>OY728119.1:847387704-850116454 GCA_963277665.1 Viscum album | reverse complement strand
TATTTCCCAAGGGATAGAACCTATTTTAATTCTTTACATCATTATTTTTATATTTATTCAAGAAAAACTTCTCATTTGAATATATTTGAGGATATTGACACCACCTCAATCTCTACCATTCATAATATGTGTGATAATAGTATTGTTTTTTATTGAACCAACAAATACTTGTTGTCTACCCGAATCCCCCAAAATATCAGAAATACCCATAGAAAGAATATTTTCTGCTGAATCCACCATACTTAACAGAATTTTTAAAACACTCCTCAACCATCTTACTTTCACTTTCAATTGTATTATTCTTCTTATTTTTAGTAATGATAGGATTAGAATTATTTAAAAATTCCCTAAATATAGATAATTTTTTTTGACTCAGGATGATTTGTAACTTCTGAATTCTTTACTTTGACCACATAGATAACATTCCAAGAATTCTTCTTTTAAGGTAAAATTACATTCTTATTCTCACCCTTTGAAGGATTATTTTGTTGGACCTTCTCAAATTTCTCATTAAGAGAACATTCTCCAACTTTAGGGATGGTGTTTTGTAAACATAGAAATTTATTTTTAGCTTCAAATTTTATATTGGGCAGGTTCCAACTCTTCATCTTTTTTCCTTCACCTTCACTTCCAAATACAGATTATGATTCTATTCATATGATAAATAATTCGTAAAATAATCAATATCTTTAACCATTTTTTCTTTCTCACCAGCAAAACATTCTTGGTTTCTTTAGCATTTATCTTTCAATTTTTTTTTCTTTTCAAGCCTTCTAATATTTCTCAAACATTCTTTAAAATCTTCATTTAAATGCATTTTAAGTTGAGTTTCATCTCCTTCAGAGCTACATCTTTTGAATTATTTAATATTAACTATTTCAATGAATGTAGTTTTATTACCCTACTCAATGGAGTTTTCAGATTTAGTATAAGTCTCTTCTTCTTCATTATCTTTAGACAAGAAACATCTTCTTTTTTATTTGTAGAATTTAATTTCTTTTCCTTTGTATACATTTTTCTTCCCTGATATTCTTCTCTTTATTTATTCAATATCACTATCCTATGATTTCATTCTTTGAGGATAATTAGCCACAAAGAGACCAACACCTCAACATTCAAAACAATTCAAGAGATGTTTCCCTTTGTATTTCTGTGTACCCCTTTTAACATTATTATAAAACTGTGATATGGTTTCATTGAGATGTTTACATACCCCATTTTCAGATTTAGAATCACAAGATTCATATTCCATAAAAATATTCGTTAAATATTCTTTCCTTATAGCCTTAAAATACATTTTTCTATTAGAATTAGTTTTTATATTCCTATAATTCACTGTTATCATTTCATAGGTGATTAGTGAGAAATGTAAATTATCAAGAGATAATGTTTCAGGATGTCTTTCTTCCAATTACGAAACTGTTACCTTGATTTTTTAGGTAGGATACTCAAGGTCTTTTCAACAACTATATAGTATTTCACCTTTTCACCATGACATCTGATAGTACTCAAAATGTCATTAACCCTAATAATGAATTCCCCAGAATATTCATGCTCACACATATTCAAATCTTCATACATTAATCACTATATTTTTAACATTTCCTTATACACTTTTGAATCCCCTTCATATATTTTTTTCAAATAATCCCATATACCTTTATCTATAAAAACACATATCACTGTAAATAATTCAATTTATAATGTGATTATAATATAGAATTCTTGGCCCTTCCATCATTCTCAAGAAACATCTTCTCAAATGCTGTAAGTGTAGAACTATCATCAATGGGAGGAAATGCATTTGTTGCTGCTTCAAGAAAATCATAGCTGATAGACATATGACATGGAAACATTCTATCATTATAGATATGATTGTTCCTTCCATCTGATACCAGAATACCTTTTTTGTTCTTATAATTCATTGTCACCATTAAAAAATAATTACAAATTGAACCAGTCATTAAAACCAATTGAATGTTCCCATAAGGAGTATTGTATCAATGATAGGGGTAGGGAGTGAATCAGTGATACCCTTTTCCTTTTATGTTTCTTTTCAATTGAAACAACCTTTACATCCTGTTAAATATTTCAAATCCCTGCTGAGAAACGAATAAACGCACATCAAAAGGAACATAATGATTTATAAGGTAAAATATTAAATAAAAATATATATGTCCTTGGTATGGTTTAGAAATGATCAAATACCATACAATCAAATAGAACTAAATTCTCGGACTACAACGAGTAGGATATACCTTTTCACTCGTGTAACACTATGAAAAAATATGAATAGTGGATGTGCACCCAATTACCATAATAGGAGAATAAAATTGTTTTGTAACAACTCATGTTACCAATTATTATTTTAAATTCTGAAAATGTATTCAAATTGTAATATAATTCATCAATTCCTTACCCAGATGAATGGTATGAACCCCAAGGACTTTTTTATGAAACACTGTGTCTGATCTTTTCTAAGTCTGATTCATCCGAGTCAAATTCTTATAAAACAATAATTCTAGTATGATTTTTTAATATAATACGATATAGAAGAATTGACAACACTTCAATTCCATAATACAATTTTCAAGAAAAATATAATTTTAATGAATAGATACCACCCAAAACATTTTTCACACCGAATAGAATTGATCTCATTTTCTCTCAAGAAAAATAGAGCTTCTCTGTCTTCTGTATAGAATAGTACACCCCACTAGAATGTACAATGTAATTTTTCCCTTTTACAGGTGAAGCAAATTGGGTTTAGTCCGGAATCCCTGAATTTTTCCCACTCATGTTAATTCACCCACATTAAAATTTCACATGAAATATCAGATCAATTATTACTTCGTCAACACTTATCAATTCTTCTCGAAACATCCATAGTCTGCACCTCATATTCTTCATACTCCCATTTCAATTTCTGAGACCAATTTCAATTGTTATTAATACATGGATCCAATCAACTAATCATGATTACTCATGCCAATTGTTGAATATGGTTCTCAAAACAGATTGGAATTAAGATCTTATATTTGTTTTATAGGATCCCCCTAGACAAATCATTCAATAATATTCTTCTATTTTTTTCCTCTTAAACCACTTGAGAAACAATATTTCATTAAAAAACCGGTTATTGAATCATGACTTCCTTCATCACATTGAATTCACTGAGTATCATGTTTATCATAGTCTAAATTCTATTAGAGAGTATTATAACTTTCCATTCATTCTTAATTATTTTTTTATATCTAAACCCAAGAATGATCTTTTCTAAATACAAATTTTAATGATATGATCATCATGAATATTATCACTCTAGATACGATCATTCTATAAATTATTATTTCTTGTTATGATAATTCTTGTTACGATCATTCTAGATACCATCGTTGGTTATGATTTCAAGGCACGATAAAATACAATCCAAAAACAATGATCTTCCTTGAAATGATATAATAGAATCTAAATATGATGATCTTCCCAGATACGATACAAACCAATCTGATAAGGATGATCTTCCTGATTATAATGAAATACAATCTGAAAATAATGATCATTGATCAGTACAATGTCTAATCATTCACTTTTTCCGAGATAAGGCCATTTTGAGAATCAATAAGAATCATATCTTATTCTCTTATCAACCCCGATTCCAATCAGCCCCACATTTCTTAATCACTAAATTCTTTTGGCACCATCTTCCCTTAGTACCACATATTCAATAGGCATCACTTATTCCATCGGCACAACTTTTGTATCTGGATATGTTTTTTTAAAAACAATCAGCACCACCTCTTCAATTCGGATATGATTGTTTAGAAAAACAATCAACATCACCTCATCCATTGATATTTGATTTATCATGAAAAACAACCAGCATAACCTCTTCAATCGAGATACTATTGATTTGAAGAACAATATGTACCACTTCTTTCTATTCACAATCAGGATATGATAAATCTAGATATGGTTCTTTTCTAATTTGAAGCATCTCTTTCACTCCCCCTTTCATCAATCAGGATTACATCAATAGTTTTGAATACTACTCATGATTTATATGAAATAAAAATCAGAAAAGTATCATCATAATTACATTAGAAAGTTTCATAACATTCTATTGAACCACCTTTCTTTCTTTCTTTCTTGATAACAAACTTTCAAAATACATGAGTCCCATTGTCAAAAAACATGGGTCCAATTAATAACAAAAACAAACCCAAAGAAACTGTTACAATGAAATGTTAGGTTATTTTCATTCTTTTAAACTAACGTTGACAAAAAAAAATACAACACTTAAATATGAAACACCTTCATCATCATCTTAGTCCTAATATGGTGTATGTTTTTCTATTTATAAAATTATACTAATGTGAATGTTGTTATATAAAATAAAAGCATGTAAATATAAATGGATTTTATTCCAATAGAAGAATAGGAAACCCGACAATGAAATAGGATGTTATAACACCTTCTATAAAGAAATTTTGAACAGTATTTACTGTATGAGGTTCTAATCATCCTAGTTGAAGTTAATTCCTACTACAATGGATTTATTTTGAGAGTGGTAGGTTGAATTAACTAATGTTGTTAAAAAATAACTATTCAGATCCATCATTCTTCATATTTAGAGAATTTTTTTCTAAATTCATTTTTTCCCTTTGTAAAAAACTTGAATCCACTAATCATATCAAGGAGTTATATGTAAATGTGTTTTGAAAGTATAAATCGTACCTTAAGACTCACTGAGTAGTGAAATATCCATTACGTGGACTATGTGGAGAGTTTTTGAGGATCCTTTCCTCTATAATACTCTAGAAACTATGTATTTCGTGTTGTACATCTCGTTCCCCTCGTTGTTTGATTTTCATGATCACAATCACCTTCTTGTTTATCTAATTGTGTTTTAAGTGTTTGTGCTGTTAGGCAAAAGGTTTCCAAGGACTTAGGCCAAGAAGAAGCCAAAAGTGGACTGAAATTCAGTCCACTGGCCAACCGGTGGCTTCACCACCGGCCAGCCGGTGGACTCTGGGCAGAAAAGCCACTCTCTTCCATCTCACCGGCCAACCGGTGGCCTCAGCACCGGCCAGCCGGTGGCACCCAGCCCAAATAGTGTTTGCTACTATCTTGCCACCGGCCAGCCGGTGGCTCCTCCACCGGTCAGCCGGTGGAGCCCGGATCAATTTGCTTCTCCTCTGCCAAGGCACCGGCCAGCCGGTGGCCCCGCACCGGCCAGCCGGTAGCCCAGTCAAACTAGCCGTTGGGTTTGACCAGTCAACCCTCTTTTGGCCTCCAACGGCTCCGAAGACTTCTCCAACGGCTCCGAAGGCCCCCAATGGGTTCCATGCCTATAAATAAAGGCCAAGGAAGCCCCGGACACCTACCGGAACACTTGTGAAGCCAACGTACACAATTCTCATCATTTGGCCAACCTCCGGCGACTTCCTCCAAAGGAACCCACCTTGCTCCAACAACTTCCACATCCAAGGAGCTCCATCAAAGAAGCTTGGAAGCGGCCTTCAACATCTCCAATCAATCAAGGCGCCCAAGGCTTCTCCCAATTACGGGTTTTATTGTTTTTATCTTTTTGAGCTTTCATTTTGGGTTTGTGCCTACAAACCCCAAACCCTTTTCTCATCCCCCTTTCTTTTGGGTTTCACACCACCATTAAGGTGTGAAGAGGTTAGTCAAGCCTTTCCTTTTAAAAGGCTTGAGTTTTCGGTGAGCTAGCCTTCACCCGTTAAAAAGGCTAGTGGGTTCTTGCTATTCCATTGAAAGCAAGTGGGTTCTTGCTAAACCACAAAAAGCAAGCTGTAATAGGTCCTAGTGCTACCTCAAAGCCTAGTGGGTTTCTTGCTAAAACCATTGAAAAGCAAGCGGTAGGAATCTCTCAATGGTTGAGTTGGGAGCGGAGACGTAGGCCGGGTTTTGGCCGAACTCCGTTATCAATTTCTTGTGTGATTGCCTCTTTATTTCCGCTGCACTTTCACTTTGATTTTTAAATTGTTAATTAATTTTAAAAGGCAATTCACCCCCCCATTCTATTTTGATAATCACAAAGGGGGAGAAATTTCTTGATTGATTGGGGGAGAATCCTTTTCATCATGCTTAGCATTTCCTTTCAATTTCGGTATTTTACTTTGATTGTTTTGGTGATTGTGATCATCAAAATAGGGGGAGATTGTTGTACCTCTCGTATCCCCTCGTGGTTTAATTTTCATGATCACAATCACATTCATGTTTATCTAATCCGCTTTCAAGTGTTTTTGGATGATAGGAATCAATTCAAGTGGCCAAAGAATTGGGCCAAGAAAGAAAGGAGGCAAAGTGGACTGAAATTCAGTCCACCGGCCAACCGATGGAAGTGCACCGGCCAACCGATAGGAGCCTGGACAGAAGGCATCCTTCTGTCCAGACCACCGGCCAACCGGTGGCACACCAGCGGCCAGCCGGTGGCACCTGCACTCAAAGGGAAGCTACTACCTCCCCACCGGCCAACCGGTGGCCTCAGCACCGGCCAGCCGGTGGAACCCTCTCCCAACAGTGCCAGCTTCTGTCTTGCCACCGGCCAGCCGGTGGCTCTGGCACCGGTAAGCCGGTGGCCCCTGGACAAGAATCCTATGCCATTTTGCACACACTGGCCAGCTGGTGGGACTGTACCGGCCAGCCGGTGGAGCCAGTCAAACTAGCCGTTGCAGTTTGACCAGGCTGGCCCACTTGGCTCCCAACGGCTCTTTTAGCCTCTCCAATGGCTCCGAAGGCCCCCAATGGGTTCCATGCCTATAAATAAAGGCCAAGGAAGCCCCGGACACCCACCGGAACACTTGTGAAGCCAACATACACAATTCTCATCATTTGGCCAACCTCCGGCGACTTCCTCCAAAGGAACCCACCTTGCTCCAACAACTTCCACATCCAAGGAGCTCCATCAAAGAAGCTTGGAAGCGGCCTTCAACATCTCCAATCAATCAAGGCTCCCAAGGCTTCTCCCAATTACGGGTTTTATTGTTTTTATCTTTTTGAGCTTTCATTTTGGGTTTGTGCCTACAAACCCCAAACTCTTTTCTCATCTCCCTTTCTTTGGGTTCTCACACCACCACTAAGGTGTGAAGAGGTTTCTTCAAGCCTTTCCTTTTAAAAGGCTTGTGTTCGGTGAGCTAGCCTTCACCCGTTAAAAAGGCTAGTGGGTTCTTGCTAAACCATTAAAAGCAAGTGGGTTCTTGCTAAACCACAAAAGCAAGCTGTAATAGGTCCTAGTGCTACCTCAAAGCCTAGTGGGTTTCTTGCTAAAACCATTGAAAATCAAGCGGTAGGAATCTCTCAACGGTTGAGTTGGGAGCGGAGACGTAGGCCGGGTTTTGGCCGAACTCCGTTATCAATTTCTTGTGTGATTGCCTCTTTATTTCCGCTGCACTTTCACTTTGATTTTTAAATTGTTAATTCTTTTTTAAAAGGCAATTCACCCCCCCCCCCTCTTGCCATCTTTCCTCGCTTTTCTTCCGACCCAACATTTCGAATCTGATAGTTTATGACTACTAGAATTAATTAATATAGTGGGGTACATTTAAGATAAAAAAATTTATAATATATAAAAAACTATCAATCAAGATAAAAGTAATAATATTCATATATATTATCCCATATATTAATGGATTGTAATATCCCATATTAACTATATTATATATTTCACAATGTATATGTCCCCACCTGAATGAATTTACCAGTATAGTATAGGCTCTTGTGAAAATTTCTACAATTTAAAAAAAAATATGTTTCATGGTCCCCATTACTGGTTGATCAACCTTATGAAGTGAGGTTGAAAAGAATGATTACAGAAGACCCATGAATAATTCATTTGAATTTTTACATCATAATTCTATTATAAATGATTAATTATTATTGAAAAAAACAGTATGAAATGGATGGTATCGCATGTTTTCTCAACTCTGAGAAATTATTGAGGAGAAAGTGAATTATGAAATGATTGAGATGAAGATTATAATGGATTTGTGTAAATAGAATTATGTATCATTATTTTTGAATACTTGACATTATATATCATTATAAACTGTTTACTCCATTTCATTGGGATTCGTAAAATTCCAAATATGGATAAAAATATGCATTACCTTTTCTTGAAGGTTCTCTAAGAAGATAAAAAGATGATGATTGGATAATCTTTAGTTATTATAGTTAACAAGATAAAAGGAAAGGTGAAATTGTCAATGGAATGTGTCAGACCAATGTCACCTTTACAAAATCCTTCAATGGAATGTGTAGTATTATAATATTGGAGTCTGTTTTTACACATGTCATCAGATATGTCTATATAATATTAAATAAAATAAATTGAAGTTTTAAAATGTATGGGATTTTAAAGTGTATATTAATCAGTATATGTGATTTTTTTTATATTATCTTCTTGAGTATTATATAATAAATTAATGTCACACAATTGATTCCATATTTTTTGACCTCATAAGTATAGAAATGTGAAACGCACGGCCGATTGTCGCATATCGACCAGTCAATGTTCCGGTGCTCTGCTAATGTGTATAGCAGCACTCGGGTCGAATCCTTGGCGATGGTACTTCGTAATAGTCGATTGTTTTTAGTTGATTGTATTTTAATTTGGGGGGTTTGTTTGCAGAGCTTAATTTAAATGATTTATGGATGATGTTTGATTTACCAAATTGATAAATATTGGGGTGAGTTCATCATTGGGGAGTTAAGCATGTGATATCCTTGAGTCTTACTTTGTATTGCATTAAATTAACACCCATGTCATAAGTTGACGTTGATTGGAATTCCTAAGTGTAAAGGCTTTAATCCAAGCCTTAACTTAACTTAGGGATCTAATCTCAATCAAAACTTATTTATGGCAGTGTATTTATGGTTCCAATAATCCATGGAAACCACTTGTTAAATGAAACATATCATTAATCCATGACATATTAAGTTTAACATACACAATATTAATTTAAAGAATACTCATCGAGAAAAACTCTCAATCACTTAACATCCCCAAATTATAACTCACCCCAATGAAAGATTTACTCAGCCATTTTGATGTTTAATATTCTGGTTAAAATAATTATGATGATAAATTAAGAATAGAAGAAAAAGAAAGGGATTAGAAAAGAGTGGTACGTTGACACACACACACACGAACGACGATGATAATTAAAACGGATTTTCGATTGAATGAGGAAGAAAAAGAAGGGAAGGGGATTCAACTGAATTTAAACAATTTTAGGAACATAAATATTAAACTACAGAAGGTGGATGAGAATAAGAGATATTGAAGAAGTTACTTGTATTAAAACATAATTACAAAGAAAAAGAATTACAAGATTACAAAAATGAAGAACACAAACGTAAGTGAAAAAAAAGAGAGGAGGAAAGGTCTCTCAAGTAAAAACATGAGTATGGAAGGTCCTCCCAAGCCTTTGTAAAGGCTTTGGTCGTTCCAATATGATATCCTCTCTTCTGAAATTCCAACCCCTCTCAAGGAGAGAAGGGGAGAGTATTTATAGCCCAAGGAGTGGACTGTTTACATTCCTAATCTGTCCCTCCACTTGCATCACCAATTTGGCTATTCAGAAAGCCGAATCTCCAAATATCTCCTTCTTCAAAGCTGTAGATAATACAGTTTTACGACTACTTTAAAAATATGGAGGCATTTGTACAAGTGGAGAAAAATTTATGGTGGTTGTATTAAACAAAGTTAAACTGTCCATTTCTATCCATGCTTTTTCGATGTCCAAAATGTGAATGGATTTTTGAATAGGTAGATGCCTTCAAATGCGAATGACTTCTTCAACAAAGTCGGCCACCTATATCTCCGCTTTCCCACTGAAAACTCTCAGCTCTATTTGACGCTTACATCATGAGATATGTCATGAATAGTATACTGATTTTAATTCTCGGATAGAATGGTGGGATGGACTTCAAAGATTCATTTGGGCCCCTTGTACTTGTATTTGGGCCATGAAATATTTATCCAAGATGACATGTAGTTTCCACCGAATTATGGTGGAGAGTTAATTTTTTTGGACTTCTGTATTGAGCCTAGTAAATCAATCTTCAAGGATGGTCCAGTTTGTTCACAGATTCTTTGGTCTTGTTTGTGAGGACCAAATGACCCTTCAAATGGCATAATTGGATCATGGTTCCTTCTAAGGAAATGTTTTATATTGAAAGGAGAATCCTACAAAACAATTAACACACAATTTGGATAATTATAGTGACAGTTATAATTAAAACATTAAACTGACTCAATTGGACTACTTCTAAAAATGCTCAAATATTATACTTAATATTAAAACATTAATATTTCACACAAATTATGCACATTTCAAATAAAATAATTAAAGGGGGAATATAATAAGTCATGAAAATATTAATAACATCAACTCCCCCACACTTAGATTTGCGCGTGTCCTCATGTGCAACAAATATAAAAACATGAAAAAATCATTTTCACTCACCAACAAATTTTAAAATTTTGTTTTCTCCAATCAGGGGAGGTTTAGACTATTTCACTCATCCATATTCAATTCCATCACAAATTTGGTTCACAATAATGCATCAGAAACAATTCATTTTTTCATGTTCAAGGTTTTAATTGGAAAATGTAGGCACTCAGAACTTACTCCTCTCAAGATGATAAAAATGTATTTTAGGAGGTTCACTCATTCACCCAAAAAAAGTGAAAATCAAGAGTTTGTAAGAGCTCTCAGCTTCCATTCCCAAATATAATGTGTACAAGAATCAAGAGGTCTTTTAAGGGGTTTTTCAGTGGCTATGGGACGGTAGGTATATAATGTCCAAAGGAAAATAGGGGTTAAAAACACCAACATGGAAAAATCAATGCACATTTTTTTTGAAATTTGATTTGAAAGGAAATAGAAACACATATTTACAAGGGAATGAATGTGTGATGAATGAAAAGTGAGGGAGATAGAAAATGGAAAAGGGTGAGATGATGGAATATGTACAACATGGAAGACTTCCAATAATGACACAATACAAGATGATTCAAGTGTTCTTTTTTTCTCTTTTTGCTCTATTTTTTTCGAAATTTGTGTTTGAAACAAGTCTCACAGTCATCTCCCAACCCATGTTTGATCTTCTCATGGAACTAATTTTAGTAGTTATAACACGATCAAAGGTTGATGATGAATGATTTTTGACCTACCCAAGACACAACCCATTCATTTTTTTTCATTTTTTTTAATATAATTTTTTTCATTTTTTTTGAACACTTTTCAATGACTTTTGTACAAATGAAAATTACACATATACACCCCAAAGATCACAGAATTACAACCTCTCCCCCACACTTGAATGGATGCTTTCCCTCAAGCATATGATGACACATTGGAAATCAATGAAAGTACGCCCAAAAATGATGTTCATTCCCCCACACCTAAATATCAATAAATTGTACAATGAAAATCCATGAAGATGTTGGGTGGGACAAGGTATTAGGCTTGTCATATGGATATCAAAAGAAAGGTTTTCATAGGCTCAAAGGGGCATTCAAAAGTAGGATCAATGTAAGGGTAACGGGAGGCTATTTGGCTATTCTGATTCTCATGTGGCTTAGAAAATGCCTCTATCATATTAATGCACACAAAATATGGAAATTCAGCTCGAAGGTCCTCAAACTCAAGACTCACAATCAGTGGTGAAGACACACAATGAAAAATATGACCATAGATGACCTTGGCATGAAGGCTAATGTTATTCCTCACGGTAGGGGAGAATCATTTTCCACCAAAAATTGTTCATTCAAAATGTTTGTTATTGACACAAAATTGTTTACCCAAGTTTGAGATAAAAATTCAATATATTTGAGTTTAAAACAAGCCTTTTGACTCCAAAAAATGGTTGGACAGAATTTCAATATTGGATGATGAGTAATTATGACACCCCTTTTTTTATTAATTTTCATTTTTTTTAATTAATTTTTTTTTAAATTTTTTATTTTTAATGACACATCCACACAAAAGAGAAAATAGAAAAAAAATGGTTGTGGAAGAATGTTGTAAAAAATGAGAGGGAGAGAGGAAGAAGAAGAAATAGAGAGAAGAAGAGAGGGAAGAGAGATTGAGGAGAGAGAGAGTTAAAGGGAAAGAGGTGCCCCCTAGTTTGGATTTGGCGGGTCTCCATCCAGTGGTGGTTCTATTAAAGTGGATGAGGTTTCGATGGAAGTCGACGTGGTTCTTGGATTGTGAGACCTCTCATGGTGATGCTTTAACCGATGTCCGTTAACCGTGAATGTTCTTTTTGAAGAAGGGTCTTCGACTTGCACTGCACCAAATGGGTAAACATTAGTAATAATAAAAGGTCCATCCCAACGAGAATTGAGCTTACCTGGGTGAAGTCGAAATTGAGAATTGAAGTGCATTACCTTTTCACCTTCATGAAATACCTTTCGAAGAATGTGCTTGTCATGGAGTGACTTTTCCTTTTCTTTGTAGAGAATGGAGTTCTCATATGAATCGAGTCGAAGCTCCTCCAATTCAGTCAATTGAAAGAATCTTTCATCACCAGATTTTTCACAATCAAAATTACATGTTTTGAAAGCCCAAAATGACTTATGTTGGATTTCAACTGGTAAATGACAGGCTTTACCAAAAACTATCCTAAATGGAGACATCCCAATGGGTGTCTTATAAGCTGTTCGATAGGCCCAAAGTGCTTCAATAAGTCTATCGGGCCAGTCTTTTCTTGTAGGCTTAACAATTCTTTCAAGCACTCTTTTCACTTCTCTGTTAGAAAGTTCATCCATTCCATTTGTTTGAGGGTGATATGCAATGGATGTTTTATGTACAACCCAATTATTTTTCAAAAGTGACTCCATGGTTCTATTACAGAAATGAGTTCCTAAGTCACTTATCAAAGCACGTGGTGTTCCGAATCGATGGAAGATATGGGTTTTGAGGACCTCACTCACAGTTTGATCATCATCTTTCCTAGTGGGTTTGGCCTCGACCCACCTAGAAACATAGTCAACAAAAAGGAGAATGTAGGATAATCCATTGGAAGGGGAAAAAGGTCCCATGAAATCGATTCCCCAAACATCGAAAAGCTCACAGAAGATTAATGGATTTTGAGGCATTTCGTTTCTTTTGGAAATTGTGCCAAACTTTTGGCAAGTGGGACATGATTGACAGAACTCGTTTGAGTCCTTGAAGAGTGAAGGCCAAAAGAATGCAGAATCTAGGACCTTTCGAGAAGTCCTTTGTGGTCCATAGTGGCAACCTCCAGGCATTGAGTGGCAGAATTCCAAGATGGAGGATTGTTCAGTTTCATCAACACATCTCCTAATTACCACGTCATCCCCAGTTTTCCAAAGTTTATTATCTTCCCAAAAATAATGCTTTGAACCACTTTTCATCTTTTGTTTTTGTTATTTTGAAAAATATTCAAGGAAAACACCAGAAACCAAGTAATTGACAATTGGGGCATACCATGGTAACTTTGGAGTGAGAGATAAGAGGTGTTCAGTTGGAAATTCAGGATCAATTATTTCAGAATGAGAAGAATTAGAAATTCTACTCAGGTGGTCAGCCACAGGGTTTTCTTTTCCAGGTTTATCTTTTATCACAAGGTCAAACTCTTGGAGCATTAAAATCCATCTTATTAGCCTTGGTTTGGAATCACATTTCTTAAGTAAGAACTTTAATGTTGAGTGGTCCGTGAAGATGATGATTTTGGAACCTAAGAGATAGAGCCGGAATTTATCCAAGGAAAAAACCACAGCTAAAAGTTCTTTTTCAGTCACTGTGTAGTGTGATTGAGTTTCATCCAATGTTTTTGAGGTATAAAAGATGACATGAGGAATGTTTTCTCTTCTTTGACCAAGAACAGCCCCAATGGCCCTATCAGAAGCATCACACATCAATTCAAATGGTAAGGACCAATCTGGGGGTTGGATTATTGGAGCAGATGTGAGAGAATATTTGAGTTCAATGAAGGATCTCTTGCAAGCCTCATCAAAATTTAATGTGACATCATTTTGAAGTAAACGAGTGAGAGGGAGGGAAATCTTGCTGATGTTCTGAATGAATCGCCGATAGAAACCGGCATGACCAAGGAAGGACCGAATGTCTCGAACTGATTTGGGTTCAGGAAGTGATTGGATCACCTCAATTTTGGCTGGATCAACTTGGATACCCTCTTGAGAAATTATCTGCCCTAGAACAATCCCATTTGAAACCATGAAGTGACATTTTTCAAAATTCAGCACAAGGTTGCACTTGACACACTTTTGAAGAACCAAAGAGAGTTAATGTAAGCAAGATTCAAATGACTTGCCATAAATGGTAAAGTCATCTATGAAGACCTCCATGCAATTCTCAAGGAATTCAGAAAATATACTCATCATACACCGCTGGAATGTTTCAGGAGCATTACAAAGGCCAAAAGGCATTCGCCTATAGGCATAGGTTCCAAAGGGGCAAGTGAATGTGGTCTTTTCTTGGTCTTGAGGTGCGATTGAAATTTGGAAGTAGCCGGTGTAACCATCAAGAAAGCAATAGTGTTACTTTCCAGCCAATATCTCAAGAATTTGGTCAAGGAAAGAAAGTGGGTAGTGATCTTTTCATGTTTTAGCATTCAATTTGCGATAATCGATGCACACACGCCATTTGTTTTTCACTCGAGTTGTGACCACTTCTCCGTGTTCATTTGTGACAACTGTTATCCTGCTCTTCTTAGGAACGACTTGAATTGGACTAACCCATTCACTATCAGAAATTGGGTAGATAATACCAGCTTGAAGAAGCTTGGTAATCTCTTCCCTAACTACCTCATGTATGAGTGGATTGAGTCTTCTTTGAGGTTTCCTAATTGGTTTGGATGATTCCTCTATATGGATGTGATGCGTGCAAAGGGCAGGGTTGATTCCTAGAATATCCTCTAGGGTCCAACCTAAGGCATTTTTGTTTTCCTCTAACACTTGAACAAGTTGGAACTCCTCAGTTTCAGAAAGTGAAGCAGAGATAATGACAGGGTAGGAGGGATCATGGAAATGGAATGCATACTTGAGGTGTGAAGGAAGTGGTTTTAGATCAGTTTCAGCCTTGATTTGAGATCTAGACATGTTAAGAGCAGGAGAAGGGATTCCAGATGGGTTTGGATCATTTTCCTCAACACTGTCCAAGGTGGAGCAGTAGAGATCAGAGTTGATGTGGGATTCAAGAGAGTTTTCATGTTCCTCTAGATTGATGGAGTCTATGAATGAGAGGTCCACATCAACTTCACCATTTATGACTTTGTTAATCATGGTGCAGATTTCACAAGATCCTTTATCATTAGAACATGAAGAACATGGTGGATTGGGGTTCGATTGAATCTTAGAAGTGTCCTCAAAAGCATGGATTGAGAATGCAGAGTGATCCTCAGATGGGTATCGCATGGCTTGGAAAATGTTGAACTTGACCAGTTGGTCACCGAATTCCATGGATAAGATGCCTGAATGGACATCAATCTTGGTTCATGCAGCCATGAGGAATGGTCTTCCAAGAATTAGGGGATATCGAGAAGAGGTCGTCTCACCTTCCATGTCAAGGACATAGAAATCAGCTGGGAAGATAAGATCATTGACCCGAACAAGAACATCCTCAATTATCCCCTCAAGAATGGAAGTTCTTCGATTGGCTAATTGAATGACAACACCCGTTGAGTGCAAGGGACCTAGACCAAGGTTGGAGAAAATGGATTTTGGCATGACATTTATTGAGGCTCCAAGGTCTATGAGTGCATCATCAAAGTTGGAACTCCCTATTTGACATGGAACCATGAAGGTCCCTGGATCATTGCACTTCATGGGAATGGACTATTGGGATGAAACATTTTCAATGTTCCTAAGTTTCCTCTTATGGGTGCACAATTCCTTAAGAAACATGGCATACTTAGGGATTTTTTTTATGGCATCTAAGAGGGGGATGTTCACTTCAACACGTCTAAACATGTCAAGCATTTCAGTATCAGGTTCAAAGGACTTCTTAGGCTTGGAGATGGCTTGAGGAAAAGGAATTGGGTTCCTTAGAGGAATGGAAGGAGGTGAAGGAGTGGATTCAAGTTCCTTTTCCATCTTTTTGTTCTTTTCATTTTCTAGATCAACATCGAAAGGGGAGGTAGAGAAATCAGCATGGGGAATAGCAATTTTCTTTCTCGACCTAAGTGAAATTGCACTTACATTACCCTTAGGGTTGGGTAATGGTTGAGCTGGGAGTTGGGATGAATTGGATGGTTGTTGCTCGCTAAGGTGGGATGCAAGTTGACCTATTTGGGTTTCAATGTTCTTGAGACTAGAACGGGTGAAGGAAGCACGATCCTCTACAGCACTTTCCCATGGTTGTTTAGAAGAAGAGGCTTGTCCCAAATTGGGTAGGCCTTGATTTTGGTTCTTGGGAAAGCGATTGTATTGGGTGGGGAATTGGGAAGGCTCTTTAGGATAGTGGAATCCAGGAGGAGGATTGTTCCTTTGGGGTTGAGGAACAAAAGGATAAGGATGATGGATGTTACCACCACTTTGACCATATTGGAACTGGTTTGGATTTTGATGAGGGAACTGAGGAGGATGAGAAATGAGATTACCATACCTCAGAGGTGGGTTAAAGGTAGAAGAGAAGGGCTCAGAGTGGGGTTGGTTGATGTTTCTAACAAACTGCCCTGATTGTTGAGGGTTGAAGTTTCGCTAAGCATATACCGCATTGAGCTCCATTAGACTAGATGAATCAGATGGATCATCTTGAAGTTGTGGACATGTGTTAGTCGGATGAGATGGAGAGTTTCAGATTCCACAATTCTTGATAGGTCTAGGGAATAGTGACTGTGGAGAAGATGACGTTGGTGCTTTGGTAGCCACCGCTAGTTGACGCACAAGACCTGTAAGTTCACTCATCCAATCAGTCATCTTGTTGGGCCCTATGGATTGATTCTCTTGGGATTGTTTCACTTGAGCATGTGCTCAAGTATGGAATTGCTGCGTGTTTGCAGCCAAGTTTCTTATGAGTTCTCGTGCAGCTGCAGGAGTTTTGTCAACAAGAGAACCGCCACTTGCGGCATTAATGAGAGTTCCCTCTATAGCCAATAACCCCAAATAGAAGTATTGGATCAGGAGTTGGTCATGGATTTGATGGTGTGGACATGTTTCCACAAACTTTTTGAACCTCTCCCAATACTCATATAGTGATTCATTAGGGAATTGACGGATGCCGCTTATTTCCTTTCGGATAGAAGCTGTTCGGGAAGCGGGAAAGAACTTCTCAAGGAAAAGTCTCTTCATGTCAACCCATGAGTTTATGGAACCAGGTGGGAGGTAGTAGAGCCCATACATGGAAAAATCCGATAGGGAAAAGGGGAAAGCTCTAAGCTTGATTTTTTCTTCAGAAACCCCTGGAGGCTTCATGGTAGAGCATACTACTTGGAACCCTTTAAGGTGAAGATGTGGATCCTCACCTGCTAGCCTGTGAAAATTAGGGAGAAGATGAATCAAACCCGATTTGAGTTCGAAGTCAGCTTCAATGTTTGGATATTGAATACCAAAAGGTTGGTAATTCATATCAGGGGCAGCAAGTTCTTTCAATGTTTGTTCCCTAGGATTGGCCATATCTATTTCAATTGGTAGGGAAATGATTGGTTCTTGGGTGATTTGGTTATCCCGAATGGTCCTCCTAAGTAGACGAAGAGTTCTATAAATTTCAGGGTCAAACAAATCCGAGGGATTGTTTGGGAGGCTGCGGGGCATTCAGAGAGATTTAAAAAGGATGAAGAAGACGGGTTTTCCTTTGTATTTTTTCAGTTTATGATTTTTAAGTGGAAGACGTGTTTTTCTTTGTGTTTTTTTTTCAATTTTTTTAAAATTTTTTGATTTTTTTGGGTTTTTTTACAATAACCAGAAACTAATGACTACTTAAAGCACCATCCCCGGAAACGGCGCCATTTGAAACGCACGGCCGATTTTCGCCTATCGACCGGTCAAAGTTCCTGTGCTCTGCTAATGTGTATAGTAGAACTTGGGTCGAATCCTCGGCGATTGTACTTCGTAATAGTCGATTGTTTTTAGTTGATTGTATTTTGATTTGGGAGGTTTGTTTGCAGAGCATAATTTAAATGATTTATGGATGATGTTTGATTTACCAAATTGATAAAGATTTGGGTGAGTTCATCATTGGGGAGTTAAGCATGTGATATCCTTGAGCCTTACTTTGTATTTCATTAAATTAACACTCATGTCATAAGTTGACGTTGATTGGAATTCCTAAGTTTGAAGGCTTTAATCCAAGCCTTAACTTAACTTAGGGATATAATCTCAATCAAAACTTATTTATGGTAGTGTATTTATGGTTCCAATAATCCATGGAAACCACTTGTTAAACGAAACATATCATTAATCCATGACATATTAAGTTTAACATACACAATATTAATTTAAAGAATACACATCGAGCAAAACTCTCAATCACTTAACATCCCCGAATTATAACTCACCCCAATGAGAGATTTACTCAGCCATTTTGATGTTTAATATTCTGGTTAAAATAATTATGATTATAAATTAACAATAGAAGAAAAAGAAAGGGATTAGAAAAGAGTGGTACATTGACACACACACAAGAACGATGATGATAATTAAAAACGGATTTTCGATTGAATGAGGAAGAAAAATAAGGGAAGGGGATTCAACTGAATTTAAACTATTTTAGGAACATAAATATTAAACTACAGAAGGTGGATGAGAATAAGAGATATTGAAGAAGTAACTTGCATTAAAACAGAATTACAATGAAAGGGAATTACAAGATTACAAAAATGAAGAACACAAAAGTAAGTGAAAACAAAGAGAGGAGGAAAGGTCTCTCAAGTGAAAACATGAGTATGGAAGGTCCTCCCAAGCCTTTGGAAAGGCTTTGGTCGCTCCAATATGATATCCTCTCTTCTGAAATGCCAACCCCTCTCAAGGAGAGAAGGAGAGAGTATTTATAGCCCAAGGAGTGGACTGTTTGCATTCCTAATCTGTCCCTCCACTTGCATCGCCAATTTGGCTATTCAGACAGACGAATCTCCAAATATCTCCTTATTAAAAGTTGTAGATAATAAATTTTTACGACTACTGTCAAAATATGGAGGCATTTGTAGAAGTGGAGCCAATGTTATGGTGGGTTTATTAAACAAAGGTAAACTGTCCATTTCTATCCATGCTTTTTTGATGTCCAAAATGTGAATGGATTTTTGAACAGGTATATGCCTTCAAATCCGAATGACTTATTCAACAAAGTCGGCCACCTATATCTCCTCTTTCCCACTGAAAAAGCTCAGCTCTATTTGATGCTTACATCATGATATATGTCATGAATAGTATACTGATTTTAATTCTCGGATAGAATGGTGGGCTGGACATCAAAGCTTCATTTGGGCCCCTTTTACTTGGATTTGAGCCATGAAATTTTTTCCAAGATGACATGTAGTGTCCCCAGAATTATGGTGGAGATTTAATGTTTTTGGACTTCTGTATTGAGCCCAGTAAATCAACCGTCAAGGCTGGTCCAGTTTGTTCACAGATTCTTTGGTCTTGTTTGTGAGGACCATATGACCCTTCAAATGGAAGAATTGGATCATGGTTCCTTCTAATGAAATATTTTATATTGAAATAAGAATACTACAAAACAAGAACCACACAATTTGGATCAGTATAGTGATAGTTATAAATAAAACATTAAACTGACTCAATTGGACTACTTCTAAAAATGCTCAAATATTATACTGAATATTAAAACATTAATATTTCACACAAATTATGCACATTACATATAAAATAAGTAAAGGGGGAATATAATAAGTCATGAAAATATTAATAACATCAAAATGTTAAAACAATTTTCGTGATTTTGTAAAAATTCTACAAAAGTGTGATTATTATATCAATAGTGAGAAGTACACAACTTCTAATTTTCTTTTTTAATTATTCTTGATTAAATTTTTTTAATTATTACCAAAACATTTATCTCATGTGTCCATGGGATACAGACAGGAATTATTACAATTTTTTAATGAATGTTTTTTGTGGTGTCTCATACTCAACTAATTTTTTTGTAATTCTTAAATAATTTGAAATATCATATGAATAAAAAATATTTGAATTAAATTCTCATTTGAGGAAATATTAATCATTAGCTAGTAAAATTGAAATTATTTGATCAAGATAGACCAAGTATGGACATTATTCTCGTTATAAAAAATAATAATTCATATTAATGACATAATTACTTACCAATTATTTATGAATAAACCATTATATAAAATTGTAATATGAAATGATTTTGGAATTAGTTCATCTAATATATCATGAACTATCTGTAGGAGAAGAGATAGGTGTGTAAGTATACCCCACGAAATTACATTATGATTTCTAAGGAATATAAAATTAAAGAAATTAATATGTGTGGTTAAAATATATGAGTTCCTTCGAGTCAGTGATCTGGAAAGTATCCCAACTTTGAATTAATCAAACATTACGTATATATAGAGGATTTATTCTTAAACTCACATATCATTGTAGAATTCAATGTTATGATGCTAGTAAAATGAGGATCAATGAAAAGAATTACATTAATACATGGATAATTAATATATTCCAAAAATAAATCCCTAGACATAATTCCTTCTAAAAATAAATGTTATGATGTCTGTAAAATGGCCACCAATTATGAGATTTAATAATTAGTAAAAAATATTCAATTATCACTCAAGATATGATTCAAAAATAGAATTATTAACCGATAAAAATATGACATATATAATGATAAATGTATCTCAAATGAATTATAATATGAAGTAAATATATTATTCCATAATCCATGTTATTAGATACATAGATATTTTTAAGGATTGGTCAATAAGAAAACATGCATCTAGAATAACAGAATGTTTATCTAAGGTAATTGTCTTATAAGATTCTAAGGATATCAAAAAAATAACTTTGATATACATGTTATAGTTAAATGATAAGCTATATTTATATAACTGGTTCCACATAAATATTTGAGATAGTGGTTAAATCATTGACTTGGTTTATGTCAAGGGTGGAGATTCACAAATAGTTGGCATACAATCAAGTTCTAATATAGATCACTGAAAAAGAATTTTCTTGAGGCAAATACTATATATGTTGATTGATACCACAATGGTGGATTTAAATTCACCACAATGGGTTATATATTATTCATTGAGAATAATAATTCCTTCAAAGAAGCATCAAACTATAATTATCAATGATTTTAAATATTTATATGAATTATATAAAGGATTAAATGTAGTATAGTTTTGGTGCTTAGTGTTTTCATGGTTTCACATCAATGTTTTTTGGAGGGAATTCATGAAAAACAACACATGGATGGTCATTTCTATGAAAAGTAGGCATGATTGGTAGTTGAAAATTTTAATTACCAATGTCCAAATATATCCTAAGAAAAAATACTTTTCATTTAATGTCACACATAAATCCGAATACCACTTATCATACGGACTTTCAAGGATCGTTTTATTAAAAATAAATTATCATTACAATCAATCTTAGAGTTTCTTTATAAAATTAAACTAGAAAGTGTTGTTGACACCAATAAAATACAATATGGGTTGAATGTTGTATAGATAAATTTATGGATTAATTAATGTGTTGTAATAATTAGAAACATTCAATTGGAGTGATAGTATGTAATTTATTTACTGGTGTCTCGTGTGAGAATATCTATTTTCCAAAAAAAAATATTCAATTAAATATAGAAAATAACTATTGGTATTATATTTAGTAAATAATAGAATGGATATAATTACCAAAATATTTACATAATGTATCTCTCTATGACTTAGGGAACAATATCTACCAAAGTTGATCTAATGGGTTTCTCAACCCACGTCAAAGTACATATACAGACAAGGTATTGAAAAACATAGTATTAAAATTTCAAGAGAGAATTATTAACAATATCACATGAAATAAATATCTCGATGAAGGAATCTATGATAGGTATGAGGAGATTAATGTAGGGATGAAAATTATATACAATTTGGTGATGGATAAATATACTATTCCATGATATGTACAAGATGTGATATTTCCAACATATATATGTTGGTATATAAATATATGTATAATCCACGAGAACTACATTGGAAGAATTCTTATCCATCCAATGGTATTTGAGAGATTATACGCGATATGTCATTAGTACTAGGAGAAAAAGGAGCAATATATATAAGGGGGAATAAACTAGCATTCCTTTAGGTAAATACTATCTAATATCACAATTTGGATAACGTAATAGGAAATAAAAGCTCATTCATTCTAGTGGTAAAAATATGAAAAAATACTAAGTGTGTTTTTGTTTTTAATGTAGCTAATGAAGAAACATTAAACAAATAATGCCTTTTTCAAGTACATGGAATGATACCTAGTAAGTTATGTTTTAATACAATATTAATTATGATAATTCTACATGTAGTACTCGACAATATGTTATACATATTCTATGGATATATAGAATACACTCAGGTATATAATATATTGAAGTGTCATACTCAAGGAGGTGAAGCTATAGATAGTAGATTAAAAATGTTGTAGAATTGTGGTAGGCCTAATGATAAAATTTTCAACTCAACATGAGAATTATATTATCATATGAAAATTAATAAGTATATAACTAGAATGTTGGATATAGATAATGTAGCATGAGTATTAATGGTTATTTCCCTATAAGTAGCATGAAAAATAGTTTGTAATTAAATATTCAAATATACCATGAATTATTTACAATGTATTCTTAAAATAATAGTGCACACACTTTTTCTACCACTATTTGCATAGTAATGAACATAGATTCTGTGTTGTATCAATATGTTATAGTAGTTTCCAGATATAATGATAACCTATAGATACACTGAAATTAATCTTTGATATATATCCTATAGATTATAAACATTATGCTGACTAGTTAAAGATGATGTCCGATTATATGTTGTTGGGGGATCATAATCATTGAGAAATATTTTTAGTATCTTTACACATGGTTATGTCGGTAGAGGAGATCTTAAAGACTGAACCCCCAATAGGAACAGCACATGAGTTGGGTGTCCTTAGCAGTTCCTCTCGGTAAAAATGTGTAATGTCCTCTAGATAAGATATCATTATAACCATATATCATTTGATTACATAATTATAATAAAAATGAAAACAATAACATTGATTTTTTGGTGAGGTAACTTGTATTCGTTTTTTCATTGGTGGTATGACAATTATTGAATGATCATGAATTTTTTTTAATATCTTAAAGGATGAGATATCTCAGTCATCGTTTATGAGGATGGTAGTACCATTATTTAACCCATGGATATGGTGATTAATTTAATTTCCAAAAAACATGATTAATTAAAAATAATGTATTAAATGATGATTACAAGAAGTGTGTATACATATTTTTGAGATATCATGAGAAAAAGTAAGTATATTACATTGTGTGTGTTTGTAGGAAATTTTTCTATTATTATGACATTTAATTATCTTATTAGGGGTCCTTATGGGTTAATAGACTTATCTCCTTGTCCATGAATAGTATTATATATTATTGATATAACGGTATAGAGGTTCACACTCAATTAATATACAAATTATTGTACAATTTTAGTGAATTGGTGTTCTGGTTATGGTGTACCCACAGAATTTTCCAAGTAATTTACAAGATTATAAAATTGAAAAGGAAATAAAAAATTTCAATATTATTTAATTTTATAATAATAACCATTGAATTATTTTACATATTGCATTCAAAATTTTTTCAGTGAATATAATTACAATATTTTTCAAACAATCATTAAATATTTATTGTTCAAGAATTTTTTTAATATTTATTGGAGATCTATGTAAATTTAATTAATAATATTTTAGGATCAAACATTTTTTATAAGTTAAATGAATGTGATAAAATATCATATACATTTTCTATAAGTTTTAGGTTTTATTTGGGTCATTTTTTGGTACTTTTTTTGGGTTATCATTGATAAGTACCTAAATTCAATGTATTAACCAAATAAATTTAGTATAAAATAATTTTTAACTCCCAAAATGTGATATAGAGGGGTTTTATTGAATATTAACTCATATATGTCTCTCTATCAAGTCATATAAGGAGAAAACATAGGTAAGATCATATATATCTATATCCAAGATGAAGGATAATTAGTTTTATCTCTTAGGATGAAGAAAATTTTTCTGAGATTTGGAATATCCACACTATGACATGGTTTACAAATTTTGATGATCAATTAATATTTTAGATAGTTTTTTCATGGTGTTGAGGGTTCTAGGTTGGTTCCTTTGAGTGAATAGCACCGACGATGAGTGAAACATGATTCCCAACAAAATAAAATGTGTTATGATTTTGATTTATTTTTATTTTTTAATTCATCATTATAAATAAAATTGACCTCGATACATTCATGAATTTGGGTCGGGTAATATTGGATTTGATCTTTTTTCATCAATTCATCACTGGAAATTTTAATATTTCATATCCCTGCTTCACCAAATCCTAGGTTTCTTTCACACATGACCTCAAGCATGCCTCCCGTTATTCCAGAGGATTTCAACTAGTAGTGAGGGTCTACTCAAAGTCATCGGGAGACTATAACCTATATTAGAGTGAAAATTATCATGAAACAAAAATTTAATAATATTCAAAAAAATTACATGTCAGAATGACATGAAATTTATAAAAATGAGATTCATCGGTATATAAATTGAATAGTAAAAAATGTACAATAGTCAATCACCCATAAGGTTGATCATATAAATGATAAAATATAACAAAAGTAAAAGAGGATCTTCTCCCAATACATGAAAAATATCCTCTCAGCCTAAAATATCATATAATGTTAGCCCTCTAGATGATTACCTTAGGCCTAATCCCAACTTATACGTGTATGAATAGGTCCATTCTTGGATACCTAGGTTCCATGTATTCCTATGTAGGATATAAATTTAACTCATTAGGGTACCACCAACAAGGTCATGTCACAAATGAGTATATGTAGTGTATGTGCATGTGATAATATTATAATAAATATATTTGAATAAATTATATAAATAAAGAATAACATTTATTCACCTAAAAATGTAAACAAAAATGAACCATAGGTCGAGCGGTTCTTCACTTTCAAATCTATAATGATCTTTAGTCTTACATATATTAGAACCATACTGGAAGGAAGATCAATCAGATACCCAATACATCATCCTCAATGGGATAATGAAAAACATGAATGACATATCCCCCTTGAATGGATAGTAAACATTATACCGATCGAGTGTCTAACACATCCCCCTAATGGAATTTTCAATGAGGCTAAACCTGCATTATCAATTTCAACAGAGAATAATGACACAATACGATAAAAGGTATATATATTAGATAAAACATCATATCAAATAAAAAAGTATCATAACCAACATAATCCATATATAAGTGAAACAAGTAGAGGCCTCAAATCCACACACACTCCTCATGTGATCATGCATAAACATAATTCTCATAGGATATTCATTCAGACACATGTAATAATGGAATGATACATGGTATTATGGTATACACACACCCCCAAATGAATGAAATCAACTATATTTCTCTGGGGATATGGACACAAACCACGTGATCAAACACCAACATACACTCGATTTTAGTAGTATATTGGTAATACATAACTAGTCAATCCTAGATAATTTTTTATAAGAAATAACCCATCACACATGGTCCAATGAGGACCTTGAAACATTTAAAATAATTAGGCATACTCATTCAATTTGTTAAGATTAGGATTTGATTAATGTATTAATAGAGAGACATGGAATTTTATATTCATTCTCTATATATATTAAAATATCAATTTGAGAGTTACATTTAATATTTGAGGCAATAGAAAAATACAAATGACAATCATCAAAGGGTGGTGAAACCATATATCACATACCGATAAACCAAAAATAATCCTTTATGTCATGTACACAGAATGACTGACCTCTAATGGAGATAACACTTATTTGAGAAATGCTCAATAGATTAGTATGAGTTTTCTAGGTCCATTCTGAATCCATCAATCCCCATGACTGTAACGACTCGACCCTATTGATAGTATAAACACCCTTCTATAACATGGTGGGAAGGTTTTGGCCCACCCAGAATGACCTGTTTCTCTGCAAACACTTGGTCCCCTCCCTAGGGACCACCCTCCTGCCCGACCACGTCATATGACTTATGAATTTTCCCATATTCCAACACATGTTCTTTCCAAAGTTCTTTTTACCTACTAGCGCACACCTTGAGAAACATCCTAGAATCTCATGCATCATGATCACAACTCTAGGTCAATCAAGCTTAACAATGGAGTTCTAATGAGGTTGTCTCCAAAAAAAGGTACACCTTGTTGACATGAGTCATATCATTAATAAATTTCATTGTTTATAAATATGAGGTGTTACAAAGAGTCTATATCTCTTTCCCAATAATTATTCATAATTAATCAGAACTTAATTTTAATTATTTTCATTATTTAATTAAAAATGACATTAAAAAGAAAATGGAACATGTGTCGAATGACATAACAGATATCACTGCTAAGTCAAAACCTCAACAAACTATCCATTGATGGTCTGAAACATTTGATCAACTTCATTTGAAGAAAAATATATATCACATATTAACAAACAAAACCCTATATAATATAGTATAATTAGAAGTTCTATAATAATTCATCTGGGTTACATACCTTCACTAAAATAAAAAATTCGGGAATACAAACCTCATCTCGGTTATCTTCTCTCTACGATGATCGGAAGAACCCCCTCGAAATGAAATATTTATTGATAGCTAGTGAAATCCTCAAAATACACCATAAATACTTATAAAATCTTTAACTATAGTGGAAAGGAAAACTATAATCAAGGAGGATGAATATAATAACATTTAACACCATCAAATCACAGCTGAACCCATCCTAATTGAAGGAGGACTAAAGGGTGAGTACTCCAACCAAGACCAATGATGTTAATTCTTATCAAATGAAGTAAAGGGGGGGAGACAAACCGACATTATGAAATTTAAAAAACTGACAGGACATATTTCATGAGGTTATTTAAGGCATTATTCCATTAATTTTTTGCCGTCACTCCATAACCCCATATTCACATTATGAAACTCCGTAGGACACTCCATAAATTTATTTCATGTCATGAATACCCCATTAATGACATTAATAGTCTATTATAAAAAATTTTAGAACTCTCAAGTCCCCAATCACTCTTTAGAAGGCCTCTTAAACCCCATGGTTATCTCCTAAGCATTGAACCCCATCCTAAAAAAACTGTTCTAGAATTCTCAAACTCTATGAACCTTGTTATGAGCCTTAGTTCTCAAAATGTACCATATAATAAAACATAGAGTAGAATTTTCCTATAAAATTTCCACCTATAAAAACATAGGTAATTATATATGAATTGGAAAACATAGATCTATAATAACCCTTATATGAATATATATTATACCATAAAAATTTACAGCCTAAATATTCCCCCATGTCATGACACATGTTATGGGATACTAAGGATGAGGGGGAAGTCATATTTTTATTAACCCACTAATGTGGATTTTAAAAAAATTCCCATACCAGAAGCACTTGACCAATGTCTACCTCACCATCTCAAGTGGTGTAGCATATGAAATCATAAAATATATAAATAGATATATTAAACAATGAAACAATAGGTAAATACCAATCTATAGTATCCTCAGTTAATATCCTCTCATGTGGTAAAAGGTTTCACTACAATGGTCTGTGAATTAGATTTTATATAATATAAAACATAAAAAATTAATATCATTATCCATTTTAACTTATTAATTTATAAATAAAAAATCATTCATTGAAACCTATTAAATATTTTGTGTTAAAAATTCATTTTAATCAGAAGTATAATTTCGTTCAAAATTCATATTCACTTTTCAATCATTCCATCATAGGATCTCAAAACACTCATTAAACTATACCATGGTTTTTATTATTCATCATTTTCAATATCGATATCCATCCATTGAGTTTATTATCATTTAATTACAATTAAATTGTCCATTACTTCTAGGAACTGACCTGAACATACCATAAGGAGGATGAAGTCATAGGTTATAGGTTAACAATAAAAGTTAGTTGAACCCCACAACAACTAATCATTAAAAAATTTACATTTCATAAGGAATCATTTAAATTTATCTTGTCTCTGAATATGAACCAATAAAACCATATATCCCCATATAACCATATAGAAAATATGATATCCAAAATCTCAAAGCACTCCATATATTCAGGACACATACTAAATAATAAATCACAAAACATGTCAAGGATATTGTAATGACCCGCCCAATATCATTGGCTTGAGAGTACAATGAGTCATTACTAGGCCTTAAGCGACAACCCCAAGGTGGAAAAGGAGGTGGAAAAAAGACTAGGGTATTCAAATACAAGTGAGGGATGATATAAACATTTATAAATAAACTAAAAATCCAAAAACCCCTAGACAAACCTTTTACTAAATGATTAATGGAAAAACGAAAGAAAACTCACAAACTTAATGTATATCAAAACCACATCAAAGTGTGCAACAATGGAGGAAAAAACTAGTATCAAATTTAATAGAAGATAAATAGCTCAAGAATCTAAAGGGAACACAAGACTCTATGATCCACAATATATGCTCTCCACATTCACCGAAAAACCCAAATATCTTGAGGTAGTGCTAAAAATGTGGGAAAGATTACCGTTTCCCCTTTCCCAGAAGATAACGTCTGCAAAAGCAATAATGTGCCAAAGAAGGGTTGAGTATAAAACTCAGTAGGTCGTAAAACTTGACTTCCATAGTCTCACCACAAGGATAGAATATTTATCTGCATTTATATAAAACAATTAATACAAAACAAATTACTAAAACAGTTTATAACCAAATATAACAA
Organism: Viscum album; assembly: GCA_963277665.1. NCBI lineage: Eukaryota > Viridiplantae > Streptophyta > Magnoliopsida > Santalales > Viscaceae > Viscum > Viscum album. The sequence goes on along the minus strand of OY728119.1, from coordinate 850,087,382 downwards.
GTTTCTAAAAAACATTTGTAACGAAGTGAAAATAAAACCAAATGAAACCAATTTCCAGCAATTTATTTTTCCAGAAAAATAACTAATCAATGATAAATTTCCATTTATTATTATTATTTGGAATACCCATTACATAGTTCACCACACACCCACAAATGAATTTTTGGTTTGACAATTCCATACTAATGAGTGGTTTCTCACTGATATACAAATTCGTCAAAAGGTAATTTATTCCCATATTCCATTAACACCTTGGCAGTGAAAAAAATTTCATATTTCAACCAAGACCTATATAAGAATCATGAAAAAACACTACATATTCCCAACGATCATTCCAAGAAAACACTTTCAATAAATTTTTTTTTATTAAAAACCATATCCTTCAACATCATTTCAATGCCAAACCATTTCAATGTCAAAAAATTTCAATGAAACACCATTTTTATAGAAAATAATTTCACTTGAAAACCCCATTTTTATCATCCATATATAAATTCTAGAAAATCCAATATTTAAAAATATCATTTTAAATTCTAGAAACCAAAACCCCGTTGCACGACAATTCATCAAGATCACACAATTTCACCAAACCATAAATCATCACTAAATAATATTTATTTTTTTCTTTTCACAATAAAATTTATTCAAATTATCTATTTGTAATTTAATCCAATCAATTATAGATAGATGAGTCGAGAGAGAATCCGCCTACATTGATGGTTTTGATGAAAACCACAATGAACGAAGAACGCACAAGGAAAACCGGGTCGATTACATAAGAACTCGTCTGTTATATCTTCTCCTAGAAAGATCAAGAGAAAATATCATATTATAAAGCATCCAAAAAATCTTGATCTACCCATAATGTGCATAGATCTAAAAAATAAAAAGATGAGGTGAATTAGATGAATGTGGATATATGAAACCGATCAAGAAAGAAGAAGAATGGTCACTTCCTCAAAAATTGGGATTCGATTTACCATGGGATGGCATCAAATTGCTTGAAAATGCATGGCAAAGGTTCTCCAACCTTCAATGGAGAGTAAAACCGAGTTATGTACCGATATGAGAAAAAATGAGCCACTTAGAATCAAAAATGTGTGTTATCCACTTTTTTGGATCTCACTTAAACCACCTTCATGGTTAGATATCACAGTTAGACAAACTGAACAATAATTGTGCAATAGATACTATCTAGGAAGACCCTATCATGGCATCCTCACATGGTCTCCCTAACCTTGCTCGAATCATGCATGAGCCACTGACTCTTGTGGACAAACAATGCACAGTTTGGCCGCACAGTTAAAAAAACCATGCGCCGCATGTGCGACTTCCATTTTTACTCAAAACTTATTACAATGTTCTCAAGACTCTCCCATCAATCTCTCTTAAACATTATAACCATGAAAAGCATCATGTAAGGTTTATATACCAGAAAATGTGGGTATTAAATTCTCCCAAACATTTGTCTTTCCATCCATAGAATGTAAAAACAATTCACTGCCCTGAAAGAGTTTTGGCCACTGGTCTTTCATTTCCTTCTCGTATTCCCAACTCTCTTCCTAAATCTGATCATACTGCCATAAAACATACAATTGATCGATACTTTTTCCATGCAATACTTTCTATTTCCTATCTACAATTCGTTCCAGGATATGTATTAACGAAGCATCCATCTCTAGATCTACATGGTCCCATTTTATTACTTGGTTAGGATCAAGATCATACATTTTCAACTAAGACATATGGAATGTTTTATGCACTAAACGGAACTATTGTGGTAATTCCAACCCATATGCCACCTCTCGGACCCATTAAAATATCTCAAAAGGGATTATGTGTCTAGGATATATATTTTCCTACTTTCCGAAATGACAATTTCCATTTATTAGAGATATCCTCAAGAAAACATGATCACTCACGGCAAATGAAAACAACCTTAGACTGTGATCTGCATATGATTTTTGATTACTCTGAGACATCTCCATCCTCTTTCTAATTAAAAGGATCTTCTCCATTGTTTCTTATACAAGGCTTGGACTAAAATAGTGACGTTTTAGTTATTTCCACCCAACATATTAAATATTGACAAGGACTCCCATAAAATGATTCAAACAGAGCCATATGCATTGTGGACTGGTAGTTTTTATTCTACGAGAACACCACCAAGGGTATATGATCCTCCCATGAGACACAAAAAGTCCATTAAACAAGCTCCAACATGTCTTTCTACATCTATATCATCCGCTTGGACTGCATATTAGTCTAAGGATGATTCACTGTGATCATAGTCAACTGAGTCCCGAGAGCTTGCGGTAAGGATTTATAGAAATGAGACATGAACCTCAAATCTCTGTCTATCACTATTGAAACTGGTACACCATGCTTCTTTACCACTTATCTTATATATATTTTTGATTGTTCCACCACTGTATGAGTATCACGAATAGGGATGAAATGGTCCGAATTGGTAAGACAATCCACTATCACCCATATAGAATCGTGTTTCCAAATCATTCTAGGATGACCTGTAAAAATATCTATCGCTATTTGCTCCCATTTCCACATTGGGATAGGTGAATACTGCAATATACCTGTAGGTATCTGATGCTATAATTTAACCTACTAACCATTTAAGAAACATGAGACGAACTCGACAACTTTTCTTTTCATTCCTCTCCATGAAAATTTTGATTTCAATGACCTGTTCATCTTCGTTAGTAACTAGATAAACCAAGAAAATTCATATCTCAAAGACATTATTTGATGGTTTCCATGTGATAACAACTAATATCTTTTCAAGATCCACATAAATGACTTTTTCAAAAATGGAATGACCTTAAATATGTACTTCCTATATAAAAAATCTCACATTGATAAATTTTCATACAAACAGTGATCTCTCATGATTTGTAACACTATTTCTAGGGGCTCCTCAGGGTCAGACTGTAAATTTGAGTATACCAAATACTCATCCACAAAACCCACAACTATAGTGTCCAGATATTGCAGAAATATACAACTCATCAAAGCCATGAAGACTACTAGTGATTTCGTTATACCAAAAGGAAAGACTACATATTCAGGGTGTCCATATCTGCTTCTGAATATTGTTTTCAGGTTATCTTCCTTTATAACTCACAATTCATGATATCCTAATGGAATGTAAATCTTGGAGAACCACCGATCTATTTTTAATTCATTTAAAAATCCACAATGCATGGAAGGGGATATCTGTACTTTATCATAACATGTTTAAGCTTATGATAATCAACACATAGTGAATGATTTTTGTATGCTTTCTTCACAAACAATACATATGCCGCCCATGGATACATACATGGTCAAATGAAACCCTTTCTTTCCAACTCCTACAACTGTAATTTTAATTTTCATAATTCTATATAGTCCATCCTATATATGGAAGGGAAATAATACTTTTCCGTGGAAGGATATCAATCATAAACTCCACTTCCAATAAATGTGGTAACCCTGAGAAGTTCTCGAGAAATACATATGGAAAGTGATCAAATACTTCTAGAAAACAAATTCCCCTGATCTCATCCATTGATGCCCAAGTCTATGCAGACAAATATTATGATATAAATCACACCATTTTTTCCACAATGATCATTTCACCTTTATTTACCATCCTCTCACCTCTTAAGAGATGCTCAATGCCATCCTCAATCATGAAACTCATTGTTCTCCTATAATATTTGATATAAGCCTTAAGCATTGTCGACCAATCCATACTTAGGATTACATAATAGACATTGATGTCCAATATTGAGAAGTTCCATTTCATCTCATCTTCATGAGCAGTTATAACACATGCTCTACACATAAATGATTGACATTATCTTTCACTGAGATGAGATTGCACTTTCAAAATATAATGCATCATTTCCAACATTAAACATTGCAAGTCAACATCACGAGAAGAAATGAATCAATGTGATGTAATAGTGTTGAAGATCAATTTCACAATGGTTGATTTAAAATTAATCATACCTATCACCGTAGATGGTCCACGATGATCACCAATATTCAACTACTCTACTCCATAAATTTGCTTCATCACTGCATTGTTCTATTTGTATCTTTTCGGATATTTCCCTAGTTGAGTAGTCATTGAATTTATAGAATCATCATGGATAGATTTTTTTTCTGAGGAGAATAATTCTACTATCCTCATCCTATCAAAACATATGATGATTGTCACTGTTGAGAAGTGTCTCGAACACCAAACCTTGGAGCACTGTGACAATAGCACTAAACATATCCCTTCTTGTTGCAATTATTCCATGCTCTTGGTTGTGTCTTTCACTCTAACTTTATGTGGTCAAGTGAATAATATTGAAAGAAGCATACATTGATTTGGGGCTATGGAGGAAGGTTCACTAATCTAGCCGTTTGATTCTGATTTCCACTTCCACCCTAGAAACAGTTGTCCCTTTTCTTCTTACTCCCAGAGTTTGAGTTCCCACCATTCTCTCGGGGTATCATCATAACTCCTCCTATAGATCTTGCGATATCACATTCTACCATAGTCTCTCTATTCACCATCTTCATATAATCCATAATATAGAGTACTACAATCGTTGATTGAATCTATTTATGTATCCCCAATTCAATGATGTGTGCCCTCAAGGACACACATTCCACTACTTCTGGTGTAAAATGGACTAAATTCAAGAACTTAGCCGCATACTCTATGATAGAGATACTCTCTTGTTTCTAGCAGACGAAGTCCTTCTTTTTCTGAAAATTGAACATGTATGTATATAATTTTTTGTTGAACAATTCGTCAAAATAATCCAAAGTAAGGTAGTCATCGAATTTAGTCTCCATCGCTAAATCCCACCACTAGCGGGGAAGATCTTAGAGAATATATGTCATGATATTTACCTTTATCTCCACCTGTGTGGATGGAATGGAATATTCAATTCATCCTACTCAGCCAAACGTCCACCATTTCTAGCTCAATATCACCTCGGAAGTTACGTGTATTCTGCTTAATGAAATGGATGTTATAGTCCACATGAATTGTCTTATTCCTCTGATTCCCCATGTCAACATATTGAAATGAATATACACCAATCTGAACCAGATATTGGTTAACCTATGCTTCATGTGAAACAACATTATCCATAGATTCTTTGGGTTGATTTCAACAATTCTTATCGAGTGACATTTTATAAACCAACAACAAACTCTATCAATCTCACTCTTTTGCGACTGATGGATTTGCATTTCTAATTATATCACATCAACTATCACAACATTGATTTCCAAATACTGCTATTTACCCTATTAAACGATTTTTTAAAGCATTCATCATGTTTTTTTAAATTATACCATTTTCATAATACTATAAGAATTCCCCTTTTCCAAATCTCTCATTTGGAAAATAAATTCTTACTTTTTCAAAAAGCAACACTTTTTTACAACATGAATCATTTCTCAAAATGGTGTATGAACTCCTAGTGGAAATTCATTCCTATAAAATTCATGTCATGCCCATCTCATTGGATCAACACATGACAATGAGATACCTAAATCTTGGAAGTGTCTCCAAACACTTATGTACCAAACTCCCTAGTAACATGAAGTTTAGCATAAAAGGGTTATCTACATCCTTTTATGGTACAAATTTCATGTTCTCACAATACTAATCCTATATATGATTTGAACCCAAGAAATAGAAAAGATTGAATATCAACTCCAAGACAAGGAACACCCATGAATACTTATAATGTAATGAATGGACAAGCTGATACCATTTGTACCACAACGGAATGGCTAGATTGGCACAATTTGTATTGACCCACCAGTTCTCATTTTCTTGAGAGTACAATGAGTCATTACCAAGCCTTAAGTGACATCCCCGAGGTGCCAAAGCCTGAAAATAAATACTGAAGGGTTTCAAATACATGTGGGGTATGACTTAACATTCTAGAAATAAACCAACAAACCAAAAAACCATAGCCGAAATATTTACTAATTGATGCAAGAACAATTGAAAGGCAACTCAATAAATTCATATACCTCATATCCACATCAATTTTTGAAATAGGAGAAGAACAAAAAATTATCAAAGTAAACAGTAGATAAACAACTCAAGACTCTCAAGAGGCCACAAGACTCCATGATCCAAAAGCATCAAGCTCCAGAATCACTGAACATCCCAAATATCACTAGGTAGTGCTAAAAACATGGGAAACGTTACCTTTTCCCCTATCCTAGAAGACAATGTATACAAAAGCACCAAACTGAAGAAGCAGGGGTGAGTGTAAAACTTTGTAGTTTCCCCCAGCCCCCAATTAATTCCCTACTCACAACACTAGGATTGAAGAGTTATCCAAATTTATATAAAACAGTTGATATAAAACAAATAAACAATGTAGTTTATAACCAAATATAACATGTTTAAAAAATATTTGTAACCATGTGAAAACAAAACCAAATGAAAGAAATTTATTGGAAGTTATTGTCTAGAAAAATATCTAATCAATACATAAAACCCAATTATCTTTATGATTTGGCATACCCATTCTATAGTTCACCACACACCCACACATGCATGCTTTGTTTGACATATCCATACTCATGGTCAGTTTCTCATTGATCAACAAATTCTTCACAAGTTAATTGTTTATGATCTTCAATTAACCCATTGTAAAAGATAACAAGAGAATATTTCAACCAATCCTCTTATATAAAACATGAACAATCAACAAATATACCCAAAAATCATTCCAAAACAACACATTCAATAAATAATATTTTTATTGAAAACCATTTCCATCCAAACCATTTCAATGACAACGAATTTCAATGTCAAACCATTTCAATAAAACACCATTTGTATCGAGAAAAATTTATATTGAAAAACACCTTTCTCATCAACCATTATTCAATTCTAAAATATTCATAATTTAAAATTTTCATTTTAAATTCAAGAAACTAAACCCCTTTGAACAACAAATCACCAAAATCACATATTTCACCAAAAAATAAATCATCACCAAATAATATTTATTTAATTATTTTCACAATAAATATCATTCAAAAAAACTAATTTAAATATATGCCAATAAATTATATAAAGATGAGTAGAGTGATAAGCCTCATACCTTGAACGTTTTGACAAAATCCACAACAAACGAAAAAAAACACAAGGAGAACTTAGTCAATTCTCCAAGAATCTACCTTAGATCTATTCTCCTATCAATATCATGACCAAATATCATCTTATTTGGCATATAAACACCTAGATATACCCATAAAAGGAGTATATCTATGAAATAAATGGAAGAGGATAAGTAGATCTATGTAGATCTAAGAAAACAATCATGATCAAAGAAGAAAAATCACATACCTCAAGAATTCGGCTTCGATTCACAAATGGAAGCCATCAAATCGCCTCCAAAACACTTGGTAGTGGTTTTCCTACCTTTAATAGAGACTAATAATGATCTATGGATTCTTATGAGACAAAATTAGCCACATAGAGACAAAAACGTGTGTGATCCTCTTTTTGGAATATCACATAAACCATTTGCTTGGTTAGTTCGCACGGTTAGACAAACCATGCACTAACCATGCACTAACCATGCATTAGAGACTATCTAGGAAGACCCTCACATGAATTACTCATACGGTCTCTCTAACCAACCTATAAAAGTACGGGAGCCACTACCTCACAATGACCTAAAACAAACAGTTTGGCTGTATGGTTAGAAAAATCATGAGCTACCCATGAAACTTCAATATTGCCTCGAAACTACTTCCATTTTTCTCCCAACTCTCCCCATCCATTACCGATAAACATTATTACCATTAAAACATCAAGTAATGGTTATATACTAAAAACAAGTGGTACTACAGATATACCATTCTAGAGAAATATTTTATGGAAAAACATATAATTTACATCACAAAAATTAATATGGAATCTAAATCAATAATATTTTTTAATGTAGCCCTCTAGCCCATGGGAATGGATCCAGTCAACCCCAACTATTTTCCATGGGAAAAACTTTTTTTATTATCCTTGTGAATTAGATGATTCTTCATAAATTATATTAATCAAAATAGATCCTAAATTAGTATCTACAAATATACAAAAAACTACCATCAACATGATTCAAGGAAAAATTTCATATTAAATCAATTTTCATGGGAAAATAGTAATTAAATTTCCATCCCTCATTCATCAATTTCTTCCTCTTTACCATCTTTATATTTTTTGTTAAAGTTTAATCATTTCAATTATTTTATGAAACAAAACAATAAAATCAATTAGTTAGAATATTATCTAGAAAATACTAAGAATAATCATGTACATAGAATCACTACATTTATCAAAAATCCCTTTCAATTAATTTTAAATTCTTATTATTAACTTATTTTAGGTAAATAACACTATTACGTAAATAAAATAGAGCATCATAGACCCAAATGTTCACATTATAAATTAAATATCATCAATCCTTTATTTCATGGATAAACATTCTATATTTTTAAGGATATAATATAATAATAATTATATATATTCAATGACTTCTCTTATAATGAATCTAGAATTGATATGGACATCATCCCAACATGAAACCAATACCAAACATGAAAATACAACCTACTAAAAGAAATTTAATTAAGATTCTATAGAATAGAAAATTATAATGGGAGATATAAGAAATAATTTCTATGGAGGAATTTTCCGTCAATATATAAGAATCAATATTTGATGGGTTGATTCTATGTCCTTCAGAAAGGTTACAAATGACTTTGAGGTAAGACCATATGTCACTTGGGATTTAAAGGTGATTGGGTAAAATAATAATATTTTTAAGGAAAATTAAAATTTATACCAAAATAAAATTATTGGACTATTGAACACCCTAATACACATCGCAAAAGTTATGGTTTTCACTAAAAAAATTACACAGAACAATTTTTTACACCTCAAAGGGGTACTGGTCTAACCTCCATCAGTAATAAATGGAATAATTCCCACATATCAACACTACAACATAAAAACCGGGGGTAACACAATAGTGTATCTAACAAACCATATTTTAGTGACCCTATGGGAGGTATAGATAGAAGATAATGACCCCTCATACACCAAGTTATAAAAAACTCCCATGCTACAACACCCTCAAAATCAATAAATAAACATATACCCTTATCTTCATCTATCTCACTATGAAGATCACAACCACACCGAAATTTATATCTTCAAAACAACACCACATTAAATCCCACAATATAATGTTGAAGTGACCCTCTTTCTATTTAAATTTTATCATAAACCACACTTTTACTCTTTTATTATTTACTTGACACCACCAAACACCAAAAAACAAAAAAGGATTGAGAAAGGTTGTTACATTAAATTTTTACATGCCTGTAATTCTCTTAGAATGATCAGTGTAACAAAAGTAGTGTCAAAATATAAAACAAATGAATCAATAATATCTGTTAAAAGGATAGGTAAAAAATATTTGGAGTTATTATGATAACTATGGATATTTCATATAGATAACCAGGACAATTTAAAATTTTGAGGCAACGTGTTTTTTGGGTTTACATAGGATTTTGTTTCCAACATCAATTTGCTTGTGGTTAATTGTAGTGAGTTCTTTGTCATTTCCCATAATAAATACAACAATTATGTGTTATTTAAATATGAATGTGAGAATTTATGTCTGGATTAAGAAATTTAGTTAATTGTTTTATATGTTTTCATAAGTATTACTCAATAGTCTGATATAAAATTTGTTATCATTCAATTGTTATTGAATATATAATGTGATGATACATTACATGAATACTATTAAGAAATTAATCATTACTAATTTTGGTACAAAAAAAATTATTTTCATTATACGTCTATTTATCAACTTCTACATAAATAAAAATAAAAAATTACATTCTATGTAATAAATCCAAAATATTATTATTTTGTGAGAAAATAGTTGCATGGAAACCTTTGAAAGATCAATGTCTTCAGGAAGTGAGATTTTTAAGCGATAATTCTGTTGATATATATTGATAAAGGTTCCTAATGTCAAAATTTCAGAAATCTAAAATTTATGAAACAAGATGTTAACACAATGATCAAGACCAATGTACCAGGATATTTATTCTATATTTTATACATTGAAAGAAAAAAATTAATTTAAGGGTAATTTTTGTTAAAGAAATTGATTTTAAAAATAATATAAATCCTCCTTTTTACGTCACATGGATTTCATTATAGGTTTTATGAAATAAAAATAAGAAGATGTTATATCTTTAGATTATACAATGTATTGGAATTGATATTATAAATTGTTAATATCCAATAGTGAAAAAACCAATATTATACTGTTGAAATTTTATATTCATTTTATAATTGAATAAAAGATATAATTTAAGAAGCTAATTTAATTGATTTATACTGGTGGGGTCAGTAAGAATAATTCCACTATTCATAATGGGAGACTAAATAAGAATTTTTTAGATATCCTAAGGGATTTGGATAATAAAAACCCTAGGTATTTAAATGATAGATGTATATCCCTCATTTAAATTTTTAAGTTTACTTGTATTCCTTATAATTTTAAAATAAATAGTCAATGACTTGACATGTGAAGAACCATTTTCTTCCCAATTAGAGACAATTGTTTTAAAAAAACTATTAATTTATTTATTTTTTCATTCCAATATTTCATGTTGTGATGAGGGATGAGATTAAATTTTAATATATATATATATCATATCTGTGATCTGGTTTCAAGAATAAATAGGTGATAACTAACAGAAATAGTAAAACATTGTTAACTAGGGGAACACTAATCCCCCTATGCTCAACAGGTCTACTAAATAAGTATCATCGAAACTATGAGTCCTTAGATAATATCTAAACATTTCTCAATTGTTGTAGAATCGAAAAAAGAATAATTTTTAGAAATTAAATATAATGTTTCCTCTTACATATAACTATGACCTGGTCCCTGAAAAATATAGAATAATGGTATCTACCAAAACTCTAAAGACATGGAATAAAAAAGATGTAAAAAATTGATATGAAAGTCATAATAATATTAAGATATACTATTACATTAATAGAATAAAATATATTATTTTATATCTATAAAAATTTTTATGAGTGATACTTTTGATGAATAATTTTTTTTTGTGGAAAGAATGAGGATAATATGAACATAAATATCTTAAGATGGTAGATTCGTTGGGAATATTTTGTAATGATTATAAATTTTTTCCAATATTCATGTAACTATATTTTTCGGTTTCTATTAAAAGTGATTTTTTTTTCAATAGTATAAAGTTTTATTTTTTTACTTATATTATCAAATGATTCTATTTTGATCCCCAATGTTTCTAACATAAATATTAATAAATATTTCTCTCTGCCTAATATAATGATTCCAGATACAGACAGTTTATAAAAAGATAACATGTGGATGTGATGAAGTTTCATGCAATAATTTTTTTTCATTTGACGTTATAATGCATTTTCTAGGTCAATGTTACTAGATTGAGAATATGAAAAAAATAATAATAAAAAATATAATTTTTAACTCTAGGAGAAGGATAAATATATGATTTTTAATAAATGAACATTAGTAAAGTAGTATCAATTAGAGAAGTATAGATTACATTATACTCAAATATTAAATAACCTAATTTGTACTTAGTAATATCAAATAGATAATTATATAGAAGTGGTATCATCGCAAATAGAGAATTTATATTTTCTTTCTTCTTCAACCAACTTAAATTATTATTCAATTTTACTAGTATAATAAAGTTATTATATAACATATAATTATATGTAATTATTTAAATTTCATGACCTATATTTATCACTTATTTCATCAAATGGGAAACAAAATGGTCAATAGTGTATACGGTAGACAACTACCTCTCACACCATTGAAATTTTCCTTCCCTCACCACTTCTCAAGGATTAATCTAATGATGGATTTAAAGTATATATATATATATATATTTTGGAAATTTTTATTCCTTTTTAATTCTAATTCCGCATATACCATAATTGTTTCCATTCATTATAAATAAGATAACATCACTCTTGTGTATAGCTAACTATCGCTTCCTAAAGAGATGTGATTCATTTTAAAATTAGGATTTACATGGAAGGTAATAAGGTTAAATTTAATGAATATATGTGATATATATTATATAATACTTATTCAATAATGGTGATGTAAAATTTAAAATACATTCATTCCATCCATCGAGATAATTGAAACAACGTTGATGTGTACCTATGGCCTACTTTCTCTATTATCATTGTAAATAATTTTTAATATTTAACATCTACGTATTATTATAAATAAATACTTAATGAATATATATTGTATCTATATAATTTTTAAAAATTTGTGGAATATTTCACCATGATCAGAATAAATGAAACAAAATATCAAACTAAATAAGACATAATAAATGATATAGTTATTACATGAAATAGGATTTTAACGATGAATTATTATTAAAGGGGTAATAAAATGTCATATGGAAATAGTCTATTGTATTATTTGTAGGGATATGGTTCTGTAATATATTTATAACAAAATTAAATTAATTATACGGGCAGATCAAATGCTTATGATGGAATTTAATTATTAAGCTAGGGGATTTGTTCTCACATTAATTTCTATGGGACACAAGACTTATACTTCAATCGTATATTTTTGTTGTTTATATAATTTACAAGAAAAACATTTATTATTATAATGAAATTATGGGACCAAAATATCTATATAATGTTCTTTATTTAATGGGGATTAAAATTCAAAAGATACTATATTGGAAAATGGTTTTACCTTTCAATGTCATTGTATATTGGGATTATTTATGGTTATATTTATGATGGAAAAATATTATGCTATATCTCATAGGGAATTCATATAAATTGTAATCATCTAGTTTTTTCTATATTATTCATGTTTTCTGTTCATTTTACTATCTTTATTACTCAATATTACAAAAAATATGTTTTAGGGAAACCCTAAATTTAGTTATCTCTTTTGTTGAAAAATAACTTTCTTTCATGTCCATGTTTTTAAACAATATTTTTAATGAATATTCATTATTATCTATGGATTGTTTAGAAAAATTTAACACTTTTTGGAATTTTGTTCAAATTTTATTAAAATGAATCTTCTTTTCATTTTCAAAAAAATCCACTTTTTGAATTCTTAATGAAAATTTAAAATGAATATTTATTTTAAAGTGTACAACATTAACATGATTCTACACCATCATGACCACTCATTTTTTTATTCTTCCTTTAAAAAATTTAACGATATTTTAAAAGAAACATGTTTCACTAATATTTCATAAATATACAAATTTTTGGTAAGGGGTTTCTAATGAAAATGATATTATCATAATGAATGTTTTAATTATATATTATGTAATTTATATATATCAATATAAAAAACCATTGGTGTTTCATATATATTTTTAGGGAAATCATCCAATGGTACCGACACTATTATTTATTTTGATGAATCATGTCAATTTTTATTATTAAAATTTGTATAATAAGCCCATTATATTTCCATTTTTTAGGATATTATGATTGGTGAAATTTTTATGAAGATATTTTATTCTCTATAGGATATGCTATGATAAAATATTTACAAAACCCATTTTCATTTTTAATGGGTTATGACATGATGAATATATTTGGATATTATGTATCATATATGTATATATTATGGAATGGGTGGGACCTCTTTATATGTCCAATTTATTAGGTAATGATTTATTTCTCATCAGAAAATTATGGGAACAAGATGATGGGAATGATATGCTATCGGGAATAAATGATGATTTTTGATCAGTTATGAAATGGGAAACTGGGGTTGATGCTAGATCATTTTTGATTTAATATCCTCAGAAGTTGACATCGAGATATGAAATTTTTTATATAATTATAATGATTCCACAATTTTTTGACTTGAACATATGATCCATGATTGATATAGTATGATTTATTACTCATATCATGCATGTATTTGTAAGGATATTGTTTTTTGTTATGGGTTATAATTGTATTCTTTAACGGATAGGGTATGAACCTTCAATGTTATATTCTTAATATAATACCCTAATTCATATATTATTCATTCATATAATAATAAATTGTATCTTACATGTTTATCCTCATTCAGTATCTGATCTCTCCCTTTATTATGCCTTCTTTCAACAGTTTATGAAGAAATTATTATGTATGGTGTGTCCATGAAGTGTACAAAATGGGGTGATCTTTATAGTAGATGTTAAATATAATTCATGAAACAATTTATTGTGTATCTAGTCTCAAGTTAATATAAACCTTTATTGTTATTTGGAGTATAATTATGACATATTTTGGACATTCATTTAAAAGGATGTATTATTTATATATGAGGATCATGGATTTCTATAGTGGTTATCAAAGGCTGAGTTTAGATATCCTTTGGAAATGATTTTGAGAAATATTTACTGAGAACCATAAGGATAAGTCTAGGTATAGAAACTATCTTGAATTTTTGGGCAGGATATAGTGAGTGGTTTGTAAGAAATTATATTCCTTGATGGAGACTACATATGGATGTTGCTTAAGAATATTTAGACCTTGGAAAAACAATACTAAAAAGGGATCATTATGATTGACTTGATCATTACCTAGTTCAGGAAAATAATCCTTATTTTACACCTAGTTTGAAACTCGTAAGTGGTGCGGTTCTGATGTTCACAATGTCATTATGAACAAAAATAAAAAATTTTAAAAGATGAACATGAATGATATTGGTTAAATCAATGGTTTCATTGAATAAAAATATGGTGCCACTATTTAGACATTCTATCATGTATGTTTCTTGATAAATCACTCTTATTAGTGATAGTTGATGGTAATTCTAATGACTTTGGTTTTAAAAAGGCATTGATGATAAAACAATGATGTTGGGGTGATAATATTTATACTCAAATATTACAAAACCATATTTTTGCTTAGTCAAGTGAATACTTTTATATTATTAAAAATATATAAGAATGTTAATTCAATTCCTAAAATATTATATATTGGATTATAAGTAAAATTCCTTAATTTTATGATGATCCCATTACATGTCTATGATTCTTCTCTAATTGCTGTTTTGGGGAACGTGATTCTTGAAATTCTCAGTATTTTCCCTCAGGTTGAATTTCATATCATTGTAGGAATGTATGGAAATTATATATATAAGGCCCATGAATTTTTTGTAGAAGGTATGTGAAATTTTATATTCTTAACCAAATTACGAACATCTACTATTATGATGATAAATATAAACATTCATTGAAAAAAACATTGATTATATGATATTGGATTACTATTCAAAAAAGAATACTATATAAGATGGTTGTGGAGAAACTCAACATCGATGATATGGAAATTATGTTGGAGTTTATTGATGTCTTTCCGTAATAATTTCCTAGTCCTCCACTATATAATGAATTTCTGTTCTAAATATAACTCATACATGTTGACACACCTATTTTAATGAATTCCTACTAAATATCCTTGATCTAGTTGATGATTTGATGATGAACCACTATGTGTACCTTGAGAAGTGATTCTTTTATAGAATCGTGACATATTGTGTTGAACATATTATTTTTTTTCAAAATAATGATGGATAAATTTGACTCTCTGTTGATTTTTGGGAACAAAATAAGATAACCATCAAGAACAATTATCATGTACCCCTCATATATGGAATGTGTGATCAACTATATGGAGTTCAATAATTTTCAATTATTAATCCTTATGTTATATATAAAAAATTTATGGTCAAAAATGAATATATACCCAAGACATCATTCTTTACGAGGTATGGAAAATATGAAAATATATTGATTCCATTTTGTCCCTCTAATTCCACTAATTTATTAATTTGTTTAATTAATATAGTGTCTATATAATTTCTTGATTTATTTTTTATATAATATTTAGATGATATTATTATCAATTAGAATTTCAAGTCATCAAAATAAGACCACATGAAAATTATTCTTAAGATCCTAAGGAGGGATAAATAGTATGAAAAATTCATAATGATTGATTTTTGTATATAAAGAGCTGCATTCATTGTTCTATATAATCTCAACCAAGGGTATATTAGTAGATCCTTTGAGGACAAAGGCTGTTGAATGATATCTTAGACCAAACATAATAATTAAGATTTATATTACTATTGGTCTGGATAGATATTTTTGGTATTTAGTGGTAATTTTTTTTGACTATTTAATACAAAGTTAAATTAAAATCAAAAAGGAAATAAGTTACTCTTAACAGATGAATATAAGGAAAAATTTAAGGAACTAAAGAGAATATTAGTCTATGAACTAGTTTCTATATTACCATGAAATTGATAAGGGTTAGAAATATATAATGATTCATCCAAGAAGTTGTTGGGACGCATTCTCAGGTATAATGGAATTGTTCTATCTTAAGAATTAAGGAAATTTATGTTTTAGGATAAAAATTTCACAATGTATGATTTGGAGATAGAAATTGTAATTTTTTAATTACATATATATAGGTATTTTCTTTTTGTAGAAATATGTCATGTATATATTGATCAAAAAATATTAAATAAAATATTTTAATAAAATTATTTGATCATGGGATAGAGAATACGGTTAGATCTTATTAGTGAATATATTTTTTTAATAAATTACAATCATAGGAATGAAAATAAGGTGGTTCAATTGTAGATTCAAAATGATCATCCCATTTTATACAGGATTATAAAAAAAAAATTCTATATTAATGGATTTGAAAAATAATGAACTATAAATATTGAATGAAGTGTATAAATCATATCACTATCAAAAGAGTGTTCATATATCAATATAAGGGATGTTTAAAGATGTATATAAGGGATATGTACTGCTACAGAAGAAGGTAAGAAATATTATAGGTTGAATATTGATTATGATGTAATGTTATTGATCATTAGTCATTTATGGGTTCCATCCATTCCAAATTTGAAAAAGGAGATATTAGATAAGATTCATAGTTCTTCATTATCCATTCACACAGGATGTAAAAAGATGTATCATTATATGAAATAGTATTTCTATTGTGATTGAATGAAGAGAGTTACCATATAGATCATATCTCAATTCTTGGTATGTTATATTGTTAAGGATAAATGAAAATTTCCATTGGGATGTTACAACTGTTACCTAAACCAGAATGGAAATAGGAAAACATCACTATTGTTTTTTTCATTGGACTCCCAAAAAAGGAAATAATTTTTATTTTTCTTGTAGATTATTTCTATAAAATGTAAAAAAAAACATCATAATTACCAAATATGGTTTCACTCTAGACTATATTTCATGAATATACATTAAAAAGGTGTAAGTATACTTGTAGTAGATCATTTTATTTTATATGAATAGGATCTGTGGTTTACCTCAATGATTTAGCGAAGTCTTGAAAATGATTTTGGTATGGAGTTAAGTTTCATCACATATTTTCATCAATAGTTATAAGGTTAGAATTATATATAATATTTAACCATATAGGTTATAATGATATCTTTTTCTCTGTATTTCAAAGGTGAATGGGATCAACACCTTCATATAGTTGAGTTTTCTTATAGAAACACCATTCACTAATGATTTTAGATGCTCATTATTAATACATTAATATAAATAAGTGTATGAATGTATTAACATAGAATTAAGTTTTAGAAATAAATATATTGGTAATTAATATGGGAAATGTAATTATAGAGAATGTTAGTTCTATTCTACATTACATTAGTGCAACATAATATCGAATGAAAGTTTATACTGACAATCATCTGTGTGATTTCGAATTTGAAGATGGTGAAAATGTATGTTTAATAATTTCTCCATGGAAGAAGGTAATGAGAACTAAAATGAAGGAAAAAACAATTTCATAGTTATATCAATTTTATTTTAAATTCATTACCTCACTGGTATGGTAACTTATCGATTAGTGCTTCCACCAATCCTCTCTCAAGTACACAATTTATTACATGTACATATCCTAAAGATATGGATACCTTACAGTTAACATGTATATGACTATGATTTTTTACCACTAGAGTAAGATGTTTCTTATGAGAAACAACCAATGGATATTTAGGATTGTTAGATAAATTATTGTGCAATATGGCCACTCATAAGGTCAGTGTTTTCTTAAAAAACTACCACTTTTAAAAAGGTACATGGGAACTTGATGATGTGATAATGTCAAAGTATCATTTTTTAGAGTGATGAATTTTGATTAGGATATTAATTTTATGGGGTTATACTGTAATGCCACAATTTTTATGAAATTTATTCTTTGAATAAATTTTATTTCATTGATATCCTGTGTTACAAGCTATACTGAGTATTAATGAACCGTAATATAATATTTATATTATTATATAAACATATCAATCATATATAGAATATTAATATTTGTGGTATTAATAAAATTAAATAAATATTTATATAAGGTATAATGTTTTTATATATAAAATATAGTGATAGAAACTACATAATCATTAATAGTCTTTATATGTTTCAAAAATAATAATTTTACTCAAAAAATCATTCACGAAAAAATAATAAAATAAAATTATCTATCATTTGAAAAATTTATTTGAAAAATAAAAAAAATTAATGTTATGATACCGAAATTATATTTGGGTGTTGTTTTGATAATTTCTAGAAAATAGTAATTTTTCAATAAATAGTAATCAAATAATAATTATTATTATAAACTATCACTTTGTTCAAAGAATATATATTACCAAATTTATTTATATATGGTCTTAAAATTTAAATTAGTTAAATTATATATTTATTAATAAATTTTAGTTCATTTTTTTAAATTTTTTATTAAACTATTATATTAAAATTTTTATAAATCTGAAACTTTTCTCTTTGGAGAATTTCTTTTCCATCATGTATGGGGGATTAATTTTCAATTAAAATTTACGTATTTGGTGAATAAAATTTTTAAAAATGTATTACATATTTATAATTATAATAATATTATAGTAATAATTTAAAATTAAATTTTGATTCAAATTTATAGTAAATATAGTAAGAATTAATTATTGTGGTTAACATTAAAATGGTTTTACTGGTGGTTAAGCAAAAAAATTAAGGACAAAAAGAGATAAAAAAATTTAATACTCACATTTTCTAGACATATTTCTTCCTTAAATCATGTAAGGTTTCATTTTGATAAACATTGGATCCTTTTTGATTAATTATAATGGGGGTACACCTTTTTCTTTTAAAAATTCGAAGCACGTCCCCTCCACCACTTATGAAAAGAAACCCCATATCCATGAAACTACATAGTTAAAAAACAATGATTTTCATTCCATAGTGATCGAAATATTTTAGAAAATTTCCAAATCACATCATAATGTCCTTGGTTTGATTAGTAATTTGTCCTAGGTAGTTCGATGTAATTTGAAAGATGTTATCTGAATAATTTTTATCATTCTTAACCGAGGTTTTTTGTTTTATTTTTTCATCTAACTATTTATAATATTTTAAAATTATTGTGATATGATAACATAGTTATATCCCTCATAAATATATTTTCTTTTTTAATGTTATAATCATTATTTATCACTTCTTCCATCAAATGGGAATCAAAACTGTCAATCGCGTGTATGAGAGACAACCTCCTCCAAAATTGATATAATTTGTTATCAATCCCAAAAATTAATTATTACATATAATAATATATTTATTTTAAATATACGGTTTATTTGACAATATTATAATTGTGAAATTTTAATAACATATATACTTTAACAAATTCTATTTTGTGAGAATATGAAAACATCACTCGTGTATACGGCGGACACCACCTTGTAATGTGATTTGATAGGTATTTTACATAAATATTACATGGAATTTAATAAGTATAAATATAATTTATATATTTAATATATATTAAATAATTACTATTCAAGAAATATTATTTAATTTTTACCTTTCCTTCATTATTTCCCTCTTGAAAATGGAAACAATGTTCCTACATACATACTGCCAGCCGTCTCTATCAATGGTTTGATTCACATTCAATATTTATCATGTTTTTATTAATAAATATATTTATATATTATTAATATATCATATAGTTATAAATTTTTTAATATTTCTAATAATATTTCACCAAACGTGGCTTTAATAAAGAAGTTTTAAAAAACAGGTTTAATAAAAAATAAGTAAATCATATATGCTATTATATATATGATTATGTCTATGAAATATTTTTATAATAAACATTTATAAATTATACATGTGTTTCGAATGAGTATGACTTAAAGACTTCTGTTCAAGAATTTTCATCTCACATTTATTTTTGTGGGAAATATATAGTATACACCTCCGATTTATTAAATGTGGTGTATATTCTAACCCTGAATTCATATTATACTTTTCTCATGAAATTGTTGGATATTGAATTCCATATAATATTATTTTTTTTCATGGGGATTACTATTAAAAAGATACCAAAGTGGTAAATGTTTTTATGTTACAAACTCATTGTTCATCAGGATTGGTTGTTATTAAATTTATGGTAATGAAATATTTTAATCTATCTCTAATGAAACTCAATAATTTTATTCTTATCTATTTATTTATAGATAATAAATAATTTCAATTCATTTACCTCTATTTATATACTAATGATTTGAAAATAAAATTTTAATGAAAACAAATGAATTTATTTTTTTGATCAAAAAACCATTTCCATCCTGGACCATGTTTAATAAAAATGATTCAAATTATGTTTTAGTATTCAACAATTACTTTTTAAAGAAATTTTAACGCATGCTGGGCCTTTTAAAAAAAATAAAGGTAATATTCATTTTTCATTTCACCAAAAAGTCTTTTTTAAATTTTACCAAATATGTGGATGAAATATTTAGTAACATGTTTATAATGATAATATTTTTCTTCCATCATGAACACTCATTTATTTCCATATTCCATGAAATGTTCTAAATATTCCTTTTATTGAAAAAATTCCTTTTTATTTGGTAAATTAATTAGTTTTAAATATGTTATTTCAAATTAAATGGATATTTTCCCCAATAATATTCATCATTGAAAACAACCTTTAGTGTTCCTTATACATTACTAGGGATATGATACAATGGTATTATCATTGTTATTTAGTTTGATGGTTTGATATTATTGTTAATATAAAATGTTTATTAAGAAACCAATTACTTTTCAATGGGGTTTGATATGATGAATTGTTTAAATGAATATGAGTTATGTTTCATTTCCATATTACATTCTATGATTAAAAAATTATGAAACCCACTTCCTTTTTTAGGGAATATTACAGGATGAATGCTTTTTGATATTTGGGAAAAAATGTATCAATTACGTTTTGTGTGGGGCTTATATCTACCTCCAATGTATTGGGTAAATATTTATATCTTATTATATGATTATAGAAAATAAGCTGATGTGCTTGACCTACTCGGGGAAACAGCCTCGTGTACTTGATCCACTCTGGTAAATAAGTGATGATGAAACATTATTTACGATATAGAAAATAGGTGCTAAGAGAAATTACATTACGATTTTATGTTCTTATTTGTTAAATATGTCTTGTAAACTAGTTTTTATACTTATGATGGTTCCAAATATAAATGAAATGAACTAATATCTCAGGATTGATTTTTGAGGATTAGTCACATTTATGGTTAATTTCATTAAAATGATAATGTTTTATACCATGAATCATGTTTATGATCATGACAGATTGGTTATGAATATTCTATGTCATTTTTATTATCTCATACCATTATTATTATGTTATGATTTCATATGATCATCAATTGAAATGATTCATTAATACACACAGTGAGCATATAATCTCACCCTTTCCTATGTTTCCTTTTACAAAGGTATAAATAACGTTTTATGTATGTTTTCAAATGAAATATAATAAATTGGAATATATTTATAGTAGATGTTGAAGATCATTCATAAAAAATTATGAATATTTATTGAGACTACAAATATAGTAAACCATTATGGTCATTGCATATGCATTATTGGAATGATTTGGATGTACATATAAAAAAGGAAATATATATATTAAATAGAACAGTTTCTATATAAGAGATTTGAGTTGACCATTCCATAGAATAATTAAAATTCCTCAATATATCCCACTAAATGGTGTAATCATCAACTAATTCTTGGGTTCAACCTATATTCATAAGACTTTCTAAATTTTCTATTTTCACACCATTCATGACACAATAATACCAATGGAATGATAGTAAATTTTGTGTCCAACATACTAGTAACATGATTTAGACCTCTATGATTAGGTCCTTACTATTAAAATTAAACTGTGTACAGTAGTAGAATATGAAGCATGAACCTCTTGGTTTTAGTGTCTGTTTTTCATAAATTGAAATTTTAGATAACTTTTTTGAATTTTAAATGTCATTTTTTTATCCAAAAAGTAAATAAAAATTTAACAGATTTTCTTTTAATTTCGTGATTTAAAAAAACTGGTGTCAAAGTTTTATTTTAAAACTTATGTTTTTTTTAAAAATATCCTTAAAAGGTAATTTTTATGAAATTTAAACAACAGTTTTACAAAAATATGATGTTTAAGCCAATTTAAAAAATTATTACTATAGTTGAATACTCAATTTTCTCTCTCTAGATACCCCCTATATTAGTCGAATATTGACTAAAGAAGGCCTTATACCTATTTTGAAAACATTATTCCTCACTTGAAAAATATTTTCATCCATATTTCATATTATTTATTCACTATTAACCTTCTCTTGACTCACTCCCGATTGAATCTCAACCGATGATGGCACCAATACCATCGAGGAACATGACAAGATTTAATTATATATTGGACATTATTTTTATTCACTATTCACCTTATATCTCTTTAATCTTAAATTATTGATACATATTCCATAATATCCCATATTTTTTTAAAGGGAACAATTTTCTCAATAGAATACATGATACACCACATCATGCATAAGTGGAAAACTTATTAATAATAAAATTTTATTGTTAAAACCCATCCATTAGAATGAAGGGAGTGCATTTTTTTAATAAATTATGAAAATATTGTTTACACATGAATATATAATTAATCATATTTGTGAACCATTATTTATAAATGAATGTAAAATACTTTTAAAATTAATGGAGTTGTTTTTCTAAAAAAACAATTATAATGTGCACAAGTGGGTATTATAAATAATTAAATAACTCTTGTTTTATTATATTAAAGAAATATATATTTAATATATTAATTATAATTTTTAAAAATTCGTATTATATTTTTTCTATACATGATATTTAAACAAATTTAATTTTTAAAATAAAAGAAGAATTTTTTTAAAAAAATGATAGCTTTTCCGTCTTTTGATGGCATGCCTATTTTAAGACTACTTTTTATTAATTATAAAAAAAAATTCGAAAAAAAATCTTGTTTTTAAGTGTACATTGAAATTTTTTTGGTTATATTTTAGGTATACTTATGATAAGATTCATTTTTTGATGAATAGATAAAAAACTAATGCCTTATTATTAAAAACTACTTTTTCATAAAATTTACCTATAGTGTTAAATAATTATTCATTGGTTTTAAATAATAACTAGATAATTTCATTCATTTAATCCAAATTTGGTCAATAAATTCAATTTAAAATAGAATTTTTATTTAAAAACTTTGCGAACTTTTGAATGTTTTTACTTTAAAAACATTATACATTATTTTATCGACGAGGGTAGTTTTTAATTATTTTATGTAAATTTTTGGTTTTTAATTTAGAAAAATTGTTTCCATATTTTGAATCAAATGGTCATAATTATGTAAATAGGCACCTTTTATTTTGGGAATTTATGAATCGTAACTTTAGTAAAAAAAACTACTGCCAGGGTTAAGGTTAAATCTAGTAATTAACAGTATAAATTATATTATAATTATTAAAAAAATTACAGAACACTAGCCAAAATATTATTGGTTGTGTTACTTTAGACTAATATAATCCATTGGCCAAAATTATGGCCATTGTATGAAACTAATTTTTGTTTACAAAATTTACAATATTAAATTTAATGTAAAGACAATGTTGTTATAATAATGGCTTTCATAACTATTAATACTTTAATATGGGGTTATATAATTGATATATTAGACTATAAATAGTATTTATTATTCTATTATTATTTCATAAATTATGATAATTTTTTTATAATTTTTAGGAAATACATAATTAAATTTAATGGTGACATAATGATGATGCAATAATTTCTTCATTAATAGAAGAATTAATTAAATGATATTAACAATATTATAATAAATATAATATGATATAATTTATGTCAAAAAAAACTTTTTTATAATATTTTTACATCTTAGTGAGGTTTTCAATGATTTGGTTCGACTATATTATGAATTTATGGTATTTTCAAAAAGTCAATAAATGAATAGTGTTAATATTGACATGAATGGTATTTTAGAATATAAAATATATTATTAAATTTTATAAAATTTATAAAAATAAAAAATTAATCCAAATAGTCATAATATGACCTATAATTTCATAAATTACAATCCAATTTTTCGTTTGTCATGTTATGGTAATTATTTTAACCATTTGTGTGTGAATTACTTAATAAAACGGTAAGAGGGAAAGGGGTTAAAAATATAAGGATTAAAAAATATTAAGAACATTTCTAATTTTAATGGGATAATCAAATTTCAACCCATCCTTATCATAATTTTAAATAAATCACTTTCAACCCATAATTAATAGGAATGTAATTTATATTAATTTAATATTTTAAAAATTTCCAAGAGTGTTCAACCCTCTCTTATAAAAAGGCAAAACATACAATAATTTATTCACACCTAAAACCCATTTTGTATCATCCATGATTTTATAATTCCCTTTAAGAATCCATACATATATTCATGAGGCCTTATTTTAGGCAGAACCCCCATTTTAGAGGGGTTATGGTGTTAATCAGAAGTGATCACCCAAACGACATGTATCAATTTTAACCATGTATAATTATTTTATTTCATATTCCACCTACATAAAATATTATTTAACAATGATTATATAAAAAATATGGTATCCTCAATAAACTGAGATTTTCTTATATCAATTTCATTTACTAAATCTATCTCAGCTTCCCTCAAATGGGAAGATAATTAATTATTCGTGCATACGTGTGAACTATCACATCCATGAACCGATATACTTTTTCTTTGCATTACCATCATTCAAGACTATTAATAATAATGGAATTAATGATTATATATGATATAAATGACATATTTATCATAATAAAAAAAATAATATTTCAATTACCATCTTACCTACCATGCACAAAAAAATTATAATGTCGTTCGTTCGTATGTCGGAACTATCACCTCCATTAAGTGATGTGATTTGTTTTTCTTCACCACATCACAATTTTGATATATAAATATAGATGTATATTTAAATTACTAGTATGATATATATTATATTATTATAATTATTTAATGATAAAATAATAATTACCTTCTTTCAATAATGATCAATGAAAAATGGGAATCTTACTCATGCATTCTTATATCAAACTGTCTCCATGATTATAATGTCATTAATTTTTCCTAGTAATACAATACTGGTTTTATTTTAAAGTAAAATTAATGTTTAAATTTTATTATTTTTCCATGAATCATATTATGGAGATGATGGACTAATGAACACTTTGACAGTTGACATCATATCAAGTTGTTTTGGACTCAGGCATCAAATATCTTCTGAATGAACGAAGTTGACATAAAAAATTATGTAATTGTAATAACATGATAATAAGTGATATATAAGTAATAATGAAATTAAATATTTAATAATGAATGTAAATAAGTCACTTAAGATTATTATTTAGTAAGATAAAGATTTAATGTGATGAGTCAGACTTAGGGTGAGGGACTTCGTCTCAATACCATTTGCTTGAGGAATTTTTTGTTGTTATACCACACCTTTTTATGAGGTTTATAAATAACACCTTGATATTTTAATTCTATTCAAATTATTTAGAAAATGAATCTTTCTATTTCTTCATGGAGAGTTTTACTTTCTCTACAAATTATAACTGGAATTTTTTTTTAACATATATGATGATGACAACTTCTCTGCCACCGTGACTATTATTTGATATTGGGATTAATTTGTAAAAAACTTGTTTTTAACGGAAAAGAGACCATTCTACCCTTTTTTGGTATGCTGGTGTATATAATTATTTCAAAATGGATTTATTATTTCTATATCATGAAATGATATCTTTTGATTGAAAATGAAATTTTTTGAGTGAAATTTTAAACATTTCAATCTGTATATGTTAAAATTATGTAATGGTACTTGTCTAATTGGCGAGTGATTACAAGACAAACCAATTATTTTTGTTCAAAAAAAAACCATGGATGAGTGGTAAAATTATTACCCCCAAAGGATTGGGTATGGAAGTCTTCCATATTGATATTCCATTTTAAAGAGTGACATGTATTGAAGTCAACCATATGGCTATTTCATTTGTAAGGGTGACAAGTAAAGAATTCTACCCTAATATTTTTTTTAATTTCATTATAAATAAATCTCTACGTACCGATATATATTTTATATTTTTATTTTTTTTCATTAATATAATTTCTTTTAAAAAGGTTATATAGTTATCTATTTGAAATATGATCTATTTTTTGGGTAAAATTGTATAAATTATCTTTTGGAAATATTTTATGTATTTTCACTAAACATGTTATTTTATTTATTTATGTCCCTTACTAATATTTTTATACTCATACCACATTTTAATTAAATCATATATACTAAATATTGGTAAGGAAAAAGAAGGTTTCATGATGAATGTATTATTGATTTAACCACAAAAGAAACAAAGTTTTTTTAAAGGGTCTCCTTTGGTGAGATAGAGGATACTAAGTATTTTTATCAACATGTAATTTATATATTAGTTTCTCCTAATTATCTAAGGCTCTAAAACTAAAATTATCCCCAATTATAAATAAATTAAATTCTTAACTAATTATCAAGATTATATATTGTTTAAGGTTGGTTCCTAATTGTTGGTACCAATGATGCTTTAAACAATGTTGTTAATTTGGATGTTGTAACACCCTGATATTTTATGATACGTATTATTTTTAATTTATTTGATGTCTTGTGTTGTATGCTACACCAAGATTATCTTGCACTATACGCAACAATGTATTAGCTTGCAGTATATGCAGCACTATTCTTGAATCGTGTGACACACAATTTTAAGTTCGTTTGATGTAAGTTATTCTATGCAAAATTGATTATATATATATATATATATTCAATTTATAAATGAAATATGCTTGGAATCTGTTATACGCAACACCAAAAGAATCATTCACTACACACAACACTAGCTTGGCTTCTGTTAAACGCTATCATGACATTTCTAGATAGCATGTGTAGTACGCAATACTAGAATTCACTAAACAATGATATATAGTTATAATATTATTATGAATTAGCCATTATGAATAGTAGTATCTACATTTTTAATTTTATGACATTATGAATCATCTTACACAATTTATATATCATGGCATGTGAACAAAATTAATTTTTTGGGTAAAATAATTATTATTCCAAAAATGTAGTTATGCCACCTTTTGATGGTCCACCCCCATTAAATTTAGTTCTTGACATGTTTATAAGTTCAATTTTACAAAATAAAATTCTTATTTGGAATCAGGATATAAAAATTTAATTTGGATAAATTTTTCATATTATTCTGATAACTTTCATATTTTAATGAATAGTAAAAACACGCTATATTTTAATTAAAAACAAATTTTTACATCAAAATAATTTATATGGTTTAATTATAATATTTAATGGTTTTAAAGTATATATAGAATATATTTTTACCATTTAATATAATTTATGTCATTACCATTAATTTTACATTGAATTCATAGGTAAAAACATTTCAATCTTTGGCAATGTTTTAACATTTAAAATCCATTTTCCTAACAATGGGATTAATTTAAATTAATTACTAAAACATCAGTGTTATGAATTTTAAAAAATGGATTCCATATTTGAATTCAGTGGGTCCAAATTATGTTAATAGGTTACTTTTTTGGTATTATGAATAGTTACTACGGTAATTTTTATTTACTCTAGTTAAAGGTAAATCAGGTAATTGAGGGTAAAAATAAGATTATAAAATTATTCTAACACATGAAAAAATTCTATTGGATGACTAAAAGTCGACTCATATCACCTAATGGTCAGAATAGATTCATTTTATGGACTTTTTACAATGAAAATGATTTAATTTTTATTAAAACCAAACAAAGTGACAACATGTCACCCTCTTAAATCATACAAGTATAATAAATCTAATGTAGTGATAAACTTCATGAAACATCGAAAATGAATTGTCTTCAAAAAGATAATAAAATTATCTAAATCATGTGAATTTATTTATAAATTTTAATGATTAAATAATTATCATTAAAGGCGACACAATAGTGATGTTGAAATTATTTTATTGATCGAAATATCAAATAAATGGTTTTAACAAATATTAAAATAAATTTTATATGAACTATTTTATGTTGTCCACGAATTTTCTAGAATCAAATAAAATGTAATAAATCTATTTAATCTTTTATTTGGCACATATCTTCTGTGAGTATTTTATTAAAATTCAAATAAATGAATAGTTTCAAAATTGACAATATTTTTATTTTATAAAAATAACATAATATAAAATTGTTCAAAAATCACAAAAATATTTAAAAATTATAAATTAAAATTTATATGGTCGAAAATGTCAAAGATTATCCAATTATGGACAATTCAAAACATATAAGTATTTATTAATAACAATTTAAAATTTATAATCCTATTGCCACAAATAAAATTAAATACATTAAATAAAGATAAGTCAAGTTCATAATGTTTAAAATAAATTCCAAACATGTATAAATTTTATTGGTTGATGAGATTACAAACCTATCTCATCAAATCTTCGAAATGAGTCAGTTTTGGACGTTCTTATATGGGGTTAGAATTTATTATAAATTAATTTTTCTTATAATTCCAAAGGTGCCCCTCTCCACCCTTATAAAAGGGCACCTCCTCCCTCTTCTCTTTACACAACTTTGAGCCTTCAATCTCGACAAACCCCTACCAATTTCCCTTCTAAACTTATCTATAAACATTATAGAGTTACTGGTATCCTAAAAAGACCAACTATAGTTCTTTATGAGGAAGCTTAAAAGGGGTGCATCGAAGAAGATGTGATCTCTTCTACCGATTCTTTCAAGTTTCATTCTTCTTCAACTTATTATTCATTATTTTTTCATCATAAATTAATAATAACAGTATAACTAATATTCTATTATTTTAATATAAATATGAAACAACACTACTTCACCTTCTATCCATCCTACAAAAAATGAAATCACAGCACGTGCGTACGTACGGAATACCGTCTCCATGATGTGGTGTAATATGTTTTTCCACCATCACCTTACATGGTTTGGTATAATGGTGTAAAGAATATCTATATATAGTTATTATAAAGTCATACTTATTCTTATATATTATATCATCCACTCCAATTCAATTCAATAATTAGGGGAACGATATCATCGCTCGTGTGTACGTACGGATTACCGTCTACATGACGCGATGAGTTTAATTTCCATGTTAACCACTCAAGAATGATTATAAAGCATATATAATGAATAATAATGAAATATATGACATAATAAAGCTATTGGATTTATATATATATTTCATCTACTTACTTCAATTAAAGTCAATAAGGAAAAGAAAACAACGGTCATGTGTACGTCCGACCTACCGTCTCCATGAACGGTGTATTTAATTTCATTTATATATCTATTATATCTATATATATACTGAATATATATGATATATAAATCATGATTTACATTCTGGAAATAATTAAATCATGATATAATTAATAAAAATATCAAGAACAACATGTCTGAACACGTACGATAAATTAAACGATTTTACCCAAAACACAGCTTTAACATGGAATTTACAAAAGAAAGGGTACTATAAAGTCATAAGTCAACCTATATGATATCATAAAAATGAATATGATTCTTTAATAAGTCAATGACATTATTTAAATCATTATACAACAGGTTCGGATACGTACGAAGCATATCAGACCTATGGTAAGGGATAACTTTTCCAATCTCGTTTTTATCCGAGATAGTTTATTCGCAAGTAAATATTGGGGTTATATTTATCATGCATGTCCCTATTTTCTAAAAATGTTTTCATGTATGTTTAATGTCCTTTTTACCCATTTTGACTTTTACTACATGGTATGTAAAGAATCTTTCTTTTGTTTATGTTACGAGGTAATTTTTTGACTTCTCCGTCATAAGTATGAGAAGAATGTTTTTAACTTATATGGCGTGAATGGATTTTGATGGTTTCATAATGCCTTATTTTCATGATGTTTACTCTACAATATTTCATTATTATCTTCAAGAAAATACTTTTCTTTTAAAATTTCATTTCATTTTGTGAAAATAAAATTATTTTGAAGAAGAAAGATATTTTCCCCAAGAATTCAATTCAAGTGTTTCATCAAAACCATTTTCCATATAAGATGGAATTATTTCATATGTGAATGTTTCAAGTATAGAGTCTCTATAATGAAATTATATCCATTTTTTATATGGATTATGTTATGATGGGATAAT
Source organism: Viscum album (assembly GCA_963277665.1). Lineage (NCBI taxonomy): Eukaryota > Viridiplantae > Streptophyta > Magnoliopsida > Santalales > Viscaceae > Viscum > Viscum album. Next base: position 850,056,487 of record OY728119.1, on the reverse strand, counting down.
GTTTATGAAACCCATTTTACTCTTTGGGTAATGATGAATGATTTATTTTAATGTTGTGGAACACGTAAGAATGATTTCATTATGAGATAGATGGGACCTATATATCTCTCCAATTCATTGGGTAAAAATTTATATCTCATGAGATAGACATGGATGGAATGGCATGTTAACCCAGTTTAGTGATACATGACTAGAACGAGAAGTGAACTCGATTCAGTAAGGGACTTTTTCCACTAAGATGTTCTTGGCAGAAATGCCTTGGCTACTATGGAAATCATAGCATATGTTTAATGGTTTTCCAAAATTAAATGTTTTATTCCAATGGAATTTTATCATGATTGGTGATACATTATGATCTATGCCTTACGTACTTTCGTGTTTTATGTCATTGATCATGATTTTGATGTTTAAATATTATGTTTATGTTTTGAAGATAAAATGTATATGGTTTGTTTTATTTTCTCCATACATACCCTTACTGAGCATTTGAGCTCACCCTTTATATGTTTTCTTACCCCAGGATATAAATAAAGGTTTTAGGTACGAAAGAAAGGATGATATTTATGAGAGATGTTGAAGATCTTTCACCAATATTAGAATATTATATTCCATGTTTCCAAAGACACTAAACTATTACGGTCCTTTGGAGTCTATTTTTGTTATGTATTATATATTCCGCAAAAGTAATGTAATTTCCATGTACATCAAGCTTTGTGTCTCTACAGTTTGTATCAGAAGAGAGGTTTAGTTAAACTTTGGAAACTAGGATCCGAAAAAAACATTAGTTAGATCCCTAGAAATATTTCTAATGTATGTCTATGGAAGTCCCTATGGTTTATTATAACTATAGGTGCAGTCCTAGAATTATGTTGATGATCATGAAAAACCTTGGGTGAACCTAAGCTGCCATAGGTTAAAGGAGGTGTCATAAGTTATACATCATATAAGTTAATTTTTACGATTATGTGGTTCCTCATTATTTCACCTGTTTCTTACACAATGGTTTCTGGTTTTAGTTAATGGAGGGAACCAGAAAGAATTGTGTTAACATTGAATCTGATGGACAAACTGGTGACTATGAGAAGCGAAATTGCGTAATTCCTAGATAGAACGATATTATGGATTGATGTGTTAATGTGTTGGTATTCAAGAATAATGTTGTTGAGGTACTTTTATTGTATATTGGAATATCTATGTATTAGACCATTGTGGTTTTCCATAAGAATATGGCATAGTTAACCTAGAAAAGTGATTGAAATATTTTTGGAAAGTAGATCATATGCACCTAATAAAGGGATAAAGAGGAAATAATATGTTTGATAGTATTCATGAGCTCATGACTAATATAAGGACAAAGTGATATCATGAGTTGGGTATAAAGAATTTTTGGGATTTTGGTATGTGGAAAGAGATAACATTTGACTGCATTCATGTTTTCACTAAGGTTCTATGGAAATTCATGTTTCAAGAGAATACAGTATTAAGGTAATGGAATGCAATCAGCAAGATATATCATGTGATATATGAGGGATAAATGATGGTATTCACAAACTCGGTAGATGCCAATTCTAGTAATGGTTTTCATAATACTATGAGCTTGTACGTATGTATTTTCGATAAGCCTAAATATTAAAACGAATTAAGTTAGAAATAAGATATTATTATTTAAGGAATAATTTTTTTTCGATATTATTGTAGGAATTTTATAATAATGTAGATTTTTAAAAAGGGACAACCTGCAGGACAGGCAAAAAATCATCGCATCAGACAAGGATGTGGGAATTGAACCCACAACTAAAGTGCGACATGCCTTTATCACTTACCAATGGACTAAATTATGTCCCTAGTTAGTATAAACTAGTTTAATTATATTAAGCAGTATGATATATGATGTATATGTCCATTTTAGGAACCATATATGATTAATCTCACTATAGATGGACTTATGTATATTTAATAACTTTCGCTATCCTTTTGTTTGAGACAGATGGAATGACTTATCATTCTATCGCACGATCTACTAACATTTCATGGAAGACAAATTCAACTTCATTTCTTTAAGAGATGAAGTGGAAGTTGTTCAAGTCACAAAAAACAGTAAGATTGTACCAAAATCAAGTAAGTATTTCTTTTAATTCAATAATAATTCAACTTTAGGGAAATGGTCTTGAAAACAAAATATGTTTTCCTAGTGTCCATATATCTGTTGAATCTAATGGTTCCTTAAATCATCACAAATTTATGGCTTTGTGATTGTTGGCTTTTTCATAGCCATGTCCTCTACCACTCTTCATCATAACTTGATGGTTAGATTTATCTTCCATATCTATATTTTCACCTATGTTTTTCTATGTGGAAACCCAGTGATTAGTTAATTTGGATAATCATTAAGTTTCATAATTTATTTTTTAAAGTTATATTTTGGTATTGATTTTTATGATGTGGGTTTCTATTAAAGAAACTTTTAAGTAGTAAACCATTTATAACCCCGATGAATTTCGAGGGAGAAATTCATTTTAAGGGGGGTTGAATGTAACACCTTAATATTTTCTAATAAGTATTCTTTTTAATTTATTTTATGTCTTGTGTTTTATGCTACACCAAGATTATCTTGGACTTTATGCAACACTGTATTAGTTTACAGTAAATGCAACACTATTCTTGGATCGTGTTACACACAATTTTCGTTCGTTTGATATAAGTTATTCTATGCAACATTGATTGTATATATATATATATTCAATGTATAAATGAAATATGCTTGGATTATATTATACGCAATACCAAAATAATCTTTCACTACACACAACACTGGCTTGGCTTGCGTTACACGCAATCACGACCTTCCTCGATAGCATGTGTAGTACTCAATACCGGGTTTCACTAAACAATGATTAATTATTATAACATTATTATAAACTAGACATTATGAATAGTATTATCTACATCTTGAATTTTATGAAATTATAATTCATCTTACACATTTTATATAACATGGTATGAGAAAAAAATAAAATTTTCAGGTAAAATAAGTATTTCTAAAAAAATGAAGTTTTGCCGCCTTTTGATGGCTCACCCACATTAAATTTAGTTTTAGATATTTTTATATGTTAAATGTGACAAAATAAAATTCTTATTTTGAATCCAGATATAAAAATTTACTTTGGATAAATTTTTCATATTATTCTGATAACTTTCATATTTTAATGAATAACAAAAACACTCTATATTTTAATTAAAGACAACTTTTTTCATTGAAATAATTTATATGGTTAAATTATAATATTTAATGGGTTTAAAGTATAATTACAATATATTATTACCATTTAATATAATTCATTTCATTTCCATTAATTTTACATTGAATTCATAGGTAAAAACATTTCAATCTATGGCAATGTTTTATCATTTAAAACATGTTTTCTTAACAACGGGATTAATTTTAAATTAAATACTGCATATTTTGTGTTTTGAATTTTGAAAAATGGATTCAATATATGAATTAAGTGGGTCCAAATTATGTTAATAGGGGAATTTTATGTTTTTTTATATTATGAATAGTTACTAAGGTAATTTTTATTTACTGTAGTTAATGGTAAATCGGGTAATTAAGGGTAAAAATAAGATTATAAAATTACCCTAACACCTGGAAAAATTCTATTGGATGACTAAAAGTCGACCCATATCACCTAAGGGTCAGACTAAATTAATTTTATGGACTTTGGACACTGAAAATAATTTAATTATTATTAAAACCAATGAAAGTGACAAAATGTCACTATCTTAAATCTTATAAGTATTATAATTTAAAGTCAGTGATAAACTTAATGAAAATTCGAAAATGAATAGTTTCAAGAAATCTGATAAAATTATCTACAACATGTGAATTTATTTATAATTTTTAGGGATTAAATATTTATCATTATAGGTGACCGAATAGTGATGTTGAAATGGTTTTATTGATTGAAATATCAAATAAATGGTTTTAAAAAATATTAAAATAAATATTATATGAACTATTTAATGTTCTCCAGTAATTTTATAGATAAATATGATATATTATTAATATATTAAAGGTTTTATTTCGAACATATATTCTGTGAGTATATTATTTAAATTCAAATAAATGAATAATGTCAAAATTGACACTATTGTTATTTTATAAGAAAACATAATAAAAAATTGTTTAAAAATCACAAAAATATTTAAAAATTATAAATTAAATTTTATATGGTTTAAAATATCATATAATATCCAATTATGGAAAATTAACAGCACATAAGTAATTATTTCTAACAATTTAAAATTTAGAATCTTATTACCACAAATAAAATTAAATAGATTAAATAAGGATAAATCAAGTTGATAATGTATAAAATAAATTCCAAACATGTATAAATTTTATTGGTTGATGAGATTACAACCCTATATAATCTCATCTTTGAATTAAGTCATTTTTTGAGGTTTTTATGTGTGGTTGGAATTTATTATAAAATAATATTTCTTATAATTTCAAAGGTGCCCCTCTCCTCCCTTATAATAGGGAACCTCCTCCCTCTTCTCTTTACACAGTTTTGAGCCTTCTAGCTTGGCCAACCCCGACCAAGTTCCCTTATAAACTTCCCTATAAAAATTATAGAGCTTCTGGTCTTCTCAAAAGACCAACTCTAGTGCCTTAAGAGGAATCTTAAAAGGGGTGCGTCGAAGAAGAGGTGATCTCTTCTACCGATTCTTTCAGATTTATTTCTTCTTCAAATTCTTCTACTTCTATTTGTTTCAAAATAAATTAATAACATAAGAATAACTAATATATTTATATTTTATTATAAATATGAACCAACCCTATTTCACCTTCTATCCATCCTATGAAAAATGAAATCACCGTGTGTGCGTACGTACGGAATACCGTCTCCATACCATGGTGTAATATGTTATTCCTCCATCACCTTACTTGGATGGGTATAATGTAGTAAAGAATAAATATATATAGTTATTAAAAAATAATAATGATTCTTAGATATTATATCATCCAATCCAATTCAATTCAATAATTATGGGAATGATATCATCGCTCGTGCGTACGTTCGGATTACTGTCTCCATGACGCGATGAGATTCATTCTTCATGTTAACCACTCGAGAATGATTATAAAGAATATATAATGAATAATAATGAAATAATTGAAATTATAAAGCTACTGTATTTATGTATATTTATATATATGTCATCTACTTACTTCCATTCATGTTAACAAGGAAGAGAAAACAGCCTTCATGCGTACATATAGCATATTGTCTCCATGAACGGTGTATTTCATTTCATTTATCTATCTCTTATATATATATACTTAATATATATGATATATAAATCATGACATACATTTTATAAGTAATTAAATCCTGATATAATTATTAATAATATCATGAACAACAAGTCCAAACACGTACGATAAATAAAATTATTTTACCCAAAACATTGCTTAAACATGAAATTTACAAAAGAAAGGGTACTATAAATTCATAATTGAACCATATATGATATCATAACAATGAATATTATTTTTTAATAAGTCAATGAAATTATTTAAATCATTATACAACAGGTTAGGATACTTATGAAGTATATCAGACTTAAGGTAAGGGACAACTTTTCCAATATCGTTTTTATCCGAGATTGTTTATTCATAAGTATTTATTGGGGTTATATTTATCATCACTGCCCCGATTTTCTAAAAATGGTTTCATGTATGTTTAAAGTTATTTTTTACCCCTTTTTTACTTTTACTACATAGTATGTAGGGAATCTTTTTTTAGTTTTCATTACGAGGTACTTTTTTTACTTTTCCGGAAAAAGTATGAGAAGAATGTTTTTTAACTTATACGGCATGAACGGATTTTTATGGTTTCATAATGCCTTATTTTCAGGAAGTTTACTCTACAATATTTCATGATTATCTTCAACAAAATACTTTTCTATTAAAATTTCATTGCATTTTGTGAAAAGAAAATGATTTTGAAGAAGAAAATATATTTTCCACAAGAATTCATTTCATGTGTATTATCAAAACCATTTTCCATATAAGATGGCATTATTTCATATGTTTATATTTCAAGTATAATGTCTATATGATCAAATTTCATCCATTTATTTATATGGATTATTTTATGATCGGATGATTTTTATGGAACCCATTTTACACTTTGGGTAATGATGAATGATTTATGTTCATGTTGTGGCACACGTAAGAATGATTTAATTATGATATGGGTGGGACCTATATCTCCCTCAAATGTATTGGGTAAATATTTATATCTCACGACATAGACGTGGCTAGAACTGCAAGTTAATCGAGTTCAATGATATAGGACTGGAATGAGGAGTGAACTCGATTCAATAAGGGACTTTGTCCACTAAGATAGTCTTGGCAGGAATGCCTTGTCTACTATGGAAAACATAGCATGTGATTAATGGTTTGGCACAATTACCTATTTTATTCCAATTCTATTTTATCATTATTGATGATAAATTATGATATATTACTTACTTATTTCCATGTTTTATGTCATTGGTCAATATTTTGATGTTTAAATATTATGTTCATGTTTTGAAGTTCAAATGTATATGTATTGTTTTATTTTCTCCAAGATTACACTTCCTGATCATTTGAGCTCAGCCTTTATATTTTTTCTTTTCCCCTGGATATAAATAACGGTTTTAGGTAAGAAAAAAAGGAAGATCTATATTGGAGATGTTTATGATCTTTCACCAAGATTAGATGATTGTATTCCGAGTTTCCAAAGACACTAAACTATTACGGTCCTTTGGTGTCTATTTTCTTTATGTATTAAGTATTCTGAAAAATTAATGTAATGTCCATGTATTTCAAGCTTTGGGTTTCTACATATTTTCTACAAATAGTTAAGGATATCATAATGATTTTATAATTTTAAGGGTTATTATGTGCTTCACGTCTTACAGTCTCTTTGGAGGTTTTATTTTTTTAATGTTTTAAGTGAAAAATAGTATTTTTGAAGACCATCATTTTTGAATTATTAATGGGTTATTACATTTTTTATTATAAATCAAAGTCAGTAGGTAAACATTGAGGTTAAAACATGTTATGATAATTTTTTAGTATTTTCGAGAGTTTTTATTTGTTTAATAGTCTATATTGAACTTCGGATAATACTATTGAATTTTATTGATTAAAGTTATTTTTTTATAATTTAATGGTTTATTCTTTTGGGGATTTTCTTATTAAAAACTAAAATTTTCTTTATTTATTTTATAAATATAAGAGGTATAGAAATTTAAACTTTTTTTGGATTATATGATTCTCTTTAAAAAAATTTGATTGCATCAGGCATTCAAAATTCCCTTTGAAAACTCACCATTTAAAGAAAAAAGATTTAGTTTATTATGATAATTGGAAAAAGGATTCAACATTATATTTCAATTTTTTATGTTTTTATTTGTTCTTAGTCTATGAAGTAAAATAATTACATTACTCAATGAAAATGATCTTGAAATAAAAAAGTTATTCATTTTGGTTTATTACTAATTTATCAATGACTTTTAATCCAATATCATATATATAAATTTATTATTATTAAAAAAATTTCACCAGGATTTCTATTACTCTCCATCAGAATAGTATGGTCAGTTTTATATTCCATGTCTATGTCTTCCTACATGAAAACTGAGTATGTGTCATCTCAGGTGACCGTCATACATCGTTTTATTTATTTTTAAGTTGAATTTTAATAGACACTTTTTTGAATGTGGGATTTAAATAATGGTATTTTGAAAGGTAAAACCTTAGTTTTTTTCTAGAATTCAAATTTTGAGGATGATATTTATAAGGGGGATAATGTAATATCCTGATATTTTAAAAGGAAATAATATGCTCAATAACGTACATTATAAACCACATCAAGGATAAGTGAACAAAAAAATAATATTAAAATGTTACTGTTAAAACCTAGCAGTTAGAATGACATGAATGAATATTAATAACTGAATTATTAAGATATGTTCTACACATATATATTTTATTAATTATTTTCTTAAAAATTAATTATAAATGACAGTAAAACCCTTTTCAGAGTAAAAGGAAATATTTTTCTGAATAACCATTAAGATATGAACAAGCATCTTTTATAATTAATAAGATCACTCCTGTTGGATTATAATAATGATATATATATATATATATATATATATTATTCATTTTATGTTTAAAAATTTATTTTATGTGTTTTTTAAACATGATATAAAAAATCCAATTTTACAAATAAAAGAAGTACTTTTAAAAATGGATGTTTTTTTTGCCATTTGATGGTGAACCTATTTAAAATATAGTTCTTTGTCTCTTTTATAACATAAATTTTTTAAAAATATTATTTTTAATCAGGACATAAAAATATCGATTCGTAAATTTTTTGGATTTTTCTGAAAAGATTAATTTTTTGATGAATAGTGAAAAAATAATGAATTTTTATTGAAAACTACATTTCCAAAAAACTTATTTGTAGTGATATGTAATATTTTTGAATGGTTTTAAAGTGTAATATGTTCATTTTTTATTCATTTAATCCATTTTAGGTCGTTTTAATCTATTGCACATTGACATTGGATATAAAAACAAATTGATCTTTTGAATGGTTTTACATCAATAACTTGATTTCTTATTCCATCAACGAGATTAATTTTCAACTAAATTCATGAAATTATGTGTTTTCATATGTAAAAATGGATACCGTATTTAAAATAATATGGTCCAAATAATTTAATTTGTTCCATTTTATTTTCGGAAATTATGAATACTAACTTCAGTAATAAATTTTATTATAACAGTTAATGGTAAATCATGAAATTAAATGTAAAATTAAGATTATAAATGATAATAAAGTTACCCTAAAACGTTTAAAAATATAATTGGATTACAATACATTCATTGGGGGTAAATTAGGTTTTTAAACCACTATGATGTGTTTAAGAAATTTAAAATATTTTATTTAATGTAAGGATAATTTTATCAAAATAATCTCTATAAAAAATTTAACAATTATAATATGGGGTTATATAAGTGATAACTTTCACGAAAAATTTTATTTATAAAGATAAAATTATTAGTTCTATTATGAAAATTTAATTATAATTTTTAGTAAATAAATGATAAAATTGAATTGTCCATCAATTATGATGTCATAATTGCTTCATTAATTTAATAATCAATTAAACGATATTAAAAATATTATAATATATATAATATGATATAATTTTTTTCATAAAATATTTTTTTGATTAGTTTTATGTATTTTTTATTTTTTATAAGAGTTTTTTTACTATATTATGAGGTTAAGATATTTTTAGAAAAATCAATAAATGAATAAAGTCAAAATTTCCACTAATGTTATTTTAAAATATAAAATATTTTACTAAATGGTATAAAATTTATAAATATCCAATACTTGTCCAAATTTTTTTAATAATTCTAAAATTTTGATAAATGACACTTTTACGGGTCGTTTTTTCTGTTATTGTAATTATGTTTACCCTCAAAGATTAAATTACTTAATAAAACGGTATGAAATAAAAGGGTTTAACCCAAAAGATATGGATTACAAATTATTCAAACTTGTATAATTTTTATTAGATGATTATATATCAACCAATACTCATATAATATTATAAATAAAAAACATTTCACCCATTTTTACTATAAAATTAATTTATATTAATTTAATATTCTGAATAATTCGAAGGGCACCCCCCCTTATAAAAGGGCACTTCATCCTATTATTTCATCACAAAAAAAAACAATTTTGGATCAGGAAAAATCTGATAAAATCCCATCCATGAATACCTGAAAATACTATTTTGGAATTAGTTTAGGCATAACACCCTCTTTATAGGTATTAGGGTGTTAATCAAAGGGGGTCATCTAAAGAAAAATTATTGTTTTTAATCTAGTATTTCTATTTTTTATTCTTCCACAAACACAAAAAATTATTCAATTTTTTTAATAAATCTTTGAAACTCAATATATTTATATATTTTTATGTGAATATCATTACATAAATCCATTTCCACTTCCATGAATGGGGAAATAAATTATTCATTCATGCATACCTGTGAAGTATCGCCTCCACGAACCGATATAATTAATTATCTATTTCCATATATCATGACTTGTTATAATGATATAATTAATGTTATTATATAAAATATATGACATGTTTATCATTATGAAAAATAATATTTCAATTGCATTCTTACCTCTTATGCACATAAAATTGATAATGTCGTTCATGTGTATTTGTGAACTATCACCTATACGAAGTAATGCGAATCTTTTTTAGAGACCAGATCACAAGTATAATATATATAAGTATACTTAAATTATTAAAATGATTTAATTTTATTATTATCAGTTTATAATGTTAAATTAATAATTAGATTCTTTCCATAATGATCAATTAAAATCTCGAATGATACTCAGGTGTACATTCAGCCTACCCTATCCATGATTACAACGTTTTTCATTTTTTTTAACCATAAATAAATAGCTTGATATAAAAATCAAATTAATTTTTTAAAGTGGTTATTATGTCATGAAAATTATTCTAGAGAATATAGACTAATGACTTCATTGACTACTGATATCATATCAAGTCATTTTAGAAAAAAGTATTTAATATTTTGAAAACGTCTAACGTAAACATAATTAATTATGAAATTGTTATTACATGATAATAAGTTATATAAAATGAATAATTAAATTTAAAATTTTATAAATAATATAAATAATAAAACTAGGTTTATTATTTTGGAAGGTAAAGATTTTACAGACGATTCGAACTCATCGTAAGGGACTACATATCAATCCCCTTTTATTGAGGCATTTTTTGATGTTATACACCACATTATTTTATGGGGTGAATAAAAAACCCATTTAATTTTTAATTCAATTCATATATTTTGATAAAATATTTTTTTATTTCTATAAAAGAAATTTTAATTTATTTAAAAATTAAAAAACAGTTTTATTACATATATGGAAATAAGAACTTCTCCACCGCCATGACCGTTATTTGACATTTGGATTTCCCTATAAGACTTCATGTTTTTAAAAGGAAAATAAATAATTTTTATCTTTTCATGGTATTTTTGTATTGAAAATGGTTTTTAAATGGAATTATTATTTCAATGGATTGAAATTATATATTGACATTGCTAATGAAATTTTATGAGTGAAACACTTAAAATTGTAATCATTATTTCTTATGAATTTATAATTATAATTGTACCTTTGATGGGTGGTTATTAGATAAAAAAATAATGGATGGTTACATGTTGAACCAAGGATGTGTGGTTACAATATAACAAAAAAGGCATTGGATATTTAAGTTAGTTGTATATCAATTCCATTTGTAAGAGTGACATTTATAGAAGTCAGTCATATAGAAATTCTTTTTGTAAGAATGACATGTATGGAAGTAGACTGTATGGTTATTCTATTTTTGTATAAATATTAACCATTTTGCTAATTATATATTTATTTTTTACTTTTCATGAATATTATTTAATTTCCAAAGGTAAGATTCTTATCATTTTGAAATAATGATCTCTTTTTTAGGGTAAAAGGAATATTTTATTCTAAGGAAATGTTTTGGGGTTTTCACTGGACTAATGATCTTATTTTTGTCTATCCATTAATTATTTTTTTATGCTCATTCCAGGTTTTAATTTTTTTTTGAGATTGAATAAATATTGTTATTGACAAAGAAAGCTTCATGATGAAGTTATTATAGGCGTGACAATAAAAAAACAATGTTTTATTGTAAGAGGGTCCTCTTTAGTGGAACAAAATGATACTGAGTATATGTATCCATATGTAATATATGTTTTATTTTTTCATAATTATCTAAAACATGATACTAAAAATATCCTCAATGTGAAATAAAATAAATTCTTGACTAAAATGCAATATTATGTTTTGTTTATGACCGAGTACTTATATATTTGATTGTCCTCGAGTTCTTACATTCGACCTGCAACTACGATTTATGGGTTTGTTAGTTTTTTAATCATTTTTCCCTCATCTTCATCAATCATTCATAATAACATTTTTTCCACATACACTGATTAATTTTATTTTAAATTTGAATGTTTTTTCCATTAACAGTCACCAAAAATTTCAATTTATATTATTATTTTGCATAATTTATTTTTAATAATTTTTATCATATTTTATTTTCTTTTACTAAATAATAATATTATTAACTATTTATTATATTAGATAAACCAATTATCATATGGAATTCACATGTTAAAATTATTTGATAAAAATTATATCATGGAATATAAATTTCTATAATTCAATCCCCATTAATATTACATTAGCAACACATATTCTCACACACCAATGATTTATGATTACTTTGAAATTAAAAACAATATTTTGATGTGGTGGAGAAGTCCATCCATTAGTAGTATGCCATATATTCATCATGTTGATGAAGTATGTAATAGATTATTTTGTGAAAGATCTTCATGATAAACTCATTACACATTATTGAATAAAATTCATATTACATGGTTTTAATTATAGTAGAATCATGGGTGAAAAAAATAAAATATCTCAACTGAGTTTCATGGACATTTTATTAATAGTATATAATGATTGTTGAAATATTATTTATTTTTCTTATCAAATAATGAATTCCTTATTAAAATAAATACAAAATACATTCAATTAATTAAATATCATGTTATATATTAGAATATATAATAAATGAAATGTATTCGAGTCACTATGTTATGAAATTTTTATAAGAATTATAATGTTGATATTTTGATGGGAAATTAAGCTAGAGCTCTCCATTCGATATGAATGGCTGCCTAACTTTTGTAAATCCTGTTTATGCATTGGCCATATCCATTCACAATGTCATAAGAGTTTAAAATGCTCCCTCTGTAAATCACTGGGTCACACTTCTGATCAGTGCAAGAAGAAGATTAATAAGGATGACTCCAAGATAAAGGACCCTCCAAAGGCCACCCCATCTTTTGCTGAGGCTATTCAAAATGGATTTCCCATGTCTGATGATGTCCAACAGACCACTGCTGATTCCCCTATGGAGATTCATAATTCTTTAAATCCGGCCTCATCTTGAATTAAGGTTAGAACTGAGAAAAAGGAAATGGATGATATTGCAGAGGATGAAGGGAATATAACAGAGCATTAGGTGGCCGTTCAAGATCATGTTAATCATGAACTTGACTGTGCTGCGATGGCCCCTAACTCTGGTAAGGGCAAGATGATGATTGTTGATAATGAGGGATTTCATTTGGTGATGAAAAAAAAGCTGAGAGCTGGCAAACCTTCCCAGGAAAAAGCACAGATTGATGATGAGGTAGAAAATCTGCCTTTGACTCGTCAATCTAGAAATTCTCAAGGTGATCCAGGGTAGCCTGTCCACCTAGATCTTTTTCTCACAAGGCAGGCAATTTGGAAGCAGAAACGGCCCTAGTGAAGCAGGTCACTCAAAAGTCCCATGTGTACTCTCCCAGGGATTAAATGGAGAGTAGAGATACTGATGAGGCATGGGTGGCCGAGAATAAAGAGGAGCTACCAATAAAACCAGATGCCAATTTTTGTCAATGTTAGAAACTATTAATAACCATGAGTTTGATTTGCTGAACATTGAAGGTCTGAATAATTCAGGTTATAACAAAATGAGATTCATTCCTGCTGATGAAGAGGATATGGAGGGCTCTAAGGAGAAGGAGTATACTACTTAGTTTGATGCTCAAACAGTGCAGGTCACAGAGGTGCCTCATGTGGATGTATTGCAGGAACAGTCTCCCATCGCAGTGCAGGATACTAATGTAGTGCAAGGGGATGAACTGCATGACCACCCCACTGTACATCAGAATGATCATGGACAGGATAGAGATCCCTCTCATGAGGATTCTGATTCTAATAGGATGGAGAATAAAGGCATACAAAGGGGAAGAGGGCGTCATAACAGGGGAGGATCCAGGGGCCGTGGATGGCCTAGGAAGTGGTAACTCCGTGGTGTGCATTTGTGTAGGTTTGTGGTGTAGTTCTATGCATGTAATCACCCCCTCAATCTGCAGTATCTTTACTATCTTTTTTTTCAAATAAATTTGGGGCCTGGGTTTAGAACCCGTGGACGAACCTTCTTGGTATATTTTGATGGCTATGGGTTTTCCCAGTGCATGTCAGATATAGGATGTGGTTACTGGTTCAAATGGTAGTGTTCAAGAAATTTCCCTTTAACAAAATTGACTTCTTTTATATGGGATGAGGGTTTATAAATATTCATTTTCAATATTTAATTGAATATATTAAATTAATAAATATATGATTCTATAATAATTTTTTTATGAAATTTTTTTTTATAATAAATTTTAATCTATTTTTTATAATTATTTTAAAAAAATTTGTACATTTTCTATGTATCAAAGTTTTTATACTTGTATGTATAATTTTTCATAGAATAATTATGATAATTGATTATAATTTATTTTTTTATAATATTTGTATAAAATTTTATATAGTTGTTTGTATAATTTATGAAGATTAATGTTCTATATTTTATAATTGTTTGTAAGTTATTTTTTCATGATTAATTTTTTTATGAAATTTTTTTATAGTTAGTTATGTATAATTGATTTTTATTATAATAGGTTATTATGATTATATTTTGTTATGATATTTTTTATGATGATAATTGTTTATTAGCAATCATATGTTATAATATATTCATATAGTATATTGTGATCTTAGGTATTTAATGGATGGTAATTGGATTATTTATGAAGAACTGCTGGTGAATATGAAAAAGAAGTTGATAAGTTCATTGAATTTTCAAAAAAAAACATTCAAATCAATTATGTTATTTTATTTCTATGCATGAAGTGATTGAAAATGAGAAACGAATATTCCATATAAATCAAATAACATCTCATTTGTTATGGTTGTAGCCTTAATTTTTAAATTTGGATCTCAATTTGTTAATTAATGTAAATAAATAATCTAATGATAATAAAAATAGTCAGAAGGAGAGGGAGGATCATATTGAATAATTAATTCATAATATAGGTTGAATACATGGAAAAAACTACAATTGTTGAATGATGGAATGGGTATTTTGAGAAACCATTATTCTAAGGTATTATTAAATAAATTGTAAAACTAACTGTTATTAGATTATTTAACTTCAAAACAAGAAATGAGTGGAGTAATTAAAATTTTCATTGAGATTCAAGATCTTTTAAAATAGTTACTTCCTGATTGAATAGAGCTTCCATATTCCATTTATGAGGGAAAAATATTATCACCAACGGGAATGAGGAATAATGTGATACATGAGTTCCTTACCGATATAATGTTGTATTTGAATGAATGTGAATATTTATAAAAATGACCTAAATTTTGGACCTCACACTATATTATGGATGAATAATTCACCTCTGATTCATTAACAATTAATAACATCTAACCGCATACTTTATGAATTTTGATATCATAACATATTTCATTACAATTATTCAAATTAATAAAATATGATCCATTATCAGGTACCAAAATCAAACCTCCTACTAAATAAATTTGGTACCTTCCAATAATCCCACAGTTGAATAAAATAATTACAAATTAAATTTATTTAAGACATTTATGATGGAATATAGATGAGTGTATCTATGATGGAAACATATGTCACCCTACTGATTAACCATAGTGGAATATATTTTTAAACAATTTATTTAAATTTTATATGAACATAGAATTATCATAATGGTAATATTTATATATGTAATTAATCCATATCGAATCATAAGAAGCCATCATAGTTCAAGACCATTTATTCATAGTATATTATTTTTCTCAACATGTATGTACAAAGAAAAAATATGTTATGATGGGATTGAGGATTTATAGAAAAAAACAAATAGGAAACAATATTTATGTGAATAATTCTCCAAGGTTTTATGATTTTATAATTCTATAATATTCATGTGTTGTAGTTTCTAATTCATATAAGAAATGTAATTTGATTTTGGATGCTATAATAGTGTTCACTATAAATAAATTTCGTATATATGGAGACCTATCAAGATACACTGTTAAGGGGCTTTAATCATGTCCAATTTCTTTTAAGGGACTTTATATTCTCAATTTTATAGTGTAATGATGAAAATGTCCATGGGACATCATAGATTACTATGAATTTACCATCTTACCATATATTGAAATAGGAATTATATGGTTTATTATAATATAATCATCCCGCCCAACCATTTTGGGTTGATTAATATAATTACAAATAGAATATTATTAATATCAAATTTGGAAATAAGTTTTTTTGGTCATCAGAAAAAATATTTAATAAATCTTCTCTCAATGTAGAACTACATTATTATATATTTTTTGAGAAAAAACATAAAATTGAAATGATTCTTGTTGATAAAAACATATGTGATAGTTTGATTTATACTTTTTAATCATAAAAGGAAACAAGAAAGATCCATTACTTGCTAAATTTGACTTTATATCAATTGAATTACATTTAGAGTCAACTCCCACTATTAATAGAAATATAACATATTTACCTCTATCTTGTCACACATTAAGAAAGTGTGATAGGATTATTTTTTTCCCATTTTTTCATGGTATATAAGTAACCAATGGATATTATTAAATTGATAATAACTTGGTGTCATTGAAGTGTTGAAGATTAAAATTCATAAAATCTCATTTCTATCTTGTGTCGATACAAAAAACATCTAGCAGTTTAGTGTGTGGTATATTGTCGACACTGGTCCGAAAGAATATCACCAGTTTATGTAAATTTCCAAATCTACTAAAGTAATTGATCCGTATTTGATATATGAATTGGAGAATGAAGCTTTATTAATATTTTTCAATAATAAATATATTTCCCACTAATTTTTTTTGATATAATGGTTTATCTAGGGATACATCTGGTGTCCTAGATAAGAATATGGGCACAAGTTCATTTACATCAGTTGTATCAGTTTGAAATATATATAATTTTTTTAATGAAGTGATAAAAATCATTATCAACCCAATGCGACTATAGTTCAAAAATATGTATCAAAAGAGGTTATTGAGTTTTTTATTGATTATTCATATGATGTGGATCATACTGGTCTTCCTATATCTCAACATATGTCTGATGAATGTAAAGGTAAAAGGATTTGAGGCTTAAAGGTAATGTTCATTCCACATGATGGTGTGTTGTTGGATTGTGTATACATTCTGAAAATGGATGATGATAAACTATATACACCATAAAATATATCTAAAAAATATATATTATATTAATACTAAATGAAAAGTGGTTGATAATTGAGAAGAAAAAAATATATTGGTTTCATGGTTTATGGAGAAAGTCACAACATATATATCTACATTAGAGACATTGGAATGATTGGAATGGAGTCCATATCTTAATATGATAACACAGTCTAGTTATTATATTAATGGTTATGCAAATTACCCAAAAAATTGGATGAATGGAGTATCCTTAAAAATAGTGGGGTGATGTTCATCGCTAAAGCACTTAATTTTTCAACTAAAAAATATAAAAACATATTTTATTCTTCAACATCTTTTTTTATTCCATAGGATATATGGGACATCGATTATAGTAAATTTCCATACAAAGAGTTTATGTGTCACTACAATGACAGTCATAGTGATGTTAAACATGATGATTATAGGTTTACATAGGTTCATTTGAAAAGGCTTATTTTCAAAAAGGACCCATTTTTCATGAAGACACATGAAAAAAATATTTTCATCCTTTCATTACTCGAATGAACTGTGGTATGTTGTTTGGAAAGGGAAAATAGATAAATTTTTTGATGAGAATGATAATGATGTTATAGAATTATATAAAGATTTTTAATTTAAAATGTGTTTCCAAAATGATAAAAATTATTATAATGTTGTCACATTCCATTCATTAAGAAATTATCACGATGAAGGGATATGGTAAAATTGTAAATAAGTCCCCAAATTAGTCAGTAAAATTTTTATATTTTATATCTATTTAGAAATTTAAAATTTTAAACACTATTTTTATATATTATTTTACTTTTAAATATATATATATTATAAATTTATATTATTTTTGTATTAAATTTAATATTCAATAGTTACGGAATAAAAATTATTATTAGAAAACCTAAAATAAATCAATTTGTTTTGGTTATATATATATATATATATATATATATATATATATATATTCTATTTTGTGAATATGTTATTTAAATTTATAATAGATTATATTATTTTATATTTTATTATTATATCTAATAGTTTAACATGAATATTTTTATGTTATTTATCTGGACATCAATATTTTTTTTCTAATTATTATCCACGTGAGATACTATTTTTTACATATATATATTTTTTAGACATTATTTATAAATATTAACTTCTCAAATAATATTCCGGTAAATATAATTTTGTAACATAATCATATTTGAATGAATGAAACAATGGTAGAGGAACATTTATCAAGGTATTAATTTTTATTCATATTATTATATATTCAACGATACTATTATTTAATGATATAAAACATTTAATTTTAAAAATAAATGGACAAATAATGTTCCTCATAAAGACTCCTATTATATAGAGGTGTTATGTCTTTATTATATAGAGAAAATGATTTATATTGCTGGTTAATATGGAATTACACATTTAAAAGAACTATCACTTTACCATAGATACTAGAGAATATTTATTAAATTTGATTTTAATAATAATCCAATTAGCCCAAATGAAAAGTGGTTTACTAGTTACATCAGTAAAGAAATATGTTTTAGAATTATCATTTTATATCCATTTTGGATGTCTGAAGAAAAAAATAGAAAAGGAATAGTTGTGGTATTCCATCAAGGTAAAATTTCTCAATTAGTTTTGTGTTATCTCATTTTTCCAATATTATATATATTATATGTCTAGTATTTAATTGATTCAATTACTTGTGACATTAAATTTTCAATAAGTGAATCAAATTATTAAAATAGTTATATATATATATTCGATTTCATAGAGGGATATTAAAAAAAGAATTTACAAAAAAATTAGTTTTTTCGGAAGTTATATATTGGTAACTGATTCCACTAGTATGGGATTTTAGATATAGATACCAGGAATAAATTTATCTTCTTCCAAAATCATGATGAATTTATGGTATGGTAATTATTTAATTTTGTTACATTTCATGTATATAATTTGATTAAATAGTATTTTATTATTATATAACAGGCCTCTAGGATATCTGATCATGATATCCAATTACACAATATATATCTTCATACTTTATTAAGTGGATGATATCATTTATTATAATAGAGTATTATCTCATTAAAAATTGAGGTGTTAATATATCTATATAGTAGTGGTTCAGGAGAGTTTCGGTTTGGTCCCCCATCTCCACCAAGTCTCAAATAATATTTAAAAAGAGTGATAATAAAAAAATAAATAATACTATACCAAGAAATCTAATGATGTATCTCATAATATTATGGGAAATTAATTTTTATTTTTAATGAATAATTTTGTTTTTTAAAATAAAAAAACTAATATATAAATTGATTTTTTTATTCACTACTAAATTTAGGAGAAAGAAAAAAGGGGATATTTATACCTCAGGGTAGATAGAAATCCTCGCAACTGATTTTGGAAATCCATATCATTGTGTTCACCGAAGAGGATATGAGGGGGGTGTTAGTGATATAAATGTTTTTTGTCATCAATGTAAGAAATTAAGTGACATAGAAATAGATTCCCTATAATTTGAGGAGAATTTCATAAAACAACCTACAAATGAAAAAATTTAATCATTTGCCATGTCTATGTTGGAATAATTGATGAGAAAATCATAGCCTATATATACTTCTATACATGCCCAACCTACCATGATTTCCCAATCATACCCTACAGATTTTCATTTGGATGCAACTATATAGTATGATTTATATGATGGATATCCCTATATATATATTTTTTCATATAGAGTAATATATTTTATTTTCTTCTAAACATCACCAAACTCTACAGTTAGGTCACTTAATAATATCAATGCATAATATTATTAATCTAAATAGTATAATTAATTTTCCTAATGATGAGGTTACCAATGTTGGATGTTTTATTTTTATTTTTTTATATTAGTCATCTAACAATAATTACTATCTTGAAAATGTGGTATGCACTGTGTTTTAAATATTATTTATTTTTGATTAAATATTAATTATAATGTTTTTTTAAATTAAATTTATATATATGAATCTAATATCCAACATATTATAAAAAAAGAAAAAATGGGTTCATACACCAATAACCTAAGAGAATATCCATTGATAATATTAAGAAAGGATAATAATGATCTTGTTATTATTTATAATCTCAATGTGTATGTGTTTCAGTTTTTTAAATCTTATGTAAATATATATTTCCATTTTACTCTCTTTTAAAAAATATGGCTTCAAGTTATATTCTATATTACTTGCTTAATTATGTACCTAAACTTGGTTCTTATTCGAAATAATACCTCTAGTTTGTATATTCTCATAGATCCAAAATTCATTTTAATGGCAGTGCAATATCTAAAAGCTGTAGATTAAGTAGACTGTATATCTCATAAATTATCAAATAAGAAGGTTGAATTTTTGGTGTTTTCTATTACATGATTGTTTATAACACAAATATCATTATTAAGAAATAATAACTATATTTTTATAAATTTTGAACTCTTTATATTATAGAAGTCCTTATATGTTTTTCGTATTTTATCGAAAATAATGTAAATTGTCTTGGTTTTTCTCTTTATTGTTCGGTCTTTATAATATATTTAGTTTCTTTTTAGAAAATAATATTTAATTCTTTTTTTATATTTTTATTTTTATTTATTATATTTTTATACATTTTTTTAGTTGATATAAATGAAAATTCATGTCATGGAATTTTTTTAACAACGATCCCTTCCTAAAAACCATCAAAAATAGATTTTAATACATTGAAGTAATAGTAAATTAATTTTAAATTTTTTAATATTTGGTTTATATATATATATTGTTTTTATTTTCAGTTGTATTTTTTACAATCATAGAGTCATCATCAAAAAGATTGGGTGGAATGTGGTTATTATGTTTTAAGATTAATGTATGAGATAATCACAACGAGGCCAACAACATAATTTTATAAGATTGGATCTATTAATTATTTAAGGTTTTATTTAAAAATATTCTATTTTTCAATATTATATCATTCATTGTTTTTGTATCTTTTTAATGATACCTAGTTGTATACAAATTATGAACTTATCCATCATCACAGTTTGTTCTAAAATTATTATTTTATGTATGATTATGATTTAAATTATGATGTATACATTTCTTAACAAAAGATATTAAAATGAGTTTTTTAATAATAATTATCTACATTAATTGGGTGTATGATTTTTATTTTTATTTAGTTTTTATGTAAAGTGTAAAAATATCATTGATTTAAAAAAAATATTCACAATACATATGCCCTTATGTTGTCAGTTTTGTATCTTCATTTAACGTTTAAAAAATGAGTAATTATATAATCATTTATTGGTTAATATTTGTATTTTTTAGTTTTTATATGTATATACTATACTCTATATATTTTTTATCTTTTTTATATATTATTTTAAGGAATTTATTGATTTTTAATCTTGTAATCAATTCTATTTTTAGAGAACGTGTTCCCATTTTGATGTTGTTTTTATTAGAAATCAACATAGAATAAACTTGATATTTATCGTTACATCAGTTTATCTAACAATAACATATGATGTTTCACCGATGAAAAATAAATTTCAATTTTTTTAAATAAAATACATTGAAATCCCATCATTGAATCTTTTTATATCGATTATTTTCAAAAACCAATGTCAGAAGTCAATTTTCAATGTCGATTACTTACCAAAACTTATATAGAATGTATTCAATGTTTTTCTTAATAAAATATTACAAATTTAAATTTCAATTACTTTAAAAATAATCAATAAAAATTTTATTTATAATATTTTTAGAATAAAATTTTCTAACCAACCAATGTTAAAATTTAAAAAAAGTAACATTGAAATGTAAATCTCTACTTGTGATGGTACAGTCTCATCACATTATCTTATCCTATGTCATTCGAACAACATGGACTTTGATACATACTTCAATAGGATTTAAAAAAATCCTTTAAGAGGATAAAACATGAAATCATCTATCCTTATTGGGTCATATTCTACATAATAATATCATTATCCTTCCCTCACATAGCTATATATCTTTTTGCATATAAACCCCTTTCTGTAGGAAAATATCCCACGGTAAAATCCCCTTATTGGCCCATATTACTATTAAAATATACCCCCACCATGAGGTCTATATTTTTATGGGACTTACCATTTAACCCATATTGTCCATATTCCTTGTATGGACAATCACTAAAAGGTATATATTCCCTATAAAAAATGGCCGGTCGTTTACCTGAAATATTGTTTTTAGCCAAACTAATTTCACTAACTTGTACTAGTATAGAAAGAAAGTACGAGGTTGGTCCACAGGAAAGTAGTGGTTGTGTTTTATGTTTCTTGAATTTTAGTCACTTACTTGAATATTCTGAATTTAAATAAATTTTATTGTTTCATGTAATGGATATCAAAATTTAACTAGTTATTTGAGCTTTTCTAATTCACTACTGATTAAAATTGAAACTGAAGTTTACTTAAAACAAAAATTTAATAAATAATGATGAAAATGTGTCGAGGATGGACATGTTTGGGATGTTAAACCTTATTAAAATTTGGGTTTTATTGTTCATAATAACCCACATTTCTAGGTTTCATATGTTTCGGAACTCCCTTGGTCGAGTGAGTTTCGATCAAGTCGTTAGAAATGAATTCCTTGGTTTGGAAATTGTTTTTTACTGACTCCAAATTTAGGAACCACCCTCTAGAAACGACAAGGGTATCCAATGTTCATGGATATTCTTGTCTTAATTCTCCCAAATATACATGGAAACTCCATTCTTGATCCAATATGGGGTTTCCAGTGAAATAAGACACGAATGTGTTGGGAGAATTAGGTGAGGGATTATGAAAAAATAAAAGAGTAGAGAAAATGGTTTTAGTGAACCCGCATTTTTTACATCCTCAACACAATGGGGGTTTAAATACTCATGATAAAATGAGTATGAACCATTTTAAAATTTATCAGTGAATCCATTATACTAGAACCAGAAGAAAAATCAAAAGTAAAATATTACTAAAACAAAAACAGGTGCCTAGAGAAAATTTCTCATTCTCCTCATCCTATCCCCCTTTCTTCAGCCTCCTCTCTCCCTTTCTTTAGCCTCCACTCTCTAGGGTCTCCCCTGTAAAAAAGGTCATTTTCCCAGTTATCCAAAAGCAAACATAGAAGGAAAAATGGGGTCAAAAAGTTGTTGGAAAGAGGAAAAGATAAAGAAGAAGACTGCAGTGATCTGCATAGTTTGGGCGCACGGTTTGGTAGACCGTGCGCCACTCATGTGGTGGCTTCTATCTCAAATCCTTCATCCGCACTGTTTGGGTGCATGGTTTGGTAAAACATGTTCCAACCGTGTGGAATCTTCTCTCTTGAATATTTAAACCTCATGGTTTTCTTGGATGGCCCGCATGGTTTGGTTAAGATGTGCGCCAACAGTGCGGGCCTTTCTGTCATTGGAATCTCCTCCCTCACATTTTTCAAACAGTTTGGATAACCATGAAGCTACTGTGCAAGTCATCTATGCCTTTGATATTCCTCAAATTTCAATCCTTTATGTCAAGTGTTTGATCTGAGTGACTCCCTTCCATCATAATCAGGAGGGAATGGGGTCCTTATGCCTCCAATTCCCTTCAGAATCTCCAAACTTCATAGAATACATGATTTATCCTATGGTGGCAGAAAAATCGATCCAGAAACATTAACATTTTGAAAAAAATTTAAAAAACATCCAAAAAACCATTTTATAGATATTAGTCCAAGTGGAAATGTCTTATGCATAGCAGTGCATCAAACTCCCCCTCACAAGACTGGTTGTTTTTCCTCAAACAAAATAATAGACATCCATAACCAAGGCATCACCAAAGAGAGAGGTAGAAATATCATAGATTACACCAATTAGGTGAATAATAATTTTGAAATAATTACCATTAAAAATTACAGAATTCATAATTCATGGTTTCCCATGTATATGAAGTTAACCAACAAAGTAGACATAATCCAAAACAGTTAACCATTCATTTTTAAATCAATTTTTGCTTAAATGTGAGTTTACCCTTCTTCATACAAAGAGAGTGTCTACCTATATTTTCATCTCATTATATACTCAGATTATCTAATCCTTTGTTTCATCATCGCCAAATAGAGGGCTATCACTTTTATAGGTCACACAACCTCATTGACTTGCATCGTTTGGAAAATGATGAATGGACATAAAATTTATTGGGCATGATTTTGAATATCTCAAATTATATTTTTTTTCATTGTGGTGGTGTGAGATACTAGAATAAAATTTGTCCCAATATGCTCATGTCAACACATGAAGAGAATGTTTGAGAAAAACAAGAGTTAATGAAATTAAGACCGCGTAATAGCCACTAGTGCGACAACAACAATTCCCAAAACATCACCTCTCCTTATGCAAAATTTGACTACGATTTTAAGGGGTTTCTCAATTAGAATTACTCCATAAAAAAATTCATATTTAAATATATTTTTTATGTAAATATTTAGAGAAATTCTTCTGTTCATGTATTACAAAGTTTATTCACATCACAAACATGGTTCGACAATCCGAAAATATGAGCCATTTTTAGAGATAATTGCCAAAATTAAATTTTAGTTAATTGGTATAACCCCATGACATATATAATAGTCCTTTCCTAAGAAAATATTCTACCATACATACTTTGGAAATCAGTCAATCAAAATGGGGTTCCAAACAAGGGTTCCCTCCCCCACACTAAAAACCGAGCACAGTCCCCCATAAAGGTAATAATGTAGAGAAGGGTGGGAAAAGTAGCATGAAAAGGGAGGGACAAAGAAAAAATGTAAAAAATAAAAAATTGAAAAGATCCACTAAATGATGGAAAGTGTGAAAAGTAGGTGGTGTGTGAGAACTCGACGAATGGAAAAGTGACCAGCATGGAACAGATGAAACTGCTGCTGGAATGACAAAAGAACCATACAAGTGAAGTAGGAAAAAGTATAACACCAACAGGAAAATAAAAGCACATCACCCAATCACACCAATGTAGTCAAAAACATCACACCAGGTAATACCGTACAACATAGTTCAAAGGCTTAAAAAAAGGCATTACATATGATACCCTAACATGGAGTGAGAATCTTATACTATAACACACAAGAATTGAAAAGCACACTAGCATGTAGTACTAAGCACACTCTAGAAAACAAAGCATTCAAATAGAATTTTTATTCAAAATGTCGGGTTACCTCTCTTTCAGTGCTACGTTTTAAGTCTCGATCTCGACTTACCTAGGCCTTTAGGTACCCTAATTGCATTGTGGAAACTGTTCCCACCATGTCTTCCATGATAATGTACGGTTTCAGGCACTGCCCATTAACATTAAATTTTTGACAATCCACGCCACTACTTCCACCACTCCGTGGTGAAAAACAGTTATCACCGTGAAGGGTCCCGACCAACGAGACATCAACTTTCCTAGAAAAAACATCAGATGAGAGTTAGAAAGTAAGAATTTATCACATGGATAGAAGGATTTCCGAGAGAACATTTGGTCATGGAAGGCCTTTGTTTTCTCCTTATATAGTGTCACATTATCATAGGCCTCCCACCTTATCTCGTCAAGCTCTGTTAATTGTAATTTTCTCATTTCTTCTATAGCCTTGAGATCATAGTTAAGGGCCTTGACAGCCCAACAGGATTTATAATCCATCTCCAATGGTAAGTGGTAGGGTTTTCTATAGATTAATCGAAATGGTGACATACCCAAGGGTGTTTTGAAAGCTGTCCGGTAAGCCCATAACGCATTGTCCAATTTCTTGGACCAATACTTTCTTAATGTGCCTAGCGTTTTCACCAATATTTGCTTCAACTCGTGGTTTGCCACCACCACCTAACCACTAGATTGTGGGTGGTCCGGAATCCCTTGGTGGTACATGACCCCATATTTTAGGAGCACATTTTTCATAAGTGTGTTCTAAAAATGAGTATTGTGGTCGTTTATCAACACTTGCGGGGTCCCAAACCGAATGAAAATATTTTTATTGAGAAAATTGATGATGAAATGAGCCATATAATGAGTCGTTGACACTTCTTCCACCCACTTGGATATGTAATCAACACATACCAGAATGTACGTGTGTCCAAAGGATGGGGTAAACAGACCCGTAATGTCAATTCCCCACACATCAAAAATTTCAACTTCAAGTATTGGGTGTTGCGACATCTCTGCACGAAGACCTACATTTCTCATCTGTTGGCATCAATTATAGTAGGAGTCAAATTGAAGAGTGTCCTTATGCATTTTAGGCTAGAAGAATCATGATTGTAAAAAATATTCAACTGTTCAATCCGGCCCATGTTGTCCTCATGTAGGAGAAGAGTGACAGAACTCTAAAATACTTTGAATTTCTTCCTTTGGTATGAAATGGTGGATTACCCCCTCGCCGCATGAGCGGAAGATAAGGGGGCATTCCAAAAAATACCTCTTTACCTCCGACAAAAAATTCTTCCTCTGTTGGAATGTTATGTCCAGGTGGACAACTCCTGTGGATAAGTAGTTTTCAAGATCGATGAACCATGGTCGATGCGGCACTCCGATGGAAAATAGTTTCTCATCAAGAATGTATTCCTTTATCTCCCGGTCCTCTTCTCTCTCTAAGTTTAGCAGTTCCAGCCAGGGGATGTGATTAGCCAACACATTCTCACTACTATTTTTGTCCTTGATTTACAAATCAAACTATTGGAGGAGAAACACCCAATGGATGAGCCATGTTTTGGCGTCCTTCTTGTTCAACAAATACTTTAGTGAAGCATGGTCAGTGTAGACCACAACTTTTGAAAGCACTATGTATGAGCAGAATCTGTCGAATGAAAATTCCACATCCAGCATATCATTCTCGATGGTGGTTTAATTAAGTTGTGCCTCATTTAATGCTCGGCTGGAATAATATATCGGTCTGAAAATACGATCGATCCACTGTCCAAGCACTGCCCCCACAACATAATCTCTCATGTCACACATAAGTTCAAACTGGTCCTCCCAATTTGGACAGATCATGATGGGTGTGGCGACCAATTTTTCATTCAGAATTTGGAGGACTGAGACAAATCTATCATCAAACTCAAAAATTGTATCTTTAGACAGTAGATTGGTTAAGGGATGATCAATCTTGGATAAGTCATAGAATAATCTTTGATAAAAACCTGCATTCCCCAAAAATCTCTGAATCGCTAGGACTGATGTGGGAATGGGAAGCTGCGAGATAACATCAATTTTATCTAGATCCACCTGAATTCCTTGCATTGAGATCCTATGGCCAAAAATGATTCCATGTTGCACCATAAATTGGCACTTCTCCCAATTCAAAACTAGATTGGTATGCTCAAATCCCTCATGTAACAACTCCAGATTCGTCAAACTGTTGTTAAATGACTTACCATATACTGAGAATTCATCCATGAATATGTC
This sequence comes from Viscum album, assembly GCA_963277665.1. Classification (NCBI taxonomy): domain Eukaryota; kingdom Viridiplantae; phylum Streptophyta; class Magnoliopsida; order Santalales; family Viscaceae; genus Viscum; species Viscum album. The sequence continues at coordinate 850,028,675 of OY728119.1, read as the reverse complement.
TATAATCATCTCCACCGTATCATGGAAGATGGATAACATGCACCTCGGAAAGGTGGCTGGTGTGTTGCACATTCCGAACGACATTCGGATGTAGGCGACAGTCCCATAAGGGCAAGTAATGGTACTATTTTCCTGATCCTCCGGAGTGATAGAAATATGGTTATATCCTGAATAAAAATCTATGAAACAGTATAATTCATTCCTCTCCAATGATCCATGAATATGATAAATAAATTGGTGAGGGAAATGATCCTTCCTAGTTGCATCATTTAACTTCTGGTAGTTAACACAAACCTGCCATACTGTAACTGTCTTGGTCTGGATGAGCTAATTTTTTTCATTGGTGATGACCATGATGCCTCTATTTTTAGGAACCACCTAGAAAGGGCTCACCCACAGGTTGTTGGCGATGAGTTATATAATAACAGCATCGAGTAATTTGATCCTCCTTCTTGACCACTTCATTCATGGGGGGTGGGGTCAGTCTTCATTGTGGTTGGTGAGATGCCTTTTCCCCTTCCTCCATAAGTACCTTGTGGGTTTAGATAGTTGGGCTTATTCCCTTAAGGTCATAAACCCTCTAGCATATGGCCTGTTTTTGCCTTCAGAGGACTTTCAGAAGAGCCTATTATTGATCTTTTGAGAGTGATGCATTTAGGATCATGCGCAATATATGTTCCTCTCCTAAATAAACATACTTAAACAAGGAAGGGAATGGTTTCAACTAGATCCGAGGAGCCTTGATAATGGACGGAATGATAGGCTCAACCTCGGATCACTGTAACAAATTTAGAACAATTTCCCTTTTCGAGTAATGGTCGCCTTGGCCTTCACTGAAGCTTACTTCCTCCTGGGTTTCTTTAAGGTGGTCATCCTCCAGAACGAATTCTTCCCTGAAAGAATAAGAGTGCATATCATCTTCATGTAGGACGAAGCACTATTCCATTTTTGACAATGCACAACAATACTTTTTCTCTATCAGTGAAACTTGTTTTACCGCCTCTAGGACATTGTAGGAAACCTTATCATCGCCATCACGGAAGATCAGCTTGCCTTGGTGCACATCAATTAACACCTTTCCGATTTCCATAACTGGTCTTCCATGAATTAGGGATACCTCTTTGACTTCTTCCATATCGAGGATAATAAAATATGATGGTAGAATCAACTTCCCCACATTAACCAATACATCTTCCAATATCCCCCTGGGGTATTTAATAGAACGATCGTCTAGTTGGAGTGCCACTCGGGTTGGCTTGAGATCATTCACCCCTAGTTTCTTGAACACCCCAAAGGGAATTAGATTAAGACTCGCCCACATATCACAAAGATATTTTAAAAACACACAAGGCATGATAGTACATGGGATTTTATACATTCCCGGATCATGGAGCTTATGAGGGAGAGTATGTTGGAAAACTGTCGAGAATTCCTTGTCCAGGGGAATGGTGCCCAAGTCTTCCTTTTTCCATTTTTTTGAAATAATTTTTCTCATGAACTTCATGAAGGTGGGCATTTGAATTATTTCCTCGGAAAAGTGGATGTTGATATGATGCTTCTGGCAGACTTCCATAAATTTAGTAAATTGATGGTCTAGCTTCCTTTGTTACATTCTCACAGAAAATGGAACGGGTGGATCATTTTTTTGATCACTTCTTTTCCCTTATCCATTGTGACTTCCGGTTCTTTATCATTCACATGTCTTGGGGAAAATTCCTCATATTCAAATTCTACACCGAAGGATGTGGACTACTTTGATGTTGGGGAAGCCTAACTAATAATGACCTTTAGCATCAGCTCCTTCCCACTACATAGAGTAACAACATTTTCCGCCTCCCGTGGATTTTTCTCTGTGTTTCTTGGTAATGTAACGAGCTTTCTATATGAAATATGATTGGAATGTTTCCCAATATGGTACTTGAGGATTTGGATTGACACTTCCTACCCAATTAGGACATAATTTCCTCCAGCCATTAGGGAGGTTCCTGTTGTGTTGGTTGGGTGACTTATGGGGAAGGTGGTTGTCTCAATGGTTGAGCAAGATGCGGGTTTTGATACCCTTGTTTCGGATAAGTTCCCCACTAAAATTGGTTACACTGTTGCAACCTTAGGTATAGATTTTGAAACTATTGTTTCCTGTAACCAGGTGGCCTTTGTGGTTGGGTCTGAGGATTTTTTTGTTGCATCCCCCAGCCTATATTTTTTTTCCTGACAACCCTGGTTCTGGAATTGAGGGTAGCATTTAGGTTCACTATTATGCGCAACATAATTGACCTCATTGGTTGAAGCTCCCACATTGACCCCTGGGTAGTCACCCATGGCATGGTTATTACCAAAATTACCACACGCAGGTGGACTGACCGTTTGAACATCAGATGGATGCTTGAGATTCAAAGCATCAATCTTCTTTGAGACCACATGATGTTTAGCCACAAGCATGGTGGTGGAAACAATATTATGCATGCCCTTTTCTGGGTACCTCTTTCCGAATTCCACTAAATGCTATTGGATGCCATGTCATCTAAAAAATCAAACACCTCTTCTGGGGACTTCCTCATAACTGTCCCTCCAGCAGCTGCATCAACCAAATACTTCATTTTAGTAGTGAGACCATCATAAAATGTATGTACTTCATCCACTATGGCAGTCCGTGGTGTGGGAACATCCTCAGCCTCTCCTTAAATTGTTTCCACAACTCATACAATGATTCCGAGTCATGTTATTGAATGTGATGAATTTCATTACTTAAAGTGATCTTCTTTGAATGAGGGAAATATTTGGATAAAAAGGCCAGGGCCAATGCCTCCCAAGTATGAACTGATCTCTGAGGGAGCCCCATAATCCAATCATTCTCCTTGTACTTTAATGAGAAGGGAAATAGCTTTAGGAGGATTTCATCCTCGGATAATCTAGGATACTGGAAAGTGTAACATATCTCCAAAAAGTTGGAGAGGTGAACATTGGGTCTTCGCTCGGGAAACCACCGAACTGCATGGGATTTTTGATTAACTACATTATCACTGGCTTGATTTCAAAAAATTTGGCATGCACCAGTGGTCTTACTATTTCAGTGTCCACTCCCTCAATGGATGGCAGTCCATATTCCATAAGAGTCTGGTATGCCGGCATCAGTTCCTGAGGTGTCTGGGGAAAAAATTGTTGTTGCTCCCGTGGATAGTATACTTGCGGGTTCTGAGGAATATAGGGAGGATTCTCTTGTGGAATATATTGTCTCTTCGGTGGCTGGACAAACATCAACACATATTGATTTAGTGGCCGATGATGGTTCCTCGACCGATATTCCATATAAGCACAAGGTGAATTTAGATGATGCTCGTCCTCACCACCCAGTGGTGGATTCCTGTCAATAACAAATGGCGGCCCAAAGACTTGGACAGCCCCCAGTTCTTCCCCCAATTGCACCATTGCATCATCTCCATTGTTTTCACCCATAAGTGCACAACATCGCCTAGAAAATGTTCTTTCAATTTCGAGGTCTATCGGCTGTAGCTCCAATGAGTTGGAAATCTAGGAACGACTGACTCGACCCCTCATATACGAAAGTCCTCCACCACATAGACAAAACACCCATCGTAAAAGGGATAAAATAATGAAAAATAGAAATGAGATGAACAAAAAAAATTCTTTTATAAATTGTTAAATTTTTTTTTTCACTAAATAATACCAATTCAATAGAAAAAAATGACCCCTGATTCCCCAAAATTGACGCCTAAATTTGGCCAATCATTTACCTGAAATATTGTTCTAAGCCAAATTAATTTCCCTAACTTGAACTAGTATACATCGCAAGTATGGGGTCGGTCCACAGGGAAGCAATGGTGACATTTAATGTTTCTTGAATTGAAGTCACTTACGTGAACATTCTGAATATAAATACATTTGTATGGTTCATGGAATGGATCTCAAAAGGTATCTAGTTACTTGATCTATTCTAATTCACTACCGATTAAACTTGAAACTGAAGATTACTTAAAATGAAATTTTAATGAAAAATGATGAAAATGTGTCAGGGAAAGACGTGTGTGGGACGTTAAACCTTTTCCCCTATTTTGTTTTATTGTTCATAATAAACCACATTTCTAGGTTTCATATTTTTCTGAACTCCCTTGGTCCGTTGAGTTCTGATAAAGTCGTTAGAAATCAATTCCATGGTTCGGAAATTGATTTCTACTAACTCTAAATTTAGGAACCACCATCTAGTAATGACAAGGGTATCCAATGGACATGGATATTATTGTCTTAATTCTCCCAAAGATCCCTAGAAACTCCATTATTGGTCCAATATGGGGTTTCCAGCAAAATAAGACATGATGGTGTTGGGAAAATTCGGTGAGAGATTATGAACATATAGAAGAGTAGAGATAATGGTTTTAGTCAACCAAAATTTTTTCCAGCCCCAACACAAGGGGGGTTTAGCTACTAATGATCGAAATAGTAAGAAACATACTAAAATGTATCAGGGAATTCATCACAAAATAACCAAAAGAAAATTCAGAAGTACTATATTACCAAAACAAAAACCAGTGCCCATAGAAAATTTCTCCTTCTTCCTCCTCCTCCCCCCTTTCTTCACCATCCTCTCTCTCTTTCTTCAACCTCCTCTCAATAGGGTCTCCCCAGTCAAAAAGGAAATTTTTTAGATGTCTAGAATCAAGCATCAAAGGAAATACCATGTCAAGTAGTGGTTGGAAAGTGGAAAAGGAAAAGAAGAAGATTGTTTTGGTCTGCACGGTTTGGGCACATGGTTTTGTAGACTGTACACCAACCGTGGGAAATCTTTTGTCTCAAATCCTTTTGCTACACCGTTTGGGCACACGGTTTGGTAAACCATGTGCCAAACATGTTGCAGATTATGTCTTGAATATTTGAACCGCATAGTTTTTTTGGATGGCCAGCATTGTTTAGTTAAGCTGTGTGCCAACTGTGTGGGCCATTCTGTCATTGGAATCTCATCCCGCATGGTTTTCACATGGTTTGGATAACCGTGTGTCTATCGTGCAGTTCATCTCTTCCTTTTATATACCTCAAATTTCCATCCTTCATGTAAAGTGTTTGATCCGAGTGACTCCCTTCCTACATAATCAAGGGAAGAAGGGTCCTTATGCCTCTAATTCCCTTTTGAATCTCCAAACATCATTGAATCCATGATTTATCCTCCGCTGGCTAAAAAACCAATCAAGATACATTAAAATTTTGAAACTCATGTAAAACATCCATAAAAACCATTTTATATATATTAGAATAATTGGAAATGCCTTATGCACAATAGTGCATTAAAAACACAATATTCTGGGGAAATATTTCATGTGAGATCAATCTAGAAGGACCGCTCATGCATAAGTCCAACACCATAAATTTAAATATAGCTTCTATTATGTCTTTATTACCTCATGTTTTTAAACAAAAGGGATCAATCCTTATTACAAGACCATAAAAATTTTATAATGTCTCATTACCTAAAACTAAACTATGTGGGTTTTGATTCATTTTACGATAATAAATTGTATACAATTATAATATTTCCAAAACTAACATAAATAATGAATTCCTCTTCCAATTAAGGTGATAAAATAATGATTTCACAGTTATAAGGACCTAACTCATAACTGATTAATATTTAGAATAATTAGAAAATAAAAATGACATAGAAAACCATTGCTACATACATATTGTTTCATTGACGGAGAACCAAAAATACAATGAGATGTTCATTTTGATAAAGAACCTATGATACAGTTAGATATTCTTTTTGGAAGAGAATCTATAATATAGATATTTAAATTGATATATGACAATAACTAATTGGTGCCACATGGGTGAAGTATTCTATACTAGGATATGGGAATGATTCATGGAACATGTCTTAAATCTATAAGAGTGTCCTTAAGTATGAGGGAATATACTCAAAAGGGAGTTTTGAGCTTGACCTCCAAACCTACTTTCAAATGAACATTACCAAGTGATACAGAAAATAAACCCTAATGATTTTCTTCCTTTGTAAATTTTCTTCATGAAGAATCTTTTTTAATGGATGTCAGATCCATTTGATGTTTCTAATTCTATTGACACTAACCATTAGAAATTGATAAATTACAAATGGTAAAATCAAAATTGATATTTTAACGAAGTTATGTTTTTACAATCAAACATCATGCCTTTGTCACATGAATAAATCATTCAATACATGAATCATTTAACTGTAAAAGTGATTATTAAAACACGATTCATACATGTTATGATAATTTAATAGGATTTACTTTTTGTTTTAGTGATTTTTAAATTATTACCCAGATATCAATTCAATAATAATTAATGAAATCATCACAAAAATAGATTTACATTTCATCATTTATTGTATTTGGGGACCATTAGATCAAATGATGTTGTAAATTACTCACCCCCATATGAAAATTTGGGTGAAAAAAATTGTTCAATATTATTATTTAATGGAAAAATATATACTCTTGAATTTTTCAGAAAATCCTTCAACAAAACAAAGCATCACCAAACATTTTTTAACTGATAATTCATGAATAAATAGGCCTCACATCCTACCACATTCAACAATTTTAGTTTGTTTTTCCCAAAACACCAAAAAATAGCCCTTATCTTAGAAAGGTGTATCATGAGTTCAACATAAAACTCACTATAACACAAGAGTAACATTAGAGTGATCATGTTTACACTCTCCATCATCATGTTTATAGAGACTCAATCCCTTAGCAACCCACTAGGGATGACATATCATGACAACCAGCATTAGCTATCTAGAATCAAGAATCAAGGAGATGTCAACATGTGTGGTTAGAATCCAATAATAGGGATCATGACCATATTTAATCATCCATTGAATAATAACTCCAAAGTACCTTGGTGGAAAATAGTTAACAAGTATATATTCATATTACCTCTCATCAAGTCTTCCAATATTCTCTAGTATCATTATGCGAAGCATGTTGAAATATCATAATATTAATTTTTGAGAAAAAACACATTCTCACCCATTTACATCATGCACATAAAAATCTACTTATCACAATGAGAGGATAAGAGTTATTCCATATCACTATTTCCATCATGGAATAAGAACTCATTATTATTCGTACTGTAGGACACCATTAACAAATTTTAGTAGTAGTGGATGGACATACATATACCCATGCTCATATTAAAAATAACAATCAGCATATCATGAATGTGACAACAGTATATGGTAATAAGTGTATCTCACAATCAATTAGAGGGGGGGGAATATATTTTGATCCCTGAAACTATATTTTATAAAAAAAATTCACTTTATTTCATATTAATACATGATTTATTACCTAAGCATACACATAATACAACCCAAAATATTGAGATGTATAGTGTATTCGAGAATTAGTTACATTAAATAACAATATAAAATATATAATAAGTCATAATTATTTAACAAATATTTAACATTATCACATTATTCCATTGTACTTAATTCAACATAGGATAACCTGTAGAAATATATCAGAAAGGGGTTAGAGATAAAGCCTAGTAAGGGAATAAAAATTATATAAAATGGAGAATTAAATATATGTTATAAAATAGGCATATTAATGGGACATTAATGGAGTGGGAATCACAATCATGATAAACGAAGTATGATATAGAATGATAACATAAATTCAACTTGGGAAATGTGGCAACAACATAAAACACTACATTAAAAACATTGGTCAACACTAACATCCAAGAAATAATGAAGGAAAAAGTACCAAAAAGGAATTTATTTTACTCTATATCTCACTATAATGACCCATGATAATAAACATTACCCAGTTCATTGGAGCTCTATATAATTCAGGGTGCACCCGTGACATTGATTTTATTCTCTTTCTTAAGTGTGCCTCGTAGAAAATAAAGCACGAAAATATTTATAAAATTTTTTATTACATGATCATGGGGTGTTTAAAATATGCATTTAATTATCTAATAAATAACTATAAGTGCATTATTGTGAACACCCTTGATAAGAAATGGTTATGGGAATTCACTATACAATAGTTTGTCATGTAAAATTAAGGTGGAAGTTCACCAGTATAACGACATCAGCTAAAAATTCATAAAATGGGTTGTTGAGTGTGAAATAGGAATATAATAATTTTTAAAGAAAATATATAGCAATAGGGATAGTTAAAACCATATCTCAAAAATATTTATTAGAAATATAAGACATAAGATAATGAAGAAACATAAAGAATGAAGATAAGGAAAAAATCCCTTCCCTGGAGAGTGTGACTAAAAATGGTTGGGAGGAGCTTATTAAGAGGTTAGAGGACCATGGGAGGCCTCTATAGAGGGTATGGAAGAATTAGGATGTGATAGAAGGTTTTTTAGTGAAGGTAAATCGCTGAATGGTTGTGTTTATGTAGGAGATGAGTGTGGAATTATTTTTTATTACTCAATCATAGGTTTTGGACTCTATAAAATAAAATAAAATAACCAAAAAACTTTCCATTATTTTTTCCTATGGTTTTAGCCAAATAAGGATGGTCTAAATCATTTTAGCTATCCAATGGAAAAATGTATTGAAATAATAGTCTTTCGGGTTTGGATTTGACTCATACTCAAAAAGAAATGATTTTAAAAACATTTAATATATGAACGGTTTGGGATGATTTATAAAGGATTTATAAAATAAATAAATAAACCAAAAACAACACTATATTAAAGTTAAATGATATATTTTTTAATTTATACCATTTATTGTATTTATTACAACAAATGTGGGTAATTATGTTGTCTTAATAAACCAAATATATTCATATGATATTTAATTTTTATCTGAAAATTGGATGGTCTTATAAAATTTTGACGATTTTATGATTGCATAATTTCAAAATTTTGATCCCAAAAATAATATTAATTTATTCATATGAATTTTCTAAACATTTTAATTTTCAATTTGAAAATATGGACTGACATTTATTGAGAAAGGATGGGTTTCTTGATAAAGTGGTTCTTGAATCCATATTAAAATTACATTTGAATCTATAAAAATTATATTATAAATTATATTAAATAATTATTATTTTATTATTGTATTTAAATTGAATATTATATATTTTATAAATCCATTAATTCAGTAATAGCTTAATTCAATCTAAATATTACATAAAAATATAATTTGTGTTTTATTGTTTAAAAATATTATTTTTATCAAGTGAATTTCTTAATTATTTATATATTAAAAACAATACGAGAAAAATATAATAATAATTTCAATAAAAATAAAAAATACATATTCATATTGTTCGAGTCATTTTTCATATATTCTTTGTTAAATTATTTTTACCCGTAATTATCTCATCATTCTTTTGTCGAGGTAATAAATATTTTTTTGTAGTTACTATTAATAATTTTCAAAAATTAAGTTCAACATATTTCCTAATATTAATCATTATTATTATAAATATGGTATAAATTTTATCAAAATAAGTTCATGGAGGAATTATAATTTAATATAATATAAAACCTTCAAGCATTATAGAAAGAAGTTTTCCGAAAAATAAATTTTTTAAGGAAATAATGACTTTAGTTTAAATATATAACCATTAGTGTTCATTATATGTATTTAAATTAATAAATATAGATATATAATATAAAATATTAATTTATATAATTTCACATTAGTGTTTATTCTAATTAATTAAAATTGAGATACATTATGCATTTTAAAACATTTTTTTGAAAAAAAACATTAATTATAAAAATAAAAAAATACTAAATTATTGTATAATGATTATTTAAATATAATTAATTGAATTAAATATCGAAAAATAATCCTTATGTTTACTATAAATAAAATTTAAATACTATCTATGTTTTTTTATTAATTAAAAATGAAATGAGGCTATCAAATAAAAATATTATTATTACTATTTAGTGAAAAAAATTATATTTTTTGAAAAATCCAATATCTTCACCTGATGATAAATTTTATATGTTGATATAAAAAATGGTGCACTTTTTATAAAAAAAATCTATATTTTATATAAAATAATTATTATATTTTTTCATAAAAAAATATAAAACATATTAGATTAAAAAATATTTTGAAGAACAAAAAGATATTATAAAATTATTACTTATTATTTAACAATGATTAATTAATATATTTCAAAAATGTATATTAATATATATATATATATATATATTATATTATTTAATCTTACTCATACCCACAAATTTAATGGAATGTTTAGTATTGTTATATTTAAATAATCATTTTATTTTTGGGTTCAGTGTTGCATATCACATAGGATATAAAACATAGTTTTCTCTTATATAAAACTAATGTTAATAAATTATTTCCACTTTTAATAAATATCACTCTCTCAATTTATACATGAAATTGGTAAGAAATGTTTTTCACAATTCAAATTAATTTTTTTAAACCCACATCCTAAAAGGTTCAATTAAACATCAACTTGAAATGAGATAAATGGATGTTTGATGGTCATTATATAACAAGGTTTTGTAGTTTCAGAATATTACTATGAAGTGAAAACATTGAGATGGAAGATAAAATGAACACCAAAAAACTAATAGAGTGTTATTGAGAACATGGTCAATGTAATGTCAATTAATATAAAACCATTAGTCTATGATGTGTGACAAGACCATCAATTAATTTGAAATGATTATAAATAGATAACATATAAATGATGTTTATTCCATTAATTATGATCTTATAGGCTTAAATTTATGTTATCCTTGTTTTAATTCCTAACATAGATACATATGGACATTGTTTAGACATAATATTTATTCAAAGTGTTCTTCTGAATTTCTCAAATCATATTCCTTAAGTGTGTCAATCCATTTGTGTAGAACCAGCCATTGTCCTACACTATTTCCCGGTCTAGTCTAGATCAACGTGGGGTTTTTTGGTTTTACCCCTATTTGATTCTATTTTAAAGACACATCCATATATAGTTTCCAAATAGAGTTTTATATAATTCAGAAACCACTTTCTCTAAGATACCAAAATTTATGGATGTTACATTTTACATAGTATTATCCCAAAATATTTCATTATATTTTTATAATGATACTCCTAAAAAAATTTATACGTTTAATTTGATATCAGCTATGAAAACCCTCCAATTTATTACATATTAATACAAGATTTCATACATATGTTTACATGTAATACAACCCAGATGATCGATAAGTATAGTTTCTTTATAAATTAGGTATATTACACTCCAACCTTTAATAGGTAATACATCAACTTTATTCAAAATTTCCTTAACATGATCATATTAATCTTTCATTCATAATAATTTATGGGTTACCCTTGGACATACATAAGAAATGGGTGACCAATAAGGGCCAGTTTGGGAATAAACATGTCATAACATGAAGAAAGAAATACATTCCATAAAATTGGCATATCAATGGGGAATAAAAGGAGTTAGAATAATTAACATTATCAATAATTCAAGATATATAATGAAAACATAATTATAACATGGGAAATGTGGAATGAACTTAAAAAACTTCATCACAAACACAATTTAATGATAACATTCGATAAATAATTATGGAAAAAGTAAATTAAAGGAAAAAAGTTTACTCTTTGTCCCAACATGATGTCTTGTGAGACTAAATATTACCCAGTGTATATAATTGTGGTCGTACCCATCATATTTATTTCATTCACATGCTTAAGTGTGAGACATAGATAATAAAACCTAGAATATTTTATCATCAAATTTCACTCTATGATCATGGAGTGTAATGTAAATACATTTAATACCCTTAAAAATAAATTTAAGTGAAAAAGTTAAACAACCATGCTAATAAATGTCTATGTCTGTTCACTGCATAATTGTTTGTCATGTAAAATCATGGTTGAATTTCAGGTGCATACTAGAATCACATAAAAATTCATAAAATGGGTTTATTAGAGAAAACCAGGTCCCTCATACTTTTTATAGAATATTTATAGTAATATGGAGAAGTAAAATCATATACCAACAATATGTATCGCAAATATAAAGAATAATATAATGAATAAACATGAATAAATACGAGAGGAAAATATCCTTTACCCAGACACTGTGACACCAAATTCTTGGGAGGAGCTTCTTGCAATAATGTAGGATCCTTGGTACAACTCTAGATAGGAGAGTATAGATTAATTAAGTGCTCAAATTATTTTTAGTGAACAAAAATGGGATTATGGGTGATTTTATATTGTAAATCTGTGAAGAATTATTTTTTATTTCACAAACATATGTTTAGAAATATTTATAATAAAATATTGAAAACCACAAAACATCCCACGTTTTTTTTCCAAAGATTATACCATATAATGGTGTTTTTAATTATTTTATTAGTGAAAGGGGAGAACTTCTTAAAATAACACCATTGCTGATGTGAAAGCGAGTCATATTCACAAATAAATGATTTGAAAACCATATAATATATTTATGAATTTGGAGGATTATAAAAGCATTTATAAAAATAATAAAATCAAAATAAAAAACATTATTTTAAATTTAGAACATATATTTGGACATTATAACCTTTTTATTATTTATTACATCACATATGGGTCAATATGATATCACAATACACAACATATATTTACATGGAATTAAAATTTTACCGAAATATTCATTGTCTAAAAAATTTGGAAAAAAATTACCTTTTATAATTTTGACATTTTTATTCCATGAATAATACTAAATATATCAAAATAATTTTTTGAATTATTATATTGTAACTTGTTAAATAATAATCAACATTTATTGAGAAATGATGAGTTTTTTTGACAAAAATAGTTTTCGAACACATGTAAAAATTAAATTTGACTTCATAAACATTATATGTTCATTTATTTTTAATAAAAAAATTTAATAAATTTTTTAAAAAATTACTATCTATTTATAAAATCCATCAATTTTTTAATAACCTAATGGAATTCAAGTATTACACAAAAATATAATTTATATTTTATTGTATAAAAATGTAATTTTAATAAAACTAAATAATTAATTATTTATAAATTATAAAATATATGGGATAAATTTAATATTATTTTCAATGAAAATGAAATATAGTTATTTATAATATTATGGTTTTTTTCAATTTGTTGTTAAAATTTTTTTTACCATTAATTATCATATTTTTCATTTACTTAGATAATAAGTTTTTACTGCGGTTTCTATTCATATTGTTCAAAAATTAAGTAGAAATTATTTCCTAATAAAAATTACATGATTAATTATTTGTAATAAATATTATCAAATTCAATTCATGTAGTTAGACATATTTAATTTTATATAAAACTTGTAAGCATGATAAAATGGAGTTTTCTGAAGAAAAAAAACATCTTTTAAGGAAAAGAGGATTTTATATTATCTCTATAACAAGTAATATCATCATATTAATTTATATTCATAATTATTGATATATAATATTAATATATAATTTATATAATTTCTCCCAATGGGTTATTATAATTAATTAAACTGGGGATGCATATGTATTTTGAAGTAGTTTAACAAATGTTATTTTAATCATAAAAATAATCTTATAAAAAATAAAGAATAAAAATGATTTAAATGTAATAAATTGAACTAAATATAGCTAAATAATACTATTTTTAACTTGAAATAAAATTAAATGAATATTGTGACATTAATATTATATAAAATGGGAATGACAATTTTTTATAAAAATTGTATTTTTCACTAGTCCTTGAATATATATATATTTTTCCAGAAAATTCCAAATTTACACCCTATTTTAATATTGATATGCTGATATATAAATTTATTTCATTTTATCAAATAATTCATCTACATTTACAGAAATTAGTTATAATATTTTTTCATCAAAACAAATAAAAATAATTTTTGATGAAAACTTATTTTGAAAAATAAAAATACATTTTTAAAATTTAATTGTTCTTTTTAAAATAATTTATCAATATATTTATGTCATTAATTTTTATTTAATGACATATAAAATTGTAATCATGTCATAAAATTTAATGGGAGGGTCAAATTTGTCATATTAAAATAGTCATTATTTTTTGGGTTTGGTATTGCGTATCACATACTCTATCGAACATAATATTCCATTTAAAAAAATAGGGTGTTACAGAGTTTATCCTCAAAAAATATAATGATCTACTCATACCAAAGAAGATTAAGAGTTAGACTAGCATGCTCCCATTAAAATTATTAAAAAATTAAAAGGTACAAATAACATTCAAAGAGACGATCTACAAAGGCGAGTATAACACTCACCACGATAATCAGCCTGAACAAGGCTACTACAAAAGATAGGTGATATGAAAGACCTACTCGAACTCACCTCTAAAATTTCTCTTTTGGAGAGACCATCCTAAACTTGATTATCCTTACTGTAGACATGATTAACTTCAAGGGAAAGCGTATCCGGAAGTCAAAGGCAATCAACCCAAGCTGGTAACATCTTCCAAGGAACGTTCCTTGATCGATCTCTAAGAATCTGAACTGCAACAGACGAATCTGACTCAAGCCATAAGTCATGACAACCATATTGGACAACATATCTAATTGCCTTTATCATATCCCAGAGTTCCGCCTCAATTGCAAAATCCATTTCCAATGAAGTGGAAAAAATAGCCTTTGACGAAACCTCTGTGATTACGGAAGACTCCACCACATCCGGAGGGTCCAGGCACACCAGCAGCCGCTCCATCAACATTAACCTTCAACCAGTAGTAAATGTGAGGAATCCATTGAATAGATTTCATCATCAATAGTTTCATTGCCCTGCCAATAACACCAAGAGATCTCAACAACACAAGATCAGAAACATCATTATTCATAGTTCCGGTGTGATTCTTAGAGGCATTGTGAACCACACGATAAATGTCCATTACATCAGCATGATCTCAGTATAATTCATCCTCATGATATATCCTTGATCCTCCTTAGAGCACACCATTCCATCAGTATAAATTTATATAAAACAAGATCACGTACCACATAACTTATTTTTATAAATAATCTTATCAGTCTTGCCTGATGGAAATAACGGGGTCTCATAATGACGATCTATGAAATAAAAGATTTTGGGCTCGAAAAATGACTTTCGTCACCTAATAGATAAAATATATTAGGGAACAACGTCAGGGGAAACCCATATATTATAATAATGACTATATTCCTTCACTTTTCAATGCTTATGTTTTGGGATCCCTAAAACAAATTTCAATTATGGCCAAGTAGTTTTTTATCATCACTGATTCCATAATTAGCTAAAATTGTGATGTTCCTACTCAAAACATTACTTCCATTAGATTTGTAGGTATTCTCTAGAGTATTTACCATGAATTACATCAACGTGTAAATATTAAGAGAGATCTTGGGAACTCTTCAGTTAATGTGATATTTTTAGATCCTCTATTTATTGAGGAATACAAATAGAAATAAAATCTTCCCCTTACCATTATATTCCCTAAAGGATCTCCATATGGTAATATTCTATATAATCTCCTAATAGTTTCAAATTACACTATAATTGCAGATATCCACTTCAGGGAATCCTTTGAAGATGACATCCATATGGTGACATATCACTTCGATAAGGGCTTTCTCCCCTTGATGACCCAACATCATGAAGGCCATAAAATCATAATGAAAAAGAGAAATTGATTCCATATTGACCAAGAACCCAATATTTATCATGTATTTTTCTTTCTCAATCCCTGGAAACCCCTGGTAGGTTTTACTTTTAGTACTTCTTATGTATTAGATAGCATTTAAGATGTCATAGAATATTCTAACTGATCTTGCTCCTCTAAGTAATGAAATTAGGAATAGATTCATTTAGATTTATTGTGTTCAGTAATCTCTCACTAAATATGAATAGAATGATTTGATGATGTAAAAATTTCTATTCAAATATAATAAACCATTTGCATCTACAAAAAAAATACTTCTCGATATGATATTTTGATGCTCGTGGAGGTGGAATAAACACACATTATTCACATGAATTTCTAGAAGATTATTTATGGTCTAAATGATAAACCTCTACCTCAAATAGAATACACAAACAAAATCAATGTAATAGTTGAATATCTTCAATAGTTTTTTCTTGATACCCTTTAAATTTCATGATTCTAAAAAAGAGTGTGAAATTTTTGATATCTTCAAATTGCCTAACATATTCCATTGAGCTCTCTATATTAATTGATCACTGATTATCCAAATAATGCAAAAATTATATTATGGGTAAATATAAAGCATTATATTTTACTATTCACCCATTTTTGCAGATCCCACCGCTATAGAAGTCATGAAATGTCATCTCATTATGTAATTTGTTTAAAAATATTCTAGGTAAATTCTAATTGTCTAGTCAGTAGGGTCCCACCATTTTCTAAGAATACAAATAGATAATTTAGTTAGAGAAAACCATTCAAATGTTATAACAATAATCTCCCAGGAATATGGAGTAGCCCTATAACTTAATATTGTCTTATACATTTACTAAATAATATAAAAAAATATATACAAGATCACATTTATATAATTCATTATATAATACCCACACCAAAATAAAATCAAAAATATAATAAGGGTAGTAGTTGTTGTCATAGTTGCACTGATATGGGGGAAACCCCACAACGATTAGTTAATGTTTTTCTATGGATTAATCCACGGGGATAATCTAATATCTAATGAGTTCAATAATTTTTTTCGATGAGAAGAATTTATCCCTATCCCATAGGGATTAGTGATTTTTATTACATTATTTTCCTTATATAAAAATGATGGTATATTCCAAGCTATGGAACATGTCACGAGAGGCACCTCTATGGTTTCTATTTTAGAATTAAACATTGCTTTCTTTAAGGATGTGCTTGTAAAGAGTGTTCAGTTAATATCTTCGACTAAGTCTATGAAAACAGGCTTTAGGGGAGTATAGGAAGTAAAATTCTAGTCCTCGCAATGGATTGAAACTAAAATGTTCATCTCTGAAAGAAATTATGGTTGTGATATTATTCTAGTAGAATATTTATGATGAAACTAATAATAATTCCCTCATAATGATGACATGATTATGATAATATTTGATACATTAGTGAATATTATAAACATCATCCATCTGATTATCTAGAAAATGAAAACCATATAGAATAATGAGATACATATGTTTCTGATCAAAATATGATATACATTTTATCATTGAAAGATGGTATGTATAGTCATTAGAATAAAAAATAACAAAATCTTGGTGCTCCACAAAATTCTTCAATACTAACTCCCATTTCTGATTTAGATAACAGAAAAGAAATGTTGTGACCACATTTCCTACAACACCCAAAAAATTTAATCCTCTTACATGTGGTGAAAGATACACCAAATATGATTTAAATATAAAAAGAGTTAAGATGAATTAATTATTAACTAATAAAAGGAAAAATTTCCTAATAGCATAATCCTCAACAAAAACATTCTTATACTTTATAAGGTTTCCTCCACATGAAGATGTTATACCACAAAAATTTGAGGAACCAATCATCTAAAAAACATGTTCATTAAAAATCTATTAAACATAGACTTGATTATTGGGGAATATCTTTGGTTCACCCTACCATGGTGGAAACTAAAACCATGTCAGACAAGATGCCCTTTTCCAACCCATATTTTTCATCAACTATATACATAATAATGCAAACCATTCCAAGCTATAACCATTTCCTTTACTTAGATTTTTATTTAACTAACCATCCCATCAAATCATATTGAGTCTGTTGAGTCTCAAATATATGAAATAGAAACCATGGAGGAGCATTGTGCACCAACGATGAAGAAAATAAAACCATACCCCCCCTATAACTACATTTGGTAAATAGACATTACCAAACATCCATTAGAAATGGGACACAGAACAAAATAAATTTTCCATTGTATCTTAAAGGGGTATCATCATGGTAACCCTCTAACAATAAGAGGAATATATGCTCAAATAATTTATGCAAAATTTTAATTAACCTTCATTTTCTTGGTATAGTAGTTTTCTAGCTAGTTAAATCAATTTTTGGGAAGAAAATAATTTTTATTTATTTAATATGTTCATATCAATAATGGGAATGGAAATAGTCCTTGTTATCTTTAAATGAAATAACATATGATAGTGAGAAGGCATTAGAACTCATTGGTTAGTGTAAGGTACTAACCTACTCTCCGAATAGGCAACATCCCCAAGATGATTTGTTTTTGAATCTGCATTGAAAATATTCAAGATGTGTTAGAGGCTCTTATCATGAATTATATATACACAGGTGGGTTATGGTATCTTGCAATAGTTTCATAGAGGATAAAAGACACCATTTTGAGGAATAAGACAAAACCTTGTCCAATGATAATAGGTCCAATAATGAGGACTGTAAAATCCGAAATAGTAACTATTCTTCTAAATCTATCATTGAAACCATATCCAACACCTAAAAATATGAAAAATAACAAGTTTACCACTATTGAATGATAAAAGGAAATAGAACCTCACCATGAAGGGAGAAAATAGTAAATGTGAGAACAAAATAAAGATCATAAGAATAAATTCTATTTTATAGGTGAGTTAATCCACATGTATTTATTCACGACTAGAGTGAATAATTTTCTAAAGATTATAGAGACCATGTGTCTAAATTATTTTAACCCTACAGATATCACAAATTAATTTCTTTCTACCAATTGATATGGTATAACTTATTCGAGTGCTTATAATTTAATGATATCTTAATGAATATGGTAGATTTGTTGCAAGTTATGTTGGGAATGCCTTTAACATAACATTCATGGGATTCTACCACTTAAATAGCTGAAAAATTAAAATTGAAGGAGGTTCCTGATGGGGTTTATTTGAGGGTAAAATTTTTTAATACCTATAATATAGTCACCCATTAACTTGTAATTTCTCATAAAACAGCTTAATCAAGTAGTTTTGAGCCCAAAATGATATATGGAAATCACATTCCACACTCATAATAAAGTATATAAAATAAAAATATATCAGCTCCATTGTGGTAATATATGTTTTGGTAGATAGAGGTCAAAACATATGTTCACATCCATATTGAGATAATATAATTTTAACTGACTCAATGAAAAGATCTTCAATGGGATCAACATAAATATATATCAAATCATTAAACATACAAGCCCTATTAATGTACCACCATAATAGATGGTTGATTATAATATCATCTTTCATCTAGTTAGTGTAAAAATGAGGTTGTGTAACTCATGATAACCTAAAATTGACCATGATTACTTCAAATGTTTATTATTGAAGATAGACAGTACTATAGAAAAAATATATTCTCAAGAATTATAATTTGTAGAATCTTCACATATTGAATTAAATACATTTTATCATATATATGAAAACATTAAATAATATTTAATTGTTCATAAAAGCATTCAATTTTCTATAGCCATTATTTTTTAATGTAACTTCTAAAGTTTATTGTTTAGGATTTCATAATACATATTCAATTTGAATATTAGAAAACTTCAAAATAATTATACCACGAAAAAACTAACACTTCTAAGTTTCACTTGGTCATTTAAAATATTGTTAATTATTTGAATACTATCATATAATAGAATGTAGTACCTATATTTTTTTTGTAATGTTAGATTATGTGTATGTTTATAGAAATCATACATAAAATGGTTTTCATATAAATTTGATTCCTCTGCAACCATCACATTCATAGGCCAAATTCATCTTCTTTTCCATCATAAAATTGAGAATCCGTTGGTATTGAAAAAAAACATTTGGTAAAAGGAAGATCAGGTGAAAATATCCTGAAAATATATCCAATTTTTATATCAAGGTTGTTTATCAATTTATATCATTCAATGTCTTATTAGAAAGCATATGGCTACACTTTAATGAAGTGACAGCTTTATAATACCACCAAAGCCAAAAATGTTTCATCAATGGATAGACTAGATTATTATGTAGTGATAATTTCCCTTTTTATTCGAATGAATCAATATATATATGTGACACTATAAAAAATATTAAAAATATTCGAATATAGATTAAACCGCCAATATTCTCTACCCCCAATGGTGTTTATATGAAACCAATTAATTCACTCCATGAAATTAGTGGAGATCATATTTCTCTCAATAATAAAATCAAGGAAATGACTCCAAATTTAGGAAATAATCGAGTTATGTATATCCCATTTGAAATGATGCAGTATCTAATCACATTCATATCTTAGGGTATATAATAAGTTGTCCTCCTAGAGAGGGATTCAACTGTAGAGGAAGAAATAACCATGAATCCCATATAAATTAATCATTCTCCAACCCAAGTTAATATTTTAGTGGATCTTTCCAATATTCAATCAACAGAACTAAGGAACTTTGATCAGATTAGCTTCAATCATTAAGGTATGAGGTGAAGGACTAGAAACATTTTGGTTCAATTTTTATAATAACATTTAATTATAAAGAATATATCTATAATATATAAGGATATTTCACCAAAAATAATAATTATTATCATATGTAAAGTTCCCCAATTTATTCTCAAAAATATATGTATATCCTTACACCACATTTTGGAAAAGAAAATTTCACAACTTCACTGATAGGAAATTTAAATGCCCATAAGAAATTTCATGATTCCTGGGATGTCGACACTCCTTCAAGCCTAGGTGATATATATGGAAAAAGGATAGAATGTACACAATTTTATTAATGATTATTATAATACATTTTAATTTTAGAGTTTAGATACAACCCATAAACATTCATAAAAATATAAAAAAGCATCCCATATCATACTCCCTCAACAAAATTGTCCCTTCTATTAATCTCCTCATCTTGGTTGTAGAAATCTTATAAGGTGAAATGGATACCAGTGAAACTCTTGGTATTAACATTATGGAACAATCTACCTCTATTCTAGGAGGTATTTTGTCAAATAATTTATAGAAGAAATCCCATAGATGATATATTATAGTAGGAAAATATTCTTGATTCATTCCATGATCATTTGTATAAAAGATAGAGATCTGGATGACCACCCTTCCCAAACCTAAGTTATTTGGGTACGTATCAACTTTATCGAATATCCCATTCACCATTGTGAATATACTCACCTAAAACGGGTGATGTAAATTACACCCTATAAATAAAAACACCATATATGAATGATAAGGAACTAACTAGTATATACCGAGAATGATATTACATTATGTAATATTTGGGATGTAGAGGCCCCAAAATAAACAATATTCTCCAACCATCATGTGACATTCCATGAACTTGAATTCCATTTTTGATTGAATTAACAATGAATTATTGATTTTCATCACACTATAGAAGTACAAAATATCAATCAAAAGGAATTCCATGATTTTCATTGAGAAAAAATAATTTCCTCTTATTGTATAATAAAGCAGTGATATAAAATTATAATCTAAAATTTTGTACCTCTTACTGTAAAATGACTAACACCACTCCCCAGGTATAGGTTTTAATATATATATCTAGTCAAATCTATAGAACAAATCTTCAACCTAACTACCTTGATCAGGTTGACTCAATCAGTGTTGTGTATCCTTTTTTTCTATGTCCACCATGTCCTCCTCCCCATCATACACTCCTAGTGGTATTCTAGCGTACATACATCCATAGATCTTCTAATGATACTCTAGAAGGTGGGAATGATGTGGATCCCCATCCACTAGTTATTGATGGAATGTTTTGACAAAACTGATGAAGATTCCCCCTTACACTATATGATTGGAATTCCACTGGGTCTTGGTCGCACTACGGATTTATGTGACCTTCTCTTCCACATAAATGGAATACCATATATCTAAAGGTACAGACACATTAGCTTCCACTACATAGTAGATAACCCTCTAGATAGTGTTTCCTTCCAATAGAAAAACTACTACCATGCCTCAGTGTTAAACCACCATGCCATGTATCAATAACTTCCATACAAATGTTTTATATTATTAGTGTTGTATTCATAATTCCAAAGGATGTTGTCAAAAACAAAAACCATTACCTAATACTAAATTGAATTCCTCAAACCATCATAATTTTTTCCATATTTTTAAATCTCATCACTGATAATGGGAGGCAAAAAACTCAAAATCAATGTTAAACAAGCTAAATAATCCATAATACATAGGGAACCTTTCTCAATATTTTTTAATTACCAAGTTCAATCAGGCCTCAATGTCTCTATAAATAAACAGCCATAGAAAGAAACATATAAATATGTCCAAGTCAAATCCCAATTATGGTATTCCTATATAATAACATTCCAATAACACTTGGGAGAAACTAGAATAATCTAAGTGGAAAAAATGATTGTACTCTTTATATAAATATCTAAATTCTATAATATAGACATAATTTCCTCTATAAATGTGTCTACAGCATGTGGGAAGCCATACCCTGAATAAATTGGAAGACTTTACTATTGTAATTATCTTTTAGTATCTTCCACAATATTGGTAGGTAATGATTATCCCTTTATAGTATAAAAAAACAATAGGAATCCAATTAAAAACTTGTAATCGACTCCCAACTCATGCATAAATAGAAGTTCCATAGGTGGCACTACATGTGGGATAGATACCACCACCACATGAGCATGGTTTTTTCCACATCACTGGTACTCATCCAAATAATTTCATGATAGAATAACTCTAAAAATTACAAGAAAACACCTCATAATATTATTCAACATGAAAAATATCAAAAAAAATAGAATATTATTGGTATAAACCTTTTAATATAAGAAGCAAACCCATATGCATACTCCTAAATTCAATACTAGGTGATGTATAAAACCATGATGTATCAAAAGAAACAATACCTATTTCTCACTGATACAGCTAGGTATATCTGAAGTTCTCTATTTCAAATCAAGCAGATCTAGTATATAGGGTGTAAATTGAATTTTTTTTGAATGAAACACTGTTTACATTGAAATAGGAATCACTATTTAATGGAAACAATATTAATTTAAATTTATAACTCTATTTATCATAAATTTCTATATATATCAAGGTAAAGTTAGATGTTTCTAACATAAAATAGTAATAAAATAATATGAATTATAAGCTATAAATTTTACTAAATGTAACTATTTCCATGATTTTATGATAATTCAGTTAGACATATCATTGATACCAATTTATATCAGAACACATGATCTTTAAATTTCTATTGGAATTCATGTAGTTGTAACCAAATAACATTTCATCTCATGTGAACAATGGTATACGGATCAAACACAATATAATTGGATACTTAAGGTTTCACTATCATTCTATATGGTAAAATTCCATTCAGTTTAATGCATAAATATTAGATAATACAATTAATTTTGACCTATTATAAAAATCAGTCAGATAAATATATAACAATCATTGTGTAGGGAACCATGTTTTTTTGGACAAGTAATTTGAGCCTAAATTTGAAATTTTATTTATTTCATATGCATGTAAGGGGTAAAAGTTTCATTTTACCACTAGAATATAATCTTAGATAATTTTTTGACAACTCTTTTGTTCAAAATAGGGTGTTTACCCTGGGAATGTAGTTTGGTGGAAATATTACATGATTTAATATTCATTGGAAAATTAATATATAATATATGTTTAATTAAATATTAATTTTTTTGTAATGTTTATGTTTGAATATACAATTTTAAAAGATCATTTTATTGAGAGTTTTTCTCCACTATCGCATCCTGAATGGGGGTTTTTCCCCATGTGATGTATAAACCCATATTGGGTGTTGGGGCCAGGCCAGAACCCATTTTCTCTTTATTTCATTTTTCTCCTTTTCTATTTAACTTTATTATTTTATTTTATCCCTTGTTATCCCACATATCCACCCCCATGTGTGTTTACTCTTCCATGACCAAGAAAAAAGTTGGATTTGGAGAGAGAAGAATAGAGGTTCCGCAGTGGAGCCTGAGAGGAGTTGGATCATTGCATGCCAACTATGATTCACATAAGTGAGAAAATATTTTAGGTATTCAATACAACTTTAGTCCATTTTAATTATTATGATGTAAATATAAATATATTTACAAAATTTTAGTTTTAAATCACTTTTATAACTACTTATGTCCCCTTCAGGGTGGAATTATTGTTTTTGTGGAAAATGGGGGTTTATGAATGTTTTGAACTGTTTCTCATCCAAATATCCCTATCACATTATGTTTAGCTTGGGAACCTAAACTATAATTATTTCCATTCAGGTAAAATTTGTTTTTATTAGTACACAATATGTACTAAGAGTGAATATAATTTATTAGCGCCTATCCATGTTTCCGATTACTTGGCCAGACAAGTGGTTTAGGAAAATATAGTTGTTTCGGGTATGTGGACCAACCCCAGATAATATATATGCCATGTATGAAGTATATGTCCAGGCTAAAACACATGTCTATGACTCATGTGGTATATTGTAAGGTGCCCCATAAAGGTTACATGTCATGTACATGTTAAACAGTTCATGTACATGGGTTTTATATACCATGTCTTGATGATGTACATGGCTAGGTGGAGATGTGATAGAATATCCCTTGTATTACGATATACACACCATGAAATGCATATTTTAAAGAAATTTATAGGGGTTTTCATGTTTTTAATCAAACATACCAGGATTTCCCCTTTTTATTATTATGTTATATTGTATAAAAATCATAAATAATATAGAGGAAACAATAAAAAAATCATTCTCATAAATGGATAACAAAATAAATGATATTAAATGAAATTATGTAACCTATACCAATGAAAAATTAAACCTTATATTGGAAGAAATATATCAAAATTATAATTAGTAATGTAGAAAATAGTATAGTAACCACACTTATGAAATTATAAATAAAATTTAAAAATATTATTAATGAAAATATTATGTAATTATATCATTATATAAGTAATTAATATATTAAATAATGAATATATTGTGGGTTTTTATGTCAAACGTAAATGTTTATTTAAAATTATATAATTAATCTAATCATTCAAAGAAATAATAATTTTCATAAAATATAATTTTAAATTAATAGTTTTGTTTTCTTATGATTATAATATAAATTTATGAGACCTTAATTAATTTACCAGACCCTCATACAATCAATTATAATATTAAAATATGTATCGTTTGAATACAAAAAAATTTTACGTAAAAAAAATTCTCATATTATAAAAAAATAATAATAATAAAATGAATTCTATATTTGAAACCTACATGTAAAAAAATTCGTAGAGTGAATATATGGTAATTTACTAAAATTTATGAGTTTTTAGTGAATATTTAAATAGAATAATTTTAATTATTTAACATTTTAATAAAAATAGGGGAATGTTGGTATCATTGATGATGTTAGAATGGTAATATCAAACTATCCTTCTCTCATTACTTTATCTAGTCATGGTAATCAAAATTATTTATTTTATTGAACTACAATAAAAAAACTAATGAATAAAATAATCCAAAAACACCACTCTCCTCTATATATATTTCTCCCATCACCACCACTTCTCCCTTCACCCTATAAACATTTTTACTTGAATAAATTCTTCTCAATACTCTTCCAAAGACTCTCCCCTATTTCCATGATATTAGGGTCTCAACAAAATCACAAATCCAAGTTCTTTGAATAGTTTCCCATAAAGAATAAATTCAAGATGTAGAATTCTTTATTGTCTTCTTTTAATTTCATATTAGTTTCTTTTCAATTTATTTTCTTTTCTTATCCAATCCTTACTGATATATCCTAAAATTGAATGAAAACTATATTATATTATATATACTATAATTTTATTTTGTTAATTGAATAATATATCATAAAATTTCTTTTCCCCTCCTTTTATTTTAAAAATCAAAACAGCATCTCTAATGTGTCGATACCCATCTTTCGTGGATGAAAATTTTTCAGTTTCAATTTTAGCTATCATGGATGGTCATAAAACCATTATTATTTATAAATTAGATTTTAATATACACATTATAAATTATAATATTTTATAGAAAAAACTTATCAACCAAATATTAAATAAAATTATACAAGTTCATGAGCATCGTAAAATCAACCAAAATTAATTAAACACATTTTCATCAATATTTTATTTTATCAATCCTCCAGTTCCCATAAAACAATAAGATATATAAGGCTAGTTAAAATTATTTATGTTCACTTAAAAATAATAATTTAAATTTTGGAGAATTTTTACACTTTTATATGGACGTCCATACTTGTATACATGTGAACCAATCATGAAAACCATGAAAATGATTACTGCTGGAATAGTGAAATTGAACTCTATAACTCAAAGAAATATCAATAAAAGAACATAATAACATTGTAATAAATAAAATACATGTAGAATAGGTTCTATATTTATTAATTAAGTAATCTAATTTTATTATTCAGTGTATTAATGTGAATAAATTATTCGAAAATAAGGTTAAGGGATTCTTGAACACATCACCTTTTCTTTGTGATATTCCTATTTCAAAAAAACATTCATTGTGGTTGTTATTTTAATATTACTAATATGTAATTTTAATATCCTTCGCATTTATTTTATTGTGTATTCATGTTTCTAATATGATTTTTTGTCTAATAAAATGATTTTTTAATATAACTATTCATTATAAATTATGTTTTAACTTCTCTTGAGTTATTTCTTCTCCACTCAAGCATGATGAATATTATGCCAAATATGTTTTTCCATTTTCATTTGGAAACTGAAATGTTATTCATTAATTATGAAATACTTATAAAAACCATTCCTTTATATGGGATACGTCATTACATGGATTGATATATGTTTTATGTGGAAAGTATGATTACCTAATTGTTATGATGTGATGGTTGAGACAAAAATTATATATCACTATGATACTTTGGGTAATGTGATGTATCTCATGATATGATGTGTATTATGTGTGAAAATGATATTATAATTTTTCAAAATGTTTATGTTATGTTTATGAACATATCTAATGTGTGAACATGATGAAATCATTGTTTATAATAATGTGTGTTACTTGACCACAAAGACATGATATTTTATTTTTATGAAATGAAATATTGAATTCCTTTAAATAATTATTTCTCTAATGACAACAATTATGATTCTATTATTATGATGATTATGATGATTATTTTTTCTCATGTTATATTTTTTCACATCCTTATTTACCCTCTTATTGGACTTTCATCTCCATCTTTCTAATATGTATATCTTAGGTGACTACATGTACTAAAATGATTATGAGACTTATAAAGATACTTATTATGATTATAAAATTATTTTTTATTTATTATTTTGAATATGTGATGTGTGATCCTAATTTTATTACGATACCAATCATTTGGATAATATTTTTATAACAATTTTAAATGTTTTTCCTTAAAATTATTTATTATTAATATAATAAAATGAATGGTCTCTATAGTTGGTATTTGAGAATAGTTAGTTAATTTAGGAATTATCCTTAGAGAACATTAGTGAAAACCCTTAGTATGAGTCTATGTATATGTAATCACCCATGAAACATATTATTATAATACCTCTAAAGATAGGGATCCCCCAAGTTATGCCTTTTGAGTTAATTACACAAAGGAATAAATTATTTATTCATGGATTGTTGATTTATGTTTGGTCCATACCTTTTGTATTTTAGAAAATTGTTGGAACCAGTAGACAGTAGACCAACAACCTAGGAGAGGGATAATATAGCAATTTATCGAATGATACCACAAATTCCTTGGGTGGTGGAGTTTAAAATTTCAAGGTGATTCTTATATTTCTATCTGAGGATATAAACAATAGCCTAAATAATGTGGGAAATCCACCTTCACCGAAGAGTTAGAAAATAGATATCGAATCATTTAATTTGAAAGGAAAACTAACATTTAGTGGTTCTTTTGACCCAGTTGATGTGGAATAGTGGGTTAACCCAATAGATATTATCATTTCTATTCAATAATGTTCTCAGAAGGATAAGGTGAATCTAGCTATATATCGTTTAAATGGAGAGGCAGATCAATGTTTGGAGTTGATTAGGTACATCAATATGAAGGATGAAATAGAAGAGTTATATTGATATGAGTTAATGGAAATATTTCTTAATAATTATTTCCCCCATACTCTTTGAAAACAATATGGTGGGGGAATTCATTGAACTGAAAAAAGAGAAGGTTAATATGTCATGGATTATATAGAAAACTTCACAAGGATTTCAAGGTACACCTTGGGTTTTGTTATCATCAAAAAAAAATATTTAATTTTATTTTAAAAACATACCATTGAAAGAATCTAGTAGTATTAGATAATGGATGTTATAGAGAAGTGGTTTTATGTCCTCTTAATGTGGAGATAGATTTCAGAGAATGATCCAAAAGTTATGGATATAAGAAGATAAGAATGGATTTTAATTTTTTTTTTGAATCAAATTATAAGGGAGGAATGGAGATCCAACTACCCACATGTCAAAAATGTTGGAAGAAGCCTCATTATAATTATCTTAATGGGATGGGTAAATGATTTCGGTATGGGGGAGATATCCATTAAGCTCATTGATGTCAAATATTCATAATTTTTTCATACATCATTATGGATGAAATGATAGAACCACATAAGGTTCAATGCTTCAACTATAGGGCGTAAGTGGAAAATTAAAGACTGTGCACCAAACCACTGGTCCTTGAGTTTAATCAGCTTTAGTAGCCACAAAATTCAACGGAGAAAGGGAAATATTTTTACGTCACTACTTGTGAAGTGGATAAAGAAAATGAAATCTTACAAGGACGACATCATATTCACTGAAGAATAGAAAATTTTGTATTTAATTCAGGTTCTACACATTTCTTTAAATCATACATGTTTACTAAA
Organism: Viscum album; assembly: GCA_963277665.1. Lineage (NCBI taxonomy): Eukaryota > Viridiplantae > Streptophyta > Magnoliopsida > Santalales > Viscaceae > Viscum > Viscum album. The sequence continues at coordinate 849,999,682 of OY728119.1, read as the reverse complement.
AGTATTTAATCGAGTCCAAAAAACCATGAAGTGAAGATATCGATAAGAACATCTTGTTTTACAATCATTGTAACCCAATTTTTAGACTCATCTCATATTGGTGTAGGTGGAATGATTCTTCTAGTGAATCTCATGACACATCCCATAGTGGAATTCAAAACTATACTGGGCACAGATTGTATTTCATTATATATAGAATAAATCAAATATTGTGAAAACAATGTATCATATAAAATTTCGATCCATACCAAGATTCTATTCACCTTAAATGAAAAACATGAATCTTATTTGAAAAAATCCTCAATGATGTGAGTATTGTTTCCGTATGATGATGAACAACTTTCTCAAATGATTGAGTAAATAGAAGGTATACCTGTAAAAAATCACCATTGTAATGTAATATATTTATTTAATTATTAAAGAGTCACTTTGAATTCCACTAGATTGTGAGGTATAGTTATCAATAGAACTCTCACCCCGAGCTACACCAATATAAAAATTCACTTATAGGATGACCTCAATCAAACTGGAGGAGTTAAATAAGTTACTGTTTGAGAATTTGTTCCAAGGATTCATACAACCTAGTGTGTCACCTTAGGGTGTTATATTGATCTTTGTAATGAAAAATTATTTATAAATATTGTTGTATATCGATTATCAGGAACTAAAAAAGATCACTATAAAGAATTGGTATCTTCATCCCTGGATTTATGGATTGTTCGATCAAATATAATTATCTCAATATATCTCCAAGGTGGATCCCATTTTTGATATCATAAAATGAATGTGATGAAAGAAGATATTCATAATACTAATTTACGTAGAAGGTATGGGAACTATGAGTTTCAAGAAATTCCCTTAGGACATATTGATGTCCATTTAATCTACATCGATTGGATGAATAGGGAATTTAGACAATAAATTGAATAATTGTTTTCATTGTATTTTGATGATATTACAACATAATCCAAGAGAAAGGAGGAATAAGATGAATATATAAGGATTGTGATGGAAAAATTAATGGGTCATAAATTGTTATCCATGTTTAGTAAGAGTTAATTTTAAATGCAGAAATTCACATTTGTCGGACATGTGATCACATGTGAAGGAATTTCTATAAACCTTCAAAAAAGAAATTATTGAATGGAAAAGACTCACTAGTTTCAAAAAAATTGATAGTTCTCTTCGATTAGTTGGTACTACCCATGTTTTTTGAGAAATTTCTCATGATTGTCTATCACACAAACTATGTTAATAATGAAAGGGGTAAATTTTGTTATTATGGAAGAATGTGAGGACAAATTCATGTAGAAAAATAATAGGTTGATCACTACTCCTATAATAGCATTACCAATAATTAGGGAATATTTTTTGATATATTGTGATACATCAATGATAGTATTAGTAGTGTAATATTGATAAATAAAAAACTTGTAGCATATAACTCATGTAAATTTATGATACATGAGATGAACTATATGACACATGATTTGAATTTAGCATTTTGGATCTTCATCCCAATTATTTGGTGGAACAACATCTATGGTGAGAATTATGACATATTTACTAATCATATGAGTAAACATTATATATACACATAGAATAAACTCAACATGTGTCAAAAAAGTTGGTTAGAGATAATAAAGGGCTATGATAAATCTATTCATTACCATCCAGGAAAGGTGAAAAATGTAGCTGATACTCATAGCAGAAAAAAACATACTACTCAATCATTGGTCTGGATTGAGAAAGACACGGTCCTAAGGACTATAAAAAGGATGAACATGGAAATTATAATGGTATGAAATATATCCAACCCATCTCAAATGGTTTTCTAACTAAAAATACATGGGAGTATTAAGGTGTCATAATGTGATGTTCTTGAGATTCAAAAAAAGGTGAAAAAGTAAAGGAGGGTAAGCGTTAAGAGTTCCATATTGATGATGATGATTTGAGTCAATTTGGAATGATTTTATATGTACCATTATCAGTTATGATAAAGAACAAGATATTTAATAACACATATAAATTTTTCTTCATTATCCATCATGGAAGTACCAATATATATCATGATCTTTGAGAACATTTTTGGTGTGACAGCATGATGAATGGGATTGTTGAGTATATCTCATGGTTCTTCACATATCAGCAAGTTAGATAAATGATATATAAGTAAAAAAGGGATGATTCAACAATTGATTATACCAATATTAAATTCTAGGATTTCACTATATAGTTTTTACTATTTTCCTAGAAACTTCCAAAGGAAAAAATGTAATATGGATTATAGTCGATCGACTTACGGAGACTCCCCACATTATCATTATTTCAGAAGATCTATCACTTAAACAACATTATATGATATATGTGAAATTATTGGTGAGGGTATATGAGTTTTCACATTCAATCATATACATTCGTGATCCCTGTTCACATCTACATTCTAGAGATGTCTAAAAAATACATTTAGTACTGAATTAAATTTTAGCACGGCCTATCACCCCCAAACGGATGGCCAATATGAAAAGACTATTCATACACTCGAGGACCTGATAAGATCCTTATCAAAGGAATTAAATGGTGTATGAGATTATAATATTCAATTATTTGAGTTCACATATAACAAAAACGTTTACTTGAGTTTTTAGATGGATCCATATGAAGCTCTACATAGAAATAAATGTATTACTCCAACCGATTTAGATAATACTAACGAACAAAAGAAACATGGACCAGATCTTATGAAAGTGATGATATAGATGATTCAACACATATATTATGATATTAAATATACTATTTTTCCTAAAATGGTCTGTGATGAAAATTGTCAAAGGGGTGTGATGTTTTATGTTGGGGAAAAATTATTCCTTCGAATTTCACTAAGGATGAGAGCAATAATGAATTGAATGAATGTGAAGCATAATCTAAGGAAAATTTTCCCTTATGATATCCATGATGTAATAGGATTTGTGTTATACTATATTTCACGTCCACCAAATATGGTTCACATTTATAACGTGTTCCATATATCACAACTGAGAAAGTACATACCTGACCCCTCACATGTACTGAATCCAGAGGTGGTACAACTAGAAAATGATATATCATTTCAGGAGAAACCTATAAAGATCATAGAACATAGAGATAATTTTATACATAATAATACAACTCACCCTATGATGTATTTTGTAGGAATCATAAGAATGAAGAGGTGAAATGAGAAACAGAGGAATCATTGAAGGATTATTACCTTAACATGTTCACACCATAATTTGTAAAACAAAATTTCAAGGGAGAAATCTCAAAATTGTGGAAGAATATAATGAACCAAACTTTATCATTCATATAATTATACTATATTGTATAGAACACATACATATCATTAAGATACCAAAAAAATCATTCTCATAAAAAATGAATGAAATAAGTTATATTTAATGAAATTAAGGATCATATACCGTTGGAATAATAACCTGACCATTGGAAGAGTAAAATGAACATTAGGAATATTAATCTATAAAATAGAATAGTAACACACTTATATAATTAAAAATAAATTTTATACATCTTATAAATGAAAATATTATATAATTATATCATAGAATAAGTAAATTAATGTTGTAAAAATGATAATTTAAGTGTTCCTGTTTTTAGGAATCATAAATATCTTTTTTTAATTTTATAGTTAACTTAATGATTTAAATAAAATTTTCTTAATAAAATAAATACATAAATTAATATATTTTTTTATTTAATTATAATAAAATTTCATGAGACCTTAATTAATTTTCAAAAATGTCACAAAATGATTTATAATATTTAAAACAATTTTTTTTGAATAACATATGATTTTATTTAAAAATTGAATTTCTCATATTATAAAAATTTTACAATAAAATGGATTGAATTTTTGAATTATAATGGTCAATAAATTATTTGGTAGAATTTTTGATATTTCTCTAAAATTGTAGAATTTTAGGTCAATAGTTGAATATGATAATTTTAATTATTTATCATTTTAATCCATATACAAGAATTTTAGAGTTATTACGGATTTAAGAACCATAATATCGAACTATTATTAAATACTTATAGTATTTATTCCTAGAAATCAATATGGGTTTTTAGTATACATTAAAAATAATTAACTAATGAATAAAATAATAAAAATACACCCTACTCCTCCCCTTTAAATACCACCCCACCCCACCTCTTCTAGTCACACCATCAATGACATGAAGCTTGTATAAAATCATCTCAATCATCTTCTGTAGTCTCTCCCCCATGTCCAATAGCTTTTAATCTCTATGGGAGACCATACACACCTTCCTTAAAAAGATTCTCAATGAGAATAAATTGAATAATAATGTCATCATTTGTTCTCTTTTAAATTATTCTCAATTTCCTTTAATTTATTTTACTCTCTTAAAATACTTAAAAAAATGTAATGATAACTCAATTTTCTTATATATATTGTAGTTGAATTTTGTTAATGTAATAATCCAGCATTAAATCTCTTTTATCCTCTATTTATTTTAAAAATTAAAACATCAACCATTACCTGTCGATTCACCACCCTCATAGAAGACGAGTTTTCATTTTACATTACTGCCATCAAGGATTGTCGAAAAAAAATTATCATTGTTAAATAGGATTTTAATATAAATATTATAATTTATATTATTTTTTTGAACCAACCTATCAACATAATTTTAAATAATATTAAACTGGTTCATGATAGTCATAAAAACTGCCCAAATAAATTTGATCATTTTCATCAATGTTTTATCTTATTAGTCATCCTCATTCCAAATATAAAATGGTATATAAGTAAATTTAAAATTATACAAGTTAATTAATAAAATATATTAAATTTGGTGCATTATTCCCATTTTAATACACTTTCTTTCCTGTATATAAGGGAACCGATCATTAAAACCAAGAAAAAGAACACTCCCTGAATGATGAAATTTAACTCTATAACTCAACCAAATGGCTAAAAGTTTACTACATAAAATTGTAATAAATCAAATATATGTATAATGGATTATATATTATTTAATTAAATAATCTAATTTTGTTATCCTAGATATTTAAGTGAAGAAATCATTTGTAAGTAAGGTAAGGGGATTCACCAACCCAAATCCTTTTCATTGGGTTATTCCTCTTTCATACCAAATTTTTGTGTGGATATTATTCAAATATTAATAAATATACTTTCAGTGTCATTCCTTTTTTATGATATAAATTTTTCTAATTTTATATATGAAAAATACAATTATTTTCCATAATAAATCTTCTTTGCAAAACACTTTTTTTACTTCTCTTGAGTTGTTTCTTCTTTTCTCAAGAACGATGAATAATATACAAAATATTTTTCCCCATTTCATTCAGGTACCGCATGTTTATTCATGTTTTTTAAAATCCTTGTGAAACCCATTAATTTATTTGGGTTGCATTATGATTTGTTTGATATAGATTTTTATGTCGCTTGTATGATTATATAAATTTTAGGATGGTAGTAGTTCACCCGAAATTATATAGAACTCTACTGAGTTGGTTATTATGATGTATATCCTAAGATGATGTGTATTATATGTTATCTTTATGCTATATTTTTCCATAATGATGATGTTATGATTATGAACATATGTTATATGTGATCATGATGCATTAATTGTTCCCAACTATATGTGGTATTTGACCACAAACACATCATGTTTCCATTATATGCATATCCAAATTCTATTCATTTATATAATGCATCCTCTAATGAATATGATGATTATAATATGATTTTTATGATGAATTTTATGTTCACCCATGTTTTTTTGATTCATTTTTTTATTTATTCTCTTTCTGGTAGTTTAGTTTACCCATTTCATTGATGTATATCCTCAAGTGATTGTATGTAATAAAAAGATCATGGGATTTAGAAGGATAAAAAAGAATATTTTTAAATAAATATTTATTTATTATTAGTCATATGTGATTTATGGGCCTACTTTTTACAATAAACTAAACCATTGGGTCCTAGTTTTGTAACACATTTATGTTGTATATTCTTTAAAATGATGTAGTAGTTATGTAAGGAAAAAGTAGTTTAATATATTTACTCATCATAGTCATAATTGGAAACATGAGTAACACATTTTTAGTTCTCCTCAACATATATTGTGATGGTACAAGCCATGGGGTTATAAGAGGAATTCTAATTTTTTTTGTGAATGAGATATAATGTATAGGTGTTTTAACTAATAATTATATTCAATTATCTTTGAAGTGTGGGATATATTTCATTATATTTTTATAAAAAATTAGAGTAAGACCATGATCTGATATGATACATGAACCTTCTATCTTGACTGATTGTTTTGTAGATTTACTTTTTAGGACATATCCCTTCCACTATTTTCCATTATAGTCCAGTTGGTTTGGATATTAATTGTCTCATATGATCCCAAAGAGGAGTAATTATCTTTAATTTTGATAAATAAGATCATTTCTACGATTCCATCCTTATTTCCCCCTGATGATCCAATGTAGGATTCATATACATACCAATACCTTTATAGGATCCCTTGTATGATTCTTATGATTATTTTCAACCTAGAGGATACTATATAGGATTCCACCATACCGTTCCTTTATAAGGATGACTATACTGAATTATTTATTCCATGTATCCCAAGTAGGAATCCCCTCTTCTTTATTGACTTACAGGATCCAGTGGGTACTTTATTTTTTACCTGCTTGAAAATAGAGTGTTGGGAGTGTAGGTTGATATAGTATTGGGTGTCACCATGGAAACAATACTGAGATTATAAGACCAATGTGTTGTGGATATAGTGGTGGGTTTAGGAATTTGACGACCAATACCCACTTATTAATGCATTATCCTACTTATTGATGATGTAGTTCTGATTCCAGAGGTGTATCCTATTTTATCGATGAGCCACGTGCAATGTGATATATGTTTGTGGTGCCCATAAGTACTTCCTGGGATCCAACTTCTGAGCCCCTTTTGATCAATGATTATACATTTAGGATTCCTTGAGGTATTTCCTGGGATAAAAATTTTATTATTATTTTGTGAGTGATAATTAGATCCCTTATACAAAATTATTATGAGAGACTCATAATTGAGTGGTTTATATACTCCATGAGTGGTACATGTATCCCATGTCAGAATACATAGGACAAAATCATTGGGTTAGTTCATTATACATGCCTTGGGTGATAATTCGATTCCCTTAAACAAATTAAGTAAGTAGACTCATAGGGTTCATGGTTTATACAGTCCTTGATTAATACTTTAACTCCTATTAGGAATCACTTAGATGGAATCTTAGGGATATTGGATTATATAATTCTTGAGTGATTTGTGTATTAATTTTCGGGAATTCCTTTGATAGACTCAGATGGTGAGTGGTTTATATACACCTTGACTAATACTTGTATTCCCATAATGAAATATAATGGATGGACCCATATAGGGAGTGGATTATATATACCAAGATGGGATTCATAGATTCCATTGTATTAATTAATCGGATGGACTTATATGTTTAGTAGTTTAAATTATTCCTTGAGTGCTACTAAACGTCATTTTATATATTTCCTTGAAAGGACACATTAGGTGAGTGTTTTATGTATTCCTTGAGTGATACAAGGATTACCATGTAAGGATTCATTTTATGTAATCATAGGGAATATGAGAATATGTTAGTCCTTGAGTGATACTTATGTTCCCACAATTGATTGCCTTATATGGGATTATAGGTCAATTGCTTTTATGTTATCGAATTGTTGACACATGGGTTCCTTGAATGGAATTCCTTGGATGGGATCATAGGTCAAACATAAATATTTTATACGTGATCATCATTATACATGGAATCCATGTTTATGTTATATGGGTCCTAGTTTTATATAAATAATAATTTCTATATATACATTATATATATATATATTAACCAAGAATCATTTATTATATTGAATGGTTCCAAGTATAGGTAAACACAGGGTTAAGACATGTATAAGCCTTTAGTGAAATGGATTTTTCATAGACATTTCTACTGTTCGAAATTGTAGGTACTGGTTATAGGTATTATAGACCCAAGGGTTGACTAATTATTCATGAATTGAGTCGAACAAAACCAACCTCCAGCACCATTTCAAACGATATCTAGAAGGTCGGGATTATTGTCCCACGAATTAACATTTCATGTTTTGTTTTTTTCTCCATACTCATATATATGTATGTATTTATATATATATTTTAATAATAGTTATATATATATATATATATAAATGATGGATATTTTTCTAGATGATAGGGATCATCGACCAAGGAATTTACTTTGGATTCATGTAATTTATTTTATTTATAAATTTTTCAGTTGAATTATAGATAGACTAAAAATATTTCATGATGATTCACTTAGGATAGTAGATTATATTTTCACTATTATTTTTCCCAAATAAGATTTATTTCATAACCCCAATATGGGTACCTCAGTGCACGTGAATATATTATTCTTTCTATTAGGTAAAACATGAATACAAGGTGTTTGGGATGAGGCGCAGGGTTTCATGACTAAGTGGTGGTAATCTAGTGGATTCTTATGAACATTGTAGAGTAGTTTGACGGTTACTATATAATGAGTATTTGTTCTGGATAATATTTATTAGGGGAGAACTATGCATTTATTTCTATTTTCTTATTTTACTTTTATATATGTTATCAGACCAGTGGGTAATCAGTGTTTTATGTATGAAGTGGTCTCTGGGGAGTTTACTATATTTCAGATATTATTGGAGGATGTTTCTATTTAAATTTATTTAATGCATATTTAATCTATTTATTTACTAATTTAAATAATATCTAGTTATTTCAAAAAAAAATTACCTTGATAAAAGGTCACAGTATCTACACAAAATCGCCTTTATCCACAACTACTAGTCAATAACCTTTGGCATATTGATAGGAGGGCATGAGGCATTGTGAATAGTATGCTCTGAGCACCAGTTTATTGGAATATATGTCGGGATGTTACAAATTGGAATCAGAGAATTTTTATTTTCTATTTTATTACTATTTTGGATATAGTAAGTTGGTCTATAAGGAATTTGTCAAACCCTGAGATGTATATTAATATGTTGCATCATGAAAATATGTTTTAGTATGAATTATTGGATTCCAGGGTTATGGGATTTCTATTCTTGATGTGTTATGTTAATTTTTTATATTATTTATTCTTTGAGAGATGAACAAGTTTTATATAGTGATGGTTTATTATAGATTTATAGATCTCTGCAAATTAAAAGGGTTTAATTGATGGCCTTTTATCTCTCAACCCATTTGTGTCAGTCCATTGATGGATTTTGACTCTTGAGAGGTAATAAAATGTGGGGTCACATGCATCATATTCATCATGTACAGTTCACATTATATAGTCCTCATAGTGTGGGATTTTACTGACATAACTGACCAGTTGTTTGATATTGTTGTAATAACCCAAATAGTATTTTCCAATATTGTTACTCAGTTTATTTCTATTAAATTGGATATATATATATATTATTACATCGGATATAAGGCTATGTAGATGTAAAATGACACATTTTATGGTGAGGATGATGACTCGGGCCTCTTGTGAAATGGCATAGTGATCCTAATTGTTCGATAGGGCACAATATGTACATGTGTTTGACCCCTTGTAGGGTGATGTTTCTCATCATAATATATAAAATGTGTTAGTAAACCCTATATGGTATTATCATTTATATCAGGTAATGTCATTCTACATAACGAAAAAAATAACTATGATATTACATAGATCATTGAGCCAATGTTTTGTGAGTATTTTTGGCCCTCAATAATCTAATTTGGCATTTTACACCTTTGTTTATGGTGAAATAGTTGGTTTGTTGTGTATGATATCGGTAGATCCATAAAAATTGATAGTGAATAGGACCTTGGGGTGGTATTTCTTTATTTTAATGCCTAGTGAGTTTTAGTTCATTTTCATTTTTACATTAATATCATGATACTCTATGTGTTAGTATATTATAAGAGTTCTTGAATATGATTAGGGCCTAGGTTGTTCTATTCTTGATAGTGTTTACACTTGTAGGTAAATATTTTCCTTACATCTTCAAGAGAGAATCTATATATAGGTTATAAGCCTTATTTGAATACTGGTATGTGGATTAAGCCCCTTGAGATGTGACCTTGTTGGGAGGATTGGACTTTGGAAGAAGTGGTTAGACCTATTGACGACCTTATGAGAATTATTTAGTACGGCTAGTTGGGAGCCCTTCACCGCCTTAGTTGGGACTCTTACCCTTGTATGTTGATGATTATTTTTATTGAGGGAAACCTTTAATATAGGTTGTATTAGATTTATGGAATATATTTCAGGTCATGAACTTTGTTGTATTCTTATTTTTGTGCCAGTTCATTTAGGTTCTTAATCTTTGTTGTATAGGATGGTTGATTACTTCTTTTTCTAGTAAATAAACATGGGTGACTGTGTTCTGAGATAGGATTTGATACGTAGAATGGTTTAGGTGTCTGGCCCAGATTACAAGTAGTTTTTAGAATGAAAATTAAATTTTAGAAACTAATGTTGTGTGATAAGATTCCATTGAAATAATCATTGAACAAGTGAGGTACCAAATATTGATGACGTGTTTAAAAATATATTCTTGTTTAATGACCCTGAAATATCTTGTAACATTGTCATTTTGATGTTTTGATGGAAAAATCAAGGGAATTTGTGAAACGGGATGATGGTATGTGTCATATATGCATATTACCATTTAAATAAAAAATTTGTTAAATGTTGAGTGCAAGCTGAGGGTTGATGGTTTTAATGATATATTGCTTGCATAGTTTCCTAGGAGTTGTGATTAAATGGTAACTTTCTCTCTAGGGTGTAGGAGGCCTCAATAATAAATCGGGGAACTATGAGACATTGGTCCTAAGGCTAGACATACACAGACATTGTTAAGAGACATGGTGCAGTTAGTTAGATATAGGTATGTGCCACCTATTTTATGATAGAATGGCTCCCGATAAAGAAATAAAAACTTAGTGATGGAATATTATCAAAATCCCTATTAGATATGACCATACCCATTATGTTGACATATCTATAAATACATTGGGAGTGCATCATCTATACATCAAATTTTTTAAATATATTTCCTTGTTTGATGAATGAGCTCTTTGTTGTTCTACTATAGGAGTAGTCTAAGGTAATCCATTTGTTGGGGAGTGAACCATTGGCCCCATGATGGAATTTAACCTAATGATGTGTTAAAATAAAGAATTTTTAATGCAAACAATTCATTGAAAGAAATAATTATTTATGTTTTGATGATTCCACATTGGATCTCTTATATAAGTAATTTATGCCACACTGGATATTATGTTTGGTGATGTATGGGGTGTGTCGCTTTGAGAAAGAGCTATGTTTTAATGTGATTATAAGAGTTTTACTATTGTGGGTCATACCTGATCTGTCATGGTTAATCATCTTATTTGTGGTAGTGTTATTAATGCTATGAAAATGATCACCATATGGTCAATATAGCATAGTATTGTAGATTCTTAGTATAAGATCATGGATATGATTATCCTTCATTGATTCTTTGGGAAGAGAATAGTTATGGTGGGGATATTATAAAGACAAATGATTCCACAAACCTGAAATTTATAAAGAAATTTTAATTATTTATTTAAAATTATTATAAGAAGAAAAATGGTCATTCTTCAGTAGTAGATGATATCATATAACGTTTTGACCACTTTTTAGTCCCTAAATAGGGAATTTACCCCAGTATAAGAATTTGGTGGGTATCCAATCTGATTGAATATTCAGGAAATAATTAATTATTATTATATATTTAATAAAATATAAATTTATTATGATACATTAATTTGGTAATTTTTTTTAATGGAGAATTATATTGAGGTTCTATCTCTATTTTTGAGTTTAGAATAGGGGTTTTCCTAATGGAGGCATAAAACCATGTTGGGCACTTGGGCCAGGCTCGTACCCCTATTTTACTTTATATTCTCTTATTTTGTTTTCCATTTTTCATTTCTTATCTCACTTGGATTCCTCCACATTAACCCCTATGGGGGTTTTCACCGTAATTGAGAGAGGATATAGAGAGGGAGAAAGGAATATAGGTGTAACTTCTGATATGGGGAGGAGTTAGATCAATTTGAGGTAACTGTTGATCGCAAAAACGAGTGAATCTTTGACAGATTTTCCCAATATTTGTCATTTTTTAATATTATTACTTAATTTAAATATATTTACAAATTATTAGTTTTAAATACAGATTATAAAATTTTATGACCTATTGTGGTTCAATATATAAGTTATGTTTGGAAAATTATGTTTTCGGTCCATCCACAAGGGTTCCCCATTCTGAAGTCCCAATCAAGTGGGGTGTAGTTTAGGAACACATACCATATGTTCTTATTTTCTTAAGAAGATGAGCCTTTATAAGTTAATAATTTTACTTGGGGTATACACCATTTACAATTTTTTGTACATGTTTCAGTAAACCTGTCTAAACAGTTCATATAGGTTCACTTGTTCATGTAATGTACCTGGACAGACCTTGGGTATTATGCACACCATATTTGAAGTACATAGATAGTATAAATCATGTGGCCAAGTAATGTGAGATACAAAGAGAGATACCCCATATAGGTTACATGTCGTATACATGTTATACAAGCCAGGTATATTGGATTTAGATGTCTTGTCTAGCCTAAATAGATGATCCTGGGGATATGAGAGAGTACACATCATGTCCTTGGGTATACACATTGTGTACTCCATTCTTGCTACCATTATTATGTTTTTTCATTATTTTACACAAGAATTTCAGAATGAGACACTTGAGTAGTACATTATAAACATTTTTATACATAGATCATATTGGTACATGCTTTTTTGTTATTTTATGACTCCTAAAATGTTTTTTTGGAGAATGAGATATAATGGATGGTTGATTCATCCAATAATTGGATCCAAAAATCTCTTGAGAGTGGGATATATTAGTTGGGGGGGGTTCAAACCAATATATAGTGATCCCTTTATCTGATATTTTCCAGGATCCATCTCATGTTACTAATTCCTACATAGATTTTCCATTGAGGAGGTCTCCCTTGTGATATGTGCCCTTCTGGTCTTTGTGGCTATGATATTAACTATTTTTTAGGACACCCAGTTTGATGGATGCTCATAGATTACCACTAAGAGGATCCTATTTAGGTTGTGTTCCATTACTCACTACTATGAGTATCATAGGTAAGCTTCCTCTTCATACATATACTTTTTGAGTAACTCCAATAGGATCCCTCCATTTATATTCTAAACAGGAGGATCATGTGTAGGATGTATCAATAAATTTGTTTATTATGAACCTTGTTTGGCTTCCAATGTTGACTTATCAATTTTTAGGGTCTGAAGTAAGATGTATCTCTTATGTATTAACTTGGGGAACCCATTGGGTAACCCCGATATTTGGCTGACCTAAAGCTAGTGCAATGGGGGTTTGGGTGGATATTGTAGTAGGTGTCACTATAAAACCCATTCCATGCTTGTAAGACTCTGGTATTATGTTATTATTGATGGTTTTAAGAATTAAGATACCCTCACTCACATGTGTATTAATTCACCTGATTATTTATGATGATATTATGATTATATTGGTGAATCCTAGTATTTGGATGATGAGCATGTTGTTATGTTAAATGGTATTAGGATTCCCAGAAGTACTTCTTGGGATCTATAATTTGACCCCCTTGGGATCAACAATTATATTATTAGGATACCCAATGGTGCATCCTATGATATGAATAATTTTATTATGCCCATATTGATACTCAACTTCCGTATGCATAATTTATTTGATGGACATATAGGATAAGTGGTACATATACTACATGAGTAAAAAATGGAATCTCATGTAGAAATTCCTTGTATTGACTCATACACATAGTGTTTAATATATTACATTTGTGATACGTTCATCCCCTTTTAATAATTATTGGGAATTATTCAAAAGGTGAGTGGTTTACATTTGCCTTGAGTGAAACATGGATTCCATTATTGTAATTGTTCTAAAGGGATCAATGGTAGAGTGGTTTCTATACTCATTATGTGACACTTGGATTCCCATGTAAGAATTCCTTGGACAAACTAATAGAGAGAGTGGTGTATATTTACCTTTATTGATTCATTAATTCTCATAATACAATCCCCAAAAAATACTCAAAGGGATAGTTGATTATATACACCTACAATTATATTTTTATTGACATGTAGAAATTACTTAGATGGACTCACTGGGTCTAAGTCTTATAATTTTAATTTCTTAATTATTTGATCCCTTATATTGAATTCATTGGATAGATTTATAGGGAATGTGGTTAATATGTTCCTCAAGTTATACATGGACTCCCATGTAGTAATTAATTTGACGAACACCTAGGTTATAAGAAATTATGGTTTGTTGTGAGTGAAATATGGTTTCATATTAATGAATTCCTTAAATAGGATAATAGGTCAATATAATTAATATTATTCTATGGATAACACATTTGTTCATTATATTAAATTCCATTGAAATAATCATTGGTCAAATGGAATTGCATAGTGCATGATCAGAACTATACATGGATACCTAGGATACAACCCATGGGTCAAAATTTAATATAAAGAATGGGTTCCATAACTAAATAATAAATAGTATTTACATTTAATCATTTATTACAGTGGTTGGAAGCTAGTACGAGTTTAAACTAGGAAAGGACTTGCATCCACTTGTTGGGATGAAGCTTGCTCAGAGTCATTTCCATAATTGGCATAAATGTGTATTGTCCTTCTAGATTATTGAACCATGGATTAACTAATTATTCATTACATTATTGGAATGACATCTATCTCAATGACATTTTCACAAGATGTTCTATAGATCAGGATTATAGACCTAATAATTGAATATGATTGTTTTATGTTTCATTTCAACTTACTCGTATATATATATATATGATAAATTATATAAATACATAAACAAACATATAAATATATGATGAAACTTTTTACAGTTGATTAGGATCACAGACCTAGGGATCGACTACGGTTTCACGTTATTTTTTTAACATTTTTAGAGTCATATCTCAACTGGGCTATGTATATTTCTTGATCATGAACTTATGGGATTAGAATATAGGTTCACTATAGGGGAGGCATAGTAGAACATATTTTTCACACCTGGTATGTGATCCTCAATATGTGTGAAGACCATATGTCTACATTAATATTGAGCACATAGACATTATGGTAGAGTTGAGGCCCAGGGTTTCATCATCATGATGAGATACACATGTGGAGTCTTATGATTAGGCTAAAGTAGGTTGGTAGTTTCTAGATATGGGGCAGGTGGTATGCCTCATAATTATAAGTGGAGCCCTATACTTTTATTTTATTTTCTATTATGCACTCTTATATATGTGATAAACTTAGGGGACATCAGTGTTGTGTCTATGAAATTGGTTTTCAGGCCTCTACTACAAAATTATTTATTACTACAACATGATTCTATTTCATTTTATTTTATAATTTCACAACATATAAATTTACTTAATTGTTCTATATCTGGTTATTTTCATAGTTTTTTACTCTATTATTATGGAATAGGCTCTCTCCCTAATACTGTGTTTCTAGTTGGATTACTTTGATGTATGGAGAGGTGTGATTGAGGTCTTTTGGTGATCTATCTATGAGAAATACATTTATAGGATCTGATTGTGGACATCACACATGGCACTGCAATATATTGTAGGAAATTCACAAATTATAATAAATATGGTATGTATTATACATGACATATTAATACTTAACTGCCTATAAAGATGCATGAAACACTATATCCTTGAAATAATGAGCCAAGGGTAAAGATAAATTCCATATTGGTAATTAGAGAAACAAATTAATTTGTGTCTCCCAAGGGTTATATCCGTATAACCATAACTGGTATAGTTTAGATCACTAAAATCTCATCCCTATAAATTTGGCTCTTTTCATTTTCATAGGTTACCTACTCCATCATAAAGGCTCATTACTAAATTGGGAACCATTCCTTGTGTAATTTCTACCGAACTAAATTTGTATGTGAAAAAATTTATGATTCGTTAAAAAAGACATTGTGACATCTCATCCATGATCCGTCAAATAATAGTTACTTAACTGGTGGCCACATTGCCTAAACCATGTCGAACCATACATAGTGGTTATATAATTTTAGAAAGGGCATATCATGGGTCCAAGAGTAGACTATTCCCACTATTCATTGTGTAGAATGGGGAAATAATAATAAATATAATCTCAAAGGAAGAAGTGAACATCCATATAAGAATATCGACAAAAAATAATAAGAATCACTATATTCCAAATGATGTCAACATAAGGATTCTTTAAAAAAGGGACTTTTATGAAAAGCATAAGATACATCTAAAATAAAAGTATCAAAATTGAAAATAGACCGAATGCTATCTCTAATAGAATTAGGGTCCCCTACATAGTCACATTCTCTACCTACAATGAAAAATGAATATTAAACATCCATGATAGAGTGATTTCCTATGTCCATACTTGAATCCATTATATTTTTTCATGTACCAATTAACGACCCAATTATGGTGTTATATACATTTTTGAGGCCAACACAAATGAATACTATAACATGTCATATCCATGAATAAATTTTTAACTATGTGTAGGTATAACAATTCTTTTTGTACATGGGGTACACACGAGTCAATCCATTTGAAAGAATTATAACTAATTCCATGGAGCACATCCATAGTAAATATTGGGGTAAGAATGAATGGGGAGTAAGAGAAGAATCCAAGGTGCCTCATTATTCATGATATCAAGAAAAATCCAATGATTGTTTACAATTAATTCTAATTTATTGATTTGAATTGATTGAATCATTGGTAATACACTTATGCATTCACATTACAATAAGACATTGATCATATTACAAGGTGGTTATCTACCATATAAATTCATCCTATGAACTACGGTGGTGTCCTATGATTTCTATAGTCAATCCCTTAGGATCCAAGGTTAGCTCATGTCTAAACCATCCATTAATAAGAAAAGAACCAAATTAATAATGGGCACCTCTTAATAACAAATAATCAATGGACATGTTATAACCACTATATTTTACCATTTCAATTTAAATTTAAGCCACTATCCACTCATTAAAAAAAGGGTTAAATGAGTTGTAACCCCATTAAAAATTTTATAGAAAATTAATATGCTTAAAGTGAATCATACCAATTGATTGAATATGCAATATATGCATCAATTTAAAAAAATAAAAACACTAGAGGAATCCAAAATAAAAACACCAATGGGAATTTTAGTTAAAAATAATCAAAAGGACACATGGGAATATAAATGGCACACTCAAGGGATGGATTGTGATAAGTTCATTGATATCCCACAATAAATAGTGGCTAATTTAGGTGTTTAAATTATTAATTAAAAAACCAGTTTAATGTAGAATCACTTTTTGGGCAATGAACAGAAAAACACAAATTGTGGAAAACATCAAAAAATATAAAGTAAAAGACATAAGAGAAAGTAATAGACCACCTACCTTATAGAGTTACATGAAACCTAATCTTGTATGAGATTCCATTTTTTGATAGAATAGAAGAAATTAGTAAAATATAAAATGTACCTAAAAAAATAGCAAAATAGAATGCTTGAATATTACACATTTTATGGAGATATAAAAAAGGAAAATGATATAATAGATCCGAGAACTTACACAGAGAGTTCCAAAAAGATGAACGATGGTCCGATCAGAGATTGATGAACACGATAGATCATTTTTTTTCTAAAGGAGGAAGTAAGAACCCATTAAGGAGGGGTGATGTTCACGGAGAGTAAAATAAAAGTGGAAAATATTTTTTAAAGGGGTTTTGGAAAAATTAATTTTTACATGACATTATTGGGGTACACATATTTGTGGCACGGTTAGGTAAATTGTAAACAAAACATGAAACTTTGTTATCAAAGTAAGATACACCATTTCACTATTAGGTTCAAATTTAGAAAAATTGGGCACTAACCATATGGATCATCTCTTATAAATTTCAACAGTTTTTTACACTGTTGTGTGTCCTACGTTACATGATTTTTTATATTTTTCTATAATGTATATGGGTTACATAGTTGAGTGAAATAGTTAAAACTTACTATGTTCTTGAATTATACCCCATACTATGTTTTAGATTACTCGATATCCTGGTTCATATTAGGTCATATAGACTCAAGAACCCTTAAATAATCATTTAAGACCATGTATAATGCTAAAAACAATGATTCAAACTATAAAATAAAGGGTTCATAACCCTAGATAAAACATTGGATCTTAAACTTATACACATCCATGGGCCATGCCGAGGAAGGAATCATTAATTTTAATGGAAAAACACTAGTGTTATAATGATAGTATTTTTTCCTATAACCGTCTATGAGCCACAAACAAGAAGAAAACAAATTCTACGTCAAGTGTTTTAGGATCATGATTTAATTTATTCATCATAGCACAATGTTCAAGTATATTCAGTTATCATTGATGCTACACATTCTATGATTAGATGACCATACTATACTACTAATTATATACAACACAGAATCCATGAGTTGAGATCCACTAGTTGGAAGGAATCCTCTCACTAGTGAGTTATCTCTAGAATCCAACTTGATGGAAAAATGATGTGGTGACGTTCCCTAACATTACATTAGAATAAGATTATTTTCATTCCAAATGAATCCAAATAAAAGTCAATGGTCATTTTATTGGCCCTAAAAAATTAATTCCTTGAAATTTTCCAACAATAAAATCATTTAACTCTCATTTGAAAAGATATGTTGAGTTTTAGAAGAAGCATATCTATATACCCAAATTGGATGAAAATGAGTTTTACATATTTTTCATGACTATATTCAAACCATGTGGTGGAAAAAATTCAAAAACATCACCCATTAAAGTGATGTGATGGTAATAACCTATTAGTGGGAGTAGGTTTTTGAATTAATAAATTACTAATGAATAGGGTTTGAAATCATTAAACCCCAACTATAAAGGACCCTTCAAGAATGTAGTCTCCTTGTAAGGAACCTTCTACTGGGGAAACAATTATCTAGTGTCTAATTCTGATTCATAGTTTTTTATTGGAATTTTAATTGATCCAAAATCCATACTAATGAAAATTTAGGATTACTTTAATTCATGTTTTCCGTTTCCTAAAAAAATTATAAAAAAGATAATCCACTGAAAATAAATCAAATGGTTATGTGAGATTATTTAATTCCTTCAATAATCACTTCAAACTTTCTATGACTCATTTTCGTTTATAGTTTTGTAGTGGTCATTTTTCCCACTACATTGAAGGCCTTATAATATGATAATTGATTCACAAAAAAATTCATGTTCTTTCTGATGAGCTATTTTTTATATGAAGAAAATCCATGTGTGATTTTAATGAATCATGACATGGCTTATAGAATAATAAATTAATCTTATTAAGGTTTCTCATGAAACAATATGTGGATACCTATTTTGGGGTGGTGGTAACCTTGGGTTTCCGATAAATACCCCATTCCATATCACAAAAAGGGCATAGGAGAGGAAACATAGAAAAAATGGGATTTTAGGTGATACAGAATTTATGATAACCATGGTAATCTTATGTTCAAACTACGAAATGTGCTGGCCTTCATGAATCAATCCTACAAAGGCCCTCAATGAAGATTCTTCAATAAATATTATGAAAGTATTACTATGTCAAAATACTTATTGGAGAAATACTCTGAGACTAGATTTATGTGTGCTCCCTTTATTAAATATTTTATGAAAATCCCATTGTGAAAGCCCTTTTGTAAAGTGCTTCACGGAATGTGCTATATGGAGTTCACTAAGTGAATCCCCTTTGTAAGAATCTCAATCTATCTTCTCTATGGGTATCTACATCATTGTGAAATCATAATTTCAACCTAAATAAAATGAACCATAACATTGGGGATCTTTAATATCTTTCTTGGATGTAATCTATGACCAGATATGGTCCAAACTATTTTCCTTGGCCCCTTCACTTCTTTCCTTGAGCCCCATTAAAAATAATGATTCACACCATGAAATTTCCAGGACATGTTAAACATATTGTGGGAAGTAATACCTATGACCCCAGCACTCATTATAGTAATCTCTATCATCCCAGAACCTCTATGTGACTTCTGAAAACACCTTAGGTATAGATTCTCCTCATGGTTTACAAAATACCATTAGTTGATACAGTACATCTGGTTTCCATAAGGGGTCCCCTCCGATGTGTAACCCCCAAAAAACCTTCACCGAACTCAACTTCTTATCAAGGATTCTCAAGGTATCCATATATGTGTATGAAATATTCAATTTTCTATTGCTATAATTTTCATGACATAGTTTTCCTCATAGAAATATGTTAAACTCCATGGAAAATAAAAACTGTGTAAGATGTAAAACTATAAGGTTACATAATACAAATAGAATATGACAACCTATGTTATTGGAAAAATAATCCTAATGTAATGAAAATAAAATGTCTCTTAACCCTAAAGAAATATCTCTATATGGTCATACTCCTCTATTATAAAACCCATATTAATTTAATTGTCCCACTCATAAGATGTGCCTGATCTTATGTTATCTCATGTTTCTCACATTGAGAATATTTCATGTGTGAATAGATATTTAACATGATCATTCCATTATTACAATTAAATTTACTCCATATGGGTATCCTATTTAATCAAAATCCCTATTTGGATTTAATTGTGTACTATCATACAACACACCTAATCATTTATTTACTCTTATTTCATA
Source organism: Viscum album (assembly GCA_963277665.1). Taxonomy (NCBI): domain Eukaryota; kingdom Viridiplantae; phylum Streptophyta; class Magnoliopsida; order Santalales; family Viscaceae; genus Viscum; species Viscum album. Next base: position 849,978,697 of record OY728119.1, on the reverse strand, counting down.
AACTGAACATCACTTATGTGAGATTTGAGATTTAATTCCCTCATGTCATTTTCTAAAAATAAAATTCCTATATATGGGAATCCTACTAGGTTTAATACCAAACTTATTATAAGGGTATCCCAATATAAATAAGACACACACAATTCTCCATTTTCATTCCCTTCATGAAATATTTTTCCTCGTGTCATGATATTAAACTATATTCCCAATTCCGTAATCACATGATGAAAAACTGAATGACGGTGTTAACATGTCTAGGTAAACTGTATACTATGGTCTTATCATGTTCATTAAATTATGTTATTCAAACAATGTGTGATTCAATTCCTATTTTGATGTGATTTGTAGGATACATTCATGATGATCAAACCCCAATATCATTCATATATAGGGATAAATATTCCCTATGAGATTATGTATGACCTTCTCTCACTATCATATACTATAATGTGTTTGTAAATCCCATCCTCTATGTTCAAATATCTTGAGAAACACATCATATTTTGTGATATTCGCAAAAAAAATATTCCCCATACTAGAGGGCCATATTCCCTCATGGCCTGATCATACTGCCACACTTGGTCATTTTCTTTGCGGTAACCATCCTAATTAATTTGGATTCCAAGAAACAAAACATAATATCATTGGGTGATATTATCTATGATTTTAGTTAGAAAGGGTCACTAATGTTTAATTATCAAGCCAAAAATTTCAATATATATTTCACGTAGTATTCATTCACACTTGACATTAAACTGTATGGATCAGACCATGTCGAATGAACATTAATGGTTTGAAATAACTTTTTAGGATTCACTAAACTAAATCAGTTATGATTTCATTTACATAGATACATAAGATTTTTTTATTATAGTCATGATCCTAAAATCATAATCACTTACTTCTTCCCATTTTCATATAAAAATCAGGGTTCCTAGATATGAAATATTAAACTATAACCCCTTAAATTTAAGCATCTCTAAGTAATAGGAAAGTAATATTTGGAACATAAGATACATTAAAATAGTTTTATTAAAATATATCCAATAATATAGATATATATTCACATTAATAGAAAACTATGATACATGGAGATGACCACATTGATTGAGAACCTTCGTACATAGTAATGTTCACATTGATATATGATAACAAACAACTATTGGAATATGTTAATATATTCTTTAGAGGGATATGTGAATGATTAAAAAATATATTAAATATATTAGAGATACCATGAGTTGATATATATCAATGGAAAAAGGTGTGATGATACTAACATCCCACCCTCTTGACTAACACACATTCCATAGCATCACTGGTGAGAAACCTCAGTGATAGCATACCTTTGAAATTTTGGTTTAGGATGTAATCTTTTATCATATATGTATAAGTTATTAGATATTTATATTAATGGCATAAAACTCATTAGGAACTAACTGAAACAACATCATCTTAAATAAAATTAACAAATTAAATGCATTATTTTTTAGCTCTTAAGTACATAAATAGACAAAAATTATGGTATAACATATATTTTCAAGATATATAAAATGTATAACACAGTTCATGAGTTTATTGAGTGCTATATCATATGAATATATTATTTTAATGAATAACAATTGGCAATGCTGATAAAGGAAGAGATTATAACAAAAAACCCATCCCACTTTGGTAACTTTTAATTATAATCCCCATTATCTAATAACATAACATGAATCATAAAATTTCATGAGGATCAATACACCCATAGTATTACAGTTCAATGGGTCATTATATGACCCTCATTAAAAATTATAGGTAAATAACATAACATACAAATCAAAGAAGGTAACTTGAAAATAAATCCACTATTGATTTGTTAACTTTTAAACAGTAAATCCCCCTACAAGAGAGATACAAAAAAATGATATGTAAATACCAATAATTATAATGATAATTATCAGAAAAAATTATTATGTTTTATTTATTATATATACAAAAATAGGTGCAGAATATTGTATTTTTCTCTTATAAGTAAAAAGTAAGACATAAATCCCATAGCTTAAGTATTTAATTTAATTATGCATATTTGTTCCTCCTCTATAATAATTAAAAAATTAATATAAATCTATTATTTAACCATAATCATATATATAATTCCATAAATATTTTTTCTTATTACCTTCTATTATAATTTTATTAACAATTCCTTATAAAAATCATATTTCAGTTAATAAATTTTTTGTTTCTTGTCTATGATTTAACTTGTTATTTAATGGTCCTCTTACTTTCATAAAGGTTTAAATTTTTATATAATCTTTACCATTTACAAATTTCTTATATATTGAGTATAAATTTATTTATAGTAATACATAAGATTTCGTGATCATTAGTCAAATACACTATTCGTGGACATGATATGTCATATGTACACATAGACACCATTTTTATTTTATTATTGGACTAAAGAATGGGAATTAAGTGATATATATTATCACTTTAGAATAATTTTCATTTCATATATATAACATATTTTCATTGACACCATCATCAATACCATGCATGTTAATCATTAATGAAGCACATTGCTTCATGAGGCAGTTGTCCACCGTACACACAAACAATGTTAACATATTCCCAATAAATGGAAATATTGTGTTTTGTGTGATATAATAATTATTGAATCATAATAAAATGATATATATCATATATATCATATAAAAAAGGTTATCTATCATTTTTTATGTCCTCTATAGGTAATAATGGATTAATGAATGAAATCATTTCGTGAGGCTGTAGTTCATTGTTCACACACACATTGATTTTGTGACCCATTTGATGGGTGGGGAGATGGTTTTTCGTCATTAAATAAACAGAAAAACTTCTAATTATATGGGATATAATTATTTTTTATACCATAAAGTAATTATAATAATTTAATGAGGTCGAGGAGGAAATAAAAAAATAAAACTCATTGATTAGTGTTCCCTCTTCTTTGTGTATCCTCTTTAGGTTTTCACCAAAACCATCCTAAATAGGATTTATTCCCAAAAGATTTATTCAAATATGATATTTAGGGTGTATAAAATGAATTTTGGAATGTTTTTATTCGACCAAATGGTTTTATATGTGTGAAGATGTTATGGTAGTGAGTTCCCTTTTATAATTGTGGAGTAACATTTTTGTAAATACCCAAAATTATTCACTATTATGAGGTAAATCTAAGATAAAGTGGATAAAAATTTTATAAATAATTATATTATTAAATTATATGGTCTATAGAAACATCCAACTCATAACAAATAAAATTTTGTTAACATTTGACTGCATAATATCTATGTTTTCTTTTTTTACCATTTTTGTTTTTTATTATGGTAACATGCCTTTTAAACCTCGTAAATTTATCCTTTATGATTATATTAAAATTATACTTAATATATAATTTGGATCCAATTAATCTATATATGAAATCTAATCTACAATGTAATATTCCATGCGTGTTGAAATCTAATTTTAACACAAGTGTATGTAACATGATAAAACACTATTTTAACAATGTTCGCGCTAAAAGAGTATTTAGAATTTAGCTGTCAATGTAATTATAAAATAATATTTGATTCATGAATGTAATTTACATTATATTTTATATCATCTTAAAATCACTTCTCTGAATATATTATATTTAGTAATTTAGAAACATATAATAAAACATAATTTATCAACAAATATCATTATTTACATTATAGACATTTTTCAAATATATTCAATATAAAAAATATTTAAAAAATTATTGAATAAAAATTAAATGTTTTCACATATGTTTCAAATTAAGTATTAATCTAAAAATTAATTAAACACAGTAATTCATTCAATTTACATCACTTTTAATATGTTTAGTATAATTAATTATATTTTATTGTTAACTAAATAATTATTGTGTTGGGGTTTCTTAAGAATATAATGTAATTATTTCATATCAATGAATTTAAATTATAATTAAAGGTAAGAAACACACTTATATTTAAAAAATATAATTTATAAACTATGATATGTTTTCTTTCACCTTATTAGAATGCACTAAAGATATTAAAGGTAAAGACTGTTCCTTTTTTCCTTTTCATTAATTAACTTATTATATAAGTATTTTTCATTGAAAAGCATCCCAAGAACTCATAAAAATATATAAAAAGGTTAATAGGGTCGACATATGTACATAAAATGAGTTTTGGAGAAGGTTTAAAGTCATTTTAACAATAATATTCTTAGTTTAACCCCATAGAAAATTAATTTTTACATTAACTCCAGTAAAAATGTTTTAATATTTTCATTACTCATATTAAGAAAAAAATTAATATTAACAAATTATAATTTATATTAAATTATGATTCCAAAGATGGGATCTATTTTTTAAAATTCCATTTAACAAAGTTTCAAAAATTAATTTAATATTAATCCTACATACTTGAGAAGAAACAAGGTTTTCAAATTAAAAATCATCAAATACTTACAATAGTATTATATCCAATTTCAATAAAAAATTAATTAAAATGTACTAAAATGGATTAATATATGTGTTTTGGAACAAATTATACATTACAACAAATATAAAATATTATATATATTTGTAAATAATTTTGGTGAAAAGACAGTTTATAATTAAAATTCAATATTTTATCATATTCATCAAATCATGAAAATTTTATAGAATAAATCCCAAATATTCACCTGAATATAATTTTCATATTAAAATTTAAAACATTAATATTATATTTTAGTCTAAATTTTTTAAAATTTGAAAATATAAGTTTTAATGTTAGTGTTATATAAAAGGATGACAAAGCTTATTTTCAAAAAAAGTGTAAAGTGTAAAAGTAGATCTATTCATTTCCCTTGCTTATAAAAAAAATAAGAAAAATGATAGAAATTATATTTAATATAATATATATATATATATATTTAATATTATTCATAAAATTTATTTTTTTAATTTATTATTATAAAGCACACTTTTGCGTATAAAAATATTTTTTTCAAAAATTGATTTCCATTTATTTTAAATGGGGTTTTTCATTTATTATTAATTGGTATCCAAATAAATAGTTATTTATTCATGTTTAAACCATATTTTCATTAATGTTGCAATCATATTAATCCATTACATTTCAATAGCTATGTGATAACTACTATAATAATATTTTAATAACATGACATGTTTCATTTAAACTTAGGGTTTCTTATAATGAAAGGTAATCTCAGTGTAGTGTGTATTTAAATCTAAACTGATTGTTGTATAAATTGAAATCTAATCGTGATATTTCAAATAAAAAATATCAAATTTTTTTAATTCATTTCAATAAAATATTTCACAAAATCATAGGGTATTGCATTCTGCCTCCCATTAAATGAATTTCACCATCAAAATTTATGTTTTTTATCAAAGGATTAACATATGAAAAATTATTTCATAGAAACCCACATCTTAAAAAATAATAATACAACTCCCCCTACAATATGAAATTAAGAAATGTAAATTTTACCTAAATTAATTCTTAACTATGTTTCAATATATGAGAATATTGGTGGGAAGTGAAGACATGGACGTATAAGAGAAAACTAACACCCAAAAAATGGATAGAGTGTGATAGTGAAATTTGATCACATGAAATTGGGTGGTCTAGAGAATGTTAATGAACAAAATTTTATAAACCAATTTGGTTTGAAAATGTTAATACAGATTATAAAAATGGTGATTACTTGAAAAAAAAAATTACACGATGAACCTTCAATAGATTATATACTTTCATTATTTTAATTCATTTTCATAAGAAAAATCTCACCCTTAGGTTCTTGGTTGATCAATTTCCACTTTGACTTTTACTTGAAGAAATGAACATGAATTTATTATTCTAAAAGAAATAATGGATCATTATATCGATATTATAATGAAAAATCATTCCTTATGTATAACATCCCAAGACCAAAACTCCGGAATTCAATGATGAAATCCCTGACATTACATTTCTGGATATGATGCAGATAACTGTGACCCAAATTCTTCCATCCAAAACAGAAAAATCAAAAGAAAAACATGGATCACTTAAATTAAAGAGGTCCTTTTAGTATTATATTTTGAAATAATTTGGTCAAACTCTGAGATAAACAATCCACATCAACATGGGATCATGGAAAACTATTTAATACAGTTGAAAATCATCTCCTAATTAACCCATCTTTTTTTATTTGTCAATAGTTCAAAAACATAATCCTTGTGAAATCTATTATAGGGATAAATCATTAAACATCATTATTTAAAAGTAGGGGAAAAAGTAATATAATATGGGTGAGCTCAAATGCTTAGTGAGGGTAAACTGATGAATTAATAATTTATTTTTGTCAATGAGAATAATAGTGAATAGGGGTATAATGATATAATAAAAGTGAATGAGTGAATTATAAAATAACTTCTACCCATAAATACCTAGACCATCAAAAATGAATACATAGTAATGGATGAGTCAACATAATAAACCATCATAAGCCATGTGGTATCATTCTTGATCATTATACAAATTATAACCTAATATAAAGAATTAAAAAAACATATTGGAACATGGAAACAACGTCTCATTTGAACCTTAAATATCCCTTACAACTGGAATAAAAAATATGAATAACTAATATTTCTAGAGTGCATAATGCATCTGAGCACTATTTGGGAACACCTATCATATAAGCTATAATATGATCACCTGATGCTATCTGGGAACACCCATAATTTATAATTTCAAATAATAGAATACATAGTTATTTCATAAAAAATCTTTAAAAAATCCTTCAATCTTCTACTAAAATGATTAAATCGTGAATGGGAAATAGGTTCCTCAAAAATCTCTTTGAAACACGATTAACCCCTGGAAATAAAAGAGAACCAAAATAATCTCTTCAAAACATGATTAACACTTGTAAACAAAATTTGTCTCAAAATAATATATTTAAACATTATTAACCCATTGAAGATAAATGGGTTAAATAACAATATTTTCAAAAAATGATTAACCCATTGAAAAAATGGGTAAAATAAAAATATTTTGGAAACACGATAATAAAATGAAAATGAAGATGGTAAAATGACAATAAAAATTAAAATATAGTATCATGTGTAAAATAAATGGTTTCCATTACAATATTTTTAGGACATAATAAACCCCTGGAAAAGATATTGGTTTCACAAAAAACATTCAAGGACATAATCAATATGTGGAAAAGAAACAGGTTACAAAAAAAATCTCGTTGAAACATTAATAATAAATCCAACGAAAGTATATGTATTGTATTAAAAAAAAGATCACTATTTTAGGATATGTAGAAAAAGGATATTTACATTGATGAATGGGAACGAAATTAAAATATTATTAAATGATTTTTGATGAAAATAAACATTAAACATCATAAAGAATCCCATACCACATTGAAACATTTGAATCACTAACATAATGAATGGAATATCAATAAATGAATCTTATAATATAGTGGGAATAAATATACTCATGATATATCATTTCAATGGATAATTATATACAACCCCTATAATAATATACATGTATTACCTAACAAACATCACATGTAAAGAAAATAATGACAAAAAAATCCAAAACCTCTATGGTAACTTTGAAATAGTAAACCCCATGAAATAAATACCATGAAACAGATGTTTATACCCCCGTAGAATTAATCATAATAATAAGAAAAAAAATCATGGTCAATATATACACAACAAAATAAATATAAGGGGGGAATATGGAATATATCTCAAAGAGAAAAAAGTTAGACCAGAAAAAAGCATTGATAAGATAATATCATTGTGGTGAGAAAAGAACTAAAATTCATAATTATAGGTGACAAATTTAAATACAAAAATTAAAAGTGTAAATAAAATATATAATTAGAGGTTATTTAACTCATATAATTTTAATAACAAGACTAAAGACATTGAAATTTAACCCAATTAACTAACATTTAGTTAATAAATCCATCCCTCATGAGAAACACATGAATTACAAAACTAAATTAATAATAAAGTTAAAAATAATTTAAATATCATGAAAATAGATAAATTCATCATATAACATGTCAAAAGGGATAGTAGATGAATTATAAAATAACAAAGTTCATAACATCATGATATGCCTCAATGAAATGAAATTGAGTCGTAGTACCTCATTACATGAGTAACATTGAATCATTAGATTCATGAAAGAATGTCAAAAATTGATAATTTTAATGTTATGAGATAAATTGAATCATTATATAACAATTAATATTGTATTATATGTACCATATTAATGTTATTAGGCTCATAATGGCAATTAAGTATCAATGGATGGTAAATTGAGTTGAAACCCCTTACCTTGAATCTGAATTGTCATGCTTGTCCTGTATAATCATGAATAATAAACATAAGTTAATTTTATTATTTATCAATCAAAATTTCCTTATATATTATAAAATCTATTTTAATTATAAATAATTTATATAAAATTACATAATCAACCATGATTAAGTTAAGTGTTTTGATCTTATTTAGTTTATGAGTAAAAAATGACACTGGTATTTCAACAATGGTTAAAGGAGTCACAATTTAAACATATTAAGAAAAATAATAATGAACTAATTATAATATTTATATATAAATTATTCATATAATATCAATCATGAATTATTATTATGAATAATGAACAAATGATATAATTATCGAGACGGTAAGTCATACGTATGCATGAGAAACATTTTCATTTTTCAATGGTCATTGTGGAAATAACGAAAGTAACATTTACCTTTCTATAATAATAATTATATAATATATAAAATATTGTTCCATAATATATAATTATATATAGAATTATTAAGATGTAAAATAAATCACATCATGTCAAGGAGGCGGTGGTCCACTTGTCCATGAATACTATTTTCACTTTTTCAATGTGTGAAAGGGTAGTAAAGAAGATGATATATTATATTTATATAAGGTAATTAGGTCATTAATATCATAATCATTTTATGTATTTCAAATATTTTTAATTAATCCAATTCATAAAAATTTCCATTTAATGTGTGAATGTATCGCATCGCTTTGAGGCGGCGGTAGTCCATACGTCCACAAAGGATGTTATTATATTTACCAAAATAAGAATGGATGAAGGTAAGTTTTATATAAAAATTATAGAACTATTTAGAAAACATAAATTTCAAATATATCATTTTAATATATTTTGTTCATCAATATTTTCATCCATGAGAGCTGGTAACAAAATAACGAACGACATAGTTTCATGAGGTGATTGTTTTTCAAACACACAAACTATATTTTAGTGTCCCATTTTATGGAGGTGTGTGCAGTTGTAGGTATAAACCATAAAATGAAAAAATATTAGAATATTCTTTATACTATGGTTATTATATAATCATTTCATAAGAATAATGTTTATGGGTGGAGAATGAAATAACCTATAAATACACGTTGAAGAATGTTACCGGTTTTTTGGTAACTCATTTTGGTTCGCACTAAAGCGATACCTTGGATGGATTTAGACCTAAATATAGGACAATGTGGTTAGGGTAGGTATGTTTGGGGATATTTTGGGTATTTTTTTTAAATAAAAATATCTTTATTGGTGTGATGAAATGGGGGAGGGTGAATGCCTTTTTATAGTGGGGGGAGTGTGATTCTTGTAAGTATAAAAATTTAAACACCATTGGGAGGTCTCCCATACATAATGTGATTCCAAAATGAATAATAAAGGAATAAAGGAGAATTATTTTCTATAAATAGTCACACCACGCAGAAATAAAATCAATTTTATTATTTTTCATTAGTCATTACATTTCCTTATTTTTCTCATTTTTTCAATTCATTAAGGTGGCTTGTTTTCTAACATATGTAACTCATCCATTAAGAAAAAATTAAAGTGTAACTTAATTTAAAATTTATACCCAAAAATTCTAATATATTAAATTTAATTTATAAGATATGAATTCAAATATTTGTTGGATATTAATATTAACAGAAACACATGTATGAGGAAAAAACATCTTTAAGCCAAACTAGGCTAACAAATTTGTTAAAATTGACGGGTCAAATGTTCATTATAAATGATTAATTGGGACATAAATAGAAAATATTTTATATTTATTCACACTTAAAAATTAATTATAATAGGATAATATTTTTATTAATTTATTCACATTTAGAAATATATCATTTTTATTTAGTTATTAACTAAAAAAATACAAGCATTGCGTTTCGTAAAAATTTAATGTAATTATATAATATATTAAAATAAAATATAAATTATAATGAAAACAATTATTCATTAATAATTAAAATTAATGTTTATAATCAAACCTATGTATCTTCTTCAATATTCTAAATTCATATAAGTGTTAAAGTAAAGAAGGTTCCTTTTTGGTCTTTTTCCCTGCATTACTTTATATATTGGTCACATTCCTAGAATAATATCTAGGATACTTACAATAATGGTCCCTAAGGTGTTGAGGGTATAAAAAACTCCCTAAAATGGGGTTTGACGTGTCTATAGGTCATTTTACTCTTAATATTAATGGTTAATAACTATCTAAACACATATTACCTTAATCTTAATATTTAATTTTAATTAATTTCACTAATATGTTTTTGTAAGAAAATATTCTAATTTTTTATCATTATAAATTATTAATATTATAAATATGGAATGAAAATTTTAATTTAAATAAAACAATTGGAATAAATTAAATTTAAAAATAATATCGCAAATGGGATAACAAAGGGATGGTTTAAAATGAAAATGTTCATAATTTTGTAATGTTTTTATATCCATTTTATATGTGAAAATGATTTAAATTTCCTAAATTGGTTTAAATGATATAAACATTTTCTCATTATACATTAAAAATAATAAAAAAATTTAATTTAATAATATAATTTATTTAGATGAAAATGATGTTTTCAATTCAAATTCTGTGTCATTCATTATTCATTAAATGGTGAATATTATTAGAAAAATAATAAAATTTCACCCAAATTATATTTTTATATTCAGATATGAAAAAATTATTTTATTTATCCAAATAAGAAATATAAAATTGACAAAACTATAACTCAAATAGGTTCACCATTAAATGATGTAAAACTGCCCTTTAAAATTATATAATGTTTCCCCTAAAATTGGATTTATTCTCTTATTATTCCTATAAAACTTATTGAATGTATTTAAAAACATTTTAGTAAATTTATAAAATATAAATTTCATTAATATCATTCAATAATAGAGATTGATTTAATTTATTAATATAAAACAACATTCTATTTATAAATATAGTTTTTCATAAACACATATCCTTTATATTCCATTTGACTTTATATTGATTGTAAATAAATTTCTAAACAATGAACTAATTTTACAAACATGTAAAATATTTGAATTGTTAATTTATTTAATAATATATATTTATTATGTTCTAATGGCTAGAAGATTACAATTATGTTAATTAAATAATATTAAGTGTAAATTATTGTGTGGTGAGACTCAGGCATTTGTGTAACAGAAGTCGTTAAAGGAACTTGATGTTGTGTGTAACGAATAATATACCCAATTTTCCACTATACTATGTATGCCATGTGACAAAATATATTAAGGAAGATAAATTAAATTAAAAGAATATATATTTTGAGAAGTAATTTCATACCCCACTGAAAATGAATTTATCCTTACAAATAATTTGGGTTATAAAAGGATTATAAATATAATAATTAAATTATTGAAACCCACATTTCAAAAAAATTTAAGAAAATATCTTATTAAAAAGGGAATGTGGGAAACATAACATTCACAAGAAGTTATTCATAACTTCTATTCGAGATAGGGATAATTATGGTGGATGATTAAAACATTGATTAGGATGGAAAAACTAATTACCAAAAACTAATACGGAGTTATATAGAACGTGGCCAATAAGAGTTCAATGATGAAAAAACCACCAAACAAATAGGTCTTGAAAAATTCATTAATATCATCAGAGAATATGGTAATTAGATAAAATTTTATTTTTAGATACTTTTTATTAATGTTGATGATTTTATTTCATCAATGAAAATTGAAACATAAAATAATATATACTCAATAGGTAAATTTCACCCATTACAACAATATAATATTTTCCTCTAGATGATGAGTGTTAAAGACGATATTTTTTCACTACTGAAGCACTGAAATATATTTTTAGTGACCCCAAAATTATAAAATGGATAACAAGCTATTCATAATATCTTTAATATTTTACCAAACCCAACATGGTTAGGACATGGTAATGTAATTCCATAGATGAGTAAAACATCATATGATTCACTAATATTCAAAATTAAACAGTAATACCAAAAGTTTTATATAAATTATTATATAAATAACTATCCTCAAAATTCTCCAAATATTTCTTTACTATTATTTAAACCTAAAGATTATATGTCTATGATTATATAATCATTCATGAAAAATCCCCCATTATTTATTAATAAAATCCCATTTATTTTTAAATAATATTTACCTATAAAAAATATCCATGCTAACTACGACATTGTGTAGGCTAGTGGTAGTGGATGAAACTCTTATCATCCTTCCATCGTGGGTTCATGCCCCCACTGCATTTTGGGATTTAAAAATTACCAGCAAGAATCTGGGTTTTTCAATTAAACATGAAAACTAATTCCACCTCAAAATATTTCATTTTTATCCTTTCGGTTAAAAAACCCCCATAATAAAAAAATGTCACTGAAAAACCCTTTACGATCTCATCACATAAAACCACACTTTTGTGACTAATACTTTAAAATTATGATCATCTTTATGCTTATTGTTCCATTAAGGTATCTATAACTCTTAAGATAACCACGTACAAAAACATCCTACTCTGTAATGTTATTTAAACTTTCCTTGGATACCAACTATTACATCCAAATAACCACACTTTTTGATCCTATGAGGAAATCCATTACTATGCATTTCTAAATATGATTTCGATAATGGTGACACAAATTATTTCATCAAAACATAAAATATCAAAATTAAAACATGGATTACTTATAATATGGAGTACCTTTTAGAATTATAATTTTTTCCAATTATAAAAAATTTATATGTAAACAATTCAAATCAATATTGACTCATAAAGACTAGTTGATAATGTGGAAAATTTTCTACCATTAAACCCATTTTTTCTTATATTACAATAGTTAATCAACATAATTCATGTGAAAAGACTTATAGAAATAATTTATTCAACATCATTTTTTAGAACATCGAAAAAATGAAACATAAATAGGTGAGCTCTAGAGCTCAATAATGGTAAAAATAATCATTATTAATAAAATATATTTAATGATAACAAGATTTGATAATGGTACATTGACATAATCAAATTTCATGACCGAATCATAAAAGAACTCATATCCATGAATATATGGACCATAAAATATGAAAATATGGAAAAGTAGAGAGTAATGAGAATTAATAATCCAGAGCCATGTGATATTAATCTCAGTCATTATAATCATTATAAACCCATACAATGAAATGATAAAAAATATTGTTATCTTGGAATATCATCTCATCGAACCCTTATAAATGGAATAACCAATACATATAACATCAATTTCTAGAGTACCAAATGCATGAGAGTTCTATCTCGGTGTACTCATTGTATAAGCTTAAATGGGGTCACCTGGTGCTCTCTAGGTGAAACAATAAAATATTATTTCAAGAACCAAATATATAGTTAATTCATTAAAACTCATTAAGAAATCCATTAATCTTTTCAGAACATGATTAGGCCATGAAAAGGAGATATATTTCACTACAATAACATTGAAAAAATATTATCACATGAAAAAGAAATAGGTTCTAAAACATTCTCTTTCAAACATGATTAACAGAATGAAAAGAAATTAGTTTCAAAAAAATATGTACAAACATGATTAACCTAAGGAAAATAAATACGTCAAGTAACAATCTCTTTGAAACACATGTAAAATAAATAAGTGAAATAACACTCTCTATGAGACATGATTAACCAATAGAAAAACTGCATAAATAATAACTTTCATTGGAAAATGAGTAAACCATGTAAAATAAATGGGTTCCATAACAATATATTTTTGGGAATAATCATCTCATTTAAATGAAATTGGATCCACAATATACTATCTAGGATATATTCAACACATATAAAATAAAGGCGTTTCAGAAAAATCTCTTTGAAACAATAACAATCCATCAATATAACGATTAAGTATGGTATCAATAAAAAAATATAGACATTATTGAATAATATATAAAATTTATTTACACTAATTAATATAAATATCACTAAAATACAATTAAAAATTCTCTTGAAGAAAATTATCTTTAAACATTCCAAATTATCTCATACCACTTTGAAATATTTGATACATTAACACCATGAATGGAAGAAAAATAAATAAAAATTATAAAATCCTGAAAATAAGGATATTCATGACATAAAATTTCAATGGATATGTATGTAAACCTCTTAAAATAGTTTTGGGTTATAGCATAACAAACGTCACAATGAATGAAAATTTTGACCAAAATCCAATATCGTATTGGTAAATATGAAACTATATACCCCAGGAAAATTATATCTGAAAATAAGATATATAAAACCCTATAAATTTAACAAATAAATAATTAAATACATTCATGGAAAGTATATACACCAAAAAACAAAAATAAGTGTTTAATATGGAATATATCTCATAGCAATAAAATAAAAACAAGCAAACCCCTTAAAAATATCATATCCTTCAAGTGGGAATAAATTAATGATGTAATTATGTGTGAAATGTGTAAATCCACACATTAAAATTGGAAATATAGAATAATACAATCAGAGGAAATTTAACAAATATTCATGGGATAACATAACCAATGATATATAAGTTTAACCTAATGAATGGAAATTTTGTAAAGTAATCCATTACCACATGAAAAAAAGGGAATTATAAAAATAATTAAAGAATAACATTTATAAAAGATTTAACTAACATTATAATATATAATTTCATGAAATAACTTTTCATTGTGCCTTTAAATACACCTTATGAAGGAAAAAAGTTTCTTAATATCAAGACATGCGTCAATGAATGGAGATTAAAGCGAAGTTTCTAATTACATGATTATATTTGAACCACAAGATCCATGAAAGAATAACATCAATTGAAACATTTAATATCATAAAACTATTGAAAATCATGATATAAAAATTCATTGGGAATTTGATTATTCATATATAAAAAACTAGGTTCATAATAACAATTAAGTCTCAAAAGAATGTAAATTGAGAAAAACCTCTTTCTTTGAGTCTTATTTTTCATAGATGTCCTGTATATTCCTGAATAATAAACATATGGTAGTGATCTAATTTATAAATAAAATTATCTGAATTTATTATTACTTTTATTTCACTTACAAAAAATTTATAAACAATTAAATAATAAATAATGTTTAATTCGGATGTTTTGACCATATTCTGTTTACGTGTCAAAAATGACTTTTGTAGGATAACTATGGTCAAATGGGTCATTATTAAAACATCTATAGAATTTTGAAAATGTACCAATTATCATATTTCAATATCTATTACAATATTAAACACAATCTTGAATTTTGTATATTATAAATGAAAGAATGTTACAATCATGTAGACGAAAGATCTTACACACACATGAGTAATGTTCTCAATTGTCAATGATCATTATTAAATGAAGGAAATTAACATTTTTTTGATTATAATTGTATCATAAATACCATATTAACAAATAATATATAATTATATATAGAATTACTGTGATGTAAAATGAAAGACATCACGTCGAGGAGACGGTAGTCTTTCCATCCTCGAAAGACGTTTTCACTATTTCAGTTTGTGAAAGGTTAGTAAAGAAAATGGGATGTAATATTTATAGATATTTATTACATTCATTAATAACATATATATGGTATGTATTTCACATAATCTTAATTAAAACAGTCCTCAATTCATTCAATGTAATGTGTGAATGTATCACATTGCTTTGCGGAGGAGGTAGTCCACATGTTCGCAAACAAAGTTATCGTATTTAGAAAAAATAGAAAGCATGATGGTATATGTAATATAAATAATATATTAGTTCTACTAAAACATAAATATCATATATATATATATAATAAAAAATAGTTTTTTATAACATTTCTCTACTATGAGTGTTGGTAAAGGAAAAACGTAAGACATCATTTTACAATGTCGTAGTTCAAGGAACAAACAAACTGTAATTTAATTTCCCACATGATCTACGTTCCTATAGGTGTAGGTATGACCATTGACATAAAAACATATTAGTAAATTTATCATACTAATTTTACTATATATTTAATGAATAATAATAATTTGATGGATGGATAAAAAAATAAAACCTAAATACACCTAGAATAATATTACCACTTTTTCAGGCACATCCATTTGGATTGCACCAAATTGATTCCGCGGTTGGATTTATGAACTAATTGACAACTAAATGGTTATGGAAGGTATTTTTTGATATCATTTGGTCATTTTTTGGATATAGAAAGTCACTTATAGTGCTGATGAAATATTGGAGGGTTAGTTCCGTTTTATAGTGGAGGGGGAGTGTTATTCTTATATATATAAATAGGTGAACACTATTGGGTGGTTTATCTTATATAATATTCTTCCAATATAAAATATAATTGTGTAAATGGAAATTATGGTCTATTGATAGTCACACTATAATAAAATGAAATCATTTTTATTATTTTTTCCTTAATCATTACGTTTTAATTTTTTCTTTTATTTTGGTTTCTCATTTTGGTATCTAGTTTTATGACCTATCTAATAAATCCATTAAGAATAAATTATATTTATACAAATTTAAAAAATTTATTCCAAAAAATAATAAAATAATAAATATATTTTATAAAAAAAATCATATTTGTAGAATATAAATTTTAACAGAAACACATATAAGGTGCAAAAACACTTCTTAAACTCTAACTGCACTGACTTTGTTTTTACTATTTGTCGGTCAATATTTTCCTTAAAAAGATATATTGTCCTATAAATTGATAATATTTTTTATTTTGTAACACTAAATATCAATTTTAGAAGATAAAAGTTTCATTTATTTTATTTTATTTAAGGGAATATCATTTTTAATTATAAACTAAATAGTCCTGGTGAAGCGTTTCATAGGAATTTAATGTAATAATATCATATCTAAAAAATAAAATAAAATTATTACGAAAGAAATCCGTTATATTCCAAAATAATATTTATAACAAAACATATGTATCTTCTTCCCTACAACAAATATTTATAATTGTTAAAGGAATGGAAGGTTTAATTTTTTATTTTTTCCTCAATTAACCTATTATATAGGCCAATTTCATGGAATTGTATCCTAATAACTCAAAATATATATATCCTAGGGTGGTAAGGGTCTAAATATTTCCTAAATTTGTGTTTGGAGATGTTTTTAGGTCACTTTTCTACTTAAGAATAAATTTTAACAACTACGTAAACACATTATTACCGTAATTTCTATAACTAATTATAATTCTTTCTCTAATATATTTGGTAAAAAACTGATCTGAACATATTAGATATTCTAAATGAAGATGATTCTAAATATTTAATCGATTTTCCAAAATTCTTATAACATAAGCATTAAAATTTAATTATAAATTAATCGCACAAGAATAACGAAAAATTGGGTTTTTAATATCAAATTTCTCACAGGTTTTCTACATTTTTATATCCAATTTCAATGTAAAAAATATTCAAAAAAACAAAATTTTTAATAAAATTAAAAAAATATCTTTATTTTACTTTAAAAAAACTAAATTATAATTTAACAAACAAATTTATTCTAACTAAATTGATTTAATTTAATTTTCATGTCATTAAATATTAATTAAAATACATAAGTTCTAAAAAAATCAAAAAAATCTACCAAAGTATGTTTTGATAATAGATATCAACAAATAATTTTATCTTTCCAAAAAAAAATTTAAATGTTTAAAAAATTAGATTTAATATTGGTGCAAGATTAAAAGGTGGTAAAACTATCCTTTAAAAATGTATAGCTTTTTATGCTTAAAATTGGGGTTATTATTTTCTTAAACATATAAAAATTACCGGATGAATTCAAAAAAAATATTAAATATATAACACAAAAATATCATTAATATATTTCATTGATAATGTAAAATCTAATTTATTAACAAAAATTGTCATATGGGTCATAAAAATTATGTTTTCACAAAAACAAACCCTCTATATTCAATTGGAATTTATTTTCATTTATAATAAATATATATCTAATGAATTTATTTTATAAATATGTGTAACATATGATTTAAAACATTTTTTTAATCATAACCATTTACTCCTTTCCAATAGGTGGGTGATAACTCTTATTTTAAATAAAAAATATTAATAGAACAATTTCGTATCAAAAGTGATGGGATTGTTTGTAACATAAGTCTTCAATGGAACTCGATTTTGTATGAGTTAAATGACGAATTTAGTGTTTTGTGTGATATAATATGAACTATTTATTTTTTTAACATAATCTACTTTTTATTTTTAATTAATTTGAAAGAATTAATTTCATAAAGTTTTAGTATATTACATTATGTCTCTTATAAGTACATGGATCAACATTTTAGGTATGGATCATTATTTATGGTAATTTAAAATGAAATAGTTTTTTGAAATATATGGAGTACAAGCCATGCACTTAGGAGTACACATAGTGTACCCTATTATTGTGGGTAGCCATGTAATGGCCATCTAATGACCAAGTACATGGATATGTGAGGTCACCTAGAGGCCACCTAATGTAGGGGTCAGTTAAGACATGTACACAGTGTGTACATTAAATGAACATGATGATTACTATTCATTTTAATTATTAAATCTGACCGTGGTCATGTCTCGCCCAAAAAATCACCATCTTCTAACCTCGTCTTGTCTTCGAGCCCTAGAAATCACTGAATCTTCTCCAAGCCACCAATATGTCATCTCTTAAGAATCAAGCACTTTCAATTGCATTGGAATCGATTAAATTGTACATTCTTGAGGTATGTGGTTTGGGCCTTTTTGTAGCGGTCTTTTGATTATATGATCAAAAAGTGTCGAATACCCAAATTTTGGGTATAACGTGTCATGAAATTTTATCCTAGTTGATGCCTACTTTTTTTCTTTGTTAAGGGGTTTGATTATATATTTTGATTATTACCTTTCTTATGGATGTGTTTCCCATATTTTTTTTTATTTTGGCCTTTGGGTCTAGAACTGCCTGTTAAGCTATTTTGTTGCCATTCCTGTTGTTGTTAGGATGGAGTTAATATTATATGACATGATTGTGATGTGCATTGTAGTTTTTTATCGACGTAGTATTTTAGATTTACTTTTTTGAATGTTAATATTTGTGCACAATTGTATTACATGGGGATGTGAGAACCTAGTATAGTTATACTATAGGGGTCATTGATGTTGAGGGATTCCCCAAAGTGTCAGTTATATATTTTACGTTACAATACCGTAGGGTGCATTTATGTTGACTGCTCCCTCAGAGTGTCTAAAGTATACCATTAAGAGATAATAAAGTGGATTGATGTTGTCTTCTCCCTCAGAGTGTATATTGTATATTGTTACGAGACCACCGGGGGAATTGACTTTGACTGCATCCTCAGAGAGTCTGTAGTTTATCATTAAAATACCACATGGGAAATTGATGTTGGGTGATTTCTCAAGTAGTCTTTGTTTTTATGTGACCGAAGGGGTTAGACTATGTTTACATTCCCAGTGGGTCATTATATCTTTATTGACTTAAATGATAAGTTAAACTAGATGGGTTAGACTACAAGAACATTCCCAGAGGGTTTCATGTGTATGATTGGTTGAATAATTAATAAATGAAAAATAATGTAGTTTGAAACTATATTATTGTTTACATTTGAGTACTTCATTGTTTATTACTTCATTGTTTCATATTTTTTTCTATATATATATTCACTGATAGTCCGGAACAGATCATTGGGTGGTTGGTTACTGGGATTTTTCTCACACCCTATTTGGCTCATGCTTTGGGCCCAAAAAGATTATATTGACGTAGGTATAGATAAGGTAAAGTTCTCATCTACATCAGGTACTTGATGATTGTGAAGCATGAGAGCATGTGACCAAGATTAGGATAGTGATGCTATTGGTGTTTAATTTTTTTCTCAGTACATTGGTTTAGTATGGTATTTTATGCATTATGAAACATTTGGATACTTTCCTAGTCATATATGGCATGCATCATTTATATATGTGATCTTGTTTTTTATTTACTTCCAATCTTCAGATGTTTTCTTTATTGTATGGTATTGATTCTTTCTCTACTATATATTATTGTTATTCTATTTTGTTGCTCTGCCAATGAGGGAATAGTTTCCCCCCTATCACACCCAAGACCCTCACTTCAAGTCAGCACCATCTGACATTTTGTGAAATGTGCTTGAGGCTATATGACTGACATGGTACGGGGAACCTTTGTGTAGCACCCGAATCTGAGAGGTTATAATGTTGTATCAAAGAAAGTTTTTTCTTATTTGACTGACTGTTTGGAGCCTATAGATAGGGTTAGAAAGGAATATGTATTTGGTAATAACATTTACCTTCGAGTAGCTAACTCATGTATAGGGAAAAGCTAACATTCATTGGTTATTGCAATTTTTTGGTTCATCAATTATTACAGTTTAATTTATTTCACCATTGGGTGATTCATAAGTTTTGTGTTATTGTAATTGATATTATTAAGGTTCTATTTCTATTTCATCCCTATCAGATGAGGGTATTCCATCTCATTCATCACATAGGCACTTTCTAGAGATCACATGTCATGCATTCTTGTCATGTCATTTAGGATGCCTTACTGATTTCATGTTGTTGTGATAGATTTTATGATAGATTTTCATGTTGTTATGAAATATTCCTTTATTGAATACCTACTATTTGATTGGGTATTGCAGATATGTAATGTTTTTATTGATGAGTGCCAAACATTGGTCCCTTAGGTGTTATGGGACCACATGGATAGGAATTTGGCGGATCATGAGATTGATTTCACTGTTATGCTTTGTGATATACATGAATATGATATTATTCCTTGATTCATGTGGAGTATGGGACCCCACAGTATGGAATTTCCCACTTTAATGTTTGATTCAGTATTTCATGGGGTTCCAAAGTAATACATGAGGTTTACAATACTGAAAACCCCAGAATAGACGGTGTGTAAGATAAATACATGACATGTGTCCTTCAATTCAGTAATGAAATGTTTTTCTTATGTACATGTTGTGTACTATATCTATATGGGGTTGGATTTTTTTGGGTAACATGCAATGTTCTGGTATTATAGGAAGTGTTATAGTAACCATGTATCCAGCCATGTGATTGAAGACGTGGATGGATGAGACTGAGGCAGTACATGTCATGTTCATCTTGAGCACACTGTGTGGAGTTGACCATGTTTTCAGCCATGGGACTATATACTTGGGTAGGAGAAATCCTTCTAGTAACACATTGTGTCTTGCATAAACATGTCGTATAGTATTGTTCTATGAGAACTGTGTGGTTTAGTTGTGTAGAGGAACTCAGGCAGAGGAGAAAGATTCAAGTACATGGCAAGTCAAAGGGTAAAACATCGTGTGTATAGGGTGTTACATGGAAAAGGTTGGCTAACGTACACACCCATGTAATTTCTTAAGGGAACACGCCATTTGAGGTAAATAAACACCATTTATCCATATTTTTAAATACATGAATTTTTCTTTCTCCGGGTTTTTTCCTACACTTCTATGTTTCAGTCCTTGATAATCATGGAATAAGGTTGGTGCTTGTCCTTTTTGAGTAATGCCACCATGACATCCTATGGTTGTACACCAGATACAGGAAAACGATCAGACACCAGACATGGTAGATCAGGGACTACCAGAGAATCCTCTTTTCGTGTTTGTCTTGGAAGCAGCTATCATTCTAGATATAGGTTATAATGAAGATTTCCGAGAAGGATTCATGTGGTTTATGCAGACCTTTCAGGGAGCACAACATCCTACTCCATCTATGGTAGAGTTGACGTGGGTTTTTTAGCAACAACATCCAATCACATTATTATGGGATGGAGGACCTCATGCTGCAGATTCGTGGACAGAATCCATGATGTCTATCATTGAGATTATAGAGACCCCTCTAGAGTGGAGGGTGAAGCTTGTTACTTACATGTTTTTGTATTCTTCCAAGAGATGTGGGGATGTGATATCACGGGTGGGAGGAAAGTAGGTTATGACTTTGGATGAGTTCTAGTGGACCTTCTATGACTACTTTTACCCAGAGATAATGAGAGTGGACTAAGCTTGAGAGATCGTGAGTTTTGAGAAGGGCACACTCTTAGTCAGGGAGTATTCTACTCAATTCACAAAGAAGCAGCACCACACAATAATTCTGGAGGGTGATGAGTTATTTATCGTAATAAAGATTGAGTACGGTCTCACGCATGACATCCATTCTCAGGTGAAAATCTTCAGGTTGACTTCCATAACTTCGATCGTCAACAAGGTGCTTATTATTGAGGGAAACCTGAGGGATTATAGAGCTATGGTATAGGGAGATTTAGCATCCATGGTTAGTACTCTTTTGACTGATAGTGTGAAGTGTCGCATGGAGTCTATGTGCGGAGGTCTGAGTAGGCGAGATACTCATTCAGGTAGCTAGGTGGTGTGCTACCTATACAGGATATGTGAGCATACAAGGAAAAATTACCTAAGAGACCATTTTAAGTGCCGATCTTGTGGAAATATGGATCATCGTAAGTGATTCAGTCAATTTCTTCTCCTGTAGATAGTGATAGGGGTTCTGCTATGAATCCACGTTCAAGAGTAGGACAACCAGTTTCTCATTAGTTTGTAAACTGAAGTTTTCCAAGCCATAATGGTTGAGGAGGTGGTCGTGGACATGGAAATTAGGGTACTTGTTTCTCGAAATAGCTGTAGGATGGATCAGCTGAGTGATATTAGACAGCTTCATAGGGTAGCGGTGAAGGTCAGGCTTTTTCACTGGACCATACCCATAGGAGCAGGATCCTAGATCCTCTATGGTTTGAGGTACGATTTTGGTTGCCTCAATTTTAGATTTTTCTCTTTTTAACCTAGAGGGTTCCCATGGTGTCATATATATACCTGTAATGGATAGCCTTCGGCTCTGTATCATTTCATCTACTGATATCTTGATGATGGACACACAATTGGGGACTAAAATGACGAGTGTACATCAGTTCAAATAGTTCTCTCTTGATGTTGGTGAGTGTTAGTTCTTAGGGGAACTTTATGTCTTAGAGATGATGGGCTATGATTTCCTTATCATAATGGAATGGTTAGTTACCTTGCATGCTGTTTTCGATTTCTATTGTCATAGGGTGAGTTTCACGTCAATAGAGGGTGGATTGTTTCTAGATAAGGGTGACTCGGATGTCTAGGCAAGAAGAGCGGGACCTGATCATCTTTGGTTGGGATGAGTTACAACCCATATTTTTAGTTCATATAATGATAACCAGGTTTATTCATACATAGTATTTCCTCCAGTGGTGGATTGTTTAGGGAGTGTCTTTACAGACGACTCAATAGGTTTACCACTGGAGAGAGAGGTATATTTCTCTATTAAGCTATCTTTTGGAGCGACACTAGTGTCCATTCCTCTGTATATGATTACTACACCAGAGTTATGTGAGATCATGAATAAATTAGTGGAGTTATAGACAAAGGGTTTCATCCAACCCAGTACTGCTCCTTGGGGTTCACCTATCCTTTTGTGAAGAAGGCGAATGGTACCCTCAGAAATTATTTGGATTATCCGAAGCTAAGCCATTTGACAGTCAAAAACTGGGATCCCTTCTTAAGGATTGATGATCTATTTGATCAGCATCAAGGAGACTAGGTGTTCTCAAAGATTTAATTGAGATATGATTATCAACAGTTGCGGGTTATAAAATCAGATATAGCTCTTAAGACCATTCGGAGTAGGTATTTTATATACGAGAATGTGGTTATGCCGATTGGTCTCACGAAAGAGCCTGAAATGTTTATGGCACTGATGAACTGTGTGTTACACCCATACCTGAACTCCATTTTTGTGGTTTTCAGGGATGATATATTTTTGTACTCTCACACTTGGATGGTCCAGATTCATTTCTTAGGTCATGTTTTCTCAGAGACAAGGGTACCGGTAGACCCAGATAAAGTTGGAGTAGTAGTTTCCTAAGAGTAGCCAAAGAATTTCTTTGAGGTATGGTTTTTCCTAGGGTTGGCTAGTTACTAAAAAAATTTTATATCGGAATTTTCATGTATATAATCTCCACTGATGGGCCTAAAGAAGAAGGGTGTGAAGTACATGTGGATACATTCCTGCGATTCAACCTTTTAGGAGATGAAAGGGAGGTTTGCTTCAGCAACGATTCTTGTTTTTCCCAATCCAGGAAAGAGTTATATTGTTTTTTATAATAAATCAAGTATCAAGCTAGGAGTATTGCATATGCAGGGAGAAGGATTCATTACATATGGGTCTCAGTATTTGAGGCTACATGAGAGGAATTACCCGATGCAAGATCTTGAGTTGACAGTAGTTTTTCACGCCTTATGCTACTAGAGACATTATCTTTTGGGAGAGATATTTTTTGGTTTTCATTAAACACAAAAGTCTCAAGTATATCTTCACTCAGTGTGATCTGAATATGATATAGGAAATTTTGTTAGAGTACCTTTAGTCCTTTGACATTGAGAATGCCTATTAGACTGGGTATGGAAACATAGTGGCTGATTCATTGAGCAAGAGGACTCAGATACATACAGATTAAGAGGCCAACAGTTAGTGGCATTTTATGAATATGTTCTCTATGATGCATTCAGAGGTGCACGACAGGCATGGGTAGATGTTTAGTTCTTCTATAGTTGTTAAATCTACTCTACATGATTAAGTGAAAATGTGACAGCCATCAGATTCTAAAGACCTAATTCCATGGGAGAGTGTTCCATGATAGGACAATATTATTGGATGGACCATAGGATAGGATGAGATCTTTGGTTTTCATGGGCTCACGTGGGTGTCAAAAGACATACACAATGATCTTTTTCTATATTTTCACTCCTCAGTCTGGTCTATTCATCCAAGTTTCACCAAGATGTATCAAGATCTACAGAGTTAGTATTGGTGTCCCTATATGAAGAGAGATGTTGCTGGTTTTATGATGAGGTGTTTCCCCATTCAGCAAGTGAAGGCGGAGAATCAGTGACCATTAGGGAATTGGTTGCAGTTACTTATTACCAAGTGGAAGTGTAATGATGAAGTGGTGGATTTCATGATAGGGTTACCGAGATCGCCTCTAAGGAATGATAAACTTTGGGTTGTCATTGACAGACTCAATAAGGTAGCACACTTTTTACCAATCCTGGATACATTCATTGTTGATGAGCTAATAAGGTTGTAAATCTGAGAGCTTGTACGTTTTCATTGGGTTCAACATTCCATTTTTTCATACAGGGATTCCTATTTTAATTCTCGGTCTGATAGTGACTATAGAGGTCATTGGGTATACAGGTACTTCTAAGTACAAATTACCATCCCCAGATAGATGGAGAGTCTGAACGTACGATTCAGGTGCTCGAGGACATTCTTCGATCATGCATCCCATATTTTGGAGGTTCTTGGTACAATCAAATACCTATTGTAGAGTTTTCCTATAATAATAGTTTTCAAGAGACTATTTAGATTTCACCTTATGAGGCTTTGTATTATAGTTCATGTCGATCACTTCTATGTTGGTTGTAAGTAAGAGAGCCAACTATGTTGGGACCTCATCTTGACTAGCAAACCACAAAGCAGAAGGAGATGATTTGGAGGAGGATGGCTACTGCACAGTCCCTACATAAGTCTTACGCTGATAGGAAAAGACAAACATTGGGGTTCAAGGTCAAAGCTAAGGATTTCTTATGAGTAACAACAAGGTAGGGACACAAGAGGATTATGAGCTGAGGAATTCTTTCACCAAGATACATTGGGCCGTTTGATGTTTTGGGGAGAGTCAGTCTGGATGCCTATTGGTTGTTGTTACCTGAGAGGTAATAGGATATGCACGACTTCTTCTGCATTCCTCAGCTGCGAAGATACTTATCAGACTTGTCTCATGTTTTTCAACCTAAGGAGGTTGAGTTAGAGGTGGACGAATCATTTGAGGAGCGTCCTGTTTGGATTTTTGACTACAACATGAAGGATCCCCATGGCTAGTCTGTTTCTCTGGTATTATTGTTGTGGTTAGTAGAGGCGAGTACATGATGAGACTTGGGAGGGGGAGGCCGATGTGTGATCGCAGTGGCCAGATCTCTTTGAGGATTCTTCTTCTCTGCTGCCTAGTTTAATAAATATAGTTATAAATATATTTAAGGGGCAAAGTTTGTAAGAACCAGGATCTTCATTCCTGGTATGGATCATGATTTTCTGTGTTTTTTATAAAAAATAGAGTTTTAGAAATTTAAGGAGTACACATTGTGTACATAAGAGTACACACCATGAACCTAGTTGTTGTGGGTAACTGTGTACTATTTGGGTAATTTCAGAGTACATGCCCATTTAAGGTGACCTGGAGGATGTCTCAAGAGGGGGCTGGTTAAGGAATGTACACGGTGTGTACATTAAATGAACACACAATGTTTTTTTCTTTTTATTGGTCAAATTGGATCGGGGAAACATCTCAACCACAAAACACCTTCTTCAAGCTCCAACTAATCCAGGAGTGATGAAAATTTCTGAATCTTCTTCATGCCCCCGATCTATCATCCATTCTCTGAATCAAATACTATCGATTGTGTTGGAATCACCTTGGTGAGTTCGTCCTTCTTCTATAGCCTATCCTATTGATTTAACTTCTATCATGAGATATTCGAGGTTAAGTGTTTTTTGACATTTTTTTAGATCATTCACATTTTTGTTCAATTCAAATGTTGAGGTTCAACTACATTGAACATAAAATGTTGAGGAAGGTGGTTTGTGCATTTCCCTAGTTGTATTTGGATTATAAGTGCAAAACGTGATGAATACCCTATTTTAGGGTATTGTATGTATTGAAATTTTAACCCTATTGATGCCTTAAATAGTTTGTTTTTTAAGGGTTTTCATTGTAAATTAGGGTTATTACCATTTTATTGATGTGCTTCCCATGTTTTATTGATATTGGTCATTGGGTCTAGAACTACCTGTTGAGATGTTTTGTTTTCAATGCCTAGTGTTGTTAGGATGGAGTTGATATTATATGAAATTATTGGGATATGCATTGTTTTTGTTTAGAAAAATAGTATTTGAGATTTACTTTGGCTAATGGTTATCATTTGTACACAATTGTATTACACAGGGTTGTGAGAACATGGTGTAGATAGAAAATAGGGGGAACTGACTTTGAAGGCTTCCCCATAGTGTCTGTTAGACTTTTCACGTTATGAGACCATAAGGGGGAATGACATTGATTTCTATATCATATTGTCTATAGTATACCGTTACGAGACCATAGTGGGGATTGATGCTGAGTCATTCCTCAGATTTAATATAGTTTGTTGTTGCGAGACCACATGGGGAATTGATTATGATTTCTACCTTAGAGAGTTTGTAGTTTATCGTTAAAAGAACACAGGTGGAATTAACGATGATTTCTTCCTAAGAGAGTCTTTGTTTGCATGTGACCAAATAGGTTAGACTATGTGAGATTTTCTAGAGGGTCATTATATCTTTATTGACATAAATGGTATGTTGAACTAGGGGGGTTAGAGTGTAGGAACGTTCCCGGAGGGTTTGTTGTGGATGATTGGTTGAATAGTTTATAAAGTAAAGGAATGTATTTTGAAACTGTTGGATTGTTTACATTTGGGTACATCCTTGTTTATTACTTCATTTTTTATATTTCATGCTATATATATTTGCACTGATAGTTAGGAATATATATTTGGGTGGTTACCTAATGGGATTTGTCTCACACCCTCTTTGTGTCATGCTTTTGGGCCCAAACATATTATATTGTCCCTAGTATAGATAATTGAAATTTCCCTTCTACTTTATGTACATGTTGATTGTGGAGTTGGAGAGAATGGGACCAATATTATGCTTGTGATGTTGTTGGTGTTTACATGTATTAATCTTACTTTAGTTTAGTTGGATATTTCCAACATTGTGACACATTTTGATGCTTTCCTAGACATATGTGACATGCATCATTTATATATCTTCTCGAGATGTTTATTTACTTTCAGTCTTTCATTGTTTTCTTATTGTATGGTATTACTTCTTACACTATTTTATATTATTGTTATACCAATGTGTTAACTTAAAAATGAGAGCATGGCTTCCCCACTATAACAACCAAGGCCCTCGCTATTAGTTGGCAGCCTCTGGTGTTCGGAGAAATGTACTTGAGGCCGTGTTACCAACTGGGTACGGGGCACTGTTGGGAGGCACCCAGATCTGGGGCGTTACATCTCTATTTAAAAAATTTAACACAGGTTATGTAATATGGATAAATCATCTTATCGTGAAGTAATAGGTTAATATTAAAACCCTAATCCAAAATTCACCTTAAACAATTCCATAAATGTATAACCTTGTGAACCTTCTGAAAGAATAAAACAAAAAAATTATAAATAATGTAACTAAATTTACCTAAGGAACTTGTTATTAACCCATCTTGTATCATAATGTTTCTATTGATTGTCACATATTTAAAATATGAATACTTTCATCATATATTCCCTTCAAATCTGTTAATAAGATAAATTAGAATATAACCTCAATGAAAATATTCATTCCTTCTTACTCCTGGAATAACACCATATATTATTGAATATATTCCAAAAATCCAATAATGATATAAACTCTATAAATGATAACAAAAATTTCTTTATAAAAAAAATATTTTATCAATTTGGATGTCATCAATACATTTTGATTTACTGTATCCATATAAATCATCACATTATTAAAACTAGAGACCATTTTCTCAACATTATGAAAATTTTATGGGTTATCTTCTCTTAATAGAAATATAATCTTTCCAATGAATCACTCTTCCAATCCATCAGAATAACTCAATATTTTCATTTAAATCCTTTGTAGAAAATTTATATATAAGACCACTTATATATTTCATTAAATCTATAATATAATATTTGAGTTCCAATACAAAAATACTTCATTAACCCCATTCCATTATCAAACCATTAATTATAACCTATCATCTCACTCCAGGACACTTATTTTCTATTATATGTAATTTTTAATAACTTAATCATCATAAATATAACCATTATGCATAAAACCATTCTCATTTACTTCATTATCTTTCCCATTAGTAAATATATATTCCAAATCCTCATAATTTCAACATTTTATTAATTCATCTTTTATTAATAATATTGGGAGAACAATATTCCCATCCATTATGTTAACTAACATCTAAATTTTTCCTTTCTTGTTACTTTTTTTAGGGTATTTCATTTCTATCATTAAAAAAGCTTCATGTTCCATTTAATAATTTCACTAGGGTTCTTCCTCCCACATTCTCACCATATAGGAAACTGAATCATCTATCCTCTATGATTTCCACTACATAAACTCTATGATAGCTCATTAATTCCCTTATTTTCTGAGTTGTATAGTTGATTAATGTAAATTATGTTTATTGTTTTCTAAGAAAACTAATTAAGAATAATCACACCAACCTTCACTCATGTCATAATCCATTATATAAGTTAATTTAAAGGTTTTCACTCATATTTAATTTCATCCTATTTCCTTTAGGTTCCTTCCATTTACTAACACCAAAATGTACAACATGAATAACCTAATTCATAGGGGTAAGTCAAATAATCATTAAAATAACTTATAGGATAACAAAATCATCACACCTTATATGAAACCTTAGTTTTATACTATTCCAATCATAGTCATCATCTATACAAATCCTCATGATATTCCGTAATGAGTTTTTGAATTTCAAAAATATATCCTTTGAGAGTGTCAAACTAGGTGTGTAGGAATGATCACTATCAGGTATCAGTTCCCAATTGAGTGTATCTCAATATGGTGTTTTTATGGTTGTTAACTCGAGGAACATTTGCATGAGATACACTTCCGCATTTAGTATACAAGTAGGAATGTATTTCTATGAAAGCACTCTCTCTATCATTTACCAATATTCTATGATGTTTTCTTTTAAATTGACACATCATTGAACATATAATGAGACATGTCGTTAAGGATATCGCTAATATTTTCTTATAAAAGTATTAAAAGTTTGACTAAACCAATCCTCTAAAACCATATATTGTGACACATGCTTATTATTATAGATATTGCATCATTTTTTATAAATATCCAATACATTTCAAAAATACACACAGGAGGACCATAATACTCTACTGAATTTAAAAACATGGAAACATTATCACAGGTCCATAATGGTGGTATGTCATCTCTCACTACATCATTCATAAAAAACCCTTCTTAGACATATCATACATAATACATTTCTTCATATATTGAGGAATGGAATGATATGATAGGATGATCTAAGAATCTCTATAAGGTTAAAAAAGGGAGATACATAAGAATAAAAAGATAATAAGGTAATAAGGATATGAAAATTACATTTGAAAACCATAAATTACAAATCAAATATCATAATATTTAACCATAGAATTTTTTTGTTTATCAGATATGAATAATAAGATAGTCCAATAATGTGATCCATATGAGCATAACATTAGCAAGTGTCTATGATCTGTGGAATACACATAAGCATAAAAAAATCATTTCCATATTATTCCAAGATCACATATAAGGCCATCAGAGTAGACAAATGTCCCTTATTTGATTAGTTTAACTCCCAATTCTATTTGTATCTTACAAAACCCCGTTCACTCACCATTCTAGGAATGTCTTACTGAACCAAGTTTACTTCCTATTCGAGTATTGTTTTTTTTATTTGGATCACACCCCATTTCCATCCTTCATATCTCTTGAGATATAAATACATGAACAATACATTGGATGGGTATATAGGTCCCAAGAGTCTTTGGTTATAATTTAACCAAATTCATACATATATGTCCAATAATATCATAAAACATTCATGATATCATAACCAAATAAATGAAAATGTTTTATAAAAATTTCATCACATCATAATTTATTGAAATGAGCTAGGTTAAATTATTAATTTATCATAGAATATCTTGTGAAAATTAGTAGGGTTAATAATAAATTATTCATGGTATAACTAGTGGAATATAAATTGGTTTCATAAATATCATTCCACCAAACCATAAATCATTTAGAAAAATAATATGAATGGTATAATTAGAAAATATCTTAATTAATTCATAGGAAACATGATATAATTCATCTTATATATAAAATAAAATTTAAATATTATTTAAAACAATTCTTAAGGAAAATATTCTTTCCACTTTGAAAGAATATTATGTAAACCAAAATTTAAGCACTTATTACTTTGAAAATAACATTGAAAATTATATAGGAATATTTGGAAATCATATAAAAAACTGGATTAAAATAACTTTTCCTATTTGAAAACAAATTTTATAACAAAAAATGTTTTGAAACCTTTTTTATATAACATATTTATAGAAGAAATAGTTTTATCGACTGAAAAGATGATTTTTATTTATGAATTTATTTTCTATCTCTTGACTACATTAATGGTTAGAAATTAATTTAAAAAAATTATTCTCATGATTTATTAATAGGATAATAAAATTCATGATTTGAATGGGTGGTAGATCATAATATTTCATAATTTTAAATTATAATCATAGAAATATCAATAAATTATTACATTTTAACATAAAACTTTTCCCACTTTGGTAACATTGAATGACAATAAAAATCATACAATAAAACAAAATGAATTATAAAACATAATTAGGATGAATAAATTCCTTATATTACTTTTCAAATTGTTTTTATATACACCTCATTAAATAATATGTTTCCATAACTTAACAAATCTCTCAAAAAAGAATAATTTTGACAACAACCCCTTACCCATTTTTAATTTTATTCAACGTAAACCCCATGAAGGTGAGATACTAAATTAGATATGTAAATAACCATTATTTTAGTTATAATAATAATAAAAATATAATTTTGGGAATTATACATACAACATAAAATAAATATTAATCTAATTTAAAATATGTCACACAAATGTAAAAAGTAAGACGAAAATCCCTAACTATAAGTCTTGAATTTTTTCATTGATGTTAAAACCTCATATATAATAAATATATTTTATTATACATATTTTATATAAAAATATCCCTATATATTATAAAATATATTCATTTATATGACCCTCTAGTACTCATTTATAAATAATTCGTTCTTATAATTATGTTTTGGGTAATAATTTCATTATTTATTTCATATATTTTAACTTTTTATTTTTTGGTACTATTAAATAAATAATGGTTTAATAACATTAATAATTTATTCCATGATTAAAATATCATATATATTCATTATATATGTATTTAAATTAGTCTATAACATTTAGATATAAGAAATTAAGTACACTATTCCTTCAGATTGTAGGTTGTACATACTCTTGATCGATATTTTCATTTTCTTTTCAAATTGAAAAAAAAGTAAGTGTGAAAAAATATTTTTTAAGGGGAAAAGTTTGTAAGAACCCGGATCTTCATTCCTAGTATGGATCATGATTTTGTGTGTTTTTTAGGAAAAAAGAGTGTTTTAGAAATTTAAGGAGTACACGCCGTGTACATAAGAGTACACACCTTGAACCTAGTTGTTGTGGGTAACTATGTACTAGTTGGGTAATGTTAGAGTACATGACCATGTGAGGTGACCTTGAGGATGTCTCAAGAGGGCGCAAGTTAAGGAATGTACATATTGTTTACATTAAATTAACACACAATGTATTTTTCTTTTTATTGGTCAAATTGGATCAAGGCAACATCTCACCCACAAAAACACCTTCTTCAAGCTCTAACTCATCCAGGAGTGACGAAAATTGACGAATCTTCTTCAAGCCCCCGATCTATCATCCGTTCCTTGAATCAAACACTATCGATTGTGTTGGAATCACCTTGGTGAGTTCTTACTTCTTCTATAGCCTATCCTCTTGATTTATCTTCTCTCATGAGATATTTGAGGTTAAGTGTTTTTGACATTTTTTAGATCATTCACATTATAGGTCAATTAAAAGGATGAGGTTCAACTATATTGATCATACAATGTTGAGGAAGGTGGTTTGTGCCTTTCCCTAGTTGTCTTTGGATTATATGTGGAAAACCTGTTGAATACCCTATTTTAGGGTATTGCATGTATTGAAATTTTAACCCTATTGATGCCTTAAATTTTTTGTTTTTAAGGGTTTTGATTATAAATTAGGTTTATTATAATTTTATTGATGTGTTTCCCATGTTTTATTGATATTGGTCGTTGGTTCTAGAACTGCCGGTTAAGATGTTTTGTTTTCAATGCCTAGTGTTGTTATGATGGAGTTGATATTATATGAAATGATTGGGATATGAATTGTTGTTGTTTATCCAAATAGTGTTTGAGATTTAATTTGGCTGATGGTTATCATATGTACACGATTGTATTACACAAGGCTATGATAAGATGGTGTAGTTAGAACATAGGGGGAATTGACTTTGAAGGCTTCCCCATAGTGTCTGTTAGACTTTTAACGTTATGAGACCATAAGGGGGACTGACATTGATTTCTCCCTCAGAGTGTCTATAGTATACCGTTACGAGACCATAGGGGGGATTGATGTTGAGTCATCCCTCGTATTTAATATAGTTTGTTGTTACGATATCACATGGGGAATTGACTTTGATTGCTTCCTTATAGAGTTTGTAGTTTATCATTAAAAGAACACAGGTGGAATTAACGGTGATTTATTCCTAAGAGAGTCTTTGTTTGCATGTGACCAAATAGGTTAGACAATGTGAGATTTCCTAGAGGGACATTATATCTTTATTGACATAAATGGTAAGTCGAAACAGATGGGTTAGAGTGAGAGAACGTTCCTATAGGGTTTCTTGTGGATGATTGGTTGAATGTTTTATAAATGTAAAGGAATGTAATTTGAAACTATTGGATTGTTTACATTTGAGTAATTCCTTGTTTATTACATCATATTTCATATTTCATGCTATATATATATATATTCACTGATAGTTAAGCATATATATTTGGGTGGTTACCTACTGGGATTCGTCTCGCACCCTCTTTGGGTCATGCTTTTCGGCCCAAACAGATTATATTGTCACTGGTATAGATAATGGAAATTTCCCTTCTACTTTAGGTACATGATGGTTGACGAGTTGGAGAGCATGGGACCAATATTATTCTTGTGATTCTACTGGTGTTTACTTGTTGTCATCTTACTTTAGTTTTGTTGGCTATTTCCAACATTGTGACACATTTTGATGCTTTACTAGACATATGTGACAGGCATCATTTATATATCTTCTCGAGCTATTTATTTACTTTCAGTCTTTCACTGTTTTTTTATTGTATGGTATTACTGCTTAGGCTATTTTATATTATTGTCATACCACTGTGCTACCCTAACAATGAGAACATATTTTTGCCACTATGACACCCAAGGACCTCTCTATTAGTTGGAAGCCTCTGGTGTTCAGAGAAATGTACTTGAGGCCATGATACCAATTGGGTACGAAGCACCATTGGGCGGCACCCAGATCTGGGGTGTTGCATCTCTAGTTAAAAAATTTAACACAGGTTATGAAATATGGATAAATTATCATATGGCTAAGTAATAGGTTAATATTAAAACCCTCATCCAAAATTCACCTTAAACAATTCTATAAATGTATAACCTTGTGAACCTTCTAAAAGAATAAAAAAAATTATAAATAATGTAACTAAATTTACCTAAGGAACTTGTTATTAGCCCATCGTGTATCATAATGTTTCTATTTATTGCCACTTATTTAAAATATTAATACATTCATCATATATTCCATTTAAATCTGGTAATAAGATAAATTAGAATATAACCTCGATGAAAATATTCGTTCTTTCTTACACCTGGAATAACACCATATATTATTGAATATATTCTAAAAATCAAATAATGATATACACTCCATAAATCATAACAAAAATTTCTTTATAACAAAATCATTTATCAATTTGAATGTCACCAATACATTTTGATTTACTATATCTATATAAATCATCTCATTATTAAAACTAGAGACCATTTTGTCGACATTATGAAAATTTTATGGGTTATCTTCCCTTAATAGAAATATAAGATTTCCAGTGAATCACTCTTCAATCCATCATCATAATTCAATATTCTCATTTAAATCCTTAGAAGAAAATTTATATAGAAGAGAACTTATATATTTCATTAAATCTGTATTATAATATTGGTGTTCCAATGCAAAAATACTTCATTAACCCCATTCCATTATCAAATCATTAATTATACCCTATCATCTCACTCCATGACACTTATTTTCTTTCATATGTCATTTTTATTAACTTCATGATCATAAATATAACCATTATGCATAAAACCATTCTCATTTACATCATTATCTTTCCCATTAGAAGATAGATATTCCAAATCCTCATAATTTCAACATTTTATTAATTCAACATTTAATAATAATTTTGGGAGAACAATATTCCCATCCATTATGTTAACTAACATCTAAATTTTCCCTTTCATGTTACTTTTTTTTGGGGTATTTTTCTTCTGACATTAAAAAGGCTTCATGTCCCATTAATAATTTCACTAGGGTTCTTCCTCCCACATTCTCACCATATAGGAAACTAAATCATCTATCCTCTATGATTTCCACTAAATAAACTCTTAGAGAACTCATTCATACCCTTATTTGGTTAGTCGTATAGTTGATTAATGTAAACGATGTTCATTGTTTTTTGGGAAAACTAATTAAGAATAATCACACCAACCTTCACTCATGTCATAATCCATTATATAAGTTAATTTAAATCTTTTCAATCATATTCAATTTCAACCTATTTCCTTCAGGTTCCTTCCATTTACTAACACCAAAATGCACAACATGAGAAACATTATTCACAGGGGTAAATCAAATAATCATTAAAATAACTTATAGGATAACAAAATCATCACACCTTATATGAAACCTTAGTTTTATACTATTCCAATGATAGTCATCATCTATACAAATCCGCATGATGTTCCATAATTAGTTTTTGAATTTCAAAAACATATCCTTTGAGAGTGTCGAACTAGGTGTGTAGGAATGATCACTGTCATGTAGCAGTTCCCAATTGAGTATATCTTAATATGGTGTTTTTATAGTTGTTAACTCGAGGAACATTTACATGAGATACAATTCTGTATTTAGTATACAAGTAGGAATGTATTTCTATTAAACCACTCTCTCTATTATTTACCAATATTCTATGATGATTTCCTTTAAATTCACACATCATTGAATTTATAATGAGGCATTTCCTTAAGTATATCACTAATATTTTCTCATACAAGTTTTAAAAGGTTGACTAAACCTATCCTATGAAACCATATATAGTGACACGTGCTTATTATTATCGATATTGCATCATTTTTTATGAATATCCAATACATTTCAGAAATACCCACATGAGGACCATAATAGTCTACTGAATTTAAAAACATGGAAACATTATCACAGGTCCATAATAGTGGTACGTCATCTCTCGCTACATCATTCATAACAACAACCCTTCTTAGACATATCATACATAATACATCTCTTCATATATTGAGGAATGGAATGATATGATATGATGATCTAAGAATCTCAATAAGGATAAAGAAGGGGGATACATAAGTTTAAAAAGATGATAAGGTAATAAGGATATGATAATTACATTTGAAAACCATAAATTATATATCAAAGATCATAATATTGAACCATAGATATTTTTTTGTTTATGAGATATGAATCATAATATAGTCCAATAATGTGATCCTTATGAGCATAACATTAGCAAGTGTCTATGATCTAAGGAATACACATAAGCATAAAAAAATCATTTCCATATTATTCAAAGATCACATATAAGGCCATCAGAGTAGACAAATGTCCTTTATTGGATCGGTTTAACTCCCAATTCTAGTTGTATCTTACAAAACCCTGTTTACTCACCATTCTAGGAATGTCTTACAGAACCATGTTTAATCCTTATTCGAGTATTGCTTTTTTTAATTTGGTTCACACCCTATTTCCATCCTTCATAAATCTTGAGATATAAACACATGAACAATACATTGGAGCGGTATATAGGTCCCAAGAGTCATTGGTTATAATTTAACGAAAGTCATACATATATGTACAATAATATCATAAAACATTCATGATATCATAAACAAATAAATAAAAAATATTTATACAAGTTTTATCACATCATAATTTATCTGAATGAGATAAGTTAAATTATTAATTTATCATTGAATATCTTGTGAAAATTACCAGGGTTAATAATAAATTCTTCATGGTATATCTAGTGGAATATAAATTGGTTTCATAAATATGATGCCACCAAACCATAAATCATTTATAGAAATAATATGAATGTTATACTTGGGAAATATCTCAATTAAATCATAGAAAACACCATATAATTCATCTTATATATAAAATAACATTTTAATATCATTTAAAAAAATTCTTAAGGAAAATATCCTATCCTCTTTGAAAAAATATTTTGTAAAACAAAATTTAAACACTTTTTTACTTTGAAAATAACATTGAAAATTATATAGGAATATTTGAAATAATATAAAAAATCTTGATTGAAATAAACTTTCCTATTTGAAAACAAATTTTATAACAAAAAATGTTTTGAAAACTTTTTTATATAACATTTTTATAGAAGAAATTGTTTTTTCAATTGAAAAGATGATTTTTATTCATGAATTTAATTTTTAACTCTTGACTACATTAAGGGACAAAAATGAATTTTAAAAATTTATTCTCAGGATTTATTAATAGGATAATAAACTTCATGATTTTAATGGGAGTTATATCATAATATTTCATAATTTTAAAGTATAATCATAGAAAATATTGATAAATTTTGACATTTTAACATAAAAATCTTCCCACTTTGGTAACATTGAATGGCAATAAAAAAGATATAATAATACAAAATGAATCATAAAACATAATTAGGATGAATAAATTCCCTATATTACCTTTTAAATTGTTTTTATATACACCTCATTAAATAATATGTTTCCATAACTTAACAAATCTCTCAAAAAAGAATAATTTTGACAACAACCCCTTACCCATTTTTTATTTTTTCACCGTAAATCCCATGACGGTGAGATCCTAAATTAGATATGTAAATAACAATTATTTTAGTTATAATATTAATAAAAATAAAATTTTTGGAATTATACGTACAACATAAAATAAATATTAATCCAATTAGGAATATGTCACAAAAATGTAAAAAATTAGACGAAAATCCCTGACTATAAGTCTTGAATTTTTTCATTGATGTTAAAACCTCATATATAATAAATATATTTTTTTATAAATAATTTATATAAAAATAACCCTATATATCATAAAATATATTTTTTTATATGACCCTCTAGTACTCATTTGAAAACAATTCGTTCTTATAATTGTGTTTTGGGGAATAATTGCTTTGTTTGTTTCATATATTTTAAGTTTTTATTTTTTGGTACACTTAAATAAATAATGGTTTAATGATATTAATAATTTATTCCATTATTAAAATATCATATATATTAATTATATATGTATTTAAATTATTCTATAAAATTTAGATATAAGACATGAAGTACACTATTCCTTCAGATTGTAGGTTGTACATACTCTTGCACGATAATTTCATTTTCATTTCAAATTGGAAGAAAATAAGTGATATATGTTAAAATTATAGAATAGTTTTTATGTTTTATATATATATATATATCATATTTTCATTAAACTATATTTAATAAATTATATTTAATAATGAATGAATTACTTCACTTCACAAGTTTATAGCCCACTGTACACACGAACAACATTATCAAATTCCAAATAAATGGAAAATATTAATGCATGTGAGATATAAAAATTATAAAATCATATATAAACCCTAATATCAAATATATTATATATAAACATTATGTATCCATCACTATTTATATCCTTCATAGGTGGTAATGGAGAATACAATGGCATCAGTTCATAAAGCGGCAGTTCATCGGACAACTAAATAATGATTTCATGACCCATTTGATGGGAGAGGAGAAGGATTTAGATCCCAAAAAAGAAAATAAAAAAATGTAGTTATTTTTATTTTACTATTTAATTTTTATAAAATTGTTATAATACTAATTGAAGGTGTCAGAGAACAGAACAAAAAACAATTATTGATGAATTTTACCTCTTCTTCAAGTATCCTCCTAAAATTTTCAATAGAGAATTCTTACGTTGGATTTATGAAAAAAATAATTATTCTTGTATTATAGGAGGGGAGATGGTATGTAATTTATGTTGGGTTTTGTTTAGCCGCATGTATTGAGAGGTTTGAATAATTGAGGGGAGTATGTTCCCTTTTAAAGTTTAGGACTAGTATCATTTTTTTAAATACCCAAAACTATTCACTATTGGGAGGTACATATTCACTCAAGTGGATCCAAAATTGATATTTAATATGATTTAGGGATTATATGATCTATGCACACATCCAACACATATTAAAAAACATTTTTTTAACATTGTTTCCTCAATATATATTTATCCTTATTTTAAATTTTGGTTTTCTTCTATAGTATCTTGTCTTTTTAACCTATATAATTTATCCTATAAGACTAAAATAAATTTATTCTAAATATATAATTTTTAACCAATCAGTATGAATATTGAATCCAATTTTAAAAATAAAAAACATATGTGGTTAGAACATCTTTTTAACGCAAGCACTTCAAACATGCAAAAACATTCTTTTTTACCTATATCGTGCAAACCAAGTTTTTACTATCTGTCAGTTAATATTGTCATTATAAAAGAATAATTGGTAAATAAATTGTATTTTATTTTATTTAATTATAAATGAGGAATCATTTTTCATAATATATGGTTTTTATAAATTTTAAATCATTTAAAAATATAATTTATAATAAAATAACATTAAAAACAATTTTATTATTATTCATTTAAATTTAATTTAAAAAAAATATATAAAAATAAAAATTGAATTTGTATATATTTTATTGAAACTTTTGTAAAATGATATAATAAACTAAAATACTAAGGAATTAAAATAATTCATTCATATTACGTCAATTTTAATATTTTTAGTATCATTAAATTTATTTTATTATCAATTATATAATTACTGTATTGTGGTTTCTTATTATTTTAATCACATTATTACATCTCAAAATAAAATATAATTAATAATCATGAAAAAACAATTTATATTTCAAAATAATATTTATAACTGATCATATGTTTCTTTTACCACTATCCAAAAGA
Source organism: Viscum album (assembly GCA_963277665.1). Taxonomy (NCBI): domain Eukaryota; kingdom Viridiplantae; phylum Streptophyta; class Magnoliopsida; order Santalales; family Viscaceae; genus Viscum; species Viscum album. Next base: position 849,937,940 of record OY728119.1, on the reverse strand, counting down.
TTTGTAGAAATTAAAGACATTGAATATTCCTTTTTTTCATTTTCATAGCCTAACCTATTATATAGGTAAATTTCAAGGGATAGTGTCTACATAACTCATAAAAATATATAATAATATGAATATGGTCAAAATATTTCTAGAAAATTATTTTCAGAAAGTGGATGGACTTTTAAACCCTTATCTTCTTTGTCTAACCCCATGGTTAAGCAATATTTTTCTTAACAACGATAAATAGAATTAAATGTTTTGAAAATTAATTTTATTTAAAAAATAATTATACCATATTATTTATAACAAATTAGGTTTATTCCAAATATGGAATACATTTTTTCAAATACCTTTCACAAATGTGGGAAATATTAATTTACAATTAATCCCAAAGGCATGATGAGAATCGAGTTTCTAAAGAGAAATTATTTAAATTATTAAGAAGTTTTTATATCCATTTTTAAAATGAAATTGATTTCAAGGAACTAAATTGGATAAATATATTTATAATTTTACAAATTATATGTTAAAACTAATTTAAAATAAAACTAAACTTAGTAAATTAGTTACGTGAAAATACAATTTTCTAATAAAAGTCTATATTTGTCACTACTCGTCAAAAAAGGAAACTTTTCAAAAAAAATCCCCAAAATTCACCTTAATATAATTTTAAAATTATGAATCAAAATGACGTTTATATTTTAAAATATTTTTTCGAATTTTTTAAAAAATTACTTTTATTGTAATTAAGATATAATAATTTGATAAAATGGATTTTTAGAAAAGATAATGTTTTAAGACTAAAATATTATTTATTCAAATCTATTATAAAGAAAAAAAATTTGATAAATTTTAAACAATATATCAAACATATGATTTATAAATTTTATTAATATAATTCATCATGGGGATTTTTTTAATTTTTTGATGTAATGAACACCTAGGGGTATGAAAAACATTTTTCAGAAATAGATGTTTGTTTTATTTTCAAAATGATATTATTTTCATTTATATTTAACTAGACACTAATGAAATCATTATATATACTTTTGTAAACCATATTTTTATAAACTATTAAATTCTATCTAGACCTTCCATCTGAATGGCTAGGTCATAACTATCATAATGGTATATTAATAATATGACACGTTTCATTTAAACGTACTATTTTCAATAACACATGTTAAACTCAGTGTTGAGTATAATAGAAAATAAATAAATTAATTCATATAATATAAGATTAAAATTAAATTTAATTTAGAAATATATTAATAATATTGAATTAATTTGAAAAAAAACATTTCTCTAAATCTCGGGGTGTTACAATTACCTTAATAAGTTTTTTAGTATTTATTAATGATGTTATTGTATATTTGAATAAAAAAGAAGTGCACAATCACTATCACAGAAACAATTTTTCGCAGCGCCCCCCCCCCCCCCCCTTTATCAGCGCTAACGAAAAAGCGCTGATAAAGGGGGGTGCCTTTATCATCGCTCAAAAAAGTGCTGATAAAAGAACCCATTTATCAGAGATTGTTTTAGCGCTGATAATGGGACCCACCATTATCAGCGCTTTTTTTAGCGCTGAAAAAGGGACCCCCTTTTTCAGTGCTTGTTTAGTAGCGCTGATAAAGGGGGGGGGGCTTTATCAGTGCATTTTTTAAAAGCGCTCATAAAGGGTCAACTTCAAAAAAATAATTAAAAAATATATTAATATATTGATATATAAATATAGTTATATTGATACATAAATATAATACATAATTTTTAAATATATTTTAGATAAATATAAATGTACATTTACACTTAATATACTTCACATATAAGATATTTCGTGAAAATGGATTCTTAAAAAATTAAAAAATTATTTTTAATTATTAATTTTAAAATTATTTTGGAGTAATAGTCATTTAATAACAATTTGAAGACTAAAAAAATTAGAAAAAAATTAAAAAAAGATCCAAAATATGTTGAAAACGCAACTCAAACATCTAACGACCATAACTTTTGATCTGGGTGTCTGTTTGAGCTCTACCACATATCAAATAGAATCCTCTGAAGAGCTCTACATTCCACTATCTCATAAGAACATTGGTAAAGGGATTTTTAAGGCCAAAAGAGGCCCAAAAGGCCTCTAAAACTGAGTTTTTAGTCGGGGTACCCCGATTTTTTAACATTTTGTGGATTTTCAGCCTCGTTTAAGGGGGTATTATTGGGTTTTTTGGTGGGGAATAAATTTATTCCAATGTATTACATTCATATTGATATTATGCCTTTGAAATTTCATCATTTTTTATAATGCACTACTATTTATAATAAAATATATAAAAATATATTCATATTTTTTATATATTCACACCTAAAAATTTAATTATAAATATAATTAATAAAATATATTTACATAAAAAATATATTAGCTTTATCTAAATAATAACTATCATCCATTTTATTTAAAATAAAAATATATGAATATTTATATACCTATATACTAATCTAACCATATATATATTTTAATCTAACTATATATATATTAATCTAACTATTTATATATTAATCTAATAACTATATATATATATATATATATTAATATAACTATATATATATATTAATATAACTATATATATGTTAATATAACTATATATATTAATATAAATATATATTAGTATACAAATAAATATAACTAAATATATATATATATATATTATTTTTAATATAACTATATATATATTAATATAAATATAAATATATATATTAATATAACTATATATATATTAATATAAATATATTATTATATATATTAATATAACTATATATATATTATAAAATAACTATATATACATTATAAAATAACTATATATATATATTAACATAAATATATATTACTATATGAAGAAATATAACTATATATATAACTATATATTAATATAACTATATATATATATTAATATAACTATATATATATTAATATACCTATATATATATTAATATAACTATATATATATATATTATAATATAACTATATATATATATATTTATAGAAATATATATTACTATACGAATAAATATAACTAAATATATAAATATATATAGAGAGATATCATGAATTGAAAGAAAAATCAAAATAGAGTAGTGGTAAAGGCTTCGGCGCGTAGGGGGGGGGAGGTCTCGAGTTCAAATCTTGGTGGAGGCACGGGCGCGCGTGCATGGGGGAATATAGAATCAAGCGCTGTTAAAGGGTGAAGGGGGTGCGTGGGGTGTTGTACAAGGTATGAAAAGCACTGTAAAAGGGGAGGGGGCTCAAGCACTATAAAATCCCCCCCCCGATTGGCAGTATTTTTTAATTTTTTTATTTTTTTTTACTTTTTATAATTTTTTTAAATTTTTTTTAGCTTTTATCAGCGCTAAAACGAAAGCGTTGACAAAGGAAGTGCTAATATAGGGGTCTTTTATTAGTGCTAAAACAAAGCGCTGATAAAGGACCCTTTTATCAGTGCTTTGTTTTAGTGCTGATAAAAGACCCCTTTTATTATGGCTTTTTTTAGCACTCATAAAAGGGGTCTTTATCAGCGCTTTTCGGAGCACTGATAAAGGGGTCCCCCACTTTATCGTCACTGGCTTTATCAGGGCTTTTTCTAGTGCTAATAAAGGCTATTTTTAGTTCTGATAAAAGTTGTATTTGAGGTAGTGAATGAAAATTTAAGGATTTACCTTGAGACATTAATTTAGTATTATTTGTATAATAAATTTACCTAGTGTTAAATTTTACTAAAAAAAGTCACATTCATGGGTCATATAACATCAAATGAAGGTATATCAAAGGATCTTTCAATGTTGGAAGTTGCTAAAAAATGGTCCATAACAACCATGATAACTATGATCTATAGTTTTTATGGGTTTTTACTATATTAATAAAACATTAGGATATTTTAACCATGAAAATAAACTTCAATAACCATGTTAAATTAGATTTGTTCCATGTTCTATTAGATAGATGAATGTTAGGAAAATGACAAGGAGCTAAAAATGAGATTGGTTAGTGAATATGTGCATTCACTATACTACTATGGAAAATGTCTTCTAATATTTAGTGATTCATAAAATTATATAATTTGATTATTCATCAATAGAAATTATATAGATATATATTATTCATCATTACAATATAATATTCATGATATTTCTTTTCCAAAATGATGAATATGAGTTAGCATCAATAATTTTTTAACTGAAAGTAATGAATAATTATTGTTTTTGTGATTGGTGTGATATATATTTTTATCATAAAATATTAATGTATATATTAACATTTAAATAGTTTAATATGTTCCCAAAAATATGGTTTGAGTTAATTGATGACTACGAATTCTAAATACACCACACCTAATGAAGGAGAACAAGGTTACTCATGAACTAAGTTAGAAAAACCATACTAATTTTTCCATAATGACGATTGAAAAAGATACAATTTTATTTAATAATGTGGATCTTTGAAATCCTTATTAAGGTGTAATGTTATCATCTTTATCATATGAATGTTTAACCATATATCCATGTGATGATTATGGAGGTGTTGAAGGTTTATGTGAAACTATAGAAGAATGTGAGAAATGCTTCGGAGTTCTGCCATGTTTGTAATAGAATGATAAGGATCAATAAAAGAGTATTATTACCATAGATTGAATATTTGAAGAAGTAACTATTATATAAATCTCAAATTTCATAATTCACTATCCATCATGGATGTACAAATATATCTAGAGATCTATAATAGTATTTCTTGTTGGATACCATGAAAACAGATATTATTGGGTATGTATCTTGGGGCATGATATATAACCATGTTAATTCTATGAGACATTAATCTAAGGTTATTTCATGACTATTAACCATACGAGAATGAAAATAGTAAAACATAACATTTTATATCATTGTGAGACTCCCAAAACTTCTAAATGGAATAATTATATTTGGGTTATAATTGTTAACTTTATGAATTTAGTTTAATTCATTACAATTAACAAATATTTATCTCTTGATAATTATTTTATTATATACATTAACATTGTGGTATGGTTTCCTAGAGTACCAAATTTTATTCTATATAATAAGGATGTTCAGTTTTCCTCAATGATATGGAGAAGCCATTAGCTAAATCAAGATATAGATTTTAGTTATATACTATATATCATCCTAATATTTATTTTCAGTATTAGTGGAATAATAAAACTCTATAAGTAACTTTTATATCTTTATCTATGTTTTATAAAGGTGGATGGGAATATCATTATCCTTTGGGGGATTTTTCTTACAAAAATATCACTCCCTCAATCAAAAACATTGATACTTATGAAGCCATTTATGGTTGGAAGTGAAAAACATCAAAAAGTTGGGATGGAGTTGGAGAAATAAATCTATTGACATGTGATCTATATAACTAAATAGTAGATAAGGTATGAAATATTCACTATCATATTATGGTAGGGTAGATTTAATAAAATATTTATGATGGAAATTATTAAGGAGATCTATAGTTTGAAGATTTTGAGAAGTTTTTACAAATAAAAGATACATATAATAAGGTTTTGAGATTTATAATAATGTAAAATTTATCAGTATATGTTAGACCCCATGAAATTATTGTACATATAAGTATGGTTTCTTATCACTTGGTTCTTCTATTAATTTTCTCTCAAGTATATGATGTATTCTATGAATCACTCATGAGATGTACATATTAGATCCTTCACATATACAAAAATAAAAGTTCATACAACTATATAATAGTATATATTATGAGTAATAACAAGTTTAAATTATATATTGAATAAAAAAAGGTCTACAAAATAAGACCACCCAACTTGTCAGTGTTTTGTGGTGAAACCCAAAAAATGAGTAGGCAACGTAGGAACCTAAAGATGTAATGATGTAAAAGTATCCTCTATTTTTTGTATCTTAGTGATGACATTTTTATTAGGAATTATTATATGGGTGGTATACTATAACATGTTTTTATTTTATGATATATTTCACTTTATACAAATTTAATTTCTTTGATATCTTCTTTAACACCCAACATTGAGATTAAAGAAACACTGATATAAAATTGAAATATTATTTTTTAATATGAATGTAATCACATAGTCATTAGATTGGAAGGTATGATTAGTAAAAACTAAATTATAAAAACTTATTCTTTACATGTTTATATAATAAACTCATTTTTTGAATTTTTAGAAATTAAAATAAATCTGTTTAATGTTAAAAATATATACTTTTTAAAAAATTCTGTTTTATGTTCATAATGTGTTTTACCTTAATAAATTAAAATTATATATAATGATGAATTATTTTAATTAAATTTTTGGATAATATATGCAATAAAATATTTTAAAATTTCTCTAGTAGTTTATACATCACAATCAGAGAAGGTAAAATAAATTTTATTCTTAAAAAAATTATTTTGCTAAAAACGGTTTGGATGTGTTTTGCACACTTATTTTGGAATGATTTATTGAATGTTATAGAACATTAATCATATAATATAGAGTAAATATTTTTATTCATAGTAATTTATAATATTTAACAATTACAAATTCTTTTTTTCCACATTAATAGTAATAATAGTAAAAAAAATTTGGGATGGTTAAGGATAAAATAGTTTTACTTGGGGGTTAACGAAAGAGATGTGGAATAAAATATCATAAAACAGTTATTTAATATAATTTCTTAATCATATTTAAAACTTAAACATCTAATATTCTAATATTTATAATATTAGTGTCACTTTGATTGAATAAGAAATTATTATAATTTAATCATTCGATAAATCCCAAGTACGTCCTAACCCTAGTTTATAATAGTATATCACATATCCACTCTTACACAGACTTTATGAGACATCAATTTTCATGACCCGTCCCCCGAGGCCCATGCCTTGACCACCCAAGCCTGCCTTCCATCGGCAAGGGGCTGGAGACTAGCACCGAAAGGGGTATTCCCTAAAACTGGGAAGGCGTTGCATTTATATCTTGTAAATACACTCAACCAAGCACAAAGAACGAAATGAACATAAGTAAAAAAAATATACTAAAAAGAGGGTGTACAATAAGAAAAAGGGTCCAGAATACAAGACAAACTAGAAAGTACATGAAAACTGTAAAGTAGAAGTAAACTGAACAGCTCCTCTGAACACCCGCCATGGATCCTATATGAACGGTAGGTACAGATCTTGAATGGTCGTCTCTACGGTACTCCTCTTCTAAGGTCCACCTCCAACCTATCTCTACTCCTGGTACTTTTTTCCTTAGTCTCTGTTGTCTGTCGTCTGCACAAACATATAAAGGTGCGGGTGTAACCTGTGTAGGGGTGAGTATAATGATACTCAGAAGATATCTTGAGACCCTCAAAGGTTTCACAAAATCCACAAAGGATAAATCACAAATTAAGACATAAACTATACTTAGGTGTATGCCCATACATATACCTAAGTTATTAAGTATACCCATCTCATTCATGAAGAAACACGAGGCCTAAATCCTTAGCCAAAGTACATCTGTTCCACATAGGAATGAATACCATGAAGGTAACAACACAATGGTAAGTATGAAAAAGGTAACGCAACACAGAGTAATGCCACAAAGTTATCACCACGATGGTAATTTCCATGAAGGTAACACCACAAAGGTATGTACCACATAGGTAATTCCACATAGAAGAATACCACGAAGGTATCCCTGCAGAGGTAAGTACCACAATGGTACGGCACACAGAAGATTACCACAAAGCTAAAGACTTATCTCACACAATTTATAACATAGGTACGATAGTAAATATGATTACATGTAGCTACTGAATCATCTTACTCTGTTAAAAGTCAGACCCACGTAGGATCCTAAATTATCAGACCCATGTAGGATCCTAAATCATCAGACCCATGTAGGAACCTAATACAGCATACCCATGGGGATCCTAGAGTAGTCCCACATGGATTACTAGATCGGATCCAAGAGGGATACTAAAACACTAATCCTCATAGGATCCCAAAACACAGACCCACATATGATCCCTTTCTCATGTTACATCCAACCAGAGGGTTCCCACACAAAGCTCACACGATTCCAGGAGGGTATTCCCCTCAATCCACAGGTCAATACTCCAACTTCCACAATGTCCCATGAATAATTATTCCAAAGGACTAACACGTTATAGGGGTCTCAACACAATAGACAATGCATCAATCGGATGCCCGGTCTATAAGTTATTGACATTTTAGTCCCGAGGGCCCGGTTGGATTCGTGTTCGATCCATCCCGGTTGTACCCCAACTTTATCCAAAACTCGGGTGGGGTATACCAAAAGGACCTCCTCGATCAATGGTTTTTGTTGTCATAGACAGTTCGTCAAACAGATGCCCATAGCTCATGTTAAGGCCGAAAGTGCGAAAAGGTTCGAAGCTGGTCCGGGTCCGGTCTGACCCGGGCGGCCCGACCCTGCCTGACCTGGCTTAGGCCGACCCAACATTATTCATGTCCACCCATCCCGACTAGGTCTGGCCCGGCCTGCTGGGTCTGACCCTCACCGTTGGGTCCGGCCCAGCTCACCGGACCTACCCATTGGGCGGCCCGCAGCTGGCCGGACGCCCAACCCTCCTCGACGGCTCGGCCGCGCGCTGCACCACCACGGGCAGCCGGCAGTGAGGCAACCACCCCACCATCACAGCCGCGGTCTTGCACGGTAGCACCAGCATGTCAAGGAGTGTGGAAGCATTCCTCCATGAGCATCATGCTGTTGGCCATGCACTGGCCGCCGCCCTCGCTTCGTCGCGGCTAACGGGCCGTGGGACTTCTCCGGTGGTGTGGTTGCGCCACCGCCATCGTTGCAGCCGGCCGGAGTGTCGGCCGCCGCTCCAGAGTCCCACCAGTTCCATTTTCTAGCACCGGTATCTGGCCTCCTCCATCGCGATGAAAGCATCAAAACCCAAAAAAGTTTCTATGCAGCCGGACCATGTTCATTTGGCCCGCACCCTCTGTGTTAGAGCGGTAGCAAGATTCTCATGTGGAGAGATTCGACATAAAATAAAATACTGTTGATTAATCAAAAACACCCCCAAATTTGACAGTTTCAATGTAGGAGGCATGAGGAAGAAGATGAAGTCATTGAAGAATGTTGGCGTTCGTTGCTTCCACAAGGTGCATCCTGTCCGGGCACGGGGTCAGTTCTACGTTCTTAATTAGAGAAAGTTCTTCGTTGGAGAGGGCCTTCTTTGTTATAGAAAGTGTTTCTCCAATTTTCTCCCCAAGCCTCCACTTCACCAAAGATTTCCCCAAGGAAATTAAGAGCCCACAATATAAAATAGGTTTATCAATTTAATTTATGCTGGAAAAATTAAATGGCATAATTAATTGTATTGCATTCGCATAATTAAATGGAACAATAAGTTGTATTGCATTGACACAATTAAATGGCATAACTAATTGTATTGAATTGGAATAATTAAATGGAACAATTAATCGTATTGTGTTGACACAATTTAATGGGAGGATTTCAGGTGACATCCCCACATTAAAGAGGGATTCGGGTGGTCCCCACCACTAGAATTCAAAATGGGGGTTTTCTCGTTTCAATAGTCCCCACCCCCAAAACACAAAAGGTGGGTTTCAAAAGAAAATCAAAATGTTAAATATTTTATTTATCTTCTTCCTCAAAAAAACTAAAAAACTATTTTCTACCCTCCCCAACTACGGTCGAGGTGAATGTATCTTTCAATGAATATCGGCATTGCGAGATCAACAGTGTCCTCAGATTTCAATTCCCAGCACCTGTTCAAAAGTTACAAAATCCCACTTGAACATTTACTGAACTTACATGAAAAAAATCTCCAAATTCATTCTTAGCACTCCATGCCTCGAAATCACGCGCCTTTAGTTTTCGCGGACTCGTAAAATTCCCATATAATTAAAAAACATTACATAAAATATTCGAGTCTTTACATCAATGTATTCCCATAACTACCCTAATAGCATCAAAAAACCCCTCCCAATTTTATATACTTCCCAGTTTGGTCATAATACAAATTTCTAAGTCATAATGTGTACACCAAAGGTGGATTCTCATCTAAGAGGTTCAACTCTATACCATATACATTACATTTTATTTCCTCTAAAACATTATTTCAACCTATTTTATCCTTTAAAAAATAAAAAATGTAGTGTAATTTATATGATATATTGTATTATTCTTAGATTTAAACCTTTAACAATCTCATTCTACATCAAATGGAAAATTAATGTATATGTTGTGTGTTTCTGGAGACTACCACCTCCATATAGTGATATTATTCATTTTTCATCACTGTCTTTGATAGTTAGTTATTATGATGGATTTATTGTTTATATATGATATTTAAGATATAATTATATATTTCAAATTACAATTTATTCTCATCCTTCTTACATTCCCATGTATAAGAAAATAGTAAAGTCACTCATGCGTATGTGTGGATAACAACCACCACGAAGTGATCTGATTTTATTTTAGTTCCCCCTCCAAATAGATTGTAATAATGGTATATTTAAAGAATATATATAATATTTATGATATAAAAATTAATCTTAAATGTGTTGTTATTATTTTCCTTTCTATTTTCATCCATCTAAATATCGAGACATCAGTTGTGCATACAAAGTGACTATTATCTCAATGAAATTATAAAATTCATTACTCATCACATCCTTATATAAATATATATTACAGTGTATATGAACAAAAAATATGATATTTATTTCTTGATTAATAATTTTTTGATGATCAAACCATGACCAAGGAGATATCAGTGGGGTCATCATATCGAAAAATTAATTGAAAACAGACCAGTTTTCTCCTGAATGATATTTTTAATGAATAAATTAGTAAAACAAATAATTGGATATTATAATGGAATAAAATATACATTTTTATGTTTTAATATATTAATATAAAAATTTTATGAAAAAAATAATTATTTATTATACTGGATATTTGAATTCATGTGAAGCAATATTGGGCTTGAGGTAAGGGTTTGTCATTGGAAATCATATTCTTTGATACATATGTTATGTTATAATCTAATATTTTTTATTTCATTTTTATATATCCAAATTTATATTATATATCTTTAGTATAATTATTTTTATGGTATTTAAGGTTTTAGTTGTTGTTATTCCTTCCAGGTTTTTATAATTCAAAAGTTACCAAAGCAGCGCGGGGTTTTTGTTACATTCTCATTTATTTATGAAATTATCTATATTGATTTTTTGGGAGATTATATTGATTATAACCATTAAAACAAATATATTTTACTCTTATATAGTTTTTATGGTTTTTTTATTTATTAACACCATCTTCCTATCTGTGGTACATAAAATGATCGAGAAAATATTTTTATGGAAAATTCCCCCATATTTACACATTGAATGATGAATGTCTTATTTTATGTGAGTTCTCCTAAAAATAATATTGTGTATTTTTTTACCGATAACATAAATATTTTAAAATTTCCATTTTCATTAACTTTTAATTCATCTAAACATGTTAAAAAAATTTCTTTTACGGAAATGTTCCACAAAATATTTTTTTATACATTTTACAAAATGGTGAAAAATTGTTATCTTTAAACATTTATTCCATGAACTAATATTCTCATCATCATGATCATTCCTTAATTAGAATATTCCTTTAAAATAATCCATGGTTATTTTCATAGAATATTGTTTCCACAATGTTATTTATTTTTTTTAAATATGTGATTTTAAAATGAGAAAATTATTTTTAATGAAAAAATGTTTTTATAATCTTTTAAATGTATTTTCATCTATGTCAACAAATATAAATGGTTATCATTCTTCACTAAGGTTATAAAATTTTGATAACATCGAGTTTATTTCTCTGTATACCTTATAACGATGATGATTTAGGAATTATTCTACAAATGAGAAACGTCATAGTTCTTTTGTTGAGTTAAGGGTGGAGGTGGTTGAGGGTTTCACTTCGGGGGGAGAAAATCTTCACGATACTTCTTCGTGACAGCGGAGGCCACTGCATCGTTCCCTCCCCCACCAGTGGGGGAGGTACCTTTATCGTTATCCAAGGTAGAAGGTTCCTCATTATTTCCTTTCTCTAACCCAGAATTTCCCCCTCCATTTATTCGAGCTTCATTATGTCTGAAAATTCCTGATTTGTTCAATGGGAGACCAAATTTACCATTATCGATCACAGAATTCAAAGAAACCTCGACGTTTCTGAATCTTATGAAGATTTCTCGGTTCAAGCAATGATGACTATCGGTTGATTCATTCGACAGGTATACTTTCAGTTCATGGGATTTATTGGAAAGGGAGAAAGTGGGTTTGATCGACAGTAGGCATATCATGATACATTTTCCCTCGGGGGGAGGATTTAATCAAATCCTGGTACAGTTCTCCCCGTTCCTTCAATGGATATTGGTTCTACCTCTTTCGATGGACATACTATATCCATATAAAGCGTGATTCCTCCTCTGGCTTTTTTGGGTAAGATTCTTGATCCTTCCCTTACCATTTCATAATCTCTTAGTTATTAGAATTCTTGGGAATTTAATAGGTAGATATCTATGTTTGGATAGCCGTACTGCAGCATTTTGACATCCTGTTAATCCGTGGGTCTACGTTGAAGTAGATGTTTCCACGGAACTTGTCGATTATGTTTGGACAAATGTTGAGGAAGAATTTCAATTCAAATTGGAGGTGGTCTTCGAATCTTGTTTTGATTTCTGTTTGGACTATAAGAGGTTGGGGAATTCGACAAAATATTGTATGTGGGGACCAATGAATAAGATGGGTATTAGCGTGGTAACGAACTAGGAACTCATCTCGTGGGAGTACTTCCTTGACAGAAGTCGTTATGTGTGGTCCCTGAGGAAAAGTCTGTAGTGGATGTGAGCTGTGGACCTCAGGTTGTGAATCCTTTGGTGAAGGATGTTTTCAAATGCTTGAGGGAGAATCAGGGTGGATTTCAAGATTCTACACTGGCAGAGGGTGAGGCTGTAGAGGAGGTTCAACCCGGTAGTGTTATCAATGTGGTGGATTCCCGAATGGTTGAAGAAAAATGCATTAGGACTCCTCAGACAGCTTCATATGCAGAGGCTGTGCGCGCAGGGTTTGGAACCTATGTAGAAGGCCTGGAACCCAAGGCATCAGGAAGGGTGGATCTCCGAGCAGTAAGTTACTACAATAGGATTTAGGTAATATGCAAAGTAGAGATATGAGATCAATTGTGCTTAAAAATAGATTTTAAGGGCTTTCACAGGTTAACCCAGAACAAAAGGGTGATCATTATCTTGTTAGGTCCTCACTGAAGAGGGGGTAATCAAGGATAGAATCCAATGATGGGCAATATGAAATATCTTCAGGAGGTGTTGGAGCAGAATTCCAAGGGGATCTAGTAATCCTGAGGATAAGTAAGAGTCGGAGGGGCTCTTGTAAAGAGAGAAAAGAATATTCTTACTTACCACCACCAAGGGAGACTAGATCAGAGAAGAAATCCAAGGCCAACATGGGGGATCAACGATCCCCTTTCATCTTCCAAGGCTGAAATTGGCCAACTGCATGAGTCCGGATTAGAGACAGACCCTTCGTTGGAGCTACTTGTGCACTCAGGAGAAGAAATTGTGGAAACAGTTTTAACAATTAATGATACCGATGAAGAAGCTAATAGGATGGTGGGATGACCTTTAAGGGTGGTTACCAATTAGGATCATAGTAATAGCATTGAAAAACAAGATCTAATATTGATTATGGGATTTAATTATGGGAAGATCAACCAAGAAGAGTACATCCAGGCTTTGGAAAAACTAGTGGACCATTTCGAAGACCTTCTAAATGATGATTCTGATACTCAGGTTAGCATTATCTCTTGGCATCTATGTAGGGAGATTAAATCTAATCTTCTAAAACAGTTCTTCAATGGTTCATCTATTACTTTTTGTGCATGAACGATTGGTTTTTCCACTTTTCCCACAAAAGTGTTTCTTTAATAAAAATTTAATTTTTAGCCGGTCTACAAAACTCATTTCATTACCACATGTTAATATTGTTATGATGAAACCTTTTTGAAAATTTTTTCATTCCCATTTTTTTAATACAATTAAATTTTTCTAAAAAGAAAATATAATGCATAATTTATGGTTTAATGAAATGATGATTGGTTTTGGATTCTTTCATGCATATGTATGGTATGCAATATGTGAAGTGTGTCTCTATTACATCCCTCCATCGTATTGAGTAAATAGAGATAAATATAGAGATAACTATGTCACACATGAACGTAAGTTTATGTTCACAATTTTATGTGTAGAGCTTTTTTAATGTCCATATATTGAGATGTGAACTTGTTTGAATGTCCTTATGCTTATTCCTAGACTTGGTTTTATGTATAAACTGTTTGTAAGGAGTTGATTTAATTTCCTTAACAAAATGATTGAAAATGATACTATGTATTCATGTTCATAATTTTATGACCTTATTCTATTTAAAAATTATTATGTTTACGATATTCTCTCTGGAATCCTGATTTATAATATATGATTCTTCAAAGATATGATGTTTTTATATTTTTTTGGAAAAATCCATATTCAATGACTCATGATTGAATATATTTTATTACAATGGGAATGACTTTATAATGTCATGACAACATTATAATATCCTTATGATCATGTATAATCATTGATTGATATCTCCTATGATTACCCTTATTGAATATTTATACATAATGTTCCTTATATTCTCCTTCCCTGTGTTTTGATAGAAGTTTCTAAGAATGATATGATAGTAAAGGGTTAAATTTGATGAAATTTGAGCGAAATTTTGAAGAAAAATAATGAAAAAATTATATATCTAGTCACCAATTAAACAAAAAAATTACGGTTCTAGGGCCTCCATAACTGTTTTATATACATTTTATTTATTGAAAATAATGAAATATTTATGTATATTATTCTTCGGTGTCCTTCTCTAGTCAATATAATATTAATAGTGATAATATGTTCTTCAACATGATGTGAATAGAGTAAGGAGTTTCTTTCATAATTTGGGTCAAACCATTTAATAAATAACTTGATTTTATTATTATTTTATTTGTTCTTTTCATGTTGTGATGAGGATTGAGAGAAAAATATAATATTCAATCATATTAATGAAAATAGTGGTCTAAGAGTCAATAAAAAATAATTAAAATACAATGAAAAACTCAGTAAAATAGGGTATCATTAATTAACATATCTCTCAATGTATCTTCATTATCCACTAGATAGTTTAAGATTATATGATTTTATAAATTCATGTATAAAAAACATGTGAGATATTAATTTATCTAATCATATTACCCAAATACATATATAAATTATCCAAAAAATGATTCCCAATAAATAATTCTAATTGGCATTGAATGACAAGTTCTATGATCATACTGAAATGAGAATATGAAATATAAGAACCCATATCATAATTTATCTTATTAAACAAATAAGCATATGATGAGTCCTATGAGATTTTAAATATCAATATCACATTTATATAGTGGTATATTAGAAATAATTGAAATTTTCAAATTAATACATGGATGATTCACAAATAAAAACAAGTTTATCCAACACTAGGATTTATTAGTACTAGATAAAAATATTGAAAAATGGCCCCTTTTTTAGCAGTAGAAAAATATTTGATAAAGGTGTGTATTTATTGTTGCTAAATTTTTTTATAATGGATTATTTATCAGTGTCATACAAAAGAAATGATATATGGACACGTTATCAGTACTCATCACAAAGAACTCGTAAGTGGGTGTTTTTATCAGTGCGAGAAAAATAAGTGATGATAAAGGGGGTCTTTATCAACATTAGTAAAGAAGTTCAAAAAAATGTGGGGCCAAATAACCTCTTTTTACAACCTTTGGAAAAGGCACCCCCATTACCTGCACTTTTTTTCTAACACTGATATAGGTTATATTTTATTAAGAAAACATTTAGAATAATATATTAATTTCTATATATTGACAATGATATAAGTAGAATATTTTTTTAAAATTATTTAGATAATGATTAATATGTATTTACACATAATATATAGTATACTTAGTCAAAAATGGTTATAAAATTATTTAAAAAATATTAATTAATAGTATTCAAAATTTTATCAGCTAATAGTCATTCAATAACAATTGGATGAAATAAAAATTGGATGAATTAATGAGAATTCTATCTAAAGTTAAAAACACGACTATAATATCAAAGAGACATAACTTTTCCTTCCTCTGTCAGTTTTTGGATCCACAAATCTTCAAATCAAAGTGTGTGAATTGATATATGTATTGGTTTTCTAATATAATCCCAATTATTGTTTTTAAGGAAAAAATATCCAAAATCAGAATAAAATTTAAATTTTAGTAGGGATACACCATTATTTTAAAATTCTATCGTATTTTATCTTCATTTAAGAGAGTATTCTTAACAATTTTCATTGGGTATTAAATTTATTCTTAGGGATTACATCCACATAATTATTATTATTTTTAAATATTATAATTTTTCATAATATAGATTTGTTTATTATTACATAAATTCATTTTTTTATATTTACTTTTATATAATCAATTTTATAAATACATATTTAGCAAAAACATTAATTTTTAAATATGTATACCATATGGAAATAAATATTTATTGTTCATTTTTTTCAACTTCTAAAAATAACCATTTTATTTTCCATATAAAAATGCTTTAATATGTCTATATAATTATAGTATATAAATTTTTGTGAGTATTAATTAATATATATATATATATTATAAAATAAAAACTTTAATATTAATATAAAATATATAAAAAATAATTACAATTATCTGTGTGTGTATATTTAACACACTTATAAAATTTATGAATTTAAATAAATAAAAATATATAAAAATATTATAAATGAAAAATAAAACAATGTAGGACAGTGGTAGTTGCTTCACATTATAGGTGGAATATCCAAGTTTGGAGTCCATGAAAGCACCTATGGGTGTTAATATATCAGGCACTGGGAAAGGGGGTTCACAAAAATTTCTAGAGGGGTGGTGGTGCATCAAGTGTTGTCGGGGGGGGGGATAATGATAACAAATGGGTCTCATGAGTGCTGAAAAAGGTGGGGTTTCATAAAAAAATATTTATGTTCAAATTTTATCAACACTAAGAAAATAACTGTTAAATCCCCTTTTATTGGTTCAATATAAATTTGATAATAAGGGGTTCCTTTATCAGTTATTCGTCCTATTATTGAAAAATAACAGCATTTAACATTGCATTGGTAGTCATCTCTTTCAGAGTGCAGATAAAGCCTCCTTCTATCACTATAAAAATATTTGTTTTATAGTAGTGATTATATCACCCAAAAGATTTAAGCATTATGAAGAATATATTTATGGATCTTTATAACTATGGGTAGTTATATAAGAAGCACAAATGGAAATAGAAGTTTCTTTGAAATGGTTAATTATCAATGAATATAATATAATCAGGTGTCCACTCAATTATTTAGGATTATTAAATTTATTAAATAGATAGTAGATAAAAATGATAACTAAGGTTAATAAATAGTAATTTTCACATGATGTTGGAAAACATATCTTTAATATATTTATAATTAAATATATTGTAACAATATTATTTTTTTATTAAAAACATAAATTAGGGACAAAAAATTATGTAAGTAATATATGATTTTAGGTTAGTGAATAAAATTATTCATTTTCATCTCTATTGGTCTAAATCATCAAATAAATAATTTAAAAATTAATCTTTATTTATTTTTTTGTTTACAAATAAATATATATTTGAAATAGGGTTTATTTTTTTTAGTTTCTTCATAAAGGGAGATATAAAGTCAACCATTAAACAAACTATAAATTTTGTTCAATTGATGAAATTTGTTTCATTAAATTTAATTTATTGTATAGACATAATATTATTATCATAAAATTGATTGAATATGTATATTTAAATTATTATCACCAAAAATAACGTAGTTTTCATTTATAAATTCATTGAACCATATTTTATTTAATTCAAAATAAATAATATGAGATGTGATGAAAGGAATGAGTAGGTCCCTCAACAATTTTCTTGTGACCATAGAAAATCCCACAAATTTTCATATCAATAAAGATATTAAAAAATGTAATTAATAAAACATTTAATTATACTTACATTCATGTTTGATTATTTTGATTTTATCTCTTATTTGTTTTTGTGTTTTTCTCAATCACAAGAGACCCCCCATTTTGTAATTACTTTTACAATTTGATGCGTGACAATAGATTTAATATATAATAGATCTTTATATTTAATTATTTTATTATATAATTTTTTAATGTTTTCATTTATTTACAATTTTTATCATCAATTTAGATTAAAAATTTGTGAAATAATAATTTAATACTTTCTATAGAAATGTAATGAAAATTGTAATACATGTCAATAGAATTATACCATTTTAAAAGAGAATATTTATTTACTAATTTTTTAAATTTATTATATATAATTTCATATATCTTTATTTAAAATTTTCAAGTCATAAAACTTTGGGAAACAAAGGGTGTGGTTATTTTTTTAATGATTTATATATTTGATAATCAGAATTGTAACATCCACGTATTTTTTAAAGGAAGTTTTTAAAATAATTTTTATACATACTATACCTTATTGGATAATGATATATAAATATAATAAATATGTTTTTTATTTTTTTACACAATATTGATCTTTGATCCTTTTTTAATCTTATAATATTTGTCTTTAAAGAATATTTAAATGATTGAGGATCCATATACTGCAAAAATGTTACTCCTATGAAAAATTCTATAAAAATAATGATAAAAGATTAAAATTTTCCATAGTATATTAGAATTGATAAAATATATCCTCAATTAACACATTGTTATCATTGAAAAATTAATGATGATTCTTATAGATAATTTTTATCACTATGAAAACAAATCATTAAGTTAAAATAATGTTTTTCTAATTAACATCCAACTGTAGTTAAAAATAAAACAAAAAAATAATATTTTTCAATAAATAATCAATGAAAAACAAATAATAAAAATATTTTTATAAAATTAAAAACGATTTTTAATGTTCAATATATTAGTTACTTTGAAACTATTTTCAACCAATTATTTATATCATGAAAAAAATCACAAAAAAAATATTTAGTTAACATTAAACAATTAAGTTGATTATAAAATTACAACATGAAGTAGTGTGAACCCTTTTCGACTGTCCCATTGAAATTTTTTTAGATGTGGACTTTATGGGAGGATATTATAGGAGGAGTTTTTTTAGATGGGTTTTGATTCTGGGGAAGGTTTTCACATATGTAATTCCATAGAGCCCCAAACCACTCAACTGGTTCCCAAACCGGTGGCCAAAACATGATATCTGGTTGACGTTATTGTACTCCCTATGCTTCAAATAATAAATTATGGTTTATAATGTTACCATAGGGATAACATACCCTTATTCAATAGTATAATAATCAAGTAAATAACCAAATGTCATCCCTCACAATAATAATCATATTCTACATATCAAATAAAACAGTCACATGCTTTAAAATATCAATACCGGCATACATTCACACGGTTATATGAATATAAATCCACACGAACCCCTCGTTGATCAGATCACATATAAAAAATATATAAAATAAAAATTATATTGGAGACCCTACTGCCATCCTCAAGCCTCATTACATCTAGCCTCAAAATGATATTTGAGTTATCTCACTCAACCATGAAATATTAGGAATCATACCTACAGTTACCTATAATCATATATGTTTTGTCAAGTACCCAAGTGTCATGACCTCCCAATAAATGTGTATGAACAAACAAATAGGGAACCAATATTAGAGTATAAATTTACCCAATAACATAGATTACATGTTATGGGATTTTCTCATAATAAATTAACAGTAACTACAGAAGTGGATGTAAATAATTATTATCAACACTCCTGTTCTAACATGAAACTTTGGATTTACTATAATTTTGGGCCTCTGAGCGGTGGCTCCCCTTCTCTCTCTATGTTTAGGGTTTCCTCCATCGGCCGCATTACCTCCCCTCCTCTGGATTCTTAGTCAGATCAGCATTAATGTCCCTTTGTTCGGCAGTTCCTGGTCAGCCAGAAGGTCATCACCATCATGTATCATTGAGCAGTGAGTTCGGTTCTGGGTGGGTGGAGACAACATAGTTTCTTTTGGCCTGGTGGCTATGAGTGGTGGCTCCTGTCCTGAGCATCTCAGCATTGGCGTCGGAGTGTCATGGAGGGGGGAGGGCTCTGCTTGTTCTGATGTTTTCATGTTTGATGGAGGTTTTGAATTCGGTAGCTTCACTGGTGTTCCTGCGGCATCTCTAGTAGGCCCCTTCTTCCTCATTGGGTCCTTCTTCTTTCTGTGGTTCATCCGATCTAGAATCTAGTGTGGGTTCTTCCATGGTTCGATTGGTCTAATTTCGGACCAGATTGGCGTTGCTGGCTCGATCTACATGGATCCCCTCATCAGAGACTCTCCCTTGATGTGTTTTTGGATCTTCTAGTCCCAGTTGATGAAGACTCGGTTTCATGCTCCCTGGATCATCTTCTTCATTGGGCTACTGTGTATGAGGTTGGAGATGCCTAGTGGTTGCGCTGGGGTGCTTCCAGCTTCGTCTTTGGAGCCTGGTCTATGAGTTGCTGCTACTTGATGGTTGTTTCTCAAGTTGTTTCTGGTTAATTGGATCATTGACTTTGTGGGGATTGAGGTTTGGTTCCTGAGATGCTTCTGGTTTTTGGATTGAAGGACGTGTCGAGTGTTTGTGCAGGAGATTTAGTGTCATTGCAAGCTGATGGCTATCATCTCCTGGCTGGCTCACTCTGGTCTTCGAGCATGTGGGTTGGTGCTGTAGCTGGACTTGACCACATGGAATATTCCCAAAGGCGGATTCACATTTGGAGGTTCATCTTTTGTAGGGCTTTTGTATTTGGTTGTTTGAGAGTTTATGGCATCAGCCATCAGATCGGGCCTATGATTTGACATAGTACACTTCCCACTGAACTGTCTAGCAATGGTGGAGTTCTTCATTTCGATCGTATGTTGGGGTGGGGTATCTCCATGTTGTTTGTTTGTTTTTTATATCATTGACCTTCGGGTCGTATAATGGCATAATTCCTTGATGTCTGGGTTCTCTCCTTATTCCCTTAAAATAGTGTTTATTATAATGAAAAAAATTTGAATGCCTTCGGGCCGTTGGTGGATTGACTTATATACTTCATCTTGTTTTGGTGTGTCTATATGAATATGTAAATGACATGGGGTATCTATATGAGACCCTATAAACATACTCAAATAACATAAATTCTTTCTCTATTTTTATATTTCTATGTGAATAAAATAAAGAGCCCAAGAAAAATATTTAATTCCTTTGAAGTGAACAAGACCACTACTGAAAATATACCCATCCAAGTACCATAAGAATCCACATTAAAAAAACTAAAACCACTCTTAGAACATTAGATTCCACCAAGGGGAAATATATCCATTCATAGAATATTGGAATACAATGAGGGTAAATATTCCCATCCCCAAAACCACATTATAATACACCCTCCTGGTCACATCCTTTAATAAAAACCATGAATTTGGCATTTATTACTAGACGGTCATATTCCACACTCAATCCCTAAACCAACATTCAAATTTTTTACACATATTGATAAAAATGTTGTAAATACCATGGGGAAACCAAAAAATTACTCTAGTCCATAACAAATATTTAACCAAGGGACATCCTCAATGAAACATATAGTCATACACCAAATTTTGTGCATCATCTTGACCCATCTCACTATCATAGTGTGACCATCAAGATTAATAACCCATACATATCACTTCAACTATATTAGTCCAACATTAGTGACTCATATTTAATGGTGTCACTCAAAACCATTGATGCTAATTACCACACGTACACTCTCAAGGGTTTACATATTGTAGGGTATCTACTGAGGTCCTCTAGGTCCTATCACTTCCCACACACTCTACATGGTTTAATTGGTCCTGGTCTATACTCTCAAGTAAATACTTGTCAATCAAATGGAATCAAGACCCTTATAAACATAATAATAAAAACATCAACTCATTTACCCTTTGATTCATTGGGTAATCCATATGAAATCACTTTAAGGAGATAAAATCTAGCCCATATAAATTTCAATGTTTTCCAAAGCCAGTTCAAAAACCCAATGTGTCTACAAAACTACCTAGGGTCTACCTACTTGGTAACTTCATACTACTGAGGGAGGAACACTCACCCCAATATTATTAATACTACCCTTAATCTATAAGAAATATCAAATATAATTCTTGTCCTACATGCACAAACCATCCACGTTTATCACTCACCCATACTCATGTTAACTAATTGGACCTATTTAAGTATTTTATGATCACTATATACCTTAAATTATAACAAACCAAGTTCTATATATCTGATAGGGAACTTTTATACTAATAACCTTATCCATTATCACTAAAGGAACTTAAATAATTCTAAAGGGTCCATTGTGGCCCTCGACACATCATTCATTAATTCATATAAATTTTAAATTAATTAGAAATTCATTAAATTTAAAATGGTTAATCGCCATTAGTTGAGAAACCAAAAATCAAAATCAATATTTAATTCCAAAACAAAATGGAATTAATTAATGGATCACATACATCATTATATTGATTTCTATTATGTATATACTTGTACCTCTCTCCTGAGTTTTTTTATTCCCAACTATCCATCAATAAACCTTGAAATTCCCTAACTCATTCTAAAAAAATCCCTTTCATAAAATTAAAACAATTTATAATTAATTAGAATAATTATTATAAATATTAAAAATGCATAACATTTAACTGAGGAGCATTCTATCTCTAAAACATTAGGTAATGGTTTGTGGTCCACTCTATTTAATCACCGAGTAATAAGGTATATAAAATCCATAATTTAATATCCCCATTCAATGATCCATTTATTAAAATTTAGAAAAAATGATAAATAAATTCATTGGGTGGTGTATCATTATTTTAAAAACTTTTAAAATTTTGATATCACCATTCAAGTATGTCCCCTACCATGATTTATGGAAATCCATTCTAAAACACTTTTTGAATCACAATAAAAAAAATTGGCGATAGAAGGAAAAAAATATAAATTAGAAGAGAATAATGTACATTTAAATCCATTTAAATTTATAATAAAATACCCCTAGATCAAAGGAGAAGAAGAGAGGAAAATATGGGGTAGGAATCGGTTGAATAGTCCTCCCCTAAATTGTTGTTCTCCTAATAGAAAAATGGAGCTGACCATTACGTTATGGACTTTTCATTGTTTAAAAAAATAGATTCAAGACTTAATCATGATTTGGACATGGGTCTACTGATGTGATATAATGAAGTACTAAAACTTTTATTAGAATGACAAGGGAGATTACAATATGACCACCCAAGGAAGAGGGTTTATCCCATATCCTATTATTTTCTTGGAATGGACCTCACACAGTTAATCTAGCATGTCCCCTTTTTAATTTATAATAGCAAAACCTAGGGGCCCTGACATTATTGGCTATTGGTGCAGAATTTTAGTAACACCCATGATCTTGTTCTAAATACTAGATAAAAACTTGTACACCTCCCCATCCTCAAAACATATAAAAAAATCTCTTATAGATTTTTTAACACTTATCTATTTCTAATTTGAATCCAAACTATTAAAAATACCTTCTTAGAAAAAAAATTTAAAATCAAATGAAACTAAAACCCTATAAATTCATGGGGTCTTACCACCTCAATATCATGTCACTTATCATCCTCTTGAAGTATTATTATTCGTTTACACATCAATATTTACATACCACAGTAATCAAATAATGATCAATTCATCATGTTCTATCCTAAATTTATGAATGTAATTATTATGAATTACTCTAGATATGTGTTTCACTATCCACAAAAAACTAACATTTAATCATCAGTATCTCCAAAACCCCAATGTGAAACATAACCACAACCACATACATATGACAATAAGAGGTACTTAATGTGCTTATACCCAAGTATATATTTCTTCCCATTAAAATTATCTACTCAAAAAGGATTATTCATTTCCATGGTAGTCCCCTTAATCGGCTTCATCTTTCGATATGAATAAAAAATGGATAAACAACATGATCGTTCACGTTTCTATCTCCTTACCTGAAATTACAAACAAAAACACACATTAAACCCGCTTTTACTGACCATTCTTGAAAACATTTAGTAATACTTGTCAAAATTTCATTTCATCACTTGATGATAATAACTTAATCACAGAAGTCAACCAATGATCATCTAAACACCCAAAAAAAGTACAAACATGAGAATTTTCATATTTTCCTTGGGTGGAACCTCAGTCAACCAATCTATCTGTTTCTCTATAACCTCGATAATTTTGGTTCACACAATATGATACCCCCCTAGATCACCCCATGCACATTTTGATCCCATTAAAAGCGAACAACCTCCCTTAAACACCACATTAATACCTCAAGTATTTTAATCTCTAAAAAACAAGAAATAATTTGATAGACCTACCTACTAGAATCCTTTTTCCATTTTGACTAGTTAATGACATATCCAATGCATCCAAAAAAATTACAAATGGGGTTTATTATTACAAGGAATGTGGTCTTTCTATTACTACATTTAAGGAATGGGCATGACCATCCTACTAATACCTGAGTGCCAACATGAAACATAAAACTATATCTGTTTCCAAATTTCAAGGAATATCTTCCTCAGAACCAATACATATTTGATTCATATTGAGATTCACACCCAATAGTATCTTATGGTGTAATACATGATGTACTTCTTCCCTTGTACCAATAAATGATTTATACCTCAATAGGTTCAAATAACGCACCTCCCAAAAGACACAAGATAGTTCTCTCCGGATTGGGGGTACTATGGTTCCTCGATCATTCTCTAATGTCACGTATCTCCATATAGGGAAATTTTACATATTATTAAAAATAAATTATTAAATAATCCATCACACATGTTGTGATATCCATTAGTATTCAACTACAACCCAAACACTCACTAATCTATAAAAATCTATCACTACTTGTATCTAGGGTGCAGTCTCTCTATCTCTAATAATATAAAAGAGAATATTCTCTTATACCACCAGATCATATTACTAAAATCATTATGTCATGATTAATACCTCGTCAAACTCATGGTTATGCACATAAAACACCGACCCTGAATCACAAAATATCATTTTAATTTACATGGAATTCCCCTCCATGATTTTTATCTATATTTTAAGGTATCACCCCAATGTCATGTTTAGACACACAATTACCCATCAATAGGATATCATCAATTACCCATAATCATACACTGACACTATATATTTCAACCTAGTCTTAACATTAAAGGACATTACAACATTTCAAATTAATATTTTGTATATTACAATAATACATGCCAAAGGATAATAATAGTTTACTACCTTTTGAAACATGGAATAAAAATCTTCTATACCTATGAATGTTTATCAAAATACCCTATAAAGATATCCACCTTTAATAATTCTACGTAAAACATCTATTCATAACATAAGGAAAGGGAACATATGAAGGGGTGAGATCAGATGTTCAGTTAGGGTAAATAAAGGAAATGTGAAACCATAACATGAACAAAGGTTTTGTAACATAAGCATTAAATTATAATATCATAATATACATATTAGAGATCATAATAAATAATGAAAATTCATAAGGCATGGATCAAAATATAATAAGTATAATATGTCATTAAAGAGGAACATAAAAATAAATCATGGAATTTATGGCATAAATGTATGAATAGAAAATTTTATGTCAAGGCTACCTACCAAGACCTTATATCATGTTAAACATGGGCTACGACCCATGTAAGTTCATCAGCATTGTTATAAAAAACCATATAACATCTTAATTTTAGAACATGGCTACAACCAAAGTA
Organism: Viscum album; assembly: GCA_963277665.1. Lineage (NCBI taxonomy): Eukaryota > Viridiplantae > Streptophyta > Magnoliopsida > Santalales > Viscaceae > Viscum > Viscum album. The sequence continues at coordinate 849,911,821 of OY728119.1, read as the reverse complement.
CCTTCTTGTTTTTGGGCTTGTCCTACAACATGTGCACCCTCTTACTTTTTTGCTTGGGCTACTACCCATGTACCTTCTACTTTTGGGGCTTAGGCTACAACCTGTGTACGATCTTGTTTTGGAGCATGGGATACAACCCATGTACCCTCTTAGATCATATAATACTTATCATTACCCAATGAATTTGTGGGATATATAGGTCACCCCCAGCACATAAAAATATCATTCATAAATGTTCCACAAGATAATATAACATTCATCATATTCGGTCCCTAAAAAGAGATCAGTTTTATAAACCTCAAATCATTACAATGGAAATTAAATTGGGATCATTAACATTCCATGACATCATAAGATATTTAAAGAGATATGTTTTATAATCACTTCATGAAATCATAACCCGTGAAAAGATGAGGGTTTCAAAATCATAGAACCCATTGACATGAATAAAACTTTCCTTGAAAACATATTGAAGAAGGTTGAAAATATTTTTAAAAAAATTTTACATGAAAGTAACTTTTAAATTATTTTTCATAGAAATTGGAATTTTAAAAATTAAAATAAATATTCAATGAAATGGAGGTTGATAAATTCATACATGTTGTATGAGGTTAGAAGAAAATCCATTTTTCTTGGTAATTTTTTTATAAAATCATTTTTAAAGAGACAAGAATATTTATTTAAAAATATTGGAAAAAGAAAACAAGGATAAATATTTCATTTAACTATTATAGGATAATGGAATAATATTCCTTGAAAACCTTTTTAGAAAACATTGTTTTGATGGAACATATATTTTTGACTGAAGATATGTTAAAGATGGGTTTTCTTAAAAACAATTCCATAAATATATTATTTACAAAAGAGTGGAATAAATGGTGACGATATATGAATAAATAATCAATGAAAATATGAGTATATAATTCATGAATATTCTCGATATATGAATCTTCAAATTTCATCAAAGGAAACATAAATATAAAAAATCTTGAAAAGTGATGAGATTGTCTCAATGAACTCTTATAGCTGGGTTACATGAGATAATAATTTCCATGTAAGAAAAAAAATTTCTTGAAAGATAGAATGTCATTAAAATAAGTAAATTTGGGATATAACATGTAATATAGAATTATGTACACCTAAAAAGGGAATTTAGGTGCATAATAAAAAATGAGCCTCAAATAAGGCAATTTGATGCATAACTATTTCACCTATTTGATATCTTTTGAAACATAATCCCTTGGAATGAAATATCATAAAATGAATTTGTGAATGAACATAAATTTATTTATAATATACATATGATACAATTATGGGAATTACATATACCATAAAAAATGAAATAGTGGTTAACATAGCATGTATCTCATAGATATAAATAGTGAGATGAAATACCCTTACCTTGTGTCTTGAATCTCGTCATACTCATTCAGACCATCTGTATAATAAACATAAATTGATTATAACTATTTTTCGAAGCCATATTCTAAGATCTAATACCATATATGTATTTACTATTACCTTGTATTTCCCGCATAATAACCATCTTATTCTATGTTTCACTTCCAATAATATTCACTTTTTAATTCACATGTGTATTTATTTATTATAGCATTGGTCCTTCTACTTATATCATGATTACAGAATTAAATAAATGAAATAAATGTCATTTTTTCTTGTATAATTTTATTATAATAATATGTGGTATATATAAGTATGAAATGGAACATTGTTCATAGAAAAGGTATGTCGTACATACGAATGAACGTGGTTTCCATTTTTATTGTCGCATTGAAATAAAAAAATAAAAAAATATATATTTATAAATGTATATAGTATAATTAAATTATCATTAAACTATTATATGTACCATATAATTTCACTAAAACTATACTTAATACATTCCATGTAGTGTGTGAATGATTAAAATCACTTTGAGGTGTGGTAGTCCACACATCCTTAAATGAAATTATCTTATTGATACCAAATTGAATGTTAAAATATATGTGTTATAAAATGAATAAATTAGATTTAATAAATAATAAATAAATTCTAAAATGTATTTATATAGAGTTTATTTCATAATTTATACCATGGGAGGTGGAATAGAAATAATGAACAATTGTTGTTTAGAGAGACAGAAGTTTGTCGTCCATGTAAACAGTATATTCGTTAGCCATTAGATGGAGGTGTGTGTATGTGTAGGTCAAAACTATATCATAAAAACATTATATTATATTTTAGATACATTTTTTGGTATACACTCATGTAATAAAGATATTTAATGGGGTGGAGTAAGAAAATAATAGAAAGTATCTTGAGAGAATGGGTTACCTCTTAATCGGGTAACTCCTTTTGGTTTGTTCCAAAAGGCATACGTGGATTGGTTTATTCACTATTGAAGTCTTAAAGTTGTATGGGATGGATATTTGGATTTTTATTGGGAATATATTTGATGAAACTATGTGTTTTTAGAGGTGTGAATAATAGTTATAGGTGGTGTCCTTATATAGGGAATGAAAAGGAAACACATGGCATTTTTGATAACAAGTTAGGTGTACAACAATGTTTTCCAAAAAAAGCGTTAAAAACAATACAAACCTAATAATGGATGACTTTTTAGAAAATAATGGCTAAAAATCGGTTTTTGGATATTTCTATATGTTTTTGGGTCTTAAATTCAATGTTTGTTCCCCAGTTAAGCTTAATTTTACATTAACTGATTAATTAATTTTAATTACATTCACTAATAATTTTTTAAGAAAACTAATCTGAGAATTTGATAAATTATAAATTATGATAATTAAAAATATAGAATCCATTTATTCAAATTTCATTCTCATATGTGGAAAAAAATATTTTAATATGAATCTCGTAGTCGGGTTGGCAATGCGTGTTTTTAATGTAAACACATTCAAATGGTTGCAATGTTTATATATCAAATTTCAAAGTGAAATCAACCTATATGAACAAATTTATATTGACCAAAAGTAAAATATCTAATTGAACTTTGGAAACCAACTAAAATATATTTAATCTTTATAAATATATTATATGAAGAAGACGTTTTGAAAAATAAATCAGTATTTCACATTATTCAATAAAAATGAAACATTATAGAAAAATATCAAAAAATTAACCATACATAATTTTATTGGTTTTAGTTTATAAAAGATGTTTATTTTGAAATTTTATGTCTATAAAAGTTCAAAAATTGGGATTTGAAATGGGTTCTCCAATAAAACGTTGTAAGACTGTGTTTCAAAAAAAATAAGTTTTTATGCATAAAATTGGGTTTGTTCTTATCCTTTGTCTATCGAATCTACTGGATGAATATCAAAAATATTTTATTGAATATATAGTATATATATTACATTAATATCACTACATATTTTTAATTTAATTTATTTTTTATTTTAAAACATCTTTGTGACTATACAAATAATAATATTTTCTTTTATATTCAATTGAATTTTATATTCATTTATAATAAATTGGTAACCTATGAATTCATTGTATATTTTCTAAACCATATATGTTAATATGTAAGTTAATACTATTCATAGACAATAATTTAACATCTAGGTTATATATTATTATTTTAAATAATAACATTTTAATGATACACTATTGTTCGGTGAAAATTGGTCATGTGTTTAAGAAAAGCAATCGAGGAAGATAATTGTTGCATGTAATGAAATCTAAAATAAGAGTTATGTATAGAGGATGAAAAAATATATGTTTCATTTAATTAATTATTAACATGGATTTGTGTATAACAGAAGAAAAACATAATTCTTTAACATAAAATTAACTATTTTCAGTGTTGTGTGATGCTAAAAATATAAAAAATATTAAATTCATTCAAAAAACAATAATTCACAAAATCTCAGGGTGTTACATTATACCACACAGAAAATTAATTTTTACCTCAAAATTATTCTGGGATATCAATGTTTTAATACCTGAAATTTTAATTCATAGAAACCCAAATTATAAAAATAAATGTTACATATTCCCGTAAAAGGGAATTTTTGAACCATAGAGGTTACCCATAATAGCATATAACTAGGTATACCCATAGTGGAACATGAGTGGGAAGTGAAAAAAATGACATGGAATCAAAATAAAACTATTAGGATTTAATGGAAGCAGATAGAAAGTTTTTTTAAGAGAAAGTTAACCATCAAAATCCATAAAAAATCAATGAACTAGTTTGATGTTATTTATGTAGTATCAGTGTCTAGATAAATTGATGTGAAGGAAAATTTACCCCCTCTAAGGACTGATGATTATTTTGCATCTACCTAAAAAGAGGAACTTATTACTCAATGACTTATTTATGGTATGGTAATAACCCTATGGGTGGAATTCTAACATGGTTTTATTGAATTATTTTTTATATCATTATAGAAATATTAAATTTTTAGTTATGTAATTCAAATTGCAGAATTTCCTAAAAGTTTTGATGGGACTCAAGAACTCCGTGTTATGTGGGAGCCTATATTATTTTATGGTAGTGTAATTGATGATATTCTAATGTACACAAAGATAGATAAAAACTTTTCAAGAACATTTGGGACATTTTACAAGACCATTAACACCATCAACTATATGGTAAATTATCCCAGAGAACCATTTTAATGGCTGATATTCATTTTCATGGGGAGCTGGTTTATCAACAAGAATTTATAATTGATCTATTGAATATTGAGGTAGTTGTTTCTCAAGTAGCAGATAATAATGTGGTAGAGGGTTATATTTTCTTTAGTATCATGGGATATTATTATAGGATTGTTTTCAAATTATATTAGATTACGGTCTTGGATAGCCTTGATCAGAAAGAACCATGATTTGTTCATGACTAATCAGTTTCATGGGAGATTCGACTACTAGAAATAGAAGTTGAATAGTATAATTATGATTTATATTATAGAGGATGGAGTTATATTTGAGATTTATATAATAATTCATGGGTTGGTATATGTTTTATCAAGATTAAATAGAGTTTAGTGATTGCTAATTGGCTTAGGTAGTTATATCCCGATGACAATATCTATGTCGTCGATGATCTAGATTTTGTAATAGTAGTGTTTTCTTAAATATTTATGGAATCATTGCCTCATCAATGAGTTCATTGTGGTGTTAATAGATAATAATATGAGGATTTATATTTTATCTCAACAATTTTCTTTTGTAATTATATTGATTAGTTATATTATTCATCCATTTAGATATCTCACACCACATCGAATAGAAATATAATTATTCATGTGCTAAGTAGATATTTTTAAGTGGATGCATTTCTGGAATTTGAAGATACATGGAGGGTGATATAAGAGCCTTTGGAAATATGTATTATTGTAATGGAGTATGTTATTGGGTTCCATAGTTTTATGACAGAGTGTATATCCTTGTTACAAATGGTGGACTAGTCATAGTGGTGATTCATAGAAGTAGAGGTGTTGTAGGATTACATTTCTCATGGTATCACTCCTGATTCTTAGGTGGAAGATGATTTGTATTTGATGTTTTTTTTGGAAAATTCATTACTTTTGGGGGGATATTATCCTCGGGTTCTATAAAACACCTCTGATAGTGAATCATGGTGAATCTAAGATGAATCTGGCATTGAGGTATTATATTTAATGGCTTAGTATAATGAGATTTATAACCAAGGTTTTATCTCTATATTTTTTTTACTATAACTAATGACATAGAATAATGTATCCAATTGTTTTCTACATATTTTATATTCCCCAATGTGGATGTGGGAGGACACATAGATAGACTTATCCACTAATTTACAATGATTACATGGAGGGTATGTTGTTATTTGGGTGATCATGGATTGTTTTTGTAAGTCATATAATTTCTTAATGTCATAGGGTTCTGGAGATGTATATGTGTTGAGAGATAATATATAGATTTCATAGTGATGTACATAAGTTACTTGGTAACATTGTGTCTAATATGAAACATCATTTTACCTAACGAGTCTAACGAGTTATTCAATATTCTTTATACATAAGAGGATGTTAAATAAGTAGAATACATCCTATGATAGATGGTAATATTGAGTATACCATTATGATGACAGATGATATATTTTAATTCTGCATCATAGTTTTTTTGAATTGTGGTTGATGAACTTTACCACTGATGAGTTTTCATAGATTAATATAAACCACACTTATATTGTAATTACTCCCTTTGAGGATATTTATAGGAGTCGTTACACATCTCTATTATATTGGATAGTATTTGGAGATTCATTTTTTCCTAGACTAGATATGGATAAGATAACTACTAATAATAATCACATGATCTTTGAGTAGATGAACATTGTTCATGACTATACAATATATTTTTCAGATCTGATTAGAAGACCTCCAGAGTATGAAATGGGAGATCATACGTCCTTAAAGGTTTCTCATTTTCATGGATAGAAAATATTAGGTTGAGGGATTAATATTTCTCACTGATTTATTGATCGTACTGATGTTTCTGGGTGACACCATCAAGGTTTCATATTGATTTGACCTTCCCACTTATATTGATCAATTATACATGGTCTTCCACATGTCATGGTATCCTCTAAATCATCAGAAATACACCCATGTCATTGAGGGTGGTGTGCTTGAAAAATAAGATGAAGTTATTTTTTTGGAGTTATTGGTTAAGATCTGGGAATACTATGAAAAGGAAATTTATGGGTGTGTTACACCTATGTTTTTCATTCTATATAGGATTTGTGACTTGGATGAATGTGTGTGGGAAAGTGAATGTTAGATGCACATATAGTGACTTGATACATTTTTAAACATCTTATATTAAAGTGTTTGAGTCATTTAATTTGGTTATATATTGATTGATATATTTTTATCTAGTTATTTTGTTTTAGGATTATATTTCATTTGTTTCCCCCTCATGATAGTGATGTTCTATTTGAGAGGTATCTCTAGGATGATTTATAATTTTTGTAGCTTTTTTTTCTTTATGGCTATTATTTTGATTCAATGTAATGATAATCATTTAAGTGGTATCTAAAATAATTTCATGAATCCTTAGAGACACTTAGATTGTTTTTTCTTGGAATTAAAGGCGGTTAGACATATTTCAGGGGAGATAAGTTATATTGTAGATTAAATTTCAATTTTTTGATGAAGGTTGAAATGTTTCCTTCTGTGAAATGACATGAAGAGCTGACCATTATACAGGTGGTTCTATGAGTGAGTGATCATGGTGGGATATATGTATTTTTCATTAAATTAATGTTTTAATATGGGATTTTTTTGGAATAGTTGAAATTATTATATTTATAATATGACATTTTCAAAAAAATTATGGATCTTATAGAACATCCTAAAATAATAAGAATTTTTTTATTTTTCAATTCTTTGGTTGTGATGAAGAGGTTCTGTTCATGGAATGATAGGTCCATTGGGAGATTATTAGATTTTCTGGGAAATGGATTCTTTGTGTGATAAAGATTTTTATAGACTAATGTATTTATGGTTTACTATAGTAATTTAACTATTTGTATGTCATGAAAATTACATCATTATTGAGGTCTGGGGACCTAATGTTTAAATTATAGTTGTTGGTTGTTTGAGTTAAACCAAGATATAATAACAATAGCCATGATGACAAACTTCACCAATTTTATCAAATTGAGTATTTTTATAGAGTTAGAGATGTGTTAGGTATGGAGATTCAAAGCAATATTTCTATGTGTTTATAGGAAATATCCCCATGTTTTCAAGGCTATGGTATATCAAAAAATGATGCTTCAATTTTTCTTTATATTATAAATTAAAAATACCATATGAATTATTTTATTTTCCTTCAATTTAATTGATTGTTAAAAAACAATATGAATCCCTTTAAATACCTTTTTGATCCTTCAAATTAGTGTTAAGTGTTTAATTTATGATAAAAATTATTTTGTGATCTATGTTGATTTCTCACCACTTCACCTTAGTTTTATCACTATTTACCTTTCTAGGGAGGTTGTGGAACAATTTTATTTTTATTTGCGTCATATTGGGCCTGGGATTTGACATATAATTTTTATATTCTTTGTTATTGAATCATCCCATGTGTGATCATTTCCTTGCGACTATGACTTCCTCACATTTCACTAGTGAAATAAATGTGATGCGTCATCTGTTGTAGGGTATTCAAGAAAACTCTTTTATTTTGTGTAAAATGAGGAATTAATAAACTTGTGTTTATTTTGGGTTGATTAGAAGGATTAATATTATCATGATAATTGAAGGGACTAAGAAAAAATTTATCGTAGGGGTCGATCAAATGTGGATATATTTATTTCATGATATTATTTAAAATTATTGATTCATGTATGTTGATATTGTTGTGATTTTTATGTGATTTTGTTAAATTTTCATTTTGACTGATTTTATTCTTTAAACCAATATTCATAATAAGAGAATCGGGTATTGAGGAAAATGTACCAGTTATATGGAATCAAAAATAAATGTGATGCTTCATGTGTAAGAGGTATTTAATTACAGTGAAAACATGTTTTTTAAAGTGAAGTGCGGTAGTGTATTAATTCTAGGAATGGATGTTTATTTCACTAAGGTTACCTAACAATTGTGTGGTAAATTTATTTCTTTGGCTATGATTTTTTTTATAAATTTTCAATAATTTTTATAGATTATTTCATGGAAGATTTATTATCCTTTCCCTAGTATGAAATAGGATATGTGGATGTCATTATGGAATAGGGATTTGGTTTATTGACGGGAAATGGAATTGTTTATTATTATTCAAGGATGTTGGCCCATGTTATGATATTGTTTTTAGTGGTTGGTTTCCAATCATGGGAATGTGTTCTAGTTTTGTAAGCGTAAAAAATGTACAATTGGTTAAAATGAAAATAGAAATGTGTGTGGCCTGAAATATAAAGCATTATAGGGTATAAATCAATTGATATTAATTTAAATGATGTGGTAAAATTTTGAAAAAAATGGGGTGATGAAAAATTATAATTTTTCATCAAATAAATAATTAAAATATTTGATGGAGGAAACAGGTAAATAAATAGAAGCTTCAATATGGTTTGATAATGTGATTAAAATATAAAAGTATTTTCACAAGGGAGGTTTTTTGGGTTGTAAAGTTGGATGAATAGTGATTTTAACTAGAAGAAGATTTTAGTGGAAGGTTATGGGAAGATGGACATGGTTATGGGTTACAATACAACAGTTTTTGGTGAGATCATTTTTCGCTGGATTAGTGTTTGATTTTACAGTATAATGTGTCTTCATATAATTTCATATATACCCCACCTAATTAACATAACCTTAGAAAATCCAAAATTATTTAGGTTCTCCTTTTATTACCCAAACAACTTGGTTGGAGAGGGAATGGATGCTTGAGTACTGCATTTTTCTAAATCTCTATTTTGGATATTTTATAGTTGTGAGGACCATAGGTATAATATTTTATTTGTTTCATAATGATGGTATAATTAATTTTTAAATATTTATGGAATGTATCATAATTGTTTCTATAATGGAACGATGAAGAAGTACATCTTGATTCAGATACCCTACTATTTTGGAAATATTAATTGTAGAACATACATTGATAAATTGTGTACAAATATTAGGATTGTTATGGTTCGTTGTTACTTTATCCAAATAGATGTTTGGAAACTACATGTGTTGGGGAAAATGGGTCTTTGGTCCTTCTAAAATCCGTTTTCAAATGATAGGTATGATTTCATGGATATAAAAGGTATGGGATTCCTATTTCATTTTCAATTAAGGTTTCAATGTAACAACCCTATGGGGGATTTGTGTGGGATAACGACTTTGTATATTACTATATTATATGGGGATGAGATATTTAGTGAGTCAGACTTATTAAGGATAAATTATATTTAATATCATAGGATATTGGTGGTTTTATTATTTATTCACTAATGACTTATTATAAATCTTCAATGTTTATATGATTGATCTTGAGGAGGATCCTACTGATTTTAAATTTATTCGAATCCCTAAAAAATGATCAATTTTTTCATTTTCCTATTGTGTGTTTTGAGATCAGGACGAATCGTACAGGCTCAGCGCATAGATATTTTATTTCTATTCCTACCTTAGATGATTTATTTCAATATTTTTATAGATACTTTTATTTGTATATCATTTCATACATTGTCCTTATTGTGGGATCATTGTATTACCTTATTTTATTGAATTTATTTTTATACTTATTATTATTTTCATGGAATATATTAGGTTAATTATTCCCATTTCCAATTTTATATCCTTTATGCTTGTTGTTATCTAACTTCATATTGGTTATGGGCCTATAATGCCAATATAATCTTCATTGCAACCCCTGGTTGGGTTCCCATTATGGGTGGGTCATGACACATTAACACTGGAATGTGAGAATGTTATAGGAGGATTAATAATCGATTGAGGTTATCTATATTGTAAAAACAAGAAATTAATTGATATACTTTTTTTCATAAAAATATATGTATAACGATATTTTAATATAGTTTTGGAAATAAAAAATGAATATAAATAAATCATTGTATTATAACATTGTGGGTATTAGTTTGGTGAAAACATTTACCATAATGGTACTTGAAATTATACAAAAAAACTAATTCACAATAATATATTGTTATTTTTATATTAGAAATAATATATAACTTCTAACTTTAATAAAATATTTCCCATACAAAAACATTTAATAAATATAATGGATAACTATAACTGTTTGTGTAACTCTTGTGCATAATAATAAATGTTCTATGATATATGTTAATAATTTTCAAAAAAAAATTCCTTACTCTATCATTGAAAAATAAATTTCATAATATAACATTAAACTATATTTTTCTAATAGATTGTCTATGATTTTTGTTGTTTGGAATTGAATTTAAGAATTTCTATCCCATGAACATTATATGGAATACATATGAATAATATATCTTTATATGGAAATAAAATGATTTAAATCTCCATTAAAATATCCATTTCCAAATATGTAGATAAATGTACTACTTAATGAATAACATAAAATAATTTTCTAGAAAAATGAAACATAACAACAATTTCACCAGTCGAAAACTAAAATTCCTCCAATAAGAATTTAAAATTACTCTTATGTAAGAATTTCAAAAAAATTGTAGACAAACCTATCAAAAAATAATAAATGAAAATTAGGATAATTTTATATTGTATTTTTAAAAACTCATATTGAAACGGTTTGGGAAAATAACACATTAGATTGATTTTCATTTTATTCATTTGGGTTAAAGAATTAGTTTGAGTAAAAATATATTATTTTTCCCTTTGTATTGATTGTATGATGAGGTTTTGGAATATTAAAAAATAATTGTCATTCATAAAATAAACATTATATCATTTATAGTAATTCATATTCTATATTTATATATTACTTATTCTTAAATTTATTAAATGATTCAAGATTCATTGTAAGAATTGTTTATGAGAACACCCATTTATAGAACGTAAAAATGAATATATATTTAAAAACAAAAACTCTATCAATATTGGAAAATCAAATGTAAGGTTAACATATAGCATATTCTCAAAATTCCAAAACAAATCAAAATTATTTTCAATAATTATTACCAAAACAATATTTTTTCTTCTATTTTCATTATTAAATGTTAATTTTCGAATATTAATAGACTTTAATTTATAAAAATGTGTCTTATATCGTCATAGGAAAAATAACTTGTTAGATTTATATTTAATTTCATTCAGTAAGTAATCAAATAATTGATAGCAAGTGTCTAAAATTATTATGATAATTGAAGGTAATTTTTTTAGTTTTGATCATTACATACATGTATAAAGAATATAAAACATTGTTAATTCTATAAATACAATTTAAATTATTCTAACCCATTTCATTCCAATTAAAGTGTGGATTTTTTCCGATAGATTTTAAATGAATTGATTTTTTATATCCGTCTGTGTAGGATATTACATCCTCATTTATTTGTTTAAAATTTATTATTCTTATTTAATGAATCGAAAATTATTTTAATGATCAAAATAAACATTTGATCATTAAATGAACATATAATATTATATTGATGATTCGTTTATTCTTGTTGTTCAAAAATAAATAAATTATTATTTTTCCAAAATTTTCTGTCAATATTACCTCATTTTATATATTTGTTTCAATGAGTACACACTATATAACATAAAATAAATATATAATTGTTAGGGTAAATTTTTCATCATAATAGATACATCATTTTATATTTTTATATATTTTTAAATAGTAAAAATAAAGAGACGGTCATTGTCCTAAATTTCTCTAACAAGATTGAATTTTTTTAATCACATTTAAATATTTTAATCTTAGTTATAACTTTTTTTAATTTTATATAAATAAGTAAACTTATATAATTCTTGTAATATCAACCATTAGATTGAAATGTTATTTATTATAATTGGTTAAAAATAAATTAAGGATATGTGTTTTAACATTTTTCAAAATTATGAGGTTATTTACTGACTTTTTAACATTCGTTTGACATTTAAATAATATAAAATAGATTAAATTCTAAAACTATTAATTATATTTTTACATTAAAATCAAATATTTGTTTGATATAATGTATTTTCCAAAATTTTAAAATAAATATGGAAATCGTTATTCAAAAATTTTATGGAAATCCCTACTTATTTATATTGTTTTGATTATTTAGGAAAATTATAATAATGAAAAGAATTTTAATATAAAAATACATGTTTTAAAATTCTAGAAACATAATTCATATATATATATATATTTCTATTTTAATCATTATATAATAAACAAATGACCATTAAACTAAATATTTCTGGAATTTGATTCCCATTTAATTATTTTTAATAATTTAAAACTGTTATATGAAATTAAATGCCGATATTATTTAAAACAAAATTATTAAATAATTAACGTAGATTATTTACAGTGAAAAGTTAATTTAAATTAATATTTACAAGAAAATATTTAAATAGGTGTCATATAAACACATTCTAAAGATGTTTGGAAACATTCTAACATGATGTTTATTTCATGATCATTCTTAAATGACAATATTTTAGCACCTGAACGTATTTTAATAATAGTATTTCCATGGTTATAAAAATATAAAAATACATAATTAATTAATAAAAAAATTTAAAAGAAAATATTTTTATTAAAAAAAATATTCAGATGTTACGAACACTATTTTTGGGGTGTTTGACCTATGACGAAATATGACATGATTCATAAATTTAAAAATATAGTATACAAATTCAAAAATATTTATTTACTTAAAAAACTAAATAAGTATTAAGAATATGAAAATATTATTTATGATATATTTTTTCAAAAGTTAAATATTATTATATATACAATAAAAATCATTATCTATATAAAAAATTTATTTTATTATTTATTATTATTTCACTCATACCATGTATCGTTAAATATAATCATACAGTACTAACAATGAAAATAATATTGCAACAAATTGTAAAGCATGTTGTTAAAATAAAGTATATATAAGGATGATGATTTTTTATTACCTTTTCTTTTAAAACATTTGTAACATCTCATTCCATTCAAAATAAATATCATTGACTTCACCAATTTTTCTTGTATAGAAGTAAGATAGGATCTTATGAATAAGCATATGTTATTTAACTATTGTGAGAATGTGTAAACATTATTTAAATGACTCTATATAATGTTACACTATTAAATTTTAGAAAAATAAAAAAGCAATAATGATAATATTTAGATAAATATGATATTTACAATTATAATAAAAGTGCCAAACCATTAATTTTTAAGGATTTAATTTACACTACCATGACTAATAATATCATGAGTCTCTTTCTTATATGTATTTAATTAATATAGTGAGATAAGTAACATTGTTTTATAAAATTATATCTATAAAAACCATATTATATTAAAATGTGCCATATTTCACAATGGGGGAAATCAAGTATATGGAAACAACGTTATATATTGAATAATTTTGTGTATATAGACTAGAAAACAATTTTTTTTATTCCCAAATATCAATTACGATTATATTTTTTGATAAATAAATCATAACACTAAAAAAACCCATTTATTATAATGTGGAAACTGTAAATGAGAATCAAATTTTCCATAATATAAAACATTTAATGTGAAAAAAAATTACCTTTATTAAAAAATAGTCATGATGTTCAACATAAATTATTCTTTATTCTTACTCATCCTTAAAACATGTAAATTGTATTTAAAATGTTAGTCGATAAAAAACATTTTAAGGTACATAAAAGGAAAATTCATTTTTTCAAGTGAAAACATGGAAAGACATAAATTTTTTACCTTTATCACAATATTATTTGAGCATATGAAATATTTATATTCATATGAAAAAAACTATTTTTCACAAATGAAATAATTAAAACTAAATGAAGGAAAATATATTCTATTTTATATAACATAGAGAATTATATTCATTACCCATGTTAAAATCATGTAAGAAATAATTACACCCCATCTAAATCCAAAGGATAAACCACCCTAGTAAACACCCATAGTCTTCCCTTTAATGATACGTAACATAACCTAATTCATTGGAGAGTTGTATTGGGATCAACCACTATTTCATCTATTTCTGACTCACCCATCATATAAGATGTATCAGACTCACCTATCATAATATAAAATTATCATGTACTATATCATAAATAAAACATTTTACTATTCATAATTTTCATCATAAATCCCCTAAAAATATATTCTTAACAAATACACAAAACATATTTGGATATTAATAAATCCATTACAATTAAAAAACAATTAAAAAAATTAAAATTAAAAAAAAATGTAATTTAGGGGTTTTCATTAAGGAAAACATAGAATCCAATAAATAAATAAAAACAATATTGGTTTCATCAATGGGAAAATTTTATTACTCATTTTATGTTAAAATAAAACATTCCTTTTTTTACTTCTGTAAAAAAAATTCAAAGCATTTTGTAAGAAACATCATTTTAAAAAAATATGAAATAAATAAAAAAAGTTATATAAAATTTAGTTTTTAATTCATATAGTTATTTATAAGTACATATATACAATTATTTTTTAATGGGAAAAGAATAATAATATTTTAAAAAAATCATTAAAACCTTTAAAAACATATTTTTATGTTAACGAGTCCATCACCTTTAGTACGGATCGTGAAATAAATTTATTATATATCTTCATAAAAAGTATGTGATAATTATTTATTTTCTCAAGAAAATTTCTCATTTTTTATTCCTTGTATTTATTTCCGTGTCATAATATATTTCTTAATTATTTAAATTCATGTCAAGCATATTGATGATATTCAACTCATATATCCAAATTTAATTGTGTGTGATGACAGACATTGAAGGGGACATTATTCCATAATCTATATAATAATAATCATGAGAAAATTATAATTTTAATACATATATTATACTTTTAAATCCTACCATGAAATATGTTTAAGAAAAATGAATTACTATTCAATCATGGAGATTCTAGGTCATACCTACACATGAGTAGCGTTTCCATTTTTCAATGATCACGATTCGAATAAGGTAAGTCATATTTTATCTTTATATAATGATGATTTTATAATTAATTTCTTATTATAGCTTTAAATAAATTTATATATATTATCCATGTGATATTTTATGAAAAATGATTCAAATCACGTCATTTAGGTGATAATCCATACGTACTCACAAATGACATAATCATTTTTAAATGGGTATAAATCTAAGAGGAATGGTGATATTTTATCTTTCTAAGATAATTATTTTGTCATTAATATCATGTATATAAATTATGTCCATATTTATAATCAATCCTTTAATGTGGTTATGGAAAATGAATTACATCAGTTCATGAGGCAGTAGTCATCTATACACATGAATGACAATTTCATTTACAAAGTTGATGGAAGAGGTGATGAATATAATTTATTAAAATTAAAAAAACATATAAGTATATTTAATATACTTTTTTTATTTCTTCATCATGTTTCAATAATATTTGAAATAGTTATAAGAAGAAATAAAAGTAAAATATTCACTTAAAATCTATAACTACTATTAGGACAACCTCATTTCATTACACTTAACTTCTACTAAGGATTCTATTATGAATAAACTAATACCAATATAATGTGAGTAGGTATATTGTGATAGGATTTTAGTATGTATTGGTTGATCTAATGTTCTCAAATTTTGTAAGGGAGATAGAAAAGTATGTTGCCTTTTATAAGTGAGGGTAGCAGAACTTTTGGAATTTTCCAATGTATTAAATAAATATAAATTAATGTTCATGTAAAAAATGGATCCAAATTTATATATTTATAATATATAATGAGTATGGTTTGAAATAATCTCATTAAATAAATTATCTAAATGTTTATATTATATTTTTACCCTAATCTCTTGATTTAAACCCCCCCCCCCCCACACCTTAAACCATCTGACAACTATAACAATATTAGTTTTTTACTAATTAAGGTTAAATATAGTGAATATAAATAGAAAATTTAAATATAAGTAAAATTATTAATGTTAATTAATATCCTATTAAAATTTTCAAATATTTTATTTTTATGAATTATAAATAATTTAATAAAATATTTTTTCTAAGTAATATCATTAATAACTTTTTTAGAACTAATCAGTTAAGTTGAATATGGAAACAAATTTCATCAAAGTAATTTAAATATAATCCATTAACACCTCCATAATAAATCATTCTCTCTATAAAATTCATTGAATACCTAAACATACCCAAATAATATTACTTATATATTTTTTTAAATTATTTACTTAATTTATATCCTCCTTGCACAAGCACTATGTTGGTGTTGCATATGCATTTAAAGTATTTAATTAATCCCTATAACATAAAAATAAATTATGATGAAAGAAAAATAATATATATTTATTATAACAATTTATTACCAATATAAAAATTTTTTATACCTACCAAAAAATATTATAGATTTTAAAATCTAGAGTGGCATTTATTAATTTATATATACATAAAATTATTTAAAATCCATTTCCAAATATAATGGAACCAAATTACTATAAATTAAAATATATTATATGGAAGGTCAAATCACACTCATTAAATATTTTAAAGGAATATTTTAAGGTTTTTTTATTCCTTATTATATTATATTTAACCATAATTAACCGATTTATCCTTAACAACATGATAAATATTTATTACTGTAATTATTCTTAATAACACAAAATTAGACGGAAATATTTACCCAATTTAATCATTATCAAAAATATGGAATCAATTTTTACATATTAAATTTATAAAAGTGGAATAGATTAATTAAACCATGAAATATAATAAATGAAAAATATATTCTAAAAAATCATTGAATCCACAAAATGTAATTATATCAAAATTAGGTTTATTTATAGTTCATATGTAATTATTTATATTATTTATAATTAAATAGTTATTATTCTACTTTAATATGAAATATTACTTTAAAATTAATATATTTAATTATATGAAATGATATTTTTACAAAAAAATATACATTTTTCTATATTCCGTGAAATTAATCTTTTCAGAAAAATTCCAAAAAAATCAACATGAGATAATTTTTACATTATAAATTAAAAAATTAAATCACTTTTACCAAATAAAATCATTAAACTTTATATAAATAATTTACTACATTTTCTCACAAAAAATCAAAAAATCCATTTTCGAATAATTTTTTTTGATGTATAAAGTGACTTTATAGGAAATTTGAGTACATATTTCAAAATAATTGAATAAATAACATTCATATTGTAGGAATTTTATATATATTTCATAATGTGATTAATAATATTCTTTCCTACCAATTTAACTACTATCTTATAATTATAGAATTAAAATAATAATATTTCTTGCTTTGTTTAAACATGATGTTTAATGTTGTATATGTTGTTGAAAATAGTGTAATTTTAAAAATATCAGGATATTATATAATGGATCCTATATGGCATCGTGTTATCTAAAAATATATCCCATATAAGTTTGTGATGATGTTTTTCTTCATTCTTCTATAATTATACATAAAATATTTAGTAGTATTTCATCTGTTGAAAATATTTTGAATGTAATATATGTTTAAAATCTTGAAAACTTTCATTATAGAGTTGATTTATATGTGGGAATGAAAATATTACAATTTCATGTTTCACTAATTTAATACAAGATTCATAAATATTAAAAATATGCTCATCTATCAACATATAAGTTACCTAAGTACCAACTATCAAAAGATTCGATAGTTGTTGTGTATTTTGATGTGGATCACATTGAATTCCATACACTAGAAATATTTCAATGAATATGTATGTGTGTTTATATATATAAATCATAGTAAATATCATCTTGATGTTTCTTAAATAAAATAAAAAATAAAAACAATTTATTTTTAAAATATAATATAATGATCAATTTTTGGGTTTATCAATTTTTTTTATAACCCACCTTTATCATCTAGTATATAAATGTTAGTATTTATTAGTCTAAATTTACAATAATATCTAATATGTGCTTATGTATTCTAAAATTAGTAACTTTGTGCGGGTCCAAAACATTTCCCTATAATTTTAAAATACATCTCAAAACACTATTAATCCTAAATAAGTTATTCCTCTTAACTTATAATATATAGATCATCATGTCATTACACATGTTAAAAAAATCATATGTAATCAAAAAAATTATTAAATTTTTCTATATAATTTTAATTTATTTTATAATTTCATATCATTCAAATATCTTTTTGATATTTTAGAAAATTATTAGCCTTTTTATTTATTCAACATAGCTCATAGTGAACATTAATAATTAACATAACTATTAAATTCAATTATCATTCTAGGAAACATACCACTGAATGTGAAATAATATGTTTTAAACATAAAATATCATTTAATTGATACACCACCTGAATTTTCTATCATAAATTAGTGGATCCAAATATATATCACCATCCTTGCATAGTTTTGTATCCCTAGAATAAATAAAGACAATATATTGTATATTCACTTCATTCATCTCAATAGTGATTAGATTTAATTTACCTATTTAATTTACTATGTATTATAAGTTCTTTATTGTATTTAAATATTATTCAAGTCATATATTGATAACCAAGGGAAAATGTTTCAGGTGTTTCTTGCAAATTTAATTTTAATATTATCATTTTTTTATTAAAAATAGTCTATTGGGTTTGAATGTTCCCTATATTCATTTTATTGATTATAATTTGTTGTCAAATAATTTTTTGTATCCAAACCTCCACACATTTTTCTAATTCAGGGAATGATTGGAATGTATCACAAAAATTTTATGTACTTTATTCAAATTTATTTAATTGATATGAATCAGAATTAGAATGGTTTTTAGTGAATAATTATATTTAGTTAGTAGGAAATTCATAAGATTTTGTGTATTTCATACCAATGTAACATAATATTCATTTAGATTTATATGTTAAAAAATTAATCCAAATATCATCTGTTAATATATTTCCCACATAATAATTTATTTCAATAAGTCTATTTTAACTCTTTATATGTCCCTCATTAAAATTATAATGTTTTTTATTCTAATAGATTTCGATATTTGGTACAAATATCACGCAAAAACAGATTTAAAAATTTAATTATCCTATAACACTTTTTCGAATGTTATTGATGTTCTTTAACCACTATGGTCATTTTATCAATATTTTCTACATATTCATATACACTAATGCTAATATCCAATGGTTTATAAACTATATTTTCATTTAGGTCGACATATACCTTTTTTTATCCTCATGTATAGTTCGAAAATATATAACTCATTTTAATTACATTGTTGGTAAGTTGTTATTCTTAAACATCTAGAACAAATATTATTGAATAGAAACAAAGTAACCAAATCCTCATAATTATAGAAATGTTATTTTCATTATCTCATGAGAACATGATTAACTCTTTCACAACATCCATGTAAATATTTTTCATATAATCAGTATCCCTATAATTAATGTTCATATTCACCGTGATACGCTTCAAAAAATTTAACACTAATAAAATTAAATTAAAAGAAACAAAACCATATATTTAATTATCAACAATTAAAAAATAAATATATATATATATGGAATATACAGATTAGTATTTTATTGAGTGAAAACACAAAGGGACATGTAAACTTGTAAAATGATTCATAATTATGATAACATGATAAATTTTAGTTATAAAGATCCCAAAAAAATAATAAGACACTATATAAATAGCCATGATTCTAATTTATAAGATAATGAATGGTTATAAATTTGATTTAAAAAATTATGAAATCATCATCAATCAAATTTCTTTTTCTTATATTGGATTTTTTGATTATGATGATCATTATATAATTATCCATTACTATCATCCTCTACAAGTATGCAGTATGACATATAATACTCTTCTTAAAATAGTTCATCCCATTAACCCTGATTTATAAAATATATCACTGATATCTTTCACTCCACAACTTCATGAAATTATCCACATTATTCTAGAATAATAGTAACCACATTATCTGAAAAAATAACTTCTGGTTCTTCCAATAGATCCATGCTAGTAGCTTCAACTATATTTTTTATTTCACATTTACTTTTTTATATTCTTGTATTATATTCATCAATTATTAATACATTATTCTATCTTCTTACCACCATGGGTTCTTACTCCCAAGACTGAAAATAATTGGAGGAAATTAAAGCATAATCATTTTTTTACATTAATATCATTTTATGTTCTATATAAATATCAAACATTTGGGGTGTTGTAATTTTTATTTAAATATCCCTTTTCCAATTACAATGTTTTTTTCTAAATTTTATTCATTTTTTCTCCCTGCACTAGCGAACTACAGTGATCACTAACTGTTATCCCAAGTTTTAAAAAAAATTATTTTTCATTGAATTTTCTAATTAAGATTCAAACAATAAATATTTTTAATTTATGATTAGTAATAGTTTTTTTTTATTTTATTTTTTCCTCAAACCATCATATATAAAAGATTATTACTTTTAACAACCTACATTAAATCACTTATATGTTTGGTCCTTAAATATAAATAAAATTTAAAAATTTATCATTTCCTTTAAAAATATATTTTCTTATTATTCTAATGGAATTCATCTCTAAAAATTGATGTTCCATGAACTAAAAATTCCAATTAGTCGCTAAATGAAACATTAATATAATGTAGAAATAAATATTTACCTCTTATATAGCCTTTATATCATTATTGGAAAACATAACACCATATGTTTTTAGTAAAAAATGGTTTCATCCCTAACCCATTAGGTTTTAAAGAAAATACTTCCTCAGTATAATCAATTGAAATATTAGAATTGATGGATATAGTATACACTATTTTCGTCATTAATTCACACTTAAAAAATAATTGGTTTCTAATCATTTTATTTTAAATCTATGACTTGTTAAGCTGGAGATAATAAACTAAGAAGTGGTTTTTTATGACCCAATAAATTCTAGAGGTTTATAATTGTGTTTTAATTCATTTTTTTAGAAATAAAAAATATTTAGGAGGCATGAATAGAACATATTCCACACTAGAGAGTGGAGAAATTTTTTGGAGTAGAGTACATGTCTAGTGATTCAAATTATTCTACCTTGAAATATAATTCAATAATTATTATGTAATAAAATGGATTTAAAGGGGACATAAATACTTTTGTAAAAACACATACCTATACATTGTCTTATAATGATATGAAGTACCACTAAACTTAAGTGACATCCCTTAGAAACCAAATATTTTTAACAAATTCAATTGAATTATGAAATATTTGTTGGATGATTTAACCATTATAAACAAAAAACAAAAAAGAAAAAAAGAATAATGTTTACAAAAATTGTATGTTCTATGAAATGTAATTGTGGAAATTAATATAAAATAAAAAATATTATCTATTTAATATAGGAAAAGTACAGAAAGAAAAACTAATATCCAAAAAAAAGAACAACTCGGACCCAAAGGTAGAAATTATATAGAATCCCAAATATGAGAAGATCTCATGATCCACCTGAATAGTTCAGTATAAATACAATAATATGAATTACTAGTGAAATTAAAAATCCCCCATTCATATATTAGAGACAATATTGTCAACATATGTACCAAATTTCATGTGTAACAGGTCAGTAATCATACCCAATAAGAATGCCTCAATACCTCCCAAACACACTACTAGAACCAACACTAATAGAAAATAGCCCTATATCCATAGTTTTAAGATAAACTATGAGTATAGGTATAATATACCAACTTATACCCACGGTGTTCCAAAACCGTGGGTATTGGTCACCTAGAGCAACGATTTCACCCAAAACCGTGGGTGTAGGTTTTTTTGATGACTTATATCCACGGTTTTCCAAAACCGTGGAAGAATAGTCACATATACCAACTATTATTTCCTAAACCATGGGTATAAGTGTTTTTTTCAAGGAATACACCGACGGTTTTGGAAAAACCGTGGGTATTAAAAAAATTTCAAAGACCTATACCCACGGTTTGGAAATACCGTGGGTAAAGCTTTCCCGCATTATAGTGGAAAAAAACAAATCTTCGGGACAAAAAAAATTGTCGGTAAAGCCTATACCCACAGTTTTCCCTCCTATACCCACGGTTTGAAATAATATATTTAGGTACATATAAACAATATAAAAAAAACGGTGTAGGCCAGTTGGTGAGTCTTTGTGGGTCAAATCCGCCAGTTTCAGGATCAAAACTCATGCACTGCTTTTTTCCTAATAGAGCGAGCGAGAATCAAATTTAAAAATAAATATAGATAATTTAATTTTATTGTAGAGTAGATGTGTTTGTTATTGGTTGTACGATTTTAGGGATATCCATGAGTTCAAAACCTAGAAACACATTTTTTTCTTAATATGTATGAATATTAATATATTTAGAAAAATATAGGTATGCATTAATGTAAGTGTTGTAGGTGATGTAGTGAGGTGCACCGAGTGTAAAAAGTAGTTTGCGGAAGATGTGGGTTCAAGACTTCGATGCCTGGATTTTTTACTAAATTTATACCCATAATTTTAAAAACCATGGGTAAAAGGAATTGACAACATGGAAATGTGTATGAGGCTTTGACAAAGTGAAAAAAAATAAATGCCCACAGTTTGGAAAACCATGGGTATAAGATGTGGACCTATCCTAAATCCTTGGTTGCCCACAGTTCCCTAAACCATGGGTATATGCTATACCAATGGTTTTGAACTGTTGGTATAGATCATTTTTTCAGTAGTGCAAAAAGAAGTTAACATTATAGTTTCAATAAATAGGAAATGAAATTTTAAATTGCTTTATCCATAATTATATCACTGAAAAAGTACAACACAAATTTGTTTCAATTCACTTCGAAACAAAACATCATGTTCTCATACATACCCACACATAATCACGATGAAGGGAAATCCTTATACGTGAGTGAGGTGATTCAACATTCACCCAGATGTGACTTGGTGATATA
The DNA here is from genome assembly GCA_963277665.1 of Viscum album. Classification (NCBI taxonomy): domain Eukaryota; kingdom Viridiplantae; phylum Streptophyta; class Magnoliopsida; order Santalales; family Viscaceae; genus Viscum; species Viscum album. The sequence continues at coordinate 849,888,180 of OY728119.1, read as the reverse complement.
TCCCAATATGACACGATTCTAGTGGGGAACACTAATATTGTACCAATCAGGCCCCATATTATTTATATATTTTTTCACACCCCATATATGGATTTTCTTTGTTCTCATCCCAAATTCAATTTAAAACTAAAAAAATCTCAAAATTCACAAAAATTTGTAATTAAAAATTTCCATTCCAACTTATTTGATCCATGTATTTTTTAGAAAATATTTAATAATTTTTTGATTGAAAATATATACCATCAAATATATGTGAATATCATTATTTTAAAGACCAATAACTAAATGATTTTATAATCAAAACCCAAAAAATTGTTCTTTGAAATCCAAAAAGATTCATTAATAATATAGAGATTTATAATTTCAGATATATTGGATACATAGAAAATCCAAATGAATATTAATATCATTAACAAGAACAAATAATGAACGCTGGTTCAAGTTTCAAATCACACCATATATTTTGAATGACGAATCTTAATAAGAGATTGAACTTTTTTATAGATCTCTCTTAACGAAGCCTTGAATCAAGTATCAAGTCATGTATAAATAAAAATCACATTAATCTAGGATAGAAAATTATTGAAATTAGTTTTTAAATTTGACATAATCTCGCATTCTATCTCCCTTCAAATACATTAATTACTCCCCTAATAATAGGTCTCAAATTGAGAAATTCCCAAAATCATTTGAATATCACATGGGATTGGTGGTGTCAACCACGGTGCTGGAACCTTAAATATCACCTAATCCATTGACCCACTATGCTGATTCACAATAAGGTACTAAAGAAACTCAATTTTTTGGACTCATGACAAAATTTTCTATGATAAGGTTATGGTTCTCCACCCATGTTCAACATCCATATTGTAATGAACCAAACATTTGTGATTGAAATTTCTCCCTTATAATAGTAATTTTATATTGTACGAATCACATAAAATCACTTTTATATCATAAAAAACTAATAAATGAGAATTAATGAAATACGAAGTATTTTTTGAATGTAAGGAATATATAATGATAAAATAGTAACCTGACCTTTGGAATAGTATTATGACCCTTATGAACAAGAAACTAGAAAATGAATAGTAACCCTACCCATGATAGTATAAATAAAATTTAGGCATCTTAGAAATTAACATATGGTATAATTATGTCATAGCCTATGTAAATAAATGTTTAAAATAATATTAATTATATTTTTGAATTTTTCTAACTTGTAAATATTTATATTGATTTTTATGATTAATTCTATGATTTAAAAGAAAATTTATTTACATTAAATTTATATATATTTTTATTTTATTTTTTTATGATATTAATAAAATTAAATGACATATTTATTATTTTTTAAAAGTGTTCTAAAATCAATTATAATTTGAAAATATGTATTTTCCCTCGAAATGATGATTTTAATCAAAAATTAAAATTACTCATATTTAGAAATATATTTCATAAAATGGAGTTTATTTTTTTATTTTATAGGTTAAAAAATGGTTATGAGGATGTTTTGGTTTTATTTTAAATTCATAAATTTTTGATGAATTATAAAATATGATAATTTACAATAAAAGTTAATTATATAAATTATGGAGTCATAGATGATGTAAATCTGATGTAAGAAAACAAAATTTGAAAATACACTTCATTATTTTTCATGTATTTATAGATAATTCTCTAACAATTCATAATATTTTGCCTATATAACAAACTAATTAATACAATATGGAGAAAACACACCTCTCCAACCCTATAAATTCTACAACTCACCCCTCTTCTCCTCACATATGTTAAGAATTGAGACTTGCCCAAATTCTACCCATTACTCTTTCGTGTCCCCTTACCCATGTCCAATAGATCTTTCTCTAATCAAAATTAAAATATTTCCCAAAGTAGGTTTTCTAAGAGGAAATATTTTAGAGGTAAAATCATCATCCTTTATCTTTTAATTTAATTTAATTTATTTTTTATTTCCTTATTCTATCCCCACCTCTCCCCATCCAAATGACCTCAAAAATTAAAAACCTTAAATATACTAGAATTATTTCATTTTAATGCATGATCTATAACTAAACTCTTCCCTCTATATCTTTTATTCAAATAACTAAATTGTTGTCTGTGATGTGTCAATTTGCCGACATCATGGGTGATGCACTTTCTTTTTCCATTAATGAATTAAAGGATGTCAATAAAACTATTATAATGGTTGATTTTTTTAAAGAAATCTGTTAAAACATTATTTATGTTCTAGAACATACATATATTATAAATACTAATTGATAATATAAAATATGTTCATTATGATTGAAAACCTTCCAAAATTTACCTAAAACGACCATCATTAACATTTATGTATTGATTCATTCTCATACCATATAACCAAATTATTTATTAGATAATTTAAACATCTCTAATATAATTAATTACAAATAATAATAATCCTATAAATTTATCCACATTTTACATGAAAATCTATTCATGCATACAAGTGAATCGATCATGAAAACTATGAAAATAAACACTCTCAAATGTTGAAATTAAACACTATAACTCATCATAAATCTAATAAATGAACATAATAAAACCATAATGAATCAAATTCATGTAAATGTTTTTTATTTTTTAATTAATCATTCCAATGTGATTGCAATGGATATTAAAGTGAAGAAACCATCCAGACATAAGGTATGGGGAATTCTCAAACCCAACTCTCTCCATTTTGGTTTTCCCTATTTAACCAGATTTTCTGTATAGATATTCATTTATCTTTCCTTATATATTATTTCATCATCATTATATTATCTATTGTTTTTTATATTCATATTATGAGACTGGTTTTATGGAAAATGCTACTGTTTTTTAAAAAGAACTCTTCTTTCAAAAAGATATCTTTTACTTCTCATATGAATGTTTCTTAATAAATCATGATTGATACCATCAATATTATTCCATTTTTATCTTGGTAAATCAAAATTTTAAGAATATATGATTCTAAAATGAAAACCATTCTTTTATATAGGATGTGTTATATGCAATATTGATATATGTTCTATGTGGCATAGATGATAATGTAAATGTTATGATGTGATGTGTGAACCCAAAATTATATAGCACTCTAATGAATTGGGAAATTTGATGTTTCTAATGAGAAAAGTGAAATGTTCATGACCATGATTCTACATTTTTTCTCAACTATGTGTGGAAATTGAACAATTTGATGTGATTTTTTATTTTTATGTATCACATCACTTCATAAAATTATCTAATCCTTCCTCTCTTGATTATGAAGATGAAGTTATGATTATGATAACCCCAAGATATATTTTTTCATGTTATTATCAATAATTTTCTTGGATTTTGTATCACCCCATTCTTTGATGTTTATCCTCAGGTGACTAATTATGCCAAGGATAATTCTGGGGCCAATAAATAGTCTAGAGAATAACAAATTAAATACATAGTTACGTTTTACTTTAAAATGTTGTGGGGGTCCTAATTTTTTCAAGGAAATAACCCTTTGTATCCTAGTAATGTAATTATTATATGTTTTTTATCATTAAAATGATGTAATAGTAATGTAAGATAAAGGAATATCACTGTAGTTGGTATCAAAGCACATTTTAGTTAATTTCGAAATTAGTATTAAAGAACCTTAGTGGAAACCCATAGTTTGATAATATGTATAACTATGAACCAAATCATATTGGTTTTAGAATATTATAAACATCAGGATCCCATAAGATATGTCTTCATACTTAGTTTCACAAAGGATTGAATAATTTATTCATGGATTGTTACCTTATTTTTTATTATAATATTTAGTATTTTAGACAATGATGGGAACCAGGAGAAACCAGGCCCACAACCAATGTGATGGACAATGCATCGATTTGTTGAATGACATCCCTAAGGATTTGGGATGTTGAGTTCAATGTTAAGTGGTTATTATTACACAGTTATCTCAAGTTATGAACAATAACCTAAAAAATGTGGAATTCCCACATTCACCTAAGAGGGAGAAATATGGTATCAACTGTTTTGTAATGAAAAGACCACTATTTTTAGTGGATAATTCATTCCAAAAGTGAAAGAATAGTGGTTAAACTCAATGGATATGAACATTTTTTTGCATCACTGCTCCAAGATAGAGAATGTGACTCTATCCATTTTCAATTTATATGGAGAGTCTGATAAATTCAACGATTTTTTAAGAATACCTAGATGAAAGATGTAATTAAAGAGATTTATATGGAATAATTTGAGATAATGTTTCAGAAAAACAATTTCCCTCAAAACATTCAAGAAAATAGATAGAGAATTCATAGAGTTGAAGAAAAATGAAGGAGAATCTATCATGGACTATAGAGAAAATTTTCCAATGATTTTAAGGAATGCTTCAGGTATTGTTTCCTAAAATGATAGAAAAATTTACAGATTCTTTAGTGCATTAAAATCAATCCTTTAAAAGACTCTAGTAATTAGAGACTTTTATAGTTACGAAGATATTTCTTGATGTGATCTCAAAGTTGAAATAAAGTTTAGAGAATGGTTTCATGGATGTGGTGATAATAAAAAGAAATTTGGAGTTTCAAACTATAGGATCTAATGAGAATGGTGGAATGAAATATCCACCTCCCATATGTAAAAAATGTGGGAAGAAGCATCCTAATAAATGACTCAAATAAATGTGGAAATGCTTTATGTGTGGGAGAGGACACCAAGATCATGAATGTCTGAAAGACATGATGAAGTAGGACCATGTGGCGTCGGAAAGGAGAACCCCACTGATGGTCCAATGTTACAACTATAGAGATAAAGGGAACTATGCAATATACTATACTAAAATATTATTCCTCCAGGGTAATCAATGTCCATAGACACCGTATCCAAAGGAGTAAGTTAAGGCTTATGCTATCACTACTGTAGAGGTGGATCATGAAAAAAATAATTCAAGGTACTCTTTTTATTCGCTCAATAATGAAAATGTGTTATTTGATTCTAGTTCTACATAATAAGAAAACCTACCTTGTCAAATTCATATAGAGGAACTATAAAGCCCCAGCCTTAAACCTTACTTAATATTGAATTAAATGAATAATTCACATCCATGATCTTTTCAGGATTAGAGTTCTAGAGAATTAGGAAATAACTATTACATCTCAAAATATTACAAAGTAGAAACTTCTACTAAGTTTCCATAAAATAAAAACTCATAAAAATAAACATGTCTAGTTCTATGTTTTAGGTAGCATGAATTTCCCTTGATCCCATACTTGGCACTATTCCACGTTAAGTCCTGTGAAAAACATTTCAAAAACTTGGGATGAGCATAAATAGCTCAGTAAGGGATACACAAAGAATGAAAACTGTTATTTTTTCAAAACAACAAGAATACCATGTATAATTTACCAAAGTAATAATTTTCACCTTCTTGAAGTAGTAAAAACACTTCACTGAATAAAAGTTCATTACTTACCCTTATGTAACCAAAATATTACCATAAAATCCATTTAAAGATCATGTAACATATAAAGGTTACTTGGGACATAAACATACTTAAGTGGAATAACCATACAGTCGACTTCGACACATATCACTTAATGGAATAGCCATACGACCAGCTTCCATACATACTTAATGGAATAGCCATACGGCCGACATTAATACCCAATGCATTGGAGGTTATAATGTAACCACCCGTCCTGGTATTCACATCACCACCCGTCATATGGTTTATCATGTAACCACCCGTCAAATGTCCAAGTACCATTATAAAATCATAAGGCATAAAACAAATATAATGGAAAGAAAACATTTCCACACATTGATCACAATATATCAAATAAATATATTGACATAAAAAATCCATTATAAAAACCATTTTCAATACCAAAATAAAAGAAAATAAAAACATGGTATTTATTTTTCATTAAAAGGTAATGGCTTGTAGAGGAAGCTGAATCTCAAATAATGGTCACGACGGCAGAGAAATCGTTGTCGCCGCATACGTATGAAAAAAACATTCCCTTTTGTCGTTTAGTAAAACGCTTCATATAAAAAGATTTCTTTTGTATAAACGTAAAATTCAAAGGGATTTATACACCGTATAAAAGAAATTTGTGTATAAAACGAAAAAATGCCCCAATGAAAGGTGATTGAGACTAAGTCCCTTACAATGACGGTATCCTTGGATTAAGGATAAATCAATTACATAATTATGTGTGACAAACGAATACACCAAATATAAGTGGATAATAAGTGTAAAACAATCAGATTTTATTCACACATATTCATAGAACGACATATTCAAGGAGTACAAGCTTATCCCAAAGAATCAAAATTTGGTTAAGAAGTTCCCTTGCAAAAATTTGACGGCCTAACGGCGTCACTACAAAATTCAGACAATGAGTTGATGAGACATAAAAAGGGTATCTCATCACTTGGACATAAAATTTACATCGATAAGGGAATATTAGAACATATCCCAACATAAAAATATGTAAATTAAAAGACCCAACAAAAGAAGTCTTTTAAAAAGAGGAGGGTGAAAGGTTCCCTTACCGACATGGGTATCTTTCGAAACATACACCCCGTGAAAGAAGGACAATAAAATATTGATGTAAATACTCCTAAATGAAAGTATATTACACAATTAGTAAAATAATGGTCAGTACATACACCACTCAATGGAAATTGTGGCAAATGTAGCATAAATCTCTTGGTAATAAAAGTGAGATGAACAATCCCTTACGAAAACTCGGCAGCCTAACGACGCCACTTAAAACATCCAAAATGGATTGATGAGATCAAATAGGGTCTCTAATCATATTAAAATAATGTTTATAGAAAGAGGAATATAAAATAGCATCCCCCAACATAAAAAATATGTTCTTAAAAGAAGTGACATAAAGGATAGTATTTAAAAAGAAAGAGATAGGTTCGATCTCTTACGAAAATTCGGCAGCCTAACGGTGCCACTCAAAACTTCCAAAATGGATTGATGAGAGAGAATAGGGTCTCTAATGATATGAACATAATTAATTACAGTAATAGTAATATAAAATAACATCCCAATAACAAGAAATATGATATTTAAAAGGAATGACATAAAACAGTGTACTTAAAAAGAAAGAGAGGAGCAGGATCCCTTACCTCGGGTCCGACTTGACTTGATCATTCTTTAATATCCTGAATAATAAACTTGAGTTATTTTCTACTTTATTAAGAACATTTTTAAAGATTATTATTCCTTTTATATCACTTATTTCCATGTTATAAACATTATGTAATCATTAAGTTAATAATGTTTGTTTTGTCGATATTTGGTTCTTAAGTCGAAAGTGGACCTCTTACAATTACATGTTGTTCGTGTGGTCAAAGTTTCTTTATATCCAGAATGACATTCCTTATTTGGATATCATATATATCCAGCATATACATTTATTTATAATATCAAATTATCATTTAGAGAAAAGAAATGAAATGCACCGTTCATGGAGACGGTAAGCCGTACGTACTCATGAACGCTACTTTCACTTCTATGTCATATTAATGGAATTAAAACTATATGAGAGGTATGTATATTTTAATTCCAGAATTATATTAATAATTTAGATGTAACATAAATCATATATATCCATTATATATATGTACTCATTATAATACATTACATTTGGGGATGAGAAATGAAATGCACCGTTCATGGAGACGGTAAGCCATACGTACGCATGAACGCTACTTTCATTTCTATCTCATACTATAATGGAAAGAAAATAAAATTATATAATGTTATATTATAATTCCAGTATAACATCATATATAATAACTTTAAATCCATCCTTTATACGTCCCACATATGGCATTAACGAATCACATCACTTTGAAGGGCGGTAGTCCGCACTTCCTTAAATGAAGATATCGCGTTTACCCATAATGGAAACCATAAAGGTATTCCACAAATGAAAAATACAGAAGCTTAAGTAAAGAATAAACATATTATATATCATATATAAGTATAGAGTCATCTTAATTGCCACCTTTTAAAGTGCTAAAAGAATGTTGAACAATCATCGTTTCGGGAGGCAGAAATTCGCCATCCACAGAAACAGTATGTTTTTTAACCATTAGATGTAGGTGTGTGTAAGTGTAGCTCGAATACTTATTATAACAATATCCTAGTATATTTTAGATACTGGAGTTGTTAGAAAAGAAATGAATAAAAAGAGTTTAGGGGGTTGGAGAAGCAAAATAAAACAAAAGGACTCAAGTGAACACATTACCTTAAAATCGGGTAACTCTCGTAGATTTGAGCTCAAAGGCTTCCTTGGGAAGACATCTGCCCAAAGTGAGGCATCAAGGAGTAAAATAGGGATGTGGAGAGACAAAATGGTCAGGGGTTGTCTGAGCCAAAAGCTTTTTATGTGTGGGTAAGGACGTAGAGTTGGGGGCCTTTTATAAGAGGAGAGGAGGGTCACTCTTGGAAAGGTATAAAATGTAACTTTATTTTCAAATGAGTTTCGGATTTTAATGGTCCCACATTGATGTGTTTCGAGGATAAGGTGATAAGGGTTCGAAATCCACCCTTAAAATAGGTTTTTTACATGTTTAGGGATTAGATTTTACATTATCTTTCCATTTTATTTAAATCGTTAAATAATGAGGTCATCGCTGCATCATCATGATGTCAGAAATAATTTAATTTATTTAATGTCTAAAAATTATAAAAAAAATACTATGATGTAGAAAATAGTTTTATATTTCCAATGAATATTTATAGTCCAAAATATCATTTATTTAGACAAAATTAAAAATATTTTACTTAAGTGAGACATTCTTTGTTACATTTAACATTCTTTAAAAATAAAAAGATAACAAGTCACTTTCTCACAAAAGTGATTCCTTGGGGCCCCCAAGATTGGAACAAGGCATACCATGGTCGGCCATGAGACAACCAGTAGCCTTAGGACACATTTTGTTTTCATTTTATATTATTATGATATTATCTTATTTTCTTTAACTACCCGATTACTCATTAATCAAGATAATTAAAGATAATTACCGTCATTACTATTCATAATGTCCAAAAACAAAAGAGTCTTAATTACATAATTTTTACCTTCTGATTCCAAATATGTAATTAATTTTACCAAATTAAAAAAACATAAATTGCAATAATTAATTTAAAAAAACTTCCTGTTGTCAAAACAAATAGCGGGTTTTTTAGAAACAATATTTATAAAAAGTTTGGCACTTGTTTATGCCTAATTCTAAAGTGAAATTAATCCCAATCACCATCATTGAATTACATGGTAAAAATATATTCTAATTAAACATTAAAAAAACTTAAAAATATAATATAACCATATAATTAAATTATATTAAAAAGCAGTTGTGATGTAAAATGTAGTATTTTTCACTATTCATTGAAAAATGAACATTGTCAGAAAAATACCAAAAATTAACCCAAGGTAAATTTCAATGTCCCAATCATAAATAATATGTTTATTTTGAGAAATAGAGCTTATAAAATTTTCAAAAAGTGTATTTAAAAGGGGGTCTCCATCAAAAGGTGGTTAATCGACCTTTTAAAGAATATTAGAATGTTTACGCTTAAAAACTGGATTCATTTTCATTTTTAATCCTCTAACATTTATGGTAAAGAGTAAAAATATTTGACAAACATATATAATCATTTTTTAGTTAGTTCTGTTCATTCCCGCCATTACAATGGCTAGGCGTTAACTACCATTTAAAATAATATTATTTTATTATTAGAGTGCAACGTAAGATTCCCAAGAAACTCGTTGTTGCGTATTGGGTACGCCATCGAGCATAGAATTCCCTTTAAAGTAATATTAATATTTTATTCAAAAATATGGATAAATATAAAGATTTCATATTCTTTATTTACCTGGGGTGTTACATCCTTCCCCCCTTTTGGGAATTGCGTCCTCGCAATTTTAAAATTCGTCTTGGAAACATCCTTGAAAGTCCCACATCGGAACAAGAGTCGGTAAAAAATCAATTTAAAATAAAGAAAGATAAGTACAAAGGTCACCCTAGTTAACCCATACTAGGATTCCAAGTATGAAAATATAGACATGGAGGAAAAAAACAAAGGGTCATGTTCTGATGGAGAGTGATAGAAAACATGTTTAGGAGAAAGTTAACCACAAGAAAATCACAAACTTCTGATGCGTTAAACGGTATTCGATTCCCTAGTAGGAAAAGTTAATAGACAACATTTTTGTCTTAAGTTAATTTTTATTGAGGAATTTATTCATAAGGAAACATAATCACTTATCATGTTGACTTTCAACTTTTATTAGATTCCTTACACAATCTCATATTTTCTCCAAAAGACGAGTATTTAGGAAGACTTGTTCATATTAAGAGTACTATAATCAACTTCTAGAGAATCACCTAATCCAAAAAAGAGAACTATATACTTCCCATGTCTTTAGACTTTAACCAAAACCAAAACCAAAAAGGTTAGTATAAGATCATATAATCCAGAAAAGGATAACCCTTTATAAAAAAATCTATTCTTAATCTCCAAAATTTGTCCAAAAAAACCCAAAGTTCAACGAGGACCATTCGACAATCAATTTGTCCATAAAATTATTCAATGTAAACCAAACTAATATTGAAACCCAAATATTTGAAGGATTTAGTCTCATAGTCTTCCAAGTTAAATCATAACATTTATCTCCAAACAATATCAGTTGCTCTTAAAGTCTCGTATTGAAAAGTAATTAACCTAATCACATATCATCCATGATAGGTTAATAAATATCCATAGATAACCCAAAATCAAATTACCCTTAATATATAAAATCATCTAACTAAAACGAATCAGTCAAACTAACCAGGGAATTCACGTAGTCTAGTGGTAGGCGATAAATACCAGTTGCACTTTAGTTGTGGGTTCGATTCCCGCAGCTTTGTCCGACGTGACGGGTTGTCACACGGTCTGCGTGTTGTCCTTTTTCCAAAACTATATAATTATCAAATCATTCCCCAAAAAGAGATAAAATCATCAAAAATAACCATAACATAATTTAACCTCAATTTTATCTCAAGCCTTTCACTTCCATCATAACATATAGTAACCCATAATTACCTCAAAAGTAAGGATCATATAAACCCAGATGGTTCTTTATAACTATGTCCACAAAAGAACAGATAACTATTTCATGAACAAAATTTTCATATATTAAACATTAGGGTTACACATACTATAAAAAGTATTCTAATGTAACCCCATCATCAAAAGAGACTTAATACTCTTAAGAATTTCACCATAACTCTTGAAGCCCTTATATGTTGAAATCTTACTCATTCAACATTCTTCATGATCCATTAACCATTCCTTTCCATGTTATTCTGAAATACTTCTTTCCTATAAACAAAATCACGAATCATATCCTAAGATTCCAAAATAGGAAAACAATAGTTATGAAAAAATCCATACCTTTGATTGGTCATTTTCTATTTCTTCATCCTCAATCAGAATGGAATTTGGTATTTGTAAACTAACATTTGTATGATCATGGTGACCCCATTCCTGAAACTTCTTCATAGGACGTGTGTTTGCATAATGACCATGCACACCACATTTAAAACATTCAATTGATCCCTCAGAATGAACTTCATTCCCTTTCTTCAAGTCAATTGGATTCTTCCTTTTTCCATGGCAGGTTCTTGCTTTATGACCTTCATTTCCACATCTATAGCATATTTCTATCCCTTTGAAACATTTTACTAGGTGTTTATTTTCACATTTTTGACACATAGATTTTTTAACACACTTACCTTTATGATTATTACCTGTAGTTCCGTAGGGATTTGTTTCTCGTATATATGATGCCTTAAAGAAATCACCAAGGTTTAGGTGGTCAATAATGACTCTAGATAGTTGGTTGAGGATAATCACAAGAGTTCTCATTGAAGCTCCCATATCATTTAGTTGCTTGCTCAAAAAACTGTCAAAGTTTCCTTCACATCCACTGTTACTTTGGTGCCTTCTAGATCCAGCCATTTACTAAAACCAAAAAGGTCAGTGTGAGTATATCTACAAAACCATCATGCACTAATGAGGAAGATAAACACTAAGATATACTTACTCATTCACTTTATCTAAAACTAGGACTCTTTCCGAAATCCTAACCATTATGGTAATGTCACTTATGCTTAAAGAATACCCTAACCTCTAAAGTTATCTAAACTGACCTTTGATACCAACTATAAGGCCCAAACCTTAAAACATACTTAATATTGAATTAAATGAATAATTCACATCGAGGATCTTTTCAGGTTTAGAGTTTTAGAGAATTAGGACATAACTGTTACATCTCAAAAGATTACAATGTAGAAACTTCTACTATTTTTTCGTAAAATAAAAACTCATAAAAAGAAACATGTCTAGTTCCATGTTTTAAGTAGCATGACTCTCCCTTTATCCCATCCTTGACACTATACCACGTTATGTCCTTTGAAAAACATTTCAAAAACTTGGGATGAGCATAAAAAGCTCAGTAAGGGATACAGAAAGAATGAAAACTGTTAGTTTTTCAAAACAACAAGTAAACCTTGTATACTTTATCAGAGTAATACTTTTCACCTTCTCAAAGTAGTAAAAACTCTTCACAGAATAAAAGTTCATTACTTACCCTTCTGTAACCAAAATATTACCTTAAAATCCATATAAAGATCACATAACATATAAAGGTATCTTGGGACATAAACATACTTAAGTGGAATAACCATACGGTCGACTTCCACACATATCACTCAATGGAATAGTCATACGGACAACTTCCATACATACTTAAGGGAATAGCCATACGGCTGACTTCCATACCCAATGCATTGGAGGTTATAACGTAACCACCCATCCTGGTATTCATGGCACCACCCGTCATATGGTTTATCACGTAACCACCCATCAAATGTCCAAGTACCATTATAAAATCATAAGACATAAAACAAATATAATGGAAAGAAAACATTTCCACACTTTGATCACAATATATCACTTAAATATATTGACATAAAAAATACATTATAAAAACCATTTTCAATACCAAAATAAAATAAAATAAAAACAAGGTATTTATTTTTTATTAAAAGGTAATGGCTTGTAGAGGATGATGAATCTCAAATAATGGTCACAGGGGCGGAGAAGTCATTGTCGCCGCATACGTATGAAAAAAACATTCCCTTTTGTCGTTTAGTAAAATGCTTCGTATAAAAAGATTACTTTTGTATAAACGTAAATTTCAAAGGGTTTTATACACCGTATAAAAGAAATTTGTGTATAAAACGAAAAAATGCCTCAATGAAAGGTGATTGAGACGAAGTCCCTTACAAAGACGGTATCCTTGGATTAAGGATAAATCAATTACATAATTATGTGTGACAAACGAATACACAAAATATAAGTGGATATTAAGTGTAAAACAATCAGATGTTATTCACACATATTCATAGAAATACATATTCAAGGAGTACAATCACATCCCAAAGAATCAAAATTGGGTTAAGAAGTTCCCTTGCAAAATTTTGATGGCCTAACGGCATCACTACAAAATTCAGAAAATGAGTTGATGAGAGATAAAAAGGGTATATCATCACTTGTACATAAAATTTACATCGATAAGGATATATGAGAACATATCACAACATAAAAATATGTAAATTAAAAGACCCAACAAAATAAGTCTTTTAAAAAGAGTAGGGTGAAAGGTTCCCTTACCGACATGGGTATCTTTCGAAACATACACCCCGTGAAAGAAGGATCGTACAACATTGATGTAAATACTCATAAATGAATGTATATTACAAAATGAGTAAAATAATGTTCATTACATACACCACTCAAAGGACATTGTGTCAAATGTAGCATAAATCTCACGGTAATAAAAGTGAGATGAAAAATCCCTTACAAAAACTCGGCAGCCTAACGGCACCACTTAAAACATACAAAATGTATTGATGAGATCAAATAGGGTATCTCATCATATTAACATAATGTTTACAGAAAGAGGAATATAAAAGAACATCCCACAACATAACAAACATTTTCTTAAAATAAGTGACATAATGGAGAGTACTTAAAAAGAAAGAGAGAGGTTAGATCTCTTACGAAAATTCGGCAGCCTAACGGCACCACTCAAAACTTCCAAAATGGATTGATGAGAGATAATAGGGTCTCTCATCATATGAACATAAAAAATTACAGTAATATTAATATATAAGAACATCCCAATAACAAGAAATATGAGCTTTAAAAGGAATGACCTAAAAGAGTGTACTTAAAAAGAAAGAGAGGAGTAGGATCCCTTACCTCGGGTCCGACTTGACTCGATCATTCTTTAATATCCTGAATAATAAACTTGAGTTAATTTCTACTTGATTAAGAACCTTTTTCAAGCTTATTAATCCTTTTATATCACTTATTTTCATGTTATAATCATTATGTGATCATTAAGTTAATAATGTTTGTTTTGTCGATATTTGGTTCTTAAGTCGAAAGTGGACTTCTTACAATTACATCTTGTTCATGTGGTCAAAGTTTCTTTATATCTAGAATGACATTACTGATTTTGATATCATATATATCCATCATATGCATGTATTTATAATATCACATAATCATTTAGAGGAAATAAATGAAATGCACCGTTCATGGAGACGGTAAGCCATACGTACGCATGAACGCTACTTTCATTTCTATGTCATATTAATGGAATTAAAACTATATGAGAGGTATGTATATTTTAATTCCAGAATTATATTAATAATTTAGATGTAAAATACATAATATATATTCATTATATATATGTACTCATAATAATACATTACATTTGGGGATAAGAAATGAAATGCACCGTTCCTGGAGACGGTAAGTCGTACGTACACATGAACGCTATGTTCATTTCTATCTCATACTTTAGTGGAAAGAAAATAATAATGATATAAAGGTATATTATAATTCCAGTATAACATCATATATAATAAATTTAAATCCATCCTTTATATGTCCCACATATGGCATTAACGAATCACATCACTTTGAGGGGGCAGTAGTCCGCACTTCCTTAAATGAAGATATCACGTTTACCCATAATGGAAACCATAAAGGTATTCCATAAATGAAAAATAAATAAGCTTAATTAAAACATAAACGTATTATATATCATATATAAGTATAGTGTCATCTTAATGGCCACCTTTGAAGGTGTTAAAAGAATTTTAAACAATCATCGTTTCGGGAGGTATAAATTCGCCATCCACGGAAACAGTATGTTCTTTGACCATTATATGTAGGTGTGTGTAAGTGTAGCTCGAATCCTTCTTATAAAAACATCAAAGTTTGTTGAAGATACTGTATTTTTTACAAAATAAATTAATAAAAAGAGTTTAGGGGGTTGGAGAAGCAAAAAAAACAAAAGGACTCAAGTGAAGACATTACCTTAAAATCGGGTAACTCTCATAGATTTGAGCTCAAAGGCTTCCTTGGGAAGACTTTTTCCCAATGTGAGGCTTCAAGGAGTAATATAGGGATGTGAATAGACAAAAAGGGCAGGGGTTAGCCGAGCCAAAGGCTTTTAAGTGTGGGTAAGGAGGTAGAGGTGGGGGCCTTTTATAAGAGGAGAGGAGGAGCACTCTTGGAAAGGTATAAAATGTAACTTTATTTTCAAATGGGTTTCGGATTTTAATGGTCCCACATTGATGTGTTTCTAGGATAAGGTGATAAGGGTTAGAAATCCACCCATCCAATAGGTTTTGGACATGTGTAGGTCTTATAGTTTACATTATCTTTCCATTTTATTTAAATCGTTAAATAATGAGGTCATCGCTCCATCATAGTGATGTCATAAATAATTTAATTTATATAATGTCTAAAAATTATAAAAAATATACTTTGATGTAGGAAATAGTTTTAGCTTTCCAATTAATATTTATTGTCCAAAGGATCATTTATTTAGAAAAAATTAAAAAAAATTTACTCAGGTGATACATTCTTTGTTACATTTAACATTCTTTAAAAATAAAAAGATAAAAAGTCACATTCTCACAAAAGTAATTCCATGGGGCCCCCAAGTTTGGCACAAGGCATCCCATGGTCTGCCATGAGACATCAATTAGCCTTAGGACCCATTTTGTGGTCATTTTATATTATTTTGATATTATATTATTTTCTTTAACTACCCGATAACTCATTAATCAAGATAATTAAAGATAATTACCATCGTTACTATTCATAATGTCCAAACACAAAAGAGTCTTAATTACATAATTTTGACCTTCTGATTCAAAATATGTAATTAATTTTACCAAATTACAAACACATAAATTTCAATAATTAATTTAAAAAAACATCTCGTTTTCAAAACAAATAGCGGGTTTTTTAGAAACAATATTTATGAAAAGTTTGGCACCTGTTTATGACTAATTCCAAAGTGAAATTAATCCCAATGACCATCATTGAATTACATGGTAAAAATATATTCTAATTAAACTTTAAAACAAATTAAAAATATAATATAACCATATAATTAAATTATATGAAAAAGCAGTTTTCATGTAAAATGCAGTATTTTTCACTATTCATTGAAAAATTAACATTGTCAGAAAAATACCAAAAATTAACCCAAGGTAAATTTCAATGTCCCAATCATAAATAATATGTTTATTTTGAAAAATAGAGCTTATAAAATTTTCAAAATGTGGATTTAAAAGGGGTACACCATCAAAAGGCGGTTAATCGACCTTTTAAAGAATATTAGAATGTTTACGCTTAAAAACTGGATTCATTTTCATTTTTAATCGTCTAACCTTTATTGTAAAGAGTAAAAATATTTGAAAAAAATATATAATAATTTTTTAGTTAGTTCTGTTCATTCCCGCCATTACAACGTCTAGGCGTTAACTACCATTTAAAATAATATTATTTTATTATTAGAGTGCAACGTAAGATTCCCAAGAAACTCGTTGTTGCGTATTGGGTACGCCATCGAGCATAGCATCCCCTTTAAAATAATATTAATATTTTATTCACAAATATGGATAAATATAATAATTTCATATTCTTTATTTACCTGGGGTGTTACAGGAACAATATGTATTAAAATTAAATTGGTGAACCAATGGAGGCGATGAAGGATAAGTATCGTCACATTTTAATGTAAAATAAAATTTTTAGGGAGTGTAACGCCCCGAACCTAGTTGCCCAGAGTCGGTGCTTTATTACATAACATTGGCATGTTCACAAGAAAGATCAAATCTCGAAATACTGATTGGTTTAGTAGCCTTGGAAACACTAGATATATTCATAAGTCTTACATTACATCATAAAATGAAAAACTACTACAACAACATATTGTCTCCATAAACCACACTCATATCCCCACATAATATCCCTGCAGGTCATTCATAATTTACTTCTTCACTTCTTGGGAAAAATAAAACATAGAAAAGGGGTGAGCTCAAATGCCCAGTAAGGATAACAATATAGCGGAAACTATCATAAATAAGAATAAACATTTAAGGCAATGTATAACTAAAATAGAAGCCTTTCAAACTTGAACTTTCAACATAGTATGGCATAAATAAAATGAAATAATGCCATTTACTTATTCACATGGATATTCTACTAATCGAATAATCACATGCAAAATCAATAACCACGTTCATAATGATGGAATGCATAATGCTGAACTTTAATTTCTTTGTCAAGGCCTTATCCCAAGACCTTGGGGCTAACTGTAACCCGAACCCAACCCGGAGTGCCTCTAATAACCGGACACCAACCCGGAGTGCCTCTAATAACCGCACACCAACCCGGAGTTCCTCTAATAACCGGAGACCAAACCGGAGTTCCTCTAATAACCGGAGACCAAACCAGAGGGCTTACTTTTACCGGTCCCCAACCCGGAACATACTTGTCTAACACATTCATCTGAATGAAAGGTTGAAATATAACATAAACATTTGGATTAAAAATAACTTATGAAATGTCAATAATTTAAACAAAAACCATGAGTGACATAAGAATAACGTATCCACTGTGAAAAATAACACAAAACCTTCAATAAAATATGGATGTTTTGTATCATAATAAATCAACTTCAAATAAGCTTAAAATCCATCAAAAGATGTTGACATAGATGAAATCTAAACTATTTTGGAGAAATATCTCTTTTTTTTAAATAATTTTAAAAGTAACATAATTATAAAATAATACATTCAATTTGAAAATATTATTATAAGCTTGTAAGGGAAGCTTCGACGATTTTATAACGGCGGAAAATAACCGCACCCGCCGTATAAGTTAAAAAAACATTCTTACCTTAATTCTATCAAAAAGGTTAAAAAGCACCTTGTTTGGAAAACGACGGAAAGATTCCTTTATAAACCACTTATAAAAAGTCAAACAAGGGTATAAATGACTTTAACCCATATTCTTGTAAATAGTAAAAATGTTTTGCAATACATTTTGAAGAAACATGGATGTGGATGATAAAGAGATCCCAGTAGATTATTACATATAAACAACCTCGGATAATGAAGAGATTGTGAAATAACCCTTACCAATTTGGTAACTTATGAAACATACAACCCATGAAAGAGGTATCATAAAATTAATATGTAAATACACATAAATTAAAGTGTATTACACAAAGAATATAATTATGGGCAGTACATACACTACACAAAAGGTAATGGTGGCAATATGGCATGAATCTCACAGGAATAAGGAGTGAGATGAAAAACCCTTACCTTGTACTTTTACTTGGTTGGGGTAGGTTAACCTCCTGTATAATATTGAAATAATTATTATTAAATTATAAAATAATCATATATATTAATATGATATCATATATGATCTTTTATCTTTGCTTTGTTAATAATGTCTTAGTATTATCGTTGTTTCGGTTGTTAACTTACTCGTTTTCTTTTATATGTTTTATTACGTAATCCATGTTTGTAATGGATAGGTTGTATATTATTCATATCCAGAATGATATCAAGTCCTTAAACAACATTTTTAATTCAGAAAATGATAATTATACTTGAATGGATATGATGGAGAATGAATCTCATCGCGTTCGTGGAGACGGTAGTCCGTACGTACGCACGAGCGACAATATCATTCTTTTGATAATAAAATAATATATAAATGGATGGTATATCATATATAAAAAATCACTAACATGTTATATTTATTATTTACATGAGTTACACATCATTATTATACCCATCCAAATAATAATATATTGAATAACAATTACATCACGACGTGGAGACGGTAAGCCGTACGTACGCACGTATGGTGACATGTTATTCAAAGGGTGGATAGAATACTGAATATGGTTGTACCATATTTATAATAACATCATAGTATATATATGATAATGGAGTTATTATTTTAGAATGGTAACAACAAAATAAGAAGAAGTGGAAGAAGAAGGAACTTGGAAAATGGTGGTGAAATCATTACCTCTTCTTCGGTTTCTTCCTTTTGATTTGATCAAAAGGGCTCCTTAGTTTGGCTTTCTGATCAAACTAAGGCCTCTAGGTTGTAGTGAGGGAAGTTGGGAGAGTATGTGGGCAGAGTTTGGCCGATCCAAAAGGCTTTGAAGGTGTGAAGAAATGAGAAGGAGGAGTGCCCTTTTATAACAGGGGTGAGGGGCACCTTTGGAAAAGCTAGAAATATTAGTTTATAATAAATTCTTATTCGGTTTCTAATGGCTCCAAAGTTTATTATTTAACTTTTAAGGTGGGTATGGGTCGAATACAACTCAACCAATAGAATTTATACATGTTTGGTTACTTATATTAACCTTATCTTTAAGTATTAACTCTAAGTTAATTAGTTTCACTTTTACAATGTCTCTTTGTATTTTTATATAATATGGTTAATAAACATACAATATACATCCAAGAGAACACAAAGTGGTCCATTAATGATGAACCTATCATTATATAAGTCTCTTGGCCGAACCTTAGATTTTTATGAATTTAATATCAATTAATAATATAATATTTGTTTTAAGAACTCTTTTATGTCAATTTTGACACTATTCAATAGTTGATTTTTGTGAAACTCATAACAGATTGATTACTTCGAAAAAAGTAAATTAAATAAATCCTAATATATCATATTATCCTAGAAAATTATTTTAATTCATTAAATGTTTCATATTTTATTTATTTGGGTATTTATAGTATCAATTATTTTAATTTTTTACTATTATAGTTATTAATTCATCATCATTGTGTCACAAATAAATTAAATTATTTAATGTCTAAAAATTATAAATAAAATATCACTATGTATTAAATCTTTCTATCTTTCTAATGAATATTTATAATCTAAAATCCAACATATATAACCCTATGTAGAAATTGTTTTTCTAAAAGATATATGCTTGTGTAATTTTTGTATTCATTTTAACTTAATTAAAATAAAGTGTCCCTATCACCTACAAGTGGCACCATGGGGTCCCCAAATCGACCCAAAGATTCCCATGGTCGAACATGTATCAACCAATAAGGATAGGACACGTTTTAGGGTAATTTAGTATTATTATAATATTAAATTTTAACCTTTATTTACCGGATTTACCCTTAACCATGGTAAATAAAATATTTACCGCAGTAATTATTCAAAATGTCTAAAAATAAAAGTTAACTATTTACACAATTTGAAAATCCTGATTCCAAATATGGAATCCATTTTTCTAAATTCAAAACACAGAAGTGGCAGAAATTAATTTAAAATTAATTCCCGCTGTCAAAACAAAAAGCGTGTTTTTAAGAGATAATAACTATCAAAAGATTGACACTTGTTTATGTTTGGTTTAATTGTAAAATTATGTCCAATGACCAAAATTATATTAAATGGTAAAAATATATTCTAAATATACTTTAAAACCACTCAAATTCATAATTTATCACTATTAATTATTTTGATTTAAAAAGTTGTTTTTAATTAAAATTTAGTAATTTTCACTATTCATCAAAATATGAAAGTTATCCGAAATGTACCAAAATTTCACCTTAGGCTAATTTCGATATTCCGAATCCAAAAATGAAGTCCATTTTGAAATATAAAATATATATAATTTCAAAAAGTAGGTATTACTATTCATAACGGCTAGTTTGATTGGTTGTGGTGTGTGTTAGAACTCGAAGTTGCGTACAACACACACTACTGTATTATTCAAAGGAAAGTATACCATGGAAGCTTGGGATGTTTCATTTTAAATTTTTTGATGTCCCCCTTTACTCAAAAAGTTTAAAATATTGTATTTAAAATGGGTTCACTATTAAAAGTTGGTAAAAGTGCAATACTGAAAATGAATTTGTTCTTACATTATGTCTAAGAAACTCATAATATGGATTCTAAAATTATAAGGATTATATAAAGTTTAAAATTTAGTTAATACTATTCATAACCTCTTTTGAACGGCTTGTTTGGTAAGTCATGGTGTTCTTTAACTCGGTGTTGCGTGTAGTTCAAGTTATTGTATTATTTTAAAGAAATAACACACTATGAAATCTTGGGGTGTTACATTCTCCCCTCCTTCTATAAATTGCGTCCTCGCAATTTAAAATTGTTCTTCGAAAATAAAAGGTTGAAAATAAAAAATATCTTTGTGGGAAACCCACATCGGAAATTGGGTTACTAAAATTTAGTTTTAATATGAGGAAAAGAGAAATGGAAGGGTCACCACCAAATTATGATCTCGATTAGGAGAACATTGGTGGCAATTAGAGACATATAATTGGAGGAAAATCGTAAATATTTATAGGTAGTGATTGAGGTCATCAATCACAAACAAGTATAAAATTGAGGTCCTTAAACTCATCAATCTATGATGATTTTAAATACCATCGGTTCAACAAAACATAGGGTATTAGGATAACACATTTTTGACGTTTCAAAATATCTTAGTTGAAATCCCACATCGAAAAATGAATTAATGAGGCCTCTATTTAAAATAAAGAGTGGAAAGTATGAAGATTACCGAAAATAACACATACTAGGGTTCCATGTAGGAACATATGGATATGTAAGAGAAATCTAACCATCAATTATCTGATGGAGAGTGGTAGAGAACATGGCTATGAAAAGGCCAACAATCCCAAAGCCATAAATTAGTGATGATTTAAGGTACCATCTAGGACAACATTTTTGTTCTAAGTTCCTTTTATTAATGTTGAGGAATTTATTTATGAGATTGGTTAAGATCATAAGGAGATTTACTTACTTTATAATTAGAGTTTTATCCATTAATAAATTTCTACCACAAACTCATCTTTCACTCTAAAAGATAATAGAACGTAAAAAAAATATCTATTTATACTATTCGTACAGGGTTCCAAAATAAATGAATTTATAATTCATCTACCAGATCTTTTAAAAAAACTACATTATTTTATAAAGGACATCTCATGGGCTAGTGGTAGGTGATACACCCTTGTCTCCCTTCGGTTGCGGGTTCAAGTCTCGCAACCTTGCCGGATGCGATGGGTTGCCGCCCGACCTCCGGGTTGTCCTTTTATGGCAATCCAAAATAATACAAACTAGAACTATCCAAAATACTTCTGTCCAAACTCACAGTCCAACATTTATAAGGAAGGTAAACATAATGTAGATCCTTTTTACCCTGTAATAGCATATGAATACCTTCATCATGTGTTTTTTTAATATACTAAAACATCCTAAATTACCATATTCCTTATTGATTACATTCATGCTCCCTTATTCCATATAAAATGCTGGATATACTTCATCAATCCAAAAATGTTTTAAACCCCAACAATGATGGAATATACAAATCATTAATCAGTTCCAAGGTAGTCAAGAATATCCAATATAATTTATCCAAAACAATCATGTATTATTCCAAAATCACTACCTCGGTATCAGAACTATTTTATGGTTTATCATTCTCCAAACAATATATTTTCCAAAAATTTATCCTGTTATTGAGTCACTTTTCTTTGTTCCACACAATCTCAAGTCCTTAATGAAATAGTACTGCAGTAAAATCCTTATATACTCCATAATTATTATAACAAGTACATTGTTGATACAACACTCAATTGACATAATCAACATAAGAACTCTAATCATTCCTCTTCATCTATGGTAGTATCATAACTTGATTATTATCCAATAGCATCATTTGCGGCATAGTCTGATGACTGGGACATAGGTTCGTGTAGTGTCCAAACTCCTTGCAAATGAAGCGTTGTGCATTTGAAACCATTTTCTTACCCTTGCGGTCACGTACTTTGTG
Source organism: Viscum album (assembly GCA_963277665.1). NCBI lineage: Eukaryota > Viridiplantae > Streptophyta > Magnoliopsida > Santalales > Viscaceae > Viscum > Viscum album. The sequence continues at coordinate 849,864,859 of OY728119.1, read as the reverse complement.
CCCTTTTCCTCCACACTTATAACAAACTCCCATTCCTTTTAGGCAAGTTCCAGGGTGTTTCTTTCCACAGTTATCACATATGGGAAAATTCTTCTTTTCCCTCTTCCCTTTATCCATCTTTCTCTCTTCCATCCTTTTCTTCTCTTGATTCCCTTCAAATCCATAGGACTCAGTAAACTCTTTACTTATCTTATCAACACATGATATTATTTCTTTATATGATGATAATACATGTGAGACTATTTCTCTTGTAAATTCTGGCTTAAGACCATAAAATATATGATCCTTCTTTCTCTTTGTATCATGTTCATTGCTAGAGTTTTCATTCCTTCTACTGGGCTCCATTTCTAAACAATGGCATGCATTTGATTAGTTTATGAATAACAATACCTAATCTCAAACTTGTAAAACACATAACATAAATTAAATAGTTTATGGATATAATCCATAATCATAAAAATGTCTCCTATGAGGAAGTATATACTAATAAACCCTTCATAATGATTTGTAAAGAAAATGAGAGTTATCCTAAGCATATCCCCCGGGAGTGTCGTAACCAAGAGTGCAGCAAGGCCCATTGTCATGCACCAGTTCCCGTTCGAGTCTAGCTCAAAGCAGTGTTTTCGGGTTTTACCCCTAGGTACATCTGTGCCAGAGCCACCTCTACCTGCTCATATCCAGATAGGGATGTATTGCTCAGAAAACTCACAAAATCTCTACAATACCAAAATTCGAGGAAGTACTTCTATACTAATCCTCAAAGTCCATCTTAAATCTATGTGCTCTAATCAGAGTTTATCTAAATCTAGCTTCTAAGGTTTGTACTAAACTTTCTCGGATACCAACTGTAACGCCCCGACCCTAGTTGCCCAGAGTCGGTGCATTATTACATAACACTGGCATGTTCACAAGAAAGATCAAATCTCGAAAGACCGATTGGTTTAGTAGCCTTGGAAACACTAGATATATTCATAAGTCTTTCATTACATCATAAAATGAAAAACTACTACAACAACATATTGTCTCCACAAACCACACTTATATCCCCACATAATATCCCTGCAGGTCAATCATAATTTACCTCTTCACTTCCTGGGAAAAATAAAACATAGAAAAGGGGTGAGCTCAAATGCCCAGTAAGGATAACAATATAGTGGAAACTTTCATAAATAAGAATAAACATTTAAGGAAATGTATAACTAAAACAAAAGCCTTTCAAACATGAACTTTAAACATAGTATGGCATAAATAAAATGAAATAATTCCATTTACTTATTCACATGGATATTATACTAATCGAATAATCAAATGCAAAATCAATAACCACTTTCATAATGATGGAATGCATAATGCTGAACTTTAATTTCTTTGTCAAGGCCTCGTCCCAAGACCTTGGGGCTAACTGTAACTGGAACCCAACCCGGAGTGCCTCTAATAACCGGACACCAACCCGGAGTGCCTCTAATAACCGGACACCAACCCGGAGTTCCTCTAATAACCGGAGACCAAACCGGAGTTCCTCTAATAACCGGAGACCAAACCGGAGGTCTTACTTTTACCGGTCCCCAACCAGGAACATACTTGTCTAACACATTCATCTGAATGAAAGGTTGAAATATAACATAAACATTTGGATTAAAAATAACTTATGAAATGTCAATACTTTAAACAAAAACCATGAGTGACATAAGAATAACATATCCACTATGAAAAATATCACAAAACCTTCAATAAAATATGGATGTTTTGTATCATAATAAATCAACTTCAAATAAGCTTAAAATCCATCAAAAGATGTTGACATAGATGAAATCAAAACTATTTTGGAGAAATATCTCTTTTTTTAAATAATTTTAAAAGTAACATAATTATAAAATAATACATTCAATTTGAAAATATTCTTATAAGCTTGTAAGGGAAGCTTCGACGATTTTATAACGGCGGAAAATAACCGCACTCGCCGTATAAGTTAAAAAAACATTCTTACCTTAATTCTGTCAAAAAGGTTAAAAAGCACCTTGTTTGGAAAACGACGGAAAGATTCTTTTATAAACCACTTATAAAAATTCAAAAAAGGGTATAAATGACTTTAACCCATATTCTTGTAAATAGTAAAAAAAATTTGAAATACCTTTTGAAGAAACATGGATGTGGATGATAAAGAGATCCCAGTAGATTATTACGTATAAACAACCTCGGATAATGAAGAGATTGTGAAATAACCCTTACCAATTTGGTAACTTATGAAACATACAACCCATGAAAGAGTTATCATACAATTAATTTGTAAATAAACATAAATTAAAGTGTATTACACAATGAATATAATTATGGGCAGTACATACACCACACAAAAGGTAATGGTGGCAATATGGCATGAATCTCACGGGAATAAGGAGTGAGATGAAAACCCCTTACCTTGTACTTTTACTTGGTTGGGGTAGGTTAACCTCCTGTATAATATTGAAATAATTGTTATTAAATTATACTAGAATCATATATATTAATATGATATCATATATGATCTTTTAACTTTGCTTTTTTAATAATGTCTTAGTATTATCGTTGTTTCGGGTGTTAACTTACTCGTTTTCTTTTATATGTTTTATTACATAAGCCATGTTTGTAATGGATAGGTTGTATATTTTTCATATACAGAATGATATCAAGTCCTTAAACATCATTTTTAAATCAGCAAATGATAATTATACTTGAATGGATATGATGGAGAATGAATCGCATCGCGTTCGTGGAGACGGTAGTCCGTACGTACGCACGAGCGACAATATCATTATTTTGATATTAAAATAATATATAAATGGATGGTATATCATATATAAAGAATCACTAACATGTTATATTTATTATTTACATGAGTTACACATCATTATTATACCCATCCAAATAATAATATATTGAATAACAATTACACCACGACGTGGAGACGGTAAGCCGTACGTACGCACGTATGGTGACATGTTATTCAAAGGGTGGATAGAATACTGAATATGGTTGTACCATATTTATAATAACATCAAAGTATATATGTGATACTGGAGTTATTATTTTAGAATGGTAACAACAAAGTAAGAAGATGTGGAAGAAGAAGGAACTTGGAAAAGGGTGGTGAAATCATTACCTCTTCTTCGGTTTCTTCCTTTTGATTTGATCAAAAGGGCTCATTAGGTTGTATTTCTGATCAAACTAAGGCCTCTAGGTTGTATTTAGGGAAGTTGTTAGAGTATTGGGGCAGAGTTTGGCCGAACCAAAAGGCTTTTATGGTGTGAAGAAATGAGAAGGAGGAGTGCCCTTTTATAAGAGGGGTGAGGGGCACCTTTGGAAAAGCTAGAAATATTAGTTTATAATAAATTTTTATTCGGTTTATAATGGCTAAAAAGTTGATTATTTAACTTTTAAGGTGGGGATGGGTCGAATACAACTCAACCAATAGAATTTAGACAGGTTTTGGTACTTATATTAACCTTATCTTTAAGTATTAACTCTATGTTAATTAGTTTCACTTTTACAATGTCTCTTTGTATTTTTATATAATATGGTTAATAAACTTACTATATACATCCAAGAGACCCCCAAGTGGTCCATTAATGATGAACCTATCATTATATAAGTCTCTTGGACGAACCTTATATTTTTAGGAATTTAATATCAATTAATAATATAATATTTGTTTTAAGAACTCTTTTATGTCAATTTTGACACTATTCAATAGTTGATTTTTGTGAAACTCATAACAGATTGATTACTTCAAAAAAAGTAAATTAAATAAATCCTAATATATAATATTATCCTATAAAATTAGTTTAATTCATTAAAAGTTTCATATTTTATTTATTTGGGTATTTATAATATCAATTATTTTAATTTTTTACTATTATAGTAATTAATTCATCATCATTGTGTCACAATTAAATTAAATTATATAATGTCTAGAAATTTAAAATAAAATATCAATATGTAGGAAATCTTTTTATCTTTCTAATTAATATTTATAATCTAAAATCCAACATATATAACCCTATGTAAAAATTGTTTTTCTAAAAGATATATGCTTGTGTAATTTTTTTATTCAGTTTAACTTAATTAAAATAAAGTGTCCCTATCACCTACAAGTGGAACCATGGGGTCCCAAAATCGACCCAAAGATGACTATTGTCGAACATGTATCAACCAATAAGGCTAGGACACGTTTTAGGGTAATTTAGTCTTATTATAATATTAATTGTTAACCTTTATTTACCGGATTTACCCTTAACCATGGTAAATAAAATATTTACCGCAGTAATTATTCAAAATGTCTAAAAATAAAAGTTACCTATTTACACAATTTGAAAACCCTGATTCCAAATATGGAATCCATTTTTCTAAATTCAAAACACAGAAGTGGCAGAAATTAATTTAAAATTAATTCCCGCTGTCAAAACAAAAAGCGTGTTTTTAACAGATAATAACTATCAAAAGATTGACACTTGTTTATGTTCGGTTTAATTGTAAAATTATGTCTAATGACCAAAATTTTATTAAATGGTAAAAATATATTCTAAATATACTTTAAAACCACTCAAATTCATAATTTATCACTATTAATTATTTTGATTTAAAAAGTTGTTTTTAATTAAAATTTAGTAATTTTCACTATTCATCAAAATATGAAAGTTATCCGAAATGTACCAAAATTTCACCTTAGGCTAATTTCGATATTCTGAATCCAAAAATGAAGTCCATTTTGAAATATAAAATATATATAATTTCAAAAACTAGGTATTACTATTCATAACGGCTAGTTTGATTGGTTGTGGTGTGTGTTAGAACTCGAAGTTGCGTACAACACACACTACTGTATTATTCAAAGGAAAGCATACCGTGGAAGCTTGGGATGATTCATTTTAAATTTTTTGATGTCCCCCTTTACTCAAAAAGTTTAAAATATTGTATTTAATATGGGTTCACTGTTAAAAGTTGGTAAAAGTGCAATACTGAAAATGAATTTGTTCTTACATTATGTCTAAGAAACTCATAATATGGATTCTAAAATTATAAGGATTATATAAAGTTTAAAATTTAGTTAATACTATTCATAACCTCTTTTGAACGGCTTTTTTGGTAAGTCATGGTGTTCTTGAACTCAGTGTTGCGTGTAGTGCAAGTTATTGTATTATTTTAAAGAAATAACACACTATGAAATCTTGGGGTGTTACAGGGAGACATTTTAGATGTTGTAGAATGTAATTACACAAACATTTTCCCATTAAAAATCCCTATTCATATAGTAATATCTTAAATTTTAAGTCACATGAAATCAAAAATTGACCATAATAATAAAATTATAAATGAAGAATTAATGAAATAAGAATTATATCAATAAGTTAAGGAACCTATACTGATGAAATAGTAACATGATGTTTGGAATAGTAACATGACCCTTATGTGTATTAAATTGGCCAACTGAATTGTAACCTCAACCATTAATGTATAAATTAAATTTGGAATCTAAAAAATGAATGTGTAGTATGATCATAGAACAGTCTATGTAAATAAATGTTTTAACATTTTTCAATTAAGTTTTTGTATTTTTAGAAGTAATAAATATATAATTAAAATTTTATGAATAAATTATTAATTTAGAATAATATTTTATTTAATAAAAGGTATTCACAAATTAATATATTTATTTATTATTATTTTAAGATAATTTGATGAGACATGATAAATATTTCAAAATGTTATAAAATCGGTTATAATTTTAAAATCTTAATTTTCCTAGTTAATGATGATTTAATTTAAAAATAAAATTACACATATTTAGAAAATTAATTTAATAAACTTGAGATCATTTTCCAATTCCACAAGTCAGAAAATGGTCATTTTCAATTGTTGGTATTTTCTTAAAATAATTGAATTATGATGAATAGTAAAATATGATAATACACAATAAAAGCTAAATACATGAATTCTCGAGTCATAGGGGGTATAATGTGGATTTAAGACCAAAAACTCAAACTACCATTAATTATACTAAAATATTTATAGATTATTCTGAGCACATTAAAATGTATTTCCCCAAAATAATAAACTAATGGATATAATAATGAGAAAACACCCCTCTCTGGCACTATAAATACAACCCCTCACCCCCACTTCTCCTAACACCTCTCAAGATTTTAAAATCCAAAAAATTATTACCAATAATCCTCCCTATTTCATTCCCCACATCTGAGAGTACTTTTTCACATCAAAATACCCTAAATGTTTCCCTAAGAAGGCTCTCATAGAGTAGAGATCTAAGAGGTAAAATCCTCTACCTCTTTCTTTTAATTTTATTTAATTTATTTTAATTTTCTTATTCTCTCCTCTCCTACCCCCATACAAATATAATTTTAACTCCTATACATTAAATATACTAGAAATATATATTGGTAATGTATTATCCATCATTAAAATACACCCCCTCTTTCTTTTATTCAAAAAATGAAATTGTCGCACATGAAGTTACTATTTTCCAACATCGTGGGTGATGCCCTTTAATTTCCCAATAACGCTGTGAAGTATGAAAATAAAACCATTATAATGGTTGAAAATATATTAAAATTTATATTTTAACACAATTTATTTTCTATAAAAATCATATATACATAATATTAAATGATTAAACAAAATGAGTTTATTATGATCGAAAAATCACCAAAATTATCCAAAAATGATCATGAGTAACAATAATCTAATGATTCATCCAAATAACATATAGAAAATCTTAATATTATACTTTAAAATTATATAATTTTATTAATAACATATAATAAAAATTTTGGTATTTTATCCATATTTTACACAAACTTCCATTCATGTATACGACTGAACTGATCATTAAAACTAAGAAAATGAACACTCTTGAATGATGAAATTAAACTCTATAACTCACCAAAAATACCATAAATTTACTTAATAAAACCATAATTAATCAAATTAATTGACAAAATGTTCTTTATTTTTTAATTAAATGAACTAATGTTATTATAAAGGATATTAAAGTGAATAACTCATTCTGACAAATGGGAAGCGGAATTCTTGAACCCAACTCCCTTACTTTGGGTTGTCCCACTTTCACCCCACTCTATGTATAGATATTCATTTATTTTTCCTTATATATAATTTCATCATCATTATGTTATCTTTTATGGGATATAAATTTCAACTATATGGTTTTATGAAAAATACAATTTTTTTCCAAAATTACTCTTTTTTCGGAAAAAAAAAATTTATCTTTTATTTCTCAAGTGAATGTTTCTTCATCAATAAAGATTTATAACAATAATAGTATTCCAATTTTATCTTTGGAACTCCAAATATTATGAATTTATTCTTTATTAAATGAAAAAAATTCCATTAAATGTGTAATTTTATGTACATGGTTAATATAAATTCTATATGGGATGCATGATAATGTAAATGTTATGATGTGAAAGGTTCACCAATAATTATATAGTGCGATGTAAATTTTATGAAGTAACAGGTGAACATATAATTATATAAAACTCTCAAAAATTGGGTAGTGTGATGTATCTCATAAGAAATGTGAAATATATGTGAACATGAGGATATATGTTTCACAACTAATTGTTGTGTTTTACCAATAAGTCATGATGTTTCATTTTTATACATTTCTATATTCCATGACTTTATCTAATTATTTATAAAATGATTATGATGCTGATGTCATAATTATTCTCACCCAATTTTAGATTCTTTAATTTTCTTATCTATCCTCTTATTGGTATTTTATATCACCACATACATTGATATATACACAAAAGTGACTACTAATACTAAATATAATTCAAGGGCCAATAAGAATCTAGAGAAGAAGGAATTAAATAAATGATTATGTTTTATTTTATAAATTTTATTTATGGGCCTAATTTTTCAAATGTAGTAATCCTTTGGATCATGGTCATGTAATTATTTTATGTTTCTTATCATTAAAATGTTGTAATTGTAATTTTGGAATAATTATGGTCTCTATGCATATCACCATCAAACCATGCCCAAATCCATCTAGGGACCAAAACCCCCTTGTATGTTTTGGCCTGATCTTGTTTCATTGGTTCACTCTCAGTGCACCACACCGTCCACATATATTTCTTCCCATGGAGCAACCATAAATACTAAAACACTCCCAACCTCTCAGACAAACAAACCAAAGCTCCTAAAACCCAAATTATACCATATTAATGATTTAAAATATTTAATAAATAAAAAATGGAAAAAATTATTTGTCTATTATCTAGTCCTTATATTCTTCTATATTAGAAATAAAAATTTCAAGCATAATCATTTTTTCCAATCAGTTTCATCTCTTTTTGTTCTCTCTCAGTAGAGATCATAACTACTGTGAATAAATCACACAATCAGAAATGATGAATAAATTATCCACAATATTATCAATATTTCCCTTAGGAGTTACTAAAGAGTTGGGATTTTGAGTAATGTGTTATAGGTTGTTATAACTAACATTTATTGAGGAGCAACTTGGTTCTTATCACTTATGGAAACACCAATTATATATGATATGTTATAATCTCAATAATGAAATGAAACATAGTGAAATAGGATAGAAATACATTCAAATAAATCTATATAATATTTATAATGAAGAATAACATCCAGAAATAAAAAAAGAATATATAACTATTGGATAAAATTAAACTAGTAAATTAGACTAATATGATGACAAGCATATGGATAATCCCTAGAGAGTAGTCTTTATGCTGGGAAATCAAATCGGTTGACATAATTTGAATAAAGTTAAGTGTCCATATGAAATTAATATAATTATATGTCAAAAATAAAATATAAACCATCTTATGTTAAGATATATCATAAAATTAAATATGTATTTAATTATATTCACATGAGAAAATCATATTCAATATAATTTATTACAGAATGTTAATATGGAATTGCTATATCAAATATAATTTGATATTCCTAAACTCCTTGAAAATAATAAATTAAATAAAAATATGTTATGTATACCATTTAAAAAAACATTTTATGTTAAAAACTATATTTCTCCTCAACTACAATAAAATTATAATGACTTAACAGAAAAATAATTCCTTGATTCAATTTTGTAATTATCTGAATCATATACTCTTATCAGAATGAACTGAAAAAATTTAACGTACCGTTAAGTTTACTCTCCAACTCCTAAATGATATAATATGAGAAAAATAATTAGAAACCATCCATCATAAAAAAACTGTATTTCATAAAAATCATTAAATAGAAATAAAAATTTGAAAAAAAACACCACTTGAGAGTTTAAAATGTTTATTCACCAAACTGAAACATGCAATTGTAATAGTTCATAATGTCACTCATCTTTGTTCACCCATATAAATTTTATAATGTATGATAAATACCTAAATACCCATATCTATAACTTATAAATACTATTCTTTCCATCATATTCATTGGAATAAAGATACATTTTAAATAATGGACATATTCTTCAATTATCATAGTTCGATCCATAACAGTTTATCATACAATCTAATGATTTACACTTTTAACACTTATCTTTCACCAAGTTTCATCATAATTATATCTTATGTCATGACACTATTTGTAAATATATTTTATAAATATCATATACTGTTTATTCCAATTATTTTATGCCATTTATAAATTATTTTCCAAAAAATGTTCCCTAACCAATTATATCTTCTCCTAATAAAAATATTTCCAAAGGTTAAATTTTTTTTTTCATTCCAAATATTTTAAAAAAATTCCATCTACCATCAATATAATATCCTTATAATTAATCATATATGTTAAAACTTACTTATGACATTAGTTTTTCAATGTAATGATTCATCCAGGAAAAAATTTGCAATTAAATATTTTCACCACATAATCATCAACTTAATATAAAAATACTTTTTTCATCCACAAAAATATAATTTCCAATAGGTAAATGATTAATTAATCAAATATTTATTTATAAAATTTCTCAAAACCATAAAATTATTTCTTTTTTATTAAATATGTGCTTCATCCAAATTTTAAAAATACATTATCGGATAAGTCATTTTATACTCAAATCATTATTTTTTAAACTCACAAAAACCAAGACTCAAAATATCATTCACTACTATATAAAAACAATGATATACCCAATAATTGATTGAAAAAAATTAATCAATGTTTGATTGAAATCAAAATTTATGATTATACATGTATCCTACAAATCCCAAATTTGAGAAATAAAACAAATTTATAAATAAAATCCATCTAGTTTATAATTTATAAAAAAATTATAATGGATAGTAAGAGGGAACCAAAACATATATGAGGATTATAATATATTAATCATCAAAAACTTTATATATAAAATAAAATTATCGAAAAGATAAAATAAAACTGATAATAGATTTTGGGGTTTTAAAATCATCTAAAGGGAGACTTATATGTCAAAAAATTATATGAGGTAAATAGATGTAAGTTTTCAATTAATATAAAAAAATCAATTATGAAAAAAATAATAGTTAGAGATTTGATTATTAAACCATACACCATTACAATGAATTATTTTTTATGATATAGATAATTATAATGCAATGTTAACAAAACCATGTAGTTAGTGTTGTTTCATAAACCTCACTTTTAGAAACATATTTAACGGACCTATCATATATAACTAGGTATCAGTCATCTTAAAATTGATGATCTATATAAAGTGTTTCTCTAAAATGAGTACATTTTCACCTTTTCCACACACTAAAATTCCACACTAGTAACTCTCAAAGTGAAATGAAGATAAAAATTGATGATTCACACACGTTTTCAAAAACATCAAATATAAACTATTAAAACAAGTAATAGTCTATGAGAAACACATCAAAAATTATGATTAAGAAAATAAATGATAAATTGACATTGGTAATATGTTCCAAAAATACCATAATAATTACCATGACATTTATAAGATTATTATAATGTTAAAATTCCCTAGTAAAAGTAAAACTACAATTTTTGTTTATAGGTTTGTCTATATAGTCATGTTTGTTACACCTACATCTAATTATTTTGGTCATCAAATACTCGGTCTTGAAAAATTATTGTATATCAAAGTTTTAACTTGCTCAACCATCTAATTTTTATGAACAATATACATGGTCAGAATATTTCCTTTCATGCTACATTAAAAGTCTTGATTACACTGTGTTTGGGCCTCCGAGTTCTAATATTCCATTGAATCCAGTATTACACTAATTTTGTAAGACATAATATTTTTAACGATTCAAATTTTAGAGAATAATATTTTCACATAATAAGACAAAAAAGTTCCCATTTTAGAATCAGTTTTAGTGATTCACCACAAAGTTATCCAGGTTACTTTTTGAAGGATCCCTTTTTTCCACATCCACAAAAATTGTATCTTCCTTGATCTTTGTTTCACCTAATATCCATGTCTCGCAAAGGAATCACACCACAATAGGATTTCTAGTACTATGAACTATTCCAAAATTTCCATAATAATTTAAACTACTAGAAACATCCAAAACTCATGTCCCTCGTCTTCTATAAAAATATAAATGAAATTTTACATTAACTAAAATTCTTCAACCATACATAAAATACGATATTTATTATATGATGAATCAAGATTAAACATTCATAGAAAAATTTCATATACACATGCTTCTTTCCAATTTCATCAAAATAACAACACATATATATTAACCCTTTTCCATATTTTCTAATCCAAAAGTAATATGCATCAATTATTTAGAGAGCAATAAAATACCAAAGTATAAACATCAAAAATAAAATAGTTCATTCAAAAGTAAACACATATCCAATAGTAGTTTTACATGAATATTGAAGTCCTATAATGTCTACATCAATATATCCCAGTAATATATAATCCTTTCCAAAATAAGACATATATACATTATGGTCTATTGAGATACTGAAATAACTACATAGTAATTTACAGGGGTTTTCCCATGGATTTTCCCTTCATCTACTGACTAATCCTAGTACTATGGAAATTTCATTATTATTTGAAATTATGGAATGAATCACAGAACATAAAACCAATATATATAGAACAATTTATAAGTTTATGCTTTTAAGAACAAATTTAAATTTTTTAGGGATGTTGATGACATAATTTATATGTTAAACTATTTAGAATTAATTTAAAATATAGAATAGTGGATGATCATTATTGACCCACTGAAAACAACATATGAATTTTATAAAATGTTTGGGATATTTGTTTACAAAAATTAAGAATATTTTCACAAGCAGATATTCCTTTTTCTAATTTATTTTGGTTTATAATTTTATCCATGGATTTGAAAGGATTCATGGCCCACAACAGAAGCCGATGGGTTGAGGATTTTAACTTTTTTAAGATGAGTTGATGGGTATTTTTTATTCTAATGATCTAAGCCCCGGTTTGGTCCGAGGATCTCATGATAATTATAAAGAGCACAAAAAATTAGACACTAAACATACCTATTTAGATCTAAAGCTATGCACAACTAGAACATGTAGATGGAGATCGTTACATGGAGGATCCATAGAAAGAACAATCTAGATCATCCACATCCTCTCCTAAAATCTGTTGGAGTATTGATTGTTAAATTTTGGGTGCTAGTTTGGAGATCTGACGACTCCTTCGACGTCCATATGATCACCACATCGAGATGCCTTCGATGCATGAGGGATATCTTGATCTATATTCATATACCAATATTTTATCTCTCTAGAGAGTGAGAGGAGATAGGGGCTCTGGTTTTCATTCCATAAATGAATGAATAGTTACATGAAAATAGAGCCTCACTCATACTTATTGTGGAGTTTCCAAAAGTCTGGTTGGGTTCCTCGGCCCACGTATATTTCAACGTCCGCTAAATAAATAATTTTGACTAACTAATCTACGTCAATTTTTTTTATTATTTTATAAATTACCTATAATATATATATATATATATATATAATATATTACTTGATAAATATTTGAGCCATTAAACTCAAATCGCTATCCTAATTAATATTAAATAAATCTTGATTATTAAAAAAATATTTGTCCATGTAATATTATATCGCATTTACTAAAATATTTTACACTTTAAATAAATTCAATCCAATTACTCATATATTTAATAATAATAATTTAATTTAATTATTTGGTGATCGATATCTTGGGCATCACTTGGACCCCATAGTGGGTCCCACCATGTCCTATATACATATTCCACTGAATAGTGTGGATTATTTAATATGCTATTGTGTGTGACCCTCAAGGAATTTATCCCGATAGTAGTGAAAAAAATCCACATACTAAGAACAGAGTCTAGTAACTCATCAAGGACCCTAAATTGATAAGGATTGTCATAGTAATGAAAACCAACCTAAAAACACTGACTGTGTACTATAATCTCTTTTTCATTAAATTTCTCATAAACTAGGGTGGACACTTGTGTCATCATCCTTTTCATTATTTATTATTTTTTGATCTAACCAAATGGATTTTCCATTCGACTTCCTATTCCAAAGACTTATAAAGATAGCACCATCCTGATTATCAAGGCCAATGATATACAACTTTCTGAACCAAGAAGCGACAAATCATTTCTTGACCATTCAACCAATGTAATACCAACAAAAATGCACCCAACACAACATACCTTTCCACGATTTCAATACCATGGTTTTTCCTTTCATAAAAGATTGAAATCAAAAGGTATACACTAGTAATGATTTAAATCATGAGAGCAATACTCATTTCCATTGATTTGAACAACCAATGACACCCAAAACATGTAATTTTTTAGCCGGTTTGTCCTCATGATCTCAATATTAGAGATCACCAAGTGAAAAATTCATGAGAAGAAGTATAAATTCTTATCATCCCCCAGCACCTTATAGTCAAACATCTACTTTGTCTAGTCATTAATATGTATCTAGACTATAGAACATATATTTATGATTAATTACATAGTATCTCTAGGTTCTCATTATAACCTAGGATCTGCTATAACCTTTTGATATTACCAATAATCCTGGACATTACCATTAAGTAGTGGATGAATAAATTTATACACTGTAATTATAAGAAAACATACTGTATATCTAACTAGATACATGATATGGTAATCAAAACTATAGCATATTTGGTCTAGGGAACCAAGTATTTCAATACTCCCACTTGAACTATAGACAAATTTCTAACCATAATTGTTAGCTACACACATGGTAAACATCATGTTTCTGTTGAGTTACGGCTTTAGTTACTGGGTCTTCTACGTTTTTTCTGCGTGGTTATTCTACGATATGCAAACTCGTCTCTTTAGGTAAATCTATTAAAGATATTGTGTCCCCTATGTATATCCCTTTTTTCCACTTTCATAACTTGACATCATGTAAAGTAATAATATCCTAATTTACATTTTTTAGAACTTTTCATACTTGGGGTGATTCCAAGAACTTGAACAGATAGTTGTGATTGATAACTGCTTCTTAGTTACCTTAGAAGTTGCAACGTACTCTGTATTTGTAGGTATGTCTACCACTAGATTTTATGAGCATGAATCGCTCATCATTGTTTCCTAACTATGATACTAGATCAAATTTATCAAAGGATTACTAGTTTGTGTCCCACCATAACTAATATCCTTCTTCTAAACATTCTAGTAACATATCTTTTGTACTTACAGAAGTACAATATGAAAGTTTTGACAGCTTAACATGCAGTTCACCAGGAAATAATGGATACCCTCCACCTATAAATTATATCCTAGAAATATAAATTATTTTACATAACATGGAATACATGATTGATCCATCACTGAATCATATGGTACTAAACTCAAAACATTAATTTCTTCCCATGTTCTAAACATGTCATCCTAGAGAGAATTGGCCATGTGACATTGGAAACAATTCTTAACATGAATTGTTCCAACATGTATTCTTCAATACATTTTCAAAATATGTATGATTGACTAATTCCAAGAAACATTTAGATCTACCCTAACAGATCTAGTTTCCTAGAAATCAGGTTTCTATATTATGTCATTCATTGGAGATTTACTTTTATCATGATCTTATCTTTCTACAAGACCATTATTTGTTTTCCATATGATGTCGAACATATTTCACTTGGAAAACATTTGGGATCTCACAAACAATTTGTAAACACAAGTCATAGATTCATTTGAAATAAATTCTCTATGATATTTTTGTTTACTTTAATCCTATACAAGAGTTCAGTAACTTGCAATCTTCATTTGAATTTGATGGTGTCATCATCCCTTTCTGGTAGCATCGTACAGACACCTTCCACGATTTAAGATATTGACATCTAATGACCAATATAATGATCTTTGAAGTTTGTTGTGATAAGTAAAATTATAATGGATTTAGGCATACCATCTTAGTAGAAACAATAGAGCCTTATTGTTATAACACTTATACCATCCATGTATTAACTCTCTTAAATACCAACCATAGTATTCAATTTATAAGCCCCGTTATAATTTGATTAATGTAATATATTAGTGACTTTTTAATTTATCATGTCAATATTCATTAAATTCCATATACTGCTTACTTGTAGGGATTATTATTCTTAATGAATAATATATCACTAGCCACTGTGAACATAAAAACATCACAATGGTTTTATCCTTACTATATAGTATTTCTCTGAAACATTCTTGTTCCTCATACACCGGTGGAACATGTTCCTATGCCAACTATTTGTGAATTTTTAGTATTGACTAATCCCAAGTCAATATAGATCCCACATTCCCTAGTATATATGAGTATCCTTATAAATAAATCTATTCTATCACTTTTCTACCAATTTTTCTATCATAGGGATTTATGTAATATCCTATAGAACCATTAGGATAATTACCTTAGAGGCACAATGTGTTTAACATAATGGTTGTTTGTTTATGTCCTAACAAACTCTTTGGATCTAAGCATATCTTATAACATAATTGATTTTAATCATACTATGATTCATATTATATACATTTATAATTTTTAAATTGGAATATTGTTTATGGGTTTTCACCGTAATTTGAAAAGCATGTATTGAAATATGATCGAAGTTACTCTAGATTGTAACATTGATACAACTTACATCATGACTCTAATGTGTAAATTTTGAATTTAGGAATTTCTCCACGCTAGCTTTGGTTTATCAATGTTAATATGCAAGACTCACCATCGACCGTCTTTATTAACATCAATTTCATGATTTAGTTAAGGTAGTGTGCATTTTGGAATTACTCAACACTACATTACCATGATCGATGAAGGCTTAGTCTAGATATTATTTAGTATACCGTTACAAACCAACTCTTATCTTCTGAACATGAATATACTTCACTATCACATTCCTTAATGACTTAAAGGAATCTTATGATGTATCTTTACCCCTATCTTTCACTTGGAATATTTCACACTCACATTTGAATTAATTCCAAAATCCTTGTGACATACCTTTATTTCTACAGTTTTCTTAGTACAAACTAAAAAAATTTATTATACCAAAGAGGTTTATTTATAGAATGATTAAATACCATAACGGGTATATTCATGACATCCAATATTATTTTTTACTCAACAAATAATTACATTTCCACCACTGGGTAATCCCTTCATTTTTATATTCTTCATGTATTACCTTCGATTCTAGTATGTCTGAACTATTTGTTGAGTATGTAAAAAGAAAATAAAATTCATTCATAAACATTGAATAATGTCTCATTATGACCAAAAGGTAATGTAAGATAAATGTTTTGGTTATACTCCAAAAAAATTCAACTAAAATCAGTCACTTGGAAATTAGAAGTTATGTGGTTCTCAGCGCTATCTAAGGAATCACCCTTTCTCTCCAACTTAGAGAAGACACTTTATCTTCCTAAACATACTTGGTTACTATATTTAAATACAAAAACTTTATTTTAAAATTTTATTCAATACCAAAAGAATTATGTTAGAAATATAAATTTATATTGATGAATATACTTGAATGAGAATTAGGTATTTGCTTCTTGTATTTTAGTTCATTGCGTTTTAAATCCTTTATAAATTTATTTCATCATATGAAATGAAAATAACCTCTTATTTAAAAAAAACATATCATATTTGAAGAACAATACAAAGGCTCCTTGGATGTAACTTTTCATTTTCATTGTTGAATTTTCTTCCAATTTATTCATCATAAGAATAAAAGATGGTACTATTTTTTTAATTTTCATATCACATTACGAGCCAAACCTAATAGATAATGACGCATTTACTCGATCATGTTCATTTTTAATCTTAAATGAAACTAGATTACTTGGGAGTAATAATGATATTTCATGAATGATCATAGTCTTCCTTTCATGTTTACACTAAGCCAATGTAAACATCACATTCAAAACATTCCTCACTTTCTCCTCGTAAGGATCGTGGATATGAGAATTCATTTAATATCATCCATGCCTTGATGTAGCGACAAAAAATAACATTAGAAATTTGTAATAACATTATGAAAAAACCCCCATATGATTAATTCATGATTCTATTATAAGAAATTTGATACCATTTCTTTTTGAGGTGGTTTAATAGGTTGGGACACAAGCACATTGTATTTCAGATGTAGTAGTATTATGCACAAGATTATGTACTACATTTGAAAATATGTACTAGATTGGATATTAAAATCATCCAATATGTATCCCAGCTGTATTGTGGTAATACATTCCATTTTTTTACAAATTAAACTTTATTAAATTTGTAATTTTATTCTGATTATCGAATGTGACATTACCAATTAATTTAATCATTTAATGTCTCCCACTATTTTATTGAATTCTTGGAACCCTTTGTACTATAATTTGAATACTCTATCGCTTGAGTATTCTAATGGAATGGATCCTTAAACATCCCCTCATAGTCTATATGTTATGGCTGTGCCACTACTCAGAGGGTTCATGATATGTTTTTGGATTAGAAACCCCATTACCTCGCGGTTCCATGATCTTTTGAGTGAAATCCCAGCTTCTAAAATCATTTAACTATTTAATGAATGCTTTCCTCTAATATGATAGAATGTTATATGTGGATAATTATCACTACCTCCTTAGTTAATTTGACCCATCACTCTCAGAATAAATCCCATGTAGTAAGAGGCACGCTCAACTAAGGCATGCTCGGCACCCCAAAAGCCCGGTTTTGATCAAAATTGAATAGTGGAAGGCTATAATGACTTAATATTTCTATGACGGTTTTTTTTCTCTCAATGAATTTAATTCATTTATATTAATATTTTTAATTTATGTTTCCCCGCTCACAACTGAAAATTAATTGAAAAAATATGTATCTTTTTCTACATTTGATTATTTATTTTTTAATTTTTTTTTTCCATTGTAATTTAATGAATAAAAAAATAAAAAAATAATAAAGGTAAAAAAAAACTACCCGACTTGTCTTGAGAATCTAAATGACCTAAGGGAATCATACCCGTGTCATATCTTAACTCTTGATGCAGCTTTCCCCCCATTTTGTTTGTTTTCTTCTCTTTTAGAGTATCATCTTTTCTTGGCAGGGTCCACATCATGTCTTAGTGTACATCATCATCCCAGAGGGGTCCACATCACATCTTTCATCGTATTTTTCCAAATTAAAAAAATACACGCATGCATGCAAGGGGGAACAGGGTATAATTGTACCTTAATAATGTTGGACTTGCGGGTCCTTATATATTTTAACTGAAAAATAAACAATGTGAAAACCATTAAGTAATTAATTACTGACATCGTATGTAGTTAATTAATTAAAAGAATAAATACTAACATACATGGGTCGGTGCTCAAGGCCAGTAGGCAGGTATAATAATTTATGATAGAAATTAATTGCATTAAATAAGAATGAGGGTTATATAATTAAATAAAATGAATTATTAAATTCAAATAATTTAATTATTTATCGATCCATAGATTTTTTTATTTATTTATTCAAAAATATAATTAAGTAATTACTTTAATTTAAATTTAAAATTAAAATAATTTATATTCTTAGTTATTAAAACTTATTATTTCCAACCATATTTAATATTTTAATATATTTAATTTAATTCAGGAAGTTAAATTATTTAACTATACTAATTTAATTATAAGAATTTAATAATAACATGAGCCTCAAAACCCTACTCTATCTTATTGTAGGTTGTGTCAAACCTCCGGAAAGCCACAACATACAGGGGACCTCCCATATAGTGCTTATATAGGCCAAGAAGGTCCGGTCAGACCCATACTTGGTTGGGGAGATCTAACCAGTCATGTTTTGAGGAAACCAAGGCCCTATTGACACCTTCAGAGTTATCTGCATCACTACGTTTTCCAGATCTTATTGCGGGGAGCCCTACAATTGTTGTAGGCCATTGTAGTGGCCACCAGACATGGTGGCCAACATGCTGCTGTAGTTTGAATGGAGAGGAGTAGGGAATCCCATGGTGGAATTCCAGGATGGACAAATGAAAGAGGAGGAGTCAAAATATTGAGGCGGTATGGGTGGCTGGTAGTCCACTAGGTGTAGACTAGTGGTCTTTGGGGTGGACGAAGTCAACCATGAATGGGGGGTTGGTGTCACTGCTACAGTGGGGAGGTCACCATCTAGTAGGAGCAAGGAGGCAGGCCAGCGTCGGTGCCACGGGCTGTTGTAGAGTAGTGTCGGGAGTGTGAGGGGTGGCAGAAAAAGTGACTTGCTGGCTTGAGTGGGAGGCGACGATGCCAGGTCGGAGGGGCGACACCGGGAGACCTCATAGAGGTCAGCGCTCCTAGTACTCCATGGATATGGGGTGGCGGGGAGGAGATTCCAGTGAGGACTAGACATCTCCATAAAGGAGGGGTGTGCAGGTTCATTGATGACAATGAGGGTAGCAGTCGTCTAGGGGGTGGAGCAACGCATCGGTTATGAGGGTAGGCTGGGTGGAACGATGCTATAGAGCGGCCATCCAGCCAAGGTGTTTCTGTGGACTAGCAGGGCAAGGTGGTAGGGCTAGGGAGCCGGTCCAGAGTGGCAAGGCACTATGGCACTATTCTAGGCAGGAGGTAGTATGCGACCTGGTTGGGTGGTCCACACAGCCCCACTTTTTTCTGTGTAGCCGACCCACCAGCCAAACCCCACGTTGGTGTTTTTAATTGTCTTTTTAAAGTGCCCTCGACACATTTTTCCAGGTTTTTTTTTATTTCCTCCTTTTATGTGAATTCAGTTCTCCCTATAAAAACATCCACACCACCTTTTATTTTTCTAAAGGATAAAGAGACTTTAAATGAAACAATATTTAATTATTATTTTAATAATAACTTATTATAATTATATTTTTTAACAATAAAATTAATATTATTGTAACACCCGAGACTTTTATGTTATATAAATCATAAAAGGAATCTTTTTCTACACAACACTTGCTTGGCTTTCTTTACACGAAATCGCGACCTTCCTCGATAGCTTGTGTCGTATGCAATACCGAGTTTCACTAAACAACGATATGCTATTAAAATATTATTAAAACTAGCCGTTATGAATAGTAATAACCACTTTTTGAAATTTTATAATTTTTTTTTAAAATGGACTTCATTTTTGGATTCAGAATATCGAAATTAGCCTAGGGTGAAATTTTGGTATTTTTTTGAAATCTTTCAATTTTTTATGAATAGTGAAACCACTAAGTGGTAGTTAAAAAATTGAATTTTTCATAAAACTTAATTTTACTGCTTCTGTGAATGGAATTTAAAAAATCCGAGAGACATGGTTGATGTCAGTAAGTAAAATGTGGTTCAATGAGATTAAAATAATTTTTTGGTGAATAGTAACTTTTTACTTTTTTTACCACGGTGAAAAGTAAATAGGGTAATTAAAGGTAAAGATGATATTATTATTACCCTAACACATGTCCTAATTCTATTAGAAAAAAGTAATTCATCCAGAAACAAACTTAGTAATAAAATATGACCATTTAGGCCCACTTGGATTAGATTAGGACATTTATTATTAATTTATTTAAAGAAGGGTTAAAATAGTTAAAATCAAAGTTTAATAAGTAAATAATTTTTAATATGGGGTTACAAATAAGATAAATTAGACTATAAATATTCATTTAGAAGATAAAAATATTTCCAACATAATGGTATTTTATTTGTAATTTTTAGACATTAAATAATTTAATTTATTTATGACACAACGATGATGCAGTAATTATCTTATTAATAAAATATTGCCATAATTAATTTTATAAATACCAAAATAAATGTAATTTGAGACTTTTTATGAATTCCACTAATTTTCTAGGTTAATATGACATGTTAGTATTGATCTAAGTAACTTTGTTCGAACTAATAATTCTGTTATGATTTTCACAAAAATCAATTACTAAATAGTGTCAAAATTGACATAAAATTGTTTTTAAAACAAATATAATATTAGAAATTGTTATTTTATTCCTAAAAATCTATGTTTCGGCCAAATGACTTAGATAAGGTTATATATATTAATAATAAACTACTTTGGGTTCGTTTGGATGCTTATAGTATGTTTATTAACCTTATAGTATAAGAACACAAGAAGACACGGTAAAAGTAAACTTATTTAACTTAATGTTAAATCTAAATGATAAGGTTAAAATAGGAACCTAAACTTGTCTAAATTCTATTGGATGAGAGGATATTGACCCATCACAACCTTATCTTCTAAATATATCAATTTGGAGCTATTTAAAACCGGACTTGACTTTATAATAAAATAATATTTTTAGTTTTCCCAAAGGTACCCCTCTCCTCCCTTATAAAAGGGCACCTCCTCCCCCTCTTCCTCACACCACTTTGAGCCTTCAAGCTCAGCCAACCCCTGCCAATTACTCCTCTCCACCTCCCTAGAGACATCATAGAGGTCCTGGTATTCTTCAAAGACCAATTTTAGTGCCCTAAAAGAAGGTCTCAAAGAAGCACTTCAAAGAAGAGGTAATGTCCGTTACCGATTCTTTCATCTTTATATCTTCTTCCACTTCTTATCCTTCTTTAGTTGTTTCATTATGAAGTAATAACATCTGTATCACTCATATACTAATATTTTATTATAAGTACGAAACAACCATATTTCACCATCTATCCATCCTACGGAAAAAGAAATCACCGCGCGTGCGTACGTACGGAATACCGTCTCCACGCCGTGGTGTAATCTATTTTCCACCACCACCTTACTTGGATGGGTATAATGGTGTAAATAATGACTATATATGACTATTATAATGTAATACTGATTCTTAAATAGTATACATACACCCCAATACAATTCCACGATCATAGGAACGATATCATCACTCGTGCGTATGTGCGGAATACCATCTCAACGATGTGATGCGACTCGTTCAACATGATCTTAATTTCATAATGATTATATAAATGAATTGAATGAATGAATATGATATATATTACACTAATACCATTCTGGAAATGTGGTATCTATAACCTAAAGAGAAGCATAAGAATTTATTCGACAAGACACGCATAAGAACAAAAAGTTATAAACACCCGAATAACAAGTAGCAATGAAATATTACTACTAAGAAGCTAAGAAAATGACCATATATGATATCATAAAAATAAGTATGATTCTGGAATAAGCCAATAAAATTATTTAAATAATTATACAGGAGTATTGGACACTTACGAAGAAAAATTGACCTATGGTAATGGAAAATATCACAATCTAATTTTTATCCGAGATTGTTTATACTTTGGAATTTACTGGGGTGAATTTTATCATCCACATCCATGTTTCCTCAATATGTAATATTTACATCATTCTATAATAGTTTATATCCAATTTTACACTTCGGTGAGTTTTTAGTAAAATATATGAAAGGAATCTTTTGTCGTTTTTCGTACGAGGTACTTTTTGACTTTTCTGACAAAAGTACGAGAAGAATGTTTTCTTTTAACTTGTACGGTATGAATGGATTTTTAAAACATTATTTCCAAGAAGCTTCCCTTACATGTTTTCAAGTTTATTTTTAATCAACATCTTTTAGTTTATAATTGTATTACATAATAAGAAAGGAAAAGTATTTTTGACACGGAAATGATATTTTCCTCAAGAATGGAGTTCAAGTGTTTTATCAAAATTATTTTCCATCTAAGATAATAAAGGGTTCTATTTCTATCCCTATTATTACATGGATTTGATTATGTTGTGATGGAAATATTTTTATGAATTCCTTTATCTTATATGAATTGTTTTATGATGTCATGTTGTTTAAGAATCCCATTTTTATTACATGGGTTATGCTACGATGTATGATTTACGATTTTGTGGCACACATAAGAATGGTTTCATTATGAGATGGGTGGGACCTATATCTCCCTCCAATTCATTGGGTAAAGATTTTATATCTCATGATATATACATGGCTGGAACGGTAGGTTATACCGGTTTAGTCAAACAGGATTGAAACGAGGAGTGAACTCGGTTCAGAAATGGACTTTGTCCACAAAGATAGTCTTCGCAATGAGTCTTGACTAATAAGAAATTATTCTCTATGATTATGTGTGTATTCCACAATGTTTCATGTTTTATGTTATTATTATTGTGATTACATTTCACTACCATGATTTATCCCATGTTATGAAATTATGATCTCTTTTGCAGGATAAGATTTCCAAAAGTTATGTGATTATGTATATGATGTGATTGATATTTCTTTTGTTTACCCTTACGGAGCATTTGTGCTCACCCTTTTGTATGTTTTGTTTCCTCAGGTCAAGAATATGGTTATTAAGTAAGATATGTCGAATGGGACTATAGATATGATGAAATAAATGGGAGACAGTGTAGACGCTTTATGAACCAGTTGTTTATGTTTCTCAGTTTCGAAAGACATTATACCTATACGGTCCTTTTGTGGTTTTGTTATATGTTGTAATAAGTATGCTTCAATTTTGAAGTATTAACAAGGTATGTAAAGTATGGGTTATTATAGTTGGTATCAGAGGAAAGGTATAGTCAACCTTTGGAAACTAGGATATGAAAGCCTTAGTAAGAACCCTAAGGATAAGTCTAAGCATAGAACACAGTATTAGTGTTTTAGAAATGGCCATAAATAACCTAGGATAAGTCCTTAAGTGTGAAATTTTATTCTTGATTATGTGGTTTTCCTATTATAATTAGTTTTGCCCACACTATTCTTCTTGGTTTTAGTCGATGGTTGGGACCTGAAGGAACCATGTTAATGCGGAATGCGACGGGCAATGCAATGATTGTCCCCCTGAGAAACCAAACGTTATGGGAGTAGGGATGCAAAATATTGTAGCCATTCTCACACAACTTTCTCAAGCTATGAATCATGCAGGACTTCCAAACGAGCAAAGGAAGGAGCAATATTCTGTTGAAACCTTCATGAGGCAGCGTCCACCTTCTTTCAGCGGGTCTATTGATCCATTAGTTGCTGAACAATGGATTAGTACTTCTGAAAAGATATTTTCAGTTCTTCAATGTTCTGAACATGATAAAGTCATCCTAGTAGTGTATCGTTTGGAAGGAGATGTTGATCGATGGTGGAATATTATTAAGAATATGAGTCAAAGGGATGAAATTGAGTCCATGGAATGGGACGAGTTCAAGAACTTATTTTTCAATAAGTACTTCCCTCGTATTCTCCGAACAATTATGGAGAAAGAATTTCTTGAACTGAAGCAAAAGGATGATGAATCTGTTGGTACCTATGAAGAAAATTTTACAAGACTTGCAAGGTACGCTTCAGGTATTATTATCAAATTTGAGAGTAAGATCGATCGATTCTTTAGTGGCTTAAAACCAAGTTTTCGAAGGGCGTTATCCATAAGGGACTTCAATAGCTACGAGGAAATCGTTCGATGTGCTCTCAAAGTCGAGATGGAGATTGGAGTAACCCATCAGTCATACGGGTTTGATAAGAAGAGGTAAATGGAATTCAAAGGAAAATCTAAAGAGCACACTGAAAAGAAGATGAGCATTCCCTTATGCTCAAAATGTGGAAGGAAACATGGAGGGAGTTGTCTTAAATGGACAAGTAAATGTTTCAAATGTGGAAATGAAGGTCATTGAGCATTTTAATGCTGCGATGATGGGAAGAAAATGTCTAATGATGCAAACAAAGGAAGGGATACACAGAATGAACCTACTACACTTCAATGTTTCAAGTGCAAGGAGATGGGGCATTATGTTAATAAATGCCCTAATCCAAGGGTTGATGATGATGGTGGACGTCAACAAACTCTTAAGGCTAAAGACAAAGGAAAGTCACATGCAATTTCTATTAGCGATGTGGAGTACGATAACGATGTGGTGAAAGGTACACTTACCATCCACTCTAAAGTAGCAAATGTTTTATTTGATTCTGGATCAACCCACTCTTTTATTTCTGAATAATTTTCTAAGGGTATCACTGTATTACCTCAACAATTAGATGTTGAGTTAGCTGTGACAACACCTAATGGCACAACAGTCACATCAAAAGTTTATAATTCTTCTCTGATCGATGTTTGTGGGAAAGTTATTCCTACACATCTTTTGATCCTTCCTATAGTGTAATTTGATGTGATTCTTGGCATGGATTGGCTTTCTTTATATAGAGCTCATATCAATTTCCAAAGAAGGGAAGTCACATTTCATATTCCAGATCAATCTATGATCATCTATCAATGCAAGGATGAACATAACCTTCCAGTGGAAATTTCTACCATTTTATGGGTATTGATTCCACTATATGAAGGTTATTTATCTCAAATGGTTGGTGAGAAACTCACGATTAAGAATATTCCCATTGTACGGGGGTTTGATTATATCTTTCGAGAGGAATTAACAGGTCTTCCACTGAATCGTGAAGTTGAGTTTTCAATAGAACTCATTCCGGGTGCTTTGCCTATTTCAAAGACACCTTATAGAATGGCCCCAATTGAGTTGCAGGAATTGAAGAAGCAACTCCAAGAGAATCTTGATAAGGGATTCATACGCCCTAGTGCGTCACCTTGGGGAGCACCTGTTCTATTTTTTAAGAAGAAAGATAGATCAATGAGACTCTACATTGATTATCAAGAACTTAACAAGATCAGTATCAAGAACAAATATCCTCTCCCACGCATTGATGACTTATTTGACCAACTACGCGGAGCTTAATAATTTTCCAAGATTGATCTTCGTTCAGGGTATCATCAATTAAGGGTCAAAAGGCAGGATATACCAAAGATGGATTTCCGTACATGGTATGGACACTATGAATTTATAGTGATTCCATTTGGTCTTACTAATGCCCCTGATATCTTCATGGGTCTGATGAATAGAGTCTTTAGAGACTATCTTGAACAATTTGTGGTAGTCTTTATAGACGATATTCTTGTCTATTCAAAGAGCAAGGAAGAACATGAAGATCACTTGATAATTATATTGAATACCCTGAGAAAGGAGATGCTTTATGCCAAATTTAACAAGTGTGAATTTTGGATTCAAAAAGTTTCATTTTTGGGTCACATAATCTTAAAAGAGGGGATATCTATGGATCCATCAAAAACAAAGGTTATCGAAAGATGGTCGAGACCAAAAACAGTAACAGATATCCGAAGTTTTCTTGGTTTGGCTGGATATTATCGACGTTTTGTGAAAGATTTTTTACGATTATCTAATCCACTCACCAATTTGACATGGAAAGGAGTTATGTTTGTCTGGACGGAGGAATGTGAAGATAATTTCAAAGAGTTCAAAAGAAGGTTATCCAGTGCACCTGTTCTCACACTGCCTTGTAGTGGAGAAAGGTTTGTGATCTACAGTGATGCATCCAAGAAGGGATTAGGGTGTGTTCTTATGCAAAATGATATGGTGATAGCTTATGCCTCACGATAGTTGAAAATCCATGAGCAAAATTACCCAACACATGATTTGGAGTTAGCTGCGGTAATCTTCGCATTAAAGATTTGGAGGCATTACCTTTATGGTGAGAGGTGTGATATTTATACAGATCATAAAAGATTAAAGTATATTTTCACACAAAAGGAGCTGAATAAGCGTCAAAGAAGATGGTTGGATCTGATTAAGGATTATGACAGCTTAATCCATTTCCACCCTGGGAAAGCAAACAAGGTGGAAGATGCATTAAGTCGACAAGACCATTCCAGTTTATCCATGATGAGGATCTCAAAAGATCCAATATTTATGGATTTACAAAGGATGGATCTTGGAATTATAATGGAAGGGTAAAAATCTTATTTTTCTCAAATGAATGTTCAACCATCTATGCATGTGAAGATTAAAGAGGCACAGAAAGAAGATGTCGAGTTACAAAAGAAGGTGAGAAATGTTCCTGAATTCAACCATGATTGTGATGGAATAATAAAGTTCAGGAATCGGGTTTGTGTTCCTCCCATCCCCGAATTAAAGAAGGAGATGCTGGATGAGGCTCATAGTTCTTCATTCTCTATTCATCCTAGAAGCACGAAGATGTATAGGGACCTGAAAGAGTACTTCTGGTGGGATGGCATAAAAAGAGATGTTGCTGAATATGTCTCTCGATGCTTGGTTGGTCAACAAGTTAAAGCTAAGAGACAGAAGTCTAAGGGGATGTTACAACCATTACCCATACCCGAATGGAAATGGGAAAACATCACTATGGACTTTGTCACAGGACTTCTTAAAACATCAAAAGGCAATAATTCTATCTGGGTCATAGTTGATCGTCTTACAATGTCTTCACACTTCATTGCTATTAGAGAGGATTTCTCTCTGGATCAGCTTGCCAGGATATATGTAAAGGAAGTGGTAAGATTGCATGGAGTACCACTTTCTATTATATCTGATCGGGATCTGAGATTTACCTCGATGTTCTGGAAAAGTATTCAGTATACTCTTGATACAGAGTTGAGTTTCAGCACTGCTTATCATCCTCAGACAGATGGTCAGTCTGAGAGAACAATTCAAACCCTAGAAGATATGTTCAGAGCGTGCTCTATGGATTTCAAAGATGGTTGGGATCAACACCTACCTTTGGTGGAATTTTCTTATAATAATAGCTTTCACTCCACTATTCAGATGGCTCCTTATGAAGCTCTCTATGGAAAGAAATGTAGGACTTCAACTTGCTGGGATGAAGTTGGGGAAAGAAAGCTATTAGGACCTGATCTCATTGATGAAATGGAAAAAAAGGTCAGATCTATTCAACAACACATAAGAGAAGCTCAGAGTCGACAGAAAAGTTATTCCGACAACTGAAGAAAAGACCTAGAGTTTGAAGTGGGTGATAAAGTGTTCTTACGAATATCTCCCTAGAAGAGGGTTATGAGATTTGGAATGAAGTGGAAGTTGAGCCCTAGATATATCGGTCCTTTCGAAATACTGGATCGTCTTGGGAAGGTAGCTTACCGATTGGCGCTTCCACCGAATCCCTCTCAAGTTCACGATGTGTTCCATGTATCTCTCCTGAGAAAGTACATACCTGATCCTTCACATGTACTCACCTCAGAAGTTGTACCGCTGGAGCAAGATCTTTCTTATGAAGAACAACCGATAGAGATTTGGGATCGTAGTGAAAAAGTCCTACGAAACAAGACCACTCGATTGGTGAATGTTTTATGGAGGAACCACCTATTAGAAGAAGCTACATGGGAGCTTGAGGATATGACGAGGGAGAGGTATCTTCATTTTTTAGTTACAAAGTGACGAATTTCGAGGGCGAAATTCATTTTAAGGGGGGGGGGGGGGTAGAATGTAACACCCAAGACTTTTATGTTATATAAATCATCAAAGGAATCTTTTTCTACACAACACTTGTTTGGCTTTCTTTACACGAAATCGCGACCTTCCTCGATAGCTTGCGTCGTACGCAATACCGAGCTTCACTAAACAACAATATGCTATTAAAATATTATTAAAACTAGCCGTTATGAATATTAATAACCACTTTTTGAAATTTTATAAATTTTATTTTTCAAAATGGACTTCATTTTTGGATTCGGAATATCGAAATTAGCCTAGCGTGAAATTTTGGTATTTTTCTGAGAACTTTCAATTTTTGATGAATAGTGAAACCACTAAGTGGTTGTTAAAAAACTGATTTTTTCATAAAACTTAATTGTACCGCTTCTGTAAGTGGAATTTCAAAAATCCGAGAGACACGGTTGATGTCAGTAAGTAAAATGTGGTTCAATGAGATGAAAATAATTTTTTGGTGAATAGTAACTTTTTACTTTTTTTACCACGGTTAAAAGTAAATAGGGTAATTAAGGGTAAAGATGATATTATTATTACCCTAACACATATCCTAATTCTATTGGAAAAGTTTAATTCCACCAAAAAAAACTTAGGAATAAAATATGACCATTTAGGCCCACCTGGATTAGATTAGGACATTTATTATTAATTTATTTAAAGAAGGGTTAAAATAGTTAAAATCAAAGTTTAATAAGTAAATAATTTTTCATATGGGTTATAAATAAGATAAATTCGACTATAAATATTCATTTGAAAGATAAAAATATTTCCTACATAATGGTATTTTATTTGTAATTTTTAGACATTAAATAGTTTAATTTATTTATGACACAAAGATGATGCAGTAATTATCTTATTAATGAAATATTGACATAATTAATGTTATAAACATCAAAATAAATGTAATTTGAGACTTTTTATGAATTACACTAATTTTCTAGGTTAATATGACATGTCAGTATTAATTTAAGTAACTTTGTTCGAACTAATAATTCTGTTATGAGTTTCACAAAAATCAATTACTAAATAGTGTCAAAATTGACATAAAATAGTTTTTAAAACAAATATTATATTAGTAATTGTTATTTTATTCCTAAAATCTATGGATCGGCCAAATGACTTAGATAAGGTTATATATATTAATAATAAACAACTTGGGGTTCGTTTGGCTGCTTATAGTATGTTTATTAACCTTATAGTATAAGAACAAAAGAAGACACGGTAAAAGTAAACTTATTTAACTTAATGTTAAATCTAAATGATAAGGTTAAAATAGGAACCTAAACTTGTCTAAATTCTATTGGATGAGAGTATATAGACCCATCACCACCTTAGATTCTAAATATATCAATTTGGACCTATTTAAAACCGGACATGACTTTATAATAAAATAATATTTTTAGTTTTCCCAAAGGTACCCCTCTCCTCCCTTATAAAAGGGAACCTCCTCCCCCTCTTCCTCACACCACTTTGAGCCTTCAAGTTCAGCCAACCCCTGCCAATTACTCCTCTCCACCTCCCTAGAGACATCCTAGAGGTCCTGGTATTCTTCAAAGACCAATTTTAGTGCCCTAAAAGAAGGTCTCAAAGAAGCACTTCAAAGAAGAGGTAATGTCCGTTACCGATTCTTTCATCTTTATATCTTCTTCCACTTCTTCTCCTTCTTTAGTTGTTTCATTATGAAGTAATAACATCTGTATCACTCATATACTAATATTTTATTATATGTATGAAACAACCCAATTACACCATCTATCCATCCTACGGAAAAAGAAATCATCGCGCGTGCGTACGTACGGAATACCGTCTCTACGCCGTGGTGTAATCTATTTTCCACCACCACCTTACTTGGATGGGTATAATGGTGTAAATAATGACTATATATGACTATTATAATGTAATACTGATTCTGAAATAGTATACATACACTCCAATACAATTCCACGATCATAGGAACGATATCATCACTCGTGCGTATGTGCTGAATACCGTCTCCACAATGTGATGCGACTCGTTCAACATGATCTTAATTTCATAATGATTATATAAATGAATTGAATGAATGAATATGATATATATTACAATAATACCATTCCGGAAATGTGGTATCTATAACCTAAAGAGAAGCATAAGAATTTATTCGACAAGACACGCATAAGAACAAAAAGTTATAAACACCCGAATAACAAGTAGCAATGAAATATTACTACTAAGAAGCTAAGAAAATGACCATATATGATATCATAAAAATAATTATGATTCTGGAATAAGTCAATAACATTATTTAAATCATTATACAGGAGGTTCGGACACTTACGAAGAAAAACAGACCTAAGGTAAGGGAAAATATCACAATCTCATTTTTATCCGATATTGTTTATACTCTGGAATTTACTGGGGTGTATTTTATCATCCACATCCATTTTTCCTCAATATTTAATATTTACATCATTCTACAATAGTTTATATCCAATTTTACCCTTCGGTGAATTTTTAGTAAAATATATGAAAGGAATCTTTTGTCGTTTTTCGTACGAGGTACTTTTTGACTTTTCCGACAAAATTACGAGAAGAATGATTTCTTTTAACTTATACGGTATGAATGGGTTTTTAAAACAATATTTCCAAGAAGCTTCCCTTACAAGTTTTCAAGTTTATTTTTAATCAACTTCTTTTAGTTTAGAATTGTATGAAATAATAAGAAAGGAAAAGTGTTTTTGACGTGGAAAGGATATTTTCCTCAAGAATGGAGTTCAAGTGTTTTATCAAAATTATTTTTCATCTAAGATAATAAAGGGTTCTATTTCTATCCCTATTATTACATGGATTTGATTATGTTGTGATGGAAATATTTTTATGAATTCCTTTATCTTATATGAATTTTTTTATGATGTCATGTTGTTTAAGAATCCCATTTTTATTACTTGGGTTATGCTACGATGTATGATTTACGATTTTTTGGCACACATAAGAATGGTTTCATTATGAGATGGGTGGGACCTATATCTCCCGCCAATGCATTGGGTAAAGATTTTATATCTCATGAGATAGACATGGTTGGAACGGTAGGTTATACCGGTTTAGTGAAACAGGACTGAAATGAGGAGTGAACTCGGTTCAGAAATGGACTTTGTCCACTAAGATAGTTTTCGCAATGAGTCTTGACTAATAAGAAATGATTCTCTATTATTATGTGTGTATTCAACAAAGTTTCATGTTTTAAGTTATGATTATTGTGATTACATTTCACTGCCATGATTTATCCCATGTTATGAAATTATGATCTCTTTTGCAGGATAAGATTTCCAAAAGTTATGTGCTTATGTATATGATGTGATTGATATTTCTTTTGTTTACCCTTACTGAGAATTTGAGCTCACCCTTTTGTATTTTTTCTTTCCCCAGGTCAGGAAGAAGGTTATTAAGTAAGATATGCCGAATGGGACTATAGATACGATGAAATAAATGTGAGACAATGTAGGTGCTTTATGAACCAGTTGTTTATGTTTCTCAGTTTCTAAATACACTATACCTATACGGTCCTTTTGTGGTTTTGTTATATGTTGTAATAAGTATGCTTCAATTTTGAAGTATTAACAATGTATATAAAGTATGGGTTGTTATAGTTGGTATCATAGGAAAGGTATAGTCAACCTTTGGAAACTAGGATGTGAAAGCCTTAGTATGAACCCTAAGGATATGTCTAAGCATAGAACACAATCTTAGTGTTTTAGAAATGGCCATGAATAACCTAGGATAAGACCTTAAGTGTGAAATTCTATTCTTGATTATGTGGTTTTCCTATTATAATTAGTGTTGCTCACACTATTCTTCTTTGTTTTAGTCGATGGCTGGGAGCCGAAGGAACCTTGTTAATGCGGAATGCGACTGGAAATGCAATGATTGTCCCCCTGAGAAACCAAACATTATGGGAGCTGGGATAAAAAATATTATAGCCATGCTCACACAACTTTCTCAAGCTATGAATCATGCAGGACATCCAAATGAGCAAAGGAAGGAGCAACATTCTGTTGAATCCTTCATGAGGCAGCGTCCACCTTCTTTCAGCGGGTTTACTGATCCATTAATTGCTGAACAATGGATTAGTACTTCTGAAAAGATATTTTCAGTTCTTCAATGTTCTGAACATGATAAATTCATCCTAGCAGTGTATCATTTAGAAGGAGATGCTGATCAATGGTGGAATCTTATTAAGAATACGAGGCAAAGGGATGAAATTGAGCCCTTGGAATGGGACGAGTTCAAGAACTAATTTTTTAATAAGTACTTCCCTCGTATTCTCCGAACAAAGATAGAGAAAGAGTTTCTTGAACTGAATCAAAAGGATGATGAATCTGTTGGTACCTATGAAGCAAATTTTACAAGACTTGCAAGGTACGCTTTAGGTATTATTATCCAACCTGAGAGTAAGATCGATCGATTCTTTAGTGGCTTAAAACCAAGTCTTCGAAGGGCGTTAGCCATAGGGGACTTCAATAGCTACGAGGAAATCGTTCAATGTGCCCTCAAAGTTGAGATGGAGATTGGAGTAACCCATCAGTCATATGGGTTTGATAAGAAGAGGAAATGGAATTCAAAGGAAAATCTAAAGAGCACACTGAATAGAAGATGAGCTTTCCCTTATGCTCAAAGTGTGGAAAGAAACATGGAGGGAGTTGTCTTAAAGGGACAAGTAAATGTTTCAAATGTGGAAAGGAAGGTCATCGGGCATTTGAATGCCGCGATGATGGGAAGAAGATGTCTAATGATGCAAAAAAAGGAAGGGATACACAGAATGAACCTACTACACTTCAATGTTTCAAGTGCAAGTAGATGGGGAATTATGCTAATAAATTCCCTAATACAAGGTTTGATGATGATGGTCAAAGTCAACAAACTCTTAAGGATAAAGACAAAGGAAAGTCACATGCAATTTCTATCAGCGATGTGGAGTACGATAACGATGTGGTGAAAGGTACACTTACCATCCACTCTAAAGTAGAAAATGTTTTATTTTATTCTGGATCCACCCACTCTTTTATTTCTGAAGAATTTTCTAAGGGTATCACTGTATTACCTCAACAATTAGATGTTGAGTTAGCTGTGACAACACCTAATGGCACAACGGTCACATCAAAAGTTTATAATTCTTCTCTGATCGAAGTTTGTGGGAAAGTGCTTCCTGCACATCTTGTGATCCTTCCTATAGTGGAATTTGATGTGATTCTTGGCATGGATTGGCTTTCTTTATATAGATCTCATATCAATTTCCAAAGAAGGGAAGTCACATTTCATATTCCAGATCAATCTATGGTCGTCTATCAATGCAAGGATGAACATAACCTTCCAGTGGAAATTTCTACCATTTTATGGGTATTGATTCCACTAAATGAAGGTTATTTATCTCAAATGGTTGGTGAGAAACTCACGATTAAGAATATTCCCATTGTATGGGAGTTTGATGATGTCTTTCCGAAGGAATTACCGGGTCTTCCACCGAATCTTGATGTTGAGTTTTCAATAGAACTCATACTGGGTGCTTTGCCTATTTCAAAGACACCTTATAGAATGGCCCCAATTGAGTTGCAGGAAATGAAGAATCAACTCCAAGAGAATCTTGATAAGGGATTCATACGCCCTAGTGCATCACCTTGGGGAGCACCTATTCTATTTGTTAAGAAGAAAGATGGATCAATGAGACTCTACATTGATTATCAAGAACTTAACAAGATCACTATCAAGAACAAATATCCTCTCCCACGCATTGATTACTTATTTGACCAACTACACGGAGCTCAATACTTTTCCAAGATTGATCTTCGTTCAGGCTATCATCAATTAAGGGTCAAAAGGGAGGATATACCAAAGACGGCTTTTTGTACCAGGTATGGACACTATGAATTTATAGGGATGCCATTTGGTCTTACTAATTCCCCTGATATCTTCATGGACCTGATGAATAGAGTCTTTAGAGACTATCTTGATCAATTTGTGGTAGTCTTTATAGACGATATTCTTGTATATTCAAAGAGCAAGGAAGAACATGAAGATCACTTTAGAATTATATTAAAGACCCTGAGAAAGGAGAAGCTTTATGCCAAATTTACCAAGTGTGAATTTTGGCTTCAAAAAGTTGCATTTTTGGGTCACATAATCTCCAAAGAGGGGATATCTGTGGATCCATCAAAAACAGAGTTTATCGAAAGATGGACGAGACCAAAAACAGTAACAGATATCCGAAGTTTTCTTGGTTTGTCTGGATATTATCGACATTTTGTGAAAGGTTTTTTACGATTATCTAATCCACTCACCAAGTTGACTCTGAAAGGAGTTAAGTTTGTCTGGACGGAGGAATGTGAATATAATTTCAAAGAGTTCAAAAGAAGTTTATCCAGTGCACCTATGCTCACACTGCCTTGTAGTGGAGAAAGGTTTGTGATCTATAGTGATGCATACATGAAGGGATTGGGGTGTGTTCTTATGCAAAATGATATGGTGATAGCTTATTCCTCACGACAGTTGAAAATCCATGAGCAAAATTACCCAACACATGATTTGGAGTTAGCTTCGGTAATCTTTGCATTAAAGATTTGGAGGCATTACCTTTATGTTGAAAGGTGTGATATTTATACTGATCATAAAAGTTTAAAGTATATTTTCACACAAAAGGAGCTGAATATGCGTCAAAGAAGATGGTTGAAGATGATTAGGGATTATGACTGCTCAATCCATTTCCACCCTGGGAAAGAAAACAAGGTGGCAGATGCATTAAGTCGACAAGACCATGCTAGTTTATCCATGATGAGGATCACAAAAGATCCAATATTTATTGATTTGCAATGGATGGATCTTGGATTTATAATGGAAGGGGAAAAATATTATCTTTCTCAACTGAATGTTCAACCATCTATACATGTGAAGATTAAAGAGGCACAGAAAGAAGATGTCGAGTTACAAAAGAAGGTGAGAAATGTTCCTGAATTCAACCTTGATTATGATGGGATAATAATATTCAGGAATCAGGTTTGTGTTCCTCCCATCCCCGAATTAAAGAAGGAGCTGCTGGATGAGGCTCATAGTTCTTCATTCTCTATTCATCCTGGAAGCACGAAGATGTATAGGGACCTGAAAGAGTACTTCTGGTGGGATGGCATAAAAAGAGATGTTGCTGAATATGTCTCTCGATGCTTGGTTTGTCAACAAGTTAAAGCTGAGAGACAGAAGTATAAGGGGATGTTACAACCATTACCCATACCCGAATGGAAATGGGAAAAAATCACTATGGACTTTGTCACAGGACTTCCTAAAACATCCAAAGGTAATAATGCTATCTGGGTCATATTTGATCGTCTTACAAAGTCTGCACACTTCATTGCTATTAGAGAGGATCTCTATCTGGATCAGCTTGCCAGGATATATGTAAAGGAAGTGGTAAGATTTCATGTAGTACCACTTTCTATTATATCTGATCGGGATCCGAGATTTACCTCGAAGTTCTGGAAAAGTATTCAGTATACTCTGGATACAGAGTTGAGTTTCAGCCCTGCTTATCATCCTCAGTCAGACGGTCAGTCTGATAGAACAATTCAAACCCTAGAAGATATGTTGAGAGCTTGCTCTATGGATTTCAAAGGTGGTTGGGATCAACACCTACCTTTGGTGGAATTTTCTTATAATAATAGCTTTCAATCCAGTATTCAGATAGCTCCTTATGAATCTCTCTATGGAAAGAAATGCCGGACTCCAACTTGCTAGGATGAAGTTGGGGAACGAAAGCTATTAGGACCTGATCTCGTTGATGAAATAGCAAAAAAGTTCAGATCTATTCAAAAACACATAAGAGCTGCTCAGAGTCGACAGAAAAGTTATTCCGACAACCGATGAAAAGACTTAGAGTTTGAAGTGGGTGATAAAGTGTTCTTACGAATATCTCCCTGGAAGAGGGTTATGAGATTTGGAAAGAAGGGGAAGTTGAGCCCTAGATATATCGGTCCTTTCGAAATAATGGATCATGTTGGGAAGGTAGATTACCGATTGGCGCTTCCACCGAATCCCTATCAAGTTCACGATGTGTTCCATGTATCTCTCCTGAGAAATTACATACCTGATCCTTCACATGTACTCAGCACAGAAGTTGTACCGCTGGAGCAAGATCTTTCTTATGAAGAACAACCTATAGAGATTCTGGATTGTAGTGAAAAAGTCCTACGAAACAAGACCACTCGATTGGTGAAAGTTTTATGGAAGAACCACCAATTAGAAGAAGCTACATGGGAGCTTGAGGATATGATAAGGGAGAGGTATCCTCGTCTGTTTGTTACAAAGTGACGAATTTCGAGGGCGAAA
Organism: Viscum album; assembly: GCA_963277665.1. Taxonomy (NCBI): domain Eukaryota; kingdom Viridiplantae; phylum Streptophyta; class Magnoliopsida; order Santalales; family Viscaceae; genus Viscum; species Viscum album. The sequence continues at coordinate 849,827,686 of OY728119.1, read as the reverse complement.
TTCATTTTAAGGGGGGGGGGGGGAAGTAACACCTGAGACTTTTATGTTATATAAATCATCAAAGGAATCTTTTTCTACACAACACTTGCTTGGCTTGCTTTACACGAAATCACGACCTTCCTCGATAGCTTGCGTCGTACGCAATACCGAGTTTCACTAAACAACGATATGCTATTAAAATATTATTAAAACTAGCCGTTATGAATAGTAATAACCAATTTTTTAAATTTTATAAATTTTATTTTTCAAAATGGACTTCATTTTTGGATTCGGAATATTGAAATTTGCCTAGGGTGAAATTTTGGTATTTTTCTGAAAACATTCAATTTTTGATGAATAGTGATACCACTAAGTGGTAGTTAAAAAACTGAATTTTTCATAAAACTTAATTTTACCGCTTCTGTGAGTGGAATTTCAAAAATATGAGAGACACGGTTGATGTCAGTAAGTAAAATGTGGTTCAATGAGATGAAAATAATTTTTTGGTAAATAGTAACTTTTTACTTTTTTTACCACGGTTAAAAGTAAATAGGGTAATTAAGGGTAAAGATGATATTGTTATTACCCTAACACATGTCCTAATTCTATTGGAAAACTGTAATTAGACCAAAAACAAACTTAGGAATAAAATATGACCATTTAGGCCCACTTGGATTAGATAGGACATTTATTATTAATATATTTAAAGAAGGGTTAAAATAGTTAAAATCAATGTTTAATAAGTAAATAATTTTTAATATGGGGATATACATAAGATAAATTCGACTATAAATATTCATTACAAATCTAAAAATATTTCCTACATAATGGCATTTTATTTGTAATTTTTAGACTTTATATAATGTAATTTATTTATAACACAAAAATGTTGCAGTAATTATCTTATTAATGAAATATTGACATAATTAATGTTATAAACACCAAAATAAATGTAATTTGAAACTATTTATGAATTAAACTAATTTTATAGGTTAATATGACATGTTAGTATTGACTTAAGTAACTTTTTTTGAACTAATAATTCTGTTATGATTTTCACAAAAATCAATTACTAAATAGTGTCAAAATTGACATAAAATAGTTTTTAAAACAAATATTATATTAGTAATTGTTATTTTATTCCTAAAAATCTAAGGATCGGAAAAATGACTTAGATAAGGTTATATATATTAATAATAAACATATTGGGGTTCGTTTGGCTGCTTATAGTATGTTTATTAACCTTATAGTATAAGAACAGAAGAAGACACGGTAAAAGTAAACTTATTTAACATAATGTTAAATCTAAATGATAAGGTTAAAATAGGAACATAAACTTGTCTAAATTCTATTGGGTGAGAGGATTTCGACCCATCACCACCTTAGATTCTAAATATATCAATTTAGAGCTATTTAAAACCGAACTTGACTTTATAATAAAATAATATTTTTAGTTTTCTCAAAGGTACCCCACTCCTCCCTTATAAAAGGGCACCTCCTCCCCCTCTTCCTCACACCACTTTGAGCCTTCAAGCTCGTCCAACCCCTGAAAATTCCTCCTCTACACTTCCCTATAGACATCCTAGAGGTCCTGGTCTTCTTCAAAGACCAATTTTAGTGCCCTAAAAGAAGGTCTCAAATAAGCACTTCAAAAAAGAGGTAATGTCCGTTACCGATTCTTTCATCTTTATTTCTTCTTCCACTTCTTCTTCTTTAGTTGTTTCCTTATGAAGTAATAACATCAGTATCACTCATATATATATATGTTATTATAAGTATGAAACAACCCTATTTCACCATCTATCCATCCTACGGAAAAAGAAATCACCGCGCGTGCGTACGTACGGAATACCGTCTCCACGCCGTGGTGTAATCTATTTTCCACCACCACCTTACTTGGATCGGTATAATGGTGTAAATAATGACTATATATGACTATTATAAAGTAATACTTATTCTTAAATAGTATACATACACTCCAATACAATTCCACGATCATAGAAACGATATCATCACTCGTGCGTACGTGCGGAATACCGTCTCCACGATGTGATGCGACTCGTTCTACATGATCTTCATTTCATAATGATTTTATAAATGAATTGAATGAATGAATATGATATATATTACACTAATAACATTCTTTAAATGAGGTATCTATAACCTAAAGAGAAGCATAAGAATTTATTCGACAAGACACGCATAAGAACAAAAAGTTATAAACACTCGAATAACCAGTTGTAATGAAATATTACTACTAAGAAGCTAAGAAAATGACCATATATGATATCATAAAAATAATTATGATTCTGTAATAAGTCAATAACATTATTTAAATCATTATAAAGGAGGTTCGGACAATTACGAAGCAAAACGGACCTAAGGTAAGGGAAAATATCACAATTTCATTTTTATCTAAGATTGTTTATACTTTGGAATTTACTGGGGTGCATTTTATCATCCACATCCATGTTTCCTCAATATGTAATATTTACATCATTATACAATAGTTTATATCCAATTTTACCCTTCGGTGAGTTTTTAGTAAAATATATGAAAGGAATCTTTTGTCGTTTTTCGTACGAGGTACTTTTTGATTTTTCCGACAAAAGTATGAGAAGAATGTTTTCTTTTAACTTATATTGTATTAATGGATTTTTAAAACATTATTTCCAAGAAGCTTCCCTTATAAGTTTTCAAGTTTATTTTTAATTAACTTCTTTTAGTTTAGAATTGTATGACATAATAACAAAGGAAAAGTGTTTTTGACGTGGAAAGGATATTTTCCTCAAGAATGGAGTTCAAGTGTTTTATCAAAATTATTTTCCATCTAAGATAATAAAGGGTTCTATTTATATCCCTATTATTACATGGATTTGATTATGTTGTGATGAAAATATTTTTATGAATTCCTTTATCTTATATGAATTGTTTTATGGTGTCTTGTTGTTTAAGAATCCCATTTTTATTACATGGGTTATGCTACGATGTATGATTTATGATTTTGTGGCACACAGAAGAATGGTTTCATTATGAGATGGGTGGGACCTATATCTCCCTCCAATTCATTGGGTAAAGATTTTATATCTCATGAGATAGACATGGCTGGAACGGTAGGTTATACCGGTTTAGTGAAACAGGACTGAAACGAGGAGTGAACTCGGTTCAAAAATGGACTTTGTCCACTAAGATAGTCTTGGAAATGAGTCTTGACTAATAAGAAATGATTCTCTATGATTATGTGTGTATGCCAAAAAGTTTCATGTTTTAAGTTATGATTATTGTGATTACATTTCACTGCCATGATTTATCTCATGTTATGAAATTATGATCGCTTTTGCAGGACAAGATTTCCAAAAGTTATGTGCTTATGTATGTGATGTGATTGATATTTCTTTTGATTACCCTTACTGAGCATTTGAGCTCACCCTTTTGTATGTTTTCTTTCCCCAGGTCAGGAAGATGGTTATTAGGTAAGATATGTCAAAAGGGACTATAGATATGATGAAATAAATGGGAGACAGTGTAGACGCTTTATGAACCAGTTGTTTATGTTTCCCAGTTTCTAAATACACTATACCTATACGGTCCTTTCGTGGTTTTGTGATATGTTGTAATAAGTATGCTTCAATTTTGAAGTATTAAAAATGTATGTAAAGTATGGGTCGTTATAATTATTATAATTATAAAATTAATCTACAAATTATTAAATTGTAAAATTGTAATTTTCATTAAATAGAATTTCTTCTGATGAAAAGACATTGACAAAAACATTATCAGTTCATCGGGGTAATTTTTAATACCGAATACAACATTAAAACCCAAGATCAAAATACAAACATAATCCGTATATAAAATTTCAGACATACATAACATGGCCATTCGAAATCGTATCAGTGTGTGGTTTGAACCATTTGGACTGAATTAATAAACTCTACTTAATATTAACAAAAAATAATTTTTATAGGATTAGAAAATCAACATGCTGACATGGATACCACTAAATGGTTTTGGGGACCACAATGAATGCCTATGGTCCTCAGATTTTAAAATTTTCATCGACGGTTTGACGAGACTCGTCGACGCCAAAAATCTGGGCCCTTGTAAGGTCTGAGGATCTAATGTAAATTATAAAGAGAACAAAAACATAAACAGTAAACATTCCATTTTAGATCTGAAGTTGTGCTCGACTGTAACATGTAGATGGCGATTGTTTCTAGAAGGATCCGTAGCATGAACCCTCTAGAACAACAATAAATAATTATAAAACTTATGGGTGTAGTGATCATAAAATTCTGGGTTCTAGAAAAGATATCTAATGATTCCTTCGACATCTCGACGATCACTCCATCTATATTCCATCGATACTTGAATGAAATCTTTATTTATGTTCTTTGTCCTAGATATTTTCTCTCTAGAGTGTGGGAGGAGAGAGAGGATTCAGTTTTTTATTCCATAAATGAATGAATAGTTACATGGAAAGAGCACATCACGTCTATTTGTAGTGGACATCTCAAATTACTAGGTGGGTTCCCTAACCCCTGTATATTTCAATGTCCACTATATAAATAATTATGAGGAAATAAACTGTGTTAATATTATTTATTTTTTTATCACATACCTATAATATATATATATAATATTACATAATAAAAATGAATCCATTTAACCCGGATATCTATCGTGCCTAATATTTAATGAACCTTGAATATTACAATAATATTTTTACAATTAATATTATATCACATTTATTAAACTTCTAACCACATTAAATAAATTCAATATAATTACTCATAAATTGAATAATAATGAATTTATTTAATTATTTAGTTATCGATACCTTGGAAAATAGTTAGACCCCATGGTGGGGACTTCCATGATCAATATACCTATTCAACTGAGTAGTTTTAATTCTTGAATATGATATTATATTTGACCCCTTAGGCCCTTATCTTAATAGAAGTGAATAAAATCCCCATACCAAGAGAAGAGTCTGGAAAAATATCAAGGCCCCTAAAGCGATAAGTATTATAAATGCAATGAAAACTGACCTATGAACATTGACACTGTACTATAATTTATTTTTCATTAAATATCACAAAAATAAGGACACACCCTTCTGTCTTCATCATTTTATTGATTTGTTATATGTTGATCTAACTGGAGAGAGTTTCCATTTGTGTACATTTTCCAATGAATTATAAAGCTAGAAACATCCTAATAAACCAGGACAAAGATATAAATCTTCCAGAACCAGGAAGTGACATATCCTTTATTGACCATTCAACCACTGTCTTACCACCCACAACGCACTAAACACAAGATACCATGCCATGATTTCAATACCAAGGGATTTTCCTTGCAAGAATGTATGAAATCAAATGGTACACACCGGTCATGTTGTCAAGTCAGGAGACCAATACACATGTCCGTAGATAGGAACAACCAATGACACAAAAAACATGGGGTGTTCCTACAAGTGGTATGTCCTAATGATCTCACTACTAGAGATCACCAAGTGCAATCTTCGTGAGAAGAAGTCACAATAATTATGATCTCCCAACAAATGATAGTCAAATATCTACAGTGTCTAGTTGGTAAGATAGACATAGAACATAGAACATATATTTATGATTATTGTCATAGTATCTCGTGGTTCTCATTATAGTTTCAGATCTACTATAATATTTTGATACAATAATTAATCTAGGGGATTACTATTAAGTAGTGGATGAAAAAATATCTACACTGCAATTGAAATAAATAATCATGTATATCTAACTATATAAACGATATGGTAATCAAATTCACTGCATAGTTAGGTCTAGGGAACCAACTATTTCAATAGAATTTCCCCTTGAGTATGGGTTTTTCGGATCAAAATTCTGAGTTTTTGGCAATTTTTCATTTGTTGTATGATCTGTGCATAGGGTGAATGGGAAACTGTGTTGACATATTAGGACAAGTACTATTTGATTTCATTTTCATATTCCATGTTTTGTGTTTAATGAGTATAGTTTTTTAATATTCAAATAACTATTCTCCTATGGGTAACTGTGCATTTCTTAGGAGTCCTTGGATGGTGGCTCACAACTAGAGCACAATTAGTCCAAACTAGTCACGAAGGATGTGCATGGCCCCAATATTTTTATATAATAAGACAAGAAATTTGGCATATGGTTTCCAAAACTATTTTTCAAAAGAATTTCAATGTCATGTGAGTCTAGTAAAGGATGAACGTTTGGTGCATTGTTTTCTACATTGTGTTTCATAACTGTGAGAAGTGCCCAGATTCATTAAAAATATATTTTTTCCATTATACCACTCTCATTTTCAACTCCAAACACCCATATTTTCCATTATTTGGAACATGTGGCCCAAGGTAGGATCCTCTCCTCTTTCTCATGCTCCCTTCATCATCTGAGAGTGATTCAACGTTGTTTATTCATGATTTTATTGTGATTTCTCAAGGAAATATCCACTTTTCTTCTCCATATCGTTCCTTCATCCATGTCACGTGTTTTCCCACTTCTAAAATGGTTCATTTGGTACAGTTTTCATATTTATTTTTTATTAATTTTGGGAGTTATTCTTTTTAAGGTTCATTTTTCTCTTATGTGTCTCATTGCACCACTTTAAAGCTAATTTTGGTTGACATTGTACACGTGCTTTTAGTTTAAGGTAGGCCCCCCTTTTCATTTGAACTTAAAATTTATGAAAAATAGATTTATTTATTTTACCCCTTTGTTATCATAATTAGTTATATGTATTAATTGGAATAAATATTTTTGATGAAAGAAAGTTATTTTCTCTTGAATTTAATTTTATGAAATGGTTTATTTGACCTATGCACAGAATGTGTTTGTCCAAATTCCTAGTTTTCCATTGTAAATGTATTTTTAATTTTAAATTGTGATCATGTTTTTCTAATGGGTTTATAGATGGATTTTTTATTATTATAAGATGTTTATTTGTTCTTGACAAATGATTGTTACCCAAAAAATTTGTGGGGCTCGTTTGGAATTTTTACAAATGAGTTTTATTTGGTAAACTCTCATTTGGATGTACTTTTTTCCTTGTGGATTGGTAGAGGGAATGAGAGGTCCCTAGTAGGAGAGTTACATTATGAATTTATAGTTGGAGGGTAAGGGGTATTATTCCTTGGGATGACTCGGTGGTGAATCGTGGATGTGTGATTCTTGTTACAACTTGTGTATATTGATTATGTATATGTGTTGTTTGTTTGATTGACTTAGGGTCATCCCCGTTTTAGACATTTCATGGAAACCTTTTATTATTAACATAAAATCCTAGAATGGTTGAATCACTAGTTTGGTAATATACTCTAGCTAGTGGACCTTTTTATGTACACACTACACTTTTTAGATAGTACTCTTAGGTTTGGCCAAGTAGGGTACAACTAAGTGTTAGGGATATCTGATCGCAGTAGCTGTGATGGTAGGATGTATCATGATATATGATGTTCAATATTTTCCAGTTATCATCTAGTTATTCCCATTTCCCCTGAACATGTTTAACTATGAAAGATAATCATGGTTCCCCATCAATTCTGGTTACTTGGGTATTATTTCACCATTACCCTTGTTATGTTGTCAAAACTTCTTATACTTGTTTATAGTGTTTCTATTTGTTAAAAGTGATTTTTTAAAAAAATTATTTAATAAATAATATTTAAAAAATCATAATCTTCTCCCCTTTTCAAAAATACCTCTTCTATTTTATATCTCTCTATCTCTCCAAAATTCTATAGCTCCCAGTTTAAAGATCGACCTAATTTAATCAAATAGTGTATTATAGTGTTTTCTTAAATTTAAAGTAAAAAACATATATTTGTTAATGATATTTCAATCTGGCTATAAATTAATCTTTTATTTAAATTTAATGAATAGGGAATTGTTTTCTTCAGCATGCCTACTATATTTCAATACTTAGGCTTATTATTTCACTCCTATTTTTAGCCTCACGAGCATGTTTCTACTTAATCATGATCTGAAGGGGGAATTTTTGGGTTTTGGGTATTTTGAGTGAGCTTTTAGGTCACACATATATCAATTTTTTCATAATGTTCCTCTTTTTAAAATTTTAGATAATATTATATGTCCTTGTTGTTTAATTTAGTTTAATTTATTTTGGAATTCCTAGATGAATGGAAATAACTTTATTTATTTTATATTGGGATAAGTCAATAAATTTGTCTCATGATGATTCCCTTAGTACTTGTCCCTACCTCTAGGAAACCAGGATCAGGCCTGGGATATATCATAGGCCAACATAGGTGTCCAGTTAATGGTCGACCCGGTTTTTTTCATGACTTGAACAAAAGTTTGAATATGTTTGTTTCATAAAAGATGATGATGATACTAATAAAAAGAAAATATAGGTTTATGCACTTAGTTGAATGGTGGTGTGATTATAGTTAAATATTTTTATATTTAAATCTAATAAATCCTTCTCTTAGATACATACTCTCCACTTTTTGATCACCACTTTCCCATCTCATATCTCCTATTTAATTAATATGTGGGTGTCACAAAACCATTATTAAAACTAGATATTCCTAACACATGATTTTTTGTTGTATGATGAGTGGGATAGATAGTTGTTATTTCATAAAACAACTTACCCTCGTTGGACTTCATTTGTTGTGAAATAAAACATGGTAAGATTTAGAAGATAATTAATATTAAAACACAACTCATATTAAAAAATTGTCACATTCACTATCTTAAACTATGTAAAATTATTATTCATTATATTTATCTAATGTTATCCATTCGGGGGTGGAAAAATTAAAATGACAAACACTAATATCAATAGTATTTAGTAGCTTATGTCTCTAGGTCAGTTGGAATCTCTAAAATTTTGATCCCCCTTTAACTAAATATTCCTTCTAATTTTTTTCAAATTGATATCATTTTCTCTCTATGATTTCAAAATTTTAAATTCAAGATCCCCATTATAATTTAATATTCACCTAACCTATTCATCATGTTATCTTCACATTGGTCTTCCAAGATTTATGGGTGTGATTTAACTCTTTATTCTTTGGTGATTACTCCATTCATTATCTTGTTAAAAACTCCCCTATGGTAGGGTGGTTTCTCTTACTATACCTAAAATAATTGGGTGTTTTAAATTTGAACACTATGATGGGGGTTATTCGTTACAGCATATCCATGCATTCCATGAATTTCCTACATCATATTCACCAGACCACAATAAACCCCCCATCCCATTTATACTTATTTCATCTTCCATTTTATATCCATCCCTGGTGTCTTGAGGTTCTTATAATACATTCATCCTCGATATATTCATCATTATTACCATCCAATAGTGTCCATGGTGTAGTTGATCCAACAATAGATATACCTATTCTTTTTAGTCATGGGCCTATAGTGTCCATGAAAGTAAAAATTTCATGATTGAACATGGGATTATTCTACAGTTTCATCCATTTTGTAATTCTTTTCATGAGGTTATAGTAGTATACTTGAAAAAAATCATTTACACTATCTATCTGAATCTTCATGTTATAGTGGATGAACCACGACATAGAATTATCTTGTTCAATCTCCACATAAGGAACTATTCCATAATGAAAAATCAAGCTATGTAATGGTCATAAAATAATCAGAAATTGTTATCTCCTCTAAATCTAACAATTATTTATTCATTATTCATCTATGAAATATATATAGTGGTTGTATTCTTTCTAGTAGGTGGTCTTGTGAAATTATGGAATTTAATAGGTGAGTATGGCTTTAAATTGAGTCTCTATGATGGCTCCCAAGGTGTTTCATGGTGTATATAATGGTGGTGTGATGTCTTAGAGGATATCAGTTATAGGATATATAACATATGATGTATATGACACTATAGAAAAGTGGGAAGACCCTATTTTAGAAAGTATAAATAGTTCCCATGCGCAGATTTCCCACTTCAAAAGATAGGACATATTCCCTCCACATAATAAGTGTTTCATGTCATCTACAACTAGACTTGAAATATAGGATATAGGATAACCCTTGAACAAATTTGGACCACCTCATATCAATAAGATTATCCATACAACGTATGGAGTTCTCCTACATTCCAATGTGATACATGTGCTTGTGATCTTATTCCTCTATGTCATGGGTAGTCTCTCCATGAATGGTGGTATATCCAGTCATACCTTCATTGGTCCTATTATTTGGTAAGACACCCTATATATTGAAGGCTACCCCACCATAATTATTTTTAATAAATCTTATTTTACAATTTTCAACTAAAAAATAATACAAAAAATACTAAAAAAATAAAGCCGTGTAAAACATGTTTATATTTTACATTTATCATTTATTTTTTTAATATATAATTTAAAATTATTAATTAACAAAAAAATAATATAAATATTTAAAACATTGGGTTTCTCTGATAATAAACATTTAAAATTATCAGCTAAAATATTAAGTAAATTTTACAAAATATAGTCTCATTAAATCAACCAAATTTAAATCATGATTTTCTCCATCAATAAAAATTTCAAATATGAATTGAAGAAAATGATCATTCTACCAATATTAATGTTCAAAATAAATGAGATAAAAATAATTTACTATAGGGAAAGAAATTTCAAATGTCTCATAAAAATGAATCCAATAAATAACTAGACATATTGAATTTGAATTTTCCTAAAAATGATCTAGAATCACATATCATTTCTCCAAGTCATTTAATTCATAATTATTAATGGTCCAATTTTGATCGACCTAATCACTATTTAAACTAGTCAACACTCAACATAAATTTCAAATGTGAAGGTTTTCTCATAACATGAATATATTCACTAAACATATGGATTTTAAAATGATATAATTTCTCCCCGTAGTTGAGTCACATTTCACTAAAAACATGAGTACATTAAAATATATAATAATATAATTCTAAGGTAAAAGTGATGTTATAAAATTGATGAATAAAAATACATTAATTTAAAGTAGGATAATATTAAAGTGTTAATCATGAAAAAAAGTATATCCAAATGCATTCTTTACTTCAAAAATTATCTTCTTCCTTATGATTCCCAAGATGAAATAAGGCGATGACCAATGAAAGTAAAGAATGAATGTTTTACCCCTACATTTTTTATTCTCTTTATATTTTTTAATTGAAAAATTTAATTATGAGATTTCTTACATCCACCACCCAACAATAAATAATAAAAATCAATGGTCAGAGAATGGTGATTTTGGACCCTCCATAACTCAACCAACATTTTTTCATTTGTTTCCATCAAAAGTTATCAGAAATTAAAACAATGAATAATTAAATTAAAATTTTCAATTGATACAAGAAAATCATTCCCATATTTAAAAATCATATCCTTTATTCCATGAAATCCCTCTCCCCCACACTTCAACTTTTAACATTAGGAAAAAACATTCTTGTATGTGTAGTAATTGATAATTCATCTTGAAAAAGGGTTATTACTAACACAGGCCATTGTTGGTATCTAAGGGATTAAGAGTGTATTAATTTGAGGTAGACCTCAAGGGTAATGGATTAATTCAAACAAAATATCCTCATTATTTTTTCTAGTGAATTTATACATTCCTTTTTTCGATAATATTAAAAATAAAATCCTAATAGGTGATATGTCACACGTTATACCATGATATTTAGTAAGAAATATTTGAAAAAGATGGCTTAGAAAGCACTCTGAAATAAGGGAATGTAATTAAATGTATTAACTAATGTAATTTTTCATAAAAAAATCATCCAGTCAATGTGAACTTATGAAATTAAATGAATAAAAGATGAAAGGGAATTTTCCACAACTTGTGACTATAAGGAAAAAATGATTCACTGATTTTAAACTCACAGTATTCACTTTAATAATACAATTTTGTATTTTAATTAATCAATTATAAAAGTTTTAAATTTAAAACATGTCATGTTGGGGGTCCAAAAAAATAAAATTTGTCACTGATCAATTAGTAAAACATGAATTATAAGTGTTTCTGTGCATTTTATTTATTTAAAAACTGAAATAGATTCTATAAAATAGGAGAGTACCATTACAGAAATTTTTTGAGGACTCCACTATTGAATTTTAATCAACCTCATATTTTTTCAATTCTTTATTTCTATAGAATTTCATTTTAAGTTGAATCATTAGGGTTCTAAAAATCAATGGAAAATAGTTAATGAGTTTTCAATTCACATGATTGTTCCAAAATTATTAATTGGATGTACTTTTAAACTCATTCCTAAAATGGAAATAAAATCATAAGAAGTAAAAAATGTGTGTTTCCTCTTAAAATAAGATTTTTTATTATTTTTTATCTTGATCTTTCCTCTAAACATCATGTCATCAATGATTCAAAGAAGGTCACCTACTCTGAATCTACAAATGGGTGAAGCTGTGATTCTAGCATGTTTATTGGATCTCTACCTTTTTGACAAAATATATTTTCCATTCATCCAAATAATAACTTCTCAATATCCATTGTAAAAATACATTATGTTTTTATCTTTTTGGAATAATAAAATTCTAGTTCACTATCTACCCAAACTTGTTTTCCCTTTTTAAGCACTTATTAGACAACCTTTCCCATACTCTTTCTATATTTTTATATCATATTTTTGTATTTATTATCTAGTTTCAAACTTCTTATATCATGTTTACAAAAAATAACTCATATATTACTCTATTTAAATCAACATCCTTAACATAGAGTTACCCATATTCCCTCAACTCCATAGTCTTTTCTTCATCCAAATTTTTCATCACTCGATGGATTTTGATTTTCACCTATTTTCAAGAAAATATAAAACTTAAACCTACACTTTGGAGATTAATCATTAACATTACTATTTTTAGTATGGTAGTTCGAAAAAAATTGGCTTAATATTCTCATCCATTTCCAGCTCCATAAAAACCAATTAGAAATAGAGCTTACCTAATTTGATATTGACATCCTCAAGTAGTCCTTTAGGATGTCTCCATATTGAGTAAATCACTAGGATACAAACATGATTTGACTTCATTTTTATTAAACCCATTATCATGAATGTTTCATATTACACAATGTTCACACTTAATCATAAATACCATAGATCACTACCAAACATATTAGAACCAATAACAATGGGAGTAGATAAACTACCTAGATCCCATAGTTTCTTTAGTATGAATGTCTAAACACCTTTCGAACATCGTACTAACAAGGGCGTGGTTCCAAATAACACCAGTATCCTATTTTTATTACCAAATCCTTCATAACCATGTTATTGGAAGGAATTCTTGAAATATTTTAACTTAGTTGAATGTTAATGTTCATATTTCGGAGCACCTCCATGAACTTATCCCTATTTCATCAAACTTTTCACTTATTAATAACTCTAGAAATGAGGATGGTAGGTTATATGGTTGTGGATCATCTAAATAATACATTCTATATTCTTTTTTATAACATTATTTTTCTATTTTTGGTCTTTACATTATTTTTAAAATATTTAATTCTTCTTCTTCAACCTATTTTAGGCCTATTTTACAAATCTTTCATCAAATTCCACGATTGGTTTTCCACTGAACAAGGTGATGTATTCAAGGTCACCATGTTATGAGACTTATGTTTCATCTAGTAGGAATCTCCTAGGAAATTTCTATAGTTTCATTGTAATTGGATCTATTTGGATATCTAGGTTCCCCATGAAATCCCTTTGATTCTATGAATCGTATTTAAACTCTTGGGTGGTTGTACACTAGATACTTAATATGCTATGAATTCTTAATGGTTTACTCTTATTGAGTTCATAAACACCACCAGGGTATATTCCAAATAATGGACATAACACATGATTGTTGTGACATGGTGGGGGGGTTGAAATCCTTTAGTCCTCAACTGAAATCCTTTAACTAATGATTGAATTTTCTGTTCTTGTTGTGGAGGTTTCTTGAGGCATCCATCTGTGCACTGAATTTTAAGTATTATAATGTATGTAATTAATATCTTAATAACTAATTCCAGGAGTGTCATTATAATACATCATTTTTTTGGAGATTCCATGACATTTATTTTACTTGGATGGTAACCCATCTATTGTCCACTATATTCACTCCTTCAATTGCATTCCCAAGGTCTTGTTTCCATTGAAATATACTGTTGGAAATTTAATCCAATATTTAGGACCATTATTTTTATTTTTTCCTTATCAGTGAACCTCATGTACATACCTTAATTATATACATATTTCCCTATAACAAAACATTAAAAATTTATGAGTTAGAACCCACATTTCGCTTCCATTATGACGGAATCATCTTATTGAATTATTAAATCATTCCCATGAATTATATAATGACTACTTCTTAAATGATCCCAATAAACTATATTATATTAATATATATATGTATATATAATTTTTCTATTTTTAATTTAAAATCAATTTACAATAATGTAATTATTTAAATGAAAAATTCATATTTTTAACTATAATGCTGTATTTTTCACTATTCATTAAATATAAAAAATTTTCAAAATGACCAAAACTTCACCCAAATATAATTATGATATTATGAATTCCAAAATGATATCTCTTTTGAAATATAAAAATTATAAATTTCATAATTTGGTAAATATTATTCAAAATCGCTTTATAAATAACTAGTTTGATAGGTCATGGTGCAATCGAACTTGATGTTGTGTGTAATGAAAGCTATGGAATTATTTAAAAAGAATCATACTTTGGATGCTTGGGGTGTTACATTATTCTATCATTTAAATAATTTCATCCTGAAAATTTCTAATATATCACTTCATAAAAATATTTTGGTGGTTCTTCATCATAAGTTCTTCTTGTTCCCATGTCGCCTCTTCCATTTTATGGTTTCTCATATAAAATATTTCCAGATGAGTTGTTTGATTTCTCAACAATTATTCTTTGGTATCAAGAATCCAAATAGGATTTTCATAATAATAAAATCAGTTTCTATTTCAATTTATTCATATTTCAGTTCATGTATTGGGTTAGGCATGTATTTAATTAACAATGATATGTGGAACACATCATGAAGTTTGGAGAGACATAGCGGTATTGCCAAATGGTAAGCTATAGATCCAATTCGTTCCAGATTCAAAAATGGTCTGATGTACTTGGGAAGTAATTTAACCTTTTTACCAAATCATATGACACCCTCCTATGGAGATACCTTTAAGAGGCCATGATCTCCCACTTGGAATTCCAAATCCTTCTTTCAGTTATCATCTTATCTATTTTTCCTACTTTTAACTATGCTGATGTAGCTCTGAATAGTCTTTACCTTTTCTATCATTTGATCAATAGGCTTTATCCCTCTATGTTTTCCTTCACCAAAATCATCCCAACAAGTTTGTGTAAAACATCTCTTTCCATATAACACATAATGTGGTGCCATCTGAATACTCGAATAGAAGATAATATTATTGGAAAATTCTACAAGATGTAAATACAAGTCCAACATACATTGAAAGTGAATAGATATATATATATATATATATATCAACATGTATTCTATGTTCTCAATAGTATTTTTTTTATTATCCATAAGTTTGAGGGTTATAGGCAGTGCGTAAATGAAGTTCAGCATCAAGGACCTTTTGAAGACCTTTCTATAATTGTGATGCTAAATAGGGTCCAAGTCAGATACAATCAATAGGGGTACACCATGAATTTTTACAAATTCATTAATATATAGTCTTTCTAAATTTTCAAGTGTTAAATATTATCTTATAACAATAAAATGTGAGTATTTGGTAAGATGATCAATAATAAACCATATCGCATCATTTCATCTGGGAGTCATTGGTGGTACCATGAGAATGTCTATAGTATTATCATCCCATTTCCACAAAGTTATAGGAAGAGGTCGCATGACTCCTCTAAGATGTTGTCTTCCATCCTTCACATGTTGAAAAACCAAATATCTCTACATATAATCAGAAATATCCTTCTTCATGTTGTCCCTCCAAAAATGTTCCTTCAAATATATATAAAACTCAGTTCCCCAAGGGTGTATAGAGAAAGTGGAACTATGAGAATAATCCAATGATTATATTTTTACCTCAGGTATAGTTGGAATATAAAGCCTCTTCCCAAATTTCAAAATACCATATCCATATAAAATGTCAATTAGTATATAATATTTCAGAGCATTAATTTTCTTTTGAAACTCTTCACTAGAACACTGAGAACTTTTTACCCTTTCTGTTAAAGAAGCTTTGGAAACCATTTTAAAAATTACTGACGTTTCACCTTCAATTATAATTCCCATACACATATTTACTATATCCATGACCATATGATCCATTTTTACCATCTTTTTATATAGAACTCCATAGTCATTTCTACTAAAAGCATATTCCACCATATTTTACCTCCCACTCTGGTAGTGTATTTTGAAATAATAATCCTTGAGTAGCTCAAGCCATCTCATTTGTGTCGATTGAGTTTTCTTTGTGAGAAATGTTATTTCAAACACTTGTGATCAAATTATATATCACATCTTTCACCATAGAGAGAGTGTCTCCATATATTCAGAGTAAATATTACATCTCCTAACTCGAGATAATTAATTTGATACTTTTGTTCATGAATTTTGAATTTCCAAGATGCATAAGAAATAACCCTATCATTATACATAAGGAAACTACGGATTCCATTCCACGATGCATCGCAATAAATTACAAAACCATCATTCATAGATGGTATATTCAAGATAAAATAATTGAAAAAATATTCTCTTTAGTGCTTCAAAACATTCTTCACGCACTTTTGTTTAAACAAATTTAACACCACTACATGTGAGCCTCGTTAATGGTTTTTCCAATTCAGAAAAAATTATTGATGAAATGCCAAGAGTAGCTTGATAATCCCATAAAACAACATATATCATTTATACTCATCAGTGCTATCCATTCTTGGATTGTGTTTGTCTTTACATGATCAATAGAGATTCCATCAATGGATTCAATGTGGACAAGAATGAAAATTTCCTGAATCCCTAATTCAAACTTGATAAACATTCTATATATTTCATTTATTCTAAGTGTCCCCAGAAAAAATACTTAATTGGTTCTCATAGTCTTAATACAATTTTTATTATACCAAGATATCATCAATAAATAATACAACGAAATCATCAAGACACTTCTTGAACACACTATTCATTAGATCTATTTAATCATAAGGTTTATTAGTCAATCGAAATAGAATTACTGTAAATTATTAGTGACCAAACCCCATTTTGAATGATGGATTTCTAATTTCTTCCTTTCTTACACACAATTTATGATATTGATAATGAAGCTAAATTATCAAAAAATATCTAAATCTATGATGTTGATCAAATAAATCAGTAATGCGGGGATGATAATTCATGTTCTTTATTATAATTGTATTAATTTCTATATAGTCAATTAACAACCACATTTATCGTTCTTTCTTCATAACAATATGAATTGGGGATCCCCTAGGAGAAACCCTTGGGAGAATAAATCCCTTAATACTCAACTCCTCTAGTTGTTTCTTTAGCTCGACTAATTCCACATTGGCCATTCTATAGGGATTTTTTTGATATTAGGCATGCATTAGGGATCAAATCAATAGTACACTCAGCTTCCTTATCTATAGGATGTCAAGGTAAATAATTTGGAAATACATCAATATATTCTCATAGAATAAGTAAATCCTCAATGTTATTAATTCTTTATTCATACCAAGTTGTTATCTCCTCTTCAGCCCCAAGAATCTCATTCAGAAAAGCTATTGGATGTGGATTTTGATAAGATTGTGGTTATTAAGTTTCTTCTCTAATGATAATGGATTCTATATCTTCCTCACAAATTACAACTTCATTCTTCTTCCAATAACATTTCACATCATATTTTTATATCAAATCCATACTGAGGATTTTATAATATCTCACCATATATATAATGATAATGTTAGTAGATAAATCATATTTATAGGTATTAATGGGAAATTACACACACATAATTGTAGAAATGGGACATACCTTAATAGGTTTGACTGACAACTCCCTTATTAATGATAAATGGAAATATTTAATTTAGAAAGAAAACTGGGGTGATATAAAGGAATGTAAGGATACATAATCAACTAAATATTTTTTTCGTTTTTAGAAATTGATTAAAGTACCTTATAAAAGATCATTTAGAACTTCATCCTTAGTATTTGTGATCGCAAAAGATTTTTCTATATCCCTTGGCCTTTTGAAGGGAAATTTTTCTTGATTCATAGGATAATAATTTTCATAATAACTCATATCTTTGTGATTTTAGCATTGAACATTGAAATCTTGTTTTATCACCTTGAAATCATGAGCATGGTAGCATTTTCTAAACACTTATATCAAACTATCATCCCCTTTAAGAAAGTATCAGGGTGTTTATTCTCACAATTACTATAGTGTGGAATATCAGTTTTTCCGTTATTACCCTTATTTTTGTTTCTAGATTATTCAGTAACTCTATTCTTGTCTTAATTTCTTTTAAATTATAAAGACATAGATAATTCTTTTTCTGTCATGATATCACTTGAGACTATGTAGTCATAGGATGAGAATGATTGTAGGTCAAATTCATATTGTAGGATTTTTTTTAATGGATCAATTAATAAATCAATGTTACTTCTTGTGTTACGTATGATTTATACAATATGTCTTCCTAACCTTGTGAAGATAGATTCATACTTTACAACATTATCATCCTGTTTTTTCCTTAGACATAGATATTTCCTCTGTATATTTTCTCATAGATCCGGATGAATATATTTTTCTAAGAAGAGTTTGTTAGATTCCCTATATTCTATATTTAATATCTCATCACCCTCCATAATATATTAAATTAATGACTACCATTTATTTTCTTCTCCTGATAGATGATAGAATTGTATAAAATCTTTTTCCCATTTAACACTTAACAAAGAATGATATATTTCCTATAAGGAACTTATCCACATCTCACGAACAAAAGGATTTTTAGTATCATTGAATGTTTAAGGTTGTTTCATCATGTAGGAGTATAAAATTCATCCATTGGGTTGTGGATTAGGATGCTCCATATAGGTAAGGTTATTATCCATAACGTGACTTAGTTGAAACAGTGTGGTTATAAGTTGTTTGGTGCTAGTTGTATCACCAAATCCATTATCATTATCATTCATAAGAGGGAAATACCTACTTGGATTGTGTGTGTTGAAACATTTTACATACCTTCTACTTGGTTCCATTTATAAATAATGGAATATAGTATATTAGGTTATGAATCATAATCCACAATTCCAATCTATAAATATACATAACAGAAATTGGAAAATTAATGCATAATTATCCATATTCATTACAATAGTTCCTTGGGGAAATATTTACCCATAAATCCTTCCAAATAGTTTGTAATGAAAATTTGAATTATCATACGCATATCACCCCATGTGTGTCAAACCAAGTGCATTGTAAGGCTCTTTGTTGTGTACTAGGTTTCCCTGAGTCAAGACCGAAACAACTTGGAAGAATTATTACTCATAGGTACATCTTTGTTGTATCGACATACACTTTTACTATGCAGATATGGATGTATTTTTAAGGAATACCACATAATCTCTACATTACCTAAATTCTAGGATATTCTTCTATACCTATCCTCGAAGTCTATCATTGAGTAATGTTCCCTAATAAAGGGTTTTCTAAATATATTTAATGAGGCTTATACTAAACATCCACTCAAACAAATTATAATGCATCAACCCTAGTTTCCTAGAGTCAGTGCAACATTTTATTAAATTGGTATTATAATAAGAATATCAAATCACGAAGGACTGATTTTCTTAATACCCTTTGAAATATAACATATAAAAACAAGTTTTACCTTACATAATCAAATGAAAATCAATATAGTATCTCCTTTTAAAACAATTATATCCCATATAATATCACTAAAAAATAGTAATAATATACATCTTCTTATAATGGAGAAAAATGAAACATAACAAAGGTGTGAGTTTAAAAGGTCAGTAAGGATATAAAATATAGCGGAAGATATCCTAAATAAGCATAATCATTTACAAAAAGGTATAAAAATAAATCAAAAGAATATTAAAAATAATATGCAGCATGATATGGAAAGAATAAATCAATTAATTACATAAAAATTTCATATAGATATTATACTAGTCGAATAATCACATACAATATACACTAGTAACTCATAATGAGGGAATGGATAATGTTAGGCTTTATAACCATACCATTAAGGCCTCATGCCATGACCATAAATAATCACACCGTCAAGGCCTTGTACAAATACACTAGCTTGTCTCATGACCATATCATATATGATACTCTCAAATAATTTTGTAATAATATTTTAGTATTATGATTGTTTTGGGTGTTAACGACTTTGTTTTTCCATTAATTTTTTGTCATATAATCCATGTTTGTTATGAAATGGATGTACATTATTAAAATAAATAATGAGAAATAGTTTCTAATTATAATTTTTACTCATTATATAAGTTTTATTTTCATTCTTCAATAGTTAAAATAGAGAATGAATCTCACCACATCGTGGAGACGGTACATCGTACGTATGCACAAGAAATGATATCATTCCATTGATTGTTAAATGGTATAGAATCAGATGAAATATTAATTATAAAATATAATAATCATATTATATTCCTTATTTATATTTATTATACTCATCATTATACCCATCTAAATAAATTATTGTTGAATAAAGAATTGCACCACGGTGTGGATACGGTAGGCCATACATATGCACACATGGGGATATTTTTATTTGTATGATGCTTAAAATGAGGAATACGGTTGTAACATGATTATAATAACATCTCAGTATATTGATGATTCTGTAGTTTTTATATTTTTAAGGAAACAACCTAGGAAAGAAGGTATTGGAAGAAAATAACTTTGAATGAGGTGGTAATCTATTTTTGGTTTGCACAAAATGACTCCATAGAATGTCTTTATTCCCAATGTATGGCCTCTAAAATAAAGTGAAGTAAGTTTAGAGGAGAAATTTACAGGTTTTATAATATCCAAATGGAATTATAAGTTTTAATAAAATAGAAGGAGAGGTTCCCTTTTATAATTGATGGGAGGGGCAATTTTGAATCTCCAAAACTGATAATTTATTATAAATTTACATTCTATTTAAAATAGTTCAAAAGTGTGTTATTTCTAGGATATTATTAGGATGCTTCTATACCCTATAAGGAAAATATTTTTATACAATTTTAGGTCACAAAATTAACCTTATCATTTGGGTTTAACCATTAGTTAGACATTTCCACTTTTACCAAATCTTCTTGTGTTGTTTTACTATAGGGTTAATTTTGTTACTATAAAACGTCAATAGAACATAAATTACAATATTTATTACATATTTGACACTATAATAGTTATTTTTTTGATCCTGATATTTTAATGAATTTTATAACAATTAATTAAATTTTATTTATTATAAAGTATCATTTATGTCAATTTTGATACTATTCAAAATATTCATTTTTTAAAATATCAAAAAAATATGATAACTTTTAAAAAATACATATAATATGACACTAACATGTATATGATACCAATAAATATAATTTATGTCATTAATTGTTTAATTTTATATTTATTTAAAAATTCATAATATGATTTAATTGATTCATCCTTTAATAATTTAATTACTATAACAATATCGTGTCACATTTAATTTAATTTTTTATTCCTTAAATTATAAATAAATTACCATTATGTAGATAAAAATTTTATCTTTCAAAATAATATTTATACTTATCCATATCACTTTTCTATAATCATATTAAAAATAATATAATTATTAAAATTTGAATGTGAAATTTCTAACTCTTCTTAAAATAAAATATGATAAATGTCCTAATCTTACACAAGTAGATTAAAAAGGATCATATTTTCTACCTAAGGTATATTTTTTTTTGAAAAACACATATCCAATAAATAACGACTACTGTTACAGTAATATTATATTATTATAATATTAATTGTACCTTTAATTACCTTATTTTCCTTTAACAAAGGTAAATAAAATCCAAATGTTACGATTCACCAAAAATTATTTCGAACATATTGGACCACATTTTTCATAATTATTAATTCAATGTATGTACATTTTATGAAATTAAATTTACAAAAGTTGTAATATTACATTTATTAGAAATCTCATAGATGTGGTTAGAAGGCCAATAAAAGAGATGTTCAAAAGATTACTAAATTTTTATATCTAATGCTATTATAAAATTATTCCGATGAACTATATTAGATTAATATATTTATTAATTATCAATTATTATTTGAAAAAAATGACATTAAAATAATAATATTAATGAAAAATTTAGTTTTTTAATAATAATGCAATACTTTTCACTATTAATCAATAATTGAATCTTTTTAGAGAATTATCAAAATTTCACCCTAAGATAATTTGGAAATTCAGAATTCAATAATGAAGTTAATTTTGAAAAATAAAATCTATAAATTTCATAATTTGGTTAAAACTATTCATAACCACTTTTTAAACGGCTAGTTTGATAGGTTATGGTGCACTAGAACTCGATGTTGTGTGGAGCACAAGCTGCTGAGTTACTTAAAGGAAGAATACCATAGAATATTGGGGTGTTACAATTTAAAAAGTAGAAAAGAAATTATATCCTATCATTTACACAATAAACATATTGTACTAATCTTGGTACAACATTGTGGAATTCTCCTAGGAAATATCCCTCTATTTTCTCTATGCAAAAAATGATGTTTCTAATTGGTTTGTGTTCTTCTCTATTCTAGATGTCATTTTATTCTCATGTCCTTTAGATAGATATCCTTCATTAAGATTCCTTCTTGTGGAATATTTATAATTATAATTTTCACATGAAAGAACACTATAATAGGAGGAATTGTAAATATGTGGAGAAGGGAAAAAAATAAATGGAAAATTCAAAATAAATCATAACTAACTATAGTTCCCAAAAATGAAATGGGTTTTTATGTCTCTAAGAATTGAATTACTTTTGGAGGAATTTCAATGAAAAAAATAATATTCCCTTCTATCAATATAAAATTTAAAATTTAGTATAGTGTAAGAACAATGCTTATCCATTAATAATTGTTTACAAATTCATTAAAATGGTTAGTAAAACATTAATTAAAGAGACTGAACATGTCTCAGAATAGGTTGGATTCATTGATAACGATGATCATAACATGAAAATTAAAATCCAATTTCTAGTGTGTAGATGAAATTTGGTGTGATTAAATTTAAATTCTATCCAAATTAAACATAAGAAATACTCCTCTAAAATTACTTACTATCCTATTTATAAACACACATATCTCTTATTAGATGTTCTGTTTAATTCATAGGTAGTTATTCAAACAATATTTAAACAAATATCTTTATATATTATTTAATTATTATGCCATAAGAGGTATTTCTAGTTTTTATTTCATATAATAAAATTCCCTCATTGGACTTCATTGGTCTTGTGTGAATAATAGGGTATGATTGAGTGCCAAAATAATAAAATCATAACACTCATATTGAAAATGAAACACATGCATTATCCCAAAATAAGCACAATTCCTCCTCATTTCATTTCATTGCAGATGATGAACTACCCCTCATACTAGTCATGAGGGTATATAAAAACAAAAATGACCTACAGTAGTTTTAGACATCTCCATCAGCATAATTCTTCTGGTCAGTTGAAATATCCAAAATTTCAAACCCCCGTAAAATGAAGTTTCTTCTATTTGTATTCACATTAAGATAATTATATCGATCTACTTTCAAAAATTTATTTCAAAACTCTATATTTTATTATTATTTTGACTTGGACGATTTATCATCTCATATTCATGTTGGAATTATATAAATTATGGAATTTATTTAACTAATTATTCCTTAGTAAGGTCTCAATGAATTGTCTTATTAAAATATTTCTCTGAGGGTCATCTTGTAGCACGTGCAGTGGCCGAAATAATCAAGTTTTTTAAATTTAAACACTATGGAAGGGGGTAAAATATACTTAAAAACCTTGTATGAAATGAATATCTTATATCATAGCTATAAAAATTGGAACAACCCTCATCCCCTTTATTTTCCATGATTCTTCCATTGTAGTACCCTCCAAGACATAGTGGAGGTCCTACAGTGTATCCTTCCTCTATATTTTATTCATCATAATCAACTGATAGTGGTCATGGTGTAGTCTATCTAAAAACATAACAATATAAACTTTTCATTATTAGGCCTATAGTGTCCATGACACATCATGTTTCATAGAAGTGCAGTAAATTATTTAACAGTTTCGACCATTATGTACTTCTTTTCATTGTTTCGTAGCATCATATTAATAAAAAATCCCCACAACTTTCATTATCATCATCTCTATGTCAATGTGAAAAAATTATGGTGAATCAATCTCTTTTATGATATCCTCTAATGAATCTACACAATAGGGGTGAATTATATGGAATAGTGTTCTTTAAAAATTTACTAGTGGTGAGATCTTCCACTATTGGTTATTCATACTTCATTCTAAATTTTTAAAAAATCCATGGTTGACTTCTTCTTTCTTGGAGGTTTTCTACATAGATTCTATATATTAAAAGTGGAATGTGGATTGAACCAAATCTTTCATAGTGGATCTCATGGAATTTGGGTGTGGGGACATTGAAGAAGGTAGGATGTGGATTTTGATTTGATGATGCAGATGACACAAGAGAAATCAGACATGACACCGTTTTGGTTTGTATGAACTATTCCCACACACAGCTCATTCCACATAAAAAATAAAAGAGTTATTCCCTCCATTTAATAAGTGTTTTCATGGAATCATTAGCTTGACATGTTGAACAGGGGAAGAGGAACCCAATGCCATAATGCCCCCCCCCCCATCCTAGTGCGACTATCCTCCCTCCACCACATGAATTTTCCCCGTGCACTATTTCACAACCTGGGACCATACTCCGCCTCCTATATGTCATGTTTAGGCTCTCCTAATGGGGTATTCCATCTTGAAGACCCCTCATTAGGCCTTCTATGTGGTGGTATACCTAATAGATTAAGGTCTAGCACACCTTTCCTTATTTTTAAATCCTTTTTTATAATTTAAAAATCCAAAAAAAACCACTAAAAAATCTAATAAAAAAAGTAAAAAAATGCATTTTTTACTTTTTTAATTTTATATTTGAAAATATTATTCTGAATAATAATTAGCCAAAAATGAATATTTTAACATAAAATATATATATTCTCAACTGAAAACATTTGACAATAATCAATGAACATTTTAATATTAATGCATAAAATATGAACTCATCACATGTTCATATCTTCGTTTAACACTTCATTATGCTTTCCCTTTATTGAATTTTAAATTTTCATCCAATTATGTATTAATAGTTTTTGATATATATATTACAAACATTTAAAAGACATTAAAATTTTATTTTTATTGTCTTATGCCAATATTTATGTTTCCTAAACCCTTCTCATTTTAATCTCTATGATCCAGTTTACATTAATATGATCCTTCATCATGAACATTTAATTGAAATCAACCAGCAACTGTTTTATCTTATCATTAAATAGTAATTCTAAGAGTATATAATCAATATAGATAATAATGGTGAAAATATCACATAATTAATTACCTACCAGTAGAATTATGGATCTTATTTAAACTATATTAACTCATTTTCTATCCTAAATGTATCAGTATTTCTAGTTAAAATATTTTCATTCTTTCGTCAACTTATAAAAAATATATTTAATCATTCACACCAGAACATAAATTTTATATTTAAAAAAATATTCCAGTTTTTATATAAATATATCCACCTATAAATCACTTTGAAGTAATTTATACTTAAAACATAACTACAAAAGATGATTCTTTTTAAGAAACCATACATAGAACCATCTGAATTTCGAATTATTTATACTAATAGATAGTATTTTTTTAAAATATAAATATTTCGTTGATTAAAGTAGATCAATATTTTCCCCTCATAGTATTATTTCCATCTATGTACTTGTTATTTAAACTGGTAGATACAATCATTCTCCATATATATTTTATCCTATGGAAATTTAATTAGCTCCTTTTTTCCATTGATGAAAAATTACATTGAGTCACTAAACACATTAACTTCATTTAGTATTTATAGTTCTTCACTATCAATATAAATAATGTTTTTTATTATAGAATCAAATATCAATATTAGTTTTATGATTTTTATAGATCTCCATAAGCCTAGTGGTTTCACTCTTTTCATACCCAATATTTTTGAAACATTACCTTGATTTTATAAATTACCCTTGATTTATTATACATTTGGAATTTATACATTTAGAAAATGATCAATGAATTTTATTCAAGATCATAAATTTCCCCATGATCCTCATTGATCCTAAAATAATCATCAACTACTATACATTCATTCATATCATCCATTTCATTTGTGGGATATATTTTACCAATTTTATCAACAAACATGTTCTATTAAATCCATATGATATGTTCATTAATGAAGAATTTCTGGACGCTGAATATTTGATACAAATTATTTTCCACTTGTAGAAGAACGGTATTTCGACCAAAATAACCAAAAAAGTAAATTTTATATCACACAAAACCTAATTTATTACTCTTGTAGGAATCATATGAGAATTGAAAATTATCATAAAAAACTTTTTCTTTAGATTCATCAACAAATCCATTGATACAGAGTTCTTTAAGAAGGGTTTTTATTTTCGGTATAGATAGACTCTATTTCACAAGGTATTCCACATAGTACACTACTCGCACCCAAAATTCCATAAAGAAATATTAATGTAGATGGAAAATTAATTTTTTTTAAAAAAACACTTTGAATGGTCTTCTGAGAACCATAATGAAATTGACCTGCCCCAAACTCAAATTTCTACAAAACCACCAAGCTATTTCTGAAAATTTCATGAGAAGGTGAGACATTTACTAGGTATAAAATCAAACCGATAGAGGTTACCTTGAAGTCTATATCACTAATATTGAGATCCTCAATGGGATATTCTTTATTTTCCAATGTTGGAATGTATTCCCCCTAGTTAATTACCCCTTCATTAATTCCTATATCAAATATCTAATCTCATTTGAATATTAAATTTTTTTCTCATCATTGGGACATACTTGGATTCCCCTATCAAAAATTATAACAGCCTCCTCCATTAGGAAATTGGTTTTGAAGGACTCATCTAACATCTCTTAATAAAAGTGAAGGATTTAATCCATGTCATTTTATCTTTCAACTACCTCCTTTCCATGATCCACTCAGCCACTATCAGTTAACTCTATTCTAATTACCTGTACATAGTCCACCATCCAGCTCCCATGATCCTCCTCAATTCTAGTAAAAGGAGTTATAACGCACTTTAACTACTTAACATGCTCTTGGGAAAAACCTTTATTAGGTGTTATAGAGAACTACCTTCCCCATTCATGGTTTTTCCCCACAGCGTGGGTGACCATGGGATTCAATAAACCGGAGTAGGCCTTCCATTTCATTAGTATAATTCCCTTTTTAACTTGAAAATTCCCATAATTAAAAATTCATTTCATTAAATTCAATTACCTAGGCCCAAGATTAAATAATTATTGGTGTCCCTACTCATAGTATGATGATATAAAGTAGATAGAATCATTGCCACTTAGCTCATAATTCACCTCTTACCTTGACACAAAATACATTAATTTATATTTTGGAATGACTAGTTTCTATCCTTTAGAGTATGTATCCTCTTCTCCATTCACATTCAAATAATTTAAATAATTTTTTAGCTAGATTGAACATTATGTAACATGTAGTCTATAAGACCCCATCACTAAAGAAATAATGTAATTCCACATTGGTATTTTCTATGACATATTGTCAAAATCCAAACTAGTGCCTTAGGTAGTGCACTAACTAGCACCCATGTAGATCACTATACATTTCTTTATCCTACATACATGACAACATCAAAAGAAACTGAATTATCCTTGATATTTATAGAAGAATATTAAATCAGTATAACATATTTCATGGTAATAGTTCTCAACTTATTTCCTTCTTATTCATAAATTAAACTGGAAAATAATTCTATAACCCTTGGTTCTTGAAGATGTATCCTCTGGCCCTTCCGATGAAAATCTAAAATAGATGTTCCCACCTTGATTGATTTATAATCTAAGTGGAATGCAATACCAAAAGATGAACCATTTTTACAAGAGAATGAATCATGACCCAAGATGCTACATGAATAATAAAAGCCTACCCAGGATTCAAATACAAATTGTTGCTTCCATCAAAGCCCCCATTCAATATCAATATATATAAAATATATCTTTTCCTTGTATAAATCTCCTAAAATTATAATAAGAGTTTATATGGAATGGTTTCATTCTCTGGTATGATTTTCATCCCAAATGAATTGAAAAAAATATATTTTTAATTAACATGAGAAATTCTAGATTCCTAAACAATAGTGGCAGACTAGGATGAGAATTTCAAATTATTGTGGTGGGAAGGTCCCACATGTAGTGAAAGTCAAAAGTCCAATAAAAATGATAGAAGAGGAATCCTAAAATTTACACTGAGTGGTCCATAAGGATGGGATAAAGTCTTTTTCATATGGAAACTAAATCTAAAAATGATTCATATCCTGAAGCCAAATGATTTCCCTATCACACAAACCCCGTGATTCGGAAATATATATGTTGAAGAATCATCCAAGGTATTTTTTTTGACAAAATACACAAAGAAATGACACCTAATACTGAAGAAAACTTTTCAAATTCCAGGAGATAAACTAAAATCTTGGGAATTCAATTTTCACTTTACAGAACATTAGAGAAAAATTTATACCCATACAAGTTAGAAATAAGGGTGTGGTTGGTAAGAGTGGGGATAATTGAGACTACATGATGGGGGAACCTAAGGGACCCGCCCACCACCACCACAAGGGAAGGGGATCCAAACCGGTGTTCACGTTACATAATCCATATACATAGAAACCATATGAGCTATGTCAATAGATACAAAGGGAATATATAAATGTAACCTAAAAATTATGGCTCTATTATTCGATGATTGATTCATTAATTCAACCATTTAATTTGGATTTAGTTTTAGAGGTTCATTATTCTTTATTGGGATTTTTTTAATTCAATAAAAATACTCAAAACCATTGCCTTATACACTCTCTTATACACTCTAAACTCAAACACTAATGATTTAAATTACAACCCTTTTCCACTATGGATATCCACTTAATGAATTTCATAATAACAATTTGATTCCATGTTATGAATACACCCACAGATTCCTTCAATAATTTTCAAAATTGAAGACTTTTGTGTTTCTCTATAATATCATTCTATAGTCGGTCCAATAGTTTTGTATGAACTAACTATAACTTCAAGTTCTTTGGTATCATGTTTAAGGAAACATTGGATACTTTCCCCTAATTCATTAGTATAAAAACATCATGTCTCCTAAAAACTCATGGTCAAGACATATTATACCTTTTACAGCCACAAACCTCTTCCTTTTCTCTATAATGTAGCCTATATGGTCAAGAAATAACATTATAGTCCCATAAAAGGTTTTTGAAACATTTACTATTTTTGACATATTGGTTTGATATAATTTTATTTATTTAATAACCCTATCCAAAAACATGGAAACTTGTGTTAATTACAAGAAACCACATTTAAAGGTTGTACTGAAATCATCCAATGTGATGAACTCCCAAAAATGTTAGTACACATTCCTTCTTAGTTCAATCATTTATATTTCCTTCTCAAACAACCTCAATTTTTTCTTTATTTAATACATAAATCATCTTGAAGAATTCAGACACAATATTTCCCATGATTCCCCTATTATAGGTTTAGATAAATGATGTAGGAATGTCATGAATCCATAACACTATAAAACATTCACACTTTGAAACAGTGTTTCATATTACTCAATCATATATATTATATAAAAAGTGGAACAATTCCTTCAGGAATTACACCTTTAGTCATAGTACTATTCCTTCATATACCCTTACCTTATATAATGTTGATATATAAAATCAACTAGAATATCCATTATCCCATGAAAAAATTATAACTTTTCTTATTTTTTTGTTATCATTCCCCCACGTGGATCATCCCCAAATTTCCTCCTAAAAATATGTCTAATAAAATAATGGAGTTCTATAAATTAGATTTCATCATTATAATAAGATCTAAAATCTCCTCAAATTATAGTTTTTTCTTACCAATATAATTTCTCACAAGATTGAGAATCAAATATAGAAGATTCATCACATCAAAACACATTGTGTATCCTAGAAGGATTCTCATAAAATTTAAAATAATTTAAACCAATAAAATAGTTTTCATATTATCACATATGTTAAAGGTCATATTCTGGTCTAAAATTGTATTCAACACTCTTATATCTTTAAAGTGGTTACTTTGCTATTATTTTTTCTCCATTTATTTTTTTCTTAAATATTATCAATGAAAGGTCAATATATTTTGGTGTAGATTTTTATCTTGTTGTATCTTTTATAATTTCAATTCATGCCAATTAAAACATTATGGTGGGAACATTCCCTATTCGAACAACATCTTATTGAATAATAACCCCCGATTAATAAAAAAACATAAATCACAATTTAATGATCTCCAAAATATAAAACCTATTCTATAATTACAATAAAATAAATATCTTATTCCACATTTTTTTCTTGAATCCCATATTACAGAAAGCCTATTATAGAAACTCTCTTATGGAATAATATCTCAAATAATTTAAAAATGTATAAAATAGATAAGTAGTTTATTTGAAATAAGAATCTTCACATCCCAACCACACACCAAACAGCCACCCACATATATCTCATAAAAGGAAAATTAAAACTAAAAAATGAGTACTAGAACACTTAGAAACTAGATATTTACATGTATAAAAACCCTACTCTTTATTTTATTTTTAGAAATGATTTGTTACATAATCATGCACTTAATAAAACCAATATGATCAAGACTTCTTGTGTCTTTGGGGATTATGACCATTACATGACACCATAAGACATAAAATACCACATCTTTTTTGATAATTTATTTTACATAACCATCTCATTCCTTAATACTTATCATTGAATGGGATAACCTTAGGATATATATAAGAAAAGGGTTACCTATAAAGCCTAGTATGGGAGTAAACAAGGAATAACTTGAACAATACAATACGTGTTAGTAAATATACATAACAATGGATTATTAGGGAATCATGAACATAAAGGAATGATATAGAATGGTCATCATAACAGGGAAAGGTGGAAACAACTTAAAACATGACATCATAAACATAATTGAATTAGGTAACCCTTATCACAACATGGTTGAAAAAATTCCTAAACGGAATCAGGTAAACCCCTATCCCAACATGATATATCATGATACAAAACATTGCCCAAGGAATTGGAGTGATATATAATTTTGGGCGCACCCGTCACATTCATTTCATTCTAATTATTTTTTGTGCAACATAGATCATAAAACATGGTATTAATTGATTATAATTATTTATTCCATGATCAAGGGGTGTATAATAAATACATGAAAGTACTAACAAAAAGGTATATGTTTAAAAAAGTAAACACCCTTGATATGGAATGTGTACGGTATTCACTATATAATGGTTTTGGAATGGAAATTTGCAGTGAATTTCATAAGCCTAACGACTTGATATAAAAATAAATAAAAAGGGTTGTTGTGAGGGAAATGTTTCTCTCATAAAATAAAAATTAAATTTAAATAAAGGGGGTAATTTAAATATATATCCCATCACAAGGAATCTTTTAATTTATGGATTAACATAATAAAGAAACTTCACGAAAGAAGTGAAATGGAATAACTCTTATAAAATTTCAGCATGACAAGTGTACATTGGAGGGATTTATGAGATATAAAAGGTATATAATCATAAAATCATAGTAAGGAAAGTATGTGGGAGGTGTGATAACATACCCCATTGTTTTAACTGAAAAATAAAAGGAAATAAAAGTATAAAAAACATAGAAAAAAAGGGAAAGGAACCCTAACATGGATGTGTTATCCCAAAGCCTTGGTTGAGGATTCATGGGAGCCTGGGGGTTCCTTGGTATGAATGTAGGGTATGTAGAGTAGACTAAGGATGATATTTAGGGTGTTTTAGTGAAGATTAATGGGTTCTTTGGTGGTTTTATATAGGAACAGAGGGAGAATTGTTTATTATTTATGTTTGGACTCTACACAATAAAATATTCAAAACCAAAAACCAACTGAAGGTTTTTTCCCATGGTTTCTAGTAAAGTGGAGGGAAAATTATTATTTTATTTGTCAAAGTGACTAGGATTGAAAATATTTCCCTTAATTATGTGGAGTTGAGTCACAGTCACTAGGAAATGAATTTAAAATCAAAAAATATATTATAAATTATGAAGGATTAACTAAGGAATTATAAAATAAATCTAATATAATATTATTTTAAATATAAAATATATATTTTTTGGAAGATCCATTTTATGGTATTTATTACATCTCTATTTGGTCATTATGATGTCATAAAGAAAATTATATATTTATATATTATTTATCTTTTATCCAAAACTTCGACTGTCTGAGGTAATTATGGAAAATTAACCGTTGGATAATTTCAACATCTTATTTCCAAAAAAAAATATTTAATTTATCTAGAAAATTTTATAAATATGTGAATTTTAACTTTTAAAATTAGAACCGACATTAAATGGAAATTGACACGTTTTGATAAAAATTGTTTTTAACCATAATAAAAATAATATTTGACTTCATAAAAATTATTCTCATTTATTATTAATAAAATAAATTTAATAATTATATTTTTTTATAATATTAATTATTTAAAAATTCATTAATTCCATAAAAATAAATTCATTAAAAATACACTTTTTATTTTATCATATGAAAATATAACTCTTATCAAACTGATTACCTGATCATTTACCGATAAGGGATTGATATAATCATCATTTATAATAATTTTTTTATAATTTTATTAATAAAAACATAGGTTAATATAATAATTCACATATTTCTCAGAAGTAACACTTCTTAACTAAAAAAATATATTTATCACAATCATCATTTTTTAAAGGAAGACTATTCCCATAAAGTAATTGATGGAATATGAATTTTATTTATAGAAAATTATTAAACAAAAAGTAACTAATACCTTATTACATAACCCCTTATAACACCCTCATAACACCTAATGTTATGGTGTGTGTTGGTGACAAAGTCCTGGGGCGACATTGACAACATTTCCCTGGTGGTGATCTCTATTAACATGAACTTCCCCCATAGGGGATTATGTTCAAGATTAACATGTTTAAGATCAGCTTGGGATTGGTCAACTATGATGATTGGTGACACTACCTCATTTATTAGCTCCGACAAAATTATATTTGGGCAACCCAAGTCTACTGGATGAGGTCATCATCTCATTTGTCTGTGTCGAAAATATTTGCTAAAACCATATATTTATATTAGTTGTGTGATTACTATTAAATAGATATATTATCGATGATAAAGGTAAAAAATAGTAATTTAAATCCAATTGGATATAATAATTAATTAAAAATGTGTGTGTGTTTGTGTGTTTTCTATATCCACGAGAAATATAATTCCAAAAAATGGAATTGTATTCATTAATGACCGGGCCATTACCACATTCCCCCCTTATGAAATTTTCCCTTGAAATTTTATTTTCCCAAACTAAAAAAGTTCAGGTTAATTAAGCTACATCACTTCCTTCAATTCCCATGTCACTTATTCAATCATGTATTTTCTCAAAAACAGTTTGACATGGGGCACTGTCTTATTTCATAGAACTTTTTCCCTATAATCTAATGTCTTCACTGACTTATCTTTATATAAGAGGTCATTATCCAATGGTACCACCTCTAGATTGAGTACATGTGATGGGTCAGGTATTTAATTCCTCAATAGAGATACATGGAATATATCATGTAATTGAGATAGGTTTGGTGGGAGTGCTAAATGATAAGCCACTGCTCTGATACGATCAAGTATCTCAAAAGGCCTAATGTACCTTATACTTAGCTTTACCTTCTTCCCAAGTCTCATCACTATCCTTCATTGGGATATTCAGAGGAAAAGAATATCTTTAATATCAAAATCTTGGTCTCGTCATTGGTTTTCCTCATATCTCTTTTATCAACTCTGAGAAGCTTTCATGTGTTGTAGGATGGTATTAACCTTATCCATCATTTCTTCAACCATTTCATGACCTTGGAGTGTTTGTTCCCCTAAATCATCCCAACATTCCTATTTTTTCACCTCTTCCCATTATGTGATTCATAAGGATCCATTTTGAATATTGAGTGGAAATTATTGCTCTAAGAGAACTCAATCAAATGAAGATATTGACCCCATCTACCTTTTATGTCCATTGAGCATGCTTTCAACATATCTACAAGAGTTTGGATATTCTTCTCAGATTGGAAATGATTTTGAGGATGATAAGTTATATTGATGTTTAGCTCAGTATTCAGAGCATTAGGTAGACTCTTCTAGAACATAGAGGTGAGCCATGGATGTCGATTAGATACAATCGATTATGGTACACCATGAAGCTTTACCACTTCTGTGATGTTAATCAGTAACATTTGATGAAATTATAAATTTACTCAAATTGAAATGAAGTATGTTTTCCTTGTCGGATGATCCGCCACAACTCAGATATCATTGTTTCATTTGGATATCTTTAGAAGTTCAGTGACAACGTTGATTTTGATTTTCTCACATTTCCATTTTGCTATGGGTAATGGTTGCATCATTCTCTTAGAATTCATCTCCTCAGCCTTCAATTCTGATATACCAACCAATTTGATGTATATTCGGTAATCTAAATATTCATGTTATCCCACCAATAATTATCCCATAGATCCCAACACAACTTCTTGTTTCCTGGGTAATGGTGAAATTTTAACTAGGTGCATCATCCAATTGTTCTTTCTTTAACACCAAATTTTATAGAACAGATAGTCATGACCCAAATATCATAATTCCTTCTTCATTATCTTTACCAAATTTTCAATGCATAGATCACATCTTCTAACTCTATATCATGTTTGGGATTGCTTTGGTCATAAATTTTTGACTCCCTTGAGGCCTAGGTGAGGAATTTTTCATTCTACACCAACACCTTGCACAATCCCTTCCTTGAAACATCACTGAAGAATATGAAAATCTTCACACATGTGGCTACTTGGAGCATAGGTGTAATGATATCCCTATTATTCAATGCCTTGAATATTTCTTCACATTTACCATGCCT
The DNA here is from genome assembly GCA_963277665.1 of Viscum album. Classification (NCBI taxonomy): domain Eukaryota; kingdom Viridiplantae; phylum Streptophyta; class Magnoliopsida; order Santalales; family Viscaceae; genus Viscum; species Viscum album. The sequence goes on along the minus strand of OY728119.1, from coordinate 849,792,192 downwards.
AGAAAACTAGACTCCTTTTTGAATTATTATTGTATGTGGGTTTGAAAATCATGAGAAATTCATCAAAAATCAGCAATAATATCTCGATAACCCCAGGAAGCTACGGATATCCATCATAGATTTTGGCCTCGACCATCCCTAAATTGCTTTTGTTTTTGAAGGATCTATAGATATCCCATTGATTATGATAATATGCCCCAAGAATGACACTTAATTCAAGAATAACTCACATTAGATGTACATTTCATATAGATTCTCCTTTCAAAATGTCTCTAGTACAATTCTTAAATTCTCTTCATGCTCCTTCTTTGTTTTGGAGTATATTAGAGTGTCTTCTATAAAGACTACACAAAATTTGGCGAGGTAATCAATATATACACATTTCTTCTAGTCCATAAATTTTACAGGATAATTAGTGAGTCTGGAAAGAATAACTATGAATTTATAGTGCCCGTACATTGTATGGAAATTAGTCTTGTGGATATCCTCCTTCAGACTTGCTTGATAATTTCTCGTCGTAGATCCACCTTGGAAAATTATTTTTCACGACATATTTGATCGACCAGGTCCTCAATTATTGTAAAAGGATACATGTTATTTATGATGATTTTTTGAGCTCTCGATAATCAATGCAAAGGTGCATTGACCCATTCTTCTTCTTGATAAATAGGAATGGTTCACTACACAGTGAAGCACTTGGGAAAATAAACTCTTTAATAGATTCTCCTATAGTTTCTTCTTTAGCTCCACAAGCTCCAAAAAATACCTTTTATATGGATTCTTGGATATTTTTAATGCCCCAGGTATAAGATCAATTGAGAATTCGACATCTATTTCTGGAGGAAGACCTAGAAATTCCTCAAGAAACACATCAACGAATTCCCTCTCAGTAGGCATTTCTTAGAGGATAGTTCCTTCCATAGACTCAATATTATGAGAAAGATACATGTGCTCATAGGAAAGTAATATCCATTATTAAGATTATAGTGATAAATTAGATTCATCCCCCTCCTTTCACTTTTATAGAATCTGGGGTCGACTCACCATATGGAGAGTGATTTACCTCTCGCGAAACTTTATGTTGGCTCTATATAGAGAAATCCAATCCATGCCAATAATTTCATCAAATTTCACCAAGGGATGTATGATGTGGTTCTCCAATAATTTGAATCCTAAATATTTTACAGTGGATGAGTTATAATCAAGAGATGTAATAATTTACCCATTTTTTTCACTAACATCTCTACATCCATTCTTTGTTGTGATGTTTGGATTGTTCTACCAAAATTTTTGGATATAAAAGAATTAAAAGAACTAGAATGAAAACATATATTCTCTATTCTGGAATGAATAACCAGCATACCTATCACTACTTCATTTTTTTATATTCACTTCAATGGTGGTGATGGAATACGCTCCCCATTGCTGTGTTGGAGGTTGTTGGTTGCCCCTAAAAACCCTTTGATTGAAGAATGGTTTGAAATATCCCCTAGTTATTTGTTTTGGTACTAAGGAAAAATGAATTGAGGATTCAAAATAACATTCCTTTATTCTATCTTAGTAGATGATTTTTCTTTCTAGTAATCGCTAGCTTTGTGTCCTTCCTTCCCACACCTTAAGAATTTCCTTGTCCCCTTTAGGAAATTTCCATGGTACTTATTATCGTTCCATTGGATAGTGGGATGTTGGAATTTCATAGAACTATTGGATTTATCCATTAGACTACCATAATTAAATTCCTTTATCAACTTCTTATCCCATAGATACCCCTAATATTATCTGATTTCTATCACAACTTTGAGGTCACATCAGAGAATCTCCTCATAGTTGTCAAACTCATGGATCACCATGAATTCCATAGGCTTGGTTTTATCCCATAAAAGAAGCGTTCTACCTTGTATTCAGGGGAGCAACAAAACCAAAGGCATATCATTCTATTCTAGATATTTTTTCCTCATACTCCCTAAGAGATTTATCATCTTTTTTCTTGAGTTCAAGAAAATATCTTTCCTTTTTAAGAAATAGGGTGCGGGAAAAATATTTATCAAAAATCATTTTACATAAATCCTTCCATCCCATCACCTCGATATCTTCCACATGCTTCATATTTTTGATCAATGCCTACCATTGATCATATTAAAATCTCTATATTATAAGCATCCAGAATTACCTTCTATTGTTTAGAATATTGAAGAATGGGGAATATCTTCTTAATGGAGTGGATCCATTGTTCAATGATTGGGATATCAGATTATTCATTAAAAGTAGGAGGCCTTTGGATCATGAATCTCTTAATTGTGACTTGTTATTTCTTATTGAGGTTCGAAAATTGTGCATCACCCATGTTTCTATTCAAAACATGAGTTAACTAAGATATTATCATGATAAGTTTGTGACTCATACTCCCATTGGATTGGTCATCTCATTAGAACAGTCATCACTTTGATCTTTCTATTGGTTGATATATTGATTCCTAGTATTACTAGTCATTGTTTATAATAAAAGGAGAATTTGGGGTAACTATTTAAAACAATTAAACACATAAATGGGAATCCAATGAAAAAATGGGTAAACTTATAAATTAAATTTATTTCATTAACCTTGGAATTTCTAGTCTTTAATCTATGTTATCCATGATTTATTTCTTAGCATATATTCTTGTGGGATTTTTTTCTTGCTCCCTTAATAATTGTTCATAATAAGTGTATGAATTTATCAAGGAATTTCCACTTGGAGTTTCAAAACAAGAGTGTACTAAGGCCCATTGATGTGAACCACTTCCAGTTCGATTCTAGATCAAAGCGTTATTTTTGTGTTTTACCCATTGATAAATATGTTCCAGAGCGACCTCTACATAATAGTATCAAGATAGGTATGTATTTTATTGATAAACCACTTACTCTATAATCAATAAAATTTAGGTATTTTTTCATTTACCCAGTTATATCCAAGAGGCTTTCCCAAGGGCTTTCTAATCCTAATCCCAAAAATAACTAAACATATCATATGATACCATCTATTATAAAACTTCTCTTTTATTTCATATTTATACATGATTTATTATATAAACATGAACTTAAAACAACCTAGAAGATCAAGAGTTGTCATGTATTTTTGGATTCGAATCATTACATGGAAACTCAAGACATAAAATACAACATCTTAATTGAAAACTTCTATTACACGACAAAAAACATTCCGTCGTACTTAGCATTTCATGGGATAACCTGACGAGATACATAAGAAAAGGGTAGTCTATAAATGTCAGTAATGAAGTAAACAAGTAATAACATAAAGAATAAAATACATGTTAGTAAAATAGACATATCAATGGAGCATAAGATAAATTGAATATAAATGCATGATATACCATGACCATAATAACATGTTAATGTTGAAATAACTCAAAACACTACATCATAAAAGAATCAGGTAACCCACGTCGCAATATGGTGGAAATTTTTCCTAAATGAATATGATAAACCCCTATCCATACTTGACATATCAGGATAGTAATCATTACCCAATTCATTAGAGAACTATATAATTCTGGTCTCACCCATCACATTCATTTCATTCTCATGATTAAGTGTTCCACATAGATCATAAATCATGGTATTCATTTATTATCCTCATTAATTCCATAATCAAGGGGAGTATAATACATACATCTAAGTCCAAAATAATGAGGTATATGTGCATAAAATTAAACACCCTTGAAATTGAATGGTTTCGGTATTCACTACCCAATGGTTTTGGAATAGAAATTCATGGAGAAAATTTAGCAGCCTAACAGCATGACATAAATATTTAAAAAAATAATTTACGAGAGATAAAGGGGTCTCTAATAAAATATACATGAAATGGAAATTTAGTCAGCCATATAAATACATGTCCCATCATAATAAATTTGGATATAAATGGTGTAACATAATAAATAAACATAATGGAAGAAGAGAAATGGAATAAATCTTATAAAATTTCGACATGGTAATGCATGTTAATGAGAGAGATTAATGGGAGAGAAATAGGTATCTTGTCATAAAAATAAAAAGGGAATTATGGTGGAGGTTCTAAAACATACAACATAAATTTTAAATGAAAAATAAAACGGTACAAGAATATATGTAAACATGGACAAAATTTTCCAAGGAAGGAACCCTTACGAGGATGTGTGATCCCAATGGAATAGAAGAGGATTATTATGGGTTTTGAGTACCATAGGAGGAATCTAGATACTAGAGAGAAGAATAATTATGAGCATAATGTAGTTTGAGTAAATATTAATTATTGTGATGTGGTCCTTGACATTTGGTTTCTCATGTGGCTTAGTTTCCTCAATCAGATACTGTATTTGCAGGATTGGCTATGATGATGTTTTATTTTTATTTTTTAATTTGTTGGATTAGGATGGTGCGATGTTTTTCTCTGTCATATTTTTTGAATTTTGAACTTTGTATGTGTTTTTTTGGGTGACATGATGATGGATGATGTTTTGTAGGTTCCCACATAAACTCAAAGTGGAACTTTAATAAAAAATGGATTGTGGTCTAGTGGGTGGGTTTTTATTAGATAGGCTGAATAAATTAATATTCTGTTTTGGGCACTACACAATAATATATTCAAAAAAACCAACAAACCAATGGGTATTTTCCCATGGGTTCTAGAAAAGATGACTAGAAAATATTATTTTATGTGGAAATGGAACTAAGATATTAAAATACTTCCCTTGCTTATGTAGAGGTGATTCAAACTCTCATGGAAATAAATTTAAAATAATAAAATATATTATAAATTCTGGAGGTTTCAATATGAAATTATAATTTAATTCAAGTAAATATAAAATCATATTATTTTAAAGCTAAAAACTACATTTGTAAAAATATTCTTTTTATGGTATTTATTACATTCCTATTAGGTCATTATGATATCATAAAACACGCTATGTATTAAAATATTATTTAATTTTTACACAAAAATTATACTATCTATAAAAATTATAAAAATTTCATCATTGAATAATTTTCACTTCATAATTCCAAAAATAATATTGATTTTATCAAAACCATTTTCTATATATAAGAATTTTTACTTTTAAAATGAAAACTAACATTTATTAAAAATTGATGGGTTTTGAAAAAATTAGGTTTTAAACCTTAATAAAAATATAATTTGACTTTATAAAAATTATATACTCATTTGTTTTTAATAAAAGTTAATTGATCATAATATTTTATTAAAATATGCATTATTCCAAAAATTCATTAATTCCTTTAAATAATTTCGTTAAAAAATCACTTTATGTTTTATCATTTAAAAATATAACTCTTATCTAACTAATTACCTAATCATTTATAGATAAAGAACTAATATACTAATCATTTAAATTTATTATTTTTATTATAATATTAATAAAAACATTATTTAATATAATAATTCATATATTTACAAAAAGTATCATTTTACCTATAAAATCAATTTATCAAATTCATCATTTTTTAAAAACGACTATTCCAATAAAGGAATTGATGGAATTAGATGTTTATTTAAATAAATGGATTACACAATAAGTAACTAATACATAGTTACATAACTCCTTATAACAATAATATATGACCTAAGTGTAAGGTGTTCGATGTTGACAGACTCCTGGGGTGGCTTAGATAACATCATCCAGATGGAAATATTTATTAACTTGAAATTATCCCATAGGTAATTCCATTCAAGCATAACGTGTTAAAGCTCAGCTTGGACATTGTCAAAAGAGAAGCCTAGTGATTCTACCTCCTTGCTGAGCTCCAACAAACGAGCTTTGTATGGCTCGAGTCTACTAGATGGGGCCATCACCTTCATTGTCTATGCCAAAAGTATTTTTTAAAACCTTATATTTATATTAGTTGTGTCATAATTTTTCAACAGATATATTATCAATGGTAAAGATACATGATTTTTTTAAATCCAATTGGATATAACAGTTAATTAAAAAATAGTGCACGTGTTTTCAATATCCATGAGACATTTAATTGAAAGGAATGGAATTTTATTTATAAATGGTCTGGTCATGAAAAAATGTTTAGGAACTTTTTACACTCCATAAATAATAATTTTAAATTTATTTTAAAGAAGATAATAACAAAAGACAAACTAGGTTAAAATTTCCATATATACTAAAAACACTGCCAAAGGAAATATAAATATGAAAATATTATTATATTTACCACATACAATCGACCCAACCCATTATATTTATATATGAATCTAGAAATTCATTTATATTACAACACCATCTAGCCTTTACGACCATCCACCATTTAATAACCATAATGACCAAAAATCCATTGTATTCACCACTTCAACTTATAGAACATTGTGAAATATATATAAATCTATAATACATTTTCCCATTCCACTTTTGGAATTGTAATAAAATAGTTTTCAGACATATATGTTATTATTTTATTGTCAATAATGTTTGACAATATACCATTAGAGGTTCCTCATTTCTTATGATACAACCCCAAACTGAAACTGTATTTTTAAATCAAACCTAATAATGAGATATTTTAAACCATGTATGGTAAATAACATTAATTATTGGGCTACATTGTATCTAAAATATTTTATAAGTCCCTCATAAATAATATAAATTATATGTGTCTTTCATAGTTAAAGTGGTTTATATATTATGGAGTCACACTATGAGGTGGTGGGTAAATCAATGTTTAAAAAAATTTACTAGTTTTTTTCATAACATTTTCATCTATTATTATATAATCCTATTCTGTTTTTAAGATGATTGGATCTAAAATTTTCAAAAACACACTCATAGATGACGTATGGAGATATGTAAATGGATTTTAACACATATTATTTTTACATTGTTCAACCTCAATGTGTATATTTACACATTACTATGTTCTTGTCCAATATAAGACACAAATTTTCCACTATTATAAATAGTGATTTTAATTTGTGATTGATGGATTCATCGATCATCTAACTGGACATATATAGAAATGCCTTACTATCTCCCAAAATAGTCAATATACTAGATCTCATCTGTTAAATGTCTCCTTAATAGTTATTTATATTAGAACTCGGCATTTTATACTTTTGACTCAAATGAAATGAGATAGGTAATTTGAATTTATGATTTTTTTCACACTCAAAATAATTCCACAATAAATTATAATATTCCCCTAAAACATTAAAATATTTTATAATCAATACTTGTTCACCTATTAAACATCTTCAGTATCTATGATTTATGTAGTATCAGCACTGCTAAACATTCTCAATTCAATGATAGTGTCCATTTTTTAATATTGTACTGAAAGTGTATTGATTCCAGTTCTCCCATATCATTTATCCCAAAATCAAAACCTTATTCATGGTGTAGAATATTTTTATTTTGTATTTTCTCTTGAATATTAGTACTTCTAGAATCATAAATAATTCTACCTCAAGTATATAGACACTGGGAATTTCAACATGTTTCTACAAGACATTGGTCTCAGTTATGCGCTTAGGGTCTTAGTATTTTATAAACTAATCAAATCTAAACATTAGAATATAAATTCAATAACCTTCACCCCTCTGATTAAAATTATTTCTAAAGCTTATAGGTATCATTCCCCCCCTCTTATCTTATATTAACTACTCTCTCTGCATCAGCTCTATTTGCATGAAATATCATCCATTTATATTTATTAATAAATATTGAAACCATAATGAAATGAAGAATCACGTGATCTGAGAATTATTACCTATGAATTCCTCAATTCATTGGTTTTTTAGCTTTATTTTTGGATTATTTGAAAATTTTAAGCTTTGATACAGAATTATTCTCATCCCACCTTTAGTTAATATTCTTCATCACATCCACAAATTATAGATAGAATCATCATCTAAACATAATCAAATTTATATCTTAAATAAATGTTATCTATAACTAAATTAATTTTTTTTAAAGATTAAATTTTTTTGTGATGTATTCTTCTTATTTGACACATATTTATGTGTTCCACACTTTATTACTATTTGATATCAGGGCTCTTCTAATACAATTTGTTATCTTGAACTTATGTACATTAGTAATATTAATTTTACCTCTACTTATATTTAAATTTTTACTTCTATTTTACATGAATTCGTTATATATTAGTTTATATAGCCTTTAATTTTTTGAGATCTTTTGTTGTTTGTCATCATACATTACTAATTCCACTATTATATAATATACCCAAATCTTTTAATTATACATGTACAACTCAGATACTACTATATTAACATAAATTATATTTTTCATAAAAATTCACATCTTTAGTTTCCAAAATCACTACCCAACATTATTGGTTCATTGTGGTTTCATCTATTAGAATTGATTTCATCTACACAGGTAACCTCTTCCTCAGATCTACTTCTAGAACATTTCACATTATCTATTTTGTTTGTATCATAAAAAATGTTCACTTGAATAGAATTCATCGCCCACTACTTATCATAAACTCACTCGGCATGTATTCTCTTAAAAAATCCTTATTATATAATTTATTATGTTTTCTTTTGAAAAGGCATTCTAGTTAACTCAAACAAAACTTCTCAACTTCTGGTCTCCTTCAATTCAACCTTAATCAACTAATCTATTTAATCATGAAAATATCTAGACATAATATTTATGGGAATATTTCATGGATTATCACATTCTAATACCAATTCTTTTAAATTTAAAGTAGATACCTCTAAAACTACCATGATATTTTCTACTTAGATTGGTGAAGCATTAACTAATTTTACCTCTAAATTGAAATTTCAGAAATATCCCCATATTATCAAACATGAAAACCTTATATATACTTAACTTATATAAAAATTGAATCTATTTTTTAAAACATACATCACTACAACATTATTTTTTCAGAGATGTTATAATTCGAATGTTAATATTTTGAGGATTGAATCTTTTAAAACTAATACTATATATTTATAATGTAATTTTTAATTCAATATCATTTTATTCCTTTATATATTTTTCATGAAAGTAACTCAATATTCAATTATAAAAACATACACTATTAAAAAAAGTACTTATACCAATAGAAATTCAATGATAGATAACATATATGTTCTTACAAATTTGTATTTCCAATAGATATCGAGAGTTGTTCATTTTATTTTTATGTACGACAATTGTTTTTACCATTTACTATATCTGTTTTTATTGATCCCTAAGTACCAACACATCGCTTACTAATAGTTAAATATGTTGTTTTTTCATATTATTACAAACAATTGTTTTTCCTACAAGTAAATCTATTATATTATTTATTATTACTTACGACACTTTTACATTAGGAAAATATATTGAAATATCTATTCCAATAATATTAAATCTTTTAGTAATTATTAAATATATTTTTTATATAATTACATATAACATATATTTTTTTGATAAAAAACACATGTTTATAAATTTAATTATCATATAAATAATATAATTGTTTCGTCAAATAAATATATAGAATATACATTTTAGATAAATGATTCAAAACTAATACCTACAAAAAAATTTATAATTAAAAAAAGGATGCATATGAATTATATATAAATATATAAAAAATTATATATGTTTATGTTATATGTAGTGAATTAATATCTTTATTAATATAGTATAAATATGAAATAGAACCCCTTGTCTAGTTATATCCAAATCCTCCTGAATTCGATACCCACTAAACCCCTATTATGATTGACATGGGCATGAATGGTGGGGGACCAACATTAGAGCCATATTCCTCCAACACTGCATGGTTGGGTTCTCATTCCCCCAGCCATAATAAAGGTGTCCTTGAATGGAAAATATGAAGCATAATGGACCACCATTACCAATATGATTTCCAGTTGTGGCAGTGACGTGACAATTCATACTTCTATGGAGATTTCTAGAACCATAGCATCGAGAATGTCTAGGAGATGGTCAACGGGGGTGTTCTATATATATTTAATGGTTACAGATCACTAGTAAATGACATTAATTTTAATTCTAGTAAGAATGAATCAAATAGTTTAGGGTTTTTGGTCGTCTCTTATTCACTGGTTCAAGAAATAATAATTTTTGACCTAGAATAATTTCATATTTAATTTTTTTCCCAACCTCTTTTTAAGATGGGTGACATGGATTTTGTTGAATTTTTTTAGTTCGCTACATTAAAATGGTCATCAATGAAATTTATTGTTATTGTGGTTTCACTTCATGTCTAGATCTGGAGAATGTGTTTGGGGCAATTTTTCTAATTGAGTCAGTGCTAATTTACTATAGATAAGATGACGTTAGAGATCCAATTTCTAATAGATAAATATGGTTTTATTAGAGTAGTATATCAACTTCAAATAAATATAAGTATTGGAGATGTTATAGCTATGGATGTTCAAACTAGTTCTCGGGTCTCCTCTATATCTGATCTTCGAGGCAATGAGATATTTAAAATTTGGGTATTCATCCATAGGTGTTCAGGTTGTGATGTTCGTAGTTTTTTATTGTCTCCAATTATTGATAATTGACCTTTCTTCATTAATGGGGTTCACATTATTGTTTAATGTTAAAAGCCACTTCCATTTGTAGAATTTTATCCCAAGACGGATTCTGGTAAACTAAATATTTTTATTAGCCATGTATCAATTTATTTTGTGACAAGGAAGAGCTAGTACTCCTTGTTCTTGAGCTGAAATCAATAACGGTTTTCTTAAGGATATATTTTCATAGATTCATGTGAAGATCGCTTTGTTCAGTGAAAGTTTAAAACAATAACAAAGTAAAATATTTGAGATATGATTCATTTTGTGCTTAATATTTAATGGTTGTTCATGAGAATGAATCTGGAGGCCTAAAGTAGATTAGGTTTTTCAAGGCTTACCATGTTATTAATGAAAAAAATTTTGTTGTGCAATTGGGATGTTGTTTAAGTGGTGATTCAATCATGGTATTCTAAACCAAATTATACTTGAAATCAAATTAATTGAGTATGGGAAACAATCTAAACGAGGAATATTCAACGATAGGGTTAATTGGAAGCATGTCAAAGTGGTTACTTTTTTTAGAGGATGAATAAAATGAGACTAAAGTCTATGCTAAAAGTCTAAAGGTATTAATTCCATGTGCACTCAAGCTGCGAGTTAAGTGAAATTCTATATATTCTATAATGCCTTATGAAATAGGCAGAGGAACACTTATAATGACTATTACCATCATTGGGACCTAATTTCTACATGTTTTCTTTGGTTATCTCCCTCTATTCTAAATGTTTTGTGGCCACATGTTGGATAATTTCTTGTTAATTCTATATCATGTGTTTTTATATTCATTTTCACTCATCACTAGGTTTATTATGTTAATTTGGTAACTTTTTTTTATCACCATAGGTTCTTCTAGTCATTTCTCTATTGTTGTTCTCATTTTTATTTTTATATCAAAAGTTTTAGAAATTTTTTTATTATACACTATATATTATTTTTTTGGTAAGGAGGGATAATTTTACAGATTTTGGGGTATCTAGTTAGATTATATTATGGTTGTTTTTTCTATAGGTTATATTATACTCTTTTTGGGATCACTTCATGATAGTTATATATAATGTGTTTTTATTTTTAGATCTTTCATTTAAAGAATAATATTTTCCAATTATTTTGTTTATGTGATCAGAATGTTTCTCAAGATGGTGCACATTAAATATAGAGGGATACGGGATAAGTTATGCATCGAGAATAGAAGGGTGGTCCATTGCAGTCAATGGGATTCCAGTGAAGTTGTGCATGTATTTATCCACTATAGTAGAAAATATCTCATCTGACTTTATAAGGATTCCATGAAGGTGATGTATGAGTTTTGTTAGAAATAGATTATAGAAGGAGATCCATTGAGTTCTATGTCTTGTTAATTAGTGTTTGAACATGTTTGTAATATGTTTCTTACTGATTATTTTATTTTCATGAAGTTTGAACATGAATTTAAATTTTATTGGAATGTTTTTTTTTCAAATAATGTCTTGATTATTTATGTATTATATTTGTTAATATGGTATTTATTATACAATAAATATAATAATATATTATGTATAATTATATTGATGAATATAATATAAAGTTAAAACAAAAATGAATGGAACAATACCATTTAGAGTATATTTTACAGACAAATATTAATTGTTGATATTGTATATAAATGTTAATAATATTACCAATAGATATATTAGTCGTACTAATCTATTGAAAATAATTTTTACAAAAGATATATATTTTGTGTTGGTATTATTATAATTGCTTCATATTCATTTTAACTATCGCAATAACAATTGGTGACAGAGATTTTACCAATAGTTTAGTAACAAGACAATTTTTGTTGGTAAACAAATTTACCAAAAAAATCACTTTTACCATTAGATATACCCCTGTTGGAAAACCCCAGTTACTTTTAGTGATTTTTAGGTATTATATAATAAATAATCAAGAAAACATATAAATCATAGATCAAATAAAATTAATCTTCTTATTATTTAATAAAAAATATTCCCAAAATCCCCACTTGGTTAGAATATATATATATATATTCTTGATATCATTATCACAATAGTCCATCAATGTAAACCGCCCTTATTAATTCAACTAATAAAATATATTCATGATCATTGTTTTTTTTCATTTAAAGGAAATATTTTTTCTAGAATTAATTCTATATAAATGTATTGATTTCCACTTACTTCGTCAATAACATGTTTTGAACTGTTCATTCATAATTAATCGACACTTTTCATTAATTGAATGATGTCTTGGTCAGTAATCATGAAATTTTTTATCTAATTTTATATTCAATTATATCATACCTATTTTCAAAATCGTAACCATTGATATTATATTCTAATTAGAACCCAACCATTTTTTTTCTTTTAGAATCAATCTTTATAGACTACAGTCTTCTAGGTTTCATACACCTCAATATTCTTCTCTAATCTCACTATTCTTTACTTGTTGACTTTATTAACTATTAATATAAAACAAATTCATTATCCCAATACAATGATTTATTAAGCATTTAAGGAATATGTGATTATAACATAAAAACTAAACATACCCCACCAAAAATCCACATTAAAATTCTACTTTTGTATTGATATTCATCAAATTTAAAATATTTAATCGATTAACAAAATTTGGGTTTCATAGAGTATTGTTGTAGTTGGTTTACTATGTTTCACAATAAACTGTACCATGATATTATTTTTCAAATTATACTATCATTCAAGTTAAATTTTAATTTTCATTAGTGATAAATATTTACCAATGTACATATTGACACATATCTCCAGCACTATTCATAGAATCTTCAATTTTTATGGAAATGAATGTGACACTATAACATGTTACACAAAAACAATTTTTATGTTATGACCATATTATTTTATCAATAAGGGGAAATTGATGTTTTATAATTCTTATACACATGATACTCATAAACCATGTATTTAAAAATTTTACAAATTGGATTGGATAAATGTTATTGATGTCATGGTAATCTATGGAAAAATAAATTTCTACTATAATTTTTAGTTTGGTGACATTGATTATTTTTAAAAGTCATATAACAATGTAATATAGATAATTTTTTGTGTGCAATTTCCTAATATATTACTAAACAAGTTATTTATCATTGTATTAAAATATAGAATTACATGGGGAATTTTATGACAAAAATTATTTTCATGTAATCATATGAATGAATTTACACTAATTGTTACTGACATAAAATATTGTGGTCCAATAATATCAAAAATATGATGAATGAATTCTATGATCACGGGTGTCATTGAAAAATTAAAATATTCGTATAATTATTATCATGTTATCATACCAATACAATGATTTTAAGAGACATGAGACAATCCAAATTTTAGAGATATTTAATAATTAATAAAAAAAGATAATTTCTTTCATAAAAAATATTTTTTTGAATGTGGGTTTGAGTATAAGTTGATATTTTTCTCACATGTCGACAGTGGTCTTTCTGAAAATTATAATATTAATATATAATTTGATCTAAATAACACATATAATGATCCTTTAAATATATAAATTTAAATAATTTAAATCTATTGATCATAATTAATGTTAGATACAAAATTGAATTAAAATTTTATATATCAATGAGATTAAAAAATGAAGCTTATAATTTATTTCAATGTTGTAAAGAAAGAATGGCTAATAGAGAGGTAATGAATGAGTTACAATATTTATTAAAAATAAAAAATTTTAAAGAATAAACAATTAATAGAATTTATAGATGAAATGATTCTAAAGATAAGAGATATACATTTAATTAAGTAGTCAAACTTTTTTTACACATAGAAAATAATTATGACAGTCTATTGAACTAAATAATTCACTCATATAATTTATTCTACACAATAATGTTGTTCTTTAAATAATTTTCAATTAGTCCATTATTTTTACATTAATTTAACTCACATCAATAGTTATCCACGTTGAGGAGGAAATTTAATGTAAATATTATAAATCATATATCTATTTCATGCATGGACATCATGAAAATCCTTTAATAATAGTGTATTAGGTGATTTTTTTATAAATGAATTGATTTTTTATGTGCATTATATTATCCCATATTTTTTTTATAATATAAATTATTAGTTTCCCTATATAAATAGTTTAATATTCAGTTTAATGAGATATGTTTTCGGAGAAGCCAAATTAAACGAAATTAAGAAGATAAATTTTTTATCTAATATTAGATGATGTCAAAATAAAAATTGGCTATGAGTGGATTATGTTTACAAAAGACTAAAAGAATCCAAATGTGTTAACAAATAAATTCACCTCCCTCTCAGTGTTTCAAAAAGTTATAAATTGTTTAATAAAACATTAAAAATTATTGCATATGAGAATAAATTATTTAGATTAATATGTCTCCTTATATTACTATAATAATTAAAGAATTCAAAATTTGTAATCCCTGAATTCAAAAAAATTTATTCAAATTGACATAGAATGAGTTTCTAATTTGGCCATGACTAAGTAAATAAATGGTATAGGGTAAACTATCATATCACATTACTTTTAGTATTAATAAACATTCAATGAGTCGTATAATATTATAAATATTTATATATCTAGTTTTTATATGATTCAATGTAGAGAATATACATTTTTATATTGATATTGTGATTACTATATCACCTAAATAATCATAATTAATATATATTTATTGGCCTTGATAACTAGTTGTAGTCTTGTAAGTGGATTTAATGTTTCATAAATAATTTTAAAAATACTGACTAATTATCCAAAGTGTTTTAGAATAATAAAATCAATATTTTACTATGTTAATTAACAATAATTTTATTAAAGATATAATATTAAAATCATAATATGATATAAATTTTCTGTGAAATAATATTATATGAAAATATATGATTCTGAGAAACTTTTATGAACTCATTTATCTTAAAATCTCTAAAAAATTAAGAAGTTCCAATCCCATGAATTATTATTAATAAATCTTATAGTTTAATTAGATACACAAACTAAGAATAACTCTATCACACATCCATATCTCTAATTATGTCTACAGAGAATGTTTTCAATGATGATAAACATAATGATAAGTTGAAATACTCTCTGTATAGTTTTCTCAAAGGTCCTCATGGAATTAAAAAACCATTATTGTTTAATGGTTTGAATATCATTTACCTTAATAAACATGACGTTAGGTGTTTTATTTACAGATCCATATTTTAAAATATTTATAAGATCATAATTAATATTCCAATCATGAAATGATTCAAAAAACCTAGATTACATTTCATAAATTGCAGTCAACATAGGCTTTATCAAAAAGATTAATTTTTTTATAAATGATAAATCCAAGAAGAATTTTTATAATTGATGTATTTTTAAATATTTTTTTTATATTCACCATGAATGCCTTGAAATAGTAAGTGACCATTTACACCTCCCTCAAATATCAAATAGTAATTCTTTAGGTAAATATTAATCAAATCCTAATATACCTCATATTATAAAATGATTTAATTATGACTAAAAAATTATTTGGTCCTCCCACTATTGTAGAAATAATAAAAAAATTCATTCTCATTTATAAATATCTATTATATAAATCGTTGTTAACATGTAAAATCCTCTCTCACACTCATTGAATATCATTTATGATAATAAATTCATCTTTAAATATATTATTTATAACAACCCTAAATATTATTTTTATCACTATAATGATATTTAAAATGATTTTTTATAATAATTATTTAATTCTAACAGTTTTTCAAGATGATGTTAATGAAAATATTCCATATAGAAAGTAATGGTTCTTTGAGGTTGATGCCCGACAATGATTCATTAATAATCTTACAGATCAAGGGTATAAGTATGTTACATTAGTGGATCATTATTATCTCTTAATAAGAATTTTCATAATATAAAAATACATATAGTACAATTAAGTACATTTATATACTCAATGTACATAAAATAAATTCACTTATTTTGTACCCTATAACATACATCCTCCAACTAAAGGTTTTACTAAAAATAAATTATTGGGTCAACCAAAATATAATGAGTATGTATCTTATATCAATAATAGTGATAATTTGTTCTCATTTTTCTGTTTGATTATAATTACATTTACAGGTAGAGGGGAATTATAAAAATTACATAGAGAGTGTATTCTACTCAATTTAAAAAAAATCAAAAAAACCTCATCATGATTCATATGGTATATTATTATCCATTTAAATTTTAATTATAATAAATAGTGTATATCAATATAAAAAATATAGCCACTATTGTTCATTATATTATTATTATTATTCATGAAAATAGAAAAAATAAACATGTGAGATTTATTAAATTACCACTATAATAGAATATCTTTTAGACTCTAATGTGGTTATTAATTCTATCTCCAAGTATCATTCAAAAAATAATTTGAAATAATTAATTCTAAAAAATATAGTCCCATAAGAAGAGAATTTTGAAAATAATTTTATAACTGTGATATTATTTTCCTTAATTCATTATACCTGAATAAAAAAAGTGGTTAGGACATTTTCATAGTATTGATATAATATAAAAAACTGAATTTTTTTCTTGATATCTCTATATGGAAATTAATATTTTATCATTGATTTAATTGATATTGATACGACAATATTAATTATTTTTATATTATGATGGTGTGTGTATAAAAAAGGACCTAGAATTATTAAGGTTATATTGACCAAGATTTGTACATTTTCCTCCCCCGGAAGTAATAGTTTCATGGATGATTGGATTTTTTCTATGTTTATTTCTCTTAACATTTATTATCTGAAGAATCACTTATTGTTAGAGGATGATTCAACATGTTAAATAACCCTTTGGTTTTTTATCTCCACTATTAGTATACTATTTCAACCTTATAATTAATTGGGTGGAATAATACAACAATTTTTATTTAACAAAAAACAAATAATAAATGTTTTTTATTAATATATAATATTAAATAAATAATAATTTAGAATAAAAAATCTGTAATTACAAAATATTTTCTATTTCAATATTTATTTATTAGTTTATCAAAATCATCTTAATAATTAATTAACATGAAAATTACTTTTAATTTAATTTATGCACTCTTAAATGTTATGTTATGTTATTCAAAAATGCGTGATTACATTGGATCCATTTTTTCAGAGATGTTTTTTTAAACTATAACTAAATATATGTTGTACATTTTTATTATTTAAGTATATATATGTTTTTGTTTAAAATCAGCATTAAATAAACTAATTACCACTGTTTCTCAATAAAAAAGGCTCTAAATAAACTAATTAGTAGTTTCATTCTGTAAAATATCACTATATGTTTTTAAAACTTCAATCGATCAATTCCTACAACTCATTAAAACCACCATCTTCTTTATTCTTGCAATATCTTGATATGTCCCGTACCCATCATCTACAAATTCCCATATCCTAAATATATCATTTTTTAAATCCTCATTCCCCCTTGAAAACATCCTATTGATGCCCCTCCCAATATTATTACATTTTTATCCACCCAATATACCTAAGATAATACCTCAAGTACACAAATACTCCTAGGATTTCTCAAAACATTACATTAGGACCCCGTGAGGTATCATAACCCCATTATTCTCCCTTGAGGTATCATTGATATTGTTTTTTATTACATTCAAATGTCGCACACTAATGATTGTGATATCCATATTATTATTACAAAAAATATATTTTTATATTTTTTTTAACTCATTAATTATTTAATTATTATAGGATATTTCATTTAATTATGTTCTTTATTATATATTACTTGATTAAGCTAAGAATATGAGAGTGTATAATTGATGTCAGAGAAATTTTATAAAGGTAATTTTATATGAATATTATTATTTAAGTATACATAGTTTGTAATAATAAAGAAATATAAATTTGAGATGAAAAATATTTAATTAAAAAAGTTGAATGCGGTGAAATGAAAATAGAGTAGAAAGTGGATGAAATGAATGAACGATAAAAAATATAATTACTTTTATCATTGTTTTATATTTTTTATACTATGAGATTTATTAATAAATTTTTTGTACTTAATTGAGTTTCTTTCCCATTTCATAAAAGATAATTCATTATTTATGAGATTATATTTTTACCACTTATACACTTACCTATTTTAATCACTAATATTTAATGAAATCATTATAACATATATTGGGAAGAACTATTACCTCTAAGTCTAGGGACTGATTAGGAAAAATTATTAACATTTTATATTACATACCAATTACTATATCACTTTTCAAAAAAAATTATATTTTTGTTGTTGAAATTTTTTCCTTCAATATTTTGGAGTTTATTTTTTCAATAATTTATACGTACATGATTTTTATTAAACAAATAAAAAATAACTTATTTCTCATATATTATTCAAACTTGGGAAGTTGTAAATTTATTTTCCTAATTCCATAGGCCTCCAATTCTATATTATATTAAGGTCCTTTATGGATATGGATTTTATAAAATTAATTAATTGTTTTGGAGTTAATTCAATGCACATTATAAATTAATTATATTTCTTACAAGGTCGGGAAGACCTCTATCATGCGTGTTTTAGAAAAATATTTCTTAAAAATCAACTAGTTGTCATATTATCTAGTTGTTTAGGAATATATCAACATTATGTTGTTCTCTTTAGACTAAATCATTTTATCGTTAATTGTAGACATATTAATTAACAAACTATTTTTTTCAAAAAAAGTATGAGTCATAGTGTAAATTAAATTAGATTTGAAATATATTATGTTTTTTATTGAAATATTTTTTTTATGTTTTCAATGTAAACTTGTAATATATTATTAAATTTATTTTAAAAGTTCAATTCATAATTGATTTTTTGTTTCTAACTTTTAAAAGTTTTATATTAACATTTATTTCTCGATTTTAGCTAAAGATACCTCACATTTTAGACACCCATAAAGCCTAAAATATTATTTCTAAAATTTCAATGATTTATTTTATGTTTTATAGAAAAAATATATTAATTTAATTTATATCATTTTAATATTTTATAAATTAAAATTATTATTTTATTTTTATTTTTTACGATTAAAAAATATATCAGAATAAAATTTCTAAATAATAAAGAAATTATAAGAAATTGAATATGACCCTTATAATTTTAAACAAACTATTATGATATATTATTTATTATGAATGAGTATTTATACTATAATAAATATAGTAGTTATCAAATATCATTTCCCAATAACATTTTAGAAATGTTTTCTTTGTAGAAGATGATTAAAATCATATATATTTGAATTCTTCGTACTAATTAATTATTTGGCATAATCAAAGAGTAATATGTTAACAATAAAACATTTATTTTACTACCATCCAATGAATATTATTTATACACTTAATAGAAATATTCCTTTATTTATCTATAAATTATAAATAGATTCATGTAAAAAAGAGTAACAATATGAGGGATAAAATATCGTTTATAATGGTTTTGAGAATCATTGATGATATAAGATTCTAACATTATTGATCAATTTTTTATATTTTTTATACCCAAATTTTCCATTATGATTCCTTTCATTTTAAACTAATCGTTATCTTAATATACAGTGATAAGAAACATCATAATATAATCAATCCAATAAAATCATATGGATGGCTAAAAAACATTGATTTGATTATTTTTTATCCATTATTATTTGAGGAATTCATAATGATATAAATAAATTATAAAAAATATATAAGAACCACTATGAAAATGGAAACTACAATAAGAAATGCACAAAAAACTCTAAAAAATCACTCTCAATGGAGAGAAACACCATAGAAGGGGGGAAGTTGAAATCTTCACTAGAAAAGTGGATTTTCAAGACAGTGAAAACACCAATGGGGATTCACTAGGGAATGGATTTAAAATATTGGATAAATACAATATTGAGGATAAACATGGGAGATTAATAATATATATTTATAAAATGGGGAACATTTCATCATTATGGGCTATATTTTGGATTTTTATAAATAAGGTTACAATATCATTGAAGGAAAAGATCAACCACATTAGTTTTATCCACTATGGGTTAAATTTATAACATAGGGATGAAAATGTGTAAAAAAAATTACTATCAGATTGAGGTGATATGGAAATCATCATATATTGAAAAAATGAGAATCGTGGGTGAATAATATACTCTATGGACAATGTTATAACAACACAAGGAAGAGAAATATTAGTTTAACAAGGAATTAAAATATACCTACCAAAATTCTAAAGATAGAAATAATTTATCTGAAGAATTAATATTGCTACCATTTACGCGATGGTATGAGTGAGAAAATATTTTATAGGAAAACTAAAATATAAATTAATAATATTACATATGGAATGTGCATGGAAGGACGATAATCATTAAACTAGTACGAGAATCACTAGTGGAATAATGTTTCCATTGGACAGATTAGAATGAGGATAACACTAAATCAATACTATTGAGGAAGATATATTCTGGAACTACATGTGTCAAAACATGAAAAAATAATCTCACAAAAAGTGAGACACAATAGTAACATATGAACCTAATAAATAAATAAAGGAAAAGGATAAATACCACCACTATTTACAAATAAAGAGTATGAAGGTGTAAAAACCCATGTAAATTAATTCATGTTGAATTATAATATTCAAGTTATCACATAATTAAATTTTATAATTATAGTCACATATTACATGGTTCCCAATTATAAAAATAAACTAAATTTATGGTAGATTTGATCTTATATTGTGGATATTATTCAAACAACAACCACTTGATAGATTTTTTATTTATCTTACTCAAATAATATATAATATGTATCATTATATATATTTTTAAATTATACACTAATTATAGACATAATAATTAATTGAGCTCTTATATAAATATATTTTAATAAAAACCATTTAATTATTTCAACAGAAAAATTTTTCTATCTTCATGTTTAGAAACCCAATATAAATAAAATAATTATCACACTTTTTGGAGATTATATCCCCACATGTTTTATGAAAATTTTTTGACTATATTTTCTCACAAATATTAGAACTTATTTTTATGGAAATGTATGTAAAATGTTTAGATCCCTACTTAAGCGTCTTACTCTGCCAGACAATGATGTTTCACTAGAAGGTAGTGGAAGAAGTCAATTTTTGGATGAAAATGTCTATTTTATCTCACAGCGAATTAATTAATACCATAAACTAATATATATATATATATATATATATATATATAATATTTTATCATTACCTATGAAAAGATATTAAAATAAACCAGTTAATGATTTTGATAAACCATATGAAATTATATGTCCCAAATATATTATTAATTGATTTGACAATAAAATTCGACTTTTAGAAATAAAATACATGCATATTGTTTTTTTAATATTTTTCTGTTTTTAGAAAAATATAAATTTTATTTTCAATTTCATTTTAATATATTATATTTATATCGAAACACAATTTATATGTTTATTTAAAATAACTAAATAATATTTTAAATAATATTTAATTCTTATCAACCACCAGAATAAACGAATTCTTTACACCAATATTCAATTTAAATATTTCAGTGAAGGAAATTCATCAATGTAAAAACTATGTTATCTATAAAGTTATATGTTTTTTATTCATATTTCTTTGTGTGGTGTGTTTGTCTCTTTGTAATTAGGGCCTAGTTAGAAGTGATTATTAAATAACTCATTTTATTATACATTGGATGATAAAAATATATTGATGGATGACTAAACCTTACAATGTGATGTGTTTAGAGATCTTTAGACCATGACTTTTAATATTTTTTGTATTTGTCTTATAATTTTGGCTTCCCCAAATTAATTTTATATTTTTAATAACACATGTTTCTTATAAAGTATTTTATAGTTTAAATGGTTTATCTTTTATATGTTTTCAACTTCAAAAAGGTTATTATAATAATATATATTGTATTTTACTATATATGTGATAATTGTTTGCTTTAAAATCCTTACAATAAAATAGTTATATGAGTTTGGGGGTTTATACCAATTCTCATGATATTAAAAATTTCTTATTATGATGTCTAATGAAATTATTACATGATTAAAAAGGGTCTCAATTGAAAAACAAATAACTAAATAAATTTAAAATTATATTATACCTATAATAGAATAATATATGGATATTTAATTCATATAATTTAGAATTTTTGTTCTCAATTAAATTTTTTTGAGTTTATATAATGCTCTTCAAGTTTTAAAATTATGTTTTCGAAATAATTAATGGGGATAACATATATCATATGGTAATATTTTTTGATTTATGTTATATGATGTTGTGCTTAGTGTATTTAAAAAAAGTATAACTTTTTAATTCAATTTACGTGGAGTATAAAAAATTTGAACAATGTGAAATTATTTCTACTTAATTTAAAGCTATATTTTATTATTAATTGGTTTTTGATTATTTATAATTATAACAAAATCATTTAGAACATTTAATAAATAAATATTGTAATAAATTGAAATATTTAATGATAGGAGTTTGGAATTCATTTCTAGTTATAGTTTTAATTGATTTTAAAAACCATCAATAAATTATATAACATATTAATAAAACATCGTTTAATAGAATATAAGGATGATTTCTAGTGTACAAATCATTATATATTGAATAATGTTTAGAATGATTTATTTTAAATGATTTAATTTAAACTTTAACTAGGTTGATACTCAATTACAATATATTTCTTAAAGGCTGTGTGGAATTTTTTCCCAATGGTATAAACAAAAGATGTATATAGCAGAAGTTTTATATGAAACAATTTTTTTTAAACCCCTAAAAACATGATAATAAACATGTGTAAGTAAATAAATCTTAAAAACAAAACCAAGATATACAACGTTGAAATAAACACATATCAATCATGATTTAATTACAAAATAAATTATTAATACATATTTATTTGATGTTTTAATTTATTTTTTCTAATTATAAAAAAAATTCACAAAATGATTCATGTCTTCATATTTTGGGATGATATATTTTTAACATTATAGAATGATTTTTTGATGGTTTATGCCATTGATAATAATATAAATTATTCTAATATATTAGTAATTATGTTTTTAGATTCATATATAAAGGGTGATGTCACAACCTTCCCCCATAGGGAATACACATTGTGCCAAAAATGAAGATGATTGTGCCCCCAAAAGAAATCCTCTAATAGAGAAAGTGTTTGATACTATAAATAAGAGAATAATCCACATGTATGGATGTAATTACACACTTAATACAAGGAATGTATAATTGAAACCACAAAAAAATTAAAAACTAGAACCCACAACACGTGTAAATTCTCTCTATAGTCGAAATCTTTAGATGAGTTCGATCTCCCGTCATGAGTGAGCATTAATCTTTTATATATGTAATTGGATTGAACATCCCTTTCCCCCAAATTATTCTCAATTCATTTTCAGGAATGTAAAATCTTATAAAATCATATGAAACATTATGTTTTTTTGGTGATGATTTCACCTAATTTGTAATTTGATCACTATCAATAACGTTTGAATTATCATCGTTTACATATGAATCTTTGTTGAAGATTTCATTCATCATTCTTAAGGTATTTTTTTTGACTCAATAATTTTTTTTTGAACCAGGTTAAATTATTATTCCTTAACTACTATATTATTATTGAAATATTCAATAATCATTCCCTATTTAGAAATTATATGTTTGAAACTAAAAATATCTTGAATGTATTCTTCCTCACACATGATGATATCTTTTCTAACATCATTAACTTATTCATAATAATTCTTAATTACTCTAGATTAATTGTTTATAGTTATATTTTTATCAATAAGTGGAACACATTCTTTTCTGAGTGGGTACTCTCTATATTATTATTCACCACCTTCTTCATTGTATGAATAATCATTCTTTGTCAACATTTTTTTTTAAGGTTTTCAATTGTTATGATCTTTTAACTACCAAATAATTGTTTACAGCTGATTCTGATTCAACATTAATACTCATTGTACTTATTTTGTCTCTAGTAAAATTATTATTTTATTTTATGGATTAAGTTTATTCTTTATAACATTTGTTTCACTTCATCTGTTGAGGTTTTTTATCAAAATCATCTCTATATTCTCCAAATTTCTTCTTAGGGAAATTCATAGAAATGTTATTGATTCCACCATACTCAAAACAATTATGAATAAGTTTAAATCTATAATTTCTTCTTGATCTTCCATAAATAGTTGACATAAGAGACATAATTTTTTAATTCAACTCATCATCCTCTTTATCTTTAGAGTCACAAGGATCAATATATTAAAGATCTTATATTTTCATTTATCTTAGGGATTCAAAATCTATTTCATATTTTATATTCTTTCTCAACACAAGATATTTTCTCATTTCTTAAGAAATAATAAAATTATTCAATTGATCACAAGATATATCATCCTAATATTAAAAAGATAAAAGGTTATAATAAAACGTTTCATTAATGTTTCTTATATGTTTCTTCGCAATTATAGAATCTTACAGGACATCTCAAAATCATATGATGTTTCAAACACTTTTATTTACTCTTTTGATGTATTCATCTATTAGTTATTCATATCTCATTTTATGTCATTATACATACTATTCTAGGTTTGTAGATTTTTATTCTTCACATTAATATTCCATTTAAAAATACAATTCATAATGTCTCATGAAATACTTGACATTTTGATGCCCATCACCTTCATATTAACATTTTCTAGTAAATATATAATGATAATTTTTTTAGACATTCCAACAACTTAAATATTTATCATTTATGAAAATTTCACTGAGGAATCCTTCTGAATTTTTAGTAACCTAATTTTTGTAGAATCAAAAACATCTTGGGAAAGAGAAATGAGATAAGGAATCATCAAATATTTCATCTCAAATAATTTTTTCCATAAAATGTAAGAAATCAACAAAATATTGAATGAATTGATATTATCTATGATAAGGATTCAACAAAGGAACCTTCCCTATGAAACTAACTGATGTTCCAAATGATCTAATGAAAACTGAGAAGAGGAGGGGTTGAATCGGTTGTAAAATTTATATATGTTTCAAGACATTTTGAAACATAACCCTCACAACCTGTTAAATTACATTTCCTTGTCATCTTTTAGTAAACACTCATGCCTAAAAAACTAGGAAACAAAGCAATGAAAATATAATTTATATGGTTATTCCACATTATGAGAACATACATCCTTTCATTCGACACTCAAGTGAGTCTATGGAAATTCACTATTAAGAAGAAGTGAATACAAATTATGAAAACTCCAATTAGACACTATATACCTCTTGATAGGAATGATTATATTGACTCACGTAAGTATAAAATGTTCTTATATAACCAATTTAGCCAAAACAAAAGTGGAAAGACTTTTTTCAACTTACTCAACAAAATTTCCAGATTCTGATGGTCCTTAGTCCAATGAACAAAATATGATTGACTCAGCCTGGTTAACTCAATAAAATACTCCCTTCATAAATATACACTTCTCAAAATCTTCTCAAATACTCAGTTTGGCCTTCCCATGTCTAATATTATTCAGTTTCATCATCCTTAGTCTAATCATACTTAGTTTTATATTCCTCACTCCATAAGAAAACTATTATTTTCCTGAATTTCTAATGAGATCACTTTCCGGAATGATTACTTTGACATGAATTCTGAAGTGCCCCACCATTTTCACAATAGTGAAAAACATGCAATGTATGAATGTATTGTTCTTCTATATATTGGTAAATAAGAATATAAAAGGATAAAAACTGATGTACTTTTCCCTCTTATTAAAATATACAGTCACCTAAAAACACCCTTGTTTAAAAATAAACTTTGACTGCTTCAAAACTTCTCAATAATTCCCTAAAATTATTCAATTAGAACATAATATATTTCCAATAGTTAGATGTAAATTCCGCCACATGAGTCATATTAACCTCCTCAACTTCAATTTGATTGACATCCTCAGCTTAAATACAATGGAAATAACCTCCATACCAAATTACGATATGACTTTTTTCATCTTATCATTACAATATTAATTTCATCATCTAGTCTGTATGATATGACTGTCTTCCTCTTACCCTAATAATATGAATTTCTTTCCCTACTCATTAAAATATGAATTTTTACCTCAGAATTTATCAGATTGACTTTCCTTCTTAGATTCAACCTTATGGAACTTCCTCAAAATCAATCAGATGGCATCCTTATAATGATTGAATTATCATTACGAAATAATTCTCATTACAATGAAAAAAATCACTTTGAAACATTGATAAACTTAAATCCTCATCTGTTATAACTCATTTAGACTTATAAAAGCATATGTTATCTATATTTCTAGATCTTGTGCATACTTGTTCGTTATCTCTGGAACTGATAAAATTTGTATGATTCATCTATTTCATCAAAATATTTAATCATGCGAGTTTTAATTATTTCTATGAACTTGAATATTGGAAGATATTTCTAAATCAATAGGGTTTGAAAGGTTAGGAAGGTTCTAACTCCGAACATCACCATCATCATTCAACCACATCCACATAATTTTGAATTTCATTCTCGGGAACTTCCTACTTTCTAACAAATAGTAATTTCAATGAATCCTAAACATAGTACCAATGAATTTGAGACTAACGAGTTTATGCTTATATATTTTACAAAAATATAAGAACTCATCTTTCTATCAACTTCTATTTCTGGTTTAGGTCAGTCTGAAAACATGTTTCTAAAAACCCATGTCTAGAAATCAATATTCATAATAACAAAAAACATTTACACCATTTATTATTGGGTTCAAACATATAGAAACTGCCACCTATTTTTCAAAAATATTCTTTTACAAAATATTAGTTAACAAAAATACAAATTCATTATTTAAAAAATCTCAAAATGATTCTTCACAAATTCATAGAACCATGTGGGTGTAAAAATTATGTCAATGCTTGAAAATCAAATAATGCTAATCAAAATGTCGAAGATCAATATATGGTAACTATGGAAACCTCTACCTCATCAACATTTAAATTATTTCGGTATTCCATATATTATTCCTTACTAATATACCTCATCATGCCTATTGATTCCCACCTCCATAATCATGCTCAATCATATACCCCATAAGGTGGGGAAAATCATTAGGATACCCTAAGCCATTTTCATCTATCCTTTGTAGAATAAAATTTTAATGAACCTATTAAAAATATGACCATTGATAATTTCATTATTGATGATGGAATTGGTACTTCCCACCTAAATCATGTTAACCAATGATAATGTTCATGAAATGAAACTAATGGAAGCCATGACCTCAATAAGGGTAGAACATGGGAATAAAGATCATATTAGATATACCATAACTACTCCTTCTATAGAAGAATATGGAATAATATTGATCTTAACTTCCTATTAGTCATAACCATGATGGTCTTGACATTTAAGACCCTATATCTAAAACTACCCTCTATTAAAATAACTAGTGACTCCCTTCTTGAGATGATTCAAAAAAGACAATAATCCACTTGATCACCTCCACCTTATTTTTTACCTCTAGATATGTGGAAAATGTCTACAGGGTAACAACCTACTGAATAGTTAGATATATAATATCTATTAATCATGGAATTCATGCCTCCAATTTTGTGAAAATATTGGGGTTATGTAAACAATGTTATTTAAATTTGATATTGAGCTCATGCATGTTCAGGTTTCCCAATTGAATGGAGAGTAACACTGACCTCTTTTCTACCTTCATCATTAACAAAATGAATTTCAGATGGATCTCAATTGAGAAACCATCCTTTACGATATTTTTCTCATTTTTCTCACAATTAAATGGAATAATACACTAGTACACTGCTCATCTCATCTAAATAGAATTCAAGGGGTGGAAGAATCCCATCTATAAGGGGACACATTTAGTCTATGAGAACCCGGTTTATAAATCACACAAATTGGTGGCATTAACCTTATGATAGTAGGAATATATTAGAGAAACCAAAATTAAACACAAAAATTTAAAATAAAAAAATATATCATAGAACATATGTAAATATTTTCTGAATTCAAGTAACTAAAATCTAATATACAAAAAACTGCTATAGAAGTGACTCTTTAGTAAATCCATTTCTAAGATACAAATTTCTGGATTGGTCACTGAACCACACATTGAAACCCATAAAATATATTTATATACATACGATTGAGTATATATATATATATATTAATCAGTATGATATTCCTTAAGAAATTTCAAATAAATTATATAGAATCATTTTAATACATTATATAACAACTCGTAGAGCTAACACACACATACAATAAGATAGTTATCAACAACTATCATGAAGGCTAACTCACCCAACAACTCATCCGAGTATAATAAAAAAGTATTGATATATAAATATACAATTCATCCTATGAAATCTTCCCCCACTGATTTCTTGCTATCATGCACCAATAGAGAATGTTATGTCCTTCCATCCCTTCCATATAACCAAGTATCCACATCTCATATCTCCACATTAAAAAAATCATCATTATCCCCAAATACCACATCCTCATATCCACGCAATGTAACTACACATAATATTTTCATTACAATATGGTAACATGAATATGTACATCAACCGAATACCTTCCTCTACCATGAATGACCCCTTATATGTATCACATCATGTATTATATCATCACCACATCACATCATTTCACATCACCATATCTTACACTATCTATACTCTAAATTCCATCCATCACATATTATTCATCAATACATAATGAAATAAATGATGATACTATGAATAGAAAATAGAGTATGGAAGAGGGGTTAGTCAATCATATATTCTATTTAAAACCTATATATTATGGATAAAACCCTGAACATAAAACAACTATGCTCTAGTAGTGTTATTTAATTCTTGTGGGGTGAATACGAATACATACAGAAAATATAACTTATTTCATAGCAGCATAGATACTCTTCCCAAGGGTATAAATAGAGCAACATCACTTCACCCAGAAATATAAAACTATTAACTTTATTCTTATACCATCACTAAAACCCAAACCAGTCCCACATTTTACAAAAAATAACCACAGAAATAATCATATATTTCCCCTTAAATAATGAAATTTAACCATTTCAAGATTTTCCATTTTTCCAGCTATATTATATTCATTATGAAATTTTATAATACACATTTAATATAAAAACATTTAATATATTTTAATAATTCGATTATTGTCAATATATTATTCCATTTCAGCTCATTCCCAATACCTCATTCTTTATTACAAACCACATATTCCACTCAAATGTACATCTTTAACATAACCCCACAAAAAATAAATGACCACATCATAAACCACCTCAAATCACATGACAATATCCACAAAAACTGCCATAAACCACTAATATAATATATATATATATATATATATATAATGATCCATTCCACTATTTCAATACCTTACAATCATCCCAATCCACACTACCTCAATACTATCCAATTTACCCATCCCAACTAGTGACATTCTGTCATGAAAAACAACCACCAAATCCAAAATAATCAAATAATAATAATTATATCAAAATAATATAATGAATAATCTAATATGGGTTTTTTAATATTAATCAATCTATTCCAAATATCCATTCAAGTGTGTTCATATCATTAATCATACTAATATAAAAAATTGTTTTTTGAATTTTCTATAAACTAATTATTTTCTATATTTAAGAGATTAATTCATTATGGAAGGTTGATAAGATATATCAATAATCACATACTGATGTGTTTCATAGAATAATTAATTAATCTAGAAGACAGTACACATATATAGTATCTTTTAATCTAATAAATATTGTATAAATCTCCCCTTATTTCATTATCCATACCTTTAGTCAAGTTAATTATCTTACATATGATAATTACAACCATCCACATAGTGGAAAAAATTCCTTCTAGTACTTTAGATGCTTATGAATTAATATAAAGAGATCTTAAATATCTTATATTTATATAAATAATAATGAAACCATGGAAGGGAAGGGAGGAACTAAGGATTAATGACCACCAATCTCAATAAGAACTACTGAATGACCAAACTGTAGTAAACCATCATTAAAACATACATTAAATAATAACCAATATAGGATAATCATATCCAATATAAGGTATGTGGAGGAAAAAACAAATAGAAGATAAGGGAAAGGATAAGAGGGCATCTTGATAAAGATAGATCAAACCCATGAATCAAGATGTTTAAACAGTTGAGATATAATACATAGAGGCATCGAATAAGTCTTGCAGTTAGTTAGGGCGTAAAATTAATGAATAAAAACTAATCTAGTGAAAAATTAAAACATGTTTATAGAGACAAACTAATGTCCCTTCAATATTGTATAGTGACCATCAAAATTTCCATGTAGGCCACTCCCAAAAAAACATTCAATACATCATCCATCAAAATATTATATCAACCCTTATTTTGAGAAACCATTATATCCATTTGAAAAGAAAAATAACCAACATAATTGCATGGTATTACCCATATGGTCATGAAAAA
This sequence comes from Viscum album, assembly GCA_963277665.1. Lineage (NCBI taxonomy): Eukaryota > Viridiplantae > Streptophyta > Magnoliopsida > Santalales > Viscaceae > Viscum > Viscum album. The sequence goes on along the minus strand of OY728119.1, from coordinate 849,760,928 downwards.
CCTAAACTATGTCTTCCATAAGATATCCACCATAATAAAGTTTAATTTTCCTCACTATTTCTATTATACCATTACTCCTGACATGGTGTATAGGGACCACCCTCTCTATTTCCAATACACATACAAAACCCAATAATACGATGACATAACACCATCATAGTTCCATAATCATGTGTTCCCACTTCCCTATTTCCTGTATGGAAATATCTGCACTAACCACACACCCTAAAACACCTATATCACTAAATTGATAATCCAACCATGGAAAAAATAATGGATGATAGAGGGTTACTACTCCTATTTCTCAATGGGATTCAACATATTCTTAAACTAGCAGAACAACAACCAAAATGGATCCCGAATTGTGTTGAGAACCATCACTGTAAGAACATTCACATAGAAATTATATTTTGAACCCCCAACATCACATACTACTCATAATAACAAACTTTTTATGGATGTACCCTTAAAGCAACCGATAGCACCATCTCCATGTTGTGAATTTTATGGCTCATTATGAAACAAAATCCATATATTACTCTTGAAAAATCTTATTACTCCCCCACAATTTTACCAAAAACCTTTAAAATAAAAAATTAAGGGTCTGGATAAATCTTCATCATTATAGGTGATTCACTGTCAATATACCTGCATGTTTATTATTTAAACAAGGAAAATTATTATCCATATGATTTTTTATTCCCCTTTGTGTAAATAATCGACTTATCAGGACTTACTATCATTTTTTTATATTCATTATTAATCACTATTTCAATACATTTACAATACAAAAAAGTAGAATAAGTTAATTAACAATCAGGTTTCATAAGAATGATTCAAAAACATAACTACATTAGGAATTTTAATTCCATAAAAAATTTAAATATAAATAATAATATGATTTTTATTACGTATTTATATTAATCTTTTAGAGGGATGAGATAAAATATTATTACAATTTATTATAACATGGTAACATTATTAAATAATACAATAGTGGTTATTGAAATAAATACTTCTCTAATAATGTTGTTAATATAAAAATTTCCACAATCAGATATATGAATATAATTTATTATATTCTTCTACACACAAGAAACTAAATTATTTGGACAATTATGTATTAATGCTCATATTTTGAATAATAATAAGGCGATTTAATTCATTGAAAATTTAATAATAAATTTGGGAGAAAATACCTTAAAAGAAAATGCATTAAATATTTATAGGTCCAGATATTTCAATGAAATATAAACTGGATTACTATGATATAACTTCCTAGACATGAAATCTGTCAATATAGATTGAACATCATCGAATTTGAAAAATTATAAATATAATGATTTAACATGAATACTATTTAATTGTAGAAAAATTTTATTATTCCTTTAAATAGGACTTCGAAATGTACAATGTAGTCAATATAAAAAATATATCCTTTAGAAATATCCAAACAATAGTAATGTGGTGGTTTCTTATAGTTCTTCGCAAAATATCTTATGAATGAAAAATTATAGTCAATATAGGTTTCCATAATCTTTTTAAGACTACATAATGATGGACACATGGTAATCTCTAATAGTATTTAATTAAAAGTTTTTCTGATACTATAAATCACATTACCTTAAAACCCATTATTTCAACCACTACATCAAAATACCAATATAATCATATATTTTTTAAAAATACTAAATATTATTTACTAATTTTTCAAATATATACATTAATTACATTGAAAAGTTTTTTCATCCATATGTAACTGTAGAATTATATTACAAGTTAAAATTAAAAATAAATGTCCATTTACTATTGTAACAACTCAAATTTTGACCCCCATAAAATTTTTTTATTCTAAAAATCAAGTATCTTCTATTTTGACAACACAAGACAAAATTTTTATTTTTATTTTTTCAATTCCATAAAAATTTTATTGATGGTGGATTGAAATGATTATAATAAAAAATTTACCACATATTCCATATTTAGGCCATCTAATACATATATATAGCATTAAAAAATATGATAATTTTGAAAATAGACTATTATCCATTTCAACAACATCGAATATCAGATTAAGTGGTGATTTATTCATATATATTTAAAATTAAAATAAATTCTTTTTCCTAAATTTTTACAAAAAAAATAATCTAATTTGTTAAGATATAACCTTCACAAAAATAAACCCAAAAAAGAAGTTTCAATTTTAAAAATGCACATCTCGTCATTCAAAACATAATTTAGTTAAGATTTAGTTTTTATTAATTATTATAAGAATAGTGAAATTAATGTTAGTTTTCCAAAATATTAAGTACAATTATCCATATATTTTTATAATTCGATTGTTTGAAAAATGTTTTTAAATAATAAAATTATTAATTTTAGATTAAAAAAATTAGTAATGTTGAGTAGAATTCATGTTGGATTAATGTATATTTCATGACTAATGTCCATTATATAACGGAAGATATTTATATAAAATGTTAATTAATATTTGAAATATTTATATAGTTTTTATCATTTGATTCATGAGTTGAACATATAAAAATAATATTATTTCTAATAAAGTCATATTTGGGTAATTTATCCCCAAAACATGATATTTTATTCAAAGGTTCATTATTAGAAATCATAAATTAATCAATGACTATGATACCAAATATTAATTTTAATTTGAGCTCATTTTCTTAGTTCTATTTGTATGAGGAAAATTAATATCATTAAAAATATATTTTTTCTTATAAAGTTCCTTAAGATATTTTGGAAATGCTATATATTGAATTATTGTTCACTTCATTCTTATATGAAAAAATTATATTGACAATTTTCTACCATTTTTTTTCAATAATAATTTTTTTTTACATTTTTAAATTATACACATTTTTTATATTAGAAAATATATTCAAATCAAATATAAACTGTCATCTATTATGAACATACCACATGTGAGACTAACATAATTTTCATTCATACAAATATGAAAATATTTTGTTATCTTTTTTATATATTCTCATAACAATTTTGTATCATTTTATCATTTTAAATTATTTGAGACACTTTTGAATTTCATAAAGTATTTTAAATTTTAAAACAAAATATATGTCCATTCAGACCACACCACATGTCTAATTTGTTATCAGTTCATTACAAAATCTTAAAAATAAGTTTACAATAATTTTCTAATATTTTCTTGTTAATTCATTAATATATACCTACTTTAGACTAGTTGATTCACAATTTAAACATAGAAAATAATTTTAATTCCAAAAATTCCAATTTGGTCATTGAAACCACAATAAAGAAATATATATATATATATATATATATATTCCATTCTAAAATATAATAAATTAATTGAAAATAATTTCCCTTATTCTTCATGATATAATGATTTCATTTTCACTAATTTTATCTTTTGAAACTTATAATTAAATTAAATAATTATTTTATTTTCATAAATTTACATTACATCAATTCAATAGAACATGCCATATTGATATAAAATTCATTCTAAACAATAATGAAACTTATTCCAAGAACAATTTCATTTAATTTAATAAAATTACATGATCATTTTATCTATTTTGGTTATCTTATGAGCATTTTAACATTGAAAATATCATTAATTCAAAAATATACATTTTCTCATTACAAGTACCCTATACCCAATATCGATTTTTTTAACTAAATGTCACAAATTTATCTATAATAATTATACTTGATTTTTATAAAAAAATTACATATTTTCGACATGTTAACCATTCCATGATTTTTTTAACATAGAAATTAGATTAAATTATAAAGATACACTTTTAGTCATTTTTAGAAAACCCCACATTTGATTGATTATCGTTTTATTCAATGTGGTCAATATTTAATTAAATTTTAGTTTTATGGATTTCCATGTTAATAAAATATTGTTTTATTTATTTTTTGATCATTTTAAACATATTTTAAACATAGAAAATATTTTTGATTTAATGATTTAACCCTTGATCAATCCAAGAACACTGTTCAACCACAAGTTTATGCCCACAGTTTTATGTTTGGTTGCAGACCTGGTTTATAAATGTAATAATTATGATGAACTAAGGATTCTACAAATATATTCATTAGGTCAAGAGGATGGTAGGTTGGATTCTTCCATGAAATAATTTACTTCCCACACAGTGATTCCCTTATAGATTTAATAAATATTCAAGAATTCCTTCTCGATAACAACAATTGGTACCATTTTTGGAAGTTATTTATTAATATCATGCATCAATGTTAATATCAATGTATATTAAAAGTTTTTAATAGTTTCACCATCATAACCTCATTAGTTTAATACACTATTTTTAACACCATGTAGTTGGGAACTGATGAGTTTTTTTCCTTCCAATGATGTGGTAGCTACAATGGAGTTGATATTTCCCCCAGGAGATGTGATTCCTATGTTTCCCCGTGAAGTGGATCCAAACCTACATAGATTAGTTCAATTTAACAATATATTTCACAAAATTTTAGGTCATTTATATATTTTCATTGTGGTTCCTTCTATATTTTTTCATCAATTACTAAAGTATTTTCAATTATAATCACGTTACGAGGACCAATGATGTGCCCCTTATGGTCCTAAATCGATGAGAAATTATTTTTGTTATGAATTCAATCAATCATTACTATATTGTATTCTTTTTTATATTATATGACCGGTACATATTCTAGGTAGTTCAATTTTTTGTGGAAAGGATAACTAGCTCATATGGACATAGAGACGATTTTATTGTAACTTTCACAAGGGTGGACCTTTTTGGGATTCATGTGTACATTGATAAATTAAAATAGAAGGATTATTGGGATAAATTGTGATATAAAACAATAAAAATGGGTTGGGAATTACACTTTATTATAATCCAATTTATGTTTTTTAATTGTTAATTGTCAATAATATTAGATAATAAAAGGATCGATACGGAACATAGTAGATACATTGACAACATAAAATTCCCTAGGGAGAAGAGTTAGGCAAGAAAGGCCAAAATTAGAATGATTGTGTCCCAATGATTAGTATAATAAAATTTTCTATATTCTCATTACCTATGTATATTTCCATACATCTATTATGAATAATTTCAATATCTAAGAGGTATTTCGCATGTAGAATAAAAATTTAGGTCCTCGTTATCAAGGGAATATAGGATTATTAGTACATCATGAACCCTATTAGTTTGAGAGGGATACCAAGGGGAAATATAATACATGATTATTAATTCCAACTATCAACATAATAAATAATTTATAGAAATCATTCAAACATGCATAGAAACATGGTCTTGTTATTCGGGAGGAAATATGGGATACCTAGATAAATTATGATTTTCAGTGCTTAGTCATAGTTAAAAAATACCAGGAAGTATTTTGGTTCATCCATAGGGTCTGAATACCCATAGAGATCATTTTTTACAAAAGGGATGCAATTGAGTAAATATCATGCAGGGTCAAACCACTAATGAAAGGTAAAAAGGAACTGTATAAGACCCTAAATTTTCAAAAAAAATATCTGAGTTTTATGTGTATTAGTGGGGACCAAAGACGTTTTCGAGTTTAAATGCTACATTATTATAAGATTTATGTGATCAAGCCTCCATAGTGAAATCATGAGGGTAACCAATGGTGTATTACAAAAGTGACTTGTGGTTCAGTATATGACAATATTACCCATTTGATGATTCAGGGTGATATTTTTATGTGGGAGGCATCCCCCATATTTGTACATACACATGAAGTCTACATGAGGGAATTATTATCCATATACCATATCAAAAAATATATACTTGCAGACAAATAAACTTAATGAACTCCATTTTTTGGAAAATTCATCATCGTTTAAATGTCTTTAGTTCAGAGTATTTATAAGAAATTATTATAAATACTTTTCCTCGGATATACGAATATGATACCACAAAGACGGTATACACCACATGAGGCTTTCATCTTGTAACAATAATAAATATTTCTCAAAGGATAATAACATCATCATAAACTATCAATTCCTCACCACCAGAACATTTTTTATCTAGTATATGAATGATTAGAAAAGAATAGTTGACTACCCCATTATCTATAATGAGAAACCTACCACACAAACACCATATAACTATATAATGTTGGATACCATAAAATATCATCATAAAATATATATTTTCTTCGTGGGAATCCATATTTATGTTATTAAATTTATGATATTCTACAACATTTTTAATATTTTCTTTAAAAAATTGATTTTTACCATGCCTAAAAATGTCCCCCCATTGAATTTAATCTCATCAAAATAAAGAGGTCCAATTCAACTAAACTAGGATGGCATGCATATGATATTCATCACACTCATATGGTTCTAATATGAAAGTTAACCCTTTACCTTATAAATATGTTAATGGGATACTTGAGTCATCACATTCTCATCACATTGTAATTCATTGATGTTTCTCTTTCTTATATAAAAAATGTCTTCTCTATGATCCTTATAAAACAATTTATCACAAAAACATAATGGGAATTAAACACCTTATGTAAGCTTCATATATTTTTTTGTGATCATTAATATCCAGAATAATTTTATGTGTTGTATAAAAATCCATATAACACTTATATGGTACATTCTATGCATAGTTTTAGTGTAAAACATTTTATCATTGTCAATTTTTTGGCTCTGATTCCATTTGAAATCATATTTTGTATTGATTCAATCTTCATTTCAAGTGGTTTATTCATTTCAATAAATAAATCAAGATCTAATTTCCTAGTTTTCCACATTGAGAAGGAATAATAATATAAAGGACATAAACACATTCAATTACAACACATTCTCCATAGGAATATATTTATCTTAGAGATAAATTGAGAGAGCCTGGTAAATTAAACTACATTTTCTCTTTAAATTTGTTGGTTACCACATGATCTAAAAATCCATAAATCATATCTATAAAAAAATCAACCTTAACATTTGAATTCTCACCACTATATGCTCTTCCACACAAAAAAAATCGATTCATGGGTGCTTCGTCAATGAGTATGGTCATTTAGATGGGTATATCATTGGGTATAGTCTACAGATTATGAAGAATTAATATTAACCCCAAATATTTAAATATATAATTACTCATCCATTCATTCGAGATATAAAATTTAATAGAGACTAGGAGAGAAAAAATTTTGGGCCCTTCACATAAGTGGTTATTTTTCCTCGACTAGGGATATCCCTTCTTGGAGCACCACCACTACCCAAAATTTTAAATAGAGCTCAAATTATTATGACTGCAAGATGATGTTTTAATGAGACAATAATTTTTCGATCATAATAATAAATATATTCATCAATTGATTAAAAAATAGATCCCAAATACAAAAATATCCCACTTGATTCATAGAATGATCAGGTTAAGACACCGGGGCATGTGCATGGTTAGTGGGGCTATGATCTGTGGGGATGTGTACGGGATGTTTATTCATATAAATCTATAATGTGTAAAAACCAAAAGGAAACATATACTAAAAAGTTATATAGTGTGAATTATGTAAAATTTCATAGAATAAGAACTTATCTGCTAAATTTTTTTTTAAAGTTTCCTAAATCACTTAATGGTTATGTGATAATTGAAGAATTGTCACACTTATGAAAGTGAAAAACCATGTGACATAATTTATAACCAAAAATAAAAATCATATATACCTTAAGAAGTGTTATGTTCCCTTCCAGAATTAGGATCTGAATCATTATTCATGAAACTAGATTTAGAAACTGATGGATCGAGTATTAATCGTCTCTTGCATAGCCTCCACAATAAATTTTCTAATTAACATTGGGGGAAAACATAGCTTATACTATTATCATATCTACCCCTAAATTTGTTCTTAATTTTTTGGAGAGAATCACCCCCCCAGTAACTCTAATTTGATTATGGGTGATCATGATAACTATGAATACCCCATCAAGACACATTTCTCTGGTCTATCTAGACTTAACCATTGGATGGGTCTGAGTGACTGTGGTTTTCACATGGTCCCCTAAAATAATCATTGAATACCCAGGAGGAATATCCTAAATACCAAACACTATGTTTTTAAATAATGGTGGAAATGATTCCCTTATAGTGTATGGTAAAACACCCCTAGTCTCCCTATAAACTACAATGATATTTCCTTACCTATTTCCTTCAAGCAAAGGAACACTTAGGACAAAGGTGGAAGCAAGGGTAGTAGAACCCAAAAAACCATTAGCAATCAATGGTTTTCAGTTGCCATGAAATGTTCCCAATAAAACTAAAAAATATGGCTTTCTAGGATTCAATCTATCAATACTCTGAAGGGAACCCGAATGAGATTTATGACCAACTAGAGAAGAGATCTTCTCAACACCATTATTTATCCGAACCATAATCTTAGGGGATTGGTTGTAATAGGGTTGCGCCACCAACCCATGGGATCTCCCCTTCCACAATGAGAAAAACACAAATTACAGTGGTTCTGACCACTAGAAAACCAATAAAAACAAATTTTTTCATCATATTTTATGTTTTAACAAATTACAAACTCTTTTTCCATAAGAAAAAAAAATGTTTCGAGAGGGTATTATAAAGGTCCATATTGATGTATAAAATATTGAAAAAAATATTCCTTAAGTGGACAGTATAATCCTCATTTTGAAGAAAATATGTGATCATATCACTGATACCTTTGTGGATATATATATATTCTTCAAGGGAAGGGGATGTAAAGTAATATTAATCCACACCACTATACTATTTCTATCATTACCAAAATCAAAATCATCCTTTCCATAAAAGAGAAGGAAGTGTCGACTGTAACATAGTAATTTCTCTAATGACTAGAAACATGTGAAATCATCATCTAAAAAGAGGTGGAACCTAAGATGCCAATGATCTAGAAAAACCATATCTGTCGGTGAATGAATACCCCCAAAATGAGTGGACAAAACCATTTGAAGGAATATATGAAATGAATCTGGCCACATGAATTTATGAATAGAAGGAATCAGTATCCTGGAATATGGTTTCAAAAATAAAAATCACTAGGGATCACCTATTCGAAGATGGTTCCTTCTCTGAGAGTATAATTTTAGGAATCGTATGAAAAAAGAAGGACATCTAGAAAAAAATAGTAGATAAGAGAGGAACTATCTAGTTCTAAGTGAAGGAGATGTGAGGGATCATCAGACTGATTTTCTATATTTTGTGCCCCTTGAAATGGCCATGTACTGAGTCTAAGTGCTGAAATGGTTGCCCTATGTGGGACCGAGTTGAGAACCCAAGAGTGAGGGCCCCAAATCTCTATTCCTCAAGAATATATTTCTTGAAGTATATGTTCTCTCATGTGTTACTGTTTTATAAAATATAGGGTATAAAATCTTCATTATTCCAAATGATAAGGGAGCAATAGTATAGAGGTCGTAGAGCTAGATAACCTGCATGGATTAGGGGACTCAGTGTTATTACTAGTTGATATGGGTATAGGGAAAATAATATGAGTTTGGTTTATTTGGTTTCCCTATAATCTAAATTCTTATAAACTCTATTGTGTTCTAGGATATTATCAACATAAAGTAACACCTATTAACGCCTCAGTCCCACAATAGGTTAAGAACTGAAAAAATAATTGTTTACTAACATATAATGAGTGAGAAACAAATTGAATTATTTTTTCATATATTGGATAAATAATATTAACACATCGGATATCTTTTTTGGGTAATACCTTATCCATACCGGTGGATCCATTCCACATATTATGGGGTCGGACCACTGCTCCAATGGTATGAATGAGTTAATAAATGACTATAAAATTTTAAGTGATCATTCCATGACATATTTCCACATTTTTGGTTGTATTACGATATTTATACTCAATGATTGGAATATAACTAGTTTTTTTAAACATCCATAAATAATTTTTATCACATTTTTAAAACCTACAGTATAATTTCCATAAACAATGTGACACAAAATAAATACAAATTTATCTTTATGATCACCATACATTAGGGAAAACTATCTATAATAATACATTGGAAAAATATTTTATTTGTTTATATGCCTTTTAGGGTTCAAAAAAATTACACTCTAAAAATTAAATTTCCTACCCTACCTCTAAGAGTCCAAACTAATCTGGTTCCTATGGTTTCATGACAATTTTAGTTGATGCTTATATTTGAGGAATTCAGTATGAATGTTAATTTCAAATAAAATAACGGTGTTATTTAACTTTCAAACAATATTTTGATAAATGTATTAATTAATAACCTAGTGATTTTTTGGAAAATTTGGTTCCCAACGTCATGGGTTCACATTAAACCTAAGGAGGGGAGGGGTGTAATTATTCAATAGTGGTGAGGTTATGAAGATAAGGTTTTGATTATATTTGGGTTTTTACATTTATAATGAGTTCGTTGATAGTAATTTGTTTTTAATTAATTGTTTGGATTTTATATTTACTATATATAGTTTATCTTGAATATTGTATAAGCTTGGAGAGACCCAGAAAAGATAGAAGGTTATTTGAGATTGATTCTTCTAGAAGACATTTGTTCATGGTACTATTATTTTTTTCATATTATAAAGGGTATATATGTTTTATTAGTTATCAAAATCTAATTTAGATAATTAATATTATCATTGTTTTCAAAAAATTTAATAATAAACCATAACCTATCACATCGTGGTCTTAGACACCACTATGTGAATAATGTCTAGGGATAATTAGAGGGATATAGTCATAAAAGTGTGTTGTGATTTGTGGAAAATAACCTTGTGAAAGTCATTTCAATATAAGGATAAAATATATTGGATTTTTTTATGTGGGGGTAGGTACATTATATGGTCTCAATATATTAATAAAATTTATAGTGCATTTATATTAGAAATAAGAATATCATATCATAAATATATTGAACAATATACAGTCGTACAAAAATTGGATTCATACATTGTAATTTTCCTACTGATTCCTTGGTGGGTGTATCTAGTGGGGATTTTTTAAATTTCATTTTCTATAAAGTTTACCCCTAAACCAAATTATGCAGGACCACACTACAACATGATTTTATCAAACTAAGATGTAGAGAGACCAAGTAATAATAATTTATAAAATTTAATATGAAATTTTCTAAATTGTATGGATACTATTTTTGACTGGATTATTTCTTTAGTGAAATATATAGAACTAAAATATGGTAGTTTTTAATGAGAATCACACTGCAATGAAGAGAATCATTCCATGAAGAAGATAAATTCTTGAAATTACATGAGTTTTAATTAATCAAAAACTTAATGGGATTATGGTTTACATTGTTTAATTATTAGTATTTAATTAGTAGTTTTATGTCCTAATAAATAGTTTTCATGTGTAAAATTTATTGAGAAAATTTTGGATATATGAATCCCCTATTTAGAGAAGTATCGATGTAGAGAAGTGGGAGATGAAATCTATAAATTCTGGATACAAGTGTAAATACAAGATATAATGAAAAATATGATCAAAGTTTGATATTTAGAGAAATAGTAGAATAAAAAAATAAAAATCCTTCCTAATATGGTGTTTATCGATTATAAATAATCATTATAATAAATATTTATGTCATAAATTATTGAATTCCTCATCTAATATTAATTCATATATAGTTAAGGTGAGGGAATGAACATTGGATTCATAGTGTACATTTCTAGAACCTTTTTTACGTCTTCAATGATTAGTGTAATCCTTTCGTTTTTCAACACTCCATCGATATACAATCCTTGTAATTTTCTTTTATTGTGAACAATTTAAAATCTATATATCCCTATATTTTTTTCACTATTAGGATATTCTTTCTTCTTGATTATTGATAGGTTTGAAGTGTACATTATGAAATAAGAAAATGTCATATGGAAGAAGAAAAAATAATTGAACACCCTAATTCACCCCCACCTAAAAATTTATTAGCTTGTTATAAAAAACTAATATTATACCCATAAGGTTCTTTCATGATAAAAATTTCATTAAAGGATTTCTACCATAGAAAAAGCTATAAATACAAAAGGTTTTTAGTTATTCGATGGTTTTAATTAAAATATATAATATAATGAGATAATATATCTATTATGTTATATTTTCCTTGAAATATTTAAATATTCAATTCATATATTATATATTTAAGATGTTATAGAAATATAAATGACTAAAGATAACAACAATATAGTAGATTCTCGTGTATGGGGAAAAAATTCGTAATATATATCTTTTTTAAACTATATCTCTATGAAAGCGATGCTCTATACATGAGATAAATATATACAAAAAAATTGGGAAAAATTATGACGGATGAATCCATATAGTAAAAGAAAACTTCAAGTATTCTATAATTAATTTTATTATTCGGAGATGGGATAGAATTGTAATATTGATGGGTTTTTTTTCTGAACATATCATTGATGCAATAGGATCCATTCATAGACTCAATGATGAAATAAAATATATTAAAATTATGAATAAAATTATTTGATGATTAACATATTTATATAATCCTGATGTTTTTGAACATAAATATAACACACTCAAATCAATAAATCTTATAGTTCTTAATAACAATTTAGTGGATTTTGAAATGCCTGTCAAAGTAGAGAGAAAAACTCAAAAGATTCAAATAAATTATTTAATGACAAGGAGAGTGGATTAATACATAATCCTCATATAAAATGGGAATATAAAAGTGACAAACTATTATCACTGGTAGAGTGAAATTTAATGTGAGGAAAATAGAGTTATATTGGTAATAAAATATTGCATTCCATTAACATTAGAAACGTTAGGAATATCATAGCAGGATTTCCAAGTAAGGATAATAGTGGACCATTGGATGATATTGTATAAAATATTTGGTAATTATTTATCTTATATGGAATATTAAATCATAAATTCTATATAGAAATATAAACTAGTGATGATCATGTTATTTAATGATAAATATGATGCTGAAATGTGATTTGATGATGATAAAGTTGAATTTATTTTTGATATATATGATATTTAAAATGAATCATTCAAGAAAATTAAATCTTAAATTAAGAAATAAGACCAACCAAAAGCATTTATTGACATATATATATCTCAAATAATTTCTTAATGATTTAGTTACATAATTAAATAAATACCGAAATTATGATGGTTTCAAAATGAATCATTCCAATAAATTGACCATCTTGAAGATAAAATTACATGGTTAGAGAATTTTTTTGATAAACAAGTTATTTCTTAATAAAAAATTGGAAAATAGTTTAATCTAAAGAAAACTAAATCCAAGATAAAAAATATGATTGATGAACATAAATAGAAAAAATATTGAGTCCCTTGAATAAGTGGTTGTTACACTAATAAAAACACTTGGATATGATGTTAAGTCATGAGATCAAAATATGGATACTAATTTTGGAACAAACTCAGGAAATTTCCCTATGGATTGGTGTAAACACCTAAGAGGGGGTGAATTTGGTTTCCTCAAAATTTAAACAACTTACAAAGATTCATTAAAACATTATCCTCCAGTAGTAATGAAACTTTATTTTTTGTTAAGGTATATGGTTTATTTTATATTCTACATTGAAATATTCAACCATAAGAAAAGATGTAAATCATGTAAAGATCGAATGTGATATTTTTATAGGGTGTGGATCTAAGACAAAATCCATGTTATGATGGGTTATTAACCCAAATAATATATTGTCCATAATAATCACACTCTAAATTAAATGTTTTTGTGCTTCTCAATTCTATAAATAGTCTTATGATACATAAACTTAAAAGAATATAACTTGAATTTAACAAAATCTTATTCAAACTAAAGTCACATATTTACATTATGAAATCCTAACATGCATTGAGTTTCACTAGTTCCAAAACATTGGATTATGTATAAATAAGTGGTTAAATTAAGGAACTTCTTCAAATATATCCCCAAATATTATCAAGATATATGATTTTCTAAAAGGATGATCTACATCTTCTCACACAGTGTCTCTAAATTCAAAAAAAATCTCGAACAATAATCTAATAAATTAATACTTATAGCACAACTTCATAGTACTTTCACATCATATGATCACATAGATTTATTAACTCAAAAGCGCCCATTAGAACTAATTGAATCTTATAGCTACTCAATATCTGAATGATCAACCTAATAAATCAGAAATATTATCATTACAAAAATTAATCCCCTCATATTCCTCCAAAATTTTATAAAAATGGATGTTATAGGATTGTATTTGTTCTTCATATTTGATAAATATATTATCAAAATGCATAATCATTTGATCTTAATCATCATGTTATTCATATTCTTCAAGAGTTAAAATATTTTTCAAATTCATCTAGAACTTTATGTATTCTCAAACATACACACTCTATATTATTATTTTCTCTTTCATATAATGGAAACTAGCATAATATATTTACATATTTTTAATAAACAATATCAAAATAATTTATTACCACATTTCCATTTTCTAGATGGATTGTAAATGAGTGTTTTATATGATTAGTTACTCTTTTTCTCTTCAATAGATATCTCTAATAAAATACTAGTAGTGGGATTCATTTAATTTTATTCCTCATTTTTCATGGAAATCATATTTTATAGATTCTTCTAGTTTCTTCCATCATTCCGAAAGTCTCTTTAACTCTTCATATTATTATAATTCCATTGAAATCAATAAAAATTCATTCACTATAGCCATAGCATAAATATCACCACAATCCACCATGTATTTTGAATCATCTTTTTATATATTGATTCTATCTCAATAAATCAATGAAAATTCAGTATGAGATTTTAAACTATGAATATATTCTCATATCCTACTCTAAAAAATACAAGTATGAATAATTTTTTTTATATTTATAATATTCAATAGTAAACCTTTCAGATTAATATTTTATTTCTATATTTAATAAATCTTAAATTTTAACTGCATGCTTAATTTATTTCCAATAAATTCAACTTGCCATAAATTTCCCTCAATAATATCAGAGTTTTTTATATGACTCTAATAATGTTTTAACACACTGTGTTTTGTGAAATTTGATAAATAATAATCTATATATTACATTTTTTCAATTATTTTAGAAATTATTCAATGAATAAAAACATAAATTATCCGAGATTTATGCATCTTTGCTCTTATTTTTACATATTTAAAATTAGATAATGAATAATTCATAACTAGTATCAAAATTAAAAATGATGTTTTGATCCATTAAAATAAGTCATAGAATCATTGGATTTTAATTAATTATAATATTTGAATTTTGGAATCTCAAATTTTAAAACTGTGAAAATATCAAATATAATAAAAGTCATGATCCATACATATCCCTTCATGATTATTTGGAAATAATTGTTAGACATCATTATTCTTATGTAGGGTTCATTCTTACAATAAAATTATTCTTACACAATATTCATGCTTACCCGAATTACAAATATTGTGATTATTCTTATAATAATGATCCTCATAGTTCCCATACCTAAGGCCTAATCATCGTTAAAAATAAGGCAGAATAACCCACTTTTTGTACTAATATTTATAGTTTTCATCATTGTAATTATATCATATTTATAATTATAGGTAAAATTTATTATTAATTATTCATTTGATGATCATGTTTATAAGAAAAAGGATGCATAGAAAGAGGTGAAATGGAGCTTATACAACCTACATTTACTGAGAAATTAGTTTCATGTATTAGTGAATTTATCATAAAATCCATGAATTGTTTTTCCAAAAAATGAAATTTCTCTTACATGGGACATGGAAATTTTAACATATTTAATAAATCTTTTAGTGTTCCTAAAAATAATCTCTAGATATATTCTATTCTTCGAATCAACAAACATTAGCCTTCATCCATATTTCCTTAAATAGTATAAATACAAAAATTTATGGTAGATCACATAATTATATATTTTCTCTAGGTTCACAAAATTAATATCTCTACATAATATTTCATCAAAATAATTTTAATTTGCACTTACGTCTATTTACTGCAACTAATGCTTAATTTTTCTATAACCTATTGTAGAAAATAATAATGAACCTTAATCCCTTACATTTGATATAAGGACCATCACTATCAATTAGTTAATGTAATATTTTTCTATCCAAAAATACAACTCCACTAATATATCACTTTTTATCAATTAAATGGTAAAACTCGCCAATTTACATTACATATTATTAAAACTACAATCACACACTAAAATGAACTTCAATATCCATATTTGGATTTTTTTTATACATTAAACATCAAGAAACTTTTAATTACCTAACATGCATGTTGACAGTTTAGTATAAGTTTAATTTTTGGCCCCACCCCCAAATAATAGTAAATAATCATTAGAAAAAAATTATATATCCTATTAATACCATATATAAAAGGTAAGGATTCCTATCAACATCTCATAACTAGAATCAATATCGTCTTGTACTAAAAATCACATCATCACTCAATCTGTTTAAGAAGAATATATAACCACAAAATTTATTAGAAAATTGACTTATATAATTCATCTCTAAGTCATAAAAGTCTTTCTCGATGTGGAAAAAAATTTATATGTATCAAAGAATTATTGTTATTTATATTCATTCCTCAACTTGTTACCAAAACTTAAATTCATTTCTGTGGTGTTATCGAATATGTATTCATGAATATGTATGAGCCTACACCCCACTCCAAAAATAAAATCAAATTATTCACATGATTGTTTTCTTCTGAAATATTTTTTTCCTATAAACATCCCCCCTTGATAATATAACCATTATAAAGTAGAACAGAGTTAGGAGTGTACAAATAATTCCTCAAACATAATCTTTTTGGGGTATTTAAACATTCATGTATAAGAAATAAATATCTAATATCATTCTATTTTTAGATATGTCCCTAGAAGATAAGTTATTCAAACGTCACTATAGATAACTATATTTAATAAATAAGCTCCTGGAAACCCTGATAATAGTTGATTTAAAATATAAATTAAAAATAAAAACCCAATGAAATTATCCCCACAATAGTCATATCTCATAACTCTTCAAACATCGTAACCTTTATCATTATTATCATACATAACCCATAATTCCCTCAATAAGGTAGAATAAAAAGTCATGTAAGGGAATAAATTGTACTTTTATCAGCTCATTAGTTATTTCACATGGGATTAGTATTATTACATAACCCATTATTCCTATTATTTGAATATTTAAAGTGAATATTATTTATCATGATATTTTACTTTGTTTCATTAATTATTTTTACATTTCTTGGAAAACATAGTTTATTATTCATTTTTATCTTTTTTCTTAGATGAAATTCGCATCATGGAATTAGATATCATGGAACATTATATATTTTTAATTTTCAATTATTTTATATATTCTTCCAAATAATCTGAAATAATGATTAATATATATTTAGGTACATTCCCTAACTCCTTTTATATATACTCATTTATAGAATATTTTGCGAAAGTTAGTTTCGTTATTCCTTTCATGTAGTATCTTGTCATCAATTCCTAACGAAAAATATATTTCATGCATATAAAAATTCAATGAAGTAACTTCTTAGACCATTTGTGCACTTCTTTATTATTATTCGAGTTTCATTTTTTATGAAACCTCTAAAACTCATCATGTGAGTTTCCTTCAACTGTGTCAATCTTCTAGTACCTTTCTGTTATAGACTCCAGATTTTATTCTTACTAGCTTCCATGAAGATTTTTCTTCAAGGATATTTTATAGTGGTTCGTGATGTCTCCATTAGTACCAAATTAAAATAAATCACTATTTTATGTTGTGATATATTTTTTATCATTCATCATTGACTTCTTGGGAGTAACATTCTTTAAAAAATCATCACAAGTTTAGTCCTTGAGGAAGACTCATTTTTATCTTTATATTTATCATAATTATTTTTTTTTTTATTTCACTAGTATAAGAATCATGGTGTTTTGGTACATACTAAAAATCCACTTAATTATGACCATACATTATTCAATAATAAATAAATATATAAGGTTATACAAATCTATTCTTTAATAATAAATTATGATTATTTTGTGTCTCCTAATTCTATTCAATCGGTATTACTCTATTTATATTCAGAAGCCCCTTATAATAATTTATTATTTAATTTGAATATGATGAAATATTATTATAATGTACAATTAATAACATTCTAATCCTCCAAAAAACCCAAAAGTGACATATAAACCACTTCCTTTTAACTATATTCTCATTCTATCTAATTTGTTTCTTGATTCTCTTAATATTTTTACATTTCTTCTCCATTACATTGGGTTCCATTTTATTTGATTCTATTCTTATAATTTCTCAAATAAAAACTTGATGTTTGGGTGGGTTTCTCATAATTTTTTATTACCAACATTTGTACAAAATTTAACTTCTTCAAAACATTATTTTTCAATATAGATTTAGTACCAACAACCTTACCAAGGTAATGGAATACCATCATTCATTACCATGTAGGGGATACATCTCCAAACATTCTAAATTTCAAGACCCCTATCCCCCATGGGAACTCCTCCTAGGATACTTTTGACGAAAATGAGTGACCCTCAAGGTCTACAACCAGTACACCCTAGGTTGGTGAATGGAACCGAGGGTGTCAAAAACTCAAAAGTGTGACATTAACCTCAATGTGAGGAAAAGTAATGAGTGATAAGATAAATTAACACCAAATAATGGCATAATAAAATGTAAATAAACCAAAATCTCATTCACGTTAAACCATAATGCATGAATATAAAACTATAAAAAACTTTTGCAAAATAAAAAATATAAAAAAATATCATATAGTAGTAACAAAACAAAAATCCATGATATCAACGTCCAAATTCTCTCCAAATCCCTTTTATAAATAAAAAAATATATTTATATATTTATAGGGTAATCATAAAATGTATTCTTAGTAGGGTATATAATGGTCTCTCATGAAACATTGAATAGGGGATTCTAATAATAAGGTGAATAAACATGAGAACTAACCAGTACCTACACAGGTCTACCAGACCCCACTAATACTTAGCAAGGCTCACTCACCAATTATCATATACATGTAAAGTATAGTAATTTTAGATAAATATAGATAAGGTTCCCTGAAACAACTTTTCATCTATTTTTTCACTATCATCTAATTTAAAGACAACATTTTCTCTTAAACCTTCCATATCCACTAATATAGTCACTAGTTTTATATCATATCTCATAGTGAAAATATCATATCACATCTTGAAGTTACAATGGAATATGAAATATCACATAATCAAGGATATAGGGTATAATTAATTCATTGGAAATCAACCATGAACCCTCACTATACAACACATAACCCCCACCATATATATCATCATCCACCACTAGTATCAGTAAAAATATTATTGATGGGAGAGTGTGGGAGAGAGATAATGAAAAGGTATGTCATGGTTCATTATAAAAACAATTATTTCTTATAATGCATCCTAATGTCTTAATAGGTTTTTATCTCAAGGATTGGGTAGCGGTAATTTCATTTTCTTAGTTACATTTCTATTTTTTTTTAATGTAGAAAACATTCATTGATTTATAATTTTTTTTATTTATGAATTTTATAATTAAGGATGAAAAAAATGAAATGAAGATAGAATAAAAGGGGTTAGTTCTCGGTCTGATTATATGGGTTCTTTATTATCCACTATTTGATCTCACCCCATAATAGAATAAATTTATTTCATCGATTTCTATTCTCTGTATAATTTTTAGTTCTGAACATACACATGAAGAACTTTGATTGAAAAAATAATTCCACCTTTTCCATACTAAAGAAAACATGAACACACCCAAATAATCCACACACTCTCGCAACACCCTACTCCATTATATGTTATTCATGCCCAAATCCACTCTGTTTCATTGTATAGTATGTAGAAATAGAGAAGTGTTAGAAAATTGATTTGATAAATTAGAGAATTTGTAATCTCATCATAAATAATATATTACTATCATTTTTCATCTTACCTCAGACAAACTATTGCATAATGATGAGAATAGTAAATAAAATAATTTTTGACCTGGGGTTTTGAATTCTCATGAAATATACCTAAATAATTATCTATTAAATTAGTACCCTTAAATTATAGATTTAAATAGATCCCACACATTTCCTGGAGATTTATAAAAACAACTATAAATTATGGGTAGAAGAGAAACATGACATGAGGGAAATGAAATGGAATGAATTTTTCATTTAAAAAAACAAAAAATACATATGATTAATAAAATATAATTAGAAATAGTTGAAATATTTGTAATATGAAGGAATGGAATAATTTATAATCATTCGTTCTCACTCATCACAATTTGTGTCAAGGGGATCTCCTAATTTAGATGGGTGAGTTTCATGTCTCATGATTGAGTGTTATGATTGATTCATTTCAGAGGTCCCACAAAAATGTTCTTATCTTCTATATTCTTCCCATGATATAACTTATGTGTCATTGAGTATTTTCCTAGTTATTATTCCATTACATTATGGATGAATTGGAAAATAGTACTCTTCTTACTATGTTCATGTGAGGAGATTCACATGAAAATTATCGAAATTAACAGGGACATGGGAAATCCTAATGGATTAGGTATTCAACATCCTTACAATGAAAACTCGCTTAAATGTTGTTATCAATTCAAAGTGAGCCTCCTCAAGTCATGGTAGGTTCTATTAATTGTCTTAGGATAAGTCTGGAATTAGATTGGATGTTCTTGTTCATTTGAATCATAGACCATGTGTCCCAAAACATGGGCTTGTAAACAGAACCAATTAGTGTAAATTGATATATAAAATCAATGAAATTCAAAGTGGTGTTTTAAAGAGTTCTTTAGAATAATGTAATATTAGTCAAAATGGATTGACATTATCCAAAAAATTTAGTCCTATACATCATATTCAAATCATTTTTAGTAATTGATTCATAGTAGAAACATATACAAAACATATTTTTATCTTCATTGGTCTTATGAGTAAAAATAAATCAACAAATTCAACTAACATTAAAAGCTGTATTATAATTTTTGTGGTTAATAGATAAATATATAATGGTGGGATTAGTATTGTAATGTTATTCCATGTCATGTGGATTTTGAATATTTCATTTGACTAGGTAATTGATTCGAACACCAAATATAAATGGGCATTATTGTTGTGTCGTAGAGTATAAGATTGGGTCATTAGTGTTAGATGACTTGGTTTACGATTGAAAGAACACCTAATTTTTATTGATTTTCATTTTCACAACTATAATAATGGAGGATAATTAGGTAATCATCTTCAGATAATGTACAATGAAATTATGATAAAGTAGAATTTATATAATTTTCTATCCCATGGATACAAATCACTAGGGATCATATCATTATTTTTAATATCACACTTGTTCCAACTGGAACAATTTTCGGTCTATTTGTAATTTTTAGTAAAGTGGGATTGGATTTGGCATATATTTATTCATTTACATTGAATATTCTATTTTCATATCATATACCAACTGAAATCTAAACATAATCATCTTCAATGTTCAATAGTATGACATTCATCTGATGAGGCACTATCGAATCATCAGTATAGGCTAAATTCAGATTCCATAAATATTAGGTCAACTAATTTTAAAAAAAGGCACTAAGATCATTAAATGAGAGATCTAAGGGTCACTCCGCTCCTTGATTACTCAACCTTTCTCATACAATCTCTATTGTATGGCCTCATCAACAGGAACATATCGTCTATAATTGATATTTTCTGGATTGGGGAGGATTAATTCTTCTTTGTTAAGTCATGTTTTTCTCATAATTATAGTCTTTATTAATTTTAAATCAGATCTAATCAGTTAATAACTTATGGAATATGGATCTATGATTATGGTTTATGTACATATGGGTGTTCTTGTAGTAACTAATAGATCCGTGAATAAGGAAACACACTAGTTCCCAAGCCCAAGGAGGATCCCATGTTCTCTTGTGATGGTGGAAGAAAGAATGATAAGTTTAATTTGAGGATGTTTCCTAGTGGCCAGTTATCAAAGGTGGTTGCACAGTTCATTTAAATGAGAATATGAATGTGGTTGATATGGGGTAAGGTGTACAAGTTTTCCATTTCTGAATTTCTAATTAACTATAAAACATTATTAAAAGAATACCCACCTAGAGTCAATTGTTTTTTCCTAGAGTAATTTGGGTGGCCTACGTGTTGTTACATTTGGAAATTTTTAAAATTCAAGTCTCAAATGGTACATTCACAGAAATACACATTTAGGAAATAAATTCAAATTTAATTTTAATGCAATGATAAATTAGTTTTAAAAAATATCATAATCACAAAAAATCCAAATTCGACCTATTTTGTTTCCCCTTTTTTACACACATTAGAAATGACACTTTTTTCCCACCACCATGTGAATTAATATATTTTATAGATCAGAAACTAATAACCCAGAATTAAATTTCATTTAAAAATCATAATTTACACATGGGTTTTTCAAATTATTTCATCGTTTAAAAAAACTTATTTAAATCCATATTTATGGGTTTCAATTTAAAATCTATGGTTCTATAAAAATAAAAAAAAAATTAATTGTACATATTAATTTATGAATTAAATTTAATTTCAAAATTAATAGAATAATTAAAAATAATTACTAAATCCATTTATTAATATTAGTTCTATATGTATATTTAAATTGAATAAAACAATCAAGATGAAATTATTTTGAATTATTAAATTCAACTTCTTTAAAAAATAATTGTTCTCAATTAATTTGAATAATTATTAATTAA
Source organism: Viscum album (assembly GCA_963277665.1). Lineage (NCBI taxonomy): Eukaryota > Viridiplantae > Streptophyta > Magnoliopsida > Santalales > Viscaceae > Viscum > Viscum album. The sequence goes on along the minus strand of OY728119.1, from coordinate 849,738,021 downwards.
TGTAAAAATATGTTTTAATATCATTATAATTCAATTCAATATTTCATAGAATTAACAATAAAAAAAGTAATTTACATGAGATTTTAATTAAAAATAGGTGAAATTTTCAATCAAAAATAGAAAAAATGAATTTGAAACTTCTGGATCACATCACATCCCCATACATGATCTATTTCAATCCCAGTCAATTCATTGAATTTAATTCATTCAAATAGTTTATTTTACTTCTTAAAACTAAATATGAAATTTAGAGAATAATAAAACCATCAGATCCTTGATTGTTGAATTATCAAGCGACAAATGTGAATCTATCCCACTATCTCATTTATATTCTATAATAAGTTTGAGTTTCTATTTGTGAATAGAATAAATCCTAGTAGAAAAATAATATTTGAATGTGGATCTTATATTTATCCATCACTATTTTTAGAAAAATCATTCACTTCAACATCATTGAAAAAACTCAAATGATTTTTTTTAATTCATTGGCCACGTTATTCGATTGGGTTCGATATTCCCCCCACCCAAAAGAATTAATTTTTGATAATTAGTAACTTTTTTATTATTGGTTTACAAAACTCATACATGTATCTTAAAATAATTATATGAAGGCACTTATTATATATGTAAAAATATATTTAATCTTTCACTTGGTGCTTAATTTCAAAGAGATCCATTATAGGATACTCATTTCCCATTTTACTCTAGTTTCAATGGATTAATATCAATTTTTTAATGTTTTATCTATAAGGTTTATCTTTCAGAGAGTCCAAGTATCCTAATATTATTTTTAAAATTTTAGAGTACTTATGAACAATATTTATTCCTCTTAGTTATATTCTTTTCCAAAATTCCTTTATCGATAAAAACTGTTTTCATGGAAACATAGATGAGACTCACTCAGTAATCACTTCTCTCCCACAATTTTAGAACCACTAATTTCCCACCACTCTATGGTGGCATTTAAAATATGTAGGGAGGCACTAGATATGCATTAAAATTAAAAATAACTATGTCAAAAAATTTCAAACATAATAAATTTTTTTAATTTGTTTTTAATGTTTATTTTATTTCATTTATTTATTGAGTTTACATTAGTTTCTAAAAATATTTTGAGAGATAAAATAGTTGATTTACCTCCCCCAAACATATTTCTATCAAAATCGTTTCTGATTTTCAGTCATACATACATTCAATTAAGGTAATATTAGTTATCAACGGTGTCAAAAACCAATGATAAGGATAGAAATAACCTGATATTTTTTATTCTACTGTAAATTATTCTTCTATTATGTATTTGAATATTTATTATTCAATGTGATATTAAGGGAGTAGTTTATACACCACAGTTCTCATAGATTCTTCCTCTTAATATAATTTATAGGTTGTATCATCTTTAACTTCAATATGACAAGATTGCAACATTTAGTCGAATTAATTATCATCCATATATTATTCATAATCATTGGTAGTCTCTTATTCAATTTATATATTAATTTTATCTTCAATGGGTTATTTTAAGTTCTTCTATAGTGTTATCCAATATGGGAATTAGTTAATATAATACTATAAAAATTAAACTAGTGAGAATATTATAAAATTTAGCATATAAACATTTTTAATGAAATGAGTTTTGTTGAGTAGTATCTCCCTCTTAAATTTAAATTTGAATGTTTTTTATGTTCAATATCAATTTGATTTTTTATTATGTGTGTGGGGAAAATATTTTACAAGTTAAAATTTCTCAAATATGATACCCTAAACTATATATTCATATTTCAAGGCCTAAAACCATTCTTTTAGTCCATTGATTTCACTTAAAAATAGATATAAATAGACAAAAGGCTTTCAAAAAAATTGAGAAATAAATGATCAAAAAATATTCTCCCTCAATAGATTGAACTATTTTTTTTCATGGTGTTTGTAGTAATTGATGGATCCATGAACATGGAAACACACTAGTTCTGATTCCCAAGGAGGATCTCAATTTTTCTTGTAATGGTGGAAGAAGTCATGATAAATTTAAGTTGATTACATTTCCTGGTGGTCTGATGTCAATGGTGGTTACACATATCATTCAAATGATAATAGGCATGTGGTTGGTAGGAGTAAGATGTAGAAGGCTTCCATTTATGAATTTTCAATTAAATATCAAACTTTATTGGATGAATACTCACCAAGAGTCAATTTATTTTTTTTCTAGTGTAATTTGGGTGGCCTTCGTGTGGTTACATTAGAGAATTTTCAAAATTAAAGTCTCAAAAAGAACATTCACAAAAATACACATTTAGGAATTTAATTCCAATGAAATTTTTATTTAATACTCAATTATTTTAAAAAATATCAAAATCACCAAAAAAATTAAAATTTGACCAAATTCATTTCACCTTTTTTACACACATTAAAAAGGAAATTTTTATATTTCCCCCTCAAGTGAATTAAGATATTTTATAAATCACAAACTAAAAATTCCCAATTCACTATTATTTCAAAATCATAATTTAAACTGGGGTTTCTCAAATTATTTCATGTTTTAAAAAAACATATTTAAATCCAAATTGATGTTTTTCAGTTTAAATTCTATGGTTCTATATAAAAAAATTTTAATTATATAAATTAATTTATGAAATATATTTAATTAGAAAATTAATAAAATAATTAAAACTAATTTCAATAATCTATTTAAGAATATTAGTTCTATGTTTGAATTTAAATTGAATATAATAATCTAGATTAAAATGTTTGAAATAATTAAATTCAACTTCCATACAAAATTATGGGTGTCAATTAATTTAAATAATTATTAAATCTTGTAAAAAATGTTTTAATATCTTTATAATTTACTTCTAGATTTCATTGAATTGTCAAAAAACACTAATTTACATGTGAATAAAATTAAAAATAGGTCAAAATACCAATCATAAAAAGAAACTTAATTTGAAACATCTGGCTCACATCAAATCCCCACACTTGAACTATTGCACTCATAGTCCATGAATTGAATTCAAGTTATTCAAATAGGTTACTTTAAATCCTATAACTAAATATAAATGTTAGAGAATAATAAAACCACAAGATTATTCAATGTTGAATTATCATGCTACACATGTGAATCTATCCAACTATTTTATTTATATTCAATAATAAGTTCCAGTTTCTAATTTTAAATAAAATAGATCCTAGTAAAATCAAAATATTTGAATGTGGATCTTCTATTTATCCATCTCTCTCTTTATAAAAAATACTGAATTTCAACTTTATTGATAAAACCCAAATGAATTAGTTATAATTTAATGGACACCTTATTCGTTTGGGTTCGATATTCCCTTCAAATAAAGGAATAAATTTTTGATAATTATGACATTTTTTATTATTTGTAAAACAAATAATACATGTATCTTCAAATAACTTTTCAAAGTCACTTACTACATCTATAAAAATGGATTTAATCTTTTACTCAATGATTAATTTCATAGAGATTCGTTATAGGATCCCCATTCCCCATTTTACTCCAGTTTCAATGGATTAATATCAAATTTTCAATGATATATCTATAAGTATTTCTCTTTAAAAGAATCCAAGTTATATAATATTAATTTCAAATTTTTAGTTTCCTTGTAAACAATATTTATTCTTGTCTTTAATTTTCTATTAAAAAAATTCATTTATCTTATAAAAAAGTTTTCATGAAATCATAGATAAAACGCAATCAGTGATCATCTATCACCCACAATTTTAGCACCAATGATTTACCTCCACTCTAGTGTGTTATTTAAACTAGGTAGGTAAGAACTGGATATGTAGTAATATTTAAAATAACTATGTCAAAAAATTTAAAACATAATACATTTTTAATGTGTTTTTTTATATATATTTTAATTCAATTATTTTTGAATTTTACATCAGTTTAAAAAAATAGGTAAAGAGAAAAACAAGATGATTTACCACCCCCAAACAAATTTATGTCACTACCCTTGCTTATTTTTTTCATAGATATTATCAATTAATGTAATATTAGTTATCAGTAGTGTCAAAAACCGATGATAAGGATAGAAATAACCTGATATTTATCATTTTATTAAAAATTATACTTCTAGTATGCCAATATATATTAATTATTCATTGTGATATTAAGGGAGTAGTATATACACCATAGGTTCTATATCTTTTTATTCTTAAGACACTTCATATGTGGTATCATCTTTAACTTTACTAAGACCATATTTTAGTATTTATTCAATTTAATTATCATCCGTCAATTCATCATCATCATTGGTAGTCTCTTATTCAATTTTCTTATTAATTTTCTCTTTCATGGGTTGAATTTATCTATATTGATATCCAATATGATCATCAGTTAATCTAATACTATAAAATTAAAACTAGGGAGAAAATTATATAATTTTTCTTACAAAAATCTAGAATATAATGAGATCAGTTGAGTAGTATATCCCACTTAAATTTAAATTTGTATGTTTCTTATGTTCAATATCAATCTGAATTTTTTTTCGTGGATGGGGACAATAGTGTACATTATAATTTTTCTCAAATAGGATCCCATCAACTATATCTCCATATTCAAGGGTGTGAAACCATCCTTTTAGTCCTTTGATATCTTTTAAATGGGGATATAAATTGATAAATGGGATTCAACAATATTTCAGAAATAAAATTTCAAAAAAGTGTCTCCCTCAATAGATTGAACTCTTTGTTTTTTCTCATGGTCAGGACCAATGGAAAATTTTTTCAATGATATATAATAAATTTTATTCAACTTTTTGAAATTTCTCACCACCCCTTAATTATCCTCTCGATCAAGGAGCATGAGTTGTAATTTATCATTTTTTTATTGTTTCAGTTTCACTCTAAGTTCGAGGATAATGGTGAATATTACAACTATAATGTTTTTAATTATAGTATAATTTATTCATTTTCCCTAAATTGATGGTACCTTATCAATGATCAATAGATTTTACTTTGTATATACATGTTTGTTGCATAATCTTCCATTTGATGGTATGAAGGCATGTTATACTGATGGTAGTAAGATTTTTTTTATGTCATAGATCCTATCCTCCAACCCATTTTTATATTCCAATTGCTTCTTATAATATCACCATTGAAAATCCATCTCCCTAGGATCAATTTAATCTATAAACAATTCATTAAATTAGTGATTCACTAAATAATGGTAATATTGTGGTACTATATATAAATTGGAGGAAATAGATAATGAAGAAAACAAAAAATGATAATATGATAAAATAATTTCAATCAAGCCAATATAGTAAAACTCAATACTAATCCCCAAAAATAGTGCCACATTGACAGAAATTTTAATCATGGGTCCACATCAAACATGATTTTTATATTACTACTAATACATCCTAGTGTCTATTCTGGGTCATCTTTCAAGGATTAAGGAATAGAGATTCACTATCTTAGTCACTAATGTATGTTTAGTAGTTTTATAATTTCAAATATATATATTTTCATTGAGTTTTTATTTTTAAATTTTATTAATTAAAAAAAAGGGATGAAAAAACCCAACAATGTTAGAATGAATGGGGTCAGATTTAATTACATTGGTACTTCATTATCCACCTCATGTTATCTATAAATTATTAAATCACAATCATTCATTGATTGATCTTATCTATCTCATTTGTAATTATGAAGATACATAAGAAAAAATCCAAGTGAAAATAAAGTTCCACAACTTCTATAATGAAGACTAAATGAACCCAATGAATTGAAGAACTCACTAAATCCACACCCAAGTCCATCATATGTTTTTCATCCCCTTGTCCACATAGTTCCACTTGTATACGATTTAAATGAAGAAAATGGATGGATAATTGATGTGTTAAATTGGGGAATGTGTATCTCATTATATAGATCAAATTACTACCATATATATACATCCCTTTAACCTACTATTTCATCAAGGATGATAATTAAAAAATTAATTAATTGAAGAGTTTGAATTTTGAGTGCTCATGTGATCTTCTTCAGTGATATATATATAAGATTAGTTATCCATAATTATGGTGTTAGGTAGATCACACTCACTAATTATATATTGATAAAATCACAAATAACAATGGTAGAGAAGAGAAAAATAGATATATTAAACAGAAATAGAAGGAATAATTTAATTAAAATATAAAATTTCATAGAGTTCCTAGACAAAAATGAGCATTAGAAAATTGGTATATAAAATGATAGATAATGATTATTTATACAAATATAATTTATCCTTATTAGAAATAGTTTTGAGATGAGATCCTTTTTTATCTACATTACTTCCATATAATGAGGTTTAGCTCATTGATTTATCAGCTAAGCGAGACCTCTCAAATTATCTATGCTCAAATATTCTTCCCATAATCATGACTATACTTCTTCAAAAAATTTCTAGATTATGTTCTATACTACTATTCAGGTGTAGTGTAAAATTTCAATAATCTTATTTCGATCATATTAGGAGAACAATGTGGAAACTAGGAAGAAAGCTAAGACTTGGGTGGAATGGGTATTCAGTACTAGACCAATGAGAAATTGTTAAACTATATTGGGATAAATTAGAAGTGATCCTACCCTCATATTTTATTGTTATTTGGAAAGTGAAATGGAAGGACATGAATAAGTCCAAATTTCTAGGTTGAAAATAATCAAGGACCATGTTTCATCAATCCTAGACATAAATAAAAGAAATTATTTGATGAAATTAATTCAAAAATTTAATTCAATTTAATAGGGGTTGTGTAGATGGATTGAGTAGGTTATATCATTAATACTTATAGATCAACACTATCCAAAGAACATTAGTCTTATGTTTTAGAATAAATTAATTTTCAATAATGGATTATTAATCAACACATGCCCATAACACACCTTTAATATTTAGTGGTTTTATCACCATATAAAATTCATCATATTCCACTAACTCTAAAAATTTCATTGAATTTTAAATATTTTGGAGATTTATCTAGAACTGTGGGATCAGTCTTAGACCATGAATTCCTAGCTTATATATTTTATATTATTAACTTGACATTGTTATTTATTTAAACACCAAATAGGCATCGGAGTACGTTTGGTGTAGTAGACAATGATCTGGGGTCACTGGTGTGAAATGACTTTGTTTAGAAATTTGAACAAACATTTGGGGTGAATTATTTTGTTTTTTTATAATGATAATTATGGGAACCAAAAAGTCCCCACTATCTTGGAATTACATCATAAGGAAAAAATGGTAAATAATAATTTTATCAATCAATTTTTCCTTTTCATTGATGTTAGTGGAGTTCATCTCATTCATGGAAGGATCTCACATATTCTAGCAAGAATTGTGGAAGCTCAATTCATAATTTTTTCTGATGTGTTTGAACATTACTCAAATATATTTCACTATGTGTAATATTCAATTCAACACACTTGTAAAAATTAAACATTAAAATAAAATATATTAAATCATCTATAGTTTGACCTTAATTCGATGAGGAATAACCATCTATTCAATATGGGATGACTTCAGATGCCTTCAATCTTGGGTCTAGTTATTTTCAATAGTTCTATAGTGATATTTTAATGATTGATCCATGTATGGAACTAAAATTTCATGGAATTGATTGGATCTGCACCTTTTTATGGCCGCATAGTAGGCTTGTATCATCTGTAATTGAGCATTTTGATATTTGGGTGGTCATTATATTCATAAAAAAGTCACGAACGATTTGGAATCTCACTCAGTGGGTCCTTTTGATAATATATTGTGAGTGAAAAACTTCTTAAATAAGGATATGTGACTATAATTTGTGTTAAGCAGGTATGGCTACAGTTATTGGTGGATCTGTGATCTGGGTAACACACCAGTTCCCATTTTAGGGGAGGACTCACATTTTACTATAAAGCAAGATAGGGGAATATTCATTCCGGTTAGAGGATGATTCCATCAATTATATTGTAAATGGTGGTTGAATATTTAGATCTAATGAGAATAGGTATGATATAAATGCGGGGTAAGGTATTTTATCTTTTATTTTCCAATTATATAATTAACTGGCATGGTTGATTAGATGAATTTTCACCCATAGATGATTGATTTTTTCTTCAATCTAGTAGGGTAGCCTTCATGAAGTCACTTCACTACTTTGTAATAATTCATGTCTTAGCCTATAGATTTATAAAAAACCACATTTAGGCAGAAATTTAACATAAAATATTCTTTCAATGTTTATATAATTTCAAAAAAATTATTTTACTCACACAAAATCAATTTAACCAAATATGTTTAATATTATTATACCCATTACAAATGATTAGGTTCTTATTTAGCCCCTAGGTATATTTAACCATTTCATCAATCAAGGATAAAAAATTCATAATTACCTTTTATTTTAAAATAAAAATTTAAGTCATTTTTTCAAATACATTCATGTTTAGTTCCCAAAAATAATTAAATCCAAATTTGACTATCACCATTTAAATAACATAGTTCAAAATCAAAATTAAATATACTTATTCACATCATTTTATGGATTTTGTTTAATTAATAAATGAATAAAAATACTCATAATTTACCCCATTTATGTATATTAATTCTATATTAAAATAAATATTTAACAAAAACAATCGTGATTAAATTCCATTAAATAACTAAATTAATGTTCAATGAAAATTGAATTATTTCCAATTAATTCTAGAAAATAATATAGAGTTTTAAAATAATGATTTAATCCCTTCATAATTTACTTCTAAATTTATCATAATTAAACAAATAAATAATACATCCAATTTAATTAATAATGGGGGTTAAATTCAATTAATTATAGATATATTAGTCCAAAAATATAGCTTACGTCAAGAGTGTAGTCAGCTGTCGGTATCCTCCCCATCCAAGAAGTTAGGGAAAGAAAACCATAGATACTGTGGGTATCATTTAGATTATCTAATTTATATCGGTGCTTATGAAAAACACAATAGAATATACAGTTTATAATACCCTCACACAATACCACACCTATGGGTTCACACAATCAACACAACCACAACTATTTTCTGAACATTATAAATATCACACCCCCTTGTTTTTCCTCTATTAAGAAATAACCACCCAAAATATTCACACAAAGGTCAATAACTTGAGTCCCATTTCCAATTAATCGACAAAAAAGGTCAGTCATCATTATTTATCAATTTTCTTATTAATTAAAATTATTAAATATTAATTTTTTAACTATTACCACAGTACTTTATAAGCCGATATTATTCTATTTTTACTAAACTAGAAACAAGAAATGACCACATCAATCTGAACCATCATAACCTAATCTAGGAAGATGAAAATAACCAAGGAAACCAAGACACCCACAACCATTTCCACCAATCCACGGACAACCAAGGCCACCAATCCACACAAAACAATGTACACTAATGAAAACACATCATGTAAATCCTAGAACATGAATATTTAACTTATTATATTAATATATTGGATTTAATTACTTAACCATTTAATGGGGAATCTCAAAGTAATAAACCACTACATGGAATACATAAATAACAAGAATAAATAATGAAACAATAATAAAGACATGTTTATAAATAAAGTGTCAAAATACTCACTTGAAATCACAAATTTAAAAAAACCTTGATTTCAAGGATGAAACCCAAAAACCATAGGTCATTAGAGCTCCCAATATTGTATAAGAATATCCTAAAGTTAGAGTGGAACAGAATGATATTTAAGGAAATTATGGGGATGTTTTAATTTATAGATAGCAATAAAAATTACATATTCTTCATGTAAATGGATTTTTCGCATATGTAATGTTACACGGTTCATTCCCTGTGAAAATAATCCCATAGTTCAATAAAACAAGGAGTGATTTCACATAATGAATAAATATTTCATGAAATGAATTACTCAATGTTGTAAATCCCCTCACTCTCCCTCCTCGAAACTCCATTATGAACATTTACCACATGAACAAGTGATTTAATATTTGAATTTCCATTTTTAGTTGTAGATCCATCTCTATCTTCTCCCCATAGTTTATAAAACTCATCTTAATGACAAGACACCCAAATCACACTAATTAATGTTTCATAAGGCTCTAGTTTGATAAAGTAGATTCCTCTAAAATTATTATTGATCATAGTGCTCAAAACCAACCATAAATTGAATCACTAAATATTAAAAACTATAAAAAGTATCCATAGATATTCCTTTAAAACATGGAAAACCCATTTATAAAACTCACTAAGGATTGTTTTGAGTCAAAAATATAACATTCTCATCCTATTTAAAGACCTACAAGAAAAATAACCTCTAATACAAATACCTCTTGGACTATATTAATCTTTCTAAAATAAATTTCCTCCTTGATTTTGGATGAGAGAACCCCTGTCAACTTTAATATATATTTCACAGGAACCACATTTGATATTTGGATCCAATCATGTTATTTGCAAAATTCATAATGAAATACCCACAAAACTTGCAACCAAGATAGGTAACTATAAGCATATCATTCATTATTGAAAAGTTATACTAATGAAGAATGATGGAAAACCATACAAAACAGTATCTTCCTCCTCCTCATCAAAGAAAACATATTCCTTTTATCATATATTACTCCCACAACAAGATCACTAGAAAAACATGCCAAAAACTCACTATTAACTCACATAGAGATCTAAACCATTGATTTCAAACTAATGTTTTTACTTCTAATTATTACCATAAAAACTATGCATAATACCAACATATATTCATATTCCACCACCCAAATTGGAAAGGAAAAAATTCTAATGAATGCCATATATATCAAATCAAGGTAACACACCCAACCATGGTAGGCCGGTAAGAAATAGTATTTGATCTTTTTTTATTCTTATCTAAAAATATTGCTGTAGAAAACAATACATCATTTCCAAATTTTTGGATTTATGAAAAATGCCTTCGATTATGAATTTAAATGATCAAAGTTTTCTTCAGAGCTTATTTTACAACTACAACAACAATAAATCATGACACTGAGTTACTTCGTAGAAAAAACACTTCACTCTTAGTATAATAAAACACGTAAAAATTCTAGGAAAAAAATTTATTGGGGAGACAATTAAATTTAACCATCTTTTAGGATTTAAATATTTGGTTTATGAAATAAATTTTATAAAATACATAACAGGACATAAAACAAAAAATAATGAATAAATATTTGAAAATCAAAATTGAACCTCCTAGGTTAGATTTTAGGAAATTTATTCTTGATTTTAACATTAGTACTGTTACATAAACCTGTCCTCAAAATATAATTTAAAATATCAACAAGTTGAGTTATTTTAAATTTTATTTTACGTTCTCAGGTCAAGTTTTCTCTAGTCAACATAACAAGATTTCATTTATTAAAAGTTTTTAATTTTTTCACTCCCCTGTTTTATTATAAATTCTCAACACAAAACACAATTGAGAAAACTCATTATAATGCGTTTAGAAAAATTCAGATACCCATTACAGGTCTTTAGGAATGATTCCATGTTAAACATTGCACATATTATCCTTAATTATGCTCATCTAAATTTCAATAATAACACACAAAATATAAATCATGTATCATGAAATAATTCAAAATAACAAAACCTAACCAATTTTTTTTGAGAAATAGTTCTATACAGAAAGTAGTTTATAAGTTCATAATGAATCATTGATAATTATTCTTTTCTTCTTTCAAAAAATATATAATAACAAACTCTAATATATCCATTTTATAATTTTTAATGCACGAATTCAATATGACATGGATAGGATGTAACACATGGTACAATAATTTTTACAAAAATTAATCTACTCCTATGTGTAACCCTAAAAAAATTAATTTTGTGTTATTAATAGAAAGTTTACTAAATCAATATTGTTTTATAGATGATCCCAAAAATAACCAAATGTAAACAATATAATCATAATTTTCTATAATAGAAGTTGGTCAATAGGTTTTGAACTTCTGAAAAATTAATAGAATTATATTTAATATGAAACAAGCTATGTGAATATGTTTATCAACAAATAACATATCAAATTAAAAGTACCAATTACAGGAATTTATCCGAGCATGTTTCAAGTCATCTTTATGTATAATTAACACATACACATAATGATCACATTATAACATTTGTACTAGATTGCACTTTTTATTAATATCTTATCTCACTATAAATTTATCCATTAATTACTACGTGTTTATAATTAATTCACTATAGTTAATGTCAACATAGAATAATAAATCACATAGTAAAATTATTTTAACAGCATCCTAAATATAACATCATTAACATGGGATGAAAATTATATGCCATAAGTTTTCATGCTCACATAATAAATTTCTTATGGAATTTATTAATAATATTTATTGTATTATTCTAAAATTTAAATCATGGGTTAATAACACCCTGTTTTAATATAATATGAACTAAAAAAATATCAATCGAGCTAATCATTAAGAATGAAAACACTTAGAATGTCCTTCAATTAATGAATCAAGATTCAACTTATAGTTTAAAATTAAATAATTTATCTTTTCATAATGGATAACTATTCATGTTAGGGAATTCTAAAATATTAAATATATATTTAAAATATTACTTTATAAATAAAACATTCCGATTAAGGAATTTTTAATTAAAGAAAAGGATCTCATGAATGTATTTCATTAAATTTAAAATATTTTCGTACATGAAACATTATTAATGAAAGAATATTTACAAACCACGTAAATTAATTTGTGTTAACTAATATGATCTCATATGTTTTATGGAAAACTGAGAATCCCATCATTCAAAAACATATAACAAAGAATTTTATAAATAGAGTGCTAATAAATTTAAATGAATGTATCAAAATTACATGGAATTTTTCATATTAATACATTTTTCACCTGAACCATCACTATAATTAAAATTATTAAGACACATATTAGTTGAAATCATGGTGATGATTCATGTTACCTTTAATAAAACCATAAAACACATTACAAAATTTTAAAAATATAAATAATTATAGAAAAGTACTTAAAAAACACCAGTTTAAGAACCCGAGTGTTATTTTCCATGAAAATTATAAATATAAGACAAGATATCTTTAAAAGGTAATTTAATGATGAATTTTTTTTTAAATAATTCTTTAATACAATTTTAATTGAATATTAGAAATATTTTATTAAATTGAAAGGATAGAAAAAAAAATTTATAAAACACCTTACAACTGTTACCTGGTAATTTTTATATTCATCATAATCAATATTTAAAAAACTAGTCATATACTAAAAAATAAATAATATATTGATTATAATTATGTTAATAAATCATTACCTAAATATTTTAACAATATTTGATTATTAGGAAACGCACAGTTATGGTAGTTTTGGAATCTCTTAGTCGTTATTTTAATAAAGATTTACAGAATATGATTTTAACGATAATCTTTATTAGATTAAGATCCTCTAGGTTATTAACACACAAAAATATTACTAAGAACACATCACAAAAATTCACTTATAACTAAATTCTTCAATTTAATATTTACTACATTTCACTATCATTTGTTCTATGAGTTTTAAGTCACTACCACATTTTATTCCTCAAATAATTCAAACATATATATTATCTTAAATAAGGCTACTGTGAAGGAATAGAAATCAAGGGAAACCATTAACCACACTATGATATTTTCTTCTTTGGGTAGTACTGACTCACCATCTTAACAATAATGTTGGTCTACAAATAATAAGATGTGGTATGAGAATTATCTTCACTCTTCATATATATGAAAACATAACATAAATTATGAAAAAAAGATAAGACCCTGTGAATCATTGAAATATATTTGTTTAGATTCTTTTAATAATTCATTTATTTAATTCTTGAGGCACCCCGTTAATAATTGAAATAATGTAAGTATGATGCATGTGAGTATCCTAAGTATCTACCCTAAAAAGTGTCACCTCTCTTAATACATTTAGAGAGCTTACGTTCTTTGTGTCAGATCATAGGGGGACCTAAAATCCTATATCCTAGTTTTTCTCCATTTTATTCATCACATACAATGTTCATAAAAAAGTATAATCATGGTTGAAAAACAATCATAAAAGGGTTATTTCCTTCAATTTAATGTAAATTATAGATATATAAGACAAATTTCCCCAAATAACATCATCATACAAAGTAAATAATCCAAAATCCCATATAACTAGATCCACTATACCTGAATATAAAATAGATACTAACATATCCAACATATAATAGTGCCAAAAAATATTACAAATGAAACTGAAATAAATTTAAGCTGGTAATTTCCATATCAGTCTATGAAACACTTTAGAAAAATTTAAAAATAGTTTATGTATACCTAGGGTTATCTTAACATGTATACCGAATAAGGTCATTCCAAAGGTATCTTATGAAAATGTGAAAAGAGAATACTAATGAAATAATTAATAATGTATAGAACTAATAAATAGATCCTTAAGTCAACTAGTTTCAACCTATCCTCACAAAGTTTCACTCATCAAATATCACATCCATTTATAGTATAGTACTGCACAATAAATATAGATAAGTTTACCTACAAACAATTCCCCAGTGGTCTAACAATCATAACCAATGTGAAGATATATTTTCTCTAAACCATTCCACTCCCACTATTTAATTCACCAACTATATATTATGTATCATGGAATGAACCATATATTAGATCTTTCATAACAAACAATATTCACATCAGACATAACAACAGTATTAAGTCATCATGAATGTGTGGGACATAAACTTTATTCCCCACTCATACCATAATTGAACCACAAAAAATATATCATTATCCCCCAAATGTGTCACTATAATATGATACTAAATGGATAGTGAGGGATATGGGTATTTCATCATCCATATCATCTCCATTCAGGATGTTAGGGAAAACATCCCCAAGAGACTCTGGGTGTCAGTCAAGTTAACTGACTCTAGTTGGCTATATAATAAAAAACAAGATAATATAGGTATATAATTGTCTCAATCAAGCATGTGCCTATGATTTTAAACAATAAAAAATATAAACATTTTTTGGAACACTATTGATATCACACCTCAAATCAGTGCCTCTATTTCAAAACAACCAACCCTCAAATTTCTCACAAAGTGATATAAACTGTGTCCAAGTTTCTATTATTTTATTTAATAATTTAGACAAAAAAATTTAACCATTTAATTTTTAAATTTATTTTACTCTGATGAGTTATTTATCTATTACCAAATTATTATATAAGATGGAATTATTCTATTACTATCGATCATCTAAAAAGAAACCACAACATCAAGAAATTGCATCACACCTAAGGTCACTAAGTTACAAACAACCAATTCCACCATTCCACACAAAACTAAGGCTAAAATGATTCACATAACCAATTATACCAAAAAAAAACCCAACCAAGGCCACCAAGAGGCACAAATCCATGGCCACAAACCAAACATGTCATGTCAATCATAAAAAATTAATATTCAAACTGGTGCATTCATTTAATAAAATTAAGAAAATAAACATTTAAATAATATTCTAATACGAATATATTTTTATAGGGGATAATTATATTACCTGTATTGAGCATAAAATAATAATAATATCAATGAAATATGTAACCTCAAGTTTATTTTATGATTCTATTCATTTAAAATAATTCGTATTTTTAACCTTGTTATGAAAATTGATACCATTCACCAAATGAAAATAAAATACATGATGAAATCAAATATTCACATAAAATGGATATAACTTGAATATCTGATCTCCAAATATGTTTTTAGATTCACTATAAAAATTTAAAGTAAGAGAGGATGATTAACAAAGCTGCAACCACGCAAGGGATCCTCAAATCAAACTATAACATAGTGGTGCTTCATAAAAATAACATCTCAATATACCCCAAATTCCAATTAACATATCTACTATGAAACCACGAAAGAAGCAATGAATAACTTTGATAAATTAGAAGAAGGGTTCACCCAAGATCATAGATATTAAAACTATAGAGGCCAATAATGAATACTAAAGATCAATGGGTGTCAGTGCCCTACAATCTAATAGGAATCCCTAAAATTATTAGAGGAACAATGGTTTAATGAGATAAATATTAGGAAATTTGGAATTCATAGATGGTTTAGATGTCTCGTTATAAATCTAATGAATGGATAGTTCACACCTTGATCATTATGTGATTTTCATCCACTAAAATAAAAAGTTATTCAATCCATTAATTCTATGAAGGGTTTCATGTCAAGAATAGATATTTTATGATGGGAATTTTTAAAAGTTTAAACCCTTCCCCAAATAAACTCCGTTATAAACATTAATGCTATGAACTAGATATTCATACCATGAATAACCACCATAATTTAAATATTTAACTGCATGTCTTCCATTTCCTTCCTTAAAATCATCTCAAAGATACTAACACATAAAGCTCACAATGAAATGGGAAGGAAGGGACTATAATATTACACTAAAACCTATTTATTTAAATTATGTGACCATTTTAGGTAAAAAGAAATATAAACAAAACTTGAGTGTAATCAAACTTTTTCTCAATAACATGTGATGTTTTGAGGTTTTTTCACTTCCAGATTCTTCAACATTACCTCTAGCTCTAAAAAATCATGTTGAAGGATTATTTCTCTATCTTGACTATTTTTAATGTATCTTCTTAATATTTCTTCAACAATATAATTTTTCATCATATATCATGGTAATCTCTTATAAAAACTATCAAGATATTTCACTCTACTTAAATTCACATATAGTTGTGCATATCTGATATTCCCAGTTAATTTTGTTAATTCTATAGTGATTGGATTAATTTGTTAATTGAAGCTTTAAACTCATCATTTTGAAAAAAAATATTCCATTCAATTATTCAACAGACTGAAAATATGTTTAATTTTATTGTGGGGTTTCATCCTTTCCACTCATTACTTTTTTATGGTGTTTCATATTACATCCTTTTTAGCTAATATATCTTCCATATCCCCAGCATCCATTTTATGTTATGGATTTTAATATAGTAGACCATCAATATGAGTTAATATATACGAAATAACATCATAAATGTAATTATTTAGATAATTGTTTACATTAGTATAAAAACAATGAAGTTATTTATCCCTGAACTCATTTTCATTAAAGCTCGATCTTTCTTCATTATTGGAATAATAATTGACTCGTTTAGATATAAAATTTTGACGCTATATAAAATCATATTTTAGTCTTAACTCTATCATATTTGATATTTTTCTCAGTTTCATAGTCTCTTCACTTATAGTTTTTACTATCTAGGATCATGATTAAAATTATACAATAATTATAATAGACATTGATTATTCTATTTAAGACTTTTCACCAAACATATACAATCTTTACATGATCAATCTATTAGTATAATTACCATGGAAAGACTGTAAACTTCTTGGATAACTAAATGGAACCTATTCTTAAATACCATTTGAAATTCCCCATGGCTTAGTACAGATAAATAATAGGGGTGAATGAAGTGTTTCTTAGGTTTTTCTGAAATCCATATTTCCTTTAAAACATTAACCCCCATTCATTATCAAACAATTTCTTTGGATATGATAGTTTGATAATATTTTTTACAAATAAATAATCAACCACATGTAGTGCATGTAATTAAAATAAATATGGCACTCATTATTTATACTAGTTGCAAATCTAATACTTACTCCTTTCCATGATTAGATATCATCTCTATTAAAAAATTATATACTACAATCAATATAGATTTATTATTGTTGGGTGCTTCACATACCTGTATAGAGTCTCACTATGTGTACACTTTGGAAAATCTCAATTGACATACATGAAATCAACTTCACACTAAAGTCACAATTATCATATTGTTATCCATTTTATAACTAGATTCTCACTAGTTCTGTTATTCCCCACTATGTATATATAATAATTTTTTCATGTAATTTTTAAATTTGGTAAATAAATATACTTTTTATTACTCAAAACCAATAAGTTTGGTCTATATTTTCTAATATAGATTCAACAAATTTCAATGCTTATTTCATAAAAATACATCAAACTATGATTCTACTATTTTGAAATCATCACATAACATCAAAAAAATTCCACAAGTTTATGTTAATAGAAATGCTCCTTTATGAAATTTTAGAATCTAGAATATCGTGAATCTATGAAAAACATGAAAAAATAGATAAAAATAGTACTAACATCAAAAGGCATTCCACTATTCTTATTCCTGACTTCTAAAATAGTAGATGTCTTTGAAAAATTTTATTCCATTACCATAATTTCCAAGACAATAAATATTTTTAAATAAAGATTGAAATAAACATTTTATTAGTTTTCAAGTGTTACATATTTTTATTATTCAGTTCATTATATTTTGATTCTAAAACACTCACACTCTATCTATCTCATTTAATTTCAATTTTATATATAGACCGGCCACATAATATTTTTCTATATACTGGTTTATAAAAACATCCAACAAATTTATTTTCATATTATTATTTCCTCATTATATTTTATGGGGTTTCCCGCATGATTGGTTATTCTTTTTCATCCTCAATGGTTGTCTCCTATATAATTATAGGAGTTCCCTTTATTTACATTTCTTCCACATTTTCCCTAGAAAACAAATATTCCATGTTATTAAGCTTTTTATGGTATACCTTGGGTCGCATCCTTAATTTATCTCAAAAATATTTCTACAAAATAATATAAAATATCTTTTATCATACTCATATAGAAATTCTCCAAAAAACCCATAATTTGGTTTGACTCTTATAATTTTATCTTATATTCAACTTCTAAAATATTTAATGATTCAGATTGAATCTATAAACTAAAAATCCAAAAAGATATACAATACCTCTATCTAAATCCCAATAAGAATCAAAAAAATATTTGTGATATTTAAAACATTGAATAACAACTCATGAATCTCCACATTTGTTTTTAGATTTAATAAATTATAATTTTTATCCTCATGATTAATTTTTTCACCATAAATTCATCCTCCCCAAACAGATTTCTCAATAAACTAGAATATTCATAGAGTACTCAACCATGATTGGATCAAAATTAATTTCATGGCTAAAAAAATATTGTTTTTTACAATTTATTTTCACTTTATTATGGAAATTATCTAATAAATATGAATTCAAACCTTCTATTATTTCTACAGGATTGGTCTAAATATTCTATTTTTGATATGGGTTCTTCAATAAATTATATGTTATATGAAATTTACATTATGATTTTTTAATCCTTGAATATTTGTTTAAGAATCAATGGGTTTTAATTCTTTAAAAAATTTTGAATTTCTGAAACATAGATTTTAAATTATTAAAAATATTTAATTTTATCAAAGATAATATCCATAAACAATCCTTCATGATTATAGGTTATGATTCTTATATAAGCCTTATTTTATTAAATGGTTTATTATTATCTGGTTTTAATTCATATTCACGATTCTTTATTTCAAAAATGACCCTTGCAGTTCTCATGATTTCAGAAATTTCTCTTATGGTGATCATGTTTACAGAATAATTATCTTTACACAAAATGAT
This sequence comes from Viscum album, assembly GCA_963277665.1. Lineage (NCBI taxonomy): Eukaryota > Viridiplantae > Streptophyta > Magnoliopsida > Santalales > Viscaceae > Viscum > Viscum album. Next base: position 849,718,350 of record OY728119.1, on the reverse strand, counting down.
GATTGACCATTATGGAAAAATCAAACATATTATATATATCCGTATAGATTCTCCGTGATTATACCTTGTGATGATTATTACATGTAAATGATCCATTCATGATTCATGTATATGTGAATATGTTTCATACATTGATTTAAAATAACACATAAATACGTATATTTACGTTAAACATAATCAAATGAAGTATTTAATGACTCACGGAAAAACAAATATTTTTTATTTTGTATATTTAAAGGAATATTATAAATGATTTATTGTTATTTCATATTTCCATTATCCTTTTCCAGACTTTCTCTAAATGATCTCAAAATTTTTTCTTTCCTTTATACCTTCCAAATTTATCCATCATAAGTGAGTGATTTAATATTATAAACAATATCCTTCCCGAAAGATAACATGTTTATTGATTTAAAATAGATTACACACTTCAATTTTTACATTTTATTTTATTTTTTATAGCTCTTATAGCGGTTTAAAAAAACCAACACTCCACATTTCTGTAACCTGGTGCAGATGAAACACATGACCCTTCATCACGTGTCTTTGACTTGAGGACTATAAATATCAATCATTTTATGTTATGTGTTTCTTACTAGGTATCCAAATATTCTAATCAATCATCCCTTACTCCATTATCAAGGATAAAACACCTATTAACATGCACCATTTATAGAAAATTCAATCACACGCCAATGGTCACTATAAATCATATGAATAATTGTTAAAAATAGTCGGATATATATTTGGAGATATTAACAAAGATATGAGAGATAAAACACAAAATTAAATAGGTAAAATTGAAATTTCCTTTTACAATGAAACAAAAAATTATGAATAAAAAGCAGTTCAATGGTAAACAAAAGGATTCCAATGATTCTAAAACACTATGAACTCATAAAAAAATAAGAAACTACATTGTGTCTGGAAATAATTTAAGGTATAGTGAGAATACAATTACCTTGATTAAGTGTCAATTATATGGATATATCAATAAAACAAGGAACAATTATATAAGTTTGGAAGGATACATAAGAGTTGAATTTCCAAATTATCAATAATAAACAATGAGATCTAATGAAGTACCAAAAAGATGAAATTTATTCTACGTTTACTTATGTCATTGTTAAATATTTGGTGAACAAATCTCTAAATTTTAGAATATTAAGATGTAAAAAATACACATATATAATCCAAAGTAGGATTGATACTAGAAAAATAAACAATATCCCCTTCAAGAATTTTTTCTATACATTGGAGTAGGAGGAGTGGGATCTCTTAGTCTATATTGAAAAGAATGAGGAGAGAAACCATGATGTCCCAACTAAATAAAGAATTTTTTGGAAGGAAACCCATAATAATAAAGAGTTTAAATTGTATTAACCTTCTATTAAGGAAACTAAAAACATTATTATAACAATTAGAGTCTCAATTGCATATTATTGCATGCATTTTAACTAATTGATCCATGAAAAACAATATATAAATCTTAAGACCTTGTTTATTTGGAAAATTAGATACATAAAATCAAATTAAAAATAAACGAAAATATGTTTATTCACATATCAATAATTCCCTTCTAAATGTAATTTAATTTATATTACTACAAGGGAAACCATAAGGATGTATATTGAGAAAAAGGGTGAGCTAATAAGTTCACTAATCTAATAAAAATGATAAATAACTGAAACTATATTATTCCAGAGGCATAACATGATATAATAAAATAGGTGGATCATATATAAAATCACATGGAATCAAGAAATAGAGTAATGGATATCATGAAATAATTATAATGTGAAACAATGTAAAACATGACATTATATGCATAATAAACAGCTCACCACCAATACAACATTTCATACTATGATGGACTTACAACATGTGCACGATATATGGTTTTTTCAAGAGATTAAAAGGTTAATAAATGAATTAGGAATGTATAATGTTTTTCCCACCTATTATATCCTAATACATTCATGCATATATATTCCACATATGGGAAAAATCATATATAAATAATAATCATGACAACCCCCCTGAGATGGAAAAGAGATACATATTATTATCTCAAAGTAGAAAAAAATATATCATATAGATTCAATTAAATGGAAGGGATTAATAATTTTTTAAAATTAAAAATTGAGAAAATGATTATAGGTTAGTAATATAGAGTTTTAGTGAAAATAATATCATAATAAAGGGGTGGATGAGTAACAATAAAAATGATCCATTTTGGTTTTGTTTTATAAATTGAGTAATAAACAATTAAAGATGTTAATATTAGACATTTATATAAAACCATAAATAAAATAGAGTAGTTATGTATAAAATATAAATTATTTTTAGATATTATGAAATCTAAAACATAGTATAAATGTGATTCATGGAAATGATAAGATTTAGAAAATATCCGTTTTATTAGGATTAATTTATATAAATATTGAGTGGGGAATATGAAAAAATATATATATCACCATAAAATAAAGATAAAATAAATATATATATATATATATATATATATAACAAACATATATATTGAATATGTAAGAAGTACATGTAGATAATAGAGATGTAATGGAAGGTAAAGAGTGAGAATACGTAACTCAAAAGTGAATAGGTTGGTCTTGGAGTTCCCTTACCTCATGTCCATACATTCTTGGTACATGCACCTAACCATGTGAATAATTAAACTAAATTTAATAAATATTTTATTCATAATATTTTTATACTATATTTAATATCATAAAGTTTATTTCTTTTCATTTTTATTCAATTATAGTATTCTTCTTTGTAGATTTGGGAAAACTGGATTGTTTAGTCCACTTCCCAAAATTTATTTCAAAATATTGATCTTCTTAAAAGTTTTTTTAAAATAGTTCCATGATATCCATAGTAATTATGATTTTATATATATTATATTATTTTCATTAAATATATTTTTAAAATATTTAATTTAAGGGAAAAATTGATATTTTATGACATCATCCATATAGCTAGTTAAAACCATCTATGTTGGTATAAGATTCATAAAATCTATAAAAATGGATTGTATTAATTTCATGATGTTTTAGTAAATATTATAAATATATTATAATATAATTAAATTTATGAATTTAAGGGTTTTTATTTCTACAAATAATATGACTGAGGAATAAAGAAAAAAATGTAATGGTTTTTAAAATAAAAATCTTACATTATCATGTTTATATAGCTCTCTTAGACTAAACATTAATAATTACTAGGATGATATTTTAGTGAGAAAATATATTATAAGGAATGGATAAGTGATTTAGGAGGTATATTGGGAAAAAATTTGTAGAAATTTTTTTTTTCAAAAGAGACGATAAATGGGTGTACAACTATCTTATTTTTAATTGTGGAGAGTGGAATTTCATGTAATAAATTAATGAATAATTTATTTTTTTTCAATTATATATATTATCCCACTAGTCCTGGTAGTTCCCCACTACATACATTAATTATCCCCAATATTTTTTTGTTTATTATAATTGCAAGAGGGAGCTTCCATGGTTATGTTTAGTAATTCATGCTTACATGTGATGTCATATTTTTCATATTCCACCATTTTTACCATATTATATAATTATTAAAAAATAATACCAAATTCCACCCCATGAATAATTTTAAAATCCTAATTATAAATATTCAACCAATTTTATAATATTGTTTCTTCAATTTTGTTCATTTCAACATTAATATATGCATGATACATTAAATAAAATGTGTTATTTAAGAAAATGCAATTTAATTTATAAATGAATTTAAACATTAATGTAACTAATAACCAAGATAGGTAAACCCTTGTCACACCACCTAATATATAGTGACCCTATATTAACATACATGGATATAACATCATTTCAGATAAATATTTTGTACATTACAAAAATACATACCTATAGACAGTAATATTTTGGTGTCCTTGGAAACGTTGAAACCAAATATTCTATACTAGTGAAAGAACCTAAAAATATTTAATAAATATATTTTCCTTTAGTAATTATATCAAAATCCATTCATAATAACCTGGGGATAGGAAACTTAAGAATGTGATGAGATCAAATTCTTAGTAAGGGTGAATAAGGGAGATGAGTATGTATAATCTTGTGGATAAGTGTACGAGAACATGATCATGAAAATAGTAGATCATACCCTATAAATCGAAGTTCATATAAATGAATCATGGAATAAATCTTGTCAGCTTAGAAGACATGAATTATAGTGAGATAAAGAACATAATCTATGAAATCATAATAAATGAATAAAATATGGAATTTCATAAAACAAATTAGTATATAATATGATTTCCATATTACCCAAGGCATTACTTCCAAGGAAATATTATTAATATGGGTTTACTCTCCATACAATCATGGAAATCATGGTTAACTCCCATGACTATGTTAGTAGCATGAGTTAACTCATCATACCATCTTGGTAGTCAAGGTTCACTCCCATGGAAGTCTTAGAATTCACGGTTAATTCCAAATACCATATCAGTGTATCTCATAAGATATCAATCTTTACCCAATGAATTAGAGGGATATAAAGGTCCCACCCATCTCATAGTGAAATCATTAATACATGTTCCACAAGATCATAAAAACCCCATGAAATGAAATAGGTATTATAAACATGAAATCATATTATAAACTATTAAAAAAGATAGGTTTTAAAATCATTCATCAAAAGAATAACCCATGAAATAGAAATGGATTTCATAATCATATCATGTGGAAGAGAAATCGGATTCCTAAATACCCTAACATTAAAAATAACCCACTCATAAAAAGAATATTTATGTAACCATAATGACATTTTTTTGAAGGGAATGAGTAACATCAACAGAATTCATCATAGGTGAAAAATAATTTGGAAATATATTTAAAAAAATTCTTTATGAAAATATTTTTTATTATTCGTAAAATTATTTTTAATAAATAAAAATCATTTAAATATATTTTTATTAAAAAAACTACCCTGAAAGCATACGAAGAATACCTGAGATAATTTTAAACCTCATTTTCCTTGAAAACATATGAAATGAGCTTCAATATATTTAAAAACATTTCTTTTTTGAAAAAATATTGAAATCACTTAAATATAGATTTTAAATGATTTTAAATCCTTTCTGAATAAATGCATATGAAATAATCATGAAATTTATTTGAAAATAATTTCTTTGGAAACAATTTGAAAAAATATAAATATAGTTTGAAAACATTATCCATACAATTTTACATGAAAACATATAATATAAGCGTGAAAAGATTTTGAAAAAACCATTTTCTTAGAAAACTTATAAATTAATCTCGAAAACATTTTGAAAATAATTTCCCAAGAAAACATATAAAATTTGTTTGAAAACATTTTCAAAACATTTTCATGGAAAATATCTTTTAGAATTATTTTTTTAATTAATATTTATTTATGAAAATAAATATTCCACGAATTGATGACGGATAAATTTTTACATGTCATACGAGGTAAATATAATATACCTTTCTCATGGTAAAAATCTTTGAAAAATGACATGTTTGGAAAGCACCAAGAAATTTTATTTGAAGAGATTGGTAATAGAAAAACAGGGTAAAATTTTATTTTATTTAACATAATATATTAGTGTAATTTACTTGGGAACCCTTTTAGAAATATGTTTTGGAGTGTACACGTATTTCCAACCAAAGAGAGGGTAAATTTGGGATTTCCTAAAAACAATTTCTTAAATATCTTATATATCAAATATTATAAAAATGCTACCAATACATGGTTATATTATAGATACAAAATCTATAAGAATATTTATGCATTTTATTGATATATGGATCAAACTATTTTCTCATAGAAATCCTAAACATAAATAATCTTGAAACATGATGATATTTTTCTAATAAATTCTTATAACATCGTAACATGGGATCATACTCTCCATTTGAGAAAAGTAAATTATATAAATATTAAAATTTCATGAAAATAATTATATTTAATATATATCATGTCAAATGAAATAATATACACCTGAAAAATATGTTGGTAAATAATTAAACATGTTTATCAAAGAATGAAAATTGAGACCAAAATATCTTACCGATTTCGTAGTTTTTGGAACATTAACACCATGAACTAAATATAATATAATGTATATGTAAATACCAATAAATTTATGTATAATAATACTTTAATGAATACTTGGATAATTTACATACCACACAAAATGAATGGGTGGTGAATAAATATTTTATCTCCTGGAAATAAAAAGTGATATTAAATCCCCTAACCTTGTGTCTTGAATCTCATCGTACTCGTTCAGAACACCTGTATAATAAAAATGAAATTATTATAAATATATATATATATATATCCATATCATTATGTGTGTTTGTGTTTTGTTTTTGTTTTATTATGACCTTAAATTTCCCTTATGTTAGCAAAAATTTGTTATGTTTTCACTTCCGGTAATATTCTTTTTATTCTTCACATTTGCCTTAATTTGTTATATATTTGGTATTTATACTTTATATCATGATTTAAAGAATGTAAAACATGATAAAAGTATAATTTATTTACATTATATGTGTATTATAATAATCTATAGAATATATATGTATGAAATGGAATACACCATTCATGGAGATGGTCGGTCGTACGTATGCATGAATGTTATTTATATTTAATTATCATGTTAAAAGAAATAAAGTAAAAATATGTATATATAAATATGTATATATATCATTATTATAGTAGATTTATTGTATAATATATATCATATAAATTCACTAAATACATCCTTTATGAACTCCATGTAGTGTGTGATTAAATCACATCATTTTCAAGGGGTTGTAGTCCACGCTTCTTCAAACAAAATTATCTTATAAAGACCAGATGGAATGTGAAAAACATATGTGTTGTAAATGGTATACTAAAGATTGATTAAATAATTTACATAATATTATATATATATATATATATAAACATAGTGTAAATCAGAATGTCAACCATGAGAGGTGGTATGGAAAATTGAACAATCATCATTTAGTGAATAAGCACTTCGCCAAACACAAAAACTGTATATTCGAAATCCCTTAGATGAAGGTGTGTGTTAGTGTAGGTCGAAACCTAAGAATAACAACATCATATTATATTTAATATATTTATTTTGTTATAAACTCACAGAAAACTAAATTTGAGGGGTGGTAAAATAAAATAAAAGAATGGAATTGAGAGAATACATTATCTCTTAATTGGGTAACTCATTTTGGTTTGTTCCAAAAGGCTTCCATGAATTGCCTTATTCCCTAGGGAATTCCTCTAAGAGAAATTTATGATTTATGTAAATTATATTGGGTATATGTTGGACGATTATAATTGGTTTTAGTGGTGTGACTATGTGGGATATATGGTGTCCTTTTATAGGGAAGGAAAAGTACTCACTTGGAATTTTTTAAAACAAGTTTGGTGGGCACATGTTCATACATAAAAAATCCTTAACAAACCATCCTAAATATATAATGTAAGGTTTATAGTAGAATAATTTAAATAAAATTGGTTTTGTGTAAGTTTATATGTCATTTAGGTTCCAATGAATATATTTTATCCCCTAATTAAGATATATTTTACCTTGATAGTTGTGATTAATTTTAATCACTTTTACAAATATTTCTTGTCAAAAATAAACATGGTATAATTTAAATAAAAATATTATACTGATTGAAATGATTTATTTTGATTTTTTTTTTAATTCAATTATTGGATTCATAAAAATTAATATTAGTGCAAATCCTGCAAACGGGACGAAATTACAAGTTTTTAAAGCACAGAGAAGTTAAAATGTTCATTAAGCTTTAATTTTCAATTTTCAATTGAAATTGGATTATAATTACAAAATTTATTTTAATAGATTTATAATTGATATAATTTTACCTTAAAAATATTTTATAATATAATTTACCATAAATAATTATTTAAAAAAAGGTGGTTTTTAAACAAAAAGTAGTATTTTCCACTATTCATCAAAAAATGATATTTCTCAGAAAAATCCCACAAATTTTCTCTAAGATTATTTCTAAATTATAAATTCAATAATAATGTTTACATTATAAAATAAAATTTATAAATATTTATAAAATTTATTTTATTATAAAAAGTGGTTTATTCTCGAAAACTGTATTTTGAAACATTAAGAGGACATTACCGAAAATTATATCATTCGTTATCAATATGTTTTATCTTTATAAAAAATTATAAATAATATTTTAAAATTTCTCATTACTATTAATATAATTATGTTTAATGGATAGGTTATAATTATCTCATTTAAATAATTAAAATAATAAAATGACGTTTCTTGGAAACATTAGTGTTGCATGTAACGTATGTCAAGTCTGGGTTGTGTGTAGTGCGTGACATGTTAGTGTTGTGTGTAGAACTATCCAAGTGGATGTCATGTGGAAAATAATTTTTGACATAGTGTTTTAATATATATATTTATATAACTTCTTATAGTGTCAGGTGAAATTCAAAATATCAAAAATGTTAGTAAATTTGAAAAAAAATGATTCACAAAATCTCAGGTTGTTACATTCTACATTCCCAAAAATGAATTTCAGCCTCAAAATTAATTTGGGATATCAAAGGTTTAATACAATAAATATCATTAATAGAAACCCACATCAAAAATAATTAATACTAAAACTTCCCTTAAAAAGAGAATGTTTTAACCATAATGGATTCCCAAAGTAACATATAACTTTGTTTCCAAGAAGAATAACATTGTACGAGAGTAAATATTGGACATGGAGGAAAAAATTAAACATTTATAGAGAGTGATTGAGTTCTTCAATAACAAATATGTTAAATATAAATAAAAATTTTAGGACCGCAAATTCATAAATCAATTATGATTTAAAAGTCCTTTGGTTCCATAAAACTAATGTATTAGGAAAACAGCTTTGATTTTGTTCAATATCCTAACATTGAGTTATTATATCATTGACCAAGTATATAAGGAAATATACATACTTGATATATTTATATAAAGAGAATTTCATTTTTTTAGCAGTGCTTTTATCAATTTCTAATTCATCCATTACATCAACAAATTTTCATCCTGAAATTAACATTTATGCTTGAATGCAAAAATACACTTTTACAATATCTTATGTCTCATAAAAGAATGAAATATATAAATATTTATCAATAATTATTCTTAAAAATTAATATTTTTAATAAATTTATATCTAAACAAAAAAAAGTAAAACTATTGTTTCCTTATAAATAATTATGAATAAAAAATAATTATACATCAACAAAGAAATTTCATAGTACAGTGGTAGGTGTGGAACCCTTATCATTCCTCATTAATGGGTTCAAGAAAAGCGGCCTTGCTGAACATGATTGGTTATCACTCGATATACATAGTGAACTTTTAAAAACCATACAAATATAATTTCCAAATTATTATGGACATCCCTGAAATAATTTGAATCACTAAATAGCCTTTTAACCAATGTTTTCAATAAAATATCAATACATAAATACTTCCTCCAATGTTTAACAAAAAATTAACATAAAGAGAAAACAATATAATCCTTTATAAAGATAAAAATCCAAAACCATAGAAATAATTTCATGAAACCAGCATAACATTGATCCCATAAATATCACTTGGTAGCTCTTTCTTGTCACATTCCAAACATGTGGATACCCTCAGGGTAAATTATCTTGGAACTTGGTATCAACCTGAATTACTATAAATACATCTTTAAAACATGCATGTTTTATTATTTCATGTATTACAAGATATATTCCATAAATACAATAGTTTTTAAAATTCATCCTTGAAATCATGAAGTAATTTTCAAAATATCCTTAATTAGTTCCATGGTAATTAGTACCTTCTAATTTACTTATTCATATCCCACATATATTTATGATAACAACATTATCATTACATAAGGAACATACTAAAGGTTTTCTTCCCATTAATAATGTGTTTTCCATGGACTTAACCTTTCTATTATATAACTCTTATATTTCATTTATCCATTCAATGTATTCTTGTAAATACGTAGAAAAAAACTTAAAATGAACAATCATTATATATTACACCATTCATATAACATACCTCTTGAATCCGAATACATAAAACATTTTTTATCCCACTTCATCATTTTTCCCCAGATACAGGTACCTCATCATGTTACACGATACCTCCTTCATTTCACATTTCATCTATATTCTCATCATCATCAATGATGTACCCAATACTCACACCACCTTATTGGTTCCATTCAAGAGATTTAATCATGGGACATTTGGTTTCTCAATGACTGATTACACCATACTTAAAATACATAACCTTTCAGGATTATATTTGGAGGCCAATTTTCTCATCAATTTCATTAATCTAAAACATTATTTTCCCTTACAGCCACTTTCTTTGTGTCCTTCTTTTACACAATCAAAACATCATCTTATTCCTCTAAGAGATTCAATTAGGTTATATTTCATAATTTTTGACACAAATGTAACTGAATCTTCATTCCCCGAGGGCCTCCATTACCCAAAATCATAAATAACACCTTCTTTATCTTCCTTGGTGAGTCTGAGTGTTGGTTAAAGTATATGTTGATAATCATGTTTCTTGAAACCTGATTACATAAAATCATAACATATCTCCCACTAGTGATCATCCCATTTAAATTGTAATAATAAAATCACCTATCACATTCAACCTTAATCTTGTTCTTTCTAATTTCCTCCATTAAAAAAACAAAAAAATAGTTTGTTCATTTTTTATCATAGAAAAAAACACATAATCTTGAAAATAATTACATATAAGAAGTCTAAATCATGAACCCTTCAATAATATATGAAACCCCAGATTCATACTAGGTTATCCATATCCAACATATATTTAAATCTGTCTTTATGGTTTGTGAATAGTATATCTATTCCCCAAGCATATCCCCTGAGAGTGTCAAACTATGTGTGTAGCAAGAACTGTTGTCATGTACAAAATTACCCTAAGTCAAGACCAGAACATCATTTCAGATATGTTACCACTAGGTACATATGTTCCAGAGCCACATCACGTTCTAGTATCCAAATAGGGATGTATTTCAAGGAATCCACTCACTCTACCCTTTACCAAAATTCCATGAAAATTTCTAACAAATAACTCATACTTATACTTATCCTTAGATACACCCATATACATATCTTTATCAATATACCTTGGGATATCACTAATTTTTTATCATCCTTGTATCCAAAGGATGAATAAACCTTTCCTTTGATACCAACTATAGAGACACGGTCTTATCATACTTAGATATTACATCATTGTTTATAAATATTTAATTTATTACAAAAATACAAGCATGAGGACTTTAATAGTTTAGTGTCTTTAGGAAATTAGAAGAAAAAAATCCTATCCTGGTGAAATATCTTCAACATCTCAAATAATGATCTCTGTCATTATTAATTCTACCTGAAATATTTTTTCATAACCTCGGGAATGGAAACATAAGAAATGGGTGAGATCATGCCTAGTAAGGATAAATATAGGATATATTTAAGCATAATGATGAGATTAAGTTTATTAGAACATGATGTTGGTAATATAAGATCATACCCATCTTATTAAATATCATATATATGAATATTTCATGAAGATTTTCAATCCATAAGACCTGAATCATAATGTGATAAATAGCATATGCCATGAACGCATAACAAATGAATTAAACATGTAATTTTAGCAGAAAAAAATAATATTATATTATTTCAATAGTATCCAAGGCATTACAACCAAGACCATATTGGTAGTATGGGTTCACTACCCATACAATCATGGTAGTCAATGATCTCTCCCATAGTCATATAAGTAGCATGATTTCAATCCTCACACCATCTTGGTAGTCATGGATCACTCCCATGACCATCATAGTAGTCAAGGTTTATTCCCAAATCCATCATAGTCTATCTCATAAGATATTAATCTCTACCTAATGAATTGGAGGGAGATATATTCCCAATCCATCTCATAGAGAAAACATACATACATGTGCCACATGATCATAAATATACCATGAAATTAAATTGGTATTTTAAACCTGTAATCATATCAGAACCTGTTGAAAAATGATGGGTTTTATAATCATTTTGTCAAAAGAATATCCCATTAAAGAGACATAGATTTCATAAACATAAAACCTGTGGAAGTGAAAAGGGATTCATGAAGACCATGAAATTAATAATAACCCACTTATAGAAAGAATATGAATTTAACCTTTAGATCATTTCCTGTAATTTCTTGAGTAACGTCAATAGATATCATATTAGATAGAAAATAATTTTTAAATATCATTCATAAATATTTCTTGGGGAAAATATCCTATATTCTTTAAAAATGATCTTTAATACATAAAATCATGTCAATATTTTTTTCCTATAAATTGCCTTGAATACTAATAATGAATGCTTAAAATAATTTTGGAATCCTTTTCCCTTGAAAACTAATAAAATAAATTTTAATAAATTTTAAAACATTTTTCATGGAAAACACTTGGAAAACTTATAAATAAGTATTGAAATTGTTGTGAAAACCTGTTTACTTGAAAACATGTGAAATACTCATGAAAATGATTTCAAAACCATTTTTTGAAAACACTTTGAAAACTTATAAATATGGCTTGAAAACTTTTTTGAAAAATATTTCCTTGAAACATATAAAATATTATTTAAACCATTTTTAAAACCATTTTCCTTGAAATCATAGAAAATAATCTTAAAAACATTTTGAAAAAAATGTTTAATGAAAACTACAAAAATATGCTTGAAAACATTTGGAAAACAATTTCCTTGACAATATCTTTTGAAAATAAATTTTAAAAAAACTAACTTTAAAATGTGAGATGAAAGATTCCATCTACTGATAATGGATAAATCCATACATGACATATGAGGTAAAAAAAATATTATTTTTTTCATTGTAAAAAGGTTACAAAAATGATTTATTCAAAATGATAAAAGAAGATTCCTTTGAAAATATTGGTAAAATAAAATAAGGTTAAAAATAACTATCAGTGATCATAGGTTATTAGTATAATATAAATGTATACCATTTTTATAATTCATGTTTTTGAAAGAATATAGATTTCCAACTGAAGAAAGGGTAAAGTCGAGATTTCCTATAAAATCTTTCTTAAAAATCATTGGTACCAAAGAGATGAAAAATGCGACCAATAAATGGATATATTATGTATATCTAGAGGATAATAAAATTCATGAATTTTATTAATATATGAATCAAAATATCTCATCTAGGAAAGTATAAACATAAAAAATATAAAAAAGAGATGAGATTGTTTTGATAAACAATTATAACATGGTAACATGGGATTATACTCTAAATTTAATAAAATGAAATTATATGCATTCTAAAATATAATTTGTAAAATTATATTCATGATATAAAAAGCATAATGGATGTTTATACACCTCGAAAAAATGTAGGTTCATAATGAAACATGTGTCCCAAAGAATCCAAATTGAGACAAAATTGTCGTACCAATTTGGTAGCTTTTGTATCATTAACCCTGTGAAATAAATATCATATAATAAATATTTAAATTACCATAAATTTATGAATAATAATAATTTAATACATAAATGGTTAGTATACACACTACACAAAAGGAATGGGTGTTGAATAAAACATGTATCTCACTTAAATAAAAAGTGAGATTAAATCCTCTTACCTTGTGTCTTGAATGTCTTCGAACTCATTCAAACCACATAAATAATAAATATAAATTTTTGTAGATATTTTAAAGAACCATATTATTATATATAAATATATATATATTATTTGGATCTCATATTACCTTCTTGTTAACAATCCTATGTTTGGGTTTGACTTCGTGAAAAATTCTCTTTATTCTTCACATGTGTATTAGTTTGTTATAACTTTGTTATTTATACATTATATCATCATTTAAATAATTTAAAACATGCTATAAATGTCATTTATATATAGAATATTTATATTATAATTATATATATAATATATAACTATGAAATTGAAGACACCATTCATTGAGACTGTACGCTATACTTACGCATGAAGACTATTTCTGTTTAATTGAATTGTTGAAAGAAAGTAAAATATATATATATGTGCATATATATATAATTATTGATAAATCTTGATTATATAATATATATCATATATATATATTCACTAAATATATCCTTAATACATTCTATGTAGTGTGTGAAAAAATCATAATGCTTTAAGGTGGCGGTTGTCCACACTTCCTCAAATGAAATTATTATATTAACACTAAATAGAAACTAAAATGATATGTGTTGTAAAAGGAATATAAAATATTAATTATATAATAAATATAAACAGTAATATATTTATATATATAGATTTTCCATCATAATATCCACAATGAGAGGTGGTATGGAAAATTGAACAATCATCATTCAATGAGGCAGTAGTTTGTTGTACACTTACTTACAGCGTTATCTATCCATTCGATGGAGGTATATGTAATTTTAGCTTGAAATATAGCATAAAAACATACTAGTATATTTATTATAGTGGTTTTTTATACAATAAAGGAAAAAATAATTTTTATGTATGGTGAAAGAAAATAAAATTATGGACTTGAGAGAAGACGTTGCCTCTTAATCTGGTAACTCCTTTTGGATTGTGATAAGTGGTTTCCTTTTACAGGGAAATAAAAAACACACTGTGAAATTTTTAAAACAAGTTTGGTGTACACATGTTCATACCAAAAAAAATCATAACAAAAAAACATAAATCAATAATGGAAGGTTTATGGAAGGTTCATTTCCGACCAATGGGTTTTGTACAAATTCTTATTTCATTTGGGATCTTATGATTAAGTTCTAGTCCCTAATTAAATATAATTTTACCTTAATCATTATGATTATGTTTAATCACTTTTACAAATAATTTTTGTAAAAAAATAAAACATTACGTAATTTGAATCTAAATAGTATAGTAATTTAAATGGTTTATATTTTTCTTTCTAAATTCAATTAACCGAATTGAAAAAAATATTAATGTTAATCCTCTAGATGGGACAAAATTATGGGTTTATAATGTAGAATAAAGATCAAAATTTTATTATTTTTTTATATTAAATATAAAAGTAAAATTTATTCTATTGATGTAAATTTTATTAATATATTAATAATTTCTCTAATTACAACTTAAAATCAATTTAGAATATAATTTAACATTAAAAATAATTATTTTATCAAAAAGGAAATTTGTTACTAAAAGGCAGAACTTTAACTATTCATCAGAAAATGGAGATTCTCTACAAAATCAAAAAAAATACCTTGAGATAATTAAAAAATTATAAATAAAAAAGTAAATTATATTTTATCAAATTAAATTTCGAAATTTTTCTAAAATTAATATTACTATTAAAATCATTTCTTTCAAGAAAGTAGTATTAATAGATAGAAAAAGGACTTTACCAAAAATTATATCTTTTGTTATCAATATGTTTATTCTCTATTTAAAAACTATAAATCATATTTTAAATTTATTTATTACAACTCATATAACATTGATTAATGGATTGGTAATAATTATCTCATTTAAATAATTATAAAAATAAAATGATGTTTCGTAGAAACAATTATATGGTGTATAACACTCGCCAAGTCGGTGTTGCGTGTAGCGTAAGCGAAGTCAGTATTACGTGCAGAACCAGACAAGTCAGTGTCATGTGAAAGGAATTTTTGACATAGTTTTTTAATATATATATATATATTTATATATTTATAAATATATAGAATAATTCCCAATGTCACTTGAAATTAAGAATATCAAAAAGATATATTAATTCAAAAAAAATCACAAAAACTGAGGTTGTTACATAATCCCTAAGTGTAATGTGTGTAATAGTGGTACATTCATGGGGTGTATAATACAAAATTCATCTAAAATATATTTCTATTTAAATGATAATCCCAAACATAATATTTCATTTTATCCCCATCTATTGATGATCTTTCAATTCTTGGTTAATTATGAACAATAATGACGTTACCACTTTCCCAATCATTGACAAATGATATTCCTAAGGAATTTTGTATAACCAACTAACCCAGAATACCATCTAAACTGTTGTATATTTTAATCGTTTCTGGCCTGAAAGGAATTATTGATCCCATGGGTTGATGACCAAGGTTTGGGCATCAAGAAACATCCTATGGGAATTATTTCACCCATATAAATAAGATAAAATGATCATATAAGACTGGGGAAACATATAATAAAACATAAAAACCATGACATCTAGATACAACTAGATATAAAGATATAAATAACCTAGCGAAACAAATGGAAACAAAATTATGATAAAATTTATCCTAGTGGTGCTCAACCAACCTCCATGGAAAGTGTCGCAATCCCTCATGTAACCAAACATAAACACAGAATAGAAGATAAATGAAACCTAAGATCACTATAGAGAAACATAGAGTTTATAAACATAAAAGGGTAGAAATAGGGTGTTATATAATTGAGCCTAGTAGGATAACACTAAAGTGTATGTGTAATTTATTTACCAAGAAATTCAGATATTTTAGTTTGAAAAACAAGAGTAGTAAAATAGGTTTTTTTTATAATGGGATATGGTAAAACATTCCTCTTTTTAAAGAGGTAAAATATAAAAGAAACTTTTCAAATTCCTTTTTAATATAACAAACCCTTTTTATTAAATAAAATATCTTTTTTATTAAATCTTTGAAAATTGTTTCATAAAAAAAGTCTAGAAATTATTATGGATGTTTTGATCCAGTACCATGTATCACCAAGCATTTTTAAATAATAAAGTAGGATACATAGATAATGAAACTACCTCATAGAAATAAATGGATATTGTAAAGGAAGTCAAAAATGGAAACACTGATGATAAAGAATAATCATGAGATTAGAGTCATAAATCTAGTGTCAATGTCAATTTTTGAGGTTATATCTAATGGGAATATTCTAGATATGAAAGTGATTCAAAATAATAAATGAAACTAAACCATGAAGAGATGTATGAAAATATTAAATTTTAAGTACACAAGTTTATCAACCCAGCACACACCCACCTCCTCAGAGCACTTCCCTTACTCAAATCAGCAATTCCTAATCAGATTATAATACAGGTTTTATTCAATAAAAGAATATCATATATATAGGGACTCTCATCTAGTTTCTAATGTTTCCCATGACCAAAAAAATATTTTATTGAGGAAATAAGAAACAAAAATCACAAAGGGGATCCATTATGAAATTATCCTGCATAATTAACATTCCATAGTATACAAGATTCACATATCACCTACACCTCCAATATCCATCAAAGAGTAAAACCCCTATTTCAACAACCATCAATATGTTCTTTGAGAACCATACATATAAGAAGTGAAGTCATTATGGGTTAATAAATAATTTTCATGATAAGATCATTTACTTAAAGAAGATAAAAATTGAACATTAAGGAGACAAATATTTATTATCCAAACCTTTACCAATTAAATAAATCAATGTATTGATTAATTTGTTTCATATGTACCATATGTGTCTTCTTCATTTAGATCCCATTTTTTAGTTCCAACAAAATAATTGAATAGAGATCTTAAAAAATATCAATCTCTTTCAAAATTAGAAACACCAAAGCCAAAAAACTTTTCAAAACAACCCATTACACGTTATTCATTATATCATTCCAAAATTAATTTCCATGGAACTCATATATTCCAATCATTTTTAATTAAAATTAAAGAATCTACTTATCATCCATTAAAATCGGGCTTTCATTTTTGAAAAAAAATAACCAAAGTTATAAAAACATCCCATTTATTAAAAAACAAAGGATTAAGATCACAATATGAGGCCATCCATGACAAATACGTTTTCCTTCAAAAGGGTTATTTTTTGGTTCAAAATTATATAAAAACGATAAACCAATTTCAACTGGTCCAAACATAAATTGTCATGACCCATCCTTGGGGCTCGTGCTGTGACTACCCCGAAGCCCGACTTCCATAGGCCAAGGGATGACGACTAGCACCAAAGGCATAGATCCGGATAAAAGGGAAGGCATTGACTTTATATATGTAAAGAAACACAATAGAGTACGCAATCTGAAGTAACCACTAAGTAAACTGAGTACAATGTAAGTGCTAGAATGTAAATCTGCCAGAATACAAACCCAAATGAAATTACAGTAAAACAGAAAAGAAAGAACAGTTGTAGTAAAGTAACCACTGAGTCGTCCTCTAGATATCCCACCTGAAGGGTGGGTACAAATGATCTCATCAACTCCTCGGGTCTGACCGTCCGCTCCATGTACGTCCCGCCAAGTGGTCAACCTCTAGGTACCATCCCACTCCACAAGTCTCTACCTCGATTAGTGTTGTATGTCGTCTGCGTCCAACACAACGTAGTGCAGGCATAGCCCGTACATGGGTGAGTATACGATACTCAGTAGTGACCCAGAGACCCCTGAAGGTCTCCAATAATCTACAAAGGATAAACCACAAAGGAAAGATACAAACACAAAGTATCAAACATCTCTACTTAGGTATATTCCCATACATATACCTAAGTCATCAATTCCAGTTCAGCTCCAACTCACGAGCCCAAGTTCAATCCAGTCCACACAGGAAAGCACAACCCTGTCCAGACAGGAAAGGAAGTCAATCACATTGATGATAATGACTGAAAGTCATGACTCAGCTCACACAAGAATACTATTCATGAAGAGGGGTGGAGATAATAGATGTAGCCTCGGAATCATCTCCCCTACCGAACCCACATAGGATCCAAGTACAGTAGTTGTCGTTGCCGAACCCACGTTGGATCCAAGTAATGTAACCATCGCTGTCGAACCCACGGAGGATCCTAGTATAGCCATCATCGCTGCCAAACCCATAGAGGATCCCAGTTCAATCGTCCTCACCATCGAACCCACGTAGGATCCATGTATAGTCGTCATCACTTCCGAACCCACGTAGGATCCCAGTACAGTCGTCATCATCGTCTTTGTTGTAGCCACCACTAGGGTTCCCGCACACAGCACGCTCTATTCCCGGAGGTTCTGCTCCACGAGCCAAGAGGGTCGATACTTCAACTGTCAGAAATTTCAGAGTTGATGTATCCCAAATTTTCGTCTCGTCAATAGGAACTCAGCACGACAGACGGCGCGTCAATCGGACGCCCAGTCTGAGAGATAAAGGCTTTTCTGTTCCATGGTCCCATTTACAAATACGCTTGTTTCTAACCCGATCGATATCCATAGTCATCCAAAACTCACTTAGAGTATCGCAAAAGAACCGCCTCGTCGAAGGGATCTCAACGCAATAGACGGCGCGTCAATCGGACGCCTGATCTGTGAGTTATTAGCCTTTTAGTCCTGGGGGCCTGGTTGGTTTTGTGTAAGAACCAACTCGACCGTATCTCAACTGTATCATAAACTCCCATGGGTTATACACAAAGAAAGTGTTTCTCAATGTGATTACCAACACCACTGATAGTTCATGCAACCGACGTCCAGTTTGAGAGTTATTAGTATTTCTATTCCAGGGGCCCGGTTGGATTTCGGTACAATCCAACCCAGCCATACTCCATCTGCATCCAAACCTCAGGTGAATTATACCAAAAGGACAGTCTCATCAAGAGGAATCCAACAAAGTCGAAGACACATCATTCGGATGTCCCGAGCTCAAGTTATAACTCTTTCCGCTCCGATGGGTTGGTTGGTTTTGGGTTCAAACCATCCCGACTATATGTATACTTCGCCGAAACCTTGAGTGTAATATACCAAAACGACCTTCTCGATAAAAGGAATCCTACTCAGCTGACGGTGCGTCGATAGGAGGTCCCCAAGTCATGTTACGGGCATTTAACTGAAGATAGTCTGAAAATAGGGGGTATGGGCCCGGTCCGACCTAGCTCAACACCCCCCAGGCGGCCCGAACTGGGTCGACCCGACCCGAGTCTGGGTCTGGCCCGGTTGGGTGCAGTCCAGTTGGCGCAGCCCGGCCCAGCTGGGGTGGCCCAGCCTGGTGCTGGCGGCCTGACCCTGCGCCGGCGGCCAGACCCGACTCCGGCGGCCCGACCCGGCTCTAGCAGCCCGGCCCGACCGACGTGTTCCGGTCCACACGACCCATGTGGTTGGTCGCGTGGCTGGGTGACCAGGGGGGTTACACCCCCTGTTCTTCGGAAATGACCAGCCATTAAGGCCAGCCCTTGGTAACCACAGGACCCCCTCGGGTCCCGCCTCTAGGAGGCGCCGACGGCCGAAACAGCCGGCCGCCCCTTTGAGTTCTGCCGCGGCCATAGGCCGAAGATCTGTTCGACCGGCGCAGCGCGACAGTGACACGCCCCTTGGCTGTGGATCGGAAGTGCCATGGTTCTGCTATACTCCGCACGACATGCCAGTGCCGCACCTTTGTGGTGAACCAACAATCAAGCGTTGACCATCCGCTCATGATCAGCCTGGCCCGACCGGTTCTTCGCAGTCCGCCTCCATCATCCATAATCAACAAAACGAAAGGGGATGTGTTGGACCATGTTCATATGGTCCGAGACCTTCCTCGTCAAGATGATATCATGTGACCATATGATACTCGAGAATTGAAGAACGACGATGAACAGTATTAAAACCCGAAAACAACTACCATGACCACAAGGTTCGTCGTTAGATGAAAATATCGCGAGAGGGTGCACGTCGGCTCGTTGACGTCATATCAAGGGAGGATATAAAGGTTATGATGATTTTTGGCGCTCGTCCCTTCCACAAGCCTTTGATCCCGGCTCGAGGGTCGTTCGTTGGAGATCCAGCAGAAGGAGAACTGTTCTTCATGAAGAGAACGTCAGAGTTGTTCTTCGTTGGTGAGGGATGAAGCTCCCCTCCAAAATCTCCAAACGCTCCACCACCAAATAAGTGACAACCCCCCAATATAAAATTAATGCTCTCCCATTTATTAACCGTTCCAAGCAAATCAAAACAATTCAAACGAATTGATGACACCACATATTAATTAATTAAGTAATAAATTAATTGTGTTGGCTTTCGTAAAGAGAGGGAGGTGGAGAGGCTCCGCATAATTAATGGGAGGTGTTCTCAATATATTAAATGCAAGATATGATTAAAGGGGTTAAAGGTATTTTTGGGAAGGTGAAGAGTTAAGGGTTCTTGTGGGCCCCACCACACTAAACCCTCCCATGGGAGGTTAGGTGGGTGTGCGCCCCACCTCTAACTCCCCCATTGTAGGATAAAAACCACTTTCCTTCAAGAAAATTTGTACACAACAAATTTTATTTATTTTATTCTAAATCCCCAATATAAAACCTCAACCCGTTGAAAACGCAACTACGGCAGAGGTTCCCCTAAACAATTACCGGTGCTGCGAGTTCATTGGGGCCCTTATATTTCAATTCCGAACACCAGTTCAAAAGATAGAAAAACCCGCTCGTTCGTTTACTGAACGTACCTGAGCTAAATTTTGTAAATTGATTCTAGGCACACCGGAACTCGAAATCAAGTGGCATCAAAATCCACATACTCGTAAAATTCCAAGGAATTTAAGAAAAAAATTCCTTGAAATTTCCAAGTATTTACATTACTCCCACCTTGGGGCTTTACATCCTTTTAAAGGTACAACACAAACTAGGGAAACTAAAGGAGGTACCGAGCATGCATCTGAGCCTCCCTCTCCCATCTTCCCTCCTAGAGGTTCTTGGGCTGCCAGCGAAAGAGCACAAGAGGAATCGACTGTCCTAGTAGGACCCACTCCTTTCGATCCTCAACCTCTACTGAAACCTCGTGAATGTCACCCTATCATCAATGTCCAGCTCTCTGTGATCGATGATGATGGTTAGGTCGTGCACACATCTCCTCAGCTGAGATATGTGGATGACGTTGTGCTCCTGGTGCAACTGAGGTGGAAAGGTCAAGTGCTAAACCACTTTTCCTAACCTGCTGAGGACCTAGAAAGGTCCGTTGAACCTCGGAGATAACTTGCCGCCTCTGCCACATCCTCGTAGACCTCATTGAGATGAGACTCGTAAGAAAACATGGTCTCCATCCTCGAACTCTAGTGGTCTCTGTCTCCTATCAACATAGTATTTCTGTCTGCTATGTGCAGTCTTCATCCGCTCCTGGGTGATTTTCACCTTCTCAGGTAGCCTCAAAATGAGCACACTAGTCAACCTCTACCTCAGCTCCTGAAAAGCTCAGCTAGCATATCCCTGACCACACAAAGGGTTTTCTCCTTCTTCGCCAATTTTAAAAGCAGTGCAACAACTCTGGGGAAGTCTGGACGACTCATGAGTGATTGACTTCACCCACTTATGCATGATTCCATATTGTGCTGCCTGGGGTTTCCTTTTTCCCAACCAAGGAAAACCCATCCCAACATTGTAGGTAATTCAAAACCTTTTTTCCTAATATATTTAATCTATGTATGAACTGTGGTTGTCCAATCCATACCCAAAATAACATCGTAAGGCCTTGATACTACAACCAAGAGGATCCAACCGAAACTCTCACCTCAAGGGTCAGATCACACCATCTGCATAAACGTTATTATCGAGTCTCCTCCCAAAGGTATCTCTAGATGTGAGGGTCAATTCAAATGAATAACAAGAAACTCGAGGTATGGGACAAGATTCGTGGAAGGAAAGGATGATTCATATCAATGTCCATTTCTATGGAACCTATTAGTAGACACAGTCGTACCTCGAATCATTCCTAGAGCCCTTGGGTCACACTTCTTGACGGCATGCAGCTACTCTCTACCCTTTCCCTCCTACTCCCTATGTCTGGCGGGGACTACAAAAGTGGGTGGTTGTAACATGTTGAAATGTACACCACCTCATGCTACTCTCCCAACTCTGCTTCCACGTCTGCTGCTCTGCAGATTCATCTGTCCTTAACACTTCCTCTAATTGAAATATTTTACACGTCCTAGTCTCTGAGACTGGCGAAAGTTTCCTACTTTCCCACTGCTAACCTTCACTGGTTGAATCCACCCAGCCAAAGAATTCTCAACCACAGAGGTTTTCTCTAGTACCCTAACATAAGTAGGAATGAATAGAAGAAAGGTGATGGCTAGAAAGTCCTTAAACACACCTCGCTCAGAAGTCCGAGCCCTGAAGCACTAATCATATCGTAGTCATCAAGTACCAGGAAAGATCAGTACACCTAGATGATTACTCCACTATTGACATGTTGTCCTGCCGAAGCTGTATAAGCTCTAGAAAACTCTCACCCACCTCCTCAAGCCAGACCTTAGCCACCTATGAGTCGGGCTTGCTTCGGAACCTGAGGGGTATCTGATGCTGAAACACATGTAAGATACTAAACCTTCATGTGTCATCTACCAGTACCGCCTGTTTAAACTACTGAGAAACAGGTAGTGATATAGCTGGAACACTACCCGAAAGTAATATTCTTAGGCATCGGTCCACGTACCAAAGCCTTATTACTATACGGACCAACTGCATGGTCACTCACTGGGAAACACCAGTAGCCAAGATCACCATCTTCTCTACTAGTGTCTATACTAGGTGTAGAACTCTTGAAATCGCCTCCATCCAGTCCACTGCTGCCTGGGAATCTGTCTCACCTTGTAACCTTAGAATCCTCTTCTTCTAGAACTCATGCAACGTGCTCTGTTAGGATGGACCATCTACTAGTACAGTTGGTGGAATTTGTTGCCTAATGGGTGGTGGTGCTGCTGGTACACCGCCCGAAGGTTCCAACATAGAAAGAGGGTCATGTACGGGAGTATCATCACTCGGTGGGCCGTCATCGAGTACTCTCTCAAAACCCCAACTGACTGTCTGCGTGGAGATATCCTGAATAGATGCGACATGATCAAACGATTATAACCTGGTTAGCTGACCTGGTTTGAGATAACATAAAGAAAACTTTTGGGAACACACACTCAATCATTGTTTTCGTTCACTGAGTTAAAAATTAGTATTCAGGGTCCTAGTGTATAGATACGTCGGCCGCCGCACCAACACCGGACTCCCTGAAATGAAAACCACACTTGATACCCTTAACACTATTTCTTCAAAGAAAGGAAATATCAGAGTCCTAACTTCTGCTGTAGAACCGACTCCTCTGATACCAATATTTCATGACCCATCCTCGGGGCCCAAGCCGTGACTACCCCATGCCTGCCATCCATAGGCCAGGGGCTAGAGACTAGCACCAAAGGCGTAGATCCCTATAAAAGGGTAGGAATTGCCTTTATATAAGTAAAGAAACACAACAGAGTATGCAAGATTAAGTAAACACTAAGTAAACTGAGTACAAAAGTATGTGTGGTAAAGTAAATGGGCCATAATACAAACCCAACTGAAAGTAAAGTACAACAGAAAAGAAATAACAGTTGCAGTAAAGTGAACCAGCAACCCCTGAGTCGTCCTCCGGATATCCGACCTCAAAGGTGGGTAAAATGATCTCGTCAACTCCTCAGGTCCAGCTGTTCGCTCCGTGTACGTCCCACCAAGTGGTCCACCTCCAGGTACCATCCATCTCCACAAGTCTCCACCTCGATCTGTGTTGTATGTCATCTGCATCCAACACAACGTAGGGCAGGCATAGCCGGTTCAGGGGTGAGTATACAATACTCAGTAGGGACCCCGAGACCCCCAAAGGACTCCCAGAATCCACAAAGGATAAACCACAAAGGAAAGATAAAAATACAAAGTATCAACCAACTCTACCTAGGTATATGAAAATACATATAACTAAGTCATTAATTCCAGTTTGGCTCCAACTCACGAGCCAATGTTCAAATCAGTCCACATAGAAAAGCACAAACATGTCCGCACAGGAATGCAAGTCAATCACATCAATGATAATGACTGATAGTCAAGACTCATCTCACATAAGAATATTATTCATGAAGAGGGGTGGAGATGATAGATGTAGCCTCTGAATCATCTCCCCTGTCGAACCCACGTACGATCCAAGTACAGAAGTCGTAACTGCCGAACCCACGTAGGATCCAAGTACAGTAACCATCATTGTCGAACCCACAGAGGATCCTAGTACAGTCGTCATCGCTGCCAAACCCACGGAGGATCCTAGTATAGTCCTCCTCACTGTCGAACCCACGTAGTATCCAGGTACAGTCGTCAACACTGCCGAAACCACGTATGATCCAAGTACAGTCGTCATCGTCGTCGCTGTCGTAGCCATCTCTAGGGTTCCCGGACACAGCACGCTCGATTCCGGGAGGGTTTGCTCCATGAGCCAGGAGGGTCGATACATCAACTGTCACAATTTCTAGAGTTGATGTATCCCAAATTTCTTTCTCTTCAATAGGAACTCAATGTGACAGACGTCACGTCAATCGGACACCTGGTCTGAGAGATAAAGGCTTTTCCGTTCCAGGGGTCTGGTTAGAAATACGAAAATTTCTAACCTGGATGATATCCATAAATATCCAAAACTCACTTAGAGTATCTCAAAAGAACTGTCTCGTCGAAGGTGTCTCAACGCAACAGATGACACTTCAATCGGATGCCTGATCTGTGAGTTATTAGCCTTTTAGTCCCTGGGGCCCGGTTGTTTTCATGTACGAACCAACCCGACCATATCCCAACATTATCCTGAACTCCCATGGGGTATACTCAAAAGAATTTTTTCTCAACATGATTACCAACGCCGCTGATGGTTTGTCCAACGGACGTCCGGTTTGAGAGTTATTAGTATTTCTGTTCCAGGGACCCGGTTGGATTTCGGGTACAATCCAACCCGGCCATACTCAAACAGCATCCAAACCTCAGGTGAATTATACCAAAAGAACCGTCTCGTCAAGAGGAATCCATCAAAGTCGACATCATGTCATTAGGATGTCCGTAGCTCATGTCATAACTATTTCTGCTCTGAGGGCCCGGTTGGTTTCAGGTTAGAACCAACCCGACCATACGCATACTTCGCTGAAACCATGGGTATAATATACTGAAAAGACCATATCTATCCAAGGAATCCTATGCAACTAATGGAGAATCGATCAGAGGTTCACAACTCATGTTATGGGCATTTAACTGAAGATAGTCTGAAAATTGGGGGTATGGGCCCGGTTCGACCTGGCCCAACACCCCTTGGGGCGGCCCGAACTGGGTCGACCTGACCTGGGTCTGGCTCCGGCCCGGTTGAGCACGGCCTGGCCCAGTTGGTGCGGCCCGGTTGGTGCGGCCCGGCCCAGCTGACGTGGCCCGACCCGGTCCGGCCGACGTGGGCTGGTCCACGCGACCCACGCGGTTGGCCGCGTGGTTGGGAGACCAGGTGGGGGGTTACACCCCCCCTATTCTTCATAAATGGTCGTCCATTAGGGCCGGACCTTGGTAATCGCTGGACCCCCTCGGGTCCCTCCTGTAGTTGGCGAAGGCCGCCCCTTTCAGTTCCGACATGGCATTAGGTTGTGGCTCTGTTCGACAGGCGCGGCGCGATGGCGCCGCACCCTCCGCCGGGGCCAGCCCTGGTCGTGGCCCTCATAGCTCTGATGTGGCACGTCGGCGCCACTCCCTTCCACCATGTCTTGAATAATAAGTGGTCCGGATCTACTCCACATGCGACGACGGTGTTGCGCCTTTGTGGCGCCTCGACAATCAAGCGTTGACGATCCGCTCAGGATCGGCCCGGCCCGGCAGGTTCTTCGTAGTCCGCCTCCATCGTCCATAATCAACAAAATGAAAGGGGAAGGGTCAGACCATGTTTGTGCGGTCTGAGCCCTTCCTCATCAAGATGATATCATGCAGCCAAATGAAACTCGAGAATCGAAGAATGATGATTAACGGTATTAAAACCCGAACAAAAAAACCCCTACCTCGTGGTTCGTTGTTCGATGACAATATCGCGAGAGGGTGGACGTCGTCTCATTGACATCGTCGCAAGGGAGGAGACAAAGGTGACAACGATCGTTGGTGCTCGTCGCTTCCCCAAGCCTTCGATCTTGGCTCAAGTGTCGTTAGTTGGAGATCCGGCAGAAGGAGAACTTTTCTTCGTGAAGAGAACGTCATAGTTGTTATTCGTTAGTGAGGGATGAAGCTCTCCTCCAAAATCTCCAAAGGCTCCACCACCAAATAATTGCCAACCCCCCAATATAAAATTATGGCTCTCTGATATATTAAACATTCCAATAAAATCAAAACAATTCAATTTAATTTTTAAAACCAAATATTTATTAATGAAGTAATAAATTAATTGTGTTGGCTTTCCTAAAGAGAGAGAGGCGGAGAGGCTCCACATAATTAATGGGAGGTGTAGTCAAAATATTAAATTCCAGGGAAGATTAAATGATTTATGTGGAATTATGTGGAGGTCAGGAGTTAGGGGTTCATGTGGGCCCCACCACACTAAACCCTCCTATGGGAGGTTAGATGGGTGTGCGCCCCACCTCTAAATCCCCCTTTGTAGGATAAAAACAACATTCCTTAAATAAAATATGTACACAACAAATTATATTTATTTTATTCTAAATCCCAAATATAAATCCTCAATTCATTAAAAACGCAACTATGACAAAGGTTCCCCTAAGAAATTATCGGCGCTACGAGTTCATCGATGCCCTCATATTTCAATTCCGAGCATCGATTCAAAAGATAGAAAAACCCACTCATTCGTTTACTGAACATACCTGATCTAAACTTCATAAATTGATTCCGAGCACACCAGGACTCAAAATCATGTGCTGTTAAAAGCCACATACTCGTAAAATTCCATAGAATTTAACAAAAAAATCCCTTGAAATTTTTGGGTCTTTACATAAATTAACATAACAAATAAATCACAAGAAGAATAAATTACATAGAATCACAAACATGGAATATAATGGTTCAAAACAAAATGAATCTGAGATGATTCTCCTTAGAAGGTGGACATATAATCATGAAAGGGGGTCTTGGGATAAGTTATAAGAGATTTTAGAACCAAAATTCCATTTCAAATGTTCTCTGTTAAATGTATTTATAGGATTCCATATCTTTTAAGAATAATGAATCAATGGAATAAGAGGTATCAAAGGAAATGATGGGAAATACATACTTGGATAGGTTCACTATTTTGAACATCTCTTTGATCTAATATGAAATGATGTTGGGAGATCCAACATCGCTCAAGGTATCTCATGGTTTGAGTGGGTTGTTTATGATTGAGGGATAATATAAAACAGAAAAAATAAGGGTTATAGGTTGAAATAACCATGTTACTAGGAAGATTAAAACGTCATGTGATCCCACCTACTAGATGGTGGATCCCCACCAGCGATTCAGTGGTATTGATAGAAATGTTGTATCGACTATCCAAACACCAGTTGGCTGATAGCCCTACTGATAATCTAGTGGAATTCACTACTGATTTAATGGTAATCATGCATCATTTCCAGATATAGGTTCAAGTCCATGACTACTATGAAGGTCTTGGTCATTATCCAACCACTCTAAAAACCTAATATCAAAATTATAAAGTGGTTCATTGATGCCAGTGATACTAAGAAGTTACAATTCTCCCAATAATATCACTTTCTATCCCGACAAATATTCTAGTCCAAAACATTGAAACTACGAGCTAGAATGAACCTCCATAACCAACTCATGAGGTAAGAAGTTCATGAAACATAATAATACTTTCCCAAGAAGAGAACCACTAGGAAAAAAAATTAATTGAAACCAAACATTACAAAGAGTCAACATCATTCAAACCCATTACATGCCTCAAAATGAAACAGTGATGTCGCTGATGAGAGTGAAAATTCCGAGAACGATATAAGACATATCATATGTCTCCCCACAATTTAATGATTCACCAAGATGGTGGCACGTGATAAATATATCTACCATGGACATGGCACTTCATCCAAATAAGATACCTTTAATGAAAAAAACAATTCATAGATAGATTTTGTATTTGAAGGATAATTATTTATTACATTATTGGTCACTAACCAACCTGTGTCGACCATGAACTTGTCAGCCAAACTAGTCTGTGACATGTCCCAAGGGGCGTTCATGATCTCCACAGGATGGAAACTAGTTTTGGGCACCAAAATTTAACTATTGGAAATTATTTGACACAGGTTGAAAAGATAAGCAAATAAATAATTTTTTTTGATAAAAATACAAACTAGTAGTATAAATAAAATGAAACCTTCACCTACCACCACGTGACATTCAAGGATAACACCCAACCAATGGCCGACCATGCTCCAATAATGAGAAACTCATCAAAGAATACCTCATCTAAATAAATCTGTATCTAAAAGGATAAAATAGGTGTGGGCTTCAAAAATGCTCAATATGGTTGCCAAGGTAATCCACAAAATCCAAGAATCTCGATTCCCAAAACAATCCAGTGACACAATATTGAAATATAAATATAAAATTGGGGTTTCCACATATTAAAATAAACAACATGTTTTTGTCATTTAATAATCCACCACACGCAAAATATGAGTTCCAAAATCATTTTTCATTTTATTAACTAAACCTAAAACAATGTATACCAAAGTTAAGCTAAAGTAGAACAAGTAAACAGTGTAAGATGGTAATAAACTTGTATAACTGAAATTGAACAAGAAATGAAAATAATACAGTAAACATGTTTGACCCTAAACATCCTAAAAGACCTCGGGATGTACTCCTTTCGAAACCACCTGACAGAATATGGTGAAGCACCTAAGCCTATAACCAAATGGCCACCCTAAAACTGACCAAATCCATTGACGAAGCTCTCCTGGCGTAACAACTAATACATGGGGTACCAGCTCATCTAATCGGGGTTGATCAACAACTATCACACGATCATCTAAAAGACATCCATGGTAGTATTAGTAATGTTGTGTAAGTAGGAGGACCACCCACGTCTGTCCCTCTTTACCATGATTTCCCCGCACTCTCCTACCCTAAACATGGACACTCTATATGATAACCCATAAAGGGATATCCCCTTATAGAGGCACCCCAAAAATATATATACATCCATATTTATGTCATATCATCAAAGGTTCCAACTGGTTAATCATGCCATAAGATCATCAAATCCATTTCAAACAATTTCAAAAAAATATAATAGTTGTTAAATGGGCACATAGTAAACAGAACCCCATCTTTTCTAAGGATCAACAAAAGTATTACACTATTGTGGAATGTTTCAAATGAACCTTTAATAGGACATGTCCAAAATTATTACTGAAAACGTCATAGAAATACCACCACTTCTTTTACGTAGATAAAAGGGAATATTCCCAAGTATTTCATTTCAAACCATTTTAGAAACCACACAAAGAACGCAGCGTCTTTTAGAAAGAAAGAATAATTTTCCCAAAATTAAAATTCCCTTTCAAAGAATACCCAAATGCACATCAACACACTTATCACTCATGAGTCACATTGCAGACGTCATTTAATAAATCATTCAATCATTTAGTAAAAAATTAAAAAGGACCAATCAATGGATTTCATCATGATCCCACAAAGTCACATGTATATTCAATTTTAAAATCAAATTCATACCCAAATTATTAAGAAAAAAATACTATCTCACAATTCAAAAACTAACTCACACAACATTCATACCCAAATAAACTATTTTCACAACTAAAGAAATCACTTCACCATTAAATATACCATTATGAAAAATAATTAAAAAAAGAAGAAACTCATGGACTAAAACACAAAAACGTACTCAAATATTTATTATGACTAAATAAACTTCTACGCCACTCCAAAACACAATTTCAAGTAATTTCATAGTTAAATACACTACTTTTACAGTTCATCAAAACACTAGTATAGAGCACACTGTAGGTTTTCATAAAAGAATTCACCCCACGTCATATAAAATTCAACAAGGATAAATCTCTCATCTTAAACATCCATGAAAACTATGTTCACACTAAATAAATTAACCAAATAATATGATAAATTAATTTGGTTGGATAAATCATTCATCAAGAAATGTTAATGCACAAAACTACCTACAATAATGAGATAATTCTCTCAAAAAATATTTTAATAATTCTAACTAGTATAAAAATAATACAATGAGTTGTATAAAATAATTTCGGAGGTGGTAATGGTATTTCAAAAAATTATTTAAAACACACAAGTGCCATAGGTCATGCGGGAAAGGAAAAATTCAGAAAATGTCTACCTCAAAGGTGTGCAAACGTGATGCCCCTTCTGTGGAAGGTTGAACTGATCCCTACGGTCATGTATCACACATTAACAAAATGATAAAAACACATTTATTAAGACATGTACAATAGGGTTTGGATAAATCGAAGGAAACCCCCTAAAAAATGAAAAAAAAATGCACCGATGGAGGGGTTCATGGTCAAAAAAAATGTTGGTTGGAGGAGGCCTGGCCGTAGCGCGGGAGCCCAGAATGCGGAGGCCGGGGTGTGAAGGACTGGGTCATGGGAGTTCGGGGCATGGAAGGTCGGAGTTCTAGGTGAGGGCTGGAGAGGCTAGGAAAGTTCGGTGCTGGGGGACGAGGGTGAGGGTCAAAATGGTAGGAGAGGGTGAGGCTAGGAACACAGAAGGGGCCAAAGGCGAGGGCTAGGGCCTAGTTATGCGGAGGGGGCGAGAGGTGTGGGTGAGGGCCTGGGTACAGGGTTCTAGTGAACAGAATGGGAAAAAGATGGGGGCGGGGGTGAAGCAGGTATACTAGGTTTTCTTTTTTTTCATTTTATTTATATAATAATATTAATATTAATAAAACCAATAATAATAATAATACCATTAATACAATAATAATCTTATTAAATATAATTTTAATAATTTTTCTTCAAAAGAACAATAACAACAACAACAACAATAATAATAATTTATTAATAATTATATTAACTACATTTTTTAAATAGTAAAAATATTATTAAAAAATAATAAAAATATAAACATTATTATCAACACAATAATAATATCATTATGATGTTTTAAATAATTTACTTATATTAATTACATAAAACATTTTTTATTTTAGACCTTATACATTTTTAGGACACCTGAGCCGACTGCGCGGCTACAGCCAGTCGCACAGTTACAGTGCATGTTTATTAAAACTTGTAAAATTATTAAACTATAAAACAAATTAAATCGAGTCTTGACCCAAACATTGTCACGAGAACTCGGAGCCAAGAAGTAATAAAATAATATAGTTGGGGTGTGACATTATATAACAATCTACACCAGAATCATATAGTTCTAGTATCTTTAAAATCATAAACATATAAAAATGATTTTAAAATGAACTATATCCTCTCCCACATATTTCATCATAACTACAAAAAATTTTATCAATATCATAATTAATACATTTCTTTATAATCTAATTAAAAGGAAACATATGAATTGATAAGCTCAAATGATCAATAAGGGTAAAAATGTGATATCAATGATCACATGATAATAACATGAGATAAGGGGTATGAGAACATGATAATAACATTTTAAAACCACACCCTTCATGTCAAATATAATAATCATGAGTCATAGATGAAATCATGGATGTTTATAAGATCGGAATACTAATGTAATCTAATAACATGAGGTATGATATCATAACATAATCATAATAAATAGATTGATAGAATAAACAGTCAGTTATAACTATGTGAACATGTATAAATAGAAACATCCTCCATAATTTAGTATAGCACATGAAGTAAAAACCCTGAATTAACTTATGGACATCAAACTTGGACTATGCATAATATTATAGACATGAAATCTATGTCCACTCATAAACATATGTACATGAAAACATGGTCCACACATAATCTTATAGATTTAAAATCTAGGTCTATTCATAAACTTATGGGCATGAAAATTATGTCAAGGCATAATCATATGGGCATTAAAGTCAGATAAATCCATAAAGTTATGAATATGAAATCTGGTACACACATAAAATATTTAACCTAAGAGTTATAAATCTTTTCCAAATAAACTAATGGGATTTAATTTTTCTAACCAATACATGATCATAATTTATTCATATAAATTCTATAAGATCATAAATCATTAAATTATAGAGAAATCCCTTGAAAATAGCTATAATTCATAATAATATAATAATAATAATAATAAACCATGAGAAATAGTAATGATGGTATCGTTTGATCATATACCCTGTAAAATTAAGTAGCATCAAGTGATGTTACCACAGATGAAAAATTCCTGTAAAATATTACTAGAAAATTTATTTTGGAGAATATCCTCTTCATATTCATATAAGCTTTTTAAATCATAAAAATTTCATAAATAGTAAGGAAAATATTTTTACTAAAAATATTATTGGAATCTTGTAGTTTAAAATTAATATAATTTACCATTCATGAAATTGATAAACAATTTCATGTGGTATACATTGAAATAAAACATTCCATTCAAACATTTGTAGATAATTTAAAAACAAGTTTATTATTCAGAAATAGAAAAGAAAATTCTATTTAAACTATTTTCTAAAAATTAAAATAGGGGTAATAATTAATTTAAGAAATAATAATATAACTGTAGAAACATTATTTCAAACACATTTTTGAATGAATGTATATGGAGGAAATAATCTTTTGACTAAAGAAAGAAATAAAGTAGGCTTTCCCTTAAAAACATTATTTCTATATCATTTGTACATAAAGTGTGTAAAAAAATTATATATTATCAAGGAATAACTAGGGGAAAATAATATTAAATATATTTATAATATAAGGATCATATAATTTCTACAATGGAAATTAAAGAATAAATAATCCTGATTAAAAATATAATTGAAATGTAATTCACTTACTACTTTTGTAACATTAGAATCAAAAGCCCCATAAAATTATAAATTTATATTAAACAAAATCTATCATAAAAATAAATAAATTCTTCATTTAACATTTTAAAGGAATTTTATATACACCTTTGGAAATAATATTGGTTTATAAAATAACTTATGTTCTGAAAGAGATGATTTGGGATGTAAGAATTCGTTCCTCGAGTTCCACATGATTTGAAAGCACTGTAACATCATGTATAATAAATTTATGTTTATTATAATTATATAAAATAAATTTCTTAAATATTTATAATATAATATATTATTTCTTTATAGTATTTCAACACCAATTTAACAAAAATTTCATATTAAAATCATGATTTTCAGTTGATAACTATTTTCTTTTTCATGATAATTTTGGTTTGTTAATTTTAGTAATTAAAAATTGATCATGGTTATCCAATCACAAAAATATTTTTAAATATATAAATATCATTTAAATTATATATATATATATATATAGTCATTCATAAGAGTTATTGGAAGAAAAATGAGTTACATTGTTCATAAGGATGATATTTAGTTTGTATGCGGGAATGATGTTTTTACATTTTTGTGGATAGAATGAAAGATATTTAAAATAATAATTCATATTTAATGAATCATTATAATGTAATATATATCTTTTATATCAATTAAATCTATATTTATTACCATCCATGTAAAATATAAATGAAATATAAATCACATCACTTCATGCAGGTGGCAGTCCACACGTATTGATGAGAGACGTTATCATTTTTCAACAGATTGTATGGAAGGAAGGTATATGTAAAATAAAAATATAGAAGTATAATTATTTGATAATTATAATATATAATTATTAATCCCATCATAATACCCATCGATCAAATATGCAGAGGAAAAATGATTTGTATTGTTGTGTAAATGTGGTAAGACATATGTATATACGCACAATACATTCACTACCCATTTGATGAGAGAGAGATATATAATAATTATTTCATAATAATCATAAAATTTCATTATATTTAAAAAAATTATTATATTACATTATGAAGAATACAAAAAAGTTATATGTTTTAATGAAAAAGTGAAAATGATAGTGATCGGTTTATGTGATTAACTCTTATTTGAAAGAACACCTTTAAATATCCTATCAAGGATTCTAGGTTTTGTCTTTTGGGAATATCAAAACCCCTATAATTTAAATAATTATATTTTGGGGGTTTTTTATAGGTTTTTTTCAATATATATGGGTTAAAAGGTCTGAATAGGTCAAATGGTGGTTTTCTTTTATATTTGATGTGAGGGGAACTTTTAGAATTTATTAAAATATTAAAATATAAAAAAAATAATTCACAATATTAATTCTTTCAAATTTCCATATATTCTAATTTAATATAATATGTGGTTTTATTCCCATCAACTAAAAAAGTATAGGTTTATGTGGTGTTTATACATTATCTTTTGATTTATCCAATTAGTTAACTTATTTCAACATTAATCGTGGTAACGTGTTTTTCACACATAAAGGGTTATAATTTTAAATACCAGGTTTAAATTGGAACATAAATATCCGTGTAATTGAATTTTACACATAATATTTTCATCTTTATTCTCTTATAATATATTTATTTTTAAAAATATATATATACTTTTGATAAAGTGGAATTAATGTAAA
Organism: Viscum album; assembly: GCA_963277665.1. NCBI lineage: Eukaryota > Viridiplantae > Streptophyta > Magnoliopsida > Santalales > Viscaceae > Viscum > Viscum album. The sequence continues at coordinate 849,682,785 of OY728119.1, read as the reverse complement.
TTTTGAAATTATTAATTTAATTTGAATTTAAAGACATATAGAAATTTTTATAATTAAAATATAATCCATTTAAACATCACTATTTTTTTATTAATGTAAAATACTCTCATAAAATAATGACATAATTAATTTATATTACATTTATTATTTCTAAAATCATTTATTATATTTATTTTATTAATTGAAAAACAATTATGATGGTGTTGCGTAAGAAATTAAGGTAATTAAATAATTAATAAAAATTATGAAATAGATTTACATCATGATAATAATTTAACTATTCTTAATATATAAATTTATATTCATTCATTACTTTATTTTTTCTATATGTGAACACATAACAGATATTTAAAACTATGTGAGTGACGTTTTTTTTACTTTCATAGATTTAATTATTATATAGGTCATTTTCATCAAAATGTGTCTCTCAAAAAAGTATATTTCAATATTAATTTTAAAATGGAATAATTAGATTCATCCAATAGTAATTTAGATGAAAAATGGTGACCTTAACACTCAGTTTTAAGCTAGAATATCATGATTTACTTTTTATTTAGGTGAATGATTTTACCAAAATTATTATTCTTAATGATGAAAAATTAAAGGGTCTTATTTACATATTTTTACCTCCACCTTAAAAATATGTAATCTATTTTATCAAATTCAAAACCTATAATTGGAAGAAACTAATCTTGAAATATGCGTGAAAAATGACAAAAATACATATTAGTATAATATAGTTTTAAGTAGAAAACTGGATTTATTATTATGCCAAACACAGAATAAATATAAGATAAATGTTAAAAAATTTACTGAATATAATATATATTTATACATAAAATAATTCACCAATTTTATAAATTTATTGTATTACGTCAAACTATATTGTGTACATAAAAAAATATTCCATAAAAAATACCATTTTAAGTATCAAAATGTTTTTATAAAATGTTTTAACATAACATAGATTCCAATGAACTTAATTAGATTATTTATAATATAATAGAGATACTTTTTCCATGAAATAAATTTTAAATATAAATGGGATTTTATACATTATTAAAACCAAAATATTGTTTTAATGAAAATTTTTATTCTCCTCTATTCAATGGAAAATTAATATTTTCCAAAAAACATGAAAAATCATCCTAAGATAATTTTGATATGATGATTTAAAAAATATTTTATATTTTATTAAATAAATTTTTTAATGTTTCTAAAATTAAATATAATATTTAGTTATAAAACATATTTTAAGGAAATATATTTTTTAAGGATCATATGGGATTATTTATTATTTAAATACTAATTTCCTAAGAATAAATGAGTACATTTATATTGATTAAAAACTTTACATAATTATTTCATAATGTGGTTATTCTTATTCATACATGACAATTCAATTGGTGAGATATAATGTTCGTATATAATATCGTTTATCTCATTTAATCTCTGTTTTGAATGTCGTATACACTATAAAACATAATTTTCTTTTAAAATTTTTGGTTATTACATTCCCCCAACCTCCTTTAATAAATTGAATCCTAAAAATTTGATCTTATTCTCGGTAATTAAGGGTTTTATATATGAAAATCCTTTTCATTGAAAACTCACACAGAAAAAAGGTTTAATATAACATCCTCTTGAAAAAAGGAAAAGATAAATATATAGGTCGTATGAAATAACTCCAAAATATTTTTCTGAATAGGATACCATTAGTTGGATTTAAAATTATAGATATGTAATATAAAACTAAATTCCATGTACTAGATTAGTTTGATAGAAAACAAGTTCATGATAGAGTCAAAACCACAAATATTTAAATATATGATTGCTGAAAAGACCATCGATTCATTAGAAGTAATGGTAAAAGTATATATTTAATTTCAACATCATTTTCCTAAAGTTGATAATTTTTATTACTATCAATATAGAGAACATGAAAAAATATAACTACATTATTTATTTACATATATTAAAAAAAAATTCATTCTTGGGTATTGTTTTGATTGATTTCATATTCGTCTATTAATTTAATAAATGAATATTAATGAAAAAAGTTTCGAAGACAATAAAATTAAACTCTAAAAAATCATTATATATATTAAATATTGTATATTTATTCATTTTATCTCCATAAATTAACATAAAGAAAAAAATTTATCACAAGGTAAGATAATTCTTAATATGAATAATCCTTCAGATGATGAAATAAAAAAAATCTGAGAATCCTTAATTATATCAATAACTTTATCATTAAATAATGTTTTACTCTTAAAGGATATATCATACCCTTTATTTTACATCTACAAAATTTTAATTTTATTCTTCCTAAATAATATTTCTTGTTAAATAACTTTTTAAACCTAAAGGTTATACATGCTACAACCTAATAAACTAGTTAAAGATTAGAGTTATATAATAATATTAAAAATTTATAAAAAGAATAAATATATTAATTTAACGAAATTAGAGTGAGTAATGGTATTTAGAATATTTTGAGATTAGATGGTCATTTCAAATATTAGATAAGATCTTAGATAATTACCTTGATGGAATCACTCCTTGAAGTGGGTTCCTTCAGAATAATGGATTTAGGATTCTTTCATGGGACCAGAAGAAACCCGTATTATAAGAAGTATTTTTTATAGTAAAAATAAAAAATAATTAGATATATAATTTAAGGATATTGTTGGTTTGGAATGGTTTTGTAGATGTCCTTTTATAGGTGAGATTGAGTGGTATTTTTTGAAAATTCTGATAACTTAATTTTTATAGGATGACATTTTTTAATTGAAACTGACCCCATAATTCATAAAAACCATGGATGATTGATATTATATACCATATTTACAATCTTATTCTATATTGATAATTTTTATACAAACTTTTAATCATATACTTATATTTTACTTTTTACTATTTTTCAATGTAAGGCAACATTCACCTTGATAACTTATTTTTTTTGTCCACACTTCAAATTGTCCCTCTTACTTAATTTTGATGTCATAGTTAAAATTTTGAACTTCATTAAATATAATATAAATATTATATATGTTATATTTAATGATACATGAAATTAAAAAATACATGGAAAAACATTTTTTTTAAATATCATTTTTAAATTTTTAGTGTTCTTAATATTATTTCATATCAATTAATCTTTAAAATAGTGTTAATATATTAACTTTCAATTTTAAACATTGAATTTTTATATATTAATCCTTAAAAATTATAAATTTTATTTTTTTAGATAACACTAGAGAACACTGAGCAAAAATAATTAGATGATTAAAATATCAATTTTGCATTAAATAATTTTAATCACATCCCATTAAAATTTTATGCCTTATAAAAATATAATTTTATCAATCCATTTATATTAAAATATTTCTTTAAATTTGAAATATTTCAAATAATTATTTAAAAACAATTCTTATTAGTATTACATGTAAGGAGAAAATAAATTTTTTAATAAAAAAATTTATTTTACTTAATTACTCTATACATGAAAATTATATTAATTTTAATTTGTAACTATAAATTATATATATTAAATGTAACTATCTTATAATAGTATATTGTAACATCCCAAGTAAATAAATAGTATTAGATTTTCATATCTATGTCTATTTATGAATTAGATATTTTTTTAGAGGTTTAAAATGAGAATAAATCCAATCTTAAGCATTGAATACTCTAATATTTTTTAAAAGATTGTGTTACCACATTTTGATGGAAAAAAAATTAAAATAAAAAATTTGACAATTTTATAAGCTCTATTAGTCAAAATAAACTTATTCATTTGAATTGGGACATTGAAATTTACTTTGGATAAATTTCTGGTATTTTTCTTACAATGTTCATTTTTTAATGAATAGTGAAAAATACTGCATTTTACTGCATAACTGCCTTTTCATCTAACCTAATTATATGGTAAAATTATCTTTGAATTTGTTTTAGAGTGTAATTAGAATATATTTTTACCATTTAATCTAATGGTTTTCATTATAATTAATTTAACTTCGGAATTCGACATAAACAATTGTCAAACTTTTAATAGATATTGTTTCTTAAAAACATGTTATTTGTTTTGACAGCGGGAATTAATTATAAAATTAATTAATGAAAATTCTATGTTTTGAATTTGGTAAAATTAACAACATTTTTTAATTTGGAATATCAAGTATTCAGTAGGGTGAATTTTTTGTATTGTTTTGAAAAACATCAATTTCTGATGAATAGTGAAACCACTAAGTGGTAGTTAAAAAAACTGATTTTTTTGTTTAAATAAAATTTTTCCACTTCAGCTAATTGAATTTAAAAAATCTTACATACTTGGTTTCCATTAGAAAGTAAAATGTTGTTCAATAGGATTAAAATAATTTTTGGTGAATAGTAACTTTTGAGTTTTACTAACCACGATTAGAGGTAATTAGGGTAATTTAATGTAAAAATAATGTTATAATAATATGAAAATACTTTGGCACATGTACTACACTAATTTTATGAGTCATTTCTGGCCAATAAAATTAATGAGTAAATTTGTGGGACCCCATGGAGCCACTTGGGTAAGATAATGACATTAATACATTTTTATTTAAAGTAAAAATAAAAATGTCACAAACATGTATTGTTTTATTAAAACTATTTTTGAATGGGGTTATACAAGTAATATTTTTAACTATAAATATTATTTAGAAGGATAAAAATATCTCCTAAATCATGATATGTGTTTTATAATTTTTAGACATTAAATAAATAAATTTATTTATGACAGCATGATGATGTAGTGATTACGTCATTAATGAACAATTTAAATAAAATGAAAAGATAAGGTAAAATCTAATACATAAACTTATCAAAAACCTATTTGATGAATGGATTTAGAACCCTTATCACCTTATCCTCTAAATATATCTTTGTGGGACCTTTAAAATCCGAAACTCATTTTTATAATAAAGTAACATTTCATGAATTCCCAAGAGTGCCACTCCTCCCTCTTATAAAAGGCCCACAACACTACCCCCTTACCCACACCTCTCAAGCCATTGTCTTGACCAAAATATGCTCCTATTATTTCTCCACATCCCTCTATTCATCCTAGAAGACTTACCTTAGGCATAAATCTCTTCAAGAAACCCTTTTGGTTCAAACCATGTGAAGTTACCTGATTTAATGGTAATGTCTTCTCTTATGCCCTTTTGTTTTATTTTGCTTCTCTAACCCCCTAAACGCTTTTTTATTTCATTCATTTGTAACAAAACTAGTATAATAAAAATACTAGGATGTTTTTATGAGAATTACATGATTTACACGAAAACACAACTCCGTCTAATTGTTAAAGAACATACTGTTTCTGTGGATGGAGAATTACTGCCTCACGAAATGATGATTGTTCAATGTTCTCTTAACACCTTTCATGGGGGCCATTATGATGTCACTGTATTTATATAAGACATATAATATATTTATGCCCTATTTATTCTTCTGTTTTTTATATTTAAAACATACATTTATGCTTTTCATGTTGTGCAAATGCGATAATTTAATCTAAGGAAGTGTGGACTACCACCCCCTCAAGTGATGTGACTCGTTCTTGACAGACATGGAATTTATAAATAATGTAATTAATGAACTTATGTTACCTATATAACATATATATTATACAGGATTTATAATATATATATGTCTCATATATTTTTAATTCTATTAATATGATAATGAAATGAAAGCAGCGTTCACGCGTATGTACGACCTACCATCTCCATGAATGGTGCATTTCATTTTTTATCTCCAAATGTTATGGAATAGTTTAAAATGCATATATACCAGATATATATGATATTTAAATCATTAATACCATTCTAGAGATGATTTACATAAAACTACATGGTAAGTTCTTTTCAATCAAGTTTATTTTTGACTCACATACCGAATATCGTCAAAACGTATGATATGAACTCACATATTTAACAAATTATCATAACATGATAATATGTGATATGAATTGAATAATAAACTTGAAATGAATTCCTTAATCAATTATAAATTTACCAACGTTTATTATTCCGGAATATAAAGAAATGAACAAAACAAGTCGGACTAGAGGTAAGGGACTTCGTCTCAATCTTCTTTCGTTAACGCATACTTCAACTTATATACGACCTTATTTTATTAGTTGTGTAATAAACCCATTTGAATTTTAATAAAAAAGGAGACATTTTACATGAAGCATTTTACTAAACGACAAAAGGGAATGTTTTTTTCTTAAGTATGTGGCGACAATGACTTCTCCGCCGCCGTGACCATTATTTGAGTTTCGGCTTCCTCTACAAGATATAACTTTTTTAAATGAAAAATAAATACCATTTTTTACTTTTCTTTTATTTTTCTATTGAAAATGGTTTTGATAATGTTTTTTTATATCAATTTTTTATTGATATATTGTGATTGAAATGTGGAAATGTTATGTTTTCTTTATGCAAGTTTTATGTTATATGATTTTGTTATGGTTCTTGGGCGTTGTGTATGAAGTCAGGTGGTTCCGTGATAAACTAATGGAAGGTGAGCCCGAGATAGCTCTCCAATGCATTGGGTAACACGAAGGGGTTAACGATAAGGTTTCTCAGAAGTGGTTTAGGGAATATACTATAATGAGTATTCCAAACGTAACCATGAGGATTACTCCCTACATAAGAATGTTATGAATGCCATAAGTTACCTTTATGTCTTATGATTTCTATGAGTTATTCATAAATCTTATGATTTCATGAGGTATGTTAATGTGATTAAATTTTATGAGTAAATTATGATTTCATTGATTCTTATGTATACATGGACTAATGATTACTTTCCGTAATTTTATATTCCTTACTGAGCTTTTTATGAGCATCCCATGTTTTTTAAATGTTTTTCACAGGTCAAGGGAATGGTAAATTATGTTATGATAGTGTTAAGGATGTGTCAATAAATAATCCATGTTTAAATTTAAATATGTTTCCTTTAATAGGAGAAAATGAATATTGTATTTGATGTAACCACTTTGTTTAAATGTGAAATGTAATTCATGATTTTTTTCTAATTCTTTAAAACTCTGAACCTGATAAGATCCTCAATGTTTATTCTTGAAATAACTCAAGATTAAGTAATGTTTAAGGTTGGGGCCTTATAGTTGGTATCAACGGTCCGTTTTGATGACTTTAGGAGTTAAAATTCTATTAAATGATTATCCAAAACTATTTTTTATAACATTATGGTCAAATTAAAATGATATAGAATTTGAAGATTACCATGTTTCTTCATCTAAGACATGTTTGTTCATAATGGTTTTCTGTAGAGGAAACAGGTAAGCAGTGCTAGGAAGGCATACAGAAGGAAATGACCTTCCGAATCAGCATCCTGAAATAGTTAGAATTGTAACTGAATAGTTTGTTGCAGCAATGATGCAATTGACTCTAGTGAAAAATGGTGGTGGTATCCATGCACGAGATCAGCCAGATCAGCCGCAGAGTAACATGTCAGTGGTGGAACATTTCATGAGGCATCTACCCCCATCAATCAGAGGATCATCTGACCATGTTCTATCTGAAGGGGGGATTAAAGCACTGGAGAATATTTTCGATTTCGTGGGGTGTTCATACAATCAAATGTTTAGTCTTGTTTTTTACCATTTGGAGGGTGAAGCAAATCAGTGGTGGTCTATGGTTAAAAATATCAGGGATACTGATGAGATTGATTCTCTTGACTAGGATGAATTCAAAGGTATGTTTCTCATGAAATATTTTCCTAAGGCAGTTCGACTTAGGATGAAAAAACAATTCTTGGAATTGAGGTAAGAGGATGGCTCAGTGGCTGCTTATGAAGAAAGGTTCACTCGATTGGAAAGGTATGCTCCAAATATTAACCGAGACCCTGATAGTAAAATCAATCGTTTTTACTCAAGATTAAAGCCAAAATATAGAAGGGAGTTTTCTTCTCGTGAGTTCAAAAGTTATGAAATTCTTGTTCGATGTGCTGAGAAGGTGGAAAATGAGTTTTCCGATGATAAAGTGTTCTATGAAAACAAATAAAAGAAGTGACCGAGGTGGCAGGAGAAAGGGAATAATCCTTCAAAAAAGATTGATAGTAAGAAAACTAAGTTCGCAGTTTGTGATAAATGTGGTGAAAAGAATGCTGGGGAATGTCTTTTGAATTCTGTAAAGTGCTTCATATGTGGTGATAGGGGACATAAGGCTCTTGACTGCACTGAAAAAGATCAGGGTAATGGTAAGACCAAGTTATATTTATAGTTAGTGAAATGTTTCAAGTGCAATGAGATGGGTCATTATGCAAATGAGTGTTCGACAAAGAGATCTAATGATGGGAAGCAGTCAGAATACAAGTATAAAGGTTTGGTGAAATCCTTTACAACTACTTTAGGAGATGTTGGGCCATCAAATGAAGTAGTATCAGGTACATTGTATTTTCAAATTATGCCAATGTGTTGTTTGATTTGGTGTCTACACATTCTTTCATATCTGAAGAATTTTCTAATAAATTGGGAATTCTATCTCAATAAATGACCCCTGAACTTGTGGTAAAAACACATGGGAGAAATGATGAGGCAAAAAGAATTTATAAGAATCTTCCTATCCTTATCTGTGGAAAGAACCTACTTGAAAACTTTATTGTTTTACCTCCAGTAGGGTTTGATGTTATCATGGGTATAGATTTGCTCTCTATTTACCATGATAAGATTAATTGTAGAGCTAAAGAAGTTTGCTTTCAGAAATACTTTCAGTTTGTGTAGAATAATGAACCCTTATTGTTGATAACATATCAAGAGGCTGAGAAACTTGTAAAAGATGGAAATAAATGTTACCTTGAACGTATTGTTGAAAAAAAGGAACCGTTTATCTTAATTAAGTGTCAGTGGTAAATGAGTATCCTGATTTTTTTCCTGATGAGTTTCCTAGAATAATACCTAATTGGGAAGTTTAATTTATTGTTGACTTAGTTCCTGATGCTAAGCCAATTTCAAAACCCCATTATTGAATGGAAAAAAATTGAACTTTTAGAATTGGAGGGTAAATTTCAAGATTTATTAGAGAAAGGTTTCATTTGGCCTAGAACATCACCATGGGGTGATCCTATCTTATTTTTTAAAGAGAAAGATGGTTCAATGAGGCTTTGCATTGATTATAGAGCCTTGAATAAAATCACTGTAAAGAACAAATATCCTTTTCCTCAAATCGATGATTTGTTTGATCAGCTCCAAAAAGCTCATTATTTTTCAAATATTGACTTGAGATCGGGGTACCATCAGTTGAAGGTAAAGGAAGCAGATATTATGAAGACTATGTTTCGTACAAGATATAACCATTATGAATTTGTAGTTATTCCTTTTGGGTTAACCAATGCACCTACTGTATTCATGGAACTTATGAATATAATTTTCCATGAGTTCTTGGATAAGTTTGTGGTTGTTTTCATTGAGGATATTTTGGTGTTTTATAATAGTAAAGAGGAGCATGAAAGTCATTTAAGGCTTATTTTTCAAACCTTAAAAGAAAATAAATTATATGGGAAATTCAACAAGTGTGAGTTTTGGTTGCAAAAAATTTCTTTCCTTGGTCACATTTTTTCTAAAGCTGGAATAACTATTGATCCTTCAAAAAAAAGGTTGTTAAAGAATGGCGAAGACCCCAAAATGTAACAAAGATTCACAGTTTTCTTGGTTTGTCAGGCTATTAACGAAGGTTTCTTAAAAATTTTGCATGGTTGTCCAGCCCATTGACTAAGCTAACTCAGAAGGGTTTTTAAGTTTATCTGGAAAAAATAATGTGACGATTGTTTTCAGGAATTGAAAAGAAGATTGGTGAATGCACTAGTTTGGCACTACCTTCCAGGAATGGTGAGTTTGTTATCAACAATGATTCTTCATTAAAAGGACTTGGTTGTGTTATAATACAGAATGATCAGGTAATTGCTTATGCTTCATGTTAGTTGAAAACATATGAGATAAATTACATAACACATGATTTGGAATTAGTTGTTGTTTTCGCTTTAAACATTTGGAGGCATCATTCGTTTGGTGTAAAGTGTGAAATATATACTGATAAAAAAAATTAAAGTATATATTCTCTCAGAAAGAATTGAACATGAGACAGAGGAGATGGCTGGAATTAATCAAGGACTATGATCGTACAATTAATTACCCTCTGGGAAAAGCAAATAAAGGGGCTTATACTTTGAGTCGAAAAAGTAATCCATCATTAACCATGTTATGTTCGGAACATGATCCTTTGGTTAAGTATTTGATGAACTTTGGCATAGAAGTTGTTGGTACAGGATGTTCTTCTGTTTTGTTTCAGGTATTAGTGAAATATTCTCTGTTAAACAAAATTAAGCAAGCACAGAATCAAGACAGTGAGTTGAAAAAAAAGGTAGATCTGGTTTAAAAGGGTATGTTACCTGAATTCAAAATTGATAATGATTATGTTTTGAGATTTAGGAAGATATTGGGTGTGCCATGTGATTCAAATTTGAAGAGAGAGTTGTTATGTGACGATCATAGTTCTCTGTTTTCAGTTCATCCTGGTTGTACTAAGATGTATGTAGATCCTTGTGAGTATTACTAGTGGGATGGAATGAAAAGAGATATTGTTGATTTTATTGTGAATTGTTTGACTTGTCAACAGGTTAAAGTAGAGTGGCAGTTACCGAAAGGGATTCTTCAGCATTTACAAGTGCCAGAGTGGAAATGGGAGAAAATGTCCATGGACTTCATTGTGGGATTGTCGAAGACACCTCAAGGTAATAATGTAATCTGAGTTATTTTTGATCACTTCACTCAATCTTCTCATTTCCTTTCTATACAAGATAATTTTTCCCTAGATCAACTTTCTCGTTTGTATCATAAAGATATAGTTAGGTTACATGGAGTTCCCATATCCGTTGTATCTGATTCTGATCCTAGATTTACTTCTAACTTTTCGAAAGGCCTTCAGAAGTCATTGGGTACTGAATTAAATCTTAGAACAGATTTTCATCCTCAATCAGATGCGCAGTAAGAATGAAGAATTCAGACATTGGAGGATATGCTACGTTCTTTTTCGATGGATTATCAGGGAAGTTGGGACCAACATCTTTCTTTGGTTGAGTTTTCTTAAAATTAAAGTTTTCATTCCAGTATAAAGAATGCACCATTTGAGTCATTATATGGGATACGGTGTCGAACTACAGCTTTTTGGGATGAAGTAGGTGAAAGGAAGTTGATGGGACCAGAATTGGTAGAAGTGTTGGTAGAAAAAGTTCAGCTGATACAAAAATACATGAGAACATCTCAGAACAGGCAGAAAATTTATGCGAACAACAAGAGGAAGGATCTCTCTTTTGAGGTTGGTGATCAGGTCTTCCTCAAAGATTCCCCATGGAAAAATATGATGTGATTTGGTAAGAAAGGAAAGCTGAGTCCAAGGTTCATTGGACCATATGAAATTCTGGAGAGAGTTGGATCAGTTGCATACTGAGTGGCATTACCTCCATGTTTATCTCAGGTACATAATTTTTTTCATGTTTCAATGTTAAGGAAGTACATGCCAGATCCATCTCATGTTTTGATTCTAGAGGTAGTTCATCTGGAAGAGAATCTATCTTATAAGGAACAGTTAGTCCAGATTCTTGACCACAGGGAGCAAGTGTTGCGGAATAAGATGATTCATCAAGTAATGGTTTTGTGAAAAAATCACATGATTGAAGAGGCAACATGGGAATCTGAAAATGCAATGATGGATAAATACCCCCACTTATTCGATAAGTAAATAAATTGCGGGGACACAATTTTATAAAGGGGGGAGGGATGTAACATCCCAAGTAAGTAAAGAGTATTATATTTTCATACCTATGTCTATTTATTAGTTAGATAGTGTTTTAGAGGCTTAAAATGAGAATAAATCCAGTCTTATGCATATAATACTTTAATATTTTTTTAAAGATTATTTTACCAATTTATGATGGAAAACCATTTTTAAATCAATCTTTTGAAAATTTTATAAGCCTTATTAGTCAAAATAAACTTATTCATTATAATTGGGATATTGAAATTTACTTTGGATAAATTTTTTGTATTTTTCTAACAATGTTCATTATTTAATGAATAGTGATAAATAATGCATTTTACTTCAAAACTGTTTTTCATATAATTTAATTATATGGTTAAATTGTCTTTTAATTGTTTTTAAAATTTAATTAGAATTTATTTTTACCGTTTAATCCAATGGTGGTAATTATAATTAATTTAACTTTGTAATTGGACATAAACAGTTGTCAATCTTTTGATAGATATTGTTTCTTAAAAACACGTTATTTATTTTGACAGCGGGATTAAATTATAAAATTAATTAATGCAACTTCTATGTTTTGAATTTGGTAAGATTAACATTGTTTTTGAATTTGGAATATCAAATATCGCATAGGCTGAATTTTTTGTATTGTTCTGAAAAACATCAATTTTTTTATGAATAGTGAAACCACTAAGTGGTAGTTAAAAAAACTAATTTTTCATTTAAATGAAAATTTACCGCTTCTATGAATTGAATTTAAAAAATCTGACATACATGGTTGTCATTAGGAAGTAAAATTTGGTTCAATGGGAATAAAATAATTTTTTTTGAATAGTAACTTTTGAATTTTATTAGCCACGATTAGAGGTAATTAGGGTAATTTAAGGTAAAAATAATGTTATAATAATATGAAAATAACTTGACACATGTCCTACCCTTATTTTATGAGTTATGGAAGACCCAAAAAATCCATGGGTTGATTTTTGGTACCCCATGGATCCACTTGGGTAAGACAATGACATTAATACCTTTTTATTTAATGTAAAATTAAAAATGTCACAAACATGTATTTTTTTATTAAAAAAATCATGGGGTTATACAAGTCATATTTTTTACTATAAATATTAATTAGAAATATAAAAATATTTCCTACATCATGATATTTTTTTATAATTTTTGGACATTAGATAAATATATTTATTTATGACACCAGGATGATGAAGTGATTACGTCATTATTGAACGATTTAAATAAAATGAAAAGATAAGGTAAAATCTTAGACTTAAACATGTCAAAAACCTATTGGATGAATGGATTTCTAACCCTTATCACCTTATCCTAGAAATATATCTTTGTGGGACCTTTAAAATCCTAAAACCATGTTTATAATAAAGTAACATTTCATGACATTCCAAGAGTGCCCATCCTCCCTCTTATAAAAGGCCCCCACCTCTACCCCCTTACCTACACCTCTCAAGCCATTGGCTCGACCAAAATCTCTTCACTTTATCTCTTCATATCCCTCTATTAATCCTAGTACCCTTACCTTAGGCATAAATCTCTTCAAGAAACCCTTTTGGTTCAAACCAAGGGGAGTTACCCGATTTAAAGGTAATGTCTTCTCTTATGTCCTTTTGTTTTATTTTGCTTCTCCAACACCCTAAATACTTTTATTACTTTATTTTGTAACAAAAACAGTATCTTAAATATACTAGTATGTTTTTATGAGAAGGATTTTATTTACACTTACACACACCTCCATCTAATCATTAAAGAACATTCTGTTTCTGTGGATGGCAAATTACTGCCTCACGAAATGATGATTGTTCAATATTCTTTTAACACCTTTAATGGTGGAAATTATGATATTACTATGTTTATATATGATATATAATATATTTATGCCCTCTTTATGCTTCTGTTTTTTATATTTAAATCATACCTTTGTGATTTTCATGTTGTGCACATGCGATAATTTCATCTGAGAAAGTGTTGACTACCACCCCCTCAAGTGATGTGGCTCGTTCATGCCAAACATGGAATTTATACAGAATGTAATTAATGGACTTATGTTACCCATATAACATATATTTTATACTTTAATTATGATATATATATGTCACATTTTGGTTTAATTCCTTTAATATAACATATATATGAAAGTAGCGTTCATCCGTACATATGGCATACCGTCTCCATGAACAGTGCATTTCATTTTTTATCTTCAAATGTTATGGAATAGTATAAAATGAATATATACTGGATATATATGATATTTATATCATTAATAACATTCTGGAGAAGATGTACTTATAACTACATGGGCAATTCTTTTCAAACAAGTTTATGTTTTACTCGTATACCGAATATCATCAGAATGTATGATATGAACTCACGTAATTAACTAATTATTATAACATGATAATATGTGATATGAATTGAATAATAAATATTAAAAAAGTCATTATGCAATTATAAATTCAACAAAGTTTATTTTTTAGGAATATAACGAAATGAAAAAGACATGTTGGACTTGAGGTAAGGGACTTCGTCTCAATCTCCTTTCCTTGAGGCATACTTCAATTTATATACGACCTTCTTTTATTAGTTGTGTAATAAAAAAATTTGACTTTTAATTCAAAACGAATCTTTTTACATGAATAATTTTACTAAACAACAAAAGGGAATGTTTTTTTTCTTACGTATGCAGTGACAACGACTTGTCCGCCACCATGACCATTATTTGAGTTATGACTTCCTCTATAAGAGATAACAATTTTTAAATGAAAAATAAATACCATGTTTTACTTTTCTTCTATTTTGGTATTGAAAATGGTTTTGATAATGTTTTTATTATATCAATGTGTTCTATTGATATCTTGTGATTGAAATGTGGAAATTTTATGTTTCATGTATGCATTTTTTATGTGATACGATTATGTTATGGTTCTTGGTCATTATTTATGAAGTCGGGTGGTTCCGTGATAAACTAAGGGCAGGTGAGCCCGAGATAGCTCTCCAATTCATTGGGTAACTTGAAGGGGTTAAACGCTATGTTTTCTCCCAAGAGATTTAGGGAATATACTGTAATGTGTATTCCAAACGTAACCATGAGGGTTACTGCCTACACAAGAATGTTATGAATGCCTCAAGTTACCTTTATTTCCTATGATTTCTATGAGTTATTAATAAATATTATGATTTAATGAGGTATGTTAAAGTGCTTATATTTTATGAGTAAAGTATGATTTCATTGATTCTTATGTATACATGGAATAATGTTTACTTTCCGTACTTTTATATCCCTTACTGAGATTTTTATGCTCATCCCAAGTTTTTGAAATGTTTTTCACAGGTCAAGGTAAAGGTACATGATGTGATGATTGTGTTGAGAAAGTTTCAAGAAAGAATCCATGTTTTATTTTAAATATGTTTCCTTTAATGGAACAAAATTAATATTGTCTTTGATGTAACAACCTTGTTTAAATTTGGAATGTAATGCATTATTTGTGATCCAATTCTCTAAAACTCTAAACCTGAAATGATCCTCAATGTGTATTCTTGAAATAACTCAAGATTAAGAAATGTTTAAGGCTGGGGCCTTATATATATACAATGATCATATATCAAATATTCCTGTATAAAATATCAATATTCCTAATGGTCATATGTCTAATGGTCTTATGTCCAACAATAATATATAACCATATAATAAAATTAGAACATTTAATCCTATTAATTTACCCTTTCTCAAACAATTTACTAAATTTATAATATTATTCCTTCTTATAATAATTATAAACAAGTTTATGTGCTTCCATGAAATCCATGGGGATAAGGATTTCTTGTTTATTGAATTATCAATATGCATTATTCAATATATTCAATGGTAATATTTTATCTTAATAATTTATATTGGGTTATTTGTTTAGTGATTTTTTTCTTTCGAGATATCAAACACAAAATATTAATTTAAGGGGTTATGTGTTCCAAAATCTAAAGATTACATATTCTATCCCTTAAAAAAATTCCCTTAAATTTTCAATACTATGATTAAAAAATGTGGGTATTTATTCTTCAATTCATCTTGGGGATTCCATATATCTTCATCAAACATATGATT
The DNA here is from genome assembly GCA_963277665.1 of Viscum album. Taxonomy (NCBI): domain Eukaryota; kingdom Viridiplantae; phylum Streptophyta; class Magnoliopsida; order Santalales; family Viscaceae; genus Viscum; species Viscum album. Next base: position 849,666,837 of record OY728119.1, on the reverse strand, counting down.
CCTATATAAAAAGTTATCTAGGCGAGAGTTATTTTTTCATAGTAATTTATCTCTATGATCCAAGATTTCTACCATTTTTTCCTTATAAGATATTCCATGTTTCAATGGTACTAATTCTTCGTAAATTTCCTATGAAGATTCCGGTATATACCTCCTCAAAAGTGACACATGGAAAACATCTTTCTATTGGGCGTGGTTCAGTGAAACTACAAATGATAAGTTATTTTATACACACAATTTATAATTATAAATTGGTTAATGTGTCTAGGTGTCAACTTTACCTTCTTCAAAAATTTCATAAATTTATTCTACTGTGATATTTTTAGGTATACCTAATTTCTAGCCTGAAGCATCATATCTCATAGATGATTGTCCAAATATTTATTTTATTGAATTTATTTATTTATAATTATTTAACGTATAGTTTTAATATTCAAAAAAAAAATTTATAAATATATTTTTACAATAAATTAATCCCCCTAACTTTATCATAACATGGTGGAGTTTTTTACCACTTTCTATACAGTGACTCATATGGTTCCAATTGAATGATATAATTGAAACTGATGTTACATGAGAACACTACTGAGAGAATATATTAATCTATACCCCCTACAAATCCAATGAATAATATCTTACAATATAATCAATATTTTAAACTGTTCTTTTATTTTGAAAATTATTCTATGTTTTAATAATAGTGTTTAATATCAACTCTTTATCCAAATATTTTTTAATGTTTTTTAAAAATGTCGATATAAACCAGTGATCTAGGTTATATACAATATAAATTGGAACTCCATATTGCCTTTAAATTTTGATATTTTATATCATGTGAATTTCATCAAGCTATAAATCTTTTATAATATAAATGAAATGTGATGAAATTGTAAAGCGATCAACTGTAACCCAAATGGAATATTGTCATTTCGTGTTCTTAGTAACACTTACCATTAAATACATGGTGAGGTTCTTCCATTTACATATACATATATGTGATGGTTTCTTTATATTATTATACTTCTAGTGAAAACATTAACTTTCAATAAAACTATGCATCAATGTATATACATTAAAACATATATCTCCATGTTATCCAATGGTAAAAGATTCTTGAGATCTTATAAATCATTGTGTTTCTAGGATAGATAGAGAAGGATGTGATATGTGAATCATCTAATAGCTATTTATTAAATTATCATATTTATTGAATGCACATTTGATAGAAAAATCTTATAATTCCATCATTTAAAGAGTTGTGTTTTGGAATATTTCATACCTTTTGATGTAGCTCTACAAACATTCCATGTCCCTCCTTGATTATTACATGAATAGATGGTTGAGAAGTCATAGTCCTTAATGAACTCAGACCATCTTCTATGGAGAAATTTTAACTCATTATATGTGAATATGTACTTTAAGATCTGATGACAAGTTTATATTTTACAATTCCCACACTAAAGATAATCCAACTGTATGTTTATGTAATATTTTACTATTTCTAGCTCCAAATCATGTTTCAGGTAATTTTTATAAAAAAATAAATAATTTATATTACTAATAATATACCATCATTTCATTTGACAATATATAACACAAGAATACCATAATTAATGAATATATATATAATAAACTCTTACCCAATATAGGTTAATTTGAGTGCATGTAACGTATGCATCATTATCTAGAGCTCCATGAAAGATTCATAACATAAATCAATCCAAATGAAATTGAATTTATTCTGAGTTATCATGGTTAATGGATTTCCAATTCATAATAAATTTCTCACAAATCACCAATAATATCCATCCAATCTAAGAAGCCTATTGATATTAATTATAGTGGTTGTTATAAGACATTGTTCCTTCACCTAAATTTTATAAGGATATATAGTTATATCCCCATAGTGATAATATAACCCTTGAATTATAATTTTTTTAGAAATATTTCATACATATTAAATATGGCATATAGTTTCTCCCTTTTCAATGTCTTTTGTAAAATCCAAAATAATATCCATACTCTCCCATTATCTTATAAAATATTAGAATATATTCTATAAAGACTAATATAAATTGATCAATGTAATCAATAAAGACTATATTAATCATATCCATGAAGATACTAGGAAATTTGTATGTTAAAATGGTGTCATTATGAATTCATAGAGTTCTTATCTTATACAAATGGTTTTCTTGGGTATATCATCTTTTTTTACCCTTAATTGATGATATTGAAATTGAAGTTCAATCATTAAAATGTTTGGATAACCTCATAGTTGGTTGATAAAGCCGTTAGTACAAGGTAGATAATATATGATCTTGAATTTATTCTTGATAAGTTCATGATAATCAATACAGACATGCACTGGCCCGTCATTCATCATAATAAAGAGGGTTTGCGCACCCATTTCAAATCACTTATGTATAGAATAATATTTTCCTATTTATCATAGAATTACTTCTTTTATTACACCAACTCTATCAATTCTATTGTATCAGTAATAGTTGACATAGGTATATAATTAGGTATGAGTTCTATTGAAATCAATACCTCATGATCCAAGGAAAGTTCCTGGAAATATTTTTTAAAAAAATTCCTACATTTATTCATTTCAATTATATCCACATTATTGATCTTTTCACCAACCATTTAAGATAAAAACCCTTCATGATTTGGAATTAAAACTCATTTAATAGAAGTAATTTCCTTAGACAGTTCATAGTCATCTTCTCTCTAATAAATAGTTATAATTTGATTTAGGATATGATATATTACTTTTTCACCCTACTGATACATATAGGATAAATATAGAGAGATTGAATCTAATCCCAAGATCACATGAAGGTCCACTTAAAGAAGAATAATAATATTTACCATAACCATGCACCGATTAAATTTTAACAGAGAGGAGATATAGTCATTGGATATAATCATCATACACATAATATTTTTAACCACTAATTAAATATATATATATATATTCAAGTGTTGATATAAATATCATAGAAAATTTCCTAGATATGAAAAAGGGGGTAGATCCAAAGTCAAATATGTAATTTTTAGATCATGATTGTATGATGAGTATACATTTTAGTAATTTGTTTTCTTAAAATCCATCAATAGCTTTGATTTAATAGTTTTTCCATTTTTCATTTGGATATGGAGGTTACCGAAGTCATTTATCATCACTAACCCTTATTTCAGTTCAATTTTTATCACAATGTCCATACTTTTTATAATTAAGGAATTGAAATATTGGTTGTTCAATAGTTTCTTTATTACTTTTATTTGTAATATCCCTTCCAAATTTATGTTCATGATGGTCACTTATTCCAAACTTGATGCATTTACATGTTTCAATGAGTAAACCACATCAATTATAATACAAATATATCTATATTTTTATAAGATGAGTCATTTTTCCAATGGTTTATATCTTTTTATTTCAAATGAGACTCTATTTTCTACAAGTTTTCCAATAAAAATAATGAATTATGGGATTCTCTAATTTTTACTACAGTGTTGAGAGAACATCAACCATTTTCATGGTAGCTATCAATGTTCCTTATAAAAAATTTATTTCAAATATGTGGTTTAATCCACTGAATAAATAGTTGATTTTATTGGTCAGAGTAATATGGAAAGAGGGGGTGAATTTTGTTTTTTAAAAAATAAATCAAATGAAAGGTTAAATTTAAAACTAGATGATATATATATAATTAAGAAATAATTTTTATTTGTAGAAAAATGTAAATATTAATATTAATTTAGTGAGAATGCACATAGAAAATAGACCTATCCAATTTATGCGATTTTTTGTATCATATTTTATGTGTAGAGAAATCTATATAATTGATGAAAAAAAATTAAATAAGAAGAAAACATGTTTTGATTGAGGATTTAAATAATATATCGATGTGATCCCATATGTCTCCTCCAATTAGGTTAATAGTTTTTCATTATTTCTCGTTGTATGATGGTGTTGAACAAGAAAACCATCCCTAAAAATTATGGTTGTTACCTCCCTATTGAACATCATTAATATCCAAGGAACCAATCCCTCAGTTTTGTAATAGTTAGCAGACATTATAGAGGTATATGAGAAGAATACTGTTTTTTAGTGGAATCTCATTATAAAATTGTTCCCTAATAACTCATATAGATTTATACAGTTGAGATAACATATATAGAGATGGTGGAAGAAGTTGTCTTATGATGTTAAAAAACAACTAAAGTATTCTCTGAAAATATCTTCGATATAGTAGATAATCCACTAGTTGTTTTCCATTGGCAATACAAATATTGTTTAATGATTTGATTCATAATGGAGAACTTTCCATTAATTAGTGTAAGAGTGTTAGATTCCCCAACCCAACTATAATACATATTTATATGCTCCAATAGGTCTAGGAATATTTTGTAATTCATCAAAGTCATTAAGAAACATCATCAAGAGTATATCATCGATGAGGTGCATCAAGATAATTATTTTTGCCTTACTGGATTTAAGAAATCACCTAGATAGATGATCACACTGGATAACAAATGAGTCATATATGGATCATCTAACTTGATATGCTTCCACCAACTATTCAATTCTCCTCTTTTGAGAATCTACTGGGGTCATATTATGTTTAAGGTTTGGTCATCACCATTAGCTAGCTAGTGTCTTTTTAGTGGATATCTAGTGTTTTCTATTGATTTCAATCATCAATTATGGCCTTCAATAATTCCCACAATTTCCTTCGATGGATCCTCTAACTTCATTACACAATCTCAAAATAACATAAATGGAAATTCAGATCCATTAACAATTTCATCATGACGACATTGAATAGTCATTAATATCATTTTTTAGTCCATTAAAATTCAGATTAAAAGTCCAAAATATGATGCTAACATTCACTCATATGAAAACATTATAATCATAAAAGATAGTTTTTATCATCAAAACACTATGAGAGATGGATAGGTATGAAATTCTCTCCCATTTTTATGATCACAATAAATTAACAGAAAAAGAAATATCAATTTCCAATCAATAGTCAAGGATATATAAATTTACCCAATTTTTAATGATTAAAATATATCAAAAAATATATTAAATATTATCAAGAAGTAAATAAATAAAACATTACATATTTCAAACATGGGTAAAACATTTAAATCCCCTTTATGATACAAATAAATCAAAAAACATATAATGAAAAAAAAATCCCCTTCTAAAGTTCAATTATAAATTACCCCTATTTTTAGTTCAATTAAATTGTATTCCCCTTTATTGTCCCAAAGCATTCTCCTCATTTGAGGTCCAAACATTTCTCCCCCATTGATTCTAAAAAAATTATCATGCTTTGTTGTTATAAAAAAAATTATGAGATTTAAGACTAAAACATAAAGGGAAATACTTGAAGAAAAACTCAATAGATATTTTCAAATAGATTTTTTGAACTCAAAATGGAGATTAAAAATGAAGTGAAAGAGAATATCAATGTGATTTTGAAGGTAAAAAACTCAAAATAGAAAAATTAAAACATCTATTATCTTACATACTCCCATTCAATAAGTCAATTATTAAGAGTTGAAAATTTAAAGGATGATTTAAAAAAGAGATTTATAAAAGAGAAAATAAAGGGAAAATAAATCAAATAGTACGAAGGAATAAATTAAAATTTTAAATCGCAACATATGTTTTCCAAGACACGGATTCTCTCATTGAGTATTTCTTCCACAATTTAATGATTTATAAGGGAAAAAATATTCTATATATTTGAAGACATACCCTAAACACATCCTCCATTTTTTATTTTTGTAAAGGTAACTCAAAAAAATTATAGAGATAGGATTATATTTACATTTTTAGTTATCATTAATCTTACTTTAAAATATATAACAACCCAATTAAAAATAAGTAATTCATATAAATAATGTATCATTTTTTTGAATAAAAAATTAATACTGATTTAATTAATAGACTAATTCTATTTAAGGGTTTAAATAAAATTTAATAAGTTACAAAATATAATAAAGAGTATTTGGTTAAGAAAATATGACTCTAAAATAAATTTTCTATTTAAAAATAAATTTTAAAAACAAAATTATCTTTTGAAAAAAATTACCGAATTAAAAATATAAGGATCCCCCTAAAATAAATATACCGGTGATATATAGGGATCATATCCAATATATAAAAAAAGAAAAAATATAATATAATTCATAATAAATCAAAATTATAGTTATTAAAACAATATTATGATATAAATTAGATTTGAAAGCATTAGTCTAGTTATCCATGTTGAAATATAAAGTTTCAAAATCAAACCATTCTAAACATAGAATTAGTGAAATTGAAATACTTAAAAGAAAGTTGTTTAGCAAAAATATCATTGAGTTGATATAATTCTCTAAAAATTCAAATAAGATATCATTATTATGGAAGTGATATACTAATAAAGTGTTCCCAATATCAATATATTTAGGGTGATAATTCTAGATAGGTTTTTTATAAATTTTAATGGCACTGGTATTATCACATGTAATAGGGATATGGTGAAATTTAAGAAGGAATTCTAAGATAGTGTGTCTCTTCCTTATTATTTGAGTGCAAAAACACTTAATGGACATGAATTTCACTTTGATTGTATAAAGGTAATTATATTGTTTCTTCATAATACCCCCAAAAAACAAAGAATTTTCCCTATAATTGAAACTCCCACTTGAACTTTTCTAGTCAACTTGGAATCCACCAAAGTCATACTGAAAAATAATTAATTCAAAATATGTTCCTTTTATAAAAAACAACGGTTTTTATTGCCATTAAAATAAAAAATAATTTTAATTGATTTATCAAAACATTTAATTTTATTTTATTTAATGTGACTATAATGATAAATATTAAACATTATTTTAGTTTAGGTTAGAGTAAGATAATGTAGACTACCAGTCATACCTGTATAAGGCTTTGGTTAAATAACCTTATGGGTATCATGTAATGTTATACTATAAGTTGTACTCATTTTTGTACTAATTTCATTAGATTGATCCATGTCGAATCATTTTAAAAGTTAATTACTATATTTTCCATGGTTTAGAAAAATACTCTCATTCCCTTTTGAAATTTTAAAACTAATAAATAATTTGAGTTCACCAGCATACCTCATCTCAAATTCCTTTTTCATAATATCAGAAATTCAAAACCAAGATATGCATTGGTTGATACAAAAACCACAACATAAAAATAAATTTAGGTAAGTAAGAAATCATCTAAGACATGTTTTAGAACAAGGGTTGAATCTTTTTCCAATTTTAAAAAAATTTGATAAAATAAAACTAGTAAAAAATTTATAATAAGTTTTAAGGGATTTTTCTAATGAATATATAGATTTAGTCAATTGAAAACATGATTTCTAAAATGATGAAATTAAAAACAATATGGTAGATCTAAAAAACATTATTGCTAATAAAACTATATAAATCAGAACTTTTAATATCTATTTCAAAGAGAATGAAATTAAGGTGATAGGTTAATTCCAACATGATTATATTGGATTATAATCAAGAAACTGATGAAAATATTTCACAATAGTCAATTATTTATTCTTGGTTATAAACATTAGCTACCAGAAGATATTTAATTAAAGTGATATTGGAATAATCATCAAAATTAATCCTAAAAACTCATTTAGTGCCTATGATTGGTTGATCATTAGGTCTTTCCATGAGATTTCACACATCTTTTATAGTAATTTTTTTTAGTTTTATTTTCATTGAAATAATCCAATTTTTATTACTAAGGGTGTCCTTAATATTTTACATTTCTATGGGAGAGGAAATGGAAATATATTCATAATTATTTCATAAAAATCTCCATGTATGTTTCCCCACTTGAAAATCTATAAATATATTTTCAAGGGGATGGTTCTCAGATTTTCTAAAAATTATTAGGTAAATAAATTTAAGGTGATTCTTTTTCATGTTAAAGTAATTTAGTCTGAATAGGTTTTTTTGATGTTAAATAATCAATATCAATAAAAATATTTGAGAAATAGGTTTTTGAAAAATGATTATCATAAATAACAAGAATTTATTCTTCCAAGATTTTAGTCTTTTTGTTAAATACGGGGTGCGCCTTTCAGAAATTGGTTTACCAAAGAAATAACCATTTATCGTATTTTGAATACAATTTTATAAGATAATATTTGGTATTTTGAATAAAATATTTATAAAAAATATTTAAATAAATCATCCTTTTTTCTTCTCTTTTCAAGGGTCATGAGGGACCATTTTTAGAAAAGGTATTAAAATACTACGATTAATGAAAATCATGTAGTATTTATGTCCTAAATCTAAAAATTTCTTGGTATATAAAATTAATTTGAAATAGTTTATGAAATTTATTGGATTGTTTTATTTTTCTAATATACAACACCATTTGGGGGGGGGGATTTGAGGTATATGGAATAAAATATTATAGCCATGAGAATAACATTAATCTTCAAATTCATTATTATCGAATTATATTCCATTAACACTTTAAATATAAATAATTTGATATAATTTTAATCTTCAATATTTTAAAAAAAATAATAAAATCATTATGAGCTTTACTTTTATAACAAAACAATTATATTCAAGTGAATCCTATAAATTCATCAATAATAACAAAATAATGTGAATTAATTTTGAGAAATTCAACTTCAGAAGGTCTGAATATATCAATTATGAATTAATCTCAGATATTTAAGACAATAAATTCCTTCTTTTAAATTAAAAGAATATTATTTTCCTAACATATTTCCATTATTCAAAAACCATGTAATCTTTGAAATGTAGTTTTTTAAAATCTCACACTAGTTGATAATAGTTGAGTTTTAAAAGATAGTGTATGCTATAGTAACCAAGGTTTTCATGCTAATAACCAGACTCTCTAACCTTTTCACTGAAGCATTTCACATTTTTCTAAAGATGAATTTGAAATTGATTTTATAAAGAATTTGAAAATTATAATTGTTTAATAAAATATTTAATTTTGAGTTAAAAACATTAAAAAATTCATTTCTATAAGAAATTTTAAAACTACCTTCACATAACTGATTAATTCTTAGGAAAAAAATTTAATACTTTGAAAATAAAGAAATATTAATAAGAGCGTAGCATGAAAAACAGGTGGTATATTCATTGATAATTTTAACATTAGTTTTCTCAATAAAGGTGAGTTGACCTCTGTAACACCCCGAGATTTTATGAAAAATATTTTTTTAATTTCATTAATGTCTTGTGTTGTATGCTACACCAAGATTACCTTGCACTATATGCAACACCATATTAGCTTGCAGTATACGCAACACTATTCATGGATCGTGTTACACACAATTTTGATAATAGTTATTCTACGAAACATTGAGTATATATATATATATATATTAAATGTATAAATGAAATATGGTTGGATTCTATTATAAGAAACAATGAAGTATTCTTTCACAACACGCAACCCTGACTTGGCTTGCATTACACGCAATCACGACCTTCCTCGATAGCGTGTGTTGTACACAATACCGAGTTTTTCTAAACAACGATATATTATTATAATATTATTATGAACTAGCCGTTATGAATATTATTAACTAAATTTTGAATTTTATAACATTATTATTCATCTTACACATTTTCTAGAACATGGTATAATAACAAAATAAATTTTTTGAGTAAAATAAGTATTTTTCAAAAAATGCAGTTTTGTCGCCTTTTGATGGAGCACCCACTTTAAATCTAGTTTTTGACATGTTTATAAGTTTCATTTGAAAAAATAAAATTATTCTTTTGAATAAAGAAATAAAAATTTACTTTGGATAAATTTTTCATTTTATTCTGAGGACTTTCATATTTTAATGAATAGTAAAAACACGCTATATTTTAATTAAAAACAACTTTTTCATCATAATATATTATGTGGTTAAATTATAATATTGAATGGTTTTAAAGTACAAATAGAATATACTTTTACCCTTTAATATAATGTATATCATTAGCATTGATTTTACCTTGAATTCGTAGGTTAAATCAATTCAATCTTTTGCAATGTTTTAAAGAAAACCCCATTTTCTTTCGACAACGGGATTAATTTTAATTTAATTTCTGCAACTTTTGTGTATTGAATTTGGAAAAATGGATTCCATATTTGGAATCAGTGGGTCCAAATTATGTTAATAAGCTACTTTTTATTTTTGGGCATTGTGAATAGTAACTAAGGTATATTTTATTTACTATAGTTAAAGGTAAATCGTGTAATTAAGTGTAAATATAAGATTATAAAATTACCCTAACACTTGGAAAAATCCTATTGGATGACTAAAAGTAGACCGATATCACCTAAGGGTCAGATTAGATTCATTTAATGGACTTTTTTCCATGAAAATAATTTAATTATTATTAAAACCAAAGAAACTGACAACATGTCACTCTCTTAAATACTATAAGTATAATAATTTTAAGTTAGTGATAAACTTCATGAAACTTCGAAAATTAATAGTCTATAGAAATTTAACAAAATTATCTACATCATTCGGATTTATTTAGAAATTTTTGGGACTAAATAATTATCATTAATTGTGACATAATAGTGATGCAGAAATTATTTATCTAGTGAAAAATCGAGAATATAGTTTTATTAAACTAATAGTGACCATAAAAGGCACAAAACCCTGACCAAAAATTATTGGTCATGTAAATTAAAACTATAATCATCAAATGGTATAATATTTGACCATTTGGAATCTTATACAAGCAATTATGACGAATATTATTTTATTTTAAATGATGCCAAAGTTGTCACCTTCATAATTTAATAAATATAACAATTTAAATATTGTGATTTTAAGATGATAAATTTTAGTAAAAGTATTATTGTGAAAGGTAATAGATTTAACTTCATCATAGGATTTTATTATAAATTTTTATGCAACAAATCAGTATATTAAATAATTATACAAAAATGTTGTAGTAATTATTTTATTAAGAGATAAACCAAATAAATGGTTTTAAAAATAATAAAATAAATATTATATGAACTATTTAATGTGATCCACTAAATTTATAGATACATATGACATTTTATGAATCTATTAAAGCTTTTAGTTCGAACATATCTTCTTTATATATTTTATTTAAATTCAAATAAATGAATAGTGTCAAAATTGACACTAGTGTTATTTTAAAAAATAACATATTATAAAAATGTTTAAAAATTTCAAAAATATTTAAAAATTATAAATTTAAATTTATATGGTCTATAATGTCATAAAGTAAACAATTATGTAAAATTCACAACAAATAAGTAATAATTTGTTATAATTTAAAATTTAGAATTTTATTACCACAAATAAACTTTAATAGATTAAATAAGGATAAACCAAAATGACAAGGTTTAAAATAAGCTCCAAACATGTCTAAATTTGATTATTTGATGATATTACAACCCTATCTCATCTAATCTTTGAATATGAGTCATTTTTGGAGGTTTTGAAGTGGGGTTAGATTTATTATAAATTAATATTTTTAAGAATTCCAAAGGTGCCCCTCTCCTCCCTTATATAAGGGCACCTCCTCCCTCTCCTCCTCACAACAATTTGAGCCTTCACGCTCAGCCAACCCCTGAAAAATTAACTTCTCCAATTCCCTAGAAACATCCTAGAGGTTCTGGTCTACTTTAAAGACCAATCTTAGTGCCCTAAGAGGAGGTTTCAAAGAGGCGTATCGAAGAAGAGGTAATTTCTTCTCCCGATTCTTTCAACCTTCATTCTTCTTTAACTTATTCTTCTTTAGTTGTTTCATTATAAAGTAATAACATCAGTATCACTAATATACTGATTTTTTATTATAAATATGAAACAACCCCATTTCACCTTCTATCCATCCTACAGAAAACAAAATCACCGCGCGTGCGTACGTACGGAATACCGTCTCCACGCTGTCGTGTAATCTATTTTTCCACCAACACCTTACATGGATGGGTATAATGGTGTAAATAATAACTATACATAGTTATTATAACATCATACTGATTCTAATATATTGTATCATCGACTCCAATTCAATTCAATAATTATGGAAATGATATCATCGCTCGTGCATACGTACGGACTACCGTCTCCACGACGCGATGAGATTTATTATCCTTGGTAACCATTTAAGAATGATTATAAAGTATTTATAAGAAATAATAATAAAATATATGACATTATAAAGCTACTTGATTTATGTATATATGTATGTCATCTACTTAATTCCATTCAACTCAATAAGGAAACGAAAACAGCGTTCATGCGTACGTATGGCCTACCGTCTCCATGAACAGTGTATTTCATTCCATTTATCAATATATTATATATATGTATATTATAAATATATATTATATATAAATCATGTTTTATATTCTGGAATTATTTAATCATGATCTAAGTAATCATATGAATAATTACAAGTCAAAACACGGACGACAAATGAAACGATTTTACCCAAAACGCTATTTAACATGGAATTTTCAAAAGAACGGGTAATATAAAGTCATAAGTGAACCATATATGATATCATAACGATTAATATGATTCATTAATAAGTCAATAACATTATTTAAATCATTATACAGGAGATTAGGATACGTACGAAGCACATCTCACATAAGATAAGGGATAAATTTTGCAAATCTCATTGTTATCCATGATTGCTTATTCGTAAGTATTTTCTAGGGTTATTGCTATCATCCTTGTCCAGGTTTTATAAAAGTGTATTCATGTATGTTTAAAGTCCTTTTTACCCAGTCTTGAATTTTACTATATGGTATGTAAGGAATCTTTCTTTTTTATGTTATGAGGTACTTTTTGACTTTTCCAGCAAAAGTACGAGAAGAATGTTTTTTTAACTTATACGGCACGAAAAATTTTTTACGGTTTTATAAAGACTTATTTTCATAAAGATTCATACAAACTATTTCATGAATATTTTCAACAAAATCCTTTTCTTTTAAAATTGCATGACATTTTGTGAAAAGAAAATGATTTTTAAGAAGAAAGGATATTTTCCTCATGAATTTATTTCAAGTGTTTTATCAAAACCATTTTTCATCTAAGATGACATTATTTCATATGTGTATGTTTCAAGTATCATGTCTCTATGATTTACATGGTTTCATTTTTCTTATGATGAAATGATATCCATTTCTTTTATATGGATTATGTGATGATGGAATGATGTTTATGAAACCCAGTTTGTTTATTGGGTTATTATGAATGATGTATGTTTTTTTGTGGCACAAGTAAGAATGATTTCATTATGAGATTGGTGTGACCTATATCTACCTCGAATTCATTGGGTAAAGATTCTATATCTCATGAGATAGACATGGCTGGAATGGTAAGTTAATCTGGTTCAGTGTTACAGGACTGAAACGAGGGGTGAACTCGATTCAGAATGGGACTTTGTCCACTAAGATGGTCTTGGTATAAATGCTTTGGCTACTATGGAATTCATTACATGTGCTTAATGTATGCCACAATTACATGTTTTATTCCCATTCTATTTTTTCATTATTAATGTTTCTTTATGAAGTGCCCAGATCAGTGTGAATCACTGAGAGGGGGAGGGGGTGAATCAGTGATCCTTTAAAACTTTTTACTAATTGATTCTTAATCAATTAAACCTCTATGGCTTGTTAAGGCATCGATCCACTATTCTTGTATCTCTCACCTTTCCACGAATGATGCAGTAAATTTAAAGGCACTGGACACAAGGATTTACAAGGTTCGGCAGCAAAGGCCTACGTCCTTGCCATGTTGGTTATACGCCCCAACATGGTTTCTCCCATTATAATCTATTAGTATTACAATGGTCGATACAGAGTCCCACTGTATCTCTCCTGAGTCCCACAGGAGGGTCTTTATACTGCGTCCCACAGTGTTACCAGAGTCCCACTAGCCTGCTCCAGAATCCCACTGAAGACTTCTTCCACCCTGAGTCTCACAGGGGGATTCTCCTGGCTCCTCGAGTCATACGAGTAGCTCTTCTTCACTTTAGATTCTTCAAGTATCTTCAGCAGTCTGGGATAAAGACTGTGGCCTTGCTCTATACCTCTGATCACTTGAGTTGATCAGGTCTTCTCGTCTTGCTCAGGATTTATCTCCTTCTTCTCAGGATGACCTGGCCTCTCTCTTCAAGAATCTTCAACGGCCTCTGATAAGGTCTGCTGGTCTTTCTCAACACTTCTGATCACTTCAGTTGATCAGGCTCTTCTCAATCTACTGAAAACTCAGACAACTGATTTCTTTATCTTCAGTCTGGCTTCAGTCTGACTTCACATCAAATTCATGCACTGAGTGCATGGAAACTCTTCTTTCTTATGCACTGACTGCATGGATTCTCAATTTCTTCAAGAACTCTTGGTCTTGGACTCCTCAAATGCACACAGGCTGGTTTGTCTTTGTTCATGTGTGCATGTGCATGCATGCAAGCATGCACTCCCCTTCTTCTCTTCCTTGGTGTGATAAACACTCAAAGAGTGTAATTTCTCCTTAAGCACACACACCTTCTTCACTCACACACTTTGTTCAATTTTTTCACACACTTAAAATTGTGTTATACTTTATTGTGGATGTCCTCTTCTTTCTTCTTCTAAATGTGTACACTTTTCACACACCTAGGTTCGGCCTCTTCACCTTGCACACACAACTTCTTCACTTTGCACACACTTGATTTGGCCTCTCTCCTCTTCTTAAGGGTGTTCTACAAATTTCATACACAAGGTGCAAGCCTTCCTCATTTTTCACACACCCAAGGCTACGGCCTTCTCCAATTCTTAAACACACACAATGTGAGGTCTTCACTTTGCACACAAGGCACTAAGGCCTCGGCCTTCCTCTTCACTTTCCACACACAACTTGGTGTAGTTCTCGACCTCTCCTTCTTGCACACACCCAAGACTATGGACTTCACTTCTTTTAAGCACACACAAGGCTTGGGTCTTCCTCCTCTACTTGCACACACACACTAGTTGTGCCTTGTCTTCACCCGAACCACTGCCGCATGGGAGGCGCTCAAGTGGTGTGCCCTTCTTCTCTTCACAGCCGCACAAGGTGCATTGGCAAGGTGTGAGGTGCAAGGCCCTCCTCCTCTTCTCAACCACCGCGCAAGTGTGAAAGGTGCAACACCGCGGGCTCCTTCCTCCTGCCACGCAAGTGTGGGGGTAGAGAGGGTGGCAAGAGACTCGAGCGCGCAAGTATGCGGCTCGGCTCCTTCCTGTCGCGCAAGGGGTGCGCGCAGGGGACTTCCCTTCACCTCTTTCGTGAAAGGGATGCACAAAAGGGACTTCACGAAGCCAAAAATGGCTCCGGGCTTCTCTACCGCGTAGGGGACGCGCAGCTCAATTCTTCGCAAGGCAAGGCACTCGCGGGACTCCACAAAGTTTCAGCAAACCTCCTCGAGGGCTCGACCTCTCTTTATATAGGCAGAGAGATGCCTCACATGATCCGCATGATTGCAACTTAAATTCACGAATATTTCGGATCATTGAAATATTTAAACAAGCCGCAAATCCCGTTTTTATTTTCTGTTTCACGCGGGATCACTTCTTTTTGTTTTCCTCTTCACATGCATGCGACTTAGAACGCATGCACGGCCTTCCTTCGGTCCAAACCATGCAGAATATAAACCTCATGGCCTCGCACCTCTGGTTGCTTTGGCCAACCTCGAATTCTCCCATACGTTGCATGCATGCCCATTTTTATGCATGGATATGTTCAGTAGGGCCAGACGAACCGAATGGAGCCTTCGGTTTGATCGGAGGTGGCTGGGAACTCAAAAACATCGCTCGGAGGCGCCACTGGTTCAGCGGGGACGTCGGGTGGCCTTCGGCTGAGCTCGAGGAAGGAGACAGACGGGGAGCCGTCGGATCAGGCGATCAAATAATTTTCAATGGCCTGGATCTGAACGGCCTGCGGCGGATTAGATGTGCGTCCGAGATCTGGTGCGCGATCGATCGTGCGGCCAGGATGTGCTCCCGGTGAAATTTGTGCGTCCCACATTGAATCGCTGAGCGGATTGTCCGCGGTTTATCAACCTAGCGCTCCCCTTCTCTCGTCAATTTAACTTCCAACCTCCACGGTGTCACCCCGCACCGTGTTCTCTTAGCGGGCGCGCTCTTGCGCCCACCCCTGCTCCTGCGGGGGTGCTCGTAGCGCCCACCATGCTCTCCGGGCGCGCTCCTGCTCCCCTGCCACACGGGCGTGATACCCCTACGTGGCTTATGCGGCCTTGAGTTTTCCCCACGGGTTCCCCCTTGGGCGTGGCGCCTTAGGCCCACATGTGCCTTGGGGTTGAACCCTCTGGCCAAATTTTTTGGCAAAGGACAGAATAATACTTTGTTTTTAAACAAAGTACTCCATATGAAAAATGCCAAATGCCATTCTCCTCTAAGCCATTTCTTCACTCTTCTTCTTAGGAATTCATCAATCCTCCTCTCATATGATCTTCACTTAAGATATCGAATTCCCGAAGGTTCATCTTCAACCATAGCTCCTGAATCAAATAATTCTTCAACATGCATTCAATGCTTAGGAATGAAATTCTTCTCAATAATATTCTTCAACGAACTTCATTGATCTAATCAGAGATCAAGTTGGCTCATCTTCCAATTCACATGCACTAAGAATTAGTGCATGGACATCTTCAATCCACTTCATCCACTTAGAACTTATGGATGGATCACTTTCAACTCCTCATGCATTGTCACTACAATGCATGGTCTTCTAATCATGTTGTGACTTTGTATCATCTTGATACAAGTTCTTTAAACTTAAATAACAGCTCAACAATCGTCAGATTTAATGATGATTCTCCATCATCATCCATTCCTCAAGTGGTGTAACTTAGTATCATCTTGATACAAGTATTGAAACATTAAGATCAGTTCTACAATCGTCTGATATGCATAGAGAATGTTTCAACCACAACATCCTATGTCACTTAGTGAATCTCCTAAGTGACATGCATCTTAGTACCATGGCCATTATCCTTTCCTCACCAACACCATCACATCCTTTTTCATTCACATCTTGACATTCCTTGACATCCATTCATCTTATGACATCTTCTTATCAACAACATACCTTATTGACAACAAATGAAACACAGTTCACATCACTTTATGATCTATGCCTTACGTACTTCCATGTTTTATGTCATTTCTCAGGATTTTGATGTTTAAACATTATGCTCATGTTTTTAAGTTCAAATGTATATTTAATGTTTTATTTTATCCATGCTTACCCTTACTGAGCATTTGATCTCACCCTTTTTATGTTTTCTTTTCCCCAAGATATAAAGAAAGGTTTTAGTTAAGAAAGAAAAAGGGAAAGATCTTTATGGGAGATGTTGAAGATCTTTCACCACGATTAGAAGATTACGTTCTATGTTTCCAAAGACACTAAACTATTACGGTCCTTGTGTGTCTATTTTTGTTATGTATTAAGTATTCTGATAAAGTAATGTAATGTCCATGTACGTCAAGCTTTGGGTCTCTACAGTTGGTATCAGAGGAAAGGTTTAGTCAACCTTTGGAAACTAGAATGCGAAAACGTTAGTGAGATCCCTAGAGATATTTCTATGGTTTATATAGGGATGTACCTAAGGATAAGCATACGTATACGATATAGTCCTAGAACTACAGTAACGATCATAGAATTTAACCTAAGATGTTAGATATTGAGGATACTCCCCCTTTACTATGTTGTTTTCCCTAGAATGATTTTTTCCTCTCACACTATTCTTTTTGGGTTTTAGAAAATGGCTGGAAACAGAAAGATTCATGATAATAGAGGATATGATGGACAATGGAATGATATTCTTCATGAGAAACCAAATGAAACGGGATTTGGAAGTCCAAACATCGTTATTATGCCTAATCAGAAATCTCATTATATGATCAATAATCTCAACTTTGGTAAGTTTTCCGACTCAGATAATAAGAGAAAGATGGAGTTTCATGATGTTCATAGAGGAAAGAAAGTTCAATTTCCCTCATGTAAATAATGTGGGAAGAGGCATAGGGGAGATTGTTTCAAGGGAACTGGAAGATGCTTTGGGTGTGGAAAAGAAGGACACAAAGCCAGTAAGTGCAAAGGAAAAGGTTCAGTTAACACAATGGATGAGGATAATGGTATTGCTACGACATCAACAATGGTTAAATGTTTTAAATGTGAAATGTATGGGCATTATGCAAACCAATTCCCTAAGGAAAAGTCTCGTGAAGAGAATAAGTATGGTCATATGGGTAGTATTTATGTTGATGATGATGAAGAGACTACAAATGATATGTGAGATGAAAGAATTGTTGAAGCTTGGTCAATGGTTTAAGAAGGTAGTGGAATGATTACATGGTTATCAAGTCTAATGTTGTATAAGTAATCTCATGGTACTATGGAATAAAGAATCATCTAAGGATTGTTACTCTATTATTCTTCCTAAAAGTATTTGAAAGTATATTTTGAATGGTACCAGTAACCATGCAATGTTATTCAGATATTTTTGTAAAGTAGATGATATGTGCATAATGAAGAAATAAGAAGATACTGAGATGTTTGATTATATTTATGAGCTCATGATTGATATAAGGACTAAGTGATATCATGGTTTGAGTATATAGAATTTTGAGGATTTTGGTATGTGGAAAGTGTTAAGTTTTAACTGCATTCATGTTTTCACTAAGATTCAATGGGTATTCATTTTTCAAGAGAATACATGATTAAGGCCTTCAAATGTTTGGAATGTGACCAACAAGACATATCTTATGATATATGGGGATCAATGATGGAATTGACATGCTTGTTATATGAAATCTCTTGTAATCATTTTCACTATAATAGGAGAGTGGAATGCAGTATTATGGATAAGCCTAAAGATTGGACTGGATTATGTTGGACATAAGTTAGTATTGTTTAAGGATAGAACCTTTTTTCGATATTATTGATGGGATGATATAGTAATGTAGTTTTAGAAAAAGGAAAACCTGCAAGACGGGCGACATACCATCACGTCGGACAAGTCTATGGGAATCGAACCCACAACTGAAGTGCGACTGGCCTTTATCGCCTACCACTGGCCAACAGGAAGTCCCTGGTTAGTAGAAACAAGTTTTATTTTATTAAGCAGTATGATATATGAAGTATAAGTTCATTTTTGGAACCATATACGATTAATCTAACCATAAGATGGACTTATATCTTTTCTTAACCTTTTGTTTGAAAGAGATGGAATGACCCATCATTCTATCACATGATCTGCTAACACATCATGAATAACAAATTCAACTTCATTTCTTTAAGGGATGAAGTGGAAATTGTTCAATTCACGAACAATAGTAAGATGGTACCAAAATCATGCAAGTATTTCTTTTAATTCATCAACTTTAGGGAAATGATCTTAAAAACCAAAAATGTTCTCCTAGTTCCCTTATATCCGATGAATCAGATGGTACCTTAGATCATCACAAATCTATAGCTTTGTGATTGTTGGCTTTTTCATAGCCATGTTCTCTACCACTCTCCATCAGAACTTGATAGTTAGATTTTTCTTCCATATCCATATATTCACCAATTTCCTCCTACGTGGAAACCCAGTGATGAGTTAATTTGGGTAACCGTTACATTTCATACTTTATTTTTGAAATCCATGTTTTGGTATTCCTTTTTACCATGTGGGTTTCTATTAAATAATCTTTTGAGTAGTAAACCATTTATAACCCTGACGAATTTCGAGGGTGAAATTCATTTTAAGGGGGGTAGAATGTAACACCTAGAGATTTTATGAAAAATATTCTTTTAATTTCATTAATTTCTTGTTCTGTATGCTACACCAAGATTACCTTTCACTATACGCAACACCGTATTAGCTTGCAGTATACGCAACACTATTCTTAGATCGTGTTACACACAATTTTGATAATAGTTATTCTAAGAAACTTTGAGTATATATATATATTTAATGTATAAATTAAATATGTTTGGATTCTGTTATATGAAACAACGAAGGATTCTTTCACAACACGCAACCCTGACTTGGCTTGCATTACACGCAATCGCGACCTTCCTCGATAGCGTGTGTTGTACGCAATACCGGGTTTTACTAAACAACGATATATTATTATAATATTATTATGAACTAGCCGTTATGAATAGTATTAACTAAATTTTTAATTCTATAACATTATTATTCATCTTACACATTTTCTAGAACATGGTATAAGAACAAAATAATTTTTTCGAGTAAAATAAGTATTTTTCAAAAAATGCAGTTTTGCCGCCTTTTGATGGCACACCCACTTTAAATCTAGTTTTTGACATGTTTATAATTTCCATTTGACAAAATAAGATTATTCTTTGGAATCAAGAAATAAAAATTTACTTTGGATAAATTTTTCATTTTATTCTGATGACTTTCATATTTTAATGAATAGTAAAAACACGCTATATTTTAATTAAAAACAACTTTTTTTCATCGTAATATCTTATGTGGTTAAATTATAATATTTAATGGTTTTAAAGTATAAATAGAATATATTTTTACCATTTAATATAATTTATGTCATTAGCATTGATTTTACCTTGAATTCGTCGGTTAAATCAATTCAATCTTTTGCAATGTTTTAAAGAAAGCCCCGTTTTCTTTCGACAACAAGATTAATTTTAATTTAATTTCGGCAACTTTTTTGTATTGAATATGGAAAAATGGATTCCATATTTGGAATCAGTGGTTCCAAATTATGTTAATAAGCTACTTTTTATTTTTGGGCATTGTGAATAGTAACTACGGTGAATTTTATTTACTATAGTTAAAGGTAAATCGGGTAATTAAGGGTAAATATAAGATTATAAAATTACCCTAACACTTGGAAAAATCCTATTGGATGACTAAAAGTCGACCCATATCACCTAAGGGTCAGATTATATTCATTTAATGGACTTTTGTCCATGAAAATAATTTAATTATTATTAAAACCAAAGAAAGTGACAACATGTCACTCTCTTAAATACTATAAGTATAATAATTTTAAGTTAGTGATAAACTTCATGAAACTTCGAACATTAATTGTCTACAGAAATATATAAAAATTATCTACATCATGTGAATTTATTTCGAATTTTTTGGGATTAAATAATTATCATTAATTTTGACACAATAGTGATGCAGAAATTATTTATCTAGTGAAAAATCAAGAATATAGTTTTTATTAAACTAATAGTGACCATAAAAGGCGCAATACCCTGACCAAAACATATTGGTCATGTAAATTTAAACTATAATCATCCAATAATCGCATATTTGACCATTTGGAGTCTTATACAAGCAATTATGATGAAAATTATTTTATATTAAATGATGCCAAAGTTGTCACCTTCATAATTTAATAAATATAACAATTTAAATATTGTGATTTTAAGATGATAAATTCGAGTAAAAGTATTTTTGTGGAAGGTAATAGATTTATCTTCATCATAGGATTTTATTTTAAATTTTTATACAACAAATCAGTATATTAAATAATTATACAAAAATGTTGTAGTAATTATTTTATTAAGAGATAAACCAAATAAATGGTTTTAAAAATAATAAAATAAATATTATATGAACTATTTAATTTGATACACTAATTTTATAGATACATATGACCATTTATGAATCTATTAAAGCTTTTAGTTCGAACATATCTTCTGTATATATTTTATTTAAATTCAAATAAATGAATAGTGTCAAAATTGACACTATTGTTATTTTATAAAAATAACATATTATAAAATTGTTTGAAAGTCACAAAAATATTTAAAAATTATAAATTTAAATTTATATGGTATATAATGTTATAAAGTAAAAAATTATTGAAAATTCACAACAAATAAGTAATTATTTGTTATAATTTAAAATTTAGAATTTTATTACCACAAATAAACTTAAATAGATTAAATAATGATAAATCAAAATGATAAGGTTTAAAATAAGATCAAAAAATGTCTAAATTTGATTGGTTGATGATATTAAAACCCAATATCATCTAATCGTAGAATATGAGTCATTTTTGGTGGTTTTTAAGTGGGGTTAGGTTTATTATATGTTAATATTTTTAAGAATTCCAAAGGTGCCCCTCTCCTCCCTTATAAAAGGGCACCTCCTCCCTCTCCTCCTCACACCAATTTGAGCCTTCAAGCTCGGTCAACCCCTAAAAAATTATCTTCTCCACCTCCATAAAAACATCCCAGATGTTCTTTTCTACTTTAAAGACCAATCTTAGTGCCCTAAGAGGAGGTTTCAATGAGGCGTATCGAATAAGAGGTAATTTCTTCTCCTGATTGTTTCAGGCTTCTTTCTTCTTCAAATTCTTCTTCTTTAGTTTTTTCATTATAAAGTAATAACATCAGTATCACTAATATACTAATTTGTTATTATAAATATGAAACAACCCCATTTCACCTTCTATCCATCCTACGGAAAACAAAATCATTGTGCGTGTGTACATAGGGAATACCGTCTCCACGCCGTGGTGTAATCTGTTTTTCCACCAACACCGTACATGGATGGGTATAATAGTGTAAAGAATAACTATACATAGTTATTATAACATAATACTGATTCTAATATATTGTATCATCCACTCCAATTCAATTCAATAATTATGGAAACGATATCATCGCTCGTGTGTACGTACGGACTACCGTCTCCACGACACGATGAGATTTATTCTCCATGTTAACCATTTAAGAATGATTATAATGTATATATAGGAAATAATAATGAAATATATGACATTATAAAGCTACTGGATTTATGTATATATGTATGGCATCTACTTAATTCCATTCAACTCAATAAGGAAACGAAAATAGCGTTCATGCGTACGTACGGCCTACCGTCTCCATGAACGATGTATTTCTTTCCATTTATCGATCTATTATAAATATGTATATTCTGAATATATATTATATATAAATCATGTTTTATATTCTGTAATTATGTAATCATGATCTAAGTAATCATATGAATAATTACAAGTCAAAACACGGACGACAAATCAAATGATTTTACCCAAAACGCTCTTTAACATGGAATTTACAAAAGAACGGGTAATATAATGTCCTAAGTGAACCATATATGATATCATAACAATTAATATGATTCTGTAATAAGTCAATAACATTATTTAAATCATTATACAGGAGGTTTGGATACGTGTGAAGCATATCGGACATAAGGTAAGGGATAAATTTTGCAAATCTCATTGTTATCCGAGATTGCTTATTCGTAAGAATTTACTGGGGTTATTGCTATCATCCTTTTCTATGTTTTATAAAAGTGTATTCCTGTATGTTTAAAGTCATTTTTACCCATTCTTGACTTTTACTACATGGTATGTAAGGAATCTTTCTTTTTCTAGGTTACGAGGTACTTTTTGACTTTTCCAGCAAAAGTACGAGAAGATTGTTTTTTTAACTTATACGGCACGAACGAATTTTTACATTTTTATAAAGACTTATTTTCATATAGCTTCCTACAAAATATTTCATGACTATTTTCAAAAAAATCCTTTTCTTTTAAAATTTCATGACATTTTGTGAAAAGAAAATGATTTTGAAGAAGAAAGGATATTTTCCTCAATAATTCATTTCAAGTGTTTTATCAAAACCATTTTTCATCTAAGATGATATTATTTCATATGTGTATGTTTCAAGTATCATGTCTCTAGGATTTACATGGTTTCATTTTTCTTATTATGAAATGATATCCATTTCCTTTATATGGATTATGTGATTATGTAATGATGTTTATGAATCCCATTTTGTTTATTGGGTTATTATGAATGATGTATGTTTTTTTGTGGCACAAGTAAGAATGATTTCTTTATGAGATGGGTGGGACCTATATCTCCCTCCAATGCATTGGGTAAAGATTTTATATCTCATGAGATAGACATGTCTGGAATGGAAGTTAATCTGGTTCAGTGTTACAGGACTGAAACGAGGAGTGAACTCGATTCAGAATGGGACTTTGTCCACTAAGATGGTCGTGGCAGCAATGCCTTGGCCACTATGGAAATAATTACATGTGCTTAATGGATTCCACAATTACATGTTTTATTCCCATGCTATTTTTTCATTCTTAATGTTTCTTTATGATCTATGCCTTACGTACTTCCATGTTTTATGTCATTTCTCAAGCTTTTGATGTTTAAACATTATGTTCGTGTTTTAAAGTTCAAATGTATATGGTATGTTTTATTTTATCCATGCTTACCCTTACTGAGCATTTCAGATCACCCTTTTTATGTTTTCTTTTCCCCAAGATATAAAGAAAGTTTTTAGGTAAGAAAAAAAGGGAAAGATATTTATGGGAGATGTTGAAGATATTTCACCACGATTAGCAGATTACGTTCCAAGTTTCCAAAGACACTAAACTATTACGGTCCTTGTGTGTCTGTTTTTGATATGTATTAAGTATTCCGCTAATGTAATGTAATGTCCATGTACGTTAAGCTTTGGGTCTCTACAACCTCCTTCTAATTTATTAATTTTATTGAATTCAGATACATTACCATTATTAATTGCCCAACCCTAGCTGCCTCTATTCAATTGATACATTATTAAATAGGTACTATTTACATGTGATATCATCCTGAAGGACTAAATAGTTTAGTACACTTGGTAAAATATATAAAAACATTCTTACCATTTTATATTAAAAATAAATTATAAAACATTATTAATGTAAATATTTTGAATCCTTTAACTCATTAAATTATTCCCCCTTCACATCATGGGGAATGGGAAGAAAATAAGGGTGGTCTCAAATGTTCAAAATGGGTTTGAAAAAAGTGTAATCTATTATTGTTAAATGAGTAATAATCAATATGATATGGTAAATGAATAAAAAAATACATTTAATCAATAACATGAGGATGTAGAATAGTATTGTGGGAATAAATGATGATCAAATAATTCCATATAAATAGTCAAATGAGCTTGAAACCTGTCCATGGATAACATAATTATTCAAATAATTAAATAGACATCAATAAATAATATCATAACACTTGAATTCATAATGTCGAACATAATAAAATTAACATCAAGGCCTAATGCCAAGACATTTTATATAAATGAGTAATGCCTCTTACTAAATACCCAAAAAAATTATCTCATGAGAATTATCGATGCTATATAGAATATAGTGGGCCCAACCTGTTATCTAATAAGTTAAATTAATTCATCATATAAATGGGGAGAATAAATATTCAATACCTAATAAGCATATTATTCATATTGAAAAACTAGGATTCGTAATGTTAATATTTCCATTTTTAAACTGATCATAAACCATCCAAAGAATGAAATAAGATAGTATCATTACCACAAATTCCTAATCATGTAAAAGTAAAATAAATGATTACTTTCATTGATTAATTGAAATTATATAAAAATTACATTAAAATAATTATTGAGTAAAATAACATTTTAACTTTAATAATGTCTTTTAAAAACTAAAAATTTCCAAAAAAAAATTGGCGAAACTTTTATTTAATTCAGTCATGGAAAATTGTAAAGTAATATTCAAATAATTCAATTATTAGGAAGGTGGGAAATTTATTCTCTGTTTAGTATGTTAAAATAAATATTCCTTTCATGTTCTTAGTTAAAATACTTACCTCATTCATAAAAGGACAAAAATATTTATTATAATGATTGTTTTTAATTGGAACAACTATTAAAAATTCTTTAATAAATCTTTGGATAGTAATAAGAAACTCATGGAAATGTGTTATGGACTATATGTATATGGATGAAAATTATTCTCAACTAGGTTGAAATATAAAGTCTGTGAAAAATATTATTTTAGTATTTTAAATTCATATAGTGGAGAAAATGAAAGTAAAAATTCTGACATATAGAAATAAAGAGAGGTGGAAAAATATATTGGGTTAAAGAGATAAATATCAAATAAATCCCCCAGTAAATACATAATCATAAAAAATCCAAAATAATGATGATATTGTAAAATAAACTCTGACCATATTGGTAATATTTGAATCATAACCCCAATTAAATATATAACTTCAATATAAATCTTTAAATACTATGAATAAGAAGGTAATAATGATTTATCATATCAAAGGGATTCTAAATACACCACATGAATGATGACTGTGGTGAATATGTCATATGTCTCATGAAAAAAATAGATGATAAATCATTATAATGATTGTATCATTAAAGTGAGAATTAGTAAATGAAGTGATTATGTGTAACAAATTTAAATCCAAAAAAATAACTAGTGTAAATACAAGATCATAAAATTAGATACAATTTCACACATATTCATGGAATAAAATAATTGATGATGTATAAGTATAGCCTAGTTCATTGAAATTGAGTTATCAAATTCCTGGCAAATTTTTAACTTTCATGTAAAATGACCAATAATAAAATAATTTTAATTGGAACATAAAACACCATGAATTATTAAAGATTCCTGATATAAAATTTAAAAGGTAACTATATTCACCATATAAAATAAATTAGTGACAAACATTACAATATGCCTCAATGAATGGAAATTGAGATAGAATCCCTTACCTAAGGTCTGATTGCTAGTAAATTCTCTACATTCAAGAATAATAAATATATGTTAATTATTTACTTGATTATGAAAAAATTTAATTTTTATTATTTATTTTATTTTATTTTATATATTACAATGTAATATTTAATTACTTACCCAATAATGTTTGTGTTTTCATTTGGATGATATTAGGATCATATATCCAAAAAGACTTATGTAGGTTGACTATGGTAAAAGTGGTTATTGGTCCATTATCTCAAGAGTAGTAATCATGAAATTATTATTTTTTAAATATATAAATTATATTCTTAAAACCAACCCTCATATATGGTTATGGAAAATGAAAAATGTTTCAAACATGGAGATGGTAAGTTGTGTGTACGCATGAGTAACATTTCCCTTTTTTAATGATCATTATGGAAAGAATTCAAGTATTATTTTAAATTTATATAATTATAATTATAATATATATACCATATTATTTCTTAAAATAATGTTTTATATATTATCCATGAGATGCGGTGATGAAAACTGAATCACGTCACTCCATGGAGGTGGTTGTCCATACGTACGCAAGAAAGACATTCTCATTTTTCAATGCCTAGAAAGGTATTAAATTAGATGGTATTTTATTTTTTCAAAATTATAATTATTTCATTAATATCTTTTACAAAACTTAAATCCATGATTATAACAGTCCATGAGAGGCGGTGATGGAAAACGAATTGCCTCGATTTGTGAGGTGGTAGTCCTCCATACATAAGAATGAAGGTTTCGTTTCCCATTTGATGGAAGAGGATATGGTTATATGTTATTTAATTAACATAATAATATATAATTATATGTAAGTAAATTATGTAATTATATAAACATGGTTGAATAATATTTTAAGGATTTTTTGGAAAATATAAAACTAAAACATTCGTTAAAATATTATATTTCTTCTTTAGGAAATCCCATTTTCCTTTAGCCTTAATCACTCAATGGTTGGTATTATACCAAAAGTATGACCTTTAAAATAAGTTTATATATTTTATGAAAGAATTTGGGTAGGAATATTATAATGTTAAAACTTATTTGACTTAGAATAAAATAGGAGAGATAGAGCACTTTTATAGGTGACAGGGGCACTTTGGGGATTTCATTAAGTATTAAAATAATATTAATTAAATATCTAGGAAAAAAGGATCCAAATAGATTTATTTATAATATTGGTTTATTATGGTTTTAAATAATTTCATTAAATAAAATTTGGATAATTTTTTGTCAGTGTTTTGCTGTTGTTATTTGTTTTCAACTCTTGTTAACCCTGTAAGATGATTGCCATTGTGACAATGTTTTTTTACTCTCTACGGGTCATTACAGTTACTATAAAAGATAAATTCTACAATTAATTGACCATGGTTGATATTTTAAATCATATAATAATCACATGGAAGAATATGGGATTCTTAGTAATTTAAATCATTTAATAAAATATTATTTTTAAAAAAAATATCATTAAACTCAATTTTTAACAATTCATCTATTTTGACATTAAAAACAAAATGATAGTAAATGAATAAAAATATAATCCCTTATAGAATAAATAAAATTTTATATTTATTAAAAAATTATATAACATGATAATTCATTCTGAGTATATTACGTTTTATATTTTCATAATCATTAATTTTATTGTTTTTATTAATTACATAAATAACGTGTCTACATTGCGTAAGAATTTAAGGTAATTATATCATTACTAAAAATAATAAATAAATTAACAAGATACAAAAAAAATTATATTTAAAATAGATAATTATAACTAAACATTAGTGAATTTTAGCCCGATCATAAAATACTATAATTATTATAAGTAAGAAAGTTAAATTTTTGTTTTTTCATTTATTTAAATATTATAATTGTAAATATAAATGGAATGTGCAACCAATTGGACATATATTAGATACTTTTAGGTAAATGGATTAATTCTACTCATCCAATAGCATAAAATCATGTTTTAGAGGAAATTTTTAGTCCTTATCATACAATTTTTATCATTAATTTCCCAATTTACCCTTTCAGTGGTGATAATAATTTACTATGGCTACTATTTATATTGTCTAAAAATATAAGTGAACTATTTAAAAAAATTGGACCTCCTTATTTGAAATATTTAATTCAATTTTTAATACAAAATCATGTAAGTGGAATTATTTAATTTGAAATTAAACCCGTAAAACGTGAAGATAATCGGTTTTTCATAAAATGCCTTTTAAATATAAAAATGTTTATTATACTACATTAAATTTAGAAATTCATTCCAAGCTCTACAATTTGAATATATTAAATTTAGAATAACTACTTATATTTTAAAACAAATCTAATACATAATATGACTTTGTAAAAACTTTAAAATAAAATAAAATTTTAAAAAACAATGAGTATGTTACACTATTATTGAAAATAAAAAATATCAAAAAAATATAAAAATTTCACTATAAGATAATTTTGATATGATGATTTCAAAATTTATATCCTTTTATAAAATGTCATTTAAAAAATTAAAAAAAAATTCATTATCCTTTCAATAAAAAATATTTTTGAGTGAAACATATTTTTCAAGAATAATGACATTATTAAAAATTGAATGAATATTTTCTAACAATAAATCAATACAATTGTATTAAGTATTACCTTTAAACATATATTTCATAATTTGGTTAATGAAATTAAAACCCATAAATTCAACCATTAGGTTATTATGGTTATACATGTATATTAATATTACATGGTTTTTTAGGCTCACTGTTATGTGTCTCATACACTACCGAACTCAATATTCATTTTAAAATATCAAGGTGATTCATTATCCCCACATTAACTAAATTTAATAATTAAAATTTTAACATCAATCTCAGTAATCAAATGTTTTAAATTTTAAAATACTTTTTTTGGATTCCAACATAGTAAAAAGTATTCTCAAAACATACTATTGAAAACATCAAAACTTTGGTATGTAGGTCATCTAGAATAATAAATATTGTGTTTTCAATTATGATTACATTAGTTGGAAGAGAAAATATAGTCATATAGGAGAGTATGAATGACTAAATAAGGATAGATACTAATAGGGAACATTGATCATAATAAATTGAATTACCAGGAGAAAGTTAATGACAACAAAACCATAAACACAAGATACATGAAAAAGATCATCGATTTATCAGAAATAAAGGTATTATTATAACATTTTTGTTATAATATCCTTTAACTTTTTGATTAATTATATTTCCATATATACTAAATACATAATTAAATATAATTACTTGACATGTAAAATTTCATCCATTAATCAATTTCAACGACAATCTCTTCTTTTTTCCAAATAATGGGAATTCAAGATGAATTATTCATGCCGAAATCACTAAAATAAGCTTCTAATGGGTCTTATTACCATCAAAACAAAAAAAATTATTCCCCCTAAATTTACTAAATCCAAAATGGTTAGCTGAATTTATGATAATACCCAAAATTAATAAACCTACATTCATTAATCTCTAAAAAACCACAGGCTTAACATATATCATTCATTAACTATATAAAAATATATTCCAAATAACCCAAATAACCTCGACATTAAATAATGTTTTGACCTCAAATTTAATATCATACCCATTAGTATACAACTGTAAAAACAGAATACAATTCTTTAAAAATTATCATTTATGTTAATCCTAATGATTATATATACATTAACAAAATAAAACATCTCCCAAAATATCATTATTAAACTGAAAATCATAAAATTTCAAAAATATTTAATCCTATAATATGTTTCCCAAAATCAACTTAATATTTATCCATAAAATCATATAAATAAAAGTAATTCTATACTAACCAGGACATCACGTTGGCCAATGGTAGTGGATTCACCCTTATCACCTATTCATTTTGTATTTGAGCCTTACGACCTTTCCGAGGGTGGTGGATTTTCAGTCAGTATGTGGGATGCTATTTTCCTAAAAATATATTAATATAATTCTTTTAACATTCCCAAAAAAATATGATGAACGTACTAAAAATTTAATTGAACAACAAATCAATTTTCAATACCATGATTATAAATAAGATAAAAAATATGTTTCCAAATTTTAATAAGAAATAATTACCTCTTCATCAACAACCATATAAGCACTAAAGGTTATCAATAAATTGAAACATAGGTCTATAAAAATAAAAATAATTATCCCTAAAATAACTTTTTCACTACGTAATATAAAAAACCAAGAGCTTGTATTCTTATAAAATTTTCCCAAAATATCCTTAAGCATGTTAAATTATCATCATATAAAATATCAAAATGGGAACATATGCCTTTAAATATATGGTTATTCATAGAATAATCATCCCAATATATAATAGGTTTACCCCATATCAATATGGAGATCATATGTTTTTATAGTTTCTATTCATTAATTCAATATATTGACTCATATAGAAAATGTGAATTATCTCAAGCATATCCTACAAGAGTATCAAGTGAGGTGTGTAGTAGGGGAACACTCACCATGCATCATATTCATGTCTCAAATATAAAAATTGTCAGGTTTGTTACCCCAAGATTCATCTATAACAAAACTAAACCCTCTTGAATTATCAAGAAATGGATGTATTTCATGGAGAAACACAAAATATTGAACATTATAAATAAATTATGATAATGTCTAATAATTTGAATCATCTTTAGGGTCAGTCATAAGTTTATGTTCCATTATTTATGTTTTACTAAATTAGGTTACCACGGTTTATACTAAACATCCCTTGATAAAAATTGTAAAGACCCTTACCCCTACATCCTAGAGTCGATGGTTAAATTGTTAAATTGGCAGTAGATACAAGTGATTGAAGGACGACATGCTTTAGTAATCTTGGTAATCTAGATCCATAAATTATATCCATTTTATATAGGAAATAAAAAATAAATCATAGTGATAGTAAATATTCATCCTCATTGACATCATTGAAAGAATCATTCTTCAAATAATTTGGAAAGGAATGAAAATAAGGTTGAGATAAAATTATTAGTCAGAGTATGCATACAGTAGAATTTATCATTAGTAAATAAGGAATAATAAATATGGAAATGTAAATAACTAAAAACACTTTCCATTAGATCAACAACTTGACCATGATGATTGAATTGGTAGGAATAAATGTTGGTCAAATAATTCAATATAAATAATAACTTTATAAATAAAATTATACATAGATATCATAACTATTAAAACAATCACATGGAAACAAATAATTAATATCATAATAATGGAATTCATAATGTTGGTCACTATAAGCATACCGTCGAGTCCTCATGCCAAGACATCTTACATAAATGGGTAAGGCCTTTGAAAAATATCCAACTAATTTATCTCATGATACCTACTGATGCATCAATGTGATATAGTATGACCCAGCCATCACTTACTATGACCGATTAATTCATTACATTAAAGTGGAGAATAAAACGTCAATACATAATAAATATAAACATTTTTATTGAAAAACTAGCATATAATGTGTTAATATTTCTTTCTAAAAACTAACTATTAACCATCAAGGGAAATAATAAGGATTTTATCAGTACTACATATCCCTAGTGTAGTATAAGTGGAATTAATTTTTATTACCAACGATGAATATAAATACCATAAAAATATCCTTACAATCACTATTGATAGAAATACCCCTATCACTTAGAAAATCAATTTTGAAAACTAAATATTTTGTAAATATAATAAAAAAGTTCTTTGAAAATAACCATAGAAAAATATAAAGGATGTTTCAAATCATTAATAATTCATGACGGTGGTAAATTCCATTCATTTTGAGTATGTTAAAATAATAATTCCTTTCATGTTTTCATAAATATTTTCAAAAAGTTCCAAATTCAGAAAACAATACGACTATTCCATGTAAATTTTTTTTTAATAGTTAAACATGTGTAAAATTTTCATTATTAATTATTTGTATAATATTAAAAAAAATATTCAAAACATTTTATATATAATATATACATGGAAGGAAAACATTCTTGATCAAATATAAAATCATAGTTAATTTTCCTTTTAAACATTATTTCTTTATATTAATTACATAAAGAGAGATAAATGAATGGAAAAAAATTGATTTCCATAAATAAACATAAGAGAATAAAATATATTTGGTGAAATATACAATATTAAACTAATTACCCTTTTGGAGACTTAAACATAAAAAATTCGTTATAATGGTGAAATTAAGAAATAAATCATGAACACTTTTGTACCTAATGAATCATAACCCCAATGAAATAAGTAACCTAACATGTATCATTAATTATTATAAACATAAATTTAATTATGATATTTTATTACAATGTTTTAGAATATATACTTTATGAAAGAAAAATGTGGTGAAAATCACATCTGTCTCTTAGAAACAAATGTGATATGATAAATACTAAAAATGATTGTTCCATTGATGTAAATATTAATAATGACATGATTATTTATAATAAATTTAAACCTACATAAAAAAATTGACTTACAATATAATATAATCAGATAACATTTTACAGATTATCATGGCATAAAATAATCCTTAAAGTAGAAGTTTTATCCAATGACTAAAAATTGAGTTAATAGATTTCATACCACCTGGTAAATTTGAAGTCAAATATGTTTTGAAGAATTAATTTTAATTGGAAGATAAAATATAATTATTATTTAATGTATCATGATAAAACATTTAAAATTTAATTATATACCCCATATATAAAAATTGTGTATAACTTTAAAATATGAACCAGTGAAAATGATTTGAGATCGAATCCATTAACACTAGTCCAACTCATCATATACATTATTTATATTCCTAAATAATAAACTAATATTAATTATTAATTTTATTAAGAAAATTTTTACATTTTATTTTTCATTTTATTTTATTTATTACCGTGTTCTTTTAATTACTTAACAAATTAATTTCATGTTGGATGTTTTGGAGATATTCGGTTCATATGTGGAAAATGATTTCAATAGGTTGACAAGGGTAAAAATGTCATTGAACCATTATATCCGGAATAATTTAATGAAATAATTATTATTTTTATTTATCTATTACAAATTTAAATCCAACCATGAAATACGGTTATGAAAAATGAGCAACGTTATAATCATGCAGACGGTAAGCAGTTCATACCCATTAGTAACATTTCCATATTTTAACAATTATGATGGAAAGAATTTAAGTATTATTAAAAAATTAAATAAATATAATTATATCCTAAATTCAATATTATTTGTTTAAATTAACTTGTATATAGCATCCATGTGATTTAGTGATGGATAACAAACCTCATTACTTCGTGGAGGCATTTGTCCACACGTACGCATGAATGACGTTTTCTTTTTTCAATGGATGGTTAGGTAAAATAATTAGATAATATATAATATTTTTTTAATGATAAAAATTTCATGAATATTATATCTAAACATTCAAACCATCATTATAATAATCCATGAGTGTAGGTGATTGAAAACAAATTACATTGGTTTTGGAGGCGATAGTCTGCCATACACACGGCTGATGATTTCGTTCCGTATTTCATAGAATAGGAGATGGATATACGTTATTAAAAAAAATTACACTTAATTATATGGGATATAATAATTTCATTATATAATCTAGTTATATAATATTTTATATAGGTATAAAAACAAATAAATAAAATATTTGGATATAGACTACCCCTTTTCTTCAAACAATCTCCTTTAGTTTACACCTTACTCCATATAAGGATGGTATTATTCCTAAAATTAAACCTTTAAAATAAGGGTATGGATGCTAAGAAGGGTTTTATTTAGGAATTTTTTGAACTAAAATGATTTTTAAGTGTGAATAAAAGTGGATTGGAGATTCTCTTT
This sequence comes from Viscum album, assembly GCA_963277665.1. Lineage (NCBI taxonomy): Eukaryota > Viridiplantae > Streptophyta > Magnoliopsida > Santalales > Viscaceae > Viscum > Viscum album. The sequence goes on along the minus strand of OY728119.1, from coordinate 849,632,239 downwards.
TATAGGTTATGGTAAGGGAACTTTTGGAATTTCTTAACGTATTAAATTAATATAAATCATTTCTAATTTAATAAAGGATCAAAAAATAAATATTTATAATAAAAATATTTTTATTGATTAAAATACTCTCATACAATACTATTTGGAAAGTTTTAGGTTATTTTCACACATGTCTTTTGGTTTCAACCTATCTTTACCCTTTTTTACGATTATCTCAACAACAAAGGTTTTTTTTACTTTTTAAGGGTAAATAAAGCTACAATAAAAGTAACATTGACCAATAAATGGACCATTTTTTATATTTTAAACCATATCCCAATCACTTGTCCAAATATAGGGTGTTTAAGATTTTTTTAATCATTTAATGAACTATTATCTATTATTACATTTCTTTAATGTCAATTTTGGATCTATTCCTCTAATTAGACTTTCAAAAAAACATGACAGTAAAGGAATTAGAATATAATTGTTAAAAATAGACATAATATGTAATTTTTATATAAAACATTTGAATAACACCATAATTACTTGAAATTAGATTACTTTCTATATTTTTATAATCATTTAATTTATATTTCTATTAATTAAATAAATATTGTGTCAGTATCATGTAAGAAATTAAGGTAATAATTTCATTACATAAAAATAGAAATAAAATGCAATGATAAAAAAATATTTATATTTTAAATTAAAATTAATAACTCCAGAAAAGTTATTTTTGTCACTATCACAAAATATTATAGATACTAAAATCAAGAAAGTGATATTTTTATCTTTGTCTTATACTTAAATCTTATAAATCTAAAAATAAATTTAATATGAACCTAAATATCCATACACTCTAAACTATTATGAACATGTATAAGTTACACCCATCCAATATGATAATGGAAATTGTTAGGGAAAATTTTAATTCTTTATAATATTATGTTTAGAAGTAATTACCTGATTTTCCCTTAGTGTATAAATAATTATTTACTATGATTTCTATTCAAAATGACAAAAAATAAAAGTGAAATATTTAAAAAAATTCATATTGATTAAAAAAAATTATTTATTTTTTCAATATTTAATCTATATAATTGGTAAAATTTATTTTAAAATTATCCCGACAAAACACGCCAAAAATCTGTTTTCATAAAAATTCCTTTTAAGTATAAAAATGTTTTTATACCACATAAAAATATAAAATTTTTTAAAAGGAAAATAATTGAATTGTTTTTAATAAAAATTAACTAATGAAATTATAAAACTAATCCATAATATAAAATTACTTTGTAAATTATTTAAAATAAAATACGGTGCTTGATAAAAATTAGTATTTTTCACTATTCATTGAAAAATAAAAATTCCAATAATAATATAAAAATATCACCATAAGATAATTTTGATAAAAAATTTCAAAAATAATATCATTTTAATGAAATAATATTTTTCAAAATAGGATGAAATTAATTTTATTATCATCTTACAATATCCAATCAAAATCATTTTTGAAGGAAACAAATTTTTGAAACAAAAAATTTATGCACAAATTGAATGATTTTTTTCTAAGTATTAATAAATACATTTTTATTGAGTAGGAACACTATACATATGTTTCATTATGTTATTAATCATATTCATACCCACCAATTAAACATTTATATTATATTGTTCATATTTATATATTAATATTTCATAGTTTGTTTAAGGTTGATGTTTTGTGTCATATAAACTATAGAACTTAGTCATGTTTTTAAAATATAATGGTGTTACAACCACACATGTGTTGTGAGAAACCACTATCTAGATACCATAATTCTTATTATAATTTTAACTCAAGATATAATTATTATAAAATCAAATGACTATAGGTTTTTTTACAAAACAATCTTGGGTCTGCTAATGTTATCCAATAACAATTTAGGTACCCACATTTTCTATGTTTGATATTTTCTATTAGAAATATTTGATGGAAGATGAATTTATATTTTTGTCCCGTATGTTTTAGTCTATAAAATAGCATTCATAAATTTAATTTATAATTATCTAACAATAATTTCAAAACATATCTTGCAAGAAACCTTTAATAAAATTGGGTTTTGATTTATTTTTTGAAGTACTTACATGATTTGAGAAACCAATACAGAACAATTAATTTATATATATTTTAGATCCAAAACCTTTATTTAGATTATTTTTACCTTGGATGAATTTGGAGAGAATGATATTAAATACTTTTATTGTGGATTCAATATTATTAACATCCAGTTGATTTCTAATTTTTATGGATAATTCTTCTTTTTTCTTTAATATTTCTTCCTTATCTTTTATAGGATTTTTTCATCACTTACTTCTTTTTATTTTTTATCACATTATTTATATAATAAAATATGTTTATAAAAACCATATTACAGTGGACTAGGAGCGTTTTTAAGATCATATTATTTATCCAAGCATGAAGAGTTAGAAGAAGAAGAAGAGGCAGATGAATTAGAAGGATTATACGAAGAAGACGGTGGGAGTAGAAAATGATAAGTGGGTTACTAGTTTCAATGTATTCATAAAATTTTTCCATAAGTTATTCATCACTTGAGTCACTTGTTGGGTTTTCAGTGGTAAAGTTTATAGAGATACCATTGGCACTCTCAATTGTTATATGAAAAACCTTTTTTATTTTTTATTTTCTTTAACATTATTTATGTATATGGGGAACCCATACTTCATGAGAGCATTTTTAATGAATTTTTAGTATGTCAATTATATATTTATCTTTTGATTTATCATCTTGTTTCAAGTTTAATTTTTCTTTTTCTTGAAGAATCTATTCTTCTTCGTTCTGTATTGATAAAATTATTAAACGTGAACATTGGATGAGCCATTATTGGTGTCTTCGAAGGTGATTGTTTTCTTGACATATTTGGATTCTCTAATTCCAAAAACCGAACTACCGGGTCCGAGCCGGAGAGTCACATGACCTCATCCACACCTCCCATTATGTAAGAGGTTTATGACTAGCTGCTAGGGTGTGAACATCATTAGTGTGGAGAATATACTCTCAGTATCATTTCTATCCATAAATAATAATAAATAAAATATAATTACTTATAGTACCGATGTGGAAGAAAATAATATCAAATGGAATATATGTAATATATTGGAATAAATGGTCTCCCAAAGTGGAAAGTCATCCTATAGTAAATGTTTAGGCTTGTAAATAAATAAAACTGTTGTATCCTCCAATGTATGTCCTAGTACCTCTCCCAGATCTATACACTACAGCTCAACCATCTACCATGAGACTCTTTCCCTTGCATAGATCCATATACATGAAATCTTCACATACATCGAAATTATCATTGAGAATGTAACTAATAAAACCTTGTAAGAAATCTCCATTGAATACTTTATAAATATTCCCATGTATAATAGGTTTATACCATAATAATAATAAATTTTAAGGTAAGAATAATAATTAAATGCAAAGAACAAGTGTTTTATCCAAGACACTACAATATATGGTTATACCTAATTCCTCTTCATGATAGAAGAATAAATATAGTTGTAATAAATGATAAAAACTAGAAATTGGTTTGTTTGAATGTCACACAAAATCCACAAGGAATAGTATATACATGATAGTTAGAATACACATGTAATTAATTTGAGAACATTCCATAATATCCTCAAGACGTCATGTTTTTTCTAGGCCATAAGGTTGTCATGCTCCTACCCCATATATGGGTATATCATCATCATTGCATTTTTTGCATACTCACCCTCTAAGTGTAATCATACCATGATGTTCCACCAAATAAAAATACTAAGAACCCACCTTTAAAGGTAATATAATGGACAATAATGTAGATTATGATAAATAAGAAGATTATGGAATTATTATAAAAATAATATCATCATATCACAGCATGTGAATAAACATAAAGTATGGTAACAATATAATTTTTCAAATCTCATGGAAATGATGATCATATATGGGACTCAAAACAACATGTACACATCCATGAAATAACCACAACACAACAAAGAAAAAAATGAATCATGTAATGGAAACAAGTATATGTGACATCCCCAAATCAAAAAGAACATCATACCTCATGGTTTTTGATGAATTACTCAAAGCGTCATCAAAGGGTCAAGGAAACAATATATCGAACACCCATGTAGTATGATATTTTGCACCAAGGATGTCTATTTTGGTTCTAATTCATCAATAAAGGGGTTTTTAATAGATTATTAAGAGAATTACATGTTAAAAAGTTCATTAATGAATCACTTGCCTTGAGGAGTCCATCAACATAATTAATTTGGAGGCATATTGAAGGAAGGAGTGCCAAAAAAATAGATTCATTTTCATTTCAATAATGAATCCTGAATTATTCAACCATTCCATATTAAATTCTTTAGTCTAGAAAATGGTTATTGATTCATAATAAATCCATAAATGGAATAGAGATTCAAGTTGAAATTCAAAAAGAATAATGTCTCATGATTGTCATTCAAGCGAAAATTACCCATAAACATCCACCATTATACATAATTCTAACTCGATTCAAAAGGGTTTTCATTGACACATAAAATAATCTACCAATATACCAAAGAATAACCAAACAATTTAGGTTCTATCATCATAAACCAAAAAGAGGAGGTTTACAAATTTAATTCATGAACACATACATGAACAACATTCTTTATCGATAGAATATATCAATTTGGTAAGTAAAAAATTTCAACTTGGTAGATCCACCACCGATTAAGAAGAAATTTTAAAAATTCAATTATATATTCATTGAAAAAAATATTTTACATAGATACAAGCTCATCTATTAGTTAGGAATGAATATTTGGCATGGATTTAAAAAAGATCGTACATATTTAATGTTTTTAGATCATCTTAATAACGAATGAACATTGGTATATTAATGGGTCAGTTAAAAAGGAAATGGAAGAAATATCATATTAAAATTAGGTTCATAGGGGTCATAATTATGGCATTAAATTGAGGTGAAATATTTTGTATTTATGAATAGTGGTTTGTACTTAATACACCCCCAAACTGGGTGCATCAGTGTGCCTGGTAGAATCTTGGGAATTCTTCCTCATTCATTGTCTTCCCTATGGGAAACATATATTATTGAAGGTCTATTAAAACCCCATATATTGGATGACAAGTTCCACCAATTATTAAGTGGCTATCTCCACCCACCTTAAGGAATCCGCCCCAATACTCCACCTTTGGTTCATAGAACCTGAATCCCTAAAAACTATCCTCTTAAAAACCCATAATAGGGAAGAACAAAAATAGAAATGATAATTTTATTAACCTTAACACCTCATGTAACAAAAAATGTAATATGTTATATTTCTCTCCCTTTAACTAGATCTTATCCTCAATAAGTAACATCAAAGGTTATACTCAAAAAACACAGGTCATTGAGCCCGATCATCATTATGATACTCCCAGGTATCATATGAGATCTATCCATGGTTCCATTGAGTCTAGACTAGTAGTACCATATTACCATGAATGAATTTATCATTCAAATATATATTCTATCCCAGGAAATCCATGTATTATACATTGGGATCAGCTTCACTATCCTCAAAATCGATGACATGTGTTGGATGAGGAATTTACCTATAAAGTTGTAACACATGAAACACATTATATGTACCTGAGTACTGATAATGGGGATCCAAATGACACATCATCATCCTAGTCAACTAGGTAATATCGAATATTCCAACATAGTGTGGTTTAAGTTTCTCATGCTTCCTCAAATGTTTATGGCACAATAGATGAATCACTCTCAAATATACCTAATCACTATAGAAAACTATAAAGTCCACCTATTATAACTAGAATATAAATTCTACTAGCACTAAGCTATGATAAAATAATTATAAATTAGTTACACTCTCTTGTGTCTCCTGTAACGATCTTTATAAGGTTCCATTAAATTAAATCCTAGAAAATCTTTTTGTATTCTAACTCAGAATATTATAAGTGGTCATAAAATGGTCCTCTAAAGTCCAAGGAACAATTTTAAATCATATCCTTCATTATGTATATTATCTGATTGGACTATCCATCTATCTTGTGATGGTATGTTATTCTAAATCTTTGCAGAGTCCCTTGTACCTTATGTCAGCCCTACCAAAACTATGATGTAAAACATGTGTCTCTATTAGATATAATTCTCAAGGTAAAACTATAAAATAATACTATATCCTAGATATAGAGCTTTCTTAACTCATCTAATAAGTGAGACTCATGAATCGGTATGACATGAGAAACATTCATTGGATTAATGAAAATCACATGGATAGTTTCAAAAATAATCGTAGTCCTAGGTAACTCCATCAACAAGTCCATAGTTACATCCTCCCTCTTCATCATGGGCACAGGAACAACCAAGACATTGGTGCATGGAATTTATCTTAGAGTAGGTAAGGCATCTAAAAAGGAATATAACAATTTTCCTCTTCATCCGTATTCACCAAAACTACCACCTGAAGCCATGTTACAGTTTTTTCACACCAGAATTTGCAATTCACTTAGAGGTATGGAAGACTCTCACGATCTATTCCCTTATAAAAGTAGGATCTAAAACCCTTCCAAGTATAAGTATCATATCATCATCATATAATGACCATCCAGATTTGGAGTCACATCTAACTAGTCATCCCAAAAATCACAACACACTCAGGTAGAGTCTCCTTTATAGAAATTACCTATTCTGTTGAATAATATTTGACCACCAATGGATAGCATTGTATTGATCCATAATCCAAGGAAGAAGACATCTACAAATATTCTAACAAACTTATCAATTTCCACTTTTCTTCATTAGAAAACTCATCATGCTCTTGAGCTACCTATGTATTAAGGATAAAATTGTTTATAATGATTCTACCCTTACCTAGATTACATGGAATCTAAATTTCAAACATGTATAGGTACTATAACCATCCCCATGACCTAATGTTTAGGACCCACATTGTCAAGATATAATGAATTACATTGTGGTATGTGTAGAAAATAATCTTATCTTTGAATATGTATTCTTTCCAAAAATTCAAATCATAGAGAAGAGATTTTGACTCCATGTCATTGGTTGGATAGTGGCATTCATGGGGTCATAATTTTTGTGACCCAAATTCTACTACCCACACCCCCTACACTATTAACTCTCAGAAACCTATGCCTGATGCATTATAATAAACAACATAATTGATCCCTCGACCAAGAAGAATCTATAAAGAAATTATAGTCAATATCCTCTTCAGCAATCAAAATGCCTCTTCATACTGGCCCTGTCACTAGAACCTCAATCAGTTATATTTCATAATATTCATGGGTTATAATAAAGGATAAAATACGTGGTAAATTGTTTTGAAGTATCCTGCTAATCCTAGAAATCTTTTAATCTCAAACATGTTCTGGGGTGGTCTCTATGCCATTACTACCTCCACTTTCTCTATGTACACATATTTACCAACCTCAGACACATTAGGACCCAATAATTTCACCACATATATCCAAAATTTAAACTTCAACGTCTTTTTTTAAATCCAATTTTCTCAAAGTGTAATCAAGACTATCTCAGGATTTTTAAAACACTTCCCTAGAGAAAAATATTAGGTAAGGATATCATTGTTGAACACTATGATGAACAAGTCATGATTTAGGTGTAAGATCATATTCTTGAGATCCATGGACACTTATGATAAATTTTTAATCTAAATAAAATCATTATGTACTCATATAGAACATTCCTTCTCTGAGCCACCATCATCATGATTTCTTCCTCCCTATCCCATAGTTGGTGATATCTCACTTCAAGATAAAAATTAGATAACTACTAGGATCCATGTGAACAATAATAGAGATCACTAATCTTGGTACAAAGATATTTATTCTTCACCATTAACTAATTTAGATTATGGTAATATATGAATAGATAAATACAGCCTTCCACTATCTTGGTTGAAAATGTATTTTTACCCCTATTGTGATACACTCCGCCTAATAAATCCCTTATACTCTACGTCTCTGAGCTGCACCTCAACTTAGTTAGCACCATACAATTAGTGGGTATCAAAATGGGTATCACATATGGATAGATCTCTATCAGAATGTTAAATCCTCTATCTAGAGTAAGTCATATGTAGTCATCTAAAAAGATATCTTGAAAGAGATTAATGAATGGAGGAAAATATGAGGGTGTCATTGATCATATTGTAAGAGAAAATCCCACCACCTGATCCATTATCATCCCAATATGACTCTGGTACAGACTAACTAAAAATGTTCAATTTTCCCTTTCTTTGTTCACTATGTACTTCTATTCCTTTGGATAATCAAAATATACTCCCATAATATAGAGATTGACGTGTACATGGAAAGTGGTGAAACATTCCACACTAAGAATCACATCAAATCCTATCATATCAACTATCTTAAAGTCCCACATATTTTCAAAACAAGCTAAAACTATAGTAAACTATAGATATCATTAATAATGGTCTACATTCATGCACAATAGTATATTAAGAGAAAGTATATTAGAAGATAACATAACTGGTAATTCATGTCTAGTAAAAAATAGTGCATATATAGTTGAATAGGAATAACATGTATCAAATAAGGTAGTATATAATGTTGTGGTAATCAAAATCAAATCAAGAATAATATATGGTCCCTAACTAACATCTTCTAGTTTATATTCCACTATATAAACATGGAATGCCTCAGTTTTGTGACCCTTCCCCTAAGACACATTTACAATCTGATTTTCACCATCTAAGACTAATAATGAGGACCTTAGAAAAAATCCATTGTTCTTAGATCACATCCTTCCTCCACCATTGAGAACCTCAGACATGAATCCCTAGAGAAAAACTGCTAGATATGGAATGTTTTATACATTTTTCACACATTATCTGAGGTTTTGTACATAACTTCTGACAATTCATTTACATTCTATAGTTAAAGAACAATGGAACACCTTCTAAATGGGGAATGAAGCCATACTCTACCCCACCAACAGAACACTTCCTTATTGTATGTCTCTGGTTGTTCACATCCATCTATTATAAGAAGTACTCATCATAGTAGTAGGTGGTCCACCAACCTATGGAATGAATGGTGATAGAAGACCAACTACTCAATACTCATCTAGGATATTATTGATAGTTAAGTAATTGATCAGAAACTCATAATATATCAATAGGTTGAAACCCCATACCTTTTGTTTCATGTTGGAATGAATTTTGATATTGAACTTCCTCGGATTTAGTCTATCGCTTCTGGCCAAGAGTTGAGAAATGTAAGGAAACTCTATGAAATGTTAAGAGTATGAAGATAATATAATGGATTGCTATTTTATATTCATGAACTCTTATTATCAATCATGATTTAGTATTTGGGGTAAAAATCAATGAAGAAAATGTTCTTTGAAGGTCTCCTAGGTGAGACTATAAAGTCTTCCAATATGTCACATAATGCCCCACCAAAATCATCATGTCCCTTTAAAATGAATGCACCCATATTGAACATATAATCCTAAGGTTTATCGATGAGGGTGAAGGTGACCTTGATGTTTTATATCTAGTCCTCAACCACTTATGGTCCACTTGTTCCCTAAAAGGCTAGATGACGTTGGAGGTACAAGTATCTAGCGTAGATTACCATATACCTTAGTATACCTCCACCCTATATAAGAAAAATTAGGAGGGATCCTAACTGAAGTGGGCCTACTTACGGAATCATCAGAACATATTTAAAATCATGTGATAATGCACCCTCTAGGATAACAGGTTGTGGAATAGGGGTATACTTCATAGAAAAAGACCCCAAACATATGTCAGCTGGTGGTACCATCAGTCTTTTATGAGATAAAATATTTTATAATTTGAAAGGAATCATTTATAATGATTTATATATATAATAATTAGTCTAACGGAACAGAAAATGATTCCATAAGAGTATACCCATAACTCAAGGTATATTCCTCCTAGAACTAACCATGTTTGTACATCCCTGCATGTTAATCACAGTCACATATATATACAAAAAAATAATAGTATTCTTAAGTTCTATTAATTAATCCTATAATATATATTTATTACAAAAATAAGTAAAGATAGATACATCAAAAAAATATTTAAAATATATCTTGAAAAAATAGTATAAATCAATGCATTAAATTAAGAAACAAGTTTGCATCAAAATAATGGGTATATAAATGTGTGTGTATAATTTGATCTTACGTGCCAACTCATGATGTAAGAATGCCCCTGAAATATCATAATATTCTAATGAAAATATCATCAATGTAGCATGGAGGTATGTTACACATGTGTTATCTATGCACATGGAATCCCATACCTATTTCCCATATAGCCTATCTCTTTTCTACCATGTCCCATGTTAGTCAAAAGAAAAATAAGAAAATTTTTATTTGATGTAATTTAGTATCACCTAGACATGAACCACTGGGTCTGAGAAAAAGAGTTCCATGACCTCACGTGTCCCACCATATATGCTAGAGGATTCTGACTAGTAGTGAGGTTATGAACATCATCAGTGGGGATACTATACCCTCATTATCATTCCCATTCAAAAATTATAATAAATAAAATATAATATCTCATATTATTTCGATATAAAAAAATTATATCAAATGGAATACATGTTATATAGGTGAATAAATATCCTCCCAAAGAGGAAAGAAAAAGAAAATAAAATGTGTAGGATGGTAAATAAATAAAACTATATTATCATATTTATTTCATCCTAGTATTTATCCTAGTTCCATGATCTAAAGAGCAACCATCGTCCACATTCCCCATTCCCTTACTCAGATCTCTATACATGAAGTATTCATGTGTATCAGAAATCATGTATAGGGTGTGATTAATAAAAAATTTAGGACACCACTAATGCAACCTAAATAAATGTGTACATGTATAAAAGGTGTATCAATGACAATAATAAAAGTAAAATCAAGCATAGAAATCATATTCCAAGTACCTGTGTTTTAACTAATCCATCGTGAGACCCAGTTGTACTTGTTTGGTCTTTATACCATAATGATAAACATAGATTTCGGAAATTATTATAACTAGATAAAAGGTGGTCTGATTGTCACTCAACATCCTCAAGGAAAAGAGTTTACATGGTACTCGGTATCCACAAGGCATTGAGCTTAAGTACCTTCCACGGTATCTTCAAGTCATCATGTTTTTTCAAAGAAATAAGGTTATCATACACCAACCACATGTCTGAGTAAATCTTCAACATTACACATCAGGTGCACTCCCTCTACAAGGGTAAACATACCAAGATGATCCACCTATAATGGATACCAATAAGTTGAATATAACATAAATTTAACACAAAACAAGGTGAAAATGATGAATAAGAATAGTATGAGATCATGATAAATATAGTAGTATCATAAAATATAAGTGAATCAACATAAAACATGGAAACAAGATACTAGGGAAATTATCCTTGAAATAGGGATCATATATGGCTATCACAAAAATTCCCACACCACCAAGAAATCACCATAAATAATAAAATATATCCACGAAAATATATGATCATACCATGGAAAAAAGTTGTATACAAGATCCCCAGATAGAAGGGAACTTCATAAATCAACATTGTTGATGAATAAGTCCAATGTTCGTCAAAGGATCAAAGATTGAACACATCACACACCCACAAATAATGATCTCACACATAAAGGATGTGTATTTCAGTTCTGGTTCATCAATAAATGGGTTTAGAAATGATTCATAGGATAATTACAATTAAATTAGGTTGTTCTATAATTAAGAGCCTTAAAGTGTCTGTTGATAAAATCAATTCTGAAATATTTTGAAGAAAGTAACACAAAAACATTGAATTGGTAGTCATTTTAAGAAAAAATCATGAATTACTAATCAATTATGGAATAAATCTTCATGTGTAACTAACTATCATTAATAAATCATCAATTATTTAGTTGAATAGAGGTTCAATATGAGATTCTCGAAAAAGATTAAGGTCTCATAGAGATCATATTACTGAAACATACCTAGAAAAATATACTATTCTAGATAATTATAACTTAGGTCAAATGGGTTGTCATTGAAACATCAAATACTATATAAATATACAATGTGATCATCAACATATTAAAGTTCCATAATAAATTCTTCTCTAAATAATTTTTTCAGAAGGTAATATATGAACACTTACTTAAAGAAGGTTCTTTATCAATGGTAGATCTTGATTCATTCATGTGATGATGTCAACTTTCCAGATCCACCATAGATCTATGAAGTATGTGTGAAAATGCCATTGGATCTTCATGGAAAACACATATCTAACATAGATCAATGCTCATGTATCATGGAGAAAAAAAGATTTATCATGGATCAATGTAAATCATACCAATTAAGATTGTCATTTCTTTCCAACAATGATGCAATAAGGGGATGTAAATTGGAGAGTTAAAGAAGAAATTTGGTAGTTTTCATATTCGAGTTAGCTACCCAGGGTTATGAATTGGGTTATTAAGTAGATGTCAAAACGTTTGGAATTATGACCATTACATTGTATTTAATGAACTATCAGACAAGAATGTTGTCTAGTTAGTGTCTGGCCAATGGTGGGTAGATGTATATGAAATAATGATGGGAATTATTCATTGACCAGCAGAATTATAGTGGATACCCACCAACTAAATGGGGTTTGTAGAAAAATACATACCCATGGGAACCCCACCATCTGGCTGTTATGTTCCACCATCTAGCCAATAACAATTTTCTAACCAGCTCACACCCTTTCCCTCCTAAACTCTTCCACCTTTGCTTCCTAGATCCTTAATCACAATCAATAGTCCTCTTCATGGCCAATATTATAGATGAATAAAATTAAAATTTATAATTTCATAAACCACAACATATCATATATCAATGAAAAATGTGGATGTTATAGCTTTGTTGGATTCATTCTCAATTTTTCAATTTAATGTAATTTCATACATTATTATAGATTGGAAAAGTTCATGAACTGTAATTTTCCACACATCCATCTCTTCTTATATCATCATAAACATGGATTCTCAATTGTTTAGTAGGGAATGTAGTATCTTTTTTTACTAATATTTATCTAGTTAAATAAACACCATGAGACTTTCGACCGTTTCTTATGTTGGTAAAACTTGTAAGCATACTAATAATGGATTTATTAAGATGATACAAAATATTTCAAAATATTTCCTATACAAGTCTACTATTATATAATTAACGTTTTTTGTTCCTTCATGAGTGAAATATAGAAATTTCTATATTTCATGGGTAGAGGTAGATATTGAATCGTGATTAAATTTATTTCAGTCAAGACCAAAATGTAGGGAATTTGTTTTTTTTTCCATTAAGATCAATGTATATAATATCATCTTCTGTCCAAATATCTTTTATTTATTTAATAAGATTATATTCATTCATAACCATATTATAGATATGGTAACTTTTGCTACTATGAAAACCTAGAATGCAATTTTTTCGAGATGAATAATCAATTCTATTAAAAAATCAGGTCAATAAGAGTAAGATTCCATCATAAAAAAAGATATAACATTGAATTTCATTTGGATAAAAAAAAATTAAACATGGTTTTACAAAAATGACCTAAAAACACAAATAATTTTTTGGTACAAATATTTTATTATAGTAATATGGAAAGAGGTGGGCTAAATTACCCTATTAAAAATTCAAGGAGAATGAAAAATGAAAATTAAAAACTGACTAATATTGATGTGATAAATAAATAATTTTAATACCTATTAAAACTTTTAATTTCACTATTAATTGAAAGATTATGAAAAACTAAAATGGAAATAATGAATTTATGTAATTATGCATATTGATCTTGATTCGTAGTGGAGAAAATATTGATGAAAAAATTAAATGAGTGGAAAACACTGTTCGATAATGTAGTTTAACAATAACTAAATGTGAGACCCTAAGACTCATCTTCTTGAGTTAATAGGATTATATTATTTTTAAATTAATATGTTTAGTGATAAATAAACTCATACCCTAAAATTATAGTTGTTAGAACCCTCTTTCATTTCATCAAAATCCAAGTAACATATCCCTGACTTTTGTGGTAGTGAAAAGCTAATGTAGAGGTGGATGATCAATTAAGTTTTTCCTAGTGAAAACCCTTTTCAAAGCTGATACCTAATATCTCATATATGAATTTATAATTTATATTTGAGATTGATAGATGATGGAAGAAAATTTCTTATGATATTCTAGAATAGTGGATGTTTGTTCTTGAATGGATAATTAGATTAGAGAGAATCAGCAAGATCTTCACCGTTGTTGTGCCAAACTCTGATCAAGGATCAGATTCATAATTGAGAATTTTTAATTAACTTTTTTAAGATATTTAGATCCTATAGTATTCTAAGGAGACATTTTTAAATGGTATAATAGGTCTATTAATCCTCTGGAATTCATCTGAGTCATTAAGCATCATCAATGGGAGTATAAAAGCTATGTGGTCAACTAAAATAAAAAAAACATTCCATATTGTAGAAATTAGCTAGTCATATAATCCCAACAACTAACTGGTGTGACACCTATGGATCTCCTTGCTCTATCTTCATCCATCTCCAAGATAGTTCTCATCTACTGAGTTATAGGTAGACTCATGTTACATTTAAGGTACTTTCCATCATCACTTGTTTGCCGAGGGATCTACATGAACAATCCAATGTTGCCTGTAGATGTCCATATTCAATTATACCTTCATAGACTTCCTCATATGGCATTAGATTTATCCTCTAACTCCATTTAATGAATTCAAAATAATATAAAATACATTTAAAATGCTTTAATAAGATCAATATGATTATTTGAAATAGTCTTTATTATCATCATTTAGTCCCATAAAATCATGAATCATAGTCTTAAATATGATACTATAATTTAATCAAATGGGAATATTAAAAACACAAAAACTTGTTTATGACTATAAATACACTATGAGATATATTTAGGTACAAAATAAATCATGTATAAGTAGTGTGAGTAACATAATGATATTTTAAATTCTAATACACACCCTTTTGTTTTCCTCATTTGTACATTCATTAAATTTTCCACTATACTTAGTGTTTAATTGTTTCCTCCATGTTTAATCCATTGAATAAAACCAGAAATGTTATTATGGGTATCAATAAATAATAACCCAGTTAAGAAATTATATGATAAGGAAAATAAATTATATGATATCCTAAATTATAACCCCTTGGATCAACATATCATATAGTTGGTTCTTTATGAAACATATTTAGATCATTATAAGTTGTTCGAGATTATTTTATTTTATTATTCATAACATAATCCTAAAAAACAACTAAACACTGCATGGTTACAAACTAAGACAATATTATTATATCATAATAACATTATATATCATTTTCTATTATTATTCAATACATATTAAAATAAAACAATCCCCAGAACCTATAGGTATAGTGTCATTTGAGACTAACTACATAATCAACTTCTTTTACATCTATTATTAATAATCCCTAGAAAAATATTTTTCAAACAATATATCTTTATAGACAAGTCCTTTATGATATGTTTTTCGTAACATAGGGAAATTGAAACATAAAAAATGGTGATCTCAGATTCCCTATAATGGGTAAACATAAGAGATATCAATTGAACATTATAAGTGAGAATAAGATGGACACATGAGCATGAAAAAATAGTAAAGGTGCATGAATATAACATACTGAAATCATACCCAATAAAAAATGGATCACAAATCATGAATCAAGACACAATGAATTGTGCATAACAAAATGCATGAGTCATCCGAGAGTTAAAACATGAATTGAAAATCATCAGTCAAGAGAATAAGAAATTGGTAAATTTCATAACATAATATATTATATTAAAAAAAATTATATAAATAATATCATATATTATGTTTAACCACCATGAAATCGACGTCATAATGGACTAGGTTAACTACCCACCCATATACATAGTGAACATGGGCTATGCACCAACACCCTTTAACATTCATGACTTGGAAAAACAACAAATGTCCAATCCGAACTATAGGAGATATAAAATATTACC
Source organism: Viscum album (assembly GCA_963277665.1). Lineage (NCBI taxonomy): Eukaryota > Viridiplantae > Streptophyta > Magnoliopsida > Santalales > Viscaceae > Viscum > Viscum album. The sequence goes on along the minus strand of OY728119.1, from coordinate 849,616,069 downwards.
AATTTCATTTTATAGATATATTATGTCCACTCATCATATAATGATTAATCGATCATATGTGTACCACTTAAATAATAAAATAATTATAATTCCATCATATCTTAATTAACCCATGTGAAATAACCATTTTTCATTAAAAATTAAACAAAAAATGATCAAAATTTGTCTAAAGAAATAATGTGAATGTTATAATTAAATAATATACCTATTAAAGTGTAATAAGTGTTAAATTATTTAGATATGGATGAAAAAAACTTTATAAGAGCATTATAAAATTAATCTGGAAATTAAGATGAACCTCCCTTTACATTTTAAAAAAATCAAAGGATATGATTTAAAAAATATTGACAATAGAAATTAAATTAGAAAAACTAGTTAAAATTTTTAACCTATATTCTTAAAGATAACTACTAAAGGTTATGGGAAAATACATTCATGTTAAAGAAATAACAAATGATTCCTCTCATATATTATAAAAAAGTTTAATGGAAAATAAACTATGTGGAAAATTTTATAAACTTGTTATTTTCCATCGTATGAACATAAATTAATTGAAAATTGAATATTAATAGAATCAATAATATAATTATTGATAAGAACATAAATAAGATAAATTAACAATACAATCACTGAGAGGAAATACTGAAAAAAGTGATAAGGTTGACTTCACATACAAGAATCTTTTCCATTAATTTGTGAACCAAAGGGAGGTGAAATTATAAAGAGACTTTTCGAAAAGTCCTGACCCAGCTCACCCCTGAAGTCGTGGCCAGACCGGTTGCCACAATACCTCAAGCACATCTTCGTATACACTAGAGGCTTCTGACTAGAAGTGATGGTATATGGATAGTTAGTGGGGAAACTATACCCACATATCAGAGTTCAATAATAGAAAATTGAAATAAATAGTGGAAGCATTATAATAAATGATAAAGAAGTGAAAGTAACATTTTATAAGTATTATACAAAACAAATGGCCAATGAAAATTATAGAGCAAATGAATGATTTACGTTCTAATGATACAAAAAAGGAAAATAGAGAACAAAACATCATGCTTTACATTCCAATATGTAAATAAATAACCAATTACAAAAAGCCCCGAGGATGGTCTCCTCAGGCATCCCGAGATCCCACTCAGTCCTCTGCTCTTATCTCCTATATAAATTTATATAGATCAACATACAACCAAATAGAATCTACTTGGGTACCCCAGTGTAACAGTGGCCTGAGAAGGGTGTGAGATATAAATCTCAGTAGGTCGGCACCACCAATTTCTACCCCAAATATAGACATTTAAAAAAATAATTTAAACCATGTGAATGATGAACAAATAATGTAAATAGTACAATGTAACTACATAGCCAAGTACCTTTTTCATCCCACAACTACTGTTTGAACCTGCATTATAAAATTTTCACGCATACTCAACAATCATTACACAGTAATTTTAATTTATCAATTATTCAAAAATCCTTAAATTATAAAATTCTCGAGAATTGACATAATACCAACATCCCCCATATAAGTCACTCACCACAGATGTCTCTAAATACCATCCTGTAATCAAAGTAATGTATAAATCCAAGATTGTTCTTTGGCTTGGATAACGCATCATAAGATATTCAATTAATCTTTCATATACTATGTCCAAGCATATCCACTAAAAATAGTGATTCCCTCCCGGGTCTGTCCACTAAAAGAGGTTCACCCAATTCATTGATAATTCTGAACCCTTTCTCAAAATAAATTCACAATTCATTACATCACATCAGTTTAAGAAACCATTTAATTCATTTCATGTATGACCAATTGGACCCACAATATAATGTCAATTAATGGGTGTAGAATATCATTTATAGCACCCTCTTGAGTATTTAGAGCCTCAGTCCTTGTCTCACAACCCCTGGTTTTTTGGAGCATCAGTCCCTCTCCCATAAAAGAATATTTTCTTGCATGCTGGGTGTAGAACACAATGTCTAGAACCCCACTTGTATTTAGAGCATCAGTCCCTATATCACTACCCTTTTATCAATCATACATATATATTTATCATTGGTGTAGAACACCATGTCTAACACCACAAACCCATCCACTAATTAATTCATAAATTAACTAATCCAACCAGTTAATTAATTCAACAACTAATTAACAACATAAATATCCAGTAAAATAATTCTACAATAAATTAACAATTTGACATCTCAGTAGTTAATAACTAATTATAAATTAATTATTCTCAATTAATTAACCCAAATCATTAACAAGTCTGAACCCATCCACTGAAACGGGGTTTCGTCCCAGACTTTAACAATTAACATGCATGTGTAAACATCTCAAGTCAAACATGTCAAACAAGGCCCACATATTAGCAACCATCTCACCTAGAATATCATATTTTTAAACAACTCCATCCTAAGAAACCTATGTAATGGAAAATAAACATGCATATAAAGGTATTATTGGCCAATAGTCACAATAATCAATAAATTCACATTAATATATTAATGAATGAAAATTTATTAATTCAACAATTAATTAATTAAATCAAATCTATTTAACTAGATCATCAATTAATTTACCATTTACTATTTATCATTTAACAATTAATCCATCCATTAACTATTACCAGTTTCCAATTTATATTACGAACAGGTCAAAATATTCCATATTTTCAATAATCAGAAAATGCCATAATTTTTTGTTCCACACATGACTGGATAATTAATTCTTCAATTAATTCTTCTATTACCCACCCTTCCTAATTCAAATCATTTTACTATTTAATCATATCACTTTAACCAAATTATCTATACATGCTTAAAACAAAAACATGATCAATTCCTGATTTATATCACATGGGTGACATCATTAAATAACATTAAAAGTGACATGCATCGATAAATCATATATCAGCACAAACAAGAGGATAAATGAAAAAATAAAACCACAATAAGAATGATATGATATTACCATTAACCAGAAGTTTATCTTCAATTAGAATTTCAAGAAAACATTGCAGTTCCATAATCACGGAAACTCACATTTATCAATTTCTTTAAAGAAGCTAAAAAGAATTATTATATAAAGAGATAAAGATTTGGAACCCTACCTCGAAGTGGCACCATTTTAATTCTGCTATGCATTAATGTACATGGCAGAAACTATTCCACAACTGGTCTACAATCGCATGCACTCACACCTTCATATATATATATATATATATATATATATGTGCATTGTCTACATTGATCAAAAAAATCAAAAATATTAAACTGGTACCTAGAATCAAAGTCATAATGATCAATTCACCTCAAACTTGATACCAGGGGCTCATAAAAATTAACAGACCTTAATTTAACCGGTGTAAAACGAAACAGTGGGTTTTAGAAGATTACCCAAACCAACATATTCAATGATAATCAATCTCATATGCCTTAACCTTGGTGGAGGATTCCTGAACATGGACCAATGGGTTTCAAAACACCAATATAATATACTCCTTAGATTGGACCAAAAAAAAGAATAAATTGGAGGAACCTCTATGTAAAGAATAACCTACAATAAGGGGGGATGCACCATAGGGGTGTCATCTGGGGTCCTCTGTTTTCATGAACCGCGCTAAGAATAGAGTCTTGTATGGAAAGATTTCGACCATGGAAGAGGATTAGTGAAGAGAATGAGCCTCTCACAATGTGTTCGCGCACTATAGAAGAAAAAAATCAGGGTCGTATGCTACTGGTTACACATTGCTATTGGTCGCGGCATAGTGGGGGTCCCGTGGTGGGGAAACTTGAAGAGGGATCGTGGGACATGACCGTGGGTATGACCAAGAAGGATCCAGTGCACCTGTTTCTAGTCACGCTATAGGGTGGATGGTCCGTTCATGGAGAAAAGGATAGAAAATCCACTGCGGGATAAGGGGGTCGCGCATTTTAGTGATGCGCCTACTATGGGTCGTGTGCCTGCTCTTGTTGGTCGCGACCAAGAGGAGATGCCAAGGAATGTCTGACCATAGGATAGTATCTTACAGCCAAGGAGGTATCTTGGAGGAGGATCTTGCATGGTTCGTAGGGTTTTAGAAATAGGAGGTCACACACCCTACCGTGTGTCATGCCTCACAAGGGGGGAAAGGGGGCTACGCCCCTCTTCCTTTAGTTCTAACCCAATTACTACTCATAAAAAAATATTATTATTATTATTAACTAAATAATTATAAAAATAAACATAAAAATAATAATATCATAAATATTATTATTATTTATTCCTCATTTTAATTTAAGAAAATCCCAATTAAAAATCCATTAAACATTTCTTTGATAAGCCCAAAGCCACATTAAGATATTTTAACATTTATTTAATTAAATTAACACAAAAATATTAAAAATAACATCATTATTATTATTATTCTATCTTTCATTTAATTAAAACCAAAAAAACCCCCTAATTTAATTGTAATATAATTATTCTGATATTGATGATAAAAACTCCAACCCACGACATCCATTTAATAATATATAGTCCATTATTAATTCTGAAACTCTTTATTTAATAAAACCAATTCTTTGATAAACCCAAAAGCCACAATAATTTCTACAATCGTAATTTAATTAATTATTTAACATTAATTTAATTAAACAACAACAGTAGTAATAATAATAACATCATCATCATTATTATTATTATTATTATTAAAATATTTTAATTAATCACAATCTCTCATATAATTTTATTTAATTAAAATAAATTATTTTATTAAATAGGGTGAATTGCATGGATTGATCTGAAACCATACGCTGCCCGTGCAGATCTATTAAAGTTTATTTTTCTACATATGGTGCTCCCGAGACTCTTCAAGACAGTCGCTAAAATTATCATATAATTACGCTAGTCCAAAAATTAACCCTTTATGTGTTCCAACACTCGAAATAAAATTTTGGAGCTCGGTGAAAAATAAAAACTCACTGATAAACTGAAACTTATTCGAAGACATTCTTATTTTATCGTGGTTAAAAAACATAGGACATTACACATTTGGACCCCAAAACTAACCATAGTAAAAAAAATTAATGGGATTTTATAGAAAAATTATATAAACTTTTCCCAAATGTAAAATTATATATAAAAAATATTCATTTCTAATTGATATTAAAAATAAACACATACCATTATCCTTGATTTTATGAAGGTGATTTAACCTCTTATAAAATAAATATGAAGATATTATTCAATTATTTTAGAACAACATTTATATCTAATACCATTTATACTATTCAATTGAGATCATTTATGAAATATATATTAGTTAGTTATTTTTTATTTTCATCAACGGATGTTAGTAGTCTGGATTGTTTCATATAAGATTTGTAGTGGATAAGTCGATCCTCATTGTATAATAAAGATTTCATTATTAAATTATTATTCAAGGTAGTGGAATTATTTTATGTCATAGTTATATTTATCCATATATTTATTTTATGGAGGGTTTGGTTCTCAGTAATATAATCCATGACAAGAATTTATTGGATAATTTACAGATTATAAAAACATAGTTTATAATCACCATTCATTTTTATGTAATAATAGATAAAACATATTAATAACATAAATTACTCATTGATATCATATATGACAAGTAATGATGTCTTGATACTTATTCATGATGAAAGTGATGATGTTGGTAAGTCTTGTTCATGTTGGTGGTTGAACCGACCCAAAAATAACATGTCATAATAAGGAATGTGTAAGGTATTGTAGTTTTATATTATTTGTATAATTTTAATAGAAGAATAATTTTATTAGTAGGATATATTTTTTCTTGAAATGAAAATTTTAACATGTTTAGATGATAAGGTAATTGAAATTTTTTTATGGAATTAGATTGTTTTATTGATTAAATCACTCCTTGAAATACATTCCATCATAATGAAAGATTTTGGCCTCTTGTGAGGGATGATATGAAACTTGGAGTCTAAGAAAGTATTTAGCATAGAACAAATGTGTATTTATTCAATATAGAACCTATATATATTAGTGGTTTACAAGAGTTATTGATAAGACTTTTTATAGCATAGTTTGAGTGGGATTCTTCTAATTTCTCTTTACGTAATTATTATGGAAAGATGTTTTTTAATGAAAGTGCCCCAATATGTGGATAAAACATTGTAGGAGATAGATTCCCTATATTAACCACTAGTATTTTTATCTTTATATTTTCTTAATATTACTGTAAGAATGTACTATATTTTACTATTCTTAAACATTTCTGGTGTCATGTTTTATTCATGATGATAATTTATTTTTAACACAAAAAAGAAAAATGACCCACATTCCTAATTTCACTATGATAATTAAAAATTATAACTTTATTTTTTCAGGTTCAGTTTCAAAAAATATTAAATATAAATTTTTAATGGAAATAGAAAATATATAGAAAATTTGTGTTTATATAAAATTTGATCTTTAAACACTAAGTGTTCTTAATATTATTTCATATCAAATAGTAATTAAATTTTTGTTAATATATTTTTTAAAATAGTAAAATGTTAAATATTATTATAATAACCCTTTAAAATATAAATTTAATTTATTAATATAAAAATACATGATACTTAGAAAAAAACAATTCCTTGACAATAATAGCATTAAATAATTTTAATCAAATCCCATTGACCTTATTTATCTTTTATCCATTAAATTTTATCAATATATTTTTATTTGGGTATATATTTGAATTTTAAACACATAAAATAATTCTTTAATAATTATAAAAATATGTGATGAAAATTTCATATCTTTATAATAAATTATTTTAACAAATTATTTTTCTTCTCTTCCAAAATTATTTATTCAAATTTAAGCATTTTACTTTTTTTAATAAAAATACACCGCTTCAATATACCTATGGGATAATAGTATATAAAAACCTTGATCCAACTTCCATATATATAATATCCATGTTTCCATCATTTATACATCAAACTACCATATCTCCAGTGATCAGATGTTCAATAGGAATAAATATAATGGTCCTATTATGGCTGGCGACAAGCGCTGAAGGCGAAACAACTAGGGGAGGCCTTTTCCTGAGTACTTGTACACACGCATGAAGCCCACTCAATGCAAAATTGTAGAGTAAAAGGAAAAGTGATGTACTAACAGCTATAGGTAGAGAAGACTCGATGAGAAGTTCATCTTCTAACCTCTTCTAGCTCCTTGTGTTTGGACGAGTCTACTTCCTTCCTCTTATGGGGTTGAGTTGTACTATTTACTACACTGTTGGTTTTACTCCTTTACTTTTCCCTGTTCAATCTATTTCTCATATATTCAGTACCTCCTTTTTTGCTCCCTTGAGCCTTTGGGGCATCCTAGTGAGTATTTTTATACTCAACCCTGCTTGGGATTTGCTCGTACTTGGTTTTCCCTTGCAGATGACAGATAGGTCGATCATGACGTCAGAGGAGCTTAGGAGTTCAGGAGCTTGGACCGCATACGGTGGTTTTAGTCAGGTTCCATGTGAGGGACCCTCCCAGCAGTTGTACATTGGCTTACCTGTTGCTAGGTTGTGGAACTTACTTGGTTGGGAACATGTTTTTCCATTTTTCTATCCAGTTTACCTTAAACATTTACTTTGTAATGTTTAGAGGTCGATGAACTTTTGTGGTTGTTTATAGCATTTAGTAATTTACTTTTCTATTTACTTTGCACTTCTGCATTTACTGGGTTGTGTGTGTGTGTACAGGTACTCAGGAAAAGGCCTCCCCGAGTTTTTTAGCCTTTGGCGCTTGTCGCCAGCCCTTGGTCTATAGTGGCGGGCTTGGGGTAGTTGTGGATATTATATTTTTATATATAGCCTAAATTATGTATCTATGATAATTCTAAGTATTCATTTAAATTAATATCAATAAATTTATTTTATTTTTTATATTTTCTCTCTTATCAATAGTTATAATCAAAGGTATCTTTTTTAATTAAAACCCCAAGGATAAGGATCTCATGTTTGTGGTATTGTAATTTACATGTGTTTTTATCCTAATTATATTTTTCCTAATAATACTTTATATTATATTTTAATAATGTATTAATGTTTATCTTTCGTTTCAATATTTTATCCTAATAAAATATATTGCGGTTCGTTTTCATTTAGTGTGTTGTGTATTACAAGAAATATCATAAAAATTATTTATTTAATGAGATATACATCCTATAATCATAGGGTGTTAGGAGATCCATGACACATTGAACATCTTCCCATGAATATTTAAATTTTAGTTTAGGGTAAGTGTTCATGGTGTGATCTGTTCTTCTATATATTTCATGAGTTATAACATCTTATATATCAACCATCCTTTGTCGAAATCCTTCAAAAATAAAATTCAAAATCCTTACACATGATCCCAATTTCATATGTTTCTATTGTGAATCCCCAATCTATAAACATATATATTTATTGATAAGACATGTTTCCCATTTGTAAAAAATTCTATATACCCTGATTGATTTTCATTTTCCTCATTTCACTACATCTATAATATTGTATATATCTCAATCAAGTATATTACAAATTATTGTCAGTGTTCTAAGACTTCTAATTTCACCTATCCCAAAATTTATTAGGTATTAGATAAAATAAATTACATATCCTTTTGAAGGATTTTAAATTAAATAAATATTTATTTATAATACTCAAAATATATTACATATTAGAAACATTATCATTTTACAGGAAATATTCTCAATATTTTATAACAACGTAAATAACATATTTACATCTTTACTTCCTAAATAAAACCGAAAACATATATTCTAAATATATATTTTACATCCAATTTAAAAAATTCATGAACATAATACTTATTGGTTCTCTAATTATGAATCACACAACATAGAGAACTTGAGACTTATTAGTTCTTTACATCGGGAACATGCTACTTCTAGAACATAAATCCTTCTCATCTACTTTTAGAATAAAGTTTTATACTTAAACTGAAAAAAAAACATCCAAACGTTTAATTTTTTGTTATTATTTAAAAAAATCAAAAAATCCAAAAAACATAAATTCTATATAGTCCATTTTAAAGCATCATTAATTACCAAAATTTGGTTCTCTTGTGTATGGTCACCATCCTCTTCTACATTTGAGCCACCATGTTTTCTGATATCATCCTTCATGTAATTGTCAAAAAATTTAATATTCATGGTTAAAAAATAAAAAACAAGTGTTTTGAAACTAGTATATTTTTTATAGACATATGGAAGATCAGTTTATGTTTTATATTTTCAAAGTTATCCTGGAAGAGGAGCTAAATTTATTCTAGAAATTCTAGAAGATAGCTACATCTCCTAAATTCCATTCATATATGATACCATTTTCTTTGGTTCACTTAAATATGAATTTGAATATTATTGTTTGGTTCATGAATTCCCATATTATGTTTATAACAGTGTATGTAATTCCTCATTTCCATATGTTTGACTATGTAATTATATTCACAACATGAAATGTTATTGTGGTGACTTGAAACTTGACAATCAATGGGGAGGGAAATTAATCCTATATCATGAATATTAGAAAGACTTTGAAAACCCAACATCTAATAATATCCCCTTATCATTACATGAATAGTTTAAAGTAATTATCGATGCTATAATACCATATATGGGTCTTATCATCATTTAACAGATAATAATTTCACTTCATCTCTCTACCTCTTGGCTTTAAAAATCTTCTTTCAAGGGTTGAATTCCTATATGATATTTTTATCATTGTATGGAATTCATATTATCTTTATGAATAACTTGGGTTTTAGCATCATGGTATGAATATTAATAGTCATATCTTGATTCCTAGAAGAAAAAAAGGAGGGTTGTTAGTCTCATTTCACGAACCTCAGGTAGTGATGGAAAACATTGTATACAACATTAAATCAAGAGGGAAATGATTTTAATTTAACTAGGATTATAGTTATGGGTTTTCAACTGGGGTAGTAACATGACTATTTCCATTGTGAGACACCCATAGGGATTATGTATGTTATTGTTCTTCTTGGGTTGTAGTAATCACTAACAGAAAGATTGCATCATTCTTTAGGATATCTTTTTCAGAAGCATTTTCATTCAAGATCCCAATTTAGGGGATCAGTATTGTAGGGAACCCACATTTGATCGAATTATGAAGGAGGTAATATCTACTATACCTATGGGGTACATACAAATAGGTATAATGATTATTGATTGGGAAATTAGTTAATGGTAGCAAGTGAATCATGGTTAATCAACCTTCTTAGTAGAGGTAATCCATAGAACATGGACCACTCTGAGGTGGATATGTTAGCCTTACTAGAGGAGGATATGGTATATAAATAGATTTATTTTGGTGATTTTTTGAACTAATCCTCACACCACCACCTCTAGGTAGACTATAGTAGGATCAGGGTTTATAAGTCTAGGTATGTGGTCAGATACATGTGATTGAGGGCTTCAAGTAGGTTACACCCAATGTCATTTTAGGTATGGTTTTTATATTTTATAATTTTGTACTAATACTAATATATACTTCTTTGATTTATTTCATTTAGAATGCTCTGTTTTTTCATGATATATTAATCCTTGTAGATTTATAAATCATATCATGTTGGATTACAACTCCTAATTGAAGGGATTATACCCTCTCTCATATATATTATCAGTATGAGATTTCTCTCAGTAGATATAAGTTCTCTTCATACCTCATCATATAAAAGAAGAAAAATCCTAATGTCATAATCATCTAAGACTTGTTATCTACAGTGTAGGTATCAGTATATTTTTATCAATTTAGGGTTATATGTCATCGTGATTATGGGTTGACTTTTACCATTACTGGTTAAAAAGAACCATAGATTGAACTGTTACATCCTAGTAATTCCCCCTAGGTCACATGTAAGTTTAATTTTGAGTTTGGTTTATCAATTTTGAGGTTTTAGAGGATTCCAAAAGTCAGGGGTCAAAAAGTTTGAGTTTTGGGGTAAGTAGACCAGACGAATGATTTAGGAACATGGTTAATAGTAACCATGTGGTAGTTGTGTGATATGGGTCTACTAGATATAGTGGATGTTTTCATGGTTTTGATTAGGATTTTTCTAGCCATGTGAGTCACGAGACAAACTGTATGGATTCTTGGGATTATGTACAATTATTTTTGAAGGGTTTTTCATATTTTTCTTCTATTTATAGGAAACCATGAAACATGGTTTTCAAGGGATAGTGGATACTTCATGGTAAGCACATGGTTTTTGTAACTATGTCTCCTAACAAAGTGACTCAATATGAACTTCATAAACTAGAAAATTACATTAATCACCAAGGTTATTTTTGACTCCCATCATCCTGTATTCCCTTATAATCTTAAACAGGTCAATTTGGTGTGCTCAAAAGGACTTTCCCCTAGATTTATTGTTAATCCTTAATTGATTTTGGTGGATCGCATCAATGTATGTTTAGATTTACTCTCATTTTCTCATATTTTATCAAAATATATCCTTGACCTATTTTACCCTTGACCAGTTAGAATCCAATTATTCTATGTTTAACAGGTCTAGAGGGTTTTATTCACAATTTATTATGTTTTTTGTAGGTCAATTATTGTGCTTAATGGAACTCTGGTTTCCCATATCTGTGCTCTAAGGCATCGATGTTTCCTCCACCGGTGAGGTAGGTGTATTTATCCAATAGATTATTTACCATGTCAAGGTTGAATTTTCTTGTGAAATCCTATGATTTTAGCATATGAAAATGATTTGTTTTTTGTTTATAATGAATAAATTAAAAAACCTGGTTTTTAATTGTTCTTTGGTGGTGATGGGAAATGTTTTAAAGGGGATTTAATTTTAAAAAGTATATAAACATTATGTTTTTGAATAAATTACACAATGATATTTTGAATTTTTTTTCTTGGATTACCATGATTGTAATGGTTTACTTTTTAAATTGGATATACCTAAGGATATCTTTCTTTATAGGTAATTTATATTTGTTATATCATTTGGAGACCTTGTATTTCCTGGTATCGTAGTCACCATCTTGCAGCCCATTTGTGCGATGTTAGTAGACATTACATGGATGCTTGTGCTTTACTTTTTTGTTTGTTTAATTATACATATATTACATGTATTACTTGGTAGTTTCCCTTTATATAATTAATAAAGATTTAATTCCATGTTCATAAGTCTTGGGATCTATATTTTTTTAAAGGAAAATCAAAGGTATGTTTTATGAAAATGTGTTTTCATATATACTAATTTATAATATAACATTTTAAGCTACAAAAAACATTTTCAGGGCGATATTTTTTTTATTTATTTATGGTGGTATCCTAAAGGTGTTATCTCACACTCTACATATTATATTTTTTATATGTAGACTTTATTTTATAGGACTTGGGTAAACAGAACGGTGTTATGTAGCTTGATGTCTCTTCCTAATCAATATCAACATTGGGTCATTTGGGATGGTGGTGTAAGATCAAGACCTATTATGGAGATGTCACAAGTTATTTTTTAGGTATTATTTTTCCTTGTTTTCAGTAAAAAAATTGTTTTTATCTTGGTTGTGTTTTCATAAAAATTTGTGAATTTTGAAAGGAAGAGGGTTTGTTTATGGTTGGCACATGATTTTCCCAAACAGTACACCTAGCCCAGTAAACCATGAAACCCAAACATTGGGGATTATCACTGATAGAACACTATTTGTAAAACCATGCTCCATCTTAGTAGTAACTTTATGACACCCAAAGGTGAGTCATGTGGTTAGGGAGCACTGTTAGGGGAAATTATGCGCATGTACAAGAAACCATGAGAACAATATTTTAAAACACTAAAAATTAGATTAAAAATACCAAAACCACCAAAATTCATCCAAAATTCACCCTAACTCAGACTTGAACATTTCCTATTATTTTTTGAGGCTCTTAGAGGGATTATAATCTCTTATAACCAATATTCATCATTAATCAATGCCTGGATTCCTGATTTTCACCTCCCTAAGTATGTGGTTTCTTCTTGATTAGATCACTCTATCTCCCACTCCTCTTTTAAGATAAAAGAGGAATATCTTATCTACTGTTGGAAAGGCTCTAGATATATGATAATGGATCATTATACATTTGATCTTGGATCTTAGTTTTAGATCAAGATCTTAATCTATGTTATGATTTCGGTATGACTGTTTCAATTGGGGGTTTCGATTGGAGAGTGTGTGTTGATGATTGCGAGTTAGGTGGACTATTATTCAAAGTGAAAAGTTTTTATTTTAATTATGTGATTGAAATTATATAATCTGTATAGAAATTTTATTAATTTATATTATTAAATTTAACTAATTAATTTTGTTAATTAATTAATCAATGGATTCCAAAATTGAATTAATTAATTGGGGAATTAGTTAATTTAATCTTGTCATTTTGAAATAGATGGGATATTGGGAATGTTAAACAGTATTAATTAATTATTGAATTAATTAATGGATATAATGTTATGACTAGTGGATTGGACTGATTAATTGTTGATTTAATTAATGGATGGGTTGTTCTAATTTTGGGATTGGATTAATTAATTGGTCAATTAATTAATGGGTGGAATGTTAGGATTTTTTAATTAGATTAATTAATTGGGGAATTCATTAATTGATGGAATGTTTTGATTATGAAATTTTTTATTAGATTGCATTTATTAGTGAGTTAATTTACGGAAGTCCTTTTTTATGAAATCTGTTAAATTGGATTAATGAATTATAGAATTAATTAATGGAATTATATGATACATGTGAAATTTTGATACGTGTGATTATGTGATATAAATTTGTGGGATATGGTCTACTAAATCAAAATCCCATAGTGAAATATGAGTGTGGGACATGGCCTAGTGCATCAAATTCTCATAGTGATAAATGAGTATGAGACATAGACTACTACATCAAAATTTGATACTCATAAATGAGTTTGGGACATGGACTACTACTTAAAAACTGCACAAGTGAAATTGTTTGATAAATGAATGTGGGACATGGAATACTCCTTAAAAATCCCACATGTGTTATTGATTTGATAAATGGGTTATGGAAAATAGATTGCTACTTCAAATACCTTGGGGTCCTATGTAATGGGATATAGGCCCAAAATGTAGGCATTGAACTATGGTTCCAATTGTCCATAATATAAATTGAAATTAATCATTAATTGATAACCATAATATTTTAATATGAAACATCCCTGGGGATAGTTTTATCTCTAACATGGGCCAAATTAAGTATTGTGGTCTAGGTGTCTTCAAAAACCTAGGGTTTTATGTGGTTTAAAAAAGAATAATTGAATGTATATAAACTATTTTATTTTTTTCTTGTATTTATTATTTATAAAACAACAAACACTATTATTAACTAGATATTTTTTTTAGATTTCATGGGTGGTGTCCTAATGATTTGTACTCACATTCTACTCAGGCTTCCTATTTTGTACTCAAATAGGCTTCATGTTTGTAATACATGATAAGGGAAAGAGTTTTATGTTAGAGGGTTTATTGAGATGTTACATGGATCAGGGAAACAGACGTTATCCAAGACTCGTTTTAGAGTTTCTAGTTTCTTTATTTATTTTGGGTTTTTCATTTTGACACTTCACATGTATTTCAGTAAGACATCTCTACTATTTAGTTTTGGATATTGTATTCATGTTTTAGTCATCATGTCATGCTGGTTTTTTTAGTTATTTGGTTATATCATTTAGTTATTATTTATTTATTCTATTGTTGTGATTCTTTGATAAAGAGGGTTTAGTATCCCCACTATTGATATTATACCCTTGTTGTTAGTCAGTAGCCTTTAGAATATAGTTAGGTACACCTGAGGTCATGTGACTGGCCGGGTCAAGGTGATGGTGTGTGGCACCCAGGTCACGACATTACAAAGTGTTGTCAACGGAGTTTTCTTTTATTTTTATTATGTATAACTACATGGTAAAATCAGATAGAAGAATATTATTATTCAATACTTGGTTAAGATCTCAGGCAAGGGAATATCTAAACAATTTTTGAGGGTAAAATTTATGTACCAAGTGTGAGATTGTTGTTACTGATGTGTTTTGTTACTGTTGATGATATGTCACATTGGGTGATGCACTTGTTCTGGGATGTGATTATTGTTTTGTATATTTTTTGATATTTGACTTGTTGTGCAGAATGGAATGATAGTTGAGTACTCACTCGTCATTTTAGGTACTCAAGGTTATTTTGAGACATGCATCATTTTTAAAATGCATGGGAAAAAATTGGGTAAGTTTTTGAAAATGAATTTTTTTTTTCATTGCATGTGAAATAAAACTAAAAATGGTTCCCAATATAAAATTGAACCTTCATAAATGGGTTGAAATATTTAAAATGCGTTTATAATGGGAACATTAAAAATGATAATGAGTTTAACCTTCTTTTAACCATAACCTAAATGTTGGATGGTTAAGGGTAGTGATAGAACCTCAGTTTTGACCATGTTGTGTGGAAAAGGGGGAATGGCCGATTATTGAATATTTTGAATCCCTCTTTTGTAAATGTATTAAATATATTTTTTGTGTCCAAATATGTTTATTTTTTACTATATATATATTCCACCTTGATGATTCTTTTTGAGAGGAAAACTGGAGAATATGGTTAGAATCGGTCCTCCAATAGTAGAACATGTGGAACCTTTTGTGTTGGGTGAGGAAGTCGGAGTGAAGTTCTAAGAGAAATTTCCTCATTTCATATAGTTTATAGAAAGAGACCTATTTGGGGTTATGAAAATAAATTATAATCAAACATAGCAGTTTCAGTTGCATCACCCTCTCACATTTAATGGAGAGGATGGACTTTATGTAGCGGAGTTCTAGATTGGGTTGATCCAGACTATACTTGAATACATTGAGACTTATATTTAGAAGAGTGTACAATTGAATACCAATATGTTATCTATTTATGAAAAGTTTTGGCAGTACATCCATACTTGCTATAGGTGACTGGATGTTATGACCTCAAATGAGTTTCTTGAGAAGTTCCTCGATCACTTTTATCCTAAAACGCTCAAGCTGGATATTGAATCTATGTTTATAAGAATGAATTTGGAAATTATTTGTTTAATGGACTACTCTAGATTATTTACATGTTTTTATAACTTTGTTCCATTGTTGAGAGGAGATAAGGCTAATTCATCAAAGTGGTTTCAGGATGGGATTAAATGTGAAATTCATACCATGTTGAATATCTTCAGGCTAGAGAAGTTTTCATAATTGGTGAATCAGGCTCTCATTTCTGAGGGGAACCTGAAGGACACTTCTACTAGAGTACATGTGGTTTCTTATAGATGATCTATAGGTACGTATTCCAAAATTAAGAATTGTATCTATGAGAATAACATCTATGATGATGGAAAGAAGTGTGACCATAGGGAAGGGTCAATTACATGGGACCTTACTTAGGTGACATGTCACCAGTATAGAAGGTCGGGTCAATTTTGTGGAAATTATCAGCAACAGCCAATATAGTGCCCAGCTTGTGTCAATATGTGACACCTAAAGAGGTTGTGTAGAAACACAAAGAAGACGAGTAGTTATGGATTAGATAGGATAAATCAGAGTGCGGGAAGGAGATCTTCTATAATATATCTATCTGGGAGTTGGAGTTCGACTAGTTTCTGCAGTAGAGGTAGTGCGTGTGGTGATTTTTTGAAAAAAAAAACCATATCATCAAAGTGGTGTAGCTCTGGGGACTCGGACTACATCATAGGGAAGAAGGAAAGGACAGTTTCATTGAGTTCATCCTACACTGGTGGATAGCGAGGCTTGACCATCTACAGTTATAGGTACTATTCTTATATAATCTATGCTAGTTAGTGCCAAATTTGATATTAGTTCCTCTCATTATTTAATATTTTCATGACATGGGAATGGTTTGAGCCTGGATGTATATTTTTTTAGTAGGGTTATAACGATAGATACACCATTGGGTGTATAATCAAGAAACATGTGTTTGTGCAAAGGGTGTTCTCTCCATGTTGGTGTATCATTTCAGTTTGGATATTTACATCCATGAAATGTTAGGCTTTGAACTAATTAAAGGGATGGATTAGTTAGTAGGATACTAATCACACATATATTGTTACCATTGGAGAGTGAATTTTATGTCTCTAAAGGTTGATAATTATATTCACCGTGTAGAGTGGGATATCCAGGCACTCTATAGTGGGACAATTCATCTACAACTGGGGAAGCTCACAACCCATGTTTCTTGTCCATTGTTAGATGACGGAATTATAAAGCATGATTTCTTTCCACCCACAGTGGACTACTTTCATGATGTGTTTCTTGAGTCTTTCTCAGGGATATTGTAACATCCCAGGTAAATAATGAATAAAACATTTTCATATTTATGAATTAAACATTAATTTTACTTTAAATGGGTTGCTATGTTTGATAGCATACCCAATACGCAACAAAGAGTCTCTTAGGAATCTTACGTTGCACACTAGTAGTAAAATAATATTATGTTAAATGGTAGTTAACACGTAGCCATTGTATTGGCGAGAATGAATATAAATAACTAAAATATGATTTTTTTTAATTGTTTTTACATTTATCCAATAAAAGATAAAGTCTAAAAATAAGAAAAAAAAATTCAATTTTAGGCATAGATACTCTAATATTCACTAAAGGTCCACTTATCGTCTTTTCATGGTGAAACTTCATTAAATATAGTTTTGGTCACTCTTATACATTATATTGGACCAAATAAAATTCTTCTTTATAATCAGGACATCAAAATTTACTTTGTGTAAATTTTTGGTTTTTTTCAGATAAAGTTCATTTTTAATGAATAGTGAAAAATGTTGTATTTTAATTCAAAACCACTTTTTAATATAATTTATTTATATGATTAGATTATCATTTTAATTGGTTTTAATGTGAGATTATAATATATTTTTACCATTAAATCCAATAGTGGTCTTTGGAATTAATTTCACTTTAAAATCGGACTTAAACTAGTGTCAATCTTTTGATACTTATCGTTTCATAAAAACACGTGATTTTCTCTGACAGTGGGAATTAATTATTAAATTAATTAATGCAACTTATATGTTTTGAATTTTTTAAAATGGACTTCATTTTTCAATTCGGAATATCAAATATAGCTTAGGGTGATGTTTTGGTATTTTTCTGAAAAACTTCAATTTTTGATGAATAGTGAAACCACTAAGTGGTACTTAAAAAACTGATTTTTCGTTTAAATGAAATTTTAACACCTCTGTGTTTTGAATTTAAAAAATCCTACATACATGGATTTAATTAAGAAGAAAAATGTGGTTCAATGGGATTAAAATAAATTTTTGTTGAATAGTAACTTTTATGTTTTTAATCACGATTAGTGGTAATTAGTGTAGTTTAAGGTAAAAATACTATTTTAATATTATTAAATGACCTAGACACATGTCTTACCCTCATTGGATGTGTCATGGACAACCAAGAAAATCCATGGGTTACCTTTGGGACCCCATGGAGCCACTTTGGTAGGAAAATGACATTAATACCTTTTTATTTAAAGTTAAAATTAAAATGTCACAAACATGTGTTATTTTACTAAAAAAAATTAAATGGGGTTATACAAGTCATGTTTTTTACTATAAATATTCATTAGAAAGATAAAAATATTTCCTACATCATGATATTTTTTTTATAATTTTTAGACATTATATAAATTAAATTATTTATGACATCATGATGATGCAGAGATTGCCTCATTATTTAACGATTTGAATAAAATTAAACGATAATGTAAAATCTAAGACCTAAAATTGTCAAAAACCTATTGTATTGGTATATTTCGAACCCTTATCACATTATCCTTGAATTATATCAATGTGGGACCTTTTAAATCCGAAACTCATTTTAAAATAAAGTAACATTTCTTTACTTTCCACGAGTGTCCCTCCTCTCCTCTTATAAAAGGCCCCCACCTATACCACCTTACCCAAACCCGTAAAGCCTGTGTCTCGGCCAACCCCTACCCATTTTGTCTCTAAACATCCCTATCTTACTCCTATAATCCTCACTTTGGGCAGAAGTCTTCCCAAGGAAGCCTTTGAGCTCAAATCTAAGAGAGTTACCCGATTTAAAGGCAATGTCTTCACTTGTGTTCTTTTGTTTTATTTTGCTTCTCCAACCCCCTAAACTATTTTTATTCATTCCTTTTGTAACAACTCCAGTATCTTCAATATAATAGTATGTTGTTATAAGAAGCATTCTAGCTACACTTACACACACCTACATCTAATGGTTAAAGACCATACTATTTCTGTGGGTGGTGAATTTCTGCCTCACGAAACGATAATTGTTCAATATTCTTCTAACACCTTCAAATGTGGCCATTAAGATGTCACTGTATTTATATATGATATATAATATGTTTTTTTTCCTTAAGATTCTGTATTTCTCATTTATGGAACACCTTTATGGCTTCCATTATGGGTATACGCGATATCTTCATTTCATGAAGTGCGGACTACCGCCCCCTCAAAGTGATTTGATTCGTTAATGCCATACGTGAGAAGTATAAAGGATGGATTTAATGATATTATATATGATATTATACTGGAATTATAATATACCTCAATATCATTATGATTTCACTCCATTAAAGTATGAGATAGAAATGAAAGTAGCATTCATGCGTATGTACGGCTTACCGTCTCCATGAACGGTGCATTTCATTTCTTACCTCTAAATGATTATGTAATATTATAAAAACAGGTATATTATGGATATATATGATATATATGATATCCAAATCATGAATATCTTTCTAGATATGATGAATATTTGACCACACAAACAACATGTAATTGTAAGAAGTCCACTTTCGACTTAAGAACCAAATATCGACAAAACAAACATTACTAACTTAAATGATTAAATAATGCTTATAACATGGAAGTAATTGATATAAAAGGAATACTAAGCTTGAAAAAGGTTATCAAGAAAGTATAAATTAACTCAAGTTTATTATTCAGGACGCTAAAGATCGATCGAGTCAAGTCGGACCTGAGGTAAGAGACTTCATCTCAATCTCCTTTCATTGAGGCATATTTTGTTTTATACACAACTTTCCTTTATACGGTGTATAAACCCCTTTGACATTTACTTTTATACAAAAGGAATATTTTTCTACGAAGCGTTTTACTAGACGACAAAAAGGAATGTTTCTTTTAATGTACGTGGTGACAACGACCTTTTCCGCCATCACGAGTATTATTTGGTCTTTGGCTTCCTCAACAAGCCATGATGTTTTCAAAATGAAATAAATACCATATACTCTTTTATGTATTTTTGTATTGAAAATTGTTTTCATAATGGATTTTTTTATGTCAATATATTTGAGTAATATATTTTTATCAAAGTGTGGAAATTTTTTCTTTACATTATATTTGTTTTATGTATTACGATTTTATAATGGTACTTGGACATTTGAAGGGTGGTTAAGTGATAAACCATATGACGGGTTGTGCCGTGAATACCATGACAGGTGGTTATGTTATAACCTACAATGCATTGGGTATGGAAGTCATTCCTATGGTTATTCCATTAAGTGATATGTGTGGATGTCGACCGTATGGCTATTCCATTTATGTATGTTTATGTCCCAAGATACATTTATATGTTATGTAATCTTTTTATGGGTTTTATGGTAATCTTATGGTTAAAAAAGGGTAAGTAGTGATCTTTCATTCATTGAAGATTTTTTACTACTTCATAAAGGTGAAAAGTATTACTTTGATAAAGTATACATGGATTACTTGTTGTTTTGATAAACTAACAGTTTTCATTCTTTGTGTATCCCTTACTGATATTTTTATTCTCACCCCAAGTTTTTGAAATGTTTTTCATAGGAATTAACGTGGAATAGGGTCAAGGATGGGATCAAGGGAAAGTCATGATATATAAAACATTTAACTATACATGATTCTTTTTATGAGTTTTTATTTTATAGAAACTTATTAGAAGTTTCTACTGTGTAATCGTTTGAGATGAAATAGTTAAGATCTAATTCTCTAAAACTCTAAACCTGAAAAGATCCTCAATGGGAATTATTCATTTAATTAAATGTTAAGTAAGGTTTAAGTTCGGGGCCTTATAGTTGGTATCAAAGGTCGGTTTAGAAAACTTTAGGAGTTAGAAAATTTTTAAATTATAAATTAATTTATGGTATGATTGAAATGATATAGAATTTAAATATTACAATGTTGCTTCACATAAGGTATTTTAGTGTAAAGAATGGTTTTTCATAGAGGAAACAGAACAGATTTTCTGGGAAGGCATACAGAGGGAAATGACCTTCAAATCAGTATCCTGAGATAGTCAGAATTAGAAATAAACAGTTTGTTACAGTGATGGCTCAGTTGACTCAGGTGAAAAATGTTGGTTGTATTTATTGATGATATTTTGGTGTTTTCTAAAAGTAAAGAGGAGCATGAAAGTCATTTAAGGGTTATCTTGAAAACCTTAAAAGAAAAGAAATTATATGGAAAATTCAGCAAGTGTGAGTTTTGGTTACAACAAATTTCTTTCCTTGGTCCCATTGTTTCAAAAAATGGCTTAACTGTTGATCCTGCTAAAACAAAAGTTGTTTAAGAATGGCCAAGACCCACAAATGTAACTGAGATCCATAGTTTCCTTGGTTTGGCAGGTTACTACCGAAGTTTTGTTGAAAAAAATTCATGATTATCTAGTCTAATGACTAAGCTAACTCGGAAGGGTGTTAAGTTTATCTGGACAAAAGAATGTGATGATTGTTTTCAGGAGTTGAAAAGAATATTGGTGAATGCTCCAGTTTTGGAACTTCATTCCAGGAATGGTGAGTTTGTTGTCTACCGCGATGCTTCATTGAATGGAAATGGTTGTTTCCTTATGCAGAATGATTAGGTAATTGCATATGCTTCATGTCAATTGAAAACTCATGAGGTAAATTACCCTACACGTGACTTGGAATTAGCTGATGTTGTTTTTGCTCTAAAAATTTGGAGGCATCATTTGTATGAATTAAAGTGTGAAATATATACTGATCACAATAGTTTAAAGTATATATTCACTCAGAAAGAATTGAACATGAGACAGAGGAGATGGCTGGAATTAATCAAAGATTATTATTGTACAATTCATTACCATCTGAGAAAAGCAAATAAAGTGGTTGATGCTTTGAGTCGAAAAAATAATGCTTCATTAACCATTCTACGTTTGGAACAAGATCCTTTGGTTTTTGATTTGATGAACTTTGTCATAGAAGTTGTTGGTGCAGGATGTTCTTCTATTTTGTTTCAGATATCAGTGAGATCATCCCTATCAAACAGAATTTAGCAAGCACAAAGGGTAGACAGTGAGTTGCAGAAAAAGGTAGAGCTGGTTCAGAAGGGTTAAAGCAGATCAGTAGTTACCGAAAGGGATACTTCAGCCTCTACCAGTGCCAGAGTGGAAATGGGAAAATATATCCATGGACTTTTTTGTGGGATTACCAAAGACATCTCGAGGTAATAATGCAATCTAGGTTATTATTGATCGATTAACTAAATCTGCTCATTTCCTTGCCATATGAGATACTTTTTCCCTAGATCAACTTTCCTATTTGTATCTTAAAGAGATAGTCAGGTTAAATGGAGTTCCTCTCTCTATTGTATCTAATCATGATCGTAGGTTAACTTATAACTTTTGGAAAAGGCTTTATAAGTCGTTGTGTACTGAATTAAATTTTAGTACATCTTTTCATCCTCAATCAGATGGGCCGTCAGAACGAACAATTCAGACCTTGGAGGATATGCTACGAGCTTGTTCTATGGATTATCATGGAATTTGGGACCAACATCTTTATTTGGTTGAGTTTTCATATAATAACAGTTTTCATTCTAGTATACAGATGGCACCGTTTGAGGCATTATATGGGAAGCGGTGTCGAACTCCAGCTTTTTGGGATGAAGTGGTTGAAAGGAAGCTAATGGGACCAGAATTGGTAGAAGAGATGACAGAAAAAGTACAATTGATTCAGAAACACATGAAAACAGCTCAGAGCAGACAGAAAAGTTATGCGGATAACCGGAGGAAGGATCCATCTTTCGAGGTAGGTGATCATGTTTTTCTCAATGTTTCACCCTGGAAAAGTGTGATGCGATTTGGTAAGAAAGGAAAGCTGAGTCCAAGGTTCATTATACCATATGAAATTCTGGAGAGAGTTGGATCAATTTCTTACCGAGTGGCTTTACCTCTGAGTTTATCTCAGGTACACATTGGTTTTCATGTTTCGATATTGAGAAAGTATATGCCAGATCCATCTCATGTTTTGAGCCCAGAGATAGTTGAGTTGGAAGAGAATCTCTCTTATGAAGAACAGCCAGTCCAGATTCTTGACCGAAGAGAGAAAGTGTTGTAAAAATAAGGTAATTCACCAGGTAAAGGTTTTGTCAAAAAACCATATGGTTTAAGAGGCAACATGGGAATCTGAAAATGCTATGAGGGATAAATACCCCCACTTATTTTGATAAGTGAATAAAATTGCGAGGACGCAATTCCCAAAAGGGGGGAAGGATGTAACATCCCAGGTAAATAAGGAATTAAACATTTTCATATTTACGAATTAAATATTAATTTTACTTTAAAGGGGTTGCTATGTTCGATAGCATACCCGATACGCAACAAAGAGTTTCTTTGAAATCTTATGTTGCACACTAGTAATAAAATAATATTATTTTAAATGGTAGTTAACACGTAGTCGTTGTATTGGAGAGAATGAATAGAAATAACTAAAATATGATTATATATTTTTATTAATTGCTTTTACATTTATCCAATAAAATATAAAGGCTTAAAATAAGAAAAGAATTCAATTTTAGGCATAGATACTCTAATATTCACTAAAGGTCCACATATCGCCTTTTCATGGTGAACCGTAATTAAATATAGTTTTGGTCACTCTTATACTTTCTATTGGACCAAATAAAATTCTTATTTAGAATCGGGACATCAAAATTTACATTGTGTAAATTTTTGGTATTTTTCTGATAAAGTTCATTTTTTAATGAATAGTGAAAAATGTTGTATTTTAATTCAAAACCTCTTTTTAATCTAATTTATTTATATGATTAGATTATCATTTTAATTGGTTTTAAAGTGAAATTAGAATATATTTTTACCATTAAATCCAATAGTGGCCTTTGGAATTAATTTCACTTTGAAATCGGACTTAAACTAGTGTCAATCTTTTGATACTTACTGTTTCATAAAAACACGCTATTTGCACTGACAACGGAAATTAATTATTAAATTAATTAATGCAACTTATATGTTTTGAATTTTCTAAAATGGACTTCATTTTTGAATTTGTAATATCAAATATATCTTAGGGTGAAGTTTTGGTATTTTTCTGAAAAATTTCAATTTTTGATGAATAGTGAAACCACTAAGTTGTACTTAAAAAACTGATTTTTCGTTTAAATGAAATTTTACAACCTAGGTGTTTTGAATTTTAAAAATCCGAGATAAATGGTTGAAATTAAGAAGAAAAATGTGTTTCAATGGGATTAAAATAAATTTTTTGTGAATAGTAACTTTTACGTTTTTAATCTCGATTAGAAGTAATTAGTGCAGTTTAAGGTAAAAATAATGTTTTAATATTATGAAATGACCTAGACACATGTCCTACCCTCATTTGATGTGTCATGGACGACCAATTCAATCCATGGGTCAACTTGGGGACCCCATGGAGCCACTTTGGTAGGAAAATGACATTAATACCTTTTTATTTAAAGTTAAAATTAAAATGTCACAAACATGTGTTGTTTTACTAAAACAATTTTTAAATGGGGTTATACAAGTAAGATTTTTTAATATAAATATTCATTAGAAAGATACAAAGATTTAATACTTCATGATATTTGTTTTTATAATTTTTAGATATTAAATAAATTAAATTATTTATGACATCATGATGATGCAGCGATTAGCTCATTATTTAACGATTTAAATAAAATTAAAAGATAATGTAAAATATAAGAACTACATTTGTCAAAAACCTATTTTATTGGTATATTTAGAACCCTTATCACCTTATCCTATAATTATATCAATGTTAGACCTTTTAAATTCGAAACTCATTTTAAAATAAAGTAACATTTCTTTACTTTCCAAGAGTGACCCTCCTCTCCTCTTATAAAAAGCCCCCACCTCTACCACCTTACCCACACCTCTCAAGCCTTTGGCTCGGCCAACCCCTTCCCATTTTTTCTCTCCACATCCCTCTATTACTCCTAGAAGCCTCACTTTGGGCAGAAGTCTTCCCAAGAAAGCCTTTGATCTCAAATCTAAGAGAGTTACCTGATTTTAAGGTAATGTCTTCACTTGGGTTCTTTTGTTTTATTTTGCTTCTCCAACCCCCTAAACTCTTTTTATTAATTTATTTTGTAACAAATCCAGTATATTCAGTATACTAGGATGTTGGTATATGAATAATTAGATCTACACTTACACACACCTACATCTAATGGTTAAATAACATACTGTTTCTGTGGTTGGTGAATTTCTGCCTCACGAAACGATGATTGTTCAATATTCTTCTAACACCTTCAAAGGTGTCCATTAAGATGTCACTGTATTTATATATGATATATAATATGTTTATGTTTTCCTTAATCTTCTGTATTTTTCATTTATGTCACACCTTTATGTCTTCCATTATGGGTACACGTGATATCTTCGTTTTAGGAAGTGCGGACTACCGCCCCCTCAAAGTGATTTGATTCGTTAATGCCATACGTGGGACATATAAAGGATGGATTTATTGATATTATATATGATATTATACTGGAATTATAATATACTTTTATATCATTATGATTTCACTCCATTAAATTATGATAGAGAAATGAAAGTAGCGTTAATGCGTACGTACGACTTACCGTCTCCATGAACGGTGCATTTCATTTATTACCTCTAAAAGATTATGTAATATTATAAATACATGTATATGCTGGATATATATGATATATATGATATCAAAATCACGAATATCTTTCTGGATATATTGAATATTTGACTACACGAACAACATGTAATTGTAATAAGTCCACTTTCGACTTAAGAACCAAATATTGACAAAACAAACATTATTAACTTAAATGATTACACAATGCTTATAACATGGAAGTAATTGATATAAAAGGAATATTAAGCTTGAAATAGGTTCTCAAGAAAGTATAAAATAACTCAAGTATATTATTCAGGACGTTAAAGAACGATCGAGTCAAGTCGGACCTGAGGTAAGGGACTTCGTCTCAATCTCCTTTCATTGAGGCATATTTTGTTTTATACACAACTTTCTTTATACGATGTATAAACCCCTTTGAATTTTACTTTTATACAAAAGGAATATTTTTCTACAAAGAGTTTTACTAAATGACAAAAAGTAATGTTTCTTTTAACGTACTTGGTGACAACAACCTTTTCCGCCGCCGTGAGTATTATTTGGTCTTTGGCTTCCTCAACAAGCAATGATGTTTTCAAAATGAAATAAATACCATATACTCTTTTAAGTATTTTGGTATTGAAAATGGTTTTTATAATGGATTTGTTATGTCAATATATTTTAGTGATATATTGTGATCAATGTTTGGAAATTTTTTCTTTCCATTATATTTGTTTTATGTCTTATGATTTTATAATGGTACTTGGACATTTGACGGGTGGTTACATGATAAACCATATGACGGGTGGTGTCGTGAATACCAAGACGGGTGGTTACGTTATAACCTCCAATTCATTGGGTATGGAAGTCGGCCGTATGTCTATTCCATTAAGTGATATGTGTGGAAGTCGACCATATGGTTATTCCATTTAAGTATGTTTATGTCCCAAGTTACCTTTATATGTTATGTGATCTTGTTATGGGTTTTATGGTAATATTTTTGCTAAAAAAGGATAAGTAATGATCTTTTATTCACTGAAGACTTTTTACTACTTCATAAATGTGAAAAGTATTACTTTGATAAAGTATACATGGTTTACTTTTTGTTTTGATAAACTAACAGTTTTCATTCTTTGTGTATCCCTTACTGAGCTTTTTATGCTCACCCCAAGTTTTTGAAATGTTTTTCACAGGACTTAACGTGGAATAGGGTCAAGGATGGGATCAAGGGAAAGTCATGCTATATAAAACATGGAACTAGACATGTTTCTTTTTATGAGTTTTTATTTTATGGAAACTTAGTGGAAGTGTCTACTCTGTAATTGTTTGATATGTAATAGTTAAGATCTAATTCTCTAAAACTCTAAACCTGAAAATATCCTCAATGGGAATTATTCATTTAATTCAATATTAAGTAAGGTTAAAGGTCGGGGCCTTATAGATATCACCTAAGAGACAAGTAGAATTAATGATTGAGAATATGTTAGGGGATGAGCTAGTTTCTAATTCCACCATACGTAATGGAACCATTAGTGATTCAAGAGATTAAGAATTAACTAGAAGTGTTGTTTTATTTGTGGTTTGTCCTTAAAAGTATGCCACCTTTGGGTTATCCTATCTTATTTGAAAATAAGGATAACGAAACTCTATTCTGATGTTTCAACTATCGGAATTTGAACTGCATGACAGTAAATAACAGGTATCCTCATCCACATATTGATGATCTATTTGACCAATTGAGGAGAGATTGTGTATTCTCTAAGATAGACTTGAGATAAAGGCATCATCATATAATATTTTATTATTCTGATATACTGAGGACTAATTTTGGGAGCATTTATATCCTTTTTTAGTTTTTTGCAATTCCATTTGGGTTGATTAATGCACCAGTAGTGTTTATGGCCTTGAGGAATATAATATTCCACCCTAACCTGGATCAGTTTGTGGTGGTGTTTATGTATTAAATCTTAGTGTACTCAAAGACCCATGGTGATAATGGCCAACATCATGACATCATCCTGATTATACTAAGATAGCGTCATATATATGACAAGATATCAAAGTGTTAGTTTTGGATTGATCAGGTACACCTCTTGGGTCACATCCTCTTGTAGAAAGGTGTGTCACTACACCCATAGGAAGTTTAGGAAGTGGTTTATTGGGATCATCCCATGAATGTTAGAAATATTCATATATATTTTTTGGGATAGAGAAAAATTATTAGAGGTTCATCTAGGACTTATCCTTTTGAAAGTACCTCTTTCGAGTTTGACTAAGGAGGGGATTAATTTTTAATAGACATAATAATGTTATAATTACTTTGAGTAATTGAAAACATTAGTCACAATGACACTGATATTTATCCTACCTAATCTAGGTGAGGAGTACACTATTTTTTGTGATGCTTCTCGAATATATCTTAGAGTGGTGTTGATGTATGGATATCTAGTTGTGGAGTAAGGGTCTCAGAAGTTGTGTATAAATGAATGAAACTTCCCTACACAAGATCTAGACTTGGATGCAATGTTTTATGCATTAAATTTATGAAAATATTATATTTTTGTGAAAATTTTAATGTATATATGGATAACAAGATGTTAAAGTATATATTTTTTCAGTGAGACTTGAATCTCCAACAACGTACATGGTTTAAGTGTATACAGTCATACGACTTTGACCTTTCTTATATTCCTAGAAAGAGAAATGGTGTTGCAAATTCTTTGAGTAGGAAAACTCAGACTCAGGCAGTTCAATATTCTAGTGAAGAGTAGAAGATGATGACTTTACTAGATGATATTCATGTTATTATTTAAGAGGTTCATGAGTAGATGCTTCTCATATAAGTTTTGGTAGAGTCTAAATTTTTTAACAAGATTAGAGATAGTAAGTATAATGATTTAGATTTTTTTGACTTAATTGAAAGCCTTGATGGGGGGATTCAACTCAAGATTGGAACATAGATGAGGATGAGATCATTTATGTTAGGAATATATTTTTTCTCATATGAGCACATGGTACGAGAAGATGTGTTAATTTCATGCCTCAAAGTAGGCGGTGTATATAGGTGTGTTCAAATTGTACCATTAACTATGATGAAATTTTTGTTATCCTAACATGAAAATTGAGATAGAAGTGTTTGTGACAAGATGTTACACCCGTCAATGGGTAAAGGCTGAGCATCAATGCTCTGATGGATTACTACAGCTATTTCCCATTCAGGAATGGAAGTGGGAAAACATTACCATGAAATTTATGTTAGGTTATTTGAGGATTTCTCATAATAATAATAGTAATTGGGTGATTTTGGACCATTTAAGAATGTTAGTGCATTTCATTCCTATAAAAGATACTTTTTTGGTGTAGCACTTGGAAAATTTGTATATTTGAGAGAAAGTCCATCTATATGAAGTGCCACAGAGCATTGTTTTAGACTATGAATCACACTTTACATCTTAATTATAGAAGATCTTGTATAAGTAACTTGGTACATAGGTTTTACAATGTATGTAATTACACCCATAGACAGAAGGGTAGTTTTAATATAATATACAGGTTCATGAGGATATACTTCGAGTATGTGTCCAATTCTTTTGTGGGTCTTGGGAAAAGCACCTAGCATTGGTGGAGTTCTCTTATAAAAATAGTTACTAATAAATATTACACATATTTCACCATATGAGGCTCTTTATGGTAGTACAAGAAAATCTCTTATATGTTGGATTGAGGTAGGAGAGTTAGAATTGTTGGGGTTGAGTCTCTTATAAGGGAAGTCAGAATAGGTTAAGCCAATTCAGAAGCATATGAAAATAGATCCAATTATTTAGAATACATATTCTGATGGACTTTAATGACCCATAGAGTTTATAGAGGTTGATCATGTTTTTCTTCAGGTGTCTCCAAGATTGGTCCATTGCTGGGTTTGGAGACAGGGAAATTCGAAGATCAGGTTAGTTGTAACATTTGAGGTTGTGGAGATAATTGGGAATGTGGCCAACTGATTATCTCTTCCATAAAGGTATAGTGCCTTCCAAAAAATATCATGTGTCGCAAATTTGGAGGTATAACCATGACCAATCTAATGTGATATTTGTGTATGATGTTTAGCTCGAGATAGATGTATCTTTGAAGAGCATCTGATATTTGTGTTAGATCCCTGGGAGAAAGTGTTGTAGGGAATGATTGTGCATATATTTATTGTGTTGTGGTATCATGGGTGTGTTCCAGAGGACACATGGGATATAGAAGAGGATATTATGGCTCAATAGCCTGATGTTTTTATTCAAAATCTTAGAGATTATCAAGAGTACTACTTAAGGACTATCTATTATAAGGTGGGGATATTTTAATATCCTCACCTTTTCTAGAAATGTCATGTGGTCATTTTTAAGTTATTTTTTCCTTGTTTTCTGTAATTTATGTTTGTGTTTTATCTTGAGTGTTTTTGGGTGAAAATTGGTTATTTTTTGGAAGTAAGAGGGGTAGTACGATGTTGACGCATGGTTTTCTCAAACCATACACCCAGCCTAGAAAATTGTGTAAACCCAAATAGAGGGAATTCACATAGATCGTGAATGGTTTGGTAAACTATGTGCCCTCTTATAAGTAATCTTCTAACACACATAAGTGAGGTTCATAGTTAGGGGTCACATTTAGTGGAAATAGTGAACCTCATATAGGAAACTGTGTGTACAAGATTTTAAACCCCAGGATAATTATATTAAAAATACCCAAACCCATGTAATTCACCCAAAATTTACCATAACTCAGTCCTAAACGTTTTCTATCATTTTTGGATGCTCTTGAATGGATTTTGTTGCCTTTAGACCACCATTCTTCATGGATTTAATCCTGGATTGAAGATATTTACCCCTCCAGGTATATTATTTCTTCTTAATCAGGTCTCTCTCTCTCTCTCTCCCTCGCTTATTTTTGGGATTGAAAAAGAAATGATTTATCTATTGTTGGAAAGGGTTTAGATCTAGGATTAACATATCATTACTTGTTTGATTTGGGATCTTTTTTTAGATTTATATCTCATTCTTCATCATTATCTCAATTGTTCAACTTCAATTAGGGATTTCCATTGGTGAGTATACATTATCGATTTTGAGGTATGTGGTATATTATTCAAATCCAAAAACCCTTTATATATGTATGTAATTTTAGAATTTCTATTTAATGTTTTGAAATTGAATTTATTAAATTGAATTAAATAAAATGGTTAATTAATTAATTAAGGGATTTTTAAAATAATTGGTCAATTAATTAATGGAGACTTATGATTCTGAAATATATGGGATATTGGGATTGTTAAATTGGATTAATTAATTGGTGACTTAATTAATTGATGGAATGTTCTGATTATGATATTAGGTTAATTAATTAGTGAATTAATTAATGGATGGAATGTTATAATTGTTTTATTGGATTAATTTATTGGTTAATTAATTAATTTATGGAATGTTATAATTGTTGAATTGGATTAATTAATTAGTGAATTAATTGATTTATCAAATGTTGGGATTTTGAAATTGTTTAATTTGATTAATTAATAAGTGGATTAATTAATGTAATGTTGTGATTATGAAAGTATGGAAATAGATTAACTAATTGAATAATTAATTAATTGAATGTTTTGATACATGTAAATTTTTAATTCATGCGATTCTCTAAAATAAATGTGTGGGAAGGGTCGGCTATATCAAAATCCAATACTGATAAATAAGTGTGGGTCAAGGTATACTGCATCAAAATCCTATAGTGATAAATTAGTGTGGGTCATGTTTGGATGCATCAAAATCCAATATCGATAAAAGAATGTGGGATATAAAATGCTACCTCAAAATCCCAATTTTGATATTATTTAATAAATGTGTATGGGCCATAGACTATTGCTTCAAAATCCTAATTGTGTGATTGATTTGATAAATGAGTTTTGGGACATGAACTACTACTTTAAATACCCATGGGGTCCTATGCATGGAGGTTTGGGCCCAAAATGTTGGCATTGGACTATGGTTCCAATTGGATATAATATAAATTGAAATGAAATGATAATTGATAACCATTGTATTGTGATATGTGGAATGCCTTGGGGATAGTTCAGTCTTCAGCATGGACTCGTGAAGGTATTGTGGTTCAGGTGACATATGGAATTTAGGGATTATGTGGTTAAATAAAGAATAATTGATTATATATATATATATAATTTGTTTCTTTTATTTATTCATTATGAAACTATAAACACTCTTATTGAATTTATATTTTTTAGATGCCTTTGTTGATGGCCAAATGAGTTATACCAACACCCTAAATGGGCTACCTAATTAGTAAAAGAATATACTTTATGTTGGTAGCACAAGATAAGGGAAATTTTCCTATGTTAGAGGGTTGATGGTTATGGATCATAGATGTGGGAGCCAGACTTGATTTTGGCCCCTCTTTGTAGTTATCGATGTATTTAGTTTTTTTTATATTGAAACATGACTCATATTTGAGCGTTAAATCTATAATGTTTAGTTTTGGATATTGTATTCTTATTTTAGTCATCCTGTGATATTGGTTTCTTATATTTATTTTTTTATATCACTTGGCTATTGTTTATTTATTCTGTTGTTGAGATACTTTGATAAAGATGTCATCGTCTCCCAATGATAGATTTTAGAACCTTATTATTTTTCATCAGCCTATGAAATTCAAGGTAGAATGCTTAAGGTCATGTGACTAACCGGATTGGGGCACCAGTGTGTGTCACTCGAGTCAAGACATTACAGGTGGTGACTGATGGCCACATTGAGATGCAATCTTTGGTTGTTGGTTATGTTTTTCTATAGAATATTAGTATTTTTTCCATAGTTTTCCCATGTTTATTTTCAAACATCCTCTTTATACTCTATTTTGGATATATATATATATATATATAAATATCCTTTGTACATGAGACATGTGTTCGGGGTCAAGTCATTATCACTCTTCTTGATATTGATACACATATTCTTTTCAATACCTCTTGGAGATCAGAAACATGGTTTAGAGATTTTGGTGGGTCATAATGGGTTATGTGTTAGGTCGACCCATTTTGTTTCAGTACAAATTGGTATCAAAATAGGTTGGATTGTTGGTATATTGTATTTGGATGAGAAGAAATTGGGTAGTATATATGGAAGAGTGTCGGGCCAATTATCTTTTGTATCTGATCTTGAGTTACCTTTGGTGGTAATAAATTTTCATTATTCTTGATCTTAGTTATTTATGTTATTTAAATAAAACTATTTTTGGGGTTTGATTTGATGAAACATTATTTTTCTTATATTACTTTCTAATGTTTTTTATCTCATTCATTGAATCTATATACGACTTAAATTCATATTTTTTAAGGACTTTAATATGGATTTTTGATGTTTATCCAATTATATATATATGTTTTCTTAAGATAATTGGATATTGAATTTGTTATTAATAGATAATTCTTCTGAGAAGAGATATTTTGAGTATTATAGAGGAAGTTTTGAGATACTTTATGAATGAAAATCCTCCAGTATACCCTTCATTGGTGGAAGAAATTATCTAGAAAATCTAGAATCTAGGTCATGTGGGATTGGGATTGATATAATGGATAGTAGAAAATTCCTTTGAATTTACCAAGAATAATTCACTTATATTTCATAGTGAAAAAAGAAACCCAATAACCCTTGGAGTGCCTTGAATGTATTTAAAGAATTTTTTACTTATTAAAGTCTTTATAGGACTCAAATGTGTGTTTCACTACATATATGGTAGAAGGAATTGGGTATAAATTGTGGGAATCCATTGTGAAATATAAGTTGAATGAGGGTATTACCTAGACCAGTTTCATTTTTTTATTCAATCATTATTTTTATCTTAAAACATTTCAGGTTTGGAATACTCATTAATTATTTACTGTACATCAAAGGGAATGCTTGATTATGGAGTATGCTACCAGTTTCATCATGTTAGTGAACTTATGACCTTTGATTATTTCTGATGACTTCCTTAAATATCAAAAGGAATTGATTAGTTTGAGGGATGATATTTTAATGATTTTTATTTTATTGTTCCCACTAACATTTTTTGTGGTGGTTGATAAATAAGCTATGGATTAAGTACACATAACCATAAATACTGTTCTCATTGATGTTTTAGTAACTGAAAAGGGAAGCTAGGATGTGTCTTTTAAAAAGAAAAGATAGCATGGAAAGACAGGTCAGGGAAATAGTAGTTGTGTAAGGTAGAATTGAGGATGGATCTCTATGGTCTGTATCAATTGTTGGAGACATAGACACGTAAAGATAGATTATAGGATAACACCTATAGAATTCCACATTTATGGACCATATTGTCATTTCATGTGATTATTTGGAAAATTGCCTCAATGTTTTAGTGTTTGATCCACGGTTACTAATGTATATTATTAAATATAGGATGTAGTGAAAGGATTTTTATTTCACTCTTAAAAATATGGGATACTCATATTGTTGAAGACGAAGTATATGTTTCTAAAAATGTTTTTCTTTGCACAATGGATTTTTTTTCCAAAGGAATCAGAAGTAGGCTAGCCATTATGAGTGGTACAATGTTTACTTCATCTCATATGGTTATAGAATTTTTTTCTACCAATTAATATCATTAATTAATTCATATCCTCTATGTTTATTGATATGATTCTATTTTGATCGAATATTATTCCCTTCATTATGGATCATTACACTCCCTTTGGAAATTGTAAAGAACATGGTTTCAAAAGTCCAGTGTGTTGGGTGATGATTTCCTACTTTGAAGTCATGTGTTATTTCATAGTTCATGATCTTGATATCCCTATCATTTTTATTAGAATGGATTGGATGATTGATTATAAGGACCATCTCCTATAGGACCATTTTCATTTTCTGTTTCATTATTTTGATAGAGTCCCTCTTATGTTTTAGAGTAAGTGGGACCTTATATTTTGGAGAGGATATCATGCTATTTCTTATAATGAAATGATCTCATGAATATATTTAGATATAATTCTTGAAATAATTAAACCATATTATATAAGCCTCTTTCTCGCAATGGTGAGTTAGTACCCTGAGGTGTTTCTTGATGATTTTTCTAGGTTACCGCCATAGAGGGAGTACGAGTTCACTATTGGACTACTCTCAGAGACAAAAAAACATTTATATAATATTTTATCATATGGAACCAGCTAAGTTAAAGGATCTCAAAGTTCAGATTAGTGATATTGATGCTAAGAGATTTATCCATCCAATCATGTCACCTTGGGCTTCACTAGTTCTCCTTACAATAAAGGCATATGGAAGCCTCTGGCACTATTTTTAATTCCAAAATCTTAATCATATAACCATTAAGAAAGAAACCATTTATAATGATTGATGATCTATCTAATAAAATAATAGGATCTCAAGGGTTTTCTTAGATTGATCTATATTGATGGTACCATTAGTTTGGAGTCTAATAAGGCGATATAATTAAGACATCATTTAAAATCTCATTGTAATGCCCTGACAAAAACAATAGGGCCAGAACTAAAGAGGCATGAGACCTCATGCACACATCCTCATACACAGGAGACTGTAAACTAGAATTGATGGTCCAATCACCATTAATAGTGAAACTATACACTCATTATAATATATATGAACCAAAATACAAATAAAATACAAAATAACTCAGAGTAATCATGGAATAAGATAAATCATCATAATGTAATAACATATATGACACATTTCATATAAAAATATAAATCGGTATCTCAGTGTTTAAATGGAACTAGAGTATAAAGGTACAAGTAAATAACAAGAAACATTATTGAATCCTATGGATTCCATCCTGGTACATCTACTATCTTCATGCTCTTTGACTAATCAATCTTCTATGGGACCCTTATACTTACATAGAATTATATACATATATTATGTACATGAATCTTGATTCTTGTATAGGTTGTGAGTAATAAAATGTAGTAGGGAACCACCAAAGGGTATTTAACATTTGTTCACAGTTATAACAATTGAATTTCATGATAACAATAAATTCAAAATAATTTAAAAACAATCACATAACAAGTGTTCTCATACAAAATAAGCCACCACATGCCCCAACTATGCCTGCTTCATATCCATCCTAGAATACAGTTATAACGAATGTTGGGAATAATCAAGAGCTTTCCATGTGGATGATGAATATGTATCTCATTATAAACAAGGAATTGACCCAACATATCACTCTATATCCAAAAGGAATAAAGAAAACATGTCACATGGAATCCACAATGAATCAAGACGACATTTCCCTAGGCATCCATATAGAATCAAGTGAGCACGTCACTCAACCAGATCAACTCTAAAATCACTATCATCACATGTCATGTGAACTCTTACTCTAATGGATAATCATATAATGACTCTCCACCAATTCATAGTACCAAAACAATGCCTCCAAAGTCATTATAATAGATAAAACAAGGCTGAGCATATGAATAAAACATAAGGAATTCCATCATGAGAAATTTGTAGCATCATACCTAAACAAGTGATCAGTATCTAACATGGTAACAAGAAATATAAGAATACTCATTTAATCAATCATCATAAACTTGTCTCAAGGTATACATAGACACCCACATGAGATCACTTCCACGCATGATCAAACAAGTAATGTTGACATAAGAGTTATAACAAGGAAACAAGAGTACCTCAACATGTAAAGAACCACATACCCTAATAATATCAATGTCAACATCAATTTTTGTCAAGATCGTAACCCCACAAATCACATCCATGTATTAACTTGTTAAATCCACTAATAGAGGATTCCTAGAAAAAATTACAAATATTTTATTTCCAATAGAAATAGAAACATCACATGAAATAATAGTTTCTCACTCCTAGATAATTTCGGATTTTTCATTTTAATCCACATCATGATTAAACAATTTCTTCCTCGAATAAAATTATAATTAACATTTGAGGATTATTTTATCTCTCTAAAATAGTCTTAGATTAATAATATATAATTATTCATTATCCTTGTTTGAAAATTATGGGTAATTATCATTTAATAATTTTTTATCCATTCGTTATAATATTTTAGAAAGCTATAATTCATAAAAAACTCATAAAATAATAAAAATAGATGTTCATATTCCTACTAGGAAATATCATTGTAAAATACAATACACAAATAGAGTAGAGGAAATGTGAGGTTTATACCATGCTCAGAAATTGTATAAATAACATGTATTGTTCAAAAAAGGATTCACTACTTTTGAACAAGGAAATATGGGTTGTTTGAAATCAAGGGAAGATAAAAAATTAAAGGCATCAATGGTTTTGGTATTTTAAAATATCCATTTTATTTTTTTGTTTTCATTATTAAAAACCCCAAAATAAAATATTCATTTAATTTTCCTTTTTATTGAATCTTGAAGTAAGGCATTTAAAACCACCAAAAAAGGAGTTAAATTTTTAAAAAATTCAAAGGAATTTATTTTCCATTATTTTAGGATTTAAAATCATCAAAATATGTTATAGGTTTGATCTAGGGAAGTAAAAATGAAAAACATGGTTTTAAAAAAATATCTGAAAATGGTGTTGTGTAAGGTTAGAATGGTCTCACCCTTATATAGATTATAAATTTCATGTTAGGGTAAGTATTTTTACCAATATTTAGTTCATTTACACAAGCATTCCCTTATACTGCTCTATTTTATCTTTACTCATACTTTAAAAATTTGGAATTACCCCTAGGCACCTCAAACCTACCCATATGAAATGACAACATTACCCTTATGAAACACATAGAAAACATGAGTTGCCTTTATATAGTGGATATAAATTCCATCTTCCTTTACAAAAAATTGGAGTTACCTTTACTAAATCCTTAAAAATAGGGTCTTACCCTAACACAGTATATAGAAATCGAGCACTACCCTTACACAACTCATAGTCTAAAGAGATACCTTTATATTACCTTTAAAAATTTGAGGTTTTCCTTATAAATCTCTTAAATACATGCATGTGTATACATAGAGATAATTTACCATTACATAGAGATAATTTACCATTACATAGTCCATATTCCATATGTAATGGTAATAAACAAATTGAAAATTACTATTTTTTACAAAAAAACATTTAAAAAATTAAAGGGGGGTTTTAGAACAGTTAAAAACTAATAATGTTGCAATTCTACACCTTTAATGCCTTCTCATCCTTAATAAGCATTTAACTACCACAAAATAGGGAAAGGGAAGAACTACCCTTTATCATCACTAAATAGAATGTGTTGTTAAAGGAAACCTTTATCATCGCTAAAACAAGCACTGATAAAGGAGTAACCATTATCACTGCTTTTTTAGCACTGATAAAGGGTACATTTATCAGTGCTATTATTAGCACCGATAAACATATTTATTATTATTTTATATAAAATTATTATATTTATATTCAAAAATAATGATTATTTTTATAAATTAAATAAAAAAATTGTTTATATTTAATATATTTTTTTTAATAATTCAAAAATATATATATAATGTTTTAATTGAAAAATTATTTCTAAGATTATAATTATATATATATATATAATTAAATTATTATAAGATTATAATAAATTATTTTAAATAATAAATATATTTATTAGTTTTATTAGATTTGTTAGATTTATTATATTTATTAGAGATTTATTAGATTAATTCATTGTATTTATTATATTTGTTATATTTAATATATTTATTTTATTTATTTTATTTATAAATATATAATACCTTTTAATATATATATATTTATAATTAATATTATTTGATATATTTGTGTTTTCTAATGAATTTGGTCAATGAATATATGTGTATATGTTATGTATGCATGAATGTACATTTGTATGTTACATGATGTTGTATATATTGATTAATTCAACATGATACCCATATGAACTATATATGTTCTAAAAAATATAATTATAAAATTAAATTAAATATATTTAAATAATGAATATATTTTTTTATATTTTTAATGAATATATATACATAATTTTCAAATACATTTGTAATTATAATTTTATTAATATATTTTCACAATTGTATACTAATATTTATAAATATATACTATTTATAGTTATAATTATTAATAAATAAAAATATATTTATCTTATATATCATTTCAAATAAATATATAAGAATATAAATATATTTTTAAAATTATAATTTTATAAAATAAGTATTTATCGGCGCTATAATTTTAGCGCTGCTAAAGATGGACCTTTATCTACACTAAAAAATGCTGATAAATCACCTATTTAGTCGCGCTATAATTTTAGTGCTCATCAATAGGTACCTTATCAGCACTTTTTTAGTGCTAAAAAAGGTCTATATTTATCACGTCTAAAAAATCACTGATAAATGTATGTTTTATCAATGATTTTATTTTAGTGCTGATAAAACATTTCTTTATTAGTGCTTTTAACTAGTGTTGATAAAGGTTACAACGGATTTTATTAAATAACCCTAATAGGTCCCTCCTCGGTTGCACCCCTACAATCCTTCACGGAAGCTGAACCTGACACCTCCTCCACCGTGGCCCCTCCTCCTCCTCACCCTCCTCTGTCTCCACTGCTGCCTCCTCCGATAAGACTGTCCTCCTCCTCCTCTACCGCCGCTTACTCCACCGCCACTACCTCCACCGCCACAACCTCCACCACCGCTTCCTCCACCGCCGCTACCTCCTCCACTGCGATCCCTCATGCACCATGATCTCTCCTACTTGGTAACCCTTAATGGTTTATAAGGACATATTGTGGCTTGGTTTACTAGTTTACATCGAAGGACGAATCATCCATCTGGTTTATATGTATGTGTCGTATGATAGAAAAATGTTAATTTCAAGGAGGTTTTTAAGCCTTATTATGGAATAGGTTATGTACCAATTGTATAGAAAAATCCTCAAGTGTCCTTCAAATCATGAAAATATTTTAAAAATTCAAATTCAGTACTATATAAAGGTTTTTAAATGGAATTTTTACACCTATTAATTTCTAAATAATGTGTTTGGGGTGTGTAATGTTCTTGAAGTGTCTTAAAGGGATTGTAAGATCTTACAGGGGTTTGTTAAACCATATGGGTTATATTGTAAGTATTGTCATAGAATTTCACTGTTAAATTGATCCCATGTGGTTTTATAAAATTATATTCTTAATATTAGTCTTAAGAGTTGATTTGGAAGATATTTGAAATAATTTTATTTGGATTCACATGCTTAAAATAATTTTTTTTTCCATTTGAGACATTATGAGAAATGGTTATTTATAAAATCCTTATGATCAAATTACTCCAATTTTTGTTTTCTTCTAACTAATGGGTTGTTATCTATACATGTGGTGTTCTTGTGAAAATGAAAGGTGATATTTCTTTCTAGGGAATTTGGGATTGGGAGGTAATTTATATATAAATGTTTTCCATTTGGATGAATCTTGATGCATTGAATTTATTGATTTCTAACAACCTAGTTTGATGTCTTAGGACTATTATGAGACTAGGTATTGATCTGAATATGTGTAAACCATTGTATAGTATTACTATAATATTTGGAGGGTGTCCCACTGAACCAAGTGAGATAATATATTAGAGAGTGATCATTATATCATGGAAGGTAAGGAGATAGAATCTTATGTCCCATGGTATTAGTGTTCTTCTAAGATATTTATCCCTTTACCATTCGATTAGGGGGATTCCTTGGTGGGTACTTGTGATGGAATAACCAGTGGGTAGTTTATTGATTGAGATATATCAATGATTATTTTAAATCTTATATCATGTTGAGTACATTGTTTTTACTTATTATCCCACCGAAAATATATATCATGGCTCTATGAAATTGTGACATCTCCCTTAGAACCCTTATAGATATAGTATATGGAGTGTGGTTGATTATGATGTTAGTGGAAATGATAATTTGGATTCCTTATGATCTTAAGGGAAGGGAAATCCACACATGGGGTGGTGTAGGTTGGTAACTAAATATGAATAAAGAGATTTCTTGTTGATATATTGTTACCTATAGGTATTGGGATCATCAGGATATATTTTTTAACTATAGGATATTCTAATGATTGATAAGTTTACTGAGGCTGCTTAGGATGTGTCAGGTATAAGCTTCTTAAGTAATACCCTCTTGCTCGATGCTAGGTATCAATCATTTTCTAGATAAGATCTTGAATGAGGCATATCTTTAATCCTTGTTTATTATATCTTAATCGTTATTATATATCTATGATGAGGATGAGGACTAGAGTTCTAGGGATTACAATGTAGAGATACTCCACCAAGGTGAACATTCCTTCATACTTTTAAAGTTTAAGTTTGGCTATACATCATAGGTTATATGCTGTTTTCGACAAGACATAAATTATTTTAGTGGTTCAGATTGTGTTGAAGGTTAGATTTTTTTTCCTCTTTAGGTCCTTTTTTATTTATTTCAAGTTTATCTAGGGGACCCGCCTTATGTTAATGGTTTTCTTCATATGGTAGGTTGGCTATGTCATTCCATCCATACTATTTTCTGGGGGGTGGATGTTATTTCATGAGGCATATAGCCACATCACAATTTGTGATCAAGATTTAATGGTTTTTCCTAGTGGGTGAGTGTGGCAGTGTATACCCTTTGGTAATTCATCAATGTGACATCATAGGTTGCACTATGAAATAGACCCTTAGGCTACACCATAATTTATCCTATTCTTGAAATGAAAAGTGATTTTTTAGTCTTTTTAATGAGGTTAACCTATTCCTTATTTGACACTCGACCCCATCACCCAAACCCCTCTTCCCCATAATTTTCCCCTCTAGTAATTCACTCTTTAGGATCCCTAATGTTTGTTTCATAGTTAACAGCCCACCCCTAGATATCCCACACCCCATCCCCAAAACCCCTATACCCCCCACCCCACCCCACCTGGTTAGCCCACCCCCCCCCCTCCCGAGACAACCAACACTCCCCCCCCCCACACCCCTACTGCCCCCTACCCCCCACCCTGGATATGCCACCCCCCACCCTTTTGAACCTTTTATGTTTTACTGGATTTTCCAATTTTCTTGTCAAGAACCCCTCCGTGCTATGCCACCCTCCCCTTCCTCTCCTTTGGGTGGTTCTCCCTCCCCCCGGTGTATGTTTCATCTTTTATAACTTTTATTGGATAGCCTAGGATAATTCTTACCTTTCTTAATCCTTCTATATATTAGTTTATCCCCCCACCCAATCCAATATTTAAATGGACATGTGTTAATTACAATTGGAAATGTAATGATAAGGCCCAGGCTGGTATCGTAACCAACAACTGACCTGACTTTCCACTAACCTAAGAGGCGTTTGTGATCCCTATGTGATAACAATGATCCCCTGGGAAAATGATACAATTAATGTGGAATATATTACCCCAAATTAAAGTAAATTTTATATCATCTTTCTTCTGAAAAGAAGATATGTACCATTCATAAGTTTAACATATTGGAAAACAGTAGATACGCAAAAAAAATAAACAAGAACTAGCTATCATAGATGGAAATAAATCCCACTATTGACAAATAACATTATTTAACCAAACATTTCCCATTCCTAAATATAATTGGACTTATTTTGGATAGGTATAACATATGAGTTCTCATTATATGTTTTCTTTTCAGTTGGAAATCTCGTTTGTCACGCACCTCTCCTCGGCCGCAAACCCACCACTTCCGCATGCTGAACGACACATTCGCGATGACTTTTCCCCTCTTACTCATTGGTTTC
This sequence comes from Viscum album, assembly GCA_963277665.1. NCBI lineage: Eukaryota > Viridiplantae > Streptophyta > Magnoliopsida > Santalales > Viscaceae > Viscum > Viscum album. The sequence goes on along the minus strand of OY728119.1, from coordinate 849,573,281 downwards.
CTCTTGTTTTCATGTTATTACTATTTGATATTTATGGTTATAATGTGGAATGTATGGGATAAACACCCTATTTAAAATCATGGTCGTTGGTGGTCCTTGTTTGCGCACTAAATGAATTTAATGTTGGTTGGTTCCTATTGAACATTTGAATATAATAATTGGTAAATTATGTATACTTGACTAATAAATGAACCCCCCAGATGATAAAACCTCAATGATAACCCCTTAAATAACAAACAGAATAGAATAAGGGATTCTTTGTAAAATCTAAAATTGTGATTGTTTTGTTTGTATGGTGTTGTGATTGTGAGAACGATGGGTATTCCATTTTCTTTCCAATCTTTACACATTTAAATGGCACCACCACTTTTTTACTAGTGAAATTCCACTGAATCGTAGAAAACAACATTACTAGAGAACTATATGAGACACTTTATGGACACCCTAGTCAAATAACCATGAAAACACATGTAATGAATCTTTCCACCCGCAAGAACTCTATTTCAAATCATACCATCTATTAGTTTAGTACCATAGTTCTTGACTAGAGACATTACTTTTCTAGTGAAACACTAAAAAACTAGTTTACAACAATGCATATAGATCACATGGGGGATACTAAAACATTCTAGTGCAAGTAATTCTCATTGATTATTGAATATATTTTGTGAAATAATTTTATTAAATATTAATATTATTATATAAAATATAATGAATATAAATAAAGAATGGTTGAATTCTGATCGGTTGAAAAAAGAGTATGAATATGGAGTGAAAGAGTTTAACATGTTTCAAAAATATCATGCATGTGACCTTTCTCATATCCTTTTTTTGTGTTTACACTATTTTTATTCAAGAAAAATTAGTCCATAGGAGTTGGAAGAACACCTGATCTGTCATAGAATAGATCAAAGTTATACATGTTGGAATAAACACAGGGAAAATGAATGTAGGTAGTGGCTTGGATAACACGGAGTTTTATGGATCATCTGATATGATTACAAGCATGAACAATGAAGATGATCATATGGAGGATATGATTACAGATTTGAATGATGATGATGATACTATTGAGGAAATGACAAGGGCAGTTAAAGGTGAACTTCATGATTTCCCCAAATTGTTGGAGAATTTAAAGAGTTGTGCAAAAATACCATTGTATGCTGGTTGCACTAAATATACAACATTGTCAGCCATATTGAAGCTATATAATTTGAATGTAGGCAATGGGTGGAGTGATTCCAGTTTTATGGAACAAGTTCCTCTCTTGAATGACATGATCCTAGAAGATAATGAGCTCTCGATCTGAACATATGATGCCAATAAAATGTTACGCTCGATGGGTATGATCTCTGAAAGAATACACACCTGCCTGAATGATTGTATATTGTTTCTCAAGGACCACAAATCACATAATTATTTCCCAAAGTTTGGTGATTCTTGATACAAAAAAGATGATTCCAATCCTACGAAAGATGTGTGGTACGTTCCAATCATTTCAAGGTTTAGGCACCTATATGGAAGTGAGAAGACTGCATGAAAATTGAAATGAAATGAAGATACATGAACTAAAGATGTGAAAATACGTCTCCTGGAAGACTCTCCTCAGTGTAAGATAATTGTTCAAGAGTATCCTGAGTTTGGGAAGGATCCAAGAAACATTCTTCTTATGTTATCTCTAGATGGGGTGAATCCTTTTGTTTTCCAAAGCAGCAGTCACCGTACATGGTTGGTTATGTTAGTGAATTATAACTTTACATCGTAGTTATGAATGAAATGAAAATACATCATGTTATCAATGCTAATATCAGAACCCAAAAAAATGGGTAATGATATTGATTCTTATTTGGCTCCATTCATCGAGGATTTGAAATTATTGTGGGATTCCGCTATTACTTTGTATGATGCTTATAAAAATGAAGATTTCAGTTTGAAAGCCATGTTGTATAGGGCGATAAATGACTTTAATGCTTATGAAAATTTTTTAGGATATAGAATTAAAGGAACTCAAGGGTGTCTCTTTTTATAACAAGGTACAGAGTCAATTAGGTTGAAACATTCATCAAAAATCGTGTTTCTAGGACATCATAGATTTCTACACTGATGCCATAAGTGCTGATCTTGGATGCCATTATTCAATGGATGTTAAAAATAACGTACAACACAATCTCCACTAATAGGTGATCAATTTTTTGAGAATGTAATAGATATGGACACTACTTTGGGTAAACCATTTTCAAAAAACATTAAGAAAATCGTTTGGAAAAAGAGATCATTTTTTTGAATTTACATACTATAATTTTTTGTATGTTAGACATTTTCTTAATGTTAAGCATGTTGAAAAAAATGTACGTGATAGTGTCATCGGAACGTTGCTAAATGCACCTAAAAAACAATGTATGTAATTAAGTTTATATTGGACATGGTTGAGATGGGAATATGAGAAGATTTGGCACTAATGAAGGGTGAAAAATGAACAGTTCTTCTTCCTGCTACTTACACTCTTTCCAGGAAAGAGAGATATTAGTTTTTCAACTTATTGAATGATGTAAAGGTTCCAGAGGGGTTTTCATCAAATATCATGAACATCATGTCAATGAGAGATTTATAATTAAAGGGTATGAATTCACATGACTTCAATTTTTTTGATGCAAGATCTAATTCTTATAGATTTACGTTGTATTTTTTACAAGAATGTACACCATAAATTAACGAAGCTCTGTTTCTTCTTTAAAACAATATGCATCCAAGTTATTTACCCAATGAAATTTCCAATTATGGAAAGAGAGATTATCATCATATTATATCAATTGGAAATGTTCTTCCCACCGATATTATTTAATATGATGGTTCATTTTATGGTTCATTTGGTGAGAGAGATTTGACTATGTGGTCATGTACATTATAGATGGATGTACCCCATTGAACGGTATATGATGATTTTGAAAGGGCATGTCAAAAATTGAAGTCGGCCAGAGGGTTGTATTACGGAGCAATATATTGTTGAGGAAGCCATTGATTTCTGTACTGAATACCTTTCTGGTGTGAAAAATGCTGGCCTACTGAAATCTCATCGAACTGGGTGGCTTGAGGGTGAAACAATTTATGTAAGAGAGGTTTTCACACTCAATATTACAGATCGGGAGCCTGCCCACCTTTATGATTTCTATAACAGTTTTGTCGTTGACCCATATTTTCAAACCCACAAATAAATTATTAGGAATTTGAAACCATCTAGGGATGAAAAATGGAAATCAGATACACCTAATAGATAGTATATAGGATAGTTCCGGGGCCATATTTTTAAGAAGTTAGATAAAAACACGGACTTAGTTTCAGAACGACTTCGATGGCTAGCCAGAGGAGCAAGTGTGTGTATATATTATCTTAAAATTCTTATACAGTTAATGGCTATACATTATATACTAATGAACATGATGAATACTATACCATGCAAATTATTTGGGTTACACTTGTGGCTAAAGTGATGAATGTTTCTAGTGCAAAGGAAATAAATCCAATTTATACAAATATGTCAAACTTTGGCATCACCAAACAAATATAGGAGTTGGATTTTAAAAAATTCTATGTGCGGATTTTTCAATGCAAGTGGGTTGATAATAGGTGTATTGTTAAAATAGATGAATTGGGATTTGTGAAAGTTGATTTTAGTATAGAAGGGGAGAAAGAAAACCCATTTATAATGGCATCATAGTCAGTACAAGTATTTATTGTTCCAAACCCCACAAACCGAAACTGGTCAATTGTTCTCTTATCGACCAAAAAAACTAAAGGGTAAGATGTATTTTCAACAGATGATGACCCTTTCATAGGGACTTCGAATCTTTTTGTGGTGGTCCTAATGTAGGAGGAATTTTTTTGTTAGAGGAGACAACAATGACGGGATATACGTAGTCTATAGAGGGGTAAAATCTTTTGGTCCTTTAAGAAAATAGTTCTACAATCAGGTTTTTTATTTATTTTAATATACATTGTGTTATGTTATGTTATTATATGTTTGCTACTGCTTTTATGAAATCTAAATTAAATTTTAAACCACTTTTTCATATAATGAATTCTTCACCTGCGGATGCGCCCAATCCCATGGAACAACAGGTCTCTCAACCTACTGCAGCTGGTCCTAGTGCAGAGCAACAATAGGTTTCTCAACCTATTTCTCCCGGTCCTAGTGCTGAGGTACAATATGTTTCTCAACCTGATTCTTCTAGTCCCAGTGCCGATGCTAGCACTCCCGAGGAACATAATGATGATGCTTCTGAAAAAATGGTAGGAAATGAAACCCTAACGGTGCAAAAAAACATGATCTTCATAGTTTAATAGTGTTATCCAAAATCTTTAAGAGAAAAGAAAAAGGCATCAAATTTGAGGTGGTATGGAATAAGTGAGGACAACATGTTAACCCCAACAAATTCATATTTAGTATATACATTTGAATCATCACACGATAATGCGTGTCAATTGATGTATAGTCATGGAACCATGTTGTCATCGGGCATAATACACTAATGTGGGAAGATATTATGGTAACATTATGATATCATTTTTTTAATTTATTAAAATAGAATTAAATTTTCAAACATTGACTTAATCATCATCATTCATTGCATAGTGCATTTATAGTAGATACCTCTCATAAGGAATATGTATTAAGAGTTGCAGAAAGGATTCATAGAGGCTTCCACACAATTTTAACGAAATATAATATTAAAGATTTTGAAGGGAAATCCAAGCCGCACGCATGTCCTCTTTATGCACATTTGATATCCCAAGGAGCATGGGAAGCGTTTATAACTGTCATGCAGAGCAAACATTTCAGGTACATTTTGTTTGGTAATATGATGATTGATGTTTCTTGTATTCATCACATTGATAGACATTTTTTTGTTTATGAAACAGAAATTGAGTTCAAAAAATAAAGAACCTGAAAAAAACCAGAGTACCCCTACTAGTAAGCAAGGATGTGGTATGCTTTACTTGAGAAAAAATTAGTATGCCTTTTAACACTGCCATAATACATTTATGTGACATTAAACCACACTGTAACCATGTGTCTCTATTTACATGCAGATTGATGAATCAAAGTCAAAAGCCATATCCATCCCATGCCATGTGCTGTGGAAGGAGGCTCTTGTAAATAAATAGGGAATATTGATGGATGAAAACCCACATAAATTATTGGAATCAAGTGAAAGTATGACATAATATAAATTTGATTTGCTTTAAATCACTATTATATAACAATGAATACTTATTTTACTATATTTTCTATCTAACATTGTCACAGGAATCAACAACACCCACACAATATGCAGACATACTTTTTGTGGCCCTGAAGTAGCTTGAATAGTTTGGTTGTGGCAGAGGTACATGTTTTGGGGTGACACTACAAACAAATTTTCAGAAACAAAAACAAAAAGAGGATCAAACTGAGGAAATGAAAAAGATGAAAGATAAATTAGCTATTTTTAAGATGAATTACAATACTGGAGAGAGATGATAGCATGTTTGATGGGGGAGAGGAAAAGAGAAGAAACAACTCAACAACAACTCATGTGTGAAGATCCTGCCCCACCCCCACCAGCTTTGAGGTGAGCCATTCCCCTAACAAACCTGAATTAGTGGAGGTAATAAATGTTCTAATAATTATTTCTAAAAATTTTGAAATGCATATACAATGGTACCTTTCCTATATTAATATTATATAAGGAGAAAATGACTTTTATTTTTATCTATCAACTCCCACCAATCTCTTTGTAGCGAGGGCTGTGATGTTCAATATGAAAAACTACATGATACACAATAGAAAACTTCCAACACATCTTCTCAGTGTGTCAATTAAAATAGCTTATGATCTTAGTGTCGATCAACCTGTTCTAAATGATGATGAAGACATTCATACAGTTGAACATGTTGTTAGAACATTTATCGCATGTCCATCAATTCTTGTAAAAAACATATCAACAAGGAGGTATCCATTTCCAATTTATTTTTCAAGCTAGACATTTAACATTTAATGAAAAAAGGTCTAAACTAATGAATGTTATTCCGAAATGACAAAGAGAATGGGTGAAATAAAATATCATCTCACAACTATCTCAATGATCAACCAACTGGTTGAAATGGTGTGCTGAGAGAACCTTCACCCCTCCCATTCTATATCCACAGTTAATATCATTGCAGGCTCATGTGGATATAAAAATGTTAGATAGTAATACTCACACATTTTATTTTGAAAAAAATAAGTATGGAGAGGAAAAATAAAATATCATTAGTGCGAAAAATGTAAATGAAATTTTAAAGTATGAAAGGATAGGCACCTCAGTTTTAAATGTAAACATGAAGTATGTTTTCATGATTTGATTTTAAAATGCTGATATATTGTAACAATTATGACTAAATACATTTCATATTTTTCGTAGGTGTATATATGAAAAAAATCGATTTCCCCATAAACAAAAAATTTGACTCTTTATTCCTCACAAAACCTCTTCAAAAGAAGAAATAGATTCTGATAAAGAGTCTACAATAATGTCATCCCTACTCAAATAATTTGAAAACAAAATTATAGACGACTGACTCTTTTTAATACCAACGATGCAGGGGTAAAACTCTTCAATTTAATCATATCAACTATATTTTCATTTCCTTCATTACTTATTCCTTTTTTTGTTTTTAGGCAGCATTGGATGCAGATTGAAGTCAATTTGGATACTCCAAAGATTTATTTTCTGAATTCAATGTGAGGATATGCAACAAACCAACCACGCATGATGGAGTTCGTTAATTTGTAATAAACTGGATCTAACATTTTATAAATAAACATCTATTTATATAATTTATATTATCTTTTAATGAGGATTCTGTAAAGATAGGGTGGTGTATTAATAACATCTACTTCTTGGAATGAATCCAGGGCCTAAGGACAAGAACACCTACAATAACGACAACTGTAAAAGTATCCTAGTATATATAATAACATTGCACTATCCAAACACTTATCAAAACAAATTAATTATTTTTCATGATGTTGATGTAGTGTCCAAAACAAAAAAATGGAAAAGACTATGGTTATTATGATTTTACATTTATGAAATATATCGTATTTCATTAACAAACTAGCATCCCTGAAAAGGTATTTTTGAAAATAATTAAGAGTTCATTTAAAATATTTATTAATACTTTTTGTATTTATATTTTTTCAGTACTACCATGACTGTCGCAAAAACTCATATTCCCAAGATGATATAGATGTTCTTAGAAAAGAATTAGCAGCATATCTAAAAGAAGATTATGCACAGATAGGGTAAAGTTGATTTCATACTACTTATGTTATCCTTATATGATCATCGATATATCACTGTTTTACACTAATTAATCATATATGATAACCCTTTATTATTTTTTATATCCTTAGGTTATGAAGAATGGTCTTAGAAATGATCTGTCTTTCTAGTAATGCATAACTTAATGAGAGAATATTATGAACTAGTTATTTATGTTTCTATGTTTCCAAAATCACTAGACCGAAAAAATTATGTCATGGATCATTTATATTATGTATTTTGTACATTTAAGCAATTTTTTCTATTTATGTAGTCTATTGGAAGAATAACGGTTGTGTTGAACTCACAAATTTAATAACAAAACTAAGGATTCCTCACTACTGTTGTTTTACTACTTATTAGCATAGCATCTGATCTCAACATCTGATCTGACATCCTGGTGATGCTCTCATCTAACACCATTTCTATGATATCATCATTTAGCTTCCACTTTTCCTTCCCTTCTTGCACCCATTTACCATGTAAATCGGTGTAGGAAGAGAAGTAAAAGTGCACGCTTAATGATGATAATATAGAGATGGGGTCGGATGAGAGCATCATGGGGACTTCGGATCTGAAGATCAGAACAGATTCCATGGTAAGAGGTAGTTAACCAATAGTAGTAATGTGCACAAAGAATCATTAGTTTTTTTATTAGCTTATATCTTGATCAAATAAACCATTTGGAAAGATAAAAAGGCAATGTTAAGATACAATATGTCTTTTTTAACAAAAAATATATTATGAAATGTTGAATTGGTTTTCATTATTCCTTGCAAGGTTAGTTTATTTTGGAAGATTTATGTCCATTTGGAATTCCTTTACAGGAAGAGCAACGATGATGTGTCTGCTAAATTACATAGGTAATGGAAAATCTATTTCACTAATGACTCAATATTTCATTGCTCTACGAGAAATCTTAGATTTTTCCTCTACTTCACATAAGCATCTTCATGTGATTGTGTCACATAATCTCCTTTTAAGAATTATTCATGTGAACTGATCGTGTGATATTATCACATGATCAAATCACAAAAAAAAATCACATAATCAATTAAGGTAATTCACTTAAACCATGATTCATATATTCTTGTATTATTTACATGATCACATAAAACATCAAGGATCGTGTAATTTTATAAATCTCATAGGTTAATTTGATCATGTGATCCTATTATGGTCATGTGATCACATGACTTTGAGCAATTCATGTTCTTAATATGATATTTCTATTTATTCATGTGCCCCTTTCTTACTCAATTCTATTTTTTAACCCAAAATCCTCAATTTTCATAATTTATTGAAATTTTGTCTTTATTATGATACAAATGAATTCAAGAATTGATGCTGAGGAGGCTATAGTTAATTGGACTAAAATGGTTTGTAGTGTGGAATTCAACCAATGCATAGTCATTCGGTCCACTCACGAGCATCTTAAAAGCTTGATGGGAACCAGTATCTTGGATTTTCAATTTTCTAATCAGTTTCCCTTATATGTTGGTGGGGGTGTCCAAGAGGGAGGGGTTGTATAGGAGTGGGGGTGTCCAGGAGGGTTGGGAGGTTTCTAAGAGAGAGGGGTGTCTAGGAGGGATGGGGTCTCTCGGTGGGAGGGTGGGGGGTTCAGGAAGGAGGGGATGTCCAGGAGGGAGGGGGTGTCCAGGGGTGTACTTGAGTGGGGGGTATCCAAAAGTGAGTGGTTTCTAGGGAGGTGTACATGATTGGGGTGTCCAGGAGGGGAGGGAGGGTGTGTCAAGAAGGGAGGGCATGTCCATGAGGGAGGTGGTGTCCGGGTGTGAGGGTGGGTGGGGGTGTCCAGGAGTGGGGGTGTCCAAGAGGGAAGGAGGTGTCCAAGAGGGAGGGGTGTCTAAGTGGGAGGGGGTCTCCATGTGGGAGGGTTTCTATAGGTGGGTGGGGTTTTCTAGGAAGGAGGGGGGTGTCCAGCAGGTGTCTAGTAGTGGGGGTGTCCAAAAGGGAGGGGTGTTCAGGGGGGTGACCATGAGTGGGGTGTCCAGGAGGGGAGGGAGGGGTGTGTCCTGAAGAAAGGGGGTGTCTAGGAGGGAGGGGGTGTCCAGGTAGAGTACCATTCAATTCCATTAAATACTGATAATATACAATGGGTAACTCATTTCTAGAGTATCCTGAAGTGGGTCCATTGTGAGGCATCAAAAGTTCCAACCAACCAAACCAATTCCAAGACCATGTAAAGGCCCAAGAATTTTATTCCAATTCAATTTGTTGCCAAATATATCTTATTTAATGTCATAAAGACCCAACATATGCATTATTTACTCTTATCACATTAGATGTCTAAGAAACACACTTTTTATCTACACCAATGTTGTAGTAGAATACAACTTCTGGAAAAATTACTGATGATATATGAATTTGATGGAAGGAATAATTTCTGATCTAGAAGACTTCTGAGGACACTCTCCACTATATCAATTTTGACCTTCCATCCTAGAATGTGTAAAAAATTTACCGAACGAGGTGTTTTTACCCAAAATTGAATTCTAGATGATGTATCCCCACTACTTATATATATTTATCCCTTCTCCCACTTTCCATAGGATTTGCGTCCACCGGTTGTGTCATAGGATCTCTATGTTTCTTCTTTATGTTTTTTTAAATTATATTTTTTTAATCTTATATAAAATTTTCTTCTTATTCCTCCAATATATTATTTATTTGGTGTATTTCCTTGATTTGATGAATTTTATCTCTTCAAAAATCATGAAATTGGAGTAATAATAAAACTTCATGAATTCTTAGGGGAGGACACTAAGTACTCCAATAAATTTTTCAAATTCTGAATATCTTATTCAATTGAGACGAGGTAGTAAAGTTTATTCATGTTTGGTTTGGAGACCAATAAATTTTTCTAATGATCTTCATGTCACTTTATAGCCTCAAAAATCCATTATCTACACCCTGTTCTAGCTCTCGTTATACCCAATGTGATGGAGGAAGTTAAGTACATGAAAAAAAGACGATGGAGTTGGGAGGATTTTGATTAGTATTCTATGATTATAGACTGATCAACATTTAAAACCATGTAGGATTTGAAATTTAGTACACTTAGGATATTTCTAAAATTATATATGACTTTATAATTCACATCAGTGAATGAAGGTGCATGCATAATATTTATTCCCTTATCAAATAGATGATGAAAATATAGTTGGATAAAGAAGGTTATTAATGGGTATACATTTGATTCATCTGTTTTGTACTAACATCATTTTAGGATTGTCTGATACTTTATTTTAATTGTCTGATACATAATTCTCGGGGGGTGGGAGGGGGTTGTCCAGGGAAAAGGAGGGGTTGTGTGGGGAGTGGTGGGGGTGAGGGGGGGTGTCCACGGAAAGGGAGGGGGATGTAGTTGGATTGGTGGGGGTGTTATAAAGGGGTAGGGAGGGGGATGTCCAGGGGGCTGTCTCAGGGAGGGGAGGGAGGGGGTCTAGCTAATCACACTTAATAACTATGAGGGGGAGGTTTTTCAGGAGGGAGGGGTGTCCAAGTGGATGGTGGGTGGGGGTTTCCAAGAAGGAGGGGTGTCTAGGAGGGAGTGGTGTCCAGAAGTGGGGGTGTCCCAGAGTGGGGGTGTCCAAGAGGGGAGGGTGTTATCCAGGGGTGGGAAGGGGGATGTCCAGGGGTGGGAAAGGGGATGTCAAGGGAGTGGGAGGGGGTTGTAGTTGGAGTGATTGTTGGGGAGGAGGGAGGGGGATTCTGGTGGAGTTGTGGGGGGTGTATTGGGGTAGGGAGGGGCTATCCAGTGGTATGGAGGGGGCTGTCTATGGAGGCTCTCATGGGGAGGGGCGGGGGGTCTAGCTAATCATAATAAAAAACTAGGAGATCAAGAGAAAAGTGAACTGGTATGATCATGGACAATATAATTGTGATTGTTCTCATCAGGCCCTCTCAAAAACCGAGAAATACATTCCTTTCACACCTTCAACAAGACCTTAGATATTGTATGGGGTCCTTGGAGAGGCATAAGTGGATAGGGTCCAAGTAGGGTGGGACCCAATGTCTGATGTTGACGTGCTAGCACTCATTCACTTCGTCCTGGATTGGGAAATTACACTCTTAGAGGCTCCTAATATATGTAACTATTTGGTTTATAACCAATATAGGATGGTTGTATCACTAGGAATATTTTATAATTTATTTGATAATAGAATACTTCTATGAAATTGAATACACCATCATGTATGTGTCATGTTGTATAACATGTGGAGATTCCTCCCTTTTGAAATTGTCAATAAATGAAACATTTTGGATTCCATGTTGTTGTTGAAATTTCTTCCTCTTCTTTTATTATCCATGTAATCTTAAAAAACAATATTTATAAGTCAATGAATCATGTTGATCCTCTTCTAAAATATTAATTCAATCCATGGAAATATGGACATGTAAATGTTGTAATAGTTAACAATTGACATTTTATTAATGTACTCTTTCATATTAATGTTTAATTTATTTTATTATTATATTACTAACATAATATCTATTTTCTTATATAGGTAAAAAATATTGAGTTTGAATGAATTGATCAGAAACTAATACCATGGACAATAATTTTTGAGAGGGGATCACAGATTCAAAAAGGATGAAACATTTATGTGTTTAAATGTTTATTGGATAATTGTAATTGTAACCATATTAAACATTGTTTGAAATGTATATAGCAGTGTGTGTTTTTTTGTATTCTTGACTTCAAGTAAATGTATATAGCATTGTTTGGGAAACTCTTCTGCGTGTTGTTTTGTTCTTCTATGCTTTGTTTGTGTGTAGGTGTTCTTTCTGATGTGTTTGAAGGTGTTGTCTCAGGTGTGCAGGTGATGTGAAGGTGTTGGGTTTTCTCAAGAAACATGGCCTTTATCAGTGCTAATTAAGTGTTGATAAATGTGTATTATATTAGTGCTCAAAATAGTGCTGATAAAGGGGGTCTTTATCCATGCTATTTTGAGAGCTGATATATTAGACATTTATCAACACTCAAAATAGCGCTGATAAAGGGGGACTTTATAGGTGCTCAAAATAGAACTGATAAATATGGACCTTTGTCAAATATTTTATTAGCGTGGATAATGGTGACCCATTAGTATCGATATTTTGACTACTGATAATGGGGACCCCCCCCCCCTCTATCTTCGTCGTGATTAACATCACTTTTCTAGCCATGTTAAAGGCTATTTTTAGCACTCTTAAAATCCATATTGGTAGTAGTGTTTCTAGTGGTCTTTCATAAAAAAAACATGGGAAAATATGCATAAATATCACACTCTCACCCCAACATTTCATCCTGGATCCATCCATGTAACCAAACGATCCAGACAAGTTGTTCAATCTTCCCTCAAAGTAATTTCTCTCTCTAATCTACAATCTAAATAGGGCATCTTGCATACAATACATCAAGATCCATCTCAACATCATCACAATTTATAATATACATATAATTATTAATCATGTACCTATGAATCTATGAAACATGGAACATATTATACATGCATTGATAATGTAAAGAAGGGTCCAGTTGGTATGAATCTACTCTAATACGTTAAGTGACCTCATACAATCCCAAAAACCATTATACCTTCTTCTCTTGCATCTAAAAATGATGATTCCCCAATGAAGGTGATACCAGTAAGAAAACTAATTCACCGACAGTGAACTATAAAGGATATATCATCCAATAGACATATGATCATTTCCAAGTTTGAAAAGTAACCAACCAGTTCCGAATAATTTTAACTCTCTATGAGGTCTTATGTACCATACTAGATACCAAAAATACAACCTCACTAATTCCATGCCAAAAATGTGTTAAATGACATATACTACCCAAAATAGCCTCATAAGGTTCCATATGAATCTAATCCTACTAATGGTTGTTGTAATTAAACTCAACCATGGTTATTTTATTATCCTGACCTTCTCTAAAATATGAAATACATTCCCAAATCATATCCTTCAATATAGGAATTATCTACTCACACTAATCATCTATTTAGGGATGGTACAATTTGGTCAATCTCATGAGAGTCCCTAAGGCCTTCTACAAACCCTTCCAAAATCCTGATGTAAAACGTGAACCTCGGTTACATACAGTTCCCAAGGGAACTCCATTCAACCTTATAATCCCATAGACATACATCTTTCCCAATTCATCTAATGAGTGAGTCTCATGGGTATATAAGAAATGAAAAAAAATTAATTATCCAATAAAATTCACCCAAATAGAATCACAGATCCTTAGGATCATGGGTAGCCCCATCATAAGTTACATCCTAATATCCTCCCACTTCATCATGGGAATAAGAAGTGGTTAGAGAAAACCTCCTAGATTTTTGTGCTCAGCTTTAATTCTTTTGTAGGTAATGCATCAAGGAATAAATCTTGTAACACCAGTCTTTATCACTATCCATGAACATTACCACCTAAATTCATGGTACATCTTTTTCACTTTAGGATGCACCACCCACTTCAAGTAAATGAAATCAATCAAGATCTCTTCCCTTATAGAATCAAGGACTACAACTACTGTTTATACCAATATCACAACATCATCATCCAATAAGCACCCAATTATCAGTTCAACATATATTAGTTGTTCCTTCATCACACCATGCTTAAGAGAAAATTCTTATTTAGACTTCACCTAGTTTATGGAAGTATATGTGACCACTAACGTTGTATATTTCATTAATTTTTGGTCCTCAAAAGAATATTTCCTCTAGTTATCCAATAAAATCATTAGGCGCCACTATTCCTCTAAATTCCATTCACCGATTGAAAAAGATACCGACATATTATGGATAAGAGAATTTCAAACGATTTTACCCTTGCATTTTGTATAATTCATCTCCAATTTCAATGTCTATTGGTACTCTATATCATTCCTATGCCTTAAATTCAAATCCCATTGTGAGAATATATAGAGTCTCTTGTGTTACATGTAATAAATAATGTTAATTTCAAAGAGATAGTATATCCAAAACATCAAATCATGAACCACATCTTCTAGATATAATTAATGACCATAATACTTTCACTCATGCAGGCATAGCTGACGTGACCCATAAAAAAATACCCTCTCCCTCAACATCAAAAATACCCCTAGACCAGTGAATGATTCAATAAAATATATATTATATCCATTCCCAATCTTGAGAAGAATAAATATTTGAGTTTTAGTCAAAGACTTTTCTAGCTCAATAAAATCCTCCTTGGACTTTTCCACCCACTAAAACTTCACCGCTTGCTTTGAAAATTAAGTCATTGGAAAATAAGATAAGTCCAAGATAAAATGACAATAGTTCCCCTACCGAACCCATAAATCTCTTATTCTAAAACATGTTTTGGGGGTGTCTCTAGGACATCACCGCCTCTACATTCCATTGGTCCACTAATTTAATGGTTTTAAAATTTATATTCCCTAATTAAATATCCCACTTAATAAAAAAGTTTCACTTTGAAAACATTGAATAATTTTGATGTTCTAGAATTCTAATCAAGTATATATAAATATGTTTGGAATACTTATCTATGGTCAGTGAGTAAATGAGGATTTATCCAGTGATCACCCTGATGAAAGATTTAAGGAATGGGTAAAAGATCTTTTTTTTTGAGATCCATGAACATTGTTGGTGTATTTTTCAGTCCAAAAAGTATCAATAGGTACCCATATAGCCCATAAAAGATAATAAAAAATATATTTGGGATGTATTCCTCTCTCACACGAAACTGGTGATAGGACATCTTGAGATCAATCTTTGAAAGCCTTTAAGATCCCCACAACTCATCAAATAGATCTTTGATCAAGGGAAAAGGGTACTTATTCTTCACGATCAGATGAATTGGATTCCATTAATCTACACAAATTCTATTACAAACCTCTTCCATCATGGAGAAAAAAACTAGTGCACCCCATGGTGATGTACTCGGTCTTAAAAAACCATTATTTTAAATTCCCCAATCTTTATTTTTTACTCCTTCAACTAGGCTATTTTAAAGAGATAAGGGGTATTGAAATGGGTTGCACGCATAAAAAAAGATCTATCTCAAATTAAACTCCTCTAACAACATAAAAACCTATGAATTCAACAAAAAATAAATATTTAGATAGATACATAGTTAGAGGAAAAGATGAGGGGTCTATAATTATTCCAACTGAAGGAGAAATGCATACAATTGGTATCGTAATCATCCAACGATGGATCATGTTTAGACCCACACTACCTACTCCCAAATATTTTTTATCATTAATTATGAACTTCTATCCCTTGGGTCATAAGAATATAACTCATATTAGATAGAAATAAATTTGATCTCGAATGATGCATAGCCAGTATATTCCAAGAATCGCATCAAAGCTCTTTATCCCTAGAATCATGAAATCCCCCAGATTTCTATCGTTGTAAATGATTATAAGACACTCATAAAATCACTAAAAACTATATATTTTTATTCCAAATATCTTATCAAGGTAAAGAAACTTTGAAGATAACTTGATCAGTAAGTAAATTCTATAAATAACTTCTCGAGTTGTAAGGAAATAGGAATAAATAGTATCAAAAAAAAGTATTAGAAAGTATATAAATTATTAAGACTATAACTAAAATAGTAAAAGGTACCTCCCCACCATCTACCAGTTCTTGATCTACTAGATACACTCATCCTGACTCATCTTTATTTCTCAGACCCTAATATTCAAGACTCACCTGAGTTTTCATCATTTAATATTACTACTGAGGACCCAATATAGATTCTTGGGTCACATATCACTTCAATCTTATACCCATATGGAAAATCATCCTTATATATTTAACGTAAAAATACTATAGATTCCATATGTTTCTATATTTTTGGTACCTTCCTTGAGATTCTATGAAAAACGTCTGATAATGACCAATATTCACATAGTTCAAATTATTTGGAACTCCTCTTGCAGGTTGTGGAAAATTCGTAAACTATTTAACCATCATACCACTACTCTATTATATATCTTCAATATTCATCTTCTTACTACAAAATGAGACACTCAATGTAGAAGTAGGACGTCCACCTACTAGAATATTGAAGGGTGGATGAATACCAAGTGCTCAATCCTTCACCATGACCTTCCTTATAGTCAAGTCCTTACCCATAACCTTTTTTTATTTCATTAGGTTAAAACTAGAAATATTATGTATTATATCATTAAAAAGATAGATCTAAAAACCTCATGGCATTTTGTGCCTCATTTCTGACCAAGATAGGAGAATAATGAAGTGGTTTTATGAAATGTTCAGAGTATGCTGACGTGATCATGGACCTCTGATGAAGCTCCAGGACATCCCAAGAATGGTAATGCTTAAGTGTGTTAGGAAATAACTCCCCAAAGAACATCTTATTGAAGGAATCCTAATAAATACCATGACGTCTACCCTCTTGTTCCATGATACTCCACCATCACCTAGTGGGTTCATGAGGCATAAACACCCGTAGTTTTACCCTTTGGTCTTCCAGTGTGTCAAAAAATTCAAAAATGACCTCAATAATGTCTAACCAGCCTTCAAAATCCTATAATCCCCTAGTTACCTGAATGTTTGTTGGATAATGGATCTGGATGTCTTGAGAATAGTTGACCATGGTCCTATATACTCCTCCAACATGGGTAGGTGCAGTCTAAAAGACTTGGGGCTTGAGTGGATCCAATGATTAAATCACTTGAGTATGTGCAAGAGTATTTTTCGGTACATCCTCCAATAATGTCTATGGTGGAACTAGTGCATCTTCCCAAGAAATAGCATCCAATCATCTCTGATAAATCATTTTTCTGATATTATTAATGAAAATTTAGTCACCTGAAACCATTAATACCTATCCTAAACAGTCTATGGGATCACACAAAGGTTCTCTTATGAGGTTACCCATAACTGAAAGTATAACCATCCCACCACTACCTAAGGGTCACCATAACTATACATTATTCACATTCATATATATATATATATGACATGACATCGTGATCAAGTTCAGATAATTAATTCCAAAATAGATATATCACATCATAAAATAATAAAGATATATCACTCAATAAAATAATCTAGGTTTATCCCAAAAAGATAAAACAAATTAATGAACTAATATAAAATACACAACAAGTATATATATGGAATGTGATCCTACATGACTAATAATGATGCATGAACACACTCAAATCCCATAATACTCTAACAAAAATATCATCAGTGGTAACTAATAGGTTCATTTCACATGAGTGGGAAAAGTAAATGGTAACTCTCCTACCCAAGTTCCGCAAATCCTATCTCCTTTCTACCATGACCCGGGTTAATCAAGATGAAATGAAGAAAACTATTTTATCATTAAATTTTGTAATTCCCTGATCTATACCATTGTATTCAAATAAGATATCCATGACACCTTATGCACACCTCCCCATATGCAAGAGGATGTTGAATAGTTAGGGTATGAATTATATTAATGGGGATATTATACCCTCATCATCATGGAAATGCATGAAAATATAAATAAAATATAAAACAATACATAGTAATCAAGGTAGAAGATAATTTATCATGATATAATAATAAATAGAACACGTGTCATATAAATAAATAAACTTGTCTCTCATTCTATCCAGATAGACTCGAGTACAAAGGATAAAGTAAATAAAAATAAGCATTTTGGAATCCTTCAGAATCCATACCAGTACCTCTACTAACTCTAAAATATGATACTATGTTGTCTTCTATGCACCCCTTACCCATATCTGGATCCATATACATGAATTAATCATGTGCATAGCGATTCTCATACATGGTGTGAGTAATAAAACACTGTATGATTTCATCCACGCATCTATTAAATGTGTGTACACGTATAATAGATGTAGGACAAGATTAAAATTTAATTGAAAGAATGCATAAATAATCAAATACCAAATTTTTATCTTCTAAACAATCCACAGTTATCCTAGGTCATACAAACTTCGAATCCATCCAAAAAAGGATAGTCGTAATGAATGTTAGAAGCAAAAAATATCTGGCCAAAATAATGATGAATACATCACTAAGAATCCAAAAGACATAAATTCAACTTATCACTTATGTTCCATCTGACATTGAGATAACATGTTACATGGTATCCAAAATGAATAAATGAAACATATTTCTTTTCATCTACAATGAATTGGGTGAGGATGTCATTGGGAATCCACAATTTAAACATCACCATCATCACATTTCATTTGTGATCCCCCTCTAAGGTATCATCATATCAGGATGGTCCACCTATTTTCAGTAATAAAATAATGAATCAAAAGGTATGATAATACATACAATAGGGTAGAGTGTATATATGAAACATAGGGAATATAACCATGAGAAATCAGAAGCATCATACATAAATATATACAGACATCTAATATAGAAACAATATATATATAATCATACAAATTGAATCAAGAATCATAAACAGGCCTCATGGGATACACACACACACATGTGACCACTATTAAAAATGTCAAAACAAGTGATTACAACACAATTATTATATCCAGATGGAAAATGTATATGAGGTCCTCAAAAGGTAAGTAACTTCTAGACTCAATAATATCAAAATAATGTAATTTTTTTTTCAAGAGCATCACCACCCAACTCACATCTATATATTAACTAGTTCCATCCATTCACCAAGGATTCATAAAAGAGATTCCAGATATTTTATTTCCATAATAAATAGAGAAACCTCACACAGTAATAGTTTCCTTCTACTAGATAATTTTGGAATTATATATTTTCTTCATAGGATGGTTTAACCATTTCTTACTTAGAGAAAATTTTAATTATATATAAGAAAATAATTTTTTCTCTCTATAATAATCCTTGATAAACATTAGATCATTATTCATTATCATTCCTCGATAATTCTTGGATATTATCATTTAATAATTCCTTATCTTGTTTCTAGAAGGTTTTAGTATGTTTTACTATATAAAACATTTAAAAAATTAGTAGAACAGAAAGATAGATTCCTATCATGAATTATCCTTTTAGAAAAATGCACCCAAATATATGAGAGAAAATTGTGTGTTTCTTCTGTGCTAGGATAATAGATGATGAACTTGTATTGATCAAAAAATACTTCACTAGTTTTGAATGGGGACTTTTGAACTAACAAAAATCAATGTAAAATCAATAATTAAATGCATCGAACTAGTATGAATTTTAAAAAATAAAATATGGAATTCTGGTTTATAGTATTAAAAATTACAAATAAAAATATTAATTTAATTTTCAACTTATTGGAATATTGAATGCAATTTTTTAAAAGCTTACAAAACCTGAATTATAAAAATGAACAAATCAACAGAATTGTTTTCTAATAATTTTAGTTTTTTAAAGTCATGATACCACATTACATGTTTGAGCTAGGAAAGGATAAATGGAAAAGGTTTTTAAAACACATTTTATCCAAAAAGGTAATTATGTAAGGGTAATATGGTTTTACCTTTACTCAAGTCTTATTTCTCCCATGGAAGAGTAAGGATTTTATTCCCTTTTTCAAGGAATGCACACATAGATAACCTTAAAAATATTTGGGATACCCTTATATATCCTATAGAAATTAGGAGTTTCCCTTACACACCTTCATCCTAAACTTACATAGTGGTTTGGATACCATTAAATAAACCTTGAAAACTTGATTTTCCCTTATGTAGTAGTGGGAAATTACCCTTATCTCTACATAGTGCCAAACAAACCATTGTGCAACCTTAAAACTTATGAGTTACCTTTACATCGTGTACCCAAATAGATCTATAACCGATTCTAGGGTTTTCTATCACATAACCCAAGTCAATGTTTTTCTCATTAAAAATGTTGCACAGTGGGGACCATGAGGTTGTCTCGTGTGGAGGTTGCAGACTAAGTTATCAAATTGTCACTTTGTTAATTTGATTTTGTTAATATTAAAACCAATATTAGGGATTTGAAATGTGTTAAACTATGATAAATGACATAGAACCATATTAAAACTATAAATATGAATTATATATTGTAAATAAAATACAAATATGACTAAAGAAAAAAACTAAAGAAGGCAGCGGTGGAAAAACATTGATCTTCAGACACTCCCTTTATCATTGTCTAAATATATTATCTAATTTTATTTCTCATTATATAACTCAATACCTCATGGTATACACCAAAATTAATGATACACCATATTGATACCTCAAAAGTGAGTTTTTTCACTCTTGTGCATGTGATCTGATTTCTTGAAGACCTCTGAGAAACCAAATTAGATTTCACTCTTTTTGTAAAGTTGGAAGACCTCACCCAAAGTAATTCAGACAACAAGAGTAACCAATTTAAAATAGTATAATGAAAATAAATCTATAATGATTTAGAAGAAAATTAATTCAATAAATATATAGACCTCTTTCATTTAATAAATACAGTTTTTAGAGAAATATAAAGGGGAAAAAAAGAAAAACACAAAATTAAAAGGGATATATCCTTGGATCTCAACTTCCCACAACTACATGAAGTCTATAACTAACTAGATTGATTAAATTAAATAAAAATACTCTTTCTATATCATATATTTAACCCCATAGGACCCTCCTTCTATCCAACCATCCTTGAAATGAATTTGAAGTTGAAAATATAAAAAAAGTAGTGGACCATGTGATATCTAGAATGTGTATACCACAACTATTCTCTAGTTTGGACCTCTTCCAAGAATAATCATGCCAAAATTTCATCATAAATTTTTTTCCCATACAATTTATCATTCACCATACAAAATCTCTAAATATTTGGACATTTGGATAAAAGGATATGACTTGATTACTAATGTGCACTATTTCTATCCGAAGTGACTTTTCAATTTCCTCTATTTTCAAGCACAAAAAGAACTTCTTAAGGACTGAATTTAATACTAGTATTTATAAAAGATATGATTCTTTGATTATTATTTCATTTATAGGTCAGCTATAATCATTTTGACATATTTGGGCCTACTTCTTCCACTTTTATTGAAGGATATTCAATTCTGTCTGAAAACTAATTTTCCAATTGGAATGATTCTTTTGGACCAATAAATTGATTATTCAGAACTTTGTCCATTTTTAATATATTCTCCCATGATAAAAGTTTTCCTAAAAAAAATTTCAACAATTTTATTAGTATAGAAATGGATATTATCAAGAAAATAAACAAGTGAAAACTGTTGAAATTCCATAATTAGGCAACTTCACAATTTAGATCAAAACACCTCAAAATTTCAAAAAAGATATAATTTATCTTTTAATGAAACATTTTTTATGATATAATCATTGAAATAAAAAAATACTTAAAATTTAATCTATATCAATTCCCCTATACTTAGCACTTGGACTCCTTGATAAGTGAGTATCAAAGTCAAATCAATGAAAAGTGAAAACACAAACCAATGTGGTTCACCAATTAGTAACAAAGAAGCAAAAAATATCATGACTAATTAGAAAATATTTCCTGTTCTCAATTCATATCATTCAATATATTTCCACTTCCTTTATCCTTCCATTTACACAAAACACTTACCTCGCATAAATTTTCTCTCATCACAAAAATTTGGAATTTCTATAAGGCCTTTCTCATCCAAACTCATGCTAGAACCACCATAGGGTTGATAAATTTCAATATCTCCACCCGATGTGAGCCCATAACATGTTAAAATTAAGATTAATTTTCAAGTTTGTTCTATGGCTTATGGTTTTTGTGTTTCAAATGTTAAAAAATATGAGGTCGGATAAGGAGGGTTTCTCTCTTTCTAAAGAAAAAATGTAAGATTCAAATTTTCACTCATGTATAGTCACCTCCTAACTCAAATCCAAATAAAATAATCTCTAAGAATCTCTAAGAAAATTTTTTACATCGTATTCCATAAATATTTTAGTAATAAAAAACGAAATTTTTCTTATATCCTTTTTTTGAAAGCTCCATATGGGGCATATATTTCTTCAATTGAGAGATCTAGGCAGGAACAACTCTATTTTAGTAGAGAGATCTAGATGGGTATAGCTCTCAGGAAAAAAAATTACAGTAGTAAAAATATCTTCTAAAATTTTGAATCTCCACGTAGCGCAACACCAATTGAGTAAAACACCACAAGTAATATTCTCCCTACAATTAAGTTCATTTACATCCTGTATTTCTACTTTCATTACAGGTTGGAAAGGTAAAATGGGTTGTGACGTGGCTATCCTAATAGGATACACATGGTTTCTATGGGATCACAATGATCAAATTTTGAAGGAAGGGGGGAATAAAATTTATTATCGTAAAAAGGGGGATTCTAAAATTCAATGAATTTCCTCTGCTATTTAAAACACAATTACCCAGAACCTAATGTTTTTAAAGAATTAAATCATGTTCTGGTTCAAACAACCATAGATTGGTTCTCTAAAGAAAAGAGGTGAATGTGAATAAAATGTAAAATTGGTACAAAAGTCTCACAGGAATCAGATTTCAATAATAATACATTGATCTATTGTTAGATTCAAATATTAGAGGTCTTTTCATGAAATTTCCAATTTTGAACATTAAATAATGTCATTTTAAGCATTATTTTATTTTTGGATTCAATGGATCAATTGGTTTATTCATTAACATGATCATTAAAAGTAAAAAAATCATTTAAGTTCACCAGTTTTTTTAAACACAAAATTTAAAATAAAATACAAAATTTGAAAATAAAACACAAAAAATCCCGAAACTACCCATAATATTCCTCCCCCCCACCCCCACCCCAAAAATAAGAATTTATAATTTCTTCATTATAAATAGTTTATGTGAGAAATAAAATTCAATAATATATGACATGACAAAATAAGTGGGATGAAAAAATACAACCTGGTTTTTATTGAGAAGAAGCATCCTTGATCTCATAACCTAAAATATGCAACTTGAAGACCTATGTGAAAAAACATATAAAGGCTAAAACTTTCATAGAAATCAAGGAAAGATAAAAAAGAAGGGAATGTAGGCTTGGTATTAACACCCAAGTGGGTGTGAGGATTTCAGTTCCCCTAGTCAGGTAGTTCCAGCTAATTATCCCCAATATGATGGTGGGGGTAGTTTCTTCTTCATGAACCACCAAAATGAAATCTCTCCAATAATCTTAATCTATCACAACTTGTATAATCCCCCATCAATATATTTTTTTAGGTTCCCCTCCATTAAACTGTGATTATAAATGATGTAGTGGAAGAGGGAATAAATTACAAGGGAAACTTCCCAATACAATATCCTCACAAATTACCTCCACTAGTTGTTGACATTCAATTATAGGATTTTCTTTATCTTTTTGTTTATCTAGAAAATTGATTTATTCTTTAAAAAATTGCTTAGAACTACCATCATCATTTAATCCAACGTACTCAATTATGAACACCATTATTTATTATATTTCATTATTGACATCCCCTTAATCAAAAAGATTATTCCACTCATAATATCTAAGAATTAAATCAACATAGGGATAAATAGTTAACAATTTATCATCAAAATAATCAGCAAATAATGGATAAAAATTTGAGACATCTCCCAATGGCTTTTATAGTTCCATATCTTCATGGGAGACAAAAATAGTTGTATTAAAAGTATACAGTAGCTCGGGTTCCACCATATGATCATAAAAAGCCAATGGCTCATGTGTTTTATCCTCCATGGCTAAAGTTTCATACATGGGTTCATAAGTTTCAACTTTAAAAGGTTTGGATTCACATAAATTTTCATTTTTTAGAAATTCATCCCAATTATTTTCTAACTATTTTTTATTTCCAAATTACACGTCATTGGTAGAATCAATGATTATTTCTTCCATTAAATTTGAAAATAGATATTCCAAATCAATTTTCTGCTCATCCGTAAAGGTTTCATCAATTTGAAAAGAAGGTAGTATAATATTTTCCAATTCTTGAGAATATTTTTGGGCTTTAAATTATTACAATTATTCAAAACCATTAGAAGAAATCTCCATTTTTTTGCTTAATTCTTGAATCATGGAAGATCAATGTTGATGCTCCTAATAATGGTTTATAATTTGTAAATAATTTTTTGAAATTATAAAAAAATTTCATGAATATGCTCATTATATGGTTGATAATGAGGCCAAACCAAAGTGTACTCACTAGGAAAATTCACTTTTTTGTTTTTCTACCCAAAATTAGTGATTAAAACCATATAAATTTAAAAACAAATCAAAACTAAATTAGGAACCCTAAACAATTCATTAAAATTGTAGTTTTCATTCATGTAACATTATTAAATACTTTCCCCCTGAAAATGTAGCATAGTTATGACCATGGGGTTGTCTCACGAGGAGGTTCTAGACTAAGTTATCAAGCATTCACTTTTTTAATGTTAATACTATACTTTGGGATTATAAATTGGATAAACTATGTTAAATGAAATAAAACTATATTAAAAATATAATTCTAAATTATTTATTGAGCATTAGAAGAAAATTGGACTGAATAAAACAAACAAAAGAAGGTAGCATAGGACAAACTTCAATCTTCTAACCCTTCATTTATCATTATCTAAAAGAATTATCCAATTTTATTTCTAATTTTATATATAAACACCTATAGGGATAAAAATAAATTAATTATACACACTATTTATAGCTAAAAAATGGGTTTTTACCCTCTTATGAATGTGATCTGATTACCTGAAGACCTCCAAGAAACAAAATAATCTTAGAGTCATTATGTTCAATGGGAAGACATTGCCCAAAAAAATTTCACCAATGAGAATTACCAATTTAAATTAATATAATTAAAATAAATCCAAAATAATTTATAAGATATTTAATTCAAGAATGAAATATACCTCCATCATTCAAGAAAAATAGTTTCCAAATAAATACAAAGGAAAACAAAGAAAAACACAATCTCAAAAGGGAATATGTCTTCAGATCTCAAATGCTCACCACCAATGGAGTTTAGACCTTCATGTATTGATTATCTTCAATGTAAATCCAATTTATCTATCATAGATTCACCATCATATAACCCTATTCCAATCTAACATTCCATTAAAAGAATGTGATGTTGAAAAAATAAAGGGAATGGGTGTGGGTAATGTGATGTGTAGAATGTGTGTCCCAAAACTTTTATCAAATGTTGTCTTATTCACCACCGAATCAGGCATAGTTGTCTTAATTAAATTTTGTTATAATGTGAGCTATATTTTTTCCTAAAAATATAAGAATATTTGGATAAGTGGAGAAAACATTATGATTTAAATACAAATGTAAACTATTTCTGTCTAAAGTGAATCATCAACTTCTACTATATTAAATCATAAAAATACCACCTTAAGGAAATAATTTAAACCTAGAATTTATCTGAAAGATGAGACTTTAAGTCCTTTATATTTTTTATGTATAATAATCTCATTTGGTCACTTATAGGATGAGTTATACCTCTTTTATTGATGGATATTTAATTCTATCTGAAATATGATTTTCCAATTTGAATGATTTTTTTGGGCCTCTCGATGGTTGATTTAGAACATCGCCCAGTCGAAACATATGTATACCATAAGAAAAGGGTTAATAAAAATATATTTCTATAATTGGATCTGTATAGAAAAATATATTCCCCAAACAAAAAACTGGGGAAAGAATGTTAAAGTTCCAGAAATATGGCATTTCACAATTTACCCCAAAACACATCAAAATTCCAAAAACTATACAATTTCTCATATAATGACACATTTTTTGGATATATTAAATTAAATACAAATAAAAAATATTTATAATTTTAGCTCTTTTATTACCCATATAAGACTAATAGAAAAATGAAGGTTCATTTATACAGCCATTAAAAACATGGAGTAACCCTTTTTAATCTTTTACAAATATGATTGTATATAGTTGTTGATAATTTTCCTTTATGTCATCCATAAAACATATATAAGGATAAAAAATTAATTTAAAATTATTAATATTCTATAAAAATAACTTACTAAAAAATTCCAAAACAGGTTTTTTAAAATAATTACAAATTTATAATGTTGCACTGATATGGGAATTTTGTGTACCAAATTATGTCATTTGGTCCTACTAATACTCATGTAGTATTTTTTGAATATTTGAACTAGATATCTGATTGGTTTTTAGAATCATTCATATTTGTCTTTTTGGAAGATATATTGTTCTACTTTATGTCTGAGGAGAAACATAAGGGTCATTTTCATATTATCCTTAGAATCATGAAAGAACACTGTAGGTTTGAGAATCATTATAAATCTACATTTTGGATAAAATAAGTAATGTTTTAGGACATTTTATATTTTATAATGGCATTTAAATGGATCCATAAGTGATTTAGGTAGTTATTTATTGAATCATTGTATGGTAATCCATATAGATCCCATTAATATTGGTTGTAGATTAGTGAGACTTTATTCATGGGACTGAGTCTTGTTTAGGAGATAAAGGAGATAGTGAAGTTGATTCAGAATTAATTAGAAAAATCATAGAGTCACCATAAATTATATGATGATCATTGTTATTGGATGTTGGAATTGGAGGTTGTGTATAAGGTTTTTCTCATAGTTTCTCTTTGGTTGGGTCATCATCTATTAGGAAGGAAATGTAAGTTGGACATGAAATATATTGGTCCTTTCAAAAACATTGGATGAATTGGAATGTTTGAATATCTACTTAACCCACCATATCTCATGAAATAGATTCACAATATTTTCCATTATTCCAAGATGAATATTTATTATTAAAATTCATCCCATGTAATTGAATAGGAATATGTTGAGATTGAACATGATACGATAGTGGTTGAACAACCAATTCAGATTATGGATCACCAAGATAAAGAGTTACTAGGTAAAATGATTCCATTATTCTCTATTTTATGGTAAAACTAATAGGATATCTGAGAAAAATGGGATAAAAAAGAATGTATAAGGCATCAGTGGATTTATCTATTCAAATTTTCTCAATCCTGATCACTTTCTGAATATAGAAAGATTCATGATTGAGAGAATTTTATGCCCTTTGAGTCGCAAATTTCATTAATTTAAATTTTTGATTATCTATTTTGAATTCCTCGTGGTTTTTGGGATTCATGGTCTAAAATACATAGTTTCAAGGGAAACAGGTTAGGCACGCAGTTTAGGAAAACAATTTGTAGTTAGATTGAAAGAACATTGTGATATACATTAGTTGGTTCTAGTGGTATTTTTATTTTTTCTAGCATGGTCTTTTTAACTATGTAATCTATCCCGAAACCCATATAGATATTTGGGTTTTTCTAGGGGTTGTATCATGTATTTTTAAATGATGAAGTTATTCTTAGGAAACCATATGAATTGGTTTTCAATGGAAAATTACTATTACACAGTTAGTGAATTGGTTTTCTAACTATTTTTCATGTCTATGTGACCTAATAAAAATTTATTAAAATGAAAAACTAACTATATTATATTTGGAATATTTAACTCTAATTTACTCTTAATCCATCATTAGATTGAACTAGAACCTCCTTCATTCCCTATAAGACTCTCTCCTTGATTCCATGGAGATCCTCAATAGATTTTGGTGGATCTCATCTAGTTATATATGTATTTCCTCTTGATTTTTCCATTTTCGTGGGATATTTTATTAATATAGTCTCCCAATGATCCATTGGGAACCAATTGGGATATTATTTCCAAATCTAGAGATTTGTTTGGGTAAATGGTGATTTTATTTGTAGATAATGGCTTCTGAGGACTATATCTCTTATTTCACATCTCTAAATTTGTAGTCGATGATGTTTCATTCAATAGCGAGGTTATTGTATCTATCTAATTGATTATTTCCCATGAAAAATATGAATTTTAATGTGAAACCCTTTGATTTTGGAATATGAAAATGATTTTTTTGATGTTTTTATGGGGTTAATTTAAATACATGATTTTTACTTGATCTTTGGTGGTGGTAGGGTATTTTTTAAAGGTATTTTTTAAAAAAATATTTTTTCTAAACTTTATGTTTTTTATGAAATTTCATAATTATATTTTTACATTTTTGGGCTTGGATTATCTTTTATGTAATTGTGAAATATTTACCTATGGGAATAACATAGGATGTCTGTCTTTATTGTGACTAAGGACTCATTATTCCAGTTAGAGACCTTGTAGGTCATGCTTTCATCATCACAAACTTATGTCCCATTTGTAAATTTTCAATAGATGTTTATAGATACTCATGGTTTAGATGATTATTTGTTTTATTATACATATTTTTATTAGATTTCATGGTTTTTTACTTTTATTTAATAAAACGTATTTTAATTCTATATTTTTAGGTCTTGGTATGTAAATTATTTTAAAAAGGAAAATCAAATGGATGTTTTATAAAAATATTATTCCATATGAACTGCATTAGAAAATTTGGTTTTTGTTTTCATTTATGATTAAAAATTTAAGGGTTAATGAATTTTTAAATTTTTATGGTGGAATACTACTGGGTGTTTCCTCACACCATACATATACATTTAATAATTATCTATGGATTACCCTAGACATAATTCATGATAATTATATATATATAAATATCTCGAAGTGAATTTTTTTTTGAATTGGTAATTTCATTTCCTTTTGAGTGTTATTTTAGAGGAAGGTTTCATAGTTGATCAAATGAAGGTTGGGGAAATAATTAATTGGGAACCACCCTAGATGGTGTTTGATATTCATAGTTTCCTTATTCAAGATGGTTACAATTAGGGATTCATGGAATACTTTTTCTATATTATATCCAATATGACTATCCATAAACGAAATGTTTATCTTGTAGTCAAAGAAATTTTATACAGATTTTGAGGATTTGAATTGGATATTGATGTGTTCTCTAGTTTAAAGGTATATTGAGGATGTTGTGGAGAATGAGGTTTACTATTATACATATAGTTCATCTATAGGGTTTGTACATAATTAGAGGATTTCTATGGTTTATTATGGTCTAGGTAGCTAAGTCCATATGAGTAGAACTATAAAACATGTTATTTAGGACATTTGGTGGTAGTATTTTCCTTCAATAGGTAGATACATTAACATATTTGAGAGTGATTTGTGTTCCTCATATATCACTAGAGTTTCATGCATATCCATTCAGGAAGGACCTCATTTTGAGATAGAGACATTGGTTAGAGTTTCAATAAGCCTGTTATTTTGAGATAGTATATACTTCAGGTAATGTAAATTTTTTAGTCAATTCCCTTCACTAGAAATAAAAAGATCATCTAATGCATGAGGATTTTTATAAATTTTATTCATTTTCATTAGACTATGTAAAGGAATATGATATTACAAAACATCAATTGTTGGTGTTGGCCCTGCCACTTCCTAACCATATAAAATAGTTCTAGCATCGAGATATATATTTTATGATGTTTCAAGAGTATATTCTTTTGGGAGATGACGGAAAGGGATTTTTTAAAGTTGGGGATCATATAATCCATTTTAGTGGGTGGATATTGATTCATGTATCAATTCAATAAGAGTTGATGACAGATTTCCATACTAACCCTTTGTAAATACATTCTACTATGGTGAATATTTAGAAAGTTCTTCAATTTAAATTTTAGTGACATGTATAAAGTGGTGTGTTTCTAAGTTGATTAGATAATGCCTTGCCTATAAGAAGTTGGAGGATGAGAACTATGTACCCACAAGTTTTATTCAATATCTAATGGTTATAGATTAGAAGTATATTATTTTCTCAAAAGAATTCATGATTAGATATCCATTATTAGAAAAGGGATTTAACACTATTTGGATTATTGTTTACTGACCAACTAATTCAGTTCAATCCATTCTCACTCTAGAGAATAATTTTATATAGATTATGGAACGTTAGTAAAAAAATTATATTTGATGATTTCATGGAGTAACATTGATGATTGTCTCCAACTAGGACATTCGATTCATGTCCCCATTGGGGAGAATTTTCACAATGCATTTGGGACTCATCAATATCTGAGCACTAATTTTAACCCATAGACATACGATCAGATCGAGAGGGTTGTTAATGTCTTCAATAATATAGTAACATATTACATGAAATATGTTTCTAATAGTCACATTTGAGTCCAAACATTAGAATAGTTTTCATTCACCAATATTTATAACACTAATATTGGGGTAAAACCATTTAAAACCTTCTATGAGAGACCCTGAGGGTCACCACTTTGCTATATGAAGATTAGATATTCATCTAATATAGGGCCCATGTTGGTGAAATTGATGGAAAAGAAGGAGACGGTGATCAAATAGTCTATTAGGGTGGCCCAAAGAAGTCATATGTCTTATGTAAACAAAATATGTTGACACTTTGAATTTGAGGAGGGAGATTATGTGTTCTGGGAGGACTCACCTTGATGTGTATTTATAATATTTATATGGATTATTAAGCTATCCTATAGGTTCATTATGTTATTGTAGACTTGGTGTATATTGGTTGAGGATACATATAACCTAGTCTTATTGTTGTATATGGACATAGTACACAGTGTTGTCTATGTGTTGTGGATGAATCTATATCTCCATTACGTGTAATGCATTATCGATTCGGGTGATCTTTTTATCAAGAAGAATAATACCTTCATAGAGTACATGTAGGATATTGAGGAATATAGGAGTGGATCCATAAAGGGTTAGATATTCCCTTGGATTATATAATATTTAATAATGATAATATTCAATAGAGCTCATGTGATAAAGAGAACTTGGTTAAAGACATGAGATTTTGGATCTTTTAAATTGTTATTATCCTCAATATCTTTTGTCACACGCAATACCAAACCAATGTAACATTGGACAAATATAAACCATGATATATTAAAATTACGTAAATAATATAATAATTATAAAATAGAAAATATAATGATAATTAAAATAATTATGTATCATTTCTTTCTTGAATAATGCTTTTAATGAAATAAGTCTATTCAAATAAAAATTTGAAAGTAGGTTATTTTAATTAACCGTAATAATTTATGTTGATCATAGTAAAAGGTTTATCATAATAGGAATTACTTATATTTATAAACTAATATATAAATATTAAATTATTTAGAAATCTCTATGAAATAATGTTTAATAAATCCCTAAATTTTAAGAGAATTTTTAAAAATTTGTTTTTATATAATTTATATTCATTTATAAGATAATTTTTAAATTTTTGGAATTTTAATTTGAAAAAAAAATAACTTTGTTTTTTGATTAAAAATTTCAATTTTATATATTTTTATAAAAATATTAATTTATTTGTGACTAATGAAAAATATATCTTTTTACAAACAACATGACTTTTATGACTATATTAGTTCTTAAGTATTAATTATAAATTCATTAAACAATTTAATAAGAACAAATTTGTATTTCATAAGATAACTTATAATTTTTAAAAAATATGATTTAAATTTTGATCCCATATTTGACATTATAGAACTTAAATTATATTTTTTTAAAAATATTATCATAATAAAGTATACATTAGGCTTTTTTAAATTAATATTTATTATTTTAAAAATTGAATAAAATAGAATGGATTTATAATTTTTGAATCATTCGGTCAAAATTAGGTAATAAATCTCATTTTAGTTTTCTGTGTAAAGGGTAATTTAAATTAGGTAAAAACTTGTTACTATGGTAAAAGATAAAACATTAAAAGTGAAAAATCAAATGGTAATGAATTTAAAACATATTTAAAAAATTTATGGTGATGTTTGGTTGAGGAATATAACAAAATTATCTTTTCCCCACTCCATTATTTCCCAATTATAGAGCCAATATCCTTGAGAGTTACTTTCCATTATTGAAATTTTTTTTGTATTCACAAAAATGTCATCCCATTTCACTTTTAAAAGGGGTTCTACTCACCTCACTTTACATCACACCATAACCCAATAATTTCTCCCCATAGTCCATAAAAAAATCCCGTAAAAATTTCTATTAACCATAAATATTTTTTTTCTTCTCATAATATCATCCCTATAAGGCTTAACCCCCTTTTTTATTGAGATAATCCTAGAAGTGAGGTATAGTTTCCTAACCTCTATTTTTCGTTGATATTTCTTTTTTTTCTTCTTATTCTTCAATGTTTTACTAAAATATCTTAAAATTATAACATAGAAATATTTATTGTACTATTATATTAATATAATTATCATACAATCATTAACCACCTTTCCATTTTCCTCTATGAAAAATGAAAATGTGAATCGTGTGTGCATGTGGACTTCCACCTCGAAGAAGTAGTGTGTTTATTATAATTCAATTCATTACAATTACAGTTTAAAAAGTGAATTTAATATATAAGTATGATATATATATTATTTAATATTCTTAAATTATAGACCATATCACTCATCTCAGCATTTTGGAGTAATGAATGACCATCATCCATGCATATAGGCGTACTACATCTTCCATGGAACGGTGTGGTTAATTTTTCAATACTACCTTACTAGGATGGTTATAAGTATGTTTTTAAAGGATGAAAAATACTTTTATGGTATGATTAATATTTTATTAAATAAAATTTAATAACTCATTGATTATATTAATTTTAAATAAACCTTATAAATTTAATTATCTTTAAAAAGCGAACTAGAGAGGGAAAATGATTTATTCATATTATGTAATTGTTTTATATCCATAAATTATTCTCAAAATTATTTATAATTATGATATATCAAAATAATGAACACTAAATAAGATACTTATAATACTAGTATAATGATATTTCAACTATACTATGTCATATCCAACATTAATCATGGTATTTTCAGGTTTGGATTGGTTTAAACACCTAGTTGGACAATGATATGAAGTTATATCATGGATGGATATGTGGACATAATGAATTGTTTTATATAATAAATATATAAATTATTTTTAATTTTTGGCTATGGAAATGTTATATCAATGTTTAACTCATCAATTATGAAAACTCCCTTTGTAGGTTATGAATCACCGTAATATTATTTTTTTTGATTTCATCTTCAATGATAATGAATGAAACACTCATGAAAGGAAGGTAAATATTCATAAAAAATATTAATTCACCCTTAATATTAAAATTATTTTTTGGGGAATGATGAAATTTTGATGAATAATTAATACTGACATTGATTTGACAGAACTTGTATAAAACAATCTAGATTACTTACTAAAGATATTACAAAGAGTTAAAAACTAAATATATAAATATATGTATATAATGATAATAAATTAGAGGAATAAATAAAAATTTTTATGAATATGATTTATAGAATGTTATTTATTAAACATAATTTAAATATTTAGGATTTTTGGTGTAAGTGAAGAATGAATCGGTACCAAGGTAAGGGTTTCTTCTCAAACTCTTCTCCTTGAGATATATTTTGTATTATGAACCTAATTTCTTTTATGTAGTATAAATCATTAAATATTGAGATATAATATCATAAAATATATTTTATTTATGGTAATTTAAGTTAAATTTAAGTCTCTATCTATCAAGAGGATTTTATTTAAATGCTCCTCAAGTTTAATGGGTTTTTGTTTACTCAATTCTTGTTAATTAAGTTATGATTGTTCTTCTTGAACATATTTCATGTAAGGTGGAAAAATTAAAACCTGTTATTTCATTATTTGGTATATCCAATTTCATTTATATGGATTTATAATTTTACCATATAAACATCATTTTAAAAATTTCTTACTTCGAGAACTATATTGTCTGTAAGTGACTTTGGTAACTCAAATCTCTTTATTTGAGTTATATGATTTTTATGAAATTAAATCTTTAATATTCTATTAATTAATTAATTTGACATATTATATGATGTTTTATTTTGTATTTCAACAGTCAATTCTGATTTTAATTGAAGTATTATTTCTTGAATGTTCTCTCAGTTAAAATTTTAATGTTATCAAGAATGAAACACAATATTTTAATTACATTGATAAAAAAGTCCATATGATCCTTCCCACCAATATCCACTATATTTTTGAGAAATAAAAAATTAATTATATTATATTATTATAATAATTCTATTTACCAATTTTTGAAAGTAAAATTTAATTCTTTATCTATAATATGGGTTTAGAATAATGTTATTTGAAAATATTTTTCATCCTTTCAAAATAAAATATAATATCATCCACCACAAATTCATTTTGATAATATTTATTAAATTTCACAGAATAATTTATTGATGTTTCTTTTTCAAATGTTAATTTTCTATAAATTTTTCACTTCCCCTTTTTGAAAATATCTTTTGAAAGTCACTTATAACTTCATCCTTATATG
Organism: Viscum album; assembly: GCA_963277665.1. Lineage (NCBI taxonomy): Eukaryota > Viridiplantae > Streptophyta > Magnoliopsida > Santalales > Viscaceae > Viscum > Viscum album. The sequence goes on along the minus strand of OY728119.1, from coordinate 849,538,572 downwards.
AACGTGTAAAAATAATATATTTTAATGTTTTATCTGGGAAAACATATTTCTAATGCCTTTGAAATTTTATTAAAAACTTTCACTCTATATTTTCATTATTTCTAAAAGAAATTATTTTTCACTTTTATTTATTAAACATAAATTTTAAAATTATTTCAAAATAATATGGATATCACTTTTTCCAAATGTGATATTTCAAAAACTCTTTAAAAGTATTTTTCTCTAAGTCATTTTCCATTGAAATATCTTGATCTTTATAAAGGATTTTTTAAAAAAGTAGCTATAAAAATTCATTATCTAGGTGTATTATGAATTTTCCTTCTACTTTAGAGGACTGATTTATCATTGCATTTTTGTTAACTAATCATTTTCTACGTATAAATATAATTTTTCTTCCACTTCCTTTCCTTTATGAATACCAAATTTATTAATACATTGACCTTGATGTCTTATATAAATTTATTGTGGGAAATTATATTATTAATGTATAAAATTTATCTATATGATGTAAATATAATATTCCTTATTGTCCATATTTAATGATGTTTACCTATAATGTTAGATGATGTCACTAGATAACCACTAATATTACATGGATTTATCATGTTATAATTACTAATGGAATTTTGAATATTTTTTTATATGGATATATTTAAAAAAGATATGAGACCCATTTTATTTTCTGGGATTTTCTATGATGTGGTTAATGAAACCCATTTCCTCTCCACATGTTCATTATTATATATAATGGTGAATGACTTTCATTGAAATTTTTTATGAAATGAATTATTATTATTGGGATTTAATTATGTGATGATTAGATATTTTTTATAGAAAAAATGGGAATGTATAATATTTAAATGATAGGTGGGCCCAATATATACCTCCAATTCATTGGGTAAATTTTTTTATCTTATGTGATAATGGTGAAAAAAGTAGTGATGATCGATCAAAAATGTAAAATATGTTGTGATGAGTAATATAGTAGGGGAAATTAGTGAGTGGAGCCTGATCCACCAAGGGAAATTGGGGAGTAAATCCTGATAACCTTAAGAAATTGGGTTTTTATACCCTATCCACTATGTTATGATTTCTAAACTTATGGTTTTCCCATAATTCTAAAGTATTCTTTATTTTTATGATGTGTGGAATTCTCATGATGTATGATAACATAATTGTTCTATTTATGATATATGATTTTTTGTGTATAACATTATTATGTATCTTGATTTTAACCATATTCTTATCTTATACTCATTTATGATTATTCATGGTGACCACTTATGTTTACCACTATTGAGAATTAGAGCTCATTTATTTATTATGTTTCCATTTCCCAATATTATGATGATATGAAAAGTATAAAATGTATATAAGAGTTTCTTATGTGGAAAATTATTGGGAGAATTCAATGACTAACTATGGACTAACTAGTTTTGAATATAATTAGTAAAAAATACAATTGATACAAAAATTATAATTTTTATCAGTTAAATTTATGTCTTAATTCTCTAAAACTCTAAAACTAAAAGGTATTGGTAATGTACAGAAATGAAATATATATTTTTATGGCATGTAAGTTGATAGTCACATCAGTGGATTATTATAGATTGTATTTGAGTTGAGTTTTGATAAATTTAGGGATTAGGATATTAGAATTTGAGGATAATTTAAAAGTTATATATTTTATCAACTATTTTTAAGTTATGTTTTATTATAATTTTAAAGATATAGATAACCCTTTAGGCATGTTGAGGTAATATTGATTTTTTTGTGGATAATGATAAGATGGAATTAGTTAACACTATAGGGATAAATATAAGGAATGAATATAATTATAGAATTACATCTTAAAATCTCAGTGAAGTAGATATTTTGTGCTTCATCAAGAAATTACATCCCTCTATAGATATGGACAAGTGGATATGGATGTCGTTTAGATTCAGCTATGGGTAAACACCCTGAGAAAAAAATATAAAATGACCAATCATGGTCTATGTGGTCACTAAAAGGGGGTCAACTGGTGATCTAATTTTTTTTTTATTAATAAATTACCTTCTCCTCTTGTTTGTGAGAATTTAATTTGTTAGGAAAAATAGGCACACCCAAAGGAATATAAGTTTTTACAAGGATCACAACTCAATAAGAGTATATAGTCTATATAATTGATTAAAAATAATCCACTGCCACACAAAAACTAGAAAAAAAATCCTTTTGTGGTTACAGAAATAATGAAATATATATTAGTTTCATAGAACTATAGTTCTTTAATAGTTCATGCGATCATCATACAGATAATATGATATAACACTTTTTTAATAATAAAAAATAACCCTTAATAAGAGGCTTAGATATAGCATCATTATGATTCTTGAACTCTATTCAAAATTTCCCTTCTATATGTTATTATTTTTCCTTTATATTTACATACACAATATTGAGAAAGAAATTTTATATCAAATTATTTGTTTGAACCTATTTTTCTGGTTCCCTCTATCTAGTACCCTCAATCTGACATCCTTTTTATGATACCCAATTCATCTGATTTCTTCTTTATGCAATTCATTTGATACTGAATATTATATATTCTTAGTGTAATACAACTTTTTAAGGTGTTACGTCATCTGATTCATAGAAAAAATATCTCTCAAATACTTCAGTCGTTACCTCAGTTCCTCAAAAATTTCACCCAGCAATAATAGTTAGATAAAACTTTTCATACCACACCCACTCCCCTTTAAATAAGCAAATTTTATTCAAATATAATGAGAGGAGTTTGAACATCTATTTTAACGTTTTAACTTGAAAATTGAATACCCCACTGAAAAAGTAATTTGTTTCACCACCTTCAAACTTCCACAAGAATAAGGGTCAATATTATTAATAGGAAATTCCATATATTTTGAGGTCAATGATCTCTTCAACATTCTTAAAATATTGGCTTGAATTATGATTCTTACTTCATGATTATTAGAGTGTTGAACATCCAAGTCATCATTGCCTCATTCTAAAACCTTTCATCATTATACCATTATATTGACTTCTTCATCTAGTAACATTTCATTTGGTGACTACATAACATGCCATCTTATGCACTCATCTTGATAAAATTTGTTCTATAACTTTTCTAAGAATCATTTGTGTAATGATTCTTTAAAATTATATTTTCACCTAAATAAATCAATTAAAAATCTCTTTCTGATTATATTCACATTTTTCCTCTATGTGATGACTTTGTTAGTATCCCACAATCTAATCATTTGAAAACATTTAACTGCTATCCTGGAAAAATCATTCCAATATACTTGTTTTATTTATTCACCAATACTTCTCCACATCCCATGTTAATCATTGTATAAGTCCATTTGATATAATTTTGACATATATTTTTCTAACACATATCATCCACAATATCCATAACACATATATTTGTCTAGGTATCATTGTTACACCATGTTTTACTAGATTATTCTTTTAATCAACTTTTTCTGTAATCATGATGGTATTTATATACGCATGATTTTTAGAACTTTTAAGATTAGTAAAGAATCGCCTAATTTATTTCCCTAGAAAACTCTATCTGATAGAATCTATCGGGTATCCTAAGTCCATTCATCTCCATCAAATGTAATTTTAAGTACAATAAAAAATCATTCAATTACACCTTCTATCTAATCACCACTGTCTCTTTGTCTCAGATTTCTCTATATGGTCAACTTTGTCTAAAAAATCATATGAAAGTATTAACATTTTCAAGTGATTTATGAAGTGAAAACAAAATACAATGCTAAGAAATACTTCTTTATGTTCATACACACTTTAACACCTTTTCATCTCAACAATCTGCCCATTTTTATTTTTTTCAGACAAGTTACAAAAGTCACTAAAACATTCAGAATCAATAAATGGATCACTATCCATCAATTCAAAGAAAACATGAGTGATGTTTGTGTAAGAAATAATAATATTTTAACAACAATATCATGTTTTTAAAAAATTATTTATTGAAAAACATTTCAAAATTCTTCCATTTCTACAACTACGTACCAGAAACTAATTACAAATTATAAGAAAAACTTCATTCATCCACTTCGAAAAATATTATAATAGTTCCCACATAATAAAAAAAATTTATTCCCCTTTTAAAAACTCCCCATAAATATATATTTTCCAAAAATTGGTATAGTACATATCCATGGATATATTTATGTTATATATTTTCTCTCCATTTGAAAAGACTATCCAAATGTAAGATGGTATAAGAGACATACATCACATACATTATCCTTGAAGAGAGTGAGGTTTTACACCCATAATCAACCTAAAATTATGAAATGTTTTCTTAGGTAACGGTTTAGTGAATATTTGAGAAACATTTTCCATTTTATGAACAAATTCATGTTTTATGTTATTTCTTTCCACATGCTCTTTGATGAAGTGATATTTAATATCAACATGCATAGATTTCTAATGTTGCAGTGGATTATTAGGGATATTTATAGGACTTTTAATATCGTATCCCAAGATAAGGGGTTGCTTCACATCAACAAAAAAAATATTCCAGTTATTTATGCATCCATATTAACTATATTGTAGCTTCAGTGTAATCTATATACTCAACTTCTATTGTACTTACAGTCACTAAATTTTGTTTTTTTATGTCATCATACAAATATTTCTACAAATAAATCCACCAAAAGGTGATATTCTATCATCAACACATCCTTCTTAATCAACATCAGTGTAAACAACAAATTGATATTTCTTATGCTGGATTATTTTAACCTAAAATCAATTATACCTTCAATAGATTTGAAAATTTATTTTTTACCCACAATATGGGACTCTATTGGTGTACTTTAATACCTAGAACAAATTGTAATGTGTACACTATATGTATCCTTAAATTCATTAGATATAGAATACTTTCACACAAATTCATATACTCTATAGGATCATCCTCCTTTCCATTCCCATATTTTTTCAACTTTTTTTCCATTAAAATTGGTATTTAAATAATATTTGAATCCCCCATTCCATGTTTCTCCAGTAATTCCTTATCATAATTCTATTAATAAAGGAAAATATTATTTTCCTTCTGAGATATTTGTAATCTGGGAAATTATTTTATTTATTCTAACATATAAATTTCAAATAACATCATCATCACCTAAAAAAATCTAAACATCTCTTCATCATTTCATATGAATATGATATCAACAATATAAACAATAATAATGAGATAACCCAATTCATTTTGGTTTACATATTTGTTTTTTTAACCATTCATTTTCTAAAAATCAAATTCTTTATGAAAGTATAAATCATAGAGTAGAAAGATCTCAGGAATTATTTTAACCTATAAAATATCATTCCTTAATTTGAAGAAATGTATTTCATTTTGACTAACTAAAATGCCACATGGTTTCTCAATATAAAATTTTAATTCAAACTCTCTATTATGAAATTATACTTGACATCCATTTGGAATAAATAATGTCTTCCTTGAGAATAAATAGTAAGAAATATTCCACTATTTTCAAGTATTTCTACTGGGGAGAAGGTCTCATAAAAATAAATTCCTTCAACCTATGATTATCCTTTAAAAACCAGTCTTGCTTTGTTTCATAGCACTTCACATATTTCATTCAAATTTTCTCAGAAAATTTTCTTTTTTAATATATTTTTTATCTTCTGGTTTGTGTTCAAGTCTCGTGTCTCATACTTCAAAATATAATCCATCTCTTTATCCAAATCACCAATAAACTATTGATGCACCAAATATTTTTCAATATATATAAGTTCAAACTCTGTGAGTGAAGAAGTATGTGAAACATTCCATGATTTTATTCTTGTTGAAACCTTTTTTACATGATCAATAAGGATATTTTATAGATATCCACTAGCATCATCAAACTTATATGAGATGAACACAATAGGACCTCATCATTTCAAATAGCTTATTTAGAATCATCATCTTGTATAAATTCTATATTAACACTTATATCAAGAAAATTTTCATTATTTTAACTATAGCAACATCATCTTTACTTCAAATAACGTATTTAATTGACTATCAAAATTTCTATCATAATGTGCTAGCACATTGACATATATAATGTCAAAAATATTTAAGGTTTTTTATTATTGCACCTATCTCCTTAAACATTTGGATGTTATCCAAGAAAGATACTATCAACATCTCTTGGATCAAACTTCCCATGATTTTCACCTTTGACTTAGATAATGTAGGGATTGAAAACTATCTTAGTTTTTTCAAACATAGGGTTTCATTATAATACATATTATAAAGATTCATATCAGAGTCTTTCCTATAGAATTATAAATTCTAAATAGGAATTACTACTTTAATATATTTTTACTAATAGAATCTAGAAGTGTCGGGTTCAATTAGCGTAGTTTTATCCTACGCAACTAAAATTTTATTTATTATTTTAGATACACCATAAAATTTTGTTATTAATGGTGTAATAAATTAATGGAAAATTACATTCATTTCAATAGACTGTTTAAACTTATTATTTTTTAATTCTCCACTAGTATCAACAAAAATATTCTTTATAGCATATCCACATTCATTTTCATCACTTATCCTAAAACACTTAAATATATTTAGAGCCACTCATTTGGATATTAAAAATATAATACAATAAATATGAGTTAGATAAATAATACAGAAAATAAAATACTTATCTATATTTACAAATTTCTTTCTCGTATGCCCACATATGTTAGAATAGAAAATCTATAAGGGTTGAGTTGTATCTATCTCAACTTACTATATACTAAACCTATAAACATCCCATTATTTAATATCAATAAACACTAATATCTTATTCATTTAATGTTAGTAACATCACAAATACTTTCCCTTTTTTTCAAATATCTTATATTTCTCATGCATATAGTCCCATTATCTTATGAAAAAACTAATTTTCTTACATCATGATCAGATAAAAAAACATTATGAATATCTAAATTGAAACAAGAATCCCTTGACTTATTATCCTCTTGTTACAACCCTCAAATATTCAATAAATTTAATAAAAAATATATATTATAAAAAAAACTTCATATCCAATTTAATAATAATTTGAAACATTTACCAATTTATGTTTCATTCTATCAAATAATATGTAACTTTTAGATTTCAATCATTATATTCCAATTCTGTTAAATTCAATGAATTTGAGTTTGAGAGAATCATCATTTCCAAAATTTACTTTTACTTATTTTTAGTCTTTAAAATTATTCAAAAATTCCAAATATATAGCCATATATGTAGCGCACCTACTATCTAATTACAGCAGGTGTTCAAATTTGGAAATTTAATATAAATTTCAACAACTAAAGCCTTATAGTTTCTATTTTATTACTTCATTTGAGACTGTTGATATTTATCATATAAAATTTATTGACATAGTAACATTACAAGTCATACTTTATAAATATCTCTAGGATAATCACATATTTAAAAACTATCTTCTATAGGTTTGAATTTATTTCCAATTTTTAAACTATATTTCTGAGGTTTTCTTCTTTTAGTTGATTGAATCCCCCTAAAAAATTGACCCTAGTACCTCCTAGATTTAATATAGTGTTTATGATTAAACCAGAACATTTTAGTTGTATGCCCAAATCCTCTATAGTTATAATAGTATCCATAGAAATCATATTTTCTTCTATAACCCACATTTTGTTCTGAAATGTATACTCATTTTTCATCATCTTTTTTTACCAACAACTTTTGATCAATGTTTTGAAAAAATATGGCAACTTGATATTTGGTTCTTTAGCTTAGACTTAGTTTTCCCATTGATAGAATCTCCAAGTATAACTTTTTTTTATTCAAACATTAATTCCAGAAAACTTTTAGAATTTTTATCTTTTCTTGTTTTAGATAAATACATGGTCCTCATGACATACTTCTTATAACATTCTCCATATTCTGAAATCTTGTTTTTTAAGTTTCTTATTATTTTCCCAACTTCCACAAGTCTTTATTGAACAATATAAATCTCTTTTCACTTCACCTTTATATTTTATTATATCTAAATATTGAGGCTTTTATCTTCATCAAGAGACTTCATCATATCATAAATTTCTTTTAACAATATATATTTTTTTAAATAGATGATTCTTGATTATTTTTTGATAGATCAACTTTATTCAACTTCTTGTTCTCTTTTTTAAGTTTAACATTCTTTGAAAACAATTCACCCAATTCAATTTGAAGAATAAACTCTATATGTGTCTACTTATAATATTATTTATGATTCATTATTTCAAAACTAGTAAAATAATAATTATTCACATTTTCAATAATTATTCACATTCACACAACTAACGCACTTCAATGGTGACTTTTCAGTATACTTACCTATGATTCATTTTACCTCTATAGAAAAAAAGACATAAATTCATACAAAATATACATACTTAATCTTTTGTGTCATAGTCACTAACTTTGACCTTGGTAACTTTCTTAAACATTACTTTTTTTCATCTTTGAAATAGTTTTCCTAATCAACCGTTTCCATTCTCTTGAAATATTTTTCTCATCTCAATTCATATGTGATTAGTATAATGTAAAACATCATCTAGAAAGAGTGTGTTCAGATCTATATTTTCTTTTTATGATACATTATCATCAATTATAACAATAATAGTTCATAAAATTCTTCCAAAAATATCAGAATATTTAAAAATCTCACCCAAAAAAATCAAGCCCTTATAATTTCCTTATCATTTGTAATGAACTCACCAATAGATTCATCATATCTTATTTTGATATTTTCAATATTCAATATAAAAAACTATAACATCACTTTCTTTCCTTTAATATTTCAATAATAAATATTTTTCAACTTATCCCAAAATCATTTAGAAGTTACAATTCCTTTAACACTTTTAAATTCACTTTCTATGGGTGGGATAATTATAAAATTTATAGAACTACCATAATATTCCAACTTATTCTAATCTTTACCTATTAAGGGATAACCCTCATATTGATTAATTAAACCATATATATCGACATCCATAACTTTATAGGATATGGATAAATGATAATGTAACATTTTTTACTTCCATATATGATTGTTTTTCCATTAATGATAGGAATACGGTCACACCCCCACCCTGAAATATTAACTATTTTAATTATTTTTTGCCTATTGTTTTATTTTTTTCCATTTGGGGTCTAAATGTTAAAATTTTAAACGTAAAATTTTGTCCTATGCATGCCTTGTCCATGGTTAGCAGTAGCTGTGTGGCTACCGTGTGTGAGGGTATCTCATTAGGACAGTCCAATTTCGCATAGTTGGAGCACATATTTTCCAAAACTAAAACTCATTTTGGGGGAACCTTGTAGTTCCATGTTCATGTAATACAAGGCCTTCATGGTTGGTGCATGGTTTAGTAAAAATTATGCAAACTATACAGGTTTCTTGATTTTTAAAAAATTGTATTCATTTTTTATATTTATTTTCTATTTATTTATTTTTTATTTTCCTCCCTTATTTCAATCCTCCACTCCCTATGAGTTGTAAAACACCCCCACTCTACTGAACCCCATGGTGTTCAACCTCCCCTCCTCGTGACCTCCTCCGATACAGAAAATCCACCCAGATTTCTTCTGGTTTGGTGGTCAGATCATAAAGATAAGAACTCTATCTCCTTCCTCTTTCTATTTCTGGTTATTTCTATCATCCCCATAGCCTTACCTAGCTCATCCAAACCCTAGGGTTTTTGGTCGGACAATTTTTTATGATACTCTTCTCAATAGGTTGTGTGATGGGTCTTTCTGACCTTCTTGGAGCGTGTTTCAACATCAACTGCTTAATGCGAAGCATTTTGGACCATTTCATTTTTCCCACAACGGATTTGAGGTATGTTTAAATATTACCTTAATTTTATCAAAATTTTAATTATGATTTTTTATAATGTTTGGGACACTAATATTATTGTAGATTGTCTTAGACCTCAGTGAACTGGGTCAAAACTGCCAGAGTCAAGGGTGCTTACATGTGCATGAAAGGATCAGGCCTATTATATATATTCCCTATTTTTAAATATTTCCTCATGAAAAGAGGAATTTTGGAAATTTATCTAGGGTTATTTATATAAAAATGTATAAATTCATGTTCTTATAGAATTATTGAGTGGATTCATGTGGTTTTAATCAAAAAGTAGCATGTTTGAGGTAGGTTTCCCTTTCCATATTCCCTTATAAATTGAAGAAACATTGATTGATTTCATTATGAACCACTATTTATTGAAAAATTGTGATCTACAATTTTTAGAATAATTTTTTTCCTAAAATAAAGTTTTTTACCCTTTGTATTCGAATTTCATGAAATTGTTTTATTAAATGTACATACTAAGTGTACGTCAAAATGCTTAGTTGGACCGTAAAAGTGATTTTTTTTAAAGGATATATTTGGTTTGTAAAATGTTTTTGGTTCCTCAAATATATTTCTAATTGGTTTTGGGTTTACAAGTGATGTTCTGTATGTATTTTGGAACTATTTTGGCATTCAATGGTTTCTTGAGGCCCATTTAGAACTTTCACATGGTGGTCTTATTTTGAAAACTCTACTGGGATTATCCTCTTACAGTGGTTATGATGAATGGTATGGGAGGTCCTAAGTATGCTACTCCCTTAAAAACTAGTTGTTGAAGGGAATGGGATTTTTCCTTGGAGTGATTCAGTGTAATACTTGTGTTTTCTTATTTGTGATACATGTAGATATGGTTGGTTACTTGTTTGAACTCATTTGGATCAACACAAATTAAACATGAAATGGGAAACTATAATAAATAGAGGATTTTATGTGAACATTTACTACATTGGATTATATTACACACTGGCTAGAGGCCGTTAGTTTAGACCTTACTCAAATTTGGGATTAGGCCCCTAGGTTAGGCCATATAGGGTAAGACCGAGCATATGGGACGATTGATGGTGTTATGTTAGAAATGACTCTAGGGTGAATTAGGATTTAGTATTTTCTCTATTATCTACATAGTTCCTAGGTTTTCACACTTCGTCACTTATTTTTCTATGGTTGATGATTTAGGTTCCTTGTTTGGTTGGTTACACATGCCTTCTATTTTCTATTTCACTTATGTGATCATTGATTTTTCCTCCTTATATAGTCTATCACTTTTATAAAGGTGATAAAATGGTTTTCAAATTTTTATGTAAATTTTAATTTGAGAATTATTTAAAACATCATTTCTATTTTTAAATAAAAATAATAATCCCTTCTTCTATATACCTCTTTCTTTAAAATGTTAGAGCTTCCTTCTTGAAAAAGAAACTAGATTTAAATTAAAAGAGAAATGGAACGTTATTTTTTTAAGTAAATGTGATAAAACATATGTTTATATATATTAATTCAATCTTTTAATTAATTGATGCTTTATTTAATGTAAATACAAATGGGAATATATTCATTGGGAATGCCTTCTAATATTAACACTCACACAAATAATTTAAACTACTAGTGTTTATCTTTTCTTGTTCATTTTAGATTTTATTATTTTCTATTTTTTGTTGGTAATGTAATTTCCACATTCTTTATCTCAATGAATGTTACTAGTGTCTAGTGTTTATAAAGAGGTATTTCATGGGTTTTTTCCTGATCTCCACCACACATGACCAAACCTGAGTCACCATGGGTAATCAGATTTTGAGACTTCTTTTTGTGATTTTTGGAATTATATTGTTGTCATTTGTTCAGTTTGATGATTTTATGTCTGTTGGGGGGTGATAGTGGAAGTGATCTTGTTCTATATGGTGACATTAAATGTCATAACAAACCATGTGAATCCCACATTCGTGGTTCAATATTTTTCAAGAGGTTGGTGCACTCTCATTGCATGGTATTCTAAATCATGTGGTTGGGGTATGAATGACCACTAGTTCCCTGTTTTAGTTACATTGGTATGTGTGATTCTTTTGCCTAATTTTAGTTGATTTGATTTTAAATTTGTTTTGGGGTTCTTTCCTTTAGTTTTAAAATTAGGCTTAACTTACTAATGATTGATTTCTAAAAATGAAAAAAAATATGGGTTGTTTTGGAAATGGAATGAGATAATTTTTTAAATTTTTCAAGATATTATGAAATGTGAAATGAAAATTAAATTGGAAATTATTAGTTATTATTGGAAAATGGAATGTATGAACCTTGTTAATCTTTATGGATGTTCACATTTGTGTGTGTGTGGAAAGAAAAAGATGGTATATATGTGTGGATGATATAATAGAGAGTGGGAATAGACATTTATATGATGGTTCATTGGATATCATGGGTAAGTATTTAAAATCAAATATAGAACATGGTTTTTTCAAAGAAGTTTCTTGAAAATGAAAATAGTTTCTATTGAAATTGTTCTTATTTATAAAGTAATATTAGGTTTTAAATGGAAATCTTATGTGGGGTTGTGAATTTTTAAAGTGGTTGTTTGGAAATGATTTTGGAAATGGAAAATGATTTTGATTTTGAGAGGGGGGATTAAATTTGAAAATTGGTGAATTTATAAATTGTGGATTATAAGGGAGGGTTTTGGGATTTTTTTTGATATGTTTTTGTGGTTTTTTTAATTGATATTTTATTTTTCATTGATTTGGTTTTGTAATGTTTTGGTTTATTAGCCAAGTTTTTTATTTAAAATGATCATTGATAGATTATTAGTTCGATGTTGCTCAGTTTTTGTGCCTTATGTTATACAGAGTATTTTTGCTAAAAAGGCCTAGAAATATTCTAAGGAGTCCCTTATTGTTGTTACCCCTCCCCCTAGACTCTTAGATGAGTGATTGAGTCTAGGTATTATCAATTAGTGCATGTTGTTCATATTCATTGAATCCTAATAGAGGTGGTTAATTGGATTAGAGAATCTAATTGTCTTAGGTTTTTGATAACTCTGGTTGTTGTGAGAGTGTAAAATGTCTTGGGTATATTTGGAAGACTGCAACTAGACTAGTGGGGGAGTTTTTTCCATTCCCATTACGAGTTAGGATGTCTAGGGTGATCTTCCAGACCACATTCATCAAGTGTTTTGTTCTTGATGAAGTGATGGAAAACAAAGTTCTGGAGCTTTTGGATACTCGACAAGGTCAATATACAATAAATAGGTCTGTTGACCATTTCGATGAGCTAGTTTACTTTTTTCCAACGATAGTTTTGAGAGATCAGTTAGAATCTTCTTTTTTATATAGGGTCTCTTTCAAGGGTTCAAGGATCGGTTTCATCCATTTATTCATGAATCCACTCTATAATTTTTTTATCATATGGTATTATTTTTGCACTCTAAGACATATTTCATTAAAACTTGGATGTATTTTCATTGTTTGGGCCATTTGGTTCACCTAGATATGTTCTACAAGTTGTGTCATCAAAAGAGGAAGTTCTGTTTGGAGGATATTAACTCCTGGTTTTAAGGTAGTGGATACTTCAGGACATAAGGGCTCCAGTCATAGGTCTTGTAGAAGCATCAGAATATAGTAGAATTTCATGGGTGTGGAGGACCTTGGTCATTCTTTTTTCTTCAATGTTTTAGTAGAAATGTTTTTTGTTTCATTGTCTTAACATTATTCATTTTTTAAAATCTCCCTTTGTTGTAAAATTTTGATGGTTGTGCCTGGTGTTTTGGAACATGTATAGTTATCCCTCTTCTGGATTGATATTGCTTTTGGGTGTGATAATTTTGTATATTCCTATGTTATAATGAAATTATGGATTTGGGATTAGGGTTTGGTTTATATTCCTTTCTTTGGGACCCCCATTCGTTGGGGGTTGGCCAGTTTTGGTTGGTTCAAGTTGGGAGGTTCTTTCTGGGTTGTTTGGACTAAGATTGGTGTTCTCATATGGGTGTTGTTGTTCTTGTTAGATCCTTAAAGGTTGGGGAAATCTATATTTCCCCCCATATATCTCAATGTCATATTCTATATAGTAGGTTTGCTATGACTTGTGGATTTGAAAGGTCACACTAGGTTTCAAAGTTTCCTTTGGTCTTGATTAGTTGTGTGATCTGATTTTGTTCCTTATTTGGTTGGGTAAATTTTTTGGGATAGAAAGTGTTAGTTTTGTAGATAATTGTCACACACCTACCTTAAAATATTAATTATTTTAATTATTTTACGTTTGGATTTTGATTTCAGGCCTATTTGTGTATAAATTTTATCATTTTCAAGGGGAAATTGTGTCATACGCATAGTTTGTGTGCAATTAGAAGTAACTTTGCAGTGATCATGTGTGAAGGTATGTCATCAAGATAGTTCTATGGTTGAAGTATGGTTTTTCCCAACCCTGTTATTCTACTAGGGGTAACTGTGTGGTTCCCCATGCAAGTCTAGTATATGGTGTACGGTTGGCACACAGTTTGGTAAACTGCGAGAAAACTGTGCAGGTAGCCCGGTTTAAAAAAATTGGTTTTCCATTTTTTTAATTTTTCTTTATTTATTTTTACTATTCATCCCATATTTTTCTCTACACCCTCACTGTGAGTCACGTGACTCCCCCCCAATCGTGTTTGAACCCCATGGAATGCGACTTCCCCTCCTTACAGCCTCCTCTCATGTAGAAAATACACCCTGATTTCTTAAAAAAATTTGGTCGAATCATCATGGTAAACACTTTGTCTCTTTACTCTTTATATTTAAATTTTTTTTATCTTTCCTATCACCCTACCTAGCTTAGATAAACCATATGGATTTCGGTGGGCTGATTTGTTATGATACTTTTCTCAATATGGTGTTTGATGGGTCTTTTAGGCCTTCAGAAATGTTTCAATATTTTCATCCAAAGTTGAAGTGTTTCAAATGGTTTTGGTCTTCGTGCCACTGTATTGAGGTATGTTTCCTTCTTCCATTTATTTTTTACAAATTTTAATTATGGTTTTTTTTAATTTTTGGGTCTTTAATATTATTTTATTTTATCTTATACCTTGTTGAAGTGGTTTCAATCCACCATAGTCAAGGGCACATATATGCGCATGCATGGGTAAGGAATATATATATACACTCTTTTTACATATTCCTTCATGGGGATTGGAACATGAAAAATGAAGCTCGGGGTATTTATATATTCGTGTATAAATGAATTTTCTTATAGGAGTAAAGAGTGTATTTGAGTGGCCATCAAAAAAATGTAACATGTTTGAGGTAGGTTTCCCTTCCCAATTGTCCTTTTAAATTGATGAAATGTTGATTTCTTGATTTCTTGACCTATATTTAATGTTATATAGTGAGATAGTATATTTAGAATAATTTTTCTACATGAAATAATGATATTCCCCCTTTTAATTCTAATTTCATGAGATTGTTTTATTAAATGGGCATACTAAGTTTTCGTCAAATACTCTGCTAGACCATAATGTGATTAGTGGTTTTTGAAAGGAAGGATTTTTTTTGGTAAATTTTTTTTGGTTTCACAAATGGATTTCTAGGTGGTTTTGTATTTACAACTAATGTGAAGGATCTTTTCTTGAAATTGATTGGATTTAAATGGTTACATGAGGCTTATTTAGTACTTTTCAATGTTGGTTTTTTAACTCTCCTTTGATGATCCTCATTCCTTGGTTGTGAAAAATGGTATGGGAGGTCCTTGTTATTAGACACCATTATAAACTAGTGGTTAAAGGGGACTGTATTGTTCCTTAGAGTGATTCATGGTGACTCTTTTGAGATACTTGTGTGTGATACTTGTAAATGGGGTTGGTTACTTGTTTCATATTATTTGGTTTACCAAACATTAAACATGACATGGGAACCTAGAATAGATTGAGTATCTTAATGGAATTACTGTTTCATTAGTTTAAATTACAAACTATCTAGTGGCCCTTAGTATGAACCTTTCTCTGATTTGGGATTATTTCCTTCGATTATGATAAGTAGGGTAAGACCGAGTTTGTGGGTGGATTGATGGAATCAGTTTAGGTGTTCGTATGAGATGAATAATGATTTCGTATATTTAGTACAATACACTAGGATCCTTGGGTTTTCCCATGTTCTCTGCCATTTTTTTCTCAACTTGATGATTTTGGTGCCTTGTTTGGTTGGTTACTCGTTCTTTCTAGTTTCCATTGCCATTGCATGATCATTTATTATTCCTCCTCGTACGGTGTATCACTTTAATAATGGTGATACATTGGTTTTCAAATGTGTAGGGAAATGTTTTATTGAGAATGATTTAAAAATTATTTCCCATTTTCAAATAAATACATCATTCCTTATTCTTTTCCCTCTTTATTTAAAATGTTAATTCTAACTTCACGTAAAAGAAACTAGTTTTAAATGAAAATGGAAATTGACTATGATTTATTTTAATGAAACGTTTGGAATAACTATGTTAATATATTATATTTCATACATTTAATAGATGTATATTTGATTTAATGAAAATTATAATATCAATATATTTTTGGGCATACCTTTTGAGTATTAATACTCGCAACAATAGCTACGTATTTTTTTCGTTTCTAGTGTTTCTTCAACTTGAATTTAGTCATCGTGGTGAGACACTGGTTTAGTGGTTGGTGGTGATTTTCATGGTCACATGGAGGTATGTGTGTTTTATTAATTTCCACTTATAGTGTTTATATTTATTTTATTCAATCTATATTTGTTTATTTATCATTTCTTATAGGAAAAATCATTCTCTGCTTATTTATCATGATGTATGGCACTAGTTTCCAGCCCAGTAGGATGGAGAAAACCTCTAGGGACTTACTGAGGGTTGTCTTGGGTGACTGGTTTTGGTTTTACCTAGTATGGTTTTTGAAAAATTCCATTACAATTAATAGGTTATAAAAATCCATGGTTGCCTTCCTTTTCTACAAAGTTCTTAGAGAAAAGATTTGATGAAGGATACTTAACTCTAATACAAAATTAAAGGACCAATAATTATATTTTTGATCATTAAGAGGTGGAGGGTTTAATTCTGTGATCTTACCTTTTTATATTTTATTATTAACAAACAACCCTTACATTCTGTTTGCGATAATTTAGTATGTTGGAAAAAAACAAGAAAACCCATGGGAACATTGGAATTTTAAAGTTTCCCAACACAATAAGAGTATCTATTCCTTGGCATGGTTTGTAAATAATCCAATACCACAAAATCATAGGAAAATATCCTTTTGTGGTTATATAAGCAAGGAATACCCATCAGCTACATAGAACTATATTCCTTTAGTAGTGTATATAAAACATGTATAGAAAATATGATAGAACAGTTTTTAAAATAGAAAAAATAATATTCACCAAAATACTTAAATATGTTTTCACTATCCTACTTAAATTTTCTTTAATATTTCCTTTATATAAGTTCTTATTCGTCATCTTTAATTTCTTGCACAACAGTAAGAATGAAATTCTAAATCAGCTTTTTGTCTATTCCTACCATCTAATGATCATTATATGGTACCCTAAGTTTGATATATATAATTTGATAACCAGTTCATTACATTACTTCTTCATACTATGAATATGATACCAACTATTCGGAATCATTTTCCTCATACCACTTCATCTGGTGCTATTTTTTTTGATTCTTCGATGATATATCTCTCAAGTACTTCATTCACTGCCTCAACTCATCTACAATTCTTTCATCTTTAATATCTGAATCAACCTTTTCAAAAATAACCTAACACCCTTTGAATATGATAAATTCCTCCAAAAATAATGTGAGGAGTGTGAACATAAAAATAAAATATCCCACTCAAACATTGAATATCTTCCTCAAATAAAATTAACCACTTTCAAAATTCTGTAGAAATAGGATTCAACTATATTCATCGAAGCTTCCTTATATTTTAGCAACAAGATTTACATTAAGCATTCTAAAATCAAAGATTCAATCATGATCCTTCCTTTATTATTTATATATAGTTGAATGACCATCTCATTATCATCATATTCTAATACATTGAAAATTAATTTATAAAGATCTATATAAAATTGTATATACACTATAATATGAAATTCTTTATCTAGAAACATTATATCATCTAATTTGAGTTAATTAGATCGATAAACTAATATTGATGTATTTACTCAAAAACATATGTCTACTGATTGTTCTAAATTCTATTTCATCTATAGGTTCTATAGAAAATTGTATGTCGGATGATATTCACATGTTTCCTTTTTTATATTACATTATTAGGAATCCTCTGTTCAGTTATTAAAAACCTTTTAACTGCTATCTTGGAAACCTCACTCTAATAAAAAAGCTTGTTTTCATTCACCACAAATTAACAACTTTTCATGTTCACATTTATAGAATCACATCTGATAGACTTTATACATATCTTGTTCCAACACAACTTCATCCAAAATGTTTATAACACTTCTATTTTTTTGGGAAACATAGTTCCACCAAGTTCCACCAACTTCTTCTATCATCCATCATTAGCTATAATTATTTATCTATTTTTATACACATAATGTTTGGAACTTCAAATATCAACAAATAATTTCCTAATTTTGTTTTCATGGACAACTCAATATGATAGACTCCTTCTAGTTTCCTTGCTCTATTAATCTCTATTGTATGTATAGATAAGAAAAATCTGAAAATCATTCGGTTCCACCTTTCATCCAATCACATTTTTCTATTGTACTCGTATTTATTCAGAAAGTATATATTGTCTTAAAACAAAATAATTAATAATTATCATTGTCTAGCGATTTATGAATTTATAATAAAATACAAATCCCAAAAATTATTATTTTGTTTAGACATACTTGTTCACCTCTTAGTATCAACAAAATACTAGTTTTTCATTGACTTAATATTAACTCTAGTGCATGATTATTGGAAATAAGACAACACGCATAGCTAGACACTCTCAGGGGATATGGATTGTTCAATCACATTCTCTCTTCAAACAATTATAAAGGATTTAATTCCTAATTACATTAAGGGATTTAGTTAATCAGTATAAGAAAACACAAAAATTAATGAAACCTTGGTAGAACTAAGAGAGTTATATGATGAACTAAGTTTGATATAGTCAAAATAAAAGTATCATATGTGGAAATTAATGTCTTATTAGAGAAGAGGTCTTGGGATTAATCTTTCATATTCATATGATCAATTTATCTTGTTTTATTTGATATTATAATAATCATTTTAGGTTTCAGTATTTTCTGTAAAAATGTTTATGAGAGTGAATTTGAAAAAGGTATTCACCTAGAAAATGTTATTCCTTATAATTGAATAAGTTATCACACCTAAATAAAAGATAATAATTGAATATTACTTTTATGATAGAAAACGTGAGTATCCTAGCCATACCTAGGGTAATGAGGATGATATCATAATAGAAATAAAAATTTCATACTTTTATCTATTTTATTTATAAATTAATTTTTATTAATGATATTCTCATTAAGAGGACCCTTGATACTTTATTTATATTTTTATAATTACTAAAAATCACATTATTTATATTTTTATAGATACAAAACCCACTTTTTATTATTTATATTTATTAATATTTTTCAATATTAGTTAATCATTGTTAATATTTACTGTTGTTTATTTTTCTTAAAAATTTTATTATTATTATATTTTTCCTCTAAATTGTTATGTTGAGAAGATTCTAAAGTTCAAATGGACACTTAATCAACCATTATGATAAAAATTATATTTTTAACAAAGGAAATTATCCATACTTTAGTCATTAACCCCACATTCAAAAAAACCCCATGTTGGTTATGAACTAAACTTTTAGGACCCCACATTGGTGATGAACATAATGTTTAGGAACCACACATTGATGAGGGACAAAACATTTTGGAGCCATAAGTTGTTTATGACCTACACACATTTAGAACCATATGTTGGGAACCAAACATATGTTGGGAACCACACATTCAAAAATCCCTTATCAGAACCCTACATCGACAATAGATGCCTCTCTTTTTTGATTATATCATGGCCTAAATTAGTCAATATTTAAAAAATGATATTTCATTTAAAATCAAAAATGATTATCTAAAATTCATTAAACTATTGAAAAGTTGAATCATTTGTTTGATATTCAATTTTTTTCTCAAAATCACGTCAATATTCTGCATTTTTTAGAATAAGTTTGCTAAAAATTTTCAATGATATATCAAGATAAAAATTAATATTATAGTGATATTTAATTTTCTAGAAATATGTTGAAATTATATGAAAACAAGTCAACCGGACGAAATAAAAAAATCATATGATTTGAGGTTCTAAAACTCGACCAAATCTAATGATATCACTCGGAAATGAATTTTATGAAAATTTTAAGTGAGATAATTATGGGATTATGTAGAAGGTGTTTGAATTTAAAATTAAAATGTTCGAATGAGGATATTTTAAATTAGTCAAATGATATTCATGGAATATTGTTTGATGTTTTTTTGGATATTTTTATGGATCCATTTATAGAGATAACATAATTCTCAAAGATTATAGTTTTACAAATCATGGAGATTTATTTGAAGTAAAATTTTTAAATTTATTTTCACAATTTTAATTTTAATTTAATATATTTTTTATTGAATAATTTTTAGGATATCATTTTTGAACTTGATTCAATGTATAGAATTAATTATAGATATATCTAGATATTTTGGAAACTGTATTCATATTCAAAATTTGAATATCTACATAATATATGAAGATAAATAAAAAATTATACTCAAATCAGATAAGGAGATATTTATTAATATTTTCAATTCAAATTCAAATATTTCATTTTCTTAAATGCAGCGAATTGTAGAAAAAATTAAAAATAAAAATTCAAAAATATTTTAATTTTAAAAGACAATTAATTACAGCATTATTTGTGAGGATTGTGTTGGCGATTATTTTGAATAATATCATGTAGTAATAATAGAATATTTGAACTAAAAATATTATTATTATCAGTTTAGTTTATTTTTTAAAATATTTATTTTAGTAATGTTTCAATAATAATGCAATGGTTACGAAACAAATTATGGGAATTACTGACTTAATTATTTTCATATTTAAAATTTGAATTATTGAAGATGGATAAATAGTCTAAAACAGAATTAATATTTAAATTATAAATACTAAATGAAGAAAGTGGTGATGTTACGGATCATTCAATAGAATGGTAAAATTTTAAATGTGAAAAAAATAGTATTGTAATAATTATTTAACTATTTTCATTTAATGAAGAAGAATTTATCATGACATTGAAGATTTATTGGAAAATATTTTTCTTTATTTAAGATCAAATCATATTTCAGTTTTGGATGAAATTTTGAGCTTAATCTATTCAAATTCCACATATCTTCTCTTTCTACTAAATTCTTAACTGTCTGTACTTAGTCAATGTAGTGTGTTACCTTCTCAGACTAAGATATAGAGATTCCCTACAAAAGAACCTAATGTCCCTATAAAATCCTTATTTCACATAGTTGTTACTTGAACGCAATTGTCTAGGTCCCTAGATAAAAGGACCTACTTAGTAAAAATCATCATGCTTGTGGAGAGAGTGTTAGAGGAGTGGGATAACATATCATTGTGCCCCAAACTACTATACTTCATCATTCCCTTCAATTTATTTTATTATTTTCCACTACATTAAATTATATTAATAGATAAGGATATAATTTATTTATATTAATATTCTTCATTTAAATATTTCAAATTTTTTAAAATGACTCAATTCACCACCCCCCCCCCCCCCCCCGTATCTTCTTCATCATTATCTCAGACCAACAGTTCATGTATATTCTTTATGTTTTCAGGATTATGTTAGACATCTAAGAATTATACATTAATAGTTCTGCTATAAATGTTTGGAAACATATATTAAATGGTATCAATATCCCTGAAAATATATTAAATGAATGTTATTTTTTGGTGGATAACTATTTAAGAACACGTGATTGAGGCATAGATAACTCATAGGTTTAATATATTCTTAATGTTGATGTAATAAAGGGTTGATTAATTTTGAGATAACTTAGTTATATATTTTTTATAATATTGTAATTGATTATTTATTAAATGAAAAAGTGACCCATAATATTTATGGATAGTTTTTCCTCAATTTTTGTATAACGATATATATTTTCAATTAAGTGGATTTATAAAATTGTAATTAATACATATTAGGGTTAAAGATAGAGTTAATTTTTTTAGGAATGTATATTTTTTGGGGTTATTTTTTTGTCGAATCAAATAGTTTTGGGAAATTTGTGTTATTGAAAATATATTATCAGTCTATAAACATACATGGATATACGAATATATGGAAGATAAGTCTGAGTAAGGACAAGTAACATGATATATTGTAAGAGAGTAAGTTAGATGTCATTTTAGTGGTTATATCCCAAATGATTAATATGTTAATAATACCATCACCTACATTCATTAGGCTGAATAATTTAAAATTATGAGGATGTAATGTATTTTAGGGATATAATTTAATAACCTGAGAGTTTGTAGCCTTTAAATTGATATTATCATCAAAAGAATAATTCATACGTAACACTGAACTAACACAAGTCCTCACTAAAATGAACCACTACATAATCAAATTACATAAGGAATATAATCATTAGTAAATAAAAAAATAATAATAAATTAAAATAATTATGTATTATTATTGTTCTTTGAATAATATATTAAAAGAAAAAATGTATTATGAAGGACCATTTAAAAATGAGGTATCGTATTTTACTTTAATATGATAAGTTAATTATAAAAAAAATTATCATAATAGTACATATATATATTTATAAACTAATATATTAAAATTTAATTATTTAGAAGTCAATAATAAATATGATTATAAACACATGATGTTTAAAATATTTTTAAAGTCATTCTTCTTTATATAATATATTTTTATTTAAAAAATTATTTATAAATTTTGGAATATTTATTTGAAAAAAAACTTTAGTTTTGGATTAAACATGTCGATGTTATCTTAGTATAAATTTTTATAAATTTTCTAAAAAAATTATTCTTTAGGTCAATAGGACAAACTACTTTTTTACAAATAACATGACTTTTATGAAATTATTAATATATATTTATGAATTTTAAATTCATGAAAAAAATTAATAATATAAAATATTTATTTTATAAGTGACTTCATAAATTTATAAATTATAGTGTTAATTTAAAAATCGTATTTCAATTTTTATAAATTAAATTATATTTTTTTCAAAAATAATTGATTCTATGACATTATAAATTTAGTATCATTAAATTATTTTTTATCAATTTTATAAATTTAGTAAAATAAAATATATTTAATGTTTTGAGTAATTATTTACACATGGATTTATAATAGATAGTTAATTGTTTGTGCAAAAATTACAATTTACCTTAGGTAAAAACTTATCTGTAAGTTAAAAGCTAAAATATAAAAAGGGAAAAATATAATAATAATGATTTGAATACATGTTTAAAACAATATTTCTAATGGGTTTTGAGGCTTATATAGACCTTATATATTCACCTCTCTATTATTTCCCCAATTTTGAGCCACTATCCATGAGTGTGACTTCCTATTATTTAAAATGTTTATTTATTTAAAAAAATGTCATCCCTTTTTAGTTAAAAATGAGGTTCCCATTTTTTACTTCCCCTCACACAAAAAACCCCTAAGTTCATAAAATAATCTACCTTTTCCTCTCATAAAAATTCTTGTCCACCATTAGGTGGTTTTTTCTTCTAAAAATTACATCCCTCAAGATCTTAACCCCCTTCACAAAGAAGATAATCTATGAATTGTGGCACAAGTTCCTAACCTCTCTTTCTCATTTCTATTCATTTTTGTGCACTCTTTCAAATATTAACTACACTATTTTAAAATGGTATCATCGGTAAAATTTTTATAATGAGATTATATTATAATTATTCTATAAACATTGACCACCATTCACTTTTCCATTATGAAAAATGAAAACATGAATTGTGCATGTGTGTGAACAACCACCTCCATGAACTAACATGATTTTTTCCTTAACCTCCAAAAATTGATAGTTTAAAAAGGGAATATAATATATAATTATGGTATCTATATATTATTTAATATTATTAAATGATAAACTATATTATACCAGTCTCTTATTCAATTTAAAATGAAATCTGCATCTATGTTGAGCCTAGGTTTCATTTGTTTTCAATAAGTCAACATGTGTTGGTGGATGAAGTGGTGATTCTTTAGGAATTTTTATGGACTCAATTGATGGAAGTGGATATCATGCCTATAATATCTCCATGTATAAATTGATACAATTTTTTAACTATCCTTTAATTATTTAAGACTTGTACAAAAGTATTTCTATGAAGGTCACATAGTTAAAAAAAGATGAAGAAGTCCATAGAATAAAATTTATTGCCTTAGGATGTGAAGAAGGCCCTAAAAATTCATAATAAATTAATATGAAGAGCATGAAAAAAATTATATATTTTTTTCTTGAGTATTTTTTAAATAAGATAAGTTGGGTTATAGATTTCACATTTTATATGAAATTGGAAACTCATTAATGGGAGCCAACCCTAAAAATAGGTCATCCATTTAGCCAGCCAAAGGATCCATATGTCGTGACTGTGGAGTTGGGAACTAGGATCGACATTATCTTAACTAGTAGTTGTTTGAGAGTATGAGAGTGTGAATGCACATGAGTGACACTAGAATAGATAAGTGGCCAACTGTTCGGGGCAGTATGGTGGTGGAGAGAGAAAACACTGGTCAATGCTAGAGGGAATTTGGGAACGAACTCTAGTACTCACTTCTACCGAGTAGAATGGAACATGAAAGTATAAATGGAATCTGCCAAATAAAATCAAGTTTGATGTTGGACATGGAAGTGTAGTATACTATTCCTATAAATTAAATCATTTTAAAATAATAGTATTCATATGATCTGTTTAATCTAGGTTTTCCAATCTGTGAGCATTTTCTTTTTTGTTCGAGGTGTTCTCCTCATGCAGATTTCTTACCATTGACAGATGGTGGTGATCATTTTGATCTATGAAACATGATCATAAAATATTCCATGATCATGCTATTATAATCTAATGAAAATAAGTGCCTAAAGTTTACTTTATGGTATAGATTAATGCACTGAGATATGTCTGAGACCCATGCATAGACGTATCCATTATGATGATTTATAGAATACCAAAGTGATGATTTATCTATTAATAAAGTTTTACCAAATAATATATTGAGATTGAATTATCAAATTCATGCATTTTGACATGCATGAATGAACATCTAATGAGATCAATACGTTGTTGTTGAAAGAATTTTCTATATAGTCATGTTGCAATGTATCCATTTTCAGGAATGAAAAATGTATTTTTTTTATAAGGGAATAACTAAGGTAGCTGATTCGTTAAGGATTCATGTGGATGATTTTATTGAGGAATCTAAGTAGGTATTAATTTTCATGGAGGAACTTTTTAGTCCTTTTCTATAAAAAAACCATGTAAGTGTTTTCACTACATATCAATTTTCATGAGAAAATCAGGTATCGAATTTTATGAGTTGTCACACATTGTCGAAATCATGAGAGAAACATTCATGTATGTATTTTTTTTATTAGAAGTATATTGTTTATTGTGTACAAATATATGTAATTTGGAAGTTATGGAATTTTTTATATAGTATAGATAAATTCATGAATAAATACCTATGTCTTGAAAATAATTCAATGAGTGAGTATTTTAGTTTCTCTTAAAAACTACATGAAGAAATGAGAATCATTTTTGGCATTGTTTCATAAGGATGAGAGTTTTGGTGATATAAAATAACTAATATATGTCGAGATACTTATGCTTTTAATGAGTCTTGACTCACCTAAATGATCAGAATCTGGGTGGGATGAACCTGTTAATATTAAAAGAGTCTCGGTTGAGAGAGTTTATTGTTTCTATTAAGAATATTGATAGAAATTTTAGAAATAGAGAATAACTAAGTGAGACTTCATGTATCTTCAAGTTTTTATGTGTTTTTATATTTTTTTAAATGTGTTCAGATTAAATTTTTTCACTATTCTTGAATGGTGACAAGCCCACTACTACCTTTCGGTTAAGTTGAAAGGCTATAGGGGGCCAACCACTTTTAGGAAATATAAAAAAATTATTTAATTATATATAATTGTATTTATAAATATATAGATTTGTATATTATGATATATATATATATATTGTGTTTGTTTTCTATTTAGAATTATTTCATTAACATTTTAATGTGAAAAGGTTATGTTTTTCAGAAATAGATTTTATGGTAACTCAAATTTGTATTCAAATACCAAAACGAAGTTGATTTTTAAAGATCACATGGGGAGAACTGTATTTACATATTGGTAATAGAATAAGGATGGTTTTTATAGCCATTGGATCCCACTGCCTCATATTTCTATCATTACTCATTTTGGTTTTATATAACTATTATTATATTCACCATTTTATTGAGAAAATCATATCCACTTCTTTCCATGACATGGAATGATTTATTATGAATTTTAAAGTAAATAATGATACTTGTATAACATGATTTTTATCTTTATATGATATCCTAAGAAAACTAAAAGATAGTATGTATACAACCGTTTAGATAAAATAATTTTTATCATTCACTTTTAAGTTGTTTAGGATATGTTTAAAATTTTATTTATTTATTTTAAAATGTATATTTTTTAAGATTTTAAAGTTGCCTTCTTGAAATTTAAAAAATTTTATTATGTTTCATGTAGTCAACATTGAAATCTTATAAAATATATACTTTTAATAAAATATTAATTTAAACTAAAACAGTGGATAAACATGTAAAACTGACTGATAGTAATAACAACGTCTTCATTTAATTAGACATAATACATATAAATGAACAAGTAAAATCAATGTCTACGGGGAGGGGATTTCATCCAACATGGTGGTCTGTGAGGGGTATGCCCATATCGATATCTTAAAGCTCCATGCTAGTGTGGAATCTGATGACATGGAGATGGTTGATCCTTGGGCACTGGAATATCAACTTTCCTATGCACCACCTATGAATCTATGGGCGGAGGTGTCAATTCAATTTTTTATTGTGCTCTCAATCCTTCTCCCACTAGAGTGGTAAAAGTATATACCATCGTTGTAGTGGGGATCCAAGCCTGCATTGGATCTGGACCCTAAACTTGCGATGGATCTGGACTCCAAGCCAGAGAGAATAGTGGATATCTTATCCCGAAAGATGGATCTCATGCTGTTTGATGCACATCCACAATCATCTGAGGCTTGACTATTATAGGGCAAAACTCTGCCTGTAGAACAAGTGAGGGCTCACATGCAGGATGATGTGGTCTACATCATCATCATCATGGATCTTCAACATCTGAAGCTGATGGAGGATGTTCCTAAAATAGGAACTGCCACTCCCTAGGCAGAAACCTCCACTCTATGGGTTGGACACTCTATGTTTATCTCGTGAATCACATGATAATATGACCACAACTCTAGTGCTACATCATAGACTGATTCCTAGCTAAGGACCCCCACCTCTGATAGATCACTCTTGCGAATAATATTATCTAAGTGATTACTCAATGAAGAGATTCAAAATGAATTGGAAAATACTTCAATAAACAAACTAATTGAAATTTATTGAATTACCATATTATGAAGCTCTCTACCATGTCAGGTAATATATAGTATAGACTTCAATATATACCATGGAACATACTCATCCTTCTCTATAAGATATAATCACATCACAGGTACACCATGGATCCGAATCTCTACACATCTTCCCTATAGATTGAGATATTCATCATTTACTCAGAACCAGTCTCCATCATACCTTTCTGTCAGCTTTACGTGAAGAATATCTCATGTCTGTCTCAACTGTAATGGAATCGGGTGAACATATCCAGACTGTCACATGACTCTATCAGGCTGCTTCCACTCAATAATATGGAACTGAGTGAGAGGCACTACAACCATAGCATCACAAATTCCAACTATGTAGTATCCTGGAAACATGTCTAGTGTAGCCAAGTCTGGCATCAATGTAGCCTGAAATGACATGATACCTTTTTCAAAAAAAAATCTTTGTAAAAAATGATATGGTTATTAAATTTTTTAGACAATGATAGATTGTATATACTTAGCTAGCCAGGTAAAATATTTTCCCGTTTCAGGAGGTATTCACACAAATTGTTTTCTAGAAGCATGAAGAATTTCTGTCTCTAACTTCACCTATAAAATACATCATAAAAAGTGATAAATATTAATATATTAAATTAAATAAATACTACTAGTATCAGAAAACAATAGAGATGATTGATCATCCTAGAATCTACGTTGAGAATTATGAAACAAATCATCCAGCAGTGGCAGACTAGAAATTGTGGAGAAGAACAAAGGGATGCGCTCACATGCCCACATCTAAAGAAGGAAGATGAATTCCCCGAGATTTTTTCGGTCTCTACAGTATACCATGAATAGTGATTAGTATGTGTATGACAAAAATTTTGAACCCTAGTTATACATCGTCTCCCTATCAAATTCCTCCAGTACTTTTAGATACACCATGTGCACGTCATCCACGAGTTATCTATACACAGGTTCCCTAAAATGAGCCTTAATATATATGTCCAGGCATAACACATTATATTTTTCTCACCAGCATCATTGGGTATGTGTTGAAACTATCCAAACTATTGATCCATCCAAGTCATAGATATCGACCCGCCATCTACGGCCCTATGGTTTGCCAAAATGTCAATCCCTAACAGTCCATGAACAAGGTCATTCCAAGATACATGTGTGGGTCCAATAACGGCTTTCACCTAGATAAGAAGACTAAGAAGTATTTACACATCATCAAATGTAATGGTAATCTCTCCCTCAGGTAGGTGGAATGTGTGTATCTTTGGTCTCCACCTCTTCGTGGGGTCATCAAGAAGGTTATGGTCAGCAAATGTGAAATCTGATACTACAATGTTGTAGAAGCCATCATGGTGCAGGTGTGTTATAATGGTAGGTGGAGGAAGCGTGTGATGGAAATGGTGCGATCGACACACACTGATCTCTCAAACATCACCATCATCTAGCATATCCTGGGAAACATGCCTAACCCACTTGGTGAGTAGTATGGTATCATCCATCTATATGTAAAAAAATGAAATGAGTCGTAAGTGTAAAATGTAGGTATAATATTACGTTCTTCAGAATTTTATGACTTGTAGAATGTAAGATATGAGATATTTATTCACATTGGTTTATGAAGTTGTTTCGTACCAAAATAAAGGGGAATGTCTTCATATATTTCAAATCATATTACTAATTTGTTTTTGAGATATGTTTTTTCCTATAAAATGGTGATTTTTAACATATGGTATTATATATTTATATATATAATCTTTTTTTATTCATTATAAAAATGTTTACTAGAAAATACTGAGCATTGTAAATTATGAATGATTTCCCACATGATGGGGTGTTTCATAATTATTTCCTCACATTTTTTCATTATGATTTATCCATGGATTGATTTTTTTTATGCATTAATATCCCCACAAATACACTTTTCATATTCCATGTAATGTGAATAAGAATGGCTTATTGTTATTTGATAGTAAAAGTACACGGCGATGGAAGAAAATTCTATAAAATGAAGAATATTATAATAGCACCATATAATTATCAATATTAAAAGATCACATAAGAGGCAATATATCATGGGGGATGAGTTTGTGAACTCAATCTAGTAATGATAGGGTATTTTTTTCAATTATGACCTTCTTGATGACAAATGGTGCATCTCAAACGTTTCCCTTGTTCTTGAAGTCAATCAATATCATTTTTCATTGTGTTGGACTTCAATATCCCTCATTTACGCAACCTTTTGATGTCAGGTATAACTATTGGATGGCCTTCAGGCATTGGGAAATATCAAAACTCCACAATAGGCAACCATGGTGCAACGTAATATTTAGAAATGGTGTTCATCCAGTACACTGGATCAACATATATTTCCCTTGATATGTTTAGAGATTCACATACTATGACGGTGTGTGCGCATGGAAAGCATAAGGTCTAGAAGTTTCCACATTTTCATCGCCTCACTTCTAGTAATACCACAACTTTTTGAACGATACTATTTTTGATGGGGTCATAATGTTCTTCAATTTAAAATCCATATTCTACTCACCGAAAAAGGAAAAAATGATAATCAAAAGATTCTTCAATGTTATTTTCAATATCTCATTGAATGTGACTTCCATACCAAATCCCCTATTGAATTCCATCCAAGGTTAGTTTGTGTCTATCAATGATGTACTTAACTCCCTAATACAATGTCTCAGAAACTAGGGTGGTTATAGGTAACTTTTGAATCCCCTTGAAGATATCCATGATGCACTCCACAATGTTTGTGGTCATGTGTCCATACCACTTCCCCCCGTCATATGCCAATGTCCATTATTCTTTTAGAATCTACATCATATAATCATAAACTTCTTGATAGTACTTGTGGATTTTTTCTAAACATTATTCAAAGCACCATTGTTCCATCTCATATCCAATATATAAGTGATCACATTTCACATAATTTGATTTTATCTTTAATTTTAAATAGTAAAAAATAACAAATACATTGCATACTTAACCATGTGATTTCTTTCTTCATAGGTTTGTTATGTAATTTTTTCTAGAATCGCTATATATGTGTCTAATGAAGTACTAATTTTGTGAATTTGGGGGTATCCATATATCAATGCCTACATTGATTTCCTTGTTGATTACCTAATGACAATCAGATGTCAAACAGTCACCCTAAATTCATTGAAATTGTTTCCCATACATGCCAAAAACCAACACCATGATTTATAGTTTTTCTTTCTCCATAATGGAAAATGAAGGTGGAATAGCTGAACTATTTTCATCTTGGGTTGATTCCATCAACAATATGCCCTTTTATTTTCTATATATAAATGTTCCATTAATCTGTATGTACTATTTACTAAGATGAAATGTGGAGATACAGGGGACGAATTCCTAGATCAACCGATGAAATTGAACATGGTATGCATCAATTTGGGCATCTTGAGACACATGTTCATTCATATGAAGATGGAAGCCAACTTGTTTTTTGTGCATGTTTATAGCTATCAATTGTGGAAACACTCGATACGAGTCATCCCATTCACCATATACCTTCACAATTTCCTTCTATTTCTCTATACTTTCCTTAATAATATAATTTTTATAAATGAATGTTTGTTGTATCCTCTCTTATAAAAGGGCTATAGGAACATCTTTTCATGTCCTAATCATCTCAATGACAATGGATGGCATAAATTCAGCATCTAATAAGATATGATTTTTTGTTTGGCTTGACTGAACGAAAGTATGAGCTTCCTCAATCCTTAAGATTTTCAACCTCCAAATGCAATGCCTAAAACCACCCTAAATTAGAATCCAAAATTATCCCCACACATATCACACCATATGAGATATTTATTAGGGCCTGATTCCAAAACAATATATCTAAAATGACTCTCAATGTGAACTCTTTTTAGCATGCTTTCTAATGCATCTATACATGGAAAATTCTGTCCAACATATAAGTTTTTTTCTAGATCACTATACATATATGATACAACTCTTTGAAACACAGTTGTGGGTGTGATAACATTGTTGTCAAATTAAGGCACACATGTCATTACTTCCCACCAAAATATAAAAATTGGTGGATGATTAGTTGTGAGTTGAGGATACTGTAAAACTAATGAATTCATGGAAACTTAATCCACAAATTTTTTCTCCCTTCTCATTAGAAATGTTTTTACCACATATTCCATCATTACGAAAATCCATACCAGAATTCATATTTACATGTATATCCAATATATTAGCTATGTTTTCCTATTCTGCATCATTTGGAATATGCTCAATTACATGGGGTGGGCTATATTTAACCAATCATGTAAGTATACATATTCGTACAACTAGATGTTGTTTTACAGTAGAAACATCAACATATAACTCCACCACCGTACCATCTGACTAATGAGAAAATAAATTTATTCCTTTGACCCACTGTGCATTAGAAAACAATGGACAAGTGTGATGCCACTATGTAGCCGGGAAATGAATTTTTTTATATCTCATAGACTTGATCTCTTGATGGTGTAACAAATTTAAGGAGCCAATAATTTGTTATTGATGTTCACTTAGGGTTACACAATCATCTGTACTAACCACTGTTTCTGGTTGTGTACTATAAGAATCTCCTTTTTCTGGTCGAATAACCTCCTCATACTAGTACACACAGTAAAACATGACACTCTACATAAAAAATGTGTTTAGATAAATATTCTAATAGTGTAACTAAAATTGAGAATGATGGTTTACTATATAATATTTATTATACTAATAGTTTGAAACAGATTTTTCTATCTTAAAATATGATACTAATGTTTCGTTATATAAATGTTTATGGAATATAAGTCGAAAACATTTTTGGAAACTGAGGTAAAAAAATAAAAGAACAACAAATCAGTTTAATTATCATTGATAAAATGATAATTATGGTCATATAAGGTGAAATTAATAAGAACAAACACATTAAATAACACGTGAATGTTTTACAACATATAGTAAATACATTTAAATCTTTCAATCAAACATGGTTTAGATGAGATGAGCCTCACATAAGATGTTAGGTGAAATCCATATTATTTTCAATTGATGGCTTAATAACATCATTGAAAGATATGTAGATAACTTTTGAATTATCAAAATATTTCAGCATTGAAAAGACATATCTAAGATGACATCTTTGATATGTCGTTTGAAGGCCCAAAAAATTTAAAATTTAAAAGTTATGTACATATCATTCAATGATGCTCTTAAGATTCCAGTTGAAAATAAGGTGGATTTTACCTCACATTTGAAGTGAGGATCATCTTATACAAACCATGTTCTATTGAAATGTTATTTTATTACTTATATTATGTAAATTATTCATTTTTTATTTAATGTGTTTTTTCTTATCCATTTCACATTATATGATCCTAATTGTCATTTTATCAATGATAATTAAATTGATTTGTATTTCTCTTCTTTTTACATCACTTTTAAAAATATTCTATAAGTTCTATTGACAATGAGGGATGACCATATAATCATTATGATTCTGAAATTTTAGAACATCCTCTTATATCATAAACTATGTACCTAATGATTCTTAGTACATCTTTAAATCATCCTAAATTTATTTTAGTAGTTTATAAAGAAAATATAAAAAAATATAAATTTTATCCTCTAGGAGTGTCAAAATAGGATGCAGCAAGGCCCATTTTCATGTACTATGTTAAACCGAGTCAAGCTCGGAACGTCTTGTTGGTGTTTTTACTCCTAGTTATATCTATTCTAGAGCCACATCCACTTGTTTTTATCTAGAAAAATATTTCATTACTTAGATAACCTCATAATATTTATTCTTAAAAAAATTTAAATAGTTTTCTTATATCTTAAAATACGACACTAATAATTACATAATTATTAGTTAATTATTAGTTATCCATTAGTTCATCATTATTTAACCACTAGTTAATCATTAGTAAATCATTTCAAAACCATTAGTTAAAAATTGGTTAATCATTCCTTAATCATTCATTAATCATCCTTTAATCAACCTTTAATAATTCTTTAATAATTCTTTAATTATCCCAAAATCATTATTTAATCATTAATTCATTATTCATTCCTTAGTAAATTTTTAATCATCACATATTAATAATTTAATCAATATTTAATCATCCTTTCACCATTTCATAATCCAAACATAATCATAATTTAATTAATAATTAATAATAATAACTATGATTTCTAAATCATATATGACAAACTAAACTACTTAATAAATAATATATTTTAAACTTAATAAAAAGAATTAAATTAAAAAAAATAAAAATAAATTAAATAAAAAAAATACCTTTTAAATGATTCTTCTCCAAAAATGAGGACTTCTTTTAGGTCATTCTATCCATCATGTATAAAGATAAAATTTCTAGAGAGATGGATTAGAATGTAGATAAAATAGATAATTTCTAAATGAGAGGTATGGGGTGGATTTGATGTAAGGAAGATGGGGGGATTCCCTTTTATAGGGACTTATGTGAAAGGTAGTCATGGGTGGAGTCTCCTTTTTCTTTAACAATATGGGAAAGGCGCGTTCCCACTGGATGCGTTTTTCTTTTTCTTTAAGTGAAAGGCATGCCACCCTGGATGCCTTTTCCATGTCACTGATCTAGGGCATGGTGGATAGGAGTTGAAAGGTTCCCCCCAACCTCCTTTCATCCATAATTTTAAAATAAAAATTAAACTAAACACATTTTAAAAAAAACACATAAAAACTTTTTATCCTCTTATGAAAATATGAAGATATCATGTGACTCATTCATGCAAAGTAAATGAGAAGATGCCTATGGTCCATGCCTGGATTTTGTGGGTAGAGAAAGTGATCACGCGCACACTGCTTGTGGCCTTGACATACAGTCTGATGAATTCAAGTTATATATGTGCACACTTGTATTGACTAATTAAAAAAAGAATAAAAATAAACATTGTGTGTGTTTTCTTGTATGAAAAATAATTCCATGCATGTTATTATATACATGAATAAAGACTTGATATAACTACATAATAATTGTTTCATGAATAGGGTACGTAATTTGATACTAAAACCAAGAAAAACATTATAAGGAATTAATACTAGAGATTTCAGAGCATTTAGAAACTACAATGAAGAAAACATTAATTATATATTCTTCATTAAATAAGTAAAAAATATTATAAATGTGAACAAAAATAGTAAGTCAACGTGCATTAAATATTTTTTATATTTGAGCTTTTAAAGTCATATAGTTGATGAACAAGATTATTTAGTAGATGTAAAGACATCCAGTGAAGAAGAGATATCTTGTTCATAAGTTTATAGAATATATTTTGAATAAATAGTGGTTCTAGAAAAAACAATTCCATTGTTGAACTATTAGTACCAGTGTAAAGAACACAACTGATTCAGGAATATTGATAATTTTTTACCTGAAAATTATGCTCCAATTATAAGTTTTTGTAATCATAATAAAGTATAGTGATATGATAATCTATGAAACAACCATATCGTGATCACATAAAGGAGTAGATATTTATATCAAACCTTATAAAAATATATTCATGTCATTATTTCATTTATTATCTACATTGCATGTGCAAGTGATTGTTGAGAGTACACAACAAATCCATTCTTCTTAATGGGGGTAAGGATTTGAGAGTTATTGGTGATAGCTGAAAATAAATTAATAAAAAAAATCATGTGTGCTAATCCCCCCTCCCCCCTCTCAGTGTCCTAACACAATCCATATGGGTCTTTAAGTGGTATCAGTACATAATTCTACCTATAATTATATCAATGATTTTATCCAATGTTGTTTTAAAATGTGTATAAGAATCGTATATTTGAAGCTAATTCAGATGTTCCTCAACTAGAAAATTCAGTTTTGTCTTTTATTGAAGAATATATGAAGGTATCCTCGAAGACTCTAAAAAATATGAAGAATAGGGTAGCAAAGAGATCATAGAAAATATAAAAAAAATAAGAGAGGGATTAGTGATATCTTATCAAATTAGTTGATAATTATCCTTTTAAGGGATCTAACTAGAGCTATAGAGAGTATAAGAATATTTGTCCCTCAAAATTGTTGAAGACTTATACTCTCAATTTGAATGATATTTGAAGAATGTTACGGAAGAATTGATTTCATATATACATTGTTCATTCAAAGAGATTTCGGATGACAGAACCCATCATGAGGATAAAAACAATAAACAGTAGGATGCACATTGTATGAAATTCAAATGTAGAAATTTTCTCACATACCCCATTGAAGCAAAGGAAGAATCTATTACTATTTATAATGAAAATATTTCAACAATTAAAGAATAATTGAAATGGAATGTTTATGAGAGAATCATGACTACAAATGTTTTTTGGGATGTAATATTTAAACTATGGATATATTAATGAGAAAAAATACCACAACAACTAGAGAACAATATAAAAAAATATGAATAGTTTTCCTTAGGGAATAAACATATGAGGGAATTCATAAAAACAATGAAGAAATATACATTCAAAAATAATGATAAGATGGATTCCAATAATTTAATTTCAACCAATAAAAGATGTGTATACTGTGGAATGATAGGTCATACCATGGACCACATCAAAAATTCCATGGAAATGAACAAAATTAAGATGAAATCAAGAAGATAGCCTATCAAAAAGAGAAACAAGAAGATAGGATTGACTGATGACATTCTTGAAGAATATTTTGATAAGTTATCCAAGCAGTGTAACTCAAAAATTTTAAAGAATCCATGCAGAATCCTAAAAATAATATTCTAAGAAGAAATGATTAATGATTTTTCCAGTACAATTGAATTCTTTTAGAGAAACAGAAAATCCAGAAGACAAAGCACTAGCTAGAGCACAGATAAAAGGAAAATAGTTTATTCCACATGAACAAAAACTCAAATTGCATGAGAGTTTTTCAAAAATTGACATCATAGGTGTCTAAAAAATTGTTTGTAATGTGAAAGAAGACTATATATAATAATAGCAATTTTATGATTATTCTACCTTCTTAGAATGTGGTGATAAAGCTAGAAAAATTGGAATCTTGGAAAGCTATTACACTGCAAGAAAATTTGAAGATAAATAATGCACACAATATAAAGGGACTATAAGTAAATAGTACATCCTATCAATGAAATCTCAGAATGTAAACTATTATAGAAGCATAAGCATGTAGAGAACAGAAACTTTAGTCCTACAAGGAAACAAGTCACTAAGTTGAGAGAAAATTCTCAACCCTAGTGAACTAACTCAGATACTCATAATAGTTCCACCTTATTCCCTTACTTCATGTGTGGTATATTTGTTATTATATTTCAAGTAATAGAAGTTGAAGTTTATTTTCAAAATCATAAATGAGTGAACAAAGAAAAAGACAACAAGTTGAAATGAATATAAAAGATATGATAAAAACGTGAATTGTTCAACAATAACAGATCATCAATATGAACATCGTAAAGACTATATGAAAAAATATCCATAATGTAAATCAACGTTAGTGCTCCCATTGTGGGGGATAAAACATAAAGTATTTCCAAAAAAGTCTTATTCTATGAATATTTGGAAGATCAGTTCATCTTTATAGAATTTAAAAGTGAAGGCAACAAATTAAACTTCATTCCCTTGACTGGACAATATAAAATATGTGAACAAAGGGGGATTGTTGGATAATAATTAAGAACATCGAAAGTATGAGGGAATTATTATTACACTTTAAATTTTTTTGTTGAAGTGTTCTAGAGAATATGTAATTTGATAAATCTATTTTTATTTAGTCCCAATTTTAGAAATAAGCATGTTTTGATCATGATTTCATATGTGTGGTAGTTTATGGATATCTAATAAATCCTAGGATATAACTCTTTTGTTTTCAACAACATATTATCCCTCATAAACATAGAGTTTCCTAACTAAATTTTCTTTACAAAGTGAACCATGTGATATCATCTCTCTTTAAGAAGTGTTTAAGAAATAATATTTAAAGGGGGGAGAACATTGTTTTGGGAATAAAAATCATATGATATGTCCCTGGTTCTACTTTTTATGTGATTTTCAATAAGGGGTAGAAAGTTTCCACCTCATATTACCTTGAATTATATGTGTCAATATTGAAAAAAAAATACAAAGTGGGGATTATAGAGACCAAGTAGTATTTGTTGTTAACAAGTAATTGGGAGAATTATTATGGAATCACTTGATGGAATTGTATGTCTTTATTTAAAATTTCTCCATTTTTAAATTTTAATGACTATTGAATGGGTATTCGTTGATTTAATACTTCTCAAAAAGGATTTTGGTGAAGTGGACATAGTTTCAAAAAGTTGAAGAAGTCCATGTAATGTGTTTTATTGCATGAGGATGTGGAAATTTCCATAAAAATGAATGAGAAATTTATGAGATAGGAACTTCAAAAATATAGTTATATATTTTTCTTTAAGATTTTGTGAAGAATAGAAGTTGAGTTATGACATTCACATTTTATGGAAAATTGGTAACTATTTTATGGGAAAACCCAAAAGGAGGTCATCAATATAGCTAGACAAATTATCCATTTGGTAGGAGAGGATGAGATTTGAAATTCACATGTGGCACATGGGAGAAAATAAGTGGGACCACGAAGCACGGCTACATGTCGATAAAGATAATTGGAAAGGTTCAATGCCATATGGAATTTTGGAGTGGACCCCAGTATTCACTCTTACTATGTCAAAGGGAACATGGAAGTATAAATGTAATCCAATGAACAAACTCAAGTTTGATCTTGGAATGGGTAGTGTGTCACACTTTTCCATACCATTAAATAAAATACAAAAAACTACAATTTCCTGATGAGTTTATTTGGGGTGGTCTAATTTTTTAGCATCACGTTCCTCATTCCAAGAGTCTTTCTCACGCATATTTTATGACATTGATGAACCAAGGTGGTAATGCTATGCTACAAGCCTTGATAATAAATCTTTCCTTGATCAAGATATTATCCTCGGATGATAAATTGTGCTTGAGGATTACTCTATGGGTTAGATTAAATCACTAACACATGTCTAAGACCCCATTCAAAGGAATATCCATTATGATGGTTTTTATAATCTCGAATTAAGGATTTATCCAGTAATAAGTACCAACCTAATACACTATAGATTTCAAAATATCAAATGCATGTAGTTTCACTTTCATGCATGAACATCAAAGAAAATAAATGATACCGCTTCACTACTATTGATGAAATTTCCATGTATCCATTCTTCTGTGCATCCATTTTTATAAAGGAATGGTCTAGTTGTCTTCATAAAGTAAAATAAGGATTCAAATAGCTAATTTTCTAAATATGGCAATCAAAAAACATAGTGTTTTGAGGATATACGGACATTAAATAGAACATGTTCAAATGATCTATTCATGTGAATCTCTAAGGTGAAGGGACATTCAACTTAAAGAAGGAATATCCCATGATTATCACTTCCACGAAGAAGATAAGAGATACATGTGCACAGTGGTATTGAATAATTTTAAAAACAAGAATAATAATAAAGAGTATGTGTGATCGCACAGTTATAAGAAAAATAATTCCATGAATGTGATGATATACATGAATGGAGACTTGAGAGAACTACATGAAACATTAAATATACATTATTAGGGTGCAGTAATTTGATACTGAAATAAAGAAGAATTTTAGAATGAATTTATACATGAGTTTTTACAGGGTTGAGAATCAAGAAATCAGACAACCTCGATTATTATGTATTTAAAAAGGACATGTCATTCTAATAGTTAACTGAAATATCATGATGATGTGTATAAAATAATATTGATATAGGAATATTTGTGGACCTACAATTAAGGAAAAAGATTATTCAGTTTATGAAAATATATCTAGTGTAGTAGAGAGATATTGTTTATAATTTTATCGAATATATTTTGAAGATGTGGTGGTTCCATTATAAGTAACGTTATTGAATAAGTGGTAGTATTAGTATAAAAAATGTCATTAACCTAATAATATTGATAATTTCATGTGTGAACATTGTGTTCCAATTCTAGGTGTTTGTAATCACTAAACAATATATTGATAAGATAATTTATGAAACCACTACAGGTTGATTATGGAAATTAGTGGGTCTCTGTATTGAACCTTGTTAAAATCATCGTGTATTGTTGTTTCTTTTATTATCTACATTGCTTGTGCTGGTGATTTTTGAAATTGAGAGTCAAAAATAAATTTATTAGTCCTAATAAGATGGGATAATTGAAAATAAAGTAAAAGTCAGTTAAATTGAGGTATACTGATTCACCCAACCCCCCCCCCCCCCACTCTTAGTGTCCTTGCACGATCCATTTCGGTTCATTGATCCCTGAATATGTGCATACTATAACCTCTGTGGAATATTATGTTTAATTTTTCATTAAAACATTTCATTAATGGTTATAAGAATAATTTTAAAGGATAAATGGGATTTTTATTATATGAATCATGTTCTACTAGTAAAAATTAAATAACATATTAATTATATGAATGATAAAAAAATCATAACAAAATTAGTCACCTTAAACAAGTGAACTAAAAAAGAAAAAAAAATTAACCATGCTATATAAATGTTTTATTTCTATCAATTATTATCCAACAAATTTATAATTTTTATATATCACACTAATGAACACTAAATAGGATCATTATACTACATGAATAATGATATTTTAACTATACTATCTCATAATCAGCCATTTATCAATGTATATTCATGTTTAGGTCATTTTTTCCACCTACTTGAACAATGCCATTAATTTATATCATAGATGATTAGAGGAACATAATAATAGGTATAATATGATATAAATATATAAGTAATTATTTATTATGTTTTCATTTTATACTAATAATTAACTCATTAATTAATAAAGGACCCTTTGTTGGTTAAGAATCACTGAAATGTGCAAGTTGTCGATTCCATCTTCATAGATAAAGATTCAAACACACATGAATTTAATTTGGAACTTTATAAATCATTATAACTCAACAATTGAAATAAATTTAATGATATAGAAATGATAAAATTCGTAATAATAATGAATATTGACATTTCTCTTACAAGACTAGTTCGAAACAATCAAGATTTCTGAAAATTGATTTTGGAAGTTGGTAAAAACTAATAGTGCATGTGTGTAGAATGATTATAAACGAGGAGTAAAAATGGTTATAGTTATGAATATAGTTTTTAGTTTATTATTTAATAAATTTATATTAATTATTTTTGATTTTCGGTGCAAGTTCATAATGAATTAGGACCAAGGCATAGGTTTTCATCTCAAAATCCTCTTTTTGAGACATGTTTTGTATTATTTGCCTAATTTATTTTAAGTGGTCTATGTTCTGCCTAATTATTATGTTATATTCTGAAATATATTTTTTTAATGGTAATTAAATTTCAATTTAAATCTCTCACTTTCAATATATATTGATTTAGATTCCCCTAAAATTGTAAGGGTTTTTAGTATCTAAATTCCAACTCATTGATTTATAATTGTTTTTCTTCTACATATTTTATATATTTTAGGAAACTTATACCCTATGATTTTATTATGTGTTATTTTGTATTTAAATTATATGTAGTTACATTTTTTTAACCTAATACCCTTTTCAAATGTTTCTTACTTCATGAACAAGGTTGTGTGTAAGAGACTTCGGTAACTCAATTCTCAATCTTTGAGTTATATGGTATATTTTGTACTTTACCTTAAATATGGTTTTATTAATTAACATCTCATTTTATGTGATGTTTTATTTAATATTTATAGGGTTAATATCTATTTTAATTAAATCTTTTGGTTTGATTGTTCTCTTACCTAAAAGTATAATGTTATCAAGAAAAACCCCCATCTCTTAATTGGATCCTTGTTTAAAGTCCATATTTGCATTCCTGCCAATAGTATCCCCTTTTTTGGGATAGATAATATGAATTATTTTCTATGATTCTAAAAATTCACTTTACCACTTTTTAAAATTAAAATATAATACTCTTTTTATGATGTGTGTTTTCCAGAAAAGGTATTCCAAAATATTTTCCATCCTTTCAAAATAAAATGTTTTATCTTCAAACCCACATTCCCTTTGATAGTCTTTATGAATATTCAAGTAATAATTGATTGAAGGTTATTTTTTAAATTTATATTTCTTGAAAATATATCATTGTTCCTTGATGAAAATTACTTTTCTATGTTACTTTTAACTTCATAATTCTACGAATATATTTAAAATAATCTCTTTTAATGTTTTCCATTGGAACACATCCTTCTATCACCTCTGATATTTTATTTTCAACTTTTTCACTTTGATTTTTGGGTTTCTAAAATAAATTATTTTTCTCCTATATTCAAAAAATATATATTTTAAAATTATTTCAAAATATCTATGATATTTAT
This sequence comes from Viscum album, assembly GCA_963277665.1. Lineage (NCBI taxonomy): Eukaryota > Viridiplantae > Streptophyta > Magnoliopsida > Santalales > Viscaceae > Viscum > Viscum album. Next base: position 849,496,446 of record OY728119.1, on the reverse strand, counting down.
TATTTCCAAACTAGTTTTTCCATTACTTAAAATTAATTTTCATCTAAGTAACATTCCTTTTACATATTATATAATTAATCAAGGGTTTTTTTTCATATAAAACCATTCGCCTTCATTCTCTATATGCATTATGTAATTTCATTCTCTTATCGAAAATGGTATATCACTACCTTATTCTTACCTAATCATTTTTTGTATATAACAGAAATTTTTCTTTTAGTATCTTTCCTCTATAAATACCTTATTTTTTAATTATTTGATTGAAGGGTGCTCACCAAGATTCCATACATTAATTGACTATATAAACTTATAATCTTCACTAGACACTATTTATCTATACAATGTCAATACCATTTTCCTTATTTTATTGATTGAATGTTATTAACCTAGAATGTTACATAATTTCATTGGATGGAAATTTATATTTTCGGGCTTATCATGTTATGATTATTAATGGAATTATGATTTATTTACTTATGTGGATCCATTTGAAAACAATATGCTTCCCATTTTCATTCCATGGATTCTTTATGATCTATTTAATGAAACCCATTTTCTCTTCATTTTTTCATTATTCAATAAAAAATTAATGATTTTCATTGGAATGTTTTATGAAACCCATTCTTATTCTTATGTTTTAATGATGAGATAGTTATATGAGTTATTGTGGAACAAATGTGTATGGTTAATCTTTTAGTGATGGGTATTCCCTTTGTATCCATCCAATTCAATGGATAAGTTTTACATCTCAATAGATAATGGTGAAATGATTAGTGATTATCGATCCAAGCTGAGAAAATGGTTGTGTTGCCTGATCCACTATGGGAAATAGGTCAGTAATTCCTAATACCCTAACGGAAATAAGTGAGTGAATCTTGATACACTAAGGTGAAGTTGTTTTGATTCCCGATCCACTATTTTATAATTTCTATTCTTATGGAAGTGTTGTAATTCTTGCGTTTTTATTATTTCTCTGATATATACCATTTTCATGATGTATTAAAACGTTATGCCGAGGTTTAGGATCTATAAATTATTGTTTATAACTTTATTATGTATCTTGGTTATACCAATATGCTTATCTTATTCTAATTCATGATTCTTTACAATTATCACTTATGTTTATCTTCACCGAGCATCTAAGATCACCCCTTTTACTTCCATTTCCCTTAGTTATGAATATAGGAAAAGTATTAAATGTATATAATATTTTATTATGTGGGTAGTTTTTTAAAGTCACTGATGATTAAAAATTGATTATTTAATGATGAATATAATTGGGAAAATGTCAAATTGATAAAAAGAACTCCGGTTTTGTTATTCAATGTATTTTTCAAATTATCTAAAACTATAAATATAAAAGGTCTTAGGAATGTATTGTTAGGAAATATTTTCCTTATGTCATGTAAATTAATGGACATGTATATGGGAAACTTTTAATAGATTTCTACTTAGGACCATAACCTCATTTATTATGTTTTATTTTTCAGGGTTAGAATATTTGAACGTGGGTAGGATGTATAGTCTCAGTTTTTCAATGAAAAATTAGATTAACGATATTTAATGCTATTTTTAAAGGTGGTTATGAAGCTTGTTCATTTATTTTTTAGGCATAGTCCTTAAAATATATATAAAATACTATTTCATGTTATTAATATCAATACACTTTTTAACATTTAATAACTCTTAAATTGAGAACTGTTTCAATATTTTGACATTATTGTTGTTTCTGGAATGATTGTGTGTGCCTATGAGTGGTATAATTTTCATGGAAATACCATGAAACCTAGGAAAATGAAGTATTATCCTTTTTTTAATTCCTTATTATAGTAAAATAAAAATATATTACCATTTTTTTGTAAACATTAACTTTCATAGACTTCCTATAGTGGTGATGATTTGGCCTAAAGGAATCTATAATCAGATAATTGTTTACATGTCCTGGACATTGTGGTGGATTTTTTTCATAATGAGAATGTTTAATTAAGATTTTAAGGGAGGTTATTATGAGAATTAATAGTGGCTTTATGGAGGAGTATTATATAAATATAATTTCTCCTCCCAATTATTTCATTCCATTTTGGAAAAAACCTAGCTAGAAATATCTCTCCCTCTCTCTTCTCAATCATTCATTAGTAGAATAACCCTCTAGAGATTTCTTATCTCCCCCTTAGCACAATAAAATATTATTTAAAATTATTTACAATTTTAATGTTTGTTCTGATGATGTCTAGTGATGTTCTGATTGGTCCCTTCAGTGAAGTCTAATCACTAAAAAAGTAAGAATTTCATTACAATGATCAACTTGTTTTTTTAATATCTGAAATTATCATATTCTATAATGGGATTCAACAAGTAATTTCATGGTTAAAAATTAAATATAAAATTAATCAAGCATTTAAAAGGAATAATATTTAAATATATTATATTTTCATCTTATGATGCATTGGACATAAATTAAATTCTTGTTTCAATTTTTTTGGGGTTGCTTCAATTATCTGATATTTTATTATAACATAAAAATGGTAATGATTAAAATAATAATTGATTGAATAATTGACCTAGATTATTTCCTCATCATGAAAATAAATATATTCATACTTCAATAATATTTTCTTCCATGATTATGTGATCTATAATATTTTAATATTTAATTTCTATAATGTAATAAATGTTTTGAGGAAGCCTCCATGTTTATTTGGAGTTTTATTTTCGGATTTTCTATAATTTATTTTTCAAATAGTGTTTTTCATCATATGGAATATTAATAAAATAATTTATTACCATTAAATTATTTCATTGATAAATTAAAATTATATTCAATATTGATATACTCTAGAGAGATTTTTTCTGTATGAATATCAACTTCATTATATTCTTATACTCACATTCATCAATGATCTTGAATACATGCCCATTTTTTGGGTGGTTGGGTATTCCTCTAACCACTTGTAAATAAAATTATGCCTTTCTTATTTCTTTGGTTTAGTTATGTTTTTGAGATGTATGAATTTAGGAAAAGTATAGAATCATATGTTTGGGTGCGTGTAAGTGATGGATCAATAGGTTTTTGGCATGGTTTAATGAGAAGTTGGGTGACAAAAGACCAAATGATAATGGATATATGGAGATATTCCCGGTGAGGTGTCATGGAGGATCTATGAGAATTTCATGTAGCTAGTAGTGGATTCATGGTTGGTAAGAGATGTGAAGATTGTATTCTTACACTAAAGATGAATATTTATTGATTTTGAATTTTTTTTCTCCAATCACATTCCATGTATGTAACCATCCATATTTTTGAATATTTCATTAATTCCTCATGGAATATAACTTCATAAATCTCTATGTAAACCACTATCTTCATAGTGATAGGGTTTTATGTGATTTTAAATATCACACATCACGTGACCTCATGTTACATACAATGTATAATAAAACTATGAACCAAGTCATTGAGTTGGACCCATAAAACATGTTTTATCATTACACACCATGTATATCTAGTCATAAAACTAGGCATCTATATATTATAAATGTTATGTGGCCCCATGGACTTACACCATAAGTATTATTTATATATATTTTTTATAGATATATAGGTCTTAAATATCATATATCTTATTTGAAAAAATCATGGATATCAACTTCACATAGTTTTTCGAGGGGAAGTACTCAACCGTTCTTTAATGATGAAAATATATAGCATGTACCATGTTATAGACACTTAGTACTAGGAAATTTACAATATTATTTCATATTTTCTCACCTATATATTAGTTTTGGCCACTCAGGTAGTACATAAAGATTATTTTTATACATAGAATGAAATGGTATGATTATATCAATCACATGATGCTATTTACATGGTGTTATGTGGTATTTCAATAATTTTAGCTTCACTGAGGTGATAATAGGGTTTTTGTGAGATATTTAGAGCTAACATGGTGTTTATTTACTCCCACGAAAATTAATGTGTTTTCGTTTATTCATGGTAACTAGGTACTTATCAGGTTGTATTCCCACTACAAGTCATGCTTACCAATATAAAATGTGTAGTTAATATTATCCCATATATCGGGGTTGTGGTCATTTATCATGGAAATAGTACACCTATGTGTGATAGGGTGTGGTCCTCTATAGGGATTCGGTAATACCTTTATAAATGTTTGCACTCCTCAATGAGGTGTGTGCCCCTAATGTTGATAAAAATATATATCTATAAAGTATAAGAGTTGGTGTGCTTCAATCAGTTCCTTAGGTTAATATAAACCCTATTGTAGATAAATACAATAAATATATGTTGTGTAAAATGAATAGATAAATATATTTAGTTACCTATTTCATTTTAATAATATTGGGATAATTTCTATTGAGACAACATCCTATTTAATTTCCCCTTCTATATTTTTAATATATCAAATTGAGCATATTGAAACTCACCCCAGCATGGGTTATGTTTCCATACATGATGTATCTATATAGTCTATACAGAGTTCTAATTTGGACTCGAAGGATGTTGATCTATTGGAGCTTGTTTATAGGAGTTCCCCATGTTTTATTTATTAGAGGTTCCTATGTATGTGTTTACGGGATATGGAATTTAACTATTTGTTGATTGAGGGTTGTATTTTTCTTTAGATGTCGGGATATGTATTTAGTCTCATTTATAGATGTGGTTTGTATAGTATTGTTAGGTTATTTTTCATAGTCAAATGTTTGATGTTATTTAGGAGATTTATATATACATGATTTATTATTATTATATATATTCTATCCTAGAGATATGTTGATGTTTCAATTTTATATGTTAGGGCCTCCCATATGAAAGATAGTCCTTCTTGGAGCCTATCTCTAACCCATAGCATATTAAATTTAGGTTTGGGGTTTCATGATTAACTTCAATCCATCCCATGTTCAAACATCCCACAACAAATTATTTTTTTTGAGAGAGGTTGGAGGTCCATTGACCTTAGAGACATCCCTAAGACACCCATGGTTTTTAATAAATGCTGAGAGCTTAATAGAATATTAGGGTAATTTTTTCTATATGAAAACCAAGAAACCTATCCAGATGATGTATAAAAAATCAAAGCATCTATATGATTCATGAAGTATAAATAATATAAACCAAAGGGAAACCCAATAAAATATAAATACAACTATATTATAGTGAAAATAGAAAAAATATAAATAATATAATAAATCCAAGTAGACAACCTAGTACTAAGAAACCCAAGTGGCATCATCCTGAGTATCACATGAATCATATCAAAGATCTAACTCCACAATCCTCACCCATGATATCAAATTTTATCACAAGAAAGAAATATACCTTTCTCCTTCTTGTTTCTTGGTAAAGAGTATATGTAAAATCACCAAGGTGACAAAGAAATTGGTGATGATAAAGGTCAATAGGAAATCCCCATAGACTTTTCAACACATAATACTATGAAAAAATAGGTTATCATATTGTATATAAAATAGTTTAAAAGAAAATAAATAATCTATTAAAATCCACAAAATAAATTCATGAAAAAATAAACAAACTTATTATCATTTATTATTACATTCTATAACGATTTCAGGTTCACTTACACACAAACATACATTAAAGCTTGTTTTATCACATTAATAATGGTACTTAATGACCAGGCTCTATCCCACATTTATAATGGTTTCTCTTAGCCATGCTTCATCCCCAAGAACACAATACAAACCAATTATGCCAAACTCTATACCATTTCAATTCACATAAAAAAATCTTCCTTTTGAAACATTTCATCAAAAAAATTACATTCATTAAAAAACACTAATTTCAAATCATAATTTAAAATTATATAATAAAGGTATTTTCTAAAAACCTAAAAAATCCCACATTCCCAAAACAAAAACTTAAATGGATTCTTTCATGGAATCACAAAAAGTTTCTTTTGAAAATCCAAGAAAAAAAATAAAAAAAACTAATCCTTAAAGTTATAGAATGTGTAGAGATTAGATTTAACACACCTATCAATAAATAGGTGGTGAAAATGTATAATGGGATAATGAAAACTCTAGATCTAGCCTCAAAATTCCTTCCCTTCAATATATCTAAAAATTTAGCAGCACGATACACATCATTGCACATGGATATATCTATGACATATTAGATATACAGATCTAAGAAATATAATTCAAATATATCTAGGGATAAAAATAAATAATGATCACTTACCATTGAATTTTGAAATCCAACACACATTGATTCATAAAAATTTCATCTATATGAAAGTGAATCTCTATGGATGCCTATGGAGATAGATGAATATGAAAGCCCAATACATTAGAATATAAATGAGTGTTTAGGGGACCAGAAAGGGTTTAAAGATTAATTTTCAATCATTTAATTCATATCACACAATTTGAAAACACTGTTTTTCAAACCATGTGCCAACCGTGAATGTGTTACTGGAAAACATCGAGTGATCTATACAATTATGCAACGTGGTTTACAAAATCATGAACCAACCGTGTAGTGATTTAGTCTCATTATCATCCCCCCACATAGTTAGATCACGTAGTTTGAAAAATAATGTTCCAATAGTGCCTCTATCACTACCTCTACTCATATAGTCACTCCTTGTATGCACATGATTTGGAAAAATTATACACTAATTTTGCTCCATCACAGTACTACTTGAATGGTTTCATAGAGAATGTGCATAGTTTTCCCAGACCGTCCTCAAATCATGAACCCTTAAAAACAATTTTAAAATACTCTAATGGACTTTTAAAACAAAATCTATGAATTATATAACTTCAAAAAATATATAATAAAAGGTTAAAGTACCTAAAATTAGGGGTGTTTCATTCTTTGGCTATTGGTCTTTCCATCCTTATAAAGTGGGAGACTTTCATATATTTAGAAGATTTTAGGTTATTGCTCAATAATCTTAATCTCATATTCCCATGTCTCTTCCTGAAATTAAAAATGTTATCACAAGTCTCATATCAAACTAATAATTTTACCATGAAATATATTCCCTTATATATCCATAATATGTATCGACACATGAATCAATGTATCTTCTAACTCAAGATCCACATGGTTTCACCAAATCACAAGGTCGGGATTAGGTTCGAACTTCTTCAGTTGAGATTAAATAAACACATTGTGAACATAACTTGATCTTGGTTGAAAAGAAAACTAGGAATACACGTCACCAATCTATTCCATTTTCTCTAAAGGTTTAATGTAATAAGGATAAAGCTTTCCCAACATACCAAAACAACAATTATGTAGTCCTAGAAAAATTCAAAAGAATATATCATCAAATACCTAAAATGATAATGGTCATAAATTATGATTAATGTATTATTTATGATGACATTGATTCATCACCATTCTATTTTTAATCATATAATGTTTATCCATTTTCTCAAGAAAAATTATAGGTATGATAAATGAATTCTCACCTGTTTCCACCCAAAAAACTGGAAAAAAAACAACAACATCCATACAAGGATTTGAAATGAGGCAAATATATCAATTCCCAAAAAAATATTATTATATGAGAACTCCACCAACTGTATATAATCCTCCTATGAGCCTCAAAAATCCATAACATAAGTTATAAGTGCGTCTTTTAACATTTGGATTGCCTATTTGGACTAGATATCTATTTGAGAATCATAAGTTGTGGTCATGATCAACTTAATTCTAAGGGATTCCTACAAGGTATTTTAAAATTAGGTTATAAACCTGGTGTCCTAGTCACACACAATTTCTGACTGAAATTATTATTTTTTATCTCATAATCAATTTTTAGGAAAAAGTTAAAAATGGGACAAATTCATGAGTTGATCCAAAATCAACCATAAATATTCTTGTTTCTGAACCATTATTGGTATACCTATGACCAAATCCATAGTGTTATTCTCTCAGTTCAACATAGGAACATTCAAAGAGTGCAACATTCTATCTGGTTATTGGTTCTCTACATTGACCTGCTGACATGTGAGGTATCTCAATAAAAACACTACAACCTCTCTTTTCATGACAGCTAACAAAAATTATGTTCTCATTTCTGTGAGAATATTCTATATTATAGGGTTAATTTCCAAACTTGAATTGTGTTAAGAAGAAAGAAGTTGTTCCTTATAAGTTAGTGTAGCTAAAATCTGATATATAAAATGAAATAGATATATCTCATCTAGTATCCATACATTAAGGGTCTCCCCATCTTTTAGTTTTGAACTCATGGTGATTCATATTGGATTTTATTTCTTGGAATATTTAACCTACTCAATAAAATCCAAAAAAAGGAAACTGGAATGAAAACTACAATATCACCTTACTCAGCAAAATTCAATTGCATATCCACTTTGATTGCCTTCAAATTCCACTAATATGAAGCCTCTTTATCCAAGTGACTTTATGAATTCCTACTCAATATATCAACCACCAAATCCCCTTTTCTTGATTTATACATAGATTATATATCAAACATATGAACTTATTTTATTCATCTTCATTTCCTTGTGTTCAAATATGTTTTTCAAAAAATTTGTTTCAAGCTTTTATGATCAATAACCACCATAAATTAACACCAATAATATAATGACACCATATTTTCATAGAATGAACTAAATAAAGTAATTCCAAATCATATTTTGGATAATTCTTCTCATCCAACCATAACTATTTTAAACCATAAGCTATAAAATTATCTCCCTATATGAGAAACCATCCCAACCTAGATCTAGATACATCATAATATACCATATATCCTTGTATTGACTCTAGAAACATAAGGATAGATATTGATGTAATCCAAAGCATATGTTCACAAAAAGATTTCTAGAAATCATCGCTTGATTTTAAAGGAACACCATTGCATGTAAAATTTTTCATCATTGAAGCATGTCATGGAAAATCATGAACAAATCATTGGTAATATCCTAGTAATCCAAGGAAACTAGGTATCTCAAATACATTTTTGTGATACCCTGTTATTTTAAAATGGTAACATATTTATTGATTGAATATATGATGAAAAAATAAATATATAAAGATATTTTAACACCCTAATACTTTATTAAATATTTAAGTTTAAATAAATTCAAACTCTTCCTTATCTTTTGAGTCATGCAATATCGATTTTAAATGAAATACAATACTCTGTTAAAATATTGTTATTTCAAAAAATACCGTTATTACCTCACTGTTAATTTAGAGGGTATGAATATGATTAAATAATTTATAAACATATATGGTTTAAAAATTTTCATCCATTATATATTTAATATAATTAAAAATAAAAAACATTTGATAGAAAAAAGAAATGTCTTCGGAAAAACTGTATTTTTCAAAAAAAATTGTTTTGTCTCGTTTTGTGAACCTATTTTAAAATTGATTATTTCAAGTTTTATAAAATTTATTTGAAAAATTTTCTAGATTTTTTAAATTATCAACTAAACATTATATTAGGGTTAATTAATGGGGTTTATTTGAAAATTTTCATTTTTTGATGAATAGTGAAAAATAATGATTTTAGTTAAAAACAGCCTTTTGGTTAAATCATTTACAATTGAAATTTTTTTGAAAATAGTTTTAAAAAATTGTTTAATTATATTATATTTAATCTAATTTATGTTATTTTAATCATTTATATGATCAGTTTTGATATAAAACATTTTTATACGTTTGAACAGTTTTCTAGGGAAAACCCTTATTTTGACACGTCCATAGATTTAATTTTAAATTAAATTATACCAATTATGTGAATTTAATTTGTAAAAATGGATTCCATATTTGGAATCAGAAAATTTTATATTATCTAATAAGTTCAACATAATTTTTCACCATAATAAATATCAAAAACAATAAACATTTATTATTGCGGCTAAGGTAAAAATGGGTATACCTATGGTTAAAATATGAAGATAAGGTTTTTAAATGACCTAAAACATGTCAAAACCCCATTTTATGTCAACATTTAGACCCTATAATCTACAATATTCAATAATGGACCATTTTTTTATCCTTGTGGTATCTGTAAAATAGAGGTACAATTAATTCTTTTCCAAAATTCCATGTGGGTGCTCTCCTCCCTTATAGAATCCCCCCCCCCATTTATTCATACCTATCAAGCCCTTTGGATCGTCCAAATACTGAAAAAAACTCTCCCAAATATCCTTATACACATTTTGGAGGTTTTTTTATTCTCAAAATACTATCCCTAGGGTTCTTATGAGGAGATCCAAAAGAGGTTTCTCTAAGAGAATGTAATTCTGTTAGCAAAGCTATTTCACATTATTTCTTCTTGTTCCCCCTTAAATTATGTATTAATACATACAATATGATAAAAAACGTTTCTATAATATAATAATATTTTATTATATATATGTAATAATATTTATCGACCGCGTCTTCCAACAAATGGGAAATGAAATCATCGATTGTGTGTACGACAGACTACCCCCTCACGTACCGATGTAACTCATTTTCCCATCAAGGCACGTCATGAATTTATATAATTATGGGTTTAATATATATATATATATATATATATAATCTTTTACATTATCATAATTTGTTAATTACAATAACACAAATACCTTTATACTTTCCATTATGTTTAAAATACTATAACATTGCTCGTGTGTACGATGGACTACCACCTCAGGAAATGTTTGATTTTTTTCACTTACGCTTTATAGGAAAATTAATAAGGATATATTTAATGTTTATATGTGATATATATTGTATGATATTGATTCTATAACATTAATATATAACCCACATCCTTACCCTTTCACTCATTAAGGAAATGATATCGTTGTTCATGCATTCGTACGGTCTATCATCTCCGTGAAGTGATGCGATTAACATTCCATGTTCAAACATTAATAATGATTTAAAAATGTATATAATAATAATATAGGATAATTTTAACATTTATATAATTCTATATATTTTGTATATATATCTTATACACAATAACATGAACTTTCAGGACAAAATACACATCATAAAACAAGGCAATTAACACCTGAAATAATAAAAATTATACTATATTATTAACAAATGGGCTGTAAAATATTATAAAAGGATAAAATATAGTATTAAAAATATTAATATGGTTATTTTATAAATTAACAACATTCTAAATCCCATTATACATGTGTTTAAATCATGTTCAACCAGAAGGAATCATGAGGTAAGGGATTTTGTTATGAACCTAATTTATTTTATATAGTGTATATATTTCCCATATTACATGAAATATAATGAATACATAATACTTAATGGTATTTTGAGTTTCAATCTAAATTATTTCATGTAATGGCATTTGACTTGAAAAATTCCAAGTGGTAAAAAATTCCATTGCTCAATTTCTTTCCATTAGGTTATATTACTTACTCATTGTATTTGATATTCTTAGAATATGTGTGTAATGACTTTTCCAAGTATTATGTTATATTTCCACTTTTTTTATGTGGATTTACATTTTATACACATAATCAATTCCTTGATTAATTCTCACTTCAATGTTATGATCATTGTAAGGGTAGTTCTTCTCAAATTGTCTTCTTTGGGACATATGTCATGTTATACATCTATTTTATTTTATGAGTTCAATATACTTACAATTTTTTATTTTACATCATGAATCTCTTTATATTAATTTTATTTAATTTTTTATTTCTTTTAATTACCTTCATGGGGTCTATGATTCAAAAGATACCAAAGTGGTAATATATTTATGTCTACATCTCATTTAAATAAGTATTTGTTATACTTAAATTCCCTTTGTTGGAATTTATTTGATAATTATCTATTAAACCCCTTTAATTTTAGTATACTAAATTTATTCATTATTTTTTGATGTAATAGAACAATTTTCTTATCCTTTTTACTAAAAAGGGTTGATAAAATGTTTTTAATATAATCTAACTTCATTTCCATTTTCGATCACAAACCATTTTTCTTCAAAATACATGTAATAAATAAATGTTTTCAAAAATGTTTTACTTTGACTATTTAAATTAATTTTTGCCATAATTTTATTTTTACAAAAAAACAATTAAAAAGAATGTTCCAATAATTTTTCAAATAAGGTGATTTTTGAATTTTCTTTAAAAAATGTGAAAGAAATCCTTATTTTAAACATACTCAACATGAACAGAACCTCTCACTATCATGACCACTCGTTGTACTGAATATTCCTTTATAAATTTAAAAGTTTACCTTTAATGAAAATGGTTTTAAAAATAATTTTTTAAATTATTAGTTATAAAAAGATAATTTCAATGTTAAAATGCTACTTCAAAAATGTTTTTAAATATATTTTTGTAATATTTTTATTCATCAACAACAACAAAACATTATATTACATGGACTCCAATAGAGATATGCTATAATGATACCATCCTTATCCTCTATTTGGATAGTGTTTGATCAGTTTTTCCAATTATAGTTTTTATATTCACTTTCTTTACTAATGTTTTATTCATTAACTTTCCCTTGAAATATTTACTTTTGTGTGATCATTGGGCATTAAATTTTTCCTAAATATCCATATTATTTATCCTATAATTTTGTATTACTTACACCGTATTTCATCGATACATACTGTATTTTACATTGAATGTTATATGATTGACTTGGGAAGTATTTTTAATATGTATTCCTTACGTGATATGATAGTTTTTTGATAAGTCATAACATTTGTGAATTAAAACAATCATTCGATATATTATTAAAGTGTTTGACATTAAGATACAAGTTGGTCTTGATTATAGATATCCCCAAAATGAATTGGTGGGATAATGAGAAGAATTATTTGGTGAGCCTCATTTAAATGGGTTTTGGTGTATTCCGACCCATCAGTTTTAAACTGTCTTCTAAAATTTATTGATTGTATGGGTATCAGGATGCCTGAGATCATGACATCTAAAAATTAATAATTTCCTTCATTTAGAAATTAGTTGTTAATTTTAATGATATTTTTGAAATGATATTATTTACATATATTATATTTAAAATATTTTTAAGATGTATTTCAATGATTTAATCAGTACCAATTTAACAATTTGACATTATTTACATCATTTGTAGATTTTTGGTGAATTTTGGGATAAAATATAGTAATTGATTAATTTTTGATTTTGGACATTTTTCGATAAATTTTTTATTAGGATCATAACATGTCAAATGGTTATCCAAATGGTGTTATTCTTATTTTTATGGATTTCCTTTTTTGTGGGATTTAACTTTTTCTTCTAGACCTGGATCTCATTCAAACATCAATAGGATTAAACAGATCAATCAAGTTGAAAAATATTATAGCCAATAGAATGCAACCCACCTCAGTAATTTAGGCATATCTCTGACTAAAAACCATTAAATGATGTTATATATTTGGTACATGAAATTGGACCATAAGGAACATGTTCGAAAAAGATTTATTAAAGAAATTTTCTCATTGAGGGGGCTATTGAATGCTCCAAAGTGTTAGACGATGAAGGGTATCTTCCTTCAGAAAACGTATGATTTATGTAATTCTAGAATAACATGTTTTTAACATTTCCAAATTCATTAAACTTTTTACTTTAGATAGAATACTCAATTTTTAAAAATTTTAATAACAAAAATTTTTAATTTCTGTTTGTCTGGTAGGAAAAAATGGTAAAAATTTTATATGGATAGATCCTAGAGGATAAATTTTCTTATTTTTTCCTTTATTTATTCTTATTAGTTCTTTAATGTCTTCTTCATCCCTCTTATTAATGGATATCCTAACCATAAATGTGTAATATTATGATAGATTTGGGAATGGGATTTTTTTTCATCTTTGTAATGCTTGAGTTCCTGAACATCAATGTATACATTAATTTCTCTCTTCTGCGAAGTTATTATCAATATTCTAATAGTATTTTTTATTATCGAGTATGGTCATATTTTGTTTTAGATTTTGAAACATACATTGCTTTAGTAAATGATAATTTTATCCCTCAGATATGTTATGGTTTATACATGATGTAGTACATCAGGTCTTAGTGGTGAAGTGATTGATGATTTTCAGTATTTATGGGAGGGGTAGTGGATATTCTTGATTGTTTGGGATAGAAAAGACTAATCCGATAATTGACTAAGTAAAATGATGGTATTCACAAAAAAACCATCTCATACAAGAAGAAAATTAAACTCAGATAAGATCTTGGTAAGGTTTAATCTCACCGTCACCATTTGACCAAGGGAGTGAGATGAACAATTTTGGAATCTCTTTTTAATCATATTAACAAAAGAGGGTTGGATAAATTAGAACTAGTATAGAATAAAATATGGAAAACCAACCCCAAACTAATCAATCAAATCATATCACTATTTGAAATCACTTTCTTTGTTAACTGTTTTAGTCAATATATTAATTTATTTCCCTTGTTTAATTTATTTCATCTAGTTTCAAAATAAAACAATTTCAAAAATAGACAACATTTTCCTCTAATTAAAGTCAGAACCATGATTTTTGTGCACTCCTCTCTTGTGAAAAACTATGTTGACCACTATGCATCATTTTAACTTATTAAATGATTTATTATTTCACACCCCATGCTAGGAACATGTCAAAAATAGCATCACTTCTAGGGAAGTGGTACTAATAATCAAATCTTCAAAAATCATGACTAGAAGAACTAACACTGAACCTTCCCCCTAGATCCTAAAACTGTGATAACCTTGTTTAATGCACTTAGAATCCTTATTTATAAATACTAATTTACCTATATTTTTCTTGAAAACTAGATTGAAACTTCAAGTGTTCAATCTAATCCTTTCATCATGGCTAGTAATCATAACCAAAACCTTAGAGGCCTCAACAAACCACAATTCCTTAATCAAACCAGTCAACATTCCATGCCCGAGTTACAAAATGATCTTGATCTAAAACTAACATTATCCCATTGATTCCGAAATTTCATGTCCTAATTGGGGAAGACCCAAACAAACATATAAAATACTTCACAATTTCCTTCTCTACTTTCATATCCAATGGAGTTGCTGAGGAGTATGTAATGTTTAAGGGAGAAACCTAAGCGTGGTTTTATGGCCTCCAACTGAGATATTTTCATGACTGGAATGACTTACTTAGATTCTTCACGAAAATATTCATTCCCACATTCATAATAATATCCATTAGAAAGAAAATATATTCCATCATACAATCATCTATAGAAACCCTTTATGAGTGTTGGTAGAGATTTAAGAAGATATGTACCAGCTCCCACATCATGAAAATGAGGATAATAACTTCCTTGTCTTATTTTATCAAGGATTAGAAGAAAATTATTTAAACTTTTGGGATGCATCATCTAGATTTTCATTTATTGAGAAGTCACCAAATGAATCCAGTGGATTGATTGAGAATATTTCTCAAAACCTTTAAGAGGTTGGTACAAGAGGTACTATAACAAGACATATTCATGAGGTAAAAAATTCTCTTCAATAACCCTTTTTAGAAATTTTGATTGAATAGATAACTAGTTTTTTATGATATATGGCCCTAAAACAAATGGGTGAACAACAAGAACTAGCTAAGGTATGTGATTGATTCTCATCACGTAATCTTTTCACTGACTTGTGTGATGATCTATAGGGAATGGAATGTTGTGAAACTTGCTTTCATCCAAGTCAATTACAAGAAAATGTCGGATGGAGATAGCCTAACCATGTAAAATATTGATTTTTATGTCCAAAAAATCAAACTAGACTCTCATACCAAAACAAATTCTAAAACCAACCCCCATTCCATAAAAAATTCTGAAACACACCACCATTTCAAAAAAAATATTATAACCATATAGCTGAAAAAAACACCTACCTTCTATAAAACCTATGATAAACCATCCACTATCACACAACATCTTGTGAAATAGCTATGATCCAATATTGAGGGCATATAAGATAATTCTGATAAGATGGAAAACATGTTAGGAATTCTTGTGGAAATACTATCCAAATGTATAGGCAAACTACCATCCCAAATGGTTCCAATCCCAAAAGAGATTGTATGTTTGATAACAGTAGAAAGTGGAAAATAACTCTCACCACCATCCACTATTGAACCTGAAACAAGATCACCTATGCTGAGGGAGAATGGACTTGGGATTTCTAAAAATTCTATGAAAATATAGCAAAAAGAAGAAACTAATGAGTATGTGGAGAAGGATAAGACAATAAGAAAGATAGAGAAAATTATAAATAAAAAATGATGAAAAATGACTTATCTGCACCTTTCCCATCTTGGATGATTATATCAATGATATTTCTGGAAGAAGTGCTTTAAAAAGAAATTTAGGACACCTTTTATAAAGTGGAAATTAATATCCCCTACTTAAATAAATCAAAAAAATATAAGGTATTATAAATATTTAAAGTATAATTTCACGAAGAAGTGTTTACTTCAAGGGAATGAGTGGATAAAATTGGAAAGAAGTGTATCGACCCTTATCACACCATGTTTTCCAATCAAGTTTCATAATCCACAGATGTTTTTCATTCCATGGACCATTGACACTTTAAATGTTCTTAATGTTTTGGGTGATCTATGTGCTTAAATTAATGTATTTTTTCACTCAGTGTACACTTATTTACAGATCAGGTACTTAAATGCTACATGATTAGTGTTCCATCTGGAAAATAGATCTATAGTTTTTTCTATAAGATGTTATGGAGGATTTCCTTATGGAATTCAGAGATATCTTATCCCTATATGAATTTTATGTTCCAAAAATGTAAGAATATAGGATTCCATTACACACCAAAAATAATTTTTGGTCTAATTTTATTAAATAAATCAAAAACCATCATCAATGTCCATGAAGGGATAGTCACCGAGGATTTTTTCGAAAGCACTAGCCACTTCAATATTTTTGACTCCATGAGGCACCCATCAAAGGATCACTCACTATTTTCACCCTCCCATAAATATTTTATTGAAATAATTAAATAACTAGGTATTTTCCCTGAATTCTTATCCTTATGAGATAATTATTCCATTAAAAATATCACTACACATGAGAAATCTCAAAATAATGAATGTTTTAATATCATGTGGGAACAAGAGGTAGAATATGATTCCTTTGAGAATCTTTTAAATGATTAAGAAGATTATATGATTTCTTATGTGCAGGTGGTCCAAAAATTGGAAGATGGTATCCTTAATTTAATTTTAACCCTTGAGTAGCCCCAGATATTGATTTAAAACCACTCCCCGCTCATTTTAAATATATGTTTCACATAATGGGAGATAAATTACCAGTGATAATTGCTAATAATCTATCTAAAACACAATAAAAACCTTTTATTGAGATTTTTAGAGATAATGTCAAACAAATAGGGGGGGTATAAGTGATAACCAAGGAATAAATCCAAAATTATTCTCTAATATAAATATTATTGAGGAAGATTCCAAACCCATTTGAAAACCCCAAAGGAGGATGAATCCCACATTGATGGAGGTTTTAAAGAAAGGATCAAGAAAAACATGGAATATGGGGTCATCTATCCCATTTTATATTCAAAATGGGTTAGCCCCATTCATGTAGTTCTAAAAAATGGCCTAACTACTATAAGGAATGAAAAGAATGAATTAATCTCTATGAAAATTCAAAAAAGCTTGTGAGTGTACATAGATTTTTGGAAGTTGATTCTGGTCACTAAAAAAGATCATTTACTCATCCCCATTATAGATTACATGTTAGAGAAATTTTCAGTGAGAACTCGTTATTTCATTTTGGATGGATTTTTAGGTTGTTCCTAGATACCTATTTCTCTTGGGGATCAAGAGAAGACATCCTTTACTTGTTACTTCATCAGTTTTCATATAAAATGATGCTATTTTTATTTTTTAATTATTTAAGTACATTTTATAGGTGCATGGTAATTATAGTTTCTAATCACATTAAAGATTTATTATAGTTTTTATTAGTTGATTTTATATTTTTTGGAAATTATTTTTAACAATTTTTGAAAATTCAGTAAAAAGTTTTGAAAACCTACATTAAAAGAATCAATTTTTTAATTTTCAAAAAAACATTCTTTCATGGTTGAGTGATGAATTTCCTTTATGAATTTAATTTCATTAAAAAGGAATTTAAGTGGATAAATCAAAAATCAAAGTGATAAATTAATTTCATTACCAAACTTGTATGAAACATGCAAGACCGTTTTTATTAAATTCATGATTCTATAGGAGGCTTATCAGATATTTGAGTAAGAATGTTCTCTCCATATTATTATTATGCGATGTTTATTTTTATTTCAATGGTGTGTATAGGGAATAATTTTATGAGTTGAATATAATATTTATTACACCATCAATGATTTTTCCACCAAATTGGGAACTAGCATTAAATATACTTTGTGAAGATTCTAACCAAGTTGTTGTATCAGTCCTTTATTAGTGAATTGAGGGTAGGACATAAGTCATTACCTATACCAAAATAAACTTATATGTATCCCAACTCAATTATATAGCGACAAAAAAATAGTTTTAGCATTTTTCTTTTCTTTTGAAAGATTTAGATAATATCTTCTTGGAACTAAATTCACTATGTTTTCTGGACATGTAGATCTTAGGTACTTAATAAAGATGGATGATTCTAGACCAAGTCTAGTGAGATGGATGTTACTACAAAAAGAGATCAAAATATAAATCAAAGAAAATAAGGGATAAAATGACCAAGTGTTTGATCACTTAATTAGACTTCCCAACACAGTTGAACTTAAAATCTAAGACAACCAACAACTTAATAATCAACTTCCATGAGAGAAGTTGTACTGGATTGAAAAAGAAGTACATTGGTTTACTGACATGGTAAATTATCTGGTAGTATATCAGGTCTCTTATCATTTAAATTCCCACAAAATTGAAAAAATTATATCTGAATCGATATATTTCAATTGGGATGATTCATTTCGCTCGAATATTATCAATGATCAAGTGATAAGAATATGTTTTCCTAAAAGTAAAATAAAATTTGTCTTTGAGTTTTTCTAAAAATTATCATGTGGAGGACACATTGGAACTCAAAATATATTATGGAAGGTTTTATAATATGAAATATATTATCCAATAATATTTAAATATGCTAATGAACTTTTCAAAAGGTGTAAAAAATTTCAGTTTTCTTGGAATACTTCAAAGAGACAAAAAAATTCCTCAAAATCCATTTAATTTTTATGATATTTTTTATGTTTAGGATATATATTTTATTTCCCCTTGCCTAATGTCATTTAGAAATTATTATATCTTAATTAATGTTGTTTATGTTTTAAAATGGGTGGAGCAAAACACCACTAGGACTGACGATGCAAAATTTGTTTGTGATTTTTTCAGTAATAACTTATTTTTTAGGTTTTGATTTTCTAGATCCATCATCAGTGATCAATGGAAACAATTTTCCAATAGGATAAAAAAGGATTTACTAAAAAATTCTATGGTGTATCACAAAACATCAATACCCAACCATCTATAGAATAATGATCAAGATGAAGTGCCTAATAGGGAAATCAAATAATTTTTTCAAAATACTGTTAAACTGAATAGGAATTATTGGATCCAAAGGTTATAAGACACATTAGGGTCTTCTAGGATAACCTATAAAACCCCGATAAGAATGTGTCCATGTAGGTTTATTTATGGAAAAAACTATCAAATACCTATGGAATTGGAGCATATGTCATATTGGGTTGTAATAATGATGGATTTGGATCTTGAAATCACGAGAAAAGAGAGAAAATTACAGTTGTAGGAGATGAATGAAACTAGTAGGGAAAATTTTAAAAATTCTAGGATTTTGAAAGATAGAAAAAATTGGATCATGGAAATATTATCTAATCAAAATAATTATATCCTATAGATATTGTGTTGTTATTTAACTCGTGACTCAATATGATTTCGGGTAAGATTCATTTCATATGTGAATTTCAATTTATAGTTAGTCATGTATATCCTTTCGGTGATGTTCAGATTATGAAGTATGGAGAGAATGATCCATTAAATTATAATGGACAAAGGTTGATGAAATTCCAAGGGACCTTGATAACAAATATAGTGGTGTAGATCACACTTCCCCGACCTATTTACTAATAAAATCAATTTCATTGTAACTGCCTTTAACACTTTCTTTCTTGATTTGATTAAATTAAAAAAACATTACAGGTTTAAATATAAATAAATTCATTGAGGATGGTATATTATTTATGTGTGGTTTGGGGATCCTTTTTATTTTTGGATTTTAAATTTTTATATTTAAATGAAAATTGAGTTGTCCAAATTTTTGTGTGTTTTTTTCAAATTTTTTGTGTTTTTGAAACTTATGACCTCAAATGATTATATTTTCCTTTTTGGAAACCTATTTAAATTTGTAAAAAAAATTATTACTTAAAACTAATCTTTATTGAATGCTAAAAATGTATTTGTATCAAGTTAAAATATTTGTTGATTTCATGATAAGTCCCCTGATTTTTAAATCCCATGAAACATATCTCTATTATTATCTTTAAAATAACATCCCCATGATGCTACTGAACCCTTTTTCATTTTATTAAAATTTACCTCATTTATTTATATAACCAATCCATTCTATATTTAATAATAATTTTATTTATTTTTATCAAAACATAATATTTTGAGGTAATTGTGTTATAATGATTGAGGAATTTCTTTAGTTTTAAAGCCCCCATTTTCAAGAGAATACATTGTATTCTAGCCTTCCTTTTATATTTACTCTTGTATCCCTTATAATACATGAACATAATTTTAGTATATCCACATTGCAAGCCAATTTCTGTTTTTTCCAATCATCTCTTGATGTGAAATTGCATGATCTAGTTGAACTTAATTTTTGGGGTTTTTTGTTTTTTGTTGTGGTAAATCATTTAGTGATACATTGGTTAGAGAATAAAATTATTAAGAGATTATTTTTCTTCTAAAAATTCATTATATTTAAATTTTCCCATTTCTTGTATTTCATGATAAAATATGTTATTCCTTTCTAGAGCTTCCAAAGGAGAAATAAATTTTTTCTAATCTGTAGTTTTCAAGAAACAAAAAGAGAAGAGAAATGTTCTTTTTTCTAAAATTTTGATGTTGTGGTATGTCCATGATATTTTAAAAGATTATTATTGTTTATTTTCTTCTAAGGGGTGTTATGAGTATACTATAGTTCAGTAATGATTAGAATCAATCATTTTTTCTTCAAAAACTGACAAGACCTCTTTATTCTGCGTCAAAATATTTGACATATATATCATACCAACAAAAATCCACTGAATAAACCTAAAACTTACATATGGTAAACACAATTCCTTGACTCACATAGAGTAGAGATGTTCAAATTTTTCAAGAATATAGTGACTCTTTCTGGTTTTGGATGAGAAAATCCATGTTAAAAATAAACATTTGAGAGATGAGAAAAAATACATGTGAGGTAGGTGATCAATGTGCACGAAAAGAGAAATAAATAGGAAATATATTTAATGATCTTAATGGATAACATGAAATAATTTTATTCAAGGAGACATGATATCTTTGGTTTCTGATTTTCAAATTGGTGGATCTCATGGGTATGTGTTTTGAATTTTCTTGGATTTGATTTTGATGCTTACTTGTATAGGTTTATAGGTTCTAAGTGTGGAGTAATTGATAGAGTTAGTATTTATATTATTTTTAATGTGTATATCAATAATTTAGTCACTAATAATTTAACAATTTTATCTTATTTATATAAATTTTTTAAAACTTTTTTGAATTTTGTGGTAAAATATAAAAATTGATTAATTATGTAATTTTAATAATTTTCTATCACTACTATTTTTCAAAAAAAATATTTTTTTAATATTGATCTAAATGGAGTGATTATTAAATCTAGGATTCATTTGTTCGTGGGATTCAATTTATTCATCATAACCTAGAGCTCATTTGAACTTCCAACAGCCTAAGCAAATCAATTATGTTGAAAAATATTTTTGGCTAGTAGAATGGACCTCGCGTCAGTAAATGAGTTATATCACTACCTATGAACCTCAAAATTATGTTATTATAGTTATAAATGAAATATAAATTCTGGTTTCATCTTAATATTAACTTTTATATTGAAATTGGCTCATTAATATTTCCATTGAACATGCCAAAGTAGACGAAGATGGTGGGTTTCTTCATAAAGAAAAAGAGTGGTTAATTCATTCTGGTAAATGTTTTTTAAACATTTTCAAATGCATTGAAATTTTTAGGTTCAACCTAAAAATAAATTTATAACAACTTTTATTATGAAAACATGGTGATTTCTTGCTCACTAGTGGGAATAAATGGTGAAAACTTTCAGTGGATAGATTCAAGAAGATACATTTTATTATTTTCTTTTCCCCTCTTTTGTTCTTCCTATTTTTGTAATGAGTTATTTTTTTCCCATCTTTCATGAATACCCTTGAAATATTGGATTATTATTTTTAGTTATTTGGAAAAAGGATATTGTAACACCCTAGGTAAATAAATAATATGACATATTTATATTTATCCATATTTGTGAATAAAATATTAATATTACTTTAAAGAAAATGCTATACTCGATGGCGTACCCAATAAGAAACAACGAGTTTCTTGGGAATCTTATGTTGCACTCTAATAATAAAATTATATTATTTTAAATTGTAGGTAACTCCTAGCAGTTGTAATGGAGGGAATGAATAGAACTAACTAAAAACTGATTATATATGTTTTTAAAATATTTTTACTATTTACAATAAATTTTAGAGGATTAAAAATGCAAATGAATCCAGTTTTTAACCGTAAACATTCTAATATTCTTTAAAAGGTCGTTTAACCGCCTTTTAATGGAAAACCCCTTTTAAATACTCATTTTAAAAATTTTATATCTCTATTTTTCAAAATAAACATATTATTTATGATTGGGACATTGAAATTTACATTGGGTTAATTTTTGGTATTTTTCTGACAATGTTCATTTTTCAATGAATAGTGAAAAATACTGCATTTTACATTAAAACTTCTTTTTCGTATAATTTAATTATATGGTTATATTATCTTCTTAATTTGTTTTAAAGTGTAATTAGAAAATATTTTTACCATGTAATTCAATTATGGTCATTGGGATTAATTTCACTTTGGAATTAGGAATAAACAAGTGCCAAACTTTTCATAAATATTGTTTCTAAAAAACCCGCTATTTTTTTGACAACGGGAAGTTTTTTTAAATTAATTATTGCAATTTATGTGTTTATAATTTGGTAAAATGAATTACATATTTGGAATCATAAGGTCAAAATTATGAATACTAGGATGTTTTTATAAGAATGATTTGAGCTACACTTACACACACCTACATCTAATGGTTAAAGAACATACTGTTTCTGTGGATGGTGAATTTCTGCCTCACAAAATGATGATTGTTCAACACTCATATAACACCTTCAAAGGAGGCCATTATGATTTCACTATAGTTATATAGGATATATAATATGTTTATGTTTTACCTAAGCTTCTGTATTTTTCATTTATGGCATAACTTTATGGTTTCCATTATGGGTAAACACGGTATTTTCATTTTAGGAAGTGCGGACTACCGCCCCCTCGAAGTTATTTGAATGGTTAATGCCCTATGTGGGATGTATAAAGGATGGAGTAAATGGTATTATAAATTATATTGTACTGAAATTATAGTATAACTTTATATAATTATAATGTCATTCCATTAAATATGAAATAGAAATGAAAGTAGCGTTCATGCGTACATACGGCTTACCGTCTCCATGAACGGTACATTTCATTTCTTATCTCAAAATGTTATGTACTATTATAAGTACATATATATAATGGATATATATGTAATATATTACATATAAATGATGGATATAATTCTGGAATTATAACATATATATATCTCTCATTTTGTTTTAATTCCATTAATATGACAAAAAATGAAAGTAGCGTTCATTCGTACATACTGCCTACCGTCTCCATGAACGGTGCTTTTATTTTTTATCTCCAAATGATATGTAATAGTATAAAATTAATATATACTGGATATATATGATATTTAAAACATAAATAATATTCTGGAGATGATGTACCTATAACTACATGGAGAATTCTTTTCCAACAAGTTCAATTTTTACTCATGTACTGAACATCGACAAAAATGTCTGATACGAACTCACTTTATTAACCAATTATTATAACATTATAATATGTGATATGAACTGAATAATAATATTTAAAGGATTTCATTAATCAATTATAAATTGACTAAATTTTATTATTCAGGAGATTAAAGAACGATCGAGTCATGTCAGACACGAGGTAAGGGATCCTACTCCTC
This sequence comes from Viscum album, assembly GCA_963277665.1. Taxonomy (NCBI): domain Eukaryota; kingdom Viridiplantae; phylum Streptophyta; class Magnoliopsida; order Santalales; family Viscaceae; genus Viscum; species Viscum album. Next base: position 849,472,059 of record OY728119.1, on the reverse strand, counting down.
TCTTTCTTTTCAAGTACACTATTTTATGTCATTCCTTCAAAGATCATCTTTATTGTGATTGGGATATTATTTTATATTACTATTACTGTAATGTTTATGTTCATATGATTAGAGACCCTATTCTCTATTATCAATCCATTTTGGAAGTTTTGAGTGGCGCCGTTAGGCTGCCGAATTTTCGTAAGAGATCCAACCTCTCTCTTTCTTTTTAAGTACTCTCCTTTATGTCACTTATTTTAAGCTCCTCTTTGTTATGTTGGGGGATGTTATTTTGTATTCCACTTTTTGTAAACTTTATGTTGATATTATTAGAGACCCTATTTTTTCTCATCAATCCATTTTGGAAGTTTTAACTGGCGCTGTTAGGCTGCTAAGTTTTCGTAAGGGATTTTCCATCTCACTTTTATTCTCGTGAGATTTATGCTACATTTTCCACAATTTCCTATTAGTGGTGTATGTACTTCCCATTATTGTACACTTTTTATAGTATAATTTAATTTATGGGTATTCACATCTTCATTGTATGACCCTTCTTCCATGGGGTGTACGTTTCGAAAGTTACCCAACTCGGTAAGGGGACCTTTCACCCTCCTTTTTTTTAAAGACCTCTTTTGTTATGTCTTTTAATTCACATACTATTATGTTATGATATTTTCTTCTATATCCTTATTTATGTAAATTTTATGTCCAAGTGATGAGATCCCCTTTAGCTCTCTCATCAACCCTTTTTGTAAAATTTTATGTGACGCTGATAGGCTGTCGAGTTTTACCAAGGGAACTTCTTAACCCAATTTCGATTTCTTTGGGTTCAACATGCAGTTATTGAATATGTCATCCTTTGAATATGTGTGAATAACCTTTGATTGTTTTACACTTAATATCCACTTATATTGTGTGTATTTATATTTTTCACACATAATTATGTGATTTATTTATCCTTAATTTAAGGATACCTTCTTTATAATGAATTTCATCTCATTTTACATTTCTTTTGAGACTTCATTGTTGTTATGCACCAATTCACTCTTATATGGTGTGTATATTGTCCTTTGACATATTATATCAGGAATCCCTTTATTCTCATGATATTATAAAGTTTGGATTAAATTTTATTCTGCTATTATTTGTATTCAAGAGTCTCTCATTTTGTTAAAAACTATTTAACAAAAATATCATTTTAAATGTTTTAAAGATTTATTATTCTAAATCTTTATCTTTAATGTCCATGTTTTCGAAATCGTTTTCATTATTTATTTATATGGACATTAATGTTTTAAAATTATAATTCTATTAAAAGCTTCAAAGTGGTATGGGACACTTTGATTCAAAAATCTCTTTTAAATGGTTTTTTGAAAATGGATTGATTAATTCAATATCTGGGAATTTCTTATTGTGATTTCAAATGAAATTTTGTTATTGAAATGTTTATATTTTCTATATTTTATGTGTAATGATGGTACTTGGACATTTTACGGGTGGTTACGTGATAAACTATATGACGGGTGGTGCCGTGAATACCAGGATGAGTGGTTATGTTATAACCTCCAATGCATTGGGTATGGAAGTCGACCGTATGGCTATTCCATTAAGTATGTTTGGAAGTCGTCCGTATGGATATTCCATTAAGTATGTGAGAAAGTAAACCGTATGGTTATTCCACTTAAGTATGTTTATGTCCCAAGTTACCTTTATATGTTATGTGATCTTTATATGGGTTTTATGGTATTCTTTTGGTTACAAAAGGGTATGTAAAGAACTTTTATTTAGTGAAGAGTTTTTACTACTTCTAAAAGGTGAAAAGTATTACTTTGATAAAGTATACATGGTTTATTTGTTGTTTTCAAAAACTAATAGTTTTCATTCTTTGTGTATCCCGTACTGGGCTTTTTATGCTCACCCAAAGTTTTTTTTTAAATGTTTTTCACAGGACCTAATGTGGAATAGGGTCAAGGGTGGGATCAAGGGAAAGTCATGCTATATAAAACATGGAACAAGACATGTTTATTTTTAAGAGTTTTTTTTTATTCTATGGAAACTCAGTAAAAGTGTCTACTTTGTAATCTTTTGAGATGTAACAGTTATGTTCTAATTCTATAAAACTCTAAACCTGAAAAGATACTCAATGTGAATTATTCATTTAATTCAATATTAAGTAAGGTTTAAGGTCAGGGCCTTATAGATATTTTATATATTTTAAATTATTGGGTTCTTTAACATCCTGGTCTAAATATTTTCACTCTTCTATGAAGTTGATTTTAATATTATAATGGTTGTTTTTTCATTAAGTATGATTGTATCAAGTTTTAGATTCTATTATTGATATATATTTGTTCAGTGGTCATTTTTTCTATCGTTTATATCCAAGTTTATATATTATGGAATAGATAATGGCTTAGTGGTGAAGTATTTATCGATCGTCAGTACATGTTGGAGGAGTAACAGATATTCTTGATTGTTTGTGAAAAACAAGACTTGATTAGGTATTTCCTATGACAAATAATGGTATTATATGAAAATATATTTCACATATCCAATATATTAGACTAATCTATGATCTTGGAAAGGTTTACACTCACCACCAACATTTGACCAAGTGAGTGATCATAAGCGATTGTGGAATCTCACTTTAATCAACATAGCAGAATATGATTAAATAATTTGGAACTAGGGTGTCATAAAAATGGAAAACATGACCCCAAACCAATCACCAAACTCATATAACTATTTTTAGAAACTTTATTGGTCAATTATTTACATTATTTTTCTTAATTTCCTTCTCTTGTTAATATATTCTATTTGTTTTCAAAAACAAACAATTTCAAAAACAACCACTTCTTCCTCTAATTCAAAGTGAAAAATATGGTTGTTGTATAATCCTCTCAAGATAAAACCTAAGTTGACCACTAAAATGCACTTTAAATTAGGAAATAATTTTTCCTACCACACCTCACAACTTCCATGTGTCAATTTTCTCTGGATAAATTTCATTCTATGTTTATTGATTAAATGGATTATTTTTTAGTTATTTAACTTTCTATATTGATTATGATTTATCTAATCATGATGTCTAAGTTATTGATTAAGTGGAATATTTATTTAGATATTTATATTTCCATATTTATTATGCTTAATTTATTATGATCTCTTTATTTATGATAGATTCCACTATACATAACCCTTATTGACCATTTGAGGTCACCCTTATTTTTTTCCATTCCCAGAAATCCAGAGAGTGTACTATAGAAGATATGTAAGTATATTCTATAGGGAATAATGATATTCTCAAAAAGAATATATTGTAATTTATATATTCAAATGTAATATGGGAATCATTTATGTATCTAGTTTACCTTGACTATTAAAATATTCAGTCCATTAGGATGTAATCACTTGTATCTATTGCCAATGTAATAAATTAGATACCAGCTCTGAGTTACTAGGGTCAGGTTATTTACAGTTGGTATCAGATCATGTTTACTAGAAACCTTTGGAAATATATTTATGAAAACATATATTAGATAATGAAACCTTATAGTAGACTTTGAGGATAATTATATAGCAATATCCAAATGTTTTGGCGAGGTAGATATTATATGCTTTTCCCTTGAGATATATCCTTTTCTGGATATTACAAGTAGACGTGGTTCTAGCATAGGCGTACATAGGGATAATAAATCATAAAAATGTGTTATGGGATTGAATTGAGTGTTACCTACTACACAAAAAAATGACCTTACTGTGCACCTATTTTGACACCCTAAGGGTATAATAATTGGATAATTCACATTTTCCTTACCAACCATGATGAAGGATTTGAGTAGATGATGACAATTAATGACTTATGTTAAACATAGGGTATATTATATTTAAAATAAGGTATCAAGATTTACACATCCTATATATAATTATATAGTTTCCCTACTATTATTATTTTTCCTTATACTATGTATTTTGGTTTTAGTTTATAGTCAGAACCAGAAAGAATTATGTTAACATTGAACATGAAGGACAATGTGGTGACTATAAGAAACCAAATATGATTATAACATTGGTGAAATATATCATTATTATTCATAATAATTTATTCAAAAATATTATTAAAAACCTTTACATTAATCAACTCTTTGACCCGCTAATTTAGAGAATAGTGGAGTTTGCTAAGAGCTCGATTGGTGGATTCCATAGAGGAAAGAATGGTTAGTTTCCTTAATGTCATAAATATGGAAAGAGACACCTAAGAAAAGTGACTCAATGTAATGGTAAAAATTTTTATGTGTGGAAAATAATTTCATAGAGAAATAAATTTAAAATTAAAAAATGAAGTGTATGGTGGATGGAGATAAATTACACCATAAATATCCATTTATAGTTTTATTTCTTAAATTTGGGAAACTTTTTCATTATCTGAGTCAATTCCATCCTCTAATGTTTAAACCCTATATCAAGTAAGGACTAATGTTGAAATATAATGGATGAATTATTTATGTATTAGGATTAAAGAAATAAATTTTAGTATTATTTTTACCAATGGTATTTTAATTATTAAAATCATTAAATATCTAAGGATTGTTTAAAATTTTATAAGAATATATGTCTTTATTAACTTAAGAGTTGTGGATACCATCATGGTTTTTTGAGTTTATGGTTTATCATAAGTTCAAAGACTTAAAAACTGTCTTCAAAATTTGTGTGGTAGGAATATATTATGATTAGGGATATTTTTGGAAAACATTTAGGGTAATAAAACCCATTGGTTTAGTATGTGAAAAATGTTATTTGAGGAATAATGCCTTTATATCTTTTGGAAGTAATTTTAAATTTATTTGTAACCTTAAATATTTATCTTATATTTAATGTTGAAGTAATTATGATTTATAACAATTTGGTAATGTTATATGATTTATATTAATATTTTTTCTGTAAAAAGGATAACTTATATGAAGGGTGACTACTCATTACATCCAGTGAAGTTCATAGAGCCTGAAACCAAAACTAAAGGATGATAATGTTTTACAACCTATATTTATCCTACATGATGTTCTTGTTAATATGTTAATGTTTTTACATAAAAATTTTAATGAATAAATATTAATGATGAACCAGTGGGGTTTTGTTGAGGTTTAGAGATTAATGCATTATATTGTATATCTTGTTCTAACCATATAGGTTTTGGAAAATATTCACAAATAGGTGGAAAGAATCATCACCCTTTTATCGATATTATGATCTATAAAAATATAATTTTTGTTCTTTATGAAGAAAAATTCATTTTTGATATTCATTTATTAGAGTAAGAGATGAAGTTTAAATTGATCGATGCATAAACAAATGATGAAATTTTTCTTATGAAATAGAAACATATCAAATAAGTAAGTATATTTTTTTATATTCATAGATATTAAAATAATTCATCTACTTTATGAAAAGGATCTTGAAACAAAAATGTTATGTTATCACTTTTAAATAGGATGAATCAATGGTTATTGAACTCATTAAAGATTTATGGTTTTTTTATTTTTAGTTTTCTCTTTAACACCCACCTTTATTGATCAACGAACAATACCACCCTCCATCATTATTTATGAATTATGTTTTTACTCTATGTATATATTTTCACTTACAACCTATGTTATCATACTTGGAAACCAAGTTATTTGTTATTCCAAATATCCTTTCATATTTATCTTAACTTCTTTTATGAGTAAATTATATTAACCCTTTTTATTATTATGGTTTTCAACAAATCAATTTAAAATTTTAAACCATTTATTTATAAGTCAAATTTCAAATTTGGGGTATGTAGTTTATTAGAGGTGTGGAAAATGTAACAACCTAAGATTTTAAAGGAGGTACATCATGTTAAATAGAATATATGACACAAAAACCCCAATATTAGAATATAAATTAACAACCCTAGACTTTATGATAAATTTATTTTAAAATAAATTAAATCTCATTGATAGCTTGAGATGCACGTAATACTAGATTTTAACAAAACACAATACTCTATTAAAATATTATTAAATAGAATGTGACCATTATAACCTAGATGTTAAGTTGGAAGGCATGAATATTAATAATAAAAATTTAAAATATATCATTTAAGAATTTTCAATGGATTTTTATTTGTTAAAAATAAAAATTTAAAACATTTGAAAGAAGAAGCAATGTTTACGGAAAAACTATATTTTTCAAAAAAAAATCAGTTTCATCTCATTTTGAACACATATTTTAAAATTAATTTTTTTTTTATAAACATGATTTGAAAAAATTAACATAATTTTTGAAATCAATATGTCAAAGTTATCTTAGGGTTAATTTTTGGGTTTTTCTATAAAGTTTCATTTTTTGATGAATCATGAAAAATACTATTTTTTGTTAAAAACTACCCTTTCATTTAAATCATTTATACGTATCATTTTCTTAAAAAATTGTTTTAAAAGGGAGATTATTTTAATTAAATTAAATTTAATCCAATATATTTTGTTTTAATCAATAGTATGATCAATTTTTATATTAAAACATTTTATAATTTTGAATGTTTATCTTCAGAAAAATCATTTTTTTCTGAAAAGTATGCAGGGTTAATTTTAAAATTGAATTATACCACTTTTATGAATTTAATAAATAAAAATGTATTAAATATTTTAAATAATTATAATTTATATTATATAATAATGTAAAATTAATATTTTACCCTAATGAATAGTGAAAACTTTAAAAACTAATTATCACAATTAAGGTAAAAACGAATTTTCTAGAAGGTAAATAAAGAAGATAATGGTTAAAAATATCAAAAAAACTCGTCTAAAATCCATTTTATGGATCTATTTAGAACACATACCCACTAAGGTTAAATATTGGTCTATTTTAGAGACTTTTGGAATGTAAAAAATGTGGGTAGACTTTATTCTTTTCAAACATTTCAAGTGTGTTCTCTCCCCCACTTATAAAAGACTTCTCCCTCTATTCACTTATTCACACCACTAAATCAATTATTATTGAATAAAAACTACCTAAATATCCTTAAAGAATATTTATAAACATGATATATATTTTTTTCCCCAAAATACCATCCCTATGGTCTTAAGAGGATAACCAAAGGAGGTTTCTCTACGAGAAGGTTATTGTCTTATCAAATATCTTCCATTTTATTTCTTCTTTTTTTGGATTAAAATTATGAATAAACACTTACAATATAACAACACCAGTATATTCCATAAAATTATATGTTATTATGTTTATGGAACAATATTTATCCATTTACTCCTCTTTCAAATGGGAAATGAAATCGTCGATCGTGTGTGTACGCAGGACTACCGACTCACAAACCAATGTAAATCATTTTCCCATAAAAACATATGAAGATTTTTTATAATGACATATTTAATTTATTTTTACAATATTTATGATATTATTATACTTATATAATAATATTATTATATATAACATATTACTTTCCATTCTGTTTAAAATACGATAACGTCGCTCGTGTGTGCTGCAGACCACAGCATTATGAAGCGTTGTGACTCATTTTTCACTTACACTTAAAATGAAAAGTAATAAGGATAAATTTAATTAATATATGTTATATTTATGAAATGATATTTATTCTAAAACATTAATATATCACCCAATTCCTTACCATTTCACTCATTATTGGAATAATATCGTTGATCATACATATATATGACCTACCGTCTCCATAAAGCAATGTGTTCCATTTTCCTTGTAAAACCATCAATAATGATTATAAAAATGTATCTAAAAATTAAATATTATATTTATAACATTAATATAATTTAATATATTATTGATCAATACTTATACACAAGAACCGTAACTTTCGTAATAAAACATGCATGAGAAAAAAGCTTAATTAACACACCAAATAATAAAAATAATGAAATATTGTTAACAAAAGGAGAGTAAAATGTTATAAGATGATCGTATATGATATTATAAATAATAATATAGTTATATGATCAATTAATAACATGTTTAAAACCATTATTCATGAGGTTAAATCATGTTTAACCAAAAGGAAGTGTGAGGTAATGGATTTTGTGTCAATTTCCTTTCATTGAGGCATATTGTAATGTTATGAACCAAATTTATATTTTATGGTGTATATACTACCCATTTTAAGTATAATATAATTATTCCAATACTTATTTGTTTTTTAAATTTTAATCTTCATTATTTCATCCAAGGGGGTTTGAATTGAAAATTACCAAGTGTTAAGAAATTACCACACTCAATTTCATTTCATTAGGTCATATTACATCATCATAGTAATGGGTATTATTAGATTATGTGTGAAATTTATTATGAATATATTATTTTTATTTATAATTTTTTATGTGTATTTACATTTTATACACATAATCAATTCATTTATAAATTCCCACTTCAATGACGTGATCATTATCCGAGTTCATCTCAAATTTTCTTCTTTGGGGAATATTTCATGTTATACACAAATTTTATTTTATGAGGTGTATATACATACCCTTGTATATTTTATATAATTAATATATTTATATACATGGTATTTTATATTTTATTTTATTTTATTCCCTTCATGGGGTTTATAATTCAAAAGTTACCAAATTGGTAAGACATTTATGTTCCAATCACATTTTAATCGAGATTATTTATACTTGAATTCCAATTAAAGGAAATTATTTTATCAATATATAATAAACCCATTTAATTTACTTCTCCTATGATTATTTGATAACTTTTTAAGTAATTGTTTAATTTCCTTTTCCTTTGTACTTAAAATTATTTCAGAAATATTTTCTAAAAAATCTGACTTTATTTCCCTCTCTGGTTAAAATTCCATTTGCTTCCAAATCCTTGTTTTCTAAAAAGGTTTTCAAAAATATTTCACAATGATTTTTTAAATTAATTTTGTAACAACCTGAGTTTTTAAAAAACAAAGACTATGTTCGATAGCGTACATGATACACCACAACAAGTTTAAATGAAAAATTATATATTATAATGTAAATTCTTTCTTAATAACATATTCTTTAGAATGATGGAAATGAATAGTATTAGTCGAATTCTGAAAATAGGGTTTAAAAATGATTATATAATGATTAATTAGTTATTAAATTAATGATAAATTAAATGAAAACCCAATTGAATATAAAGGATGTGTTTGATGAAAAACTATTTACGTATGAATAATTATTTTCATAAAATAATAAAATAATAAATTTTGGATTATATTAATAAAATATATATGAAATATATATAATTTAATTTTTAAAATTCAACTTATGTATTTTCTAGTCCTGATATAAAAACAAATCCTATTTCTAGAATAAAATAAATATTTTTCCAAAAAAAGGTAGTTTTACCGCCTTTTGAAGGTGAACCAATTTCAAATTTAGTTTTATTCACTTTTATTTGTTCTATTTGAAAAAATATATTTATTATTTAGAATATGTACATAAAAATTTACTTTGGTTTGAATATTTGGTATTTTCTTAATAAAATTCATGTTTTAATAAATATTGAAAAATACTTCATTTTAATTCAATACTTCGTTTTTGTCTAATTTATTTTTATTTTTGGATTATAATATAACATGTTTTGAAGTTATAATTTGATTTAATTTTTATCAATAAATCCAATGTAGTTTGTTGTATTCTTTTTCAAATTAAAATTAAATAGAAAAACTATGTGAACGCAAGAACATTTTAATTAAAAAACTCATTTTCTCGTTCTGTCAAAGAGATTAGTGTTAAACCTAACTTATCCACTTATGTCAATTGAACTTTTAAACATATAAATACATGGTTGTACTCATTATAAAGAATATTCTTGAATAGCATCAAAATAATTTTTGATGAATAGTAACTTTAGTATTTTATTTAACCTTGTTAAAGATAAATAGGGTAATTAAAGGTAAAATTAATATTATAATATTATAAAATTATCCTAACACTTGTAATAATCTTATTTTATGGGTTATTATCGACCATGACAATATATTTTCTGAATTTTTGACCTTTGGAAGCAACTTGGTTGTAATTATGACATTTATTATATATAATTTAAAGTAAAGGAAAATATGTCATGAATTTGTATCTTCTTACCAAAAAATTAGATATGAGGTTATGTGATTGATATCTCATACTATGATTAGTCCTTGGAAATATAAAAATATTACCTAAATCATTTTAATTTATTTATAATTTTTATAAACTAAATAATTTAATTTTACTATGACACAAAGATGATAGAGTAATAGATTTATTAAAGAAAGAATCAAGTAATTGATATTAATAATAATTAAATAAATATAATATGAAATCTTTGATACCATACATGAATTTAATGGATTAATATAACATTTTAGGATTTATTTAATGTGTTTATTTAGAAGGCATCATGTTTTTATGAGTTTCTAAAAAAGTCATGTAATAAATAGTGTCAAAACTGTTATAATTCATATTTTAAAATATAAAGTATTTAATTAAATGATATAAAATTTAGAAAAAACTAATATTCTTCCAAAGAGTTTATATAAGTTTCAATATTTCATTAATGACTCATTAATTGGTATTTTTGAATTATTTGGTTATTATTTTAACAATCAAAGTGTAAACTGCTTAATATATTGGTTAGATTTAAAAGTGGTTAAAACAAAAATATACAGATTAAGAAATATTAAAAACCTATATAATATTAATTTTATCATTATTATTCGACCCAAAATCATCATATATTATAAATAATTATTTTTTAGACGATTTTTAATAGAAAATTAATTTATATTAATTTAATAGTTTTAATAATTCCAAGAGTGCCCCTCCCCTCTCCAATAAAAGGGAACTCATTCCTCTCTATTACTAATACTTCCAAAAAATATTGGTTCTTAAAAGATCTTCCTAAAACACTTCCTAAAATATATTCCAAAATTATTTAGGCCTTATCTTTTTCATAAAACCCTTTTTACAGGTGTTAAGTTGTTAGGAAGGGTGATCATCTGATGGAAAGTTAATGTTTTTATTTAAGTGTTTCTATTTTATTTCCCCTTCTACTTCCTTCAAATATTAATCACCCCTAATGAAATAATGACTCTAGTATACTAAATAAACATAGATATTATTTTTTTAATATCATCACCTGTATCCATATCCTCTTCCATTAAATAGGAAATTAATTAATCATCTGTGCGTATATGTGAACTCTCGCCTCCACGAACCGATATAATTTGTATTCCATAACTGTCTCTCAATACTAGTTATTATGATGGAATTAATGTTCAAAGATAATATTAATGACATATTTATCATTATAAGATAATAATATATCAATTATGTTCTTACTTTCCATGCACATAAAAATGATAACATCATCTGTATGTACGTATGAACTATCGCCTCCCCGAACAGATGTGACTCGTTTTTATTCACTACATCACTTGTATCATATATATAAATATATTTAAATGATTAATATGATATTAATGATGTTATAATAATTATTTAAAAGTAAAATAATAATTACCTCCATTCTATAACGATCAATGAAAAATTGAAAACGTTACGCATGCATACATATGACCTACAATCTTCATGATTATAACGTTGTCTATTTTTCATCACCGTAAATAATGGTTTGATTTGAAAGTATAATTGAAGTATAAAAGTGATTATTATGTCTTGAGTATTATTTTTTAGATGATTTACTTATGACGACATGGATTATTGACATCATACTAAGTTCATTTTCGACTCAAATAACAAATAACTACAAAACGTCCGATATGAACTTAAATAATTATATTATTGTTATGACATGGTAATAAGTGATATAAAAGGAATAATAAACATGAAAAGGTTTTAAAAAAAATTATAAATTATCCTAATTTTATTATTAATGTAAATAAATAACGTATGTGATGAGTCGAACTTGAGGTAAGGGGTTTTCTCTCAATCTCCTTTCATTGAGACATTTCTTGATGATGTGCACCTTTATTATTTAATAAAGTGTATATAAAGCCCATTTACCTTTATATATCTATATTTTTTCTATACTCAGGTTATTTATTCTTTTGTAAAATGTTCTACTTTCATGTGTCTTATAATTTAAATTTTCAAATTTTTAGGGGTCCCTTTAACTAAAGCATTGTTTCAAGTGTTTTAATGATTTATTGTTCACAATATTTCTCATTCATGTCCATGTTTTAAAAATGATTTTATGGATTTATTTATATGGACATAAATGTTTTGAGATGATAATTCTCAAATTTCTTATAAAATCTTCAAAGTGTAATGGGACACTTTAATTCAAACCTCTCTTTTATAAATATTTTAAATTGGTTTTTCAAACTGGATTGGTTATTTCAATAACTTGAAATGTTTTCTTATGTGTGAAAATGAAATTTTATGAGTGACATGTTGAAAATTGAAATCTTTTATGTGTTTTAAATTTATAATGGTAATTATAAATTTCACAGCTGATCCTCATAAAGCTTATACGAAGGGTTGAGCCCCATTACATCTCACAGGTGAGCCCGATATAGCTTATATGGAGGGTTTATCCCCATTATAGCTCATAGGTGAGCTCGATACAGCTTATATGATGTGTTGAACCCCATTATAGCTCATGAGTGAGCCCGATAAAGCTTATACAAAGGGTGATCCCCATTATATATCTGTAATGCATTGGGTATGGAAGTTATTTATATGGATATTATATTTATAAGAGTGACATATATGGAAGTCGACCATATGGTTATTCCATTTTAGTATGATTTTCTCCCCAGTTTACTTTATAAGTTATATGTGACTTCTTTGGGTTTTATCATAATATTTAGATTAAAAAAAGGTTTATCGATTATCTTATATCAATTTAATAGTATTTAATACTTATTAAATTTCAAAAGTATTACTTTATGATTAGTATTCATGGTTTACATGTTTTTTAAATGTTAACAATTTTCCTTATTTGTTTTTCCCTTACTGATATTTTTATGCTCATCCCAAGTTTGAAATTGTTTTTATAGGTATTTATATTGGTATGGACAAAGAAGATTTTATGAGGAAAAATTGAGTATGTTTCTCAAAAATAAATCATTTTTTATTTTAAAGGTTTTCCTTTAGTGAAAAAAGTGGATACTTATTGTAATTATCCACATGTAATGTATGGGTATACATTGTATGATTTTTTCCTAATTCTATAAATTTTTAAAAGTAAAAGATCCTATAATTTGATTCTAGTTCAAAAAAACAAGAATAAGTTATGTTTAAGGTTGTGGACTTATATAGTTTTAACCATAATTTATGTTTTAAAAAAAATAAAAAGAATATTTTTGTCATTTTCCACGAAAGGGAACATTTTTAATTTTCTTATAAAAATGTGAAATGATTATTTGTTCTTAACATACCTAGCATGAATAAAACCTTTCACTGTCATGACCAAACATTACCTTAAATATTCCTTTTAAAGTTTAAAAATTTATTTTTAACTAAAATGGTTTTCCTAATTTTGTTTTGGAAATTTCTAGTTTCTAGAAGTGATTTTTATATTGAAAGGTTTATTTTCAACAAAAAATATTAAAGATATTGGTATGGAATGTATTTTCATCAACAACAACAACCCTTTATTTTAAATATACTACAAAGTTGATATGTTGTAATGATACCATCCTTAATATTTATCTATATTTTTTATGATTAGTATAACTAGGGAAAGTTTTGAAATTTACATTCTTGATTAATTTTGTAATCATTAACTTTCCCTTGAAATATCCTCTTTCATGTGATCATTGGACATGAAAGTTTCCCAAAATATTCATATTATTTATCATGGATATGCTTAATGTTAAACTATATATAATTTATAAATACGTTATTTTAATTTTGAAGGTTGTATGACTGACTGGGATAATTATTATTAATCCTTATTCCTTACTCCATATAGAAATTTATTCATAATTCATATTACTAATTAATTAAATAAATAATTAAATATATTGGGAATTATTTGTAAATACAGATCTGGGTCATTCCTAGTCAAAGATATCCACTTGATGTATCAGTAGTCTCATGAGATGAATTAATTGGATAGATTTATTAAATGGAGTTTTTGGTGTATACCTACCCATCAGTTTAAAAATATCTTGTCAGATATCTTGACAGTAAAGGTATCCTGATGTCTGAGATATTGAAATATAATAATTAATAATATCATTCATAACTAATTATTTTATTATTATCCTTTTGATATACAAAATGATATTATCTCTAGTTTCATTTCATTCTCATTTTATTGATTAAGTGGTCTGTGTTTTCATCTATTTACCTTACAATAATTATTTTTCCTTATCTAGTCATGATATTAAGGTTATTGATTAAATATAATGTGTGTTCAGATATTTACATTTCCATTTTAATTATGCTTTAATGAATTCAATTTATTTATTCATGATATATTCTGTTGTTTATATCCATTACAGAGTATCTGATCTCACCCTTATTCTATTTCCTTTCCAAGAAATCCAGGAAGTTTACTATGAAATATTTTAAAGGATATTCTACAGGGAATAATTATATTATCAAAAAAAGATTATGTCTTAATTTTTCTATTTAAATATAATATGGGAATCATGTATGTGTATGATTTTCCATGACTACTAAATTATTCATTTCTTTGGGATGTGAATTTTTTATATAGTGACAATGTTATTAATTAAACACCATATCCAGGTTATTAGGTTTGGGGTCATAAAATATTCTTTAGTGGTTTCTAAACTTCTACAAAACTGGTGTTTAACAACACTGGTATTTATCAGGGCTGCAAAAATGAATTTATAAATGGAATATTTATCAGCACTAAAGAAATCGCTAATAAAATTAAAAATTTATCAGTGCTTTTTTTAGAACTGATAAATTTAACATTTATCAACGCTTTATTTTTAGCATTGATAAATGGTACCCTTTATCAGACCTTTTTTGTTAGCACTGATAAAGGGTATCCATCCTCAAAAATTTAGATTTGACACAGATAAAGAGAGATTTTATCAGCAATTTTTTAGCGTCGATAATGGTCAAACTAAATAAAATGAAATAATTAAAAAAAAGTTGGATTTATTGAAAAAATTAAAAAAAATTATTAATTAAATAATTATTCATAAAAATTAATTAATTTATTGTACATTATTAAATATAAAACAATTTATGAATTAGATAATTATGATAATTACTGTTAATAAATTTTAAATTATATATATATATATACTAATGTATATATATATTATTTAAATTTTACAATATATTTATGGGATTTACACTAAATAGTAATATATTTAGTGAGTAATGTTCTATAATTAAAAATTAATACGAATTAAAAATACTGACTAATTGCATAGTTTAACGGACATATAATGGAATGTATCATTTTATTTTTCAATTTAACATAGATCGAGTGTGTTTTATATTAATTTCATATATATTTAATTAATGTATTTTTAAATACAATTCACACACACAAAACTTATCAATTTTTTCAATACTGTTAATGTGTAATTATTTTTAATTTATTCAATTTCACCCATTTTTAACATATATTTATATGCATGCATGTAAAATTAGATATAAATATTATTTTCTAAAAATAGATTCTATAATTATAAGAAAATATTTATAAAATTATAATATATGTTTTTAAATAAGAATATACTTACTATTTTTATATTTATAAATATTTATTATGTATGTTTATATATATATTAACAATTTTTTATTTTTAATTATAATTATAAATCCTTTTTCAGTGCTTAAGTAATATGTTCTGATAAAGGTAGGTCTTTATCTGTGTTTTTTTGTGCTAATAAAGATTAGGCTTTATCAGTGCTTTTTTAGCACAGATAAAGACCTACCTTTATTAGATCTAATTAAAGAATTGATAAATATCCCTTTTATTAGTTCTTATTACTTAAACACTGATAAAAGGAATCTTTGTCCGTGCATATTTGTAAGCGCAGATAAAATTGTCCCGATCTATTTAAAAAACATAACCATTTACAAACCTCTCACTATAGAAGAATCTTTCCACAGAATCCACCCACTATCGGTGATCCTCCTCGGTTAATCGAATCCTGAATCACACCACTCTATTTCCTATATTTGTTCAAAATTCATCTATAATCTAGTGTTCGGTTTTAGTTAGTTTTTCTGAAGTAGAGTTTTTTCAACCTGAAAGGTAGGCCTTTCAATTTTCTTTGTGTATTTTTCATTTCATTTTTTTATTTCTTAATTGATGATTTCATGAGTTATTTGTGGTCCCGTCCTTGTATACTATTTTTTTTGGATTATGAACATAATTATTTTTTTAATATCCTTAGTTTGATTGACTACTGATTGGGATATCTTATTTTGGTGTTTTTAAATTGTTTTTTTAATCAATTTCCTTATTTATCTACATATGTACCCATCATGCTCCACAAACTCAATTCCTAATTTTTAATTTATATTGATCATTGGTTGATAGTAGTTCTAATTGTTCCTTATCTATTACAATATGGCGATCTTGGTCATTGATCCATGTCAAAGATTTCACCTTCATGTTTTTACTAAATGTATTATAATTACAGTTTCATAGTGAGTTAATATGTTCCATGTTCATTCCATCGATGTTTTAGGTATGGTTCCCCAACATGGATTCAATAACATGGTTGTTTTAGTAATTTTTGAAAAATATAAATTTATTTATTAATAATGGGTTAAATTTTCATGTTACCTTTATAAAACCATAAACAAAAATCATTTCATTATATTACATGAAAAATTAGTTATGCTTTCATAACAATCCATGATATCATTTTATAACATCCGTCATGTTGGTGGTTAAATTAACTAAAAAAATAACAGGTAATAATAAATGAATAAAAATTAATATGAATTTAATTTTATTGTAATATATTTAAACAAAAGTATAATTATTTAATTTTGATTTTATAAAGGTGTTAAATTAGTATTCAGAATAGGTAGTTGAAGAAGATAAATGGAAAATAAATATAACAAATTATTGATTACATAAATGAAATCATATATTCTATTGAAATATTTATTCATATTGAATAATTTAGGATATCCTATTGAGACTAGGACCTCTAAAAAGTGTAATGGATGAAAATTATAAAGATTAATATTAGCTTATATTGAGATATCATTTTTTTGTTGTAAAAGGGTGGGGGGTTTCTATATAATTGAGAATGAGTTTCATTTTCTCAAATACACATTCCTTAATGTGTGATAAATAAAAATATACATCTCATGTGGATCCAATGTGAATAAATAATAGATATGTTTTGTGAATTACCTATAAATACTAAGGGTGGATATGCATTAATTAAAATTAAATGAGCATGAGTTTTCTATAACTTTAACATTTGAATGAATTCATAGGATAACACCTTCCATAATGGATTAATTCCTTTATTAAATCTAATTATCCATTTTCTTTAACATACTGAAATTTTTTTAAACAAAACATTAAATGTTGAGTTTCCCTTCTTAGAATTTTCTATAACTTTAAGCTTTGATAATGAATATATTTTGTGTATTTATTTATATATTATAAAATATTAATCTTTTATGAACCCAATATAATGGATATGAATCAAAAATAGATTCATGCTATTTTTTTCAAATTAGTATGAATATGGAGTTAAATATTTCATCAAGTTTGAAAGGTATCATGTAGATGACCCTTTTAAAGACTTTTATCTATGTTTACCTTGTTTTTATTCAAGAAAAATTAGTCTATTAGTGTTGGAAGAAAATTTTATTTGTCATGGAATAGAAAAAATCTATAAATGTTGGAATAAACATGGTGAAAACTGATTATGGATGTTGATTGGGATAATACTATGGTCAATGAATCATTTGATATGAATACATTTGAAAATGATTATGGAGATCGCATGGAAGAAATGAAAATAGAAGTTGAAGATGGACTTCATGATCGTACAATGTTATTTGAGGGGTTAAATAGATATTCCAAGAAACCATTGTATACCAATTGTACTAAATACACAACATTATCATATGTATTGAAGTTATATAATTTTAAAGCTAGAAATGGATAGAGTGATACCATATTAAAATAAATAATGGGTCTCCTAAATGATATTATAAAAAAATAAAATGAACTCCACGGACAAACATATTATGTTGAAAAAATGTTATGTTCAAATGGAATGATCTTTAAAAAATATATTTTTGTCTAAATGATTTCATATTGTTTCACAAGGACCATGAATAACTCATAAAATTCCCTAAGTGTGTCGTGGATTGATACAAAAAAATGAATCAAGTCCTTCAAAATCTCTATGGCACATTACTATCATTCCATAATTTAGAAGACTATATGTATGTAAGGAAACTGTGAGATAATTAAAATCACATGAACATATAAGAATTAAATATGGTAACCTACATCATCCAGTAAATTCTCCTCAGTTGAATAAAATCAATTATAAGTTTCCTAAATTTGGAAATGAGACAAGAAACTAGAGTCTTTCATTATCTATAGATAGAATAAATCATTTTAGTGTATAGAGTAGCAATTATAATACATGGCCCTTCTTATGGTAAATTATTAATTTCCACCATAGTTTATTTTAAAGGTTGGGGTCGAATCCCCAATTTATTATTTAAAGCAAAGACCTCTTTAGACTGGATAGAGGGTGGCCCACTACATAGCACGACGGCCCAAGGCCAAGTGGCCTGAATACAATGCTTGAAATCCCATTATATGGCCCAAAGGACCCCTCGGTGAACAGTATTGCTACAGTGCACGTGCTGATATAGTATCCCAGCCGCTACAGTACCTGCTACAGTCCCTCCCCCACTACAGTGTCATTGCTTCTACAGTATTGTTATAGTGCCCTGCTATAGTACTACTACAGTACCCGGAAATTCGCCCCTGCCCGGATTTGATCCTGGGTCTTTTGGATGCCAAGAAGGATCCTGTACCACTAGGGTACAGGCTTGTTGGAAACTTCCCACCATAGTTATGCCTAAATAACAAACACATTATGTTGTCTCTGCTACTATATGGACCAAAGAAACCCGGTAATGATATTGATGTCTATTTGGTACAACTGATTAAAGAAATTAAATTGATGTGAGATAAAAGTGATACAATTTATGATGTTCATAGAAGTAAAGAATTAATATAGAGGTCCATATTGTATGGAAGGGTAAATGACTTCCCCACTTATGGAAATTTATGATGCTATAGTGTTATATAAATGTTCGGGTGTCCCATTTGTGACAAACACACATACTCAGTTCGGTTGAAAATTTCCTCAAAGACAGTGTTTTTAGGCCATCATAAATTTTTACCTCGACAACATAAATATAGATCCTAGATGACTGCATTAAATGGGAATATCAAACAAGGTACAGCACTTTCTCTGATAATAGGCCATCAACTGTAGAATAAAGTGAAAAATATTGACACTATTTTAGGTAAACTATTTTCAAAAAACCGTACAGAAAAAATGTTAGAAAAAGAGATCAATTTTCATTGAATTACCATATTGTTATTTTTTATATGTCAGACATTTTATTAATTTCATACTTGTAGAAAAAAACGTATTTGATAGTGTTATTGGAATGTTACTAAATTATTGTGTAAAAACAAAATATTGAATCAAGGCTAGGCTAGACTTGATTGAAATGAGGATAAGGGAAGATTTGACACTGCTGAAGGGTAAAAGGTGTACTTTTTTTTATCCATCTATTTACACTCTATCCAAATAGGGAAAATTAAAATTTTTCCTTTTCCTTAATAGTGTAAAATTTCCACAAGGGTATTCATAAAATATCCGGAATGATGAGTCAATAAAACATTTAATGTTATAAGGACTAAAATCACATGAATATCGCATTTTTATGCAATATTTTATTCTTCAAGCCTTTCATTGTAATCTATCTCAACTTGTATGAAATACATTAAACTAACATTGCTTCTATTTCAAATCTATATGCATTAAATGTATATAATTGAAGAAGTTTCCCATCATGAATAAGGAGATTATATGAATATTAAATAAATTAGGGAAGTTCTTCCCACTATCATTCATTAACATAATGGTCCACCTGATGGTTCATTTGGTTAGAGAGTTTCAACTATGTGTTCCTTTCCATTACAGATGGATGTACCCAATTGAATGGTATATGAAGATTTTGAAATGGTATCTCAAGAATCAATGTTGGTTCGAAGGTTTTATTATAAAATGATATATTGTTGAAGAAGCTATTGAATTTTGTACCAATTTCTATATCAGATGTTGAAATCATCAGTCTCTCAAAGTCTCATCATAACTAATAAATTCTATGAGATATGATTTTCAGAA
Organism: Viscum album; assembly: GCA_963277665.1. Taxonomy (NCBI): domain Eukaryota; kingdom Viridiplantae; phylum Streptophyta; class Magnoliopsida; order Santalales; family Viscaceae; genus Viscum; species Viscum album. The sequence goes on along the minus strand of OY728119.1, from coordinate 849,451,667 downwards.
GAGATATTGTTACAATTATCATGATAGAGAAGGAGAAATAACACCTTTATATATTTCATAATAGTGAAGATGTTGATCTATACATTGAATCCCACAATAAAATATGTAGATATTTAAATCCATCAAAGGTTGAAGGATGCATATAAAATACATATAATCAAAATTTTATAGGATGTTTGGGAGATTAAATTTATAAGGAGTTACCTGAAAATTTGAATTCAATTTCTGAATAACTTCAATATGTATCCATATAACTGAATGAAAATTTTATATCTTACACTAGTTTTGTAATCAATGGTTATATGTTCTATAAAAAAGAACGTAATGACTTTAGTATGACTCAAAGCATTTATATTTCTCTTATGGATGAAGTGACACACATATTTGTTTCTAAGGATTGAAATCCAATTTAGTAAATTATGTCATATTTTATCATTATCGAACAGATATATGAGTTTGATCATACAAGATTTCAAGTCCCACTTTTCTGTTGAAAATGGGTTGACAATATGAATGTAGTGAATGTTTATGAAATAGGCTTTGTGAAGGTGAATTTAAGTGTGAAAGGGGGAAAATATTAGTTGTTCGTAATGGAATCACAAGTAGTGCAAGTATTTTATGTCTCTGATCAAAAAAATAAGAATTGTTCGATTTTCCTATTGGTGACTGAAACAAATATCGAGTTAGATGAAAATTTAATAAAGGATGAACCTCTTATTGGGACATCACAGTCAATTTATGTCTGTCATAATGTAGAAAATTTCTTATATGTTAAAGGTGACCACAAAGAGTGGGTTTTGATTCTCGATAAAGGAACCAAATTCTTGAAACCTTTAAAAAAATAAATTGATTCCAATGAGAATGTAAAAGGGTTTTTTAATATATTATGTTTTTTCTCATAATATTTTATATTCTCTACTACATTAACATAATTTAAACTAAATGTATGACTACTCATGCAGACAATATATTTGATACATGATGATGTTACCAATTCCTTGGAAGAACAACCTATAATGAAGGAAACCCTTTATAAAGATATAAAGGTAATATTATGATATACTTTCTCTATTTTACCAAAAAATATATAATAAAACATTGATTTAATTTCCATTATTCCTTCTAGAGATAGATTATATTAGAAGATTTTTTCTTTGTGCCATTCCTTTGTAAGAAGAGAAACGTTGGTATCGTCATTCAACTATAAAGGTAATATTCATGTTTTCACAGTGAAATCATTGTTCAGAGAGTTAATATATTGGTTTATATTTATTTTTTATTTATTTTTTTAGTATTACTCACATAATAATTATTTTCCTATAAAGATTGATTTTTTGTTCAAGTTGGGGTAGTTTGTCCATATTTTATGCCTTTCTGCACCAAAACGCTCACAAAATTCTTCTCCCCCAAAAACTTTCCACTCCTACAGTGTTTCATTTATCAATTTTTTTCAAGTTATCTCCACTACCATTGCAGGAATAACAAAGATGATGCATCTACTCAATTAGAGGAAATCTTGGTGTTTGCATCGTAAAACCATTATCCATATAATAAATGTATTGTTTCATGTTTGTGTTTACTTTATTTCTTTTTTTTATTACTCACATTATAATTTTTTTCTTATAAAGTTGGATTCTTTTTTCTATGTTGGGGTGGTCTATAACTATTCAAGAAAAAAAAAATTGGAAATGATGTGTGGTGTTTCTTGGATTTTGAAGTGGGAAATGGTGTTGTTTATCAAAATGTGATAACACTATTTTTATAACTGTATTTCAAACTACTGGTAGTAGACTTTTTTGGGAAGGGAAACACTTGGATTCAGGGTTTTATCTTTGACATTTCAACTGAGCATCTAAGTTATCACTCATATCCTATCTTTTCATTTGCAGGTCCCCCTTGTTCAGTTTTCTAGACTTAGGTTCTTGTTGTTCAAGCAGGTTAGGTCTTATGGTTGGAGGTGACAAAGGGATCACATGGGGATCATGATAGCATGGTTTTTATTTCAGTTTTGTATTATGTATCTGGCCCAACAGTTTAAATTATTTATATTCAGTTGCTAGCTCTTGTGACTTGTTTGGTTATTTTTATATTAATCATGGTTTATTTTGGGCTAAAATCATTCCCTTTCATTTAATTTTTTGATTCTCAACACTAGTTGTCATAATGTGGGGATCAAAAACTCCCTTCGATTCATGATGCGGATTGACTCAGGTGACCTGTTTAAGGTCGACTCTCATCTTTTATGCCTTTCTACACTAATAATTCCACAAACTTATTCCCCATAAAAACTGTTATCACTCCTGAAGAGTTGCATTTATCACTTTATTTCATGTTATCTTCATTGCCTAAGCCAGAATAGAAATGACGCTTCCTTCACTCAATTACAAAGGTAATATTGATGATTTAATAGTTAAATAATTTTCCATAGAATTAATTTATTGTTTCAAATTTATGTTTTATTTATTTCTTTTTAGTTTTACTTACATAATAATTGTTTTCTAATATAGGTTGATTCTTTTTTCTAGTTGGGTGATATGTCCATCGTTCAAGCCTTTCTGCACCAAAACTTACACAAAATTCTTCTCCCTCAAAACCTTTCACCCCTATAGTGTTGAAATTTATCACTTTCCATCACATTCCCTCCACTTATCAATCATAGAGGTAATCTTGATATTTTTATAGTAAAATCATTGACTATATAGTTAATGTATTATTTCATATTTATGTTTAATATATTCCTTTTTAGTATCACTTATAGTAATTGTTTTCTTATACTGGTTGATTCTTTTTTACAAGTTGATGTTGTTTATTTGAAGATACTAATTCATTGTTGGTAGTTCGAAAAATAAATCCAATGGAACATTATGACTCCAAGTACTTATTTCTATTTAAAATTGACATTAATTTTAGTAAAAAAGACAACTGATATACTCAAAACTGTGAAAACTTATTCATATTTTTTGGTACTTTAACAAAATGATTTATAATTAATTTTTGATGTGTAATAATTAGTCACACCTCAATCTAATACATGATGTGCCTAATATGACTCAATGTATTGTTTATTAAAGTAAAATCCATCTTTGACTTTAAAAAGTTTCACTCACTAAAACCCAAGAAAATGTGATTTTTTTATTAATAATTGGGGGAATCTATTGATAAATCATATTTGACATGTAGGAATCAATCTCAGGTCAAACCGATACACGATGTGATCCGTATGAGTCCAAGTGTGTGTTTCAAGTTTAAAATGTTTTAGTAAAAAATAATTAATGTACATAGAACCCAGAAAACACATTCATTTTTTTGATATATTAGGAAAACAATCCATGTGTTATTTAGAACATATAGGAATCATTTCCACCTTAATCTGATACATGTTGTAACTGGTATGAATCTAACTATATCTTTATTTAAAATTTACATCAATTTTGGTAAGAAAAATAAATTCAACTACTCAAAACAAAAAAACACATTAGGATTATTTTTATACATTTTTAATGTTATCCATATGTGATTTGAGATGTTCATGAATTAGTCTCACCTTAATCTGATGCACGGTGTGACCAGTATGACTCCAAGTGCATGTTTTTATTTAAAATTGACATCAATTTTAGTAAAATGGCCAACTAACCTACTACAAACTAAGAAAACGAATTCAGATTTTTTAAATACTTTATGAAAATGATCCATAAGTTATTTTTGATGTGTATGAATCAGCCTCACCTCAATCTGATACACAATGTGATCGGTATGAGTCAAAGTCTATGTTTTAATTTTAAAATGGAATTTTAGTAAAAACAACAAGTGACATAATCAAAACCATATGAAACACATTCATATTGTTATGATACTTTAGTAAAATTATCCATATGTAATTTGTGATGATAAGAATTATCCACATCTCAATCTAACACACAGTTTGATCGATATGACTCAAAGTGAATCTTTTTATTTAAAATTGCCATCAATTTCAGTAAAATTGAAAACTATCCAACTACAAAATAAGAAAACAAATTTAAGATATTTTTATGTTTTACTAAAATGATACATATGTCATATTTTACATGTAGAAACCAGTCACACCTCAATCTGATACATGATGTTCCCGGTATAACTCAAAGTATCTTTTATGAGTTTAAAATTGATATTTTAGTTCAAAAATTAACACACACTGAAAGCTGATAAAATGTAATAATATTTTATTAATAATTGAGGAAAATTATTTATAATTTATTTTTTAATTGTACGGGCCATTTCATGTTAAACTGATACACGATGTTATCGAAATGAGTTAAAAGTGTGTGTTTCTAGATTAAAATGAAATTTTTTAAAAAAAAGGACAACTGACATACTCAAAAACAAGAAAACACATTCATATTACTTTTGATACATTATTAAAATGATATATAAGTCATTTGGGATGTGTAGGAATTTTCCACACCTAAATCTGATGCATGGTGTGACCAGTATGACTCAAAGTGTTTTTTTATTTAAAATAGTCGTCAATTTTATTTAAATGGACAACCACCCTACTCAAAACTAAATAAAACATATTAGGATTGTTTTAAAACCTTTTAAGAATTGTCCATATAACATTTTTTACATGTATGAATCATCCACACCTCAATCTAATACATTATGTTCCTAGAATGACTCAATGTTTCCATTATTAGTTTAAAATCGACATTTTAGTTCAAAAAGTCTCACTTATTAAAAACTGATCAAACATGCTCAAATTTTATTGAGAATTTTTCAAAATGGTTCATAAGAATTTTTGGAAATGTAGGAATCCATTTCAGGTCAAACAGATACATGATGTCATCAGAATGATTCAAACGTGTGTGTATCCAGTTTAAAATGATATTTTAATAAAAAAGACAAAAGACGTACACAAAACTAAGAAACCATATTCAAATTGTTTTTATACTTTAGGAAAATTATCCAAAAGTAATTTGGGATATTTAGGAATCATTTGTAACTCAATATAATGCAATGTGTGACTGGTATGACTCCAACTGCATCTTTTTATTTAAAATGAACATAAATTTTAGTAAAATTAAGACTTTCTATTAATTTATTTCTTTATATTTTGGTGTGGAGGTGTGCTATTAAAACACATTGTAGTGGTTCTAAAATATTCAGTTACAGAACACTATATTAATCCCCATTATCAGTTATTTTAAAAGTTCTGATAAAGGACACATTTATCAGCACTGCTAAATTTTGTAATACCCGAAGATTTCATAGTAAGTTATTTTATTTAAAGTAACTCAACACCTTGTGCTACACACAACACCAAGTTCAAGCACACCATGACTTACCAAAGTAGTCGTTCAAAAAGAATTTGTGAATAGTATTAACTTAATTATGAATTTTATATACTCCATATAATTTTAGAATCCATATTATGTGTTTAAAATATAATATAAGAACAAATTCATTTTTTCATATAAAAGAAGTATTTTTTCAAAAGTGAAATTTTACCACCTTTTAATGGAAAATCATTTCTAAAACCAATATTTTACACATTTATATATTCAATTTAATTAAATTAAATTCTTCTTTAGAATCACGACATAAAAATTTATTTTGGATAAATTTTTGGTACTTTTCTGATAACATTCATATTTTGATGAATACTGAAAAATACTAAATTTTAATTGAAAACATCTATTTTAATAAAAATAATTTATAATGTTAAATTATTAATTTGAATGGTTTGTAAGTATAATTTTATTATATTTTTATCATTTAATACAATTTAGGTCATTATAATTAATTTCAAATTTAAATTTGATATAAACACTTGCCAATCTTTTGATAGTTTTTACTTTTTAAAAAACCCACTTTTCGGTTTTGACAACGGGAATTAATTTTAAATTAATTAATGCAATGTCTATGTTTTTAATTTGGTAAAATAGAATTCATTTTTAAATTATGAATATAAAAATTATCTTATGGTAAATTTTTGGTATTTTTATGAAAACATTCAATTTTTTGATGAATAATGAAAAACATTGTGTTATAGTTTAAAACCGACATTTATTTAAATAATTATTTATTTTATTTAAATTTATTTTAGGTCAAAATAGATATATAATATCTATATAATCTCAATTTAATCTATTGGAGTCAATTTATAATAAAATTAGATGTATAAAAGTTTATTGAACTTTTTACCGTCTTTTACCCACCTTCTAGGAGCATTTGCAAATCTACATAAAACTTAATTTTACCACTTCTGTGAATTGAATTTCAAAAATTTGAGAGACATGATTAATATCAATAAGTAAAATGTGGTTCAATAACATGATAATAATTTTTTGGTGAATATTAACTTTTGACTTTTATTTATCATGATTAAAAGTCAATAGGGTAATTAACGGTAATAATGATATTATAATTACCCTAACACATTTCCTAATTCTATTGGATAAGTGTAATTCAACAAAAAACAACCTTTTTAATAAAATATGATCCTTTAGGTCCACTTGGATTATATTAGGACATTTATTATTATTTAATTTAAAAAGAGTTAATAGTGTTAAATTTAACCTTTACTAACTAAACTATTTTTAAAATGGGTTTATACATAAGATAAATTCGACTATAAATATTCATTATAAAGATACAAATATTTACAATATAATGGTATTTTATTTATAATTTTGTGATATTATATAATTAAATTTATTTATGACACAATGATGATGTAGTAATTACCTTCTTAATGAAATATTAAAATAATTTATATTATAAATTTTAAAATAAATAAAATTTAATAGTATTGGTACCATCCACGAATTTTCTAGGTTAATATGACATGTTAGGGTTTATTAGATAATTTTTTATCGAAGTGATAAGGTTTTTATGACATTCACAAAAACAAAATAACAAATAGTGTCAAAATTGACATAAATTAGTTTTTAAACAAAATACTATATTATTGGTTGATATAATATTCCAAAAAATGCAGGGTTCGGTCAAAGGGCTTAAATAATATTATATATGTCATTAATTAACCAATTTAGGTTCTCTTTAAAGTTTAGAGTATGTTTATTAACCATATAGTGTAAGAATACAAGAAGATGTTGTAAATGTTAAATTGTTTAACTAAAAGTTAAATCTAAAAGATAAGGTTAAAATGGTAACCCAAACTACTCTAAAACCTATTGGTTGAGACGCTTTCGACCTATACCCACCTTATCCTATAAATAAATCATTTTTGGGCAATTAAAAACTGAAAATGATTTTATTATAAAATAATATTTCAAGCTTTTCCTAAAGTAACCCTCACCTCTCTTATAAAAGGGTATTTCCCTTTCTCTTATTTTCACACCTCCAATACCATTTGGCATGGTCAACCCCTACCCAAATATGTTTCCAACATACCTCAATTCAACCTATAGGCCTTAATTTGATCATAAATTCAATCTAAGGAGCCCTTTTGATCTACTCAAATGGAAACACTCGAAGAAGATGTAATAATTTCACCAACCTCTTACAAGTTGCTTTCTTCTTACACTTCCACTTTATTTTTTGTTTCCATACCAAAATAATAAATTCAGTACCTTCTACATAGTCTGATGTTATTATAAATATGGAAAAAACATATTTGTTATTCTGTCCATCCTATAATTGACAAACTCACCATACGTGCGTACGTACGGCTTACCATCTCCACGTCGTGGTGTAGTTTGTTTTTCAAACACTTCATTATTTGGATGGGTATAATAATGAGTATAACATATGTAAATAGTAAATATAAAATTTTAACGATTATTTATATATGATATACCATCCAATATCATCCTATTTCATGATCAATATAATGTTATTGTTACTCGTGCGTACGTACGGCTTACCGTCTCCACGAACACAATGATATTCATTCCCCATCCCAATGATTCAAGAATAATTTTAATTTTATGATTACAAATAATGTTTAGGAACTTAATGTCATTCTATATATGAATAAAATATATCCTATAAATTACAAACATGACTTACGTAACAAAACATATAAAGTAAAACGAATCAGTTAACAACCAAAACAGTGATACTAATGAAATATCATTAACAAAGAAATATAAGAAGATAATATATGATATCATATTTAGGTATTTTTTTCTTTTTTAATTTAAAAAAAATTATTTCACCATTATACAGGAGGTTATCCTAGCCTATACTAAGGAAAATTACAAGGTACGGGGTTTTCATCTCACTTTTATTCCCGTTAGATTCATGCTATATTTTCCACTATTACCTTTAGAGTGGTGTATATACTACCCATGATTTTATTTTTTGCATAATATACTATAGTTTATGGGTATTTACATCATCATTGGATGATCCTTCTTTCATGGTGTGTATGTTTCGTAAGTTACCAAATCGGTAAGGGAATTTCAAATTTCAATTTCCACTCATTCGGTTTTACGTAAACTTCATTGATTACTTTACTCCAAGATTATGTGTGAAATCACTATTTATTTACTTATTTAGTAATTTCCACTCCCCTTTGTGTAGATATACTTTTGATACACATAGTAACTCCATTGATAAAAGTCATCGATATAAACATGATAAGATTAATTTTAACTCAATTACTATTCATTGAGTTAAACATCCAAGTCAAAGGTGTTGTTTTTACAAGAATATGTGTGAATTTACTATGATTTATTTACACTGAATATCCAATCATATTGAGTGTAATTATATTTTTCACACATAATTAGGTCATTGATTTATCATTAACCTAAGGATACGGTCTTTATAAAGGAATTCATCTCAACTTACATTCCATTGAGACTTCTTTGTTGTTATGCACCAATTCACTTTTATTGGATGTATATACTATACTTTGACATAGTATATCATGAATAACTTTATTCACATGATATTATAATGTTTTTATTACCACAATTATTTTTATTCAAGCATCTCTCATTTGGTTAGGAACTCTAACTAAAATATTATATTAAATTTTTTTAAAATTTATTCTTCTAAATCATTCTCATTAATGTCCATGTTTTAAATATGTCTTTATGGTTTTATTTATATGAAAATTAATATTTTGAAATTTAAATTCCTTTTAAAAGTTTGAAAGTGGTATGGGCAAATTTGAATCAAATATATATTTTAAACATCTTCTTGATAAATAGTGATACTTTTACATGTTTTCATGAAAAAGGGATATTTCCCTCAAAGATTTTTACTGGTCATTATTAACTATATCAACATCCTTTATGGGTTATTATTCTTGATCGAGGTTGATTTATTTTGATAAAAATATTCCATACTGTATTGAAGGTTTTGTTATATATTTGACTATGGATGTGTTATTTTTATACCATTCATGGTATATGGATAAAGTATTAACATTTAGTATGCTAGTTTTAATACGAATGTTTATGTTAATTTTAAATATTTTCATATGAGTAATGAATTGGACTTAGTAACGGATGGTTGCATCTCGCTAAATCTACTTGATGCATCGGTAAGTCTCATGAGACAAACTAGTGTCGTGTCATAAGGCATTTACAAAATATTCTTTGTTGTCTTGGCATAAGGCCTTGACTATGTGGTTACGAAGTCCGGCATTATGCATTACATCATTATGAAAATGGCTACTGATATTACATGTGATTATTAGACTAGTAGAATATCCATGTGAATAAGTAAATGACATTATTTGATTTATCTTTTCTATATTGTGTTGAACCTTAAGTTTAAAAGGCTTGTGTTCTAGTCTTATATATTCCCTTAAATGTTTATTATTATTTATGACAGTTTCCGCTATATTGTTATCCTTACTGGGCATCTGAGCACACCCCTTTCTTATTTTTTATTTTTTCCATGATTATAAGAATTATATTATGATTAACCTGTAGGAATAGGCTAAGGGATATGAGAGTGTTCAAAAGGGACACAATGTTGTTTTTTTATTTCATTATGTAATGTAAAACTTATGCATGTATCTAGTACTTCCATGGATACTAAACAGATCGGTATTTCGGGACATGATTCCTTGTATCATGCAAATGTTATGTAATAAAGCACCGATTTTGTGTAACTGGGGTTGGGGAATTACAAATTTCTACTTTATCATCTCTTCTATGAGTGCTGATAAAAGGTCTTTTATTGGTGATTTTATATGCGCTGATAAATAGAGCTCTTATTAAAGCTAAAAAAAGTGATGATAAATGAATCCTTTATCAGTGAATTTTTAGTGCTGATAAAAGACTCGGGCTTTTAACCTCCCTCATATATTCATCACTTTTCTAGCACTAATAAAGGCCATTTCTAGTGTTGTTAATGGAAAATTTTATAATAGTTCTAAGAGATAATAACTTCTAACTTTTCAGTATCTATAGAGACTCCTCTTTTATAAATTACATGGCCAAAGAGATTTCCCTAATGTATCAATAAATCAAATATTTAGATCTTAGTATAAAAGTGATGTTCTCACAATATTATCAAACCTATAGTAAAGTGTTGTACATGATTGGTCATTGTCCTATAATACACCATAATTTCTTAGTTGAATACTGGCATAAAGGATTCAAGATACCTCTAGAAGATTTAATTTTTCAATGACATAAATTTTTCTAGTGAATTATTAATACTAAAGGGCCTAACCATGTATTAATAATGTCTATAACAACTCTGGAATACTGTCTTTGAAGTATCTTCCTTCTAAACTCAAAGTTGGTGATAACATGGTCACAAATCAATCTTAGAGAACCACTAAAATCCCCTCAATTTATTAAAGAGATCATTAATTCATGGAATAAGATATAAGTTATTTATTTTGACCCTATCTATCATATAATAATCCACATGAACTAATGATTTCCATATACTTTCTCAGGAAAATAAATTGGTTCTACCTATAGATACATACTAGGTTGAATGAACCCTTTACATGAAAACTCTTCCAGTTGAACCTTAAATTCCCTTATTTCTATTAGTATCATCCTATCAGATGGAAGTAAAATAGGAATGGTCCCTTGTAGAAGATAAATAATAAATTCTTATTTACTTTCATGTCGAAACCCAGAGAAATTTTTGGGAAATACTACAAGAAACTAATCACTGATAGTTGTAAAATATCTAGGTTCAGTTGTATCATCAGTTTCCAAAGTAACTATTTATAATTTGAAATAGATATTCCTGACCACCACGATAAAAGGTCCTACTCTACTTAAATTCACACCCCAATATCCTTTAATGATATATTTTACAATGTCCGAATATGTGGAACTAACCAGTCATGAAAAATAATCATTTGGGGGCTTAAAGTATGTCAATAAATCTATTTCCAAAATTAGGTCTTACATATCCATTTCAAGAATAGATAAATTTCATACAATCATAGACTCATCCATTATTATTAAAATTTATACACATTTAAATTCTCAAAACTCCCATTGGCCCAAAGGTGCTTTATGATTCAAGAAATGAGGCATTATTTTCAACATGAAAACCCATATGATTCATAATAAAAGAACCAATAAAGGAATGGGACGATTCAATATCAAACAAGACATAAATGAAATTAAAATTCATTAAAATCATGAATTACCCCATGAAAATACTATTTTGATCATTCATGATCATCTTTTTGGTATCATAAAGCTACTTACTTACTCCCCCTTGATCCTTGTTTCCTTGCTAGGATTGCTTTGCCTGAGGATTCATGATGCTCATAGTTCACATTGGCTCACTACATTCTGAGGATGAGAATTATTTTAATGATATCAACTATTTGGGGAATAATGTGTCTAATAAATATGATATGTATTCCTATTAGCTAACTTAGTAGCACTATGAAAATAATTACAAACATGTCCCGTCATATTATAGTTGTAATATGCTCTAGTTTTTGTTGAAAATTATCACTTGATAAGCTCTATTGAACCACATCGGAAATATCTGGGCTTACTTTTAGGTTATGGAGGAAATTTATCTGATCTCATGGTTTGAATATAATATTCACCACTACCATGGAAGTAGGTGTCCCTCTCCAGATTATTTCCAAAATATGAGTTCCCACTTATTCCCATGGAGATAAAGGTACTCTATTTAACCAAATTTCAAGAGATATATCATTTCTTCACTATTAATAGATTAATAATATTCATATAAACCTGTCTAAAATGTATATCGGTCTTAAATATAATCTCTAGTTTTAGTCCATAATCAAATATACATACATTCAAGAACACACTAGTAGATACTCTGGATCAAATAAAACTAAGTTTATAAACATATTTTCATAATATATCACTAATAGATATCATATTCAATTCACACTATAGTAAGTGAGGAATTAATATTTTATATATTTCTATGGAATACACACAAATTTGATCTACTTATATTAAATTAAATTACTTCAATGCATTTAAAAGCCAATAAGAAAGAGAAGGACCACCAGGCTGGACCTAGAAGCTTCACACTCATATAAAACCATGATCTTATCTAACCTTAAATGGAATATTTCAAAAAACATATAATAATACTTAAAAATTAGTCATAACTAGATAAATATGGAGATACTATGAATAAAATAGTGAAAATAGGGATAATATTGGATAATATTACTATTGATGACAGCCTAAAATATATGGACTACAATTCCTAGCCTGACCAATAAAGATCCATAACTTGGGGAAGAAGAAACAAAGGGAAAACGGATGTGGGACATTTGGTTAGTGGATTAAAAATAATGGCATGGGCTACATTTTTTTAAAAAAAATTAAATGTTTAATTTAATTATTTAAATTTTCAAAATATATTAGGAACCCACCGATTAGATTCTAACAACCCATTGGAAACCCACTGTAAAGTTAAGCCTTTTGGGAAGCATTAAGTCATTCTATGTGGTCCTAAGAGAATATATTTTCCATAACATCCTTATTAGAGGTCTTGAATCAAAATATAATTATTTAATTGAATAGGATATAGGGTAAATCGGTTTTTTTATATCAAGGATGGGAGTGGGTTTTCAAGAATTAGGAAATATAGGTTTGATGATTCTATCTTGGGTAGAGATAGACAGTGTAGCAAGAGAAGGGGTTTATCACTTCTTCTAAAAGAGTGGGATTTAGTAGATTGTTATCAGTGTGGTCATAAGGGGAATATTTATCCACGATGTCATAGATACCCAAAGGAGTGACATTTCTACAGGTATATGGGTTTCCTATAGAGGTTTTATTTCATAATACCATATTTTAATAAATTTATGTGTCTAATAATACTGTTATTTCTATTATAGGACCAGAAGGATTGTTGTTGTATAGAATTTGTAGATACTCTTATGATTTGGTTCGTGGAGGAAATTGTGGTTCCAAGACTTGGGGGTGGAAATTCTATTATGGATATGTCCCTTTTGGGAGTCAGGAATCGACAACTCATGGTTCAATTTCTTGATAGCTTTATACCATTGAGTATACTCCTTCCATCTAGGGTAAAGATCCATCTACAATTTGAGGTGTGATTCTTGTGACATCGACCGTATCATTTTATTTATTTGATATTGTTGTATCAAACTCTTTAATATTTTATTAAATTGATAGTTAATTAAGGATTTCTATTGAGTATCTATGTGGGGATATATCTATTGACACACCCTTAGAGGTATGGTCATAGGTCATCTAGGGATGTCTTGAGTACACTATTTTGATCATGGGATACAGGATTCTCAAGGACTTCATTGTGTTTGAGATACATAGAATATATATGATCCATTTAATCTATGGGTTAACTTGGTATGAGGAACACATTGACTGTTATCACCATTAGGGGTATCTCGTATCCTTTTTCGTGGATTGGTATACAAACTTCTGGGGGTGGGATATAGAGTAAGGTCATTCAGGACCTAGGGATTGGAATATTGGGTCAGTCAAGCCTGGTTGGATATAATTATTTTAAGAAATTAATATATATATAAAAAATATTTCATCATGTCATTGATCTATTCCAATATCTGTTTCACAATTATTTATTAGGGTTTATACCAGATAATAATATTGAGTTTACGATAAACCTTATTTAATGGTATGATTCCCATATCCATTATCCCTTATAGGATAGGACCTATAGAGTTAATAGAGTTGAAGGATCATCTTGAGGATATTTTGGATAAGGTTTTTATTCACCTGAGATTTTCCCTTTAGGGTGAACCCATGATTTTTTATAAGAAGGAAAATAAATCCTAGTGATTGTGTATATATTAGGAAAGGTGGGATAAGTGAGGGTTAAAAACCGGTATCCTTTTCCTCATATCAAAAACATGTTTCATAATTTGAGTAGAGACATGTGGATTTCTTAGATCAATATTAGATAGGGATATAATTAGATATGGGTGATACCTTTTATATAATTAGTAATTGTTTTAAGATAAGGTATGAAAATTAATAATATCATGGAATGTCATTTGGAGTGACAAACATGTTTATAGTGTTAGTGGCTCTAATGAATATGATTTCTGCATATTTTTTCATTTTTTAAATGGGTGTATTTTTTTATGATATTTTGGTATACTCCTAGATGTGATAGGACTATCTTCAATATTTGAAGATCCTTCATAGCAGATTGAGATAGAATCATATGTATTCCATTCTCTTGAAGTTATATTTTAACATTAGAGAGGATATCCTATTTGGTGATGTGATATATAAGGAAAGAATATATTTATACCTTAAAAAGGCCATGTTTGTGGTTTTTTACAGAGTGACACAAGAAAAATATGTATTCTCATATTTTTCTAAGATTGTAAGGTTACAACTGAAGGTTTTTTCCTGACTTATGACATTTAAAAATGCTCATAATGGCTCTAACAAAAATGGTTCTGAAGTATATGTGGTTGGATTCTTAAGGTATATCCTTTTAAAATATACTTTGGGTTTTTAATTATACCTTAATGCTAACATTACTAGAGATGAAAGAAACTATATTTTTTTTATTATTATTTAGAATTAAATATTGAGGTACTTGAGATACTAAGTGGTGAGTGGTAATTTATGGATCAAAAATTTGAGATATAATGAGAGAAACTACACAACACTTGAGCTAGATATTATATTAGTGTTGTGTTTTTTGATGTGTTAGATTCACTAGGTGTTGTGGGAGAGGTTTATGGGGAATACCAACAGTAGAAGCCTCAAATATATCATTTCATAGTATAACCTGATCATTTAACAAAGGTGGGTTGAGTACCTTCAATATTATGATTCTAAGATGTTTTATATCACTAAAAAACGAAATGTTGTAACAGATGTATTGAGTAAAAATACATAGGAATAGGTAATATGGGAGGATTTTAAAAAGTGGTAGATAGTGATCCTCTTTGTTGAGATGAAACTTGATGTTTAGGAGTATCATAGAAGATAAATATATAATTCCGTGAGTAATTATACTTCACTACTTGAGTGAGTGAAGGGGATTATGTTTTTTAACTTGTATTGTAAGTTGATGATAGGTAATATATATATTAGGTATCCACCATCTAATTAGTTCCTTGATGTTGATAAGATATTCCATATATGGATTTGTGTATTAAACATTAAAAGAAAATAAGAGGATACATTGAGGGATTCACATGCCACAATATTGTATTTTATCCTGGGATTACCAAGATATATTGTAAAATTTTAATAAAGTATCAGTAGACTAAGATAAAGTATGTGGTTGGGATCATTTCATGATGCTTTGTTTGTAAGTCGGTTAAGACTGAGTATCAGCGAGATATTGGTCCTCTTCATTTATTTTCCATTCTTGAGTGGAAGTGGTATAATTTTTCCATGGTATATATAATAGGATTAATAATTTCATGTCAATTAAGTTATGTGGAATGGGTTACCTTGATCTGTTTGGCATAGGTCAAAAATTTCCTAACAATCTAGGAGACCTATTTCTTCGTTGAGTTTGAAATATATTTTTTTGGGAGGTATTTAGTCTCCATGGGGTTCCTTGATGCATAATTTTTTTATATTATACCCATTTTACATAATTATATAAGATATATTTACATAAATATTTTAATAATCAAGATCACTTGAGCATTGGTTACTATCCATAGATCGATATGTAGTTTGAGTGTATCATCTAGGTGTTCAAGGAAATGTTTTCGGCATGTTTCCTTGAATAGTTTGGGGCATCGGTAATCTATATTACACATTAGGATTTATCCTAAAAAAATTACTAGGAATATATTTAGAACAAACTGTTTGGGGCCTTGTATGGAAGGTCATTCCATTCGCTTATGAGCTAGATAGAGGTAAGGGAGATAGTAGTCAATGGGATGAGTCTTATACAATAGACTAAAAATCACTTTAATTTTATTAGGTAGTGGTTAGATATATCTCATAGATAGAACATATATTATGTTATCATGTGATGCCTTTATTTAGATTTTAAGGGGTACATTGGATTTTTTTATGGATGTCTCCTCGATTGGAAAATAAGCAGATTCAAAGGTAAGGGAAGCTGGATCCAAATATCATGGGGTTATTAAAGTATGTTTAGATGATCAGATTTATAAAATATATATTAGCACTTACTAATTTATATAGTGATATTAATTATTTATTCTATGTATCTTAGATCAATAGAAATCATCAAGGTACTTCTTACGTATTCAACATTCACAAGGTCGATCTTGAGTTGGATGTGTCATTCAAGGAATGACTGATTTATATAGTATATTAGAGTGAAATTATTATGTATAGAAAATGATTTTAGTATCTATTAAGCGGAAACATAGGCATATCCAAGAGCTGATGTGTGTGGGGGATTCTAATATTCAGGTGTAGTAACTGGATATTTTCACTAACAAGGCTTAGTGACGCATGGAAGTGAAACTATGGGATGAGATGCTATATGGGGTAGAAGTACTAAAACCTATAATCCATGAAAGTTGATATTTTGAACTAATTTTATATAAATTTTGTGTATTATAGGTATTCATTAGAGTTTTACGTGTTAAAAATAGATCCAGGTTCTATTTTGATATAATGGGCTGAGGGTTGGGATAGATGTCCTTCAATATATTCCAATGGGTACTCAATGTCCCAATATCAAGTTTGTAATGACCCAAACATTCATTAATAGAAATTCCCCTTGATCTAATTAAATGTATTATTATGGTTATATTAAATTTGAACTCCTTTGGTTTTATGTTTCTAGATTTTAAAATACCGTTATGAATTGTGACCATTGCTATTATAGTCGTTGAACAGTGATCACATGATTAGTATAAATATAAGGCTTTAACAAATCAAATTTACTCATAAAATGGAAGTTATGGCCTCATATAGTATACTTTACCCATACGAATCCCATTTTTTTAGAGCTCATAGATGAGGTGGCGTCATTGGGCTTTTCTCTTGACCAAGACCAAGTCGAGCTTGAACATGTTAAGCTTGGGCAGAACCGACTATGGGAGAAGTGGAAGTTAAAAGAGATTACCACCCGAGTGATGTTATCAGAGCCACCCCAAGAGTTTGTCACCATTTCATACCTTAATCTTTGGTCTTATGCGAGTGTTATAAGGGGTTATTTAATAAGACCTTACCACTATGATTAGGTGCATTATTTTCTATATAATAATGAATATACAATGATTTTATTATTCTTACTTTGTAAATAGTTTTTTTAGTTAATATTCAACCAACAAATCTATTTTGATGAATTAATGGATTTTTTAATTAAATATTATTTTAATAAAATATTATTATTATTAGTGAATTACTTATTATTAAATATAAATGATCGTATAATTTTATGAATGAAATTGTAATTTTTATTAAGGTTTGAAAGAAGTTTTTTCGAAAACCCCTGAATTTTTTATAAATGGTGGTTTTTATTTTAAAAGTAAAAATTTACATATTTAGAAAATTATTTAGATAAAATTAATATTATTTTTGGAATCAAGATGTCAAAATTATCCACAGGTTTTTTTTCATAATTTTCGGAGACAATTGAATCTTTGGGTAAAAATTAAATACTGTTTAAATATATAATGTGTTTTATGACATCATAATAACCCAATAGTGATGTAATAAAATACTATAAATGATATTTTCGGCCAATATATGTTTTACCATTAAAATAATGTGATTTTAGGTTTGTTTTTTTTATTTTACAATACATTAGTGGACCCTCCAAGAGTTATAAAATATTTTCACTTTTTAAATGAATTTCCTTGAGTGTGTGACTCACCTCCACATAAGAAACCCTATTATTTTGAGAAGTTATGTCATTGGCCTTATAAAATATATTTTTACAATTCCCTTTGGAAAACAACATGGGAAAAACCATGGTCTGGTTTGTGTTATTGATTAGTTTAATGTGTGGTGACCCAAACCTAAGTTATAAAAAATTCTCTCTACTTTCCTATATAAACCCACCCAAGATCCCACTTCCTCTTCACTCAAAGCCTTTGGAGTTAGTATAAATTCTACTGTCATATCTCTATAATCCTCCCAAGTCACCCCAAGCTCCCAAGAAGCCTCTATCGAGCCTCTCCCAAGCCTTGGGGATCACACTTCCAAGTAAGGGATTTCTTCCATTCTCTTTTTTGTCCAATTTTATTTTAGTTGTTATGACCTTTAGTTTTCAATTGAAAATGTTGGGGTAAGATTTCAAACCTCCGCCATACTTCCCTTTTTATGTTTTAATGATGGGAGACCCATTTATCTCTCATTAATGCCTTCCATGTACACCTGTTACCAAGCTGAAATTCCACGAGGGATTTCTCTCTCCGCTTTTACATCAAAGTAATTATTTTGTAATATGCATATAAATTCCATTATGTTTTTTTGGGATATGTATCTATATAACCCAATTACATTAAATTTTATGTAAATATTATTAGATACCCATTTCTCTCTCATCAACCATTTTCATGAATCCATATGTCACGTCGTTATACTGCCCAAATTGCACCCCATTTTTCCAAACCAAGATCATTGTGTAGTGAATACCATACCCATATATCTATCAAGGGTACTCACCTTTATGCACATATACATATTTAATGGTACATTCATGTATTTATTCCACATTACTTAATCATGGCATAACTTATTATGTTGATTGATTCCATGTTATATGATCCATGTGGCACACTTATGCATGAAATTAAATATTTAAGATTGATGCACCCTGATAGTGCTCCAATGCATTAGTTAATGATTAGTATCATGATATGTCAAGTGAAATGAGGGTTTACTAATGAAAATTCAAGTTCAATGAGGGTTTACTCATGCTTCATGTGCAATGAGCCGTGTCTCATGCTAAAATCATGTTAAATGTTGTTGCCACATCTCCATGTTATGATTAGCATGGTTTACCATGCCTTTATATTTCTCTTGTGCTCCATTAGTATGCCTATTTTCTAACATGTACTGTATTCCTAATGTTATTCCATGTTTATTCCATTACTGGGCTTTATATCTCACCCTTTTCTTATGTATGTCCTCAGGTTATCCTATGCAAAGCTATATACAAGGGAATGTAGGGGTCATGTAAAGGAAGTTTTCAATAATGATATTTTATTTCATGTTTTAAGTTATTATGTAATGGTCATAAGACCCAAAGACACTAGAACTCTTGATCTTATATGTTGTATCAAGTGAATTTAATGTAATAAATCATATATAATTGTGTAATAAAGAACTGGGTTGTCATAGTTAGTATCAGATGATAGGTTTAGTTGTTTTTGTTATTAGGATTCGAAAACCCAAATAAAGCCTTAGAGATAAGACTAAGTATAGAAACATCCATAAGTTTTTGTGTGTATTAAGTAAGTGGTTTATCAAGAAAATACATCCTTTTCTGGATATGAGCAAGTTGAGGTAGCTCTTGCACAGATGTACCTAGGGGTGAAAATCCTGACAAGGAGTTTCGTGCTTGACCTGGGGTATCCTGGTACACAACAATGGGCTTGGCTGCACTTTTGGTTACGACACTCCCAGGGGATATGCTTTGGTAAATTCACAAGCTTAGTATGAACCCTTATTAAGGGAATTAAAAAAATCCCTTAAAATATTTTTTAGAAATTATATCTTGAATAGAATAGATTGAAGCCTATGGATTCATAAGTTAAAGAAATAAAATTTATTTATAAGTCATTAATTTTGTCCTTGGATTACCCATTATGTGTTACCCCTAACATTTCAATTATTCTATATAATGGCCGGTAATATGAGGACTCAGGCTAATAACCAATGTGAAGATCAATGTCAGGACTGTGCTAATGATATGCCCAATCCGATGGGAGTGGGAATCGTGAACTTTGTCATGATTCTATTTTATTTAACTCAATATTTTAATAGAAACATGGGTCAATAGGAACATGCAACCCCCCTAAGAAAGAACAAGTTGTTATCGAGAGATTCATGAGACAAAGGCCTCCTACTTTTAATGGATCATATTATCCCTCAATCCCTGAACAATGGATCACCTCCATTGAAAATATTTTCTCCATCCTTCAATGTTATGAACAAGAGAAGGTTCTCCTGGCTGCTTATCATATGGAGGGTGAAGTTGATCAATGGTGTATGTTGATCAAAAATATGAAACATGAGGATGAGATTGATGCGTTGGAATGGAATTATTTCTGGAAAATGTTTTTTGATAAATATTTTCCACGAACCCTCAGACCTAATATTGAAAGGGACTTCCATGCACTCAAGAAAAAAGGAGAAAAATCTATCAAAGCGTATGAGGAAATATTCACAAGTCTTGCACGATATGCCTCCGGCTTTGGCGTTACCCCCAAATGCAAGGTTGATCACTTCTTTGGTGAGATGAAACATATCCTACGGAAAGCGCTGTAGATCCTTGACTTTTACAGCTATGAGGAAATTGTCTGATGTTCCCTCAAGGTCGAAATGGTGATTGGAGAATATCAAAGGTATCATGGGGGTAAGAAGTGTAAGGTGGACTTCAATGCTGGTGGTCTGATGGATAAATCCAATGGTGCTAAGAAGATCCAGCACCCAACTTTCCAAAGGTGTGGAAAGAAGCACCATGGAAATTTCCTGAAGGGGATGAAGAAATCCATTAGGTGTGGAAGAGAAGGGAACCTGGCTATTAACTGTCGGCAAGAAAAACCTGCGGCTTTGACAGAAGAGAGGAATGCTCTACTCGACCCTCAATGCATTGTTCATTGCTTCAACTACAAAGAACTGGGGCAATTTTCAAATCAGTTCCCTAAGCCAAGGGTTTTCTAAGGCAACCAACAACCTCCAAGCTAGAAAGGGATAGATTTTTCCATCACTACTGCTAAATTGACCCCCAAAAATTAAGTGGTGATTGGTACACTAGTTATTCATTCAGTAATATAGAACTTTCTTTTTTATTGTGGTTCTACGCATTCTTTTATATCCTGAAAGTTTAGTAGAACAATCCTAGGACCACCATAAATCATGAAAGTGAAAATGTCTTTGATTATGGAAAATATGGATATCATTGCATCCCATTAATATAACTCCTCCCATGTCATAACCTGTGGATTGAATTTCCCAGAAAACCACATCACACTCCCTCTAGTGTAATTTTATGCAATTCTTGGCATCGATTGGCATTCCTTATATAGATCCAACATAAATTGTCATGAGGGAAAAATCACTCTCCATGTGAAGAATCGACCCCCAATTCTATACAAGTGCATAGAGGAAGATGAATCTTTTTTAGCGCCATCATCTCAAACATGGATATTAATGACCTATGAGCACACGTATCTGGATCAGATGATTGATTCTAAGGGGGAAACCATCCTTGAAGACATGTCTTCTGTGAGGGAATTTTCTGAAGTGTTTCCCGATGAATTGAATGGTCTTCCTCCTAGAAGAGTTATTGAATTCTAAATTGATCTTATACCTAGGGCGGTGCCAATATCCAATACTCCATATAGAATGGATTTTGTGGAGCTTGAGGAGATGAAAAAACAACTACAAGAGAATTTGGATAAAGGTTTTATACACCCAAGTGCTTCACCATGGGGTTCACCATTCCTCTTCATCAAGAAGAAAGATGGGTCAATGTGCCTTTGCATAGATTATCGTGAGCTTAACAAAATCACGATAAAGAACAACTATCTTCTCCCATGAATTGATGACTTGTTTGATCAGCTATGTGGATAACAATACCTCTACAAGGTGGATTTGTGATAGGGATATTATCAAGTAAGGGTTTAGAAGGAAGATATCCCCAAGACTTCTTTTCGAACAAGATACGGGTACTATGAATTCATATTAATGCCTTTAGGACTCACTAATGCTCCAGTAATCTTCATAGACTTAATGAATAGAATATTTAGGGATTACCTTCAAAATCTTTTGGTAGTCTTTATAAATGATATTATGATATACTCCAAAATCAAGGAGGATCATGAGGAGCATCTAAGAACTATACTAGAGACCTTGCGGAAGCAAAATCTATATGAAAAGTACAGTAAGTGTGAGTTCTTGTCAAAAGAGGTCTCATTCTGGGGCCATATCACCAAAAGAAATGGGATATTTGAGGATCCCTCAAAAATAGATGCAATTGAGGGATGGTTGAGGGCAACATCGGTAACAGATATCCGTAGCTTCATGGGGTTTTCTAGATATTATCGACGATTTGTGAGAAATATCTCATGATTGTCCAACCATCTTACCAAGCTATCTCGGAAGGGAGTAGAGTTTTATTGGTGTAATGAATGTGAATAAAGCTTCAAGGAGTTAAAAAAGAGTCTTATTAATGGGCTCGTGATCACTTTACCCATATGTGGAGATCTTTTTGTTGTATTCAGGGATGCTTTGAAGAATGGACTGGGATGTGTGTTGATGAAAAAAGACAAATTCATTTCCTATGATTCAAGGAAATTGAAATTTCATGAGAATAATTATCCAATAAATGATCTGTAGTTGGTTATGGTGATCATTGCATTAAAAATTTAGTGTAATTTTCTCTTTTGGAATAAGTGTGAAATATATACGGAACAAAAAAGCCTCAAGTATATATTCACACAGAAAGAGTTGAACATGCACTAACAAAGATGGTTAGAGCGGATCAAAGACTATAAATACTAAATCCATTACCACCCTAGGAAATCGAACAAGGAGGTGGATGTTATAAGTAGAAAGGTCCCAGCGATTCTATCACTAATGAGAATTGATAAGGATACAATCTTCTTATATTTGATGAAGAAGGACACAGGAATCATAAAGAAGGTAACATCATCAATCCTTTCACAAATGATTTCCCAACCGTCTCTTTTGGAAGGGTTAAAGGATGCTCAAAAGTATGATGTGGGAATTCAGAAGAAAGTGGAAGCTATCAAAAGAGGTAAATCCTCATAGTTAAATGTTAATGATAAAGGAATTATGAGATTTGGGAAAAGATTATGTGTTTCATCAAGTTCAGAGCTAAAGAAGTAACTTTTGGATGATGGAAATTGGTCATATTTCTTTATTCATCTAGGAAACACAAAGATGTATCGAGATCTCTAAGAGCTTTATTGGTGGGATAATATGAAGAAGGAGATCACTGAATTTACATCAAATTTCTTCGTATGTGAGCACGTGAAGGCTAAGAGACAGAAGTCTAAGGGGTTGATGCAACCATTACCCATACCAGCATAGAAATGGGAGAACATCACCAAGGACTTTTTCACCAGACATTCGAAGACATCCAAAGGAAACAATGCAATCTGGGTTTTTTTGGATCATCTTACAAAGTATGCACACTTTATTGTAATTTTAGAGGGTTTATCATTGGATTAACTGGCACGGATATATATCAGGGAAGTGGTATGGCTGCATGGAGTACCACTATCTATTGTATCTGATCAAGATCCAAGATTCACCTCTAATTTTTGGAAGAGTCCTCAATATGCTCTGGATACTGAGCTAAACTTCAGTTCATCTTATCATCCTCAAACTGATGGCCAATATGAGATAACTATCCAAACACTTGAGGATATGTTGAGATCATGATCAATGAACTTTAAAGGAGGATGGGATCAACATCTTCCTCCGGTTGAATTCTTTATAATAACATTTTCTACTCAAGCATCCAAATGGCACTATATGAAGCCCTTTGTAGGAAAACGTTCAGAATACCAATGTGTTGGGATGAAGTCGGCAAGCGTAAGATGGTAGGACCAGAAATGGTTGAAGAAATTGTAGAGAAGGTGAAAACCATTCTGCAGCATATCAAGGCAGCCTAGAGTCGATATAAGAGTTATGCAGATAACTGTCAAAGAGACATTTATTTTAAAGTCGTATATATGGTATTTCTATCCATATCCCCATGTAATAAGGACATGAGGTTTGGAAATAATGGGAAGTTAAGTCCTAGGTACATCAGCCCCTTCGAGATTCTTGATCATGTCAGGGTTGTGGCCTGTCGAAAAGCACTTCCACCTACCATGGCCAAAGTACATTATTTATTTCATGTATCCCTCTTAAGGAATTACATACCAGACCCCTCACACGTACTCCCTTAATAGTTGGTACAGTTAGAGGATGATCTTTCTTATGAGGAGCAACCAGTGAAGATCTTATATCGTACATAAGAAGTTTTACAATTTAAGACTTTTCTCCTCATCAAGGTGTTGTGGAAAAACCACAAGTTTGAAAAACGTTGTGGGAATCGGGGGAAATGATGAAGGAGAGTTACCCACATCTGTTTTAGTGAGGGAAAAAAAAATTTGAGGGCGAAATTTCTTAAGGGGGGGGGAAGATTGTAACGACCCAAACTTTCATTAATGGAAATTCCTCTTGCTCTAATTAAATGGATTATTATGGTTATATAAAATTTGACCTTCTTTGGTTTTATTTTACAGTATTTTAAAATATCATTATGAATTGTGATTGTTGCTAATATAGTCATTGAACAGTGATCACAGGATTAGTATAAATATCGGGCTTTAATAAATCCAATTACTCAGAAAAATGAAGTGATGGACTCATCTAGTAGACTTGCCCCATATGAAGCCCATTTTTTAGAGAACGGCAATGAGGTGGCATCACTAGGATTCCCTCTTGACCAAACCCAATCCGGGCTTGAACATGTTAAGCTTGAGCAGAAACGACTATGGGAGAAGTGGAAGTTAACAGAGATTACCACCCAAGCGATGTTATCTGAGCCACCCCAATATTCTTTCACCATTTCACACCTTAATCTTCGATATTATATGGGTGTTATAAGGGGTTATGTAACAAGACCTTAGCACTATGATTATGTTCATTATTTTGTATATAATAATTAGTTTACATTCATTTTATTATTTTTACTTTGTAAATAGTTAATTTAGTAAATAGTCAACAAAGAAATATATTTTGATGAATTATGGGATTTTTGAATTAAATAAAATGTTAATAAAATATTATTATTATTATTAAATTAATTTTTATTAAATTTAAATGATCGTGTAATTTTATGAATGCAATTTTATTTTTTATTAAGGTTTGAAAGCAGTTTTTGTCAAAACCCATGAATTTTCGATAAATGTTGGTTTTTATTATAAAAGTAAAAAATTCACTAATTTAGAAAATTATTTAGATAAAATGAATATTATTTTTGTAATCATGATGTCAAAATTATCCAATGGTCAATTTTTCATAATTTTCTAAGACATTCAATTTTTTGGGTAAAAATTAAATACCATTTAAATATATAATGTGTATTATGATATCATAATGACCCAATAGTGATTTAATAAAATAATATAAAAGATATTTTCGGCCAATATATCTTTTTCCATTAAAGTAATTTGATTTTAGGTTTTTTTGTTTTATTTTAGAAAACTTTAGTGGACCCTCCAAGAGTTAAAAAACATTTTCACTTTTTAAATGAATTTCCTTGAGTGTGACTCACCTCCACATAAAAAACCCTATTATTTTAATAAGTTTGTTCATTGTACTTATAAAATATATTTTTTCCAATACCCTTTGGAAAAAACAGTGGGAAAAAAATGGGTTGGTTTGTGGTATTGATTAGTTTAATGTGTGGTTACCCAAACCTAGATAATAAAGAATTCCCTCCCCTTTCCAATATAAACCCACCCAAACTCCCACTTAATACTCACTAAAAGAATTTTGAGTTCATACAACCTCTTACCTACTCTCTCTAGAATCCTCCCAAGGATCCCTAAGATCCCAGGAAGCCTCTCTCAAGCCTCTCTCGAGCCTTTGGGATCACACTTCCAAGTAAGGGATTTCTTCCTTGCCCATTTTTGTCCAATTTTATTTTTGTTGTTATGCCCTTTTTTAATTTATAAAGGTTGGGGTATGATTTTTCACCTCCCTCGTACTTCCATATTTATGTTTGGATGATTGTAGACCCCTTTCCCTCTCATTAATTCCTCTCATGTACACCGGTTACCATGCCAAAATTCCATTAGTGATTTCTATCTCCTCTTTTACGGGAAATGTATCTATATGACCCTATTACTCTATATTTCGTGTACATATGATGAGAAACCCATTTCTTTCTCATCAACCATTTTCATGAATCCTTATATCACGTCGTTATGCGGCCGAAATTGCACCGCATTTTTTCAAGCCAAGATCATTGTGTAGTGAATACCATACCCATGTCTCTATCAAGGGTATTCAGATTTATGCACATATACATATTGAATGGTACTTTAATGTATTTATTCCACATTACATAATAATGTAATAACATATTATGTTGATAGATTCCATGTTATATGATCTATGTGGCACACTTATTCATGAAATGAAATTATTAAGAAGGGTGTGCCATGATAGAGCACCAATGCATTGGGTAAAAATTAGTATCATGATACGTCAAGTGCAATGAGGGTTTACTCATTCTCCATGTGTAATGAGCCTTGGATCATGATAAAATCATGTTAAATCTTGTTGCCACATCTCCATGTTATGATTATCATTCTTTATCATGCCTTTATGTTTCTCTTGTGCTCCATTGATATGCCTATTGTCTAACATGTACAATATTCCTCATGTTATTCCATGTTTATTACCTTATGAGACTTTATAGCTCACCCTTTTCTTAATAATTTCCTCAGGTTATCCTATTCAATGCAAATTATGAGGGAATGTAGGGGTCATGTGAAGGATGTTTTCAATAAATATGTTGTATTTCAAGTTTTAAGTTGTTATGTAATGGTGCTAAGCCCCAAAGAAACTATACCTCTCAATATTCTAGGTTTTATCAAGTGAGGTTTATGTAATAAATCAGGTTTAAGTTTGTAATAAAGAACTGTGTTTTCATAGAGTTCCTAATTGAGGTTGTTTTAGGGGTAGTAACACCATGTGGGCCACCATGTGGATAGTGTCTTGAGAACTGGAACATAGTTGTTAGATTGAGAGTACTTAGTGGGTTCCTACATAGGTTTTTTAAAATGTTTTATCTAATTAATTAATTTTTAAAAAAAAATTAAAAGTTAAAACCCTACCCCTATTCTCTTTTCTATCCATGTCATAAACCCTTCCATTCTCTCACCCTCTTTTTTTTATAGGTGGAAAATATTCTACATCAGGGATTAGAATCATTTTTTTCTAACATATATAATTTTTTAGGTAATTCTAACACTCATATTGAGTCCTATCATTGTTTCTCTTAATATCTCTCTATATTTTTTTAATTATTCTGAATTCAAGGAAGTTTTATATATTTCTTGATTTTTATTGATTTTAGATGAATTAGGAGGTTTTTTTATGAGAAAGACCCTAATAGGTTGTCTTGTTGTTTATAATTTGAATTTACTCATGTGGTATAAATCATTTGAAATTTTGTAAGTCTCATTTTGTGTATATTTCCAATAAAATAGTTTAAATTGAATTCATCACTACATATGTTATAAATTGAAGTTGTCCAACCCATGATAGATCTCTTGAGGGGGTCCATATACACCATGGATATAAATCAACATTTTCTATATGAGTTGATATGTGAAACTATTAATTTGGACCTAGGATGGGTGTTTACGCCTGGGACTTCACCGAGGAGTTGTGTGGTATCCTAGGTTATCCTCTGGCAAGGGGCAGTTTATGATTGTAATATTATTTAGATGAGATAGCCTTGTATTAAAACATTGAGTAGTGTAGTAGTTAGATATACCAGACAGTTTTAATATATATATTTCTCATATTTTTGTCTTAGATATATGTGTGAATTTGTTTACTTTTTTAATGGTATAGTTTTGTATCATCTATACTTAATATGCTAGGGATGTCTTATCCAACTTCTTTATTGTGTTAGTGGTGCCTCATCCTCCATGAAAAGTGATTTTGGGGTGCATCGTCAACCTTAATAGTTGAATTATTTTTATATTATCCACTTAGATATTTTTTATGTTGTTTCATTTTCCACCAAAGAATTTGTGATGATGGTATACCATTCACCTAAGAGAATTGTCCCAGAGGTGAATTTCCCACATGGGAACTAGTACACGGGGTCCATTATCCAACCATAGTTTATTATTAGTGGTTCATCATCCACCTAGAGTCTAATGATGTTTGTATATTATCCACATAAATATTGACTATAATGGTATATCTTCCATTCATGGATCTGATTCTGGTCAAGCATCATCATCATGTGGTGTGTTGAAGAAAGATGGGTCAATGTGCCTTTGCATAGATTATCGTGAGCTTAACAAAATCACGATAAAGAACAACTATCTTCTCCCATGAATTGATGACTTGTTTTATCATCTATGTGGATAACAATACCTCTCCAAGGTGGATTTGCGATAGGGATATTATCAAGTAAGGGTTTAGAAGGAAGATATCCCCAAGACTTCTTTTTAAACAAGATACGGGCACTATGAATTCATATTAATGCCTTTCGGACTCACTAATGATCCAGTAATCTTCATGGACTTAATGAATAGAATATTTAGGGATTACCTTGAAATGTTTTTGGTAGTCTTTATAAATGATATTATGATATACTCCAAAATCAAGGAGGATCATGAGAGCATCTAAGAACTATACTAGAGACCTTGTGGAAGAAAAATCTATATGAAAAGTACAGTAAGTGTGAGTTCTTGTTAAAGGAGGTCTCATTCTGGGTCCATATCACCAAAAGAAATGGGATATTTTAGGATCCCTCAAAAATAGATGCAATTGAGGGATGGTTGAGGCCAACATCGGTAACAGATATCCGTAGCTTCATGGGGTTTTCTGGATATTATCGACGATTTGTGAGAAATATCTCACGATTGTCTAACCCTCTTACCAAGCTATCTCGGAAGGGAGTATAGTTTTATTGGTGTAATGAATGTGAATAAAGCTTCAAGGAGTTAAAAAAGAGGCTTATTAATGGGCTCGTGATCACTTTACCCATATGTGGAGATCTTTTTGTTGTATTCAAGGATGCTTCGAAGAAGGGACTGGGATGTGTGTTGATGAAAAATGACAAATTCATTTCTTATGATTCAAGGAAATTGAAATTTCATGAGAATAATTATCCAATAAATGATTGGGAGTTGGCTATGGTGATAATTGCATTAAAAATTTAGTGGAATTTTCTCTTTTGGCATAAGTGTGAAATATATACGGAACAAAAAAGCCTCAAGTATATATTCACACAGAAAGAGTTGAACATGCACCAACAAAGATGGTTAGAGAAGATCAAAGACTATGAATACTAAATCCATTACCACCCTAGGAAAGCGAACAAGGAGGTGGATGTTATAAGTAGAAAGGACCCAGCGATTCTATAACTAATGAGAATTGAGAAGGATACAATCTTCTTATATTTGATGAAGAAGGACACAGAAATCATAAAGAAGGTAACATCATCAATCCTTTCACAAATGATTTCCCAACCATCTCTTTTAGAAGGGTTAAAGGATTCTCAAAAGTATGATGTGGTAATTCAGAAGAAAGTGGAAGCTATCAAAAGAGGGAAATCCTCAGAGTTAAATGTTAATGATAAAGGAATTATGATATTTGGGAAAAGACTATGTGTTTCATCAAGTTCAGAGCTAGAAAAGTAACTTTGGGATGATGGAAATTTTTCATATTTCTTTATTCATCCAGGAAACACAAAGATGTATTGAGATCTCTAAGAGCTTTATTGGTGGGATAATATGAATAATGAGATCACTGAATTTACATCAAATTTATTGGTGTGTGAGGAAGTGAAGGCTAAGAGATAGAAGTCTAAGGGGTTGATGCAACAATTACCCATACCAGCATAGAAATGGGAGAACATCACCATGGACTTTGTCACCAGACATTCGAAGAAATCCATAGGAAACAATGCAATCTGGGTTTTTGTGGATCATATTACAAAGTATGCACACTTTATTGTAATTTTAGAGGGTTTATCATTGGATTAACTGGCACGGATATATATCAAGGAAGTGGTATGGCTGCATGGAGTACCACTATCTATTGTATCCGATCAAGATCCAAGATTCACCTCTAATTTTTGGAAGAGTCCTCAATATGATCTGGATACTGAGCTGAACTTCAGTTCATCTTATCACCCTCAAACTGATGGTCAATATGACCGAACTATCCAAACACTTGAGGATATGTTGATATCATGGTCAATGTACTTTAAAGGAGGATGGGATCAACATCTTCTTCTGGATGAATTATCTTATAATAACATTTTCCACTTGAGCATCCAAATGGCACTATATGAAGCCCTTTGTAGTAAAAGGTTCAGAACACCAACGTGTTGGCATGAAGTCGGCAAGCGTAAGATGGTAGGACCAGAAATGGTCGAAGAAATGGTAGAGAAGGTGAAAACCATTCTGCAGCATATCAAGGCAGCCTAGAGTCGATAGAAGAGTTATACAGATAACTGTCAACAAGACGTTGAGTTTAAAGTCGGATATATGGTATTTCTATCCATATTCCCATGTAATAAGGTCATGATGTTTGGAAAGAATGGGAAGTTAAGTCCTAGGTACATCGGCCCCTTCGAGATTCTTGATCATGTTAGGGTTGTGGCCTATCAAATAGAACTTCCACCTACCATGGCCAAAGTACATGATTTCTTTCATGTATCCCTCTTAAGGAATTACATACCAGACCCCTCACACGTACTCCCTTTAGAGTTGCTACAGTTAGAGGATGATCTTTCTTATGAGGAGCAACCAATGAAGATCTTAGATCATACATAAGAAGTTCTACATATTAAGAAATTTCTCCTCATAAAGTTGTTGTGGAAGAACCACAAGTTTGAAAAACGATGTCGGAATCGGGGGAAATGATGAAGTAGAGATACCCACATCTATTTTAGTGAGGGAAAAGGAAATTTTGAGGGCGAAATTTCTTAAGGGGGGAAAGATTGTAACGACCCAAACTTTTATTAATGTAAATTCCTCTTGCTATAATTAAATGGATTATTATGGTTATATAAAATGTGACCTTCTTTGGTTTTATTTTTCAGGATTTTAAAATACCATTATGAATTGTGACCATTGCTAATATAGTCATTGAACAGTGATCACATGATTAGTATAAATATCAGGCTTTAACAAATCCAATTTACTCAGAAAAATGAAGTGATGGCCTCATCTAGTAGACTTGACCCATATGAAGTCCATTTTTTAGAGAACGGCAAGGAGGTGGCATCACTAGGATTCCCTCTTGACAAAACCCAATCTGGGCTTGAACATGTTAATCTTGAGCAGAAACGACTATGGGAGAAGAGGAAGTTAATAGAGATTACCACTGAAGCGATGTTATCTGAGCCACCCCAATAGTCTTTCACCATTTCAAACCTTAATCTTCGATATTATGTGGGTGTTATAAGGTTTTATGTAAGAAAACCTTAGCACTGTGATTATGTTCATTATTTATTATATAATAATTAATATACATTCATTTTATTATTTTTACTTTGTAAATAGTTTTTTTAGTAAATATTCAACAAAGAAATCTATTTTGATGAATTATGGGATTTCTGAATTAAATAAAATTTTAATAAAATATTATTATTATTATTATTAAATTAATTTTTATTAAATTTAAATTATCATGTAATTTTATGAATGCAATTTTAATTTTTATTATGGTTTGAAAGCAGTTTTTGTCAAAACCCATGAATTTTCGATAAATGGTGGTTTTTATTTTAAAAGTAAAAATTCACTTATTTAGAAAATTATTTAGATAAAATGAATATTATTTTCGGAATCATGATGTCAAAATTATCCAATGGATAATTTTTCATAATTTTCTAAGACATTCAATTTTTTGGGTAAAAATTAAATACCATTTAAATATATAATGTGTTTTATGATATCATAATGACCCAATAGTGATTTAATAAAATAATATAAAAGATATTTTCGGCCAATATATCTTTTTCCATTAAATTAATTTGATTTTAGGTTTTTTTGTTTTATTTTAGAAAACTTTAGTGGACCCTCCAAGAGTTAAAAAACATTTTCACTTTTTAAATGAATTTCCTTGAGAGTGTGACTCACCTCCACATAAAAAACCCTATTATTTTAATAAGTTTGGTCATTGTACTTATACAATATTTTTTTTCCAATACCCTTTGGAAAAAACAGTGGGAGAAAACCATGGGCTGGTTTGTGGTATTGATTAGTTTAATGTGTTGTTACCCAAACCTAGATAATAAAGAATTCCCTCCCCTTTCCAATATAAACCCACCCAAACTCCCAATTCATCCTCACTCAAAGCATTTGCAGTTAATCCAACCTCTTCCCTACTCTCTCTAGAATCCTCCCAAGGATCCCCAAGATACCAGGAAGCCTCTCTCAAGCCTCTCTCAATCCTTTGGGATCACACTTCCAAGTAAGGGATTTCTTCCTTGCTCATTTTTGTCCAATTTTATTTATGTTGTTATGACCTTTTTTTAATTTATAAAGGTTGGGGTATGATTTCTCACCTCCCTCGTAATTCCATATATATTTTTGGATGATTGTAGACCCCTTTCCCTCTCATTAATTCCTCTCATGTACACCCGTTACCATGCCAAAATTCCATTAGTGATTTCTCTCTCCTCTTTTACATCCAAGTAATTCTTTTGTATTATACATCTAAATTACATTATGTTTGTTGGGAAATGTATCTATATGACCCTCTTACTCTACATTTCATGTACATATGATGAGAAACCCATTTCTTTCTCATCAACCATTTTCATGAATCCTTATATCAAGTCGTTATGCGGCCGAAATTGCACCGCATTTTTTCAAGCCAAGGTCATTGTGTAGTGAATACCAGACCCATGTCTCTATCAAGGGTATTCAGATTTATTCACATATACATATTGAATGGTAATTTAATGTATTTATTCCACATTACTTAATCATGTAATAAATTATTATGTTGATAGATTCCATGTTATATGATCTATGTGGCACACTTATTCATGAAATGAAATGATTAAGAAGGGTGTGCCATGATAGAGCACCAATGCATTGGGTAAAAATTAGTATCATGATACGTCAAGTGCAGTGAGGGTTTACTCATGATCCATGTGTAATGAGCCTTGGGTCATGATAAAATCATGTTAAATCTTGTTGCCACATCTCCATGTTATGATTATCATTCTTTATCATGCCTTTATGTTTCTCTTGTGCTCTATTGATATGCCTATTGTCTAACATGTACAATATTCCTCATGTTATTCCATTTTTATTACCTTATGAGACTTTATAGATCACCATTTTCTTAATAATTTCCTCAGGTTATCCTATGCAATGCAAAGTATGAGGGAATGTAGGGGTCATGTGAAGGATGTTTTCAATAAAGATATTATATTTCAAGTTTTAAGTTGTTATGTAATGGTGCTAAGAGAAAAAGAAACTAGACCTCTAAATATTCTAGGTTTTATCAAGTTAGGTTTATGTAATAAATCAGGTTTATGTTTGTAATAAAGAACTGTATTTTCATAGAGTTCTTAATTGAGGTTTTTTTAGGGGTAGTAACACCATGTGGTCCACCATGTTGATAGTGTCTTGAGAACTGGAACATAGTTGTTAGATTGAGAGTACTTAGTGGGTTCCTAAATAGGTTTTTTAAAATGTTTTATCTAATTAATTAATTTTTAAAAAAAATTAAAAGTTAAAACCCTACCCCTATTCTCTTTTCTATCCATGTCATAAACCCTTCCATTCTCTCACCCTCTTTTTTTTATATGTGGAAAATATTCTACATCAGGGATTAGAATCATTCTTTTTCTATCATATATAATTTTTTAGGTAATTCTAACACTCATATTGTGTCTTATCATTATTTCTCTTAATATCTCTCTATATTTTTTTAATTATTCTGAATTCAAGGAAGTTTTATATATTTCTTGATTTTTATTGATTTGAGATAAATTAGGAGGTTTTTTATGAGAAAGACCCTAATAGGTTGTCCCGTTGTTTATAATTTGAATTTACTCATGTGGTATAAATCATTTGAAATGTTGTAAGTCTCATTTTGTGTATATTCCCAATAAAATAGTTTAAATTGAATTCATCACTACATATGTTATAAATTGAAGTTGTTCAACCCATGATAGATCTCTTGAGGGGGCCCATATACACCATGGCTATAAATGAACATTTTCTATATGAGTTGAGATGTGAAACTAGTAATTTAGACCTAGGATGGGTGTTTACACCTGGGACTTCACCGAGGATTCATGTGGTATCCTAGGTTATCCTCTGGTAAGGGGCGGTTTATGATTGTAATATTATATAGATGAGATATCCTAGTATTAAAACATTGAGTAGTGTAGTAGTTAGATATACCAGACAGTTTTAATATATA
This sequence comes from Viscum album, assembly GCA_963277665.1. NCBI lineage: Eukaryota > Viridiplantae > Streptophyta > Magnoliopsida > Santalales > Viscaceae > Viscum > Viscum album. The sequence continues at coordinate 849,416,916 of OY728119.1, read as the reverse complement.
TATTTCTCATATAAGTGTCTTAGATATATGTGTGAATTTGTTTACTTTTTTAATGGTATAGTTTTGTATCATCTATACTTGATATGCTAGGGATGTCTTATCCAACTTTTTTATTGTGTTAGTGGTGCCTCATCCTCCATGAAAAGTGATTTTGGGGTGCATCATCAACCTTAATAGTTGAATTATTTTTATATTATCCACTTAGATATTTTTTATGTTGTTTCATTTTCCACCAAAGAATTTGTGATGATGGTATACCATTCACCTAAGAGAATTGTCCCAGAGGTGAATCTCCCACATGGGAACTAGTACACAGGGTCCATTATCCAGCCATAGTTTATTATTAGTGGTTCATCATCCACCTGGAGTCTAATGATGTTTGTATATTATCCACATAAATATTGATTATAATGGTATATCTTCCATTCATGGATCTGATTCTGGTCATGCATCATCATCATGTGGTGTGTTGAAGAAAGATGGTTCAATGTGCCTTTGCATAGATTATCGTGAGCTTAACAAAATCACGATAAAGAACAACTATCTTCTCCCATGAATTGATGACTTGTTTGATCAGCTATGTGGATAAAAATACCTCTCCAAGGTGGATTTGCGATAGGGATATTATCAAGTAAGGGTTTAGAAGAAAGATATCCTCAAGACTTCTTTTCGAACAAGATACGGGCACTATGAATTCATATTAATGACTTTCGGACTCAATAATGCTCCAGTACTCTTCATGGACTTAATGAATAGAATATTTAGGGATTACCTTGAAAAAATTTTGGTAGTCTTTATAAATGATATTATTATATACTCCAAAATCAAGGAGGATCATGAGGAGCATCTATTAACTATACTAGAGACCTTGCGGAAGCAAAATCTATATTAAAAGTACAGTAAGTGTGAGTTCTTGTTAAAGGAGGTCTCATTCTAGGGCCATATCACCAAAAGAAATGGGATATTTGAGGATCCCTCAAAAATAGATGCAATTGAGGGATGGTTGAGGCCAACATCGGTAACAGATATCCGATGCTTCATGGGGTTTTCTGGATATTATCGACGATTTGTGAGAAATATCTCACGATTGTCCAACCCTCTTACCAAGCTATCTCGGAAGGGAGTAGAGTTTTATTGGTGTAATGAATATGAATAAAGCTTCAAGGAGTTAAAAAAGAGGCTTATTAATGGGATCCTGATCACTTTACCCATATGTGGAGATCTTTTTGTTTTATTCAGGGATTCTTCGAAGAAGGGACTGGGATGTGTGTTGATGAAAAATGACAAATTCGTTTCCTATGATTCAAGGCAATTGAAATTTCATGAGAATAATTATCTAATAAATGATCTGGAGTTGGCTATGGTGATCATTGCATTAAAAATTTAGTGGAATTTTCTCTTTTGGCATAAGTGTGAAATATATATGGAACAAAAAAGCCTCAAGTATATATTCACACAGAAAGAGTTGAACATGCACCAACGAAGATGGTTAGAGCGGATCAAAGACTATGAATACTAAATCCATTACCACCCTAGGAAAGCGAACAAGGAGGTGAATGTTATAAATAGAAAGGACCCTGTTATTCTATCACTAATGAGAATTGAGAAGGATACAATATTCTTATATTTGATGAAGAAGGACACGGGAATCATAAAGAAGGTAACATCATAAATCCTTTCACAAATGATTTCCCAACCGTCTCTTTTGGAAGGGTTAAAGGATGCTTAAAAGTATGATGTGGGAATTCAGAAGAAAGTGGAAACTATCAAAAGAGGGAAATCCTCAGAGTTAAATGTTAATGATAAAGGAATTATGAGATTTGGGAAAAGACTATGTGTTTCATCAAGTTCATAGCTAAAGAAGTAACTTTTGGATGTTGGAAATTGTTCATATTTCTTTATTCATCCAGGAAACACAAAGATGTATCGAGATCTCTAAGATCTTTATTGGTGGGATAATATGTAGAATGAGATCACTGAATTTACATCAAATTTCATGGTGTGTGAGAAAGTGAAGGCTAAGAGATAGAAGTCTAAGGGGTTGATGCAACCATTACCCATACCAGCATAGAAATGGGAGAACATCACCATGGACTTTGTCACCAGATATTCGAAGACATCCAAAGGAAACAATGAAATCTGGGTTTTTGTGGATCATATTACAAAGTATGCACACTTTATTGTAATTTTAGAGGGTTTATCATTGGATTAACTGGCACAGATATATATCAGGGAAGTTTTATGGCTGCATTGAGTACCAGTATCTATTGTATCTGATCAAGATCCAAGATTCACCTCTAATTTTTGGAAGAGTCCTCAATATGCTCTAGATACTGAGCTGAACTTCAGTTCATCTTATCATCCTCAAACTAATGGCCAATATGAGTGAACTATCCAAACACTTGAGGATATGTTGAGATCATGATCAATGTACTTTAAAGGAGGATGGGATCAACATCTTCCTCTGGTTTAATTCTCTTATAATAACATTTTCCACTCGAGCATCCAAATGGAACTATATGAATCCCTTTGTAGGAAAAGGTTCAGAACACCAACATGTTGGGATGAAGTCGGCAAGCGTAAGATGGTAGGACCAGAAATGGTCGAAGAAATGGTAGAGAAGGTGAAAACCATTCTGCAGCATATCAAGGCAGCCTAGAGTCGATAGAAGAGTTATGCAGATAACTGTCAACAAGACGTTGATTTTAAAGTTGGATATATGGTATTTCTATCCATATCCCCATGTAATAAGGTCATGAGGTTTGGAAAGAATGGGAAGTTAAGTCCTAGGTACATCGGCCCCTTCGAGATTCTTGATCATGTCAGGTTTGTGGCCTATCGAATAGCACTTCCACCTACCATGGCCAAAGTACATGATTTCTTTCATGTATCCCTCTTAAGGAATTACATACCAGACCCCTCACACATACTCCCTTCATAGTTGGTACAGTTAGAGGATGATCTTTCTTATGAGGAGCAACCAGTGAATATCTTAGATCGTACATAAGAAGTTCTAAAAATTAAGACATTTCTCCTCATCAAGGTGTTGTGGAAAAACCAAAAGTTTGAAAAATGATGTGGGAATTGGGGGAAATGATGAAGCAGAATTACCCACATCTTTTTTAGTGAGGGAAAAGGAAATTTTGAGGGCGAAATTTCTTAAGAGGGGGAAGATTGTAACAACCCAAACTTTCATTAATGGAAATTCCTCTTGCTCTAATTAAATGGATTATTATGGTTATATAAAATGTGAACTTCTTTGGTTTTATTTTTCAGGATTTTAAAATACCATTATGAATTGTGACCATTTCTAATATAGTCATTGAATAGTGATCACATGATTAGTATAAATATCAAGCTTTAAGAAATCCAATTTACTCAGAAAAATGAATTGATGGCCTCATCTAGTAGACCTACCCCATATGAAGCCCATTTTTTAGAGAACGGCAAGGAGGTGGCATCACTAGTATTCCCTCTTGACCAAACCCAATCCGGTCTTGAACATGTTAAGCTTGAGCAAAAACGACTATAGGAGAAGTGGAAGTTAATAGAGATTACCACCCAAGCGATGTTATCTGACCCAGCCCAATAGTATTTCACCATTTCACACCGTAATCTTTGATATTATGTGGGTGTTATAAGGGGTTATGTAACAAGACCTTAGCACTATGATTATGTTCATTATTTTTTATATAATAATTAATATACATTCATTTTATTATTTTTACTTTGTAAATAGTTTTTTTAGTAAATATTCAACAAAGAAATCTATTTTGATGAATTATGGGATTTTTTAATTAAATAAAATGTTAATAAAATATTATTATTATTATTATTAAATTAATTTTTATTAAATTTAAATTATCATGTAATTTTATGAATGCAATTTTAATTTTTATTAAGGTTTGAAAGCAGTTTTTGTCAAAACCCATGAATTTTCGATAAATGGTGGTTTTTATTTTAAAAGTAAAAATTCACTTATTTAGAAAATTATTTAGATAAAATGAATATTATTTTTGGAATCATGATGTCAAAATTATCTAATGGTGAATTTTTCATAATTTTCTAAGACATTCAATTTTTTGGGTAAAAATTTAATACCTTTTAAATATATAATGTGTTTTATGATATCATAATGACCCAATAGTGATTTAATAAAATAATATAAAATATATTTTCGGCCAATATATCTTTTTCCATTAAAGTAATTTGATTTTATGTTTTTTTGTTTTATTTTAGAAAACTTTAGTGGACCCTCCAAATAATTTTTTCCCTTATCCAAACAAGAGTAAGAACATAAAGAGGAAGAAGAATTGGAGGAGGACCTTAGGGATTCCCCTCTAGTGTTTGAGGAGGTAGTCTATGCCACTATTGACAAACTCGGGGAAATAAATTTGGGAAGATTATAATATCTATATACCACCTTGATTAGTGAATCCATGTCTTATGAAGAGAAATATGTACACACATCATTCCTATGGAAAAATCAATGTTTATTCATTTGGAACTTCAATGAAATTCCATGCCTCAATCCTGAGGTGGCTCCTCACTAGCTAGGCCTGCGAGAGGGTCATCAGGGCTATAAAAAAGATACAAGAAGGATGCACCCAATGCATGCTACCAAAATAGAGGCTAAAGTTGACAAGATCATTACACCTAGTTTATTCGGGAGGTCTAATGTCCTTAGTGACTAGCCAATATAGTCCTCGTCAAAAATAAGAATATAAAAATCACTCTTTTCATTGATTTAAGATATCTCATCTAGAACAACCTGACGAAGAATTTCCTAGTCCCAATCATATAACTTTTGATCGATAAAACTTCCAGAAATTATGCTCCTTCATTCAAGGAGGGCTATTCAGGATAAAACAAAATATGAATGGCACAATAGGATGAATAATCCACCATCTTTAGGGACCCACAAGTATTATTTCATTGTTGGGTGATTCCTTTTGGTTTGAATAATTTCGGTGGTACGTATCAATATTCCATGCATCTCATCTTCAAACCGTTCCTGGGAAGTTTTGTTGAATGCTATGTAGATGACATAGTGTGTAACGACCCAAACATTCATTAATGAAAATTCTTATTGATCTAATTAAATGTCTTATTATGTAAAATTGTTATATAACATATGCACTTCATTGAATTTATGATTTTGGATTTTAAAATACTGTTAAGAATTAGGACTGTTGCTAATATATCCATTGAGCAGTGATCACATGATTACTATAAATATAGGGATTTAACACATCCAATTTACTCAGAAAAATGATGTGGTGGACTCACTAAGTAGACTTTCCCCATACGAAGACCATTTTTTAGAGCTCGGAAAAGAGGTGGCATCATTGGGCTTTTCTCTTGACCAAGACCAAGATGAACTTCCACACGTTAATCTTGATCGGAACCGCCTATAGGAGAAGTGGGAGTTGATAGGGATTACCACTCGAGCCATGTTATCTGAGCCACCCCAAGAGTCGGTCACCATCGCACACCTTACCCTTCAGTCTTATGCGGGAGTTATAAGGGGTTATGTAATTATACCCTCGTACTGTGATTATGTAAACTATTTTCATCTAGAGAATATACATTCATTTTATTATTGTTACTTTAAAAATAGTTTGTAAAGCACTTATAGTATTTTTAGTTAATATTCAACTAAAGAATCTATTTTTATGAATTAATGGATTTTTGAATTAAATAATATTTTAATAAAATATTATTATTATTATTAAATTAATTTTTATTAAATATAAATGATCGTATAATTTTATAAATGCAATTATAATTTTTTATTAAGGTTTGAAAGTTGTTTTTTTTTTCAAAACCCATGATTTTTCGATAAATTTCTATTTTTATTTTAAAAGTAAAAATTAATATATTTGGATAAAATTAATATTATTTTTGGAATCAGGATGTTGGAATTATCCAATCGTGAATTTTTCATAATTTTCTGAGATAGTAAAATTTTTTGGTAAAAAATAAATACCATTTAATTATATAATGTGTTTTATGACATCATAATGACTCAATAGTGATGTAATGTAATTCTATAAACACTATATTCGTCCATTATATGTTTTTTCATTAAAATAATATGATTTTAGGTTTATTTTATTTATTTTACAAAGCCTTAGTGGACCCTCCAAGACTTATTAAACATTTTTTCTTTTAAAATTTATTTCCTTGAGAGTGTGGTTAACCTCCACATAAGCAAACCTATTATTTTAAGAAGTTAGGACGTTGGACATATAAAATATTTTTTTCCACTCCCTTTCGGAAAAAACCATGGGAAAAGATCATGGTCTGGTTTGTGGTTTTGATAAGTTTAATGTGTGGTGTCCCAAACCTAAATAATAAATAATTCCCTCTCCTTTCCTATAAAAACCCACCCAATATCCCACTTCCTCTTCAATAAAATTCTTTGGAGTTCGTCCAATATCTACACTCCTCTCCATAGAATCCTCCCAAGGAACCCCAAGATCCCAATAATCCTCTCTCAATCCTCTCGTAAGCCTTTGGGATCACACTTCCAGGTAAGAGACTCTCACTTTCCTTTATTATGCCCAAGTTTCTTTGTATTGTTATGCCCTTTTATTTTAAATTATAAATTTTTGGGTATGATTTAGAACCTCTCCCATACTTCCCTCTTTATGTTTTCATGATGAGATACCCCTTTCTCTCTCGTTAATGCCTCCCATGTACACCTGTTACCATGTTAAAATTCTGTATGGAATTTCTCTCTCCTCATTTACATTCAAGAAATTTTTTTATATTATGAATCTAAATTCCATTCCATATGTTGTTATATTATGTATCATGATACTATTATTTTCCATTTAATGTATAAATTATGAGAGACCCATTTCACTCTCATCAACCCATTTTACAAATTTCTATTTGACGTTGTTATGCTGCCAAAATTACACCAAAATTTCCATTCCAAAATCTTTGTGTAGTGAATACCATACCCACTCCTTTATCAAGCGTATTCACATTTATGAAAATTTACTTGTTGATTAAGGGCATACATTTATGGATTTCATATCTCTTATTCGTGGAATTAATTATGATGTTAATGAATCCATGTTTTATGATCTATGTGGAACACTTATGCATGAAATGAAATGATTATGAAGGGTGTTCACCAATAGCCCTCTAATGCATTGGGTAGAGTATAGTATCATGATATGTAATGTGCAATTAGTTTTGAATCAATCTAATTCAAGTGCAATGAGGGTTTACTCATGATTCATGTTCAATGAGGGTTTACTCATTCTCCATGTGCAATGAGCCACGATCATGCTAATTTCATGTTAAATGTTATTGTCACATCTCCATGTTATGATTTTCATGCTTTATCAAGCCTTTATGTTCATGCTTGTCTTGTGCTAAATTGAAATTCTTATTGTCTAACATGTATTCTATTCCTTATGTTATTCAATGTTTATTCGCATACTGGGCTTTATATCTCACCACTTTCTTATGTATGTTCCTAGGTTATCCCATGCAATGCTAAGTACCAGGGAATGTAGTGGTCATGTAAAGGAATTTTTCAATAAGATGTTGTGTTTTATGTTTTAAGTTTTTATGTAATATTACTAAGCCACAAAGACACTAGAACTCTATATATTCTATGTTTTATCAAGTGAATGTTTTATTTAATAATTCATTTTAAGTGTGTAATAAAAATCAGGGTTGTTATAGTTAGTATCGGAGGATAGGTTTAGTTGTTTTTAGAACTAGGATTAGAAAAACCGAGTGAAAGCCTTAGGGATGAGACTAAGTATAATAAAAAATCCCTACTGTTGGTGAGTATTGAGTAAGTTGTTTATTTGTAAAATACATCCCTCTCTAGATACGAGTTGGTAGAGTCGGCTCTGGCACAAAGGTACCTAGGAGTCACAACTCTGACAAGGAGTTCTGGGTTTTACCCAGGGTATCTTGGTACACAACAATGGGCCATCATTCACTCCTGGTTTTGAAACTCCTGAGGGATATGCTTTGTTAAATTCACAAGCTTATTATGAACCATTATTAATGGAATAAAAAATCCACTAATAAAATATTATAGAAAGTAGATAATGGATAACATAGACTAAATCCTAGAGATTCATAAGTTAAGGAAATAAAATCTATTTATAAGTCATCTCTTTTGTCCATGGATTACACTTTATGTGTTATCCTTAACTTTCCTTTTATTACAGCCAATGGATGGTAATTGGAGGACTTGGGCTAACAACTGATGTGAACATAAATGTGATGATTGTTCAAATGAGATGCCCAATTCGATGGGAGTAGGAATCATGAACTTTGAAATGATACTCTCGCAGTTAAATAATTATTTTAATAGAAACATGGTTCAAGAGGAACGTTCAACCCCCCCCCCCCCCAAGAAATATCAATTCACTATCGAGATCTTCATGAGACAAAAGCCTCTAACTTTTAATAGATCATATAATCCCTCAATCTCCGAAAAATGGATCAACTCCATTGAAAAATCTTCTCCATCCTTTATTGTTCCAAAAAAGAAAAGGTTCTTTTGGATGCTTTTTGTATGGAGGGTAAAGGTGAGCAATAGTTTACATTGATGAAAAATACGAAGCCTGAGGAGGAGATCGAGGCATTATAATAGAAGGATTTCTGGAAAAATGTTTTTCGGTAAATAATTTCCTCGCACCCTCTGACATAAGATGGAAAGGGACTTCTTTTCCCTCAAGCAAAAAGATGGTAAATATTTTAAAGAGTATGAGGAAAACTTTACAAGGCTTGCACGATACTCCTCTGGCTTTGTCGTTACCCCCAATTTCAAGGTTGACCACTTCTTTGGTGGGCTGAAACCTAGCCTATGGAAATCCCTGGCAATCCATGACATCGGCAGCTATGTGGAAATTGTAATATGTGACCTCAAGGTCAAAATGGAAATCGGTGAATCTCAGGGGTATCATGGGAAAAAGAACCATAATTTGGACTTCAATTGTGGCAGTCCGATGGATAAATACAACAATTAAAAGAAGATCCATCACCCCACGTTCCAATGATTTGGAAAGAAGCACCCCAAAAATTGCTTAAAGGGGGCGAGTAAATACTTTAGGTGTGGAAGACAAGGGCACCTAGCCGTTATCCGTCAACAAGAAAAACTCACAGCTGCAATAGAGGAGAGGAATGCTTCATTTGACTCTCAATGTGTTGTTCATTATCTCAACACAAAGAACCAGGGCATCTTGAAAAGTATTTCTCGAAGCCAAGGGTATTCAAAGGAAACCAATAACCTCCAAGGTAGCAAGGGAGAGCTTTTTCCATCACCACCACCGAAGTGAACCCCGACAACAAAGTGGTGACAAGTACGATAGTTATTCATTCAATAATAGAAAACATACTTTTTGATTCTGGTTCTCTTCATTCTTTTATATCTCAAAATTATAGAAGAACAATACCAACACCATCACAAATCATGGAAGTAAAGATGTCATGGATTGCGAAAAATGGGGAAATCATTTCATCCCATGAATATAACTCCTCCCCTGTCATAACTAGTGGATTGAACTTCCTGGTGAACCATGTCATACTTCCTATGGTGTAATTTGATGTAATTCTTGGCATGAATTGGCTTTCCCTATATCAATCCAACGTAAATTACTGTGAGAGGGAAATCACTCTCCATGTGGAGAATCGGCCCCCGATTCTATACAAGTGCAAGGAGGAATATGGATCTTATTTTAAACCATAATCTCAAGCATGGATATTACTTCCCTATGAGCATGTGTATCTGGTTCAGATTATTGAGTCTAAGGAGGCAACCATCCTCAAAGACATGCCTATTGTGAGGGAATTCTCTAAAGTGTTTTCAGAGGAATTGTCTCATCTTCCTCCTATAAGAGATGTGGAATTCTCAATTTACCTTGTACCTGGGTCGTTTCTATAATGCAAGACTCCATAAAGAATGGTTGTTGTGGAGCTTGAGGTGCTGAAGAAACAACTACATGAGAATTTGTATAAAGGTTTTTTACACCCAAGTGCTTCACCATGGGGTGCACTAGTCCTCTTTGTCAAGAAGAAGGATGGGACAATGTGCCTTTGAATTGATTATCATGGGCTCAATAAAATGACATTAAAGAATAAGTATCCTCTACCAAGAATTGATGAATTTTTTGATTTTCTATGTAGAGCACAATACTTCCCCAAATGTGGACTTACAATTGAGATATTGTCATGTAAGGATGAAGAAGAAAGATATCCCTAGGAATGATTTTCGTACAAGATTTGGGCACTATAAATTCATAGAACTACCTTTCGGACTAACTAATTCTCCATAAATCTTTATGGACTTGATTAATAGAGACTTTAGATATTACCTCGACAAATTTTTTGTAGTATTTATAGATGATATTCTAATATACTATAAAACCAAGGAGGACTATGAAGAGCATATATGAACTGTACTAGAGACCTTGTGAAAGGAAAAGCTCTATGTAAAGTATAGAAAGTGTGAGCTTTGGTTGAAGGAGGTATCTTTCTTAGGCCACATCATCATAATAAATGGGATATCTATGGATCCCTCCAAGACAGCTACAATTGAGGGATGGTTGAGGCCAACATCGGTAACTAATATTCGTATCTTCTTGGGGTTTGATGGATATTATTGATGATTTGTGAGAAATTTCTCACGATTGTCCAACCCTCTTACTATGCTAACTTGGAATGGAGAAAAGTTTTGATAAAGTGATGAATGAGTTGAAAGCTTCAAGGAGTTGAAAAGGAGGCTTATCACTACACCCGTGCTCACATTACCTGCAAGTGGAGAACTTTTTGTTGTACTAAGTGATGCTTTAAAGAAGGCCATGGGTTGTGTGTTGATGAAAAATGAAAAGTTCATTTCCTATGCTTCAAGGAAATTGAAATTTCATGAGAAGAATTATCCAACACATGATATAGAGTTGGCTACGGTGATCTTCAATTTAAAAATTTATCAGCATTACCTATTTGGGGAGAAGTGTGAAATATACACAGATCACAAAATCCTCAATTATGTATTCACACAGAAAGAGTTGAGTATGCGTGAATGAATATGGTTAGATGATGATCAAATATTATGACTTCTCAATCCATTACCACCTTGGGAAGGAGAACAAGGTGTCAGATGCTTTAAGTAGAAAGGGTCCAACGATTCTCTCATTGATGAGAATTGAGAAGGATCCAATCTTTTTGGATTTCATGAAGATGGAAATGGGAATCATAAAGAAGGGAACATCATCAATCCTTTCACAAATGTTTGCTCAACTGTCTCTTTTGGAAAGGTTAAAGGATTCTCAAAGAAAGGATGTGGATATTCTGAAAGGGGTTGAAGATATCATAATTGAGAAATCCTCATATTTCATGGTTGACAAAGATGGGATTGTAAAATTTGGGTTATAATTATGTGTACCATTCAATCCAGAGACAAAGAAGGAGCTTCTGAATGACATACATAGATCAACCTTCTCTATTCACCCGGGGAGCACAAAGATGTATAAAGATATACAAGAAAACTTTTGGTGGGACAATAAGAAAAGTGATATTGTTGAATATACATTAGAGTACCTGGTGTGTCAGCAATTGAAGGCTGAGTGTAAAAAGTCTAAGGGAATGATGCAACCACTACCCATACCAACATGGGAGTGGGATAACATTACCATGGACTTTGTCACTTTACTTTCAAGGATGTCCATAGGAAGAAATACTATATGGGTTGTTGTGGATTGTCTTATGAAGACGGATCACTTTTTTGTGATTCAAGAGGACTTCTCATTGGATCAACTTGAAATGATTTACATCAATGAATTGGTAAGGCTGCATGGAGTACAACTATCTGTTGTATCTGATCATAATTCTAGATTCACATCGATGTTCTGGAAAAGTCTCCAGCTTGCTCTAAGCACTGAACTAAACTTCAGAATGGCATATCATCATCAAACTAATGGCCAATCTGAGTGAACTGTTTAGACACAAAAAGATATGTAAATATCATGTTCTATGGACTTCAAAGGAGGATGGTACCAACATCTTCCACTAGTTGAATTCTCCTACAATAACAGTTTCTGCTCGAGCATCTGAATGGCTCCATATGTAGTACTTTATGGGAAAAGGTGTGTAACACCAGCGTGTTGGGATGAATATGGTGAACATAATCTTCTATGACCCAAAATGGTCGAAGAAAATGTGAAGATGGTGAAAATAATTTTGTATCATAATAAGGAATCCCAAAGTAGACAGAAGAGTTATGTAGACAACCATTGACAAGACCTTGAAATCAAAGTTGGAGACATGGTATTTCTATACATATCTCCGTGGAAGAATGTTGTGAGTTTTGTAAAGAAAGTGAAGTTAAGTCTTAGGTACATAAGACCCTTCAAGATTATTGATCTTGTTGGGGTTGTGGCCTATCGACTAGCACTTCCACATACCATGTACAAAGTACATGATTTCTTTCATGTATCCCTCTTAAGTAAGTACATACCAGACCCTTCACTTGTACTCTCTTCAGAGGTAGAATAGATAGAGGATGATCTTTCTTACAAGGAACAACCAGTGAAGATCTTAAATTGTAGAGAAAATGTTCTACGAAATAAGACAATGTACCTCTTGAAAGTGTTTTAGAGAAACAACAAGTTTGAAGAGCCAATGTGGGAATCAGAGGAAGTTATTAAGAAGAGTTAACCACATCTGTTTTAGTGTGGGAAAATGAAATTTTTAGGGTGACATTTCTTAAGGGGGTAGATTGTAACAACCCAAACATTCAATAATGAAAATTCCTCTTGATCTAATTAAATGTATTATTATGTAAAATGGATATATAACATATGAAATTATTTGGATTTATGTTTTTGGATTTTAAAATACCATTAAGAATTTTGATCATTGCTAATATAGCCGTTGAACAGTGATCACATGATTCGTATAAATATAGGGCTTTAACAAATCCAATTTACTCAGAAAAAGGAAGCGATGGACTCATCTAGTAGACTTTCCCCGTACGAAGTCCATTAGTTAGATCTCAGAAAGTAGGTGGCATCATTTGGCATCAATCTTGACCAAGCCCAATCCATGCTTCAACACTTTAAGCTCGAGCGAAACCACATACGGTAGAAGTGGAAGTTGATAAAGATTATCACCCGAGCGATGTTAACTGAGCCACCCCAAGTGTATTTCACCATCGCACACCTTACCCTTCAGTCTTATGTAGGTGTTATAATGGGTTATGTAATGACACCCTAGTACTATAATTATGTACACTATTTTTGTATAGAGAATATACATTCATTTTTTTATTGTTAATTTGAAAATAGTTTGTAAAGCACAAATAGTGTTTTTAGTTATTATTTAACAAAGGAATATATTTTGATGAATTAATGGATTATTGAATAAAATAATATTTTAATAAAATATTATTGTTATTAAATTAATTTTTATTAAATATAAATGATCGTATAATTTTATGAATGAAATTGTAATTTTTTATTAAGGTTTGAAAGTTGTTTTTCTCAAAACCCTTGATTTTTTTATAAATGTTGGTTTTTATTTTAAGAGTAAAAATTCACATATTTAAAAAATTATTTAGATAAAAGGAATATTTTTTTGTAATCAGGACATCGAAATTATCCAATGGTGAATTTTTCATAATTTTCTGAGACAGTCGAATTTTTGTGTAAAACTTTTATACCGCTAAATTATATAAGGTGTTTTATGACATCATAATGACCAAATAGTTATTTAATAAAATAATATAAACACTATATTTGGACATTATATGTTTTTACATTAAAATAATTTGATTTTAGGTTTATTTTATTTATTTTAGAAAGCCTTAGTGAACCCTCCAAAACTTATAATAAAATTTAGCTTTTTAAATTTATTTCCTTGAGAGTGTGACTCACCCCTACATAAGTGACCCTATTATTTTAAGAATTTCGGCCACTATAATTATAAAATATTATTTACCACTCCATTTTGGAAAAAACTATGGTAAAAAAGCGTGGTCTAGTTTTTTCTTTTAATTAGTTTATGTGTGGTGTCCCAAACATAAATAATAAATAATTCCCTCTTCTTTCCTATATAAACCCACCCAAGCTCCCACTTCCCCTTCACTCAACAATTTTGGAGTTCATCCAAAATCTTCCCTCCTCTCTCTATAATCTTCATAAGGCACCCCAATCTCCCAAGAATCCTCTCTCAAGCCTTTCCGAAGCCTTTGGGATCACACTTCTAAGTAAGGGATTCTCACTTTCCCTATTTATGTCCAAGTTTCCTTATATAGTTATGCCCTTTTATTTTTAATTAAAAATGTTGGGGTATGATTTCTAACCTCCCCCATACTTCAATATTTATATTTGAATGATGATAGACCCCTTTCTCCCTCATTAATTTTTCCCATGTACACCCATTACCATTCTGAAATTCTGTAATGAATTTATCTCTCCTCATTTACATTCAATAAATTATTTTATATTATGTATCTAAATTCCATTCCATATGTTGGTATATTATGTCACATGATCCCATTACATTAAATTTAATTTAAAAATGATGTTATACCCATTTCACTCTCATTAACGCATTTTAAAAATTTCTATTTGACGTCGTTATGCTGCCAAAATTACACAAACATTTCCATGCCAAATCATTATGTAGTTAATACCACACCAACTCCTCTATCGAGGGTATTCAAATTTATGAACATTTACTTGTTGATTAAGGTCTTACATTAATTTATTCCACATATCTTATTCGTGTAATTAATTATGATTTTAATAAATCCATGTTGTATGATCTATGTGGCACACTTATGAATCAAATGAAATGATTATGAAAGGTGTTCCCTGATAGAGTTCCAATGCATTGGGTAAAATATAGTATCATGATATTTCATGTGAAATGAGTTTTTACTCATTCTAATTCAAGTTTAACAAGGTTTTACTCGTTCTTCATGTGCAATGAGGGTTTACTCATGCTCCATGTTAAATGAACCTTGGCTCATGCTAATATCATGTTAAATGTTGTTGGCATATCTCCATGTTATGATTATTATTCTTTATCCTGGATTTATGATCATGTTTATATTGTGAAAATGCCTATTGTCTAACTTGTATTGTATTTATCATGTTATTCCATGTTTATTCCCTTACTGGTCTTTATAGCTCACCTATTTCTTATGTATGTCCTCATATTTTCCAATGCAGTGCTAAGTATGAGGGAATGTAGTGGTCATGTAAAGGAAGTTTGCAATAAGATGTTGTGTTTTATGTATTAAGTTGTTATGTAATTTTTCTAATCCCCAAAGATACTAGAACTATCAGTCTTCTATGTTTTATAAAGTGAAGGTTTTATGTAATAATTCTTGTTATGTGTGTAATAAAAAGCAGGGTTGTTATATGGTGGTCAAATCATGACAAAACTCGGGCCACCTAGAAAATCTTGAAGTCTTATTCAATAAACTGTGACAACATAGTCTAAAAATAAACTCCTTGAAATATTTTTTTGGAGTTACCCCTGATAAGTTTCTCATCTTCACCATACACCATCATGGCATTGAATTCTACCCTGGGAAGAAAAAGGTTATCCCTAGCATGTCACTTCCTTGCAACCTCATTGAGTTGATTGGACTTCAATGAAACTTAGCCTACATTTGATGCTCCATAGCCAACCTTTCAGTAAAATGTTTCAACATCTATATTTTAATGAAAAAAGGGTCACATATCAATGGACTGATGATTTTCATTAAGCATTAGGAAAATATCAAGAGATATATCTTAATCCCTCCCGTGTTAATGCCAACTATAGAAGTAATCCCACTCATTTTTTATGTTACTACCTAGGAGCGATCACTAGGTTCCTTCCACGCATAGAAGAATGACACCGATAATTAAAACTGCCTTTATTATCTCATATGAACCATGGAAAATACTATTACTCATTACTCAGATATCGATAAAAGATATATGAAGCTAATATTTCAGTCCAAAAGTGGAGGCACTACTTGTTTCATCATGAGGTCTATTTGTTCTATCATGTAAACCCACCCAAATACATTATCAGTCATCCGATGTTAACCAAACGTCTTTCATGGTGTGTGATCATCTTTCAACAATTTGACATCCAGTTCATGCATCAAAAAGAGTTCAAAGGCTATGTATTATAAAATTTTCTAATACAAAACCCCTCATACAAAATAACATCATTAGATACTGAAATACTTGATGAAGAGTTTTTCCTTATTCAAGAGGACCCACATACAATATAGATTCATTTTGATGGTGCATCTATAATACTTATATAAAGATTAATAGAAAACCCCAATCTCAACAAAGTGGGGTTGATAGTTGTATTCATATCTTCATTGAAGGAAGTACTACGATACTGCTTTTTGCTATCAGAGGGGTGCACGAACAATGAAGCAGAATATCATGCTTTAATTGAAGGGATAGAGCTGGAACTTCATATATAAGTAAAACATTTGAAGTTCAAAGTTGATTTGGAACTGGTCATAAATTAGGTTAATATAAATTATGATATCATAAAGGAGTAGTTAATACCTCATTTAGACCACATCCTTGGACTATTGGTGGAATTCCCTTTGGATCTGACATTGACTGACATCCTTTGATAACAAAATTCCCAGGCTAATGCATTGGGAAATGAATCCCCAACATTGGTCGATCCACACTGGGATGAAATGGTCATCAGCACTACGCATCATTGGATGGTATCACTATTTGGTTAGGCCAACATAGAATAAATCAATGTGATTATACCCTTCCCTTATTCATACAATCCTACCACCATCTAGATGACTCCCATTGTGGACTACCTTTAAAAGGGAGATATCCCACCATATTGGGATGGAAGGAATAAAATCTAGAGATGATCAATTAACTTGGTTCTATATGATGGCACAAATCAGAAAATCATAATCTATAAGGGGATCCTTGAAGAGGCCCTTCTCATGTTCATTTTTTGAGAGGATACCACTTCTTTTATGAAGGAAGTGCACAATGGAGGCTATGGTTCCAAATAATTAGGATCCAATATTTCCCATCTAATTTAAATGCATGGATACTAATGGCCCACTATAATATATGATTACACTAAATTTACATATAATTTCAATTCATTTCAAGTTCATTCCAATTTCATCAACCAACCACTGGAGTTACATCACATAGCCAAGTAATCCTGTCCATTCGCATTATGGGGAATGGATTTCATGAGACCATATCCTCCCACTACAGCCATGAAATTAAATTATATCCTCACATGAACCAAATTCTTTTTCAAATTATAAGTATTTGAACCCCTCAAATAGGTTGGGCCAATAAAAATTGATAGCTTCTTGAAAGCAAAAATCATCACCAAATTTGGCGTCCCATATACAATAATGACAGACAACAAAACCAATTTTTGTTCTATTTAATTGAAAAATAAATATCATGAGTGTGGTATCAAGACCAGTTTTTTATCCTACTACCATGAAGAAGCTAATGGATAGAAATATTACATTAATACAACCTAATCCAATATACTTCAGAAGATGGTTGATAAGGATTGAAGTCATGGCTAGACAAGCTCCTCCATGCTCTATGGGCTTGTCGGACCACGACCCTCACTACCACCAAGGAAACCCTATACACATTATTATATGGGATAATGATGGTCCTTCCTATCAAATTTCAGTTCCCCTCACTCCTTTTTTCCATATGTGATCAGCTGTCCACATATTAGAAATCCAAAAAATGTTGGATGAATTTGAGTAACTCGATGAAAAATGATTTCATATCTTTCACCATTTGAAGGTTCAACAAAACCTGATTTCGTGAGACTTTCACAAAATTTTCTTCCTCTAATATTTATTAAAAGTAGAGATGGTGTTGGTTTCTAGGAATTTGATGAAACTCAAAAATAATCCTTTAAATATACAGCTAAAATGGTAGGGACCATAATCCATACTAAAGGTGTACTCTAATAGAGCTTATTCCTTGATCTCGATGGATGGAAAGCTCACCATAGCTCCCACCAACACAAGGTTCTTGAAGAAGTGTTTCATGTGACTATAGGATCCTTCATCCAAACCATGTGATGTTAAACTGTATAGAGCTCATCCCTGCTACATGACATTAAAATGTATTTCCACCATCCTTACCACATGACGTTAAACTGCATGATCCTTTTTCGTAACCACATGATGCTAAACTATATAGATATCATCTCGTATATATTAAATTAAACCATATTATAACAATCCATATCGAATGATGTTAATATAAAACCTCACACATCATAAAAATGATGTTAAACTATACAAATATCATCTTGTCAACATGACATTAAACTGTATTTCCACCGCCATTACCACATAACATTTAAATGCGTGATCGTTTTTCCTCACTGCGTAATAGTAAAATTCAGGATGATTCAACATTGTAGTCAACGATTCACCTCAAACGAGATAGACTTTTGCATGAGGATGACTAAATTCCCATGTTCCTACAAGAGATCAAAATGCACATAGGAAATCTCTTTCTACAAAACAATGTGAGGCTTGATTCTCATCACAGGATATATAGTAATGTCCAAACCATATGTTTTGGGCCCAACTATGAACAATGGGAAAAATTCCCTTATCTGCATATGGGGTAGATTTACATCGGTAATTCCCATCTGAAACTATGTATGACTTAATTCTTATACCATGGGATACAAAGCAACACATAAATTTCATATCTCAGGTCCAACCACCCCAAAATAAAATAGAAAAAAAACAATCCCCCCCCTCTCTATGTAAGGGCCTAACCTATGTAGGGTGTTTTTCTTCAAGAACTACATATTGATTAATTCCAATCCACATGGGATGTGTAGTGATACCAAGAAATTTCATCTTCAGGTCCAGTTATAAATTAGCTAATCCTTCTAGCTTCTTGTCCTAAGTTTGCTTTAGTAGTGTGTTGTGTGGGATAGGGCCTCTTAGGTCCCCATTCACATTGATTAATAGCGTTTATTCCATGAACATACCATTGGAACACTTCTTCTCCCTCCTTCATTGCAAAATAACATTAAACTTTGCAACCAATGTCATAGCCACATGATAGTAAACTACACAATGGAATCACTATGCCCTCACTGGAAAGGAAATCACCATTGACATCAATAATTCACCATTCTGTGTTTGATAACTATGTACAACTTTATTCTTGTTTTTAAAAGATACATAGGGATGCTCATATCTCCAACATAGGGCCCATCCATATAAGAAAAGAGAGAAAATTACATACTCCATGTGTATGAATCAGATCTGCACAGGGATCCACCTTTCTCAAAAAATGCAGACAGCTTGATTCCCATCCAATTGGATATGTAGTGACATTCCAAACTTGTTTCCTAGGTCCAAACACAAAATAATATAAATCCCCCCCATAGACGGGTCAAACCTGCATGGAGGGTTTCTATTTAGAACTATGTATGAATTGATTCCTTCCATCACAGGATATGTATTGACACTCAGATATTTAATATTGAGTCCATATTCAATATTTTCTATTCACATTAAGGATCCTTAGTCCTTACCAAAAGACATTAAACTGCATGGTTCTATGTAAACTATGTGGGTATTGATTCTTATTTTGACATTATACATAGTGAAGCCTAGGAATCATGTCATATTCCCATCCATGGGTAAAAAAATATTAAAATAAAAATATCCCCATATCCTATTTTCAAATTTATATAGGATATATTGAATTTTATTTCCTCATATAGTGATCTATCAAAGAAAAAGAAATTCCCCCTATGTATGATTTATATCTATTTAGGGAATTTCAACTTCAGGTAAAATCATTGTCTAAATGTTTCTTATGTTTCTAGACACATCCCTTCCATTCATAAAACTGTGTGCCCGGGGAAATTTTGGATCTTCATAAACCTCATCGACCATAAAATGTGGATGGTCAGTTCCCAAAAGAAACCATTGTTCAATTATGCATAATATTACCCACTTGGATCTGAATAAGTTTCCCACAAAAAAGGCCTATCAACCAATGAAAATGCATCCCTAAGAGATTATTTTTCTACCCCCATACACCTTAATGGATTTCCTTCTCTGTATCATTTCTCCTAGTATAATAATCCACATAAAAATGGTTTACACTTTCCTTCCCCCATCACATATGGGGCATGTGAGAACATCCCCACTTGATTAACCTCCAAATACTCAAACTTTCTATGAAAAGTGGTCCTAGCCATATTACCTTAAACTGCAGGACAACATGTCATCATCACCACATGGAATTAAGCTGCATGACCCATGTTCTAATCGCCTGACACTAAAACTGAATGATATTAAAAACCAAGTGTGGCTTGAATCCTATCATTATAGGATATGTAGTGACACTCGAACCTTATATATCGGGTCCATCCCTGAGAAAAATTTCCCCTCTTTTACTATGTAGGGATCAGTCTTGCATGAGAAATTTCCATAAAAAAAATAATAATAATCTTTCCCATATGTTCATATGCATAAAATATATCTTCATTGGAGTGACCAATATATGCCTCTCCCCATTGGTGGACCCATATTCAAAAAAATTCCCCACTCATATGCATGATCTAGATCTACAAGGGAAAATTTAATATGAGCCTATCCTTATTCATGAGCTCATATCCAAAGGGAAATTCCCCTTTTCCATACAAGAGTTTGATTGGCATGTGGTTCAACCTTCAAGGAACTATGTACGACTTGATTCCTAGCCTTACAGGATACATAGTGATGCCCGGATCTCCAAACTTGGGTCTACCCAAAATGAAAACAAAAAAATGTACATCCCTTGTGCACGTGTCAAACTTGTGTGGGGAACCTCCTCATACATACATATGGGGAGAGTATCTACATATTCCTATGAAATTTCAACTTGGAATTCCCCTTTTAGGTTTAGGCACCATGCTTTCACAAACCAAACTCTACTTCTAGAAAGGTAATAATCCCCATAACAATCCCCAACCATCATAAGTTGAGGGGAAATGACCTGAGGAAACCTTTGTTTGACAATGCATAATACGCCCCATTTGGATCTGAATAAGTTTCCTATAAAAGAAATAATGTCAACTAAAGGAAAACTCATCCCTAAGAGTATTTTCCTACCTCTTTATGACCCTATGATGATTATATCCCACATCCCTCCATGTATTTAGAAACCCCCCAGATTATAATTTACAACATTTTCCCCCTTTATGCTTAAAGATGATAGAACACTCCTGATCATACTACCATGAAAAGGGTAAATTGTTTAACCCTTGCTCAAAGAAAAGTGACCATAAATCATTAGTATCAAACATCATGTTAATAATATGTTAAATTGCATTATCTATGTACCATTTTAATGATAATAAACTACATTAGGCTTTTTACATAGTTTAAACAAGATAAATACATGTAAAATTGGAAACTCATTTATAACCAAAATAGATACACATTCCCTCAGAATTTTCAGACATCATTACCTTAAAAAGACTCAACTCATGGTCTTGAGATATATGAATTTCCATAAAATTACATCTCCATTAATAATAAAGGGCCAATGTCTTGAGGAAACTATTTCTGGACAACGCACAATTTTCCCTAATTGGCTCTCTATAATTTTCCCACAAAAAATAATTTCAACTAAAGAAAAAAATTTCCCCATGAGAGGATTTTCTTATCTATGTACACCCCCAGAAACATTGTGTTGGAAACCATTATTATGGTTAATCCTCGTGTAATTTCTCCATATGATGTTTTGGATTCCGAAATAATAAAACCAAGGTCAAGAAAAATCCATCATTCTGGTCTAAATAATATTAAGACATTTTCAGACAATAAGACCCATTGGGGCCCTCACCCCACAATTTATGGTCAAATCTATTTTATCTAAAACATTTGTGGCTATAGTTTGGTTTGCAAGACTTTAAAATACGCAAGAAAAGAGAAAAAAATCACTAGGGGGACCTAAAAAGGAAACCCTAGAGATAAGTCAACTATCACCTCACCAGAACTATTCTTCGCATGGTTTAGGAAAAAATATATAAATTAAAAAAATAGAGACACGATACATATTAGGTTTAAAAATCACAAAGGGAGGCCTTAGAAACAAAACACGTTATACCTGCTACACCTGTATCAAAGTGGACTTAGGAAAATAATTGTGGTTATAACAGAAAATACACAATGATTATAGGGTTTTCTATATAACCCTAGAAATACTCAATCAATTCTCTATGAGTCCCTAACCTTAGGAAAAAATTAGATAATTATATTATCATTTCAATACGGTTATTCTAGATTATGATTGAAATTTATATCTTGTGGAGATTCTCATTCAAAATGAGACCAACTATAATTGATTTGTGAACATTTAAATAATGTAAAAAATGAAATTAATTGAAGAAAAACAAGTTTTCTTTATTTAATGAATGAGGGTGGAGGAATATCCGCAACCAGGAGCCTCTCGATATTAAAAGGAACATTTTCTACATTGGAATAGCCTCCTCGTCATCCTGATCAAAATTTATTCCTATGGGGGTATTTATTGGGTCTTGAAATATTCATAAACAATATTGATATAATTACCTAATTTTGAAAATGGTAGAAATAAACCTAGAAGAATATTGAATAAAATTGTCAAAAGAAAGAGACTGTGAGGCATAAAATACCTTCATGGATGGCTGATCTATGTGGTGATCTCCCACTTCACAAAGAAGACACAAAAATAGTTCATGGGATGGAGATAGTGGCTCTAAATCCTACAAAAGAAACTGATTTCATTTATAGGAGGGAGGCAGTTATTTACACCCCCGCAAATGAACATTCCCTATGAACAGAGTAGTTTGGGGATGGTGTGGTGCTTCCATTTCTCACAAACAAAAACTAAGTCATTTGTGGGGATGAGGCGATTATTTTTTACTCTAAAAATGAACAATCCTAAAAAACTAAATATTTTGTGGGACACAGTTGTACCATCAGTTCCCACATATGAGATGAAGTCATTTTTGAAACTGAGGCTGTAATTTCTACCCTAACAAATAATGACTCTACAGACTATGTCATTCGTAGACTGGGGAGTCCTCCATGGTATTTAACAAAAGAAGGATCATGGAACACCATGTAAAACCATCTAGGATGGTATTGGGTCCCCTTATTCTTCTCTAAATAGACTAAAATGGGAAAAGTAAAGAGGGAAACACCGAGACGTACGAACTAAAGATAGCCAAATAAAGGCACCATGAAAACTGGAGCCCTTCCATGATTCCCAGCAGGTAAAACCCAACACATATCACTAAAGAATACTAAATAAATCCTCAAGTGGTCCGTAAAAACAAAATATATTTTAAAAAATGATCCAATGTTTTTTAAACCTATGGTGTCTTTTTAAATAGGCATCTCGCATACAAAAGTGCTATGTGGGAGGAACCTTGCCCCACCTTTTCTACATAGGAGGATTTTAGCCTCTCGTAGAAAAATGCTAAGTGGGTGAAACCCGGTCCCATGTAGCACAACACTACAAATAAATAACTCATTTTTCTATATTATAATGCTAGGAGGACCATACGCTCAGCCGTGTAGCAAAATGCTACACTGAGGGAACCACATCTCATGGAAGTGTATGCTATGCAGAATGGGGAATCCTTTGGAATTATAATCTCCACATCCCATAATTCTGTTTTTCCATTTCATTAGTCCCCATGTTGGCCCCTCCACAAACCAATATAGAAGAATCAGACTAAGTCCATTTCCAAAGGTACCTGACATGTATGATAATATCATCAAACACATTAGTTGTCCTTTTGTGTTTACATACCCTTGGTAAGTGGAGTCGCATGGGTGACCCCAGCAATAGGGTAGACCCTCATAATGACCTTGAGTTTACATTTCAAAGGTAACGAGGGTACCGACCTTGGGGAACTAATTTGAACCTCCCTATTCTGAGTGGGATTTTCAAGGATCATGCTTTCCTTTCCCTTTGACAGGGAATGAGATTCTTCCCTCAGAACCAATTCTAGGGCACTCCTCCTAGGGTAAGCCCATTGAATTTCTTAAAAGAGGTGGGAATTTTTGTAATATTTTCCTCCACCCATGATGTAACTATATTGATCATTGAATGTTACTATCTTGGATATTAAAAAAATAGAAGAAACGAGTACACTCAAAGACCTTTCTCTCTTCCTTTGGGATTCAATACCATCCATCAGCATATACAGTGGGTCGTGTGATCTTCAGATCCACTTAATCCTCTTAGTTCTCACACTGAGTATTACTCATAGGGTCTTAGAGTTTATTTTCTATCATGACATCTGCATGAACCCCAATCCCGAGTGGGACTTCTATAGGGTGTAAGACCCATTCATATCTTCTCAAACGAGCCTCTTATATGGTGTAAGCCCCATTCATATCTACTCATATTGGCCAACTATATGGTGTAATCCCTAATCATATCATCTCAAACAGTATTTCTCCATATATTTAAGCCCTGATCATTCCCCTTAAATAGAAATCTCCCATGTATAAGCCTATATTTTAACAGAACTATGTTGATTTTGATTCCCAACAAACTAGGATACGTAGGAAGCCTCCCTGACATCCCAACCCAACATCCTCACCCATCGTGATTTACTCTAGACCATAGACCTTGTTATATCATGTCCCTACCCAGTGGACCAATTCTCCTCGAGGACCCTCAAGACACCTCAATGTAGGTCCCACCTCATTATTGATAAGGCACCCTTCGTCTGGATGTCCTTGCTGCATGAAGTTAAACTACAAGTATGGTCCCTTCTCACATGACCATAAAATGTGATGTGTCCAGTTAAGTGATACTAAAATATGTGGTTTCTAATTACTATTATAAGGATATATAGAAATACCATTTCAGGGGTTCGATCCCAACATCAAAACAACCCCCTCCCCCCTAGATGGTGGTAAACTCCTGAGCACCACATCACACAACTTAAAACCAAAATTATCCTAATAAATGACCACATGATATCTGATCTGTCCACAAAAGGATACATATAGATCCCCCCATTGATGGAGAACCCCATATATATATAGATGAATTTTAACCCATTTTTATTCATAATGAATCATTTCCTTTGGGTAATCCATAATATAAACACTTGGGAATGAACCAAGGATTCATGAACATATCTTAAATCTATAAGAGAGTCCCATAATATGAAATAGTTCCCCCCAAAATGGTGTGATGAGTCTGAATTCACATCCTATCAAACAATGTGAGTTCTTAATTTTCATTGTCCAAGTTACCTAGAAAAATATTTAATTTTGAAAGCATTTCCATAAATCATGGATGTGAGAGCTGTTGCATGTTTATAGCACCATGAATAGGCATGTTGGATACTATTTAAAGATGTTATACCCAAAATTGGTGATTTATTATCACTTAATCTCCTACAATCAATCCACCATGGTATAAACCTATCTTCATCAAAAAAAGGGATGAATATGAATATAAAATGGATAGATGTTAATCTTCTGACAAAGAAGTATGAGGATAGAGTTAAAGTGTTCATCAAATTTGAAATAGAACATGCAGATGACCCTTCTAAAATTATTTTTTTGTCTTTAAATTGTTGTTATTCATAAAAAAATACATCAATAAGAGTTTAAATAATATTTTATTTATCATGGAATATATTGAAGCTATAAATTTTTGAATAAACATGAGGAAAAACTGAATGCACATACTGATTGGGATGATACATCCATTTATGGATCATTTGATATGAATACTAGTGTAAATGATGATGGAGATTGTAGAGCAGACATAACAATGAAATTTAAATATGGAATTCATGATTGTAAAAAGTCTCTTGGGAGATTAAATACTATGAATAGATAGCATTTTATACCAGTTTTACTAAATATACAATATTTTAAATTGTAATGAATTTATAAAATTTGAAGGCTGGTAGTGGATAGAGCGACACCATTTTTATAGCAGAAATTGATCTCTGTGGTGATATTCCACTGGAAGAAAATGTTCTTCCATTTCAAACATATGATGCTAATAGAATTATACATTTAATGACTATAATATCTGAATAAATACATGCCTATCCAGATGATTTTAGATTCTTTATCAGGAACCATGAATTACTTAGAAAATTCCCAAAGTGTTTCACAAATCGATAAAAAAAGATGAATAAAGTCATTAGAAATTATGTATGGTACTTTCCTATCCTTAAAAGGTTTAGAAAACGATATAGATTTCAGGAAAACACTATAAAATTGGAATGGAATGCAGATACATGAATTGAATATGAGAAACTACATCACCTAGTAGACTATCCTCACCCGAAGAAATTTGTTTATCATTATCTTGAATTATAAAATGAGTTGAGAAATGTTTGTCTAAGGCTACATATAGACGAAATAAATTTTTTTGGTGTAAAATGTACTACTCATAGTACATGGATAGTTATATTGGTAAATTATAATTTGTCATTGTGGTTATGCATGAAGTGAAAATACATTATGTTGTCTCTGTTTATATCTAGAACTAAACAACCTAATACTAATATTGATATCTATTTGGATCCATTGATTGAATATCTAAAATTGATGTGGGATATAGGTGTTAGATCATATGATTCTCATTAAAGTGAAGAGTTCACATTGACATTTTGTTGTACGAGGCGATAAATGACTTTCCTACTTATGGAAATTTAACAAGTTTTTTAATTGACGTAATGTTGGGGAATCCTATTTGTAAATAAGGTACACACTTAGTTAGGTTGAAACAGTTTTCAAAGACTATTTTTTTAGAAAATTGAATTTTTTTACCCTAATAACATAAATACTAATCTTAGATGACATAATTTGATGAAAATATTGGACAAGGTACATCACCATCTCAACTAATGGGAGATCAACTATTATAAAATTTAAATGTTATTAACACTAATTTCGGTAAACCTTTTTTGAAAAAACTTTTGAAATTATGTAAGAAAAAGTGTTCAGTTTTATTTGAAAATTCAAACGTGAATTGTTTGTACATCAGACATTTTTTTGATTTCCTGAATGTAGAAAACAATGTATGTCACAATGTTATGGAACATTTCTAAATATACCATAAAAACAAAATATGACATAAAGTCTAGGTTAGACATGCTTAACAAGAAGATAAGGGAAGATTTGGAGCTAGTGAAGGGTGAAAGGAAAATTTTTCTTCCTCCACTAGCTTACACTCTCTCCAAAAAGAAAAATTTTCAATTTTTTAATTTATTTAATGGTGTCAATGTTTTAGAGATATATTCATCGATCATCAAGAATTTTGTTTCAAATACTAATTTGAAGTTATTGGTTATAAAATAAAATTATTTTGATGTTTTGATGTAATATTTAATTTCTATATCTTTTTGTTTCATTATTCCTAAAAATGTGTGACATACATTAACTAGACATTTCTTTATTTTAAAATCCATGTGAAATAAATTTATTGGACTAGAAAAGTTTCCAATCATGAAAATGGAAATTTCAACCATACTATGTGAATTTGAGATCATCTTCCCACCATAATTATATGATATAATGGTCTACCTAGTAGTTCAATTTTTTAGAGATATTCAACTATATGGTCCTATACATTAAATATAGATGTACTCCATTAAATGACATAAAAAATATCTTAAAAGGGTACGTCAAAAATCGAAGTCAATTAAAGGTTTTATTAAAAATTTATATATTGTTGAAGATTCTATTGAATTCTATACTGAATTTCTATCGGATTTTCATAGAATTGATCTCCCAAAATCTCATCACAGTGGACACCTTCTAGGAAGAGGTATTTTTGGAAGATATGTTATTACAATTTCCATTATAAAGAGGGATAAAGATAAACGTTACATTTTACATAATAGTATAGAGGTTGCTTCATACGTTGAATCCCACAAGGTACTTCTACAAAATTTATTCCATCACGGTCTAAGGAATAGATATTTAATACCTATAGTCAACATTTTATAGGATGGTTCAATATCATATTTATAAGGATGTATCTAGAAATATAAATTTAATTATCTAATGAATTTAATGGCTTGCCATGGGACCAAATATAAATGTTATATATTACACTGTTTCTATAATTAATGGTTATACATTTTATAAAAAGAAACAAGAAAAATTTAGTACGATACAAAATAGTGGATTTAAGATTATGGTGGAAATGACGCACATATCCGGTTTCAAGAATAGATATCAAAATTTTCGAAATATGTCGTATTTTAGAATCATTTAATAAATATATGATTTGGATTATACAACATTTCAAGTGTCTATTTCACATTGCAAATGGACTAACAATAAGAGTGTAGTGAAATTCAATAAATTGGAAACTGTGAAGTTGAATTTCAATGTGGAAGGGTATAATGAAGAACCATTCATAATTGTATCACAAGCAGTGCATGTATTTTATTTCTTGGATCTGACAAACATGAATTGGTCAGTTCTTCTATTGGAAAGTAAAACAACTATAGGTTTAGGTGAATGTTAA
The DNA here is from genome assembly GCA_963277665.1 of Viscum album. Classification (NCBI taxonomy): domain Eukaryota; kingdom Viridiplantae; phylum Streptophyta; class Magnoliopsida; order Santalales; family Viscaceae; genus Viscum; species Viscum album. Next base: position 849,388,351 of record OY728119.1, on the reverse strand, counting down.
ATTGAGGTTGACCCTTTTATTGAGATATCACAATCATTTCATGGTGGTCCCAATATTGACAATGTCTTTTATTTTATAGGGGACTATAAGGATGGGATTTTGACACTCAATATAGTATCCAAATCCCTTCATCCTTTTACGAAAAAAAACACAAATCAATTAGAAGGTTAATTGTTTTAATATACTATTATTTTTCTCATAATATTATATGTTCTATAATATATTTTTATAATATAAATTATATTTTTAACTATTTATGTAGATAATGGCTACTCTACTTGCTATGTTTTTAGTCCCAATGAGGAACACATGATTGATGCTGAAACTGTGGAATTATTTTGGGATTAACAACATATATCTGAAAAAAATATGAACAACATAACAACACTTTGTTTACTAAAATTATCAAGGTAAGAAGTATGGGTATAAAATTTTAGGTTGGATGGAATCAATGCGGACAACCTATTGGTCCCAACAATTCAATGATCATTAGTTACATTACGGTCACAATTAAAATTCGTCTTCTAATTGATATAGATATGTGGAAAATGTTTTCTCTACAATGAGGGCTATTATAAGAAGATATTAGGGTAATGTTATGAAATAATTAATCAGTTTAGTTAAAAAATATATAATGAAATGTTTATTTCATTTTCATTCCCACTTGTAGACTAAATTTATTTTGGATGATTATGATAATAAATTCATCTTAATGGTTTCCAGAATAGCTCATATAGGCTTCTAGACACTTCTTACAAAGCATCATCTTGAGGATGATAAAAGGAAAATAAACCCTTACTATTTACATATGCACACATTATAAACTAGGAAACATGTGAATATTTCATCAGTCATTATGATGAGGAATCATTTTAGGTGCATTGTAGTAAATAATATTTTATATGATATTATTTATTTTACCTACTTTGATTAAAATTATTAATTTATGAAAAAACTATGGAGTGCATAAAATAAGAAATGTGCTACAAAAGCAATGTACCCCTACCATAATGTAAGGATGGGGTATAGTACACTTGAAAATAAAATGATATGTATTTAAAATATATGATAAAATTTTTATGACATAAAATAAAATATGTTTATTTTTTTATATGTAGATAGATAAATCAGAATCCAAATTAACTTTCATCCCATGACATGTGTTATGGAAGGAGGCTCTTGTAAATAAAGAGTGAAAACTATTAGATGAAAACAAACAATCATTATAAGAATCATGTGTAAGTACAACATTATAGTAATTTTTTACTTTATAACAATATTATATAAAAATATCTATTTTTATTTTTATTTTTTATACATTTTAGACATAAGAATTGACATTGACAGTCCCTGTAGAACCGATACTTTTAGTAGCTTTGAAGTGGTCAGAATCGTATGGTCGTGTTAAAGGTTCAGTTCTTTGAGTGTCACCTAGAATAAATTTTGAGAACTAAAATCCATGGGGATATACAAATGAGATGATGAAAGGAATGAAGCCGCAAATAATTTTATTAAAATATATTATTTTATCATCTATTTTGGTGGAACAATGTATATTAAAGGATTATAACAAACCAATAGTAGAATAATGATCCGTACATAAATATCCACATGACCACACTAGCTTTGAGGCTAACCATTCCCCTCAACCCCCTACCTTACCCATGGTAAAAAGTTTTTCCATGACTCTTTCTCCTAAATATGAATCAAATGAATTCTAATAACTTTATATTACTAAAATTCCATAGGGTGAAATTTTAGGTAATTTATATCTATAAACATCCCTGAATCACCTTGTTGTGAGAGGTATGGTGTAAAATTTCCCAAGTGACAATATACATGATAAAAAAACGCCAAAAATATAATGTGAGAGTGTAGATTGAAGTAGATATTGATTTAAGCATTGTGTTTTCTATTCTTATTAATGATCTAGATGTTACCATAGTCGATAATGATATTGGAAATTTTATATCATGGTTGTTTAATCTTTTAAAAATGCCTTAGGTATTTCTTTGATAATTTATTTTCAAAAAAAAGACCCTTAATAGTTGATGGTAAAAGGATTTAAAAGAATTGTTGTATTATAGACACACAAAATGAAGGTGAAAAAGAAGGTAAAATCAAGAAAATCTATTGGATCTACCAAGAAATTAGAAGGACATTTTGAGAGTACCTTCACCCCACTAGTTCCACTTCCTCATATATTAAGATTATAAGTTCATGTAGATACAAAATTAAAATATGAAAATAAGTCCTATACCAGTAACTTCAATCAGAAGCTAAGATTCTGACCATTTATTAAAATAAAAGAAAACATACAAAAGAGATGATCGGGGTCAAACATTGGAACTTTCCCTCATCCATTAAGTACAAAATTATAGATCATAACAAGACATGTCATTCCCATCGTCATAATCATCACATGTTTCCCATTCAGACTGAGACTTGCCCTGGTTTAAGATCTTAAGAATATCAGAATTGAACTTTCCTGACAACATTGAAGATGCTCGGGTAGAAATAGTGTGAGGTGTGTTGGAATAGTCCTTCCTTGGCCTTCTCTTCTAGGGAGCATGAGTGACATCTGTCCTCCCTTTTTCAGATAAGAGTGCATCCTTAAAAGATACAGGACCAGCGCAACACGTTTTCACCCCTTTCGCATCAGAGATGTCACCCCACTTCTTAGCAATCCTAGAGGAGTTCAAAAAATTAAGAATTTCATGGTGAAAATAAACATGTTGAGGAATTCCAATGTGGTCATCCAATCTAGGATTAGACACACCAGTCCCATAACAGGTTAGTAATACACCAGGATAATCAAGCGTGGGAGGATTTGAAGTGTCAGTGCAAGTAGGATGCCCAACAAAAATGGGGAAAGCATTCTCTCCAGTCTCAACTAATCCAATGGGAGAAATAACATGACCATAATTGGATGAATTCTCATTAACAAATCCAACCTGAGCAGTAGAGGGGCCACTCATTGGAGAATTATCCACCATAGGTGCTTTGCCTTTCAAAATAGACACATGAGAAATAGATTTATCAACAGACATCATATCAACCTTAGTGGAAAATGATTTTTTGAGAACATCTCCATCATGATCAAGAGACTTTAACAGTGCGACATGCTTCCTCTCCGGTTTCCTTTTACAGCGGTCATCTGGATGACCCTTCAACCCACATTTCCCGCAAGAAATCCTCCTCCGACATAACTCCAAAGAATGCCCTACAGCCATACATTCGGTACAGAAGAGGTGTTTTATTTCATATTCAACAAAGGTATCAATATTATCAGAGGAAGTAGAGAGATTTACCTTATCAATCAAGGTGGATATATGATCAATCTCCCCAAACATTCTAGCAAAGTGTCTAAATCGCACAACCTCAGTTTCCCTATCGAGGCGTATAAGAGTCCCAATTGCCATGCCAATGTCATGCAATATTTTTGGGTGCCAAAGGACCTAATTAAGTCCATGAAAATGAACCCAAACCTGAGAAAAGGCATTCCTTTCACGCGAGGAATTGAATTCCAGGGACCATTCATGTAGGTGAAGCCATCCCGGTTTCAGAGACAAAGATCTGAGGCTCAATGCATTTCTTTTGAAATCATTCGATGGGAAAATACAATGAAAGAAGCCACCGAAGGATCACATGAATCATGAATTTAATAAAGGATCATACAAAAGGATCACAAGAAGTGTGAATGTCCTAAAGGATCATGTGGAATGATTATGTAAAGAACGTGAATACACCACATGATTGGCATAGGATATCATAATGAGTCCATGAAAAGAACTTAAAGATACCTCATGATTGTTAGAGGATCTCCTGATGAGATCATGAAAAGAACTTGATGACACCATATGATCATGATAGGATCTTGTGAAGATATCATTCAATTCACATTAAAGAATCACATGATTATCAAGGGATGAAACAACCAGAATTGTTATAAATAAAATTCCCTTTGTGATTAAATTAAATTCCATATTATGTATTATGGTTATAGAAACACAATCACTTATTTGGTTTCACTATATCATATCATATTTAGAATACTATTAATCATCACAAGTATTGATAATATATGCGTTTAAGAATGACCATTTGATAAGTATTAATATAGGGTTATCATAAATTTAATTGACATAGACAAAGGAAGTGATGGCCTTAACCAGGATGATTGAACCCTATGAAGCCAATTTATAAGATATTACAAGGGAGATTGAAACACTATGATTTTCTCCTTATCAAGCCTATGTTGAGGTCTAATAACTAAAGCATGAGTGAAACTACTTAGAAAATAAGTTCAAGCTCATTATGATCATGACCCAAACCATGTATGCAGAACCACCCCATGACAATCTCACCATTGCGGACCTTAACCTGGGGGATTTTGCTGGTGTAATAAAGATATCTGTTTCAAGAACCAAATAATCTAAATATTTATATTTTATTTTCAATATAATAATCATTATATTTACTTCTTATTATTTTTACTTTATAAATAATTTTGATTTTGATATGATAAAACACAAATTGTTATTTTTTGTAATATGAAATTTTTATTAAGAAATTCCTTTTGATGAATTAATGAATTTTTGAAATAAGTGATATTTTAATTAAATATTGTTATTAAATAATATTTATTAATTATATTTTAGAATATAATTTTACATTGTCAAAAATAATTTTTATAAGGGGTTCGAAAACTATTATTACTGAAAAACCCTTCATTTCTCAATAAATCTTGACTCTTGTTTTAAAATAAAAATTCATATATTTACAAAATTATTTTTATAAAATAAATATATTATTTTGAATTAGAAAATAAAAATTATCTATAAAATAATTTTTCATAATTTTATGTGATAGTCAAATTTTCAGGCAAAAATTATGTATTATATAAATATACGATGTATATTATGACATCATAAAGACAAAAATTTCATATAATAAATGCTATAAATGGTATTTGTCACCAAATATATGTTTCCACCTTAAAATAATGTGACTTTGAGGTTATTTTATTAATTTTACAAATCATTTATGAATACTCCAAAACCTATATTATATTTTAAGGTTTTAGAATCATTTCTATAAGAACATGGATCACTTCCAAATCATCAAGGGTACTATTTTATTATCTTATAACCTTAGAATTATAAAATAAATAAAACTAGTCCTATTATGTATAAACTATGGGTAAAACCATGGTATGGTTTTTGGTTTTGATTACTTTATTATATAGAGTCCAAAACCTATATTTGGAAAATAATATAGAACTGCCATATCTTTTCCTATATAAACTCACCCAATATCCCATTCATATTCACTAAAACAACTTGGAGTATTTCTGTAATCTTCCATTTCCACTATATAGTCATCCGAAGGTTCCCTAAACTCTCAATATGCTCCTCCCAATCTTTTGGAATCACCCTCTCAAGGTAAGAGATCATTTCCTTCTTCATTTTATTCTAGAATCTTATTCATTTTATGCCTTTTATTTCTAATTATTTATGTTGGGATTTGTTTTTTCACATAAATATGATTTTCAATTTTATTTCCAAATGATTAGAGACCCATTTTCTCTTATTAAACCATTTTAAGAATCTCTATGTACTATCATTATGCTTCTGAAATTTCACTGTGATTTTTTCCATGCCAACCCTTTATATTGTGAATACCATCACTATTTCCACTCAAGGGTATTCACCTAGACATAACTATAATTATTTTATTAAATGATTATTTGTTTTTATTCCACACTCTTTTATCAAGGAATTAAATTTCATGAAATATGGTCCTATTTTGAATGATCGATGTGTCACCCTTATGCATGTACATGATATAAAAGTGATGGGTGCGCCTAGAATTATATACTACTCTAATACTTTGGGTATGATTTAGTCTTGTGAGACATCATGAAAGGGATTACAAAGAGAACCTAAACTATCATGGGATGGTTTCCACCAAGTTATGATTTCTTTTTGGACATCCTTGACCTATTTTTATGATGTAGTGTTTAAATTTGTTTACACATTTCTCATGTTACCTTTATGTTACCATGATATATCATGCCTTAATGTTCACATTTATAATTCTCACCCCATTTATATCCAATTGAAATTACTATTTTTTAACATTTAATACTTTCTTCATGTTATTATTTTTTATTCCCTTTCTAATATTTATTTCTCACCTATATATTATTTTTGTCCCTAGGTTATCCCATGTATCTTTAGAGGAATGATGATTTCTAAAAGCATGTTAATTATTTTCTTCAATAATTTTTTTATATCCCATGTTAAAGATGTTATTATATGTACCTAATTATCAAATGTACTTTACTTAATGATCTTATGGGTTGTATTATGTGTATTTTTATGAAATAAACCATGAATTAATGTGTAATAAAGACAAGGGTTGTCAAAGTTTGTATCTGAGGATTGTTTAGTTATTTTTGGGCTTAGGGTATGAAACAATTAGTGAAATCCTTAGTAATAAGACTAAACATAAGAATATATCCCTATATTTAGGTAAAGTATAGAGTAATTGGTTTCTAAGAGAATAAATCCATGTATGGATACTAGAAGTGGTTGTGGATCTAGAACTAATATACCTAGAATAACACCAGAAAACACTACATTAAGTTATACTCAATTAGGAATTAATTCATGACAATAGACCTTGTTGTACAACTAGTTTGACACTTTCAATGGATATGATTCAGTAAATTTACAAGACCATTATGAACCATTATTAAAGGAACAAAAAATACCATAATTTTCTATGTTATAAAATAGATAATGGGTAATATATATGGATTTCTATAAATTTATAAGATAAATAAATGCATTTCATTTATAATTTGTCCCTTTAATTATATTGGATTTCCATTTATGTGATTAATAGGCTGAAAATTATCATCCCTATGTCTATTTTGGATAAATTAATTGGTTAGAAATAGAAGCAAAAAGTGAAAGGTAGGGTTATTGTCTATAGTTCTACACATTCATTCATATCACACAAGTTTAATAAAACTATTCAAAAACCATAACAAATCATTGAAGTAGAGTTATTAGTGAAAATATCAAATGGGGAAATTATTAAATCCAATGTATATAACTCCTCATCTATCAAAATTTGGGGATTTAAGATCCCAGTCGACCTTTTGATACTCCCTTTATGGGAATTTGATGTAATTATGGGTATGGATTGGATTTAAATAAATATATACAACATAAATTTTCATTAGAATGAAATAACTCTTCGTATTGTGAGTTTTCCGCTGATTTTGTATAGGTTCAAGGAGGATGGTGAATCTTATTTAGCACCAACATCTTAAGAATTGATACTATTTTCCTATGAGAAAGAACATCTAGAACAAATTATTGAGTCTAATGAAAATATTATCCTTGAAGACAATCCCATTGTGAGGGAATAAACTAAAGAGTTTTCAAAATAATTTTCTGGTCTTCCTCGTAGTTGAGAGGTTGAATTTTCAATTGATATTATACCTGGGGATTTTTCAATATCCAAAACTACATATTGAATTTTTTTGTGGAACATTGTGATTTGAATAAAGAACTACATGACAATTTGGATAAAGTATTTATATTCCAATGAGATTCACCATGGTGTGCTCCAATCCTCTTCATCAAGAAGAAGGATGGGTCAATGTGCCTTTTCATTGATTATCATGAGATCAACAGGATAATGAAAAAGAACAAGTATCCTCTTCCATGAATTGATGACTTGTTTGATCAGATACATGGATCCAAATACTTATATAAGGTGGATCATTGGTTTATGTATTATCAAGTAATGGTAAAGAAGTAGGACATCCCCAAAACTGCTTTCTATATAAGGTATAGGGACTAAGAGTTCATAGTAATTCTATTAGGACTCAGTAATTCTCCAACAATATTCATGGATGTGATTAATAGTGTTTTTAGATATTACGTAGTAAAATTTTTGGTAGTATTTATATATGATATTCTAATATATTCTAAACTTAAGTAGGAGCATGGGGAGCATCTAAAAACTATGATAAAACCCTTATGAAAGTATTAGATTTATGAAAAGTATAGAAAATGTGAGTTCAAGTTAATATATGTCCACTATTGGGGAACATTATCATAAGAAATGATTTCTTTATGGATCCATCAAAGATAGAAGAAATTGTATTATGTCCAAGACCAACCACTATGATAGAAATATATAGTTTCATTAGGCTAGATGGGTATTATCAATGGTTTTTGAGAAATTTTTCATGATTATATAAACCTATAATAAGATAAATCAGAATATAGTCAATTATGTTTGGAATAATGAATGAGAATAGATATTTAATTTTAAAAAGAGTATTATCATTTCACCTCTACTTATGATACCCACAAGTGGGGAAAATATTTTGGTTTACAGTGATGCTTCGAAGAAGGGATTGTGTTCTGTACTAAGGTATAATGAAAAGGTGATAGCTTATGCCTGAAGGCAATTGAATGATCATTAACATAACTACCCAATTCATGATTTTTATTTGGATGAAGTAACATTCACATTGAAAATATAGAGTTATTTTCTCTTTGGGGAGAAGTGCGAAATATATATAGATCATAAGAGGCTCGAGTATATTTTCACACAAAAAGAGATGAATATGCTATAATGATGATGGTTAAATATGATTAAGGAATGTGACTACTCAATCCACTACCATCCTGGAAAATAAAATAATGTGGAAGATGCTTTACGTATAAAGCATCTAGAAATTTTATTATTGATGAGAATTGAGATGGATCTGATCTTCTTAAACATGAAAAGGATGGACATGAGAATCTTAAAGGAAAGAACATCATTAATCCTTTCACAAATTATTTCTCAACCAACCATTCTATATAAGATAAAAGATTCTTGAAGATACAATATTGAAATTCAGGAGGATTTGGAAGCTATAAGGAAAGCTAAATCATCAAAGTTACAAATTAATGAAGAAGGATTTGAAATATTCGGGTCACAATTATGTGTACCATAAAATCATGAGTTAAAGAAGGAGTTGTAGGATGATACACATAACTCATCCTTCTCCATCCACCTATGGAGAATAAAGATGTATCAAGATCCCCAAAAGTGATATTGGTGGGAAAACATAAATAATGAGATCATGAAATATAAATCAAGGTTCCTTTTATGTATTCAAGTGAAGGCTAAAAGGAAAAATTCTGAGGGGATGATGTAAAAATTACCCACACCTATATGGAAATAGGAAACATAACCATAGTATTTTTCACTATACTTTCTAATAAATCAATAAAAAATAATGTTATACGGTTTGTGTTGGATCATATCAAAAATATTAATCACTTCATTTTAATTTGAGAGGACTTCTCACTCGATCAACTTACAGGGATATATATTATAGAAGTGTTGAGGCTATATAGAACACCACTATCGATTGTATTGGATTGAGAGTCAAGATTTACCTCCAAGTTCTCGAAGAGTCACCATTATGATCTAAATAATGAGTTGAACTTCATCATGGGTTATCACACTCAAATAGATATCTAATCAGAATATACTGTCTAGAAACTCATGGAAATGTTGAGAGAATACTCAATGGACTTCGAAGGATGATGGGATCAACATCTTACTATGGTCAAGTTATCATAAAATAATAGTTCTTACTCAATAATCCGAATGTATCCTTATTAATCCTTTTATGGGAATTGGTGTAGTACACTTTTATGCTTAGATGATGTTGGTGAATACAAATTTTTGGGTCCTGAAATGTTTGAGGAAATGGTGGAAAAGGAAAAGACCATTCATTAGCACATCAGGTGTTCATAGAGTTGAAAGAAGAGATATGACGACAAGACATGAGTTTGATGTTATAGATAAAATATTCCTCTGTATTTCTCCTAGGAATAAAGTCATGAGATTTCAAAAGAAGGGAAATATTAGTCTAAGATACAATGGTCTCTTTGAAATCCTTGATCTCATCAGAGTGGTGGCCTATCGACTAGCACTCCCACCTAACCTTTCTCATGTACATGATGTGTTCATTGTACCCATATTAAGGATATAAATGCCGAACCACTTATATGTTCTGAATCTATATTTGGTGTCATTAGAGAAAGATCATTCTTATATAGATCATCCAGTGAAGATCATAAATCATAGAGACAAAGTTCTACAAAACAATACAATGCACCTGGTCAAATTGCTATGGAGAAACCATATGTCTAAATAAGTTCCATAAGAACTAGAGGGGGTTATGAAATGGAATTACCCTCACTTATTTTATTATATCAAATGAAAATTTCTAGTGTAAAATTTATGAAGGGGGGAATATTATAACGACCTAAACTTTTATAAATAAAACACCCTTTGGTTTAGAATAAAATTCCCTATTATGTATTATGGTTATAAAAACACATGAACATATTTTTTTTTATTATATCCAATCAGATTTAATATACAATTAAGCATAATAACTATTGATAATATGTCCACTGAACAGTGATCATATGATCAGTATAAATATAGAGATCTGATAAATCCAATTGTAATTGACAAAGGAAGTGATGGAATCAACTAATAAGATCTGGCCCAATTAATCCCATTTTTCAAAGATTCTAAGGGAGATAGAATCACATCTATTTTCCCTTGACCAGTCCCAAGACAAGGTCTAGTAACTAAATCATGAGTGATATCATTTATGAGGAAGTTTAAGCTCATTGAGATCATTGTCCAAACCATGTACGCAGAACAAACGCATGAAAATCTCACCATTTTATACCTTTCCCATAGGAAATTTTATGGTGTGATAAATGGCTATGTTTCGTGATCTAAATAATATAAATATATTTATTTTATTTTAAATAGAATAATTATTATATTTACTTCTTATTGTTTTTATAGTATAAATGATTTTAATTTTGATACGATAAAACAAAAATTGATTTTTCGGGTAATAGGTAATTTCAATTATGATATTATTTCTGATGAATTAATTAATTTTTTAAATAAATATTATTTTAGTTAATTATATTTAATAATATAATTTTATGAAGTCAAAAATACTTTTTATAATGGTTCAAAAACTATTATCATCGAAAACCCCATCATTTATTAATAGATGATGTCTATTGTTTTAAAAGATAGAATTTATATGTTTAGAAAATTATTTTCATAAAATAAATATTATTTTTTAAGTCACAACATCCATGTTATCCAATAGTTAATTTTTCATAATTTTCTGAGACATTCTAATTTTTGACGAAAAATTAAGTACATTATAAATATAAGGTGTGTATTGTGAAATAATAATGACCTAAAAGTGATTAAATAAATGATATTAAATGTATACATCACTAAATATATGTTTTTTATGTTGTTTTATTAATTTTATAATGATTTTATGATTTCTCTGAAACCAATATTAAATTTTAAGCTTTTAAAATCATTAATTTAAGAACATTAATCACTTACACATACACAAATGGTAATATTTTATTAATTTAGGACCTCATACTTGTAAATTAAAATAAAACACTCATTGTTTTCAGAACTCATGGGAAAAAATCATGTGAAGGATTTTGGTTTGCATTACATTATTTTATTGAGTCCAAATTCTATGTTGGAGAAATAATAAATAACTTCCCTCTCTTTTCATATATAAACCCACCCAATATCCCTTTCCTCTTCACTAAATTTCATTGGAGCGCATCCTTACTCTTCCCTTCTCACTCTATAGTACTCCCAAGCTTCCCCTAATATCTCAAAAAACTCCTCCCAAGCTTTTTTAATCACCCTCTCAAGGTAAGAGATCTTTTCCTTCTCCTCTTTATTCAATAATATTATTAATTTTATGCCTTTAATTTCTAATTAATAATGTTGGGATATATTTTTACACATCCATATTACATTCAATTTGATGTAAAAATGATTATAGTCTCCTTTCTCCATCATTATACCATTTTATAAATTTCTATGTACTGTCGTTATGCTGCCGACATTTCACTATGTTTTTTCCATGTCAAACAATTCTATTGGGAATACCATCATTATTTCCACTCAAATTTAATCAACTATACACACATATTATTATTTTATTTGGTACATCCATTTTTTTAATCCATACTCCTTGATCATGTAATTAAATAGGATGAAATATGATCCTATTTTTAATTATCTATGTGCAACACTTACGCATGTACATGATATGAAAGTGGCGGGTGTGCCAAAAATTATATAATTATCTAATCCATCAGGTAATTTTTTAATCTCATGATACATCATGAAAGGGATTATGTATATAAAATAGTTCATCATGGTAATTTTCCCACCATGTAATTATTTCTTGGTATTTTTCCCTAACATATGTTTATGATTTCATGTTTAAAGTTGTTGCCACATTTCCCATGTTTCCTTTATGTTACCATGATATACCATGCCTTATGGTTCTAGTTTATGATTCTCACCCTATTTATTTCCTATTTAAATACCTATTGTATAACATGTACTATTTTATTCATGTTATTATTTATTTATTCCTTTAAGGGGATTTATAGCTTACCCCTTTCATCTGTATGTCCCCAGGTTATCCCATGTTGTTTTAGAGGGCCGATGTTTTCTAAGATCATGTTGAGGAAGTTTTAAATAAGGTTGTTGAATCCCATGTTCAATATGTTATGTTATATACCTAATTCTCAAAGACACTATATTTTATAATCTTATGGGTTGTATTATGTGTATTATTATGAAATAAATAATGAAATTATGTGTAATGGAGAAAAGGGTTGTCATAAGGTATCTCACAAAAAGATAACATGAATCATGTGAAGACAAATAGACTGTAAATTATGGATATATCTAATGGTTTATTGAAATCATTATACTGCATTGTTTTCTTTATATCTTTTTATGAGATCATGTAAAGTGTTGTATGGAAAAGGTTCTGGCCACATGATTGTATTTGGATCTCATGAGGGGATCACACGAATCACTAGAAGAAAATGGAACTCACTGCAAGATTTTCATTCGATCACATCATAGGATCATGCGAAGTTCCTGAAGATAATGGCGGTGTTCAAGTGAAGATATTGTGGCATGTGGATGGTGATCACATGATGAAATCCGGAAAAGTGTGTAGGAATAATTTTTAATACATTGGAATGGATAGATAGCCATCATTTTCAGAGCTAATGTGGTGGATGTTTTCCTATAAATACCCCTTACCTCATCCATAAGTTGTGTGGATGTTTTCTTAAGTGGATTGATATTAAGACAACTATTTCACATTACTTTAAGAAGGAATTGAGCCATAATTATGTGATCCACATAAACATATCAGAGTCTCATGGAGGGATATCATTGAAAGGTATCATGGGGGTCAAAAAAGGGGTCTCATGGAGAGGTCTAATAGAGGAGTCTTGTGAAGGGGTATCTTGGCGGGGTATCATAGAGGATTCTTGGAAAGGAGTCTCATGGAGAGGTCTTGAGGAGGAGTCTCAGTGAGGGGTCTCATAGATGGGTCTTGTGGAGGGTTTTTCTCAGAAATTTGGTGGTCATGTCTTTAATGAAACAAGAGAATAAAGACACACACAAGTTTGAATCAACTCAAAACTTATTATCGGAATATTCCAAAATAGTAGTAGTGTATTCACATTGCCCCCCCCCCCAGGCGTCCAATGGGATACAACAATGTCGAGACCTGACAAACCCCCCTCTACTTCTAGTCTACGAGGTTCGGTTGTTCTTCCTCCCCCCTTTTTTCTGAAGGTGTCGAGTAGTGACAGTAAAGGTAAGGGTATCTCTATTCTTTCAAGGGGGTGTTGGACCTTCCTATGATAATTGTGTGTGTGTTGTGGCAGAAAAACCTACTATAAAATAGAATTCATCAACTTTTGCCGGTTCGACTGGGGACTACACTTTGACCACTGACATGGGGGCTCATGTTGAATTGGATTAACCTATTATTGTTCATAATCAGCTTGACACCCTTAGGGATGACACTCAACAGGTTCAAAAACCAAAAATGCGAGGACAATCATAATATTTGTCCAAAATTTTTGTTTCCTCAAAGGTCTTCAGTAAGCAGGAGGTGGTAGGAAGGATGAGCACTCGCTCCTTTTGTCACCAATCTAGTATCATGCCTGAGGATTCAGATATCAACTTTGAGAGGTAGAAGGATGTTTATGAAGGTATGTATGAGGATTATTTTTAGGTGAAACTTTCATTAGTTTCTCACTTTTTCCTTAAAATTGTTTCTTAATAAAAAGTTAATTTTTAGTCAGTATTCACTTCATCATAGAGAGTGGTGATCTTTCAATTTGTGAATTGTTGTAAACAAGGAGGAATGGTGATTCTTCTATGGACCACATAATAGTAGTGTGATTTAGTGTATTTGGTGAATCATGAATCTCCCTTTGATTTTAATTTAATATATTTTCAATAAAAATGATGAACTTGATATGAAGATAATTAGAATATGTGAGTGATGATGAGGAATGTTATGGAAAAATTCTCAAGTCATTGTGACAATTTATGTGTTGTTATGAATTCCAAATCCTTGTTTCAATGAATACGTATTTTTTATAACATAAATAATAAGAGGGCCATGAAAAATAATATTTATTTTACATGAGTAAAATTATATTATCTTGGCATTGGAATATTCTGAGTATCACTTTTTTGGAATTTGATTTAAAAGTTTGGGAAATCAAATAAGTTATCTAGAGGGACCGTAGTCACTACTTATGTGGGTGTTCTACCCTCATCCATTAATGGTGAGGTGGTATTGGATGTGAATTGAAAGATAATAAAATCCATTGTAGGAACAGTAGTGCCATCATATAGGGTAGCATGGCGTCGAAAAAGGGAGTCGTCATAGGGGGATGCTGGCAGGTAAGGAGAGTAAACCCCATACCCACGTATAATGGGTTTAAGGTATGTATTATTATAAAATGAAGGGTTATAACCAATGAATATCCATTGTAGGAATCTTATGGGATGGAACTATAGCTCTATAATTTAAAACATATATATAGATTGGAGCCCATGTCATCCATTTAATTATGACTGTTTGATCATCCAAGAAGATTTCATTCTACATTTCGCTTAAGGATTCTTGTTTGTTTTGGGAGTTCTTCATGAAGATATGGCTGAATAATCAATCCAAGACTATATGATCTATCCAAGCTTGTTGAAATATTCAAATTCGATCAAACTAACACGCATCTTTTTTTTCATGTATAAAATGAATTTCAATCTCATGCAATGTGAAGAAAATTGTTTTATAGTGTTGGTGTTTTTTTTAGTCATGCAGCATGGCCTATGTTATTGTGAATGAAATATTGAGTTGGTGCACATGAAATAATTCTATGGAGTGTTTTATATAAATACCCCAACATACACTCATTTGTAGTATGAATCCAATGACTTTCCAAGAGAGAATTATAGGGAGAAACAGAGTAGTGTAATCACTTTGTTTTCATATAAGATTTCTAGGCGTTCATGATGAGAGTTTTCCTTCTCATTCTCATGATGATAGTATGATTTTTGTGAATCAGTGTTTATATTCACACTGATTTATTCAAAGGATAAAGGAAAAAATTATCTCATATACTATTATGTGAAGAGCTTGAGAATAAAACATTAAATGATATTCATGCATAAAGGGAGTTTTTTGTGCATATTTTTAGGAATAGATCGCGTATACCTTCAATACCAAAAGACATAATTGATTCACGCATGATGAGTAAAGGAATAATAAAGTGGTGTTGCAAGATTAATTTTCATGAAGATGACTGAGGGTTCTTGTTATGTGTTTTTCATGCATGAAAGAAGAATTAATGGTAGTACAATGACTTTTATACATATAACATAAGATAGTAGAATTCATTATAGAACATGAATGATACATTTTATGATATTCATATGAGAAAATTAAGTTTTTAATGATAAGGTAAAAGAATTATATTTTTATTTCATGCACATACATAGTGAAACATCCATGAATTTTTAAACATGCATAAAGTTTTATAATGAACATACAATATATAGTGCATGAATATTGTGAATTATTTTTGGGACTGAAGTCAGATAGTAATTCAGAAGGAAAATACCTATGTAGTCAGTGTACTAAGATCAATATAGATAATTTTAAGTGTAGAAGATATAGAGTAGGATCAAGAAATTTTTATTAGTTACTGAAGTTCATGAAGACGGTACATGATAAGATTAGGTGATCTTATTTTTTTTATAGAAATAATTCATCACGAGGTAGTGCGGAAGTAGTCTGAAGTTGACAGAGATCTTTATATTATAGGATAATATATATTGTGAATCAAGATTAGTGTAAGTCTTAAGTGGGACTATTAAGAATAATAATTCTCCAGTGGGGCTCTGGAGTAGGCTGGTGGAATGCTAGTAACACTATGGGATGGAGTATAAAGACCATCCTTTGAGAATCTGGAGTTTCTAGTGTGGGTGGGAACTTGTAATTTCTAGTGGGACTCTTGAGTGGATTATTGTTGGACTCAATGTTGATAGTAATGGGACTTTACCTAGTTTTAGCCACCTAAATATAGTGTAGAATCTATAAATAAAGGAATAATCAGTTTTATAAAGGAGTAGTTCTTTTTGTCAAACATTTAAAAAATATTTTTTTATTGTGATTGCTTTTATTATTTATTATAGGGAGATAATGATAATTAAATATGATGGATTGAGACTTTAATTACTCATAATTTTTTTATTGAAATAATGAATTTGTAAAAAAATTAGTATACCACTAATTCACCCCCTCCCCCCGTAGTGGTACCTAATCGATCCATGGACACTTCAATTGGAATTAGAGAGAAATTACCCTATGAGGTTCCAATAAATTTTTAAATAATAGAAAATTAAAATTAAGTAAAAATTCAAGGAATTCCTAGTTTTTATGTAAATAACTTCCAAAAATAGAGGAATATGATGCTTCATTCCCTTCTATTTCTTGGCCAGGAAGTGAGAGATCCAGCAACAGTGGGATTCCATGTAACGCCCTGACCCCAGTTACCCAGAGTCGGTGCTTTATTGTGTAACATTGGCATGATCACAAAAGATCAAGTCTCTAAAGACCGATTAGTTTAGTAGCCTTGGAAACACTAGATACATTCATAAATGTTACATTACATAAAAAAGTAAAACAAAACTACAACAACATCTTGTCTTCATATCCCCTCATACTATCCCTACAGGTCATTCCTAATATACTTCTTCACATCCTGGAAAAATTAAAACACTGAAAGGGGTGAGCTCAGATGCTCAGTAAGGATAACAATATAGCAGAATCTTTGATAAATAATCATAAACATTTAAGATAATGTATAAATAAAACAAAATCCTTTTAAACTTGAACTTCAACATAATATGGAAAATGTAAATTAGATAATGCCATTTACTTATTCACATGGATATTCTATTGGTCGAATAACCACATGCAATATCAATAACCACTTTCATAATGATGGAATGTATAATTCCAGACTATCATAACCACATAGCCAAGGCCTCGTTCCAAGACACTAGTTTGTCTCATGAGACATGCCGATGCATCGAGGAGCTATAGCGGGCTCCACCCATCACTTATTAAGTCCAATGCATTCCTTATATGAAAAGGTTTAAAATTATCATAAATCGTAACATAATCATATCACATAAAACATGCATAAAGTAAACATAACATTTCCACATTTCAATCACAAGATATCAATAAAACAGATTGATATAATAAAACATTATCAAAACCATTTTCAATACCAAAATAAAATAACAGTAAAACATTGTATTTATTTTTCATTTAAAAATGTTATGGCTTGTAGAGGAAGCCAAAACTCAAATAATGGTCATTACGGCAGAGAAGTCATTTTTGCCGCATACGTAAGAAAAAACATTGCTTTTGTCGTTTAGTGAAAACACTTCGTATAAAAAGATTCCATTTGAATAAAAGTAAAAGTCAAAGGGGTTCATATACCGTATAAAGGAAAGTTGTGTATAAAACCAAATCTACCTCAATGAAAGAAGATTGAGATAAAGTCCCTTACAAAGATCATTTTTTTAAATAAAGTAGATCTATTATGTGTATTCACTATAAGTACACATAAAGAAAGTACAAATACAATATAGGACATAATAATATCATGACATAATTTGAAAGTAGGAGATTAACCCAAAGAATGGAAATTGGGTTAAGAAGTTTCCTTACCTCGTGTCCGACTTGACTCGGTCATTCCTTAACATCCTAAATAATAAACTAGAGTTAATTTCTTTTTGCTTAAGAACCTTTTACATGTTCATTATTCATTTCATATCACGTATTACCATGTAATGGACATTATGTAATTATTTAAATTAATAACGGTCATTTTGTCGATCTTTGGTACTTGAGTCAAAAATAACCTTCTTATAATTACAAGTTGTTCATGTGGTGAAATATTCATTATATCAAGAATTATATTCCTAATGTAGATATCATATATATCATATATATCCAGTATATACATGCATTTATAATATTACATAACATTTAGAGGTAAGAAATTAAATGCACCGTTTATGGAGACGGTAAGCCGTACGTACGCATGAACGCTACTTTCATT
This sequence comes from Viscum album, assembly GCA_963277665.1. Taxonomy (NCBI): domain Eukaryota; kingdom Viridiplantae; phylum Streptophyta; class Magnoliopsida; order Santalales; family Viscaceae; genus Viscum; species Viscum album. The sequence goes on along the minus strand of OY728119.1, from coordinate 849,369,710 downwards.
TCTATTTCATATTTAATGGAATGAAATTTTAATTATATAAAGTTATACTATAATTACAGTATAATATAATTTATAGTACCATTTAATCAATCCTTTATACATCCCACATATGGCATTAACAATTCAAATCACTTTGAGGGGGCGGTAGTCTGCACTTCCTAAAATGAAAATATCGTGTTTACCCATAATGGAAACCATAAAGGTATGCCATAAATGAAAAATAAAGAATCTTAAGTAAAACATAAACATATTATATATCATATATAAATATAGTGACATATTAATGGCCACCTTTGAAGTTGTTATATGAGTGTTGAACAATCATCGTTTCATGAGGCAGAAATTCGCCATCCAAAGAAACAGTATGTTCTTTAACCATTAGATGTAGGTGTGTGTAAGTGTAGCTCGAATCCTTATTATAAAAACATCCTATTATATTGAGGATACTGTTTTTGATACAAAAGAAAATAATAAAAACATTTTAGGGGGTTGTAGAATCAATATAAAACAAAATAACATAAGATAAGACATTACCTTAAAATCGGGTAACTCTTTTTTGATTTGAGCCAAAGGCTTCCTTGGGAAGAATTCTACCCAAAGTGAGGCTTCTAGGAGTAAGAGAGGGAAGTTGAGAGAATATATGGGCAGAGGTTGGCCATGCCAAAAGGCTTTGAAGGTGTGAGTAAGGTGGTAGTGGTGGGGGCCTTTTATAAGAGGAGAGGAGGGGCACTCTTTGAAAGTCATGAAATGTTACTTTATTATATAATGAGTTTCGGATTTTAAAGGTCCTACACTTATATATTTCGAGGATAAGGTGATAAGGGTTCAAAATATACTCATCCAATAGGTTTTTGACAAATGTATGTCTTAGATTTGACATTATCTTTTTATTTTATTTAAATCGTTAATTAATGAGGTAATCGCTGCATCATCATGGTGTCAAAAAAAATTTAATTTATTTAATATCTAAAAATTATAAAAAAATATCATGATGTAGGAAATCTTTGTTTATTTATAATTAATATTTATAGTCAAAAATATGACTTGTATAACCCCATTTAAAAATTGGTTTAGTAAAAAAACCCATGTTTGTGACATTTTTATTTTAACATTAAATAAAAAGTTTTTAATGTCATTTTCCTACCAAAGTGGATCCATGGGGTCCCCAAGTTGACCCATGGATTTTCTTGGTCGGCCATGACTCATCCAATAGGGGTAGGACAAGTGTAAAGGTATTTTCATGTTTTTATAACATCATTTTTACCTTAAATTTCGCTAATTACCCTTAATCGCGATTAATTAAACTTAAAAGTTACTATTCACCAAATATTATTTTAATCCCATTGAACCACATTTTACTTATTAATGAAAACCATGTATGTCATATTTCTGAAAATCCAATCACAGATGTTGTAATGTTTCATTTAAATGAAAAATCAGTTTTTTAACTACCACTTAGTGGTTTCACTATTCATCAAAAATTGAAGTTTTTAAGTACAATGCCAAAATTTCCCCCTAAGCTATAATTGATATTCCGAATTCAAAAATGATTTCTATTTTAAAAAATTCTGAACATATAAGTTGCATTAATTAATTTTATAATTAATTCTCGTTGTCACAACAAATAGCTTGTTTTTATGAAACAATATATATCAAAAGATTGGCAATTGTTTATGTCCAATTTCAAAGTGATGTTAATTCTAATGACCACCATTGGATAAAATGGTAAAAATATATTCTAATTATACATTAAACCGCTCAATAGTATAATTTATCACTATAAATTATTTTGATTAAAAAAGTTGTTTTTAAGTATTTTTCACTATTCATAAAAAATTGGAAGTTCTCAGAAAAATTCCAAAAATTCAAAAAAGGCTAATTTTGATATTCCGAATCCAAAAATGAAGTCCATTTTGAAATATAAAATATATATAATTTCAAAAATTGGGTATTACTATTCATAATGGCTATTTTGATTGGTCGCAGTGTGTGTTAGAATCTCGAACTTGCGTACAACGCAAGTTATTGCATTATTGAAAGAGAAGTGTATCGTGGAAGCTCGGGGTGTTACATTCTCCCCTCCTTCAATAAATTGCATCCTCAAAATTAAAAATTTTTCTTTGAAAATAAAATGTTGAAAATTGAAAATACCTTTGTGGAAAGCCCACATCAAAAATAAGGTTAACATAATTTAGCCTTAATAAGAGGGAAAGGGAAATGAAAAAGTCACCACCAAATTGTGATCTCGATAAGGAGAACATTGGTGGCAATTAGAGACATATAATTTGAGGAAAAACATAAATATTTGTAGGGAGTGATTGAGGTCATCAATTACAAACAAGTGTAAAATTGAGGGCCTCAATGCCTTCAATCTATGTTGATTTAAAATATTATCAGTACAACAAGACATAAGGTATTAGGATAACACGTTTTTTTATTTTAATATCCCTTTACTAAAGTTTAAGAATTAATTTATTCATAGAATAATAGATAGGTATATATATTTATGCTTGACAAGTAGATTTTCAACCTTCAACTAATTTTTACCACAAACTCATCTTTCACTCAAAAATATAATATTTATCCTAATCGTACAAGGTTAAAAATATTAACACATACCATTTAGATTAGGAAAACTATTTTCTAGAAACCAGGGACTTCCTGTAGGCTAGTGGTAGGTAATAAAGGCCTGTCAGACTATGGTTGTGGGTTCGATTCCTGCAGCTTTGTCCGACGTGACGGGTTATCCCTCAACCTGCAGGTTGTCCTTTTCCTAAAACTATAGTATTATAATATTCCAAAATAATCCTCATAAATGTTTCAACCATAAACAATACTATCCAAAGTTCAACTTAATCCATTCCAACCTTTATAGTTATCCAAAATACCATTGTCCAGACTTTCTCTAAAAGGTCTCTAATTTCCAAAATCAATTGTATCATCAGATCCCTCAAACAAAGTAAAGTTTCTCTTATTATCACATACAAAAATATGATTACCTTCATAATATTAAAACCTTAATGAAAAAAACAAGTACTGCAGTACAATCCTTAAATATAACACATTATTCTTATAAACAAAATATAATCCTTGAGTCCAAAAGCACCAATACATTAATTATTCCACTTCAACTGTAGTAACAGCATAAGATTGTCCTTGATCCCTTGGTCTTTTCTGAGGTAAGTTTCCCTGACGCTTAGGAAATTCATTTACATAATGCCCCATTTCCCTACAATTGTAGCATTCAACATTGATAGCCTCCTTCTTTCCCTTACAATCACGAGCCTGGTGAGCTTTTTCTCTACATTTATAACAAACTCCCATTCCTTTTAGGCAAGTACCGGGGTGATTCTTCCCACAATTATCGCATAATGTAAAATCATTATTTCCCTCTTTCCCTTTATCTGTCTCTTGTTACACCGTTCTCTTCTTCTCTTGATTTACTTTATTTTCAAAAGATTTAAGGAATTCCTTTTCTATCTTGATAGCACACGAGACTATATCTTCGTATGTTGAGAAATATTGTGATACTAATTCTCTATGGAGAAACGGTTTTAACCCATCAAAGAAACGATCGATCTTGCTTCTTGGGTTACGTATATAATCTGCAGCATGCCTCGCTAACCTTGTAAAGTTAGCCTCATACTTTGCGACATTCTCATCCTCCTTCTACCTCAGACTCATAAATTGCCTTTCCATATCTGCTCTATGGTCATGTGGAAAGTATTTTTCTAGGAAAATTTCCTTAAACTCCCTCCATTACATACTTGATACTTCTTCATCTTCCTTTGTGTTTTGAATGAGATACCACCATTGATCGGAATCTCCATTGAGGCGGTAGACTGCCATGACAACCTTATCCCTTTCGCTACTCCCTAAGGCGTGGAATATTTTCTCTAAGGAGTTTATCCATTGCTCTTCTACTAATGGATTTGTACCCCAATTAAATGTTGGCGGTTGTTGCCTCATGAAGCAGTCTAACATTGATCCTCTACGTTGCGGATCAGGGTGCTCCATATGAGTAAGGTTATTATTCATAACCTGAGTGAGTTGTCCTAGTATGGTAATAATTTTATCAGCACCAGTTGTATCACCAACTCAATTATAATTATCTTGAGCAGGAGGGAAATCCCTACATGGAGTGCGTGCATTGATACGATTTCCATTCCTTCTACTAGGCGCCATTTCTATATAGTGGCATAAACTAGATTAGTTTTGAATCAAAATACATAATTCCATACTTGTAAAACACTTAACATAAATTAAACTATTTATGGATATAATCCATAATCATAAAAATGTTTTCTTTGAGGAAGTATATACTCATAAACCCTTCATAATGGTTTGTAAAGAAAATGATAATTATCCTAATCATATCCCCCGGGAGTGTCGTAACCATGAGTGCAGCAAGGCCCATTTTCGTGCACCAGTTCCCGTTCGAGTCTATCTCAAAGTGGTGTTTTCCGGTTTTACCCCTAGGTACATCTGTGCCAGAGTCGCCTCTACCTGCTCGTATCCAGACAGGAATGTATTACTCAGAAAACTCACAAAATCTCTTATAATACCAAAATTCTATGAAGTTATTCTATACTAATCCTCAGAGTCTATCTTTGGCCTATGTGCTCTAATCAGAGTTTATTTTAATCTAGCTTCCAAGGTTAGTACTAAACTACCTCTGATACCAACAGTAACGCCCCGACCCCAGTTACCCAGAGTCGGTGGATTATTGCATAACATTGGCATGATCACAATAAATCAAGTCTCGAAAGACCGATTAGTTTAGTTGCCTTGGAAACACTAGATACATTCAAAAATATTACATTACATCAAAAAGTAAAACAAAACTACAACAACATCATGTCTTCATATCCCCTCATACTATCCCTGTAGGTCATTCATAATATACTTCTTCACATCCTGGAAAAATTAAAACACTGAAAGGGGTGAGATCAGATTCTCAGTAAGGATAACAATATATCGGAAGCATTCATAAATAAACATAAAAATTTAATATAATGTATAACTAAAACAAAAGCCTTTTAAACTTGAACTTCAACATAATATGAAAAATTTAAAATGAGATAATTCCATTTACTTATTCACATGGATATTCTATTGGTCGAATAACTACATGCAATATCAATAACCACTTTCATAATGATGGAATGCATAATGCCAGACTATCATAACTACGTAGCCAAGGCCTCGTGCCAAGACTACAGATAATATTTTGTCAAGGCCTCGTGCCAAGACACTAGTTTGTCTCATGAGACCTGCCGATGCATCGAGGATCTATAGCGGGCTCCACCCATCACTTATTAAGTCCAATGCATTCCTTATATGAAAACGTTTAAAATTATCATAAACCGTAACATAATCGTATCACATAAAACATGCATTAAGGAAACATAATATTTCCACATTTCAATCACAGGATATCAATACAACACCATGATATAATTAAACATTATCAAAACCATTTTCAATACCAAAATAAAATAAAAGTAAAACATGGTATTTAATTTTCATTTAAAAAAAGTTATGGCTTGTAGAGGAAGCCAAAACTCAAATAATGGTCACAGCGGTGGAGAAGTCATTGTCACCGCATACGTAAGGAAAAACATTCCTTTTATCATTTAGTGAAAAAGCTTCATATAAAAATATTCCTTTTGAATAAAAGTCAAAGTCAAAGGGTTTTATACACCATATAAAGGAAAGTTGTGTATAAAATCAAATATGCCTCAATGAAAAGAGATTGAGACGAAGTCCCTTACAAAGATCATTTTTTTAAATAAAGTAGATCTATTATGTGTATTCACTATAAGTACACATAAAGAAAGTACAAATACAAGATTGGACATAATAATATCATGACATAATTTGAATTTAGGAGATTAACCCAAAGAATGGAAATTGGGTTAAGAAGTTCCCTTACCTCGTGTCCTACTTGACTCGATCGTTCCTTAACCTCCTGAATAATAAACTAGAGTTAATTTACTTTTGCTTAAGAAAATTTTAAATTTTCATTATTCCTTTTATATCACTTATTACCTTGTTATTAACATTATGTAATTATTTAAGTTAATAATGGTCATTTTGTTGATCATTGGTACTTGAGTCAAAAATAACCTTCTTATAATTACAAGTTGTTCATGTAGTGAAATATCCATTATATCCAGAATTATATTCCTAATTTAGATATCATATATATCCATTATATACATGCATTTATAATATTACATAACATTTAGAGGTAAGAAATAAAATGCACCGTTCATGGAGACGGTAAGCCGTACGTACGCATGAATGCTACTTTCATTTCTATTTCATATTTAATGGAATGAAATTATAATTATATAAAGTTATACTATAATTCCAGTACAATATAATTTATAATACCATTTACTCCATCCTTTATACATCCCACATATGGAATTAACGATTCAAATCACTTTGAGGGGGCGGTAGTCCACACTTCCTAAAATGAAAATATCGTGTTTACCCATAATGGAAACCATAAAGTTATGCCATAAATGATAAATACAGAAGATTAGGTAAACAATAAACATATTATATATCCTATATAAATATAGTGACATCTTAATGGCCTCTTTTGAAGGTGTTATATGAGTGTTGAACAATCATCGTTTCGTGAGGCAGAAATTCGCCATCCACAGAAACAGTATGTTCTTTAACCATTAGATGTAGGTGTGTGTAAGTGTAGCTAAAATCCTTCTTATAAAAAAATCCTAGTATATTGAGGATACTGGTGTTTTTACAAAAGAAAATAATAAAAAGAGTTTAGGGGGTTGGAGAATCAAAATAAAACAAAATAACATAAGAGAAGACATTACCTTAAAATCGGGTAACTCTTTTTTGATTTGAGCAAAAGGCTTTCTTGGGAAGAATTCTGCCCAAAGTGAGTCTTCTAGGAGTAATAGAGGGAATTTGAGAGAGTATTTGGGCAGAGGCTGGCCGAGCCAAAAGTCTTTGATGGTGTGAGTAAGGTGGTAGTGGTGGGGGCTTTTATAAGAGGAGAGGAGGGGCACTCTTGGAAAGTCATGAAATGTTACTTTATTATATAATGAGATTCGGATTTTAAAGGACCCACACTTATATATTTCTAGGATAAGGTGATAAGGGTTCGAAATATACTCATCCAATAGGTTTTTGACCATTGTAAGTCTTATATTTTACATTATCTTTTTATTTTATTTAAATGGTTAATTAATGAGGTAATCGCTGCATCATCATGGTGTCATGAATAATTTAATTTATTTAAGGTCTAAAGATTATAAAAAAAATTAATGATGTAGTAAATATTTTTATCTTTCTAATTAATATTTATAGTCCAAAATATGACTTGTATAACCCCATTTAAAAAATTTTTTAGTAAAACAACTCATGTTTGTGACATTTATATTCTAACATTAAATAAAAAGTTTTTAATGTCATTTTCCTACCAAAGTGGCTCCATGGGGTCCCCAAGTTGACCCATGGATTTCTTGGTCAGCCATTACTCATCCAATAGGGGTAGGACAAGTGTAAAGGTACTTTCATATTTTTATAATATCATTTTTACCTTAAATTTCACTAATTACCTTTAATCGCGATTAATTAAACTTAAAAGTTACTATTCACCAAAAATTATTTTAATCCCATTGAACCAAATTTTACTTCCTAATGACAACCATGTATGTCGGATTTTTGAAAATCAAATCACAGAAGTTGTAATGTTTCACTTAAACGAAAAATCAGTTTTTTAACTACCACTTAGTGGTTTCACTATTCATCAAAAATTGAAGTTTTTCAAAACAATGCCAAAATTTCACCCTTAACTATAATTCATATTTCGAATTCAAAAATGATGTCTATTTTAAAAAATTCCAAAAATATAAGTTTCATTAATTAATTTTATAATTAATTCCCATTGTCACAACAAATAGCGTGTTTTTAAGAAATAATATATATCAAAAGATTGACAATTGTTTATGTCCAATTTCAAAGTGAAATTAATTCTAATTACCACCATTGGATAAAATGGTAAAAATATATTCTAATTATACTTTAAAACCACTAAATATTATAATTTATCACTATTAATTATTTTGATTAAAAAAGTTGTTTTTAAGTATTTTTTACTATTCATAAAAAATTAGAAGTTCTCAGAAAAATACCAAAAAATCAACATAGGATAATTTTGATATTCCAAATCCAAAAATTATGTCCATTTTGAAATATAAAATATATATAATTTTAAAAAGTGGGTATTACTATTCATAATAGATATTTTTATTGGTCACAGTGTGTGTTAGAATCTCGAACTTGCATACAATGCAAGCTATTGCATTATTGAAAGAGGAGCGTATCGTGGAAGCTTGGGGTGTTACATTCCCACATATTACTAATGATGTTTCTATGAATAAATATGACAATAGAAATATATAATTTTAGAAAAGGATCAATATTATATCCTAATTTATTCATCATAAAAATTATACATAAAAGTTATGGGTCTCCAAACTACCATTGAGATCAGGTATAAACTAAGAATCAATTACAAAGGCAATCTTAAATTCATGGAAGCTGAGATGAAAATATTTAGAAGAAATTTTTAAGATATTAAAATGATAGATGATGAAATAATTGATTAATATTTTATTATATTCAATGAGATATTAATTAATATCTATGAATTTGGTGAGAAGCTATAAGATTAAACAATTCTAAAAAATATTATGAGAAACTTCCCTAATAGATTTGATGTCAGGGTTTAAACCTTAGAATATAGGGAAGACATTTCCTTGGATGAGTTTCATAATATTCTCATAGATTATGAAATGATAAAGGTTTTATATTTAAAAAATAAGGTAAAAGAAGAGATTACCTTTTAGGATATAAGGAAAGGAAATTTTAAAGAAGTTGAATAAGAGGAATCAAGTGATTCTGATGGTGATGAAGTTGGTTAATACCTCAATAAAATTTTTTCTCTTGTTACAAGAGATTAAAAAATGTCAAATGGAAATAAAAAATAAATAAACTACTCATGTTCTTTATATGAAATGCTATTGGAAATTTTTTCATAAATTTCCCAATGAAAATGGTTAAATCCAAATCTGATGATGAAAGTGAGAAACTGTAAGAGTTGGTGTTCTAGAACCAAATGTGTGTACATTGATTACATGAATATTTAATATATTTAAATATTAAACATATTATTATTTATTTTTTATTATTTTTCATGAATATGGTTTAATAATGTCTATAGTACTTTTCACATTGATAAGGTCATAGAATTTCCCCGCTGTGATGAGAACCTTAAGGTGCTATGAAAATATTCTTAAATATAGTTCTATGGTTGGATGAAATACTATGATGGGACACATAGTATATAGACTATAAATTAGGAGTACTCATAAGGAGATGATACTTATTCTCATAAATTTCACACTATGTAGTCTCCAAGACAGAAGATTGTGAGTACATACCCTCCAGTAAGAATTTCACATGTTTTGGTGTCATCAGATATTCATATCTATGAGCATGTGTAATGTTCCTTATACATTAAGATTATCATTATCACATGTCACGACTCATGCACTTTGATTTATTGATGAAACTTTTCACGTGGAACGTTGGAGAGAAGTAGGGTACATTGGGTATGTCATCAATGACATGTTATTAATGGATAAGTAGAGGAAGCATTTTTTTCCTTCTATTTATGGAAGTTGATATCTCTTCCCTTTGATTGAAATAAAACCATCACACAAACTTCACTATCCATGTTGTAACGATAATTTTATTTTAGGTAGTCAAAGAACGACATATCAAGCATAAAGGTTGATGACACTATCATGAAACCATCTTGATGATATATTGAGACAAATGGATTATATTACACAGTTAGAATTCATATGTGTATGTCATTGTTTTGACTTTATGTTCTTTCTCTTGGGTGGCTTGACCCATTTCTAGACAGTACCATTGGACTTTAGGCAATCCCAGCTAATTTCAATGATAAATAATCCTAGAGGGTCACACACTAAGTATTTTTGTTGTTCTTGGTTAAATTATATTTTAATTTAATTAATGTAATAAATATTATTCTCAAGATAGTGGAATAATTTTATCCAAGTTAAAATGATTACTTAAATTAAAAAATATATTTATCAGTGGGATTGTGAATAAAAATATTTTTATTTATTTTGTTGAACATTTAATAAATATTTATTTACTAGTTTTTAAATTAAATATTTATTTAAGAGAATAAATTATTTATTTATTTATTATGGTGTTCAATTAATGGAAGTGGAGTTCGAGCATACTAAGGATGGTCCGGTTGTAAAATAATTATTTTCAAGATGGTAAATAATTATTTAACTAGTTGGCACAAAACAAAATAATAACAATGCGGTTATAATAATGTTACCCAAGATTTCATTTATGATTCCATTTTGTGAAAGTTAGAACACCACAAATAATTATTTGGTTATTGTTATTTTGTAGAATTAGTTTTCTATAAGGTTATTAATTTATTTAATTGCTGTTACAAAATTAAATATTATAATAGAATCCCTATGTCGATAAATAGATAGGTACGTCTATTGTTCCATGTATGGGAAATCAGTAATTCAAGAGAAATTCCAAGTCAGGAATTTTTTTCTCAAATCATCTTATCTCTCCCACTCAAGAACAAGATACATTCTTCAAGATCAAATAACAGGCGATCATGATCGTTCGACGCAATATATTCACTTCGCCGCACTTGCACCTAGAAAGTGATTGGTGATAATCTGAGACCATTGGAGCATGTGTGGATCATTGTTAGAGGGATTCTCGTTTTGATCCTCTAAAATTAAATGATACAATTCGAAAGGGTCATCCTGGATGATCAACATCATCAACAACGAAAGTATCGAAGAACCAGGTATTTTATTTCTTTAGAAATTAAATTTAAATTAATTATAAACATGATGTGGATGATCCTCTCTAAAGGTTTTAGGATACTTCATTAATTATCTATATATTTGATTCGACTCCATGGAGATTGTATTTCATCCTTGTATTGATCTTGAAATAATCATTGATCATGATAAAAATTAAAGTTGGGTGCCTGCCAACTGTGCTTCCATTGTGCCCAGAACAAAAAAGTGGTATCAGAGCGAGGTCATCATATTTTATAATTATATAAATAATTCATTGATGATTTATAGTTTAATAATTTATTTTTTCAATTCAAGGTTAATTGAACTTGTAAACTGGATTTCAATAATTGTCCTCCCTCTTTTTTTCTAATAGATTTCACAGAAAAATATGATTTTATGATAAAAATAAAACAAAGAACTTATCAGGATGTGCCGAAAATTCTGCCCAGGTGACACGAAATTACACACCATGTGTTCGAACTTACACACTGTTTTCTCACCCATACACATCCTGTAATCTAGACTACATTTCATGCAGTCATGTTCAACGCATCATGAGTAATTTGGAAATTACTCAAGCTGTGTGCATTTATTACACATGGTGTAGTTAATTCTATACTGCATGTTGGTCGGGACAGATAGGCACACACTTACTATATTAAACACCATGTTTCCCACTGCACATGGTGTGTAGTCCCTTCAGGTCAGGGTCTAAACCATGTATACCATACACGACTAAGCTGAATGATAACTATGTAACGCAGATACAACAAGGCATTTAGAACACTATACACATCATGTACTATGAAATTTTCGAAGTACGCTTCACATTCCAAGTCTCTCAATGTGTACCTCAAGATAGGTGTTGAAGGTAGTACATGATTTGTAGTCAGAACTGCACATTGTGTGCTTTAAAAAATTACACAAAGTTAAAACTTTAATGTTTGTGTAATGTTCAGAATTGCATATCATGTAGAAATCATACTACAGGTTATTTCTCTATGAATTGAAACATATTATATGACATATGTCCTAAGAGTAAAATATTATTCAAATATAATACATGTTGGGTAGATTCGAACAATTATTCACCAGGATACCTCCAAGGTGAATTTATATACTAGGATTAGAATTTCATCTAAATTTTGAAAAGGTTTAAGATAAAATGATTGATAAATTAAAGATAATAATTAATCGATTCAAGTGAAATTTATCTTAATAAAAACTATTAATGAATTGAATGCTAGTTTTATTTAATGTGTAACTCGTTACATGTATGTGGGTAATCGTGAGCTAGACCAAGTCCTTTGTATGTGATTGGTTTCCTTTTAATTTATTTATTAAATTAATTATTAGCATGTGATCCATCTATCCTCATTAATATGTAGGGCCTACGTGACCTTGGTTTCTTTTTTGTAAACCCCCTTTTTACCCCTCATTTTTGTGTGAGTTAAAAAGAATATGTAATGGATGGAGATCCCAAGCTTGTGGAGGTTGTCCAAGTCGGGAGCTTAGGAGAAACCAATCCAAGGAGATACAAAGGTAGATTGATGGAAATCTATAAACATGAAGGTTTTTCTCCCATAGGTAAGGGTTAGTTTATCAACTGCTAGATAAACTAACCATTAGAAAAAAAGATCATGATCACGGCCTTTACACTATCTTATTCTTCTCAGTTGCATGGTTTTTCATTGTGGATGTATTTTCACGGTCAAATAAGTAATAAACTAAAAAGCAAGCTAGATGAAACTAAAATAAACCAGGATTGTGTATAAATATGATCAATACATGGTTAATAACTTAAGTAAGTTCCACTTAATATAAACAATAATTTGATAAAGATAATTAGTCATTTTACTCATAAGAGATAAAAATACCTTAGTGAAATATTATGTCAGGCTAAGCCTTACATTACTTGATTAAGGGAAAGGCTTAATAAAACTATGTGTTTGACCAACACATTTTGGGACACTTAATTTTATATAGGTAGACCTTATGAAAGGTTTCTGTTTGACTTAACCATATTAAATCAAGATTTGTATCCCTTTATAGACATTGTGTAATATTAGAGGAAAGTGTTGAGGAAATCCAAGTAAGGATTTCAGGATTCTGGTGTCCACACAACGGATCAACAAGCTGCAAGCCCACAGTTGGCAAAGACCTATCTACCTAAATACCTTCAAATAGCTTGACCAACCCTTTTGGGGTTATGTGAAGGGGAATATGGATCATTACCACTAGAGTATCATGACAAATGGACATTCCTAGTTCAATGGTGAGGGCCATTATGATTGCATAAAATAGTGGGAGACTTAATAAAATTAATTTATTATTTATCAAAAAATATAATCAAGAAAGTTCTAATCATCTTCTCTTTTAATTGTAGAATAAAATTACAAGCTTTTCAGCCACACTATCCCTACGTTCAATAATGTATGAATACAGCATCCTCACCATCAGTAAATTCCAGGAATGGTTTAGATTCCTAACGGGTTATTCTACACCATGAATAGAAGTCTTACATGATGGAGTCAGTAGTAACTGATCCACCTTCCCAAGAAGTGAGTGATGAAGAGTTCTTGGTATATGAGAAATATATGTACGATGTGGTCGACAATCAATGTTTGATGCTATCATCAATGTCTAGTGATCTCATGAAGTCTCATGAAAACAAGGATTCCAATAGCATGCTCGAGCACCTACATGGTCTTTACCAATACAGAGAAAGACATGAACATCTTGTGATCTCTAAGGCACTATTTTAGAGTAATCTTATAGAGGGTTCCCAATATGGGCCCTACATAGTCAAGCTCATTGGCTACATTGAGTACATTGAGGTTCTAGGGTTTAAACAACCTGAAGAAGTGGGTAACGATCTCATTATCACATCACTTCCTCATAGATTATATATATATGTGGTTAATTTCAATATAAACAACATTGAGAAGTCTCTATCTGATCTTCTTATCCTCATTCACCAAGTGGACAAATATTTGAAGTGCGAAAAGCCTTCTGTCCTTATGGTGAATAAGAGGAATGGGAAGGTGATGAGCTTTAAGCCCAAATATTCTTCATGCCCTTCCATGAAAAGGAGGATCAAAGGGGAGGCAAGGGAATAGGAAGCTGTTGGTTTTGGATGTGGCAATAAGGGCCACTGGAAGAAGAACTGCACCCAACCTAAGAAGTAAGGGGAATCTTCGAGTGTGTTTTTTATTGAATGTAGTTTATCAATTTCTACAAATTATGTATTACATATATATTTTGGTGCTCACATATATATCCAAATACAGGAACCAAGTAGAATCAATAAGATTAGACAAGGGGAGGTATATCTACAAGTAGCCAATGAAGCCAGACTTGTTGTTGTAGCTATCAGGGACTACCATCTCACGTTGCCAACTAGGATGATCTTGGTGTTGAAGGGTTTTTATTATGTGTCATTTGTTACTAAAAAACATTATTTCTGTATCCAGATTAGATACTGATGGATTTTTTTTCAAGTTTGGAAATAAATGATTCTTCTTGTAAAAAGATATCATTTTCTTTGGTAGGGCACATTTATACAATGGTCTTTCCGTGTTGGATTACAAAAAACAAGTAATGACAATCAATAACAAATATACTTCTCATGAATCATCCCACACACAACTTTGGAATCATTTAATTGGTAATAAAAATGTGAAATTCATGAAAAATTTATATCAAGAATGATATTTAGATTCTTTCAAACTAAAACAACTTTGCGTATGTCATGCATGTTTATAAGGAAAAATGACCAAAGCCCCATTTAGTGGGAAAGGTGAAAGGGATAAATATCATCTTTAATTGCTTCATACTGATGTCCTTGGATCACTTCTAGTCAAAGAAAGGGGTGGGTACTCATTCTTCATAAATTTTATATATTATTTTAGTAGATATGGATATATATACTTAATGATGTATAAGTCAGATTCTTTTGATAAGTTCAAAGAATACAAGAATGAAGTTGAGAACCAAATTGGTAATAAGATTAAATAATTCCACTCATACCGAGGTGGAGAATATCATAATCAATACTTAATTAAGTACTTACAAGAGTTTGAGATCCTATCCCAACTCACTCTTCCAGACATGCCCCATTAGAAGGGTGTGAGTGAAAGGAGGAACCTCACATTGTTGGACATGGTGAGATAAATGATGAGTCATGTAAGTATTCCATTACCCTTTTGGGAATATGCGTTACAAACAGCAGTGCACATATTAAACCAAATACCAAAAATGATAAATAGTATTCCATATGAGTTCTGGAGTGGAAAAAATCCATGTTATTGAATTTACATGTGTGGGGAACTGAATAATTTTTTAAGGCCTCTTCAGGTAACAAACTTCTTCACCAAGGCACAAAGTGTACCTTTATAGAATACCCTATGTAAATAATGGGATATTACTTATAAAACCCCACAAAAAAAGGTTATAGTGGTAAGACATTATATATTTTTTGAGAGGGAACACATCTCCAAAAGAGATAGTGGGAGGGAGAT
Organism: Viscum album; assembly: GCA_963277665.1. Classification (NCBI taxonomy): domain Eukaryota; kingdom Viridiplantae; phylum Streptophyta; class Magnoliopsida; order Santalales; family Viscaceae; genus Viscum; species Viscum album. The sequence goes on along the minus strand of OY728119.1, from coordinate 849,354,265 downwards.
AGACTTCGATGAAGTCAAGGCTTAAGGTACACAAAAGTTGGTAATGGAATAGATTCAACAAAGCCCCAGGGATGAAAGAAATTTTCCAGAGACACAAGAATTGTGTAAGAGTGCAAGAGAGGTTAGAGAACTGGAATGATGTGGTTTTCCAGTTACAAAGGATGGTAACTCATTATTAGTTGATAATAATGATCTTATAACCTACAAGGAACCACTTAGTGGAACAGATATTTCCAAGTGGCAATAAGCCATGAATTATGAAATGGATTCCATGTACCAAAACTAAGTCTAGATTTTGGTAGATCCTCCAGTTGATGTAAATCATGTTGGTTGAAAATGGGTATTCAAGAAGAAACTAGACATGGAAGGATAATTCAGTACCTATAACTCATGACTAGTTGCAAAAGGGTTCAACCAGGGTCCTGGTATAGACAATAATGAAACCTTTTCACTAGTTACAATGCTGAAATACATAAAAATTCTATTGGAAATTTCTGCTTACCATGACTATGAGATTTGGAAAATAGATTTCAAAATATCCTTCCTTGACAGGAACCTTTAGTAAGATGTATACATGACACAACCTGAAGGGTTTATGACTCCAAAGGATTCCAATAAGGTATGCAAGATGTAGAAATCCATTTATAGATTAAAGAAAGCATCTAGGTCAGGGAACATTCATTTTGATGATTCCATAATGTAATTTGGTTTTATCATGAATGAATGTGAACCTTGTGTCTAAAAATAGTTTAGGGGAAGCGCAATCATTTTCCAAATATTATATGTTGATGACATATTATTTATTGGATACGAGATACCAGTCTTACAGTCTTTTAAGATATGGTTGAATCAATGCTTCAACATGAAGGGCTTGGGTGAGGCAAAATATTTTCTTTGTATCAAGATCCATGGTGATAGATCCAAGAGATTATTGGTCCTAAGTCAAAGTACATACATTGACAAGATACAGAAGAGATTCAATATGGAACCATCCAATAGGGGATTGTTTCCAGTTTCACAGGGAATTCATCTTTCCAAGAAAATGTGTCCTTAGACACATGAGGAAATAAAGAGAATGGAAAGGACTCAATATGCATCAGTGACTGGGTCAGTCGTGTATGTCATGATATGTACTAGGCTGGATTTTTCCAACATATTGAGTGTGGTAGGTAGATATCAAAATGACCTAGGTGATAGATATTGGATGGCATTCAAGACTATCCTAAAGTATCTGAAGCATACTAAGGATATGTTCCTAGTTTATGGAGGAGACAAAGAACTAGTCATCATAAGATATGTAGATTCTAGTTTCTAGACCGATCAATATGACATGAAGTCACAAATAGGGTACATCTTCACTTTGAATGGAGGTTCGGTGAACTAGAAGATCTCAAAGAAGAGTGTGGTTGCAGATTTTATAGTAGAATCTGAGTATATCGCATATTATAAGGTAAATAAAGAATCAGTTTGGATGTAGAGCTTCATCTAAGAGATGGATGTGTTACCTAGCATTAAAGATCCCATCAAACTATATTGTTATAATACTGCAGCGGTGGATCTTGAAAAAGATACAAGGTTACATTAGCAGATGAAGCGGATACTTCAGAAGTATCATCTATTGAGAGAATTTTCTTAGAGTGGTGAAGTTTCAGTGAGTAGTATTTCCATAGAAGATAACATGGCAGACCCCTTGACTAAAGCTTTGACTCAGTAGAAACATGATCATCATGTGAGGTATAACGGACTGAAAGTCATAGGTAGTTGTCTCTAGTCCAAGTGTGAGTTTGTAAGAGTTGTTGTTCTAGAACCAACTGTTTGTACATTTATTACATGAATATTTAATATATTGAAATATTAAACATCTTATTACCTATTTTTCATTGTTATTCATGACTATAGTGTAATAATATCCATGATTATTTTTCTCATTGACAAGGTCATAGAAATTCCCCACGATGATGAGAACATTGAATTGTTATAACAATATTCTTAAACATAGTTTTGTGGTTAGATGAAATACTATGTTGGGACACATAGTATATAGACTGTGAGGTACGATTACTTGTAAGCATATGATACTTATTCTCATTAATTTTTCACTCGGTAATCTCCAAGATGAGAGATTATGAGAACATACCCTCTAGTAGGAATTCATCATTTTTTGGTGTCATCGGATATAACTATCTATGAGCGTGTGTAATGGTCCTTAGTCATTAAGATAATCATTAATACGTGTCATGACATATGCACTTTGATTTACTGATTAGAACCATCATGCAGACATTTGGAGGGAATTTGGGTACATTGGGTGCGTCATGAATGACATGTTACTAATGGAAGAGTTAAGTAAGGATTTTTTCCTTCTTTTATGGAAGTTGATATGTTGTCCCATTAATTGAAATAGAATCGTCACACAAAATTACATGGCCATGGTGTAATGAAGAGTTAATTTCAGGTATTCATAGAACAAAATATCAAGCATAAAGGTTGACGACACTATCATTAACCCCGCTTGATGAGATATTGAGACAAACGTATTATATTACATAGAAAGTATTTGTATGAGGATGCAGTTGTTGCAACATTAAGTTCTTTTTCATGGGTTCCTTGACCCATTTTTAGACAGTACCCTTGGACTTCAGTCAAACTCGCCTAATACCAACAAGACAGAATCCTAAAGGGTCACACATTATGTGTTTCTAGTGGTCTCAGTAAAATTCTATATGAATTTAATTGATGGAATAAATATTTTTCTCAAGAGAGTGGAATAATTTTATTGAAGTTAAATTGATTTCATAAAGTAAACAAATATTTATTTTTGGGATTGTGAATAAAAATATATTTATTTATTTTATTGAACATTTAATAAATATATATTTACAATTTTGTAAATAAAATATTTATTTAGGAGAATAATTGATTTATTTATTTATTCGGGTGTTCAATAAATGGAAGTGGAGTTTGAGCGGACCAAGGACGGTCTGGTAGTAAAATAATTATTTTAAAGATGGTAAATAATTATTTAACTTTTTGGAAAAAATAATAATAATAATAACATGGTTATAATTGTGTGGCAAGGGATTTCATTTATGATTCCATTTTGTGAAAGTTGGTGCACCACAAATAATGACATAATTATTGTTATTATGTAGAATGGGTTTTCTCTAAGTTTATGAATGTAGTTAATTTTTGTTACAGAATTAAATATTATAACTGAATCCCCATGTGGATAAATAGGTAGGTACATCTATTGTTCCATGTATGAGAAACCAGTGACACAAGGGAGATTCCAAGTCATGAATTTTCTCTCTAATCCTATCTTCACTCCCTCTCAAGAATGAGAGACGTTCTTCAAGATAGAATAACAGGCGATCAAGATAGATCGACACAAGACATTCGTTTTTCCACACTAGAAATTAAAAAGAGAGTGGCATCAATCGGAGTCCATTGGAGCTTGTGTGTATCACCACTGAAAGATTCTAGTATGGATCCTCACAAGAACAGTGAGATAATCCTAAAGGGTCATCTTAGATGATCAACATCATCAAAGAAGAAAGTACCAAAGAATAAGGTGTTTTATTTCTTTATAAATTAAATTTAAAATAATTGTAAACAAGATGTGGAAGATCCTTTATAAAGGTTTCGGGCCTCTTCCTTATTTATCTATATATTTGATTCTATTCCATGAAGACTATATTTCATCATCGTTTTAATATAAAAACAATCATTGATCATGGTAAAAATTAATGTTGGGTGCCGGCCCAACCATGCTTCTACTGCGCCCAGAACCAACCCAAACATTATAAGTAAAAAATGATAAGAATAAGAAGAATTATTCTAGTAATATAAAGAGGAATTTTATGATAAATCTTACATAAAAAATTCATGATCTAGTATTTCTTAAAAGGATGAACTCAATTTCTTTTCAAGTATTGAGAAAAGATCAAATTCTTTAAGTAGTTATGATGATGGTGATGTTATAATAGATCTATAATAAATCATGAAAGAAGAGTTGGTAGTTAATCTTGATAAAAACAGTTAACACAAGAAATAGAATAGGAATATGGAAAAAAGAAATAAAAAATTATCTGCTAAAAAGAAAGATCACGATAGAAGTTAAATCTCTCTTGATGATGAAAATAAGAAGTGCAGATTGAAGGTAGATGAGCTAGAGAAGATGGTGAGTGATCTCATAGAGAAACTGATTCTCAAAGAGGAGTAACACTATGATACATAATAAATGTTTCTGAAAGTACAACATGAATTTAATGAGAATAGATAATACATTAATAAATCTATTGAGGTAAATGTTGAGTCAGCTCTGGCTGGTAATATGAAAGGCTTCAACTGACAAGGTACATCTACTTCTAAATAGTTTCAAAATAGATATGATATCACTAACAGTACAGGTGAATCTATAAGGAAAAAAAGTCAAGATAGGTTCATTTTACCACATAAAATTATGAAATGAAGATTCCAGTAAGACTATTTCCACCTAATAAAAGGAAATTATGTCTTATAATAATACGAAATCATTAATTTTATATACAGTTTTATCAACAAAATAGAAGTTCATGGTTCAATGATTTTTTTTCTAGTGTTGTTGAAATTATAGGAATAAATCATACTATTTCTAGAACAACATGTCAATTCCACGAAAAATACATGAACCATGGGGGATATATGGTGAAAAAATAAGAATATATTATCAAATAAATGAATAACTGATCAAAAATCCATCCGAGGTTCCAATAAAAAACATGTATGAATGTTTAAAATAAGTGTGTGGAAGATGTTTATTAGAAGGTCATAGAGTTGAGGTATTCATGAATAAATTACCTGGATATTTTACTTATGATTTGAGTAGGAAAAAATCCAATGTAAAAATAGAGGAAGTCATGTACATCAGATAATCAGTGTGAGACATTGAAAAAGGCTAAACATATAAAGAATTAATGTTTGACTATTTGGCCAAATCAACTAAAAATGGCTAAAAAATATATAAAACTCAAATGTATGATATAGTTGAGGTTAACAAAATTATTTCAGAATAAGTTACTAAATATACTAATAAAACATATACTTTTAATGGTTTAGATAATCAAAAGAATCGAGGAGAACAAGTTCGATATGATATGAAGAAATCTATACAATCAGAATGAAATAAAGTTTTTTCCATATAAATGTGGAGAAAAAACACCATAAGAAAAAATGGTTTATGAGAAGGTGAACACTTTCAAATATGAGATCAAAAGGAATAAGGAAAAGACAAGGTTGAGAGGAAACTCTCAGCTTGAGTTCTATTTAAAAAAATGCCCCCCACCTTATTCTAATATATATATATATATATATATATATATGATTTCATACTAACATGAAAGGAATTAAAGGGGATGGATGCATCCCTTGAGGGGGATAATAGATGATTTTAATCTTTTAAGTGTTCAAAATTCTTGTGAACATGATAATCACAATCAAATTCATAACCTAACTATTCTTTAAAAAAACTTGTTAAAAGAGAGTTAATATTGAGCCAAAATTGGGGTAGCTATATGTTTTTTCACTTGAGGTTTACGATTTATTTATTAAAATGAGTGTAGGATGAAAATTTTTCATGATTTTATTGCCTAATTATCTCCAAGGAATGAAGTGATAGTTTTCTAAGAATGGTATCACATGTATATTTGTTCATGGATAGCATTAATCACCTTGGTTATACACTCTTTTTTTCTACACTCAGATTTATCATGTAAAATTAAGTTGTTTGGATAAAGGATATTTGAAAAAGAAAATATGTGGTATAATCTTTAAGGTAAAAAATATGTTTTATGAGAAATTATATCCTATACATAGTATTTTTATTCATTTTCAGTAAGGTGGATAAATTAAAACACACATATTGATCTTGATGATGTTCGGTGGTATTGAAAACAAATTCAATGGGATAGATTGATGTTACCTTTGAGTTGAATTTAATTTGTTACCAATAATAATGATTAACATGATATAAAGGTTATGTAAATATGTTATTGATGATGAGCAATGTTATACAATCATTATAAACTTATTGTGATGATTGATGTGTTGTTCTTAATTTCAAAGCCTTGTGTCAATGATGACATATTATGTAAAACATAATTAATAATAGTTACATGAAAAATTATATTTATTTCTCTTGTGGGATATTTTATTATATTGGAATTAGAAGATTTTGAGTATCACTTTATTGGCCTTTGATTGAAAAATTGGGGTAATCACACAAGACATCCGAAGAGACCATCACCACTACTTAGGTGGGAAGTGTACCCTTCTCCAATAATTATGAGGTGGAAGTGGATGTGCATTTCATACCAACAGAGGCTCATAGAAAAAAAGTGGTGAAATTGTGTGGGTGACATAGTGGTGGAAGAGGGAGACAAAATAGGGCAGTGCCTGTGGGTAACGATAGTACACCACATACTCGAATCTACTGGTTTTAAGGAATGCATTGTTATCAAAGGAAATTCCATAACCATTGAATATCTGATGTGGGGATCTGCTGGGATGGAACTATATCTGTTTCATTTAAAACATATGGATAGATTGGGGTTCATCTGATCTATTTAATGATGATCATTTGATCATCCAAGTGGATTGTCTTCAACCTTTGTCAGAGGGATTCTTGCGTACATTAGTAGTTCTTCATACAGTGATGGTCGGATGATTGATCTGAGCTTATATGATAAAACCAAGATCATCAAAACATTTTAATGTGGTTGAAGTAACTATTATGTTCATTTTCATTTATAAAACAAATTTAAATCAAATACATTACAAAAAAATAGATTTAAAATGATGGTGTTTTTATGAATTTTTGAAGTGTGGGATAAGTTGGTGCACATGAAATATTGAGTTGGTATGCATGATCTAAGTCAGTGGAGTGTTGTCTAAAAATACACCGATGTTCTATCATTTTAGTTTAAATACAACACATATCCACGAGATAATTTTAGAGAGAAACAGAGATGATTAAGTACTTTATTTTTGATGTAAGGTTTCCATGCCATCATATTGATAATTTTCCTTTTTATTTACATGTTAATGTTTTGATTTCTACAAATCAATGTCTACATTCACACTGAGTTACATAAAAGAGAAAGGAAATGATTCAATCATATAATATTATGTGAAGTGCTTGAGAATAATGCATGAAATGATATCTAGGAATAAATGTAGTTTCATGTGCTTATTTTGATTAATAGATCATGTATACCTTTTCTATGCAAAGACATAGTGGTATCGCATGTTTAACACGAAGGAACAATGAAGTGGTATTGCATGATTAATTTGTGAGAAAAAGACATAGGGTGATCATGTTGTGTCTTTCATACACTAAGAAAGTACTAAAGGTAGTACATTGAGTTTTATGCATATAATTTAAGATTCATGCATAAATGATAGACCATTCATGATACATATTATGATATGAGTGTGAAAACATAGTAAGGTGTGAATGATAAACTAAAGGTAGTATACGTTTGATTTCATGCACATGCATAGTGAAACATACATGCATTTGTATACATGCATGAATATTGTGGATTGTTTTTGAGACTGGAGTTGGGAATTAATTTACAATACATATACCCATGTATAAATTGTACTGAGATTGGTCCGGAGCCTTTTAAGTTTAGAAGATAGTGAGAAGGATTAGGAAATTGTTTATCAGTTGTTGAAGTTCTTGTATATTGTTCATGATCTATTCTGGCGATCCAGTTTTTTCTAGAGAAAGACTTCATCTTGGGGCAGTGAAGAAGCGGTCTGATGTGGACAAAGATCATTCTATCAAAGGATCATATCCTATGTGACTCAATATTAGTACAAGTATTTAGTTAGACTCTAAATCATTTGAATTCTCTAGTGGTACTCTAGAACAGGTCAGTGCGAAGTTGGTAACACTATAGGGTGAAGTATAAAGATCCTCCTATGGGACTCATGAGTTTTTATTGTATATGGGAACTTATAATCTTTAGTGGGAATCTAGAGTGGAATAATGTGGGACTCAGTGTTGATGGGAATGGTACTTTTACTTTTTGTAACCACCTGTATATAGTGTAGAATATGTTACCAAGGGAATAACCAGTTGCATCATGGAGTAGGTCTATATAATAAACCTTATAAAAATCCTTGTATTTTGTGCATGCTTTTATTATTACTTTTAGGGAAATGAATGGAATTATAGATGAGGGATCAAGATTTTAATCAGTCATAGAGGTTGTATTAAAAGAAATAATTTTCAAAAAATAGTGTACCACTCATTTACCACCCCCCCCCCCATGGTACCTAACCGATCCTTGGACACTTCACATCAGCTCATTTCTTGTATATGCTCCTCAGTTGTAGCTCAATGAGGCTGAACCAAGTAATATTTTTGTGTCTTTTTCATGTTTTAATTCTCATATATTTTTTGTTATGTCAAGAACTGAGAAGAGATTTTTGTTTGATAATGAAACAAGATCCAAAGAGGTAGTTGTTTTAATATCTCATGCCCCAATTAACCCTTAGGAAATTATCCTAGATTAGATAACAATTTTTATCGAAGGAAAGGGTTAAAATTATAATTTATCTCTTATCTAAAGGAATATAAGTTGTTAATCATAAAGCGAGTCTGATCTTCAATGGAAGAAAATTTTAATTATGGAAGAATCAGATTCATCACTAATTATGATCATTAGGTATGGATTTGTTTACAGAAGAAATTCATGGTATTTTAGCTTTCATGGATAATAGAGCATTATCATAAGTAAATAAAATAGAATTAGATACTGATTCCAATGGAATCAATGCCTTTGGGGGAGCTTTATTCAACATAGTCTACGAAACGGTGATGTCATGTAAGTGATCACATGATATATATGAAAAGACATTAATTGTCAATTAAGGTGATTCAAAAGTTCAAGAATCTAAATTATATATTCTATGAAAAAAATATGGGGACCTGATAATTCACCCCAATGAATTTATAGATATATTATTTTATTAGGTGAATTTTGTTTTGGAAGACATGTTTGTTCTTGGTTAAATTATTGATGATGTAAATACTGTTATGTGTTTCTCGAGAAGGATACCACGTCCATTAAATCTGAAATATTAGGTATTAGAGGATAAATATTCAAAGGATCTTATATTAGATAGCTTCATAGTACTCTTATCGTATACAAGATGGGAAATTATGATAATGAGGATATGGAAAAATGTAATTCTTGAGGGGTGGAATTCAATTCCATGAATAAGTTCAATATATAATATGGTCAGTAAGAATATTTTGTGGATGATCTTATGTCATTAAATTCCAAAAATCTACAAAGGAAAAAATTTTAGTTTAAAGGAAAACTTCCTCTTGCATGATTTTATTTGTAGAAAGGTTGGAAATTTTTCATCAAAATTACACAATAAGTATCAATATGATAATGAGTATTATGATTATGAAACTCACAAGAAGAATTATTTGGCCAGTATAAAAGGAATGAAGAATACTAAAAGAAATTTCATCAGAAAAAAGAATATTATTTCACAAGAAAATGGTTTTTTAAAATATTCTAAGGTATAATATATGGAAGACTATAATAATCATGTAGAAAATGAAGTGGTGTCTGTTTTAAGTAACTCAAAAAAAGAAAGAAAGTAAAAATTATGAATTAGAAGTCAATGTAATAGTTGACATCTAATTTGAATTATAAGATACTTTTTAGGAGATAGATGTTTTGAGAGCTAAAATAAAGAAATCCAACAGGGTGATTCTTGATAAAAAAACTCTATATACAGTAGTAGAAAGAAACAAATTTTGATATAAAGGATGAAATTGATAAGATCATATCTAAAAGGGTGTAAAATTCAGAAAAATTCATTGATATAAAGCTGAAGTTTTAAGAATGGACTAGAGTTATCGATACTCTGAATAACATAATAAAAGATCAAGTCAAGTGTATTAAAGAAATTAAGGAGGATATTTCTAGCCTATTAATAAATTTAAAATATTAGGATAAACTCTTGAACCCCAATATGATATTAGGAAATAAGGTCCTGCATGTGATAGAAAAAGGGAAATTAATGTTCATAGGTCCATTAAAATACCCAATGGAATTTTAGGATAAAAAACAACACATCATAATGGCATAGATGGTATGAAGATTGATCACAATCAGAAAGTAGTAATAATGGGTTTCAGGACATACGAACCTGATCTAAGGTTAAATATTGATTTTCATATGATTCAGAATTAGAAGATTTTGATAACATAAGGGGAATCCATTACTACAATATTGACACGCAAGAATACACCTCATATTAGGTGTTATATTTTTTGAAATATGCAACATTATAAAAATTTATGTTCAATAGGAAAGAGGTACCAACAGGGGTATGATCAACAGAGGTATCCAAAAAGAGTTCAATTTTCTTGGAATTCTTTTTAGGGTTACTATTTTTGGTGTGTATGATTCAGGAACATGGATATATATTTCTCATTGACAATGTAAAGGAATATACTAAAGAAAAACCAAAGTAGTTACATACAGTAGCTTAAGGGATCATCAAATGAGCTAAGAATGAATAATCAATTTTCTTCTTTTCAATTTGAGGTTGGACCATCATACTCTGAAGATGATCAAGAATATAATTCATCATCACATATGAAGTCAAATACATAGAATAGAAATAAAAGTGCTAAGCATGTAGTGGTTGTATATACTTCCTTAAAATCATCAAATCACACTGGAATATAGATCATTAATAGTGGATGGATATCCCATATGATAGGAAATAAGGATCTTGTAATAGGAATCAGGTAAAAAAAGTATGGTGTCATAATATTTAGCAATTATGAAGTTATTAACGCTATTTTATTAATAAAATTCATTTTTGTAGGTAGATACATGAGATGTGTATATGCAATGGTTTTTGAAGGCCTCAGACAAAACATGATAAGTATCATTCAATTGTGTGACTCAAGACACACTATAATTTTTACTAATAATATATTTTTATCAAGGAAAACATAGGTGGAATTGTTTTACAGGTAAAGTGCACAAATTTCCATCTCTAACTTGCGATTAGAGTAGAGGATGTGTATTTTCTATGTAATGAAGAAGAAAGAAATTTGAACCATAAACATCTTGGTCATCTAACACAGGTATTCTTAGAAGATTTGGTGAAATGTGATGCTTCTTGAGATCTCCCTATGTTATCATGTGATCATACTCATACATGTGATTCTTTCCAAAAAAAAGGAAGAATACTCAAATTACATATAAGTAAAAAGATCAACAGTCAATAAGACCACTTGAACTAGTATATATTTATTTTTTTTGACCAATTTAACAAAAATCTATTGATGGAAGAGATATTAAATCTTTTTAATAGATGATTTCAGTATATTGGAATGGGTTTCAATTATTACCGACAAGTCTAAGGTGTTCATTTTCCTAACACATTATTTGATGGATATTGAAAAGATACTGGTTCAGATGCTACTGATCAGAATGTTATGAACTGATAATGTAATAGATTTCACAAAGTTCCAAGTATAGTACTATCTTGAGAAAAATAGGATAATGAACCATGTTTTAGTAGTAATAACTCCAGAGAAAAATATATTGGTTTAGATAAAAAACTAGAATTAACAATATCATGGCCAGAACAATGATTATTAAGAAATACCTTCTAGAAAATTTTGGAAACAAATAGTGGTGAAATAAATCTATATTCCTAACAAATCCTTATTATTTCCAAATAAAGTGAAGACCCACTGGGAGATGTGGTTTTGAAAGAAGCTAAAATTGAGGTACTTTTGAGTTTTTTACAGTAATTGTTTCATTCTTAATAAGGATAAACCCAAGAAGTTTTAATTTGGTGGAGAAGAAGTTATATTTCCGGACTAATTAAGAGAAAAACATATAAATTATTTAATAAGAGTCTATGAAAGGTTTTGGAGAGAAATTATGTTGTTGTGGTGGAAAAGGATAATATTATTTAGAAAATACATTGGAGTAGTTAACAGGATACTGATGAATAGATTACTAGCTCATAGGAAGTACAGGTACCTAAAACAGATTCAGGATAAGGTTCAGATGATGGGAAGGATGATATTGGACTAGTTTTTTCATAGAAACCAAAGTGCTGAGTCAAAATAATCATGTAGAACATAATTTGTTATCATAAAACATAAGTGCAGATAATGAGGATAAACTTACTACATCAAGAATCTATCCTATCATAGGATTAACCAATGATTTTTGAATTAGCTTCAAGAGATAATAATTGGGTTCAAGAAATGAATTAAGATCTTGAGAAAATTGAAAAGAATCAAACATGGGTTATTATTTTGAGGATGAAAAACAAGAATTTAATTAGAATAAAATGAGTATTTCAAAACAGTTTGAATGAATATGGAAAAATTATTTCAAACAAGGCCTGACAGGTGAGAAAATGATACTCTCAGATAAATAATATTGATGCTGAAGAAACATTATCCCCTATTTCTTGTCTATAAATAATTTGATTAATCATGTCCATAACAGAACAAATGAAATTAAAGATTTTTTAGATGCATGTTAAGTCATCATTTATTCTTGATTTTCTAGAAGAATAAGTGTGTATTGAAATGATAGATGGTTTTATCATTCATGATTATGTGAATAATTTTATTCTATTAAATAAGGACTTATATGGTTTAAATTTGGAACCAAGAGCATGATATTCATGACTTGATTAGTATATTAAGAATCTCTATTTCTAATATGGTGGATTTAATTATAATATCTATTTCAATAATGAGATTAATCAAATAAAGATGGTGTTGGAATATTTCAACAAAATAATATTTGGAATATCATATAAATTGTAGTGTAAATAGTTTACGGAATTCATGAAATAAAAGTTCAAAATGTCAATTATTGGTGAGATAATATTTTTCCAAGGTTTAAATGTAAATCAAGGAAGACATGGAACATTTATTTTTCAAAAAAAATATTATAAATATGTTTTTAGAAGATTTGAAATGGAAAATTCCAAATAGATGATAACTCCAATAGCCATATAGATGACATTTTCAAGGGATGATGAAGGAAAAGTAGTCAATATCACAAAATATAGATAGATCATTAGCATCCTATTATACTTAACAACTACAAAAACTGATATTTTTTTACCACATATCATGTGGCATGGAATCAAAGTAATCAAAAATAAAGGCACTTACATGAAGTCTAAATAATAATTCAGTATATCAAAGGCATGGTGGATTTCGGTTTACAATATAATGAAAAAAAATCAGAAAGATTTACTGGGTTCTACATTTGTATATTGGTCTAGTTCTACAGATGATCGAAATTCAACATATGGTGGTGCATTCTATCATGCTATACTTTGTATTTCATAGCTAAACAAGAAACAAGATTACATTTCATTGAGAACTATAGAAGCTAAATTCATTGTGACTACTCATGATTTTGTGAAATTACAATGGATGAAATGGAAGGTTGAAGATATGATATTTGAAGTGAAATATCTAATTACAATCCATTGTGATAATTAAAGTTCTATAAATCTTAGAAAAATATCATTTAACACTAAAGGAAAAAATGCATAGAAATCACATATCAACTTATCAATGGGAAAGTGAAGCAAGGACTTATGATGCTATAATTTTTTTCTACTGAGCTATGGGTCACAAACATTTTAATAAAGGTCATACCTAAATATTTTTTTAACAACAATGATTGTCTCTTGGAGTTTAGTCAACTCCTCATACTTGAATAGTTTGGATGTAGAACCCCCTCTCCCCATGGTATGGTGTTTTTTCCCACTATGCTAGTTTTTTTGTTTATCATGTTGTTTACCACATAAGAGTAACCATTGGGTTCATTAAAAAAGGTGAAGAAAATGTTTTTATCAAGATAGGGGGAGAAGTTGGTAGGGGGAGCAGTGAAATAGGGGGTGTTTTAAATATGGAAATGCTAAATTTGGTCTATCAATGAAGAAGAATTCTGAAAAGGAGTGTCCTTTGGGTTCATGATGTGATAATTTTACATGTTCATGATAAAAGGTGATCTTTAGGGTTAATATTGTTCTATCTTTTAATGTCAAGAAATTTTTTGGTGCCATATTTTATAATGAACTGATTCATCAATAATTTTTTCTCACACTGAGCCTGAGTTATGTGGGCTTAGAGTGTGTGTTAATGAATTCCTTAATCACTATTTGGGGTCGCAGAAGGAAAATTTTCTTGCATGTTTATGACTTTTAATAATGTTAGTTCTTGATGTTTGGAAGTTTTTTTAATAAACCCCAAGGTGGATATTGTTGGAGGAAATCCCTCTTGATGGTGATTTTGGGTTGATTGTGTTTTTTGTCAAGGTTTTTTGTTATTTGCAAAGGATTTTTGTCAAAGGAGGCCCAAAGAGGCCTGAAGAGTTGGCACGAATGTCTTAAAGGATCACAAAGAAGGATCACACTGATCAAAAATATTCTAAAGGATCACACAGAATGATCACCCTTATCATGAATGTCTTAAAGGATTATATAGAAGGATCATACGAAGAACTTGAAGACACTGAATGATTATCCAAGGATCTCCTAATGAGACCATACAAAGCACTTAAATACATGACTTCACCTGTCATGAGGCACAAAAAATTAAAAGTTCCATTCAAATCCATATAACTTGATAGCTAGAGAAAGTCAAGGTTGGTCCCCTAGGGAAAGTGTAGAAGAAAATATCAGCACAAACCTATGAGTCTCAGTAGATAATTGAGACAAAATGAATTAAGGGAAAAATAAAGAAAATGTTAAACAATATTCAAAAATTCAATTAAAGAAAAAATAAGTGACAGAACAAATGGGAAACAAGTATGTTGGGGTTGCAACTCAATTAGGGTTTATTACAATGTTTATTTTTTTGTATTAAAAATGTTAATGATACTTTTTTACCATTGTAATTAAAATAAATTTTTTTCATGGTTCAACAACATATAATTATGTGTACAAAATGATAACCCTTTTGTACGGTGATTAATCACATAAAACTTGTTTATGTTATTTTACCCTTAAAAATGGAAAAAAGCTCCCCCAGTCATGGGTTCACTCATTGAAAATCCTTTAGTTGTTTTCATTGGTGTCTTTCTTGGTCCAATAAAAAACCAAAAGTTATTGTTGAATTCAATTAATTAATTAAATTTTAATACAAAAATCACAAAAAAATAAACACACAAAAATTGAAATTACAACAAACCCATAATCTTTATTACAACCCCCAATAAGAAACTTATCCTCTTATGACCATGGTCACAATGTATGGGTTGAGTAGAAACCAAACCACTAACATAGATATGTGATGAGATAATCTAAAAGGGAGATTACACTAAAACAGAAATGAAAATAAAATAGTACAACTCAAATTTTTATTTGGAGGAGATCAATCATCAGAGTGGAAACACCACCCCCTTGGATGTCTAACCCTGATCTCAAAGGCCTGCCTCTTTATTTATAGAAAAATAGACTACACAACATGTTCCAAAAATTACACATCATATACTCAAGTCAATTTCCTTTTAATTCATTTTCTCCTCATATAGGTGGCCAATGATTCTACTCGTTAATTTCAATGTGTCGATGGTCAGTTCGTGAGGGTACATGGCATATGGTGCTGATAAACATGATGTGTAGAAACTATATCATCCATGGTATATATGTTGAAGGACATACATGGCATTTGAACCATGAGTACATGGTATATTGTCTCAGGTTAGCTACATGGGTGTGTACTTGGGTTGGATGAAGAGTTTCTAGGAAAGGGTACATGGCATGTGTTAATAAAGTACACGTCGTGTATATATCAATTTTTATTTTGATCATTCCCTATTTGTGACTTTGTATGGAAACACCTAAAAATAACCACCACTGACTTAAATAATATCATCCATAAAATGATGTATATCTATTGAAAACGTGTTTTAATAATCTATTAAATGTATAAATAGGTAAAAAATCATGCACATAAAACTCCCCCCACAATTAGTCATTTTATTTCTCTTAAGAAAAATCTCAATATCTAATCAACAAAATCCATACTCTAAAAATGAAAGCATTTGATTAATTATATTTATAAATACTATAGTCATAGAAGATGATTTTAAAAGGCAGAAAACATATTTCAATTCCAAATATATTCTAATCATGATTCATATATAATTTAATTAAACACTTTCGTCCTCTTCTAGTTAAATTTTTCAACTTTTCATAAATACACATGCCAGTTAAAAATTAACCACACCAGAAAATAACACACTCATCACTCAATATCAATAAATCAGAGTTATACTCAATCTCTAGTATACAAACTCTATCTCAAGGATTTCAATTATTTTAATTCTCTATGTAGAAATCTAATCTCAAAAATCATAAGGTATTTTAATAAGGTTAACATTTTTATAAGGCTGAGGGTGGGTAGGTAATGACATGAAAATAATTTTAGTGACTTAAAAAGGGGTGATTAATTCTTAATTTCATGGTTTTTCACCAAAATACATCATTAATAGTAAAAATACCTCTATAAAGATCAAATGAATAATCATGCAATATTATCAAATAATTAGGGTAGGAAGGATAATTAGGCTTATAATTTATATTCCTATATATTAAACTCATGGTTTCTATAGATTTCAAAAAGGTTAGATGTATGGTAGGTCTCAAGATCAAAGTGGTTAAAAATATCAAACAAATGGATGAGTATTTTTAATTTGGTTCAAAATATTCTAGTTTTTAAGATACAAACACCCATGTTCTAGTAGTATTTCATGTCCCAATAATCTCTTGGGAAATAGGCCATAAGAAAGAACATGAGAAATGTGTCACAATACCTCTTTGGAATGATGATAAAAATGGGTCAATCATGTCATGACATAAATAAAAATGATTAGTATAATAAATTAAAATGGCCAATAAATTAAATAAAAAATAAAACTGGATCAGTAATAATTTAAAAAAAAATTAAAATTAAAATAAACATGTAACTTTTTAAATTTTCCATCTATGTATTAATTTTTTATAATTATAATTAATCAATAAAATCCACATTATAAAATATTTCATCTATTAATGATGTCTCTAATATTATTTTAAGGGAAAAGACCATTGTAGTCAAGAGACTCTCCCCAACACTTAATATTACATATGGTCCTCCAAGTGAAACATGAATGAAGAGGAGAGGATGTAAAAAAATTAGTCCAAGGGGAGAGAGAGCATTTGATAAATAATCCAAAGGAAAATAAGAAAAATAAACACCAAAATAATACACCCCTCCTCAAGAGAAAGAAAAGGTGGAATGAAGTCAAAATGAGACACCCAAGATGTGATAAAGTACCTGTGATTGTCGAAGAAATTTAAAAATAATTCTATATATATGAAAACCATCACTTCATAACCATGTCACAAAATAGATACATATATATATATAATTAAATAAGTGTGTAGAAATTTTCACTATGTTTCCTTAGAAGAGGCATTGTCTGATATGGGGGAGATCCTGTAGAGAGGTGGCAGCGGTGGTGGAAGATGTAGGTGTGGGATATTCACTTTTTAGGGTGGCATCAGCCAATACATCATGGCCCATAGTAGTAGAAGGGGCATCTGGTCCAGTAGTATATAGGAGAACTTAATCTATGGCCAAAGTTATGAACTGTTCATGCGTTGCGGAGGGATAAATATATGGATGAGGATTAGATGTTGGGGATAACATTAGGACCATGTTATGAAGATTAAGGCCAAAAATAACCTCAATACATTCATATCTTTGATCCATTATAGTCTCGCAGTGCTCCATAATGCCCTCGTAGTGGTACATGGTGGTCGGCTGAAGAGAAACTGGGGGATCGGCCAAAGGTGCAGGTGGAGGAGGGGATATGGATGTTTTATAAGAAGATGGAATGCTAGAAGATGGGGGAGATGATGAATAAGTGGGGAGGGTGGAAAAAGAATTTCCACTTGTGGATGGGGTGGGATCAGATCAGTAGTACCATTAGGGGAAAGTGGGTTATCTCTTGTTGTACGTGGTTCTGGGAATCTTATATGAGAACAAAGGTGTCTCCCCACCTCTCAACCATCCTCATGTTAATAAGAATAGAGAATTTTATCCTTTGGGGATACCCTAAGTGATCAAGAGGGAGAGATGGATCAAAAAAACCTAGGCGGTGTTCCAACTGGGTGGCATAGAAGCCATTGTTCATGTTTCCTTGGTGGCCGGTGATCATGGTATGGAAGTAGGTGGTGGTGAAGTAGGGTAGGTCAGGATAATAGTATCTTAAGATGTAGGCAAGGGGTTCCATATCACATTTATACATGAAACCCATATCCTTATGGAAGGGAAAAAGGATGGCACTAAAGTAACGGTTGATGAAATAGATGGTAGGTGAAATAATGAGGGTGCTCTTCTGCGAGGTGGGAGAATACTGGACATCAGGTCCAGCAAGGTCCCACTACACAGATATGAGTTCTGAATGATTATGGTGGGTGAGGGATTAAATGGGGGGTGGGGTGGAAGGATAGGGGTATAAACCTCACCCTAGGCTAAAATCTCTATGGTGAGAGAAAAATTGTATTCACCTAGCCTGAATCTAACTGGAGTCTCCACATCGCTAGGAATCTCTCGATATGTGGGTTTTTCAAACTCAAAATTATCTTCCAAATTCAAAAATAAATCTATTAATGTATGAGTGATTACCTAGAAGGTATTGATGTTATTTTTTTACTTGATGAGCTCCTAAATCTCCTCCCAGAGACCCGAGCGCTGAGGAACAGTGATATCAAAGAAATGAATACTCAACTTGATCATGCACCATGAAAATAGTCATAGTTGGTCTTCCAGAGGATGTTGTATAATGAAGATCTAGTAGGGGTGTAGCTAGGCTTGTGTGGTTGTAGACATTGGCCATATTGGAACATCAAATACTGATGTAGAAGGCCTATCTATCATGGCGAGGAGTCGATCAACTGTATCCATATATGGATATGAAGTACTAGAATATTTGGATGGGGGTATAGCCAAAGTAGGAACCACTACACTAGATCCCTTGGCATATTTAGAAGGGGTTTCTTTGTTTTCTATATTGGGGGGCAGATGTCAAGGATGTGGTTTTCGGTGAAAGAGGAGGCAAAATCACCAAAGATGGTGGTTGGTGAGTCAATAGATCTTTCGGGGCATGACCCCCTAGTGTCCAAATCTATAATTGTCTTGGATTAGGGTGTTCATTATCATTAGTGGAAAGGAGTCACTTCCCACTAGCTCTATCTTCATCTTATATAATCTGAAATGGAAACAACAGAGAAAAACAGATGAAAAAAAATGAAAAAAATGAAAAATAGTGAGAAAGAAAGAAACTAACATTACACATAATGCGGACCAAGAGTTCACGGTGTGTAGTATGCTTGTCATATGAACTTGTGTGCTCTGTATACACACATTCAATGAGCATGTGTGTGAAACATAATAGTACATAGAGGGTAGTATTGACATGGACCATGTGTTTGAATAAGAGGAACAAGCCATGTATCACTTGGAAATTGCCTCTACTGAGTGGGGGAAGAAAACAGAAGCACACAGTGTGTACCAAATATACACTTCATGTTAGAGGACATGGAATACAGCCCATGTATTCCCTGACATAGCAAAGTCATCAATAGATAGTACACAATGTGTTCCAAAAGAACATGCCGTATTGGGGAAGTTTGGTCATGTGGATGTGTGGACATGGATTCTTCTTCAATCCAGGAAGAGGCTATTGTAAACAACGTGTGCCAAATGAACACATCATGTGTTTTAAAATTTTGAATATATAATGTTTGTTTGTGAATGGTAAGTACATGGTGTGTGTTTTTTATTGGGTACTTTTGTACTATGATTTTTGGTTGAACACCTACTTGGTTCCCTAAATTGTCTATAACACATACCAATCACTGAAATGAAGGGAATAAAAGCACCTACCTAGAGAAAGGATCAAAATTTGGAAGGTTTTTCAACCTAAATCACACCAAAATGAAGGATTTGGGGGAGGGGTTTTGGCGGCATATGGGGGATGAAAATGGGAAGAGGGGGGCTCAACATGGGGTATGACCGATTGGGTTCCCCAGTTTATATAGCCGAACTACATGGCATTTCATATGACATACACACCATGTAAGTGTTTTTTTAATTAACTAATAAATCGATTGATATTTAAGACATGGTTATTATTATAAATTATATATTAATTATTATATAAAATTATAAAAATATAAAAAATATATATATTTACACACTAAAATAGGACTATACAAATTGTGTATCATATAAACACACACCTTGTTTTCTAAAATTAAAAAAAAATAACTAAAACCTTCAGTCTGGTGCTCGGGGCACGATTCAAACCAGTGAAAAGGTTGAAGCAAATGAATTCCCTCAACCACTGGAGTGAAGGTTGTAGTACTGTAGATTTTATTATCTTTTAAAATTTAATGTATAGCTACAGTAATACACAGTGAAAATAATAATGCACGATGTGTGGTTTTAATTATTTAATTATTGGGATAATGTTGGGATATTATCTGAGTTTAAACCCTGGTCTTTTGAATCTTGGGTTATAATTCTTTCGATGAACCCACATCACCATCTGGTTATTTCTTATTTTCAAAATTATTTTTAAATATTATTATAAATATGAATTTGACAAATGATTTATACAAAAATACATGATGTGTGGTTTTAATTTAGTGAAAAAGGATAGAACTAGATTTGGAAGAAGGACTCGAACCCAGGTCTTTTAGATCCGTGGGCTATAACTCTTCCATCCAATTTATCCCCACCATCGGGTTTTTTATTATAAAATAATATTATTTTCTTTTGAAAACATTATACATATCATTTAATTAAAAAATAGATTAAAATAATGAATAGTGTACCAAAGGCATGTGAAGAGTGATTTGAACCAGCAATGGATCAGATACACTCTAACAACCTTTCCATCTGTATAGGCTTCATTACTTTATATATACTTAATTAATGATTATTTATACTATAATTTATATTAAAATATACACTTAAAATAAAAGTACACATCGTGTGTGGGGTGACAAACAACGTGTAACCTCGTTTTATTCTTATTCAAATAGTATCCAGAAGAACGGGAGGTATATGGCATGTGGGATAGAAGTAAGCATTTCATACTAATTAAAAAAATAGAAATTAAAGGGGGATAAGAGTGACTGTGTTTCCTCCTAGCAAGTTCCTTTTTTTAGGCCTTTGGCACGGCCAGGGGTAGAATACTTACCCATAGACAGAAGGTGGATGTGGCTTCCACTGTGAGAATCACCACATATGTATGGCTCCCTCATCTTTCGACTAGTTTTATTAGACTTTAGGTGGTATGGTTGCTGGCTTTTTGAATCCCTACTTTGTTTCTAGTAGATGTCTAAATTGGATGTGTTCCTTGTTCTAATATCATACATCCTCCACCTTATGAGGTTCCCTCTTCATTATACTAAAAACCAAAAAATAATTGTATGCATCTTCTATAGAACGTAAATAATCAAATGTGGGTTTGGAAATAAATATTTGATCAAATTCATTATGAACATGATATGACGTGTTCCCATATTCAAACATTGAGTTTTAAAAATCATGTTCATAAATTTCTATGGAATTAAAGATTAGGCCCACATTATAACATGCCTCCTCTGTTGAAAAAAATTTAGAACACCCATACTCAAACATAATTGAATTATCTATGTGATTTATTATCTCTAAAAGATACTCAGGCATATTACTAATTCAATCCAACCTTTTAGTTCGGTCTAACTGGCATACGGTAAAGGCTTTCATCATTGATATTAACTTTTCAGTATTAATTGAAGATGTTTTTAGAAGAGAATAGAAAATAGGTTGGTTGAAGGATATACATGGTTATTTTTCATATTAAGACCCATCATCCATGAATAAATTTTAATCTTCTATATACGGGTACAATAGTGTTGGATCATTCAGATCAAAATCATCTTTAGGTGAATTGTACCAATTTCAAGTCAAATAAAAATCCATAAGAAAGTGGGGTTGGGGGTCCCAAGAAAATAATAATAAAATGAAAAGGAAAAATTCTAGGTAAACCTACCTCAAATCACACTGTCACTATTTATTTCTTCTTCCCTGATAATGATGCCATAATTTGACGGCGCCCATCGTGAGGTGCGTAAAATTCAATGTTCCCTTATAATCCTACTAAATGGGTAGCTATTGTTAGTCAGGGTCAATCCCATTTGTGATGTAGAGAAGAAACTATAAATTTGTGATAGTGATTCTCATACAATAATCGAGACAAAATGAACATTGGTAAAAATGATGAAAATGTTAAACCATTTGTGAATATTCATTTGAAACAAACAAAGTGACATAAAAATGAGAAAATAAGTATATCGGGGTCGCAAGTCAATTAGGGTTTATTTCAATGGTCATTCTTTAGTATTACAATTATTAATGATAATTTTTTATCATGGGAATTCAATTCAATTTTCATTCCTTTTTCCAATAATAGAAAATTACATGTACGAAAGGATAACCCATTGGTCTAGTGATTAATTTCTTA
Organism: Viscum album; assembly: GCA_963277665.1. NCBI lineage: Eukaryota > Viridiplantae > Streptophyta > Magnoliopsida > Santalales > Viscaceae > Viscum > Viscum album. The sequence continues at coordinate 849,331,622 of OY728119.1, read as the reverse complement.
AAACATGTCCAAGTTCTTTACCGCTAAACATTAGCTACAATCTCCCCCAATGGTCATGGGTTCACTCATTGAAACTCCTTTAGTAATATCCATTGGTGTCATTTTTGGTCAGATATGTCACTAATAGTTATTGTGGAATTCAATTCCTTAAAGAAATTGTGATTCAAAGATCACAATAAAAGAAACACACCAGAATTGAGATTGCAACAAACCTGTAATATTTAGTACAAACTAAACACAACAAACCTAGTGTATTATGAACATGGACATGATGTGAAGGTTGAGAAGAAACTCAACCTCTACCATTGATATGAGAAGGAGAAATGGTAAAGGGGAATTATACTAAAACAGAAATGAAAATAAAAGAGGAAAACTCAACTTGGGATTCAGCGGAGATCAGTCATAGGAGTGAAAACACCTCACCCATAGATTTCAAAACTAGATCTCATAGTCCTATAACTTTATTTATAGAAAAAAATACTACACTCCATGAAAAAAATTACATTATGTGTACTTGGTTCAACATCCTTTTACATGATTTTTGTCACTGGTAGGTGGCCTACCTTGTTGCCCCTTGATTTCAATGCGTCGATGGTCAGTTTTTTAGGGTACACGTCATGTGGATCTGACATATATGGCATGTTGGAGCTCTATTATCTAGAAACTACATCGGAAAGGATATAAATGAAATCAAAATAGTGAGTACATGGCATGTTGTCTCTGGTTAGATACAAGGGAATGTACTCAGGATGGACGAACCATGTCTAGGAATGAATCATGATGTATTTTTATAAAGTACTTGCCATGTATATATAAATTTTTACTCTAATCACTCGTGACTTTTAGATTTGACTAGAAGCTCCTAAAAATCACCCAAAACACCAAATTAAAGCATTTGATCCATAAAAGAATGCATTTCTGGTGAAAACATGTTTTAATAATCTATTAAATACAGAAATTGGTAAACCTAAATCAGACACATCAGGACACCACATTATTATTAGAGGATCTCACATTAAGATACTGTGGAGCACCTAACGACATCACATGATTGTTAGAAGATATCCTAATGAGACTATATGAATAACTCAAATACATTTCAGGATTTTCAAGTGATATCATGAAGAGATCATGCGAAGTTAATGAACACAAAATGGAAGAAAATGATGGGGATATCTCACGATCACTTGAAATCACACGACTGTAAGATTATCTTCAGATCTCATGATGGGATCATGTGAACCGCTGGATGAAAATGGAACTGACAAAATAATTGTCTTTAGATCTCATGATGGGATCACATGAAGCACTGGAAGACAATGGAACTAACCACATGATTTTCATTGGATCGCATGATGGTATTATGTGAAGCACTTAAATAATATGATGGAGATACCATGAAGTACTTGAGATATATTAAAGGTGATCACACAAACCACATAAGGAATATTTTTAAGGTGGTGTAATATATGGATAACCATGATTTATAGAGAAAATTTGGTTGATTTATGCCTATAAATACCCCTTAACTCATCCTTAAGATTTAGGGAAGTTTTCTTGAGTGGTTTGATCTAATGAAATATATTTCACAAGAGATAAAGAATTTCTTTCACCTAAATCACATGATCCAAATAATCCTAATAAATTATCATTTAGGGATCTAATGGAGAGGTCTCATGGAGGAGTCTCATGAAGGGGTATCATGGGGATGTCTCAAGGAGGGTTCTCACAAAGGGGTCTTATAGAGAGGTTTCATATAGGAGTCTCATGAAAGGGTCTCACAGAGAGGTCTCATGAAGGAGTCTCATAGAAGGATCTAATGGAGTGATCTTATGAAAGGGGTTTTCCAAAAAAAATTGGTTTTTATAACCTTGATAAAACAAAATAATAAATACACACCCAATTGTGAATCAACTCAAAACGGATTTTCAAATGATCTACTATAGGAGTAGTATATTCACTGCTATAGAGATAGTATTGACCTTTCAAATTCTTAATGGTTGTAAACCAAGAGAGACAATAAGTCCACTCTGAACCTTGTAATAGTAGTGTTCTTTAGTGTATTTGGTACATCATCACATTATATTTATATTCCCTTTGTACGTAGCCCAGTGAGGGCGAAATAAGTAAAATTTTGGTTTCATGTGAATTTTTTAATTCCCATTTATTCTATTTTATGGGGAGGAAAGAGAATATATTTTTAATAATGAAAAAATATCTAAAAAGACAGTTATTTTAATATATCATGCCCTGATTCACACCCCCCCCCCTCTCCAAAATCATTTAAACCTGTTGGTCAAAAAACCACTTGATTCATACAATGTGAGGGTAAATCTCTAAAATCTAATAATATAAACTATATATTTAGTTTTCTACATTACTAATTTGGATTTGTTTTTTATAATAAGAACTCGATGCTTTTTTAGTATATTTGGATACCCTAAATGTTTATTTTTTTGATCCAATGCATGAATTTCCAACAAATCGACCAAACATGATTTCCATTTCGATTTTTTAACGCACTATGTTCAATATTTTATAGATAAACTTCACATTATAAGTTTTAGTTTGTGTCTTAATAGGAATTTTGTTTTGATAGTTAGATCTATAAATATCAGCTAAATCATTGTATGAGGTCAATTACTAGACATTAAAATGACTATGGATTTCTTAAAATGGAAACATATTAAGGTATATATAGTAATATTAAACTATCAAAAAATATTTCAAAACAATTTACTTATTTTGGTCAATGTTTATGCAGTTTCCAAAACAAAATAATGACAGAGGTTACAGATATTACATTTTCAAAATTTTGAAGGATATTATATACCATAAAAAACTAGTATCTTTAAATAGGTAATTCCCTAAGGTAATTATAATTTCATTTAAGACAAATCAATAATTTTTTTGGATATAATTTATTATTACTAACATGATTTAAAAAAAATCTATGTACTCAAAAGAAGAATTAAATTATTTTATTAATCAGTGTGCATAGTATATGGTGTCATAATGTGTTCATACATCTAGTTGAGGTGATGACCTATTATGTCTGTGATCTTGTACATTCTCTATGATTAGAGATACATTTGGGATTTGAATCATTAGTATCATAATGCTTAGATATTATTTTTCATAAAATAAAATTCAAGTGTTCACTAATTTCCTTTATTTATCAGTTATGATGAGTTGGTAGAAACTATAAATCATTTTCGTGATGAACCTAAAAAGAAATAAAGATTTGAGTTATTTCTCAATGAGAAGTATCATGATGTCTTAAATTATACAGATTTTGGAAGATCTTGTAATAAGTCTAAGGCTACTTGTGCTCATGAGAGATTGGACTTTAAGGATACAACTAAGATAATAGTGATATGGAAATGGGAAAATGATCCTTTTAACCATATATATGATGAAATATTACAAACTAATCTATAAGTTACTTCCATACTCTTAGCCACATCATATTCATTTTTTGTTGTTCAGTCTTTTGATGAGTTTGTAAAAATAGTCTAGGCCTTATTACAATCACTTCCACCTTCACAAAGAAAAAGAAAGATGATTTCCTTTACTTTCATGTTTAATTCAACCAAATACATGACAATGAAAGACATTTTAAATAATAATAGAGATGTCTCATTGATATCATGATCCAATGTTAAAAGTAGAAATGGTGAATTAATTTTGAAGGAAGTTGAACCAGGGTTTGAATTTAAAAATTTTGTGACTCCAATTGATCTTTACAGGGTAATTTAGTTTTAAACACATGTTATATTATCAAAACAAAGAAAATGGGCTCATATTATTTTCAAAATTTAGTAAAATGATCCATAACTCTTTTTTGATGTGTAATAATCAACTTCATGTCAATCTAAATTGATATGTGGCTTGTATGTCTCCAAATGTGAATTTTTAATATAAAAGTGTCATTTAAATTTAAAATGTATATCACATTATCAAAACTAAGACAATGATTTTTTATTATCTTGATAATTTAGGAAAACAATCTATGATTCATTTATGGAATTTTGGAATCAACCACACATCAATCCAATGCAATATGTGGAATATATGACTCAAATTGCGTGTTTTCTTATTAAAGGTGTCAGTTCAGTTTATAACATGTGTCACATTTTCAAAACTGATTAAATTAGCCCATATTATTTTCAAAATTTGTAAAAAAAATAAATTATTTATTTCTAAGGTCAAGGAATCTACCACACAACAATCTGATTCATGATGTGTTCGTTATGAATAAAAGTTCAATTTTTTAATATAAATGTGTCATTTTAGTTTAAAATGTGTGTTTTATAGCCAAAACATTGAAAATGAGCATAGATTGTTATCAAAATTTATAAAAATGATCCATTATTCATTTTTTTTGTTTATGAAACAACTTTACATCAATCATATACATGATGTAGCTGGTATGACTCAAAGTGACTATTTTCAATATAAAAGTTCACTTTTAGTTTTAAATGTGCACCGAACATCCAAAATTGGGAAAATGAGAACGTATTATTTTGAATATTTTGGAAACCTTTACATAATTCATTTAAATTGTGTAGGAATTTACTGCATATCAATTCAACACATGATATGTCATGTATGACTCAAATTGTGTGTTTTCTATATAAAAGTGTCATTTTAGTTTCAAACATGTGTTGCATAATCAAAACCCAAAAAATGAGCTCAGGTTATTTTCAAAATTTAGGAAAATGATCCATAATTTATTTGTGACATTTAGGTTTTATTTCACATTAATTTTACACATTATGTGTCCGTCGTGACTCAAAGTATATGATTTCATTATAAAAGTGTCATTTTCATGTAAAACATGCATCACAAAGAAATAATTGTGTAAATGAAGTCATATTGTCTTGAAATTTTTTTTAAATAGTATTTAATTAATTTTGGGTATATTGGAATTGATCACACATCAATCCAACACACTATGTGTCCTATATGACTCAAAGTGTGTATTTTCAATATAAAAGTGTCATTTTTTTAAAACGTGCTTCACATAGAGAAAACCAAGAAAATTAAATCATATTGTTTTAAAACATTATTAAAATGAGGAATAATTAATTTTACATGTGTATGAATCAACCTCAAGTCAATCAGACACATGATGTGGCTGATGTGGCTCAAAGTGTGTGTTTTCAATGTAAAAGTTCCTTTTTAGTTTAAAAAGTGTGCCAAATAGTAAAAACCAAGAAAACAATATCATATTGTTTTCAAAATTTAGGAAATTGACCCATAATTCATTTTTTATATTTACAAATTAACCACACATCAATCCAAAACACAACGTGTTTGGTATGACTCAAAGTATGTGTTTTCAATATAAAGATACCATTTTAGTGAAAAACATGCTTCACATAGACAAAATTAAGTAAATGGGTTCATATTTCCATGAAAATTTAGTAAAATGATACATAATTCATTTGTGGAATGTAGGAATCAACCTCATGTAAATATGACACATGATGTGGCTGGTATGACACTAAGTGTGTGTTTTCAATATAAAATTGTCATTTCAGTTTAAAACGTGTGTTATATAGTCAAAATTGAGGAAATGGACTCAGATTGTTCTTAAACTTCAGTAAAATGATCCATAATTATTTTTACACATATATGATTTGAACTCACTTCAATATGATACACAATGTGGCTAGTGTGACTCAAAGTATGTGTTTTTAATATAAAAGTGTCATTTTAATTTAAAACACGCATCATATAGCCAAAACCAATAAAAATATCTCAAATTATTTTCACACATTCGTAAAATGATACATAATTAATTTTTAACAACTAGGAATTTACTACATCTAAATCCAACATATTATGTGGTCTCTCTAACTCAAATTATATGTTTTCAATATAAAGGGTAATTTTTTTTAAAAGATACATCACATTTCCCAAATAAAGAAAATCGGTTCATATTGTTTTAAAAATTTGTTAAAAAATACATAATTCATTTTACACATATAGTAAGCGATCGCATGGCAATCTGACACTCGATGTAGATGATAAGGCTAAAAGTTCATGTTTTCAATATAAAAATGTCCTTTTATTTTAAAATGCATGCCAGATAGCCAAAAGAGAGATAAAGAGCTCAAATTGTTTTCAAATTTAAGGAAAACAGTCCATAATTAATTTTCCATATTTATAAATTGACCACACATCAATCCAATATGTGATGTGGCCAGTATGACTCAAAGTTTTTGTTTTCAATATAAAATGGTTGTTTTAGTATAACATGTATTTCACATAGCCAAAAATGATAAAATGAGATCATATTGTCTTGAATCTTTAGAAACATAATCCATGATTCATTCGACATGCGTATGAATTGACTACATGTAAATCTAACACATGATGTGGATGGTATGACTCCAAGTGCATGGGTTCAATATAAATGCGTCATTTTATTTTAAAATGTGAGTCACAAACCAAAAAATAAGAAAACAAATATCGCATTATTTTAAAAAATTAGAATAACGATTCATAATCCATTTGGCACGTGTATGAATTGACTGTGAATCAAGCTAACACACGATGTGGAAGATATGACTCCAACTGCATATTATCAATATAAAAGTGACATTTTAAATTAAAACACGAATCACATATCCACACTACTACAAAATATTACTTTAACAGTGCTAGAAATGGCCTTTATCATTGTTAGAAAAGCGGTGACTACATGAGCGAGGTTAAAAGCCCTGGTATTTTACCAGTGCTGAAAAGGTGCTGATACATGTGTTCCTTATATATGATAAAAAAATGATGAATAATGGGACCGTTATCAGTGCTTTAATGTAGCACCTCTAAAGGAACCATTTATCAGCACTTATAGAAGCGCTGATAAAGCATCACACTGCAGCACCACAACAGTGTGCTGTAACAGCACACCGCAGCACCCAAAACACACCAGATATCAACAAAAACTAGTCCCAATGTAGGATTTAAATGAAATAAAATTTACAACACAAACACAAGAAAAAAATTATATTATAGAAATTTCAAACATTGGTTTATACAATTACATAAATACAAACTACTACTGACTGACTGAAAAATAACTTTTTTATTATCAAAATACTTTTGAGGAAAAAGTGAGAAACCAGAAGATCTGACATTACAACTAAAAAACCATTAAAGAAAATAACCCTGATTAAGACTACATGATATGTCTCTCCCCAGCAACTAAAATGTGATAACAAGTCTTCACCATCACATGACCACTCGGCTAGCCGTCCTGTGAAGAGTCGCACGGGCCCAGTACCGATGGAAGAGCCATATCCCCTCGAACTTCAAAATCTGAATGGCATGCTTAGGTGATAGATTTCTGCTCTGAACGTCATATGAAACAGATCCAAGTAGTGTGCAGGTTGAAAACACACCAAAACTTCACAGTGAGATCTAACAGAAGATTAATCAAAAAACAGATCACAAACAATAGAGGTACAACCAAAGAAATAAGGCAGAATCAACCAAAACCAACAGTAGTTTCCACCAAAACCAACAACAGATCCTCCAAAACAAGACACAAAATCACCAACACCATAATGCCTCACTTGATCCTCCACTGAATGGGGACCATAAAACCAGAAACACACCCTAAAATAATGAAACACACGGATCATCAATCGTCACCCATCAATCGAACCCTGAATCCAAAATATTTTGAACTCACTCGAAGAGAACAACCTGTGATACCAGATCAACCCCCACGCCACTGGATGATAAAACAATTCTTATATTAGTAATAATATATATAAATAAATTAATGTAAAGTGTTAATTTTGCTATAATTGATGTTAATTTTAAATAAAAAGATGCACTTGGAGTCATACCAGTCACACCGTGCATCAGATTGAGGTGCAGCTAATTCCAACAGGTCTCAAATGACTTATGGATTTTTTTTCCTAAATTATTTAAACTTTTTTAATGTGTTTTCTCTATTTTGAGTAGTTCATTTGTCCTTTTTACTAAAATTGATGTCAATTATAAATAAAAACACATACTTGGAGTCATATCTGTCACATCGTGCATTAGATTGTGGTGTGGATGATTCATGCACGTCTCAAATAACTTATGGATCATTGTCCTAAAGTATAAAAACAATATAAATGTGTGTGTGTTTTGTTTTGAGGTGTGGAGGATTCTTGAAATGACATGAAATATTGAGTCATAGCGGTCACATCATGCGTCGAATTGAGGTGTGGCTGATTTCTACACGTCTCAAATAACTTATGGATCGTTTCCCTAAGTGTGAATGAAGTACACACCTCCATCAACCACTTTTTCATATCATATAAAACACTATAATTTTTTAATAAACAAACAAAATATCTCGAACTAAACAACATACCCGCACAAAAGGCACAAAGAGTGATTTCCAAAAAAATAGATATCTCCAAATAGGCATGATAAAAAGAGGGGAACTAATTCTTGAAAGGTTATCCATTTAAAGGTTCACATTCTGAAAAAAACCATTTAAACTATGAAAGGATGATTTCACCATATTTTTATAATGAAATATGAAATTACAACATCCAAAAAACAAAAACGAGGAAACTCTGAACGTCTTCACCCCAATATGGTTGACAATAAATGATCCAATGTGTTATATACTTCTTTCACAACAACTAATCCATAAAATCTTCTCCACCAACTTCTAAAAATGGATATCCTTGGAAAAGATAACATGCTCCTTGATACCTAAATAAAGACCCCAAATGGAAAATAATCTTTCAATATATCATGGGACACCACCACCGAATAAAAGGAAACCAACTCTTTGAAGTGTTTAACATAAGCCTTAATCGTCCGCTGACCTTGGTTGACACTCATGAGTTCTTCCCTTTTTTCATCTTAACCTCCTCAAGTATAAACCATCGAAAAAATATGGACTTAAAAACACCCCACGTCATCCCAACTTTCATAATTGGAAAGGAAAACAACTCCCATTCTTCTAAAATTAGACCCTTAAGAAAACCCAGAACAACACAAACTCTAACATCTATGGGAGTTCCCAACACTCTGAAGACATGCTCAACTTCATCAAGCCACTTAACTACCTCTAATGAAACTCGATTGTCACATAAGATGGGCGGAAACTAAGGAGAACTAGAAATAGGGTGTGTCCCACTAGAAAATTAGGTTCAGAATCAATTACTCACATAAAATCATAAAATCAGGTTCAAAATCAATTACTCACATAACCACACCTATAAAAACGCTCGTAAGGAATACTAAGGGTCACACTTACCACTTTATCACCATACCAAATAATTTACCAACTTTTAAATCAAAAACATTTTCCTTTAAAACTTATTTTTTTTAATCTGAGACCATTTTAAAGAAATCATTTTAATTTTCAAAATAGTTTCCAATTTAAAAGCTTACTCACAACAACTAAGACCAAAACAAGGCATAATTCACGCTAAACCACCAGAATGAGGAACTAGTAGTCATGCTTAACTCGGAGACATGGTAGTGGCCCATAGTTTACTTAGTATATGATTTTACTATGATTAAAAAGATCAAAACCCCCCAACATTAATCAAAACTCAAAAGTACCACCATATACATATTATTAGGCCCCCGGTTTATTAGTTGTGTCAACAATGGCCCTACTTACTCTAGCCTATCAACATGTACCTAATTTCATTCCACTGGGTAATTAGTACCTACCACACAGGGGTACCACTATCTTTTCACCACTCTCTATTATCAAATCCTCTAACCCCTCCTTTAACACCCCTTCAACACGAAATACACCAAAGATGAGACTAAGATGATAACATTAATGGGGATTATATGGTTAGATCGGATGGGGCATTTAAAACCTCCACAGCCTCATGAATTTTATACTCAAAAAAATTCAACCAGATTTTTGAGGTAATAGATTCAACCATTGGGGTTTCATATGTGTAACGCTCGCTGTTAAGAAATTTCCTAGACTTTCCCAAGAATTGTAAAAGGTTTGATGTATTTTGAGGTTATTTCCTTCTTCTTTCTAATCCATTAGTGAACAAATCAAAAGGAAACATAAATAAACAAAAGATCAATATTATTAAATTACAAGGGTCACCTCAAATGGTTACTGTAGGACATTGGTTGACATTGAGTAGTTTCAAAAATGTTTTTGAATTAACATCACTCGGTCTATTATTTCTTAGACAATAGTATGGCTATTCATAGGATATTATTCTATCTTTATCCAACATAAAGGAGAGTGAAACTGTATTTCATATAATTCTACATATAGTTCCATCTAGTTAAGTGATTGGTAACTGCTTTTATAAGAGAATTCCACCAAAGAAAGTTAATCCTTCTAGGAGTGACTGAAGTCAGGAATTAAGGCTCAAAGAATATCCTCCAATAGCCAGATAGTCTGATTAGAATGATCGTTAGTCTATGGAATAATGGAAGTATAAAATTTCACCCATAAACTCATTGAAAATTAATATCCTTTCTATAACCAAGATAAAAACATCATATCCCTATCAGATACAGTACTAGATGGGACACCTAGAAGCATTGTTATCTCTTTGACATACAATTAATCAAGTACATCAACTGAGGAAGCCTCTTCAATATGTAGTAATTTGTTCATCTTAGTTAGGTGATCCACTATAACCCACGCTCATATTTCTATTTAGTTGATCTTGAAAAAATGGTAAAGAAATATATCATGATTTCATCCCATTTCCTAAAAGGAAAGAAAGCATTGAAAGTGTACTTATTTGTTTTTTGTATTTTTCCTTCGCTGAATTATAGGTAAACAATTTTGCGAGAAATACTACAATTCATTTCAACATTACAGGCCACAAAAACTAGTGACTAATATCATGGTGCATCTTTATGATCCATACATAAACCTAGAGGAGTCGCGCCGTTAGTGGCAAGGAGATGAGATGTAGGGTTCTTCATGGTTAAGAACAGTGCAAAACGCAGAATGAAAAACGCAGAACCCAAAAGATCAAACAATGATAGAGAACAAGTAGAAAATAACATAAATTGGATTCTAGCCTTGACTCGTCCGAGGGAACATAGAGGAGTCGTGCTAGCAACAGAGGAGTTCCACGAGAGTTTGAGAATCGTGAATGACTGAGTACCAGTTAGAGTTATTTTATATAGATCAAGAACACTTTAAACAACGCTTTTCAGAAAAGCACTGATAAAGATTTTATTTAAATAAATTTATTATAATTTTATAATTATTTAATATATATAATTATTTATTTATAATTATATAAATACATATTTAAAAATTAATAATTATTTATTGATAATAATTATAAATATATAAATTCATAAATATAGTAAATATACATTTATAAGTATATTTATTTATAAATATTTATTTCCAAATATACGCTATGGGAAAATTGGATATTTGCGACTGGTTATTTGCGACGAGGCAGGGTCTCGTCGCAAATGGTTCAACGGAAGAGACTGTTGGCGACGAGTCCCTCTTCCCATTGTAAATAATTAGTTATTTTCTATGAGAATATTGTTCCTGTCGTAAAAGGTTTGGCGCGACTTGCGCGCCAAATCGTGGGAAGGGTTTTGCGACAATATTTTATACCCGTCACAAATACCTGACATCATTATTTAGTATTTGCGACGGGTCACGTCGCAAATTCTTTTTTAACCACCGCCCCTAAATAATAGGGGGTTAGTATTTGCGGCGGGACTCGTCGCAAATAACACTGTCAGAAATAATCTAACCTATATATACCCCTCATCTGTTTTTTCTTTCATTCCACCTCGTTTTGCACCACCTCTCCCTCTTTACTTACATTTTTCTCTCAAAGTTTAAAATTTTCAATCAGAGTAATATTTGTGGCTTATATCCTCCAAAAGATTCATTTTTAAGGTATTTATTTATTTCATTTTTTAAGTTATTTCAATTTATTTTATATTAGTTATAATTATCATTAATTAGCTCTATTTAAATTAAATTAGAATTAGATCCTATCCTTCTTCATTATTTTTTTAAAAAATAATTTTTTGTGATTAGCATTAATTAATATTAATTAATAGTTATATTAATTATTATTAATTAGTACTAATTAGTATTAATTAGAAAAAATATTAATAATTAGTTATAATTAGTAATAATTAGCGATAATTAGTAAAAATTAGCATTAATAAGTAGTAAATTGAAATAAATAGAATAAATAGTAATATTTAGTAATAATTAGCGATAATTAGACATAATTAGTAGTAATTAGTAATAATTGGTACTAATTAGTAATAATTAGTAATAATTTGTAATAATTTGTAATAATTAGGATTAATTAGTAATAATAAAAAATAATTAGGAATAATTAATATTAATTATGAATAATTAATAATAATTATGAATAATTAGGAATAATTGGGAATAATTTGTAATAATTAGTAATAAATAGTAATAAATAGTAATATATAGTAACAAATAGTAATAAATAAGAATAACTAGTAATAATTAGTAATAATTTGTAATAATTTGAAATAATTTGTAATAATTATAAATAATTAGTAATAATTGTTAATAAATACTAATAAATAGTAATAATTAGAATAATTAGTAATAATTAAGAATAATTATTAATAAATAGTAAAAATTAGTAATAAATATTAATAATTAGGAATAATTAGTAACAATTAGGAATAATTATGAATAATTAGAAAGAATTAGGAAGAATTAGGAAGAATTAGTAATAATTACTAATAATTATAAATAAATAGTAATATATAGTACTATTTAATAATATTTAATAATAATTAGTAATAAATAGGATTAATTTGTAATAATTAGTAATAATTAGGAATAATTAGTAAAAATTTGGTAATAATTAGGAATAATTAGAAATAATTTGGAATAATTAGTAATAAATGCTAACAAATTGTAATAGATAGGAATAATTAGTAATAATTATTAATAATTTGGAAAAATTAGGAATAATTAACAATAATTAGCAATAATTATCAATAAATAGAAATAATTAGTGATAAATATGATTAATCAGTAATAATTACTATTAATTAGTAAAAAATATGATTAATTAGTAATAATTAGTAATAATTAGTAATAATTAGTAATAATTAGTAATAAATAGTAATAATTAGTAATAAATTGTATTAATTAGTAATAAAAAGTAATAATTGTTAATAATTTCTGATAAATAGTAGTAATTAAGAATAATTAGTAATAATTATGAATAATTAGTAATAATTACGAATAATTAGTAATAAATAGTAATAATTAGTAATAATTATGAATAAATGGTAATAAATTGAAATAATTTGGAATAAATATGAATAATTTGGATTAAATAGTAATAAATAGTTATAAATTGGAATAATTAGAAATAATTAATAATAATTAACAATAATTAGTTATAATTAGAAATACTTAATAATAATAAGCAATAATTTGTAATAATTGGAAAAATGAGTAATAATTCGAAAAAATTAGTAATAATTAAAAATAATTAGTAATAATCAGTAATAATTAGTAACAAACAGTAATAATAAGTAATAAAAAGTAATAATTAGAAATAATTAGTATTAAATATTTATAAATAGTAATAATTAGCAATAATTAGTAATAATTAGCCATAATTATCAATATTTAGTACTAATTAGCAACAAATAGTAATAATTAGCAGTAAATAGTTACAATTTGTAATAAATAGTTATAATTAGTAATAAATATAATAATTAGTAATAATTAGTAATAATTAGTAATAATTAGGAAAAATTAGTTATAATTAGAAATAATTAGTAATAATTAGCCATAATTAGTAATAATTAGCAATAATTAGTAATAATTGGCAATAATTAGTAATAATTAGCCATAATTAGTAATAATTAGCAATAATTATTAATAATTAGTAATAATTAGCAATAATTAGTAATAATTAGCAATAATTAGTAATAAATTGCAATAATTAGTAATAAATAGCAAAAATTAGTAATAAATAGGAATAATTAGTAATAATTAGTAATAATTAGTACAAATTAGAAATAATTAGTTTTAATTAATAAAAATTAGTAGTAATTGGAAATAATTAGTAGTAATTATCAATAAATAGTAATAATTAGCAATAAATAACAATAAGTGGTAATAAATTGTAATAATTAGTAATAAATAGTAATAGATAGTAATAATTAGTAATAAATAAGAATAATTAGCAACAATTAGCAATAATTAGTAATAATTGGCAATAATTATTAATAATTGGCAATAATTAGTAACAATTGGAAATAATTAGTCATAATTAGTAATAATTAGTAATAATTAGTAATAATTATTAATAATTAGTAATAAATAGTAATAATTAGTAATAATTAGTAATAATTATTAATAATTAGAAATAATTAGTAATAATGAGCCCTAATTAGTAGTAATTAACCATAATTAGTAATAATTAGCAATAATTAGTAATACTTAGCAACAATTACTAATAATTAGTAATAATTAGTAATAATTAGTAATAATTAGAAATAATTAGAAATAATTAGAAATAATTAGTAATAATTAGTAATAAATTTTCATAATTAGTAATAATTAGTAATAATTAGTATTAATTTGTAATAATTAGTAATAATGAGTAATAATTAATATTAATTAGGATTAATTAATAATAATTAGTATTAAGTAGGATAATTAGGATTAATTGTCATTAATTAGTATTAATTGGGATTAATTAGTATTAATTAGTATAAATTGTGATAAATTTGTATTAACTGGGATTAATTAGTAATAGTTAGGATTAATTAGTAATAAATTGGATTAATTAGTATTAATTAGGATTAATTAGTAATAATTAGGATTAATTAGTAACAATTAGGATTAATTAGTAATAATTAGGATTAATTAGAAATAATTAGTAATAATTAGAAATAATTAAAAATAATTTGTAATAATTAGGATTAATTAGTAATAATTATTATTAATTAGGATTAATTAAAAATAATTAGAAGTAATTAGTAATAATTAGAATTAATTTGTAATAAATAGGATTAATTATTATTAATTAGTAATAATTAGGATTATTTTGGATTATTTTGTAAAAATTGGGATTAATTAGTAATAATTATTAATAATTAGTAATAATTATCATTAATTAGTAATAATTAGGATTAATTAGTAATAATTATGATTAATTTCTTATAATTAGTAATAATTTGTAATAAATAGAATTAATTAGTAATAAATAATAATTATTAGGATAAATTATTATTAATTTATAATAATTAGGATTAATTTGGAATAATTATGAATAATTAGGATTAATTGGGATTAATTAGTAATAACTAAGATTATTTAAGATTAAATAGTAAAAATTAAGATTCTAGTCAGAGATAGTTTTAAGGAGATGATCCATTGGTAAAAATAGATGTCGATAATCTGTTGGATATTATGCTGCTCATAATTAGTAATAAATAGTGTAAATTTTCTTTAATTACTCATAATTAGAGTTAATAAGTATAAATTATTATAAATTACTATAAATTAGTATAAATTAGTATAAATTTTAAAGAAAATACTATAAATAACTACGAAATTATAGAAATTATTTTAAATCCCAAGAAAATTTAATTTATTTTTCTTCAATTTTTTGGATAGTACTTTTCTTATATCAAATCAATCGAAAAACTAACTATTTTATATTTTTTAGAGAAATATAGAATAAAGAAGTCGTCAAAAGTCATTATTAGATGATCACGCTTGGATAAATCAGCACAAGAATCCAAATGAATCTCATTTGAATCATGTATATATTGAGAGTGTTGAATATTTTTAATCATTATAGTCATTAATACTAATTTTTTTTAAAGGGACAATTAAGTGTCCTTGTAATAATGTGCTCTAAAGATGTTTGAGACATTTGACAATGTTGGGGGTTATCTATTGTGTTTTTGTTTTCAAACAGATTATGAGTTTTGGTATCAACATGGTGAATGAAGTTACATAGAAGATACTAATAAATGATTCTAGATCCATCGTAGTTTTAAAATTTAGTACATGATGTGGTGGGTCTGTCTTTTCAACAAACTGAAACTCATGATGATATTGACTTAAATCCTGAGTTAGTACCATTCCAATTTTATGAGTTGTTGTGGTCTGCTAAGGTCGCCTTATATCCTTAATGCAAGATAAGAAAATTTTAAGGAGCTACAAAATGTATGGATATTAAATCAGATAATGGAATGTCAAATAGTTGTTTTGATAAGATATTCTCTTTGTTTAAAACATTTTTACCTGAAGGAAATGTGTTGCCTAAAAATTTCTTTAAGGTTAAGAGGCTGATTTGTAATATGGGTATTAGTTATCAGAATATTCATGCATGTTCAAATGATTGAATCTTATATTGTGGTGAAAATGAGTCATTGGATATTTGTCCCACATGTGGACAATCGAGGTATAAAGAGTCTCAACTAGGGATGTCCGAATTGATTCCTATAAAATATATGAGATATTTCCCCCTTACAGCTAGATTGCAATGTTTATTTATGTCTTAGAACACATCAATGTTGATTTTATGGCACAAAACCAATATTTCAACTGGTAAAATCTTAAATAATCTCTCTGATGGTGATTCATGGAAACATTTTGACCATGTGCATTCGTATTTTTTCCAGAATCCTAAAACATGTGATTGGGTCTTCTACTGATGGTTTCTGTCTTTTCTGTTCTTACAATAGTTGGTATTTATGTTGGTTTGTATTTATAATTCTATAAAATTTACCTCCTTGGATGTTTAGGAATGAGTCATATATATTTTTTACATTATTAATTCGAGGAAATCTTAAAAAGAATACTGATGTTTATTTGAAACCATTTATTGATGAGTTAAATTCATTGTACAGTATTGATATAAGTACAAATGATGTGCCTGTGAAATAGAATTTCCTATTGAAAGATGCATTGATGTAGACAATTAGTGACTTCCCAACATATGGCATGTTATCTAGCTAGATTAAACATGATCCAAAATCATGTCTAAATTTATGAGAGACAAAAAAACATTTATGCTCATAAATGGAAAAAACATTGTTTTTTCAACTGTCATTGCAGATTCCTTCCAACTGATCATCCTTTTCGGATGAAAACATATCATTTTAGAAAATGTGTAATTGAAAGAGATGAACCTCTGAAAATGATCTTAGACACAGAGTTAATATCAATTATCTCTTCATTGCGTCCCATCACATTTGGAACAACCATAAACCAATAGAAAATTGATGGCTTTGGGAAAGATCACAATTGGATAAAATAAACATTTTTTATATTCAATATTTGTCTGATTTTTTTGGTTCGTCACATGTTGGAAGTTATGCATATTTAGAAGAACTATTTTGATAATTTATTTCATAGATTTTTGGATTCACCAGTTAAGACCAAATATAATTTAAGGCACGATTAGATCTTGCTCAAATTTACAGGTGACCAGAACTTGAACTGTTTGAAAATGTCAGATCATGGAGGTTAATGAATCTAAAATCATCTTATACACTTAAAAATAAATTATATTCTTATTTTTTCAGTGGATTCAAGATTTCAGACTTCTATATGGTTATGCTTCTAATTTGGGAATATGTGTTAGAAATGGTCATATTACCAGATTAAGATGTCATGACTGTCATGTTATAATGAAAAGACTTCTCCCAATTATATTAAGAGGTTTATTGAATTATATGATTTGGAATGCGATAATATATATATAATATTTTTTATGATACATTTTTGCAGCAACAAAAAACTACAGCGCACTAAGAATACTTCAAGAAGATATTGTCGTAATTTTATATAAACTTGAAAAAAATTCCCCACCAACTTTATTTGAATCAATGTAACATCTCATATTATATTTTCCCCATGAAGAAAAATGTGGAGGTCTGGTACAGTTCTGATGGATGTACCCATTCGAGAGATGCATACAGAAATTGAAGAAAAAAATACTTAATAAATCGTATGTTGAAGGCTCAATTGCATATGATTATTTGCAAGAGGGAATTTATTTTTTTTACTCCCATTATTTTGAATCTGAATATATCTAAAAACAAAACCACTTGGCCTGTAATGAGGTAAATATTGATGATGAAATGAGAAATCAATTATTAGTTCTTAATCAACCCAAACTTGGCTTTATTGTAGTTCATGAATGATGGCTTTCAGATGATGAACATCACAGAGCTCATACATATGTTCTACTCAACTTTGAAGAAATGACAACATTTGTACTATGAGTGATCCAATCACTTATTATATAATCTTTGTTAAAATAAATTAATCTTATTTTATTTTTAGGTTATATGATAATCATATCAAGATACAGCTTCCACAAATTATAGCTGCTGCTCTTGAAAAACGTCAGAAAAAAATTTTCCTACTGGTTTCAAAAACTGGTAACATAAATTATTTAGGGTTTAACATATAAAATCAATTTATTACTTATTATATTGATAATTGTTTTATAAATTTTCAAGTATATCAACATGCTGATAAAATTGATAATCGATTGTGTGTCTTGAGTAACCCACTGTCTAAGATGGTTAAATCATATAATTCATATATGGTGAATGGTTTTCGATTTCATACACTGGAATATAGAGAATAAAAAAATAATAAATAGTGGTGTCTTGTTTAGTGTATCCCATCATAGAGAAACTGAAGTTAAATTTTATGACAAGCTGGAAGAAATTATTAAAGTGTGTTATCTGGGATAGAATTACATAATGACGTTTAAATATCAGTGGTGGGATACTTAGAGAGTCTTCCTTGTTCATCCAACCCATTGAATCTTTGACATTAAATATAAAATTCTTCTTGTAGTAAATGAACCATTTTAATTATCTCATCATGCATATCAAATTGATTATGAAAATTATTATGCTACTTCAAAATATTTAAGTGATTGATGGATCATAATAAAAATCAATTCTTGGGAAAATCAGTTTAATCAAAGTGAATGTGGTTCCACTGAAGTGCTAGGAATTGAAATTTTTCAAGACACTGATCCAAATCCATATTTTCACAAAGAGACACAAATATCGATTATGACACCCCCATAATTAAGGGTAAATGGAGATAATGGTGTTAATGATGTTACAAATGAATTTGAAATGACAAGAGATATAGAAATTTATGACGATGAGGAGAAATATAAAGACATTAACATCATAAAATATGAATATGAGGATGAAAATGAATATTAAAATAGTTAAATGATGATTATAATCATATTTAATATATATCTATATACAATAGTTGTTTTTAACTATTTTCTAACAGTCTCTTTGTGTTTCAGATGGAAAATGATCTATTTCATCAGTTCTAGAGAGATTATCTACCTTTGGATGAGCATGATGTTGGATCATCTAACCCTTAAACTGGTGGCGGTCAATGGAGTTCTGAGAAGGAGTGTAGTCTTCTACAATTGATGATTCCTAACCCTATCTCAGAGCGATATCCATGTCTTGGCTTCGATCCAAACATATCGAGGTATACTTACCTATGTATTTAAGTTAGCTTTCATTAGTTTATTTATATACTAATTGAATTATTATTTATTATTTCTTTCAGAGATATTTTCATATAATTAATGGAAAGGGGAGCTCTATATTCGCAATTATTTTTCTAATTCATGGGTCACATGGGATGAGGTTCCCATTTATGTTCATCACCTCATGTTCGATCATTGGCTGGTAGATAAATAAATAATATTTATTTTGAAATTTATTTAATTGGTAACTTGATATTATAAATTATTTTTAGGGTTTATGGTATCTCATCGATGTGATCATGTGTGACGCTATCTAGATGGAATGGTAGGGGTGTATGTGTGATCAT
Source organism: Viscum album (assembly GCA_963277665.1). NCBI lineage: Eukaryota > Viridiplantae > Streptophyta > Magnoliopsida > Santalales > Viscaceae > Viscum > Viscum album. The sequence goes on along the minus strand of OY728119.1, from coordinate 849,311,752 downwards.
TGTCATCAATTTTTGAACAATTTGATAAGAAAAACAATGGTGAAAGGAGTGATAGAGTTTGATGAGTATTATCATGTCCACCAATCTGATTACATTTCATCACATGTTTGGGATGGATTATGTTTACACTAGTTGGGAGGAAGATTTCAGATTAGAACATTGGTAGGTCACCAAAACATAGGGAGATAAAAGGTGACACATCGAGCTGGTAGTTGTACATTCAGTAGGCATAGAGAACGTATGGTAAATACTTTTTTTAAATAATTTTTATAACATTAAATATAATGGTTTATTTAATATTTAAATAGTCATTTGAATAGCTCGATGTTATAGAGTTCGATGTTTATAGGAGGATATATAGTGATCTAGTCACTAGAGAGATTAGAGGTGATCGTCAGTGCCAGATTATGGTTAGTATAATTTCTTTTTGAGTTTTAAAATTAACTAAAAATAATATTTTAACTATTTTAAATATAAATTTAAATTGAATGATTCATATGAAGACAAACATCTCAGACATAGACTGATAGTCAGGCCGAGACTGAGGATCAGACCAGTGCCCACCGATTTGATGAGGCAGCATGGATATAGGTGACTGAGTATGCCTTCGATAATGGCCAAGTTGTTAGTATCAGCTCTCAATTGATGCCTGATATTTATTATGGTACCATTGCGATGTCAGCATCCAGATCGAGAGGAGCTCCTGAAGAGTCATCGTTATCTTCTACAAAGTATTAGGAGCAGTTGCAAGCTTAGAATGAGCTTATATAGAGTATGTGTCGGGAGCATGAAGAGATGCGCCAATGACAGAAGTAGGAGATGCATCAATGGTAGTAGAGACAACATGAAGAGCTCTGACAACCACAACGGGAGGATGAGGAGAATATTCATCGATGGCAGTAGTAGCAACATGAGCAGATGGAGTACATGTGATGTCGTACTCGTGGTTTAGGGATGGAGTTTCCTCCACCATCTCCTCCAAATCCTCTAGAGGACCAACCCCTTAGTGATATATTTGTTTTTTATGATAAAACATTTGAATGAATTTTTTTTTGTAATATTAACTATTTACATTTCTATATAGTTTGTTTTTATACTGTTGCGAATAGAGCATTTTTTATTTATTTTTTATTTTTTTATTTTTTTATTACTTTATTTAATGTTTTTATTATTTTTATTATTTTATTATTTTTTCCTTATTTTTTTGTATTTTTTATGAATATTGAGGTTTTTATTAATTTAATTTTTTTTATTATTTTACTAATATCAATATTATTATTTTGTTAATTGTAATAAAATTATTATTATTTCTTAATTATTATATTATTAATATTTTTATATATTTTTTTTATTTTACTAATATTAATATTATTATTTCATTAATATTAATAATCTTAATATTATTTTATTATTATTATTATATTAATATTATTTATATTATTATTATTATTATTATTTTTATTATTTCCTAATATTATTTTATTATTATTTTCTAATATTATTTTATTGTTATTAATAAAATTATTTTATTCAATTTTATTATTTTTTATTTGTTTAAGCTATTTGTGATAGGGACCACCCGTCACAAATACTATTTTTTAAATAATCTAGGGGAAACTATTTGCGACGGGTCCACGTCCCATCGCAAATACTATTTTGTGACGTCCTATTCTGCAACGGGGTATTTTCAATGGGGTCCCATCATAAATGATCTTTTCTAACAATACCCCGTTGTAAATGCCCCATCACAAATATTCTAATTTCCAATAGTGATATTTTTAACATTATTAGTGGATATATAATCTTAAATACATACATTTTAAAAATGAGTAAAATTGAATAATTCAAAATGAGTACACTTCATAAATATTGAAAAATTGATAAATTTTATTAATTAAATAAATATTATTAAAAAAATATGGATATATTTTTTTTAATAAGAAAACCTCAAACCTTATATAATATCCAAGTCTAAAGTACATAATTCTACAGCAAAAGACGAAAGCCAATAATTTGACCCTCGATGATTCCCAAAGGCAGCCATAAAATGAGTTGCATGACTTCCCTCTCTCGTCACAAAGGAAAAAATAGAAAGAAAACAAAGGTATCAAAGTTATGATAATGTCGATTATGGACCCATAGGCTTGGTGTCCACCTTTATCATCCTTCAGAGCATTGATAATAACTTGAAAATCAGATTTGACCACAACATCCTTCCAACCGTGAGATGAGAAGAACTGCATACCCTTCTAAATAGCCATAGCCTCTTCCACAGGAGGAGACCAACCAAAAATGTCTAAGGAATGAATAGATGCCACAATATATCTATTATGATACTGGAGGACTTCCCCTAGGCCAACATAACTATCCTAAGGAATCACTCCATCAATATTATGTTTGAGAACGCCGAATGGGGGATCCATCTGACAGGAGGGCAATGAATAGGTGAAGTTGGATGACTCCCCTTAGCATCAAGCTATTATATCCCCAATAATGTACCCTAGAAATCTAGGCCCTACAGTATTTAACAATTTTCTCTAAAATGAAGGAGTTACGGTGAAACCATATAATCCTGGCAGGGATACATAGTTCTGCGATAGTCTGAGTAGGAAAAGTTCTGAACCAATCCCCCACAAAGAGATTAGCGTACCGAAGATTTATACAAAGAATGAGATCACGTGTCGTACAAGAGGACCAAAGCCTAATGACCCAAGGGAAGTAAAAAAACAGCATGAAAATTAGTCTTATCCTTACCCTTATAGATCGGGCACATGTCGTTATTCGAGAGGTGCCTCTCAACTAGGTGGTCGTATGTGGGTAGGATACCCCTACAAATTTTCCCACAGAAAATATTAGCCTTCAGTGAATCATTAAGATTCCAAATATGTTTCCAAAATAGGTCATAGAACGTTTGTTTCCTGAAATGAATTCCCTATAGCTCGAATGAATAGTATAGAAACCAGATGAATCAAGAGACCATCACAGCTTGTCCGGGCCAGTATCATGGACCACTAGAATGGCCAGTATAGCCTTACAATCAGAATCAATTAACCAAAGATCGATCCCATAAAGGTCCCATCCAGAAAGGTCATCAACAAAGATCTCTCTGACAACAGTATGCTAAGGGTCGAGCACAGGTGAAGAAGCGGGAATCAATCCCTCCAAACCAATAATTCTGGGATCACTCCAGATATTAATCGAATCACCACTAAAAATTATCCAAAAAAATTGTAATTCAAGACTACGTTTGAACCCAAAACACTCTTCCAGAAAAATCTCGGGTGAGGACCCACACTAGAAGACAAAAAGTCGCCATGGGGAAGTACCTACCTTTGATGACTCTAGAGATCAAGATATCAGGGTTCTGTAAAAGGTTTCAACCATGTTTGGCTAGGATGGAATTGTTAAAAACATTCAAATCATGAAACCCTATGTCATTTCCAACCTTAGGAGCACATATCATCTCCCAAGAGAGCCAACGTAAATGATTTTTCCCATTAGCACGACCCCACCAGAAATTAGCGAAGGCAAAATGGAGTTGATGGATAAAGAATTTTGGGAGCTTAAAAAGGGACATCACATAATATGGAACTACCCAGGCCATAGCTTCGATAAGAAAATCCTTACCTAACTTGAAAAGATTTTTTTCAGACTATCCCTGTATTATACTGTGGACTTTATTAAGAAGAAAAGAGAATATCTCACTTTTGGAGCATCAGAAGATTGTCAGGATCCCTAGATATTTATTAAGTTTCTCCACGACCTCAATTACAAATAGACCAGAAATAGTATCTATCCTCCCATCTTCTACATTATGAATAAAATAAATCTCAGATTCTGAGAAAGTGACCCATTTTCACAAATAATTGGTTGAAGTGTTAATGATCTTGAGAATCTATTAGCACCACTGAGTAGTTCCTCTTGAGAAAAGGAGGAAATCATCAGAGAAGAAAAGGTGAGTAATTGGGACACTATACCAAAAAACCTTGGCCCCATGAATAAGACCAACCCCAGATTCTTTAGAAAAAAGATGATAGAAAACATTAGCAATAAGGAGAAACAAATAAGGGGAAAGAGGGTCACCCTTCCATAGTCCTACAGAAGGTTTGAAATTATTTGTGAGGTAGCCATTAATTTTGTTGCAGTAAGAAACAATCTTAACACAACTTAGGATCACACTCACCCATTTTAGACCACAACCTAGTTTGGTCATAATATTTCTAGAAATGCCCAATCCACCCTATCATAATCCTTTATGTATCCAATTTCATATCCAGAATCCCCCTCTTTGAGGTTGAATGAATTTTTATTGAATGAAATATTTCATGGTACACGATAGCATTACCTATAATGATCCTCTTGATAATTTAAGAACTCTAGTTCTGAGAAATAATAGAGGGTAGGACTCTTCCCATGTGGTGGGAGAGAACTTTGGATAAGATCATATACACTACATTGCACAAATTTATTGCCCTAAAATAAAAAAAACAAGTCAGGAAAAATATTTTTGGGATCATCACAAAAATAGTTTCCATAATCTTGTCCATACTTGGAGACCCTACCCATAACCCCTATATCAAATAAATAATATATAGTCCCAAAATATTAATACATATTTTGTAGAAAAATGCATTGAACCCATCAGGACCAGGTTCCTTGGAAGAATGAATGCCTTTCAGGGCCGCCAAAACTTTTTCTCCCAAGATATATGCCTCAAGATTTATGGCCATGACCTCAGTTTCCTTAGACTCAACAAAACTCAGAAGGTCCCCTTGGGAGGTAACCCTCTCAGAGAAAAATTTATTTTGAACGAAAGCATCAATCATATTCTGAATTTCCCACTCATCAGAAGTAATGTTTCTGTTCCTATCCTCCAACATTGAGATAAGGTTATTCCTTCTTATGGTAGAGGCCTTTTGGTGGATGAATCTAGTATTATGATCAACTTTTTTGATGAATTTATCCCTTTACCTAGAAAACCAATAAGTCTATATATCCCTTAGTGCCTCATCTGGGTTCTTTTCCATATTAACCACCTATTGTGGAAAAAAACAGCTTAAGTATTTTCATTACATCATGAAAGAGATTTCTCGAGCCAATGAATTCTCTGATCAAAGTCCCTGAACTGCTATCATATCCAATGTTGTAAATGAGCATCCACCTTCTTATTATTATCCCAAACCTGGTCATGAGAGGAGGACCAACTAGATTTGACTAAATCATAATAACTATCATGGTGGATACACATGCATTTGAAATGAAAGTTCTACATTGTATTGTCACCCATGGGCACAACCTACTACTAAAGGAAAATAGGACAGTGGTCAAAAGAGACTGGAGGTATGTGTGAAACCTCATACCTTAGAAATTACTACATTTGATCACAAGAGTCTACAAAACTATCCAACCTTTTTGAAATTATAGAAGCCGGATCCCATCCACAAAACCAAGTAAATGGACTCCCTAAAACCCATGATCTGAAAGCCCAACCCGAAACAAATAGTACCATCAGAGGTTCATTGAAGAAAAACTCCAACTAGCACCATAAATATTTTTATTACGGTAAAAAATCTCATTGAAATCCCCATAAAAATAGGTCCCTAAAGTAGATTTTTGAAAGAATTGATCAACTCCCAAGATCTCCATTTCTCGCTCACACTTAGCTAGCCATAAAACCCCACAAAGTGCCACATAGGTTCCCAAGGATGGAAGATTGAGATGGAAATGTGAGTATTGGATAATTTATCCACCGAATCATTGACGTCCTAGTTCCATATAAAACAAAGTCCTCCTATGTGGCACGACCATATGACCAAGAAATAGTTCTGAAAGCCAACCTTCAAAGAAATTCCACTCATGTCTTTGCTTTCCAACATGGTCTCAGACAAAAAAACCATGTCAAGGATAAACATAGGTATCCATTGGTGGATTATATGAACCGAACATGGGTAACCAAGACAATGAACATTCCATCATAAGGTTTTCATTACAGAAGGATAGGCTGGTATGTTCCAGTCTCCAACCCTGAAACATCAAGAAGAGAACTACTCTCAATCATTTTTTGGATATGATCCTCAAGTAATGAGGCCTTGAAACTATTTTTAGAGCCACAAGAATACAGGTCTTGAAAAACAGATCCCAATTACCCTATGTTAAACCCCTTACTCTTTTTAGGAAAAATAGCACATTATTCCAATCCACTATGGGGATAGGTTCTTTCCCTATCTGAGAGTAAAGAAAGATCAGTAAATGGTATGAGGCTAGGGTTCGGAGGGTCGGAACAAATCAAGTTTGTCTTGTAGTGGGGATTAGATGCAAACTCAGACCTTGATCTTGTCCTCAAAGATGGAACACCCATATTTGAACATGAAACATCCTCCCTAATATTTCAAATATCAAAAGCACTAGGGGAATGTTGGTCAGTTATCATCAAAGACTTAGTTTCAATACTCTGGTGAACAGGTGGAGACACACTAGGAGGAATACCTTCTAGGTCTGGAGTGATAATAATGGGGAGAGGGGTCTATCAACCTCATCTCTCTCAGCCTAGATGAACATGATTCCCCCACCCCCAAAAGTGATAGCATGTTATTGGAAGAGGGAACCTCTATAGCCTCCAGAACCTCTAATGAAGGAAGAGTGATCTAATTAGAAGGAGGAGAGACTGTAATCTGGCGCACTATAGAAAAAAACACATTTTTCCTAGTGGAAGTATGGAAAAGCGTCGGATGAATAAAATTAACATATAAAGGAACCTAGACAACCCAAGAGTCCTTATCGACTATCCCTTAAACAGAAAGGACAAGAGTATGGGGGACTCATATCCACCAGATGAGTAAGGGGTGATATATATAAGGAAATGGGAAAACAGGGTGGACTCAATGGGATTACTTCCTTAGAAAACTAAGGGCCTTGGGTCACCCGCCTATTGAGCATAACTCTGGGCTTCTATTTTTTATCCTCTGAAGTGGAACTTCACTCCGAGGGATTTTCCTGCAGACATGGGCCATATTTCAATATCAATCAACCCTCTGAATTTGATTTCTTCATTCCTAAATATTTAACTCCATCACTAATGGTTCCAAAGAAAAAAAACGAAGGGAGTTTTTAAAATTCAAAAGACACCCAGAACTTTTATTCCTAGAGTTTCAAAAACAAACCCCACATGAGAGGTTGAGAGATGTCCACCAAAACCATAATCTATAGGGAAGAACCCCATTGGATCAGATCTAAGTCATCCTAGTCCATGAATTCCCTGATAGAATTACCAATGTCATGCATGAGTTTCTCATTTCTACTGGTAAAGAGGATACCTTTAACCCATATCCAAAAGGGGTAGTGGGATAAAGTCATCTCACAAATATTAAATCCATTTGAAAAGTCTTTGAGAATAATCATTTAGTTATTAAAAGACCACAACCATCCATTCAAGACTCTGATCTTATCAGTCCCCCTAGATAATTCAAAGATAATCATCCCTACTTCAATTTCCCTGATAAAAACATATTCTTTTAGTCTCTATAAAGATTGAAACATGTTTTTAAAGACATCCATATTAAAATATCTATTAGATGACATCTTTCCCACCACGAGATAGGATAGACAATTCTCAAGATTGATGCCATCTGTAGTGCATACTTCCAGAGTCTATTTTCCCAATCTATGATTGGGAACTTCTTCCAATGATTAAGAATATCTTCCTCTGTAGATGTGGATGAGGGAGTCTTTGAGACAAAGATGTAAAAACTTTCATGATTCACGCCTCGTCCTCTAAAAAACCAAGACTTCCTATAGAGAAAATCCCTAATCCAAGAAACCAAAGATCGAAAAATTGAGGCTGTCGGAACTCATAGATCTCCATTGCAAAGCGTTCTCAATCATAGATCACTGTCGCAAGCTGTCTCATGCCACTGATCTAGAACTGAGGGTCTCAGATCTATATCGTCCCCAATTTCCAAACAGAAAATGTCAAAACTGAAAAAATGTAGATTCCAAAATAGAACCGCCGCACAATGTAGATCAAAGGCGTTGTAGATTTGTTAAAGATCCAACGAAGTCGAGGATCATGAAGGACACCAAAGAATCCAAAATTCTTCAAAATACATAGAACATCGGGGAATGTGAAGAATAATGAAGAATGTCAAGCATAGCTCTGTCGGGGGACACTGCCGAACGTAGCTGTGTCACGAGCCCTAAGCACTCCCACAAAGAATGATGCCCACATCCACGGTGCACCAAGGCACCGACGAAACCCAGGAAACCCTAGGAGAAAGCCTCATATTGACTAGAGGATTGTATATATATATATATATATATATATATATATTGAAGTAGATTAATTCATATTGAAAATACTAAAACATAGTAAATAATTAAATATAAATAAATAATAGAAAATGATTAAATTCAAAAATTCAATAAAAAATAAAAAATATTAAAAATGAGTTCCCAAACTACAATAGTATTAAAAATAAATAAATAAAATTGATTGATTAAAAACATAATATATTAAATTTATCATGTTATAATGAAATTCTAAAATATATTGATATTTTAATAAATTACATAAATATTAGGTGTATGTGATTCTATATATTGCGTAAATATTTTTTTTTGAGAATTTGTATATAAAACTACATTAATTACAGATATATATATATGTGTGTGTGTGTGTGTGTGAAATCAATAGAACACATGAAATTTTATATATGTTAAATTGAAAAATCAAACAATGTTAAAAATGAATAAGACATTAATATGTTATTAATTAACATTTTATTCATTATATATATTTATATTTAATATATATTATTTATTTCAATTCATAATTAAAATATATATTTATATGTTATACGTATTCATTTTTATTATTCATTTTTTCATTAATAAGTTTTTAAATAAATTTTTAATTTATTCATTTTTATATTTTTTGTTCAATTATATATTCATTTATATATCTACATTTAACAAATACTATTTATAAATATTTATAATATATATATATATTTATATTAAATTTATTCATTTTTATCAATAATTATTTAATTAATAAAATGTTTAATATTTTTGTTAATTTACTCATTTACACATTTTTATTTGTTTTTTAATTTAACTTTCTTCATTTTATATATCTAAATATTTAATATATAATATTTATTAATTTTTAAAATTTATATATATTTATATTAAATTTATTCATTTTTAATAATAATTATTTAATTAAAGAAATTGTTAATTTTTTTAATTTTATTTGTTTAATTATTTCATTTTATAGTGGAACTTTATCAGTGCTAATAAAGTGCTGATAAAGGTTACCATTTATCAGCACTTTATTTTTAGCACTGATAAAGGTGGCTTTTTATCATATATAATAAAAAACATTGATAAAGTGAACCCTTTATTCATGATTTTTATTTAGCGCTGATAAAGGCCCCACTTTATTAGCACTTATTTTAGAACTGATAAATGAAATTCTCAGTGCATTTTTCTAGCACTGATAAATTCCAGTTCTGTTAAAGGTGCATTTTATAGTAGTTCCAAAACCAAGATAATGAGCTCATATTGTTTTCAAAATTTATGAAAATTTTCCATAATTAATTTGAAATGCGTAAGATTCGACCTTACGTCAATCTGACACATGATGTGGCTGGTATGACTCAAAGTGTTTGTTTTCAATATAAAAGCGTCCTTTTAGCGTAAAATGTGTCACATAGCCAAAACTAATTAAATGATCTCGGGTTGTATTGAAACTTTAGGATAATGGTCCATAATTTAATTTGATCTGTGGGAATTGATCTCACATCAATCCAACACACGATGTGTCCAGTATGTCTCAAAGTGTGTGCTTTCAATATAAAAGTGCTTTTAGTTTGAATGTGCGTCATATAGCCAAAAGTATTAAAATGAGCTCAGATTGTTTATAAACATTAGGAAAATAATCTATAATTCATTTGACTCATTTAGAAATCTACCGCACATTAATCTGGCACACGATGTGTCCGATATGACTCAAAGTGTGTATTTTCAATATAGAAGTGTCATTTTAGTTTAAAACACATATCACCTAGACAAAACTGAGCAAAAAAGGCCAAATTGATTTCAAACATTTGGAAAACGATTTATAATTCATTTTTTATATGTATGAATCGACCACACATTAATTTGATGCATGATGTTGTTGGTATTACTCTAAGTGCGTGTTTTCAATATAAAAGTGTTGTTTTAGTGTACAATGTGCATTATATAGCCAAAACTAGTCAAATTCACTAAAATAGTGTCAAAACATTAAGATAATTATCCCTAATTTATATATGGAGTGTAGGTTTTGACTGCAAATCAATTTGACACACGATGTAGCATGTATGACTCCAAATGTGTGTTTTCAATATAAAAGTGTCATTTTAGTGTAAAACAAACGTCACATATAAAAAAACTGAGTAAACAAGATCAAATTCTCTTAATAATTAGGAAAAAATCTATAATTACATTTTGGAATGTAGAAATAGATTGTACGTAAATCCCACACATGATGTGGTCGGTATTACTAAATGTGTGTGTTTTCAATAGAAAAGTGTCATTTTAGTTTAAAACGAACGTCACATAGTAAAAACTAAGTAAACAAGATTGGATTATTTCATAATTTTAGACAGATATTCATAATTCATTTTTGGCATGTAGGAAGCAACCACACATCAATCTAACACACTATGTGGTTGATATGACTCAAAGTGCCAGTTTTCAATATAAAAATGTCATTTTAGTTTAATGATAAAAACTATATTTACGTTATTAAGATAACTAATAAGCGATAATATCATTAATATTTTCATTTATTAACAATAAAATTTATATATATTATTAATTAATATTGTAATTAATAATTCATAATATAATTATTAATTAATAGTATAATTAATAATTAACAATTAATATAAAATTAACTATAAGATCATTAATTATAAAATTAGTTGTATAATTGATAATATCATTAATATATTCAGTAATTAACTATAAAATGTATCATATTTCAATTATATAACATTAAAATTATAATTTATTTATTTTTTATAAACTATTACTAAAATAAAAATTGGATTTATTTCAGGGACAAACTTTTATATTGAGGTCAGTATTTGGTGAAAGCATCTTATAAGAGTTATTATTGGGTATATTGGTTATAATATTTTTGGTTAGTTTAAAATATCATATCGATGTAATATTTAAATTTTTAATTGAAATGATAGTGAAATGTTATATTTTTATATAACTATGGTTTTATGTAATATTTGGTTTCCAATTTGATTATATTTTTCTAATTTGGTTTTCTTATAAGGTCGTTGCATAGAATCATGTTTTTCTTCAGGTTTCATGGTATTTATCATTGCTAAAACTGTTACATGAGATTCATATGAGGTGGATAAGTTGCCCATTGGATTGGTTTAACCATGTTATAGTGTGAGGTGCATGGAAAGAAATGTGTATCATGTAAAACGGAATGGCCACATGCATGGCACGGGGGATGAGGGCAGAACATGAAGCTAGAGAAATATTTTTGGTGCAGTGAGAGATGGTGTAGACAGGGCATGCAAATATATGGAAATAAAGGTGTGTATAGCGGTGAGAGTGGGATCAGGCACACACAGGTGGTGTGAGAAGTTGAAGCGTGGAACGTAAATTACAAGACAGAGAGAAGAAACACCCTAAAAATTTCCCATTAAAGAGGGTCAAACATTATTTTTTCACGAGGCCAATGCCAAGGTATAGGAGAAAAAACCTAGCGGGTTTTCACTCTCTTGGAAGAGATAAATATATATATATTCACAAAATTGGTTTTTCTTCTTATGTTTTTTAAAGAAAACAAAAATTACTCTAGGTATAAAATATTTTGAAAGTTAAGCCACAAAGGCGTTTAGGTCTCTCACAACTTTGGCCCTTGTCGAAGCAGGCCAAAGGCATGAGGGGCCTCAACGCTCTCTTAGAGAACTGTTTAAAGAAGATGTGAGAGCCCCTTGAACCTCCCCTTTAAATCAAAATAAAAAGAAAAATTCATTTTTTATAAATACATTTTTTTATAAATAATTATTAGCAATTAATGATTATTATTTAAAATTAATTATAAGTAAATACATAATATTAGTAAATAATTATTGATTTTTCAGTTTTAAATAAATATATATATCATAAAAAATAATTATTTTGAAAAAAATATTAATAATAATTTAAAAATAACTAATGTTAATGATCGTTTTATATTTTCAGAGTAGTAAATATTGAATTTCAAAAATTAATATATATTAATAGTAATTTTAAATTTTAATAATTATTACAAACCAATTATTTGTAACTTATCCCTATGAATTATAAATATTTAAATAGTAATTATTTATCATTATTAATAATAATTATACCTTTATAATTAATTAATTAATTATTAGTTATTATCACTTAAATAATATCTATTTATTATTAAATGTTGTAAATTAATTAATATTTTTTATTTTTTATTATTAAATAGATAAAATTCATTAATAATTTTTATAAATACCTAATAAATATCATTATTGTCGTTTTTATTAATTAATTTTATTTATTTACTAATTATTAATGATTGATAGATTACAATTAATGATATTTAATTAATTACTAATTATTCTTTGATGTTATTTATTAATAACCATTACTTGTGAATTATTTTAAACTAACCTAATTTTAAAATAATTTAAGTGATTACAAAAAAAAACTTATTCGTATGTATTCAAATTTTTTTAAATAAATTGTTTGTTTAAATGTTTATAGTATAAAAGGAAATTATGTACATTAAAATTAATGCCATTAATTATAATTTCAATTTTCTATGGTAGTGCTTTTTTTTAAAATATATTTATGATATTTAATTTGTTAAATAATGTTTGTATAATAATTTGAACATTATCAATAAGATAAATCATTCAATGTAATCTCAAATAATTTAACTTAATAGAAACATATAAATAAATTAGTACAATTTTTTATCAATATTTATTATGAGGTCCAGTCCCATGGTCTGGAGTGAGAATGAGATGCCTGTATCGAGATCGTTGACCTCTATGATGGGGTGGAGTCTAATGAGATAGTGGGGGATCTTCCTCAAGTGTAGGGGTCTTGACTGTTTGTTGCACTATCTTTGAATCATTATGGAAGAGGTGATATCGGGATTTTGAGATGTGCACTTTCTCCTCTCACTATGTAAGTGGAAGGACCTATAATCTGATGGGGGAGTCATTTGATCTATAATGGATCAGTCATAAAAGATGAAGGCATTGGAAATAAATCTTGATATGATCATGGATTTTCTATACTTGGTGAAAACTACGGAAATTATAATAATAGAAATGGATCTTGTGGATAATGGCACACATCCAAAATCAATTGAGGCTCATCTTCTAGATGTTCAATCTCTTATTTTGGAATATGGGAGGCCTCGCATCCATCTTGATGTGGTCTATATCATCATCATCGTGGCTCGTCAACATCAGAAGCTTCTGGAGGAGGTTCAGGACAATGAACCTCCTCTCCCAAAGTAAAAACATCTTCTCCCTGAGGTGGATGATCAAATATACTATCATATAAAATACAATATATTGGCATCATATCTCTCACTACAGCATTGTACGCTGCCTGAAAAATACCTTTCCCTACTCCAAATTAGACATGTGGATAATATGATCTATTCGAGTATGCTATAAAGAGATTCAAAATGAACTAAAAAAATATACAACAAAAAAACTAATATAATATTATTGACTTACCAGATCCTAGATCCCTCTCTCTTGTAGTGCATGATACAGTAAATACATTAATTTATAACATGGATCATACTCGACCTACTACCATAGGTGATATTACATTATAAACATTCCCTCGATACAGAATGATGCACATATGTCTTATATGTTGACATACTATGCGTGTTTTCATTTCTAGTCAATATCCTGCCTCCTTATAAGCATTAGGGAATGAAGCACGACTGGTTTTTTGGGTGCTAATGGAATATGTTTTATCGTTCCAAACTGACACATGGATCTATCAGGTTGGTTCCACTCAATAATATTAAAGTCTAAGAGATGTGGTACAACCATGGCACCGTCAAACCTAGTTGTGCAGTATGTAGAAAACTGGTCTAATATACCTGAGTATGGAATCCATAAAATTGGAAATGGAATGTGAAATTTTTTAAAATATTTTTTTACTAATTTCAAAAAATGATACTATTATGAAATTATTTATTGAAAAGAGTAATACATATACTTTCATTAGAAGGTCGTAAACTATCTAACATGAGATCGTATGCACCTAAATTGTGTCTCTATGTCTTGGAAAATTGGTGTGCTGGAATCCACCTAAAATGTACAATATAGATAGTGATAAATAAAAATAAATTAAGTACAATAACTCATATTAGCATTAGAAAACAATAAAGTGAGTGATCATACCTATGTCTTCATATATCATCATCCAACACATCCATATCAAGCTTCAAACCCACAACAATAGGGTCTAAGGGTGGGATGTGATCTCAAGTACACATTTAAATGAAGATGAAATATCCCACAAGATCAATATGATTTGATTATAATATATTTCATAATGCTCTATACGTTTATTCCAACCAACAGATACCTAGATGTATTCTTTTAAATGGATCAAAGTCCTCTAGCAGCCCTTAATAAATCATGTGTACATGAATACTGATGTGATCTGCTCACATTTTCCCTCCAATGTGCTACAATAAATATGCACGGGCATGAAAAATGACAATATCCTCCTCATCATCGTTAGCGATTAAATATGTGAAGTGCATCTCAAGTAAACTCATAACCAGATAACATCCATCTGTAGCAATATCATCCCTGCAATATCTATTCTTAGCAATCACTTTACAAGGTCAGGTCAGTCTCTACAAGTGGATCCTATAACTACATCACCCTATATAGGAATACTGAGCATAACTACCACATCCTCTAGGGTGATAGTCATCTCTCCCTTGAGCATGAATAATGTGTTAGTCTCTGGTCTTCATCTCTCAGTGAGGGTATCAAGGAGGTTATGATAAATAAATGTATAATCTAATATATCGATGTTAGAAAAGTTATCACATTTTATGTATGATATGATAGAAGATGGAGGCGTAATGTGATGATAAGGTTTTCTCTATGCTCCCTAACCCGTCGAACCTCACGTAGTAGTCAACAGAAGCATAGCTAACCAGATTGGAAGAATGAGAGGGTATGGAAACCGCCATCGGGACCAGGCACCGTGCAGCTTTGTACGGGGCAATGCTAGCCGATCAGAATGCAGGTGAAGAGCTAAAGGCGATCAATGATGCAAAAGCTGGGGAGGGGCATTTCTAGTGGGCTTGGCCTACGGGTCATGTTATGGGCATGGTATGCCTCTAGGCCTTTGGGTCATGTATTACGGGTCATGTTGGGCCTTGTGCCTTGGGCCTACAGGTCTTGTACGGTTTCCCCTTCAACCCTTAGAAGGGGGATTATCCTTAATTAAAAAAAGGCCTTCAGTCCATTAGAAGTAAAAATGTCTATACTGCTCAGTGAGTAAAATAATATTCTCCATCTCTTCACATAAAAACAAAAAAACTATTAAATAAGTTTAAAATTTAAATATAATGTTATGGTTAGTAGAATGCTATGATTGGTAGAATGTGGGATATAATAGTTATGTTAACACCCTTTTCTCTTTCTTAATTTGATAATATGGATTGATATTTATTTATCATAGTGTGTATTGTACATGATTACATCTTCATTATTCTAAAAAAACAGTTTTTTCATTTTCTATTGATCTTGATTACAATTCCTTCTAAACACTTTACAAGTTTACTTTGATCATCATTTTTATCAAAATTATAATATTTTTAACAATAACTAGAAGCGTTGAAGGGGTCATGTTTAGTATACTTGAAAAATTAATTAAGTTGATTTATTGTTTTTTAAAAGGTTGATTTTCAAATTCATATGTAATATATTTTCATAATTTTTATTTTCAATCACTGGAACTTTTATGAAACAACCCAAAAGTAAATCCTAAGATCTAACCCTAATCCAAATTTTAAATAAATGGTACAATACATTATTTAGAGGCTATACATATTCATGTTTGAGAATAATAACTCATCCTAGAAATGTTAGGGAAACACTTCCAATTATGACCTTCCCTATGAAATATGTTCCATTACAGACGCTTTCCTTATTCTTGAGTCAAGTCCACCACATTCTGAATTCTACAGGACTTTTTTTACCTCATGGTTTCAACATTTTGATTTCAATTATCAATGTGGGATGATTTTTGGGTAATGTTAAATTTAGAAATTCTCCAATAGGCATATGTGGTGCACTATAGCAGTTAGAAATATTGTTGATCTGGTACACTAGATTAATATGTAGTTCTCATGATATGTTTATAGAGGCACATGTCGCAATGGAATACATCCATGGAAACTGAAATGCCTAGATGATTCCACAATCAAACTACCTTTCCTCTAATAATACCACCAACACTCAACTGCTACTACTTGTGATAGGTTCCTAACAATATATCACATTGAATCAGATTTCTTCTCAATTGAACATTCATACTAGAATAGATGAAGCTTCATCAGTTCTACTATCAATTTCTCACTGAAAGTGTCATCCGTTCTACAGCCCCTGATGAATCTCATCAGCTATCTATCATCCTCTTTCTATGAATTAATTTTTATACTGATAAAATTTATCATGAACTAGTCCAACCATTGGTTACTTGTGAATCCCCATGAAGATTTTATTAATTCACTCTATAATTTATGTGGTCATGTGTTCGTACCTCTTCCCCCATCATATGTCAATGTCTATTTCACTTTTGGAATCCAAATTAAATACTCATACACTCCTTGATTATCCCTATAAATTCCTTCTAATAGCTGGTAAAATATTCATTTATCTGGATCATATTCTATAATAAATTATTCACATTATATATAAATTAATTTTATCATTACATTGATATAGTAAAAAATAATAATAAATAGATTATATACCAAGATTCATCGTATCCTTCTTCATAGATTCATCATGAAATTTTTTTCACACATTCCTAGAAATATTTCATATGTGGTATTGATGATGTTCTTTTAATGATCTCTACATAACAGGATCTATATTGATCACTTGATGATGATTAGATATCAAACATACACCCTGAATGTGGGTGAAATGGTTGTCAGTAAATTCAAAAAACCAACTCCAAAATTCATAATTTTCATTCTATACTACGGTAAATAAATGTATTATAGGAGTATGGTTACCATCATATGTTTCCATAATTAGTAGTATACTAATTTACTTTTCATAAATAATGTTCCATAAATATGTTAAATTTTTTTGTGGAAACAAAATGCTACAATACATGAAATGAATTCCCATAACAACCGATAAAATTTAACATGATAAGGATCAAGTTGTTTCTCTTGAGACACATGTTCATTCATATTGAGGTGTAAGACAAGTTGGTTTTTTAACCTCAATGTTGATATTAATTGTAGAAACACCCAATATGGGTCATCTCAACCACGACACACTATAAAAATTGTCTTCTATTTTTCCATCCAATCCTTTTTATTGGAAATATCATAACCAAAATTGTGTTTTATCCTATCCTTTAAAAGGAATAGAGGGACATCTTAGAAGGTAATGATCATCTCAATAGTAATAGTTGACACAAATTCATCATCCAATGATGTATGATCTTATATCAAGTTAGGGTACACATAAGTATGAGATGCCTCAATTTTATAAATCCCATAATCTCGAAGAGAAATCTTAGGAATCTCCATCAAGTTAAATCTAAAATCATCACTGTATTTTTCACATTGTATGAAATTTTTTTCCAAGTTTTACTCTTGAACTAAATATTTACAGTGTATCTCAATATGAATTTTTTTAATTATACTTTTTGTGAATCTTTTCTTAGAAAAATAATCTAAAATATAATTTTTTGTTCATTGAAAAAAATCTATCCTCTACAAATATAGGAAACATTATTGTAGTTTTGATAATATTCTTGTAGAATTCAGGTAAACGTATCATAGATTTAGACCAAGATGTGAACAGTTTTGGATGATTTATCACGTATCAAGTCTGATGTACTACTATTAAATTTATAGTAACTTATTCCCCAACTTATCCATTTCCTCCTCATAATCATTGTTTTATCCTTATGTTCTATCATTAGACATGTCCTCATCCTAAAAAAACTTTTGCATCATATCTAAGTTATCAATTTGGGTGTCTTCTTCTTCATGATATAGAATAGTCTCATATTCTGAGGATGAACTTTCTTCGAGGAATCTTGTATGTCTCTATCATCATAAAATAGTAGGATACTTATATAAAGTAGAAACCTCAATGTATAACTCAATCAATGTATTATTATAACATTGGTTAAATAATGATGTTTCTTGTAACCAATCCTTATCATCATTTGATGGGAAAGCTAGATGTTATAGCCTATCCTAGAATTGAAAATGTATATAGCTAATAGATTGGATATCCTAATAAGGTATTAAATTAACTTAAAATGAGTTATTTCTTAATTTTCTCTTAGGGTAACACAATCAATTCTGATAACTATTCATGTTGGTTGTCTACTATATAAAGCTCCTTAATCAGTTTGAATAACTTCCACATAGTAGTAGACACAGGAATATAAGATTTTATAGGTTAAGAATGGTTTTTGATCATGATTCCAATAGTGTAAATGATATTCACTATAAGGAATAGTCATTTAGGTTTAACTTTGGAGTAATTTTTTACATTTAGTTAATAGTGAAATTGTATAATTAGAATTATAATAGATTATAAAGATAATCTGAATCATCCAATGTAGATCTCTCGAGAGTTTCATATCAGATGTATAGTCAGGGCTCATTCTCATGAATTAAGTGACGATAGAGTTAATACTCAATATTAACTTCTAGTTTTATTACACCTAAGTGCATCTGTTCCACATCATACATCCACTTACAGTATCTTGAAAAGAATTTAATTTCATGAAAAACCACACAATCTTTACATTATTGATTTTTTTGAATTTTTTCTTATGTTTAGAATTATCCCTAATATTTTCACTAATGATTAGCTATACATATTTTAATATTCTTAATGGTATCTAAAAATATTAATTAGTTTGATTTTGTTAGAGTAAAGAAAATGTGAATCATCCAAAGCATATCCCCCAAGAGTTTCAAACTAGGTGTGTAGTTAGACCTCTTTTTCATGCACTGGGTGACAATTGAGTTAATAACCAATACACCCCTTTCTAGTTTTTACCTCTAGGTGCATCTATACTAGAGCCTAAATCGACTTTTAGTATACATATAGGGATTTCATTTCTTTGATAACCACAAAATATTTACTTTTCTAAGATTTTAAAATGTTTTATTATATTTATACTTATCCCTAATGTTTTAACTAATGTTTTATAGTCCAAAATTTAATATTATTAAAGGTATCCAAATATATTAATTAGTGAAAGTTTTATTTTTATAAATAAAATTTGAATCATCCATATAATATCTCCTAAGAGTAAAAACCTTGGTGTGCAATTAGGTCTCTTTATCGTTCACCGAGTAACGATTGAGTTAATACCCAATATGACACTTTCAAGGTTATTAGCCCAAGGAGTATTTGTGTCAGAGCCTACATACACTTTTTTGTATCAAAAAAAGGATGTAATTTATCATATAACCACACAATAATTACTTTCTTAATTGGTTGGTATAAAATATTCATTATGGGGAATAATCATATAGGATTGAAATTGGAAGAAGTTTGAGATTCTTTCATGGTAATGAAGTTAGTAAAAAATGTCTCCTACTTGTTAGTGACTAAGTTAGTAATTATTAACTAACTATTATTAATTAAGTTAATAATTAATTATTTAATAGTTATTTAATATTTAATGATTAGTTACTTATTAGTTACTCATTAGTTAAGGATTATTTAATCATTAGTTAATGACTAATTAATCATTAGTTAATGGTTATATATTAATAAGTTAATCATTTGTTAATGAATTGTTAATTAATATTTAATCATTAGTTAATTAATATTTGTTTAATAGTTAATTATCAGTTAATTATTAGTTAATCATTAGTTGATCCTAAGCTAATCATTAGTTAATCATTATTTAATAATTAGTGAATCATTAGCTAATCATTATTTGATCATTCATTAATATTTTTAAATCATTATTTAATTAATAGTTAATTAATAATTAATAGATATTTAATTATTAGTTAACTATTAGTTAATACTTAATTATTTGTTGATCATTAGTTAATCCTTAGTTAATCCTTAGTTAATATTTAATTAATCCTTATTTAATACCTAATTAGTAAATAATTAATCCCTACTTAATAATTAGTTAACGATTAGTTAATAATTAGTTAATTAATATTTAATCATCATTTAAGGAGTATTAATTAATGGTTAATAAGTAGTTAATTTTTAGCTTTTATTAGTTAATTATTAGTTAATTGGTAGTTAATGATTATTTACTCGTTAGTTAATGATTATGTATTCATTAGTTAATCATTAGTTAATGAGTATGTAATTATTATTTAGTTATTAGTTAATTAATAGTTATTTAATAGTTAATTGTTAGTTAATTATTAGTTAATAGTTAGTTAATCCTAAGTTAATCATTTTTTTAATCATTATTTAATCACTACTTAATCATTAGTTGATCGTTTTTTAATTAACAGTTTATTAATAGCTAATAAATTGTTAATTAATATTTAATTAAATTTTTACTATTATTTGGTTATTAGTTAATTATTAAATAATTGTTTTTTAATTATTTTTTATTATTACTAAATTATTAGTTAATCAATAGTTATTTTTTAGTTAATCTTAGTTAATTAATACTAAATCAATAGTTAATCATTATTTAATCATTAATTAACTAATATTTGATCATCATTTAATCAGAAATGGTACGGGATATGAGTTGGATAACCAACTCATAAACCGAAATATTAGAGGTAGATCCAAAGGCTCTAACCCATTTTATTAGAAAAGCATAAAAATTCAAAAGGGGACATGGTGGTGTCAAAAAATAAAAATTATTTCCTCATAAAAAACCAAAGGACCATTGAAGGCTAATTCCTGTGATTCCCTCTATAACCCAATTTCATGGGATGGTGGCCTTTTCCCTTTTGGTTTTGTCCTTTTCTCCATGTCTTGGAATTTTTAAGATGCACATGCTCATCATCCAATGAAGAGTCGAAGGATTCTTACGAAATGGAGTAGATCCTGTATTTCCAAGTAGGTCTTGATAGTCCATGTTTGAGTTAGATCAGAATTTATCTTTAATAATAATTAACAATAGTTTCTAGACTAAAAGGAAATACTTGTATATGAAAAACTTTGGTTCTATTTTGGAAAATATAAATTCTACATGTGATTTACACTAGCCCATTATATCCTCCCTAATATCAAGGAGTCTTTCTCCATCATAGTCTTTTGGGAGAACCTTGACCTTGTCATTTTTAATCCTAACAGTATAACATTCCTTGAATGAGTATTTACTAAAAAGTCATATTTATTTTTCATTAGGTCAAAAAATTGTGGGGGAAATGACCAACCTTCATTCTCTACAATAACACCACTTCCCTTTCTTGGTCGAAGAGAAGATTTTGAATGAGTGTGTACATACATATCACCTAGGGTGTTTAACCAAGTCATAACTACCAAAAAATCCTCTCGAGAATCTAAATTGAACACCTTATCTTCCACATGAAAATATTTAGGCTGCACAATTTGGTTTTCTATCTAATGATTTAGAGTGAAATCAAATACCTGATCACTAATAACATACATTATTTTTGATGGTGATTAACTCCAAACAGAAGAAGCTAACCTAGGATTAAAATCAAGCCCATGAAAATTGAAATTCCTATGGGTGACCAATTGGAAGCACTAATCATCGACTAAATTTTTTTTACCCTTGGTAATTGGAGCACTTCTTACTACCAATGTATGATCCATGCAATGAGAAATGTTGGGAGAACTAGTATTCTTGGATTTGTTGAAGGAAGTGGTTGTCCATTTGGATTTTTCTTTCCCTTTGTCCATTCTCAATGATCTCTTCTACCACAGCTATTTTTCTACCACATCCTACACACCGTTCTCACAATTCAATTGACCATTAGAATAATCTACATTTTTAATAAAAAATTAAGAACTCTTACAAAATTCCCTCAAATTCTTAACCTCTTCTTTAGCTATTATATAATCCCAAGATTTTTGTGAGATAATAGTCTAGATATTTCTTTCTCTAATAGAAATATGGATAACATGATGATATTATTTCTTATTCTTTCTAATTGCATCACCAGCCTCCACAAGTTGATGGACCGCCACTGCTCTAGAGCATCAAACATCCACTAGGCGTAAACCACCTACCACCACAATAGGAAAGGAAACATGAGCCATGGATTTCCTTAAACCAAAGGTAGTGGGGGTGTCCTCCTCATTCATGGTACCCTATAAGGAAACCAAAATTAGGTTCATGGAATTAAAATGTTTGGTAAGGTGACCCACCTTTTGGAAATTATTACATAGAAAATTCTGACAGCAGTTTTTATAGTGATGTACAACGATTTCAATCTTGGAACAGATGGTGGGAATATTTTATAGGGCAATGTAGATTTCAATTATAAACTCACAAACCCCCAAAATCATAGTTTTAGTTAGAGAAGTTAGAAGATAATCTTTGATAAGGACCCTATAAAATCTCCCAAACCTCTATCTCTCAGCTTCTTTATCAATATTTATGGGAACACCAACCACAAAGGCAACACCCCAAATGATATAGGAATGCCAGAAAAACTAGTTTAAACCTTTTTTCTAAAACCAAATTTAAAAAACATTATTTTTGAATTTTGATGATTTTAACAATAGTTTCCAATACTAGATTCAAAAAATACCAAGTATGAGGGAGAAAAATCTATACCCCCATAACCTAAATTTGATATTTCTATAAGGCATAACCATAGGGTGGAATCCATTACCAATTGAGTTCAATCTATAATCTTTAAAGCCCTAATTTTCTATAAAAATTGCTAGAGATCATCCATATTCCATAGACTATCAGTCAAACATGACATTACCTGAGTGGTGATCTAATGATAACATGATTTAAGATTCTCCTCCTTAATTATTGTTTACTAATTATTATAGACTAATAAATGATATTACAAAAAACATTATTCATAATAATAATTTTAATACAAACTGAAAATAATTAGTAATATTTTTTAAATAGGTTTGGGTCGAGGCCCCTTTTTATTAGAAAATAAAACCCTATTTTTAATTAGTTTTATAGGAAACCCTTACATGACCCAAATCACCCGGGGAAAATGAAATACATTAATTTAATTCCCTATTTGATAAGTTTGAGTTAGGCCATGTCACCAGTCAAACGCCACGCAACCCTCCATATCAGTGATCATATCACCCATGATTTCATTCTATAAGTTTCATCACCCCTTCCATGATTTGTTGCATCATGGTGGACTGACATGTCATAGTAGGGAACCCTTCAATCCATGGTGTGGGAGGAGGGCCGGATTATGGCTACCAGAACACTAATATCTCTTTCAAGCTACCCACCTAGTGATGCTTTAATGTCTACACTTGAATCACTTGCCTACTTGTCTGTATGCTATGTTTGGTCCCTATATTATATGGTTGCATGGAAGGTAACCCCTAAATCCCACATCAGTGATCTAAGGGGATGAATGGCAGGATAATAAGCATCAGAATGCCTATCCCCCTAAAAGAGGTCACCCACATTGGAAGTGCCTACCCATGCTACCTACCTGATGCGTTGATTCATTCACTTGTTTTTGTTTTCATTACAACTTTTTCTCTCCAATTCTGACCTTAAGGACTTATGTCCTCACCCTATGCTCGCTTGTGTCTCCACCACTAGATGTCATCGGTATCCTATGTCGCCCCTACAACCCCAACCCCAACACCACCATTGGCACCTCCATGCACTTTTTTTGTCCACCTAACTTAAACCTATATTTTAACGCAGACATGGTCCACCATCCCACTAGCATTATTTGATGCTAGACTATACACAAAAAAAGTTATTGTAAATCCTCTAAATATAGGAAAAGGGAATCAAACAACTATCTAAACTAAAAACTAAAAAAATATAAATAAAACCCTTAAAATAAATTTGAAATAATAAATTTAAATGATTTTTCCTAAACATTTTACTCCTTTAAGTCCATAAAAAGGTTTGCGTGAAAGGGAAAAAACTAGATTTATTTTAGAGGGGGAGATCCAAAATTTGGGTAGGTTTATAGAGAGGGAGTATTTTATATCAGAAGGGAGGGGGTGGATTTTATAAGGGTGGAGGTGACAATGAATTTCAATGTGTAAAAGGTGAAAGGAATTGAGGGAATAAATTCCTTTACCATGTTATAAATATGAGTAAAATGCATTGATATGAACAATGCATTCGTGGCATACTTTTAAAATTATTTTAAACATATAATTTGTTTCTATTTTTTTTTAAAACCTAAAAGAAAAACTAAAAAAAACCCAGACACATATTTATGTATGTTATGTTGACACACATAGATAGAAATGTATATATTCAAATATATATGCTAAAAACACACAGATTAATGCAAACATGTTTATATATATATATAATATTTTTTTAAACAATATATTCCTGATCAAGAATCAATGGATAAAAGCATAATATTTTAAAACATTAATGAAATGTGAAAAACAATTAAAAAAAATAAACTATGAATCGTAATAATAAATGGGGGTATGAATCAAGTAGATATTATGTGGTGGGGGTAGCAAGAAAGTCAGTAGAGGATTCATAGATAATAGTGGTTGAGTAACTGATGTGGGATATCAAAGGGACACTGGTACATAAAGGTATTTTTCAAATATTTTTTTATTTTTAACATTTGTTATAAGGCACTGATATTGATTGTGACATTGTAAATATATTTTTTACATTTGTTATTATAATATATGTTGTAAATGGTTTTTAACATCAATTATCATGATAATCAATATTGAAAACTTATCTAAAATAACCAAATATAATCCCTTTTACAACAGTTATATTGAAAATGGTGTGAAAGAGTAGGTTATGAGATTTTTAATATTAGTTTTACAAATAACCTATATAAAAATTCAATATTGTATTAATTTAAAAAAAAATCAATTCCAATATAGGTGGTACATAAAAATATCGCACAAAATTGTCCATTTATAAAAATAAACATATGAAATTAACTAATACCAGAAATAATATATATTTCTATATAAAAACATTTTACAATTATAAATACATTATAATATTTTAATTAATTTCAAATCTATAAAAATAATATATAAAAATAATTAAACTAGTAAATTAATCCACATATAGTGGATGTAGACGTTTCAGATCACTTAGACTATTTGAATAAGCATCAGAAAAAATCTATATAAGATAAAGAAAAAATTTAAGAATTAATCTTAATATAATGACACAACATATAAAAGAAAATATTATGATACAAAATGACCTTTTTTAAAACTATAACTATTATAGTTCCACACTATAAGAAATTTCGATTTTACAAACATGCATTTTTATTCTTCAAATTAATTCACAACATAATCAGGCATGTTTTAGAGATTCGGGTATTTAAATGTCATCATCTTTTAACAACATGCATGGTGTGTTATCATATGCATTTTACAACACATATCATGTGTTACAAAGAATTAATGAAAATAATATAGGATTATACAACATATTTTTTATGTTGGTATAACATTTATAACATAATTCTACATTTTTTTATTGAAAGTATAAAATTTGTAACAAGAATTTTATTTTTTATATTTTTAATTAGTATTTACTAATTTTTTCCTGGATATTTTTTTTATAAAATTAACAGTATTGTGAATACAGTGTATCTAATATATGAAAAAAAATATTATAAATATAAATAACATCTTAATTCGAATCATATGTAAAATACATCCTAAATTTAATGATGAATTCATAAATTATCCAATGCCCTAATATTAGTGAAAAAATAATTTATTAAAATAGTTTACTAAAATAATTCAATAGTAGAAGACAGCACAAAACAACCTATCGTTTATAACTAGAATCAAACCACTATTATGTTCAATCATCATCAACACCATTGAATCTAGTCACCAACAAAACTATCATATCAAACCAACTCCAATCTATCAACAAATTAGAAAAAATCAAATAAAATTTTCTAGGATCTTAAATATATATATATATATATCAAAAAAATAAAGATAATTCTTCTAAAAACTAAACATATAACCAAGAATAAATTAGCTAAATTTCAATAGCACATAAAAAACATTAAACCTTGAAAATAAAAATGAAATCATAAGATTTTCAAAGACCTTACAAACATGGAAACCAAGGCCATGAGAAGAGATATAAAATTCATTAATAATTTAGTTACCCACCATTACTTTTAGATACTTCAACATATAAAAGTTTGTAGAAAAAAAATAATAATTCATTTATATAAACTAATTAAAAAGATACCAACATTCACAGAACAAAACAATTATGATATATAACTAATCCTTAATATTTAAAATCTAGAACAAATATTTTATTTTATCATAGTAAATTATAACAGATAAAAAAATATATACCAAGATCATGACATGAGAACTATAAAATTCTTGTATAAAATAACACCATTTTATATACAAGATTTATGACACTAGTTTATATATAGGAAGAATATTCGTTCAATGGGGTTTCAAATATAAGTATAATACATACTAGGAACCCAATAGATAGACACAAACATAACATTGGGTTTTATATCATTAAGAGATAGATTATTTCAAGCTTCACTAATTGGGAAAAATTATTCATAAAACATTTTTAGAAGTTTGGTGATTCACTTCCACAAAATTAGACAAACACAACATAGTTTTCAACAAATTTGGGACTGATATTTAATCCTCATTAAACAATATGAACACAAATAGTGTAATATGTATTCTATGAGACATAACACGAACATATACATTGGTTTTTGTATGTTTCATCATCTTTTAATCCTTTGATAACTCTATGGGAAACATCAATAGGCTTATAGACCTATGCATTATTCAATAAATTGGAAAAAAACCAAATTGAATTGATATGATTTTTCACACTATCAATGATTACTCTCAAAACCAAAAAATAAATCCTTAATGAAGTTTGAGAATTTTTGGATATTGATGGATAACATCAAAATTTTCATCCATTGATGAATATTGGACACTTAATTTTTTTTATTATAATCTTTACATCAATACCAGTGACCATAAATTATTTTATCTATTTTAAATAGGATCATTCACTTGGAGTTATATATTTCAAGGGGAGATATATAGTAATGATGAACCAACATAAATATGTGTATATTAGTGAAAGGTAAAAGAACACACCAATAAACCAATATTTCAAATTTACTGTCATCAAATCATAGATAAATAAAGATTAAATATTTAATAATAAATACATATACAAAAATTAATATTTAAAAAACTCAATGATTTAATTTACACAAAAATTTAAAATATTCAATATTCAATATTCATGTTTGTTGTGTTCTTAATATATTATTAAAATAAACATTAATTAAACCCTCCATTATCATATTTTATTTATTTTTTAATTTATATTTTTATCCTTTTATGATATACAATTTTTTTCCTCCTTAATATCATTTATAAAATATTTTTTTGGTAAATCCTTGGTGTTGAAAAACAACATGTAATGACCCAAAAAATTTATGATTCACTAGTTTGAGATGGAATTTCAATTTTGATCTTGAAACCATGTTTGTTTCATGAGTTTATATTCAAATCCAAAATCCAAGAATTATAATATCTTAATGAGATGCTTTTTGACATGTAATGAGGCCATGTTGGTGGTTCCAATGCCCGAGTAGTCGGTGAATAAGGGTTGGGGTGTCCATGTATCTAAATATTTAGTTATAGGAAGCCACCACAACACAATGAAGGACGTTGTGGTGTGGTGGATCGTGGTCAAAGAATACCATGATGTATTAAAATGGTAATATTTCATATATAATGAAGATGGTAATAGGTACAAGCCAACCTTTTGGGGGCTAGTTTCACCATGACTATGAGGGTTAGGTCACAATTTGACCTTACAGGGAAGCCCCATGTCATAGCAATAAGGCAACACCATACAGGGGCCTTTGGGGGTGGAAATCAGGACACCCACCTGATGTGTGTTTCACAATTGATCCTTACTCCATGTTATAGATTAAGGTTAGGGGTGGGACTTTATATTTCAACCCCTAGGGTTCCATTGCAGTGCTACATTGAGTGAGGGGATTATTGCATGGAACCTATGGACATGCTATCATGCTACCCCATCTAGTTTTTTAAACCATGGTAATAGTAGTAATTTTACAATCAGACCCTTCTATTTATATATAAAAAGGGGAGTAAAATATGTTTTATTCTTGGACGAACCTCCCATACTCCATCCTCCTTTGGTCCCCCATGGAAAAGGGTGTTTCATGGTGTGGTTCAAAAATAAATATAAGTACATTTATCCTTTTTCTTATATTTTTTTAGTTTCCATCATATACCTCAAATTTTTAACAAACATGGTTATGGTTTCTATGGTTTAATTGGGTGGTGGTGATGGTGCTTTAATGTGACATGGATTGATAAGTAGAATTCATATTGTTGGGTGTGGTTTCAATGTAGCATAAATATGTGGTGATTTTTCATGAAAATGTGCTTATTTAATTTTTTATATGTAATTAATCATAAATGATTATAATTATTTATTTATTTTTTTGGCTTGATATAGCTACTTGGGAGTGTGGACAAGATTATACAAGTCCTTATAGAGCATGATGAGGGGTTAACTTTAGTATCATGGTTAGTAACCTCTATGAAACAAACTCATATTCTTATTTATTTGTTATTGTGCTTGCATGTATAATTACATGGGTACATAAATAAGGATTAGGGATTGCAGGTGACCTAGTTTGAATAGATAATATGGTGTTGGGGATCCTATACTTGTAATAATTATCCTATTATATAATGGATTAATTGAGATTTCTCTAAGACTATGTATCTAATGGGATAGGGTGTCGGTTGAGCTAATGAGAAGCCTTGAGTAGGTCTTGGGATATTAATAGTGATGTAGGATAGTAATAGTTAGTAACCTTTGGCTAGTAGGTAGTCATGTGAATTTTGGGGTCATGTGATGATGGTAACGATTGTTGTACATCTTGAGAATGTCTTAGAACTCCCTCCATAGGTCATAGGAGAGTCTTGGTGTGTGATATGAGTTAGACAAGTTCTTTAGAACGTGATGTATGTGACAGATAGGGGTTTCCATTATATGAAGATTTTTAGGATGTCCCTTAGGATATATGATATGGGATTTGATTATGTATCAAGATAAGGGTTAATTACTTATCACCGAGTACCCAATGATATTATTATAGGTTAGTTTAGGGTATTCCCTAGTTAGTAGGACTGGGAAAGTGGTGCACCTTAGTGCTTGTGAGCATGGACCAAGATGGGTCTGAATGAACCTAGGGGATTCCCTATAGGGTGAGATGATAATTCTAAGTGGACCAACATTTTGTGCATGGATGATGAGATATGTTCAAGTATATAGGATAGGTCCTATGTGAGTACCACCCATTGAAGAGAAAGTGAGATTATTTTAAAATCTAGGTTACCTGTTTTTTATTTATTATGTGCATTGGTTGTGATTCTCAACCTATGTGGGTGGGGAGGGATACATGGATTTGATTATACCCTTAGTGATAGGGTAGAGGAAATATTTTGACCTTTTCCTAAGTGAGAAGGTGGTGGATGGAATGGTGGATGCTACCCTAAGTGAGAGTTTGGTGATTGAGGTTTTGGATAATTCCATAGCCTAAATACTTAGGTATGGCCTAGGATATGAAATTTTTGGCATTATGAAATTAATATATTCTTGGATATTGTTGAAGTAGGAATGATCTAGTGTCATGGTGGTCTAGTCATCACACGAAGACCTGATGGTCATGTGTATCATGTCGAGTGTCATGGTGTCCTGGTTAGCACATGATGACTCAATGGGAATGTTTATTTTATGTATTTTTTTTACTTATTCTTACACATGGGTTTGATGGATTGTATTCAGGGTGCTTGGTGAGACCCTAATGAATTATATACTCATATCCTAAATGGGAAATCTGGTTTGTGTGTAGATATGATGTTTGCCTTTAAGTTGATAGGGTGTGTAGTGGGTTAGGCTAACGTATCTTGAGGCTATCTATAGATTGAGAGTGTAGTTTATTTTGGGGATGGAATTAGGTATAGTGTGTGTGTATTGGTTTTTTATTTATGTATTTGATCAGTTTTGTGGGATATCAGTTGTATGGTTGTATGACCACATCATTTATGTTTTTGGTTTTTTATTGATCTATATACTCTAATGTAATTATGTTTAGTTATTTTATTTTTATTTATCATTTTTATATAATGTTCATAGTCTCCCAAATTTATGATTTAGTCACTCAATGTGAGTCGACAGACTTTAGAAAACTAAGAGGATCACCTAAGGTCAGGTAGCACATCAGCCTAGGGAACTTCTTAGTGGCCTCTGGACCAAGGTTTTACAAAGTAGTATCAGATAATTTTTAATTGATGCACTATTTTGAGATATTGTAAATAAGTGGTTTAGTAATTTTCTAGATCTTGTGATGTACCTCAGACTAGTGCATTTTGGACACCTTTTCTAGTGGGAATAATGGTTGTGAGGGTAAAGGGATTTTTATTTTTTATTTTTTATTTTACTCTTTTTATACTAACTCAAGTATGATGTGTGTATTTGAAATAGTTATTTTGGTTCTAACTCTTCACCGATATAGGTAGGAGATTTCTTCCATGCATAATTCTTATCACATAGGATTCGCATGAAAATGTGTACTTGTGTGTGATTATTTTACATAAAATAGGTTAAACTTTTTAAAGTGTAAACAATAACTTATATTGTGTTCCCTTGTATAACTTATTGGTGGAATTATACTCTACTAGACTATGATATTCAATCACTTGTTTTTTTATTATGGCGGTTCATGTGGATCATATGATGACGCGTTCTTTGGTGGATGCAATACAATACCTTCATAAGAGGAATGCATAGTGACCCTTAGTGGGTCAGTGTAGGAAATTATTTCCTCGGTTATGGAAAACTTATGGGTTTAGTATA
The DNA here is from genome assembly GCA_963277665.1 of Viscum album. Lineage (NCBI taxonomy): Eukaryota > Viridiplantae > Streptophyta > Magnoliopsida > Santalales > Viscaceae > Viscum > Viscum album. Next base: position 849,280,366 of record OY728119.1, on the reverse strand, counting down.
GGCATTATATACTTGATGGGTGATCTAAGTATTCTCATGTGTTTTATTGAGTATATGGGATCTAGTTACTTAATGCTTCATCAACAACATATATGGTGCTTCCCCATATAGATTCTTGGTGGCATTCAATCAAACCAAACTCATTGGCTACTATAACTCTATGAGGGTGAGGTGTTCTAAAAAGGAAATTTGGATTGGGATTAGATTTTCATTTGGATGTGTATTCCATGGTAATTAGTTGAGTATATGTATTTGGAATGAATTTTTCTTGGTATCGAGGCTAGTTTTAGTAGACAAAATCAATTGGATACTTGTCCCTATTGATTTTGGACATGCTTTCAGTGGTGAGGTGGCATAATGAGTAGACACTAATGGTTTTTGATTAATTCATGAGTAGTAGGTGATCATGTGGTAGGACTTATCATGATTTGGATACCTCAGGCTTGTTGGATGAGAAAAATCTAGGATACTTTGGTTGGATGAGCATGACATGTGTGGGGAATATGGCCATAGATTTAATAGGACTCAATTCATTAAACCATGAGTTAGGGTTTTTTATCGAGTTTTCTGGGACAATAAACCTATTGGGTTTTATTTATAATGAGTAGGATCTCATGTGATAACATATGAGTGGGTTCTTCGATGGATCACTATGCTTGAGAAGTAGAGTGGTAGTTTTCTAGACTTTTCAAGAAAAGTCCCAATGCATGGGGTCTGGTGAATAATTGTTACACATAGTTCTCATTAGGTTGTGGACCAACAAGAGATCATTTGTGGGTTGATAAGTAATGGTTTTATCTAGATGATCATGTTCATGGTAGATCAGGGTCTCAATGAGGATTGAGAGTGACAAGGTTTGATAGGTTGGGTGAGCGTGGATCAGTTAGAGTGATGTGCATGTGATTATGGACCTTTTTAGGTCAATTATCAAGAATCCGTGTAATAATATCCATATAATGGGGAGAAAACCATTAGGTGTTGGAGGGTGTGACCCTTTTGTAGGTGAATTTTAATGAAAGTTGAGGATGACGTTCCTCATGTGTCGAGAATGGGTGGAGGTTGGTGTTTGTTGTTGGCACTTGGGTATGAGTGTGATGGACACATAAATTCATTACATTCAAAAATTAATCGAGTGTGGGACACAAGTATTGATTTTTTTTTAGTTGAGATAATCTATTGTAAGATCACTCCTATGGTGGAGAGTTTCTAATTGAACATGGAGGATTGACCCTTAAGTCAGAATGGTTATGGGTTTAGAGATACTAGTTAGTGGATAGTTGAAGTTCCAATAGGATATCGATGTGTTGGTAGACCCAATGTTCTCAATGTTCTCAATTAATACCGAATTGAATATTCATATATGGTGTTAGTCAGAGTAGGTTCATTGGAATTGATCTTAGGATGGTGATGATTTGATTGAAGGGTGTGTCAGATTGAATGTTTGTATGTTCTTGGGGTAAGATTATGATGGATAGAGAAGGTGGTTAGTGATCCAACCAAGGTATTACATCATTATTTGGGTTTATACTTTGGTTTGGGTGTATGTATGATTTTTTTATTCCTCTAAGAGCTAAATCTTTGTGATCATTTGTTTTGTAGATGCATTGATGGGTGTGGATGACCGTTTTTGGGTGGAATTAGCTAGTGGGGGGGAACTATGTTCTAGGGTGGAATTAGATACAATGGGATACAAACCACACCTAGTGTGCTGTTAAACCACTAGAAACCAGAATTGCCTATCAAAAATGGATTCCTATAGTGGGGAGCACCAATGTTTGGAATTGGTCTCTTTTGGGTAAAGCCCTATGGGGGTGAAACATAATCCATGGGATTAATCAATATAATACATTATGGTTTATTGGGATTTTTGAGTGTGGTTGAACACTATATTTACAATGTAAATGATAGAAATATTTTTGGCTTAGCCTTCATTGATTAGTCGGCTCTGAGTTTGGAGTTGCGCAGTGAAATATAATTTATTGTTTAGGGGAATGAAGTAATGATTTTGTGGTGAATTCAGGACTGGGGTTGGGAATGTTTGTGGTCAAAAGACTACCTAAGGATTCATGATTATGAGAATACTTATGGTAGTTTTTTTTAATGACCCAAAAATTTTACGGGTCACTAGTTTGAGATGGAATTTTAATTTTGATCCTGAATGGAATTCACTTAAAGTGTTGACATTTAGATCAAGAATCAAAGAATTAGAATATCTCAAGGATATGTTTTTAGACATGTAATGAGGTCTAGTTTGAGGTTTAGGTTCTTGAATGGTATAAAAATAAGGGTTAGGGTGGTGTTGTAGCTAAAATATATGTTGTAGGTATCTACCATGTTAAAAAAATGGATGTTCTAGTGTGGTGTTCCATGTTAAAGTAATACCATGTTGACATCAGAGGGGGATGAATCATGGAAATGGGTAGGGAGATATGGTGTTGGCCCTACCATTTGAGAGTCAGATATGCCACAACCAAAAGGTCTATGTTACAAAAAATCCTATTAGTGAAGCCCTACGCCACAACTGAGGAGTTTCACTATAGAGGTCCCTAAGGATGGGGAGTAATAGGCTCCCTCCCCCCTATGTTGTGTTCTGTCATGGATCATTACTCCATGTTTCAACTTGAGGCTAGGGGAGGGTCTTTTCACTATAGGAATGCCCTGAGAGAGGGTTTTACATCATTCCCCCTGTGGCCACATTATATTGATTCCCAACCAGTTTCTTTCACCAAGGGTACACTAACAATTTCCCAGTAACCCCTATAGTTTTTAGTAAAAAAGGGGACCATAGTTTGTTCCACTATTGAACGACCCTACCAATTTCCATCCTCCTTCGATCCCCCATGGTGGGGTATGGATCATATTGTGACTCAACAAGGATTTAATGTATTTTTCCCCTATTTTACCATTTTATTTTTATGTCTATTATAGCCCTATGATTTTGGATGAACCAGGTTAGGATTTTGAGGATAATTACACTATATTAGTATTGAATAAGGTGAGGAAGATGTGAATTCATGTGCCTTGGCTTGAGGAGATACCAAAAAGTAGAATGCACATTATTGGGTGTAGTTTTGTAAGGATGAAATTCATGGCGAGTTTTTAGGAAAATATATTTATTTAATTATTTTGAATAATTATTTATATATGATTATAATTAATTATTTTTGTTTCATGAAGTGATATAGGCACTCGAGAGAGTGAGAACAAATCAATGAGGATCGATGGAGCTCAATAAGAGGTTGGATTTTGTATCCTGGTAGGTGGACCCTATGATACAAAATCATATACTTTTTTATTTATGAGTATGCATGCTTGCAAAATTACATGGGATTAGGTTCATTGATTAGGGACTGAGGGTGCCCCTGTTAGAAGAGTTATGATAGCATTGGTCCTCCTATGCTTGTAGTAAGTTCCTTTTTCATTGTGAATGAATTAGGATTGATTAATGACTTTGTCAAAAAGGAGTGAGGATATTGGTTGAGATAACGAGAGGCTTTGGGTATGTATCATTGTTTGAGTGATGATGCAGGATATCTTGGGTTAGATACATAAATCCTATGGGTAGTAAATAGACGCTTGGGTTCATTCGATGATGGAAGAGATGGTCATGCATTTCATGAGTGACAAGGGACACCCTCCTGAGGTCAATGGAAATTCATGTTCTGTGATACAAGTGAAGAATTCCTATGAGACTCAACATGTGTGATAGAGAGTTTTTTCATAAAAATTATGGGTTGAGGGATCTCCCTTAGAATTTATGTGATGGGATCAGATTTTTGGTTGTGGGAATGGGTTAATGACTTGAAAATGGGTAGCCATAGAGATTGGATTGGCTTATTTTTTATTTTTCCTTGTTTAGTAAGACTCAAAAAGTGGTTTATCTTGGTGTCTAAGAGTAAGGAATGAGACATGCCTAAAGGAACCTAGTGTATTCCCTAGTATGAATGATGATAATGTAGATAGGACTAACATATTGGGAATTGAAGAAGAGATGTGTTAGAGGTGAGAGGATATTTTCTGAGTGACTAGTACCTAGTGATGATCTAGTTAGCTATGTGATGGGATGCACACCCTATTTGTTGTTTCATGAATCTATTGATTGTGAACCTAACCCTGAGTGAGAGGGGAGGTAAATATAGATTTTATACCACCTTTAGTGAGATGGTAGAGGTCAGGTTTTAACCTCATCTTATGTGAGAGGATAATGGATGATGTGGGAGATCCTACCTAGAGTAAGACGATATTGGATGGGTTTTATGGCCTTACCCTAAGTGGGATGGTATTGGAAGGGACCACCCTTAGTGAGAGGGTATTATTCCATGGGTTATTGTGAGACCCTTACCTAAGAAAGATATTAGTGGTCAAATTTTGACCTCATCCTCAGTGGGATGGAGGTGGATATGATGTGTGGCCTCAAAATGTGGGAGGGCCTAGTCGATATGAAATGTGATAAAATGTGTGGATGGTAGAATCAACATTAAGATATAAGAAAATGTTCAATATAAGGATGACCTCAACTTGAGTAAGAAGGTGTTGGTAGGACCACCTCAAGTGATAAGGTGAGTTTTGTGCTTGGATGTAGGACCCTACTATGTACCTTAAGGTAGTGGTTGATGTTTTAGATGATTCCAAAACCTAATTAATTATTAATATGATGGGATACAACATTTATTTAATAAGGTAATGATATGATTCAAGCATGGAACTGAAGTAGGAATGTTTAGGTGTCATGGTGGCCTAGTTAGCACACAATGACATGATGGGCACGTGTATCTCACTGAGTGTTGTGGTGTCATTGTAAACACATGATGGATCAATTATAATGTTTATTTATGTACTTATTTACCTCATTCATTCACATGGTTATGATTGTGTGTATTAGTAGTTCTTGGTGAGAACCTACTTAGCTATATACTCATAACCTACATAGGCAGTTTTGGTGGGAATACAGACCACATGTTTTCTTTTAGGTATAGCATAGGATGTGCAGTAGATCATGATGTAGTGTATCGAGGGTATCTACAGTCTAGGAGTATTGTGTGGCCCTAAGATAGAAATATGATCAATGTCTGTATCTTGAACTTTTGATTTTTTTTTGTATGTGATCATCTCCTCGATCGGTTAGTTGTATGGTTATATGACCACATAATATATGCTACTGGTTTATTTATTATTATGATTACTCTAATGTGATAATGTTTTGTAATTTTATCTTTTTATTAATTATTATAATATCAATCGTATAGTCTCTCCAATTTATGAATTATACCCTTTTCTCTAGTCAGTAGCCCCTAGAATATAGGGAGGCAGGCCAAAGCTCAAATAGCACTTCGGCATGGGGCACTGCAAAGTGGCCTCTAGACTAGAGAATTAAAATTCAAGGGTATAAACTAATTTCTAATCTAACATTAAATAGTAGAAAAAACTTATATGATATAATAATATATAGATCCATATATTTAATTTTTTAAGACATCTCAAAATTTTAAGTATGAAAATAAATAAATCATCAATTAAAATATTTATCACCGTGTATCATTAAACTAACAAAGAATAAAAAAAGGGAACCTTCTTATCATAAATCTCAAAATATATAAATAAATTTCTATTGTGAAATATTTTCTATTTAAATTAATGTATATATATCGATAATTTACCATCATAACCTAGCTAAAGAACAAATAATATTCAATTTGGATTGTATTTGAATTATAGTTATGATTTTTCCTTATGAAAAAATAAATCAAGCATGATAATTAGCAATAAATGAGGAATCATTTGAGAAATTATTTTTATATTTTTTTAATTAATTTTTATTAGAAATTTATTTCTATGAATTTATCCATAAATAGAACAAATTTCACTAATTGTTTTCATTATTGGTATGTGATATAATTAATTTTTAATAAATGTTGTTAGATATAGTCATTTAGCTAAACATAAAGGACTAACCCACATACTACATGTGTAACCTTATTTCCATAATAAATAATATTTATCCTAAAAAACTATCTAATATTCCAAATTAGAATGAAATAAATTGATGTGAAACATTGTATTTCCTAGGGAGGCATTGTGTAGCAAGATGTAGCAATAAAATATAGATTAAATTTTATAATCAATACATTAGAAACATCTTAAATAGTGTAGTTAAAATAATTTTTGGATAATTTAACTATATTATTATATTGTGAATGCTAATAATATTTTATAAATGCATTATTAAATTCCTTATAAACCATTCAAATATTAAACCAATTAATTATATTGAAGCAAAATGATAATTAGAATTTTTAAAATTCAAAAAAATGAGAAAGTGGGGTAGAATTTTCTTTATCAAAGATTATATTTAATATCTATAATCCTTAAAAAATAATTTATATATAACTCATTTTTTCAAAAAAATTATGTGAAAATAAAACATTTAAAAGTGGTTTATTTTTATTGTCCTATTTTATTTATATAATATTGTCATGGGAAAAACAAATACACTTATGTGCATTTAAAAATAGATTAATCAAAATATAAAAAGGTTGGTAGAGTTATTGTTTTTATGAAGTGTTAAAATATAAAATTAATATTTAATATTAATTTATATAAATAAAATATGGTGGAAATTTTGGTTTTCTGTTTTAGTTTTATTTATTTCATAACATCAAATAAGATTTTTTTTAAAATCATTTCACTAGAACATATATCAATTATTAGTTAAAGGAGTTAATAATTAAGCTACTCAAATGGTAATTAGTAAAACATTTCAATGATTTCGATAGAATTCCAAAATTATCATATATTAAATAGTTATTAAATAAAAAACATATTAACAAGATTAATTATTTTAACAATAAAATCACTTTGGTTAAAAAAATTATAATGTTCCTCAAAAGGTAAAGATCCTAGTGTTAAGAATTTGAAAGAAATATTATGGTTCTTTGACTGGATAAGATGAGTTTTTATAATATTATTTATAACACAATTATAAGAAATATCTTTATCAATTAATTACCTCAAAGTACCAAGTGGATTCAAACTAGAGAAGGAATTAAAATGCATCTAAGAAAACCTATAACTAGAGTCATGGACTTTTGGAATATTTATATAAATAAAAAATTTATATAAATATGAAAAATGAAAAAATAAAATTGATCCACATAGCTTACTTGGGTGAAGGATTATGTTGATAAAATGTTTATCCCATCCTAAACCATTATTCGTTATCTTTTATCATCTGGTATATATATTAAACTATATAAATAATAAAATATCATATTTTAAATCATAGAACTAAGACCCTATTTCCGATAATGAAAATTAAATTATACACTAGAATGAATAAATAAAATAGGTAATGTTAAATTCATTGAAATATTATCTATTCATTACCATATTGAAAAAGTTATGAAATTAATAAAAAATTTACAAACTCACAAAAATCCAAGGATATTGGTGAGAGAAAGATAAAAAGGGATAATTTTTTTTATCATTGATGGGATAATTTATCATCACTAAATAATAAAACATAATTACAATGTAACATAAAACTATTTTCGTTTAACTTGTGATAACGTTAATTTTTTTAGTAAGTATTCTATTTAATAAAGAGTATAATCCATTCCATATTGAAGAAAATTAAGATATATATTTTTGAAAATATATTTATAAGTACATAATTTTTTGACCTATAAAATTATACACATATCCAAGGTATTAAGTGATAATGATAAAACAACATGATTATGTTTTAAAAAATTTTATAAATTCAATGTTTATCTTACATAATCTCATGGTTGTAGGGATTAAAATTTATTGATCTAGAATAATACTCTAAACAAGTTTGATAATTCTAAGAAAGGAATAATAACTACATATAACTATATAATTTGAGATAGTCATATATATTCTTCAAAATATTTGTGAGAAGAAAAGTAATAGTGAGGTGATAAATAGTTCTATGGTATAGCCTCGGTAATAGAAGCACTACCAAAATTTGGAAGAAGATTAAATGATGATATAATTAGAATATTTCATTGCAAATTACATTAGAAAATTTCATTTAAAATATTTCAAATTTATATTGATGTTTATAATTTTGAAATATATATTTAAACTACCTACTCTAACATTTTTTTTATTTTTAGAAATAAAATCTTCTTTTAGGGGTTAAGTGGGAACCAGAGCTTTTTTGGGTGGACCAAACCATTTCAAATTCTCTCTAGTTCTCACCTATGGATAATTTTTTTAATTTTAAATTGTAAAATAAATAAAAAAATTAAATTAAATTAACCAATAATAATACAAAAATACAATTTTCATTTGGATTATTTTTTTATTTTTTGTAGGAAGAAAAAGGTGTTTCCACTTGGTGTAAAAATCCAATCATTATACTTTAAACTTGATCAAATTTCTTTCCACTAGAAAATGATTCTAGAATGGACCAAATACTGAAATAACTAATCTAGGGGTATAACTCATTTTCTAGGATTCTATTTGACTACTCGTGAAGCCCAAATAGACTTATGGATCAAAAGCTATGGTCGTTCAAAGTTTGACTTCCAAAAAAGGCCAGCATAGGTGGATCAAGAGAAAATTCTAGAATTATGCACAACTTTCCATTATTTTTCAAAACTATGGAAAATTCACACAACTAATTTATGTGATAAAGGAAATATAAAATGAAAAATCCTTTCACATATGTGATCCGACCTTCCAAAATAAAAATTCATTTTCATGCAACTATATACATACATAAAAAGGCCAAAATTTGCAGGACACAACCCAAGTTGCATGATAAAACCAAAATTATTATAAATAAAACAAAAACCCTCATTTTTGAAGGGGATATCTAGGAGTATAGTGTTAAATATCTCAAATTTGTTAACTCATGGTTTCATGATTTTCACAACCCCAAAATCCCAAACTTGTGTGAAATTAGTTCACAAATTCCTTCAACATGTGGGATTCTAATTGAGATGGTTTTTCAAAACTTTCTCCATGGGGAACCCAATTTAACATAAATTCCAAACCTTCCCATGACTACATTTGAACGAAACTTCAAAGTTGTGTGACATATTGTTTTCAAAAATCATTCTTGTAGGCCATATGTCACACAAACTCAATTTCACACAATGCCAAAATTTGTATGACACAATGAAAAGTTGCATGATGCAGTGCAACATTCCATGAAAAAATTAGTAATGGTATGAAATAGTTCACAATATCAAAAAAATTGTGTTTTCCATATTTTTATCCATTGTTCCATACTATGGAGTTTGTGCTCCCTGAATTACCTTGAGATGAGACATTCCTCTTGGTCCCTTTCCTGCACCACAAGTCATGATATTCCTCTTTGTCCCTTTCGTATGCCATGAGTTGAGATACTACTCTTAGTTTACTTAAATATCCTAAGTCGAAGTACTCATCAAGGTATTCCTAAAATATCCCCACCTAACCCATATGCCAAGTTGAATAATAAAGGCCCTCTTTAGTGTACATCCCACACCATCCATTTCTTGGTATCTTCCACCTATTAGTCCTCAATACATGATGTTAAACTATATAATTTCCTTTATTATAGGAATAGGATTCCTCATGTGACCAGCATGAGATGCATTATGTGTTGAACATAATATGACTCATGTGATGAGAATGGGATTACCCCTCATAGTCCCCACTATATAACACTAAACTACATAGTACATAGGCCCTGGATGCATGACCTTAAATGTAACTTCATTTGGAAATAGTTTCATGAACTTAAAAGAAACCATAATGGTTTTTATCACATGACCATTAAAGGTATGAAATTTCCCATTATGTGTAATCAAACTACATAGTCTCACATCCCATAAATAACAAATTGTAGTAATCACCTTTCATGTGATTAATCCTAATTATATTACACCTTAAACCTCTATAGATGAAAATGAACTCCATGTTACTTCCCCACATTTATACCCTTTAAGTGTAACCCCCAATCATATTTCCCAACTCATCAGTAGTTCAAGATGGCCTTATTACATAACATCAAGAAGAAATAATTGGAATCCCAAGCATGAAATCCCATATGTATCCTTTCTACAAAAAATCATCCTCGTGGGCCTCCTCCTCAGGTTTAATCCCTAGTCATATTTCCCAAACCATTAACAACTTGAGATTCCCTCATGGTCCGGCATGGGGAATAATTAACGGTAAAATTAATTTCTAAGTACCTATACACACCATCATAGTTATATGATATTAAAAAACATAGTATAACATCCTTGACTTGTGATGTTAAACTGTAAATTACCCTATGATATGATCAAAGGATGCCTTAAGTGGAAATCCCAAGAATCTCATGGTGACTAACACAGGATACCTTGAATATGATGGTTCATGTAGTGAGCATGATATTTTCCCCACCATACTAGGCATCACACTCATGTAAGCCCCACACATATAATTAATACTCCTTATAATCACACAAAAAGAACACTCATGTAAGCCCCACTCATGCCTTTATTTCTACTTAGCATCACTTGGGCATCACACTCACATAAGTCTCGCACATACCATTGCTTCTTCCTAGAAGCACTAATGCATCACACTCTGGTAATCCCCAATCATACCTACATTTCTCCTTAACATCACCTAGGAATATTCATGTGTAATCCACAAAAATGTACAAGCTGTAATACTTTAAGCCACATAGCACCATGTCCTAGTCATGTGATGTTAAACCACATGAAAATGCCCTCAACACATTATGTTATATTGTAGCCTTAATCTGTGTGAATAACATGGGATGCCCCATGTAACAATCATAGGATTCTTTGTGTGATGAATATGAGATTAATCATGTTATGAAAATGATATGATACTTTCATCTTCTAAGAATATCTTATGGATAATCCTCACACTATCCCTCATCATCACCCCTTTCAGTATGCAGGCATCCTTTCCGCATGTCATTAAACTGTAAGGTGCATTCCTGCCACATGCGCCTAAAATATATAATAAAACTACATGGGTTTTTATCCATGTCTCCCTATATGGTATGTAGGATGATTCTTTAATTTTTAATCCCAACATTATCATAAATCCATATCCCCCTCAAGAGTCTTCAACTTTGAAGCCTAATCATCTTTCCAGAGTACACCAAACCTCCCATAAATCCTAAGTCCCCCTAGACTTTGGTGTTTCCAAAGGACATTAACCTATGGGAGAAATAATATTTTATGAGTGTATATGAGAAGTTTCACTCCATTTTATATTAAATCTATGATCATCCCCACTAGACTGTAAACTATAAGTTCCCTCATTCAGTTTTAAACTTGTTCCTAGACTACTATATGATGAGCGTATTGAAAGGATGCCCCCTCTGTACTATAAACTTGGGATAACATTCACTCAATTATAAATCTATGACCCCAAATAATTTATTAAAACATTAACCCTAAGTGGTGATCCTAGGATTCTTTAGGTGACGATCCTAAGAATAATATATGATAATCAAATGATATCTTATTCCTGACTCATGTGATGAGCCTAAGTTTCTACCTATTGTGACGAGCACTAAATTCCCTTGGTGAAGAGCCTAGGAGGATTTATGTGATGAGAGTAATTTTTCTAGTTGGATGAGTGTTAGATTCCTCACATGAAAAAATGGGGTGTTTATGTGGAAATAATAGGATTCCAAAAGTGATTATCCTTGAATTCCTTGTGTACTGATCATAATTTGCTTCAAGGAGATCATGATATGCCTTAGGTTTTGTACCTGAGACACCTTGTGTCATGATTATAACATGCCCTCAAATCCCAAATTAAAATGACCTTTACATATTCCAAATATTACCAACATCATCATCGTATTCAACCATAGGATTCTACCATGTAACAATATCAAGTGATGTAATTAGATGATGTCCCCTATAAGATGGTGTTAGGAATGAGATTCATGAATATACCTTAGATCTTTAAGGGAGACTTGCACTAGGTTGTGAACTCGAAGGAAGTATCCATGGAAGGAAGAGTTGATATCCCATCATCTCATCTCAATAAAGGATCTAACATTATAAAACATGGTGGTGGAGGTTGACCACCTTTAGAAAGAAGGAATGTGGGGCACCAGGATCATGGCCAACTCACGCATATGGATACCTAATGAAAAGGTGATTCCCCTATAGAATCATTGAAAAACAACATTGTATTCACTATAAGACTTAATAATTATAAATACATATTTCTATTATACTCCAATAGGGAAAACAACATGATTATGTAATATAAGATTTGACATACACATATTATAAACATTAATAAAATTAAAATAATAAATAGTTTTCATACTAATAGCTAGAAATATTATCGAAAAAAATACATACAATACTTCATCATCATAGGAAATATCATCACTTTACTTATCCTATGATTTTCAACCACTAATACAACATTATAAACATCATGATAAGGTAAATATATGTGTTTTGAGACTCATATAAAATACTAAATGTGTAGTGAGTATAAAAAAGTTAAGAAACTAAAAGAAAAATAAAAGGAAAAGGAATGGTTGGTGGGTGTAAGTGAGAAATGAATAAGAGAGGGAACCTAAAAAAATCGAGCTTAAAAAAATAGGTTAAACAAATTTTAGGGAATGATTGGAATTTTTTTAAGTGGAATTGAAACTCTAAATTATAATTATAGTGATACTTATAATATTTTAAATAAAAAAACGTGAAAAAAAAGGATATAGGAAACCTATTTTGGTTGTCACTTCCTTTATCCAAAAATAGTACGATCTCTAAATACAATTGAATACTCATTAAATCACAAAAAATGAAAAGGTAAATTTACCTATCTAAAACTATATAAAAAATAATATCATTTTATTTTTAGGTTAACTATATAAATAAATATAATATATAAATAGTATAAAAATTCATGTCACTTCATCAATATTTTTGAGAAGTGATGGCAGAGCAAGCGGGAAACTCAGTCGAGAAGGATTCACCTACACTGGTCGGGGCTGCTGATGTGAAATCTAGGGAAAGGATTGACTATATTCGGGTTGTCTATGTAGGTCTAGAGGATCTCTTTTATCATTGTTCTTCTAAGAATGATCGCACAGGTTTGGGTGGGACATCGGCGGAACCATCTGATCTAAAGAAGAACTTCACGAAAGTTGTTAAATCGAAGATGAATGTGGAATTATCTAATTTTGGTCTTCTTTTTCTAGGAAGAATAATTAACAAAGGTCATGTTGCGCATATTTCTTCCAACCAGGAAGCTGTATAAGAGAAGATCAAGCTCTACAGGTACTTGATTATTGCGAGGGTTTTGACTTCGAAGGGCGAGACGGCTTGGTGGTTTGCCGATCTGCTAAACCGGATTTTAGAGATATGGGGTTCTGGGGACTGGCGCATGACTCCCATAGGAAGGGGATACTTTCACATATTCTTCCATTCCAATGAGATAATGAGGCGTTCTTGGAGCTTTGGTGCTATATCACGGAAGCCTGGAATTCTTAGAAATCAGTAATGAGATCGTAATTTTGATCTTTTCGATGTGAGGAATACTCATACAAAGATATAGATCTGAATTTTTAGGCTCCATTGGATTTATTGGTATCCCAATATCCTTTGAAATATTTCATAATCAGTTGGAAACCCCATCATGATTGATAGGAAAATATATAATCCATGATTTGGCCACTTTTCCCGGGTTTTGGTTGAAGTAGACATGGCTACCACTCTGGTTGAGGAGGTGGTACTTACCACAAGGGATGACAGTTTTAAGTTGGAAATCCATTATGAAAGGAAGATGAAGTTATTATTAGACTGTAGTGTTTTCTTCACTTAATCTATGAATGCAACAGGTCTAAATTCTGTTTTGATAACATGAAGGGACATGATGATAAGTCCTATAGGAAGGGCAGTGATAAGGATAAGGGGACGCCTCGTAGTGACTCATACTTTCAGATGTTGAATAAAACATAAGAGGATCTTGGGTGGGATCTGAAGGTGGTTGTTATTTCTGGAATTGTTGATATTGGGAAGTTTGTTGTAGATTTGAATGTATTTCCTATTGACAGGCAAATAAGGATGGCTGAAATAGATATGTCATTGTACTCGAGAAATGATGTTGTGGTTCCTAATGACCCTATGGGGCATTTTCCAGCTACTATCAAGGAGGATGCCTCTTCAAGCTCTCCTCTAGTGGTTTCTAATGACCCTGTGGTGCATTTTCTAGCTTCTAACAAGGAGGATGCCTCTTCCAGCCCTCCTCCCAGGACCCCGGTTGCAGCACCGTGCAGTGGGACCATGATGGGTTTTTTGGTTGATATCTGTTCTGAGCAGCATTTTCATAGGGGTGGTTCAGATCTGCTGATCCTAGTGGGTGGGAAAGGATCTCCCCTTCATGACTTTGTAGTCATTACTAATTTGTAGGAGGTTTTTCATGAGCACAACTAAGAGGCAGGCAAGGCTTCTAGGGACACTTTCTTGGTGGTATCGCATCATTTGGTAGATACAGGCACCTCTCAAGATGACTCTACCAAGGATTCTCTTGTTATAGATGATCCACCTTAGATAATAGAGGATCCATTATCTCAATTACCTAGTGTGAAAGCTTCCACATGAATAATATCATAGGATTCCCCTTTGGGTATCACTCATTCACCCAACAAATTCAATCCACTTAGTGGGAAGCTGTGCGCTAATGATTGTGATTCTCTTTATGAACCTGATGAGAAGAATGGGACTTCCTTAGTGGAATAGTGGCCTAAAGGTAAAGACAAAGGTAAGAATTATAAGATAATGATGGAAGTGAAAAGGAAGGGTGGGCCTCACACCCAAGGAAAAACAACCTTGTCTAATTGTATATCCTATTTTGGAATTGTCAAGGGCTTGGGAATGCTCCAACGGTCAAGGCCCTAAGGCATTTCATTATGACCAACAACCTTTTTTTGATTTAAATAGCTGAACTAATGATGAATTTTGATAATTGGGTCTCTTTTAAATGGGAAATTCTTGGTTACTAATTTTTCCCATATAATCTGAGTGACAGTGGAGCTAAATCCCTTTGGATTCTCAAGCATGATAGCATTAATATCTTGTATTGCATCAGGAATCAGATGGTTGTCTATGTTACTATTGGGTTTTAGGGATTTACTATTACATGTTATTTTGTGTATGCATCCAACCTCTACATCAAAATAAGGGAGTTGTGGAGATATTTTGAAACCATTTCTGCTCAGGTTCCTCATAGTTGGGTTGTCATGGGTGACTTCAATATAGTTCTCCAGCCTAAGGAGAAAACCGGCACCCATTTTAATAAGTTGGCAGACACTGATTTCTCCTCATGCATCGATAGTTGTGATCTGACTAAAGTGCCCATCATGGGTGAACAATTCACATGGATTAGGTATACCATCAATAGGAATAAACCCATTAAATTTGACAGGTGTTTTTTCAAAATTGATTATAGGCATGATGTTATTGTGGTCTCGGGGATGACCTTACCCAAATGTCACTCTGATCACAGTTCGATTTTAGTGGATGTTTGTAACAGACAGCGGTGATCCTCCCCCCTTCCCTTTAGATTCAACAATGTCTGGATGGTTACTCCTGGATATAGGGAGGTCATCTCTAATTCGTGGATTATGGAAGCGATTGGCAGACCACTTGCAATCCTGGCTAGTAAGATGAAACATGGGAAGAAGTAGCTCAAGGATTGGAGAAAGGCATCATTTTCTGATCTATAAAATGACATTAAGGAGGCTGAACAACACCTATTTTCTTTCCATAATGCAATCCAAAATCAGTATTTCCCAACAAGGGATGAGATTCAGGCCCTTTCGCGCCTTTATGACCTTCTTGTACTTCATGAAAGGCTTGCTAAAAGACAATAAAATACTAAATGGCTGCAAAAGGGGGATAGGAACTCATATGTTTTCTAATGTTTTCATCGTGAGAAGAATACACGTCAAATTATCACTTCTATTTAAATATGGATCGTTATACACCTCAGAGGCTGAAATATCCAGTGTTGTTTTTAGATATTTTGATGACCTATACTCAGAGAAAGGGAATCACACCTTGTCCCACCTGCTTGATAATATACAGGTCACCATTGGTGCACAACACAATCGAATGTTGGTGGCGACACCAATGGAGAAGGAAATCAAGGATGCATTATTTTCCCTGAATATTGACAGTGTAGCTGGGCCTGATGATTTCACTAACAAATTTTTTATGTTCTATTGGGACATTATGCACCTTGAAGTGATTAGCATTGTGGGTGAATTCTTCAATCATGCATCCATGCCTTACGGTGTCAATGCATGTTTTATTTCCTTAATTACAAATAAGGAAAGTGACTTGGAAATCAAATACTTTAGTCTAGTTGCTATTGGGAACATGATACCCAAATTCATCATCCATATCATTACCTTAAGGATGAGTAGCATTACTGGTGAATTAATTACTCCTAATCAATTTGGGTTTGTTCCTGGGAGGAATATTCAAGGTTTTCTTATCACGACATCAAAAAGTGTTAAAATTATGAGAAAGAAATTCAGTAATGGAAGCTTTGTTCTTAATCTATATATCTCTAAGTCTTTTGACACCATTTGTTGGGATTTTTTATTTTTGATTCTCATGAAACATGGATTCTTTGAGACCTTTATTAAGCAGAATCTACAATTTTGAGTAGTGTTAGGATTTAAATTATCATCAACAGGTCACCTAGAGGGTAATTTAGATGTACTAGAGGGGTTAGAAAAGTGGACCCCCTATCTGGACTTCTTTTTTCCCTTACTAAAGACTACCTAAGTGTGTGTCTGAATGAACTTGTTCAAACTAGTCTTTATAGAAAAATCTGAGATGGAAGGGATTACTTCAAACCCTCTCACCTCTCTTACGCTGATGACATACTTCTTTTTGGGCAACCTAATAAAAGGAAACTTTTTTATATTCAGAATCAATTTTCTCAGTATGAAGACATTTATAGGTAGGTGATTAGCTAGAATAAATATTTTATTATGCTCAGGAAAGGTATGACCATCTCCATAAAGAACAGAATATCCATGAACCTTGGGGTGAGGAGGCAAACCCTACCATTCATTTATCTTAGTGTGCCTCTTTTTGGGGAAGAGTCAAACATGTTTATATTGATAGTATTTCCACCAGAATAATTTCTCATATGGAGGTATAGAAAGGGAAATCCATCTCCCATGGTGGTAGAATTGTTTTGGTGAATTTTGTGACAACTTATATGTTTGTCTATGCATTATCTATTTATAAATGGCCCAGAAACCTAATTAAGGAACTTCAAGTTAAAATCAAAAACTTTATTTGGACTGGATCCATTTATGAGAGGAAGCATATTATTATTTCTTGGAAAGAATGCATCAAGCCAGTTTTCATGGTGGTATGGTTGTTAAGGATTTGAGCTTTTTCAATGATGCTCTTATTAGTATGTTCACATGGAACCTAGTTTATGGTGGTGATATGTCACTATAATTTCTTTCAAAGAAGTTCATATCTAAGTTTTACAATGGTTATTCCATGTATGTGGCTTCCACTATTTGGCCTGCCATCAAGCATGCCTACCATGGAATTATATAATGCTCTATTTGGATGGTATGTCCAAGTTCTAGCCTTAATATGCGGACAACCCAGTGGCTGTATAGACCAATACATGAGAAAATGGATGTTCCATCACCAATTAAAACACTCTCAATTACTGATTTATATCATCATCTTAAATTTTAGGGATGTTTACTCAGTCCTATCCAGTTGCAAGTACAACATTATAGTTACAATCCTTATGATTTTATGGTCTGGACTATGAGCTCGAATGGTATACTCACTTTCAGAGAGTACTATAGGAACCTTTTTGATGGCTCTACTACCACTCTTGCTTGGTTTTGTGGCTTTAGAAAACCTTTTATACCTTTTGATTGGTACCTTCTCATATGGAGGGTCTTGAAATACAGACTGCCTGTGTAGATTATGCTACAGTGAACTTGGCTGCATCTTGCGCCAGTCTGTTACTTGTGCATGTAGGGCGATGAAACCATACAATATATTTTTCTATCATGCAACTATTCATGTAAAATCTGGAATCATTTGTAGGATCTATTCAGCACTTCCCACCAAGATTATAGCATTGATAGGTTCATGTGTTCAATCCAGTGGGCTGGAAACAATGAATAGATTTATGCATTGTTGTTGTCTGATGTGGCTACTGCATATGATTTCATATGGAAGGCATGAAATAGCATTGTCTTTGAAAACAAAAATCCCTCTTTGAAGGCTGGGATGAATGTGATTTACAGGGCAGTGTTATACGCATATAAAATTCAAATATCTGTGATTAATAACACTCTCTCCAAGTTGATTATTCTGAAGAATCTTTGTATGCCTAGAAAGGTTAGGAAGCCAATGGTGCTAAAATGAATTTGATGGATCCCGCTTATCTGCTAATGGTTGAAAGTGACTGTGGATGGGGCGGCCTCGGGTGCGACAGGACCGTCAGGCTATGGGGGCATCTTTCGCACACTTCGGGGCTTCGTTAAAGGCTGATTTTATCACTATGTTAGAATTGGATCTGCTATCGAAGTCGATATTTGTGAGATGATCAAGGCAATAAACTATGTGACTCAACATGGTTGGACACATATCTGGGTGGAATGTGATTCTACCACAGTGGTGAAAAATTTGAAGATGTGTTCTCGGAATGTTCCTTAGAAAGTGATTCCATCATGGAGTTCCTATCTTAGTTCTCTTGATCACTAGAAGTTGGATGTCACTCGTGTCTACAGGGAGGAAAATCAAGATAGAAAATTTTCTTTCAAAGCGATCTATCATGAAGATCTCCTCAAAATGGTCCTTTATTACTCCATGTTTTTTCTCTCATTTTTTTATTTGGATATGCGTGGTGTGTTTTATTTGCATCTTTGTAATCCCTTTTGTTCTTCCACTTTTTCTATTTTGTATAAATTTGATAGGGATGGGTTTTTCCTGGACCCTGAACTTGTTTGTTTTATAAAAAACCATGATTGGGGATATGAAAGTTTGTTTATTACTTATAATGTGGGAATTATTTCAATTCTAAAATCCTTTTTATTAACAACCCATAAATTAACCTCAAAAGATGTGAGTGTGGCGATTAAAGCAATATAAAAATATATAAGGAATTAAATTAGTACATTTACATGAAAATTATTATAAGTGAATGTAATTACATCAAGTAAACCAGATAAAGAAAAAATATTTAAGTAAATTATAAAGTTATTCAACTCATACTAAAGAACAAAGTATGATATCAAACATAATATTGTCAACAATTCCACTACTATGTAAATTAAAAAGTTTTTTGATAAAAATATTTTTATTTTTTAATAACTATGCATCTTTGAAAAAAGAAAAAATTAATGTGATTAAAAATGGTAAATTTAGATAACCTCTTGGAGATTCTAGAATCTTGATTTTTTCCATAAAATAAAAAGTATTTTCTTAAGGGGAATATATGAAAACTAACCTTGAACTTGTGATAAATGAGGTACAACCACATATAACCAATTTTAGTGCTCCCTTATTTAATATAATTGAGTAATAATGACACTAATCAAATTGAAAGCCACATCACTCCAAAATAAATTTAACGATATTATCATTGATAAATAATGTAATTTACCAGACTATGAAACATAAAAAATTTGTAAAAACAAAATATAATCCACTATTTAACATTACTTATCTCATGAAAAATCATATTTTACTAAAATTATATTAATATACTTCATCAAATTATGGTAAAAATTATATCTTCCCTTGATTCATAAATTTTATAAGATTCATAAGTAGGTATTGTTGGAGTTGCTGCCCTGGAACTAACTAACTTTTAAATTTTGATCACCTATATATTCAAATACCTAAATATTAATAAATATCAATATAACATGATTAATATTCATGTATATAAAATTATTATGATAATATCATTAGATTATTTATTTCATTTAATGTTTATAGAATTCCCCAACTATAATGAGAACCTTTAAGTGTTATGACAATATTCTTGAATAAATTTTTTATACTCTGATGAAATCTATCTGATGGGACACATTTGATGTTTAACTATCAAGTGATGGAGGATTGTAACATATTTAGACTCTTTATTTTAATTTTCACAATTTATAATCTCAATGATAGGAGTTTATGGGAACAAATCCATCGATAGTAATTCTACATGTTTTATGTATCATTATATATTCCTATCTATGAATGTGTGTATAGGTCATTTTTCTTGAGATTATTATTAATTTATATAATTATTCACATATTATGATGTATTTTCAATAACCTTGATTACATATTCTCTTGGTGATGTAAGATATTTTGGGTTCATCATAAGTGATATTGCATTGGTTGAATAATTCCAGAAAGGATTTATCACTTATAAGACTGGAATATTATACATGAGAACCTTTGATTGATATAGAAATATCTTATTAATTCCATTCACATGGAATTTTATCAATGATTTCATTTTAGTGAGTTAGATATATATATTCAAGTTTATAGGTTAATGACACAAGTATATAACATGGATGATGATATGTCAGGACAAAGGGATTAGATTATAAGTGAGCATCCAAATGATGTTATTGTTGTTGCAACATTAAAATATTTATCTATGGGCACCTTGATGTGTTTCTATATGCTAATATTGGAATTTAGGAATGTCTACCTAATTCCACTAAAAATGGCTTAGAGGGTCACAAACTATGTGTATCAGAATCTTAGTTATGTTCTATTATAATTTAATATTAAAATAATTATTATTCTTCAAAAATGAGGAATAATAATTATTTATGTTATGTTGATCACAAAAATTCAATAACCAATTATTTTAGTGTGAAATATATCTGAGTTGAATATTTTATAAATATTTATTCTTCAATTAGTGAATATAATATTAATTTATTTATCTAATGAATAATATAATGATATTTGTTTAGAATAAATAATTATTGTTATATGTTTGATAAATGTCAAGGAGGGTTGATGGGCTAAGTTATGGGCCTGGATAAAATAATTTATTTTATTTAATATCATTTAAATAAATATGTATTTTTTTATTTAAAAACCATATTTAAATACCCATGAGTTTTCACACATCATGAAATTTAATAATAATAATAATAATAATATCATTATTATTAAAGATTGGTTATACACATATTTATAAAATTAGTAAAGGAACTTTATGAAATAACTAATTATCTTACCATAAGTATATAACCTAACTTATATCATTTTTTAGGTCATGTGAATTATTGTGCACATGATATCCACTCTGGAGATTTCTCTCAAGACTGAAGAAAATTCTCTCAAGAATACTCATAAGAATGATAACCGATCATCCACCACATTCATATCAAGAATGAGAGAACGAAAAATAATTCTTTAAGCCTAAACGAATTCAAATTTCAATCAATGGTGAACAAAACTTAACAATCAGTTCCTCCACACTAAAACCTAGAGCTTCGTAAGTGACATTTAGATATTTATAGACCATGTGTGGATACATATAGGAAAATTATATATTGGATTATTTATCATGATGATTGTCACGACCTGCCCTCGGGGCCCGTGCCGTGACTACCCCAAGCCCGCCTTCCATAGGCCAGGGGCTGGCGACTAGCACCAAGGCGTAAATCCCAACAAAAAGGGAAGGCATTGCCTTTGAAAAGTAAACAACCACCACAGAGTAAGCAAGCGGAATAGTAAAAACTAAGTAAAAACAGAGTACAACTGAAAGTGCGGAAAAGTAAATGGGCCAGTATACAAACCCAAACTGAAAGTAAAGTACAACTCGAAAGGGAAAACAGCAACTGTAAGTAAAATCCGCTACACCGAGCTGTCCACTGGAGATCCCACCTGAAGGGTGGGTACAGATAGCTCCACTGCTCCTCGGGTCCCATCGTCCGCTCCGAACATGTCCCGCCCAGTGGTCTACCTCCAGGTGTCGTCCTGCTCTGCAAGCCTCAGCCAAGATCAACGTTGTCCGTCGTCTGCAACCAACACAACGTAGTGCGTGTATATCCCGTGCAGGGGTGAGTATAAGCTACTCAGTAGGGACCCCGAGACCCCTGAAGGTCTCTCAAAATCCACAAAGGATAAACCACAAAGAAAGGTACAATCACGAAGTAACAACCGACACTGCTTAGGTATATGCCCATACATATACCTAAGCCATCAATTTCAAATACGCTCCAACCTCCGAGCCCAAGTACAACTCAGTACACACAGGAAAGTAAACGTATTCCACACAGGAAAGCAAAACGAAATCCACACAGGATAGCACAACTCAATCCACACAGGAAAGCAACGGAATTCAGCTCACACAGGTATACTTCTTCATGGACGATAAAGATGATCTTTGATCCATCTAAGTCGTCGGACCCACGAAGGATCGATAGGTAACTAACCCCCGCAAAAGACCCACACAGGATCGGGCCCACACAGGACCTGTAGGCGCTGGTTCACACAGGACCGCTGAGCGCAAGGACCCACACAGGATCGGACCCACACAGGATCGGGCCCACACAGGACCTGTAGCACTGATCCACGTAGGATCGCTGAGTGTTGTAGTCGTCGTCGAATCCACACAGGATCTCTGTACTGTCGTCGTCGCAGTCACAGTAGCAGTAGCAGTAGCAGTAGTAGTAACAGTCGCAGTCGCAGCCAGCTCTAGGGTTCCCGCACACAGCAAGCTCGTTCTGGAGGGTCCGCTCCACGAGCCGAGAGGCTGATACATCAACTGTCACTAAGTCCAGAGTTGATGTATCCAAAAGTTCTGTATCGTCAACAGGAACTCAACGCAACAGACGGCGCGTCGATCGGACGCCCGGTCTGAGAGTTATTGGCTTTTTCGTCCCAGGGGCCCGGTTGGTTTTTAAGGAAAAACCAACCCGACCGTACTCCATCTGCGTCCAAACCTCGGGCGGAGTATTCCAAAAGATCCGTCTCACTAAGAGGAACACAACAAAGCTGACGGCACGTCAATCGGACGTTCATAGCTCAAGATATGAGCGCTTCCGCTCCGAGGGCCCGGTTGGTTTCGTCTACGAACCAACCCGGTTGAACTCAAAGTAATCCGAAACCTTAAGTGCGATATACCGAAACGACCGTCTCGATCCAAGGATCGCATCTCCGCTGACGGTTCGTCGATCGGAGGTCTGTAGTTCATGTTATGGGCAAAATACTGAAATCAATTCGAAAACGGGGGGTCCGGGTCCGGGGCGGCCCGGTCCGACCCCCCCTGGGTCGGCCCGAACCGGGTCGACCCGACCCGGCCCGGCCGGCAGCGGTCCGGCGCGGCGGCGCGGTCCGGCGCGGCGGCGCGGCTTGGCGCGGCGGCGCGGCCTGGCGTCGCACGGTGCCACGCGCGGGGGGGGGGGGGGGGGCTAAGCCCCCGCTGCTTTACAAGCTGGCGGCGCGGCTTAAGAGCCGCGCCTTTGGAGAACCGGCCCCCCTCGTGGGGGCCTGCCTTGAGGGAAACGGGGGGGCCGCCTGCCCCCTTAAAGAAACTGCCCCCCCCCCTCATAAATGGGGGGGCATTGGTGCGGGCCGGGGGAATTAAATTCCCCGGTTTTTCCCTTCCGGCCGGCCCACCTGGCTGGCCGGTTCTTCTTCAACGGACCGGCAAAGCCGGTCCCCTTCCGGCTTCCGACACCGGCGGCCCGGCGAGCCGCCGGTCTTCTCCTTCCGCCGCGGCCCGGAACCGGCCGCGGCCTTCGTCGTCCGGCGCGGTGCGACAGCACCGCGCCCCTCCGCCGCGGCCCCGCTCCGGCCGCGGCGCCTTCGGTTCCCTTCGACGTGGCGCGACGGTGTCGCGTTCATGATAATCCTTCCACGGCGCCGCGCAATTCAACCGAGAGAATTCCCACGTGGTGCGACGACACCACGCCATCTCGTTCATCCACAAGAAAATAATAATCAAGAACAAAGGAGGGGGAATCCGGCCGTGTTTGTGCGGTCCGACCCCCCTCTCGTTAGATAAAAACTCTTAAATATTAACCACAAGATTATCATGCTAGAACCAAGAACGATAGTAAATAAATAATCCACAACCAACCCCTACCTTGGTTTCAAGATCGATGATCGTCGACGACCCGCGGAAGACAACGTCGCGGAGGTCAGGCATCGCGGTAATCGTTCGTCAATTCCGTTGACGAAGAGGTACGTCCAAAGAGGTATGTCGTTGGTGAATCTTCGTGAGCCGACGAAGGAAGTCCGAGGAGGAAGCGGCGTTCCTTTTCGTTGACACGGAAGGCGTCGTCGATCTTCGGAAACAACCGGCTACGAAGAAGAGAGGAGCGGCGTTCTTCGTCGGAGCTCAAAGGTTCTTCGCGTTCTTCGTCAAAGTTGAAGAAGAAGAAGAAGCTCCCAAAATCCTCTCAAGAAGGCTAGAGAGTTCTAACCAAATAAAATAAGCTAGAGTCTTATTTTATTCACACACTTAACAAATTGAATTTCAAAGGTTTGAAATTCAAATAAAATAACTCCAAATTAAATAACAAAGTTGTCATGTCATTTAAAGAGGGGTTAAAGGGAGTTTTGAGAAAAGATGAGAAGTTTGGGGTTCGTGTGGGCCCCACCACACTTAATCCTCCCAAGGGAGGTTAAGTGGATGTGGGTCCCACCTTTTAAATTCCTTTGGAAGAAGTTAACCAACAAGTTTAAATAAAAATTTGTAATCCACAATTTTTATTTAACTTATTCTAAACTCCCAAAAACTAACTCTCAACCCGAAATAAACGCAACCTCGGAAAAGGTCTCCTTAAGCGAATATCGGCGCTGCGAGTTCATCGGTATCCTCAGATTTCAATTCCGAGCACCAGGTCAAAAGTTAGAAATTCCCGCTCGTTCGTTCACGGAACGTACCCGAGCCGAACTTCTGAAATTAATTCCGGGCACTCCGGGCCTCGGAATCAGGTGCCGTCAGAAACCGCGCTCTTGTAAAATTCCAAAGAAAATTAAGAAAAAATTTCCCTCGAATTTTACTGGTCTTTACAATGATGGTGGGAAAATGAGGTTAATCGAATTCCTAAATAAATAAATAATTATTAAGATGATGTAATTCTTATTAAATAAATTAATTATAAATTAAATGTGGAAATATCTTCTCTCTGATTATTCTTCACTTACTATCATCTAGTTCTAAGGAATTTCCCATAAAACTAATGAAAACTATTATTGTTAATGATCCTAATAGTATCTAATATGTCTTGGAACCTTCATACATGTCCTTGAAAATTATTTATTATTTCATGTATGACTCTAATTCTTGAAACCATCACTTGTGAAGTACCATTATTAAGTAAAATTTCATCAACATCACAGTTGTAACCCTATGTAAAAATAACTCAATAAAATAAGTGATGATAATAGTCAAGTAACATAAAATAATCTTAAAATCTAGAGAATTTAAAAAATAAGGAACCCTAAAAAGGATTAAATAAATACGTAAAAGAACATGAATGAGAGTACGTCCAGAACTGGAAAGAGAGGTGGGTTTTTCAAGGTAATTTAATTTGGATGGAATAATGGGTTGTGGGAGAGGGAGTTGTCTTATAACATTGTTGATAATTTTAAAAGATAAAAAATAAAAAAAATAGGTGTATTTTGAAATAATTATTTTAAAAAAATAATTTATTTTGAGTGTTATTGTTTATGGTGTTAGGTTTAGTATAAGTGCTTATCAAAGTTGGTCCTGACTCAATATTTTTCATATTCTACAAATATTACACAATATACATGACATAGGATCCATGAACAATGGATATGTTTTTATGAAACATGATATAAAGACCATGTAAGTTCCCATCTAGGATCTAAGTATCACTGAGAGGGGGAGGGGGAGAATCATTGTTATATTTTTCATTTAAGTTTCCTTCTTTCTGAAATAACCATCACCTCCTATAAAAGAGTTATCATTTTTATTGGAAAAAAATCACACATCCACAATAACACAATAAATTAAAACATTCACTACTCAAAAATAGTATCTACTTCATTAATATGGTATGTAAATAATCTAATACCACACAATCCACTACAAAAAAAATCTTTTGTTTGGATACAATCAGTAGGATATTTCCTTACACTCATGTAGCACTATGTATAATACAACAGTGTGTGTGCTCCATCTATCAAAAATTACATACAAAAATTTGTGTAACAAGCTAAGAAACTTTCACCAGGTGATTCCCAACATGTTACTATGCTACCTTTTCAACTTTCACAAATATAATCTTCAAAACAATTCTTCACTATCTTACCCAACATCAAGAAATAACTACTTCTAGATTTTATAATGATACTTAGTCTAATATTCAGTCTGATTCCATAGTTCAATTGCATAGAATGAAAATATTATTCTTCCAAAATACCACTAAAACAATTTTTAACTGCTTCTTCCTTAGTTTGGAAATCCCAATCTAATTTCCCAGTCTGATGATCTTGCATGATACAATAATGAGCTAAATATAATCTTCTTCTTTCTCTTCTGTCCAACAAACTTCCTTAGGTATGATCAATCAAAAACCTCATCTCTAAAAACTGTTAGTGCTCTAAATTCTCTTTTATTCACTCATAAATAGTACCTTTTTCCTAAAATTACAAATTACTTCAACTATTTATAGGCGACCAAAAAATGGTTTGGGAGGGATTCTGAAAATCTTTCTTAGACAACCAAATTTCCCAAAACTTCAATCTTCCATGAGTTTCATATACATATTTGACTTCTTAAATTCTTATATACTCTTCTTGAAATTTATAAAATATTATCACAACTTTAGATATATTTAATTATTGTTACCACTCTTCATTCCAATTTCAATTATTTATTCCAATTTTTTCATTACGATCGAGGCATGTGGTTACTCTGATTTTCTTAACCCATTTGAAAATAAATCATAACTGGCTCGAAAATTCAATGGAACCAGCTTAACAATACTCTAGATATATTGTTGACCCCCTTTGACAACACTTAAAAAAAACTATAAATAAATTATTTTCATATCCCTCTTGACAACACTTTTTTATAGCTGCTTGAAACAATTCTTTTTTCCTTATTTTTCCAAGAATGATGATCCTATATCTAATGATGTTATCGTTGCCAGCATGTGTCTAATGGATTGGTATCAAATTTACTCTAATTATTGGTGTAAGATTCAGTCCAATTATTCTTGAACCAACTAAAATCATATCATATATCTTCCTTCTCTTGACCCACTTGTTAAGGAAAATAAAGTTCCTACTAGAAACACAATCAATAATTCATCTTGATGAAAATTATTGACTATATTGTTGATTTATCTATGATTTTATTCCTTTCATAGATCCCAACAAAACAATTTATTTTCTTTTTATTGGTACCAAAAATTCACAAAGATAATAAATCTTTTTTAAAAGACATTTTTTACTTTCAATGGTTGGTGGAACACTGCATTAGATGGATAGGTTCCACCAGCTTTAGCTTCAAAGACTTCTTTCTTTCTCTGATTATGATACTAAAGAACTTTTAACACTCAAATTATTTCTTCAAATAATTTCTTCTTATTGAATATTGGTTTAATTTAAAACTGTAATCTTCATCTTCTCATGTTTCTATTAAGCTTTCAAGCCTTTAAACAAATCTCTGCCCAGTGATTTCACATCACTAGACTTCAGACCAAAAAGATTCAGCTTCCACAACTTCCTTCTTCCACAAACTTCTTCATATATCATGAATTACTCATGAATTTGAATATGTTAATGATCTATATAGAAACATCTAACTTGTAATTGAAATTATTGTAAATTCCCATCCTTCTAGCAACATATCTATTTCTAACCAAGCCTCAATACGATTGGCATCACCAGATATCCCCTTTACATCATAAGGATAGCATCACAAGTTTTCAAATAACTTATAATTAATAAGAAATCCAAGATCATCAAAGCATCATTTTATTTTCATCAGATCCAGGTAGAATCTGATACACTTCCTCGTTAAAATAAAAACATTCTTTTCTCAGGCTCAAGGTGAGTCTGATATATCTTTTCATCTAGAAAACTTCTTTACGAATCAATAGACTTTCTTCTGCATTTTAAATCTTATTTCCCGATTACTATTGTGGATCAAGTATTTATGTTAATGATTCTAGATCCAATTGATAGGTTTCCACACACATCCTTATTTAATCTAGATTTCCATTACCCTCTAATCGTTCTTACATTCTTTAACATGATCATCATATTGATCTATTAACAAAAAATATAACCAAAATACCACTTGAACATAACAATATCCCCATTTGTGTTTATTTTCAATACCCACATCAACCCACTTCAAAACAATACTGCTTGTTTTATTTTCTCACTTTTTATTATCCCTATTCCTTTCCTTTTCCCTCTATTTCCTATCTTTCCCCCTTATGGGAAATCAAATTCATAGGGGCCATTATGATGAGTTTTTCCCTTATTGACAAATGATTTAATTTCCAAGGGTTAAAACTTTTCATCTTAAATTCTTAAAACTCTTATTCAGAGGAATGTATGTATTACACGAGTTTATTAGAAAATATCATTTTAATAAAAAAATCTATGTCTATTTAGGAAAACCTATTGTAGAAAATAAGATTGTATAATCAGGGTTATGAATGTTTTTCATAACATAACTTTCATGTAAAGTTGTTCCATGTTTCTTTCAACCTTCTCATTTTTGGGGAAATTTTTAAAGGATTTGTTTAGAATAAAATTAACCTACATCCATCTCAACAAAAATATCAGAAATTTTAGGTGAATAAACACAACTTTCCAAAAACCCATTTTTTCACCTCATTACTTTCTTTGGCAAGAATAGTAAGAGACTCAGCCACACCAATCTATTTATTACAACTCCTTGAATTATCTAAAAGTTATTACAAGTATACAAAAAATTTAAATAAGGAGAAAAATTAGTTGTTTCTTAGAATCAAAAATTAGACTGAGATTTCTTTCTCAGTATTGAACTTTTCTTCTTTTTCTTGGATTTTGTGTTGGATGTGTTTTCTTCCTTCTATTTATCATTCTCATATTTTTTTGTAACTTTATTATCATATGTATAATATTATGATTAGGTTATAGAATTCTCCCCAACTTTAGTAACATCTTTGTTACAATTAGTTTGTAATATATTCTTCATGTATTATTCTTGGGCTGTCAAGATAGTAAAAAAACTTTTAGTAACATGTCCATCTTGATCAAATCTATTACATCTTTTCTTATTCTTCATATCACAATATATTGATATCTTTTTATCAACATTGTTCTCATTTTGACAAAACACTTTATTTCCCTTTTTGTAAACCAATTTTTTTGTGATTCTTATAACTTTATATCCATTGCTGCTTTTTTGGATAAATAAATAACCACTCATTCTTTTCAGACTCAGTATGTTTATTTTTTTCAGGTTTCAAAATATTGTTTTCAGATATCTTTCTTTGAGAGGATTAGATCTCATTCAACATTTTCCTTCTATAACTCTTGGAATAGTTGTAATGTTGTTGGTTAAACCAAAACATATTAGTTGTATTCCCAAATCCACCACAATACTAGTAGTACCCATAGAAGGAATACCTTTCTTCTGTAAGTTCCATATTGTCTATAATTATTGACATGTTTCTAAGAAAATTTCTTAACTTTTACATCTGAACTTTATTGACCGCCCAGCCTTTTTGATATTACCCAAAGTATTCTTCTTTAAATTGTATTTATTTCTAGTCTTATCAAAACCAAGAGTAATAGAATCTTTTTCGGACTCAAAATTTCTAAAAACTTTTAACTTCTCCAATTTGTTGGATTTGGCCACATACATAATTTTCTTAGATTTATTCTTCTTAGAAATAATTTAAACTTTATATTAAACTTTTGAAGGTAATAATTGATCATTATTAGTTATAATATTTCCAAAAGCTTCACAAACTTCAGAAATAGTGTTCTTGTAACTTGTATCCCTCTATTCATATTTGGTATGTTTTTATTAGACAAGTTCCAATTATTCTTATTTTTCATACAATTTTACTTCCATATGTTCATTATGATTCTTTTTTTTATCAATAGATTTGTTAAAATTATCAATATCTTCTAGTAATTTAAATTTATCATCAGGAAAACATTCTTTATTTTTTTTGAATTGTCTTCATTTTTCAAATTCCTGATATCGTTCTCAATCCTCCAAATCTTTATCAGGTAAGATTTCAATTATTCTTTCATATGAAATTATAATTATTTTTATTCTTATTCAAAAAGACTAAGTCTGAATTATTCATTATTCACTATTATAATGAAATTATTCTCTCCATCCTTCTCAATATACTTTTCTAATTTAGCTTCCCTATTAGAAAAACTCTCCTCATTAACTATTATAATAAACAGGTTTTCTTTAACACCATTTGTAAACTATTTTCTATCATTATCCATAGTAAAAAAACATCTTCTTTTGGATTTTTATAAATTCTAATATTTCCCCTTAAATTTGAATTTTTCCTTATCACCCTGTTTCATCCAATATCTTCTTACCCTTATTTCTTCTTCATTAATTTATTCTTCATCAATTTCTTTTTTATCACCTTGTTCCAGAAAATTGGAAACAATGTTCCCAATGTCTCCACATCTGAAAAATTTAAGGGAAATTTCCATTTATAATTTCCTGTACCTATTTTATTATTTTTAGAAAAAAAGGATAAAATTTCATAAATACTTTTACATACCTCATTTTCAGAATCAGATTCACCAGCTTCATATCCATCAAGAATATTCTTAATCCTTTGTTTCTTGGAAGCCTTGAATGAAATTTCCCAACCAAAATTTGTTTTTTCCCTTCATAACTTTATGCCTTATCATCTCATAGGTAATGATTGTGCTATGAAAATAATCAATGGATAATGTTTCTAGATCTCTATATTCCAAAGAAGAAACTTTGACATCAAACATTTCAGGATGAATTCTCAAGAACTTTTCAATAATGGTTTAATATTAAAACTTTTCAAAAAATAATTTAATAGTGTTGAAAATATAATTTACCCTCATAAATAATTCACAAATTGATTCATACTCACCCATATTGAGATCTTCATACATTTATCTCTATCTTTTTAACTTTTTTATCTTCACTTTTCTATTGCCTTTATAAATGTTGTTCAAATTATCCAAGATACCTTTGGTAGAGTAAACACATTTTACTCTTCTAAACTCACTTTCAGAAAGTGATGAGAGTAAAGTATTATTAACTCTTCCATCATTATCAAGGTTTTTCTTATTATTATTTTCAAGTGGATCATTCTCAATATGAGGGGGAAACCATCTTTAAAGGCTTTTGAAACACCATACCCAATTAACATAATATATGGAAGCATTCTACATTTATAGATATGATAATTATTTTCATTTAAGATTTAAATCTCTTTACTATTCACACAACTCATATTATCCATCATAAATTATTATTCATGAACTTTATTAAAGAGTAAACAAAGAGAACCTTCTCTCTATTACCACCTGTATAAGGGCCTAGCCTTAAAAAATTACATAATCCTATGTTTTATTCAAAAAATTACTTTCTTTCACATTGATGATCTTTTCATGTTTAAAGATTTGGAGAATTATGACCTAATATAGACATGACATCAAATATTTATATATAGTGGATACTACTAAAAAGAATCCATTTATTAAAAAGTATAAAACATTGAAAAATAAAAGATGTTTTCTTTGAAAAATATTTATATCGTTTAACTTGACTTCCTTATTTCTCTTTAAAATCCTTATAACTTGTGAAAAACATTTAAAAACTTCGGATGAGAACAAAAATATCATTAAGGGATATAAAGAAGGAAATCGTTAATCAAGTGATAATATAAAAACCATTAAAACCCATTTCATAAACACTCATTAGCATATATAAAAATATCATGTAGTTTACTTGGGACATATTCACCATGTCACTATTACATTAACCATTACAAATAGAATAACATTTCCGTTGACTTCCATATCTAGAGTACCCAATGCATTGGAGATCTATAATGGGGCCCACCCATCATATCTTGAGCTATAATGGGCTCAACCCAACATATCTTGAGCTATAATGCGGCTCAACCCATAATATCTTGAGCTATAATGGGATAAACCAAAAATATATTGAGATATAATGGTATAATACCAATATAAGAAATTTATAATGAACATATCATGAATAAAACTCTTGATAACTCATTTAAACCCATGAGGAAACACATTCACATATCAAAATATCCTTTTTTCATAAAAATCACTTTTAAAATATAAAAATCATGCATATATTAATAAAACCATATGATTCAAAAATAACTCTAAAAGCAAATGATTGAAACATTATAGTAATAAATAATCATTAAATGATTAGATACCACTCATTACATATATAAAAAGAACAATATTTTATAATTTTGTAAAAGAGACATTTAAAAGGATTTTGAAAGGAAAGTCCCTTAAAAATACCATATCATTAAAGAAAGAATTAATAAAATGATATTAATATGTATATTCACTATAAATACAGATAATGACACATAATATAATCAAAATTAATTTTAAAAATAACCATAGCATGATAAAATCAATAAAGTAGAAGGTTTACCCAAAGAATGGAAATTGGGTTAAGAATTCACTTACCTTGGGTTTGTCTTACTTTAAATGTCTGAAAACCTCTTTTATAATGGTTAAAAGAGTATTATTAATTTATTAAAAAACCATATTCATATTTATAATATATTATATTATCTTTTATAACATATTTACACCCATTTATTAATAATATTTGGTTATTTCCATTGTTTTAGGTGTGTTCTTTACATGGTTTCAATGGTCGGTTCATTATGGAATTTCTTATCAGAAGGAAGAGAAAATTAAAAAAATTTATGAAATGATATTTAAATTTTTTCAGAACATTAAATTATACCATATATAATTTTTTTATATATTAGGATGATTCATTAGATTAAACATTATGGATATTTGCTTAAATCATTTTTTTGGTTCTTTGATCTTTAAAACTAGTTTCTTTATATAATTAAATATTATGAATATATGTTAATTACAGAAAATAAAATAGGTTATAACATAAACTTTACAACATTTTTAAACCATTAAAATGGCTTTATGACCATCCATTAAAGGATTAATGAATATTGAAAACAAATCATCCAGGGTGTTGCTAAATCGACACATAACGGATGATGTTTTTATTTTTAGAATAAAAGGTAGAGAAGAAGAAGTATGATGATGATTTTTTACATAAACATGACAAAATTAAATTATATATAAGATACTAGATTTATCATGACTCTTGTATAAGTGGAGGTGAAAAGAATATAAGAAAAGAAAAATAATTGGAAAAAAAATAAAAGAAAAATGAAAGATCATTTTTACCTCTTGAATTATCTTCCTTGAGAACCTCCTTAAGGCCCATGGTTTTGGCCTTTTGGTGAGACCAGAAGGTCATGGACGTGGGGAAGAGTCTTGGGAAGAATCTTGGGTAGATAATTTATAAGGATCAAAGATTGAGAGGTGTAAGGAGAAGAGGGGGTGAGGGGTGATATTAATAGTGGATGAGAGGAATGTTTTTATATTATTTTAACCATTATTTTATTATTTTGATCAAGACAAGAAATAGAGTTGGTTATTATGAACAAAAAAATAATTAGTGAATTTGAGTTATAAAAAAGGGTTCTTACCTTATCCGAACATCACCCGTGACTCAATAATTTAAGTATTTAGCTTATTTCGTAAATTATTATATTTCACTATTCACCAAAAATTCAAGTATTTCAGAAAAATCCCAAAACTTCACCCTAACCATTTTTCAATGTGTAGAATTTAAAAATGGTATCAATTTTTTTGAAATAGTCTTCTAAATATGAGAAATTTTAATTAAAATTTTAATTTATTAAAAAATTACTCGTTTTAAAACTACAGCTGATTTTACATCACTTTGAAAAATTAATCAAGGTATCATAAAATTATCTTATAATCATAAGATAATAAAATATTAATTTATTAATATATTTTATGAAAATATATTGTCAATAAAATAATTATTTTAATTATTATATTGTAATTAAATATTTATGTTTTACAAAAAAAACACTTAATCAGTCATTTTCAAAACATTAATTTACTCATTCCAAGATATAAATATATCATATTTTCACATATTATATACATAAATTTTATTTATAATTTCAAAAGTGTGGTTAATATTCTATTAGCTGATTTACTATTCATAAGGATCATATTACTATTCCTAAGGGCAAGATATTATTTCATCAGAAAATATTCCTTAAAATATCACTTATTTCATTATACATTTATAATGAATTTAACTATTTAATTTCAAAAAGAAAAAAATTATTTTATTAGTACCTGGGTTGTTACATTATCCCTGCCTTTGGGAAATTTCTTTCTCTCAATTTTAATTACTTATTTAAAATGTGAGGATACCTTTCCCTCATAGCATTTTCATATTCCCATGTTGCTTCTTCATCTATGTGGTTTCTCCACAAAACCTTAACTTGGTGAATTACCTTATTCCCCAATACTTTCTCTTTGGGATCAAGAATCTAAATAGGGTTCTCTTCATAAGAAAGGTTCTCTTCTAACTGAAATACATCTGGGCTCAAAACAAGAGATGGATCTGGGACATACTTTCTCAACATCAAAACGTGAAAAATATTGTGTACTTGAGATAAACATAGAGAAAAATCTACTCAGTAGACAACTGGTCCAACTTTCTCGAGAATTTCAATAGGTATAATGAATCATGGACTTATCTTTCCTTTCTTAAAAACATGCATAACACTTTTCCAATGAGTTATTTTAAGGAAAACATGATTACCTACCTAGAATGAAAGGTCTTTCCTCCTATTATATGCATAACATTTTTATCAGCTATGAGTTGTCCCCACGTGTTGCTGGATCAACTTCACTTTGTCAGCCACTTCATCAAATAATTTTGGTCCCATCAACTTCCTTTACATGATTTCATCCCAAAATTTTGGAGTTCAACACCACTTTCCATATAATACCTCAAAGGTTCCATCTGTATACTAGAATGAAAACTGTTATTATAAGAAAACTCAACTTAAGAAAGATGATGATCTCAACTTCCCTAGTAATCCATTATACAATCTAAAAAAATATCCTATAATGTATGAATTTTTTTCTCATTATATCCATCAGATTGATTATAAAAAGTACTATTGTAATTTAATTCAATTTCCAACAACTTCTGAAGGCCTTTCCACAAGTTATAAGAAAACTTGGGATCTCGGTTAGATACAATAAATAAAGTAACTCCAAGTAGTTTGACAATCTATTTGAGGTATAGTTTAGAAAGATGATCCATAGACATAGTATCTCGAATAGTAAGGAAATGTGAAGATTTAGTCAGTTGGTCAACAATGACCCAAATTGCATTGTTACCTCAAAAAGTATTTGGTATTCCCACCATGAAGCATGTGGATATATTTTCCCATTTCCACTCTAGAACTAGAAAATGTTGAAGAATCCCCTTTGGTATATATCGATATGCTTAAACCAGTTGACAAGTCAAACATTTCATGGTAAAATAAGAAATATCTCTTTTCATTCCATCCCACTAATAATACTCTCAAAGGTCTCTATACATCTTTATGCTTCCAGGATTAACTAAAAACAGAGAACTATGAGCTTCACCAAACAATTCCTTCTTCATTTAAGAATCACAAGGAAAAAAAATCTCATCCCAAACCTCAAAACACAATATTTATCAATTTTAAACTCAGGAAAAATACCCTTTTGAAGCAATTCTACATTTTTCTACAACTCACGATCTTCCTTCTGAGCATGCTTTATTCTGTCTAATAGAGACGATTACACTGATACCTAAAAAAATTGGGTAATTTCCTGCACCAAAAACTTCCAAACCTAAATTCATCAAATCATTTACCAAGGGGTCATGTTCCAAATGTAAAATGGTTAATGTAGCATTACTTTTCCCACACAACACATCAACCACTTTTTTTCTTTCTAAGGCTTGTAATGAATCATGTAATAATAATCCTTAATTAAATCTATTCAACTTCTTTGTATCATGTTCAATTACTTCTGAGTAAATATATACTTCAAACTTTTATAGTGTGTATATATTTCATATTTTACACCATAAAAATGATGCCTCAAAATTTTTAATGAAAAAAATATCATCTAATTCCAAATCATGTGCAAGGTAATGTAACTCATGAGGTTTCAACTATGTGAAGCATAAGAAATTACCTGATCATTATTCATTTGGAAACAACCAAGTCCCTTCAATGAAGCATCACTATAGAATAAAAATTCACCATTTATGGAGGGTAGTTCAAAAACTAAAGAATTAACCAATCTTCTTTTCAATTCCCAGAAACAATCATCACATTCTTTTGTCCAAATAAAATTAACACCTTTTCGAGTAAACATAATCATTGGGCTAGATAAACATGAAATTTTTTCAACAAACCTCCGTTAATAGCCTTACAAACCAAGGAAACTATGAATCTCAGTTATATTTTTAGATATTTTCCATTCTTCAATTAATTTTTTATTAGTAGGATCAATAGTTATGCCATATTTTAGAAACAATGTGATTAAGGAAATAAATTTGTTGCAACAAAAATTCACACTTGATGAATTTTACATGTAGTTTATTTTATTTTAAGGTTTTCAAAACAACCCTTCGATTTATTTCATGCTCCATTTTACTTTTAGAATATACTAGAATGTCATCAATGAACACAACCACAAACGTATCCAAGAACTCAAGAAATATTCTATTCATATGAACCATGAATATAGAAGGTGCATTAGTTAACCCAAATAGTATAACTAAAAATTCCTAATGCCTATATCTAGTACAAAACATGATCTTCAAAATGTTTTCTTGTTTTAATTCCAACTAATGGTACCCTGACATCAGGTAAACCTTTGAAAAATATTGTGCTCCCTGGATATGATCAAACAAATTATAGATATAATACAAAGGATACTTGTTCTTAACAATGATTGTTTTCAAGCCTCTATAATCAATGCGAAATCTCATTGAACTATCTTTCTTCTTAACAAACAAGATAGGATCACCCTAGAGTGAAGTTCTAGGTTGGATGAATCCTTTATCTAATAATTTTTGCAACTTCTTTTTCAACTTTAAAATTACATTTGATATTTTGGTAAGGAAGTTTAGTAATTGTCTTAGCATTAGGATCCAAGTCAATAGTAAACTCATCTTCTTTATGAGGACCAACATTAGAAAAATCATCAGGAAAAACATAAAGATACTCATATACCACAGGGACATCATTAATCAGAAAAATTCCTTTATTTTCAACAATACGTGTAAGATAACTTTAATTTCCATATTTTAATAGTTTATTGGCTTCTATATATGTTATCAATGGTATGGGTTCATTCTTGTACACAAACTAAAAAAATTTCTAAGGAAAAAAACATCCATATCTCTAAAATCAATCATAACATGATAAACATAAATCCATTCCATTCCTAGAATAACATCAAACTCTACTAGAGGAAAAACAACAAGGTTTTCTGGTAAACTCTTTCCATAGACAAAGATTGGTATATTCTTATAATTTAGTTTTTCCTTAATATTTCCTTTAGGTGTTTTTACTACGAGTTCTGGATTTATTTCATGAGGTGGAATTTCTAATTTAGTAAAAAATTTCTCATATATGAAGGAATGTGTAGACCCTGAATCAAAAAACACATTGAAATATTCTCAAAAAAATAAGAAATGTACCTGATACCACTTTGTTTTATGGATCAAAATCTTCTAAAGTAGTTTCAAAGGATTTTTTTACACCCTTATATTTCCAATCTTATTGATTTCTCACCCGAGTGACTAGCTTTGGACACACATTTGAAAAATTATCCAACTTTTTATAGTTAAGGCATCATACCATAGGATTATATTCATTCTTATGATGTTTTTATATTCAATCATGAGCTATGTTTCCAAACTTTCTACATTTATAGCACTTCCCATAATTTACAATACATTCTCTGTGATGCATCATACTATAATTTTCACAAGAAGGGAATTAGATTTTATTATATCTAAATTTCTTTGATGAATTATTCCACAAAGTGTGCCAACCTGAATGCTTCATATTCTTGTCATCACAAGGCACATATGTTTCATCAAACTCTATTTTAACCTTTTCCTCACAGTGAAAAAGTTTATCATATATTTTAAATTATTTTACAACCAATGCTCTTCTTAAACCTAGTTCCAGATCTTTGTAAAACTGATTAATTTTTCTACCAGTGTCCCAAAAAAATATGACACATACCTGGACAATCATGTGAATTTTTCTTCATATGCATCTACCTAATATTCATCTTTTTTCCTCAATTCTATAAATGGTTTTTTTATTCTTAGTTGGACAACATTTGGGAAATATTCCTCAAGTAAAATATACTATAATGTTTCCCATTCCATGGAATCAAGATCTTCTATCTCTCTCATGTTCTTAACCAAATACCTCCATCGATCAGCTTCTCCTTAAAAAGGATAAATTAAAAGGGTTACCTTTTGATTTTTTTAACATCCCATGACATAAAATATCTTTTCCAGGTCATTGATCAATCCTTAGGCTACCATCGAGTCAGATGATCCGCTGAATAATGGGGGATGTAACCTCATTAAATGCTCTACAAAAGACATGTACCTCCATGGTAGATTAGGTTACTCTCTAGAATGAGCTCCAATACCATTTATAGCCTGATCCAACTAATCCATTACTATCACAAACTATTTTATTCTAATTCCCATAATTCTAGACTGTAGATTCAGATAGATATCAGCCTCTCGATGCCTTCCTACTTCAGATTCCTTGTTTCTTCTAGGGAAAAACATTCTAAACATACATATCATAGTCGAAGCAACATGGAAATTTTCAAATTCTATATCATTTTAAATTAACCATAAATTAAAAATAATATATGGTGTTAACATCATCCTAACCCCTAAGGTTATTTAAACCATCCACTAATACCAATTATAAGGTCCCAGCGTTAAAACATTACATAATCCTGAGTTTTAGTCAATAATTTACTTTATTTCACATTGAGGATATTTTAAGGATAAGACCTTAACATAATTAGGACATAATACATACATAATATACCAAATTTATACAGTGTGGATACTACTAAAATAGTATCCATTTCTTCAAAAATATAAAACATTAAAAAATAAAACATTTTTTCTTTGAAAAATCTTCATAACATTTAAATTTACATCCTTATTTCTCTTACACATATGTATAACCAATGAAAAATAGGTAAAAACATGGGATGGTCACAAAAATATCATTAAGGAATATAAAGAAGGAAATCATTAATCATGTGATATCATAAAACAAAATTAAAACCTATTTCATAAAAACTGATTGACATGAATGGAAACATCATGATGTTTACTTGGGACATATTCACCATGTCACTCTTAAATTATTCCTTAAAAATTGATTATACTTTTGGTTTACTTCCATCTCTAGAGTACATAATGCATTGGAGATCTATAATGGGGCCCACCCGTCATATCTTGAGCTATAATGGGCTCAACCCAACATATCTTGAGCTATAATGGGGCCCAAACCATCATATATTAAGCTATAATGGGATCAAATCAATATATATTGAGATTTAATGAGATTAACCCAATATAAAAAATTTCCAAGTAATATATCATGAATAAAAATATTGATAAATCGTTTAAACCCATCAACAAACACATTCACATATCAAAATTTCCTTTTTTACATAAAAATCATTTTTTAAAATATAAAAATCATGCACATAGTAATGAAATAAAATTATTCAAAGTAACTCTAAAAACAAATTATTTAAACATTATAGTAACAAAAAATTATAAAATTAGTAGAAACATATCATTCATATATAAAAAGAACAAACTTTTTGAATTTTATAAAAGAGATATTTAAAAGGATTTTAAAAGGAAAGTCCCTTACAAATACCATATCATTAAAGAAAGAATTAATAAAATGGTAGTAATATGTATATTCACTTTAAATCCAAATAATAAAACATAATATAACAAATATTAATTTTACAAATAACCAAATCATGAAAAAATTAATGAGTTATAAGGTTAACCCAAAGAATGGAAATTGGGTTAAGAATTCCCTTACCTTAGGTTTATCTTACTTTAAATGTGTCCAAACCTCATGTATAATAGTTTAAAAAGTGCTATTAATATATTATAGAACCATATTCATATTTATAATACATTATATTATCTTTTATAACATCTTTACACCCATTTATTAATAATATTTTGTTATTTCCATTGTTTCGAGTGCGTTCTTTACATGGTTTCCATGGTTAGTTTATTGTGGAATTTCTTGTAAAAAGGAAGAGAAACTATAGAATTGGTATGAAATGGTATTTAAATGTTTAAAAGAATTTAAATTATACCATATATAATTTTGTTTTTAGAAATGAGGATGATTTATTAGATAAAACATTAATAATATTCGTTTAAAACATTTTGGTGGTTCTCTGATCATTACGAACTAGTTTCTTTATATAATTAAATATTATGTATATATAAAAATTCAAAAACACAAATTAGGTTATAAAGTACACTTAAAAAACTTATTAAACCATTGAAAAAATTTTATTAATTTCCATGAAGGGATTAATGAAAATTTAAAACACATCATCCCCGATGTTGGTAAATTGACAGATCACAGACAATGTTTTTATTTTTTGAATAAAGGGATAGGAGAAGAAGTATGATGCTTAATTTTTAATATAAACATGAAAAAATTATATTATATATAAGATAATTTAGTTTTCCTGACACTAGGATAAGTGGAGGTGAAGAGATTATAACAAAATAAAACAAATTGAAAATAAAATTAAAGAAAAATGAAAGAGGATTTTTACCTCTTCAGTTCTCTTCCTTGATAACCTCCTTAAGGCCCTTGGTTTTGGAATTTTGGTGAGACTATCATGTCTTGGGAATGGTTAAGATGATTTTGAAGGATATTTGGAAGATATTGGACAAGGATCAATGTTTTAGAGGTGTGATGAAAAGAGGGGATGAGGATGGTATTTATAGTGGAGGAGATGAGGGTTTTCCCATTATTTTAATCATTATTTTATTATTTTTATCAAGACAATAAATAGTGTTGTTTCTTGTGACCAAAAAATTAATTAGTTCAAGTGATTTTGAACTAATGGTTCTTACCATATAATAACATCATCCATGACTCAATAATTCATGTGTTTAGCTTATTTCATAAATTATCATATTTCACTATTCACCAAAAATTTGAGTCTCTCAGAAAAATCTAAAAAATTAAACCACACCATTTTTTAACATTTAGAATTCAAAAATGAAATCTATTTTTTGAAAATAATTTTTTAAATATGATAAATTTTAATTTTAATTAAAAATAATAATTTATTCGAAAAATATCAGTTTAAAACTATAACTCATTTTACTAGACTTTGGAAAATTAATTAAGGTCTCATAAAACTATATTTTAATCATAATATAATTAAATATTAATTAAAGAATCTATATTATGAAAATATATTTTCTTTTAGACCATTATATTTATTATAAAATTATAAATAAATATTTTTTTAAAAAAAACCCCAATAATTATTCTATCATTTTTAGAACATTTGTTTACTCATACCAAGATATAAATATATCATATCTTTACATATTAGATAGATAAATTTTATTTATACTTTCATGGGTGTGGTTACTATCATATTGTCTGATTTACTATTCGTAAGTGTCATATTACTATTCCTAAGGTCAAGTTACTATTTCATCAGAAAATATTCTTTAAAATACCACTTATTTCATTAAAGATTTATAATGAATTTAACTATTTAGATTCAAAAGAAAACAATTTATTTTATAAGTACCTAGGTTTTTACAACCTGTAAGTTCCCATCATGGATGTAAGTGTCATTGAGAGGGGGAGGGGCTAAATCGGTGATATATTTTCCTTTTATGTTTCCTTATTTCTAAAACAACCTTCACCTCCAATTAAATATTTACTACTTTTGTTAAAAACAAAATAGTCACACATCTATTGGAACACAATAATTTACATAGTTTACCTCACAAAAAGAGTATCTACATCCTTAGTATTGCATGAAAAAAGGCTGATACCACACAATCCACTAGAAAATAATCTGTTTGTGTTGATTCAAT
The DNA here is from genome assembly GCA_963277665.1 of Viscum album. Classification (NCBI taxonomy): domain Eukaryota; kingdom Viridiplantae; phylum Streptophyta; class Magnoliopsida; order Santalales; family Viscaceae; genus Viscum; species Viscum album. The sequence goes on along the minus strand of OY728119.1, from coordinate 849,238,015 downwards.
GTGTAGGATATTCCCTTACACTCATGTCGTACTGTGTTCAATACAACAGTTTGTGTGATCATTTTAGCACAAATGATGTAATACAATTTTTGTAACAAGTTAAGAAACATTAACCAGTTGATTGCCAACATGTTACAGTTCTTCCTTGTTAACATTAAGAAATATGATCTTAAAAACAAGTCTTCACTTTCTTACCCAGTAGAGGAAAGAACTTCTTTTTGACTTCATAGTAATACTTAGTTCAATACTCAGTCTGTTTCTCAAGTTTGATTCCAAGTTTTATTTCCCAGTATAAAAATATAATTCTACTAGAATACCACTGAAATAATTTTAAATTACTTTTTCCTCAGTCTATAAATCCCAATTTGATTCCCCAATCTGATGATCCATCCCGACACGATAATCAACAAAATAAGATATTCTTCCTCTTCTTATGTTTGGAAAACTTCCTCATGTATGCTCAATATAAAAACTCCTCTCTACAAATGTTCAATAATCTTCCTTCTCCCTTCTTCACTTCTGAAAATTACTTATATTTGGAAAATAAAAAATACTTACACTATTTATAGGTGAGACAAAAATGGTTTAGGAGGGATTTTAAATATAATTCCCTCTCAACCAAATTTCCTAAAACATCAATATTCCCTGAATTTTGGATATATATTAGACTAATTCCACACTTCTATCCTATTCTCAAAAAATATAGAATATGCTCACAACTTTATATATCTTTAGACTCTCTTAACACTCATCAGTATAATTCCAATTCTTTATTACAATTTTCTCATTACGATCGAGGCATGTTGTCACTCCGATTTTCTTGACCCATTTTCAAATAAATCAAAACTGATAGGGAAATTCATCAGCACCAGCATCAAACTTTTCTAGGTACTTTCCAGACCCCCTTTGATAACACTTCACAAAATCACTACAAAAAAATTCTTTCAATATCCCTATTGAAAATACTTTTTTTATCTTATTCAAACAATTATTCTTTCCTTATTCTTATCAAACAGATGATCTTATGTCCGATGATGTTATCGATGTAAGCCTATATTTGATGGATCAGTCTCAACTTCACTCAAATGAATGATTTCAACTCTAGTATGATGATTCTTGACCTAAATGAAATAATATCTAAGTTCTTATTTCTCTTGACCCACATGTTAATGAAAAAAAATTCCCCACTTGAAAAATAGTTAACATTTCATCTTGATGAATATGGTTGACTACATTATTGATTGGTCTCTAATCTCCTTCATTTCATCAATACCAACAAACCAAATTCAATTCCTTTTATTGGTCCCAACAATTCCCCAGTAAAATCATTCTCTTTCAAGAGTATTTTCTATGTCCAATTATCAGTGTCACGCCGCATTAGATGGATCGGTTCTAGAAGCTTCAACTTAAGTAACTTCTTTCTTTATCTACTTACAATACCAAATAACTTTCAGCACTCAACTTCTTTCTCAGAATATTTGTTTCTTGTGGAATATTGGTCTGATTAAAAACTAGAATCTTCATCTTATCATTTTCTGATCAACCTTACTAACCTTTAAAAAAATCTATGTTCGGTGATCTCACACCGTTGGACTTGAGATCAGAAAGCTTCAGCTTCAGCAACTTCCTTTTTCTACAAACATCTTTTTGTATCATTACGTCCTCAGGACTTTGAATATATTGAATATCAGTATGGATATCATATAAATTATAATGGAAATTATTTTAAATTTCCATCTTTCCAACAACATCTTTGTTTCCAACCGAGCCTCAATATGATTGGCAACACCATCTATCCCCCTTTCCTTCATAAGGATATCATCAAACGTTTACATGTAACTTATGATTTATAAGAACTTCAAGATCAGAAAAGCATTGTCATATTTTCATTCAAACTAGGAAGACTCTGAAATACTTCCTCATTATGATCAACACTTTATTTTCTCAAACTCAAGGTGTGTTAGATAAGTCTTTTCTTCTAGAAATGTTCTTCACAAATAACTAGACTTTATTTTACATTTTGAATCTGATTTCTTGATTAAAATTGTGAGTATGATCTTCATGCCAATGGTTTTGGATCCCCTCCCCCCCACACAAATGGCCCAAAGGCCTTAATTTTTATTGATTTTTGATAACCCCCCTTTCAAGGGATGAGGGGGAACCCTTACAAGTCCCGTAGGGTCAGTGATTACATGGCTCATAGGCTTAGGAGATTACATGACCCGAAGGTCTTAAAGAATTCAACCAGATTATCTACAAGGAACTGCCCCTCCCTAGCATCTGCATCATGATAGTAGCTCTCCACCTTCGTATGGTTGTCTGGCTAGGGTTCCTATGCAAGCACAGGCTGGTCCCGATGGCAGATACATACCCTCTCATTCTGAAAAATCCATTTGGCACTGCTCTGGTGAGTTCACTTGCTCTGAATCCTCTTCTAGGGCTGCTTCTTTTTGGTAGTGTGTTTGGGGTAACTGCATCTGGCCCGAAGGGCTTGATGTGGCCTGAAGGCCTTAAAGGTGGCCCGAAATCCCTTTTGACTCGAAGGCTTGGGTGGCCCGAAAGCCTTAAGGACTCCAAGCCCAAACTGGTGGCCTAAGGTGAATAGTTCCAACTGCTACAGTACCGAACAGTACCTGCTAAAGTAACTACTACAGTGCCTTCTACAGTACCGCATATTGTACAGTTCTGCTATAGTATCCATACAGTGTATAGACCTGCTACAGTGCCTGTTACAGTACTGCTACAGTCCCTGGAAATATGCCTCTACCTAGATTTGAACCTGGTTCTTTTGGATGCACTTAAGGATACCTCACCAACTAGGCTAAGGCTCATGTGCCCAATGGTTTTGGATTCGATTGACAACATTTCACACACATAATTATTCAATCCAAATTTCCATTACCTTCTCAAAATTATTACTTTCTTCAACATGATCAACATATTGATCTATTGACAACAAATAAAACCAAAATACAACTTGGTCCTAACAATATACCCCTTTGTGTTTTTTGTTAGTACCCACTTCAACCACATCAAAACAATACCACTTTTTTTCTTTTCTTACTTTTTCTTCTCGCCATTACTTTCTTCATCCCCCTATTTCTTATCTCTAGACATTATTGAAAATCCAATTCAAAGGGGCCATCATGAAAAGTTTTTTCTTTATTGGCAAATGATTTCATTTCCAAGGGTTGGAACTTTTCATCTCAAAATATTGAAACTCTTCTTCAAGGAAATATAAGTATTACATGAGTTTATTAACAAAGAACCTTTAGCTAAAAAATCTAAGTGTACATGGGTGAACAAGGTGTAGAAAACAAGAGTGTATAATCAAGGTTATTAATATTTTACATAACACAACTTTCATGTAAAACATTTTAAAGTTTCTTTCAACCTTCTCATTTTGGTGGAAATTTTTAAGGGATTTTTTTAGGATAAAAGTAAATTGCACCCATATTGACAAACATATCAGAAATTTCAAGTGAATAAACACAACATTCCAAAAAAATTATATTTTCTAACCTCATTTATTTTTATTACAAGAATATTAAGAGGCTCATCAACACTAGAATCCTTATTTTGACTCCTTTAATTCCCTTAAAGTTAGTATAAGTATACAAAAATCTAGGAATAAAGAGTAACCATAGTTGTTTCTTAGAAGAATCAATCAGACTAATATTCCTCTCTCAGTCTTGTATTTTTATTATTTTTACTAGATTTTTCATTGGATGTATTTTCTTCCTTGTGTTCATAATTCTAAAAACTTTTAGGGACTTTCTTCTCATCTATAGAACCTTTTGACAAGGTTGTCGAATTTTCTTCAACTTTAGTAACATCTTTGTTACAATTAGTTTGTAACATCTTCTTCATGTATTCTTTTTTGGCTGGAAATATAGTCAAAAAAAGTTTAGTAGCATACTCATCTTGATCACATCTCTTATATCTTTTATAATTCTTAAAATCATAATCTGTTGATATATTTTTATCAAATTTGATCTCATTTTCATAAACCTATTTTCTGTCTTTTTCTTTATATTATTTTTGGGCTTATTTTAACTTTCTATCAATTATTATATGTTCTGGAGAAATATGAAAGCACTCTTGTCATGACCCCCTCCCACCAAAGATGCACCTCCTGAGCTGTAAATGGTTAAAGGGAGATAATGACTCCTGAGCCCCGCCTCCAGTAGGCCCCGGAGTGGCGACTAGCATCAAGGGTATGAGTTTTCAAAAATATGGTAGGCATTACCCTTTTATTATTTAAGGTTGGGAAATAGGATGAGTCAAACACCAAAAGAAAAAGGAAAAAGTAAATGAAAATAAACCCAAAACCAAACCCATAAGAATGTTTTATACAATACTGAACAAAGGTACAAGTACAAGAAAAGATCCAAAGTACGATACAAAAAAATCAAAAACTGCAACCAGCAAAACTCCAACGCCCGACTAGCAAGGTCCCGCACGGTCCCTGAAGTCCTCCTGAAAACCTGAAAATAAACGTAGGGTGAGCATACAAGTATACAAAGTAGGAAAAACTAAAGCACTCGTGCACAAGTGGGGAGACATCCTAATGCCCCGTGAGAAAATAGAAAAACCAAAACCTAGAAAGGAATCTATCCACCCAGCCTCACTAGTCACACTCACCAAGTAACACAAGTCAATAGAGTATATTAGTAATGTTATCAAAGTATGGGTACCCCGCAGCACCTTCCCATTGGTTATGGAAGACATACTATGCATCGGACCAATCCCTCCATTCTCACCGCAGTCCCACTGCCTCATCCCACCCGCACACACCTGGGCCACATCGTCATGCAGTCCCACTTCCAAACCCTGCACGCAAACACCTGGGCCACAACTGTCACACGTAACCATGCCTGCAAACACCTAGGCCAGAACAACCACTTCCACACCCGAAGACACCTGGGCTAGAAGATCTACTGCCACGCCTGAGGACACCTGGGCCTCATCCCGAAGACACTTGGGAAACCACCTGCCTGCACACACCTGGGCCAACCACCACACTACCCTGCCTGAAGATTCTTGGGCTAATAATGGACCTAAGGCCATCACAGTCTGCCCGAAGATAATTGGGCTACCCGGGAAAGGGAGCAGAAAGGAGCTAATAACCAGGCACTAATAGAAGTGTTGGGAAAAACACCCTCCCCCATGAAATGGGGGTGTTCGGCACTAAGTGCTCAACATGGGTGGGTGAGTAATGAAACATAGAACATACATATTTATATAAGTATAAATACCACTCATCCCATCATAAGGCTTCTACAAAAAGATCTGAGCACGTGCCTTGGCATTACTACTTCGAGAGTATGCACACAACAAACAATCCCAAAACACCATTTAATGTTTTCATGTTTCAGCAGCTTTAGTTATTAGTTTCTTAACTACCGGGAAACTATCAACAACCAAATTGGATCAAGATTTCATAAAACATATCCCCACCATCCACAAATCAAGTTAGGAAAACATAAGCAACACAAACAAGTCCCTTCTTATTAACCAACCAACCCCATTGATTATTATTCCCGTTCTGTTACCAATCCCCACCATCCATTAACTATTCCACATTTTATTTATTATTCACAGCCCATAGTTTGTTCACATTAAAACCTATCCCTGCATCCCCGCTTCCAACCACCATAACAACAGTCACACTGAAACTCGTACATCATTATCCCTTTAATACCATTTATCGCAGCTCTGCTGCCCATCACTAACATAGCATTCACACCAACCCACAACCAAGCCAAATGCATCCCCATTGCTCACCTGATCCCCAACAACCCACAAAACACCCCCCATTCACAAAAAAAAAACCCTAACCAGCAACCACATGTTTATTATTTTAGTTTGTTCAACTGGGGTGATCACACAAGGGTTCCAGGTATTTAATCAGCCAAATTTACGTGATTAACCAATTTCCACATTCAATAACATTTTCATCCATAAGAAAAATCTAGAAGGAGAGGGCAACATTTAATTGCATAAGAAAAGGCCCCCAGCGACCATGATTTTCAATAGGCAGAAGCTCATTCAATTCACAACATAATATCACAGGATATAAATTATGTAACTTTATTCACAAACTTCCCATACCCATTATATAAGCCAGTTATTATCTTTATTAAACCGATTCAAATGTGTTTCACGTAAACAATAGGACACCCACCCTGCATGATGCACAAATTTAGAGAGATGAAGGTAAGATCCCTACCTCAACAGGTTCTGATGTCCTTCTACGAACATGACCACCATGATCACAAGGCTTCTCCCAGAACGACTGCACCCACCAAGGATGTTGCGGCACCACCGAATAAACAACACAAGAAACTCCCTCAACACGGATATCACATGCCGAGAGAAGTAGGATCAGAAAGGGAATACAAGAACAGAGGTTTAACATACCTTTTTAGAGTTGTTCGTCAAAGACCGTCATTCTTGTCAATTATCAGGAGTATCCTCAGTTGGAAACTACAGAGGGGAGTTCAAAGAAGAGGGAACAGAACAGGGTGTACGATGTTCTCCTCGCTGAAACAATCACGCAGTCACTGGCGGATCGATGATCGGAGTCCGGATGAAGAAGTTAGGAGGAAGGCTTCTAGGTCATCCGGGAGCGTCGTTGTGAGGAGAAGAAGTGAAGTCCGTAAATAATACATGAACCTCTCTTATATAGGCAATGAAAAGTTAAAATGGTACGCAACATCTATTAATGAATACACGACGTGACCGTACAACTGTTACGCTGTTTGACTGGTCAACACATGACACGTCACACGGTTTCCACGCGTTTAATGATAATAATAACTTCAATTAATAATAGGTGTTTAATTGACCCGAGACATGATTCATAAAAAGGTATTGAACATTGGTCTTAAAAAGACCGTCATAAAATCAGGGTTGCAACGTCACAGACGGTTCGCCATTCCAACACCGTATGGAGGAGATACGTTGGATACAAGATCCCATAATAATAACAATGTTACTATTATTGGGTGTTTCGTGGACCCGAGCCACAAACCATAATTTAATATCCAACTTTAGACTTGAAATTATCTTATTAATTATAAGATCACATCGCCACTGATGAGAAGCCAATCGGACGTCGCACGCGGGAGTTATGACGGGTTGAAGATTTAATAATAATATTAAATCTATTAATTCACGAGCGTTTCGGGTACCCGATCCAAAAACCCGAAAAAGACATCCAATATTGGACTCATAATTTTCGTCTTGTAGTCAATGTCACACTTCCACTGACGGTTTGTGAATCCGAGGTCGCACGAAGAAGTTGTGGACAAATAGGTGTTTTATCATCAAAATTAATAATAACAATATTTTATTATTATTATTATTATATTGCTTATTTATTTCGTATCTTTAAACCCATTCAACGCATGGAACACTTCACACACAAGCCGCAAATCACTCTCCCTTTTATATTTATTTATTTATTTTCATTATTATCATATAATACCTCCCTCTCTCCAATCTTCGATCTTTATTCCACAATTTCCTCACGCTCCAACCAAAGGTGGCGCCTCCCCTTCCTCATTCCATGCCCAACACGCCCCAACCTTCATTCCATTATGGTTTTTACTATTATTTTCTTTATTATTCCATCACTTTGTAATCTCTCTCCAATCTCACTTCAATGTCATTATTAATAAAATTAATATTAATAACACCCATCATTAATGTTCTAATTTAATCCCATTAAATTAGATTACCATAATTATTCTCATATTAAACTAAAACCATTCCATGCGACTCAAAACCATTTCATTTAATTGAATTAAATGACAAAACGATATTAATATAACTTACATATTCAACACCTTTTTAATAAATTTAATTTCATTAACCTCTCGCACATAGTTTTACGCCATCATTGTTATTTATAATAATAACAATTCATCAACTTATTTTATTAACTCATCACCATTATAATTTTTAATAATGATAATATTTATGCTCATCGCATTGACCATGTTAAACCACCTCGTTGGATATCTGAATCTGACCATGCCACGGCAATGTCGCATAACATCTGTCAATTTAATTATTTAATTCTACTTTTTTTTTATTTCACACTGATTAAATTAAAACCACAAATATTTAATTAAAACCATTCAATTTAATAAACCCAATATATTTTTACGCCACCATTATTATTATTATTTAACCTAATAATAATAACAAACTCCCCTTTAATTTTATTAATGCACCACCATGCTTCCACTGCGCATCTTCATTTATTTTTTTTGAAATAAATACAATGACTCATTTCATTAATTTCTCATTATTATTAATATTATGAATAATATTAATAACAAAACACCCATTATTATTATTCAAATTTAATTTCAACAATTACTCAATTAATAATAAACTGCATGTTTCATTTATCAACGTCTAATGGGTCACACACCTTCCCACTTCACATCGTTATTATTTAACATATTTTTTTTACGATATCATTAGTATTAAAAAATTATCATTATAACGCGTGTCGTGTTGACCACATCGATTTCAACAAAGGAATGGACCGGAGGGGTCCGGGCCATTAAATCAGATACCTCTCAAAACATTCTCATCCTCGAGAATTAAAAACCAACCTAGAAAAAAAGAATAGGTCCGAACAACCACCCCTCATGATACCTCTCAGGGCTCTTTTCATAACAGAAAACAACCGACAACCCTAATTATATGAGTTAGGAATTCCTTCTCCCATACCGAGATATTATCTTCTTTAGGCGGCACTAACTCTCCTGCATAGGTTTAATCGCATCCACATTAATGCGACTTGATTAGAAATTAGGTCTTTCGACTTCCATATATTAGGATTTTCCCAACTTACACCGCCCCCAACACCATACAAAACAACAATAAATTACCCGAACACATGGCTTGAGGAATTCCTTCTCCCATGTCGTGATATTATCTGCTTTAGATGGCACTGACTCACCTGCACAGGTTTAATCGCATCCACATTAATGTGTCTCAATTATGGAACAGGTCCTCCTCTCCCCACATGTTAGGAATCTTCACACACATTTAAAGGAAATAGGGAAACAACATAGCATTATAGACTCATGAAAAACAAGTTCCAGGCCCAAAGCATGGGTGATAATGAGTTTTAAAGGAGTGTGAAGCACCTGAATTTAAACAAAACATAAACAAGAGAATTTAAGTAAAACTAAAAACATCTCTCTGAATCTCTGGCCTGGCTAGGGTTTCCGCCTTTTTTGCATGTAACTGTTCGCATCCCACTCCTCTGCCTCTCTGTTGATGTCCAAGTGCCATAATTGTATGGTAAACAAAGAACACCTAAGCCCAAGTAGCAAGGAAATTTTCTCAAGGATTCATTTTATCATTTTGATTTCAATTTCTTTCCCAGAACACCCAAATCAAGTAAAACACAATCATGATGATGCATGTACCTTCCCTAGGGTCTCTACCCTACAATCAATGTAGTCTCACTTGGTCGTTCGGTAGGCTCAGAGTCCTTGCATCAGATCACAGGGGGGCCCTAAAATCCTGTGTCCTAGCTGGTCTTCCCTGGCCTATGTCATGCACCAAGATTAACCAACATTGTTGCCCTATCATCCCATGAAACCCTCACGATTCCTAACTCCAGACTCCATCCTATCTCTCAACAATCAGCCTCTGATACCATTCTGTCGCGACCCCATTTCACCAAAGATGCCCCTCCTGAGCTGTCAATGGTGAAAGGGAGATAACGACCCCTGAGTCCCGCCTCCAGTAGGCCCTAGAGTGGAAAATAGCACCAAGGGTATGAGTTTTCACAAATATGGGAGGCGTTACCCTTTTATTATTTAATATCGGGAAATAAGATGAGTCAAACAACAAAAGAAAAAGTAACAAGTAAATGAAAATAAACCCAAAAACAAACCCATATGCATGTTTTATACAATACTAAACAAAGGTACAAGTACAAGAAATGATCCAAAGTACAATAAAAAAAAAACTGTAACCAGCAAAACTCCAACGCCCGACTAGCAAGGCCCCGCATGGTCCCTGAAGTCCTCCTGAAAACCTGAAAATAAACTTAGGGTGAGCATACAAGTATACTCTATAGGAAAACCTAAAGCTCTCGTGCACAAGTGGGGAGACATCCTAATGCCCTATTAGAAAACAGAAGAACCAAAACCTAGCAAGGAATCTATCCACCCAGCCTCACCAGTCACACTCACCAAGTAACACAAGTCAATAGAGTATATTAGTAATGTTATCAAAGTATTGGTACCCCACACCACCTTCTCACTGGTTATTGAAGACATCCTATGCATCGGACCAATCCCGTCATTCTCACCGCAATCCCACTGCCTCATCCCGCCCACACACACCCGGGCCACATCCTCACGCAGTCCCACTTCCAAACCCCACCCGAAAACACATGGGACACAACTGTAACACGTAACCACACTTGTAAACATCAAGGACAGAACAACCACCACCACGCCTGAAGACACCTGGGATAAAAGATCTACCACCACACCCGAAGACACCTGGGCCTCATCCAGAAGACACTTGGGGAACCACCTGCCCGCACACACCTGGGCCAACCACCACACTACCCTGCCCAAATATTCTTGGGATAATAATGGACCTCAGGCCATCATAGCCTGCCTGAAGATACTTGGGCTACCCGGGAAATGGAGAAAAAAGGAGCTAATAACTAGCCACTAATAGAAGTGTTGGGAAAAACACACTCCCCCACAAAATGGGGGTGTTCGTCACTAAGTGATCAACATGGGTGGGGTGCGTAAAGAAACATAGAACATACATATTTATATAAGTATAACAACCACTCAGCCCATCCTAAGGCTTCTACACAAAGATCTGAGCACGTTCCTTGGCACTGCTACTTCAAGAGTATGCACACAACAAACAATCCCAAAACCCCATTTAATTTTTTCATGTTTCAATAGCTTTAGTTATCAATTTCTTAACTACCGGGAAACTATCAACAACCAAATTGGATCAAGCGTTCATAAAACATATCCATGCCATCCATAAATCAAGTTAGGAAAACACAAGCAACACAAACAAGTCCATTCTTATTAACCAACCAACCCCATTGATTATTATTCCCATTCCGTTACCAATCCCCACCATCCATTAACTCTTCCACATTTTATTTATTATTCACAACCCATAGTTTGTTCACATTTAAACCCATCCCTGCAGCCCCACTTCCAACCACCATAACCACAATCACACCGAAACCTGTACATCATTATCCCTTTAATACCATTTATCGCCGCCCCGCTACCCATCACTAACATAGCATTCACACCAAGCCACAACCAAGCCAACCATAGCCCCGCTGCTCACCCAATCCACAACAACCCAAAAAAACACCCCCTTTCAGATAAACAAACCCTAACCAGCACCCACATGTTTATTATTTCAGTTTGTTCAACCGGGGTGATCACACAAGGGTTCCAGGTATTTAATCAGCCAACTTTACGTGATTAACCAATTTCCACATTCAATAACATTTTCATCCATAAGAAAAATCCAGAAGGAGAGGGTAACATTTAATTGCATAAGCGAAGGCCCCCAATGACCATGATTTTCAGTAGGTAGAAGCTCATTCAATTCACAACATAATATCATAGGATATAAATAATGTAACTTTATTCACAAACTTCCCATCCCTGTTAAATAAGCCAGTAATTATCTTTATTAAACCGGTTCAAATGTATTTCATGAAAACAAGAGGACACCCACCCCGCATGATGCACGAATTTAGAGAGACGAAGGTAAGATCCCTACCTCAACAGGTTTTGATGTCCTTCTCTGAACAAGACCACCACTATCACAAGGCTTCTCCCAGAACGACGGCACCCACCAAGGATGTCGCAGCACCATCGAATCAACAACACAAGAAACTCCCTCAACACGGATATCACATGACGAGAGAAGTAGGATCGGAAAGAGAATACAATAACATAGTTTTAACATACCTTTTTAGAGTCGTTCATCAAAGACTGTTGTTCCCATCAATTATCAGCAGTCTCCTCGGTTGGAAACTGCGAAGGGGAGTTCAAAGAAGAGGGAACGGAATAGGGTGTATGATGTTCTCCTCGCTGACACGATCCCGCAGTCACTAACAGATCGACGATCGGAGTCCAGATGAAGTATTTAGGAGGAAGGCTTCTAGGTCATCCGGGAGTATCGTCGTGCGGAGAAGAAGAGATGTCAGTAAATAACATGTGAACCACTCTTATATAGGCAATGAAAAGGTAAAACGGTACACAACATGTATTAATGAATACATGATGTGACCGTACAACTGTTACGCTATTTGACTGGTCAACACACGACATGTCATGTGGTTTCCATGCGTTTAATGATAATAATAACTTCAATTAATAATAGGTGTTTAATTTACCCGAGACATTATTCATAAAAAGGTATTCAACATTGGTCTTAAGAAGACCTTCATAAATTTAGGGTTGCAACGTCACAGACGGTTCGCCATTCCAACACCGTTTGGAGGAGATACGTTGGATACAAGATCCCATAATAATAACAATGTTATTATTATTGGGTGTTTCGTGGACCCGAGCCATGAACCATAATTTAATATCCAACTTTAGACTTGAAATGATCTTATTAATTATAGGATCACATCACCACTGACGAGAAGCCAATCGGACGTCGCACGCGGGAGTTATGATGGGTCGAAGATTTAATAATAATATTAAATCTATTAATTCATGAGCATTTCAGGTACCTGATCCAAAAACACAAAAAAGACATCCAATATTGGACTCATAATTTCCGTCTCATAGTCAGGGTCACATAACTGATGATGGTTCATGAATCCGAGGTCGCATGAAGAAGTTGTGGACAAATAGGTGTTTTGTCATCAAAATTAATAATAACAATATTTTATTATTATTATATTGTTTATTTATTTCATATCTTTAAACCCATTCCATGCATGGAACACTTCACACACAAGCCGAAAATCACTATCCCTTTTATATTTATTTATTTATTTTCATTATTATCATATAATACCTCCCATTCTCCAATCTTCAATCTTTATTCCACAATTTCCTCATGCTCCAACCAAAGGTGGCGCCTCCCCTTCCTCATTCCATGCCCAACACGCCCCAACCTTCATTCTGTTATGGTTTTTAGTATTATTTTCTTTATTATTCCATCACTTTGTAATCTCTCTCAAATCTCACTTCAATGTCATTATTAATAAAATTAATATTAATAACACCCATCATTAATTTTCTAATTTAATCCCATTAAATTAGATTACCATAATTATTCTCATACAATACTAAAAACATTCCATGCGACTCAAAACCATTTCGTTTAATTGAATTAAATGACAAAACAAAATTAATATAACTTACATATTCAACCCCCTTTAATACATTTAATTTCATTAACCTCTCGCACATAGTTTTACACCATCATTATTATTTATAATAATAATAATTCATCAACTTATTTTATTAACTCATCACCATTATAATTTTTAATAATGATAATATTTATGCTCATCGCATTGACCACGTTAAACCACCTCGTTGGATATCTGAATCTGACCATGCCACGTCAATGTCACATAACATCCGTCAATTTAATTATTTAATTATATTTATTTTTATTTCACACTGATTAAATTGAAACCACTTTTATTAAATTAGAACCATTCAATTTAATAAACCCAACATATTTTTACACCACCATTATTATTATTATTTAACATAATAATAATAACAAACTCACCTTCAATTTTATTAATGCACCACTATTCTTCCACTGAAAATCTTCATTTATATGTTTGAAATAAATACCATGACTGATTTCATTAATTTCTCATTATTTTTAATATTATGAATAATATTAATAACAAAACACCCATTATTATTATTCAAATTTAATTTAAACAATTACTCAATTAATAATAAACTGCATGTTTCATTTATCAATGTCTAATGGGTCACACACCTTCCCACTTCACATTATTATTATTTAACAGTTTTTTACGTTATCATCAGTATTAAAAAATTATCATTATAACGTGCATCGTGTTGACCACATAGATTTCAACAAAGGAATGGACCGGATGGGTTCAGGCCATTACAACTCTTTCTTTTCGAACTCAGTATGTTTATTTTTCTCAAGTTTCAAAATACCTTTCTCAGCTCCCTTCCTTTGATAGGATTGGCTCCCCCTCAACATTTTCCTTTAATAACTTATATAATAGTTGTAATTTATTTGGTTTAACGAACACATATTATCCCTATGCCCAACCCCCCCCCCCCCCCACAATTCCATTAATACCCCTAAAAGAAATACCTTCCTCTATAAATTCTATATTTTCTAGAATTGTTGACATGTTTCTCAAAAAAATTCTTAACATTCACATCAGATCTTTATTGACCACCAAAATTTATTATATTACATGAATTCTTCTTCTTCAACTCAGATTTCATTTTATCCTCATTAAAACTAGAATTAGTAGAATCTTTTTTGGACATGGAATTTTTAGAAACTTCTGATTCTCCACTTTGTTTTTTTCACATACATAATTTTCCCATATTTCTCCTTCTAAAAAACAATTTTAACTTTATTTTCAACTTTGAAGGTATTTTTTTATTCCTTTTAGGGTTACTATTTCTAAAACATTCCCCTACTTCAGAAATAGATTTCTTGAAACTTGTATCCCTCTTTCCAGCTTTAGTGAGTTTTTGTTGGAAAAGATCCAATTATTTTTCTTTTTTATTCAATTTTACTTCCATATGTTCATTAAGATTATTTTCATTCTCAATATATTTCATCAAATAATTAATATCTTTTAACATCTTAACTTTCTCATTAGGAAAACATTCTTAATTGTTTTTTGAAGGGTCTTCATTTTTCAATTTCCCTATTTCCGTCTCAATCCTCCCAATCATTCTTAGGCAGGAGTTAAATTAGTCTTTCAGATGAAATTATAATTGAGTTTATTTTTCTTTAAAACTACTACTTCTGAATTTTTTAATTTTCAATATTTTATTGAAAGTATTCTCTATATCCTTCTAAGTATAATTTTTTGTATTCAACTTCACTATTAGAAAATATATTTTTATTATCTATTGTTATAAAGGTGTTTTCTTCAGTACTATTTATAAACTATTCACTGTCATCATCCTTAAAAAAAACTTCTTCTTTTGGATTTGGAGAACATCTTATATTTCCAGTTGAAATAATATTTTTCCTTATTACCCTTTTTCATCCAAGATCTTCTTGGTATTCTTTCTTCATCATCACTTTCTTCTTCATTACATTCTTATTTATCACCTCATTGAGGATAATTGGAAACAAAGTTACCGATGGATCTATATCCAAAACATTTTAAGGAAAGTTTCCATTTATACTTTCATATACCTCTTTTATCATTTTTGGAATACAAGGATAAAATTTTATCATGATTTTTACATACCTCATTTTTGGAATCAGAGTCACCAGTTTCATCTTCATCAAGAATTTTCTTACTATTTTATTTCTTGGCATCCTTGAATGAAATTTCTCAATATTAATTTGTTTTTTACCTTCATAAATTTCTCCCATTCATCTCATAGTTAATGAGGGTGCTTTGAAAATTATCCATAGATAATGTTTCTAGATCTCTATATTCCAATTAAGAAACTTTGACATCAAACCTGTTAGGAAAAATTCTCAAAATCTTTTAAACAATGATAGAATCTTCAAAATTCCATAAGAAATCTAATAATTCTAATAATATCATTTTCCATAGTAAATAAGTCACCAATTGATTCATACTCACCCATCTTGAGATCTCCATACTTCAATATCCATATTTGTAACTTTTTCATATTTACATTTGTGTTTCCTTCATAAATGTTGTTCAGATTATCCCAGATACCTTTTTTAGTGGTAAAACCTTTAACTATCATAATAAAACTTTAAAAAAGTGAGGTGAGTAAATCATTATTAGAATCATTATTAGGTCACCCATAATTCTTAAGGTTTTATTTATCAACATTTATAAGACTATCATTCTCAGCATGAGGTAGAAACCATCTGTGGAACTTTTGAAACATCATACCTAAGGGACATAAGATATGGAAACATTCTACCTTTCTAGATATGATAATTATTTTCATTTAACATCAGAATCCTCTTAATGTTCTCACAACTCAGATTATCTATTATAATTGGTTCTTTAAGAACTTCAAAAAAGAGTAAATTAATGGAACTTTCACTCTAATACCACTTGTATGTGACCATACAAGATCTAAGTATCACTGAGAGAGGGAGTGGTTGAATCGATGATATATTTTTCTTTTATGTTTACTTATTTATGAAACAAAATTTTCCTTATGTTAAATAGTTATCACTTTCACTAAGAAAAAAAACAATCGCACATCCATAAGAACACAATAATTTATAAGGTCCACTACTTAGCAAGTGTAGCTACATCCTTGGTATAGTATGTAAATAATCTGATACAACATAATCCAATATAAAACAATATTTTTGTGTGGATACAAAGATTAGGATGTTCCCATACACTCATTTAGCACTATGTTCAATACAATAGTGTGTGTGATCCTTCTAGAACAAAAGATGTAATACAATTTGTGTATTTTTTTACGAAACTTTCACCAGGTGCTTCCCAATATTTTATTTTTCTTCCTTGTGAACATTCACAAATACGATCTTCAAAAAAATTGTTCACTTTCTTACCGAGAAGTAGGAAAGAAATTCTTCTAGACTTTATAATGATACTCACTTTGATACTTTGTCTGATTCCCAAGTCTGATTCCCTTGTTTGATTTCTCAGTATAGAAATATAATTATTCCAGAATAACACTGAAACAATTCTAAACTTATTATTCCTTAGTCTATAAATCCCAATATGATTTCATGGTATAATGATTCATCCTGATACTATAATAAATTGAATACGATCTTCTTCTTCTTCTTCTTCTTTCCAGCAAACTTCCTTTGGTATACTCAATTTAGAAACTCCTATCTAAAAACAACTAGTGCTCCACCATCTCTCTTCTTCACCTATGATCATTACTTTTGTTAGGAAAGTAAAAATTACTTCCACTATTTATAGTCAAGACAAAATGGTTTATGTAGGATTCTAAAAATCATTTTTTCTTAACCAAATTTCTCAAAACTTTAATCTTCCTTGAATTTTGGATACATTTTTGACTTCTTCAATGATTCTCAACTATTATATATGCTTCTAAAATAATCTCAAAACTTCTTCTCCCTTAAAACGTTCTTAACACTTTTCACTCTGATTCAGATTCTTCATTCATATTTTCTCATTACGATCAAGCCATGCGGTCACTTTTATTTTCTTAAAACATTTGCAGATAAATCAGAACTGACTTGGAAATTCATCAACACTAGCTTTAAACTTCTATATCTACTATCTAGAACCCCTTTTATAATACTTAAAAATTTCACTACAAAAAAATTCTTTCAAGATATCTCTTCATAACACTTTATCTAGGTATTTGAAATAATTATTCTTTCCATCTATTTCTCAGAATGATGATCATACATATAATGATGTTGTTGATGCCAGCCTATATTTGATGGATTGTTCTCGAATTCACTATGATGATCAGTGTAATATCCAGACTGATGATTCCTGAACTAACTAAAATCATATCATATTTCTTCCTTCTATTGACCCACTTGTCAAGGAAAACAAAGTTCTCACTTAAAAAATCAATAATTCATCTGGATGAAAATGGTTGACTATACTGTTGATAGATCTCTAATTTTCCTTTTTCATTGGTCCCAAAAAACTAATTTGTTTTATTTTTATTTTCCCCAAAAATTCCATAAGAGAAACAATATCCTTCAAGGTACTTTTATGATTCTGATGATTGATGCCACATCGCATCAGATGGACCAGTTCTAGTAGCTTTAGCTTTAGTAACTTATTTCTTTCTCTGATTACGATACCAAATAAATTATAGCACTCAACTTTTTTATTTGAATATTTTTTTCTTTTGGAATATTATTCTTAGTAAATTTTTTTATCTTCATATTCTCATATTCTGATCAACCTTCTTGGACATTAAAAAATCTTCATCCAATGATCTCATGTTTTTGGACTTGAAACCAGAAAGCTATTGCTTCATCAACATCATTCTTCCATAAACTTCATCTTATATCATGACTTCTTTATGAATTTGAATACGTTTAGGATTGTAATATAATTATATGACTTTTAATGTAATGTATTGTAACTTTTCATCCTCCCAAAAACATCTCTCTTTCCAACCGAACCTCAATACGATTGGCCACACCAGATCTCCCCCTTTCCTTTAAAAATCTTTCATCACAAGTTTTTAGATAACTTTTGATTTATAGGAACTCCTAGATCAGAAAGACAACATCATATTTTCATCAGATCTAGGTAAACTCTAAGGCACTTTCTCATTATGATAAACACTTTATTTTCCTAGAATCAAGGTGATTCTAATGAGTCCTTTATTCCAGAAAACTTCTTCACAAATCACTATGCTTTCTTATTTATTTTGAATCTGACCACGTGATTATGATTGTGAGTCTAATATTCATGATGATGATTCTAGATTCAATTGAAAACTTTACACACACATCCTTCTTCAATCTAGATTTCCATTACCTTCTCAAAATTCATACTTTCTTCAACATGATCAACATATTGATCTATTGAAAACATATAAAACCAAAATAAAACTTGGTCCTAAAACACTAGATCCAAGAGGATATTCACTTTAAATTTATAATTAATTTACATGGATAGGAAAAAATAATACACTAGTCTTGAGATCTTTTTTCAGTGAATATGTTGATCATTTAAAACCCTTTAATCATGTCATAATTGTGCTTAAAGGATCTAAGTGTAGATTCCCTTTAGTTCTGACCCACACATTCTCCTTTAATATATAAACAACACTAATTTATTTTCATGTGCTAACATGATAGATCAATCATCTTATGGTATTCTACATGATAGCTATGATGATTCCTTTCCGATTTAAGAATTAGCCTTGTACTCTCATTCATGAGAATATGGGAGGAGGATAATCTCTCTAGCTTGAGAGAAGAAACACTAGATCATTCTTCTGTATTAAGAGAGAGATCTAGATTTAGTTGGGTATAATGATTCTCTAGTTCAATCCACTTTGTCATAATAGACGTAGTAGTATATTTATAGATTTATGGGTTAAAGTTAAATATTATTTAATTTCACCTAGTCACTTAATAATATATTAAACCATTAAATGATTCATTCTATAAAATATTATTATTGTTAGTTTTTCATGGCATCCATTAACTATAACAATGATAAATATTATTTTAAAATCTTGAAAATTAATATTTATCACTAAACCTCTTATTGGTCCACTCTTCATCCTCTAAATTTACGAAATACCCAAATAAATATTTAATTAAGTATTCATTCATTCAATATATAAATAAATATATATTATATATCCATGTTATTAAAGAATTACCTTTTGAATAAATATTTATTTAATTTTGGAGATTGATAAATTCTAAATAAAATTATTCATTGAAATTAAGTATAATATTTATTCCAATAATTAAATTCAAATTTTAATTGAGATCTATGAAAATACATAGTGTGTGGAACTCTATGATTCTTCCTCGTTGCCATTAGGCGGTCTTGCCTAAATTCTAATATTGTTGTATAGAAATGGTTTAAATAACCCAACAGGAAGAAGTTAAGGTCATAATGTTGACAACCACACATGAGTGTGGATATTTAATACAATCTCTTTGTATTTATATGTCATCAAGTAGGTTTCATACTTTTTTCATCAACCTTAATGCTTGATATATTTTTCTGTGATTTTCCATAATAATCATGTCTACATCAACATATCAATGGAATTTATTTTAACAATTTCATTCCAATCAAATGGATGAGATATTAACTTCCATGGATGGAAGGTCCAAATACTTCATTGACTTATTCATTAATAACATACTAATTATGACGTACCAAACATATACTTCTTAGAATGAACATAGTTTTCCATAGGTTCTATCAATTAATCTAAGTATATGATACATGATATGTATTAATAATAATCTTAAAGTCTAAGGACCATTACACACACTCATAGATAAGAACATTGGATGAAATGAAAACATGTGGAATTCCTATTAGTTGTATGGTCCCCATAATCTCCCACATTTGAGATTACATATTGAGAACTTAAAGAGATGATGTCTCATACTCTTATGATAAATCTCACCTAATAGATGAAAAACTATGCTCCCCTTCATAATTAATTATGTTGACCATAGGAAAAATATATAAGAGATACTGTCATATAATCCCAAGGTTCTCATCATATTGGAGAACTCTTATAAACTATTTTGATGGTATAGATTACCTTAGACATTATCACATTAAATTCATGTAGAATAATGATCAATTTTTGATAAGTTATATTTAATATTTAATTATTTTAATATATTCATTTATATAAAGTAAAACCAATTGTTTCTAGGAAACCAACTCCAAAAAACTCCCACTTAGTGTAGATCCAAATGTTAATGACTTTTAGTCCACTAACTCTCTCATGAAGATCATGTTTCTACAGATATGGGGGTTCTGTTAAGGGATCCTTTATATTGTGTTTTGTGGAATTATTCTCATTTTAACCTTACCTCTATGTGAAAAATCCCTCAATAGATGATACTTTAAAATTATGTGCTCTATTCATTTATATGACCTTTGTTCTTTGGAGAGATCCACTATTGCAATATTGTCAAAGTAAACCATGATAGGTCCTAAACTAATAAGCACAATCTCTAGCTCTAGGATGATATTTTGTATCTATACAACTTATTTAACAACATCATATGCCACGATATACTTCAAATCCACTGTAGAATCAGAACCCACTACTTTATTTGATCTCTTCCAGCTCACAGATCCTCCATTGATGGTGAATATGTATCCTTGCTATAACTTTAGATCATCTTTTTCTATTTGGAAACTAGTTTCTACATATCACTTAATTACTAGCTCCTTAAATCCTCTATATACCATTAATATATCCTTATTTCACCTAAAATAAATAAGTATGGTTTTGAATGTCATCTAATAGTGTTTTCATGGATCTTCCGGATATCTACCTACTAAACTTAAGGTATAAGAAAAAAATTTCCTAGTATATATCAGGGAATGCATGACTAACCCAATTTCAAAGGCATATAGAAACCTTTCTATTCTTAATCTCTCCTTATGTATCTAAATACACATTTTATTTGAAAGATGAATACCAAGTGAAATAGGAAACAATCCCCTCTTAGATTATTCTATACTGAATCACCTCATTATCATCTCAATATTTATACCCAGACTTAAACTGAGTAGTCACTTGGATTGATCATGATGGATCTTGAACCCAAGAACATATGTTGTTTTTCCTAAGTATTTTATATAGAAAAATGTTTTTAACCATTTCTTAATAGTCTTTATGAAAGGTATTGCATTTCTAATAAGTAAAATATCATCGAAAATATACTATTTGGAAAACAAACACACTTCCACTAAACCTTTTATTAATACAAGGCTCACATATATTTCTTACATAACTAAATTTCATTATGGATTACTAAAAATGAATGTCTCATGTCTTGGATGATTTATTTAATTCATATATGGATCTCTTCAACTTTCATACTTTATTATCATTTTATGTAGTCAAAACCCCTTTTGGTTGTGTTATATATTCATCTTTCTAAAGGTTCCTGTTAAGTAAGGCTGTTTTGACATTTATCTACCAAATATCATAGTCATGGTATGATACTATGGAAAGTATAATTTTTATGGATTTATTATTGGTTACTAGTGAAAAATTATCATCATAGTATATGCCTTATCATTGTCTGTACCGTATGGAAACAAGTCATGCTTTATAAAAGTTGACTTGACCATCCATGTCCAGTTTCTTATTAAATACCCATTTGGAACCAATAGTATTTACATAAACTGGAGGATCCACCAAAATTCATTATTGGTTTTGGTACATGTAATATATTTCATAATTCATTTCTTCTTTCCATTTGGATGCATCTGTGCCACTTTCTGTATCCTTGCAGTCTAGAGGGGCATTATTATTCACTAATAACAAGTCACCATACTCGGTGACAAGAAAAATATATATTTTAGGTTATCTAACTTATTTTATAATCCTTCGCAGTTTTTTTTTATCTAGAAATTTTATCCTATGGGGATTTGGGGAACTTTTTCCCATAACAACAATTATGTATTCTAATTATGGAATTCATTGAATACTATATCACTTCCACTATATCTTTTATATATAGTATCCCTCTCAAGAAACATGACATGTATTTTCACTATTACCCTTTCATTTGAGGGGTTTTATATGTAATATCCCCTTGTTTCCTTAGGATTTCCTTTAAAAATACACTTTATGCCTCTAGGTGTAATTTTGTCACCTGAAGAGTCCATAAAAAACTTATTTCATCCCCATACATATAGGTTGGATAACATGGGATTATTTCCACTCCATAATTGGTACGGTATATCATCTGTCACTTTAGTTTGTACTTGGTTTAGTATACACATTTTTTTCTATAATTAATATCCTAAAAATTATAGTTGAATATTTACATGAATTGTCATTTACCTCACCATGTACAACAAGGTATAGTTCCTCCTTTTACATACACTATTCCACTAGGGTTTATAAGGAGTAGTGAGTGGGGATAAAATATCAAACTCCTATAAATAGGTATTGAAATCTTGATTAAGATAATATCCACCCTGTTCTATGTAGAGTTTCTTAATATTCTTGCCAAGATGGTTCTCAACCTCATTCTTGAATTATTTGAATTTATCAAAGGATTATAACATGTACTTCATTAAGTATATATATTCCTACCTACTAAAACCATAAATAAAAGTTATGAAGTACGAGTACCATATTTTTATTAAATCCGGAATGGTCCACAAACATTTGTTTAAACCAACTCTTGAAGATATATGTCCATTTACCCTTTTCACTGAATAGAGCTTTGATTATTTTACCTTATAAATATGATTGATAATTACCAAGTAATTTTAATATGAATGACTCTAAATAACCATGTTGAAATAACTTAGTCAATCATTTCCCATTTACATGGCCTAAGAGGCGATTCTATATTTGGGTTTGATATGAGTCATGTGAATCATATTCATTATCTATTTCCAAAAATTTGTTCTCATAATATAATATATAGATACCATTATGAAAATATGCCTTACCTAACAAATGATTTATTTATAAAAGAAGAAATTTTCATTTTTGAAAATGAAAATAAATCCTTCAATATCTAATATACATAAAAAATATTTTTTTTGGTGATTTACCAAATATAGTAACAATTATGAAGTACTAATATTAGTATCATTACTGATGTGGGGTGGTAATTTCTAATGGATAGTGCAGCCAACTTATTTCCATTTATATACCACAAATCCACCTCACCCCACAAAAAAAAATTTAAATCTACTAGGATCTTGAATTTTTATACAATTTTTAGAACCACATGTGGTATCCAATACCCAATTCGTAGAAATTAAAATTTTACACTTGATAACAATCATACCTAAACCATCTCCTTCCTTTTTTCCCACTGTGTAGTTTTTCTTCCACTGGACCTTCTTGCGACATAAAAAACATACCACATCATTCTCCCTTACTTACCCCTTGATCTTTATCTTCTTGGAAAGTCAATGCATATAAATCTTATAATTGGGCTTAGTCTTGGTTCTATTTTCCTTGAATTTCCTCTTATTCACCATAAGGACAAACAAATTTTTGGGCTTCAGTTCCTTATCAGTATTATTAATTAAGGTGAGGAGATCTACTAGTGACTTCTCCATATTGTTCATGTTTAAACTCAAAATATTGTTAGAGAATCTCTATGGAAATGTGGTGAGAATGAGATAAGTGTATAATTCATCTAGTAGTTTAAACCCTAGAATTTTCATATTCTTAATTTAGATTATTATTTTGACTATGTGAGGTCAAAATATTGTTCCTTCTCTAAGATATCATATGAAGAGTATCTTGGAGATCTCAAATTTTTCTGTATTTCACTCTATAGATAAATATCACAAATATGACTATGTATTGAAGGTGAATCCATGGAATCATGATATTATTTTAATTCCCTATACATAGAAGATATCATTAAACAATGAACATATAGTGCATAATACAAGTGTTTATTATAGACAATTAACTCTTCCTCACTCTCCTATACAGTGGGCAGATCAGGAACTGGGGACTCTATCACATATAACTTATATTCTTGGTGTAATAGGATGTTCAAGTGCTTGTACCATTCCGAGAAGTTTTTTTAGTGAGAATATTATCTTTGTCCCGGATAGTTTTGAAGTATAGTCTTGTGTTTGTTGAATTTTTCACTTAATATATAAAAATTTAGATCATATTCTTAGAACTTTATCTGATTACCAAAAGTGACCAAAAATAAATTTAATTACAAGTCTCCCACTATTTTATCATGTCTCAAAAGCCCTCGCCATTAGACTCAGAATTTATAGTGTCATATACATTCTAATATCAAGTATCCATATATACCTTCTCATAAGACAATTAAGGGCTTGGTCGATTACTTGGAGGTATTTAGGTTTCAAAGTCTTTTCCAATAGTGGGCTTGTAGCTCCTTGATCCGTTAAGTGGTCTACCCAATCAAAAAAACCTCACTCGAGTTTCCTTAACACTTGATTCCAAGATAATTCAGCCCAAAAAAATTTATTATAAATCCCTAATAAAATTAAATTTCCCAGCAATGTTTAGACCAATACTTAGTTATATGGTTTCATTCCTCGTAAAGTAATGGAAGTCTTAGTCTGAGTTAATATTAAGTGGGTAGATTTTTTTTTTTTATGCATAAAATTTTATTGTTTTATCCTTCATATGTCCTATTAATATTAAGTAGATTTTACTTTAGGGATTAAACATGTTATGATAAAACATTTACACATAATACATTTATTTTAATTCCATATGTCCATATTATTCTATTTATTTATGTGAGTGTGGTCTTTCATCAATGAAATAAATCATTCATAATACTAAAATAAAATAAATAAATAATTGAAATGGTCATGATATTTATATAATAGTTGATTTATTGAGAGGAAAATAAATTATCCTCTGAATAAATGGGAAAATCCTTGTTTTTGTCTAAGTATGAGTTATAGCATCCCATGTGTCCTCCTTTCTATTTTCCAAGTTGGTTTTTCCTTAGTTCTATCATAAGCTGCCTCCACCTCGACTCTACTTTGAGACAACTCTATGAGCCTTTGGATAATTCTATTATTACATAGGTTTTATTACTCACATACTAGTGAGGGGAACAAAGGATTAGTTAATGGGAATTATATAAAACAACCTTGGACACACAGTTTTAATATAATAATGGAGGAAGGGATAACACATAGGCTATCATATTTAATTTAATAATAAATAATTACAATACCATGAAATTAAAATCAATAAAACCAACACAGACATAGGTCTTGTCAAAAATTATGATTATTCGTACACTTGAAAAAACAATAAATTTAAAACAAATATCTAGCATTCATTTTAATTCATTTTTAATTAAATGATTCATGTTATCTTATTTCCTCCAATAATTCTATAGATTCTTATCTCCAAATATTTTAAATAAAATAAATATTATTATTTTATTTTAAGTTTAAAATAAATAGTACACAACTTTGTACGTAGAATCAACTCTATGAGTACCTATCTAAACTACTAAGTATGGTTCTTTTCATATATAATAAACTAATGTAAAATATTGTGTACACAACTTATGTCATAATTTCATGGAATGTACTATAAAATTAATGAAACATTAAACACGTGAAAATTATGGTGTATTTATAATTTAATACATATAGAGTATTAACTATGCAATGATCTTACCTGGCTTGTAATTTTCAATATTATACAGAATTAATTAATCATTTAATATTGTAACACCCCAAGCTTCTACGGTACGCTTCTCTTTGAATAATGTGATAGCATGTGTTGTACGCAACATCGAGTTCTAACACACCACAACCAATCAAACTAGCCGTTATGAATATTAATACCTAACTTTTGAAATTATATATATTTTATATTTTAAAATAGACTTCATTTTTGGATTCAGAATATCAAAATTATCCTAAGTTGAATTTTTGGTATTTTTCTGAGAACTTCCAATTTTTATGAATTGTGAAAAATACTTAAAAACAACTTTTTTAATAAAAATAATTTATAGTGATAAATTATATTATTTAGTGGTTTTAAAGTATAATTAGAATATATTTTTACCATTTTATCCAATGGTGTTCATTATAATTAACTTCACTTTGAAATTGGACATAAACAGTTGTCAATCTTTTGATATATATTGTTTCTTAAAAACACGCTATTTGTTGTAACAGTGGGAATTAATTATAAAATTAATTAATGAAACTTATATGTTTGTAATTTTTTAAAATAGACATCATTTTTTAATTCGGAATATCAATTATAGCTTAGGGTGAAGTTTTGGCATTATTCAGAAAAACTTCAATTTTTGAAGAATAGTGAAACCACTAAGTGGTAGTTAAAATACTGAATTTTTCATAAAAATTAATTTTATCACTTCTATGAATGGAATTTAGAAAATCCTAGAGACACGGTTAATATAAAGTAGTAAAATGTGGTTCAATGAGATGAAAATAATTTTTGTTGAATAGTAACTTTTTACTTTTATTTAGCACGGTTAAAAGTAAATAGGGTAATTAAGGGTAAAAATGGTATTAATATTACCCTAACACATGTCCTAATTCTATTGGAAAAGTGTATATTGACCAAAAACAACCTTAGGAATAAAATATTATCATTTAGGTCCACTTGGATTAGATTAGGACATTTATTATTATTTAATTCAAAGAAGAGTTAAAAGAGTTAAAATCAAAGTTTATTTACTAAAACATTTTTAATATAGGGTTATACATAATATAAATTCGATTTTAAATATTCATTAGAAATATAAAGAGATTTCCTACATAATTATATTTTATTTATAATTTTTATACATTATATAATTTAATTTATTTATGACGCAATGATGATGCAGTATTTACAATAATAGTGAAAAATTAAAATAATTGATATTATAAATACTCAAATAAATATAATTTGAGACTTTTAATGAATTACACTAATTTTATAGGATAATATGACATGTTTTTATTGACTTAAGTAACTTTGTTCTAAGTAATAATTCTTTTATGATTTTAAAAAAAATCAATTATTGAATAGTGTCAAAATTGACATAAAAGAGTTTTTAAAACAAATATTATATTATTAATTGATATTAAATTCCTAAAAATCTAATCTTAGTCCAAGAGACTTATATCATGATATTTTGATCATTAATGGACCACTTGGGGGTCTCTTGTATGTATATAGTAAGTTTATTAACCATATAATATAAAAATACAAAGACACATTGTAAAAGTGAAACTAATTAACTAAGAGTTAATACTTAAAGATAAGGTTAATATAGTAACCAAAACCTGTCTAAATTATATTTTTTGAGTGTTTTTAGACCCATACCCACCTTAACCTTTAAATAATCCACTTTGGAGCCATTAGAAACCGAATATGAATTTATTATAAAATAATATTTCTAGCTTCTCCAAAGGTGCCCATCACCCCTCTTATAAAAGGGCACTCCTCCTTCTCATTAATTCACACCTTCAAAGCCTTTTTTTTTCGTCCAAACTCTGCCCAAATACTCTCTCAACTTCACTCAATTCATCCTAGAGGCCTTCCTTTAGTCAGAAATCCAACTTAAGGAGCCCTTTTGATCAAATCAAAAGGAAGAACCCGAAGAAGAGGTAATGTTTTCACCACCCTTTTTCAAATTCATTTCTTCTTAAAATTCTTTTTTTTTCTTTGTTATTACCATTCTAAAATAATGAATCCAGTATCTCCTATATACTGTAATATTATTATAAATATGTTACAACCATATTCATTATTCTATCCATCCTTTTAATGACATGTCACCATACGTGTGTACGTACGGCTTACCGTCTCCACGTCGTGGTGTAATTCTTATTCAATATATTATTATTTGGATGGATATAATAATGATTTTTAATTAATGCAAATAAAAAATATAACATTATAATGATTTTTTATATATGATATACCATCCAATTATATATTATTTTAATATCAAAAGAATGGTATTGTCACTCGTGCGTACGTACGGACTACCGTCTCCACGAACGCGATGAGATTCATTCTCCATCGTATCCATTCAAGTATAATTATCATTTGATGATTTAAAATTAATTTTTAAGGACTTGATATCATTTTGGATATGAATAATATACAACCTATCCATGACAAACATGGCTTACGTAACAAAACATATAAAAAATGAGTAAGTTAACACCCAAAACAACGATAATACTAAGATATTATTAACAAATCAATGTTAAAAGATCATATATGATATCATATTAATATATATGATTCTTGTATAATTTAATAACAATTATTTAACCATTATACAGGAGGTTAACCTACCCCCAACCAAGTAAAAGTACAAGGTAAGGGTTAGTTCACAATCTCTTCATTATCTGAGGTTGTTTATATGTAATAATCTACTGGGATCTCTTTATCATCCACATCCATGTTTCTTGAAAGTGTATTTCAAAACATTCTTACTATTTTACAGAATATGGGTTAAAGTCATTTATACCCTTGTTTGACTTTTTATAAGATATTTATAAAGGAATATCTCCGTCGTTTTCCAAACAAGGTCCTTTTTAACCTTTTTGACAGAATTAAGGTAAGAATGTCTTTTTTTAACTTATACGGTGGGTGCGGTTATTTTCCGCCGTTATAAAATCTTCGAAACTTCCCTTAAAAGCTTATAAGAAAATTTTCAAAGTAAATGTTTTATTTTATAATTATGTGACTTTTAAATGATTTAAAAAATGGATATTTCTCTCAAATAGTTTTGATTTCATCTATGTCAACATCCTTTGATGGATTTTAAGCTTATTTGAAGTTGATTTATTATGATACAAAACTTCCATATTGTATTGATAGTTTTGTGATATGTTTGACTATGGATGTGTTATTTTTATACCATTCATGGTTTATGAAGAAAGTATTGACATTTCGTATGCTAGTTTTAATATGAATTTTTATGTTATGTTTAAACCTGTTCATATGAGGAATGCATTGGACTTAATAAGTGACGGGTGGAGCCCGCTATAGCTCCTCGATGAATTGGTAGGTCTCATGAGAAAAACTAGTGTCTTAGCACAAGGCCATGACAAAATATTATTTGTAGTCTTGGCACGAGGCCTTGGCTTTGTGGTTATGATAGTCTGGCATTATGCATTCCATCATTATGAAAGTGGTTATTGATATTGCATGTGATTATTTGATTAGTATAATATCCATGTGATTAAGTAAATGGAATTATTTAATTTTATTTTTTCCATACTATGTTGAAGTTCAAGTTTAAAAGGCTTTTGTTTTATTTATACATTGCCTTAAATGTTTATTCTTATTTATGAAAGTTTCTGCTATATTGTTATCCTTACTGGGCATTTGAACTCACCCCTTTTCTATGTTTTATTTTTCCCAGGATGTGAAGAAGTAAATTATGAATGACCTGCAGGGATATTATGAGGGGATAAGAGTGTAGACTATAGAGACTATGTTGTTGTAGTTTTCATTTTTATGATGTAATGTAAAACTTTATGAATATATCTAGTGTTTCCAAGGCTACTAAACTAATCGGTCTTTTGAGATTTGATCTTTATTGTGATCATTCCAATGTTATGTAATAACGCACCGAATCTAGGTAACTGGGGTCAGGGCGTTACGGTTGGTATCAGAGGAAGTTTAGTACAAACCTTGGAATCTAGATTTAGATAAACTCTGATTAGAGCACGTAGACCTAAGACGAACTTTGAGGATTAGTATAGAAGAACTTCCTAGAATTTTGGTATTGTAGAGATTTTGTGAGTTTTCTGAGAAATACATCCCTCTCTGGATACGAGCAGGTAGAGGCGGCTCTAGCACAGATGTACCTAGGGGTAAAACCCGAAAACACCACTTTGAGCTAGACTCGAACGAGAACTGGTGCACGACAACAGGCCTTGCTACACTCTTGGTTACGACACTCCCTGAGGATATGCTTAGGATAACTCTCATTTTCATTACAAATCATTATGAAGGGTTTATGAATATATACTTCCTTAAAGAAAACATTTTTATGATTATGGATTATATACATAAATAGTTCAATTTATGTTAAGTGTTTTATAAGTATAGAATTATGTATTTTGATTCATAAACTGATCTAGTTTCTACCATTGTTTAGAAATAGTGCCTAGTGGAAGAAATGGAAACCGTATTAATGCACGCACTCCATGTAGGGATTTCCCTCCTACTCAATATAATTATAGTGGAGCTGGTGATGCAACTGGTGCCGATCAGATAATCACCATACTGGGACAACTCACTCAGGTTATGAATAATAACCTTACCCATATGGAGCACCCTGATCCTCAGCGTGGAGGATCAATGTTAGATCGATTCATGAGGCAACAAACACCAATGTTCAATGGGAGTACAAATCCCTTAGTATCTGAGCAATGGATAAATTCCCTAGAAAAAATATTTCAGGCTTTGGGAAGTATTGAAAGAGAAAAAGTTATCATGGCAGTTTACCGCCTCACTGGAGATACTGATCAATGGTGGTCATTGATTCAAAACATGAAGGAATATGATGAAGTATCAAATATGGAATGGTGGGAGTTCAAAGATCTATTTTTATAAAAATAATTTCCCGGTGACCATCGAGCAGGTATGGAAAGGCAATTTCTGAGTCTGAGACAAAAGGAGGATGAGAATGTCACAAAGTATGAGGCTAACTTTACAAGGTTATCAAGGTATGCTAGAGATTATATACGTAACCCAAGAAGTAAGATTGATCGTTTCTTTGATGGGTTAAAACCATTTCTCCATCGAGTATTAGTCTCACAATCCTTTTCATCGTACGAAGACATTGTCTCATGTGCTCTCAAGACCGAAAAGGATTCTCTAAGTCTTATGACTTTAAAGCAAAGCAAGAGAAGAAGAGATATGCTGATCAATCTGGGAATGGAAATAAGGGGAAGAAGGTAAATGTTGAATATCCATCCTATGGTAAATGTGGGAAGAAACACCTCGATACTTGCTTGAAGGGAATGGGTGTCTGTTACAAGTGTAGTGAAAAAGGCCACCAAGCTCGTGAATACAAAGGGAAGAAGGAAGCTACCAATGTTCAATGCTAAAATTGCAGGGAGATGGGACATTATGCAAATGAATGTCCTAAGCGTCAGGGGAACTTACCTCAGAAAAGGCCAAGGGATCAAGGCCAAGCTTATGATATCACTACTGCTGAGGTAAAAGCTCTGAAAGACGTGGTGGCAGGTAATTTAATGGTTTCCTCAAGTTTATCAAATGCATTATTTGATTCTGGATCATCGCATTGTTTCATATATTCCCAGTTTTCTAAGAAAATTAGATATTTCCAATTTGATTTAACAAGGGAGTTGTCAGTTAAAACTCCTAAGGGAAGTATCATTGCAACAATGTTTTGTGAATCAGTCCCCATTAGAGCACATAAATGTTCTTTATCTGCTGATCTCATCATCATACCTATGATTGAGTTTGATATAATCCTTGGTATGGATTGTATTTCAGACTATGATGCAATGATTTATTGTAAGAAGAAGGAGGTTATGATTTTTGATGATGATGACAAGGAAGACCTTATCTTTAGAGCATAATCGTCACCACCTAATTCTTATCTAGATCCACCCCCAGTAGCTCAACTAAATTCATTTATTGGGGATGAAGATAATGAAATTACTTTGGGTGAGGAAAGGAATGTTCAAATAGAGGATGAACCTATTGTGAAAGAATATGTAGATGTGTTTCCGGAAGATTTACCTGGACATCCTCCAGAACGAGAAGTTGAGTTTTCCATTGATTTAATTCTTGGATCAAGGCCTATATCGAAGACCCCCTATAGAATGGCCACTGTAGAATAAGTTGAACTAAAGAAACAACTAGAGGAATTGAGTAATAAGGGATTTATTCTCCCTAGTGTTTCTCCATGGGGATCCCCTGTTCTTTTTGTTAAAAATAAAGAAGGATCTATGAGGTTATGTATTGACTATAGGGAGATCAATGCTATAACAATAAAGAAAAAGTATCCCCTACCTCGCATTGATGATTTATTTGACCAACTGCATAGAGCTCAATACTTTTAAAATATTGACCTTCAATCTGGATACCATCAGTTGTGTGTGAAGAAGGAAGACATTCTGAAGACACCATTTCGAACCAGGTACGTGCATTACGAGTTTACAGTAATGCCTTTTGGATTGACTAATGCACCCTCTGTATTCATGGATCTGATGAATAGAGTTTTCAGGGAATATCTTAATGAATTTGTGGTGGTATTTATTGATGATTTCTTGGTATACTCCAAAAGCTATGAAGATCATGAAAATCACTTGTACATTATCTTGAAGACGCTTAGAAGACATGAATTATATGGGAAGTTTAGGAAGTGTGAATTCTGGCTTCAGGAGATTTCTTTTCTTGGATATATTGTCTCTAAAGATGGAATCTTTGTTGATCCTTCTAAGACCAAGGCAATCCAAGAATGGCCAGCACCTACGAGTATAACTAAGGTACGCAGTTTTATTGGTTTGTCAGGTTATTATCGACGTTTCTTCCAGAATTTTGCCCGATTGGCTAACCCATTAACGAAGCTCACACATGAAGAGGTTAAATTTGTTTGGAAAAAAGAGTTTGAAGAATATTTTGAAGAACTGAAGACAAGATTAGTCAATACTCATATATTGACTCTACCATCGGGGAATAATGGGTTCGTTATTTATAGTGATGCATCGAAGAAAGGACTTGGTTGTGTCCTTATGAAAAATGATTGGGTTATTGCCTATGCATCACGACAGTTGAAAATTCATGAGCAAAACTATCCTACTCATGATCTTGAGTTAGCATCTGTGATCTTTGC
This sequence comes from Viscum album, assembly GCA_963277665.1. NCBI lineage: Eukaryota > Viridiplantae > Streptophyta > Magnoliopsida > Santalales > Viscaceae > Viscum > Viscum album. The sequence continues at coordinate 849,204,775 of OY728119.1, read as the reverse complement.
TTTGAAGATATGAGGCACTACCTCTATGGTGAAAATGTGAGATTTATACTGATCACAGGAGTTTGAAGTATATTTTCTCACAAAAATAACTCAACATGAGGCAAAGGAGATGGCTTGAATTACTGAAGGATTAAGATTGTATGATACACTACCACCCGGGGAAAGCAAACAAGGTGGCAGATGCTTTGAGAAAAAAAGATCATGGAGTTTTGAACAATATGAGAATTGAAAGGGATCCAATTTTCATGGATCTAGTGAAGATGGACATGGGAATAACTAGGGAAGGTGAAACATCAATTCTTTTTCAAATGGTTTCTAAACCATCTTTACTAGAAAGGATTAAGAGTTCTCAGACCGATGATGATGAATTTCAAAATAATATTAAAGTTGTGAATGATGGGAGATTGAGAGACTTTGTTTATGAAGATGGAATTTTGAAATTCGAGAAGAGACTTTGTGTTCCCGATATACCTGATCTAAAAAGGGAATTGCTGGATGATGCTCATAGTTCCAATTTCTCAATACACCCTGGGAGCACCAAAACTTATAGAGATTTGTAGGAACATTTTTAGTGGGACAACATGAAGAGGGAGATTGCTGATTTTATGTCAAGATGTATGGTTTTTCAACAAGTGAAAGCTGGAAGGCAACAGCCTGGTGGAGTATTGCAACCTCTTCCCATACAAGAGTGGAAATGGGACAATATTATGATGGAATTTGTTATAGGGCTACCAAAGACTCCTAGAAAGAACGATGCATTATGGTTCATTGTTGATCGTCTTACCAAGTCAGCACATTTTCTTGCTATAAGGGAAGATTTACCACTTGAATGACTAGCAAGACTATATATTAATGAAGTTGTGAGACTTCATGGAGTACCCCTATCGATTGTTTCTGATCGTGATCCCCGTTTTACTTCAAGATTCTAGAAAAGTCTTCAGAAAGCCTTGGATATTGAACTTCATTTGAGCACTGCCTACCACCCTCAAACAGATGGATAATCAGAATGAACTATTCAAACCTTAGAAGATAGGTTGAGATCCTGATCACTTGACTTTCAGGGTATGTGGGATCAATATTTACCTCTGGTAGAATTTTCCTATAACAATAGCTTCCATTCAAGTATTCATATGGCACCATATGAAGCGTTATATGGAAAGAGATGTCGTACACCTACCTGTTGGGATGACATTGGTGAAAGAAAACTTGTAGGCCCAGAACTGGTGGAGGAAATGATGGAAAAGGTGAAGGTAATCCAAAATCACATCAAAGCAGCTCAAAGTAGGCAGAAGAGCTATGCTGATAATCTAAGGAAGGATTTGGAATTTCAAGTTGGTGATCATGTTTTCATGAAGGTATATCCATGGAAGGGAGTCATACGTTTTGGTAAGAAAGGTAAATTGAGTCCTAGGTACATCAGACCTTTCGAAATTCTAGAAATAATTGGGCCTATAGCTTACCGATTGGCAATGCCGCCAAGTCTCTCCAAAGTTCATGATGTGTTCCATGTATCTCTATTGAGGAAATACATGCCTGAACTAGCGTATGTAATCACCTACGAGGAATTAGAACTAGAACTCGATCTGTCTTATTGTGAAGAGCCTGTCAAGATTTTTGATACGAGAGAACAAGTGCTGAGAAATCGGACGACGCATCTGGTAATAGTTTTGTGGAGAAACCATAAGATGAAAGAGGCAACGTGGGAACCCGAGGAACTTATGATGAAGAACCACCCGAGTCTTTTCATGCGATAGTATTCTAGAAATTTCGAGGACGAAATTATTTGGAGGGGAGAATGTAACACCCCAAGCTTCTACGGTACGCTTCTCTTTGAATAATGTGATAGCATGTGTTGTATGCAACATCGAGTTATAACACACCACAACCAATCAAACTAGACGTTATGAATAGTAATACCTACTTTTTGAAATTATATATATATTATATTTCAAAATGGACTACATTTTTGGATTCAGAATATCGAAATTATCCTAAGTTGAATTTTTTGTATTTTTCTGAGAACTTCCAATTTTTATGAATAGTGAAAAATACTTAAAAACAACTTTTTTAATCAAAATAATTTATAGTGATAAATTATATTATTTAGTGGTTTTAAAGTATAATTATAATATATTTTTACCATTTTATCCAATGGTGTTCATTATAATTAATTTTACTTTGAAATTGGACATAAACAATTGTCAATCTTTTCATATATATTGTTTCTTAAAAACAAGCTATTTGTTGTAACAGCGGAAATTGATTATAAAATTAATTAATGCAACTTATATGTTTGGAATTTTGTAAAATAGACATCATTTTTTAATTCGGAAAATCAATTATAGCTTAGGGTGAAATTTTGGCATTATTCAGAAAAACTTCAATTGTTGATGAATAGTAAAACCACTAAGTGGTAGTTAAAAAACTGAATTTTTCATAAAACTTAATTTTACCGCTTCTGTGAATGGAATTTCGAAAATCCGAGAGACACGATTAATATCAAGTAGTAAAATATGGTTCAATGAGATGAAAATAATTTTTGGTGAATAGTAACTTTTTACTTTTATTTACCACTGTTAAAAGTAAATAGGGTAATTAAGGGTAAAAATGAAATTAATATTACCCTAACACATGTATTAATTCTATTGGACAAGTTTATATTGACCAAAAACAACCTTAGGAATAAAATATTGTCATTTAGATCCACTTGGATTAGATTAGGACATTAATTATTATTTAATTCAAGGAAGAGTTAAAAGAGTTAAAATCAAAGTTTATTTACTAAAACATTTTTAATATAGGGTTATACATAAGATAAATTCGATTGTAAATATTCATTAGAAATATAAAAATATTTCCTAAATAATGATATTTTATTTATAATTTTTAGACATTAAATAATTTAATTTATTTATGACACAATGATGATGTAGTAATTACCATAACAGTAAAAATTTAAATTAATTGATATTATAAATACCCAAATAAATATAATTTGAGACTCTTAATGAATTAAACTAATTTTCTAGGATAATATAACATGTCAGTATTTACATAAGTAACTTTGTTCGAAGTAATCATTCTGTTATGATTTTCAGAAAAATCAATTATTGAATAGTGTAAAAATTGACATAAAAGAGTTTTTAAAACAAATATTATATTATTAATTGATATTAAATTCTTAAAAATCTAAGGTTCAGACAAGAGACTTATATCATGATATTTGTATCATTAATGGACCACTTGGGAGTCGCTTGGATGTATATAGTAAGTTTATTAACCATATAATATAAAAATACAAAGAGACATTGTAAAAGTGAAACTAATTAACTAAGAGTTAATACTTAAAGATAAGGTTAATATAGTAACCCAAACCTGTCTAAATTCTATTGGTTGAGTGGTTTTAGACCCATACCTACCTTAACCTTTAAATAATCTACTTTTTATCCATTAGAAACCGAATATGAATTTATTATAAAATAATATTTCTAGCTTTTCCAAAGGTTCCCCTCACCCCTCTTATAAATGGGCACTCCTCCTTGTCATTAATTCACACCTGAAAAGCCTTTTTGTTCTGACAACCTCTACCCAAATACTCTCTCAACTTCCCTCACTTTATCCTAGAGGCCTTCCTTTAGTCAGAAAGCCAACTTAAGGAGACCTTTTGATCAAATCAAAAGGAATAACTCGAAGAAGAGGTAATGTTTTCACCACCCTTTTTCAAATTCATTTCTTCTTCAACTTCTTTTTTCTTTGTTATTCCCATTCTAAAATAATAAATATAGTATCTCCTATATACTTTAATATTATTATAAATATGGTACAACCATATTCTGTATTCTATCCATCCTTTTAATGACATGTCACCATACGTGCGTACGTACGGCTTACCGTCTCCACGTCGTGGTGTAATTGTTATTCAATATATTATTATTTGGATGGCTATAATAATGATGTGTAATTTATGTAAATAATAAATATAACATGATAATGATTCTTTATATATGATATACCATCCAATTATATATTATTTTAATATCAAAAGAAGTATATTGTCGCTCGTGCGTACGTACGGACTACCATCTCCACGAACGCGATTAGATTCATTCGCCATCGTATCCATTCAAGTATAATTATCATTTGATGATTTAAAAATAATGTTTAAGGACTTGATATCATTCTGGATATGAATAAGATAAAACCTATCCATGACAAAAATGTCTTACGTAATAAAACATATAAAAACGAGTAAGTTAATACCTGAAACAATGATAATACTAAGATATTATTAACAAATCAATGTTAAAAGATCATATATGATATCATATTAATATATGTTATTCTTGTATAATTTAATAACAATTATTTCACCATTATACAGGAGTTTAACCTACCCCCAACCAAGGAAAAGTACAAGGTGAGGGTTATTTCACAATCTCTTCATTATCCGAGGTTTTTTATATATAATAATCTACTAGGATCTCTTTATGATCCACATCCATGTTTCATGAAAGTGTATTTCAAAACATTCTTACTATTTTACAAAATATGGGTTAAAGTCATTTATACCCCTTTATGACTTTTTATAAGATATTTATAAAAGGAATATTTCCGTCGTTTTCCAAACAAGGTCCTTTTTAACCTTTTTGACAAAATTAAGGTAAGATTGTCTTTTTTTTAACTTATACGGCGGGTGTGGTTATTTTCCGCTGTTATAAAATCTTCGAAGCTTCCCTTACAAGCTTATAATAAAATTTTAAAAGTAAATGTTTTATTTTATAATTATGTGACTTTTAAATGATTTAAAAAAAGGGATATTTCTCTCAAATAGTTTTGATTTCATCTATGTCAACATCCTTTGATGGATTTTAAGATTATTTAAAGTTGATTTATTATGATACAAAACTTCCATATTGTATTGATAGTTTTGTGATATGTTTGACTGTGGATGTGTTATTTTTATACAATTCATTGTTTATGAAGAAATTATTGACATTTTGTATTCTAGTATTAATACGAATGTTTATGTTATGTTTAAACCTGTTCATATGAGGAATACATTGGACATAATAAGTGACGGGTGGAGCCCGCTATAGCTCCTCGATGCATCGGTAGGTCTCATGAGACAAACTAGTGTCTTGGAAAAAGGCCATGAAAAAATATTATTTGTAGTCTTGGCATGAGGCCTTGGCTATGTGGTTATGATAGTCTGGAATTATGCATTCCATCATTATGAAAGTGGTTATTGATATTGTATGTGATTATTCAATTAGTAGAATATCTATGTGAATAAGTAAATGGAATTATTTCATTTTATTTTTCCATACTATGTTGAAGTTCAAGTTTATAAGGCTTTTGTTTTAGTGATACATTTCCTTAAATGTTTATTATTATTTATGAAAGTTTCCACTATATTGTTATCCTTACTGGGAATTTGAGCTCACCCCTTTTCTATGTTTTATTTTTCCCAGGATGTGAAGAAGTAAATTATGAATGACCTGCAGGGATATTATGAGGGGATAAGAGTGTAGAATATGGAGACTATGTTGTTGTAGTTTTCATTTTTATGATGTAATGTAAAACTTTATGAATATATCTAGTGTTTCCAAGGCTACTAAACTAATCGGTCTTTCGAGATGTGATCTTTCTTGTGATCATGCCAATGTTATGTAATAATGCACCGACTCTAGGTAACTGGGGTCAGGGAGTTACAAATATAATATAAAATCTAATGACTGATGTGTACTGCTAATTAAATGAATCATGAAACTTAGTTTTATAAGTCCTAATATAGTAATTAATTAAATTTACTATTTCCACATAAATAGGTAATGTACATGGTGTGTACAAGCTAGACACATAGTACTTTTCTTCATCAGATGTTTGCAGTACATTCCTAGGGGCTTAGCATGTACTTCCCATTGACATTTATGAGGTACACAACATGTATAGGGGATACACATTCCATGTATAAAGTTGTATGGATTCCATCATGTATGTGTCATGTATTAAATACATGTAGTGTATTAGTTACTTGACACATCATAACCCAATGTTTTCCACCATGAAAACATATGGACTTTATGAAATGTAGGAAATCTACCTGTCATGTAGTCTATAAAAATGGTGTTCCTCCATGGATGGTCTATATGTGGTGCATTTAATACACATGGTGTGTATTAATTACATGATGAATTGGAGTCCATGTGAGTGTCCTAGTGTAATGAATAAGGACACATGGCATGTGATAAAGGAGTACACGCCATGTAACCTTGTGTTATCCCACTAGAGTTCTTGGAACCACTGTATGAGTTATTTTTGTGTTATTTTTTAAATATTAATTGATCTTGGTTATGTGATTAAGAAAAAAAGATGTGGAATAATATATCTCAATGATGGATTAATAATGAATTAAAACATGGAATGAAATTTAAATTTTAAATTCTTAATAATAAAATATCAACTAAATAATTATAAATTTGAATATGACTGCTCTAATACCACTTGAAGTTTCTAAGTATAGTAGAAGTTCTTATCATGGTCAGGCCCGAATAAAAAAAATTCAGATTCAATGGATATTATATTATGTACATGACATGGGATCTATTTCCAATGAAAATTTTCTGATGAAACATAATGGACATGTCAGAACTAAGAGGATCCTTCTTGTTAAATTTTTAATTAATTTAAATGGATATAAAGAAATAATACCTAAATCTTGAGATCTATATCTAAAGAATATATTTACCATATAAAACCCTTTTGGAATACCATCTTTTTACTTATAGGATCCAAATATAGAATCCATTTAGATGTTATCCACACATTCTCCTTATATCTCCAAAAAATTATGGTGGATTTTTGGGTGTCATCACGGTGGATCGATCGTCTTGTGGTGTTCTCCTTGATTATTGTGGAGATTCATTCAGGATTGAATAATTTTATTTTCAATCTCATTTTTGAGAACATAGAGGATGGAGTAGAATCTCTCTAGTTTTAGAGAAGAAACCCTAGAGTATTCTTCAGCCTTAAGAGAGAGGGATCAATATTTCATTTTTCATAATGATTCTATAATTTGATTAACTCCAGAATAAAAGGAATTTAATACTATTTATAGAGTTATGGGTTGGGGTTAAATATTATTTAATTACACATACACCCTTAAGAATATATTAATCCCTTAAATGACCTCATGTTGTGTAATAATAATTTTATTGTTATTTTTTCACGGTGTTTTCTTATTGGCTCAATAAGAAATATTGTTTTACCATATTTCAAATTAATATTTATCATCAAACCTCATATTTTTCTATATATCCTCCTCAACATTTATCAAATAACCAAATAAATACTTAATTAAATATTTATTCATTCAATGAATATATAATTGCCTGAATTAACCAAAGGCCTTCATTTTTATTTATTTTTTATAACCCCCCTTTCAGGGGATGAGGGGGAACCCTTACAATGCCTGTAGGATCAAGGATTACATGGCCCGTAGTCTTTAGGAGATTACATGACCTGAGAGTCTTAGGGAATTAAACCAGACTATCTACAAGGAACTGCCCCTCCCCAGTATCTGCATCCTGATAGTATCTCTCCACCTTTGAATGACCGTCTGGCTAGGCTTCCTGTGCAAGCACAGGCTGGTACCAATGGCATAGCCATACCCTCTCATTCTAACAATCCATTTGGCTCTGCTCTGGTGAGTGCACCTGCTCTGAATCCTCTTCTGGGGCTGCCCTTTTTTTAGTGTGTCTGGGACCTGCATTCATGTGTCCCAAAGGCCTTGGGGTGGCCCTAAGGCCTTAATGTGGCCCAAATTCCTTGAGAATCAACTGGACCGAAGGCCTTGGGTGGACCGAAAGCCATGCAGGACCTGAGGACCAAACTGGTGGCCTGAATGCCCATATGGATGAATAGTTCTAGCTACTACAGTACCGAACAGTGCCTTCTATAGTCCTACTACAGTGCCTACTACAGTACTCCTTCTGTAACCCGGAAATATGCCTCCACCCGTATTTGATCTCGGGTCTCTTGGATGCACCTACCGAGTCCTCACCAACTAGGCTGAGGCTCATGTGCCAATAAATATATAATTAAATATTATATATCCATTTAATTAATTAATTACCTTGTGAATAAATATTTATTTTATTTTTGTGGTCAATTAATCTAGAATAAAATTATTCCTCATACTTGATACTGATATTTATTCCAATAATTAAATTAAAAATATAATTTAATTGAGATCAATATAAACACTTAATTTTTTACCCTCTAGGATTATACCTCATTTTCATTAGGTGGAATTGACTTAAGTCCAATATTACTCACTAGAATTGGATCAAGGAACCTAAGAGGAAAATTTTAATTTTTTAACATCAAAAACTACATACAAGTGTGGACTATATGATATTACCCCTTTGTCTCAATATATCATCAATTAGGTTTCATACTTGTGTCACCAACCTTAATGCCTTTTATATATTTATTCAATTATTTAGAAAGAACATGTCTACATCACCATGGAAAAGGAATTTATTTCAAAAATTCAATTCCAGTCAAAGGGTTGAGATATTAGCTTCCATAAATGGAAGTTACAAATCATTCCCGAACTTATTCATTAATTACATATCAATCATGACATACCCAATGTATCCTACTAAGCATGAAAATATCTTCTCATGATTTTCATAAAAATATCTAAATATGGGACTAATAATATTTATTAATAATAATCTTAAAGTCTAATGATAATTACACATGATCACAAAATAATATATATGATGACACACAAACATGTAGAGTTCCTATTAAAAAATTTCTCCTCATAATATCCTATATTATCGATCACCAAATGAAAACATCATGGGATGAAGTCGCATCCTATTACGATCAATCAAACTTCACAATTGACAAGTTATATTCCTCATCATAGGTCATCATGATGAATGTAAGAAATATATTGAAGATATATCATTATATTATCTTAGGTTCTCATTATAGTGGGGAACTTCCATAACCTATTTTGATGCAATAAATACCATAGGACATTATCATATTGAATTCATCAATAATAATGGTCAATATGTGATAAGATATATTAAATATTTACTTATTTGAATATATTTAGTAATCTAAAGTACAAACCAGTTAGTTCTAGGACACAAAATATATTAATTATATTTCAATTCCAATAATAATCCCCATGATATGTTGTAAATATTATGTGGTTAAACGTAGGTTTTAATATAGTGATAATTATAGCATACATAAATCTCATCACATAATAACCGCATTTGATAAATCCTTATTAATTATGAAACAAAAACTCCAAAACAATTAAATTAAAAATATTATTCAAAGTAATTACTAAACTAAACTACATATAAAATAATCCACCAGTAATGCATGATCGTGTTTGATTTTTATTTCCCTTCTTCCTAATAACCTAAGGAAGTGATTCTCTTACCTATTTGAGAATGATAAAAAATTATAAAATAAATAATAAATTTTATAAAAAAATAAAATCCTTAAGATAATAATATATACCACTTTAATATTTATTTTATGTTTTCGTCCACATTACCATGTCTGAATCATAAAAAGAAAGTGGTGATTTTTTGTAAACAAAAAAAATCAATATTGACTAATATAAAATTAATTATAATGTAAATGGTTGGATGATTATGAGTTGAATGAAATAACACGTTATAATAAAATATGTTTTTATTCCCCTCAAGATAAGGAATAATTTGTCACTTAATTTCTTCATTTTGAAATGTTCCATCATAATATTAAATGTCTTTATCATTAGGAAAAGACTTTTATACTAAATAAATTAATTATGGGTCCATTAATCAATATGTTGACATTTTTTGGATTTAAATTAATAGTTTATGGAGATACTTAATAAAAAAATAAAAGGTTTTTAGTTACATTAAATTAATAAAATTGAATGAAATTTGATAATTAACTTAAATTGAGAAGACTTGGAATAATATGATGCATAACATTTCTATATATATGAGTTCAATGATGTATTCTATCACATATATTAGCACATTATCACAACCAAAATACTCAAAACATGTCATAAGGTATTAGGATTCCATAAATGAAAATCATCACCATGAAAATTTAGAAATTAAATCAAATATATCATAAGTATCTTCCAAATGTCAAGGAACTACTTGTTTTTTTCTATAAAAAATATTTACCTTTTAATTATTCCTAAGAATAACATAAACATAAACATATATATATAAATAATAAAATAAATTTCAAATTTTATATTAAATAAAATTTATATGTTATGAATACCTCAATGGTGAGTTTTCATGAAAATATAGATGTCCAAAGTAAGAAATATCTAACACTATATCCAATTATATCTTCCTCATCTCTATGGTATAACACTCAATCCAGTGCATCCATAATATCTTCTATCAATACCCTTAGATAATTTTCCTCAAGATACTAATGATGTTTGGTATACTCAACATAATATATGATCATATATTCTATAGAAAGATATTGAGGATTCATTTTCTATAACTCAATACATATTGAAAACTATGGGGGGAGGTGTAGGAGTGGTTTATATAAGTTAAAATTGTATTTTTATTTCAAAACGCATAAAATATACCAATATATTAATCATTTTATTCATCATATATCCCAAATCCTAAAATTATGCTTTAAAGGATTATATCTGCCCCATTATAATATTCCCCCTCAAAGATATTCAAGAACAAAAAAACAGTTTTCTAATAGATACACTTATCTTATATCCTTATATTTGACCTATATGTTCTTTCATTCAAAATTTAGTCACCAAAACTATAAGTCCCCAGCCTTAAAAACTACCTAATATTGAATTAAGTTAATAATTCACATTGAGGATATTTTCATGTTTAGAGATTTAGAGAATTAGGTCATAACTTATAAAAAACATAATGAATATTATATGTAGACACTTCTACTCAGTATCCATTTTTTCATAAAATAAAAACTATTAAAAGAAAAAAAACATGTTTAGTTCCATGTATTAAATAGCATGACTTTTCCTTCATCCCATCCTTGAACCTATTCCACTTTAAGTCCTGTGAAAAACATTTCAAAAACTTGGGATGAGCATAAAAAACTCAATAGGTATACACAAAGAAGGGTAGTTTTTAGTTTTAAAAACAATATTTAAACCATGAATAATTTATCATAAAGTAATACCCTTCACCTTTAATAAGTAGCAAAAGAACCTTCAATGAATATAAGCTCATTTCTTACCATTTTTGTAACCAAAATATTATCATAAATCCCATAGAAAGCAACATATAGAATATAAAGATAACTTGGGACATAGACATACTTAAATGGAATAACCATATGGTATACTTCCAAACATATCACTAAATGGAATAGTCATACGTCTGACTTCTATACCCAATGCATTGGTGGTTATAACATAACTACCCTTCCTTAGTTTATCATGAAACCACCCATCATTTGGTTTATCACATAATCACCCATAATAGGTTTATCACGTAACCAACTTTCAAATGTCCAAGTACCGTTATAAAATTATAACACATAAAATATTACAAAGATCAAAATTTCACAAAAAACAGTTCATTTTCAATAATAAGAAATCATTTAAATATATTTAAATACTCAATCCATTTCAAATCCATTTTCAATACCAAAACACCCAAAAATAGAATAAGGGGTTTCTTTTTCCTTTTAAAAACATTAAGGCTTATAGAGGAATCCAAATAATGATTATGGCGGTAGAGAGGTCATTGTCACCACATACATTAAAAAGAAAAATTCCCTTTATCATGTAGCAAAACACTATTTAGAAAAAATATTCACTTTGAATGAAATGAAAATTCAATGGGTTTTATACACCATATAAAACAAAGTCATGTATAAATCAAAATATCCCTCAATGAAAGGTGATTGAGACGAAATCCCTTACCTTGCATCCAACTTGATTCATTCGTTCTTTAATTTCCTGAATAATAAAATTAAGTTAATTTATACTTTATTAAGAACCTTTTTCAAGTTTATTATTCCATTTATATCACTTATTATCCTTTCTATAACAATTAGTTAATTATTTTAGTTCATATCGTACATTTTGTCGATGTTCGGAACATTAGTCAAAAATTAACTTGTTATAATTATAAATTGTCCATGTGGTCAAAATTACATTATCTAAAGAATGGTATTAATGATTTAGATATCATATATATCATATATATCTAGTTTATATGTATTTAGAATAGTCTATATCATTTGGATATAAGAAATGAGATGCACCGTTCATGGAGACGCTATGTCGTACGTACACATGAACGCTACTTTCATAACTTTTTCATATTTAATGGTAATAAAACTAAATGATACATAGGTATATTATAATTCCATTATAATATATATGTTATATACATTAGATAATTTTTCTAATTCCATCCTTTATACGTTCCATGTATAGCGTGAATGAGTCATTTCACTTTGAGGGGGTGGTAGTCCGCACTTCCTCAAATGAAATTATCGTATTTACCAATTATGGAAACCATAAGGTATGACATAAATGAAACATACAGAATAAAAGAGACAAAATAAAAATAATATATATCACATATAAATACAGTTCCATAATAATGGCCACCATGAGAGTCAGTAAGAGATAATTGAACAATCATCGTTTCATGAGGTAGTAGTTCATCGTCCACAGAAATAGTATGTTCATATCCATTAGATGGTGGTGTTTGGATGTATAGTTTGAATAATCCCCAAAAAACATCCTATTTTATTGAATATACTGGTGTTGTTATAAAATTATGTAATGAAGAGAGTTTATGGGGTTGGAGAAGGAAAATAAAAGAAAGGAACTTGAGGGAAGACGTTACCTTTAAACCAGGTAACTCCCTTTGGTTTGAACCAAAAGGATTTCTAGAATTTCCTTATTCCTAGTGGAATGATTCTATGAGAAATATAGGTATGTTATTAGCTTCTTAGATCATAATTTGGATGATCCAGAGGGCTTTTGAGGCATGTGTAATGGGTTATAGGTGGTGGCCTTTTATAAGAGGGAGGAGGGTCTCTTCAGTAATATTTGAAAGTAATATTTTATTATAAAATTATATATGGTTTAAAAAGGTCCAAAACATATTTAATTCTAATATAAGATGAATATAAGTCTAAATAAAATCATAAAATAATAATTGGATAGGTTTTGGATATTTTTTAATCCTTATATTTTTTTATTTAACCCTTTGTTAACTTATTTAACTTTTATCATGTCTTCTTGTATAATCCTACTATATGGTAAATATAATTACAATAAAATTTAAAACGACCCAAAATGGATATTTAATGACATTTTTAACATAATATATTTCATTTGGCCAAATCTTAGATTTTTTAGGAAAATTTTATCATTTAATAAAATATTAATTAATTTAAAAACTCATTTTTATCAATTTTTATACTATTCATATCATGACTTTTTAAAAATCCATAACAGATTTATTATTTCAAAAAACCTTCGTCAATTAAAATATAACAAGTCATACAAATCTTTAAAAAAATTATGTCATGAAAAGTTTAAAAATAAATTTATTTTAATATTTATAATCTCATTTATTTAAAACATTCATTAATGAGGTAATCATTACATCAGCATTGTGTCATAAATAAATTTATTTATATGATGTCTAAAAATTATAAATAAAATAAAATAATGTATGATATCTTTTTATATTTATAATAAATACTTATTTTATAAAATATCACTTATATAACTCTATATAAAAATTACTTTACTAAAAGATATATGTTTATGTTACATTTTCCTTAACTTTAAATTAATTTTTATAAAATGTCATTTTCACTTACAAATGGATCCATAGGGTCCCAAAATCGACCCAAAGATGCCCATGGTTAGATATGTATTATAAAATTGGGTTAGTACATGTGTTATAGTAATTTAATATTATTATAATATTATTTTTTACCCTTATTTACCATATTTACACTTTAATCATGGTAAATAAAATATTTACTAAAGTTACTATGCATAATGTCTAAAAATAAAGGATACCTATTTAAAAAAATTGGACCTCTTGATTCCAAATATGGAATCAATTTTTACAAATTCAAAACATATAAGTTTCATAAATTAATTTAAAATTAATTCACATTTTCAAAACCAAACAACGTGTTTTTAAGAAATAATAACTACAAAAAGATTGACACTTGTTTATGTCCAATTTCAAATTGAAATTACTTACAATGACAAATAAAATGGATTAAATGATAAATATATAATCAAATTACACTTTAAAACCAATTAAAATGATAATATATCCATATTAATAAATTATATTAAAAGGAAATTTTGAATTAAAATGCAGTATTTTTCATTATTCATTAAAAAATGAAGTTTATCAAAAAAATACAAAACTTTTACCCAAAGTAAATTTTGATGTCCAAATTCTAAATAAGAAGTTTATTTTTTCAAATGGGGCATATAAAAGTGAAAAAAAACTACATTTAAAAAGGGTTCTCCATCAAAAGGCGGTAAATAGATCTTTTAAAGAATACTAGAGTATTTCATTCTTAAAATCATATTCATTCTCATTTTAAGCCTCTAAAATTGATTGGAGAAAAGTAAAAACATTTAAAAAAAGTGTGTAATCATATTTTAGTTAGTTCTGTTCATTCCCACCAATACAATGTCTTGGCATTAACTTCCATTTAAAATAATAATATTATTATATTATTTTTCGGTATAACTCAAAGTTGTGTACAACGTAATATTTAAAAGAAACATGTTATTGCGTGTTGAGTATGCTATCATGCATAGCATCCCCTTTAAAATAAAATTAATATTTAATTCAAAATATTAATAAATATTAAAATGTTATATTATTTATTTACCTAGGATGTTATATCCTTCCCCCCTTTTGGGAATTGCATCCTCGCAATTTTAAAATTAGGCTTGGAAACTTCATTGAAAGTATCACATTGGAAAAAGAGTCAATAAAACTATCACTTTAAAATAAATAAATAGAAGTAAAAAAGGTCTCTTGAGATAACACATACTAGGATTCCATGAAAACATGGATATGGAGGAGAAACTAAGTGTCAAGTTCTGATGGAGAGCGATAGAAAACATGATCCGGAGAAAGTTAACCACCAGAAAACTACAAACATGTGATAAGTTAAATGGTATTTGGTTTCCTAGTAGAAAAATTAAATGGACAATGTTTTTTATTTCAGTTTCATTTAATATAGTTGGAGAATTTATTTAAGAGATTGACTAAGGCCATAAGGAAATATATTTACTTTTCAAGTAAAGTTGCATCCTTTAATAAATTTCTACCACAAACTCATCATTTATCCAAATGATGAGTATTCAAGATTACTTGGTCACACCTAAAGTGATAGAATCAACTTATAGAGAATCAAATATTGTACAAAAGATAAACAATATATTTCCCCAATCTTTAGACATTAAGAAAAACCCAAAATGGTTAGTATAAGATCAGATAATCCCCAAAAAGTATAATCCTTTATAAAAAGTAATAATTCTCATAATCTCCAAAATTCAACAAACAATAACCAAAGTTCAACAAAGACCATTAAATACCCAATTTTCCTTAAAATTCTTCAAATTAATCCAAACTAAGTTTGAAACCCAAAATTCATAAGGATTCAATCACATAGTCTTCCAAAAAAATATTAACATTTATCTCCAAATAATATCGGCTACTCTTAAAGTCTCATACTAAAAGGTAATTAACCTAATCACATATTCTCCAAGATAGGATAATCATTCCCATTAATAACCTGAATCGCTATATATCCACAATAAAAACATAGATTCTTCTAAAATAAATTTATCTCTTAATCACTAAAACATTTTATTATACTAAGGTTATCCATTTGATAAAACATAAGATCCTAAATGAACTTATTCTTGATCAATAAAATCATTTAACTAAAAATAATAAGTCATACTAACCAGGGACTTCACGTAGGACATTGGTAGGCGATGCGCCCTTGTCACCCTTTGGTTGTGGGTTTGATTCACATGGCCTTACCGAACGCAATGGGATACACCAATCTTGTGGGTTATCCTTTGTCTAAAACCATATCATTCTTATAGAATTCTCAAAAATAATATAATTTCCTTAAAAATAACCATAACCTATTTTATCCTCAATGGTTATCTAATACCTTTCATTTTGCATCCCTAAATGTAATAACCATTTATCACCTCAAAAACAAAAGATCATATGAACCCATAAGGTTATCCATTTTGTCTACACAAGAAAAAATAATAATTTCTTGAATAAAAATTTCACATATCAACCCTCGGGGTTATGCATACTAGAAAAATTATTCCAAAGTAATCCCATCATCAAAAGATCCTTAATACTTTTAAGCATTTCATCGTCCTAAAATCTACCATAACTCTTAAATCCCTTATATGTAGACTTCTTACTAATTAAATGTTCTTAATTATTCATTAACCATTATTTTCCAACTTATTCAATAATACTTATTTCATATAAACAAAATCATGAATCATATCCTAAGATTCAATAATGTCAAAACATCGGATAAGAAATAATCCATACCTTTCCTTGGTCATTGTCAGTTTCCACATCATCAATTGGAATGGAATTGGGTCTTTGTAAATATATATTTGTATGGTCTAGCTGATCCCATTACCTAACCTTCTTTGTAGGAAATATATTTGTATAATGACCATGCACGCCAAATTTAAAACATTCAATTGATCCCTCAGAAATAACTTCTTTCCCTTTCCTAGAATCAACAGGACGCTTCCTTTTCCCATGGTAGTTTCTTGCTTTATGACCTTCATTACCACATCTAAAGAATATTTACATCCCTTTGAAGCATTTTACTAGGTTTTTCTTTCCACATCCTTGACACATAGGTTTTTAAATATACTTACCTTTATGATTATTACCTGAACTTCTATAGGGATTCGTTTCTCGCATATACGATTCCTTATAAAAATCACCAAGGTTCAGGTGGTCAATCATGACTCTGGATAATTGGTTGATAATAACCATAAGAGTTCTCATTGTATCTCCCATTTAATTTGGTGACTTATTCAGAAAACTGTCATAGTTTTCTTCACATCCATTTTTACTTTGGTTCCTGTTAGATCCAGCCATTTACTAAAACAAAAAAGGTTAGTGTGAGTATATCAGTAAAACCATCATATAATATTTTATGAGGAGGGTAAATACTAAGATATACTTATTCGTATTATATTAAACTCATTCAATTTATCTAAAATAACTATGTATCTTTCTAATATTCTAACCATTATGGTTAGGTCACTTATGCTTAAATAACACCCTAACCTATAAAGTTATCTGAATCGACCTTTGATACAAACTGTAAGGCCCCAACCTTAAACATTACCTAATCTTGAATTAAGTTAATAATTCACATTGAAGATCATTTCAGGTTTAGAGATTTAGAGAATTAGGTCATAACTTAAACAAAACATCTTGAATATTACATGTGGACACTTCTACTCGTAACCATTTTTTTCATAAAATAAAAACTCTTAAAAGAAAATAAACATGTTTAGTTCTATGTTTTAAATAGAATGGCTTTTCCTTGATCCCATCCTTGGCCCTATTCCACCTTAAGTCTTGTCAAAAACATTTCAAAATCTTGGTATGATCATAAAAAACTCTGTAAGGGATACCCAAAGAAGAAAATCTATTAGTTTTCAAAACAACATGTAAACCATGAATAATTTATCATAAATTAATAAATTTCAGCTTTAAGAAGTAGAAAAAACACTTCAATGAATATATGCTCACTGATTACCCTTTTTGTAACCAAAATATTACCATAAATCTCATAGAAAGTAACATATACCATATAAAGCTAACTTCGGACATAAACATACTTAAATGGAATAACCATACAGTCGACCTCCACACATATCACTAAATGGAATATCCATCCGGCAGACTTCCATACCCAATGCATTGAGGTTATAATGTAACCACCCATCTTTTGTTTATCACAAAACCACCTGTCATTTGGTTTATCATGTAACCACCAATCATTGGTTTATCATGTAACCACCTGTCAAAAGTCCAAGTACCATTATATAATTATAAAACATAAAATATTTCAAATATCAAAATTTAACTAATAAGATTTTATTTTCAATAATAAGAAATCATTTCAAGATATTGAAATACCCAATCCATTTCAAAAACCATTTTCAATACCAAAACCCCCAAAAACAGAATAAGGGGTTTCTTTTTCCTTTTAAAAATATTAAGACTAATAAAGGAAGGCAAATAATGATTATGGTGATGGAGAGGTAATTGTTTCCCCATACGTTAAAAAGAGACATTCCCTTTTTCATATAGTAAAACGCTACATAGAAAAAATATTCCCTTTGAATTAAATTACAAGTAAAAGGGGTTTATACACCATATAAAACAAAGTCATGTATAAATCAAAATATGTCTCAATGAAAGGTGATTGAGATGAAGTCCCTTACCTCATGTTTGACTTGAATCGTTTGTTCTTAAATTTCATGAATAATAAAATAAGTTAATTTATACTTTCATAATAACCTTTTTCATGTTTATTATTTATTCTATATCACTTATTACCCTTTCTATAACAATTAGTTAATTATTTGAGTTCATATCGGACATTTTGTCGATGTTCCGAACTTGAGTCAAAAATGAACTTGTTATGATTATAATTTGTCCATGTGGTCAAAATTAAATTATCTAAAGAATTATATTTATGATTTATATATCATATATCATATATATCCAGAATATATGTATTTAGAATATTCTATATCATTTGGATATAAGAAATGATATGCACTGTTCATGGAGATTGTAAGTCGTACGTACGCATCAATGCTACTTTCATTTCTTTTTCATATTTAATGGAAATAAAACTAAATGATACATAAATATATTATAATTCTAGTATAATATAAATTTTATATATGTTACATAAGTTCATTAATTCTATCCTTTAAACGTAACATGAATAGCATGAACGAGTCATATCACTTTGAGGGGGTGGTAGTCCGCACTTCCTCAAATGAAATTATCGTATTTATCCCTTATGGAAGCCATAAGGTATTCTATAAATTAAAAATACAGAAGTATAGAGACAAAATATAAATAATATATATCACATATAAATAAAGTACCATCATAATGTCCACCATTAGAGGAGGTAGGAGATAATTGAACAATCATCGTTTTGTGTGGCAATAGTTCGCCATCCACAGAAACAGTATGTTTGTATCCATTAGATGGAGGTTTGTAGATGTGTCATTAGAATAATCCTTATAAAAACATCCTATTATATTTATGAAACTTGTTTTTTTATAAAATAATGGAATAAAGATATTTAATGGGGTTTTACAAGGAAAATAAAATAAATGAACTTGAGAGAAGATGTTACCTTTAAATCAGGTAACTCTCTTTTGTTTGAACCAAAAGACTTTCTTGAATTTCCTTATGCCTAGGGGAATGATTCTAAGAGGAATAGGGGGATTTTTTGAGCTTTTTTGAGCATATTTTATCCAAGGGTCTTGAGAGGTGTGTAATGGGTTAGAGGTTGTGGCCTTTTATAATATGGAGGATGGGCTCTTTAGGAAAGATTTAAAGTATTATTTTATTATAAAATGATTTTCTATTTCAAAAGGTCCAAAAATTAATTAATTTTATCATAATATGAAAATAAGTCGAAATAAAATCATCCAATAATAATTGTACGGGTTTTGGATATTTTTTAATCCTTATGTTTTTTATTTAACCCTTTGTTAACTTATTTTAATTTTACCATGTCTTCTTGTATATTCACACTATAAGGTAAATATATTTATAATAAAATTACAAATGAAGAAAAATGGATCATTAATGACATTTTTAACATAATGTATGTAATCTATCCGAATATTATATTTTTAGGACTATTTTATCATTTAATAAAATATTAATTGATTCAAAAACTCATTTATGTCAATTTTTTTACTATTCATATCATGACTTCTTAAAAATCAATAACAACTTGATTATTTCGAAAAACCTTAATTAATTAAGATATAATAAGTCATAATAATATATAAAATTCATGGATGTCCTAAAAAGTTTCGAAATACATTTATTTTAATATTTATAATATCATTTATTTAAAACATTCATTAATGAGGTAATCATTACATCACCATTGTGTCATAAATAAATTTATTTATATGATGTCTAAAAATTATAAATAAAATACCATGACGTATGAAATATTTTTATATTTTTAATAATTATTTATATTCTAAATATATCACTTATATAACCCAATATAAAAATTGTTTTACTAAAAGATATTTGTTTATGTTACATTTTCCTTAAGTTTAAATTAATTTTTATAAAGTGTCATTTTCACTTACAAGTGGCTCCATGGGGTCCCAAAATCTACCCAAGTATGGCCATGGTTAGAAATATATCATAAAATTGGTTTAGGACACGTGTTAGAGTAATTTAATGTTATTATAATATTTTTTTACCCTTTTTTACCATATTTACCCTTTAACCATGGTAAATAAAATATTTACTAAAGTTACTATTCATAATATCTAATAATAAAAAGTTACCTATTTACAAAATTTGGACCTCTGGATTCCAAATATGGAATCCATTTTTCTAATTCAAAACACACAAGTTTCATAAATTAATTTAAAATTAATTCTCATTATCAAAACCAAACAACGTGTTTTTAAGAAATAATAACTATCAAAAGATTGACACTTATTTATGTCCAATTTCAAAGTGAAATTACTTATAATGACCAACATTGGATTAAATGATAAAAATATAATCCAATTAACCTTTAGAACAAATAAAAAACATAATCTAACCATATAAATAAATTAGATTAAAACGTAGTTTTGAATTAAAATCCAGTATTTTTCACTATTCATTAAAAAATGAACTTTTTCAAAAAAACCAAAATTTTACCCAAAGTGAATTTTTATGTCTTGATTCTAAATAAGAATTTTATTTTCTCAAATGGGGATTATAAAAGTGAAAAAAACTATATTTAAAAATTATTCACCATCAAAAGACGGTAAATCAACTTTTTAAAGAATATTAGAGTATAATATGCTTAAATAGGATTCATTCTCATTTTAAGCCTTTAAGTTTATTGGATAGAAGTAAAAGAATTCAACAAACCTGTATAATAATATTGTAGTCAGTTCTATTCATTTTCACCAACAAAATGGCTAGGAATTAACTACCATTTAAATTAATAATAATATTATATTATTTTCCGATACAACTCAAAGTTGTGTGCAACATAAGATTTCAAAGAAACCCGTTATTGCGTGTTGAGTATGATATCAGACATATCATCCACTTTAATGTAAAATTAATATTTAATTCAAAAATATTAATAAATGTGAAAATTTTATATTATTTATTTACCTTGGATGTTATAAAAACATCCTTTTTATCCTCATAAGTGAAGGTCCCCTATGTGTTCTTCTATATATGGGAAACCATTAAAGAATTTTTTAAAATCTTGTTAGTTTTAAAAAATACATAGAGTTGATAAATAACTTAAATTTCATTATATAATATTATCATCTATAATATTTTACTCTTTCGTAAAATGTTTTCTTTTTTATCCATCTCATCCCTTTTCAATACTTTATTGAGAGACAAGGGTAGTGGGGGTGGTCTCTAGGGATCCTGATTATTTAAATCTTGAATTTTCAAACTTATTATCTATATTATGTTTTCTCAATGTATACCCTCTATAAGATAAAGTATGAGGGTATATATTATATAATTGGATCTCTTGACGACATCTCATCAATGTATTTAATTTAAGATCCAACAAATAATTAATTTTTTCTGTAATTATCCCAAAATATAGTATATAAAGTTACATTTAACATACCTAAAAGTTTTTTCTTGATTTTCATAAAACTATTCCATGAATAATCATCTAAAATTCAATATATCTGACATGTATTTTATTTTTTTCATTCCATAAAAATGAAATCCATTGTTAATGTTTATTTGAAATAAATCCATGTCATTTCATATAAATATAACCATCACCTCATAACTTCTTCATTACCAGGAATATAATATTTTAGTAGAATGTGAGAGGAAAAAACTGAATATATAAGTTAATAAATACACAATAGGATAAATAAAATAATAATAATTGAGTTTACAAAATATCATACAATGTAATTTCTAGTTTTATTGTCAATAATTCACAAATCCAAAAGAAAAAAGGTTAATTTTTCTCAAGCTCTCATTGTCTAAAAAATCCTAAATTGTTTTAAATTTAAACCAATAATATTACCATTACCATCAAACTCAATAGTTTTCATGTGATTATTTCTATGAAAAATTTATAGTTTATGTAGACATGTGAAAGGACATATTAGGATCTATGTGATCACTAATAGGGGAGGGGTGAATCAGTGATCTTATATTTTTATGTTATCTTACATTAGAAACAACCATCACCACCTATTAGTAAGATATCACTCTAATAAAAAATAATAAAATAATCATAACTATAGGAACATAGGTATTTACAAGGTTCACAACACAATATGAGTATCTAGTCCTTAACATGGTTTCTAAGTAACCCAAGACCGCATAAACAACTAGAAAATAATCCTTTGAGTGGTTTTAATAGGAAGGGAACATCCTTACACTTTCATATCACTGTAGTTGATTAAAAGTGCATGTGATCCTGAAATAGATAAATAATGAAACAATGTTTTTGTAATAATTATAATAACTCTCACTAACATGCTTCAGTATGTTATCACTATTCTACTTGAACTTTATTCACAATTTCCCTTATTCAAAATTCTACTTTAGTTTATTATATATCATTTAGAAAGAATATATTCCAATACTTTAATATGAAACCATCCATCAGATCATATCTCTATTTGGTATACATAGACTAATGAGACTCAATTTGGTTCCATTTTTTTCCGTTCAACTCCATATGTTAAATCACCTATGATAAGTCGACTTCCAGTTCCTACTATTCATTCACTACCTCTTCAGCATATTCATTTGACCTCTTCCACATAGATTCCATATGATACCAACTGATGGGAAGACTTTATTTGGTATTTATCAAACCAATGCCAATACAATCTATTCATCTGATCAACTCTCCACTTTGAATGCACTTTGGCCAACTATATGACAATAAAATCACACACTCATTGCAACTTAACCCATTTATATAGGAGACATTCCTCTAATAATTAAAGATGTGGTGCAGATATCAAATTCAAATATCCTGCTAAAAACTTTGTGTGAACCACTCAAAATATCCATTCCATTGACTATATTCAAACCCCATAAAAAGTAGGATCATTCCTTAATACGTGGAGTCAACATTATTCAACAAACTTCCTTATGAATCTGTGAGAATCATTGATCTTTCCGCTATGATATTTTTATTATTTAATGTTCAATGTTTCATTATCTCATTTAATATCTTTACAATTATTTCATAAAGCCCTTGGATCTTTCTATCTGGTAAATCTCCATAAAAATTATTCCAATCGATGAAAATCTAACCAATGTTCCTACACAACTTCATAGTAACCACTCAAAAGACTTTTAATGGAAACTTCCTCCATTAAATAGCTTACATTAGAAACCTTGGACCATTCCTTTCGCATTTAAACCTGTGACCGATGAATCTCATATGGTTACTTCTGTCTAATCACGTCAAATGCAGCCTTTTTATTATAACTTAGATAATTATTCTTTTTTACATCTTGAAATTTTTTCAATACCTTACAATAGACATCATACATAAGTAAAAAATCATTTTCATGATGACATTTCAAAAGTTCTATCAAGTTCACTCAATCCAATGATGTCATTTTTTCCCATTTGATGATCCTTTATATGACCTTCTTTATAATAAGATTACAAATAAAGTGAAACTAGTGAAAAATATTGGATGAATACATAAAATTATATTTGATGTTCTCCATCTAATGACATTTCATCAATACCACTTTTCCACACTTCTTTAAACTTCCTTAGATTGACATTCTTTGTAAACATTTGTCAGATGAAACTTCATACCACCAAAGCATCAAATATTAAAAACCATTGAACATAAAATCATAAATATTTATTACTTTAAGATTTTAATTTTCATATCCAAACCTTTGACTCGTAACATCAATCCAATAAAAATTCACAACTTCATAGCATAACCTTTGTATAGTTTCACTACAAATTCCCCTTTATACTTAATCTTCAATCATGAACACTTTTAGTAGTCATGATGTTTGGAACTATATAAACAACAAAGGTTCCCTACATTTAAAATTAACCAAAAAAATTTCTTGATACGCTCAATAATGAACTTAGGTAAGAATTAAATGATAAAACTATAGCTAATCCCATCATACTAGTAGTTTTCATCCAATATACTAAAGTATATCGTCCATGTCTGATACAATTGAGTCGATAAACTTAATTTGATAAACTTTAAGAGAAATTTCAACAAAGTAAAGAGATTGATATAAGACAATAACAAAAAACACTCTAAGAAACCCTTGTTCCTTTAGCTTTATTCTTCCTTTATCTTCTTCTTAAAATGATTCCAAACATCTTGGTACCAACAATCTCTCCCTTTATATTTTTTTGAAAACCAAGGAACATAAATCACTAAACCATTGAAACCCAAGAAATTTATTACATATCTAACAATTATAAGCTCACATGAGTGAACTCAGTGTTGGAAACAAGAATCATTAAACAACAATACCATGTTCTCTATAAGTAGTGAATTAAGAAAATTTTCTTTGAAACATAAATAACTTTTCCTTTCACCTTTTACTTTCATTAATAAGAAAAATTCTAATTGTAAGAACAAATTTTCCATCATACACTTTAATAACTAGTTAGAAAATTTCACACAATCTGAAATCATAGCTTACCCCTTTTAAAAAATCCCATAAATATATGATCTTCTTAAAAAGGTTAAGCATGTACCAATGGATATATTTAGGTTAAAATTTTCTCCCCCTTTTATAACACTATCCAAATAAAAGATGAGAGAGGTGTAGAATTCACATACCTTATCCTTGAAGATAGGGAGGATGAACACCCATTACCAACTTCATCTTATGAAATGATTCATTCATCAATTGTTTAATAAAGATATCAACAACATGATCTATTATTGGAAAAATATCTAACATTATTTCCTTCCTCTCTACATGCTCTTTGATGAAGGGATATTTGATGTCAATGGGCTTGGAATGAGAATTTTTTACATCATTATTAGTAAACTTCATAGAATTTATATTATCACAACCCAAGAAAAGGGGAAAATTCACATTAACTAAAAAATATTCCAACTATGTCTTTATCCACATTACTTATTTTTCATCTTGAATGGTAGCTACATAATCAATTTTTGCAGTGCTGAGTGTTATATAATTTTTCTTTTTTGTATTCTAACTCATACATCCTTCTCCAAAAAATAAAACTCCACCAAAAGTGGATCATATGTAATCAAAAAAACATGCCCAATCTATATCTATATAACTAAACAGATCAATATATCCTAACATATTATATTTCATTTTGAAATTGATTCTTCCATTGATATATTTGAGAATTATTTTTCTATCCAGAAGATGAGATTATTTTTTTATCACTTGGATACCTTGAAGATTATGAAACTGCACACACTATATCTATTCTTAAAGTTATTTGATATGAAAAGATTCCAATCAATTTTATAAACACTTTAGGATTAACCTCCTACCATCATTTAACTTTTGAAAACATAGATACCACTAAAATAGGTTTGGAAATTAGCTTTGAATCTTATATACCAAACTTCTTTGGAAGTTCCCTATAATACTTATCTTAAGATAGGAAAATGTATTACTTATTTTGATAGATTTATAATTCAATAAAGTATTTCTTTTCTCCTATGATGGAAATTTAAAATAACTTCTTCATCACCTCAAAAAAATTCACATGTTTCATCATCATTCCCTAAAAATATAATTTCATCAACATAAACAATCAAAAATGAGGGAAACCTATTGATTTTATTTTATATATATGTTACTATAAACTCTTCTTTATTGAATTTAATATTCCTTAAACAAGTGTATAATTATGAATACCAATATCTTAGTTCTTGATTCAACCCATACAAATACTTCTTTAAATTTTACACACATCTTTCATATTTTCCAAGCATGAAACCACACGTTTGTTCAATGTAAACTTCTTTAAGGAGCTTTATTTTAATAAAATACCACTTGAAATCCATATGGGATATCTTATATCTTCATTTGGAGGTAATAGAAATAAAGTTTCTGATAATTCCAAGACTTTATTCTGGGGAAAAGGTATCATTAAAATCAAATCCTTTGATTTTTGAATAACATTTATAAATCAGTCATGCATTGTTTCTTATCACTTCATCTTTTTTATTCAAATTATTTCAGAACACCCACATTGTACCAATCAAATTCTTATTTTTTGGTTTTGGTATAAGTTTCCATGTAAAATTATTCTCAATATAATCCAATTATTCATTCATATCATCAATCCACTCTTAATTTCTCAACAATAATTCAATATCTTTTAGATCAACTTGTGAATATAAAGAAGTAAATGAAACTAGCCTCGATGTTATTTTAGTTTGAACTTTTTACCCTTGATCACCAGTGATGTTTTAGACCTATAATTTCTTCCTCAATATAGGATGATAAGAGTGAAATTGTTCTTTATCACTTGAGATAGCTGAATCATAATATTCATCTCATACAGCTTCAACATTATTACTGTCATCAAGAACTTTTTCACATTTTTTAAATGCAAAAATTTCATCTTCACTTTCTCTCATATTTGTAATTTAATATGATGCTTACTTATAGTAATGTTCATGAATTATAACATCTAAATATTCAAAAATATTTCTTATTTAATTAATATATAATCTATATACTTTACTATTAGAAGGGTATCTAATAAATATTTCATCAACACCACTCTAATCAGACTTCCCAAGATTCTCACATTTAACCTAGATAATGTAAGGTCTACCAAATATCCTTAGGTACTTCAAACTGAAGATTTATTTGTAATACATATTTTAAGGAGCTATATCAGATTCTAGCCTATAGAAACATTGAATAGGAATATGATAATTTTCTCTAATAGATTGACTCTAAATATATCAAGAAGAATCATGTTCATCAACATAGTTTGTACCATCTCAGCCAAATTTCTATATATTCTTTTAGTAAAACCATTATGTTATGGTGTGTACAGTGAACTAAACTCATAATAAATGTCAAAATTTTAAAGATAATCTATAAACTTTCCATTTTTCAATTCATCACCATTATCAATTTGAATATTCTTCACAAAATATCCACATTATTTTTTAGCACCTCTCTTGAAACTCTTAAACAATTTTAGAGCCTCTAACTTATGTTTTAAAATCATAATAAATGTAATGTGTGTAACATATTCAATAAATTAAATAAATTAATTATCTATATTCATTGATTTATTTCTTATCAGCCCATATATATCAGATTGTATCATCTCTAAGGGATGATTTAGATGAATCCCAACCTTCTTATTTTTTGAGTTTGTAATCCTCCATTTATAAGATATAGAAAATAACCAATATATTATTCTTCTCATGTCAAGAATATCATGAATAATTTATATATTTATTATATTAATCATATTCCTCTAACACATTTTCCCCAAAATTTTATGTCATGGCAGATTTTCATCCATCATTCTTAGATATAATGAACTCTACGCATCACCAACATGAAACAAGTTTCCCTTAGTTAATTTCCTTATTGTAATAATTTTCCCATTTTTACTTATTTTTAAAAGAAACCATATATTCTAAAATAAATTTCATTAACTTCATCAAAATGTTTTGAAACACTCAAAAATTATGTTTTATCCTATAAAAAAATAAGGAAATTTTATATTTTAACTTTTCATTCCCAGTGATAGCAGAACCAACACCTTTAATTATGTAGGGCACATCATTTCTAAAAGTCATTATCCCTTCATTGTAATATTTTAAATTATTAAATAACTTTAAATATACTATCATTTTTAAAGAACACCCACTACCCAATATCTAAGGCCATTATCCATTTGTATCTTTGAGATCCATTTCAATAGATAAGGCCTTTACTTTTCCTTTTTTTTTCTTCTCATGTTGCTTTTAAGATTTTTTTATAAATTTTTATATATTGGTAACATAACAAGATATCATTTTACAATATGTACAAGTTGATCGCATCTTTCACATGTATTTTACAAGGGTTGGAATCTATATTCAATCTTTATACTGATTTCTTCCGGTTGTCTTCTTTGTATGAGTTGAATTTCCCTCAAACTCTACCTCTAATTTCTCCTAGATTCATTATATTGTTGATGATTGAACCAACACATCACAATATTATTCTCAAATACACAAAATCACCAACAATATCCATTAAAATCTTATTTTCCTCTGTAACTTACATGCTCCCCATAATTATGAACCAACTTTCTATTATTTTTATTACTATAAACCTTAGTACTTTATTGTGTAATGATGATTTAGAACCCTCCCAACATATTTTTATTTTTATTATATTTATTCTTAGCCTTAACAAGATCTCAAGTAATATAAGATTTTGATTCAAACTTTGAAACTATATAAATTTCTATATTTTCAACTCCACTTATTTTGGATACATACATGGTCTACTTAATTAATTTTTTCTTCTGAACATATTCAACTTTACTACTAACATGGGAGGATTATTTTTTTATCCTTATAAGGTTTAATATTTTTTGAACTTTCACCAACTTTTGTAATTGAATTTTGTAATTTTATTGTTCCTTTATTAATTTTAATAAGTTTTTATTGAACAAGATCGATTTAGTTCTCCTTTACTTTTATCTTTTCTTGAATTTGATGTTGAGGTTATTATCTTCACCATGTATCTTCTTCATATCATCAATCTATTTTAGAAACATGTTTTTATCTTCCAGAAAATATCCATGATTATTTCATAAAATATTTTATATCTTCAATATCTTGTTCTATTTTTCAAGTCTAACAATTTTTTTAGAAGTTCTTTAAACTCCCTCTTAATAATAAATTCCAACTGATACCATTATTCTTCTTATTATTTAAGGTTACTAATTTCATCACTAGTAAAATCTTCATCATTCACATTTTCAATAAGTAATTTTTCAATACCATCATCACTGGAGTTTTCAACTTCTTCTTCACTATCATTATCTTCCTCATACTTAGACAGAAAGTTTCTCTTTTTATTTTCAGAGAACTTAGTATCCTTTAAATTTTTATGGGACTTGGATTTTTATGAATTCTTTTCATATATATTATTATATTTTTATCCTATTCATTACTATATTTATCTTCCTTAAGTATTAGAAAATTTTTAGAAAATATTCCAATATATCTGCAGCCAAATAACTTTGGATGTAACTTTATTTTATACTTTATTGTACATCTTTTCACCATTTTAGAATAAAAAATAAATTATTAAAAAAATTACAAACATTTTCTTCAGTCTTAGTGCCATTAGATTCTTAATTGATAACTTTATTAGACTTTCCCTACATGTCATCTTTGAAATAATTTTCTTAATCAGGTTTTTATTAGTTCTTTATAAACTTTTCTATTTTCATTTCATAAGTAATGAGAATTCTATGTGAATCATCCAGATATAGTGTTTCCATATCTCTATCTTCCAATGATTATACCTTGGTATCAAATTTATCTTGAAGAATTATAAAAATATTTTCAACAATATTGGAATCTTCCAACTTCTCACTAAAACATCTTATACTACTTACAATGTTATTAACTCCTGTAAAGAAGTCACTAACAAATTCATTTTAACCTATTTTAATATCTTAATATTTCTATATCTTGATCTGTAAATTAATTTTCGTTAATTTTTATTTACTTCATATACGTTCTTAAATATTTTTAATATGCCTTTAGCTATGACAATACCCTTGACCCTTACAAATTTATTTTTAGATAGTAAATAATGTATAGAATTTTTGGGATTTCTGATCATTCTAAATATTCTTATTATTAGTCAATATTAATGGAACAAATTCTGTTGGATAAGTAGAACCATCTATATTATCTTCAATAACTTCATATATAGTGGAAAAAAAGAAAAATGAAACTTTATATTATTTGAGATATGATAGTTATTTCCATAAAAAAATAGGAATCCCTTTACTATTAAAAAGATTCTAAATATCTAGGGAAACCTTCCCTTTCAATAAAATTCAAAAAATATTCAATGAAGGAAACCTTATTTATGATACCACTTTAAATAACCAATTTGGATATATGTGATCAAGGATAGGTGGAGGGTAGAATTATTGATCTTCTATTTTATGTTTTCTTACTTATAAAACAACAATTTCCTCCTGTTAGAAATATATAAATCTACTGGAAAGTAAGAAAACAAAACCAACCATAGGAGAATAGCTATTTTAAAGTATTATTACTCAATATGAGTAGTTATTACTTATCATGTTTTATAATTAATCAAACACCAATACTACAAAATCCAATTTCATTACACTATCCATTCTTGCAATTTACACTTCACTTTATTGTATAGTACTGGGTAATAACCTTTTCCTAGATTTTTTTAAGAAACCATGCATCCATTATTATCTTTATTTTGTTTACATGGTCTAATGAGACAAATTATGGTACCCTATTCATCTAATAAACTATGTATGGTCGATCACCAATATTTTGTAAACCACCTCTTCTTACTATTCAGCCATTGCCTCTTCAACTGGTTCATATGATCACTTCTACACATCATTTATCCTATAAAAAATAATAGGAATATAGTCTTCAATGTTCATAAAAATGATTCAACTGTAATATATTTTTATAATTGACTCCCCACTTAGCCAATAATTTGACCAACTATATAAAAATTAACTCACACACCAACCCCAAATTCACCCTTTTATATAGGTGAAATTACTCTAATAATTAAGGATTAGGCATGGATATCAAATTCAAATATCTCACTCAAAACATTTTGTGTTATGATCAAAAATTTCCTTCCATTAACCATATTCAATCCTCCTAAAAATTTGGATCTTTCCATAAGACCTAGCATCAACATTCTTCATCAATATTCTATATAACTAAGAAAGAATCATGGATATTTCCTCTATGATATTTGTTATGTTGAATGTTCATCATTTCATCTCCACAATTAATTTATTTTATCAGAATTCATAAATCCCTTGGATCCTTCCATTCATAACATCTTTATAAAAATCCCTCCAACTGTTGGAAATTCAATCAGTGTTCCTGCAAAATTTCATTGGAATATCTCTAAATACTTTTTCTAGAAACATTATTTTTTCGATGACTTGTATAAAAATATTTGAACATTATTTTTTCATTTAAACATCTAATAGACGAGCCTCATAAAATTACTTGTGAATGAACATATGAATGATCACATAAAATGAAGTCTCTTTTCTGATGACATAGAGACTTCTTCTTTTTGACATCTTGAGCTTTTTTCAAGACCATCCAATAGACTTCATACATAATAAAACAAAATTCTTCTCAATAACATTTCCAAAGGTATGTCTATTCCACTCAATTTGATGACATTGGGTTTTCCCATTCACTAATCCCATGTACAGCCTTTTTTCCAATAAGCTTACAACTGAAGTTAACCTAGTGAACAATATTGGATGACTTCATAAAATTCCATATAATGTTATCTATCTAATGAAATTAGATTGATACCACTATTCCACACTTATTCAAACTTACACAGATCGATATACTTTATAAACATATCACCAATGAAACTTCATACCCCCATAACATCAAATCTTTATAACCTTCAAACTGAGGATTGGGAAAATTTATTACTTTGAGATTTGTACTTTTCACAAGTGTGTATTTGATAAATAAAATCATTCTGGTAAAACTTCACAACCACATAGCATGATATTTGTACAACCACACCATAAACTCCCCTTTTATTAAATATTCAATCATGAACACTTTTATTAGTCATGATTTTTGGATCTATAAGAACAATAAAGAATCAACATATTTAAACTTCACTTAAAATTATATCCAACAGACTCAAGTGTGAAGTTGAATGATAATTCAATTATAAAACTCTAATTGATCCCATCAGATAGGTAGTTTCTATTCAATAAACTCAATTCAGTGGGCTCCATCCAATACATTCAATCTGATAAACATCATATGATCAAATTTGAGTGAAAGTGAAATAAAGTAAGGTGATATATATTACAACACATTGAGAAACCCTTCTTCCTTCATATTCCTTCTTCCTTTAACTTCCTTCAGATTTCTCTTATAAATCAATCCAAACTTCTTGGTCCCAAATACATGTGATACCATGTTAACTGACACTAAAAGTCTTATCTGGTCCTAAATAAGAAGATGTAAAAGAATAATGTAGCTCCTCATCAGTAGAATTTGGAGTCTCCTAAAAAATATTGAGATATCTCAGCAGTTATATCATACATTTTCTTATAAATAAAATTAAAAAAGTATGATAAAATTTTATAAATAAAACTTCTGAAAAATAAAATTGAGTATTTATTGGAAAATTATACACACAAAACTAAAAACACGCATTTTAGTATATTTTAAAGAATTGTTTAACTAAAATGAAAATATAAATTCTAATAATATTATAGAGATAAGAAATGATATAGACAGATGAAAAAAATATTTAATAAATAATAAAATATCTTAATAAAATTAATATCTATATGCAATGAATTTTCAGGTATTAAACATAAAATTTTTCATGTTTCATATAATAATTTAATTAAACTAATAGTGTAATAAAAAAATATTTCACCTTTTTTAAATTTTAAAGAGTTAAATAGGGAATAAACATATAGTACCTGTAATATTATGAGAATACTAAAGGTTTTTTCTGGTATTTTTTCTTTATAATAATATTCATATATAATGAACCTTGTCTATGTCATGATGATTAATTTCTTATAATAATATTATCATTTATATAGGTATCTCAGAAAATTTATCATCATCATAAAATTTTTCACCACCAAAATATCGTTTTTAACCTTCCAAAATGATATACCACTAATTATTTACTTAATCAAGAACATATGATTTTTTTTATTATATTATTTTTATAAATGGGTTATTTTTGTATCTAAATCTATTCAGATATATTAGTATCATTCCAAATTGATCGCATTTAGGAAAATTATTACCAACAAACCATTTACGCTTAAATACATGAACTTGAAATTTTAGGTAATCAATCTCCCATATATCTTCAATAACTTCATACTATATACTGGATGTAGAGATTGATTTATGTTATTATGCACTTGAAAATTGTATTACCTCAGTAAAGGACAATACACCACAATTATTAATTGAACTTCTATTATTCCGTTAATTACTATAAAATATATAGTCATTAATATAATACTTATACCATGTTATCACATGTAAATATGGTCCACCCACTAACCATATCAATATTTCTGATGCATATAATTCATGAGTAAAAGTCTCTTTAAACTATGGAAAAAATTATATTCTTTTAGTACACACATATAATTCTTTTTAAAATAAAACTATTTCAAGGCATCAATATGTGATATTACATTTAACTGAATCTAATTTGTGTTATTTAAAATTTTGAAATATACCGGTTGTATTTTATCCCCTATAAGATACTTTATTTATAATCCATGAACCACCTTTCCCCCAAAATAAACTTTTCTATGGAAATATTTAGGCAAAGTGAAAAGATCCAATTTTGAAGATAGTTTATATTAAACTCCATCACCTCCTCAAAAATATAAATTTCAATATTGGTTCTTTTTAGTTAAAGTAGATTCTTAACATAACCCTTTAATATATTCATATTCCTTTCAAAAGGATACATCTAATAATGTATAAGGTCTACGTAGATTTATTTCCGTTATCAAATGAACCATCAAATGTAACATCATATCAAAAATATATTATAAAGTTCATTTACAGTTGGAAAAAGTATATTAACTACTTAATTATTTAAATTTTTTAATAACTTTATATCTTTCAATTTTTTATAAAAATATATGTAAAAATAATTCATATTAATGATAATCATTCTTACATTAATGGGTAATATTTAATGCAATGGAACAAGTGGTAGTTAGTGAATTATAACATGATATTTTATGATATTTCATGATTGTTAACTTCAAATATTTTAATGATATAAAATTTTTATATTTGAATAATAACCCTAATGTAAATTGATATCATGTAGGAACTAAAAAATTTAATTTTTTCCTCTTGGTTAGTGTATGGAAATATGATGGAATGTTCATAAATGTTGGTCCCTGAAAAGTCTTTTGACCTTATATGGGGGTGAATCAAGGTGTGGTAATTTAAATTTAACCTTTTCAAAAATCGTTTTCCATAATTTTTGTGAACACTTATCTCTCTATTTTCCATATCCTTAATATAGTAAAGAAAGAGGAAACATGCAATTTTACTTGGTTCAACCAAATTATATAATCTAAGGAGTATTCAATGAAATGTTCATGTACATCAAAGACACTAATTCTCACTACTTTTTTGGTGATATAATAAAGCATCCACACTAAACCTCTGAGTTTACAACCATACACTTGAAGTCTCACTAGATTCACACAACTTGATGAATATGTTACTCCTCCTAAAAATTTTGGGATCACTATACTTAGTATGTAGATCTTATTCTTCATGAGATTATAATGTAAATACACTATATTAGTGTGCCACTTCATCACTATCTGAACTAGCTTCTAGTGGGAACAACTCTTGAAAAAACACATGTCTTTACCATCTTTATCCTTCTAGATTCAATACTTGGAACTATCATTTTCTTCTCACTCCTTTTATTATTCCATCATAAAGAATACGGAATCCTAATACAATTTTTCTCCTTTATAAAACATCTTATACTAAAAATCAATGGGTAACCTCTCTCTATATTTTCTGACATATTCAACAAAACTTCTATTTTCATATCAAAACCTGAAAAATTCCTTTTTCCTTTGGTTATACCTATATCATTTTAATGTAAAACCATTCCACCATTAATATAAAAAAACATACACTTCCATGAATCAATATCGATCCCATAATAGAATCCACAAACTTCTAAATAACATGGGTATTAAAAACACAACCATCATGAAGCTCTTACACCTTCAACATCATTATCTTCATATCCCATGAGGTAGTGATCTTGGTCACAAAAGATCTATGAAATTAACCAATAAATCCCTTAAAATAATCAAAAAAACTAATCATGAGGTTTCCTAGGTTTTTGGATTTATCTATTCTTCTAAAGATGGTCAATGAAAATTATATAAATGTATTACTCATAAAATATTTTTGATCAATTCATAAGAAGTTACTAAGTCCCAGATGACACATATCTAGGTTTTTAATGACACCTACACTACTATAATTCACAGGTATTTAGAGATTATTACCCATACATTTCCTTATAATTATGCTACTCTAAATATATATATTGATCCTATATACACGTACATTGAGCCAAAACATGCATACATTGATGCACAATGACACCTAAATATACCCTATACCTTTTCAAAAATCTTAAATCCTATCCATAATGACACCTAAGTTTCTCTACATGATATATACACTCAAGTAGGATGACACTTATACTCAATGTACTTAGGAAAATACCCACAACCAACTACTCAGCTAGATTTCTATAATTCCTTCAAACTACACCAAAGGTGATCCAATCCTATTCTAACCTTCAAAAAATAGACTCCACAAGACTACATAGGACACATTAAATATTAATTCCACTAAATTTTCAATAAATAAAACCCAAATCACATAACAAGGGTATTTTAACCTATAATCTACCCCTTTGGGTTTGTTAGAAATTTCAAATAGATTTATCACTTAAACCTTGAATAAATTTTATTACTTAATAGATATAATAGAAAAAAAACCAAAGCCTCGATCCTTCAAGGTGTGTATAAATAATTTACTCAAGATCAATTCTAATCCAAAATGGTTAAAGCTTGATGTGAGAAAAAATAGTTAAATGAAAATATTCCCATGATAAAAACTCATCGAACATTCATGCACTCACCACTTCCTAAACTCTTTTCTAATCATTTTCTCCCCATAATGAATCACTCAAGGTTTCTCCCCCTTTACCACAAAAATAACCCCATAAATAGATAAGATTATTCCATGGACTAACACCTTCTCCCATTTTAATATGTGGATGTAATCTTCACCCCCTTTATCAACAAACCCAAAAATCACTTCTTTGGAAGTTTATAATACAAGGATTTGAGAACCAAATATTGAATACATGAGAGAGATCATAATTTTCTTGGGGGTAAATTTCATTAGGGGAGTGGGGGTTCTTAGCCTAATTCATCTATTTAAAGGGATAAGTTTGGACTCCAAGATCCAACCAATGCCTTTCAAAATCATCCTTGGGTAGTTCTTTTTTTATAGTGTAAAACATTTGATCTTTAGTGGACATGTACTCTAACCTCACAATTCCTTGTTTAACCTTCTCTTGGATAGAATTTTATGTGTTCTATATTTTCTTAGTCTATGAATTATTAATGGTATTTTTTATAAGATTTATCACACTCGTTTTTTCATAGTTGATGTGAATAGAATAGTCCACTTCTAACCCAATGTATTCAAGATGTTAGAACATCCATGTCAATTGGTTACAATCTTGAGTGAATAGTACTTATTCATCTTATTTCGTGCTAAAAGATATGTACTCTTAATTCTTTCTTATACAATAGATATAGGAACATACAAGATATAATACAACTCAAGAAGTTGATTTCTAATGATCCATTAAACCAATCTAATCCTCATCAAAAAAGCTCTCCAACTGTTATTGTGAACTTCTATAATAAAATATACCATACATTACTATGTGACTTATGTAATAAATTAATATCCTTATAGATTTCAAATGGTTTTATTTAGGGAATTTTTGGTATCTGGTGAATTATAAATTATAAAACATAACATATTTTTGAGTTTCTATCAAGTATATAAAAACTCCTAATAATTTTCTTATAATAGGTTAAACCAACCTCCTCTATCTCTATACTTTGATAATTTCATCAAGGTATCATCTAGAGTTATCATTAGCCTTAAATCTTCCATGTAAAGATTTTTTATCCCTAATTTGGTTTTTTTGGAGAAATTAATGTTCCTTTCTTCCCTTCAACCACTTATAATCCATGTAAGAATGTTATCTCGCCAATAAAAGACATTTCAAATTCAATTGTCATGTTATCTAAAAACAACATTCATTTTTCTTTATTCAATCCTTAAAAAATAATTTCATCCACATAAATGAGAACTAATATCTTTTGATTATCTTTCTTATTGATTTATATACTATGATTAACTCACCAATATGAAATCCAAGATTCTTCACAGAGTGATCAAGTTGGGAGTACATGTCCCTTAGTTCCTACTTTAGGCTATACAAGCCCTTATTTAATAATTATAATTTATTTTCATCTTCATTAATAATAAACCCATCTTGTTACTAAATTTAAACCTTCTATTTATATAATCCATTCAATAATGATGATTTTATGTCCATTTAAAAGACTTTAAAATCTATTTTCATTATTATAGAAAAAATAATCTTATGGTTTCTAACCATGACACTAGTGTAATAATTTATTCAACATCAATGAAAATTATTAGGGAATAACCCTCTTATACTATATATGCTCTATTCCTTGTCACTTTTCTATCATCGATGAGTTTTCTTTGGAAAAAAATGTTGGTTCTGATGAAGTTATTATCTTGTGGTCTTAGAAAAACTTACGAAGTTTCATTATTTTCAATTTGGTTAAATTATTCATTCATTGATTTGATACATCATTCATCCATAGAATAATATTTAATGTTTTTAGGTTTCACTTGAGAAATAAAATATTCTTTCAATGTATTCATTGTTTTGGTTTGAACTATATCTGTCTGGTCACCAATAATGTTTTTGTCACTGATTTTTATTTGGATATTTTTTCAATTTAGAGTTTTTATTGTTGGTACATTTTCACCATCATCACTATTATTATATGAGTCTCATAATTACCCTTAAACTCTCTATAATCTACTAACTTCACCATCATTTTTTTCTTTATTTCATTACTTTTATTTTATAAAATATACTTACTATTTTTCCAATTATACTCATTTTCTACAATATTTATATATTGTCTTTCCATAATTTTCCCAATTCGTTTGTTATATAATTTATTCTCCTTAATTTTTCATGATTATACAAGAAAAATACATTCATACCCAATTTATTTTAACTTTCAATTATTCTCTTTATTGAGAATAAAATATTTAATTCCAAACACTAATAAGTATATAAGTGTGATATTATTTCCATACCAGATTTTGTAGGGAGTCCAGTATTCACTAAGTCATAAGAAGGACCTACTAAATATGTACACTGAGGTGAAAATTCATCTTAACAAAGTGTGTCTAATAGGTTCTTCTCTATGATCATGGTCTAATCCATATTTTTTTGGATCTAGTTCCTCCTCTCAAAAAATTCCTTTTTTAGGAGCTCTCACCGCAGACACTTGATATTAAATCTTGTGATTCTATAATTATTACTCTACTTTGTGGTTTGTAAATTTTTTACCATTTTAATTATAGTTATTTTTAATTTTTACAATAAGAATATTTTTATATTTCTTCAAAATTGAGTGATACATTTGAATAAATTGGTTTTGTAAATAATTACTATAATTCTTGTCATCCTACTGAGGTAATCAATGAGAATGATAAAGTATCTTTTTCTATCCAACGATTTAGGTTTCATCAGGATACAAACATCCATATAAACTAACTTTAGTAACCTTGATTAATTCTATTCCTCATATTATTGGTTTTTTATACAATCATCCCATTTTAACATGAATCTCATATGTGAGTGTCATCATATGAAAGTTTGGGAAGGTCTTGACCACCATCATTCTTGAATAATTTTTTCAGATATTTTTGTCTCATGTTACCAAGTTTCCTATGCCATATCTTGTTTCCATCTTCCTTGGAAATCATGCATAAATTATCCTCGCTAATTTGATAAAGATTACCCTTGTTATGTGTACCTTGATAAAAAACTAATCTATCTCTTTCCTGTATAGTGCATTTTTTCTTATTGAATTCCAACACATTTTTGAGTCACACGATAAAATTATGCTTAGGGTATTTTGAATAAGACCTTCAAACAAGATAATATCATCTCATATTAGGTTTTTTCTACTAACTCTAGATTTTCCAGAGCCAACAATGTTTAGCACCTCATCATTGCTGAAGTGGAAAAATCCTTCTTTATTATATTTTATGCCAATGATGTGGTATTGATTTCCCATAATATGGGGAGTGTGCACTATTTCTAGAAACCATGTACCAAACTTTTCTATTATCTTAATTATATTTCAACAACATTGGTCTTATTATCTCTTCCCTTCTTGATCCATGATTATTAGTTTTATTTACTTAATGATGAACAAGTTTTTTTATCATTTACCTCCTCATTTTATTCCTCAATTTAAAAAACCTAAAATCTTTTTTGAGACTTCATCTTGATTTATAACTCTTACCTCTATTTTTTATCACTTATTTAAGACTCTTTGGGTATGTTTCTTATGAATATAGATTAAAATTTCACAACCTTGTTCCCAAAACCTTCCCTGTAATAATAGTACCCATTAAAATTATACCAAGGGTATAAAAAACTACTTATATACTCATGTATCTATTACTCCCTAAAATATCATTTTTCAATGGAGAAAACATGTTAATTTTTTATAACTTCCCATGGAAATAACACTGACACATGGAATTATATTTTCCTCATTTTCAGCATTGATAGTACTTCTATGAGTAACTTGTAGCTTAATATTCTTCCATTATATAGGTTATTATAGTTTTAAATTCTCTATCACTGCCTTATTTTTGTGATATTATAACATCATTGACTTTCCCTTGTCACAGAAACAATACTCTCATATAATATGAACAATTTCTTTATCAAAAAACCTGTGAGATTTCTAAGAGGATGATGCACTTATACTCCCTAATGCCATACCTTGAGTGAAGAGTCTTTATTTATCTTTATACTTCTATCACCACATCATGAATTATCATTAATGTTCTTAAATTATTTTAACCTTTTATTTTATAGAGTTAGCCAACCCATTAATGAACTGATCATGTTCTTTAACCTTGATAATCAACGCAACTTCCTTTTCTGAGATGGTGGAATTTATATATTTAAATTTATCAATTCCAGCATTTAGTTTTTCCTTCTCCTCATATTGCTTTTAAATTTAAAGATTAGATTCATGTAAAACACCAACATATTTATTTTTTATCACTATAAATGATTATTTATTTAAGTTCTACATTATGTTCAACTTTGAGAATTAATCTTCCCTTAATTATAGTCGTTCCATGATCATTGTCATACTATTACTACTTATCTACAACAGCCATGAGGACTTCACCAATTAGGTATATACAGTCCTTGACCTCCTCAAAATCTATTTCCTCATATTCCTTATATCCTTTAGATAAAAATTTCATTTTATTAAATAACTTCTATTTTTGTTTTCCACTAATTATTCATACTTTTGAATGGAATTGTTTTGGGTTCTTATTAATTTTCATAATCCCATAAATTCTTGTGACACTTTGAGGAAAGGTGACAAAATGTTATACATAAGAAAAAATCTATTAGTATCCTTCACTTGAACTTCCATTTTCCTATTTTAATATTAGAGGAAAGAAATGAAATTATTTTATTAACTTATTTATTCTTAGGTTCTTCTTTGATTGAGAGTTTCATAATAGCCTTCAATATTATCTCATGATACTTTTATATCGGAACCAATTAATTCTTATTTTTCCTCATCTCATAAGAAAAAATAGTGTTATACAGGGTTTCCAATATTACCTCCTTTGGGTCTTTATCTTCAAGCACTAAAACCATTGTATTGAACCATGGGGTAGTCTCCTTAATATTATTTTATCATTTTTCACATCATCAATGATTTCCCGAAGACTATGAATATATTCTATAAAAATTTTCAATAAACTAAAAAGAGCATCAAATGTCTTATTTAGACTCATTATTAAGACTTTAAATTTGTTCCACAAGACTTGAAACCTTGTTTCTCAAACTTTTAAGTCACCTTCTTAAATATTTTTATGTTTCTCCCACACCGGAAGATATGTCTTCCATGATGTAACTTTTATATAGATAGGGTTCTCCAATATTTATTATATTTGTCTATCAATACACTTATATCCATAATTTTAGATATTTAATGCATTTCATACATATATAAATCCATTCAAAATGACCAAAATAACAATCCATTCGATTTTTCTATAGCTAGAAGTTATAGACTTAAAAAATGGGGATCCTGTTATGGTTAAAAACTATCACTATCAAACCACAGATGGATTGAACTATATTGAAATACTTTGGATCTCATACCCCTTATTCCTCCATGATAGGTAATTCACCCTGAGAGGGGGTGAATCATGGTTTAATAATAAAATTTTACATTTTCAAAAATCATATTCTATAATTAGTAGAAACAATTATTTCTCTATTCCTCATAGTCATAATGTAGTTAAGACATAGGAAATAGGAAATTTTACATGGTTAACCCAAATGGGATAATATAAGAATCATACACTAAAATTTTCCTTTAAATTATAGATACAAAATCTCACTTCTATTGAGGTTACACAATAGAGTGATTGCACTGAACCTCTAGGTTTACAACCATACACTTGAAGGCTCACTGCCTTTTCACACCTTGAGAAATAAAACTCTTCACTTTACTAGATTGTTCCTACTACTCCTAACATGTTTATATTATTCTCCATGTGATGATAATAGAAATACACCATGTTGGTAAAACACATCTGCACTGTTTGAATGAGCTTCCAATAAGAACAACTCTATGAAAAACACTTGTTCATATCTTATTCATGCTTCCAAATTCAATACCTTGAACTCTCATTTTATGTCCACTAATTTTTTTCAACTATCATGAATAAATTTTATATCCACTTCACTTATTTTACTTCCGAAAATATCCTGAACAAAAATGTAATGAGTTTCCTATCTTTGTCTTTTCTGACATAGTCTTGAAAAGTTTTATTTTCAACTCTCAACCAAACAAATTTGTTTTGTTTATGATTTTTCATTTGTATTTTTTATGTCATACTAGTACAACTTACATATCAATAAAAATAATTCTTATATATATCAATATAGATCCCATAACTAGATCCACAAACTTCTAACCAAATAGGGTATTAAAAACACACCCATCGTGGTTCT
Organism: Viscum album; assembly: GCA_963277665.1. Lineage (NCBI taxonomy): Eukaryota > Viridiplantae > Streptophyta > Magnoliopsida > Santalales > Viscaceae > Viscum > Viscum album. The sequence continues at coordinate 849,162,123 of OY728119.1, read as the reverse complement.
CTTACACCATCTGTATCACTATATCCATATCCCATGAGTTTGTGAGATTGGTCACAACAGATCCATGAAACTATCCAAGAAGTCCCTTAAAATAATCCAAATAATATATCATGAGGTTTATTATGTTTTTGAAATGATCTATTCTTCCAAATATGCCTGATTAAAATGATCTCCATAAACTTCTTTTAAAATGTTTTGGTCCAATTCGTCATAAATTCTTATATCCCAAATGACACATAAATTTTCCTAGAATTATATCTACATTATTATCATTCACATGAATTTAGATATAATGACACATATATTACCTTGAAATGACATATATACTTATCTAAACACATATAGTCTGATCCCAGACAAATATACGTTGAGCCAAAGCACAAATACATTGAGCAAAAACACATGTATGATAATGATCAATGTTAATTATAGATATCTAGTGTCTTTGAAAAAAATCCCAAAACCAATCCAAAATGGCACCTATACTACTCCACATGACCCATACACTTGAGATAGATGAAACTTTATCTCAAAAGACTTAGGTAAATTTCAACAACCTGCTACTCGACTAGATTATTAGAATTCCTTTTAACCACACCAGAGATGATCCAAACTTAATACCTTCCTACAAAAAGAGTTTCAAATCATCATTTAATGGTTACAAGTAAACATGAATGTCATTTAAAGGCTATTTTAATTGAGAAATAATTAAAATCAATTTGATATATTTCAGTTTCATACAAATTTCTTGGGTAAATTTATAAATTACAAAAAAAATAGGCCAAGTAATACATTTTATACTGAGGATATGATATAGATTAATTCCATTTATACACTATTAAAGATTAAGATTTAGAAATTAATTTCTAAATATAGGAAATTGCTAACCAATTTTCTTCCATTGTGGAAAATCAATGGGAATATATAATTTTTTATCATATATTTGTTCATCTGCAAACCATCTTAACATTTTTGAATAATTTTTAGTTTTTAAATAAATATTTCAAATGATTAATTATAGAATGATACCAAATTTACTAAAGAGTATTTTCAGTATATGTAATAATAGAAAAATAAATTTTTGATCCTTCTCTCAACTTATACCATGATGTACCAAATTTAGGACACTCATAGACCTCAGTATTCATTTATATACAACACACAATCATAATAGCATGCATGAATATTCATGTACCATAATCTCATCAAAGATAATATTTTTTCATAATAAATTTAATTTGGTAATTTTTATTATAGAAGAATATATTTAAATTCCTTTAACAATTATATGAAACTCTAATCACTCCATAATTTCTTGAATTTCAAGTTAACCAATCTCAACGTTATTGATAAAACCATAAATTTGGTGCAATATGAATAGAATGGTTTGTTAGTATGAGCATATATGCACTCATTCATTAGTGTTTTATCAATTAAATACATTTCAATATCATATATCATTTCATCTATTTGATAAAAATAACTATTTTTAAAATCTCCATCATCATTTTATCTTTATTTATTTATTATTTCACCATTTCATATCTATGTTCTCAATCAAAAATTAAAAATATTAAAAATCAAACAATATTTGATTTCTCTACATCATAGTTGTCTAAAACTCAAACACATCATTCCTGGAAAATAAAAACAACTCATTTTTTGGAACATTCAGTTTCAAATATTCAAAAAAAAAATTTTAAGACCTTCCTCATATTCATCATGTGTTCATTGTGTAATAATTCAACAAAGATTCATTATCACCTATAGAAACTTCTGAGTAATGAAAATAATTTACTATATTTTGAAATTTTAAATTCAAATTTACTTTTATAAAATATAGTACTGAAATTATTATTATTATTTAAATAATATAAATAATAAAAATATTGATAAAAATAATAATTACAATAATAATAAAAATAAGATCAATAAATGGGTGTAATGGTTGATATTTTATACTATATCAATACCTTATTGTTTTTAAATTATTTTATAAATTTATAATTCACTAAATGTTCATATATATCAAGAAAGATAAATATTTTATATTGAAATATAAATTGAAAATTCAATAATTGTTAATAATTTTAAAACTAATATTAATAATATTAAAAATAATTGTAATTTAAAAAATATTAATACTAATATAAATATTATTAATATTAATAATGATATTATTATTAATTTCAATAGTTATATAATAAAAATTAATAATATCAATACTTATAATATTCATATTAATAATAAAAACAAGTTGGGGTCTAAGACCCTTTATTAATTAAAATAGAAAACATGCAACATGGGAGGATGAGGTCAAAATAAGAAAACCTTTCCTCATTCCAAAATCCAAAGACAATAAAAAAGTTCATTACAATCTTCAATGTCCTAAATTTTCTAAATTCATAGCCCAAGAAAAAATAATCATATTTTGATAGTATTTATGACCACCATGTCCTCATGGATGTCATGCCTATCTAAAAGTTTTTAACTTTTTCAAAGAATTATCATTATCCTACAACTCTTCCTCCTTAAAGGCCATGGTATCAACCAAAATATACACACCCTACTTATCCTTAATATCACTCATAGATTAGAAAGAAATTAAGTTGGACTCTTAAACTATATTATATGTTGGATCAGTGCCCCTCACTGAAGTATTTTCTATAGAAGGAACCTGTTGGTCATCAACATTACATATTGAGTTGCATTCATCCACTTTATTCTTTAATTTAGAAATATTAGAGACCTTTCTATTCCCTTTTAATAAGTTCATGTATGACTCGTGCATTATTTTCTTCAGATGTACAGGTGTCCATAAACCCACTAACGTAGTGGGATTTTTTCCCTTTGTTTAAATAGAGAGAAATTAGTTCTCTTCATAGAGGACAACATGGTCCACCTCCTCTTAACTTTCAAAAGAACATTATAGGGACCTCTAATTTTTTTAAATTAGATCTTGTAATAGAGTCAACCATTATAGATTCACCAGACACCTTCTCTGTAGAAGGTCTATGAGCCTCATAAGGATAAAAGGTTCTCTCATAGGAATCAATTTTTTTCTTGGAAGTATTTAAGATATTCTTTACCTTCAATACTGAGAAATAACCATCTAATAATGAGAGAATGGTGTTTTTAGTCATAAAATCCTCAGACAAAGATCTATTCATAGTTTCAAAAAGGAAAATGTTCCCTATAATTTTATTCTTAGTTGAACTAACTTTATTAGTGTCTTTAGTGGTTTCATCCTTGTTAAGACCATTCAACCTCTGAAGATTAGTAATTCGAACTGGTTTTCCAAAATCACCCACATGAAAATTTGTCTTATTATCCCACGATATTTTTTATTCATCAACTAAATGACCTCCTAAGAATGATAATTCATTTTGATTATATTCCCCTCCATTGGTAGCATTGTGACCTACATGCTAACCTCCTTAAATATAATAGGGAATTGGAACTTCCCTAAAATTCACCTGGCACTAGCCATTTAGATTAGGAGTAACCTAGTCCATAGCAATAACATCATCTAAATCCTTTTCACATCTTTAAAAATTATCTAATAAGTAACCTTTTATATTATATTTACTATCAATAGCTCTTATACGATTGTGATCCACATTGCACCCAATGTTATTGTAACCCTAAAAAAGTATTGTAATTTATCATACTCAACCACTAGTTTTAAGTGATGATCATTAGTAGTGAGAACAAAAGATCTAATCAGAGTATAACATAGGTAAAAAAAAATTATTTTCAATCCTTAGGGAGACAAAAAAAATATATGTAAATTTCCACTAAAATTCATGAAAAATGGCTAAACCTTTTATATTTCTTAGTCCACTTAACCATTGAATACCAACCCAAACCTAAGTGGTCCAATTCTTAAAATTTTAGGGAATGAATAGGGGATATTAGTCCTATATTTTAACAAATATAGTAATTATATTAAGTAAAACTTATTCCCAATCTTTTTATTTGAACTCTACAAAAGAAAAAACAAGGATGGAGAAACTTTATAAAGAATTTATTATCTAACCATAAAACCCATGATCTTTATGAGACACTTCCTAAGATCAAAAAGACCCCATTTAGTTTCTCTAAACTACATATATATAATAATAATAATAATTGAATTCTTACATTTCCTAAGTATATATAAGAGGAGACAACAGCTAACATCATTGATGGCAGTATAACATTTCTTCCTAATCCTTTGGGTTGTTGAGATGAGATTCTAAAACTCATCGATGTTCATTTTATCCACAAAATGAGCCCATGGAATCCCTATTGCAAGAGAGTATATAACATTATTCTCTCTCACCAAATACTTATAATATTCTGGAAAACATGGACCATGATTCCCTATCACATCTTGAGAAAAGGAGACCTCCATTCAAAAATTAACTCCACAAAAATATCTAGGAGTCATAGAGACTTTCCTAAACTTACCCAATTCTTCATGGATAGGGGAATTCATGATATCAAAGCTCATAGAAATAGTCTTAGAGGCACCTTCCACTAATAAAACCTTCAAAATGATGATCATTAAAGCCATTAAAACTAAGAATCAAGAAGAACCCTCATGATCACCATGGGAATCACCCAATCACTTTTCCCATTCCTCCCCCAATACTATTAATATTAATAATTTTAGTAATAGTAACATTAATAATAATAATATTAACACTAAAAATAATAATGAAGATGATGATGATGATGATATTAACACTAAAATAAATAATATCAATACTTATAGAAATATTAATATTATTTTTATTAACTGTAATGCTAAATAATTATTAATATAAATTTATAAAAAAAACTCATTGAATGTTTATATATATATATATACCTTTTAATATAGTACTATTATGGAAACATGTAAATTTTAAGTCCAAATGTATTTTAATAATATATATATATATTAAATATAATAATATAAACACATATAAAAATGTAAATATAAATATATACATATTTATTTGAATGGAACAAAATTGTATTTTCATAAATACAACTCCAATAATACTAGATATATTAATTAATCCTTATTCATATATATTAAATAAAAAATAAATAAAATAATTATAGAATTTTAAATTATAACAAAATATGCATACTCTAAATCTTATAAGAATTTAAAACTTCATTAGTATTTAACAATGTATTTTTAAGAAAAATACATGTTAACAACAATAAAAATATTAATATAATCATAAATAGAAAATATAGATAAAATTTTTCAAAAATATCAATCAAAGTGAGTGAAATCATTGATGATAGAGAAATAAACAAAAAAAATCATCAGTTTCAATTTAATATTTCAAGAGTAATTATATAATATAATTTTATAATTAATCTATATAAAATATAAGATTCATAAAAATAATTTGGTAAAGAATTAATATACAATTGTCAATGATGATTGAAGATTAATGAGGAGGCGTGTTTACTGTAGAATATGGAAAATAATTAATAATAAAGAAATGATGGTGGTGATGGATAATGGTGAATAGTTGTAGTAAATGGTTGTTAGTGGAAGACAAGGAATGGGTAAAGAAAATAAAAGGAGTGGAGCATTTCCCTAGTGAGATGAACTGTGTTTATATCGGTTGGATCTACATAATCATAAAAATATAAATTGTGGTATCATATATAATATTTTTAACGGGTTTTTGATGTTGGTTAATACTATAGATTATGTCAAAAACTCATTTTTTTTAACAATGCTTAATGTATATCTAATGATAAAAATAGCTCCAATTGGTTTTCAACATTATTTATACAATAACAGGAGTTAAAAATAATTGTTAACACTGGTTATAAATGACAACATTAAAAATGTGTTTTTTTAACTATAGTTTTACTATTGAGAGGAATAATTTTTGTGGGGTGTCAACAGAGTTCAATAATTTCCAAGAGTTACTGATTAATAGAAATGTTAAATGAAGTTCAGACCACTAAGAAAAAAAATTAGGTGAGAATATCAGTTGATTTTCTATAAAAAGTGGGAAATATATTCATATATCATGACTTTTTTAGAAAAAATCATAACGATATATGATAGTGTTAAAATAAAACCACCACAAATTATTAATATATGATGATTGTTTAAAAAACTATCACATATTTTTCAAAAAAACATTTCAATGATAAATAATATATATCTTTTTTAAAAATTCATTTATATAAAATATACAATTTTTTATTAAGAATATTCCTATAAATTGATCCCCTTTATCTTATATATGATGCATTTAATAGAGTTTCATATTTAAGGCATTATATTTACATATTTTTGTAGTTGTGTATATTTTCATTGGTGATGTAATTTTCCTTACATGGAGGTTTTTTTAATGTCCTTGAATGGGTATCACATGTGGAAGAAGATTAATCAGATCATGGAGGATTGTAACTTACAATTTATTGACTAGAGAAGATTGAAAGAAAAATATGGAATACATATCATGAGAAGTGGGGTGAATATAGTTAAATACTTTTGTGATAAAGAGAGATCATTTAGAGAGGAAAATTTTATTGATACACCTTGATGAATTGAAGAAATAGAAACAAAAGGAGCTGAATATATTATTACATTTATGTGGATATAATTATATTTTCATATTTTCACCACCAATATGTTGATCATTAGACCATGTCATGGTCTGTGCAGTGAATCACCACATCATGGTGAATTTCACTATGTCGTAGTGTAGCTCATGGAGTTATACATGTTATATAATAACACTTTTTCTATCCTATTTCACATACTCCAAGCTACCATACTCAGTTTTATCAACATGTGATGATGATATGAGTAGTTTTAACACCCAAATCAATATATTAAATGATAAACTATTAATCATAAAAAATAAAAGAGTTAAATCTATTATAACTAATGAAATTTTTTATGTAATGTTTCAATCAATATATTCATTTTCTTAGAATGAAAAGGGTCTCATTGGGTTGTAAAATAATTTGGATGTTAGTTTTTGTTTATTGGGAATCTAAATACAATGAGATTCATCAAGATGATACGTTGTTATTCTCTTTCTCTTCTTCCCTTTTATCAAAGGTTCTAGAAAATTATGATGAGGAGATTATCCTTCCTAAGCATTAGTATATTTATTCAACCCATAGATGCCATGGGAGGATGGGTTTTTGTGAATTCTTCTATTTGATCTCAATTAGGCTTGTATAGGAAAGCATGGATGAGATGGATCATCAATGAAAAGCTATTTTGTTCATCATTTCATTTATTTATTCCAATGTGAATGGAAATATCACAAGGCTTTATTAATTTTGGTTGATGGTTTCCACTACAATTGGATAATTGTTATCCCTTATAAAATCCATGAGCAATATTATATCCAATTCTATTTCATTTGTATTGATTCTTTGAATGAATTAATATACAAATAAAATGATAATTCTTTCTTCAATGGTGTATTATTCTCAAAATAGGTTTGATTCTTGAATATTTCATGAAACTTGGAATTAAAGTTATGAAAAATGGCCATGGTCTTATAAAATTTATAATATCATTTCACAGTTTTTGAAAAATAATCATATAAATGTTACATGAATAATATAGTTTTTTTATATCGCCTTGATTTAGTCAATTAAGGACCATGGTGTGGTGACATACACCAAGAGTATAGATCATTCTATGGAAGGTGTTATCAAGTTGTAAACCAATTGTTTTTTTATTTGGTGGGAATAGGCCATGTTTTTCATGAAATATTATTCCATGAGAATACCATGGCATAGTAAATGAAACCACAATATAGTCTTCCTAAATGGATTCCCAAATTGGTCATTCCTTATGGTATGTTTTTTAGATTAAAATGGTGTGGTTGAAGGCTAAAATGGTTATTTTATTTCCCATGGAAGTAGTTGTCACCTAGTGAAAACCATGCCATAGTGAACACTCAATAAGGTTGTGATCTGATGAATTTTAAATAAAAAATAATTTATGTTAAAAATTATAAAATCCATCATAGGAACGGTCCTAGGGGGTTTAAATCCTTACATAATTGTTTTAGTGGATATGATCTAGGTTTAAAGTGTATTTACAAGGTAGAATAATTTATAAACTATTTATAAATTATAAAATAAGATGATATATAAGTGTTTATAATTATTTTTAAATTATTAAAAAATGACAATAAAAAATATATTGGAAATCCTTATTTTATAAATATATGATGTTTTGTTTATGTAAAGTGATTGTATAAAATATGAAATTTTTTAGGATTAGAAAAGTTTTCATGAATTTTATATATTTATCAATATGAATAAGATCATATTAAATTCCATTTAAATTAATAATATGGAATAATTTATTTTATAATAAAAGTGAAATGACCATATTTATTTATTTTATTTAATTTCTATAAAAGCATAACAATATTGTAAATTGTTTCTAATTTTTTATTTATTAATTGTTCGTAAATGGTTATCTCATGTTTGAATTTATGAAATCCTCATTTTTCTAGTATTATTCCCTAATTTGTTTATAGATATTAACTTTTTATATTGTTAATTGAGGCATTCCGTAGTTTAAAATTGTTCAAACTACTTCATTACATTATTTTACATCTATTAAGGGAATAAAATTCCTTGTATGAAATTGGATTTATTTTTCTTCTACCTTAACATTATCATATTCACAATTTTTTAGTCTGAATTTTAAGGTTAGTTATAGTTTATACATATTAGGTGTTAAAGTTATGAATGACTTCATGTATCTCATGAGTAAAAACACATGGTAATTGGAAAATTGAGTTATACTTCTCATAGGCCTAGTAGATTACAATATTTGAAGAAAATTGGGGGATAGTTATTGGTCATGAAATTATTACTCTTGTAAGTATTGTATATTACCTATGATTATAAAAGTTAAAAATATAGGGTTTTATATACCTTATACAAGTGATGAATTTATAAATGTGTAAATATTGTTATTTTTAATTTTGTATAGTAACATAATATATTATTTGGGTAAATAATTACACATGAATATGGTTTGAACATATTGATTTGGTAGAAGGAATATGTATTCAAAAAAATCATTAGAAACATGCATACATGTAAAGGTAATATATGATATAAGATTCTGATTCATTTAAATCCCCATTAAAATTATAAATGTTAAATAATTTCTAAGGAAACACATGTCAATACCTAAATAATATAATTGAGTATGTTCATGTTATATCTGGGTGCACATAGATTATCTTATATAAAGAAAGCATGTTATGGGTGAATCTAAGAGTTATGTGTCTATATTTGATGTATTATTTGGGTTACACTTAGCTGGAGAAAACAATGAGATAGGATACCAGACGAATATATTTGAGTTTATCGATATAATATATTTGAGTAATATATTTGATTCATATATGATATGATTGGAATGATGACTTATCTAAATAGCTATGTGATGATATCAATACTAAAGTGGAATCATTATATAGTGAAATATGGATCTTGACCCGGTAAAGTATAATATGTTATTTGGAAAGGGGTAATAATTTAAATAGCCTCACATTTAATAAAAAAACATTGTTAAATTAATGTAATAAATAATAATTATACAAGATTATATTGTACATAAAAATTAGAATCATCATCATTAAACATGGAAATAAGATAAATATTAAAAAATTAGAATCTATAAGAATATTTTTAGACTTTTATAAGAATGTATGAATTATTTTTAAGAAAGAATGATTCTTATTTTGGTAGAGAAAACATTTATTAGGAAATATCCTACTTATAAAGCTATAAAAGAAGATAAATATTCTTATAGTATGTATAATATTAATTCTCTCAATATCTCTACATTAATTCTTATTTCAAAGGAACTCTTGGTTCAAAATAAACATGAGAATATGGATGATTTTTGGATGATATAAAAAATAAAAATGAACTATCAAGAAAAAGTTATACATGAGATATATGATGTTTCAAAAGTACTATTTTGATGTAATGAGATTGAATTTAATTCTATCTTAACTCATTTACTCAACATTATTGGGTAAGTAAATGTCTTTGAGAGACTAGGGTCACTACTTAGGCTTCATTTTTCCATGGACTTCATTTTTCAGTCATTATCAAAAAAATGATTGTTTATTGAAAATTTTAACATGAATGAGTTCAATAAAATTTACCCAATATCCTTAATATATTGAGGATTGTTGAGTATAAAATTGGAAATATATACTCAAGTGACATGATGATGGTAGATAAGGAAAAGGGTAAATATTGTTTATATAATTAGAATAAGAGAGGTTGTGGAGAGTACACAACACATTCTAAACATAATAAATGAGATTTTAAGTAAGGTATATATAATTAATATAGGAAAAAAATAGAAAATTGAGAAGTAATTTTCTTGAATAGCTAAATTAGTAAAAGAAACTCCATGGATATTAAAAGATAATAGTTTAAAATTGATGGAGGATTTATTATTAAATTTTAATATATGAATTCAAGTGATGGATGAAGGGTTTTTAATATAATGTATTTGAATATAGTGGATCAATTTAAAGATATAGTGGGTCATAATAAAATATCTGTCTTTAAACTCATTTCTCTTATATAATAAGAGAGTTTTTATTGTATATAATGGATATTATCAATAAAGGATTTATTTTTTTAATACACATGGTTTATGATTTTATCCTATTATATAACATATTTTTAAAATATATAAGGATAAAAAAATTCATGAAAAAATATGTTATCAAAGTTATTTTTAAAAATAATAATGATTAAATCTCACCTCCCAATTGTGGAATATTATTTAAAAATATAATATAATTTTCTGAATATTACTATAAACACATAGAATACCATATAATATATGGTTTTGAGTAATTTATTTCTTAAATATTCCCATTATTGGAAGTAAGTGTTATTTACTAACATAATGTTTTTTGTTTACCTTAGCATGATATTAAGGAAATAATATGGTTTACAAGAGTCTAGTGGGTTTTTATTTGGAATTAGGGAAATTCCAAGTCCAACAAATAAATGAATAAACTAGTTAAATTCAATGTTAAAGTCACTTATATCCTAAAAGTGTTTAGGATGTGTTGGTTAGGAAAAAAATTATGTAAATAGTAATATTTAGTTACCAAAAATTATCTCAAAGAAATTTTTTATTAAAAAAATTATAATATGATTATGATAAACATAGAAAGATTTATTAGTACAAAAAAGAACTTAGTAACATCGCAACATTGGATGTTTTAATGTATAGAAGTTTTGATACTATGTCCAAGAAGTTAAAGATTATATACATGATTTCTAGTCTCAATGTTAATCAAATATGAATGAATCATTTATATTACTCACTAAAATAGTCAAGTGTGGGTTTTTATTATATTCTCACATAAAGATCTAGAAAGAATTATATTGAGATGTAATGTGCTAAAAATACTAAAAAATGAAACAAATAGAAGTCCTCTATGGAAGTCTATTATATTGGATCTGATTATTCTGGTTCTTATATATGGTTTTGTTAATATTTTTAAAGGTTTTTAATAATATAAAATATATCTTGTTATAAAATATGAAATATTCACTTTATCATTCGATAATGTTATCACCATATATATTTTTTTGATTCGAAATGATAAATAACCTATCAATGTATGACTTTGAGTTATCCCTAACCATTTTTCATCATGAAGTGTTACTCGTTTTCATGAACTATTAATGTTTGTGTGGGTGGGATTTCATATAAATATAAATAATATTCTCATGATGCAAAAAGGTAGTATTGTGTGCTATATAACCTACTATATATACCACATTAAGTGAAATGAACTATAAATTTGTTATGTTGAGGGGACATGTTTTATTTTGGTTCCTTGTACCTGAGGTTGGAAAGATACCTAGCATGCAAACTTGACCTATTTCTTTATCCAACCATGATTTTGAACTAATTAGGGGGTTGTTGGGTATATTGTTAAAAACATCATCATCTTAGGATTAAACATTAGGGGATTTGTCCTCTATTATAGTGAGTATGATGTTTGGGACCTTGATTGAGACAGATTATGGATTTTTCTGGCCATTCCTAAATAAGATACATGTGAGTTACTCATCCACTTGAGTGAATTACTTATGAATTCTTTATCTATTTGGTTAGCCAATACTTTTAGAATTGAGGATATATGAGTAAAACGTATAGGATTAACATTATTTTTGTAATTTGGCCACTCAATGTCTTGGATAAAGGTATTATATGATTATGCATACTTATATATGATACAGTTAGTGGATATAGATTTAAATATACATGTCTTCAATATATATCACGAAAATCCTTTTATAGATTAAGTAGAATTGATTCTTTTTTATTTTCTAATCTTTAAATATAGTTATGGATTATGTAATTCATAATAATTATTAATGATAAAATGGTCTTTGGTGTCGTACTTTGTAAAATTTTTAATCAGTTTTTATTTTTATTACAAAGTGTTTGTACAAAAACTTTGAGAGACACCCCAAAAGATATAATTTTGAATTTATTTTAAGTAGTTGGTACATATGAGGTAACATGTGGTGAAAATTAATGATAAATTTTCCTAAAATAGTTTTGGAAGATATAAAAAAGGAGTTTTGGATATGGATTCATAAGTTATTAGATATTATGTTAAATAAGGTGAAAGAGAACCAAGTCTATGAGGATTTAGTGAAAGTATGATATTGTTATAAATATATAATAAATGAACCACAATTTTATAATGGTTTAGACCATGTCATGTTTTTTGGAGAGAAATGTCTTTTGTGGTGAATGACACCATGCCATAGTGTAGTGCATGGAATTCTACATGTTATTAAATAATTCTTAGTTCATCCTATTTGTCTTACTTAAAAATATCTTTCTTTATTTCATCATCAAATGATATTGATATGAGGAGTTTAAATTCCAAAATTAATAGTTTAATCATAGAAATATTAATCAAAAAAGAAAATATAATAGTTATATCCATTGTAAAACATGAAATTACTATAAAATGATTCATTCAATATATATAAATTGTAGGAATCCAATGTCTCTACTTATATGGATATATAAGTTCAATCATGTTTTATATTGGGTGGGAATTAAAATAGTATAAAGCTTATATGATTGATAATATCCTTTTATCCTACTCTCTTTCTCTTTAATCCAATATTCCATAAAAATTTCAAAATATAGGATCCTTCCCAAGAATTGGGAGATACACCCAAACTGTGGATACCATGGGAGGAAATAATCCCTTGGAAATTTATCTATGATCTCAATTAATCTCATGTGGATAATTTTTTATTGTATAGATCATTGATTAAAATCTAGGTCATTCTTCATCTAACTTATCAAGTCTTATAGAGACCAAATCTAAACACTTATTTATTTTACATCTCACAATCCCAAGAACATAAGGTTTAGTTTATTTTAGGAATAGTTATATGGGAATCTCATTTTAAAATTTCTTTTGAAAATTTATCAATAATCAAAACTTAATAGTCTCCCTTATAAACTTCTCATCATATATACCGATTTCATAACATGGGGAAGGGAAACATAAGAAATGGATAAGCTCAAATGATCAGTAAGGGAAATCCTATAAACATTTCATTAAGGGTTAGATCAAAAATATATGATAGAACATGAGTAGGGGATAAATATATTATTAAAAAGAAAATGACACAATGAGAGTTATCCAAAATTCATAATGGAAGGGAATGTAATCTCAAAAGAACAATATATAACATGGAAAAAAGAGTGTGGAAACAGGTTATAATAAACATATTCCACGGAGAATAATATATGAAAATAACATATAATTATGGTATAGGAATTATCATAGGTATTTATAACATTGTGAAAATAACTAAATGCATCGAGTTCACACTCATTCTTCTAAACATAACTAATTTGTATTATGCTCTTGCTTAATCTTTTGAATGTAGATAATCTGTATTATGTTTATGATTAATATTGAGAATTTATCTAATATTTATCATATTCATGCTTAATCATATGAACATACCTAATTTTAATTATTTTCACACTAAAAATCATTTCCTCATGGGGTATAAAACCTTAACCAATTCATTAAAGGGAGATATAGGATTCCACCTTTAATTATCCATACATATTTGTTACATAATACACCTATCATTCAACACATAATAAAGGACACATGGGAAAGAATAATGGGTTTCACAGCCCTTCCATATGGTATCACCAAAATTAATTTCAACCATTTAAATGGTTGATACCCAAAATTCAATCACCCTAATAGATTATTTTATAAGAACTTTTATAAGGTGAATCGTTAAAAGTAATTTCTAATAAAATTAAAACTTTATAGATAAAGAGGAAATTATTTGGTAAAATAATAAAAGAGATTTTATAAAACATTTTTATCTTTGGAATAATATAATAATTCATGGTCACTTTGAAATGACATTTTTAAAGGTGATGTGAAATTTTTTGGGAAAATCATTAATTTTTAAAATGTAACTTTCAAAAGAAGATTATTGAAAAAGAAATAAAGGTTTTAAAAAGGTTATGTAAAATCACTTTTAAAAAATTTATTTTATAAAAATAATCATCATAAATTTATCCTTGAAAATGACACAAAGGTTTCAAAAAGGTAATGTGAACAAACTTTGAAAACTGGTACTTTTAAAAATAATCTTCAATAATGATTATTTGAAAATAAAACAAAGTTTTAAAAAATGTGTATTGAAATTTTTTTTGACAAATTTTACTTTCAAAAATAATCTTTAATGAATGATATTTTAAAAATTCATAAAGGTTATAAAAAAGGAGTGTGGAAGGGAAGATAAAACCTCGAGTTTAAAAATTATGGGAAATACATTTTGAAGATTTTGAAATAACCTTGTTGAAAATTGACATCATAAAAAAGAGTAACCAAAACATGCTTTTAAAATTATTAAATTGAAAAATAGGAAGGTTCCATAAGATAAAACATAATTATGTTTTCAATTATAAAGGTTAGGTAGGAAGTAAAAACCTGGATATAGAAATAAATCCATTAAAAGATATGGGAATTATTCTCAACAAAATTACGTATTTTTTATGAAATAATAGAATTGTCATGAAAGAATACCTCAATGTGAGAAATTATTTTCCAATAAAATAAGTTTAAAATATAATAAAAAATAATCATAGATTATTATAATTCAATGTTGAAATGTTATAATTAATGTATAGTGATCATGACTCAAGAAAATTATTTGAGTCATGAAAACCCCTTACAACTTGAGGAAATTTAAATAAAAATATATTGAAAGAGGTAGATTTAAATTGGACTTAAATTATCTGGAATAAAAATTATTTCATGACATAATATCTCAATTAGTCAGTATATACACCACATATATGAAATTGGGTTTATAATACAAAGACATGTCTCATAGAGAGGAACTTTGAGACGAAAACCCTTACCTTTATTCCCGATTACTGGAATGTGATCTAACCTCATATAAAAAACATAATTATATTAATACTATATTTAATAACCATATTCATATACATTATCCTTTTATATACTTTATTAATGATCATTTATTATGAATATATTAGTTAGTTATCTCTTATTTTTACCATCAGGTGTTAGTACCTTTAATTGTTTCAAAACAATTTTGGTGCCCATTATTTGATACCACATTTATCATTACTATTTAATATAATATAATAAAATTTATGTTTTATAATGGAATATAATTTTATAATCTTATTATATGTGAGTCTTTTTGTGTTTCGTGAAGATTAAATCGATGATGAATTAGTTTCGGGTTATTTATCGGTATTGATGGATTACCGAATAATGATAGTTAATTTTTGTTTTGTATATTAAGAATAATATTAATGATATATTTTAATAATATATATCATATAGAATCATAAAATATAATTTATAACCATCCATGAAGTTCATAGTGAAAAATGGAATATACCATTCCATGGAGGCGGTGGTCTGCACGTTTTCATGGATAATGATTTTGTTTCCCATAGTAAAGTTGAAAGGAGTAATTTGGTTTATTATTTTCAGAACCCAAAACATGATTTAAATATAAAAATTATATATTAAATTCATTATTAATACCGTAATTTTAAAGTGGTGAAGGAAAATGAAACATGTTATGTCATGGAGGCAGTAATCTACACATACACGCCATTGACGTTTTTGCTTTTCTTATGAAGAAGGGAGAGGTGGTTGATGTTTATTCACACAATATAACAACATTAAGTATACTATAAATACTTAATTCATATTATAATATTGTAAAAAAATTAAAATGAAATATAAAATGAAAATATGTTACCGAAAACGTTGAACTTATGTTGAGAACTTCGGGTTTCTCATAGAGGATTCATTGGAAAGGATGGTCTTAGGTTAATCTATTATGAAAAAAATACTATTATATTTAAATAAAAAGCTATGTAAATTAAATATACTATATTTTAATTAGTAAACTAATTTTTTTATAGTGATATTAAAGGGTTGGTGATAGGCCTCTTTCATAACTATCAAGAATGACATTTTTGTAAATATTTCAATTTAATATCAAGGGAGCACATGTTAAATTTGGAAAGTGGCTCAATTAATTAGAAACATGTTTTTAACATATTTATATCCATTTATTCCTTGAATTATTACTTCTTTCATTTAAAATTTTATTTTGGTAACTAGTTTTTACCTAAGGTAACTTAATATTTATGCCTAAAAATAAAGTGGAACTTATTAGACAGTTTTTACCAACAAATTAAAATTATAAATCCATTTCTTTTGATTAAACTTCTAAAAGTGTTAAAAATTAATTATAATATAATAAATTTATAGTATAATAAAATAATTTTTGAGAAAAATATTACTTGAGATTTGAGATATCAAATATAGGTTAGTAAACTATATTCAATATTTTAAAATTTATAATTTAAATTATAAAATACATATTTTTCAATAAAAAGGTTTCATAGATTTTTAATCCATACTTGTATACAAATAATTTCATAAAAGTCACAATATCGATATATTTCACAATCTATATAAAAATAATATTTTTCAAAAAATGTTAAAAAATCATGCTAATTTAATTTTGACATTCTAATTAAAAAATGAATATTGTTTTATATAATTTTGATTTTAAAATTTTAAAATTTATTTTTTCGATGAAAATAAAAAATATGAAGAAAAAAAATATTTTATTGAAAAATGTCATTTTAAAACATTAAGTATTATTAGAATTATTTTATATCAATTTATAATTTAAAATATATTAATATATTAGTTCATATATAAAAATATTTTAAAAGTGGTTAATTTAATCTATTAGAATAAATATAAAACAATTAAAAAAATGTTTTTCTGAAAAAAAAATATTACTTTTATACTAATTAAGCTTTAAAATTTACCATTAAAATCAATTGAAGTTCAAATAATTTTCTTCAGATTATTGGGGATGTCGTATCTGAAATTCCCATTCGTTCAATGCAATGAAGATTTCACAACTCTTCCTTGATTCATGGATTTTATGGATTATTCTAGTCTCATGAGGGTTATGGTGGTGCAAGATTTTCTGAATATTGGCACTACTCCTTCCTCAACCACTATTGTTTTATCAGATGGAGATAAGATCAAGAGTTCATCTCTATCAGATTCCATCAAAGTCAAAAATAGCAATAATATTTCTTATGCTTGTGATATTGTGGAACATCATAAATCACCTCTTCCTATAAGGAAGGATCCAAAGTGTGACACCAACATAGCAGGCTTTTTGCAGAATCATGTGGCTTGCACAAGTAACTTTTATGACTTTTACACTTCCAACACCAAAACCCAAAATATCAAGAATAAAGGGGCCACTGACTTTATAAAATTCAATCCTTATATTTTCTCAGTATAATTAAAATAATTAAAATATTCAATCATTTCTCATCTATCTTCTTTAAATATAAAGAATCATTTGGGGATTATTAACATCAAGAAGCAGCTACTAACTTTTGGTGGGTTTGATGGTTGGAGCATCACCTCCCTAGGTAAAGGTTATTACCATTTTTTCTTTGCTTCTTAAGAACTCAAATCCAAAGATTGGGGTCTTGGTTTTGTCAATTCTAAGCCTCGAATACTATGAATTAAAGATTGGGATCCCACATTTAACCCCTTAAATGTTATTATTTTGATCACACAAGTCTATATTCATATTTGAGGTCTGAGATGGTTCTTCTAGGTACCAAAAATACTCTCAGAAATCACCTATGCAGTTGGTGTTCTGATTAAGATGGACAATCAAAATGTAAGAGATTGATATATCCACTTTTCTCAGGTCTTAGTTGAGGTTGACCTGAGTTATAATTTAATTAGTTCTTTTATTTTGTCTATGTATGACCAACATTTTGATCTGGTTGTTGAATATGATAAGATTCGTAACTTTTTCTTAAGTTTTTTTAACATTAGCCGTAAGATATAACATTTTTTAAGAAGACTGTTTTGTTCTATTTATGGTCTCTATGGAAACACCAGTGATAATTATTGAAGGTGGTCAAAGAAGCTTTCTATGGATGCATACATAGTTCAGGAGTAGGTGAATCTTGTTGATATACAACAACAAGCACATTTTTATGGGGCTTTAGGTCAATATGAAGAGCCTCATAATCTAGATAAACAAAAACCCACCGAAACTAAAAAATATTTTGTCATTATGAAGAAGTATGGTTTTGTAAATCAGGGAAAGGATGTTGGAAAATAATTTAAGGATGATATTTTCAGTCAACATGAAATGATGAATCATGAAGAGGAAGATGATATTGAGGAGTTAGAAAGGGAACTTGTTACTTAGTATAACATTGATAAAAAATTGTTCCAAGAGTGGAATATTCTTTCCATCCATAAAGGAAAGAATAAGATAGAATCTCATAACTCTCATGGAGTCCACAATAGGTTAGGTTTATCAACCAGTAAGGAGACTCTATGTAGATTTGTGGATAATGTGGTAGAACTGGATTACTCACCGACCATTTCTTCTATCCAACCTCCTCTAGAGGATGGATTAAATTATTCTGGTAAGATATAGAATCTTACACAATAATTTTGTATAAAAGATTCATTAAATTTTAATTATATAAACTTAAAACATTTAATTGATATTGGTGAGCTTGAAGAACATGGTCCATATATTTTGGATTCACAATTTAAAATGGTATGTTATGTTGATGATAAAATTAATGAAGGATGGTGTGTTGTAGTCCATGTGAAACTGATATAATTGTATGATATGGGAGATGATTTTTAAGAATGGTTTACTGATAGTGAACCTTGTCTATATAAAGTGATTGATCTATTTGTCCATGATCTCATTTAAACTGTGATTCTTGCAAGAGAGAGTGAAGATTAGGACATCATGTTAATGATGGATGATGATAATCAAACATGAATAAAACCAAGGTACATTCAATCATCCTTTAAATTTGTAAATAATATTTTATTTAATGTTATAAAAAGAGTGATTTGATAATATTGTATCTATCATACATGTTATTTTTATTTTTATTTCAAAAATATTGATATTTATGCACCATATTTATGCTTGAAAAATTATGAAGTCAATATTGATTTTTAATGGTATCAAGGAAAAATAATTTCCTTTATGATTTTAATGAGTATAAAATAATATAATGAATGTAAAATAAAACATTAATAGATTGGTAATTATATATATAAATATTGACATTTTAATAACATGAATCAGTAGTTTTGAACATGAAATTAACTGTTTAAACACCCATAAATTCTTAGAAATTTTAAATTTTAAATTTATTATTATCTAATATTATTTTCAGATTTTTAATTCCTTTTATTATTGATTTATTAAAAAATGATAAAAAATAAAAGTTATGTGGATTCTAGTTAGTCTACATACTCAAATTACACTACACCACCAATGGTAGTCATGACTGAAATAGCTACATCGCTCGCTACTATAGGTGCATTTACCATTGATATAGGGTCGGTGGAAGTAATGATCTCAGAAGGTACAAACGTTTTTTTTTGTATTATTATTTTACATAATCTAATTTATGTTTTTAAATACTATAATTTTAGGAACTAGAGGATGGAATTCGTTAGGATGAGGAATGGATATCATCTTGAGGAAACAATAGTGATGTGGATGCATTTTTCTATGGTCTATGATGTGTTATTTGTTGTTATATTGATACATATTTTGATTTTTATTATATTTGAATTAATTTATGGAATTTTTTAATGCACATTTTATTTATTTAATATGTTGTATGTTACGAAATTTTGTAATATAGTTAAAGATTTTTTTATAATGTTAATTTAATTTGTTTTTTCATTTTTTTTCTAATTGTGTGTTCCGAATTTCTAGAAAAATAGCTCAAACTTTAAGTGTACAATACATAATTCATATTTTAATCCACATAATTTTAAACCATCACTCATATTGGAAAAACATAGTATATCATTTAATGGAAGTTTAAACCACCGACCGTAACTGTAAAACCATCGATAAAAATTGTAATTTTTCAAACCATA
Organism: Viscum album; assembly: GCA_963277665.1. Lineage (NCBI taxonomy): Eukaryota > Viridiplantae > Streptophyta > Magnoliopsida > Santalales > Viscaceae > Viscum > Viscum album. The sequence continues at coordinate 849,141,526 of OY728119.1, read as the reverse complement.
ATGAAAGGAATCTATAATTGTTTGTATTATTACTATATAACTCAAACCATATGGAGAAATTATAACCACCATAAAAAGAATTAATTTTTTAAGAACCATCAAGAATAATTAATTAATTAATTAATAGTGATTTAAACCACCATTAATTATGGATTCCACAGCAGTTCTAAAAAATGATCATTGATTTTAAAAAAATGGTGTTTTTAAATTCTTGATGGCACTAGATATGATGGTTCATAAAATGAATGGAAAATAGTCAACATCGGTTTTTGATGGTTTCGAGCATAAAGGAATTGTCGGATTGTACATGCCCAACCTATCTTTTTTCATATTAAATTATTAATCTGATATTTAAACAGTGATAAATGTCATGATCAATATAATTAAATCAAAAAATATTGATGAGAAAAAATATCAAATTAAAATCATGAGATAATCACATATTATTTATAATTAATTTTAAGTAATTAAACAATTATTGTGTGAGTAATTATTTCTTCATTGATGGATCTAAAAATTTATCTATGTCATACCATTGTTGTATTTTAGTAATCAAGAATAGATCCCCTCTATTAGTGAACCACACGTGTTTCATGAACCTTTGAATTTCATCGTAAGGATCTCTGGTTAATAGCACGATAGATCCTAACACTTGAATCATTTTCTTTTAATCATCTCAAGAATCACTTCAAGTAAGGGTTATCTTTGATCTCTCTAGAATTGATAGTGGTGGAGGAGGAGGATCGATCTCCATTCTTAAGAGTTTTCTGGGACACGGAGCCCTCTAGGGATTTGAGAGGATTATCCTCAGATCTCATTATACACAACCAAATAGATTGGCTCTACTAGAAAAATAATATAATTGGTTTTATATATCTCTAGGTTTAGAAAATAATAATTTCATATGCATCCTTATTATTTTTATTAATCCTTAAAAAACACCATTTCTATAGTAATAATAATATGATTATAATTATTAACATATTCTAAACTCACAAATTAAATTAAAAAATTTAATTCAAGTAATATTTAATATATATTATTTCTCATTAGACCTTTTAACTCGATTTTTCATTCCTCTAAAATCTTTATCGGGCCTTGAATAATAACTATTTATTTAATATATAAATATCACTACATTATTCTATAATAAATAAATGAATATTATATTTACTAAATAGAAAAGGAATATTTATTATATATTCTTCTAAAAAATTATTCTCTCGAATAACTGGTGATGGAATATATGAGATCAGTTGAACATGAATAATTATTAAACCACATGTGAGAATAATATTTATTCAACTTTTTAAATAATAAATAATATTATTATATAACTATGTTTCTAGATACACTTAGTGTGTGACCATCTAGGCCTCTTTCTTAGTGAAATTAGGTGAAGTATCCCAAAGTCCAAGGATAGCATCTAGAAACACGCCAAGGAACCCATAGTGAAATTAGTTAATTTTAAAATGATATAAAACCATATATAGATGCTTACTATATAATATAATCCCTTTATTGTGATATCTCTAATCAAATAGGTTTCATGTCAATTCCATCAACCTATGTTCTCAATGTCTCTTTCTTTAAATTTTCAAAAATAAAAATTTCCTACAAAACAACATGGCTATGTATTTATTTATTCTATATCATTTTCATCAAGGGTCCTAATATATAAACTTTCATTAAAGAGTATAAGGGAAAAATCCTTTGTCACATTATTCATTGAGGAAATATTACTCATGATGCACCCAATATATCCTACCTCACCACAAACATATTTCATCATGGTTTTCATAAATACAGCAAATTAAATGACTTATAATACTCATTAATAATAATCATAAAGTATAAATATAAATACACTTATTTTTATATAGGAACATCCAATGACTCATATAAATGTGGATTTCCTACTAGTGGGTCCCATTCTTATAATATTCTACATTGGATATTTCTAAGGGAAAACACCATAAGAAGGTGCCTCAAAGTACTATTAGTCTCCACACATGATATCCTATATCATTTGTGTCTCTGAAATGATTTCATCATCCTATAAAACATATATTTAAGAATATTTTCATGGAACTTCTAGTTTATCATCCTATCGGGGAACTACTATGACCTTTTAGTACAATAGCTACTCTTAGGACATTATCACATGATATGTTACATATAAGACCAATCATGATGCTATAAAAAGTTTATTAATATTCAAAATAATTAAAACAATTTATCATAAATTACATAGAATTTGGTTCTAGGGAACCTTCTCTAACAGAATCCCACTTAAACTAGAACCAACTACTAACAACCATCAGTCCTCTAGCTCTCACATGATACTGGTACTTATACTAAGATAGGCCTTTATTAAAGGTTCCTACCAAGTTTTATTTTATAGAAACTTCACCCCTATAAGAAAACTCCCACAATATGTTATACTTTTAGAGTATATTCTTTGTCAATTGGTGTGACCTTTACTCTTTTTCAACAGCCACCATTGCATTATTATCACAATAAAATGTTATAGGGTCTTTAATTTTAGATATCACATCAATATATTGAACAAAGTTCTATATCCAAATGGATTATTTGGATATATTATAATCCATTATATACTCAGACTTCACTAGAGTCAATGAAAACTAGATTCTTTGAACTCTTCCAGCTCACAGATCCTCCAATGAGAGATAAAATATATCATGAATCTGATTTTAGATCATTTTTATCTCTATAAAACTAGCATTAGTTTAACCCTGAATGGCCCACTCCTCATCTCCTCCATATTCTAGGAACATGTCATTATTTCATCTCAAATACCAAAGGATCCTTAATAGCAGACCAATGTTGTTCTAATAGATTATCTTGATATATTTATTCTATACACTATTTATAGGCAACATCAAGATTGGTACACAAAATTAAATACATTATTGGTCCTATCACTGAAGAGTATGAAATCTTACTCATTCTCTCTTTCTCCGGGTTTATCTAAGGACACATTTCTTAGAAAGTTATATACCATGTGGAACTAGAATCAATTCCCTCTTGGATTATTCCATACTAAATATATTTAGTATATAGTCAATGTATGTATCTTGTCTTATTCCAAAAATCCTCTTGTATATATCGTGTATGATATTAATCCCTAGAATATAGGTTGTTCTACCTAAGTCCTTTATAGAGAAAGATTTTTTTAACTAGTCCTTAACAGACTGTAATACTGATATGTATTTTCCAATAAGAAATATTTCATTAACATAAACCTCTAGGATAATTACATCATTCCCACTTAACCACTTATAAACACATGGATCACATTAATTCTTAATTAAACCAAAATCTTTTATATATTCATTGAATCAAATGTTCCATGACCTGGAATCCTATTTTGATCTATAAATGTACCTCTATAACTTGCATATCCTTTTGGCATCACCTAGAGTCACAAACCCTTCTATTTGTGTCATATAAACATCTTCCTAAATGTTACCATTAAGGAAATCTACTTTGACATCCATAAACAAATTCATAGTCATGGTAAGATGAGATAATAAGTATAATTTTGATGGATTTAAACATATAAACTGGTGAAAATATTGCATCATAGTCAATTTATTAATGTTTTTTAAACCATTTATCCACTAGCCTTTTTTATAGGTATTTACTTTACATTCCATGTCCAATTTTCTCTTGAATACCCATTTTCACTCAATAATATTTACATCAACTGATGGATTGACTAGAACCCAAACTTGGTTATGATACATGGAATCCATTTCATAATTCATGGCTCCTCTCTATCTTGCAGCTTCTGAGCTCTATAATGGTTCTTTGTAGGAGATAGTTTTATCGTTTATAATTAATAATGAGTCTCCATCTTTGGTGAATAGAATACAATATCTCTCTAGTTCTCATACCTCACTATTACTCCTATATAGTACATGTATTTTAGGAACTATTTCTTCTATAAAGACCTATGAAATCTATTATTTCACTAATTCTTATGTATCTTGAGCATCAACTTCATCAAAAAAAAATCTTTCTCTCACTATCCTTTTGGGTATGATCTCTATCTCCATAAATATAGATTGTCTGGTGACATTAACTTTGTTTCCTAAGGGGTTTTATAGGAAGTATCTATTTGTTTACTTAGTATAACATATTAAGATACACTTTTTTCCTTGTAATTATAGTTTGTTCCCCCGAGAATTCTTTAACAAATGCCTTATAACCCCATACACATGTATACAACAAAATGGATTTCTTTCTTCTCTATAACTCGAAGGGAATTCCATTTTCTGCTATAGTTGGTACTCAATTTAATTTATATACCACAATTTTTAATTCATATCCCCAAAAGGATAATGGAATATTTTCATTAATAATCATTGAACTTACTAAGTCTAACAAGGTACGGTTCCTCCTTTCACTAACATCATTCCACTGTGGTGTGTAAGGTGGAGTTAGTTGAGAAAGAATCCCGAACTCCTATAGAAATTCTATAAAATTTTTGTTAAGATATTCACCAGATTAATCTGATCAAATATTCTTTATCTTATTTCCAAATTGATTTTGTAATTCATTCTTCAATTCTTTAAATTTCTCAAAGGAATTTTACTTATATCTCATAAGGTAGATATAGTCATATCTACTCAAGTCATTAGTAAAAGTTATGAAGTTAGAATACCCAACTCTTGATTATAATATAAATTGTACACACACATTAGTGTATACCAATCCTAAAATGTCCATGGACCTTTCAACATGTCCACCAAATAGTGGTTTTTTCATTTTAATTTGTAAACAAGCATGTCATATTTTAAGTGGTTTTAGATCAAAAGAGTCTAAATGACCATCTTGATATAGATTTATCAAATGTTTCTCATTTACATGACTAAGAGAGTGATTCCATAGTGGGGTTTTATATGATTCATGTAAACATGATTCAAATCAATTAACAATACTTAGTTTTGATAATTTAATACATAAATATTTCTATTTAAATATTCCATACAATAACATATGTTGTCTTTATAAAAGAAAAAATTTCATTTCCAAATTTGAAAATAAAACCATCTGTATCTAGTAAGTGCATGGTAATTATGTTCTTAGTAATAGTTGGTATATAATAACAATCCCTTAAAACCAATATCATTCTTGTTGGTAATGAAAGGTGTAAATGGCTTTAGCAGCCATCCTCACACCATTGGTAGCATGAAAATCCACCTATATTCTAGAAATCCTTTGAAATATATTTGATTTCTATATTTGGATAAAAATTTGAGCACCAAAATCTTTATCTAATAACCAATACATTGATATTAAAATATTAAACATGAAAACTAATGCACCTTTTACTTCCCCTTGCTTATGTGTTTAGTTGTTCTTCCAGTGGCCTTGCTTACCCTCTGAAAAATATACTATTTCTTTTTCCTTAACCTGCCTATGGATCTTCCTCTTCTTGTAAGTGCGGTTCATGGGATCTTTATAATTTTTATTAGTCTTATTCCCCTTTTCCTTTTCCTTCCTTTTCTTATTCACTATAAGGAATGTTGGTTTTTAGTTCTCCATTTCCTTTCCTACTTAGAGAATCAAAGTAAGAAGTTTTGAAAGACTCTTATCATTATTTATCATTTTATAATTAATAATAAAATTGGATAAATACTTGGGTAGTGATGAAAGTATGAGATCTTTGTTTAACTCATTTAGGAATTTAATCCCTAAGATTTTTAAGTGATCAATGTAGCCAATAATCTTGACTACATAAAGCCCAGTTTGTGCTGAATCTCCTAGCTTAGTTGTTAATAAAGCATTGAAGATCTCATATCTCTCTTGTATCTCTTTATATTAATAGAGATCCCAAAGGTGAGACATTATACTATATACATCTATGTCCATATATTGATTCAAAATCTCATTAGTCATGAATAATAGCATGAAACATTAAACATCTATGGAATCATTCAAATGTTTCTCATAGAGAGAAAACTCTTATTTACTATCCTCTTTTCCATGTTCTTCAGGAATAGGTTCTTCTAGAACATACAATTTCCTTTCATAGAACAGGATAAGGAATAATCACCTTTTCCATTCTAGGAAATTAGTGTCAGTGAGAAGTTTTCCATTATCATGTATGGATTATAGTGATATGTATGCAGTAATATTTATTTTCATTTATATAAATAATAAAATAAGAATTTTAGTACATTATCTAATAAAAGGTAGATAAATAAATAAATATTATATTTAGTAATCTCCCACTATTTTATAAAAACCTAATATACCTCACTATTGGATTTGGGATATCATGTTTCTTGGAGATTCTATAGGAAAGGATCCATATTCCCCCTATCATCACCCCTACTTTGTTCAGTCAAGAAATTTTAAGGGTTTTCGGCAGGCATTCCAAATGTCAACTGCATTAACTCAAAGTTATTTTATAAGTTGAGTGGACTCCCCAATCTTTAAATACCTAAATTGAATTTCCTCAACTTTTGCCTCTTAGTTGCACTAAGTCCTTATTTAGCAGTTAACCCTTGATGTGAGCTAAGTTAAGTCAACCCAAAACATCAAGTTAGAATTCCCTGATAATTGAAACCATCCCAAATTTAGCTTTTCAAGCACTTAAACTATAGTTAGATTTTAACTTAAGTGTTGGAAGGTTATACTGACTTAATATATATAGTTGAGGGATTTTATATTCATTCTTAAATTTCCAATTATTATATTTATTTCATGATTGTTAATATTAATTGGATTTACTTAAGTGGTTAACTGCATCTAAGATAATGTTTACGTATAAGATAGTTTATTTCAGTTTTATCTTATATGCTTGTTAATTAATTATTTCATGTGATTGTGACAAAAATTTCATAATGAAATAAATATGAAACTTGACAGAAATAAAACAATGAAGTGGTATGATCATGATCTTTTACTAATGGTTGGTTTGTCTAGAGGACAATAAACTAACTATTGACCTAGGTAAAAACACCTTGAACCATTTATGGTTTGTGTTGTAGATTTCCTCCTATCCTTTTATGCATCTTTCTTGGATTGGTTTCGCCTTAGATCCAAACTTAAACCACCTCTACTAGATTTGGATATCCATCCATTACACATGATTTTACTCACACACAGGTGATGGGTACCAAAGGATTAGTTAAGGAGTTTACATAAAATAAACCTTGGGTATGTAGGCCCTTAAATAATGAGAATAGGGATGTCACATAGGCCAACAATTAAATTTCATAATAAATTAAATGAAACTAATAACATACAATGGTCTGGTCTATTCTCACGATCATCCAAATAAATGCAACAAATTATGAAATTAATAAAATTAGCATTCAATTCTAATTGTTCTTATTTAAGATAAATCACATTCAAATCAATTAATTTTATTTTTTAATCAATCAATTATTTTATCTTAATTATCATCCAAATTTTCTTGATATTTTCATACATTATAATTTTAAACTAATTAAATAATTTTATTTAAAATTAAGTAGGCACAAAAATGTACCTTGGAGCCAACACGATGATTACCCATCTGAACTACCCAATGTTTATTATATTCATATATTGTTTATTCATGTGAAATCTAATATACACGACTTATCATGTAATGTAATGGTGTGTACTATCAACTTAATGAATACACTGAACACATGGTATTTATGTAGCATGTAATATTTAGATGGGTGTAGAGTAATAGTTGTATTATCACTTATACATGATATGTAGTTCTGAAAATAATGAAAAAAATTAATTAGACATTTAATATGTATATATGTATGTGTAAATATATATATATATATATATATAAACTATCACATGACATGTACTATGAACTTAATGACCACACGGAACACATTTTGATAAGTTTTACGTAGTATAATAAAATTATTTTTAATTTTTCGTAATTTGGTAAAAGTATATGACATGTATATTCTATATACACATCATGTATTATTCTCACCATCTATCTGTGGAACCTTCCTAGGGACTCGGCATGTCACCATGCCATGGAAAATATTAAAGTACATGGTGTGTGTGTGTGTAGGATACATGGTGTGTGGTATCTGAGTTACATGGTCATCAGTCATGTAGATTATGTAATAAAATGCAAAGCTCATATATGACTAAAGTAATACACATTGTGTATGGGTGTTATACATAATGTACTCTAGATGAATGTGTACCAAGATGACATGGTCAGCATATAGTGAGTAATTAAATTCACCACAGGTAAAAAATTCACACTCATTGAATTAATTCCTAATTAATTATTAGTGCTTTGAACATAAGTACACTGTGTATACCAATGGGATATATGGCCTATACTCTTTTGTTATCTTTCCAGATTCCTCATCAACTCCAGATTAGTTCATCAATTTTATTTAATTATTAAAATTAATTAATTTGATTATATTTTTGAGAAACAAAGAGGAAGAAGGTAGATATATCCATTTGGATTAAAGAATGATTAAGCTTGAATTGAAAACTAATAACAAATGGATAAATCAATCAACAATATTTAAATAATTATGTTCTCACTCTGATACCACTTGATGATTCTGGGCACAGTGAAAGTGTTAGATCAGGCATGCCCAACTCAACTTTTTGTCATAATCGATTATTAATCCAAGATTTACATGATGATAAATTTCATGATCAATGGAATTATATAAAATAATATTGATGAGAGAAAACACTAAAAAAAGTGCAGGATCATCACATATTATCTATAATTAATTATGAAATTAAATAAATACCATGCAAGTAATTATTTATTCATTAATGGATCTGACAACGTCTTTATGTCATACCAGCATTTCATTAGAGTAATAAAGAATAAATCCCCTCCAGTGATGATCCACATATATTCCATAGACATCTGGATGTCATCGTAGGAATATCTAGATGCTAGCACGGTATATCCTAATGCTTTCATTGTTTTCCTTTAATCTCCTTGATAATCTCTTCAAAGAAGGGTTCTTTTTTGATCCCTCTAGAATTTAGAGCGGTGGTTAGGTAGGATCACTCTTCATTCTTGATATTGTTCTAGGAGAGGGAGTACTCTATGGTATTGATGGGATTCTCTCTAAATATTATTGTTCACAACAAAATGAATTGGATCTACAAGAGAAATGATATAATTGGGTTTATATATTGGTAGGGCTAGAAAATAATAATTACATATGTTCCCTTTTTATTTTTATTAATCCTTGCAAAACCCCGAGTTTATAATAGTAGTATTATTATTATTTTTTCCTATCATGAGCTAAACTCATGAATTAAATTAAATATTATTTATTTAAATAATATTCAATATATATTATTTCTCACCAAACCTTTAAACTTGATCTATCATTCCACTAAAATATTTATCAGACCTTAAATAATGACTATTTATTTAATAAATAAACATCACTAAATTATATTCCAATAAATAAATAGATTTTATATTCAATAAATAATAAATATTTATTTATTAAATATTTTTCATACAAAATATTCTCTCAAATAACTAGTGATGGAATATATGTGATCAAGAAAACATGAATAATTATTAAATCATTTGAGGGAATAATATTTATTCAAATTATTAAATAATAAATAATATTATTATTTAATTGGGGTTCTTGATACACTTAGCGTTTGACCCTCTAAGACTCTTTCTCAGTGGCATTAGGTGAAGCATCCCAAAGTCCATGATTATCATCTAGCAACATACCAAGGCACCCATAGAGAAATAATTTAATGTCACAACAACATAAAACCACATATGGATTCTTACTGTGTAATATAATCCCTTTATCACGATATCTCTAATCAAGTAGGTTGCATGCTATTTTCATCAATCAATGTGTTTGATATATCTTCCTTTAACTTTTTGAAAATTTAACTTGCCTACTGAACACCATATACATGGATTTATTTAGGCTATATGATTTCCATTAAAGGCCTAAGATATCAACTTCTGTTAAAGAAAATAAAGGGAAAATCCTTTCTTGCATTCTTTATTGATGAAATATTATTCGCGATGCACCCAAAATATCTTACCTCACCATGAACATATGTCATCATGGTTTTGATCAATACATAAAATTACATAACTTATAATACTCATCAATAATAATCTTAAAGTCTAAGGATCAATAAACATGTCCAGAAATAGGAATATCCAATGACATATATAAAATGGGACTTCCTACTAGCAGTTATCATTCTCATAATATCCTACACTAAATATTACCAAGGGAGTATACCTTAAAAAGTTGTATCAAAGTCTTATGAGTCTCCACCCCTAATAGACTACATCATTTTTATCCCTCAAATGATTTCATCTGAATATAGAATATATATTTAAGAATATATTGTGGCACTTCGGGGTTCTCATCATAGCGGGGAACTACTATGACCATTCAGTGTGAAAGTTACTCTTATAAAATTATCACATGATATGTTATGAATAAGAACAATCATGATGTGATAAGGATTTTATTAATAATAAAAATAATTAATATGGGTTATCATAGAGTACATAGAAGTGGGTTCTAGGGAACTAACTCCAATAGTTTAAACTTCCACATATAGAGAAAGCAAATTCCATGAAAGTCCATTTTACCTATTGTGTGACTAAGATAACACTGTATTTTATGGATCATATAATATTATTACAAGTGTGAATTATGATGAAGATTGTATAGAGGATATGATTATAAGTCTAAATGATGATAAAAATCATTTTGAGGAAATATAATTGACAATTTAAGATGATTTGATTTTCTATAACTATTTTAGATGTTTAAGAGTTGTGTAAATATTACATTATATTTTGGTTATACTAAATATACAACATTTCAAGAAATACTAAATCTATATAATATAAAATCTGGAAATGGATGGAATGGAACCAACTTTATTGAACTACTTACTCTCTTAAATAATATGATACCAGAAGATAATGAGCTTCCTTTATGAACATGTGATGCTAAAAAATGCTATGTTCAATGGTTATGATCTATAAAAGAATAAATTCCTATCCAAATGACTATATACTATTTGATAATGATAAATAATGACTTAAAAATTTCCCAAAGTGTGGTGCATCTCAATATAAGGAAGATGAATCAAGTCCTTCAAAAACATTATGGTACTTTCCAATCATTCCAAGATATAGGTACCTATATGGTAGTGAGGAAAATATAAGGAAACTAACGATTCATGAAAATAAAATAAATATAGATGGGAAACTTAGTCACCCAGAAAACTATCCTTAGTGGAAAAAATTGATCATCGGTGTCCTAAATTTAGAAAATAGCTGAGAAACCTTTATCTTGTGTTATCATCAGATGGAGTGAATCATATTGGTTTAAAAACTATCACTCATAGTACATGTATAGTTATTTTGGTAAATTATAACTCACCACCAGGGTTATATATAATGTAAAAATACATTATGTTTTATTTTCTTATATTAGTACCAAAAAAACTAGGTAATTATATTGATGTTTATTTACTTCAATTGATTAGAGATTTTAAATTAATATAGGATCCTGGTTTTATATTTTATGATACTTATAGAAATTAAGAATTCACAATGAGAGCCATGTTTTATAGGAAAATAAATGAATTTCTTACTTATGTAAATTTTTTAGGATATAACATTAAAGGAAATAAAGGGTCTTTTATTTGTGAAGAAGTTATATACTTAGTTAGGTTGAAACATTCATCAAAGACTATTTCAATGCCATCACATATTTCTACCCCGATGACATAAATACTGATCTTGGAAAACATCATTCGAATGGAATTTAGATAAAGTTGCAAAACTTTTTCCACTAACATGTGATCAACTATTTGATAAAGTAAATAATATGCCCACCAATTTGGGTAAAACATCTTTGTAAACCCTTATAAAAATTAATTAGAAAAAGTGATTAGGGTTTTTTTGAATTACCATTATGGAATTGTTTATATGTCATACACTTTATTGATGTCATGCATACAGAAAAAATGTATGTGATAGTGTCATTGGAACATTACTAAATAAACACTACAATATAAAGGATGGAATTAAGTCTAGGTTAGATATGATTGATATGGAGATATTGAAAGAGTTGGTGCCAGTAAAGGGATAAAGGATGATTTTTCTTCCTCTATCAAATTATACTCTTTTCAGGAAAGATAGATATTAGTTTTACAACTTACTGAATGATGTAAAGGGTTCTTATGGGTATTTATTAAATATCAATAATATCATTCTAATGATTTATTTAAATTTAAAGGTCTTGAAATCTCATAACCTTCATGTTTTTATGTAATATATAATGTTTGAAGCTTCACATTTCATTTTTCCTAAAAATTTCTTTCATACAATAACCAATATTTGTTTCTTTTTCAAATCTATATGTAGTAAAGTTATAGACATTAAAAAATTACTAACTATAGGATAGGAAATTTTTTTCATATTATGTGAATTAGATATGTTCTTTCCACCTTCATTCTTTTATATGATGGTTTACTTGATGGTTTACTTGGTTAGAGAGATTTGGCTATGTGTTCCTATATATTATAGATAGATTTACCCTATTGAAAGGTATATGATAATTTTTAAAGGGTATGTCAAATATTGAAGTTTTCCGGATGGTTTTATCACTGAGTGACATATTATTGAGAAATTCATTGATTTCTGTATGGACTACCTATCTGATGTGGAAATAATTGGTCTACCAAAATCTCATAACCTCAGGAAACTTATGGGTGAAGGAATTTGAAAAACTAGTTGTTGTCACAATTACCATTATAGAGTAGGATTAAGATCATATTTATGTTTTATATAACATTTTATAGTTTTATTCATATTCTGAAACCCACAAAGTAATTCTTAGTCATTTGAATCTATCAAGGGATAAAATATGGATATCAAATACACATAATCAATAGTTTATAGGATGGTTTTGAGACCCTATTTTTAAATATTCAAATACAAACCCAAATTCCACTTTGGTATGAATTCAATGGGTATCTAGAGGACCAAGTGTACATGTATTATCTTATAATAGTTTTTTGATTAAAGGTTATACATTCTATACAAAGTAACATGATGAATAAAAATCCATGAAAAATATTAGAGTTACTCTAGTGGCTAGAGTGATAAATGTATCTGGTAACAAGTATATAAATAAAATTTATGTTAATATTTCATAATTTTTCATCATCAAACAGACATGACAATTAAATTATACAATATTCCAAGTGTTGATTTTTCAATACAAGTGGTTTGATAAAAGGAGTGCAATTAAAATTAATGAATTGGGATACATGAAATTGGATTTAATTAAGTAAGGATACATTAATGACCTATTAATAATTTAATTACATTATAATAAGTATTTTATGTCCCATACCCTCCAAATAGAAAGTGGTAAATTATTTTTTTATCGACCAAAACCATTACATGGTCAGATGTTAATTCAATTGAGGATGACACTTTTATTAGGATGTCACAATCATTTCATGGAGGTCCCAATGTATATGAGGTCTTGTATATTATAGGATACCATAATTAAGTGATTTGGATACTTTATAAGTGGGTTAAATCCCTTTAATATTTAACTAAAAAACAGTGAGTTCAATAATCGGGTTATTTTTTTAATATAAATTGTGTTACATCATAGTATTTTTTTCACTACTTAATTTATGTAAAATAAATTAAATGTTAAACCAAATATATAGATAATTCCTTATCTATATATATATTATCCCAATCCTAAGGAAAAACAAGTTTCTCAACATGTTGATGCTTCAAATCTATAAGAATAACAGGTTTTTACACATGTTGAAGCTATCAATACTAAGTAAAACATATTGATAGTGTTAAAACTAAGAAACTTGTATAAGGTCAATAAATTATGTTCAATAAAATATAGGAGTGTCATAATGTGATGGTGTTAACAAAAACTATTAAATTGGGATGAAGAGGCATCAAATTTGAGGTTGGATAGTCATCTTGTTAACCCTAATAACTCCATTTTCATTAGTTACATTGGGTTCGCTACTCGAATACACATGTATATTGATGTAAATATGTAGAATAATGTTATTCTCATGGTTAAGACACTAATTTGGGAATATATTATGGTAACATTATGATATAATTTCTTTATTTTACTAAAAAAATAAAATTATGAAACATTTATTTTCTATTCATTATCCCCTACAAAGTTCATTTATACTAGATGAATGCTTAATAAAATTTGTATTAATGGCCACTTTAAATACTCATAGAGGCTTTTGGGTGATTATTATGAAGAATAATATCAAGGATATAGAAGGGAAAGTAAAATTTTACCCACCAATATATGCACACATAATAAACTAAGAAACATGGAATGTGTTTATTATTCTTCATGAGGATGCATCATTTGTGGTACATTATGATTGGTAATACTTTGCTTAGTAATATGTGTGTTAATAACTTTGATTAAGAATTTTTAATTTATTATATAGTAGCTTAATGATGAAAATAAGTATCATGCATTAAAACCAATGTACCCCTACCATAAAAGAAGTATGGGGTACACTTCACTTGAAAAAACTGGTATGTATTTTAAATATTTAGAAATACTTTTATATCGAATGAAAAAATAACATAATTATATTCCTTTTTTATGAAAACATTATTATATCCCTTTATTTATATGTGAATTAATGAATCAAAATAAAAATCCACTTCCATCCCACATCATGCGCTATAGTACCAGGCCCATGTAAATGAAGATGGAATAAAAGTAGATGATAACACATAAAGAGTATGGGAATCATGTGTAAGTATGGAATAATAAAAATCTGTTCTAATTTAAATTAGTATTATATAAAAATGACTAATTGTTTTTCTATATTTTTTATCTAGTTTATACATAATAATTAGCACTGATAGTACTTAATGAACAACTAATTTTAGTGGCCTTAAAAAAGCTAGAACAATATGGTTATGTTAGAGGTGTGGATTTTGGGGTGTTTCCTCAAACAAAATGATAAAATAAATACACAATGGGATAATGATATGAAAATGGATGAGATGTATCCATGAATAAAAAATCTAGAAGAAATTTTTAATTAGTACTCTAATTTTTATATGATGTTTTGAGAATGAATCAAAGAGAATAAATAACACAACAATAACCACTGCATAAAGATCCAGCCCTCCCCCCATATTTGAGGAAAAACATTCCCCTAAAAGGCCTGCCTTTCCATATATAATCTATTTTTTCATAAATATTTCTACCAAAATTGAATCGAGCAGATACTAATACTTTTTATATAATAATATTCTATAGGGTTAAATTGATCATGATTTATATCTATTATCACCCACAAATCACCTTGGTGTGAGGGGTATAGTGTAGAATATCCAAGGAAATATTCAACACAACAAAAAAAACTTCCAAAATATCATGTGAGATTTGGGATTCACGTATCTCATGAGTCGATTATCGAGATACATATTCCCCTTAATGATCTGGATGGTAAAAATTTACACTAGAACTTTATTAGCATGGTTTTTTTATCTTGTAAAAATACATATAGATGATGAGGTATGTCCTTTAAAATTTGTTTTTTCTAAAAACCCTATAATAATTAAAGAAAAAATTTATGAACTGATGAATTTTATTGTAAAGGATAAATGGAATGGAATAAGTTTGAATCAAAACAATATAAAGGATTGACAACCCAATTGAAAATAACTTTAGAGAGTACCTTTACCCCACTAGTTAAACCTCTTCATTTACTAATATTACAAGTTCATAAAGATGCAAAATTTAAATATGGTGATACAACCATTATTTATTTTAAAGAAAAAATATGCAAATAGTCCATTACAGACTTTCTTGGTCTTGATAATGTGGATGAAATCCTCAGGAATATATGACTATGATTCTCAGTTGTAAATGTATACATGAGGAGCATTTTCATAATCTATTTTTCCAATAGCTAATCTGCTATATTAATTACATTTAAATACTATTCATATTTTTTTAGGTATATATATCAGTATAATTTTAAGGGAAACCCATATGAAAAAAAATTGGAATCGTTATTCCTCACATCACTTATACACAAAAGTCCACTATAATAAGATAAATATTTAAAAATAGTGGACCGACCAGCCAAAATTTTTGAACAAAAACTTAAAGATGAAAAACTCTTCTTAATACACATTAGACAGGGGTAAAAATATATAATCTAATCATATCAAATATATTTTCATTTCTTTCATTAATTACTATTTTTTGTTTTTTATGGATCATTAATTTCTCATTGCAATCAAGATGGATACTCCAAAGAATTATTTTTTAGATTCAATGCATGGATTCTAAAAAACCAACCACACATGATGACATTTATCAATTTTTAATACACTATATTCATAATTTCATAAATAAATCAAGTTATAGGTTTTATATTACGGTTTAATGAAAAAAAATTATGATAGTGAAGTCTTTAAATATCTTCAAAATAATGTCATCAGGATAGAACATGAGAAAAAAATCTTATAGAATTATAAATATGGATAAGTATTAGTGTATATATAATAATATTTCACTATCAAAACAAATTTATTATTTTTCTCAATGTTTTTTCAATGTTTGAAATAAAATAATAAAAAATATTATGGTTATTAAATTTTCATATTTATAAAAGATATTGTATTCCATCCACAAACTAGCATCGCTGAATAGGTATTTCCAATGATAATTACAATTTCATTTAAAATATTTATTAATCGTTTTTTATTTTTATTTTTTTAGTTATACTATGATTTTTAACGGTCCAAGTCTTAAAAAGTGGAAATATATTTTTTTTACAAATGAATGGGAATAATACATGGTGTCTAAATGTATGTAGAAATCATGAAGTGGTGATTTTATACTACTTATTTAGTTACATTTTTCATTACTTTATCTACTTATTTTTAGTTAATTTATTTATCATTTTTATCTTCTATATATTTAGTTACTTTTCACTGTGATCAGGAAGAAATGGATTTATCAAGAATTGATTTTTCTTTAACCATTTTATTCTTGATAAAGAGAAAAAAATACTTGGAGAAAAATCAATTCTTGACAAATTATTCAACAAGGATGATGAACTTGGGTACTATTTGTTATCTTAATAGTGATATTTGTAATTTATTTGATCTATTTATCTTTAGTAGTGTGTGTTTTCAGTTTAAAAATGACTCAAAGTGTGTGTTTTCAGATTAAAATATAATTTTAGTTCATAATGTGTGTCACTAAGTGAAAATCAAGAAAAATAATCAAATTATCTTAATACATCAAGAAAAAAATCCATAAGTCATTGGTGATGCATCAGAATTTTTCCCACATTAATCAGACACCTGGTGTAACTGATATGACTCAAAGTGTGTGCTTTTAGTTTAAAATTTACATTTTAGTTCAGAACATGTTTCACTTACTGAAAATAGATCAAACACACTCATACTATCAAGATACTTTTGGAAGATAATCCATAATTCATTTTTGATATGTAGGATTCAACCACATGTAATTTGACACACGATGTGTCTAGTAGGACACAAAGTTTGTGTTTTTATTTAAAATTCACATTTTATTTCAAAAGACATCTGACATACTCAAAATTGAGAAAACATGTTAATATTATTTTGATACTTTAGGAAAATGATCCATAAGTCATTTGTGGCATGTATGAATTATCCAAGACTCAATCTGATACAGAGCATGACTAGTATAACACAAAATATTTGTTTTCAGTTTAAAATTTACATTTTGGTAAAAAAACATGTTTCACTCACTAAAAACAAAGAAAACATACTTTTATGGTCTTGATACTTTAGTAAAATGATCCATAAGTAATTTTTTATGTGCATGAATTGATCACATTTCAATCTGATATGTGATGTTGTTATGATTTTCACCTTATTTAGTTTTAATTGTCCCAAAAACTCTTTAAAGTGTTTAATAATTTCATTTAAGTGATTTTTATTTAGTCTTTATGACATCATGTTAATCTTTTAAAAAAATCAAAGGGTATTTGGCGAAGTCTTATTTGTCCTATTAAACTTATGGAATGAATTTACTAAACCATTTGAAGGAATGGAAGGAAGTCTAGGAGTCCATTGAGGTGATTAGAAAGTAGTTGGGTGCACTAGATAGCTAGTTCCATTTATCCAGAACCTATGAAGTGAAGAAGAACCACTATACAATTAGTGGATTTCCACCAACTGGCTATTGGGGAAGGTAGTATCCTCCTCAAGTGGTATATTTCAACTAACCAACTAGTGTAGGATCACTAACTAACTGGTGGAATCAAGCAATGGGCATGGAATTTCTGGTAGTCCAATGGCTACCCGGTGGAGGTTAATGGGTAGTCAAGGTCATCAAGATAATACCTATGAGACCAGTATTTATGATGTTCAAAATGTATTAAAAATGGTATTCTGTAGATTTATTACACCCAATGAATTATATAAGGTTCCCTATGGTTTTAAAGGCCATAAGTAAGCTCCTTTGGTTCTTTGTAAACTCACCTTGCTACCTACTCAAACATTCTCCAATTCGAACATGCTACGATCTCCAAATATCTCTCTAGTTCTATCAGTTTCTAAATCCTATATTCTATGATCTAGAGTGTGTGATTCTTTTATTATATTCTAACTCACTTCACTTTATCATTATCTCCTAGTGTTTCTTCAAATTCTTTTGAGATAATCGATACAATACTAAAACATGATTGCTTCTAATAAATCATCTCCCTTCCTCATATTTCTTCTCTAATTGATTCTCACTAACTTTAAAGTGAGGGACTCAAGTTTTCTTACCATAATCATTAAAAGGAAAGAAACTATTCTATTTGAGATTTCAATTTATACTCATTGAAAATCTAGTGTCGATTTTATTTTCATTTTCATACTATTACCGAATAAAGAAAGGGATTTTTGGTATATTGGATACCATTGAAGCTAGAGGAATAATATATTAAATCCTCAATAAATTGAGGTGGTAGATATAGGGTCTCTTCTTTAGCTATTTCTGAACTTCCTATCAATATTTGTGCCATATTTACTTTCTATATTTTGTTTTATTTATCCCTTTCATTTGTTCAATTAATCAATTATTTAATCCATCAATACACGTAAGCATTTATTTCTATAATCATTATTTCTTTTATTATTTTGATTTTATAAATATATATTATTATATCATTTCACTTTCATCTTTTATTATTTTTTATCTCTTTAAAAGGTTTTAATCTTTTTAAAAAGTGATTTTAGTCATTAATACATTAGTATTTTCCTATTAATTTTTAAAGTAAAATTCACCCCTACCATTTTACCCTACATAGACATATATTTACCATCAAAGGAGGCTTGGATTTCTTAATTAATTTTTTTTTCAAATTATTTCAAAGATTATTTTATTTTCTTAATATTTAATTGAGTTTTAAAGAAATGTTTTTTTAATAGATTTTTCAAAGACCCATGGTACTCTAAAAGGAGAATCTATGGGTTGTGACCCCTTTTTTGAATGTTGTAATTATTTTTATTGGAAAACTCACATATCTACATTTATTATATCTATTTTTTATCTTGTATAGAATATTTTTATACATGGTTATATTCTTACTACTGAAAAAGAAGATAACTAGACCCCATATGATTTTTTTATTTAGATGGAAATTCAATGAATGCCTTGCATTGTGATTTAGACAAAAATAAATTTAATTGAATTTATACATTAAAAATTGCTCATGAAACTTGGAAACTATTATAATTAACTCATGAAAGAAATAAAAAGGATAAAAATAAAATACTAGATATATTTATACAATACTTTTAGAGTTTCTCTATGCATCATAACAACCCTATTTCTTAAATGTTCACTCCATTTACTGATATTTGTAATGGGAGAAGGGATCTTGGTGATTATTTTTCAACAAAAACATTAGTCGAGAAAATAATTTGGGTTTTACCAAGAAATTAGAGATTTGGGATATCATTAGTTATCTCATGACATATGAGATAAAAATGAGAATGTAACCTAAAAAGGAAGAAAATGGGGTCAAATAAACTAAAATAAAAATTATTTTCAAATAAAATAACAACAAATCCTTTAAAACTAAAGTTAGAATTTCTAAATTTACCAAAATGGTGAACAAATACATCAATAAGAAAATATATTCTCAACACTTCAAAAAGGAAAATCAAGAAATTGATGTTACTTGATTTTATTGCAAAATGAAGGGCGTCATCAAGCCATATTGTCCCTTGAACAAAAATTATAAATACAAAAATCAAGTTAAAAAGGCTCAAAAATTATCAACTTCGAGTACTGGTGAGGACTAAATTTCAATATATTAATTGTTAGGACCAATAGGGGCATATATACCCTGAGAGGGGGGTGAATCAGGGTATGTATATTCTTTTCTAAATTCTTCATGTCCCACTGGATCTTGACCTCTTTACTACAAGGGTCACTTTGTTTTCACTTGTTTATTTATTATGATCACTTCTTTTCTTCTTTATCTGATGATGATGCTTTCAATGTAATGCAGGGAAGCAAGAAGGCAGACACAGATATTTTTACTTGGTTCACCCTCACTGGGCTACATCCAAGGAGTATACAATGACGATGTGTCACTATACCAAATCCACTAAAGCTCACTACCAATAATGTTCAGGCTAGATCACATCTATTCCCAGGCACATTGTCCTTACAATGTTTACAGTTAGCTCACTGCTTCCCAAGGGTCACTCCCTATTTCTCTCTCACTGGCTCACTTCTAGTAGAAAAGATAACCTTCTTCATCTTCCTCTTCTCACTACACTTGGAAGGGATCCACTCACAGTGTATAGACCTGTAGGTCTCTTAATTTCCATGAAATAATTCATCCTCAATGTTTGATAGATGCTCTATTGAAGTTCAAAGTTCATCCACTGATGAATACTACTTTACCACATATGTTATAGGCAATTTCTGACTTTCATGTAACCATAGGGTAACTTGTGTGCCCCTTTAACTAGTGCACAACCTCTGCCTGCGTTGTGGAAAAACCAACTTGCGCAGCACACTTGCATGCCACAATAGCACGCCTAACTTGCGCACCACACAGCTTTTGCGGCACACTTGCATGGTACACTTGTGTGGTGCACTTGTGTGGCACACTTGTGCGGTACACTTATGATGTACACTTGTGTGGCACACTTGCATGATACACTTGTGCGGCACACTTGCGTGGTACACTTGCACGCCCCACTTGTGTGCACACTAAACTTTACGCAGCACTCCCACTTGCGCTATCAGAGCTCAGATTTTCTCTAAGTGTTGTGATCGTTAATAAATGAGGAGGGTAGCTGCCTATTTATAGGCATTTTGAGGACTTACGTGCCATAATTACGTGCCATATTTGCATGCCACTTTTAGACTTGTGCACTTCTTTCTTTCCTTTGTCATATTTTGATATGATGATCTTGAAATATGAATTGTGCACCACACTTGTGCCCCATACTTGCACGCCATTTTAGGACTTGCACACCGCTTTCTTTCCTTTGTCATATTTTGATATGATGATCTTGAAATATGACTTGCGTGCCACACTTTTGCACCATACTTTCGCGCAATACTTGCGCTCCATTTTAGGACTTGCGTTCCAGACTTGCGCGCCACTTTTGGACTTGCACGCCGCACTTGCGCACCACTTTTGGACTTGCGCGCCACACTTGCACGCCACTTTTGGACTTGCGTTCCACTTTTCCTTTGCCAAATTTTTTATGTTCTGAATTCGAAAAATTCCTGGAGTACATCATTAAAAAACTCTTTAACATAAAATCACAACTCCCTTTTCCAAAAACAATTTTCCCCATTCTCCAGGAAAACCCCCTTTGTCAACAGTTTGAGTTATTGAGACTCTCTTTTTCAACAAACACAACATGAAGTACTGCATTGTCAACAAACACAATCATCTCAAAAATGATTCAATGTTACCTTGAGGGATTTTTTCCCAAAAATCTCTCCCTTTGGGTTTGTTGACAACTCTTCTCAAACCAATTCTCCATTCTTTGGTACCTCAATAAGGCTTCATTCATCTTCTGCCACCATTCGCCTCTTGCGATACAGATAGCGATCAAAGATTTACTCAAGACAAACTCTAAGCCAACATGAGCAATGCTCGGCGTGAGAAACAAGAGTATCATGAAAATATCATCTATGAGTCACTTCGTTTCTGACACCTTTGTTGATACCAACCTGAAACCAGTGGAAATTTTTATACCAACCTGATACCAACTGAAATTTCTTCTTTTATCATAATCCTAATATGTCGTGATATCTATTCTTTGATCAATCACATCTAGAATCATCTAATTTAAAACTCTCCCCCTATCTCATTTCTCTCTGCCTATCTCACTGCTCCACCTGTCAGCTTCTCCCCATGTCTTTTACTAAGACATTTTCTCCCTTCCTTAGCCACAATTTCTCTCCCTTTAGAATTCTATATATCCCCCTTTGTCAACAAACCCAAAATTCACACCTTTGCTGTCTGCAACATTGGAAAGAACAAATATTAGCTCATTATAGAAAAACACACAATACCTCGAGGAGAGGGGGTTCCACATCCACACTCTTTTAAGTGGAGGGAGTCGATTGATCTCCTAGATCCATTCGATGCCTTTCAAATGCTTCCTTGGGTAAGCACTTTGTCAGAATATCTACAACCTGTAGTTCTTTAGGCACATACTCCAACTTCACAATTCCTTGCTCAACCTTCTCCTTGATAAAATGATACTTTATCTCAATGTGTTTTGTCCTTGAGTGATGGACGGTATTTTTGATGAGATTTATAGAACTTGAGTTATCACACTAGATTCCTATCGGAGACTTCAATTCCATGCCCATATCATCAAGTCGCTGCTTCATCCACAATAATTGTGTGCAATCTTGAGTGGAGGCAATATATTTAGCTTTTTTGGTGCTCAATGAAATGAAATATTTCTTATGGCTTAGCCAAGAAACACACAAGCTACCAAGATAGAATGCACCTCCTGACGTTGATTTCATGTCATCTACTGAATCGGCCCAATATACCTCAGTATATCCCAATAACACTGTCTAATATTTTCCATTATACATCAAGTCGAATTCCACCATGCCCTTTATATACCGAAGTATTCATTTCACTGCAAGAATGTGGCTTTCCTTAGGATTTCTTTGATATCGTGCTACTTGGCATGTGGCGAAAACAATATCAGGCCTCGTCGTTGTCTGGTACAGTAAACTCCCAATAATATTTCTATATTTTGTGATATTAACTGCCTTGCCATCCTCATATTTGGATAATTTCATCCGAGTAGCAACCAGAGTCTTCATCTCCTTGGAATTTTCCATTCCAAATCTTATCAAAACCTTCTTTTAATATTTCTAAAAACCACCTTCACTATGCTTTATTAGAAACTTATATTCTTCAAATATTGATCCAACATTGAATACCATGCTCTTATAGCTACTCAATATTCAATTCTTCTTCCAAAACCCCATTCAAAAATGTGGATGTGACATGCATCTGGAACACTCTGAATTTCTGTTGCACTGTAATAGCTAGAAATAATTTGATTTTCTCAATCCCTGCAATCAGTGCAAATGTCTTGTCAACATTTATTCCCTGTAGCTGGGAATATCTCTTGCACACTAGTTTTGATTTATTCTGAATCACTATGCCATATTCATTCATCTTTTTGCAAAGGATCCATTTAGTCCCGATGACATTTTTATCTGCTGGTCTCGAAATAATCTCCCACGTCTAATTACCAATTATATCTTTCATGTTCAGTTGTATCTTGACTCTTGAACTTTTATGCTGATATAGATTTGAATTCCTCGGGTTCATTATTAGTGGATTCTTATTAATTATCATATTCCACTTCTTCTCCCCTTGAGTCTCTCACCACTTCAGTACTTTCAATAGATAGCTAGTCATTGTTTCATTGTTCAGTGGAATCATTTATTTCAACTACTATTCTAAGCATCTTGTTGGAACTTGTTGATACTTTCTCGCAGATTCTTGGTATCCTAAAAATAGTCAGTTGATACCACATTGTTAGAGAAAAATAAATAAGCATGAAATTTTAGATTATTGCTACTTCTCCCACAATATGTCTTCCCTCGATAGACAACACCTGAGATGAGTCATCCAATTATTGGATTGATGGATCTTGAATATGATTTTGTCATTGAATGCTCCCCCTATGTTGTGAAACACTTATTAGGGTTAGGTCCATTGTTTTGACTCATAACCATTCTTCTCCACCTACATTATTTATACCAATCTGGCACACGACATTGATCCACTATCAAAATCTCTATGCTTAATGAGTTGGAACTCAGTGTAGGAAACAATAGATAAAGTTAATAACACAATCAATTTTTATTGTTCTCTGTTTCACATTTTTTTATTCAACTTTGATACCTTCTTTGAGTCAATTGAAACTTTGAAGCATATCACTTCTCCACTTTTCATCTTTAGATACCACTTCCCCTTGGATCGTATCTCCCTAAGACCTGAAATACAAGAATCATCAGTTAATAGAATTTATATACATAGGGAGAGGGGCTCTTCTGGAATCCTCAATATGAGGATTACTATTGATCCTGATGGGTAAACCCTTTGATTCTTTCTTGCAGATCATCACACTCTTTCCTTTCTTCTTCTAGCTTCCTAGCCAACTTCAACTACTCTTTCCATATGACTAAGCATTCATCACCTTCATGCTGAGTCTTTTTCTGATATGAAGATTCTGCAGGCCTAGCCTTTCTCACCATTTGGGGTTTAAACCCACTAGTACACATTTTCGTCTTTGATGTTCCACTAAAATTCCATTTCCCTTGATTCCTTATCTGAGAATGAATATCTCTTCTTGTCATCTTCCCTTGATCCTTCCTCAATTGTAGGGATCTTCCTCTTTCCTCTACTTCTTGTTTTGGAACACGACTTGCAAATTTTTCAATGAATTCTTTGTTTATTTTTCTTTTATCATATTTCTGAGTCACCGCAATATTTTGCGTTGGTGCTAGGTCCTCCACTGGACGTACATTCTTCTTACTCAGAGCTGTAGCGTTTCCTCCCTTTTTCTTCCATATTTGTTCATGTTATTTCTTAGAGGGAAGTTGTGAGTTTGATTGATACAACTTTTGTTCAGCATCATGTGATTCCCCTGAGGCTCTAAGCCTATTATACGACTTACCACTTTGTCTCCTAATGTAGGATTTCTCTTTATACATCACTAGATTCAAGAATCTATTTCTGGGATCCTTTTACTTTCTCGAATTTTTCTTACTGCAATATCTTTCCAAATTCCCATGATAAGAACATATAAGACATCTTCCATTAAAGGCATACCTCATTTCTTCATCTCTCAGCCAAGATGTTGATGGAGCTTGAGTTATTCCCCTGACATTGAGCTTTTGAGCTTCCTGACACATATTCATGGTGTGTCCCATTCTTCCACAGTAATAGCATCTAATGAATGCTTTCCTCTGAGAGACTTGTCTCTCTAATTTATCATGATGCTTCTTCTTATTCTCATATTTATCAAAGTTTATACTTTCACAGCCTGAAATGTATTGCAGAGCCTCTGAATATAAGCTTGATGTGTGGCCATGAATCCTACAAAAATAGCATATGTCATCACTTATTTTTGTAACTGTACTCTTAGGCCTATCTCTAGCACCTATAGGTTTTTCTCCACTCCTGGAACTATTCATGACTCTCATTTTATCATGCACGGGAGGGGATTCATCAAATCCAATGCCAGATTTTCCCAAACTATATGGTCTTTGAGATGAGAAAATTTGATGTTGTTTCTCTTCAAAAATTGCATATTTCTTCATCATTTTTTCATCACTTGTTGAAGGATAATCAAATAGTAATTATAAGGCATCCTTCATTTTAGACTTTCCATTAGTATTGGATTTATCCAATTATTTCTTTAATGATTCTAGCTCTTCTTCCAACTTTTTAATCTCCATATCCCTTGATTCAAGTTTGAAATCAATTCCTTTCTTAATAAGCTTCCCTCTACTCATCTCCTCTTCCAATTCACGTGTCAGCTTATCCACCATGCCACCTTGCTCCTTTACTTTCAATGTTTCCTGAGCAACAGATTCAGAGAGGAATGTATTATCTTGTTATATCTATTGATTATTATGAACTAGATCAAATATCTGTGTAGCAAGATCATCATTTTTGGCTTTTAGATTCTGAATTTCATCTGTGTCCAGATTCTTTCCCTTAACATCATCTTTGAGTTTTTCTCTCTTTATAGACAGCTTTTTCAGTTCTTCAGCTTGAGAATCATTCTTATCCCTTAGATCAGTGGCCACATCAATAAGACTTTTATTTAATCCTCTTAGCTTGTAAACCTAAATTTCCTTTGCTTGGATCTTGATTTCTTTAGATTTCATCTCTTCATCCAATTTCTGATCCAATTCCTTTGGCTTGTGTACAACTTCCACTTTTCGACTTCTTGGTTTTTCTTCATCATCAGTGGTTCCAACATCACTTGGAATATCAGGTTCTTCACTCATTCCTTCTACATCATTGAATGAGTAAGTATTTTCGCTGTATGATTTATTGAAATCATTATTCTCTTCACTAATTGATTCCTTCAACTAAATCACGCTCTTTACATTGACACTACCACACTGGATAATTTTACCAGACTTCTGCTTCTTCTTTGAAGATATTCCCTTTTCCATGGCACACCTAGATAAGAGTAGACTGGATAGTTAAATTAAGAAATTGACCAAACCAAGTCAGAGAAAACAAATCTGATAAAAGAAATATATCGCTCTGATACCAATTTTTAGGACCAGTAGGGGCCTATATACCCTAAGAGGGGGCGTGAATCAGGGTATGGATATTCTTTTCTAAATTCTTCCTACACCACTGGATATTGACCTCTTTATTAAACGGGTCACTTTTTTTCACTTGTGTGTTTATTATGATCACTTATTTTCTTTTTTATCTGATGATGATGCTTTGAATGCAATACAGGGAAGCAAGCAGGCAGACATAGAGATTTTTACTTGGTTCACCCTCACTAGGCTACATCCAAGAAGCATACAACGATGATGTGCCGCTATACCAGATCCACTAAAGCTCACTACCAATAATGTTCGGGCTAGATCACATCTATGCCAAGGCACACAGCCTTTATAATTTTTAGGGTTAGCTCACTGCTTCCCAAGGGTCACTTCCTATTTATCTCTCACTGGCTCACTTCCTGTATAAAAGATAACCTTCTTCCTCTTCCTCTTCTCACTGCACTTGGAAGAGATCCACTCACAGTTTATAGACCAGTAAGTCTCTTCATTTTCATGAAAGCATTCATCCTCAACTGTTGATAGATGCTCTATTGAAGTTCAATGTTTATCCACTGATGAATACCTGTTTACCACAGATGTTCTGGGAAATTTCTGACTTTAATGCAAACCTAAGGTGACTTTTGTGCCCCTTTAACTAGTGCATATCCTCTACCTACATTTCATAAAAACCAACTTGCGCACCACACTAGCGCACCAAACTTGTGCACCACACAGATTGCACGACACACTGGCGTAGTACACTTGCACGGTACACTTGCGAGGCACACTTGCACGGCACACTTGCGCGGCACACTTGCGCGGAAAACTTGCATGGCACACTTGCGCGGCACACTTGCGCGGCACACTTGCGCGGCACACTTGCGCGGCACACTTGCGGGGCACACTTGTGCGGCACACTTGCGCGGCACACTTGCGTGGCACACTTGCGCGGGACACTTTCACGCACATTGAACATTACGCAACACTCCCACTTTCGCGATCAGAGCTCGTATTTTCTCTAAGTGTTGAGCTAGTTAATAAATGAGGAGGGTAGCCATCTATTTATAGGCATTTTGAGGACTTGTACGCCATACTTTCACACCATACTTGCGCACCACTTTAGGACTTGCACGCCACTTTCTTTCCTTTATCATATTTTGATATGATGATCTTAAAATATGACTTGCGCACCACACTTGCACACCATACTTGTGCGCCATACTTTCGAGCCATTTTAGGACGTGCGCGTCACTTTCTTTCCTTTGTCATATTTTAATATGATGATCTTGAAATAGGACTTGCGCGCCACACGTGTGTGCCATACTTGTGCGCCATTTTAGTACTTGTGGTCCAGACTTGTGTGCCACTTTTAGACTTTCACGCCACACTTGCGTGCCACTTTTGGACATGCGTGCCACACTTGTACGCCACTTTTGGACTTGTGCGCCACTTTTCCTTTGCCAAATTTTTGATGTTCTGAATTCAAAAAATTCCTGGCATACATCATTAGAAACCTCCTTAACACAAAAGCACAAATCCCTTTTCCAAAAACACTTTTCCCCATTCTCCATGGAAACCCCCTTTGTCAACAGTTTGAGTTATTGAGACTCGGTTTGTCAACAAACACAACATGGAGTCCTGCATTTTCAATAAACACAATCATCTCAAAAATGCTTCAATGATACCTTGAGGGGTTTTTTCCCAAAATTAATCAAACAATTAAAGTCATAATTTCTTCATGGCCAATGTCAACGTATGTAACAAAGTAAATTCTACTTGTTATAGTTCTTACTCTTCTATATATTTAACCTATTCTTTAAGCTATGAATATCTTATCTATGATAGAGATAAACTTCAAGATGGTTTTTTTTAACTTGTTTCAAATTTTAAATATCTTACCTATAATCTAATAATTTTTTAATATATTAATGTTAAAAAAAATATGATTTGGTTACAAAACTAAAAGAGAAAAAATTGTTAAAAACTTAGAATTTCAAATTATGGATCTTAAAAATACTATATCTCATTTACCCAATGTGAATAAACCTTGAATAAAATTTTGGGCCTCAACATGTTGTAAAGAGTAATTTTAGAATTGGTTTTTAAAAATAATATGGATTTCCAAAAAATAATAAATAGACTACTTTTGTGAAAAGAACTTTTCAAAATATAATTTTTAATTATTGTAAGAAATTTGGTCATCTTATTTATGAATGAAATTCTAAAAATGATAGATATGTTAGACCAAATATAATTAATCTATCATATAAATTTTCTTATAGAGAAACATTTTCTAACATTTTTGCACTCCATTTTTATTATTTGATATCATAAGAAGACCCAAGATATGGTTATTAAAAGAATTAGTATATTAATTTTTTATATGAAAAGGGACCCATGAGAAAAAAAATTGAGAATATACTTAGTATATGGATAGTGGGTTCTTAATACACGTGTGTGGTGATCCTTTCGAATTTGATCATCTCAAAAACTTCAACAAAGTACATTTCACATTTGGAGATGACTCAAAAGGTAAAATTATTGTTATTGGTATGATTGGATTCTCTAAATCTACTCTAATTAAATATGTATTGTTTGTCAATGGATTGAAGTATAACTTACTGAGTATTAGAAAATTATGTGATAAAAGTTTTAAAATTACTTCTAAAATTTATTTTTATAAATTTTTTAACTCTAAAGGAAATATTTTATTTACCAAATCTCATTTTCAAAATATTTATATTATAGATTTAAAAATTCTTATAACTAAAATATTTTAAGTTCTTACGTGCACAAGTTAATTAATCTTGGATTTATAATTATTTCATAGGTAATTATAATATTCACTCACTTCTCAAGCTCAACTATAAGTGACTAGTATGTGATTTATTGAAATTATCATTCAAATATAACTTAGTTTGTGAACCTTGACAACTAGGAAATCAAAAAGATAATATTTCAAATATAAAAATCACTTTTAATCTTCTAAATCCTTATAAATAGTTCATATTGGTCTTTTTGGACCAACTCGAGTTTCTAGTATCATAGATAAAAGTTACACCTTTGTAATTATTGTTGATTATACTAGATTTACATGGGTTTTCTTATTACCTCATAAAAATGAGGCTTGTTATGTCTTTATCAAATTTTTAAGGAAATAAAGAAATGAAAACATTAGAAATTATTTATCTTTATAAGTGACCATGGTGGATAATTTGATAAAAAATACTTTTATGAGTTTTTTGCTTCTCAAGGATATCATCACTCCTTCTAAGCTCCTCAAACACATAAAAAATGGTGTTGTTGAGAGAATAAAAAGGACTATATAATAAATATATAAGACTATATTGAATAAGTTTAACCTTTCTCAATTATTTTGTGTTGAGTTGTTCAATATTTCTCAATTTATCCTTAATAATATTCTCATAGAACCCATCTTAGGAAAAACTCCCTATTAAATTTGGAATGAAAAAATTCTTAAAGTTAGATTCTTTAAATTATTCAATTGTAAATGATTTTTTCTTAATAAAAAGGATAATCTATGAATATTTTGGCCTAAATATAATGAATTTATCATTCTTGGGTATTCAAAATCAATTAAATGTGTTCAGGTCTTCAATAATAGGACCAATACCTTAGAAGAATCAATTCTCATCAAATTTGAAAAGAATATTCTTATGTCACATCCTGAAATTGATAATGATGTTAACCAACCCATTTTTAACTTAACTAAACTAGAATATTATAAATTAATAGAATATTTTTATGTAACACCCTGAGTTTTTTTTATATTTTTTTTTAAATAAATGTAATCTCTTTGATATCTTGTGATGCACCGAACATCAATTCTAAATGAACTGAGATATAGTATAGCATTGTAACCTAGACATTAAATTGGGGGGTATGAATAGGATAACTAAATTATGAAAATTATATAGTTTATACATGTATAAAATAAATTATTTTTTATAAATTAATTATAAATTAAAATAAAAAAAACATTTAAAAGTAAAAATAATGTTTTTCAGAAAAAATTATTTTTATGTGTGTAATGTGTTTTTATCTTAAAATTTTTAGTTAATAAATATTGGTGAATTATTTTAATAAAATTTATATATTATATATTCAATTAAATGTTCTATTATTCATATAATATTTTTTTAGTCATAGGATAAGAATAAATCCAGTTTATGCTTAAAAATTATATTTTTCTAAAATACGGTTTCATTGTGTTTTACATGTTTATTTTAAAATTCGTTTTTTTAAACTTATAGAAAAAAAATTAAAATTTTAACTTCATTTTTAAATCAAAATGTCAAATTATTTTAATGTTATACTTTTATAATCTTCTAAAAAGATTAATTTTTTTATGAATGGTGAGAAATACTGATTTTTATTAAAAATGTATTTTCATTTAAACCATTTACAAACTACCATTTTTACTTTAAGATGGATTTAAAAGTAAAATTAGTTAATTTTTATTATAATTAATCCAATTTAGGTCATTGTATTCAATTTTATACTAAATCTTGATATAAAAACTTTTTCTACTTAAGAAATATTTTTCTTTAGAAAATTATTTTTTCATCGTCATTGCAAGTTTAATTTTAAATTGAATTCTATAAATTTTATGAATTGATCAAATAAAATGGATTAAATATTTGTAATAATAATAAATAATATTATTTATTACTTTAAACTTAATTTTTTATCATAATTAATAGTAAAAACAGTAAAAATATGTTATCACGGTTAAGGTTAAAACAGGTTTACCAGGGGTTAAACTAAAAAGATAAGGGTGAAAATGACCTAAAAACTTGTATAATTTATATTTTATTGATATATTTTGATCTTATATCATTTATTATTATATAATGGTCCATTTTTTATCCATTTTATGAAAAGAGTGACTTCAAATTATTTTAAAACTTTGAAAAATTACAAGTGTGGTACTCACCTCGATTATAAAAGGGATCCTCTCCTCACTTATTCACACATCTCGAGCCATTTAGCTCAACTAAAACCTTGAAAAATATCTTCTAAAAACCCTTATACATGTTATATATATTATTTTATTCCAAAAATACCAATAATGGTTTCCTTAATAAGATATCAAAGTTAGGATTTTCTATGCGAAGGTAATTGTCTTTGCCAAGATCATTATTTTTACTTATTATTTTACAACCTTAAATTATGTATTAATAATTAAAATAAAATAAAAACATAATATAACATATAATTATATGTTATTATACTTATGAAATAACCTATATCCATCTCCTATTCCATCAAATGGGAAACAAAACTATTGATTGTGTGTATGGAGGACTACCACCTCATGAACCAATGTAATTCATTTTCCATCACCATCTCTCGCGGATGGATATAATGTTATATTTAAAGTATATATATGATTTTTATGAAATAATTATACTTATATAATTATAATACCACATCTACCTTTTTACCTTCCAATCCTTTGGAAAATGATAGCATCGCTCGTGCATACATGTGGACTACTGAATCCTTGAAACGATGTGATTCATTTTCCATTTATGCTTTACATTGATGGAAATAAGGATAGATTTAATAAATATATATGATATATATTATATAATAATTATTATTTAAAGTTTAATAATTTTTTATCTTTCTTTTTCTCCATCCATCAAAAAATTTGAACAATGTTCGTGTGTACGCACGGGATACCATCTCCATAAACAGTTTAATTCATTTTTCTATCTATAAATTTTATGAATTACTATAAATAAATACATAATGAACATATATTATATTTATTTAATTATAACAACTATTTAAATGATTTAATAATGATCTAATTATAATAATCAAAACTACCAAACCAAAATATACATGAAAAACAAAGCAGTTATTACCGAGAACAGTGATTTTAACAAAGAATTATTAATAAAATGGTGATAAAATATTATAAGTAAATAATATATAATATTATATATATTATTATAGTTCTATAATATATGTATAATAAATATATATTTATTATATAGTAGGTTCATACACAGATTAAGGAAGTAAAACTTGAGGTAAGGGTTTATTTCACATGTTCATTATTATTCGTGACTATTTATGATAAAGTCTTCGCTAGGGGAATTATTTGATATTTCTTACCTGATAAAAATATATTTTATTATCATATAGTTATTTATGGAAATTATATGTTTTATTTTCATTTTCATCTTATAATTACTCAAGATATCGAAATAGTGTTTTTAAGAAAAATAAACTTTGTTTGATATTCGATTGGGAATCTTTTATTCCATGTCCATATTTTTATTAAAATATTTTAAAGAAGTTTTTTAATATTATAATATGATTTTTTAAATTCATTTTTACCATTTTTCTTACTTTCAATAAAAATATTTCAAAAGAATATATTTTTAATTTTCCAAATGAGGTATCATTTGACTTTTTACTGAAAGTGTGGAAGGAATATTTGTTTTCACATACACATCATGAATAGAATTTTACACCATCATGAACACAAAATGATTTAAATACTCCTTTAAAAATTTTAAATATTCTTTTTAAATAAATTTTTCTCCATAATTTTTATTAAATTTTTATATTTTGAATAAGTGATTTCAAAATAAAAAGTGTATTTTCCTCAAGAAATCTTCCGGTGATCTTTTAAAAGTATTTTCATTCATATAAAAATTATTTGGTAAATATTATTCTTTAATAGAGATATAATATTTTGATACCATTATCCATATTACTATAAATGGTTTATGATTATGTTTATTGATTGGGGAAATTATTAACATTTTTAT
Source organism: Viscum album (assembly GCA_963277665.1). Lineage (NCBI taxonomy): Eukaryota > Viridiplantae > Streptophyta > Magnoliopsida > Santalales > Viscaceae > Viscum > Viscum album. The sequence goes on along the minus strand of OY728119.1, from coordinate 849,107,799 downwards.
TCTTGTTTTTCAATATGAATGTTTACATTTCTTATGTTTCACCCCTTTATTATGAGGATTGTATTAGATTTAGTGAGTGATGGGTGGGGCTAGATATATTCCCTCAATGCATTGGTAGGTCACATGAAAAAAACTAGTTTGGGTATTTGGCCAGGGTATTCCCTAGTTTATGTATAATTCCTTGGCACAAGGCCTTGATAGTTAGTTTATGAATTCCTTCATTATTCGTTCCATTATTATGAGATTAGTTATTGATGTACATGTGATTATTTTATTAGTTATGATGTCCATGGATAATTTTCAATATCATGTGATTATTTATATGGAATTATTTTATTATCATTTATTCATACCATATTATTATTCATGGTCAAGTTTTTTATTAAATTCCATGTTCTTTGAGTTATTTACCTTACCATATAGATTATGTTATATTTATTCATGATATCTTTTATTGTATAAATACCCTTACTAATCATATAAGATCACCCATTTATTATATTTACTTTCCTCAGGATTCTAGGAAGTGTATTATGATTAATATACAAGGATATGTTAATGGTAATAACCATTCTCAAAGTAAATACTATGTTGTGTTTTAAATTTTCCGATATAATATGTGATTCAAGTATGTATCTAGTTTTACAAGACTAATAAACTATTATATCCTTTGGGATAAGATAACTTTTATCTAGTACCAATTTAATAAATTAACCACCACCTATGGTCTACTAAGTTCGAGGTCTTTAGAATTGATATTAGAGCCAGGATTAGTAGAAATCTTGGGAACAGGATTTAAAAAAACATATATTATGGAATATAACCCTATGATTGAAATTAAGGATAAGTATAAGTATATGATAATATCATGATATTTTTTTAAGGTGGAGATTATGTGGTTTTCCTAGAAATGCATCCCTAACTAAATACTACAAGTGTACATGGTTTTAGCACAGATGCATCTATGGGTAATAACCACTAGTAGAAATATTTTCTTTGATGTCAGTATTTTGACATCAATTGTTTGTAAAATGATGTTAAAAGTAATGGGGGAACCATTTAACATAACTTTGTTACAAAAATAACATTAAAAAGTATTCTTTTTTACTTTTAACATCGGTTTTCATAAAAATAAGCATTAAAAGTTATTAAAAAATATTTAATATTATTCATAAAAAAAAAATTTAACATCGATTTTCATGAAAAATGATGTTAAATATCATTTTAAAAAAACTCTTTAATGTTAGTTTTTAAGAAAAGGACAATTAAAGTTATTTAAAAAAATCTATCAATAACGAGAACCCTTATTTTTCCTTCACTCAAAACCCTATCTCTCGACTGACGATGGCAACCGATGGCCTTAATAACCCTCGATGAACTTCAATTTTCTCTTCTAGTTGATTTTCATCCAGTTTTCACATTTTTTCTCTTGAATATTAAATCCTTAATTCTTATTTAATGATCCTCAATCTATTATGGTTGACCCAAAACCAGGATTTAAGGTTTTTGTTGGTTCTTTTATTTTATTTTATTTTTTTACTTGTTTTTATTCAATGTTATAGTGTTCTCTCTATTTCCACAGACTAAAATTGAGTTATGAAAATTCAAGAGGTATTTTCCATTATTGAGCTCCAAAATTTTTAAGTCTATTTTATTTTTGAAAATAAATTAAGTATAATTATTTTTTATGATAATTATTTGTAATGTATTATATGTTTTTATGTTTAAATATTTTTTATTATCATTGTGTTTTATGATAATTATTTGTAATATGTTTTTCATGATTGTTTGTATAATTGTTTATAAGTGTTTTAAGTATAAGTTTTTGTATAATTGTTCATGTAATTGTTTTTAATGATAATTTTTTATAATTTATTTTTGAATAATTTTTTGTATAATATTTTTATAAATGTTTTTATAATTTTTCAGAATTAAGGAGCTATTTTTCATAATTTTTTAAGTTATTTTTTTATATTTAATTGTTTTTATGATAATTTTTTGTAAGATAAATTATGCACAATTTTTTGTTATGATAGTTTTTTGTTATGATAAATTTTTGTTATAATAATTTTTTTAGTTATTATATGTTTTTTATGTTTTATAAATTATGTATAAGTGTTTATAAGTTATTTTTATATTTTTGAATATGAAATATGCATCCTTTTTTAAGATAAATATTGCATAATTTATTAAAGATAAATTATATTTAATAGTTTTCTATTTTTGAAGATAAATTATGTATAAAATGTTTTAATAATTATACATAATTTATTTTATGATCAAATGGTTATCAATAATTGATTGATTTGATTATATGTTTTTATGTTTATAACTTTTCTATTTTTATATATTTTTAAATGTTTATATGTTTTAATATATTCACCTTTTATATTGTTATCTTAGGTATTTAATGGATTTTAATTGGAAAATTTTACAAAGAACCAATGATGAATATAAAAAAGAAGTTCATGAATTCTTGGAATATCCTAAACAAAATCTTTAAAACACAGATTTGATTTTCTATCCATGCATGAAGTGTTTAAATATGATAAAGTTAAATTCCAAAGAAATAAAGGATCATCTCATTCGTTATGGTTTTATTCATAATTATACACATTGGATATAACATGGTGAATGAATAGAAAATTCAACATCTAATGTTAATAAAAATATTCAGAATGAGATAGTGGTTTATATTGAATAATTAATTCATGATATAGGCATTTAAACCATTATGAAATTTGAAAATATTGAATGATTGTGCAAATATTCTAATAAACCATTATTCTCATGTTGAACTAAATTTACATTATTATCATTAGTTTTAAGATTAGTTAATTTTAAATCATGAAATGGGTGTTGTGATAAAATATTCTTTGAATTTATTGAATTTTTAAAAGAGATACTTCCATAGGGAAATGGGATTCCAGATTCCAATTACGAGGTAAAAAAATATTATACCCAGTGGGATTGGAGTATGAAAAGATACATGTTTTCCCCAATGATTATGTGTTGAATAGAAAAGAATAACAATATTTATTAAAATTTCCTAAATGTGGGACATCATTATATAATATGGATGAAAAATTAAATTCTTATTCATTCATAGGTTCCCGCATCGAACCTCCTACTAAATAAATTTGGTTCCTTCCAATTATTCCTCATTTGACGCATCTACTAGAAAATAAAAATGATGAAAAAAGTTTAAGATGGAATACAGATGAGTGAATCTCTGATGGTAATTTTCATCACCATGATGATTCATCACAGTGGAAGATATTTGATAAAAAACATGATTTTGGAAGTGAAGTTAGAAATATCATAATGGGAATGTACATGGATGAAATGAATCCATATTTAATCCTTAGTGTCCAATATAGTTCATGGCCTATTTTTGGTATTTTGTAAATTTTCATCATAGATACATATAAATAAAAAATATTTTATGATGATCTTGATGATTTGGGACCAAAATATCCAAGAAACGATATTAATGTGTATGTTTCATCATTGATTGATGATTTGAAAGTTCTATGGGAGAAAGGTGTTATAATTTATGATGCATACAAGAAAGAATATTTTATTTTCCATGTTATGATAATTTTCACTATAATTGAATTTCAAACATATGGAAACTTGTTTGGATATAGTTTTAAGGGACATAAAGCTTATATAATTTGTGAATAAGGGAATTCATATTATTAATTTCAGAATGAAATAAAGACAGTTTACATGGTACATCCAAGATTTTTGAGAATTGATCATCCTTAAAGTATATTGACAAAATTATTTAACAATTTTTAGAAATATAATCTCCCCCATAACCATTGTAAACATAATAATATAACAACGAGGTAAAAAATACTGATTGCGCATTTGGAAATAAATGAATTTATGGTCATCAAAAAATATTTGGAATAAATAGTATATCTTATTTTAACTTCTTTATTGGATATTTTTAGAGATAAAACATAACATTAACATTATGCATGTTGAGAAAAACATATAACTTTGTTAGATGTAAATGGAAAGATAAAAAATGGATTTTATGCTAGATTAGACTTGATAACCATGGGAATACATTTGGAGTTAGCTCCCGCTATAAAAGAAAACATAACATATTTACCTCCATCTTGTCACACATTAAGAAAGAGTGAGAAGATAAATTTTTTTAGTGTTTGAATAGTATTAATGTACCTAGTGGATATTCTTAAAATTTTAATAATTTGGTGTCATTTAAAGATTTTAAATTAATAGGTATAGAAATATTATGATTTTCATGTATTGAAGAAACAACTGCTACTAATCGCACTATATGGTACATTTATAACACCTATCATAAAGTCTATCACTAGATTATGATATTTTTCAAATTCATTTGTATCAAATTTCTCGATCCAAATTTGGTAGATGTGTTGAATAATGAAGATGTGATCATAATTTTTCAACTAGAAATGTATTTCCCACCTATTTTTTTGATATAATTGTTCATCTGGTGATTCATTTGGTTCATGAGATAAGAATGTATAGGCCTTTTTATTTACATTGGATGTATCCTTTGGAAATATTTATGAAAATTTTGAAGGGATATGTTAAATATCCTTATCGATTGGAGGCCTCTATTGTTTAGAAATATTTATCAGAAGAGTTGATTGAGTTTTGTACTAATTATTTGTATGAAGTAGATCATATCGGTCTCCCTATATCTAAATATTTGATAGTTGATGGTGATGGTAGAGGGATTCATGGATTAAAGGTAAGTTTCATTCTACATAATGAAGTGATGTAGGAATATTTATACATTTCAAACAACATAAATGAGGTTCAACCATATATATTATCAAATATTTCTGAATTAAAGGTATTATATCTGAAAAGAAATAAAAAATGGTTGATGATTGAGCATAAAAATACATTTGTTTCATGGTTTAAAGAGAAATTATAAATAGATATATCTACATCGGGAACGTTTAAATGGTTGGTAGGGGGAAACTCTTAATGTGATCCCATGATCTAGTTTTGATATTAATGATTATACATTTTACAAAAAAATAGGATGACAAGAATATTGTTCAAAATAGTGGGGTAAAGGCGATCGCTGAAGCACTTCATTTTTCGAGTGAAAAAGATAAAAACTCAATTTCTGCATCAATAGTATATTTTGGAGTTCTTGAGGATATATGGGATATTGATTATACTAAATTTATAGTGAAAGTGTTTAAGTGTAATTGGGTTGATGGTAATAGTGGTTTGAAACATGATGATTATGGGTTTAAATTGGTTGATTTTAAAATATTTCGTTGCAAAGAAGAACCATTTATTATGGAGACACATGAAAAGAAAATATTTTATGTCTTTGATCTATCGAATGATAAGTGGTCCATTGTTTTTCAAGGTAAAATAATTCATTTGGGTGATGAGGATGATGATGATATTATATATTTATGTGAGGTTTCTTTGTCTATTAGATGATTTTCAGATGATAACAATGACTAAAATGTAGACATAGTCCATGATGTATGAAATGATCATGCTGAATGAATATGGGAAAACTTTAAATTTTCTCCTAATTATTAAGGTAAATATTTATATTTTTTTTATATTTATATGTGTAAATACTCTATTTTATTAATTTGGATGTTTAATTCAATATATATATTTATTATTTATATGATTTTTGTGTTAAATTATATATTAAAAAGTTATGGTGAAACGTATTTTGAGTGAAAAAAACAAACTATATCATTATATTTTGGTTAAATTTATGCATACAAAAACATTTTTCCGTAACTGTGGTGTTTAATTTTATAAATGTTGATTATTTCTGTCATTTTAGAGTTAATTTTTATATTTAATAGTTTAACTTGCATATTTTTTAGTTAAGAATCAAAAAATCATTATTTATTTATTTATTGAGACTTACACATGTGTAACACTATTTTTTACTTAAATATTTTTTTAATCATTGTTTTTAAATATTCACTTTTATAATAATATGTAGGTATGTAGAATATCATTACATTCCTCTATTTCAATGATAAACATAGAGGTATAGGAACATTTACCACGGTATATGACTATTGTTTCATATTATTAAATATTGAATAATAAAATTATTTAATGAAAGTAAACATTTAATTTTAAATATATATATATATATGTGAAAAACTACTAGTGTGCCTCCTACGATTGAGTCTTATTCTTCTTATCTAGAGAAAATGATTTCTAAAGTTGGTAGATGTGGGATTACATGTTTACCAAAACTTTCACTTACTTATGGATACCAAATAATACATATTAATTTTGATGATGATAACAACCCAACTAGCCTAAATGCAACATAGTTTATGAGTTATATTGTCATGCAAAGCTGTTTTAGGATTATCAATTTATATCCTAATTGGAATTATGTTTAAAAGATGGGGAAAGTGTAGTTTTGGGATTCCATAAAGGTAAAATATATCCATTAATTTATTTTTATGTCATTATTTGAATATTATATATTATATATGACTAATATTTAATGTATTCAATTACAGATGATATTAAATATTCAAGAAACCAAAGAAATTAAGAAAATAAATCTATTTTAGTAGTGGTTTAATGGAGAGATTTTAAAACAAAATTAACAAATAAATATATTTTGGTCCATTACAGAATGAAGACTCATGACTCAATTATGGATAATTAGATCTAGATACATAGACTAAATTTTTCATTATCCAATAAGATGAATCATTTTTGGTATGATAATTATTAAATATTATAAAATTTATTGTATATTAACTCATTAATTATTAGTTAATTTTTATGTAACATGCCTCTAGGATATCTCACAAAGAGATTCAGGTGTATAATGTATACCCTCATACATTATCAAAAGGATGGTATCATTTACTAGAGGATAAAATTATTTAAAAAAATTGATACATTAATACTCAATCAAGAAGTGGTTTATTAGAGGTCTAGTTTGGTCCTCTATATCCTCCCACTCTCCATGAATAATGGAAAAGAAAGTGATAAGGGAAAAGAATAAAAAGTATATTATAGAAAATTTTAATGAAGTAAATTATAGAATTTTAAGAAATTAATTTCTATTTTCCTTGAATTTTTGTATTATTTAAATTAATAACAATAATATTCCATTTTAATTTATCATTTCAGTATAACCTTGAGGAAAAAGAGACACGGGGGATTTTATCCCTGAGGGTAGGATGGACATCCTGGCCACTACTTTAGGAAAGCTATAATACCTTGAACGCATAAGAGGATATGTGGTGGGTGTCAGTATTAGGAACATTTTTGGTAATCATAGTAAGAAATCAATGGACCTGTAAATAGATTCCTTAAAAGTTGAGTTGGAAGACCTAAAATAATCAATGGGAGATAAAATTAAATCTGTTGTGTATCCTATGTTTGAAAAAATGATGAGATAATCATAGCATGCATGGCCTGAATAGCCATCACGTCATACCTACTTAGATCCTCCACCTCCTCATTTAGACCTGACAATATACTGTGAGTTTTATGATGTGGATACCAATATATGTCTGGTAGAAAACTATGTAATACATATTTTGGGGGATTATTCACAATGTCAGCCTAAGTTATTAGGTCAGGTACGAATATCCGTACATGATATTATTTATCCAAATAGTCTATTTTCATTGACTACAAAGAAGGCTACCAGAGTCAGAGATTGTATGAATCATTTTTTACGTTGGCTGGTTATCCTACTTTGTTATTTTAGATACAAATCATGAATTTTATTAAATATTATTTAAATTTGATTGAAAATTACTTATAATGTTTTATTATATTTAATTTATATAAGAGTTGTAAAATCAAAATAATTATCACAAAAGAAACAAAAGGTTTAGGAACTGACAATTTCATATACTTTTGAGATTTTTTATGGGTTAAAAAGATTATCCCAATTTTATTATTCCTTAGATAATATTTATCAGTTTTGGATGATGTCTGATTTATGTGGAAGGGATTATCTATTGATAATTTTCAAAAAAGATATCATGGATATAGTTTTTTATGAGCTCACCATGCATGTATTGTAGTTTTTTTTCATGTATGTAAATTTCTATTTCAGTTTTTATTTAAATAAATATTACATCAATTTAATTAATATATTACTTATTTTACCAGGTATATACACATTCTTTATTGATTCAAAAGTTATACTTTCTACTTTTTCTTTTCTTAGTTTTGGAAATCACAAACACCTTCTTAAAATGTTATTTTACTAACATTATAAATCCTAAGTGGTTTAGTATGTTTTTGTAAAAAAAATATTTTATAATAAAATTTGAAATAATTATAATATAAAATTAATATAAACTTTAATTATTCATTTTGATCCATTGGACTGAAGGCATGTTCGATACATCAGACCAACTATTGTTCTAAACAGTAGTTATAATTATATCCTATCTATCTGACTGAAAAAAGTCATGACCATCATACTGACATTGGTACCGATAAATTAGACTAACCTTTGTTCAGTTTATCATATTTACAATCAATAGTGAAGTCCATCAGACTATCCAAATTTTATAATATGAGTGATTAGAATTATATCTATTAGTTGGAATCCAAAATAGCACCGTAATGGTGCTAAACTAAATGGCATCGGACAATAAAATGCTTATCTACCAAGTTCACGATCTAGATCATTAGGAGATATCAAAGTGAAAGTTGTCTGATGTCATTGTAACCAACTCATAAATATGACCATTGGAGGATTTCCTATAAATAGGAGTTCATTTGAAGATTTGGGAGCTAATGCATTTTCCAATCAATCATCTATGTTTTTTTGTGCTTGAAGATCTCATTATAAATGCTTTTTAATTTCTTAGAGATTTGAAGTTATGAGGAATCCATGTAAAGATTTTAAATTCCTTAGAACACTTTGCTTTTATAATTTATGTGTCTGGTCATGGTTAGATCGAGGGCTTTTGGGGACATGAAGATAAGTTATTCGGATCCATCGAATCAAGGGATTCTAGGGCTATAAATACAGATACTGATCATCATATAAAGGGATATCAGTAATAGGAAGATAGATACACATATCATTATGTTGAGGACTTTCATGGTAAGGAAATATATAACTTTAAAGTAGATATAAAATTATGGATATCTTAAGTCGTGATTTCCAACTTCATTAACTCTTAAGGGTAAAGAGTAGATTATTTTATAAATCTTGTAATTCATTCTTACTATTATAATATTTTTGTTTTTATTGTTGTTATAGGTTATATTTTCTACTATGCATATAAATTTTAAAGTTAGTTTATAATTATCTTTATAATAATAGATTTATTATACTATTTGTGAGACTGATAACAAATTTTGATATATCAAATGCTTACTAAATCTGATTTACATACTCTGATCATTGGACAATCTTTGAGTCTAGTATTTTTGACTTAATAGGATTAGTGTTTTGTCTTAGTTTAATTGTTTAAACTAAAATTCACCCCCCCCCCACCCCACCACCTCTTGTAGTCATTGTATACTCTTATGATCCAATAAATGGTATCAGATCGGGTTTTTACTACTTTACTTGTTGAGCTTTTACTGTCATTATCAACTGCATGTTTATTTAGTTTTATTTTATAAACTTCTTGTTAATAAATTAATTTTACACAAATTTTTTATTGTATAAAAGAGTTTATATATTTCATAAGATGGAATTTTTTAAATGTTATAACCCTATAAAATATTAATCTGAGTAGACCACCTATTTTTGAGGGTGCTGATTATAAATACTAGAGAGATCAGATGAATACTTTGGTTATAAAAACTAGTGTGGATCATTTATTTTTATGTTTATTAGAGATTATAAGATTCTTGATAAGGATTTTTCTACCTTTACTCATCACGAAAAAACAAAAATATCAACATAATTATAGAGTAAGTAATACTCTACTTTGTTCCATGACTAGAAATATATATAGGAAAATATCTTTATATGAAGCAGCAAATAACATGTGGAAAAATTTGTAAGTTACTAACATTGTAAAGGTTAGTTCAAACACTAATACCACAGAGGATAAAAAAACAGTTGTAAAACTAAATTCTGAAATTTCTAGTTTAAAAAACTTTTGTCGAACTTTAAAACTAATAAGTAAAACTTTGAAAAAATTTATAAACAAATTAGACCACATACATATATTTATGGAATGTATTTTACTAACAAAAACCAGGTTTTAGTAAAAAAAATGTTCCAAAAGTACTCTATTTTGTACAAAATTTTAAAGTTGTGGACATTAGGAAAAAAAATATTCTTTAAACATAATTAAGAATTTAGGTTTTCATAAAACATATTTTTCAAAATAAATAAAATTTTATCCATATAGTAATGATATACAAATGTGGCTATCTAAAATTATATTTTCTGATAATACTGAACCCAAGAAGGTTTGGGTTCTGAAACACTAATATTTTTAGTTTTAAGAAAATATGAATTGTATCAACAATAAGAAAATTTGGTACAAAATAGTGATTTTTCTAGAAATATTATTAGAAAAAAAATATTTCTTTAATAATATCGTAAATATGAAAGGTGGTAAAGTAAATTTCAGAGAAAATTCTCAAGGATATATTATTGGCATAAGTAATATTGTTCTTCTTAGAAAAGATTTAATTTATCATGTTTTATTTATTATAGGACTGGAGAAAAACCTTATGAGTATAATCCAATTATGTGATTATGGTTATCTGTTAACTTCAAGAATCAAAAATTTAATATTCATAGTTAAAAATATGGGTTTATTCTTTCTTCCAATCTTCATGAGAATGTTTACAATTTAATTTTAAATGACCTTGGGAGCCAATATCTACCTTTCCTGAGTGCTGTGTAAGATCAACCTTGGTTATGACATAGATTTTTAGGACATTGTAATATTATAATGTTAGCTAGGTTGACTAAAAAAGGACTTGTGAAAGATCTATTAGAACACAAGTTTGATACTTCAAAAGATTGTAATCCCTAACAATTTGGTAAGCAGCATAAGTCAATATTTAAATCCATTAGTGAACTTTCAAATTTTGATTCTTTATAGTTATTTTACATGGAATTATTTTTTCTGACACAAACTATAATTATTTGTGTAAAATACTATTTATATGTTTTAGTTGATAACTACACTAGATAAACATGGGACTATTTTATAGAAAGAAAATATAAAGCCTCTAGCTTTTAAAAAAACTATAGCTAGAGTTAAAAATGATAAAAACCACTCCTTGATAACTATTCATAGTAATCATGGTGGAGAATTTTTAAATTATGATTTTGAAACATTTTTTAGTAAAAAATGTATTATACATAACAATTATAACCTAGAACTCCATAGTAAAATGGTGTGGTAGAAAGAAGAAATAAAGTTCTTCAAAATATTACTAGAACCATATTTAGTGAATACTCGGTAGATATTTTTTTTAGAGTATTTTTGTGAATAATAAAGATAAATTACAAAAAATTGCACCAAAATATAATGAATGAATATTTTTATGTTATTCCAAAACTAGTTAGGCTTATAGAGTTTTAAAAAAAATACAAATACTATTGAGAAAACATTACATGTTAAGTTTGATGAAACCGATCCCTTTGTATTCAAAATATCCCAACCAATATCATCAGATGTTATATAAAAACCTAATTATCAACCTATGATAGAAATTTATTCTCATGATAAAAAAATTGATGAATATGTTTCTGAATTTATTCCTCAAGAATATTTTCAACCAATTGTTGAAGAACGGAGATTTAAAAACCCAATAAGTCATTTATTACTTAGGAATAATCCTAGTGATAATATCATAAGTGATGTAGATCAACTAATTAGGGCTAGAAGTTATTTTATAAATGAACCTGAACATATAGTATTTATATCACAATTCAAACCTAAGAATCTTGATGAGGCTTTTGGTGATGAGGATTGGATAAAATTAATGCAATATGAACTCAATGATTTTGAAAGGAATCAAGTTTGGACTTTAGTTGAATGTCCTAAAGATACATCTATAATAAGAGTAAAATGGGTTTTTCAGAATAAATGTGATGAAAATGGAATAATAGTTATAAATAAATCTAGACCTATTGCTAAGGGTTATAATCAATAAGAGGTAACAGACTATGAAGAAAATTATGCTCTAGTAGTAAGACTTGAGGCTATTCCTATACTTCTAGATTTTGCAGCATTATTAAATTTAAAACTATTTAAAATAGAGGTGAAGTGTTTTTTACTTAATGGATATGTTCAAGAAGAAGTTTATGTATAAAAACCACTTGGTTTTGAAAATAATAAAAATTCAGAACATGTATTCAAACTTACTAAGACACTTTATGGACTTCATCAGCCTCCTGGATCCTGGTATGATAGGTTAACTGGATTTTATTACAAAAAAAATGTTAAGGGAGCTACAGATCCAACTATTTTCATAAAATAAGTTAATTATAAAAATTATGATTCTTCAAGTATATATGGATGAAATTATATTTAGGTCATCTCAAAAGACTTTAACAGATTCCTTTGTGAATATTATGAAATCTAAGTTTGAAATGAGTATTATGGGTGAGTTAAAATACTTTATAGGATTTAAAATTTCACTAAAATGAGAAAGAATATTTATATATAAACATAAGTATAAAAAATATTTACATAATAAATTTGGGTATAAAAACACTAAAAGTACTAGTACTCTTATCGGTACCTAAAATAATTTATATATTGATAAATATGGGAAAATAGTTGATCAAAAACTTTTAGAGGTATGATTGGATGTTTACTTTACTTGATAACTACTCAAATGGATTTCATTTTTTTAGTATCCTTATGTTCTAGGTATCAATCCAATCCAACAGAGTCCCATCTTAAAGCTGTAAAATGAGTTTTTCAGTACCTTAAGTGAACTATTAATTTAGATTTGTTTTACGCTTCTAGAAATTATTTTGAGTTAAAAAAATAAAATGTGGAATTTGGTGGATGTTGAATGGATAGTAAAAGTACATATAGAACATTTCATTCATTAGGAGAAGATTTCATTTCTTGTTCATATAAGAAACAACACTTAGTACCACTTTCCACTACTAAATCCAAATATGTGGAAGCTTGATATTATTGTGCTCAAGTGTTGTGGATACAACACACACTCACTGAATATGGCATGAGTTTTACTAAAACTCAAATATTTTGTGATAACAAAAGTGTCATTTCATTAAGTAAAAACCCATCACATCACTCACATGCTAAGAATATAGACATAAGACACCATTTCTTATGGGATCACACACAAAAAGGAGATATCATTTTATAATTCATTAGAACGTAAAAAAAACTTTCTAATATTTTTACAAAACCCATTAGTTCAGATAGATTTGAATGTATTAAATAGAATCTAGGAATGATAAATATCAATTGATTATTCATATTTACTTCTGTTTTACTAATATCCTTAAATTAATGAACTCCTTCTCAAAGGGGGAGTACATATGTTTTAGGTTTCCAAAACTTTTAATTTTCTAAAAACTTTTGTTTTTATAAAAACATTAAAATATTTTTAGTTTTCTAAAAAAATAGTTTTCAGAGTCAATATTATTTATAAAAAATTCCTAACTCACAATTTTTTGTAAACTTTCAAGTCTCAAAATTATTTCAAAAAATCATATTTATAATTTTTGTAAAACACTCTGGAACCAAAATATGTTAAAAAGATTCGGAGATAATTTTTTTTACAAACTAATTTTTATTACTAAACTTCTAGAAAATATGTTTGTTATAAAATATTTCATAGTTATTTTCTTTTAAAGAAACCGATTAGAATAAGTTACTCATACCTAAGAAATTTTTTAACTATGAAAGGTATTATTCTTTTACTTTTTACACTTATTCATTACTTAAGTTTATCAAATGTTGTTTTTTACATATTATTTTAGTTTTAAAAAATTTACATGGTTTCAAACTTATAAATTTTCCTAATTGGACTATTGTTTACTATGTTAAAAGTTTTAATAAAAATACTTTAAGAGTTCATATTTATATTTAAAAACATCCTTTGATTAAATCATGATTGTTGGATCATAAAAAGATTTAAATATGAGCTATTAAAATTTTATAGAAGAAAACTCATTACCCCCCATTCCTATATAAGGGTGGGTCAACCCATGTCCCATATAGGATTTTAGAGAATTTTTTCCTAACACTCACCACTCCTTTAAGTGAATGTTCCAATATTTTGGATTCCGTCTAATCTCTGATATCAGTTTTAGGAAGATTTCCAATGCTGAAGATTTTACAAAGAGAATAGATTTCAGGGAAAGACTCGTCGAGAGAGAATGGTATTAAAAGTATGATTCAAATATTAAAATGATCATTACTTTTCAAGGATGGGAGAAAATTTTCATTGAAAACCCATATAAGGTTTTCAATAATCATTATCTTAATATAGTTAGAGAATCTTATGCTTCATTCAAATTTCCTACTAGAGAGGATAATAAATAAGTGGATTTTACTTTGTTTGGAAAAAAATTATTGTGAAAAGTAGTTAAGCTAGTGAAAGTAATTTTTTAGGGTGAATCTTCTCTTCCTTCAAACAAACTAACTGAAAAACTTGTAATTTTTGTTAGGTTTAAGGAAGAGGCCTCTTTGTTTAATTCTATTAATAAAGTTAGAAAGGATTCACATCATACACCGGACACAAGGGTTATCACTCTGTGGATTCAGGGTAATATAATACTAAGAAAGGGTGATAGGGATGACCTCAAAGTACCATACATATTTGTTTAAGATTATTTAATGAATATGAGACATATCAACCTTGTGAAAAAAAACATTATATTTGAATCAATCAAGAAATATTCAATGAAATCGAATATTTTAATGTTTTCTTATTTTATAAATAAGTTACTAGTGAACTTTAAGAAGTATTTAAGATTAAGAATCATACTTATGATATAAGGGAAAATATTTCCCTAGTTGGTGAAGATACAATGTCAATAATGAAACTTGTTTTTGATTCAAATTTTAGGAAAATAGTAGATAGAGTGGAAATAACTCCATCTGATATAGGACCAAAAAAGAGAATAAATATATTAAATAAAAGAGGAAATATTAATCCTCAACCCCTAAAGCTCAGAATAAATCTAAGATAATGACAGATGATGAGTTCAAGAAACTTATGACTCATAAGTCTCAAAATAAACCTGGTGATCCTGAGTTTAGGCTTAATAGGGCTGAGTCATTAGCTTTGAAAATAAAAACTGAAGATAAATTAAAGGAGTAAGTGATGAGAAATAAATATAATAAAAGTCTTAAGGATTATAAAATATTTGGATGCTTAATTAAGGGAGTAGAAAAATATTCATAGAATCAAATATTATTTGTATCTCCTTTATTAATGATATAACTAGTTCAATAGTCTGGAATAGTTCCTTATACCGATTAGACTATTCCATATGTTAGTATGGAGTTTTTAAAAAATTTAATTATTATTTTATTAGTTCCTATAGTTGGAGAAAAAGGAAAAGGTAAAGTGGTTGAAGTATAACTTCGAGTATCGATCTTAGTATAATTTTATAAGAATGTTCATAAGGAAAAACAAAAATCAATAAAGAAATTTAGTAAAAGTGTTTTTAAAATTGTATGGCAGTTAGAAAAGGAATTATAATAAGAATAATAAAAAGTTAAATAGGAGGAGTAAGAAGAAAAAGTAGAATAAGAGGAATAGGATGAAGAAGTAGAAGAAGAAACAGATATATAAGAAGAGACTGAGTAAAATAAAACTTCATCAAAGTTATCTTTAAAATCTACTCAGTTTCCTTCTCAATATAAAAAAGATCTAGTATTAAATGTTTTAGAAGAAGAAAAGTCATCATAAAAAGTATAAGAGAATTATCCTCATTATCACACAAAAATATAATACAATGTTTAACTATAAAATAGATTTATATTATAAAAGTTTAGGAGCAAGAAAAACCTAAAGAAATAAAGAAATCAAATATCAGACCAAGTCAACCACATGATCCTCAAATTTTATCAGAGTCATTGTATTTTAAAACAACAGTAGATTAGAAAGGATTTCATTACATTTTCCAAACATTTAAATGGTTATGTTAATTGATAATGTATATTCCAAATATAGAGGCATGATGTAAACTGATTCAGAAAAAACTAAATGAAAAATTGGATTCACTTAAGGTTTTGATAGAATCAGTAGTTCTAATTGAGGAATATTTAAAATATTCTAAATAAAAGTCCAAGGAACAAAAGATATATTACAATCACATGGTAAAATGGTTAAACCAAGTTGATAATGATCTCAAGGACCATGAGGATAAATTTATATTAGTGAAGAAAATTTCTCATGAAATGGTTGAATCCTTTGACAAGCTATTGACTGAGGTTTTTGATAGAGGTAAGTTTGTAGAATAATTTAGAGACATGATAGATGATTAGGGTGAGGAAATGAAAGTTCAAAAATAAAATTTTCATAACTTAGAAATAGAAAATAGAATACTTAATTCATGTGAAGATGAGTTGTTTCTTGTGAAGGAAGAGAGTAAGAAAATTAGTGAGGAAGTTGAAAGGTTTAAGATATAAGTTTAGTATCAAAATATTATAGAAGATAAGATTTTGAATCCTGAGTCATCAGTTATAGAAGCTCATATGGATCAAGATAATGTTAAGAAGATAAAGGAAGTCACACAAAATTTGTTAAAAAAATAATGACCATTTTCATTTGAACTCTTTATGTAATTAAACACTTTTTTGAATGAATTCCTAAAGTTAATGACTTTTTATCCAAATGTTATATGTTTTAATGTCTTCTAATTTCTTTTAGATTTATGTTATTTATTTTATATCTTGTATGATTATTTAATTCATAATCAATTGTTTTGTATGTTATAATTTTCTAACATTTCATGTTGTTATATACTTTCCCTATTCTTTTTTAATATCACAAAGGGGAGGAAGTTTTTAGAAAAACATTGGGGGATAAATTTTAGGGAAAAGTTTTTGGAAGATTCTTATTCAAATGGGGGGACCAATGTCTTTTATATTAGACTGAAAAAATTCATGATCATCAGTCTAACATTGGTATTGATACATCATACTTACCTCTTTTCAATTTATCATATTGAAAAAAAATATTGATGTCCATATAACTATCCAAAGATTATCATCGTAGTGATTAGAATTATATATATTAGTCAGAATCCAGAATAAAATTGTAATGTTTATTAACTAAATAATGTAGAAAAATGTAATTATTAGCTTTCAAGTTTAAGATCCAGATCATTATGAGCTATCAAAGTGCAGGATGTCCTAGTTCATTCTAACCCACTCAGAAATATGACCTTTGGAGGATTGCCGATGAATAAGAGGTCATTTGAAGAGATAGGAGATGATGAATTCACAAATAAAATCATCTAAGTATTTTCTCTACTTGAACATCTCATTCTAAATGATTTCTAATTTATTTAGAGAGTTTAAATTCTAAGGAATATGTGTGATGAATATGAATTCCTTAAAACATTTTTCTTTTATATATGATATCTTCGATCATGGTTAGGTTGAGTGGTTCTAGGGATAGGAAGATGGGTGAATTTGATCCATCAGATCGAGGGATTTTGAGGTTAGGAAGATAGAGATTGATCATCATATCAAAGGATTTTGGGGATAGGAAGAAAAATACATTGATCATCATATTTAGGTCCTTCCTAGTAATGAAATAGAAACCTTTACAATAGGTATAAAACTATAGATATCTTAAGTCAGGATTTCTAACTTCATTAACTCTTAATGTTAAAGAGTAAATTCTTTTATAAATCTTTTCAAGTCATTATTACTATTATGAGATTTTTGTTTTTATTTTTGTTAAAATTTATATTTTCTATTTTTCATATACCTTAGAAAGTCAGTTTATACTAATCTTTATAGTAAGAGTATTATCAGAATATCTATGAAACTGATAACAAATTTTGATATATCAAATGATTATTAGATCTAATTTACATACTCTAATAATTAGACAACCTTTAAATATGATATTTTTGACTTAAGAGGATTAGTGTTTTGTCTTATTTTAATTTTTTAAATTAAAGTTCACCCCACACTTGTATCCATCGAATGCTCTTACGATCCAACATGATTTTCATTAAAAATGATACCACTGGTGTTTATGGTATTATAGACCTAGAATATATTTCAAATACTATGATATATAAGAATAATAATGTGATAGTTACACATATATGTGGAAGATTATCAAATATAGATATTAGGTTCTAGTTTTTTTCATTCCTTGATGGGTAAG
The DNA here is from genome assembly GCA_963277665.1 of Viscum album. Lineage (NCBI taxonomy): Eukaryota > Viridiplantae > Streptophyta > Magnoliopsida > Santalales > Viscaceae > Viscum > Viscum album. The sequence goes on along the minus strand of OY728119.1, from coordinate 849,089,466 downwards.
AATACTAAGATAATTATGAACTAATATTCATTATAATGGCATTAATTGTTAACATTTTATATTATAGTAGTCCTTGGATTCTAGGCATATTATACCCATATGAATGCACATTATATTAGTTTTTATCTTTATTAGGAAATGTTCATAGAATTTTTAGCAAATTTTTAAACAAGTAAGTTTTATTTTTTTAAGTATAATTTTAATTATTATTATTTATGCATATTTTTCTTAGTTGATATATGAAAATACAGGTCATGGAAAATTTTTTAAAAAGTTCACTTGTCAATAAAGGATATAAATAAATTCCAATATGTGAAATTAATGGTAAATATATTTTTATATTAGATAATATTTTTTTGATATATATATATATATATATTGGTTTTTATTTTCAATTTAATGTTTTATAAACATAGTGTAATCATCAAAAAGGAAGTGTGGAATGTGGTTATTATATTTTATTATTCATGTTTGAGATAATCGTAATAGGTATAATGACTGAATTTGATAAGGATGGTTATATTAATGATTTTATGTTTTATATAAAAATATTCTATTTTATTAATATTATTACATTCATTGTCATTGTAATTGTAGATTTTCAATGATATCGAGTTTTATATGAATGAATAACATACCCATCTTCAAATTTTTTTTTCAAATTATTTGTTAATAATGATTAAAATTTAAATTATAAGTTATGTATATTTTAATTATAGTTAAAAAATGATTATTTATACAATTTATTTTTTCTTAAGTTGGTATATTCTATTTGTTTTTATAGGGTTTTATTATGCTTTATAAAGGGTTATTGATTTATAAAACAATCACCACACTATACAAGCCATTAATTTAGAAAGATACATCAAGTGTGTCTATTTTAATTAAATTAATGAGTATTTAGACAATCATTTTCTAATTTAAGTTGGTATATTCTATTTTTTTTTATAGGTATGTTCTCTAATATATAAATAGTTATGTATTTATAATGAAATTGACACACTATACATGCCTTTAATTTAGAAATACACATCAGGTATGTATATTTTAATTAAAGTTTAAAAAATGAGTATTTAAACATTTTTTCTACTTTAAGATGGAATATTCAGTTTGTTTTTATAGGGTTTTTCTCTACTATATAAATAAGTGTGATGGATTTATAAAAAGATAACCACATTATAAAATCTTTTAATTTATAAAGACACATCATGTATATCTCTTTTAATTAAAGTTTAAAAAATGAGTATTTTACAATTATTTTCTACTTTAATTTGGTATATTATATTTTTGTTTAAAGTTTTTCTCTTCTATAAAAAGTATTATGGATTTATAAAATAATTTCCTCACCAAAAAATCCTTTTATTTAGAAAGATACATCAAGTATATGTCTTTTAATTAATGTTTAAAAGATGAGTATTTATACAATTATTTTTTACATTAAGTTAGTATATTCTTTTCGTTTTTATAGGGTTGTTCTCTGCTATATAAGGGGTTATGAATTTATAAAACAATCACCACACTACAAAAGTATTTAATTTTGAAACATACATCATGTATGTCTCTTTTAATTAAAGTTTAATGAATGATTATTTACACAATCTTTTTCTGATATAAGTTGGTATATTCTATTTTCTTTAACAAGGTTGTTATCTACTGTATAAAGGGATATGGATTTATAAAAAAATTCCACACTAAAAAATCCTTTAATTTATAATGATACATCAAGTATTCCTCTTTTAATTAAAGTTTAAAAAATGAGTATTTAGACAATCATTTTCTTCTATAAGTTATTATATTCTGTTTGTTTTTACAAGGTTGTTCTCTTCTGTATAAAGATTTATGGATTTATAAAATAATCACCACACAAAAAAGTATTTAATTTAAAAAAATACATTTTGTGTGAATCTTTTAATTTATTTTTAAAAAATGAGTATTTAGACAATCATTTTCTGCTTTAAATTGGTATATTCTGTTTGTTTTTACAGAGTTTTTTTCACTGTATAAAGGGTTATGGATTTATAAAACAATCATCACTCTAGAAAATACTTTAATTTAGAATGATATATCATGTTTGTTTTCTACTTTTATTTTTTATATTATATTTTTTACAGGTTTTTTCTCTGGTGTATAAATATTTATAGACTTATAAAACAATTGCACACTACACAAGCCTTTAATTTAGATTGATACATCATGAATAGCAAGGTACTTGAGTAACCAAACCATGCACTCATATGAGTGAGATGAAATCAATGACTCAAGGAGAAATATAAATAATTTAAGTCATAAAACTCTAGAACAAAATCAACATAACGTATGTACTTAACTTTATATAAAATTCTAGACATAACAACCAAATTAAACAAATTAAACATAGACAACATATTTATACCAACTTTATATTTTATTCTAAACATATAAGAATTTATAAATCTATCAATATAAAAAAACTAAAAAACATTCCAATAATACCTTACTTTATACTAACTATCAATTTGGATCAAAAATATTTTATTAAAGTAAATTTTCATATAACTATTAATAATATGTTTTTAAAGAGGGGGTAAATAAATTAAAACGGTTACATACTTTCTGTAAAATAACCTTGAAAATCAATTTATTAGATATATCAAAATATATTTAAAAATAATCCATTGATAATTCTAAAACTAAAAGTTTTATTTTTATCATTCATTTGGGTAAACAACTAGAAGGCATCTCTGAGGAATATCCTAGAAATTTACTCAATGATTTGAGACCCCCTACATTATTCATTAGAAAACTATATCAACTTAATGATCTCTAATTAATGCTTCAAGGAAACCCAAACAAACCCTATAAACCATTAGAGAATATTTCATAATCAAAGAATCTAAGAAACCCCATGTAAGTAGTGTTAGGTCATTTTTCTTAAATGACACTCTAAATCTATTCTTTTGATAAATCACATCATACTTCTAATTTTAATTTCAATTAATTGAAATTATTTTGTTCTATTTTTCTACAGATGTAATTTTGATTTATGTTTTATATAAAAATATTTCTTTTTAATATTATAACATTTATTATTATTTTATATTTTCAATGATCTCAAGTTGTACAGGAATGAAGACCTTACCCATCTTCAAATTTTGTTTACAAACTAAGTATGATTAAATTATAAATTACCTAGTATATTTATTTTAATTATAGTTTGAGAAATTAGTATTTAGATAATAATTTTCTAACTTAATTTAGTATATTATGTTTGTTTCTATAGGATTTTTCTCTATAGTATATTTTTTTCATTTTACAGGTTTTCAAATTATTTTGTTGAATGTAATTTATTTTTTTTTAAGTAAAACTTCTCAACTTTCCACATCAGGTTTTTTATAAACCAACATGAAATAAAAATAATTGGACTTTCCACATTGTTTCTTACCAATAACTTACATTTAAAGTGACTCTCCATGTCATTTTTTGTAATAATAAATATGTAAAGTCCTAAGTAAATTTTTCCACATGAAAATAATAGAAATTTCAACATTGGTTTTCACTAAAAACTGACGTTGAAATGTTCTATGAAACATTTTCCATGTTAGTTCTATATTAAAACTAATATGGAAAAGAAGGTCTAATTTTTTTCCATATTAATTAAATTATAAAACTAACATGGAAATATATTTTCAATTTCAAGTTTTAAAAAAAACATTAAAATGCTGATTAAAGTTTCCTTTAATTAATGCTTCGATGTAAATTTTATGAAAATTGACGTCGAAAATATTATTTATAATATTTCCTGAATAAAAATCGATTAAAATATAATGTTAAACAATTCAAAAAAAATTGATGTGGAAATATATTTCCACTAGTGAACTCCAAAAATATTTGGTTTTAGTATATCTTGTCCATCACATAGGTTAACATTCCCTCATTGTGCAGCTAGTTTGAAACTCTTGGGAGATATTCTTGTGTTAATTCACATTTTCTTTACAAGCCATTATGAATGATTTGAAAAAAATATTTGAGAATATTCTAAAAAAAACCAATTTTATGATTCTAAGATTAGCTATGCATAATTTTTTCAATTTATATTAAATGTTTTAATAGTTTTAAAATTATACATTATGATTCATAATGTTATGATCTATTCTAGTTTATGTCATCATTTAGATATGATTCCTAGTGTAAGTAATATAAATTGTATCGATACACGTAATCCATGTAGTGATTTCCCTCATTATTAAGAAAATGAAGTCAGAGTTAGAGCTACAGCGATAGTTAAACAAAGTATAATTATATTGGGGAAGTTGACTTGGATTATAACCAATAACCTTGCCTGTATGGAGAATCCTACTGATCCACAATACAATGAAATAATGTTACAATACTTAATTCATTAGAAACCTCCATCATTTAATGGGACTAAAAATCCATTTGTAGTTGATCAATGGATAAGTTCATTAGAGAATATATTTCTTACTTTGGGAAGTAATAAAAGGGAGAATGTTTTCATGAAATTTTTTCATCTCTTAGGGGATGAAAATCAATTATGGTCATTGATTCAAAACACTAAGTATAAGAAGGAAATAATAATCATAAAATGGAATGGTTTTAATTAACTTTTCTTGGAAAAATATTTTCCTCGTTAATAACGAGTGGATATAAAGTGACAATTCATAAGTCTGAGACAAAAGGAAGAGGAAAATGTTTCTAAGTATAAAACCAAATCTATATGTTTATTGAGGAATATTTTGGACTACATACATAATTCAAAGATCAATATTGACCATTTCTTTAATGGGATAAAGCCAATCCTTCTAAGGGAAATAGTTTCCCAAACCTTATCATTATACAAGGACATAGTATCATGTTCTATTAAGACAGAGAGATAATTCTTCAAGTATTATGACTTTTATGGAAATCAAGATAAGAAATAGGTGTTTTAACACTAAAAAAATATGGAAAAAGGAAATAAGTTAAGTGTGTAATATCCAACCTGTAATAAATATGAAAAGAAACACCTTGGAACATGCTTATTGGGAATGGGAGTTTGTTTCAAGTGTGGGGAGAAAGGTCATTCATCTTGTGATTGAAAAGAAAATAAAGAAGCTTACAATGTTCAATTATTCAACTATAAGGAAATGGGGAATTATGAAAATGATTTTCCCATGTGTTAAAGTAATTTTCCTCAAAAAATTACAGGGGAGCAAGTCCAATCTTATAAAATCACAACAGCTAATTTTAAAGTTCCGAAGGATGTGATGGTAGTTACTTTAATCATTACCTCAAATTTATTTAATGATTTATTTGATTCTATATTGTCACACTCTTTCATATCTTCCATGTTTTCCAAAAAAATAGATATTTATTTATAACCTTAAGAAGTTAGCTATTATTTAAGACTCCTATTGTAATTCTAACCATAATAAGGATGTGTTAGTTAGTTCATATTATGACCCATAAACATACCCTATTTACTAACTTTATTATTATACCTATGGTTTATTTTTTTTTTAATCCTTGGTGTGTATTTCATTTCAAAATATAATGAAAAAAAATATCGCAAAGTGAAGTAAATTATGATTTGCGATGACAGTGTGGAATTTATTATCTTTCAAGGGGGAGAATTCATCATCTAAGTCATGTCAAGATCCACCCTCAATAGATCTTCTAAATGATATTCTTGGGGAAGAAGATCATACATAATCTATGTATGGAAAATGTAATCTTAAAATTGAGGATGTACTTATTGTACAATAATACATTGATGTATTTCCTAAGTAATTACCTGGAAATCCACTAGAGCATGAAGTTATGTTTTCCATTGATTTAATTCCTAATCAAATACCTATATCAAAGACTCAATATAGAATGTAAACTACAGAACTAGTGTAGTTAAAGAGACAACTAGAGGAATTGTGTGGTAAAGGATTTATATTCTCTAGTGTTTCACCTTGGGGAGTCCTTGTTCTTTTAATTGGGAAGAAAGATTGATATTTGAGGCTTTGTATTGATTATAGGGAAACTGATGTTATTATGATAAAGAAAAATCATATTCTACCTCACATTAATGACTTATTTGATCAACTTTATGGAGATTAATATTTTTTGAAGAGTGACATTCATTCTCAGTCTCATAAATTGCAAGTAAAGAAGGAAGATATTTTGAAGACATCATTTAGTATGAGGTATAGACATTTTTAGTTTACAGTAATTCCATTTGGATTGAATAATGAACCCTCTATTTTTATCTATCTAATGAAAAATTTATTCAAGGAATATGTTGATAATTTTTTTGTGGTATTTATTAATGATATCTTGGTGTACTTGAGGAACTATGAAGACTATAAGAATCACTTTTGGATTATTCTTGAGACTCTTAGAAGAAAATATTTATATGGGGAATTTATAAAGTGTGAGTTGTGGTTTAATAAATATTCTTTTCTTGACCATATTATCTCTATGGATGGAATCTCAGATAATCTTGTGAAGAAAAAGGCAATCCAAGAATTTCTTACACCAACGAACATAACCAAGGTATGAATTTTCATTGGTTTGGTAGGTTACTATCAGTGATTTGTTCAAAAAATTTCCCAATTAGAAAATATATTAACCAATATTACTTGTAAAGGAGTTAAGTTCATATGGATAAAGGAATGTGAAGAATTTTTTAAAGAATTGAAGAAGAGATTGGTGAATTCTCTAATCTTGAATCTACTATTGGGCAATGATGGATTTGTGATATATAGTGATGCATCAAAAAATAGAATTGGTTGTTTCCTTATAAAAAATGATAATGTTGTTGCATATGCGTAAGGTAGTTAAAGAATTGTGAAAAAAACTATCCAACTCATGATCTAGATTTGGAATCTATAATATTTGGTCTGAAGATATGGAGAAATTATCTTTATGGATAAAGATGTGAAATATACAAATATCATAAGAGTATAAAATAAATATTTTCACATAAAGAGATCAACATGAGGGAAAGATGATGGATTTTTCTACTTAAGGATCCATCTAGGAAATTAAAATAAGGTAGTGTATGCGCTAAGTAGAAAAGATCACGGAATTATGACTAGAATAAGGATTGAAAGGGATCATGGCTTCATGGATTTAGTAAACATGGATCTATAAATTATTAAGGAATGAGAAATATCACACCTTCTTCAAATGATTGATAAAACAACTTTATTATAAAAGATAAAAATCCTCAGACCAATGATGAGAATTTTCAAAAGAAAATTAAAGCCATAAATGGTGGGAAATTACCAAAATTCGTATATGAAGATGGAATTATGAATTTTGGAAAGAGGATATGTGTTATATCTATATATAAGATGAAAAGTTAATTATTAGTATATTCCCATAGATTAAATTTCTTTATACACCTTGGTATCCCTATGATATATAGGGATTTGAAAGAACATTTTTTGTGGGATAACATGAAGTTGAAAATTTCAAATTATGTATCAAGATTCTTGGTTTTTCAAAAGGTGAAGGCTAAGAGACAACATCTTAGAGGATTCATGCAACCTTTACTTATTCCTATGTGGAAATAAGATGAAATTACTCTAGAATTTTTCATTGGATTACCAAATACTCCATGAAAGAATGATGCAATATGGGTTATTATTGATCGCATTACCAAATCTACACATTTTCTCACTATAAGAGAAGATTTAACCCTAAAAAACCTTACATGACTCTATATTAGTGATGTTTTAATACTTCATAGAGCAAAATTTTAAATTTTTTATCATGATCCTTGATTTAAATCGAAATTCGGGAAAATTCTTTAGAAGTCTCTTCATACCGATATTTATTCGAGCATCACTTGTCATCCTCAAATTGGTGGGTAGTCTGAAAGGACAAACATTATAAGATATTTTAAGGTCATCTTCACTTGACTTTCTACATATGTGGGATTAGTATTTAACTTTGGTAGATTTTGTTTATAAGAATAGCTTTCATTAAAGTATTCAAATGGTGATGTGTGAAGCATTATATGGAAATATATTTTATACTCTAACTTGTTGGGATGAAGTTGGTGAAAGGAAGCTTGTAGGCCCAGAATTTGTGTAGGAGAAAATTGTTGGAGCTGGTGTCCTAGGAATATTTTTTATACTTTGATTATATGTATATTCAATGTATTGAATATTAATAAAACTAATTATTTCATATTTTTTGTTTTTTACATGAATCTAATGTAATAATGTCCTAGAGTATACGTCACATTGATAAGTTCATAGCAGTGCACCACTATGATGATAACCTTGATGTTCTATGATGATATTCTTAAATAATGTTCTATGGTTGGATAACATACTATGATGAGACGCATAGTACATAGACTGTCATGTGTGAATACTCATAATCATATGAGGCTTATTCTCATGAGGTTTTCACTTAGTAATATCCAAGATGGGAGGATTATGAGAATAGACCCACCAGTCGGAATTCCACATGTTTTGGTGTCATCAGATATTATGATCTATGAGTGTGTTTGATGGTCCTTATACTTTAGTATTATTATTAATTCATGTTACAACTTGCGTACTTATATGTGTTTTGTAAACCATGATGATAAGAGTTCATAGTGAAGTTGGATATGTTGGGTGCATCATGAGTAACATGTCATTAATGGGTAAGTTGATAAAGGATTTATCCCTCCCATCTTTATGGAAGCTAATATCTCAAACCTTTGATTAGAATATAACTGTCACATTAAATTCCATGGTCATGGTGTAATGATTTATTCATATTAGATAGTCAAAGAAAGAAAATTATTATATTGTGCAACCTACTAGATGGGATAGTGATATAAGTTGGTGAAACTGATGTGCAACCTGCTAGATGAGATATTGTGACAAAGTGATTATATTACACAATGGTCATTTGTATATGGTTGTCATCATTGTGGCATTAAATTTTTTATCTTGGGTCCCTTAACCCATTTCTAGATAGTAATCTTGGAATTTAGGTAAGCCCACCTAAATCCAATGAAAAATAATCCTAGAGGGTCACACACTAAGTGTTTCCTTTGATCTCGATTAAATTCTATTTGAATTTAATTATTGAAATAAATATTATTCTCAAGACTGCATAATTATTTTATTCAAGTTTTATTGATCACTAATATTCATAAGGTAATAAATAATTATTTGTTTATTAATAAATAATTCTTTTTATTACATGTATATATATAAAATATTTATTCTCTTGATTGTGAATAAAATTTTTATTTTATTTATTGAATATTTTAATAAATATTTATTTTCTAAATTGTGAATAAAATATTTCTTAATGAATAAAATTTTTATTTAGTTATTTAATAAATACTAGAGGATTTTGAATGGACCAAGACCGTGTTCAGTGACAAATATTAATTAGCAAGACCGTTACATAATATTTTTTATTGTACAATTTGGCATGTGCCACAAAATAAGAATAATGATATTAATATTGTGTGGAATGGGGTTTATTAAAGTTTCTAAATTTTATTTAATGGCCGACAAGGAATTAAATAATATTTTAACCTAAAATATTACTCTATAAATAGACGGTTGTGTCAATTGTATATTGAATCCAAAATTAATAATAGATAATTACTGCACACAATGAATTCTCTCTCAACTCCTTCTCTCTCCCTCTCAAGAATGAGAAGCACAAGAGATATTTCTTCAAGGCCAAAGAACAAGAAATCAAGAATTAACAATAAAAGACATTTGATTCGTTGTGCTAGAACTCGATAATCAAGTGGTGTTGCTCAGATATCATTAGAGCATGTTTGGATCACCGCTAAAGGGAATCTATCCTTGGATCCTCATAGTGCAATGAAGAAATTTCCTAATCCCATGTTTTTATTTCATTAGATATTAAATAAATTAATTATAAATTTTATGGGAAAGATCATCGCTCATGGTTTTAGATAATGATTCTTAAAATAAATTTTCATATATTTCTCACCACTATGCACTTCTTCTATGCCCGGAACCATCAAGTGGTATCAGAGCGGTCATGTTTAAATTTATAATTATTTATTTGATTATTGATCCATATGAAATTGTGGTTGAATTTTCAGTTCTTATTATTCATTATTCATTCCGATTTGAATTAAAATGCTTCGACATATTAATCATATTCATTCAATGTTTCATTTTCTTACAGGTTTAAGAATAGATGAATAATGACTGGAGATTCCATTAGAATGTTTCAAGTCTTTGGATGGTAAAACTAGTTTACACGGTGTGTATCCAAAGTACACATCGTGTACCCATGCACATTGTACCTAGATGCATCGAGTAGTTAATTACATGTGGTGAATTTACTTCACTCCATGTGTTGAATGGGACAACCTAGCACAAGGAAAGCCAATACATGGTCTGTAGCTGACATGTACACACTGTGTAGTTTAGCCAAGTTAACAGACCAAATCCCTAGGCATGTGACTCAGATACACAACAACTAAGGTACATGACATTTAGCTATACTGAACACACCGTGTAGTCTCCCATTAAAGGATAGAATTAAAAATTACATTAAATTGAAAATTGAAGCATTAAAACCTTATTTTATTGATTGGTGCACCAATGTGTGTTTGACAATTGAATAATGATTTTAAATAATATTAAATTTTTAATTAATTTATTGTTTAATTAATGTGAAAACGTTTGTCTTAATAATATAGAATGAATAAAAAATGAATTATAGCTAATTAATTTTGAGTATTCATTGCATGTATGACTGATCATGAGCTTAAACAAGGCCTATGTATGTGTTGGAATTTATTTAATTTAATTTATTGCATGGGTTTTCAATTATTTAATATTAAATTAAATAATGGTTTTTAATTCATATATCCATCCATTATTATGTAAAACCTATACGTCCAATGATATTTATTTATTCCCCTTTAACCATTCATTTGGTTCCCCTCACCTGTGTGTGATTAATAAATACTTGTAATTAATGGATCATCCCAAGGTGTGTGTAGTTAGGATGGAACCATGATGATGCCAACTCATTGATACATAGATATACTGGTGGAATGTTGTAACTCATGCCATGACTGTAAAATAGAGTTATTCCCCTAGGTCATAGGTTGATTTAATGGATGCTCATTAAATCAACCATTAGATAAGCTCATATCGAGTCATTTACATTATTTATTTATTTTTTTCTATGAATTATTTATTTTATGTATGCAAGACCATAGTCACATAAATGAATTAATTAATATGCAAAGATGGAAATTAAATAAATTAATTATGCATAAATGTTTTATCCAATATGGTTAATTAATTAACTTCCACTTAATATTAACAAGACTTGTAAAGAATAAAACAAGATAAATTTTATGCATAAATTAATTAAAATACCTCAACCTAATATTAAGTCATACTAAGCCTTCCATTAAATTGATTAGAAATGAAACCATATAACTAATCTAGTACATGGCCAAAGTCTGAACACTTAATTTTATCGAGGAGTTATCATGAGATTTTTGGGTTGACTTAACCAAATTTGTATTGGGTTTAATGTTAAAATTTTGTTCAATATAAATTTGGAGGTAAGTGTTGAGGAAATCCAAGTCTGGATTTCAAGATAGGGGAATCCACTCAATAGATCAAGGAGCTACAATCCTGAAGTTGGTAAGACTACTGACCTAAATTACTTTTTTATGGTTTAATGGCCAAAATTTGGATCATCAATAAAAGTAATGAGGATCCTTACCACTATAATTTCATAGCAACTAGATATTCTGAGTTCAATGGTAAGGGATATTGGGACTTGATAGAATAGTTGTATATCTAATAAAATTTATTTATATTTTTATTCTTTCTCAAATAATTTTTAATAAAGAAAAAATACTAATAATATGAACTTTTAATTATTGAATAAAAAGTCAAGATCATCATACACATTATCCCTACGATCAATATTGGATAAATGAAACCTCTTAACTGGTAGTAACTTCCTAGAGTAGTTTAGATGCCATTGGGTTGTGTTACACCATGAATGGAAATCTTATATGCTAAAATCCTCAATGCCTGCCCACTAAAGCGGTAGGTGATAAAGAGTTACTTGTCTATGAAAAACATTTGAGCAATGTGTTCAATGTTAAATGTTTGATTATTTTATCAATATCTAGTAAACTAATGAAGTCTTACAAAAACATGGATGTGTATAGCATGCTTGATAACTTTCATGGTCTTTACCAGGAGAGATCTAGATATGAATGGTTTGGGATTTATAAGGACCTATTTCATAAAAATCTTGGATAGGGTGCCCTGTATAGGCCTCATGTAATCAATATCATTGGCTACATTGAGTTATTAGAGGTTCTAGGGTTTAAACTCCCTGAAGAATTGGGCACCGATCTCATTATGGAATCACCCCCTAAGAGATTCTCAAGCTTTGTTATAAATTTTAATATGAAAAACATTGAGAAGTGTCTGTTAGATATTCTCACTCTTCTTCACCAAGTAGATAAGGATATGAATCATGAATCCATCCATCCTTATGGTGAATAAATGGAAAGGGAAAGATAAGAGCACTATGTCCAAAGATTATTCACCTCCTTCTAAGAAGAGGAAGATCAAGGGGAATGCAATGGAATATGATGCTATCTATTTATCATGTGGAAAGAAGGGACACAAGAAGAAAATTTTCACCTAGCCAAAGAATAAAAGGGAATCTTTATGTGTATTTTTTTATCAAGTGAAATTTATCATTTTCTATGAATTGGTTATTATATAGAGCTTAGGGTTCTCACATATGTATTCAAATATAGAAACTAAGTAGATTAAAAAAGATAGATTGAGGGGAGATAGATCTACAAGAAGTAAATGGAGCTAAAATTATTATTGTAGCTATCAGGGACTACCACCTCATGTTTCCAAACAAAATGGTGTTGGTTTTAAAGGATTTTTATTATGTATCTTCAGTTATCAAAACATTATTTCTATATCTAGACTATATATCTATGGATGTATATTCAAATTTGGGAATAAATTTTTCTTATTTTATAAAGATAGAATTTGTTATGGTAAGGAACATTTAAATAATATTATTTATGTGTTAGATTACATGAACCAAGTAATGGAAATTGAAAATGAAGTCACTTCACATTAATCATACCACATACAACTTTGGAATCACTTACTAAGTCGTGAAAATGAAAAAAAAATGACTAAATTACATCAAGATGGATATTTAGATTCTTTTGAACTATAACCACTTGGTGTATGTCATGTATGTTTACAAGAAAAAATGATTAAAGCCCCGTTTAGTGGTATAGGTGAAAGGGATAAATAGATTCATGAATTAGTTCATACTGATGTATGTGGACCATTTCTTATTGAGGCAAGGGTTGGGTACTCATACTTCATAAATTTTACTGGTGATTTTAGTAGATATGGATATGTCTAATTAATGAGGTATAAGTCGTATTATTTTGATAAATTCAAGGAATACAATAATTAAGTTGATAACCATCTTGGTAAGAAGATTATGAAACTCCACTCAGACCGTGGTGGAGAATATCTTAATCAAGACTTCATTGATTATTTATGGTAGTTTGGGATATTATCTCAACTCACTCTTATTTATAAATTTTAATATAATGGTGTAAGATAAAGGAGGAACCACGTCTTATTAGACATGGTGAGATCAATGATGAGTCATGCAAGAATTACATTATCCTTTTGGGATATGTGTTATAAACAATAACATACATACTAAATCGAGTTCCAACTAAATAAATAGATAGTATACTATAAAAATTATGTAATGTAAAGAAAATTAAGTTTTCTTACTTACATTTGTAGGGTTTTGAATCATTTTTTAAGGCCTCTTCAGGTAACAAGCTTTCACCCTGAGGCACAAATTGTATCTTTATAGGATATCTCAAATAAAAAAAGTCATACTACCTATATAATACTTCATAAAAAAGGTTGTGGTTGATAGAATTCCTACATTTATTGAGGATCTTATCTTTAAAATAGATAGTAAGAGCAAGATAGACTTTTATGAAGTCTAGGCTCAAGATACACAAGAGTTGGCACATGAACAAATTTCAAAAATACTCATGGAAGAAGAAATTGTTTCAGAGACACAATTATTGTGTAGGAGTAATAAAGAGGTTATAGAACTATAATAGTATGGATTTATATTCACTGAGGATCGCGTCTCATTATTAGTTGAAAATAATGATCCTCTAACCTACAAGGAAGAAGTAAGTGGAACAGATTTTTTCAAGTGCCAAGAGGATATGAATTCTGAAATGGATTCCATGTACCAAAATTAAGTCTAGGATTTGGTAGAACCTCAAATTTAGGTAAATACCTTTGGTTTAAAATGGTAATTAAAGATGGAATTGGTCATGGAAGTAAAATTTAGTACCTGTAAGTTTTGACTAGTTTCAAAAGGATTTAAAAAGAATCAAAGCATTAACTACTATGTAACGGTTTTGCCAGTTTCAATGATAAAATCCATTATAATTCAACTTAACATTAAGGATTTCCATGATTATAAGATTCAGAAAATGGATATCAAAATAGTATTACATAAAAGGAACCTTTAAGAAGATGTATATATGACACAACCTAAAGTGTTTGTGACTCTAAAGGATGCCAATAAGGTATGAAAGTGGCACAGATCCATTTATGGATTAAAGAAAGAATTCAGGTCATGGAACATTCATTTTTATGTGTCCATAATTGAATTTGGTTTCATAAAGAATTAATGTGATTCATGAGTCTATAAACAGTTTAGTGGGAGTGCATTCATTTTCTTAATAGTATATATTGATGACATATAACTCATTGGAAATAAAATACTAGTCTTACAGTCTATTAAGGTTTGGTTGAATAAATGTTTCTCTATGAAGGACATGGGTGAGGCAGCATATATTCTTGGGATCAAGATCCATCATGATAAATCCAGGAGGTTTATTGAGCTAAATCAAAGTACATACATTGAAAAGATACTGAAGAGATTAAATATAGAATAGTCCAAGATAGGATTATTTCCAGCATCACATGACATTCATCTTTTAATTAAAATGTTTCCTCAAACACATGAAGAAAGAAATAGAATGGTAATTATTCCATATGAATTGGATATTGTGGCATTCAGGTGTGTTATGATATATAATGGTCTAAATTTCGGTTGTGTATTAAGTGTGTTGGGAAGATATCAAGCTGATCTAGGTGACCACCAAAGGATGTCAGTCAAGACTATCCTTAAGTATATGAGGAGTACTAAGGATATGTTCCCAGATTGTGGAGGAGATGAGGAACTAATCATCAAAGGATATTCAGATTCTAGTTTCCAAACTGATCAAGATGACATGAAGTCACAAATGAGATACATCTTCACTTTTAATGGAAGTGTTGTGAGCTAGAAGATATCAAAGAAGGTTGTAGTCACAGATTCTACAGTAGAGTTCAAGTATATTATGGATTCTAAGAAATCTAAAGAAAGAATTATGGATGTGAAACTTATTATAGGATCACGAAGTGATACCTATCAATAAAGATCCTATCACACTCTATTGTGAGAATACTGTAGTGGTGGATCTTGCAAAAGATCCAAGGTCACATCAATAGATAAATCACATACTTCATAAGTATCATCTATTGAGGTATTTTTCTCAGATAAGTGAATTTTCAATGAGCATTATTTCTAAAAAAGACAATGTGGTGGACCCCTTGACTAAATCCTTGACTCAATAGAAACATGAATATCATGTTAGGTCTAGTGGACTGAAGTTCATAGGCAGTTGGCTCTAGTCCAAGTAAGAGTTTGTTGGAGTTGGTGTCTTAGGACCAAATATTTGTACTTTAATCTCATGTATATTCAATTTATTAAACATTAAAAAAAACTAATTATTATATATTGTTCATTGTTCTGTATGACTCTAATTTAATAATGTCCTAGAGTATACATGGCATTGATAAGATCGTATCAGTTCCCCGCTATGATGAAAACCTTGATGCACTATTAAGATATTCTTAAATAATGTTCTGTAGTTGGATAACATACTATGATGGGACACATAGTATATAGAATATAATTTGTGATTACTCATAAGAAGATGAGGATTTTTCTCTTGAAATTCACACTTGGTAATCTCTAAGATGGGAGATTATGAGAACATACCCACCATTTGAAATTATACATGTTTTGGTATCATTAGATATTCCAAACTCTGAACACATGTAATGGTACTTAGAGTTTAATTTTATTATTAATACATGTTACAACTCTCTTGCTTAGATGTATTTCATAAACCATGACAATAACATTTCATGGTGAAGTTAGATATGTTGGGTGCATCACGAGTAACATGTCAGTAATGGATAAGTTGAGGAAGGATTTTTTTCCTTCCATATTTATGGAAGTTGATATCTTGAACCTTTGATCGGAATAGAACCATCACATTAAATTCCATGGCCATGGTGTGACAATGTGTTTATTTCAGATAATCAAATAAAGACATATCGAGCATATAGGTTGGTGACAGGGATGTGAAACCTTCTTGATGAGATATTGTAATAATGGGATTATATTACATAGTGAGTGTTCATATATAGTTATCATCATAATGACATTAAGTTCTTTCTCTTGGGTATCTTGGCCCATTTCTAGATAGTAATCTTTGATTTTAGGAAATCCCACCTAATGAAAACAACATAGAATCTTAGAGGGTTACACAATAAGTGTCTCCATTGATCTCGATTAAATTCTATTTGAATTTAATTATTTGAATAAATATTATTCTCAAGAATGAGGAATAATTTTATTAAAGTTTTTTTGGTCACTAATATTCACAAGTTAATAAATAATTATTTTTTTATTAATGAATAATTTATTTGACTACATGAATATATATAAAATATTTATTCTCAAGATTGTGAATAAAATATTTATTTTATTTAGTGAATATTTTAATAAATATTTATTTTCTAGAGTGTGAATAAAATATTTATTAATGAATAAAATATTTATTTAGTTATTCAATAAATTATAGGAGATTTCAAATAGATCAAGACCAATTCTGGTGAAAAATATTAATTAACATCACCTTTACATAATATTTTTTATTACGCAAATTGGTGTGCACCACAAAATAATGATAATGATATTATTATTATGTGGCATGGGGTTTATTAAAGGTTTTAAATTTTATTTAATGGGAGATATGAAATTAAATAATATTTTAACCTAAACCCTAACTCTGTAAATATACAGTTATGTCTATTTCATATTGCATCTAAAATTAAAAATAGATAATTTGTACGCACAATGAATTCTCTCTCAACTCCTCCTTCTCTCTCCCTCTCAAGAACAAGAATCAAAAAATATATTCCTTCAATACTAAAAGAAAGATTGATCAAGAAATAATAATTCAAGACATTTGATTCATCTCACTTTCACCCAGTGATTGAGTGGTATTGTTGGGAGATCATTAGAGCATGTGTGGATCCCCACTGGAGGGAATCTATCCTTGGATACTCACAGTGCGATGAAGTAAATTTGAAAGGGTCTTTTCAGATGATCAATGATCATAAATTAATAAAGTTTCTAAACCTCGGTATTTATTTCTTCAAATTTTAAATAAATTAATTATAAACTTGATTTGTAAGATCCTCACTCATGGTTTCAGGAAATGATTATTAAAAAATTAATATATCTCTTACCAACGCACACTTATGTTGTGCCTAAAACCATCAACTATGGAAAATTTAAAGACTATTAAAACACATATTAAAGTAACTAAAAGAAGGAACAAAGTGTTATGATGATAACTGAAGGAAATATTTGGAATTTCAAGTGGGAGATCATGTATTCTTCAAATTATATCCATGGAAGGGTGTTATAAGATTTAGTAAAAAAGGAAAATTGAGATACATGTATATTGTACCTTTTGGAATTCTAGAAATAATTGGATTTGTGGCTTTCCATTTGTAAATTCCATCTAGTCCCTCTAAAGTACATGATATGTTTCATATCTCTTTATTAAAAAAGTACATAACAGATCTATTGCATGTTATCGCCTCTGAAGAAATATAATTAGAACCAAATTTATCTTACTATGAAGATCCTATCTAGATTATAGACACTAGAGAACAAGTGTTAAGGAATCAGATGACAGAGCTGGTAAAGCTACTTTAGAGAAGTTATAATATAGAAGAGGTGATGTGGGAACTTGAAGAAATTTTGATGAATAACAACCCAAATTTTTCCATTAGGTGACATTTTATAATTTTTGAGGATGAAATTTTTGAAGGATGGAAGAATGTAACACCCTATGTTTTTTTGATATATTTATTTTTAAATAAATTTAATCCCTTTGATATCTTGTGATATACACAATCCCAAATCTAAATTAACTGTGATATAGTATACCGTTATAACCTAACCATTAAATTGGTAGTTATGAATAAGACTAACTAAATTATGAAAATTATATGTTTTACACATGTATAAAATAAATTCATTGGTTATCAATTGATTATAAATGAAAATAAAAATGTTTTTGAAAGTAAAATAATTTTTTTAACTGTTTTTTATGATTTTAATGTGTTTTTATATTAATAAATTGAATTAATCACTATTATTGAATGATTTTAATAAAATTTATATATTATATATTCAATAAAATATTTTATTATTCATATAATATATTTTTTATACATGTGATATGAAAAAATTCAATTCTATGCTTAAAATTATATTATCTAAAAAATGGTTTCATCGTGTTTTGCATAATTATTTTAAAATTAAATTTTTACCAATTAAAAGAAATGAATTCGAAAAATTAACTTAATTTTTGAAATCAAAATGTAAAATTATATTTGAGGTAATTTTTTAAAATCTTTTGAAAATATTAATTTTTTTATAAATAGTGAAAATACTGATTTTTATTAAAAATTAACTTTTCATTTTATGAATTTACAAAGTTAAATTTTACTTTAAAATAGTTTTAAAAGTAAAATTAGTTCAAATATATTATTATTAATTCAATTTGGGCTATTTAAATCAATTTTATTTTGAATTTTGATAAAAAAAACTTTTTGTACTTAAGAAACTTTTTCATTGGAAACCCATTTTTTCGTTGCGATTGTGGATTTAATTTTAAATTAAATTATTTCAGTTATGTGAATTTAATTTGATAAAATGGATTTAATGTTATTAATAAACATAATTAATATTATGTATTATGTTCAACTTTATTTTTATTCATAATTAATAGTAAAAATTTGTTGCTACAGTTAAGGTTAAAACAGGTTTACAGAGGGGTTAAACTAAAAAGAAAATGATTAAAATAACCCAAAAAGTTGTTTAATTTCTATTTTATTGATATATTTTGACCTTACATCATCTAAGGTTTTGTAATTTTCTATTTTAAATCCATTTTTTCATTAAAGTGACATGAAATTATTTTAAAACTTTGAAAAAAATTATAAGTGTGTCACTCACCTCAATTATAAAAGGGAACATCCTCTCATTAATTATTCACACCTCTTGATACATTTATGTAATGAACCAGTTTTTTTTATATAACAATTTGGAATATTTCTAGGAATAGTTTTGGATCCTGGTGCTGAGACAGCGTGAGATTCCGAGGCCTAGTGAGCCTGAAATAAATTTGTGAAATATATTAAATATATTAATATCTGACATGTGTAGTTTTCCTAAAAAAATGAAATAAATCTTAAACAAAGGTTCAAATCAGAAATTTTAGGATGGCGTTGAGTTCAGAGTGTGGGTTTTACCCTAGGTGTGATAAAACCTTGTAGATCATCAAACATTTGGGTTGGACGCAGTCATGGGGGAATGTTTAAATAAATTATTTGATTGAAATAATTTATTTAAAAAAAATCATGACCTGGGTTTTATTATAAATATATGGCTATGAGTAAATATTAGGGTTAGCTGCATAACCCTGGAATCACTAGAGAGAGCATTGGAAGATCATTCTCAGGCAAACAACAACTAGATCGTGGATCGGTGATCAGTGTGCAATAGAATTCGATGATCTCACCAATGACCACAACGCAGATTCATTCTTCATCAGTGATCAATCCATTTTGTGGTAATACATTGTTTTATTTGGATTTATACCTATTCATTTACTCCTATGATGAACATGAATCAATCAACTAACAAATTGATTCATGGATCATGCATATTATGGGTATGGGATAGATATTATTCTTGTTTGGGGATTTCTTTGTTGATTATGATATATCTCTTTATTCATTATTCTATTTGTAATGAATCAAGGCTAATTAAAACATTGGATGACATTCATTCTTCACATTTGTGTTTTGTGCATTTCTTTCCCCTTTCTCCATTCATCATGAGCAATTCCTTTAGCCTAATGTTTAGTGAATACCTAGTAATCAATCGTTGTGCACCTATTTCTTGGTGAAATGGATTGATACCAAAGATCTGGGTTTAGATTGGTCATGATATCAAGCTACCATGATAGATCGGGAGGCTATAGTCATAGTTTGGGCATGTGGCACCGACAATATGTGATGACAGTGGT
Organism: Viscum album; assembly: GCA_963277665.1. NCBI lineage: Eukaryota > Viridiplantae > Streptophyta > Magnoliopsida > Santalales > Viscaceae > Viscum > Viscum album. The sequence continues at coordinate 849,068,918 of OY728119.1, read as the reverse complement.
TCTCGAGCACCAGATATGGCTGAAATCTGGCCAATGATGGAGAGGTAAGTTAATCCTACCTCAGATCCATGACAAATGGCGCATTCCATGGTGGAATAAAAGGGTTTGGGGTGTGGAGTAAGATGCATGGATAATTCCATGGATTCTATAAAAAACTTTACTACACAGTGTGTATTCCTATGAACACACATTGTGTAGTAATTTTTTATGTGGCTCTAGGGTTTAGTGTACAGATAAGTATCACACACCATGTGACTAGAGTCACATATCATGTGACCCTTTACTATTGTAAAAATACCCTATACCAATGGTTGGGAGGGTTTTTTGTTGATTTTCCATTAGGATAGGTAATGTAAAATAAAATATCCAACCGAGATTTGAATCCACGGCCTCCCGCTTATATGTTAAAGACCTAACCACTATGCTACAATTAACTTTTCGAATATAATTGGATATATATATATATATATATAATTTATATATTGATTTATTTGATGATATTTGAAAAAATAAGTCATAAGAAACTAGGTACATATACCAACAGTTCTCAAAACCATTGTTATAGACATATACCAACGGTTTTGAGAACTTTTGGGATAGGTACCTATATTTTTGGGACCTATACCAATGGTTTTGGAAAAACCATTGGTATATGGTCCTTAATTGGAGGCTATACCAACAGTTTTGGAAAAATAATCGGTACCTATACCAATGATTTTTTCAAACCATTGGTATTGGTTCATTTTATGGTACCTATACCAATGGTTTTGAAAAACCATTGGTATAGGTACCCTATACCGATAGTTTCTCAAACCATTGGTATAGAACCATTGGTGTAGGTCTGGTTTCTAGTAGTGATTAGCCGGTCATATTGGAGTGTACAAGGAGTACATGTCTAGGAGGTCGGTGGAGTTACACGCCATGTGGGACATGCCACACATAGTGTACACCCTAGTAGGCAGTTCAATGTGTATAGGGAGTACAATCCCAGGAGATCATGTGGCCCCCCACACCATGTGTGGCGAGGTACATGTCATGTACTTAAGAAAGAACATGGTAACGATCAAGATATATGTTGAGTGCTATCCCCAACACCTACATGCCATATACCTCAGGGACACATTGTGTATTATGGAAAAGTGCATGTCATGTGGGAACAAGACATGAGTAGTGCCAGGATTAGTGGGACACACTATGTACCCTAGGGATACACCTTGTACTCCTTTGAGGATGGGTTGGATTCCTCTTTCTTCTCTGCTTAGCTTCATGGTGATATTATATGATATTCCTTGGACCGGTATTGGTTGAGTGTGTTACCTTGGTCCATTCGTATGAGGGTTCTGTGTGGAATCATTCTCTCGGCATAAAGGGTGAACCCATTGTAGCTTCCTAATGATCATTAAAGTGTGAGGGAGATCCCTTATTCTGGAGTAAGTTGTCTCAGTCTGCTTTGATAGACATCTCATTGTCTTAAAGAATGTATCTCTCCTAGAGTCCTAAAGTAATCCTCATGTCCTTCATGATTAATTAGATAGGGTTTATTATAATTAGCATGATCAATATTTACACAAGCAGTGATCCCCTATCTAGGAGGATGTTTTCATTAGGATATGGTGCCCCCTAGTGATCCTTGTCCATTGACCTCATATATGTGTATCGATATCTGATCTTTTTGATGGGGTATTAGTCTGATAGAGTGTATTTCTCGAATGAACCCTCTTAGTTTCATGTTTTATTCTTCTTGGCTAGACTAGATGAGTGTGATCTCTCGAATCTATTGGATAAGTGTCACTGTGTATGGAAAGTCTCATGGAGTAAGATCTCCTGAATGAACATTTTCTTGAAACCTCACAGTGGAACTATGGCTAGTAGTGGTTGAGACCCTTGAGATTTAGAATCTTCTATGAGTATATCTGGATGTTTTATTGTATGTCTCATGTTACGTTTGACATATCGTGTGATGAGCTAATTAATCTTGAGGATTTATGCTTAGTGATTTCAGGGTTTCCTACTAGGTATGTATATAGTCACCCCTGCATGGTATTTTCCCATACATGACATGTCTTATGTAGACAATAGACCATTTTACGAAGTCCATGGAGGACCATGAGTAGGTGAAGCCTAGTTTGGGCTAGACATATCGAGGTGTATATATGTTTTTTATATTACATAAGTCCCCTCCTTCTAAGTAAGGTGGACTCTATTTCTAGTTTTGGGTGGGATTGTATTTATCCCCTTTTTATGTTTTCCAATACTTTATATCCTACTTTAATTATGGGATCAAAGATTTATTCATGCATTTTTATCATTTGTTTTACATTTCAGTATTGTATGAGATTGGAGATGTGTGTGTATGTATAGGTACTCTAGGAAAATTCATCCCATGCATGTGATATACCTTCTCAATGCTAGTCTTCATTCCCTATACTATGGATGTGGGCTTGGGGTACTTATGACTCAGACCCTAGTGGGTCTGGTCATGGTATAATGGTATTATAGGGAAACCTAACCTTAATTGTTATGAAACTAATTGGGTTTAGGACCAGAGCTTGTATTTTCTTTTGTCTAGATATGAGGTTTGGTTTGGGAACTAGGGAAACAATGTTAAAGTGTTTCGATTTTGTCTCTTGGGCCAGGGTGTCTACTATTGGTGTGGCGGCCGATGTATCTTTTTACTATAAATTTGATAACCTTTATATTGAATTGATATATATAGACATTTGTTATAGGGAAGACATTGGTACATGTATCATATAGGAATGGTTTGTGGTTTTCATGTCCTTCTTGAGTCATCTCCCCAAATATACTCATTGATCATGGTATGTCTTTATAATATTCAAGATTCCTCTATGATGACACTTATCTATGATTCTGAGATAGTGTCATGAATATGACTAGTTGAGTGAGGGGGCCTCAGTTTAGGAACCCTCTCATGAGGTGTTTACTCCAAGTGGGCACATAGTAATGCTACCACCTATCATGTGATTCTTATATCCTTCTCTGGATCAAGCACATGATCGTTCACATATTGAGCAGTCGATAGCTCTAGAAAAATAGGATGATGATACGCACAGGCTTAGCACATTATAAATGTTCTAGTGTCAGATACTACTCAAGTTTTATGGAAATATAGACCCTTAAGTAGTTTAGGATTGACTTGATGTGATGGTATAGGTTTTCCAGCTTGTGAGGTCCCTTGATTGATTAGATGGTTGTGCTTGTGACCTATTTTCTCAATTGAGTAGCAGTTGGCTCCAGTGGTACTAACAGATGAAACACCTATACTGAGTGTACATCTTGAGTTCCATAGTTATATATCTCCTAGGTTACATGGTGGTCATACCACCTTCTCATGTGGTAGAGGACTAACATGAGCATGTGGTGTGAATATCCCACATGGATGGAACCCCTTCCTGATAGCGGTACTAGCGGTGATACTTCTCTAGGGTGAAATAGGTTTTCAGTAGATCCTTATTTTTGTGATGTTTGGAATGGATTTTTACATTCAAGGAAGAGGTACAATTTCCCCCACTGAGATGCGTTCTTGAGAAGTGATCCAAAATTGTGCAGGCAAGTCAATGCCGCCCAAAGTGGATAGTGTCGAGGTGTGGTGGATGAGTTTCTATGACTTGTGTGTTTGAGTTTTTTGATATAATAATGTGTTGAATCATTCCCTAGTTGTGTTAAATAGGTGTTAAAGGGAAATGATGAGTTCAAAGGAGTATGGTATCACAGAGACTTTGAGTGTGGTTCAAGGTACGATGTGTGTCTTCACTTCCCTAGTTTCAATTTTCACATAGAGTTATGAGCCACTTTTCCCTAGGTGTATTCCTTTTTTGATACCTAGTAATACTAGTGGATACTTTTTTCTTGACCCTTATGTTGTAGGATCTGGTAGATAGGATCTTTGATCACACATTTCTTTCGACGGTGTGACCTGACTCTACACAGAGTGATAAATACTCACATGAAATCTTTCCATGGTGATAGTGGGATCCTATGATGTTTTCCCTAATATGGTATGGTCATTTACCATCCATTCTTGAATTATTACTATTAGTGAGTGTATCAGTTCTACTAGTTTGTTGATATGGATTTTTCCTCCTTTGATAAGGAGTGATCCCTAGGCGGGGCAAGATGAGCTCATTCGTAGGAGGTTACAACTGCTTCATTATCAGTTGGCTATTATTACCCTCAGAGTAGTGGATGATATGAGAAATTTTTTTCTACAATAGTGGTGGAGTTTGAGGATGCCTTTCTTAGGGACATGTTGAGTTTATCTCCACACTGATAGTTGGGATTATACAAGGATTGGAACCAAGAATTTCCCTTTATTTTTTATGATAGCACATCAGATGTTACACATTGAGATTCATGGGTAGAATTTGTAGTGTGATTTTGTAGAGAATGGGGTTTTTAAGACCCAATGTATTCGCCTAGGAATCCTGGTTTTGTCACCTGAGAGGCAGATGAGTGGTTTTATGTTTGGTGTGTATTAGTGTCATTTATGAAAGGTGACATGAAGGAGAGTATCCACTCCCGAGAATCGATGACCACTTCACCCAGTGTATCTCAGATTTTGACCTCAAGATAGGTTATCACCATCTCCAGGTTTGAGGGGTGGATTTACCGAGTACGGCTTTCTAGAGCCGCTACGATTTCTTTCAGTTCTTGATGATACCCTTTAATGTTTTGAACACCCCATTAGAGTTCTCAAGACTTGTGGTCAAGATCCTTAACCTTTCTGGGATTGGTTCATGTTAGTCTTATGTAATGGTACCCTCATTTCCTCAGTATCAAAGTTGGTGCTTGTGAGACATAAGAGGATGGTGCTAAACTGGCTTCGGGAGTTCTATTTGTATGGAAACTCTTTTGGAGTCAGTTCTATATTTGAAGGTACACTTTCGGAGATAAGTATTCTTAGACATGGGAGTGATAGTGGGACCTATAGAGGATAAGTTGGTGTGAGCTTGGGGGATACCCAGGGCATGGTTGTGGCAGCAGATGCTCATAGTAAGGTTTCTCATTCATTATTGTCGAGCATAGTAATGAAATAGTTAATCTCTTTATAGTTGACCCTTATAAATGAGGATGGTGCAGCATACCTCTAGATGATGTTTATTACCCCTCTGCTTCTTCAGTGAGTTAGGGGGCCGATTTAGGAATATTTACTCAAATATTTCATATGACTAGATGTCCACTGGATACATTCATGGTTTATTCCTTAAAGGAGGTAATCATGTCATCCTTTTTCTAGGGTCGAACGATGGTTCCGATCATGATGTGAAAATAAGTGCTAAGGAGGCTATTTTCCATTAGTAGTATATCTAGTAGATTTGAGTATGTACTAGGATATCTTGTTATTGGTTGGGTAGTTAATAGATATGTGGCTTGTTTTCAAGCTAAACTCAGGTTATCTCGCCTATTTTTGGGACATGGCCAAGAGAACTTTATGGAGAATTTGGGACACCTATGTGTGTAGGAGGTAGTCTAACTTCATGGGATTCCCTTGATGATCATTACAGACTGTGATTTTTTACTTCATGACATGATTAGGGAGATGATGAGGGAAGCCTTTGGGGACTTAGTTTCAGTTGGGCGCAGATTTTTACCCCAGTCAGTTGTCCAGGTAAAGCGAACCATCCAAGTTCTGGTGAACATGCTTCAGGTTTGCATGTCGATTTTAAGTCATAACTGGGAGGATCATCTACCATTGGTGGAGTTTTCATATCATTATTATTATCACTCTATCACAAGAGTAGAACCTTTTTTAGGCCATGTATGAGATACCTTGAAAGTCACTGTTATACTAATCAGAGCCAATGGGTATCATTGTTTGGGTTATAGTTTTGGTGCTAGTGATGGTTGTAAAGGGAGCAGTTCATCCAGGGGAGTATCTAGACTGTCTAGAAAACTTCAGGAGTCCTTAGTAGACTGATTGTGTAGGCCTTTGAAGTTTTATAGTTGTGGAGTTTTATCTAGGGTGATAGGTTATCTTATGGGGTTCATAGGCCCTTTCTCTTCCTACTGTTGTGTTGGGTTAGAGAGGTGGTGTACCGCTTAACCCCAATACCATTATAGTTTTGGTTGCTTAGTGTTCTCCACATGTTGCAGCTGGGGAGGTATGTGAATGACTCATTTTATGATATAGACCTTGGTAAGCTAGGTCATGAGAGTGATGTTTCCATTTTTAATAATCTGGTGGTGTTGAGAATTGGAAGAGAAAGACCCTTCATGGGAAAGTAGTTTCCTTGCGTGCATGTTTGTTGACAACACGAGAAACCATCAAGAGAGATCATGGGAGTGGGAGACCCAATTGAGAGATCAGTATCCCTACCCTTTTTTTATCTTTTTCTTTTATAGGATGAAAATATTTGAAGGAGGAAATAATGTAATGTCCCATTTTTTCATGTAAGACTTCAGAATATTTCTTGGAATATTTTCGGAGTCCAACGTTGAGATGCCATGAGATTATGATGTCCGATGAGCCTGGAATAAATTTTTGAAATATACTAAATATATTAATATTATGCATGTGTTTTTTTCCAAAAAAGTGGAATAAATCATAAATGGAGTATTGTATTAGAAATATTAGGTCACCTTTGAGTTTATAGTGTGAGTTTTACCCTAGGAACGACTTAACCTTGGAGCGTGTCAGACATTAGGGTTGGGTGTGGTCGTGGGTGAATGTTTAAATAAATTAATTTATTAGAATAATTTATTTAAACAAATTCCCATGACCTGGATTTTCCTATAAATATAAAGCTATGAGTAAATATCAGGGTTAGATGTATAATCGTTGAGCTATTGGAGAGAGCATTGGAAGATCATTCTCAGGTGAACAACAACCGGATCATGGGTCGGTGATTAGTGTGAAATGTAATTAGAGGATCTCACCAATGACAACGATACTGATTTGTTCTTTGTCAGAGATTGATCCATTTTGATCTAGGATATTATTTTATTTTGATTTATCCCCATTCGTTTATTCCTATGATGAATACAAATAAATTAACTAATGAATTTATCCAGAAATTGTGTATATTTTGGGTATGGGAAGAATATTATATGGGGTTGGAAATTTCTTTATTGATTATGTTATATCTCTTCATTTATTGTTCTAATGGAAATGAATCAAGGCCAACATGAACATTGGCTAAGGCCCGTTCCTTTCGTTTGTGTTTTGTGCATTTCTTTCCCCTTCTTCGTTCATCACGAGCAATTCCTTTAGCCCGCGATTTGATTAATACTTAATAATCAATCATTGTGCTCCATTTTCTTAGAAAAATGGATTGATACCATTGATCCAGTTTTCGATTGGTGATGAGATTGAGCTACAACAAAGGATTGGGAGACTACGACCGTGGTTTGGGCATGTTGCACCAATAAGACATGATAACGGTGGTTCTCGAGCACTATATATTGACAAAATCTAGCCAACGATGGTGAGGGTGGTTCGGTCAACATCAGATCTGCGACAAATGATGTATTCCATAGTGGAATCAAAGGGTTTGGGGCATAAAGTATGAAACTTAATGAATTTCATGGATTCTATAAAAAAACCTGACTACACAGCATGTAGTCCTATGAACACAAGCCATGTAGTACATTTTTATGTGGTGCTAGGGTTTTGGTGTAGAGATAAGTATCACTCGCCATGTGACCCTTAGTCGACTAGATCGGCATGTAAAGGGAGTACATGCCAAGTAGGTCGGGTGGAGTTACACATCGTGTGGGTCATGCCCCATGACGTGTACACCCTAGCAGGTAGCTTGGTGTGTACAGGGAGTACATTCCTAGTGGATCATGTGGACCCAAAAAACATGTGTCGTAGGCTACATGTCATGTAATTAGGAAAGTACATGGGAACGGGCATGCTACGTATCGAGTGCCATCCTAGACACCCACACACCGTGTACCTCAGAGATACATCGTGTATTGTGGAAAAGTAAATGTCACGTGAGCATGAGTCATAGGTAGTTCCAAGCATAGTGATACATGTCATATACCCTAGGTACACTATGTGTACTCCTTTGAGGATGGGTTATAGAGTCCCTGGAGGACCAAGAGCTGGTGGAGTCTAGTTTGGGTTAGATAGACCGAGTTGTATACCAGTGTTTCATTTGAATGTATCCCCCTCCTTATGAGTAGGGTAGACTCTATTTCTAGTTTTTGTTGGGCTAGTATTTATCCCCTTTTTATGTTTTCTAGTACTTTATGTCATACTATGATTATGGGATCATAGATGTATGCATGCATTATTTTCAGTTTTTTAACATTTTATCATTGTATGGGCTTGGATATGTGTGTTTGTGTAGAGACCCGGTTTTTGCCATGTAAGACTTTGGAGTATTTCTACATATATTCCCAGAGCTAGGAGCTGAGACGACATGAGATTCCTAGGCCCGATGTGCCCGGAATAAATTTTATAAAAATAATCAGTGTTTTTATACTATGCACATGGCGGGGTTTTTTTTCATCCTAAACGATAGATCAGATCATAAATACGAGGGTGTGGTTGCGTTCGGAGCGTGCTGTTTACCCTAGGTGGGGTGTAAAAGTTGCAGGCGTAAGCCTACTGTGAGAGATATCACCCAGGGGAAAAATCTTCATTTTGAAATATTGACTTAGTGATTTTTATCACTAACATTCTTTTCGAATAAATTTCGAACAAAAACTCGGAATGGAAATCCAAGAATTCCATTGAGTTTGAAATGGGGTGTTTTTCCTAGGCGTGATATAAAATAAGCGGGCGTGAAGGTTTCGGAATCTGTACCCGTCGGCCGAGTGTCAGAGAGTTTATAAATTCACTTAAGTGGTGGATTTAAGGGAAGGCCATAAATTTTCCCTTCTCTCTCTCTCTCTCTCAATCTCTCTCTCTCTCTTTTTCTTCAGAATTCTTCATCGTTCTTTGCCGAAACGAGGAGCGACCTCTGCCAGAACCTTGGCAGATCGAAGCAAGAGCGTCGTGGACATGCCGCCAACGACGCACGGCCGATTCGAAGTAGGATTTCTAATTAATTTTCACACCATCTTCAATTTCTTGAGTTTTTTCCAATTTTGTTGTTTTAAATCTATAATTTTAGAATTAGTACGATGGACAAACGAACACAGCTATCGTCTGAGCCCCATTTTAAAACACATTCTTGAGCGTTCTTCGTCCAAAATTTTGGACGCGCCAAAACTGTGACGGATCGACGAGCGAGGGGCGGCGCTGTGAAGATCTGGCCCCGAGGATTCCGAATCCGGTTTTGGATAATTTTTCCGACCACCAGAGTGGTCGGGGGGACCAGTTGAAGGTTTGGATCCAACAAGGGGCGTGGCTGGAGGTCGAGTCGGGGTTGCAGTGGAGTGCAGGGGCCGCCGGTTTTTGCGCGGCGGAGCACCTGAAGTGGTCAGGTGGGGCTGAAGCAGTGGCGTCAGGCGACGTCGAGCTGGAGGTGGCAGAGCGTGGTGGCTTCAGGGGATCCAGCGGAGGGGTGCACGCGGCGGTACCGGCATAGTGTAGCGGGGACCGGTGAAGCGGGCCACGTGAGGCGGCGTGGTGCAGGTTGGAGGTGGTGCAGCGGTTCGCTGTAGGAGGTGAGGGCACCGGCGCCGTCCCATCACAGTCGGAGGAGGACCCCGAGGTCAGCGCCTCGGGGTGTGTGGTGTGGACAAGGACCCGCCGAACACTGGTCCTGCTGGGTGACAATGACCGGCCAAATGGCCGGTCTGCTTGAAGAACCGGACCCGAGTTGGTCGGGTGTTGCTGGTGCGGGCTACGGCCGGCGGGCCGTGGCGAGTCGGGCCGGACCCACAGCTAGGCCGTGGGCAGGTGGTTTGGACCGGGCCGGCCGGGGTGAACCGGCCCAGTTGGGCCTCCTTGTGTTCAGGGGGGCCGTAACTTCTAAACGGTGTGTCCATTTGACGCGCCATCTGTGGCTGTGGGTTCATGTCGGAGAGAATAACTATTTGAAGTGTGTTTTTGGGATTTTGGGTTTTGATCCAAAGGCGGGTAACCCGGAACACTTTAATTTAATAATATCAAATTATTGTTAAAGTTGCGACGGACGTGGTTCGCGAGCCGAACGTCCGTTTGACACGCCGTCAGAGGCGCGGTGGCCCTGGAGTTGAGACGGTCCCTCCAAAGTTGGTTTGGAACCCTTGTGGTTTGTTTCCGTTGCTTGGTGGCACAAAACTATTAATGAGAATAATTAATTAATTAATCTTGTGTAGGACCTAACTCCTGTTTGGGATGTCTGATTGACGTGCTGTCAGCGGTAGCGTGATCCCAGTCCTCGTGTGGAATTTTTTGAGACGCTTTCTGAAGAGTCTGGGTTGGAGACAAGTTGTGGGCCCCATAGGGCCTAGTTCACACATTTTACGGTGAAATTCCAATTTTTCACCCGACATCTATTTGGGGTGTTTGAGCACTCGTTTCTGAGTGTTCTTCTAAGGGGATTTCAACGGCGCAATCTGCCTGCCTAAATTTCAGGCCCGAGGCATGGCCCCTACGAGGCATCTTTCGGGAATATGCTTCATTTTTATGACTTATGCTTCATAAGTTCATTCAGGGAAAATGAATAGACTATGCCACATGGTTATCTTCATGGAACATGATGGTATAATCTATGTGACGTGTTTCTGGGTCGAGGTGTTGGACCCACAGGGCTCCGTTTGCATAACGTGGGGAGTTGCAGCTTCTGCATCCGCAGTCCTTTTTCGGCGTCGTTAGCAGCGTTGTGACCCTGGAATCGAGGTGAAGTTAACTAGGGTGGTTTCAGGTGTTGAAGCCGGAGTTGAGGCATGGACCCACCGTCTTTTATGTTTTGTGCAGCATACTGCGACTTTTTCATCAAACGTCTGTTTGGGGCGTATGAATAGTCATTTTGGTGTGTTTTTCTGAGAGCATCATTATGGGTAAGTTTTTCTGGCCTCTTTAATGACTAAGGTGTGGGCCCCACGAGATGTCGTATGAGTATAAAGCAGTGTTGAATAACTTTTTCATCGGGAGCCCATTTCCAGCGAGTAAATATTTTATCTCGCATGTTTTTCCGTGAGGATTACAACGGTGTAATCTGTTTAGGAGAGCAGAGCCTCTTTCGAGATCTCATTAAATGTGGAAACATGAAAGGGTGTTGTTCGTAGGTTCCTTTAACGCACTCTGAACCTATGCACGGTAGCGGTGTTAGTAACACCCAGAGATGGAACGGGTAGTGCGGAGATATCATACCAGTTCTGGGTTTACCCTCAAGCAGGGCTGGGTAGTGGGTTACCCACCGGTGTATCAGGGTCTACCCTCTAGTGAGGATGGGCAGTGGGATACCCATTGACCTTAGGTTTTACCCTCTAGTGGGGTTGTGTAGTGGGTTACCTGTAGACCTTAGGGTTTACCCTCCGGTGAGGTTGGGCAGTGGGATACCCGTTAACCTTAGGGTTTACCCTTCAGTAGGGCTGGGCAGTGGGTTACCCATTGACCTTAGGGTTTACCCTCCAGTGGGGCTAGGCAATGGGTTACTCGTTGATCTTAGGGTTTACCCTCCAGCGGGGCTTGGTAGTGGGTTACCCGTTGATTTTAGGGTTTACCCTCCAGTGGGGCTGGGAAGTGGGTTACCCAACGACCTCTTGGGGTTTACCCTCCAGCTGGGCTGGGCAGTGGGTTACCTGATGACTTATTTCAGACTTAGCCCTTTCTATGAGGCTAGTTAGTGACTTTTTCCATGATTACCGGAGCGGGACCCATGGTTGTATGGTTTAGCGATGAGGCCGCTTGACGTACGGGATTGTTGGGCATCAGTGATGGATATCCTTTGAACTGTTGGATACTCTTCTTGGGATGATCTTAGAGATAGATATCCCCTTACACACTCGTTCAGGATTATTTTTGGGCATATATATACACCATACTTTTGTTCCCACTCCTTGGGTTCAGTTACTCTCCTTCTAGGAGGGGCGAAGACACGCAGGGTATGCCATGTGCTTTCCGTGTCTAGCTCTTCTTGGATTGGACAAGTCCACTTCCTTTATTTTTTTGGGTTGAGTTTTACTCTCACTATTGTACTCTTACACTATTCTGTGTTCTATCCAATACTCACCATTTTAGTACCTCCTTTGTTGCTCCCTCGAGCTTTCAAGCCATCCTACTGAGTATCTTTATACTCAGCCCTTCTTAGGCTTTTCCCACACTTGGTGTGCCCTTGCAGATGACAGAGATGTCGGTCAAGACTACGGAGGATCATAGAGGACATAGGATCTTAGGCTGTGTTCAGTGGCTATAGTAGGACTTTCAGGTGTGAGACTCACTAGCAGTTTACTTTCGTTTTACCTGTTGCGGGGTTGTGGTACCTTTCTAGTTGGGCGTGTGTTTTTTCCCTTTTTACTATTCAGTACTTTCCAATCTACTTTTCATAACTTTACTTGTTCTGGTTAGAGGTCGATGCATGTATGTTGTTTTCCCTTTTGTATCAGTGTTGTATCTTTCTTTCTTTTCTCTGCACTTTTACATTGAGTTAGATGCGTGTGTGTGTACAGTTTCTTAGGCAAAGGCCTCCCCAAGTTTTTTGAGCCTTCGGCGCTAGTCGCCAACCCCTGACCTATGGAGGCAGGCTTGGGGATTTTGTGGCTCTATCCCCAGTACGGTTCAGGTCGTGAAAAAGTGGTATCATAGGTGGTTCGTTCCTTGGGGCATTGTTCAGACGTCCCTAAAAAGGAATTGGTTGAGTTTTGGGGCAATAGTGTCAATGTTTCTCGAGAGTGGCTCTCAGAACAGGGAATCTAGTGATGGTTTGGTGGCCGATGTATCCATTCACCAAGACCTTGATAACCCACTTGTCTACTCGGCACACTGAGAGACTTGTTGTAGGTAATTTGGTTCATGCATCATATAGGATTGAGTCTTTGACTATCCTTCTTGAGTTAGTTCACCATCGTTGTTGATATATATATGCTCATTTGACTGTGGTACTCCTTGATCGGATTCAAGATGTCTCTGCGATGATAGCCAACCAGGATACAAGATCCGGTTCATGATGAGGACTCCATGAGAAATGAGGCCTCAGTTCAAGATCCATCATACGGTTACCCTTTCTCTAAGAGGACAGGCAGTAGCACCTCCACCTGTGGAGTAACAGATAGTACTGGCAGTGAAGGCTGATGATGAGTGTAGGATGGGTGCTCTATGTGAGTTCCAGCATCAGAGACCACTGATGTTCCACGGTGAGTCATACCCTCAGATAGTGAAGGGTTGGCTAGAGTCTGTGGTTCGCCTCTTCAGGCTTGTTCGGACACTAATAGGTTAGATGGTGGATTTGACAGCCAGTTTTTCCACTAAGCAGTTTGGAGTTAGTATATCCATGGTTACTCTGATGCATGATGATTCGGTACTCTCATGGGATGACTTCTAGCAGTTTTTTCATGAGGAGTACTACCTTTCCTACTTATGCTTTATACGGTTTCGGGAGCTGCTGGAGCTTCAACGGGGAGTGATGGCGGTGGCTGAGTACGCGAATAGGTTTGCAGACCTTACTCGGTACTCTTTGTACATGGTCCATGAAAGAAACTTCCGAGCATAGAAGTTTTAGCAAGGTCTTTGTAGAGGATATGCATGCCAACGTAGTGCCCTTGTGCATCCTCACCCATCTCGGGGTACTGGAGCAGGCACTGGTGATAGAGAAATTTCTGTCAGAGGAACGTCGATTGGCAGGGCCTCGGCACCAGAGGTCTCCCATTTATGAGACTCAAGAACATGGTCAGGGACAACATAGAGCACTGAGACATCCCATGGAGGACTAGTGCTATGTTTTTTATGTACGAGGTCACATGGAATGAGACTACTTGACCAAATATGCTGAGTTTTCCAGATAGTTGGTAGATGCACCTCCATGAAAAAGGCAGTGTTGTTATCAGAGAACCCCTAGGTGAGGATAGGGTGGTCCCCAGGGAGGCAGTGTTGGCAGAAAATCAGGAAGAACTGTGGTTGGCGGACGACGTTTCGAGGTCCTTCCACCACCACTAGGCGGCCCATGTCAAGCTTAGGGAGCTGACAAACAGGGCTGCGGGTAGCTGTGTGCTATGGATGTCTACAATACTGCAACGCATGAGATGATAAGAGGTACACTCTATGTATTTTTCTACTTTTCTTAGTAGAACTTTTTAGACACTACGTGAGGTACTCTTTTTGTCTAACTCCTTGTTCGAGGGGTTACCGAGGGTGATGCAGGGCGTCGGTGTAACCCTGTGTTGATGTTGTCCGATGTAGCTTTGAATGCATGGGAGAGAGGGGTTCTTCCCCCACTGAGATGCATTTTTGTGATGCGATCAAAACCGTGAGGGAGAGTCAGTACCACCCAAAGAGGATAGTATTGAGGTGGGGTGGATGAGTCCCTCTGACATGTGCATTCATGGCGGGGTTGTGCGGTGGAGTGTCAGAGCAGGTTCTGGTTTTTCCAGTGGGGCTTTTTTGCTTGACCCCTTTTGCTTGAGGTGCCACTAGTAGGTTTGGAAGAGTGTTTGTTTTGGGGATTACTCTCCTTCCAATAGGGGAAAGGACACGTGGGGTATGCCACATGCTTTCCTTGTCTAGCCTCTAGCGGTTGGATGAGTTTACTCGCCTGCCCTGTTTGTTGGTACCTTGCGTGCTCAACGTCAATATTGATACCGTTATCAAGTAAAGGTCGAGGTGATGGAAACCCCATAAACAGAACTATGTGATTCACTATGTGGTGCTGGTGGTGGTGGCCCTTTCCCTGAGAATGTGGAGACGCTTCTTTTGGGAGAGCTCTTTTTTGGGTTGCTCAGACCACCAGTTTTTCAGGTGCGTCCTCACCCAGAGAAACTTGAACCTGAGGCGATGGTGCTGGTTGAAATTTGTACAGGAATATGACTTCAAGGTAGTCTATTTTCCATAAAATGGCAATGTTGTAGCTGGTTCCCTTAGCAGGAAGTCCCAGGCTCGTCAGGCGCAGGATTTTTCGTAGTAGTTAGCTTCCCTACGGCTGACCTTGGTGGAGCAGGAGGGTACGGATTTCCTGCAGTCAATGGTGTTGACTCCTTCGCTCATTGAGCATGTGAGAGAGTCGTAGTTGGGGGAAGTCGACAGCGAGGTACTGAGTGATCAGATATCCACGGGCGACGCACCCGATTGGTATTCTGAAGTAGGGAATCACAAGACCTTGTTCCAGGAACAAATCGTGATTTCGGTCACGGTGCGGAAAGTAGAGGTTCATCTAGGGAAGTCCACCGAGTTTCTTTGGGCCGTTCGGGAATTGTGAAAGTGGTTGAGAGGTTGCCTACTGTCTTGCCCTACCCTCCCAATAGTAGGAGTGGGTGCCCGGTGTCTTCCATGTGTTACAGCTGATGAGGTTTGTATGTATTCCTATGCATGTTTTCGAGAGTAAATGACCTTATAATTACAAACCATCACTTTGGTTTGTGTGTTGTGCCAGCATGGTGTTGTGAAAGTTTTATTGGGAGTGGGAGAGCTAGGTGTGAGCTATCTATCCCAAGTTGTTTTTCCTAGTTTTGATTTTTGGGGACAACAATCTTGAAGGAGGGAATGATGTAGAGACCCGGTTTTTTCCCTGTAAGGATTTGGAATATTTTTACATATATTCCTAGAGCTAGGAGCTGAGACGGCGTGCAATTCCGAGGCCCGGTGTGCCCGGAATAAATTTTATAAAAATAATAAGTGTTTTTATACTATGCACATGGTGGGGTTGTGTTTCCTCCTAAACGGTAGTTCAGATTGGAAATCTTAGGGCGCGGTTGCTTCTGGAGCATGCCGTTTACCCTAGGTGGGGTGTAAAAGTTGCGGGCGCGGGCCTGCTATGAGAGATATCACCCGGGGAAAAAATTGCCATTTTGAAATAATGACTTAGTAATTTTTATCACTGACGTTCTTTTCAAATAACTTTCGAATGAAGCCTCGGAATGGAAATTCGAGACTTCCGTTGAGTTCGAAATGGGGTGTTTTTCCAAGGTGTGAAATAAAATAAGTGGGTGTGGAGGTTTCAAAATCCGCACCTGTCGGCAGAGTGTCAGAGAGTTTATAAATTCATTTATGTGGTGGATTTAAGGGAAAGCCATAAATTTTCCCTTCTCTCTCTATATCTATCTATCTATCTCTCTCTCTCTCTCTCTCTTGTTCTTCAGCGTTCTTCAGCGTTCTTCGTCAAATCGAGGAGCGACCTCCACCGGAACCTTGGTGGATCGAAGCAGGAACATCGTGGACATGCTGCCAATGATGCACGGTCGATTCGAGGTAGGATTTCTGATTAATTTTCTCACCATCGTCAATTTCTTGAGTTTTTTCCAATTTCGTCATTTTAAATCTATAATTTTAGAATTAGGAAGATGACCAAATGAACACGGCAATCGTCCGAACCTCATTCTAAAACCCGTTCTTGAGTGTTCTTCGTCCAAAATTTCGGACGCGTCAAAATTATGATGGATCAACGAGTGAGGGGTGAGGGGCAGTGAAGCGAAGATCCAGCCCTGAGGATTCCGAATCCAGTTTCAGATAATTTTTCTGACCACCGGAGTGGTCGGGGGGACCGGTTGAGGGTTCGGCTCCGGCAAGGGGTGTGGCCGGAGGTCGAGCTGGGGTAGCGGCGGAGCGCGGAGGCCGTCAGTTTTTGCGTGGTGGAGCACCCGAAGAGGTCGGGTGTGGCCGAAGTAGTAGCGTCGGGCGAGTTCGACCCGGAGGCAGCGGAGCGCAGCGGCTTCAGGGGAGCCGGCGGTGGGATGCACAAGGCGATATCGGCGTGGTGTAGTGGGGACCAGTGGAGCGGGCCGCGTGAGGCAGCGCGATGTAGGCCGGAGGTGGAACAGCGGTGCACTGTAAGAGGCGAGGGTGCCGACGCCATCCCGTCGTGGTCGGAGGAGGACCCTGAGGTCAGCGCTTGGGGTGTGCGGCGTGGACAAGGACCTTCTGAACACGGGTCCTAATGGGCGATGAAGACCGGCCAAATGGCCGGTCTGCTTGAAGAACCAGACCCGAGGGGGTCCGGTGTTGCTGGAGCGGGCCGCGGCCGATGGGCCGCGGCGAGTCGGGCCGGACCCGCGGCTGGGCCGTGGGCTGGCGGTTCGGACCGGGCAGGCCCGGGTGAACCAACCCGGTTGGGCCCCCTTGCGTTCAGGGGGTCGTAACTTCTAAACAGTATGTCTGTTTGACGTGCCGTCTGTGGCTACGGGTTCATGTTGGCGAGGAGGACTATTTGAAGTGGGTTTCGGGGATTTTGGGTTCTGTTCCAAAGGCGAGTAACCCAGAATGATTTAATTTAATAATATCAAATTATTGTTAAACTTGCGACGAACGTGGTTCACGATCCGAACGTCTGTTTGATGCGCCGTCAGAGGCGTTGTGGCCCTGGAGTTGAGACGGTCCCTCCAAAGTTGGTTCGAAACCCCTATGGTTTTGTTTCGTTGCTTGGTGGCACGAAACACTTAATGTGAATAATTATTTATTTATTTAATTAGTTAATTAATCTTACGTCGGACCTAACTCTTGTTTGGGATGTCTGATTGACGCGCCGTCAGCGGCAGCGTGATCCCAGTCCTCGTGCGGAATTTTTTGAGATGTTTTCCATAGCGTCTGGGTTAGAGACAAGGTGTGGGCCCTTGAGGGCATGGTTCACACGTTTTACGGTGAAATGCCACTTATTCACCCGAGATCTATTTGGGGTGTTTGAGAACTCGTTTCTGAGTGTTCTTCCGAGGGGATTGCAACGGCGCAATCTGTCTGCCTAAATTTTGGGTCCGAGGTGTGGGCCCCACGAGGCGGCTTTCGGACGTATGCTGCGTTTTTACGACTTATGATTCATAAGTTCATTCAGGGAAAATGAATAGCCTATGCCACATGGTTATCTGCAAGGAATGCGATGGTATGATCTGCATGACGTGTTTCAGGGTCGAGGTGTGGGACCCAGAGGGCCCCGTTTGCATAACGCGGGGAGTTGCAGCTTCTTCATCTGGAGTCTGTTTTAGGCGCCATTAGTGGCATTATGACCCTGGAATCGAGGCGAAGTTGACCAGGGTGGTTTCAGGCATTGAAGCCAGAGTTGAGGTGTGGGCCCCATGGGCTGTCTTTTAAGCTGTGTGCAGCGTACTGCGACTTTTTCATCAGACGTCCGTTTGGGGTGTATAAATAGTCGTTTTGGCGTGTTTTTTCGAGAGCACCGCGATGGCGTAGTTCGCCCAACTGCTTTCAGGACTGAGGTATGGGCCCCACGATACATCATATGAGCATAAAGTGGTGTTGAATAAATTTTTCAACGGGAGCCCATTTCCAGCGAGTAAATAGTCTATCTCGCGTGTTTTTTTAGGATTACAACGGTGTAATCTGTTTAGGAGAGCAGAGCCTCTTTCGAGATCTCATTAAATGTGGAAACATGAAAGGGTGTTGGTCGTAGGTTCCTTTGACACACTCCGAACCTACGCACGGTAGCGGTGTTAGTGACACCCAGAGATGGCATAGGTAGTGCAGAGATATCGGACCAGTTCTGGGTTTACCCTCCGGCGGGGCTGGGCAGTGGGTTACTCGCCGGTGTATCAGGGTCTACCCTTCAACGAGGCTGCGCAGTGGGATACCCGTTGACCTTAGGATTTACCCTCCAGCGGGGCTGGGCAGTGGGTTACCCGTTGGCCTTAGGGTTTACCCTCCAACAAGGCTGGGCAGTGGGATACCCATTGACCTTAGGGTTTACCCTCTAGTAGGGTTGGGCAGTGGGTTACCCATTGACCTTAGGGTTTACCCTCTAGTGGGGCTGGGCATTGGGTTACCCATTGATCTTAGGGTTTACCCTCCAGCGGGGCTGGGCAGTGGGTTACCCATTGATTTTAGGGTTTACCCTCCAGTAGGGTTGGGCAGTTGGTTACCCGATGACCTCTTGGGGTTTACCCTCCAGCTGGGCTAAGAAGTGGGTTACCTGATGAATTCTTTCAGACTCATCCCTTTCTATGAGGCTATTTAGTGACTTTTCTTTGTGATTACCAGAGTGGGACCCTTGGTTGTAAGGTTTAGCAATGAGGCGGCTTGACGTACGGGATTGTTGGGCATCAGTGATGGATATCCTTTGAACTGTTGGTGACTCTTCTTGGGTTGAGCTTGGAGATAGAGATCCCCTTACACACTCGTTCGGGCTTCTTGTTGAGCATATACATACACTTTACTTTTTTCCCACTCCTTGGGTTCAGTTACTCTCCTTCTAGGAGGAGTGAAGATGCGCGGGGTATGCCACGTGCTTTCCATGTCTAGATTCTCTTGGATTGGACGAGTCCACTTTCTTTTGTTGGGTTGAGTTATACTCTCACTATTTTACTCTTACACTATTCTTTGTTTTTTCCACTTCTCACCATTTTAGTACCTCCTTTGTTGCTCCCTCGAGCTTTCGGGGCATCCTACTGAGTATCTTTATACTCACCCCTGCTTAGGCTTTGCCCGTACTTGGTGTGCCCTTGTAGACGACGGACAGGTCGATCGAGACTACGGAGGAGCGTAGAGTACACAGGAGCTTGGGCTGTGTTCAGTGGTTGTAGTAGGACTTTCAGGTGTGAGACTCACCAGCATTTTACTTTCATTTTACATGTTGTCGGGTTGTGGCACCTTTCTGGTTGGGCGCGTGTTTTGCCTCTTTTTACTATTCAGTACTTGTCAGACAACTTTTCAACACTTTACTTGTTCTAGTTAGATGTTGATGAATGTATATTGGTTTCCCTTTTGTAGTAGTGTTGTATCTTTCTTTCTTTTCTCTGCACTTTTTCATTGAGTTATCTGCGTTTGTGTGTATAGTTTCTTAGGCAACGGCCTCCCCTAGTTTTTTGAGCCTTCGGCGCTAGTTGCCAGCCCCTAGCCTATGGAGGCGGGCTTGGGGTAGTTGCAGCTCAAGCCCCGGTATGGGTTGGGTCGTGATAGTTTGTGTATAGGTACTTTAGGAAAATTCCTCCCATGTGTGTGATATGCCTTCTTAGTGGTAGTCACCAGCCCCAAGCCTATTGGTGGTAGGCTTGGGGTGGTTGCGGCTCGGACTCCGGTGGGTCGGTTTGTGATAATTTAGCTCAAAAAAATATTAAAAAATATCTTTTCAACATCCTTATCTATGTTAAAGAGGTGTCGGTCTTCCCAAAAATTCCAACCCTAGGGTCCTTAATAAGTTATCCAAATTAGGTTTTTCTAGGCAAAGGTAATTGTTTTCACCCATATCTTTCTTTTTTACATCTTCTTTTACCACATTAAATTATATAATAATAGTTATAATATAATTATACCATTATATAAAATATTATAATATTTTATTATGTTTATGGACAAACCTATATCCATATCCTCTTCTATAAAATGGGAAATGAAATCGTCAATTGTGTTTACGACAAACTACCGCCTCGCGAACTGATGTAATTTATTTTCCATCACTGTATATCATAGATGGATATAATGATAGATTTAAAGTATATATATGATATTTATGAAATTATTATAATTCTTGGATTATAATTTCAAATATACCTTCTTACCTTTCAATTCTTTGGAAAATGATAACCTCGTTCGTCTATACATGTGGACTAGTGCCTCCATAAAGCGATGTGATTCATTTTTCATTTATTCTTTACATGGATAGTAATAAGGATAGATTTAATAAATATATATGATATATATTATATAATGATGATTCTTTAAAGGTGAATTATTATTTACCTTTCTTTTGTTTCATCCTTTAAAAAATGAAAACATCGTTCATACATACGTATGGCATACCGTCTTTGTGAACGGTGTAATTCATTTTCTATATCTAAATTTTGTGGATTAATATAAATACATATATAAATAATGTATAATATATTTAAATCATGATTATTATTATATAAATTATGGATCTATGATAAAATTACAAGGACCAAAACTACCAAATCAAAACGTATGTGAAAAACGATGTAGTTATTACCCAAAATTGTGATTTAAACAAAGAATTGTTAATAAATGGGTGATAAAATATTAAAATTAAATCATATATGGTATGATATACATGATTATTTCCCTGAAATAGATTTATAGTAAATCTATATTTATTATACTAGAGGTTTAGATGCATAAAGAGGAAGTCAAACCTGAGGTAAGGGTTTATTTCACAATCTCAGCGTTATTCAGGATTATTTATGTTAAAGCATCTATAGGCAACATTATTTGATATTTCTATCTTAAGAAAAATATATTTTATTCTCCTATTATTATTTATTGAAATTAAATGTTTTTCTTTCATTTTACTCTTATAATTACTAAAGAGGTTGAAAGAATATTTTTAAGATAAAATGACTTCGTTTTATATTCAGTCTGGAATCTTTTCTTCCATGTCCATATTTTCATTAAAATGTTTTAAATAATGTTTTTAATATTATAATATGATTTTTTAAATTCATTTTTAACAATGTTTTGATTTATATAAAAAAATTCAAAGGAATATTTTTGTCATATTCTAAATGAGGTACCTTTTGACTTTTGTATCAAAAGTGTGAAAGGAATCTTTGTTTTAACATACATGACATGAACAGAATTTTCCAATATCATGACCACCAAATGATTTGAATATTCTTTTATAGGATTCAAAGGTTCCTTTAAAAGAAATTTTTTCCTTAATATTTGGGAAAATTTTAGATTTTTGAATAAGTGATTTCAAAATGAAAAGGGTATTTTCCTCCAAAATCATCCAGTGGTCTTTTTAAAGTATTTTCAACTATGTCAACACTCTTTAGTGAATGTTATTATTTACTGGGGATGTAATATTTTGATACCATTCAATATATTAATTTATATGGTTTATGATTATGTTTATTTATTAGGAAAATTATTAACATTATGTATGCTAGTTTTTCAATATGAATGTTTACATTGATTATGTTTCACACATTTTATATGAGGAAGGAATTTGAATTTGTAAGTGATAGACAAGGATCAATATATCCCATAGATTTATAAATAGGTCTCATGAGACAAACTATCTTGGGTATTTGGTTGAGGCCCTACCAAGCGAGGACTGTGGGAGGCTTCAATAGAGGATGAGGTGGCGGTTGCGGGACAACGGGTCTGCTCTAGAAAAAAATAGTTGTCAGATCAAGTAGATAATTGTGATGAGAAAAAAATAGTTACAGGAAAGTGACTTTGTAATGGACTCCATGCCCACAGGGCCTTCGGGCCAGTAAAAAAATGGGTGGGTTATCCCTTGAGGGGGAAATGACCTACCTATTAGGTTATGTGTGTTGCATTTCTATATTTCATTATAATTGTACCCCCAAGTACCTATAATATATAATTATTATAATTATTATAATCATATATTTATTATAATCATATATTTATTATAATCATATATTTATTATAATCATATATTTATTATAATCATATAATTTTTATAATCATATATTTATTATAATCATATATTTATTATAATTACATATTTATTATAATTACATATTTATTATAATTACATATTTATTATAATTACATATTTATTATAATTACATATTTATTATAATTAAATATTTATTATAATTACATATTTATTAATAATTTCATATTTATGAATATAATAAATATACCAAAAGGGTCCAGAGACTAGGAGAACCTGATCCTACCAAAATTTATTAAAAAATAAAAGACAGGAACATGAAAGTGAATGAATGGGGTCAAACAACGGACAATCCCTCATTTACAAAAGAAAACTACAAACGAGTGGAATCAGAACCGTCTCTATAATTAGAGATGTCATCAGGTTATTCTCATTATGATTGTGAATTAAACTTATTGAAAATCATAGAGTACTTTTCCCAGAGTTTAACCTACTCCAAAGTGAGCTCCTTAGAAGAAGACGACCGGCCACGCCCACATGGTAAAACCCAATCATATCTGCCACGTCCTTGACAACAATTTTTTGAATGATGACCATGTTTCCATGTCTTAGTTTGTTTCTAATCCCCTTTTGGTTATTCCCTCTCTAAATGAGGGAAATTATCCATAATAGGTTGTCCCTTAGAATCTGTCAAGTGAGTAGATTCCCTATGTGAAACCTTTAAACCTGGGGAGACATCAATCTCCATCTCATTCCTTCCTTTGCTGTATAGGGAGTTCCCCTACCCCAATTCCTCATCCACTACTTTATACACATCCCTTTCAGTTTGACCAAGGTTAGAAATATCAAGCACTAGGTCATCCACATTTTTGAGTCTCGCTCCAATAAGGGCATCTTTGAAAGAAACATCTCCACCTTCAATGCCTTGACTACAATTTGACCTCTTTTGCATCAACAGTAAGAGATCCATCACCCACTAAAGGGAATCCATCATTTTGGTCTAATATAGGTGTTTCATTCCCCTTAAATTCATCATCCATATTTGTTACTTTAGGACCAATCTCAGCATCGGTGTGATCATTCACAACATCTTTCCTTGGAAATCTCTTACCATAATACTGCAAGGTACCTGTATGTTTAACTTGAATATTTCAGACATTCCGGTAGTTTGAGACTTCATTCCCTATAACCTTTAAAAACTTATAGAAATATGGGATGAATTCATATTTGAAATGAAAATCAAATTTATCACCATTTTATACTAGAGTGGCAGAATCTAGTAGAGGATTTAGCATGTCAACATTCACAAGGAATCTCACAAAGTATCCAAATTTCCCTTCAATAGTGTTTTAATCCATTTTAATAGGTGCACCAATACAGGAGACAAGATCATTAAGAATTATAGGATGCCAAAACATCCAGCTAAGACTAAGAATTCTGGTCCAAATTTGTGTAGTTGTATGTTTTTGAGAGTGTGGGTTAAAACACAGATCCCAAGCAGAGATGCAAAAACCTATGGATTAAGCACATTAAAACTGGATTTCCAAGCACAAGCCCGATCATTCAAATTAGAAAAAATTCAAACAAAAATATCATCTACCAATGGAGACAATTCACTAATTAGATATACCCAAAATCTGAGAGAGCCTCAATTTAATCGCTTCAGTGTTCATTGGTTTTTCACCCTTAGCAAGAATCAGTCACCCAATTAAAGAAATCTTACATGAATCTAACCACTCCTTAAAAATATCAGGATTTTCAATAATTTTGAAGGACCCATCCCTAGATATGGAAGAGATAGGCCCAAAAACCTCACAAGGGTCATTAGAACCAGTATTAGGTTGAGATTTAGAGTGATTGAAGGCATCAAAAAAATAAATATCACTGCACGGGGGCTTCAAAGGACGAAGTGAGGGTCCTAGACCACCAAAAACCTGAGCCAGACGGTCAATATTTCCCTGATCGGAAACGGTGTTTAGATCCAAGACTCCATGGTTTCCAGGGGAGGAATTCAGATCTGATACTTCGTGATTCATATCGAAAAACTCACTTGGAGCAGAGGGAACTCTGTAATCACCCTGATCTCCCTAATCAGCATCGGCATTTAGATCTGAGACTCTGTGGTCGCTAGGGGGGTGTTTAGATCTGATACTCCATGATTCAAATCAGACAACTCTCCAGGAGGAGAGGAAACTCCATGATCGCCATGACTCATTCCCAGATCACCACATAGGTGATTTGAACGAAACAAGGGTCCTAGATCAGACCCAACATGCCCCCTTACCAACACAGAAATGCCAACATCATCAAACCGATCGAAAACCCTCATAAAAGGAAAACCACGATCACCAGGAGTAGTGCTCCCCTCCTCATCCATCCTCCTTACTCACAAAATATAATAAATATAATTACTAAAATAAATATATAATTATAAAGATAATTAATATATAATTATAAATATAATTATAAATATAATAAATATATAATTATAAATATAATAAATATAAATATGTATTTATTGTATTTATTTTAGTGATTATATTTATTCTAATAAATATATTTATTATAAATATATTTATTATATTTATTATAATTATAATTATAATTATATAAATATATATAATATATTTATATATATGGGGGGGTTGGGGGATTTGTGGGGTTGGGAAAAGGGTGATCCAAATACGCCAAATGGTTTGGTATTTTGGGATTATATCCAAAAATTCCAACCCATTTGGTGTAGTGCAAACCCATATCCTCAATTAATCTTACCCTAGCCCCCATAAATTAAATAAAAAACCCTCCTCCTGATTTTTCCCAAACACCTCCTCTCCTCCAGTTTTTAAGACGATTCAAGGCTCATTTCAAACTCCAGAATATCTCAAGATCCCATTGAATATCGAAGATTTTTTCCACTTCAGGCGATGTCAAGTTCAATACATGATATCATGATCACTTTTCTTGATCATGTGACACCTTGGTGATTTATGTGATTATCTTATTCTTCATGCGATTCCTTCATGTACAATTGATGGAAAACTGCTCAAAAATTTACAAAATCTTCACATGATGAAAGCTATAAATGATAGAAGATTCATGAAATGGAAGATATGTGTTTTAATGTGATGGCTTCATGTGATGCCATGATGACAGTCGGCATGTCTTCATACAATGATGCATGTTATCGTGATGGCTCGGTGTGTCATGAACCAACCCAGGTCGACCCTGAACCGGTTACCCGAGTCGGCCCATGAAAAGGCCTGAGAGGCGTTCCTGATCCTCCCGAGCTGGCGACAAGAGCCAAGGGTATCAACAAAGTGATGACGGGAATGATTTTGCCAAATATAAATAAACAGAACCAGCATAATAATAATAAATCAGCTCCAATAATAAATAAACTAAACAGAACACTAAGAAAGAACTGAAAAGAAAAACTAATCGTACTCGATGACCACTAAAACTCCACATTACCTTGCAGGTCACTCTCCGATCCCAAGACTTAACATCGCCCTCAACGGACGATATCAAGCTGAAACCTGCACCTTTGACTAAAAACAAGAATGAATTATAGGTGTGAGTGTCAAAACTCAGTAGGTGTGCCCAAGTAATCTATTCCCAATGCA
Organism: Viscum album; assembly: GCA_963277665.1. Lineage (NCBI taxonomy): Eukaryota > Viridiplantae > Streptophyta > Magnoliopsida > Santalales > Viscaceae > Viscum > Viscum album. Next base: position 849,042,979 of record OY728119.1, on the reverse strand, counting down.
TTGCCTTTAAATAAAAAAACATTAATTTCATGTTTGAACTGTAATATATATAAGTAAGCTTTTCACGCATTTTTTCCTTTAAATCAAATCATGGTCCATTGCCCTTCTCACCATTCAAAACCATAATCTTTCCCAAGAAGAAACCATATGCGTTTTTTTAAAAGAGATATGACATTTTAATTATAAAGGAGAGAGTGAGTATAAAACATTTCCAAAACCTTTTTCTATAACCATTTGAAAACACTATAATTTTATCTATAAACCACACTATTCTAGAAGCAAGCTCAACAAACATTCAACAAGGTCAATGGGAAATAAAATACAAGAGTATCTAGCCGATAATGTATCAAAAAATTTGTGCCAATAGGCATGGGTGAAACCTAGGAGCTTGTGAATAGTCTAGAACATACTATACATGTGACTCATACCGAAGTAATTCCCTACTCAATGACTTCATAACACCCAAATGCTCGGTGTTTCCCTACCTGGCCTAACAGAGGGGTCCAATCCCCTAGCAGAGCAAAGTCCGTACTAAGGGCCACTAGTCGGTGCGTATTCTAAACTAGTGCAGCAATCATTCACAAAAAAATCACTTACTATGCCAGGTTCCCATGTCAACATGTATAACAAAAGGATGATCCAACCGATGCCAGCTGTGTAACACCCTGAGCTTCCACGATATGCTTCTCTTTCAATAATGCAATAGCTTGCATTGTACGTAAGTTCGAGATTCTAACACACCGCGACCAATCAAAATAGCCATTATGAATAGTAATACCCAATTTTTGAAATTATATAAATTTTATATTTCAAAATGGACTTCATTTTTGTATTCGGAATATCAAAATTATCCTAAATTGAATTTTTTGTAATTTTCTGAGAACTTCCAATTTTTAATGAATAGTGAAAAATACTTAGAAACAACTTTTTTAATAAAAATAATTTATAGTGATAAATTATTCTATTGCATGGTTTTAAAGTATAATTAGAATATATTTTTACCATTTTATCTAATAGTGGTCATTAGAATAAATTTCACTTTGAAATTAGACATAAACAATTGTCAATCTTTTGATATATATTGTTTCTTAAAAACATGCTATTTGTTGTGACAGTGGGAATTAATTATAAAATTAATTAATGCAACTTATATGTTTGGAATTTTTTAAAATAGACATCATTTTTGAATTTGTAATATAAATTATAGCTTAGGGTGAAATTTTGGCATTGTTCTGAAAAACTTCAATTTTTTATGAATAGTGAAACCACTAAGTGGTAGTTAAAAAACTGATTTTTTGTTTAAATGAAAAATTACCACTTTTGTGATTTGATTTTCAAAAATATGACATACATGGTTTTCATTAGGAAGTAAAATGTGGTTCAATGGGATTAAAATAATTTTTGTTGAATAGTAACTTTTAATTTTAATTAATTGCCATTAAAAGTAATTAGTGTAATTTAAGGTAAAGATAATGTTATAATAATATGAAATGACCTTGACACTTTTCCTACCTATTGTATGAGTCTTGGACAACCAATAAAATCCATGGGTCAACTTTGGGACCCCATGGATCCACTTTGGTAGGAAAATGACATTAAAAACTTTTTATTTAATGTTAAAATAAAAATGTCACAAACATGAGTTCTTTTACTAAAACAATTTTTAAATGGGGTTATACAAGTCATATTTTTGACTATAAATATTCATTGGAAAGATAACAATATTTCCTACATCATGATATTTTTTTTATAATTTTTAGACATTAAATAAATTAAATTATTTATGACAACATGATGATGCAGTGATTACTTCATTAATTAACGATTTTAATAAAATGGAAGGATAATGTAAAATCTAAGACTTACACTTGTAAAAAGCCTATTGTATGGGTGGATTTCGAACCCTTATCACCTTACCCTCGAAATATATCATTTTGGGACCTTTAGAATCCGAAAATCATTTCATAATAAAGTAACATTTCAATCCTTCCAAGAGTTCCCCTCCTCTCCTCTTATAAAAGGCCCCCACCTCTACCACCTTACCCACAACTCTCAAGCCTTTGTCTCGGCCAACCCCTGCCCATTTTGTCTCTCCACATCCAACTCTTACTCATAGAAGCCTCACTTTGGGCATCAGTCTTCCAAAGGAAGCCTTTGAGCTCAAATCAAAAAGAGTTACCCGTTTTAAAGGTAGTGTTCTCTCCTGTGTTCTTATGTTTTATTTTGCTTCTCCAACCCCCTAAACTCTTTTTATTCATTTATTTTGTAACAAAAACAGTATCATAAATATACTAGGATGTTTTTATAAGAAGTATTCGAGCTACACTTACACACACATACATCTAATGGTTAAAGAACATACTGTTTTTGTGGATGGCGAATTTCTGCCTCACGAAATGATGATTGTTCAACACTCATATAACACCTTCAAAGGTGGACATTAAGATGTCACTATATTTATATATGATATATAATATGTTTATGTTTTACTTAAGCTTCTGTATTTTTCATTTATTTCATACCTTTATGGTTTCCATTATGGGTAAACGCGGTTTTTTCATTTTAAGAAGTGCGGACTACCGCCCCCTCAAAGTGATTTGAATCATTAATGCCATATGTGGGATGTATAAAGGATGGAGTAAATGGTATTGTACATTATATTATACTGGAATTATAGTATACCTTTATACAATTATAATTTCATTCCATTAAATATGAAATAGAAATGAAAGTAGCGCTCATGCGTACGTACAGTTTACCGTCTCCATGAACGGTGCATTTCATTTCTTACCTCTAAATGTTATGTAATATTATAAATGAATGTATATACTGGATATATATTATATATATGATATCTACATCATGAATATAATTCTGGAGGTAATAGATATTCTACCACATAAACAACTTGTAATTATAAGAAGTTTATTGTTGACTCAAGTACCAAAGATCGACAAAACGACCGTTATTAAATTAAATGACTACATAATTTTCGTAACATTGTAATAAGTGATATAAAAGGGATAATTAACTTGAAAAAGGTTCTTAAGAAAGTATAGATTAACTCTATTTTATTATTCATGAGGTTAAAGAACGGTCGAGTCAAGTCGGACACGAGGTAAGGGAATTTCTTAACCCAATTTCCATTCTTTGGGTTAATCTCCTACTTTCAAATTATGTCATGATATTATTATGTACTATCTTGTATTTGTACTTTATTTATGTTTACTTATAGTGAATACACATAATAGATTTGTTTTATTTTAAAAATTACCTTTGTAAGGACTTCGTCTGAATCTCCTTTCATTGAGGCATGTTTGGTTTTATACACAACTTTCATTTATACGGTGTATAAACCCCTTTAAATTTTACTTTTATTCAAAAGGAATCTTTTTATATGAAGCGTTTTTACTAAATGAAAAAAGGAATGTTTTTTATTACGTATGCGGCGACAACGACTTCTCTACCGCCGTGACTATTATTTGAGTTTCGGATTCCTCTATAAGCCACAATTTTTTTTAAAGAAAAATAAATACCATGTTTTACTTATCTTTTATTTTGGTATTGAAAATGGTTTTGATAAAGTTTTTGTTATATCAATGTATTGTATTGATATCTTGTGATTGAAGTGTGTAAATCTTATGTTTCCTTTATTCATGTTTTATGTGATACAATTATGTTATGGTTTATGATATGTTTAAACCTGTTCATATGAGGAATGCATTGGACTTAATAAGTGACGGGTGGAGCCCGCTATAGCTCCTCGATGCATCGGTAGGTCTCATGAGACAAACTAGTGTCTTGGCACGAGGCCTTGACAAAATCTTATTTGTAGTCTTGGCACGAGGCCTTGCCTATGTGGTTAAGATAGTCTGGCATTATGCATTCAATCATTATGAAAGTGGTTATTGATAATGCATGTGATTATTCGACTAGTAGAATATCTATGTGAGTAAGTAAATGGCATTATTTAATTTTATTTTTGCCACATTATGCTGAATTTCTAGTTTAAAAAGGCTTTTTTTTAGTTATACATTGCCTTAAATGTTAATGTTTATTTATGAAAGCTTCCGCTATATTGTTATCCTTACTGAGCATCTGAGCTCACTCCTTTCAATGTTTTAATATTTTCCAGGATGTGAAGAAGTATTTTATGAATGACCTGCATGGATAGTCAGAAGGGGATATGAGTGTGGACTATGGAGACCATGTTATTATAGTTTTTCACTTTATGATGTAATGTAACTTTTATGAATGTATCTAGTGTTTCCAGGGCTACTAAACTAATCGGTCTTTCGAGACTTGATCTTTTGGGATCATGCCAATGTTACGCAATAATGCACCGACTCTGGGTAACTGGGGTTAGGGCGTTACAGTTTGTATCAGAGGCAGGTTAGTACTAACCTCGGAAGCTAGATTTAGATAAACTCTGATTAGAGCACATAGCCCGAAGATAGACTTTGAGGATTATTATAGAAGAACTTCCAAGAATTTTGGTATTATAGTGGTTTTGTGAGTTTTCCAAGAAATACATCCCTGTCTGGATACGAGCAGGTAGAGGCGGCTCTGGCACAAATGTACTTAGGGGTAAAACCCAAAAACACCACTTTGAGCTAGACTCGAACGGGAACTGATGCACGACAACAGGACTTGCTGCACTTTTGGTTACGAAACTCCTGGGGGATATGCTTAGGATAATTCTCATCTTTTTTACAAACCATTATGAAGGGTTTATGAGTATATACTTCCTCAAAGAAAACATTTCTTTTTATGATTATGGATTATATCCATAAATATTTAAATTTATGTTAAGTGTTTTACAAGTATGGAATTATTTATTTTAATTCATAAACTATTCTAGTTTATGCCATTGTTTAGAAATGGCGCCTAGTGGGAGGAATGGAAACCGTATAAATTCACGCACTCCATGTAGGGATTTCCCTCCTGCTCAAGATAATTATTGTGGAGCTGGAGATACAACTGATGTTGATCAACTTATCACCATACTGGGACAACTCACTCAGATTATGAATAAAAACCTTACTCATTTTGAGCAACCTGATTCGCAACGTGGAGGATCAATGTTAGACCACTTCATGAGGAAACAACCACCAACATTTAATGGGGGTAAAAATCCATTATTAGCTGAGCAATGGATAAACTCCTTAGAGAAAATATTCCACGCCTTGGGGAGTAGCGAAAGGGAGAAGGTTGTCATGGCAGTTTACCGGCTCACTGGAGATGCCGATCAATGGTGGTCGCTGATTCAAAACACAAAGTAAGATAAAGACATATCAAGTATGGAATGGAGGGAGTTTAAGGAAATTTTCTTAGAAAAATACTTTCCTCGTGACCATCGAGTAGATATGGAAAGGCAATTTCTTAGTCTGAGGAAAAAGGAGGATGAGAATGTCGCAAAGTATGAGGACAACTTTACAAGGTTAGCAAGACATGTTGCAGATTATATACGTAACCCAAGAAGTAAGATTGATCGTTTCTTTGATGGGTTAAAACTGTTTCTCCGTCGAGCTTTAGTATCACAATCTTTCTCAACGTACGAAGATATAGTCTCATGTTCTATCAAGAAAGAAAAGGAATTCTCTAAGTCTTATGACAACAAAGTAAAGCAAGATAAGAAGAGAACGGTGGAACAAGAGATAGATAAAGGGAAAAAGGGAAAGAAGGATTTTCCATTATGTGATAATTGTGGGAAGAATCACCCTGGTAATTGCCTAAAAGGAATGGGAGTTTGTTATAAATGTGTAGAAAAAGGTCACCAGGCTCATGATTGCAAGGGAAAGAAAGAGGCTATCAATGTTGAATGCTACAATTGTAGGTAATGGGGAATTATGCAAATGAATGTCCTAAGAATCAGGGAAACTTACCTCAGAAAAGGCCAAGGGATCAAGGCCAATCTTATGCTGTTACTACAGATGAAGTTGAATAATTATTGTATTTGTGTTTTTGGGCTCAAGAACTAGATTATGGTTATAAGAATAATGTGATATATATAAGGATTGTACTTCAGTACTTGTTGTTTTCATTAAGGTTTTAATATGATGAAGGTAATCATATTTTCAGTATGTGACAATAAGAGAAACCTTAATTTGTTTTGGGATCTAATGTTGCAATTGATTTTGGAATTTAAGGACATTTTAGAGAAAGTCTGGATGGAGGTATTTTGGATAACTATAAAGGTTGGAATGGATTAAGTTGATCTTTGGATAGTATTGTTTAAGGTTAAAACATTTCTGAAGATTATTTTTGGAATATTATAATACTATAGTTTTAGGAAAAGGACAACCTGTAGGGTGGGGCATAACCCGTCACGTCGGACAAAGCTGCAGGAATCGAACCCACAACCATAGTGCGACAGGACTTTATTACCTACCACTAGCCTACATGAAGTCCTTGGTTATTACAAAATAGTTTTCCTAATCTAAATGGTATGTGGTAATATTTAGAACCTTATACAATTAGGATAAATAGAATATTTTTGAGTTCTATTACCTTTAAGAGTGAAAGATGGATTTGTGGTAAAAATTTATTAAAAAATGAAAGTCTACATGACAAGTATGTATATTCCCTTACGTTATTAGTAAATCTCCTAAATAAATTCCTCAACATTATAAAAGGTAACTTAAAACAAAAACGTGGCCGGTTAACTTTTCCAACGGGGGATTAAATGACCGTTTAACTAATCACAAGTTTGTGATTTACTTGTGGTTAACTTTCTCCTAATCTTGTTTTCTACAACTCTCCATCAGACCTTGATGGTTTGTTTTTCTTCCATATCCATATTTTCATAGAATCCTAGTATGGGCTATCTCGGGTGACCTTTGTACTTATCTTTCTATCTTTTAAAGTTATATTTTTATTAACCTTATTTATGATGTGGGTTTTCCACAAAGGTATTTTCTATTTTCAACCTTTTATTTTCAAAGAAAAATTTCAAATTGCGAGGATGCAATTTATTGAATGAGGGAAGAATGTAACACCCTAAGCTTCCACGATACGCTTCTCTTTCAATAATGCAATAGCTTGCATTATACGCAAGTTCGAGATTCTAACGCACCGCGACTAATCAAAATAGCCATTATTAATAGTAATACCCACTTTTTGAAATTATATAAATTTTATATTTCAAAATGGACTTCATTTTTGTATTCAAAATATCGAAATTATCCTAAATTTAATTTTTTGTAATTTTCTGAGAACTTCCAATTTTTAATGAATAGTGAAAAATACTTAAAAATAACTTTTTTAATCAAAATAATTTATAGTGATAAATTATACTATTGTGTGGTTTTAAAGTATAATTAGAATATATTTTTACCATTTTATCTAATAGTGGTCATTAGAGTTAATTTCACTTTGAAATTGGACATAAACAATTGTCAATCTTTTGATATATATTGTTTCTTAAAAATATGCTATTTGTTGTGACAGCGGGAATTAATTATAAAATTAATTAATGCAACTTATATGTTTGGAATTTTGTAAAATAGAAATCATTTTTGAATTTGGAATATAAATTATAGCTTAGGGTGAAATTTTGGCATTGTTCTGAAAAACATCAATTTTTGATGAATAGTGAAACCACTAAGTGGTAGTTAAAAAACTGATTTTTCGTTTATATGAAAAATTACCACTTCTGTGATTTGATTTTCAAAAGTCCGACATAAATGGTTGTCATTAGGAAGTAAAATGTGGTTCAATGGGATTAAAATAATTTTTGGTGAATAGTAACTTTTAAGTTTAATTAATCGCGATTAAAGGTAATTAGTGTAATTTAAGGTAAAGATAATGTTATAATAATATGAAATGACCTTGACACTTGTCCTACACCTATTGGATGAGTCATGGCCGACCATGAAAATCCATGGGTCAACTTGGGGACCCCATGGAGCCACTTTGGTAGGAAAATGACATTAAAAACTTTTTATTTAATGTTAAAATAAAAATGTCACAAACATGAGTTCTTTTACTAAAACAATTTTTAAATGGGGTTATACAAGTCATATTTTTTACTATAAATATTCATTAGAAATATAAAAATATTTCCTACATCATGATATTTTTTTATAATTTTTAGACATTAAATAAATTAAATTATTTATGACACCATGATGATGCAGCAATTACCTCATTAATTAACGATTTTAATAAAATGGAAGGATAATGTAAAATATAAGACTTACACTTGTAAAAATACTATTTTATGGGTGTATTTAGAACCCTTATCACCTTACCATATAAATATATCATTGTGGGACCTTTAGAATCCGAAAATCATTTCATAATAAAGTAACATTTCAATCCTTCCAAGAGTGCCCCTCCTCTCCTCTTATAAAAGGCCACCACCTCTACCACCTTACCCACACCTCTCAAGCCTTTGGCTCAGCCAAACCCTGCCCATTTTGTCTCTCCACATCCCAATATTACTCCTAGAATCCTCAATGTTTGCAGAAGTCTTCCCAAGGAAGCCTTTGAGCTCAAATCAAAAAGAGTTACCCGTTTTAAAGATAGTGTTCTCTCTTGTGTTCTTATGTTTTATTTTTCTTCTCCAACCCCCTAAACTCTTTTTATTCATTTATTTTGTAACAAAAACAGTATCCTAAATATACTAGGATGTTGTTATAAGAAGTATTCGAGCTACACTTACACACACACATACATCTAATGTTTAAAGAACATACTGTTTCTGTGGATGGCGAATTTCTGCCTCACGAAACGATGATTATTCAACACTCATATAACACCTCCAAATGTGGCCATTAAGATGTCACTATATTTATATATGATATATAATATGTTTATGTTTTACTTAAGCTTCTGTATTTTTCATTTATTGCATACCTTTATGGTTTCCATTATAGGTAAATGCGATATTTTCATTTTAGGAAGTGCGGACTACCGCCCCCTCAAAGTGATTTGAATCGTTAATGCCATATGTGGGATGTATAAAGGATAGAGTAAATTGTATTATACATTATATTATACTGTAATTATAGTATACATTTATATAATTATAATTTCATTCCATTAAATATGAAATAGAAATGAAAGTAGCGCTCATGCGTACGTACGGCTTACCGTCTCCATGAACGGTGCATTTCATTTCTTACCTCTAAATGTTATGTAATATTATAAATGAATGTATATACTAGATATATATGATATATATGATATCTACATCATGAATATAATTCTGTAGATAATGGATATTATACCACATAAACAACTTGTAATTATAAGAAGTTTATTGTTGACTCAAGTACCAAAGATCGACAAAACGACCGTTATTAACTTAAATGACTACATAATTTTCGTAACATTGTAATAAGTGATATAAAAGGGATAATGAACTTGAAAAAGGTTATTAAGCAAGTATATATTAACTCTAGTTTATTATTTAGGAGGTTAAAGAACGGTCGAGTCAAGTCGGACACGAGGTAAGGGAATTTCTTAACCCAATTTCCATTCTTTGGGTTAATCTCCTACTTTAAAATTATGTCATGATATTATTATGTACTATCTTGTATTTTTACTTTCTTTATGTGTACTTATAGTGAATACACATAATAGATCTATTTTATTTTAAAAATGACCTTTGTAAGGACTTCGTCTCAATCTCCTTTCATTGAGGCATGTTTGGTTTTATACACAACTTTCATTTATACGGTGTATAAAACCCTTTGACTTTTACTTTTATTCAAAAGGAATCTTTTTATATGAAGCGTTTTTACTAAACGACAAAAGGAATGTTTTTTCTTACATATGCAGCGACAACGACTTCTCCGCCGCCGTGACTATTATTTGAGTTTCAGCTTCCTCTATAAGCCACAATTTTTTTAAAGAAAAATAAATACCATGTTTTACATAACTTTTATTTTGGTATTGAAAATGGTTTTAATAAAGTTTTTTTTATATCAATGTGTTGTATTGATATCTTGTGATTGAAGTGTGGAAATCTTATGTTTCCTTTATGCATGTTTTATGTGATACAATTATGTTATGGTTTATGATATGTTTAAACCTGTTCATATGAGGAATGAATTGGACTTAATAAGTGACGGGTGGAGCCCGTTATAGCTCCTCAATGCATCGGGAGGTCTCATGAGACAAACTAGTTTCTTGGCATGAGGCCTTGACAAAATCTTATTTGTAGTCTTGGCACGAGGCCTTGCCTACGTGGTTATGATAGTCTGGCATTATGCATTCCATCATTATGAAAGTGGTTATTGATATTGCATGTGATTATTCGACTAGTAGAATATCCATGTGAGTAAGTAAATGGCATTATTTAATTTTATTTTTTCCATATTATGCTGAAGTTCAAGTTTAAAAAGTCTTTTGTTTTAGTTATACATTGCCTTAAATGTTAATGTTTATTTATGAAAGCTTCTGCTATATTGTTATCCTTACTGATCATCTGAGCTCACCCCTTTCAATGTTTTAATATTTTCCAGGATGTGAAGAAGTATTTTATGAATGACCTGCAGGGATAGTCCGAAGGGGATATGAGTGTGGACTATGGAGACCATGTTATTATAGTTTTTCACTTTATGATGTAATGTAATTTTGATGAATGTATCTAGTGTTTCCAAGGCTACTAAACTAATTGATCTTTCGAGACTTGATCTTTTGTGATCATGCCAATGTTACGCAATAATGCACCGACTCTGGGTAACTGGGGTCGGGACATTACAAGCTGAGCATCAAATCACATAAACACATATATATTTATATATACACACAACATGCATCACCCGAGTCACCCCAAGGAATATGTCCCTCGCCTTTCTACCATTTTATCACAAGGGGGTCCTACATAGTGGACCCCCATAATATACAACTCAACTAAAGAGAGGGTACCACATCCAAGGAGAGTTTTATTGAGATAAATAACTTTACAAAAGTTCCAACCGGGCCTCACTCGATTTTTCTCATGCCAAACCATTTCTTAATGAATCACACACACACCATTTTGGAAACCAAGAACACACTTGGAGACTCATTTAAGAAACTCAATTTACCACATTAAATCTGAAGAACATTTATAAGGGCCAAAGGGGAGTTTCCAGAAACACTAATAAGCACATTTAACAAAACAGTCACATGAAATTCAAATATAAAGAGGGTATTAATTTATTCCACAATACACAATTATTCTAAAAACCATAAATTTATAACTAACATTAAATAAAGGTGAAAATGTAAGAAACTAATAATTCTTTAATTTAAAGGAAAATTCATAGGGAAACCTACCTCAAAAGGGAGCGTACCAAGACGAACAACTCGGCACCCGATGCCTTTGACGAAGACCACCCCAAAATTGCGAACACATAGACCCCTATATATATATACCACTTAATCCAATAAAAATATTCAATGTTTCATAAGGGAATATGTTCAAGGAGTATATATATATATATATATAGGTTTACATACCTATGTATGTGTGTAGAACCCTTCAAGAAGACCCAGAATAATCTAATTAACCCAAAATAAAATCAAAGATTACCAAAAACTCTAAATAAAATTTGAAACAATAAAAAGGTGTGGAAGCAACCAACCATAGCCATGGTCCAATACCCTTTGTAAAACCTTACATAAACCAAGATCATTTTTAAAACATGACTTTCACCATTAAAAACCATCTATAATTGATATTGAATGAAAAAAAATACAAATCAAGTTCACATGTCAAATATTTCATTTTCCTTCAAAAAAAATTTCCAAAATCATCTGCACCTTAAGTGCCTTTAAAACAAGGATTCCACCCACCAAACAACCCTCAAAAAAATTTTCATGAAGCGCCACACCAAGACACTCACATAAAACATAGCCAATTTCCGATAAAAAGCCCAAACCCAATACACGAGCATTTCAAACCCTTCAAAAACATATTTCACATCACTCAAACAATATAATAAGCCATTTACACAATTTATAAAACCCCTTTCAAGAATAAAAACAAGATTTTACACCTAAAATACACACATAATTTCATGTATAAAATAATTCTCAACCCAATTTCTCATCAAATCCTCTCAAAATAACTTTTACACCGCACCATTTAAGTATAGAACAAGAAAAAAATTAATTAAATATGAAAATAAAATACAAAGATGGTAAAATAAATCAACCTCAATGATAGCGGATGAACCAGAGTGGACCGAAGCGCTTCACCTTCGACGAAAGACGCTGAAACCCGCATGAGGAAGACCCGGGAGACCCAACTCACACCCTAAAAATGGAACAAAACACCAAAACACGGTCAACCTTGACCTAGGGTTCGGCCGAGATAAAAACCGAAGGGATTACTTGTCAAAAGAGGCGCCAGCGAGGTCGTGCAAGGAGTGGAGGCCACCGGAGGTAGAGGCCGCAGAGAGGGAGGTTCGCCGGTAGGAGGAAGTGAGATCGGAGGTCTAGGAGGGAGTGGAGGTTGACGTCGCGTGATTGGAGGAAGGGGGGGCTTGGCGTCGTGGGGTAGGGGGAAAGGGGGAATGCCACAAGGTAAGGGGGGTAAGATTATGTTTTCATTTTTTTTGTTATTTAATTAATTATATTTTAATTTTAATTCAATTGATTTAATTTAAAAAAAACATGAAAATGAATAAAACTAAATGGAAACTCAAAAATAAATAAAATAACCACAAAGTGTTGGGTCAGGGTGTGACATGGTGATTGCCGACATAACATCGCATAACGCATTGAACTTCACATGATTAATTCAAGAAAAACTTGGATTATCCTCAGTCGAATAAATTTCTTCAAGTAAGGGAATGTATAAAAGAAAATGATTACTTGCATGTTCTTAGTTCGATCAACCATGTGGATTCATTACTAGAGATGATTTATTCTGTTATCGTTTCTCGTATCGAGTGCTTATGTAGGTTTGTCGATGGCCAGGAGGATGAAGATGATGAGATTATTTAAACTATTGTGGTAAAGGAGATCAGATAGATGAGATTGGCTTGATTGGGTTATTGTGCTTATGTCCATATAATTTTAAGTGAGTGAATATTTCACTACATGGTTCTCATCCCACATTGAGCTTTCATTTAGTTGGAAATCACTTAATAAGTAAAGAACTTCTCACTGAATTCTCAAGATGACAATGGGGTTTGACACCTGCAACACTATGCAGAAATCATATGGTGTTAGATGACCCGCTCTCCCACTTGTACACCACCGTGGTCACTATGCACCCACTTTGCACCTTCTTTACACACCTGCCTACCCATGCAGGTGCTCGATTCACTACTGTCACCATGTGAGTCTCTCAATATGGCTCTCCTTTATGGTTAAGAATTTCTCCCACACTGTGGCTGATGAGCTAGCTTGTGTGGCTTGTTATGGTTAGCCAATTTTTTTATAAAATCCCACAAAAAATATGACTTATAATAATTCCAAGTACATGATTTAATTTTAAGACATTCTCAAATATGATTCTTAATGTCATATTCCTCCATAAATATTCTTCATGAAAAATTTGAATACATTTTTCATGGACTTCTTTCAATTCTTTTTATTATTCTCCAATGATTATTGTAAAAAATGTGTCATCCATAATCATAATTGACACGTGTATTTTGAACTTAAAACAGTTCCTCGATCATCATAATCATAAGGATAATTTCTCAAGCATGACATACAATTCCATTAAATGAATCCATAGAAATTCTCCAAGTATCACCACTTCTTCTTTTAAGTCTTCCTCTTATATTGAATATATTGACATTATAATAAATTGAAAACAATGAAATATTAATTCCTCAACAAAGCACTTGTTCTCTTCATCCTTTAGTAGTAGATGTCCATTAACTAGTTGGTGGAGGAGCACTGACTAACCGACATAGGAGCACCAACTCACCAGTGGAAGTAAGTAGTGGGAATGGACTTTTAGGTAGTCCATTGGATGCCTGATGGAGGCTACTAGGTAACCAGTGGTGTTAATATTGAACCTACAAGACCAACATTTATGATCGTCAAAATTATTTGAAAACAGTCATCAACAACTTCAATATAGCAAAAAATTACAGAAGGTTCTTTATGGTTTAAAGTATATAAATAAGTTCCTTGTGTGCCTTGGAAACTCACCTTGCTACCTTCTCAACCATTCTCCAACACCAATGTGCTAAATTATAAAATCTCTCTCAAGTTATCACATTTTCTAAATCCTCTCTTCTCTGATCTATAGTGTTTTCTTATTGTATTATCATCTAACTCTCAACATTTTCTCATTCTCTCATGTTATTTCTTAATATTCTTTTTAGATAATCGAGAATTTAATAAAACGTATTTCTTTTAATAAATCCTCTATATTCCTCTTTTTTCTTCTATAATTGGTGCTCACTACCTTTAAAGTAAGGGACTTGTGTTTTCTTGTCATAAGATTTAAAGTAAAGGGACCATTCTCTTTGAAGTTTCTAGCTATATACATTAAAAAACTAGTGTTGGTTGTATTTTTAGTTTCTTGATATAACCTGAAAAATCAAGGAACATTTTTTATTTTGGATTTTGTTAAATCCAAAGGACTAATAAATTAAATCTTAAAGCCATTGAGGTGGTAAATGTAGGGGATCATCTTAAGTTGTTGTTGAAATTTCTTACCAAATTATCTTCCTTATTTACCTTCCTCGTTTTTATTTATTTATCGCTTTTATTTGTTCAATTTATCAATTGTTTAATCTATTAATATGCTTAATCGTTTATTTCTTGAATTTCTCTTCCTGTTATTTTTCTACTTTTAAAAATATATATTATTATATTATTTTACTTTCAACATTGATTCTTTTGTTTACCTATTTAAAATTTTTTAATTGTTATAAAAAAGGTTTTTAGTCGTTAATACATTAGTATTTTCCTTTTAATTTTCAAAGGGAAATTCACCCCCTCTTTTCATTTTATCCTACTAAAACCTACAGATGTGACCGGTATGACTCAAATTCCATGTTTTCGGTGTAAAATGACATTTTAGTTTAAAACATATTTCACTCACTAAAAACCAATCAGGAACACTTAAATTGTCTTGATATTTTAGGAAAATAATTCATAAATAATTTGTGATATTTTGGAATCATATGTACTTCAATCTGACCCACGGTGTGGCCGGTATGAATCAAAGTGCATGTTTTTATTTAAAATTTACATTTTAGTTCAAAACACACATCACATACTCAAAACCAATAAAATGCACTTGGATTATTTTTAAACTTTATAAAAATGATACATAAGTCATTTGTGATGTGTAGGATTTAATTTCATGTCAATTTGATACATGATGTGATTAGTATGACTCAAAGTGCGTGTTTTTATTTAAAATTGACATGTCAGTTCAAAAGATGTGTGACATAATCAAAATATTTAAAACACATTTATATAGTTTTGATACCATAGTAAAACGATCCATAATTCATTTTTTACATATATAAATCATCTACACCTCAATCTAATAAATGGTGTGGCCGGTATGACTCAAAATGTGTGTTTTTAATTTAAAATTGAAATTTTAGTTAAAAACATGTTCCACTCACTAAAAATCAAGAACAAATACTCATGTAGTCTTGATAATTTAGAAAAATGATTCATAATTCATTTATGATGTGTAAGAATCAGTCACATGTTAATCTAAGACATGGTGTGACCGGTATGACTCAAAGTGCATGTTTTCAGTGTAAAATGACATTTTAGTTAAGAACATGTGTTACTCACTAAAAACTAAGAAAACACACTCAAATTGTATTGATACTTTAGTAAAATGATATATAAGTCATTTTTGATATATAGTAATCAGTCACACATCAATACGACACACGGTGTGACCTATATGACCTAATGTGTGTGTTTTCAATTTAAAATTAGCATTTTAGTTCCAAAAATGTGTCACTCAATGAAAACTTAGGAAACAACCTATGATTGTCTTGATGCTTTATGAAAATTATCCATAAGATATTTTTGATGTGTAGGAATCAACTACACATCAATCTAATACATGATGTTGCCAGTGTGACTCAAAGTGCATGTTTTTATTTTAAATTGACATTTTAGTTCAAAAGATGTATGACATACTCAAAACTGATCAAACACATTCATATTATTTTTATACTTTATAAAAATTATTCATAAGTCATTTCTGATATGTATGAATTAGTCTCACGTCAATCTGATATACAGTGTGACTGGTATGAATCGAAATATATTTTTTCAATTTAAACGTGACATTTTAGTTAAAAACACATGTCACTCACTGAAAACTAAGAAACTGCACTCATATGGTCTTGATACTTTAGGAAAACAATCCATAAATCATTTGTGATGTGTAGAAATTAGCCACATGTCAGTTTGATACATGATGTGACAGATATGTCTCAAAGTCCATGTTTTCAGTTTAAAATGACATTTTAGTTAAAAATGTGTGTCACTCACTGAAAACCAAATAAACACATATGTATTGTCCTGATATTCTAGGAAAAAATCCATAAATCGTTTTTTATGTGTAGGAGTCAGCCACATATCAATATGGAACACGATGTGATCGGTATGACTCAAAGTATATGTTTTTTTTATTTAAAATTGAAATTTTAGTTCAAAACTCGCGTCACATACTCCAAATCGATAAAATATGTTCAGATTATCTTGATACTTTAGAAAAATGATCCATAAATCATTTGTGGCATGTAGGAATCAAACACATGTTTATCTGAGACATGCTCAATATGACTCAAAATGTATGTTTTTCAGTTTAAAAGTGACATTTTATTAATTCATCGTATCATATTTATGTTTAATTTATTTCTTCACAGTATTACTAACATAAGAATTGTTTTTTATATAGGTACACTCTTTTTTTCAAGTTGGTGTGGTTTGTTCGGTAATTGGTAGCTTGGTTTAGCTATTTTGAGAGGATGTTGGGATCCAAAGACAACCGAATATTATAGTTTTCGAATTTATTTATATTTTTGATAAATTGTACATACCAATGTAATTGTACATACCAATGTTTGAAGTGTTTTTAATCATTGTATAGTGTTTTTGTGTGATGTGAATTTAGTTGAAATTAAATTTTATATTTGCTGCTATAGTGTGTTGTATTTTCAACAGCAAACTGCTACTAGTTGGATTTTATAAGTACTAGAAATAGCACTGATAAAAGTTTCATTTATCAGTACTAAAAAAGCATTGATAAAAGGTCAACGATATCAATGTTGTAAAAATGCAGATAGAGGACCTCCTTTTATCAGTGTTGTTAAAGCGTTGATAAAAGGCCCCATTTAACGGCACTCAAAATAACTAATAAAGAGTCTCATTTATCAATGCTAAAATAACACTGATAAAGGACTCCATTTATCAATGCTAATAAAAGTTGTCGGCTTTTAATGACGCTTACAACATCAATGCTTTTTACCTTTGATGAAGGTAATTTCTAGCACTGATACAATGGTGTCAATTGATGTTCCTCCTAGTTGATGTATGTCGTATGCAATGATATTGGGTTGTTGAGTGATAGAGGAAATGATATGAAGGATTCATTGTATGAAACAATGATGCAGTCTCCAAAATAGATGTTTCCTTGCATACATTGGTGTCACAGACTACATTTCAACCCCATCACTTTAAATATTGGAGACATGGGTAGTGTAATAATCCAGTCATTGTTTTCTTCAACATTGGATGCTCTAATAAAAGATGTCTCAAGTAGTGATACACAATTTCCCTTTATATTTCAGCCACTTCATAAAAAAAGTTATCATGGAGCTTCCTTTGTTGGGCATGGTTCACTATTTGTATCAGCAATATAGGTGGCTTCGTAAGGGTTTCCATTGCATGCATCGACCATGCAGGTGATATCCATGAATTTTCTCTATCATTCAAAGTGATGCAGATAATGTTTTGGACATGTTGTCGGTCCCACATAAGGAGGATACCCTGAGAGGTGGGTGAATCATAGTATGACAGTTTCAAATGACCCTACCCAATGATCTTGATTTTCATTTTATAAAAACTCTCATCTCTCTCTCATAATGGATATAGACGTGACAAATCATAAAAAAGAGACCCAAACAATTTTACTTAGTTCACTCATACTGAGCCGTGTCCAAGGATTATACACACGGTGTTGTATCGATGTATCAAAATTCATTAATGAGCATAGTTTTTATTCAATTTAGAGTAGACTCACTATCCCTTTAGGTTAACAACCCTCATAATAATTTTAGAACTCACAACTCTCCCCACTTAGAAATCCCACTACTCCTCCAAGTGAACACTTTGATTATCCACTAACCAAGAGAAATGGTTTACACGCTAATATGTGTGGCAATCTACTCCCCCTCTATCAACATGATGAACTCCATGATATTCAAGTGAGATTAATCATTAGAACAATATCAGTTTTCATTATAACAGGCTTAGGAATTCTACACATCGTTGCTCTCTATCTTTCACCGCACAAACAAATCTTATCTTCTTATTCTTTTTGTAAAATAAGACATCTCATATAGATTCACAATAGAGTCAAACAATACCCCTTTGGATCACAAAACATTCACAAAAAGATAGAAAATTCAAAACTAAGAAATTTTTATGATCACTTTAACCGTGGTGTAATGATGCCCATGGGGAAAATTTCTACATATAATTAAAAATAGAAAACTAATTCCCAAGATTGGGAATAGGGAAAACAATTTCCTAAAATAGGGCATATTTCACGTGGTTGGATAGGCGTTAAATGTGAAAGTGCATTCTTCAAAAACTTTATGATGAATGCGCTTTCTCATCTGGTGTCTTCTATGTAAAATTTTTGTAGAAGGCATTAAGCGGGTAGACGCCTTTGTTAATTTTTTGAAGAAGATGCTTTCATGTCAAATGCCTTCTTCAAGCATTTCAAAAAGAAGACACATTTTTCTCAATTCAAGGGGCTTGACCCCAACTTTAAAATATATATATATATATATATATATATATATATATATATAACAAAAATTAAAATAGTATTGATTTTTTTTATTCAACATTACTTTCAATAAAGTATTTTAAAAATCTTACACTTCTTAAACCCAACCCCGCCCTCCATTTTAGATAAGTCCTCCCACCCACACCTCCAAGGTTTTCAACGTGAAATCAAAGTTCTTCCTTACGAGCACATTAAAATAACAATATAAAAATACTAGCGACACAATAATAGTAATGCACAATAATTTAGTGCAAAATACTAATAATTATTAACAACAAATATATAACTATGTATAATAAATTATAATAAATTATAATAATGTAATTCTACTTAAATAATAATGTAATAATAATTATGATTCACTAAATCACTAATTAAATTATAATATAATTATTAATTAAGTTATTATTAGTTATTAATTATTGGGAGGATGGGGTTCGTGAGCTCTGGCGATCGCAGTAATCATGGTGATGGCTAGATGTTTCCGTGGGAGATGGATTTCCCATGGGATATCGAGCTTGATTTGTTGTCTGGAGGCACCCCCTCTTGCTCGTCAACCTCGCCTTCATCGATGAAAAGTAAGGATGATGCTTCGTCCCCTCTCTGTATAAATTTTATAGACGTGGGTTTGAATTGATGCGCTTCCGCTTCTCTAAAGGATGGTGTTCCTGATAGAATCATCAAGCGAGGTAACACGGCTCACATTGTTGCTTGCCAACCCGGAAGAATTTATGATAGGTTAAAGATTTGAAAATTTTCTAACATTGTGCTACTGGTTTTACCTTCAGGAAGTAGACTATGAAAAGTTGATGATCTGGTATCCCGTCTTTCGAATATCCGGGGCTTCAAGAAATGGAAATTCATTTCGATCGGGTGAGATTATTTTCATTTGTTGTTCCCCTCTGATGAACTGAAGAAGAATGCTTGGGGCTTCGTCTTGATCCCCCTAAAACTGGTTACCATTTGTACTCAAGAATGGGATCCTCAATTTAATCCTTTTGCTGTTACAAATAATCAAGTTCAGGTTTCGGTTCATTTTTCTGGTTTGAATTGGATCTTATGGCATCCAAAGATTCTTCTTGATATAGCGTATGTGGTGGGTCTTCCTATTAAGTTAGATTGAGCCACTGAAGAGGCTGGATTTGCGTGCTTTGCTAGATTCCTGGTTTAAGTGGATCTAAACTCCAGTCCGGTTGAGAAAGTGGTTCTCTCCACTACCGAGGACGATCTCAATTTGAAATTCTTTTATAAGCATCCACCCTCTTTTTTGACACTTTTCCAGTCCATAGAGCATCCCAAGGAAAAAATGTTTCTAAGATTGCATTTTTGATTTTTACTCTCAGAAGGGTCATAATTCTGGGGACGTTGGAGAAGTATGAAGGATGTCATTGTTGAGGGAGGTTCTTAGTAGGCTAGTGCTGCTGGTGATTCTAGAAATGCGTAGGAGGAAGTTGAAAATATTTCAGGCTCTGCTCTGCCAGCAGAGGGTGGTGGAGAATTGGGTCAACAGGACTTTTCTTGAGTAGAGAATGACCGTGTGGTGCAACTTGTGGACTCTATTGAGTCTAAAATTTTAAAAAATGATGTCTCTCAAGGTCAGGAGATTATAAGGTTTCCTTCACTGAGGATCCGGGTGCCTCAAGTTCTTGAGATTCCCTAGAGGCAGGATGTCAGAGCTTCTTGTGCAGGTGCTTTTCAATAGAGTCTTCATGTTGTTTCAGTTTTTCAGGGACAGACTGGGACGGATATGGAACTGCAGGCTAACCAGGGGCCTGGTAATCTGGGGCAGAACTCTTTGTCTACTGGAAGTTATAATTCAATTGATTCTTCAAACAATGGAGTACAAGTGGCCATTATGCAAGTGAATAGACTGGTGAGTCCTAATTTTGTTACAGGAGAGGGGGCCCCTCTTTGATCCAAGGACAACATAATATGCTCATAAAGACCAATAGATTAGAGGGTCCATGGGAGGATATTGTAGATGGTGGTTTGACTTCAAGGAAGTTCTTATTAATGAAATTGATGTGAGGGGCGGTGATGATGCTCTTGAGGATGGAAAGACTGATGAGGAGCAGACTATTCAGGAGGAAGTCGACTCCCAACCGTTGCAGGAAAGGATTCTGCTTGCCTCTAATGATCGCAAGGGTAAGAAGATCATTGAGGACAATTCTTCTATTTTATGGTAGTCTATGTAGGATTCAACTAGGAAAGTGATGAGGGTGGAGAAAGAGGATTCCTGTCCTCCATTTAGATAAGAGCAGTGTGTCCAGTTGAAGCCCAATGCTATTGCTACTGAGGGCTTTGGAAATGCGACTGATGACTCTTCCAATTTAGTAGTGTGGGAAGCATGATAGGTCCAGCTGTGGAAAGCTTCCCAGGAAGTGCAGAATCTGGATGTAGCTAAACCAGAATCTCTTCAAGTTCAAGATGAGGTCATCTAGCCTGTTGCCTTAAGCATGGAAGATCCTTTAGATGATGATAATGGTAACACTTGGCAAACTATCCCCTGGAGGTTTAGAATCTGTTTTGGTCACTTGATTGACTCGACTGCTGCTGTGTTGGTTTTTTCATCAGAGTTGTTGTTTCTTGTCAGCAGTTTGGATCTTTGGCTCTTTTGGAATTGTTAGGGGTCAGCTGAGAGTTTGATTTTCCATTTATGTTTCTGTTGTAATATAGCTGGTTCCGCTAGAATCCAGTGCACTGGGAGCTGCTGTTGAGGGATATGTGCTTGTTAATACATTTACATTTTGTTGTTGTGCCTAGTCAAACCAACTGAAACTTACAGTTTTTTTCTTATGATAGTTGAAGTCTCAGTTGCAGAAGATGTCTAGCATTGGTTGTTTCTATTGTCCTTGGGTTTCCCTTCCAGTGTTTGGTTGATGCCCTGGTGACTGTATTTTCTATTTGCTTATCTTTTTATTTCCTGTTTGGGCCATTCTTCTTTGTAAATGAGGACAGATATTCCATGTGTGACTCCATCCTCTTTTCTTGCATCTTTCTTTCTCATTTTAATAAAGTGGGGTTAGAGTCCTCCGACTATAGAATCAGCCTGTTTCAATTAATTAAAAAACTAATTAATTACTAGTTTAATTAAACATATAATTAATCAAAACATGCTGGGGTTTAAGCCCTTTTATTAAAGAAAATTTTAATAATATAATTAATAATTATTAATAATATAATTAAAAAGAATTTTTAATAATAATAATTATTAATAATATGATTAGTAATTAATAATATAATTAGTAATAATTATTAAAAATATAATATAATTTATAATTATAATAAAAATAATTATTAATTAACTATTAATAATGTAAATAAAAATGTAAATATTATAAATAATTCATAATATAATTAATATTTATTAATAACATATATAATAGTCTATAATAATAACATAATTATAAATTATTAATAACATAATTAATTATCAATAATTAATTTAATTATTAATTATTAATATTTAATAATGTAAATAATAATAATAATTGTTGATTGAAAAATAATTAATATATCTTAATAACGTAACTGTATATTAATTAATTAAAAAATAATAATAATGTAATCAATAATTGTTATTAATGTAATAATTAATTTAAAATTAATAAGATAAATAATCTTATTATTATTAAAAATAATTTAATTAATAGTAGTAATGTAATTAATATACAATAATAATTTTACAAATAGTAAAATTATGTAATTTATAAAATATAATAATTTATTTCATAATAATGTAATTAGTCACTATTACTGCAATTAATTATTAAGTGATCATATAATTAATAATGATAAAATAAATAATTATTAATAATGTTGATGAGACTGAAGATGAGAGCGCTCTGGCAAAGCGATCGTTGGGCGACCAATCAGTGATCTCAATCTTCATCTAATTATGCCGAATTTTCTAGTGGATTAGCAATCCACTCGAAATGTTTGATGCGAGACTAGATGGTGTTAATGATAGTATTAATTCTGAAACTATGAAGAATCTGGGCAACAAATATGAGAATTCGAAAGAGCAAGGTTTGGAATGGTGCCAAAATTATTGTGTGGGTGGTAATGGAGTTTTTTTTTTGCTGATGCTTTGAACAAGAGCTCTGGCGCGAATTCCACTTCTGACCAGCTCTCGATTTCTAAGGTTAGTAGATCTGAAGATTGAATTTTCACTGTTACCACAGACCTAGATGCTTTGAAGTAGAGGTTTGATCTATGCAAGTGTTCTCTTATTGATCGTATCGTTTTTGCTAAAGGTGATGAGCCTTGGAGCATTCAAGAGTTGAAATTCAACTTGATTAATTTGTGGGGATTCAGTAACTTGAAACTATAATCATGATTGGTAAAGGGTATTTTCACATTTTCCTTAAAAGTCTCCTGGCTTATAATAGAGTTTAGAAGGTTGGGAACATTAATTAGAAACCGGGGGCATTTCGGCTATTTGAATGAGATGTGAGCTTTAATCCCCACACACAAAAGCCCGCCAATGCTCAAATCTTGATAAGATTGCATGGATTGAGTTGGGATTATTGTCATCCAAAAATTCTTAATGATTTCAGATCTTGTATTGGGATACCACTTAAGATGGATGAGTATACTTATGTGGGTGAATTGGGGTTCTATACGAGAATCCTAGTTGAGGCTAATATAGATACAAAGTTACCTGAGAGCATTTTCCTGAATGTCAATGGACTGAAGTTTGAAGTGAAAGAGATATGCCCTAAAACCGTGCATATATATATAATGGCCTACATGCAAATTGTGATCTACATGCATAAAGGAGTATATCATTATATAATGCCTACAATAATTCTTATTGTTGGGTTGTTTGATCAACCACATAACTATCATTTATGATGAAACGTTTGAGAGTTGCGTTTATGTAAATGATACATGAACTAGCTGAAATATCATTTACTCATGTGTTTATAATGCATGCGTAAATGCGACTGCCTAAGGAGCGTCCTTGTGGCTTATAAAAACGCTACCATGCAATAATAGCTATGTGTTCATATTTGTTGCTTGGCTGAACCTCCCTGAATCTTGAAGCTCTCTTTCATCTTCCTCCTTTGCATATCGATATACTAGCATACCGTGGAGAAAAGATGAATCCCGCTCGAACGTCGAGTGATTTAGATCAGCTCATGGATACACCACGGAGGTGGGATGCTTTTTCCAGTTAGTGATCTTCATCAAACGGGTTCGAGTCCTCGCAAAGGCAACGTGCACCATTTGTCAGCGATCCTCTCGTCCCCTCGACTCCGCGGGAACTGGCCCAAGCCCAAAGGTTGGCCACCTTGGGGCTAGCTGGGGAGGTGTGGCGCGCGGGTGGTGTAAGGCCACACCAATACACGCGTTAACCGTTAAAAACACTTTTAAAATAACGTTAGCGCAGCAGAACCCCACGACGCTCGGCGGACGAAGGCTCCAGCGGGCGTGGCTTCAGATCTGGGTGGGCAGAGGTGTTCCAGCGGCGAAGGCGTCTTGGATCTTGGCTTGGCGTCGGAGGGAAGGCTCGGCTTCGGCCTCAGAGTGGCGCGAAGGGGGGAGGGTCACTTGTTTCGGGTTTCCAACGGTTCTGCGGTCCTTTGCAGGCCTGCTCATGGTGAATCCTTTGTTTTTGTTGATTGCGATGATTTGGTGGATCTGCTGGTTTGCGACGAGTTGAAGGTTGTCTCGTGAAGCTTCAGGATGAAGGGAGTGTTTTGAAGGATTGTGATGTTTGTTTGTGATCCTTTTTGTGGTGTGATTTCCTTGTGGCCCTGCGGTTCGAGGTTTGTGGGTCGCTGCAACTGTTTTCTTACAAGGGGTTGCTCCAGATGGGGTTCAGAGCGGGGAGTTTTCTCTTGGTCCTTGCTTTTCGGAATTGGATGTTTGAGATGGTATGTCGCTGCCATCGGTACCAGGCCTGTGCATTCATGCACGAGACAGCTAGCCGAGCAGTGAGGAGTAGGAGGAAGCTGATCTTAATGTTTTTCATGCCGGGTGGGGCTCTTCTATGTAGGCTTGGATGAGTTGTTTGGACCTAAACATTTGTACCGTGGTGGTTTGGTTGTCCTTAAGTCTTTGATGTCATGTTTGGTTTCTCACTTTTTCCTCAAAAGTGTTGGAATAATAAAAATTTAATTTTCAGTCAGGTATCCATGTTCTACAACATGTTTTTCATTTCAGTTTTATCGCAGGTTTCATATTTCATGCACAGGAAAGGGTTTATATTGCTTCCGCATGATCTAATAATTGTTATTAGATTCTAACAAAACCCATAAGTGGTATCAATAAGAACCCATGATTTAGTTTTATGTAATCATGCGTGAATATGAAGATGAAAAATGAAGAATAGAGCATAGTTTAACAAGTTTTTCGAAAATCTGGAAAAGGGTTCGCCCTTAAGTATTGGGCTACGTAAAGGTAACCCAAGCCTCACCCTTACAAAGTTGGGGTGCGTTAAGGTAATTAAGGTCTTACCATTACATAGCCGAGTTGCATAAGGGTATCTAGGATGTTACCCATACGTGAGTGACCACGTAAAGGTAACTCATGCCTTACCCTTATATGAAGGGTTCACGTAAGGGTAAACACAGTTTTCCTAAGGCTACGTAAAGGAATATAAGCTTTTACCCTTACATGATTCCCTTACGTAGAAGGTCTGCATAAGGGTAATCTCTTTGTTACCTTTACGCAAATGGTTTGCATAAAGGTAGTACCCTTGCGTAGCGGTACCATGATTCCACGTAAAGGTATGACCCGATGTACCCTTACGCAGCGTCTTCTACGTAAGAGTCATACCTTTATGTGAGCCAACTACGTAAAGGTAGGACCCTCACACAACGGTACCCGGAAGCCACGTAAAGGTATGACCCGATGTAGCCTTACACAACGTCTGCTACGTAAAAGTCATACCCTTGTGTGAGCTGTCTACGTAATGGTAGTACCCTTACACAACGCTTTATTCTTAAGCTGCGTAAATCTAAGAAGTTACTTACCTTTACGCAAGGGCTTCCAGATAACCTACGTAAGGGTAGAAAGCTCTATCCTTACGCAAGAATACTTTATAAAATGTTTATAAATCATTATAAAATGTATTTTGGGATATTTTAATTTATAAAATGTTTATAAATTAATTAAGTATAAATTATTTATAATTAATTAAATGTTTATGAAACATTTTATTCCCAAATATTAAATGTTAATATTTGAAATACCTTTTAACAAATTATATGACATAACTTATGATCTAGAAATAAATGTGGTTATTTAGAAATCATAAGTGATAATTCATAATGAGTTATAAATTATGAAATAAGGCCATAATATAAATTGTTTATATTTAAATTATGAATTGTTCATAATTAATTATTTTGAATTGTTCAAAATAAAAGGAGACTTTATTTTCATATTATTTAAACCACATCAAAAGGTTGTTTAATGATTGATATGAGCAATCATTAAATAATGATAAATATAGGATATTTGATTTTGTAAAATGTCTACGTAATAGAAATTGGATTATAAATAGTTAATAATTCATATAATATCATATATTTAAAATGGAAATGCCATATAATGATAAATATGAAAGAGTTCATATTAGAATGAATATAAAATGTTTATATTCAAAATTATGGAATGTCTATAATGTTAAAGTTGAAAATTATAAAATGTTTATAATTAGCTTTTATTTATGAATTGTTCATAAATGTTTATCTCATGTTTAAATATCTGAATTGTTTATTTATTTAAAAGGTATTCCCTATTTTATTCATACTTATAAATTTTTTATATGATGAATGATGTATGCTTTTGTTCAACTGTTAAACTGCTTCTAAATAGAGCCATGCATTTTCATGCTACGATTGACTCCATAATGAATTGAGTTTTTTATCCACCTTGACCTCACTTTTTAATCAAAGTTATAAATATGAATTTAGTTGTTGATTAAGTCTGGGCATATTAGGTGTTAGAGTTATGTGGAATTGGATTCTCTCTTGAGTAAAGTATATCCGGGTAGAGGGACTTGGGGTCAGACTACCTACCTACCTGGAGGCTTATACCTTATCTAGGCTGGTGAATGGTGTTGACTATCTGTCACTCTGGGCTTACTCATGTGGAAATTGTCAATTTCATATAATTCTATGTCTTTGTATGAAATGTTTATGTACCTTATGCATATGATGCATCTGGATATGTACGAATATGTTTGACTTTTATTTTTGGGTGAACAACACAAACTTGTGGGTTGTGTAAAGGGTTACACATCAATATCAATATGGTGGAGGGAATGAGATTCCAAACTAAAATTACTAGAAGCATGCATACATAAAGGAGAAAAACATGAGATAAGATGGTGAAATTAAAATGTCCTTCAAATACGAAGTATGAAATTCCTTCCAAAACAACACTTGTTAAGACCTCGATCATTCAACTAGTTATTGTTGGGTTCAACACAAGTTCCCCTGAATTATCTTGTGTAAGAAAAATAAGTTATAATAACTGTGGGTTATTTTGCGGGTATTGTCGAGTTCAGCACGAGTATCTCTTGATTGTCCTTTGTTGGCTTATTCTTGGCATCTGTTTGGGTTGCACTAGTTGGGAACCCCTAACGGTTAGGATACTATATTAATATAGTTGAGTGTATCTATATGATGAATTGGACAAAGGGTTGTCTGCTCAATTATCAAAGAATCATATATGATATGATTGAGATTATGCTCTACCAGATACAGTCATGGATTATTTACGTGATACCCGATGTAAGTCGTGATGAAATATGGATCTTGCCTCACTGATGGATATGATGAATTTTAAAAGGCGTCATCATTTTAGTGGGGGATCATTTAATAAAAGTACTTATTAAATGGTTAATAATACATGATACTCATCTGATAAAAGCTTCTGTTGTAAATAATATCATCATCATCATCATCAAGCTAAACTTTGTAATCAATCTTTGAAAATGAGAAACTTAGTGTAAGTAGCTCTTAAGATTGGGAACTTAAGGAAAGTTCTTAAGTAAAATTGGTAATTTAAGAAAATTTCTTAAGAATAATTTCATGTATCAGAATAGTTCCTTCCTTAGTAGCCAAGTGTTGAAATTCTTCAACAAGTGAATCTAGATGCTTATGGAAGCATAGAGTGATTCATTTATGGTTTCAAAGGCATCATATGCAAAATAACTAAAGGAATATTATTCTCCACTCATGTATTCAATATGATTGAGTACATCAATTTTAGTCTCATATACTCAATATGACTAGCTATGTCAAAAGATATTCAATATGATTGAATATGTTGATGACTCGATGGGACTAAAAGTTAAGCTTGATTGGTTATAAAAATCAATTATATTATTCTGACAGATATATTATATCAACTGTATGTTTTACAAAGTGTTGTAAATATACAGAAGGTCAAAAAGAGAAAGTAATTGGAGTTTGGAGCTTGATGATTGCTTTTAAGTAACAGAGCAAAGAAGTTGGTTCATTGATAACTTGGATACTTCATTTTTGGATAAACTTGCCATAAGATGTGCATTATCTCATTTAGCTCTTGAGAAGAGCATGTAAAGGATAGTTGTTTAAATGAAATGAGATGGATCTTTTTAATACACATGATTTATGATTTGTTTAATTCTATAACATGCTTTAAGGGGAGGCTAAAAATGGCTTGTTTTGGTTAGAGAATTTATCTTATTGTCAGTTATGAAAATGTTTTGATAATATGATTGAATTCAAACAATGTTTACCTGATATTCTCAAAGTTATGGGAATATAAATTTGAACTAGGCATATGATGTATAGGTTCTAAATTACTGTATATACAACAACATTAGGTAAAAGTTGAAACTAGAAGGAGAAAAGTTAGTTGAAAAGTTCAACAATGCTTCTTCAAGAATCCAATCAAGGTCATTGAAACCTAGGGTTGTTGGGAAGGAAGAAAAATAATTCAATATGATTGGATCATCCACGATATACCTGAAAGAGTTTGTGGAACTCTATGGAATGTTTATGTCAGGATTGAATGTCATAGAAATTAATTCTTTGTTTTGAAATGTATGTGATACCGAATATATATTTTACAAAGTGTTGTAAATATACAGGAGTTCAAAATTAAAGGAAGAATTGACTGAGCTTATAGTTTATATTCATGAGATGAAGAAAATCATTACTACATCAAGGGTTTGAATATAAAGGATTTTATCAAGCTCAAATGATTCTATGTAAAAGATGTGTATCCTCATCTCATTTCTCTTACATGATAAGAGAAGTTGTTTGATTACAAAGAGTTGTGAACAAGTATGAGATGATTAATTGTGTAAACATGGTTTATGATTCATCAATTTCTATAACATGTTTTGCGAAGAAGATATGGATAAAAGTGTTTTATCTAGCATAAAATGTTTATCCAATTATTTTTTAAAATATGTGAGAATGTGTTTCAACCACCCATCGGTGATATATTTTAATAAATTATTCTTTTCAAAAAGGAAAGGTTCCAAACACACAGAACACCATATATGATATGAAAACAATAGTTTATTTATTTAATTTTCCTATTGAAAGTAAATAAATGTTATTTCTTAACACAAAAGGGTTGGTGTATCTTAGAAAGATATTATAAAAAAAATATAATGTCTATGAGGCTACTGGGAATATGTTTGGACTTAAAGAGGTTCAAATTTAATAAACAAAGAATTACACCAATCTAAGTTTAATGTGAATTTTACTTAATATCCCAAGAGAGTTAGGATGCATTAATAAACAATAATGTAAGTAGTTATATTAATTTAAGGAAAACGTTTGATGGAATAGGGTTCCAAGGATGATGATGATGATCCTGAAAAGAGTTCTAAGTAGAGAACAAAAATTGACGTCATAACATTTGATGTTGTGAAGTTAAGAAGTTTGAATATGTTCAAGAAGTTGAACTATTTGGAATATGATTCCTAAATCTCATCATTATTCAAATTAGCTTACTTTATAGATGTTTCTCACTAAAGAGTTTAGTGGGAGAGTTTTATCAAAGGCCACATAGAGATGTGACGTGGCCACATAGAGATGTGACGTGGCCACATAGAGATGTGACGTGGCCACATAGAGATGTGACGTGGGCACATAGAGATGTGACGTGGTCACTTAGAGATGTGAGGTGGTCACATAGAGATGTGAGGTGGTCACATAGAGATGTGAGGTGGTCACATAGAGATGTGACGTGGTCACATAGAGACGTTACAAGAATTACATATAATGTGATAAGTTAACAAAACACAGAAAGTGTAGAAAACATAAGGATGGTCTGGAAGTTTATCATATATGATATGATAAACTGGTGCTTATGTTGTTTTTGTTAAATATAAGTGTTTAAGAATATTAAAATGTATCATATTAAAGGAAACCTTCATTTTATCATTATTTCACATTGGATACATAAATGTATATATAGATATACATTTTGTGAAGTGAAATGATAATTAACCTCTCATAGAATGATTTTGAGTTATCCTTAACCAATGTTTTTCATGGAGTATTATAGTTTGTGCTAAAATTTAGCATCAATAGAATTCTTGTATAGAGATACAAAATATGCTCATGAGGCACAAGATAGAGAATATAATTCTTTATGTGCGTTGGATGACACACTAATTATACTACCTGGAGTGTCATATAGATGTCTTTTGTATACCAAGGGTTCATGAATCATATTTGAGTCCCCATTACCTGAGGTTGGTGAGATACCTAGCATGTGAACTTTCATACTTTGATACCCTACTTACGCAAGTCTACATATTGGCTTAGCTAATATGAGGGTAGTTGGGTATGTTGCTGATCACATCATTAGTTGAAGCTTAACAAAGATGAGTTTTTTCCTCTCGTATAATGAGTATGATATCTGGGCCCTCGATTGAGATAGACTGCGGGAGTGTGCGGCCACACCTAGATATTGTATATCTATCTAGTAAGGGTCATGTGATGTGATTATCCATAAATATGGATGACATGTGATGTATTAATCAATCAGACCAGTATACACTCTGAGAATCAAGAATAGATGAATTGCCTATATGGGATTGACATGCTCCATGTTCCATAGTCACTCGACGTCTTGGACAAAGGTAAAATATGAGAATGCATGTTTGTATATGATGCAGACTGGTGAACATAGGTATAGAGATACATGTGTTTGATGGAGATCACACCAAATCCCTTTATAGATTGAATAGAATCAATGCTTTGCTAGATTCCACTATTTTCTTACACTTATGGATCCAAATAATTGTATTTTTCATTAACACTATAAAGTCCCGTGGGGCCACACTTTGTGGTTAACTGAATGAGGATTGAGTTTGACTCATAGATCTACTCTAAAAGTGTTTTTATAGCACCCACGATTTCAATTAATTACCCCTTTCTTTATGTATTTTAAGTATGTAAAGTGTTTGGGTGATGTTTGGGAGGGTTTGGAGGACTTTTGGAATGTTTTGGGGCTTTTCCAGAGGTGCACGGTTTGAGCATGGTTAGTAGAAACCGTGCAACTCCTATAGAAAATTGTGCAAAGTGAGGAAGTGGTTTTTGGGTAGGCACACTATTTGGCCAAACCGTGCAGCCACCTAGGAGTAACCATGCATTTGGGGACAGAGGGATTGTACACGGTTAGCGCACGATTTTCCTAACTATGTGCCTTAACCATGGATGACTAAATGTTAGATTCGAAAATTGTGGATCTAACTCTATTTTTCTTCTTAATGGATCATTTTTCCTCTAGTGCGACCCTAACTCAATTTCCTCTCTTCCCAAAGGTTGTGGAGACATTTCATCTTGATCCAGGCATGATTTTTTGGAAAATTTTGGTTCGTTGAAGGTTGAATTGCTTGGTAAGTCTCTGTTCTTGGTGGTTTTTCTTATATCTCTTCTTCTTCACTCTATTGGATTCATAAATCTACTCCACTGGGGATAGATCTATGATATTTGATGCTAATAATGATGATATTTGGTTGTTTTTTATGATAGGGAATGAGATATAAGGTAGGATTTTGGTGTTCCAATCCTGTTTTGTTGAAGAATTCGTGATGTTCTTCGTTTATGTCAATGTTTGTGAGGTTGGTGGCTTCACTTTAGACTCCTCTTATTAGAACTTGAAGGGTTGGTTTCAAATTATTTGAATTTCTTGAAATTGATTTTCAAATTGTTGTACAAAGGTTGGTAAAAACCTTCTTTAGTGATGGTTTTTGGAATTGTGGAATTATTGTGCAAAGTGCTTTGTTGAATGATTTTAAAATGATGATTTTTAAAATAGTTGTTTGGTTTGATTAATGGGAAAAAATTCGGCAGAAATGTTTTCCATAAAAAAGATTGTTTTATTGAAATGATTTGGCACAATTGGTTTGACTTGGTTTTGGCATAAATGGTTTCCGTGTGTTCATATGCATTTGGAACAAATAAGGGTGTGAAGTTACCCCCATAAAAAAGAATGGGATGGATAGGGGTGTGAAGTTATCCTCATCAAAATGGTTCACCAAGTGACGACTTAGTGAAAGGAAGACTCACCACTCATGAGTATAGGGAGGTTAATGGTTTCGTGCATGGTTGGATGTATGGATATGTGGAATGGAATGAGTTATACCAAAATGATATTTGAGATATGGTTTCAAAGAATTGTTTGGTTGTTTTCCTTGGAAATGGTTTTGTTTGGAAAACTATTTTGGTATGAAAAATATTTTGCTTAGAAATTATTTTTCTTTGATATAAATTGTGTTAAATTGTTTTATGTAAATTGTTTTATATAAATGTTCTAACGTGTTCTATCATAGTGGTCTGAGTAAGGAATTCATTTGGTGAAAACCTAATGAGTTTCATTACTCACCCCCTGCTTGGGCACTTCGGTGCGTTTGCAGATATTGTTTATCAAGACACATGTAAAGACAGAGTATCTCATTTATTTAGTGATGCTTCATGATACTTTGAGCATGGATTGTGGATTTGGAGCTTGGAGCATGTTTAAATCTGTGGAGTTGGTATCTTTGGAGTCTTAGTGTGTTGTTGGTTTTTCCTTCCATGTTATGCTCTGATGTTGGTTTTAGTTTTCGCTTATACTCTGGTATGGTATGTGGTTTGGTTGGTTACTTTGAGTTGTATTACATTATTATCATGCATCATATAGTGTTTGTGGTTATGGTTATCTTGGTTGTAGTTGTTTCATTTCAAAGGGAAAATCATCTTCTAATTTTATTGAAGCCCTTAACATTTATTGCTAGTCTTTGGTGTCTTAAGGATGTCACCTAAGGCCAAATAATGTCCCACCACCTTCTAATCCAATGAGGAGGGGCGAGATGTTACAAATGGTATTAGTCTTGCTTGGTCCATCTTTCATTTTGGACAATTGGTATTGAGTTGTTGGTCTTGGAGTTGGAAATCATTCCTGTTTATTCTTTGAGTTGGGATGGCAGAAAGGAGTAAGATCATAGGAACTTGAGATGCAGAGCATAAAAAAGCATAGCTAACCTATTTATGCTTAACCTTAAGTTACCAGGGAGTTGCATACATGAGTGTTTTGAGATACATATAGGAGTTGTAATCTCATTTCCATGGGTTTATCCAATGAGAAGAGCATGACATGCATTGTTAGGAATGACTTCCCACTAGGAGTTCATATTTTATTTTGAGTAATGATTTATGATTTGGTGCAAAAGAGATAATTTTTGTAAAATTTTAAAATTGTTTTCAAATGTGAGATTTTTAAAAGGCGTGGTATTGAAATTTTATGTTGTTTAATTTTCAAAATCATGGTGGAATTTTCAAAAATGGTTGAAAGTTGAAAATGTAGAATTTTGGAAAACAATGTTGTGATATATGCGATGTGGTAGAATTTGAAATTGTTATGCCTTCAATTGCTAGAGAGCGAGACTTATGGCATTTTGTTTACTACAGAAATGGAACTCTATAAGCATCTTAGATACCAACCAGAAGAAGCTACAGAGAATGTGGTTGCAACTGAGCCACAGGTGAATCAACAACTAGTTCAGAGCATTGTCCAAGATTTTTAGGCTTTGGATAGAGGGAACCGAAGAGATAAACTAATACAAGTTGATCATCTCATTCAGTTCTAGAAATAGAATCCACCCATCTTTCGGGGTGATTTGAAACTAGAGAAGGTAGAAGCGTGGCTGAATAGGATGAATCGATTCTTAGATTTTCTTGGCACACCAGCAGAGTTGAAATTCAAATTGGAAATGTATATGCTAGAGGATCTAGCATGCCAGTGGTAGGATTTAGCTATTTAGGCTAAATTAGACCAAGGTATTACATGAGAGGGTTTTGAAGAACTGTTTAACAAATTTTTTTGTCATCATATGTTCTGGATTTCTCGAATGATAGAATTTTTCATCTTGAAGCAGGAGAACCTCAGTAATAGAGTATGCGACTAAATTTATGAATTTAGTCCTCTTGGCACCTGAAGTTACTGCAAGTGCGTCCTTGAAGGCACACATTTTTGAATTGGGTTTGAGGAAATATATTCGCTCGAATATTTCCGTACTTTGTATAAAAGATTATACTAAGATGGTCAATAGATTGATGGTGTAAGAAAGGGAAATCTCAGGTAGAATTGGTGGAAGAAGCATACCTATAGGAAATGGTTGGAGCTCTAATGCTGGGAACAAGAGGAAGAATGAAACCTATTTCCAAGGTAGTGGTATGAATCATAATCAGTCAGCTAGATCAGTGAGTCTTCCTTCAATACACAAGAGCAAGCCAGAATGTTTTCAGTGTGGATCTTTTGACAACATGAAATGAGATTGTACAACACCACCTATATCATGCCACAATTGTAACCAGATGGGGAATCTTCGGTGCTATTTTCACAGTACTCAATGGTCAAGTGTTCGGCACACATCTCATGTTTTACAGACATCGCATGATTTGACGAGATGAGGGCAGTAGAATACCTCTTATTAGTAGAACTGGGATATCCATGGAGATTCTAGGAATACCATGACCCCTCAAAAAGGGCAATATCAACTAGGAAATAAAGTCCAAAGTGCAGCAAGTAAGCAATTGTATGGAGAAAAGAAGGTGATTGTGGGTGATCAATATGGACCATCGAAAGTTTGAGGTATAATTCTTTTGAATTCTACCCTTATACAAGCTTTGTTTGATACAGGTTCATCCCATTCATTTATTTCTTCTCATGATGCTGATCTTCTAGGTTTTCATTTTGAGATTATGCCTTCTATTTTGAAACATCAAACTCCTCTTGGCCAAAGAGAATGTCGAGCCTTTATATGAAAAAATATTCTATAATGCTTGATGGAGTTGAGTTAACATGGGGATTTCTCTATGCTTGAGATGGATGCCTATGACATAATCTGGAGTATGTATTGGATGAAAATGTTTAAAGCTCACATCGATTGTTATACCCAGAGGGTTCGTTTTATGACTGATGATGGCGTCAAGCATCTCTTTAGAGGAGACCAAAATGCAAAGGAAGGTGAATCATGCTTGTTGGTACTAGCAGTTGGAACGCTCTTGTACCAGTTTATAGCATTGACCTTGGAAATAGTGGATGAGACCAAGGGTAACGGTTTTTCACCAGTTTTGGAGCAGTTTTCAGACGTTTGTCCCTAGAATTTATCAGGGTTTCCACCCACAAGATAAGCGGAGTTTATGATTGATTCCCTCCCAAGGACTAGTCCTACATCCCTTCTATCTTATAGGATGACACCAACAGAACTAAGGGAATTG
Organism: Viscum album; assembly: GCA_963277665.1. NCBI lineage: Eukaryota > Viridiplantae > Streptophyta > Magnoliopsida > Santalales > Viscaceae > Viscum > Viscum album. The sequence goes on along the minus strand of OY728119.1, from coordinate 849,007,282 downwards.
AAAGTACAATTTTAAGAGATGGAAACAAAGGGTTCATTCGGCCCAACACGTCTCTATGGGCAACACCGATCTTGTTTGTGAAAAATGTGGATGGAAATCTAATGATGGGTGCGGATTATTGTAATCTTAACCAAGTTACGATAAAGAATCGATACCCACTTCCACACGTTGATGATCCATTCAATCAATTGATGGGAGCTCAGTGGTTCTCTAAAATTGGACTATATTTAGGGTATCACCAATTACGAGTTCGAAAGGAGGATATTCTGAAAACAAATTTCAAGAGTAGATATGGCTATTATGAGTATGTGGTTATGCCATTTGGTCTTATGAATTCACCAACAGTATTTATGGCATTGATGAATCAAATATTTCAAAGGTATCTAGATTATTTTGTGGTGGTGTTTGTAGATGACATATTGATGTATTCAAGGACAAGGGCTGAGCATGAGCACCACTTGGTGATAATGTTGGGAATCTTGAGGGATCATCATTTGTATGTCAAACTTTCAATGTGTGATTTTTTGATACAAGAGGTGTATTTTTTTGGCCATGTTATCTTTGAAAGAGGTGTTTCTTTGGATCTATAAAAGATAGAAGCTATTATCTCTTAGAAATTTCCAAATAATGTCTTTGACAAACACAGTTTCCTGGGTCTAGCTGGTTATTACAAATGATTTGTTCATGAATTTTTACGTCTAGCTTCACCTATGCTAGCTTTGACAAGAAAAGTTGATCCATTCTAATGGAACATGGAATGTCAGAAGTCTTTTAAAGAGCTTAAAGTTTGCCTTATATAAGAACCAATCATGTTTTTTTTTGAAATTAGGACAAGGGTATGTGGTGTATTGTGATGCTTTAGGATCTGGGTTGGGATGTGTTCTCATGAAGGGTGATCATGTTGTTTCTTATGGTTCATGACAATTAAGATTGCATGAGAAGAGCTACCCAACACATGATTTGGAGTTGGTTGTTTTATTTTATGCATTGAAGACATTTCATCAATACCTCTTTAGTGAAAAATTCACGGCGTTTACAGATCATAAAATCTTGAAAAAGACTTTCTCACAAAGAAATTTGAATCTAAGACAAAGAAGATGGATAAAGTATCTCCAAATGTTTGACTTTGAATTGATGTATACACAGATTAAAGGAAATTAGGTGGAGGATTCATTAAGGATAAATTCATATGGTTAGTTGACAAAAGAGGCTTCAGATTAATGGTAGTGGGTGTCGGTGATAGATGACATGCACTTGGATTGTGAAGACTGAGATAATGCTGTAATTTTCTTTCCATTTTTTTGGTTCCTGATTTGGTAGATATGGTTAAAGATGTATAGACATCTAATTTATAATGTGTTGTTATGAGGTCAAAACTCAATAGCAGGGATACCATTGAGGGATGGAAACTGGATGATAATTCAATTTTTTGGTTTCATGGTCGGATGGCCATACTTTTGGATTGTGAAGAACAACTTCTTCATTCTTACCACCATTCGATATGGGTTTTTCATCATGGAATAAAAAATATGTATAAGGCAATGAAAGAAATTTTTTGGTGGGATGACATGAAAATAAAGGTGACTGAGTTTTTACGAGATGTCTAACTTGTCAGCAATTTAAGGCAGAACACCAGTGGCTAGTGGGTATGTTGCAGTATTTACCTATTCCTATTTGGAAATGGGAGCAGATAGAAATGGATTATGTGATAGGTCTCCCAAGAATGGTTTAGAAACATGATCCATATGGGTTTTAGTGGTCTGGATCATAAAGTTTTCCTATCTCATCCCTATCTGAATGGCCCGAAGGCCTTCTTTTTTTATTGATTTTTTATAACCCCTCATTCAAGGGATGAAGGGGAACCATTAAAAGGCCCATATAATTATAGATTACATTTATCATAGTCTTGGAGACATTACAGGACCCACAAGTCTTACGGAAATCAAACAGACTATGACTACTTAAAAATGCTCCTTCCCAGCATCTGCATCATGATTAGCTCTCCACCTTTTGCATGGTTGTTCGACTAGTTGTCTTGTACAGTGATGCACATGCCCAATACCAATGGTAATTCCATACACTTTCTTTCATCCAAATCCGTTTAGCCCTGCTCTGGTGAATGTGTCTTGCTCTTGAATCCTCCTCTAAAGCTGGTTCCTTATAGAATCTGTTTGGGCATCTGCATATCAAGTGGCCCTAAAGGCCTTGAGGTGGCCCAAAAGCCTTAAGGTGGCCCAAATTCCTTAAAGGTGGCCCAAAATCTTTACTAACCCAAAGGCCGGGGTGTCCCAAATCCCTCAAGGAATCCAAGCCCAAACCGGTGACCCAAGGTGAATAGTTCTAGCTGCTACAGTACCTGCTACAGTACCAAACCTTCCCTGCTATAGTTCTGCTATAGTACCCCCCAAAATTATGCCGCCGCCTAGTTTCAAACCTAGGTCTTGTGGATAGTGTCAGATCAAGATACAAGGTTTACATATCATTTCTGGAAATACTTATAGCAAGCCCTTGGGACTCATTTGACTATGAGCATGGCGTATCATCCTCATATGGATGCAAAGATCAAAAGGATGATACACACGTTGGAAGACATGCTTTGACATTGTGTAATGGATTTTAGTGGATCATGGGAAGAGAACATACCATTAGTGTAGTTCTCATATAACAAAAATTATCAGGCCTCAATACATATGATTCATTTTGAAGCATTATATGGGCGTCCTTTTCGTTCTCCACTATGTTAGGTGGAAACTGGTGATACTTCAATGGTTGGGCTAAACCTTTTCCAAGAGACAATAGAGAAGATTTAGTTGATTAGGAAGAGAATAGAGATGGCTCAAAGTCATAAAAAATTGTATGCATATCATCGTCGATGGTTGTTGTCATTCAAGGTGAGTAATCATGTGTTCTTGAGAATCTCTCCAAGTCTTAAACATTGTTGTTTTGAGAAGTACGCCAATTTATCTCCTCAATACATGATCCCTTTTAAGATACTTTATTGGGTTGGTGAGGTGGCATATCAGTTGACTTTTCCATCAAGATTCAATTCAGTGCATAATGTGTTTCATGTATCTTAATTGAAAAAGCATTAACATGATCCTGACCATGTGATTCGATGGGATCATGTTAACCTAAAGCCGGATGCTTTGTTGGTTCATATGACGATATGGATTGTGTATGGGAAAGATAAAGTCTTGTGTGGTAAAATCATCGGTCTACTATGGGTTTTGTGGCAGCACGGTCATATTCAGGAAGAAACGTGGGAACAAGAAAAGGAAATGGCTGAGCAATGGCTCAAACTCTTTCAGGACAGTGGGGGTTTTCTAATTTCCATGGATGGAAAGGCCAATGGTGGGGAGAATTTAGCACCCCTAATTTTAAGTAATCACCCCTTTCTTTATGTATTTTTAGTATGTTAAGTGTTTGGGTGAATTTTGGAAGGATTTTGAGGATTTTTTGGAATATTTTGGGGGATTTTCTAGAGGTTCCTGATTTTAGCACGATTAGTAGAAAATGTGAAACTCCTATAGAAAGTCGTTAAAAATAAGGTAGTGGGATATGGGTAGACACATGGTTAGGTGCATGGTTAGGCCAAACCCTACGGCCACCTAGGAGTAGCCGTGAGTTTGGGGATAGAGGGCTTGTGCATGGTTAGTGCACGGTTTTTCTAATCGTATGCCCTAATCATGCATGACTAAAATTTAGATCCAAAAATTGTGGATCTAACTTGGTTTTGTTACTTAATAGATTTTCCACCTCTAGTACGACCCTAAATTGATTTCCACTCTTCTTAAAGGCTGTGAAGGCATTCTCACTTGATCCATGAGCAATCTGTTAGAGAATCTTGGTGCATTGAAGGCCAAATTTCTTGGTAAGTCTATATTTATGGTGGTTTTTCTTATATTTCTTCTTATTCCCTCTCTTGGATTCATATATCTAGTCTTCTAGGGATATAACTATGATATTTGATGCCAATTATGATGATATGTGGCTGTGTGGATGATAAGGAATGAGATCTATGGTAGGGTATAGAAAAGTTAATAAAGGAAAGAGTATAGAAAAGTTAATAAAGGAAAGAGTATAGAAAAGTTATTAAAGGAAAGAAAACCTTCATGGAGAAAGAGTATAACAATGTTATGGACAAGTTAAAAGGGAAGTCTATAATAGAGGATAGAGGGAATATGGACCAGTTAAAATGTTCTAATTAAGTAGCACACCCTAAACCAGGGAACTCATCGAGGTTAGAAAATTTGAAAAAAGAAAGTGAGGATGTGAATAAAGATATCAAGAATGTGGAAAAAGTTGTTATTATGGGGGAAAATTATTCTAATTAAAATAAAAATAGCACAATACATTTTTTTTTCAAAGAAAATATTATAATCATAAGGTTTAGGAATAGGATAATGGGGCTACTTTTGATATCACTAAATATCTGAACAAGACCCGTGAAATTGAGGTCAATGGAGAATCTCAAGATAATGAGTACTATTGGGCCCAAGGTGATCTGGGGTGGTGTTCGGTGCTAATTTTGTGTTTTTTGAAAATATATTCATGAGTTTATCAAATGTGTTTGAATATCTTAAAACATGGGTTATATATAACAGAATCCTAGTGATGAATTAAAGAAGGTTGTTCAAATGACATTGTTTTTCAGTGGTTGCCAAATTTTTTGGTGCCAAAATTGGAGGTTTGGTAGAAGTTTCGCATATGTTTCAAGGTGAAAGAAGGTAGTTAATGTAATTAAGTATTTAGTTTGAATAGTCTATATTTAGTTTACATAGTCAAGTACATGACTTGTGTTTTCAAGTATGCGACCTATGATAGGAGTCCACAAAATCTTGGCCGCGTAGTGAGTCCATGATTGTGAGCACACCACATGATCTCAGAGCCTATTTTTTTGTCCGTTCATGAAGGTAAGTACATGGTTTTCATGGGAGTTTTCTTTATTGGAGAAAATATTGTTGTATTTCTATGAAGGATCCACATAGAGAGGAGTAAGAAGTCAGTGAAGTGCGTGGTAGTACATGAAGGGAGTATGTGAAGGGTATTTATAAAAGTATTGAACAATACTTCTTCATGGTTAGTGAGTTTCTTAAAGATATTTACCTATACACACCCTAATAATACATTCACTAAGAATTGATCATAACTTAGATAAAATATGAAGATTAATATGAAGATTGATGAGGGAAAGAATTGTTTGTGAAGTAGGATTTTCATGCTGAGTATGAGGGGACCAGTTCACAAAGTCAGTGTGTGAAGGGGAGTTCGCGAAGGTGGTTTATGAGGCATGGTCCATGAAGGGGTGTACTCTGTTCTTAGGGATTTTATGTTGTGGTGCCCATGAAGTTTGTCTATGAAGGAAGGAAGCTCATGAGGGAGCTTCGCGAAGCATAGTTTGTAGTCCGTGAAGAGGAGTAATCAGTCAACATGGTTGGTATATGGTGAACAATGTTTCACATGGTTACATCATGTAAGGCTATTTCAGGTTGGTATTTTCATTCAAAAACCCCATGTGGGTATTTTGAAGATTGTGGAGTACATTAGAGCATAAAATTCAGGTTTTCATGATGCAAATTGAAATATACACTCTTGAAGTTGAGGAAGAAACTTTCAAATCCATAAACTAAGGTAGACTTTATCTTGAAAAGTTTAGGAGGAGTCGATGAAATCAATCTAAGGGAGGTAGTGTGTTTTCATTGAACTCGTTGTAAAAGTAGTGTTCCTAGAATAAAGCGACAATGGCCGAATAATTATAATACGCAAAATCTAGTGCGGCTTAGTGTATTCTAGTACGACCGACACATTGTTAGTATATGCTCCTTATACTACCCCAGTGAACCAAGTAAATTTTTTTATGTTCCATTTTATTTCTATATTTACGTGTTTAGTGAATTTACATTCAATCATCTAGGTTTAACAGGTTCTTACTAGTGTGGGGAAAATATATATTAAATATAAAGAAAATTTTGATACTCTGATTCACCCTTCTTTTGTAAGGGAATCTCAAGGCATAACAAGTGGTATCAGAGTCTAGGTTTTAGATTTTAAATCTATCATCAAAATTTCTTTGAGATAGATAATTCAGTAAATTCTAAAGGAGTTTCTCTATTTGATTAAAGAAACTACTAGATTTGGAAGAATAAAATGATATTACATTTTTGATCTCTTGGGATGGAAGTGTTGTACGCTAAATTACATGGGATGATAGTCAGTGATGTGATAGGGTAGTACATGACTGAAGTTGATAAGAAATGATTGGCTGCTGATGCCAAAGCTTAGAATGATTTATTTGGAGCTTTTTTTAGATTAGATCTATATGAAAGTGATGAGTTTCACAAATGGTAAGACCATGTGGGAGAAATTATCTAATATACATGAAGGATATATTAAGGTGAAGGAGTCCATGATATAGGTACTTCATAATAGATTTAACGATTTGAAAATGCTTTCAGATGAGAATGTTGTGAACTCATTCAATCAAATCACTGAACTTTTTGGATATATTAGATGACTTGGGGAAGAGATAAAGGATACTAATATTTTTAAGAATATTTTTTGGTGGCTTCCATATCTATATAATATGAAAATATCAACTCTAAAAGATAGATATTTGTTCAAGCTCTTTCTATATGATCTGTTAAGCAGTTTGGTGGATTAATAAATGCGAGTTGATCCAAAAGGATATGAAATCATGCAAGGAAATAAAATATAATTCCATGAATAATATTGAAATTTATAAATGGCTAAATGATGGAGAGGATATATATCATGAACTTCTCTTTATCTTTTACAAAGAAAATTCAAGAGGAAAGGGTTGATTTGAAGGAAATATTCCCTTGACTTATTTCTGGAATGGTAAAGTTGGGCACATTACAACATAGTGCCAAAAAATATTTGATGATGATTACTGAAGTTACATAGAATTTTTGAAGAGGCTTCCCTCTCAGAAGAGATTCCAAAACTGGGAGTTTGTTAGAAATGAAATTTCTTAGAAAGAGCTTTGTGAGAAAGGAATAAAATGACAATGAAGAATATCTGGAGGAAGGAGAAATAGAATTTAAATATGGTAAAGAATATGCCTTGATGTCTACTATTGAGATGAAAGAACATAAACTGGAAGAACTCGATAAACCTGAAGGAGTAGTTGAACTCAAGGTGGAATTTGAGGGAGCTCACAAAAATCTTGATGTTCAAAGAAAGTAAAATTGAAATATTAATGTACTTCTAAAAGAATCCTCTAAATATAGATCAGATCAAAGAAGAGATTGATCTATTGTAAGAAGAGTTAGATAATCAGTTTTCTAGTCATAAAAAGTTAGAATAAGTATTGAGTTTTGTTAGAGGTTAAGTGGACTTGATTTCCATATTGGACTTAGGTATCATGCCATATTTATTATTCATTATAAATAGGCACTAATTCCTCCCTTAGAGAGGAATATTGGGCATTGGGTTACTTACTCCTCTATTTTAACATGGTATCAAAGGAATTCTAATCCCAAACCCTCCCATTCCTTTTTTTTGAATAGAATACCTACCTATGATATTCCTCCCTTGGGGGGGGGGGCTCTGGGAAAAGACAATCTTTACTAAGGTGCCTCCCCTTGGCCCCTCCCTCCTGAATGCATCCCTCCACATGGAGGGTCTAGTAGCCGCAATGCCTCCTTCATCTAGCTTCCCCTCACCGGAGGTCCTATCCATCATCCACCCACCCAGAGCGACGACTCCCCTCCTACGCGATGGCCTTCCCCGCCTCCCCATGCATGTTTGTACCTCCAATGCGACCACCCTACCTAAATGTGACTCTATTTGTGTGGTGAATGTGACTTTAGCTATGTGGTGAAATAGATTTAGAAAAACCAAGTCTTATTCTCTTAGGGGTTGCTTCCACATTAGAGTGAATGTTTGGAGTACCATCACTCTATGCATTTTTTCATCACTCTTTTGGGAGACTAATACTATAGCATAAAAGATTTCTAACAAAGGTGTTAATTTTTATTTCATGGTTTGGATGGATGATATGCCATGGAATTTTCATGACATTGTTGAAAACAAAAAATATAACACCTCTATCTTCATATATTTATAATTCATTTCATTTGGTCAAGGAGTTCGCTCCCTGGCCCCCACTTTCTGAATAATTATTAATAATGTAATTAATATTTATTGATTTATATTAAATAATAATTACTAATATGATTAATCATTATTAATATTATATGTAATAATTAAAAATAATTTAATCAATATTGTAACTAAGTATTAATTTTATGTTTTGAGATACTAAGTTCTTTATTTTTTTTAACTTTTTTTAGGTTCAGAATCTATGTATTATATTATATTTCAATTGTATTTATATTTAATATTTTATAATCTTTCAAAGTCACATACTAGAAACATAATAATGTTTCCAGTATGTGAATTTGAATGATTAAAAAATATAAAATATAAATACAATTGAAATTAAATATGACACACATTCTATACACATAAAAATAATAAAAACATAATGAATTTATTGAAAATAATAAACAAAAAATAATTTTTGGCTTCGCACAGAAAATCAGGCACAAGACAATGGAGGGACTAGGTTGACACGCCACTGGGTTTAGACCACACGTAGCTCTGCATGGGGAAATGATAGCTGACTACATCGTCAGGTGGTGATACATTGGAGATGTTGGAGAGGGATTGTTTTAGTGTAGTTAGTAAAAAAATTGTAAAGAACTTTGCAACTCTCAGACTTTGAGTCATGTATTTTGGGCCTCTATGTCTTGTAAGGGTTCCCTCTCAACCCAGTTAAAAATAAGGCTTATATGAAAAATAAAAAATATGGAATTAGTATCTATATTTTATAAAAAATAAATTATTATTATTTTATTTAATTTAATAAATTTATTATTTCTTTAATTAATTTTTATGTGGATAGTTTAAATGAAAAATTACATTACATTTCAATTTTATTTATAATTTATATTTTATAAACTTTTAAATCCATTTATTTGATACATAATATAATTTCAAGTAGGTTAATTTGAAAGGTTATATAATATAAAATATAAATACAATGAAAATAAAATATAACACAGATTTTAAACATAAAAGAGAGTTGAAAATTTAAATAGTTTAGTGAAAATAATTTACAAAAATAATAATTTATATGATACCAAATATCATTGTTTAAAAAAATTATGCTTTTAAAAAAAATATGTGTAGAGAAAACAAATTTTGTGCCAAATAATAGTTGAGATTGGATGATGGTGCACCATGAGATCTTCTCTCTACGATTTCATGATGACTAAGGTTTCAATTCATGGTATCTTTCGGCCGTGAGTGTTTATTCAATCCAAATGATGTTTTTTGTACTTCATAGTTGGTTGATTATGCTACCATAATTTCATCTAAATGTCACAATGAAGTAGGAGTTGATCAAGGTTTTTTTATAGAAATCCATAATATTTAAGTCCTTTATTTATTTTTATGGATTGAGGATAAGATCTTCCCAAATGGATCACTAAGAATGTATCATTGGCTAATGTCGATGTCCATGATCACTTTCTCGATGAATTCTTAAATGAATGTAAGCATTGTGCCATTGCGCTTCTAACTTCATAACATATGGATAAGATTTGAAGTTTTGATGATTTCAGAAATATATTGGTTGTGATCTGGGGTTTCAATGATAGAATAATGACTTTTCTATATAAGTGTATTTTTTTCATATCGCCTTTCCATCATCCAATCTAAAGAGTAAAGCTTTGGGCTTCAGGTACCTTTATCTCAAGCCAGGTTATTTGAGTATTAATGAATGGGATCCCTTTTTTTAATATAGAAAAGGCAAAGAATTCTATTATTCATATTCTTATCTGCATCTTTAGAATGAGTTGGATCTTTTGGCACCCTCAAATTTTATAGGATATCATGTCTACTATGGGATTTTCTATTAAGTTTGACTGATAAACTGAGTGAGCTAGGTATGAGAATTTTCCCATGGTTTTTATATTGAGACTAATATATACTTTCCCTTAATTAAAACTATAATTCTTACAAATTCTGAAAATATATTTGAACTATATTGATTTTGATAAACTATTGATTTTCTATAAGACCACTTGTAATATAGGTCATTTTAAGGATAATTTTTGTAAAGATCTGGCCCATTTTTTTTGTAGGAAATTTGGCCATGTATTTAAAAATTGTAGACTTAATGTGGAACCTTATAATCATGGGAATTCAACTGGTGTGACTTATCAGGTTCAGCCTGAGGACTGTAAACTTCTAGTTCTAGGAGCTAGTGAATGAGATGGATCCCATAAAGTCAATGCTAGTCCAAGAATTTTGTGTACTATAGGAAGAGAGTGTGAAGGGATCTTCTCAAGTTCAAGCTTATCTTTCCCAATCACATATCAAGAAGATGGGTAATATTAATGGGTCATGGTATGATATTGATGATTAGAAGCTGAACAATTGGTTTGGTGAATAATTTAAAGATGTTCTTACTAGAGGAATTGTGGTGGATGTCAATGGCGATGTGCATGGGGATGGACATTTCATTATGAAAACATCGGGAGCCACCATGATAGAATTATTTGTAGATGAAGAAAAGAAAAGAAAAAAAAGAATGAGAATAATATCATAAGATAGAGAAATTTACGTGGTTCAAGAAATGATCCTTACCTCCATGGAGAGCCAAAAATTTCATTATGATCAGAAGAAAAATTACAATGTAAAAATAGAGTTTCAAACACACAGAAAACCTACCTCGAATGATATCATAAAGGAATATAATGTAATTTTGCCACCAACTACACAATAAGTCCATTGTTCTATAGTGACACATCCACCCAAGTCCAAGATGCTACATTGAGTGGTGGATGGAAGTCCACGAAGCTATAATACAACTGTCTCCAAAGTCTGAGATGCTAAAATAACCATGCCAAATCTCGTACTGCTATAGTACCCTATCGGTGTCGCATGACCATATTTTCTACAATCTATTAGTGATGCCATAGTGTTCAAAATTTGTGTCAGTGGATTTTGGCCCTGGGACCCCTAGAGTAGGGGCACACTGCCCTTGCAACCTCCAGAGACCTCATCTTCAAGGTCAAACCGTAAGAGTTATGGTTTGGTATGTAGTCCAGACCGCTAGCATTCAACCCAAATTCATCCAAATAGACCGGGTTACACAATTACAACATGGTCATATAATGAACATACCACACAAGAGGTTGTGGATGACCAATTTTGGAAACAAGCCGATATCATCAATCAGAAATAAAGGGAATGAGAAATTATAAGCTACTTCTTCAATGAGACCTATGTCCATGAAATTTTTCACCATTCATCATAACTTATTGGGTTGAGATGAGTGATACTATTTTGGAATAGAACAAAGAATATGTGGATGATATTAGAGTTACTTTTAACGTGAAGTATATTGATGGGAAGAATGAATCATTAGGGAAGTCCGACTTTGAAAGGATGACTAATTTGAGAGTTATAAAGGATTCTTAGTAGTATCAGGGGAGTCCAGCAGATCCGAAGCAGGGATCAAATTATAATATTGATTTTAAAAACAATATAGGAAGTTATTTAAATCTCTATGGAAGTCTATAATAACTATTATAAAGGGAAGTATATGGGCTTGGTTTCTCCTACTATAGGAAGAATTCCTTTAAGTAACCCTGCTACTACTATGAAGGCTGGTCCTTTGGAAAGTAGAGAGGCTGAAAATTCTAAGAGATCATCTAAGACTAATTATCCTATTCTAGATTCCCTAGATTTGGTTGCACATGTTTGTAGTAAGGTACCTACTCACAAAGCTGGACACTAATCTAGAAGATCATTTTCAGTAATCCAAGAGATATTTCTATAGAAATCTTGACTCTACTGTAGGATTTAAGGAGGTCGTTCATGATTCTATTGGATTCAATGACCCAGGGGAGAATACTCCAGTGAGGGAGATAAATTTAGGTGTACTTGTTTCTTTTGGATCAAAGATAGATACATAGATTAAGAAGGTGAGGAAAAAAATCAACTTGTTAAGTATGATCTAAGTAGTGGTAAAGGTAACCCTAAGAGATCACATACTCTGAAGGATTACAAGACTCTTGAAAGTGACAATGGAGGAAAGTGTTTTGCAGAAGTGATATAAATCACTCAATCTCACACAAACTAAAAAATAGGGAAACAATGATTTTACGTGGTTCTGTTAGAGTGATATACATCAACAGGGAAGGCAACGAGTATATTCATATTCAAATGGGAAAACATAAATATTACAAATACCATATTTTTTCCCACACATGGGCAGCCAAATAAATAGCAGTAGAGGAGAAAGGATTTCAAAAGGCCCATGAAAGTTTTCTTTGGGTGGCACCAAACCTATGCAGTAATTCTTCTTCGGTAGTTGGTCATTCTGGGTGGTCACCCACCATCTGCTATAAGTCAGTGGATTGTGATATTTTAGTGCCAATATTCAACAATATCCACCTTAATGAAAAATAACACCATGTTGCTGCTCAAAAGAAATATTCTTATGTTGTTCCCTTCCCCATTACCATAGGCATCTCAAGTATGAGAGATATTGATCAATTCCAAACAATGTTGGAACTTAATACCTGTAACCACATTCATCAACATGTCAGTTGGGTTCTCTTATGTCATGATCTTCTGCGGTGAGATACATTTCTCATTGATAATCTCGTGAATGAAATGGAACCAAATGTCAATATGTTTGGTTCGACTGTGATAAACCCGATTCTTCAAAAGACAAATATCACTATGGATATCACAAAATACATCAACATTCTCCTAGTTAATTCCCAAGTCTCTGATCAGACCATGTAACTAGATAGCTTCTTTGAAAGTTTCTTTCACTTACATATACTCTTCCACTATAGTATAAAAATACATTATTAATTGTAGAGTATATCTCCAGCTTACTGGTCCTCCCACCATAGTGAAAACATAACCAGTTGTAGAACGTCGCTTGTCCATACCCCCTACATAATCTGAATCAACATATCTGAAAATAAATCTCCCAATATTTGTATATCTCATAAACATCAAACCAAAATCTACAGTACCTTTGATATACCGTATGATCCATCTGGATGCTTGCCAATGACCTTTACTAGGGTCATGTATATACTGACTTACCTTATTCACTGTGTGTGAAATATCAGGTCTCGTACACACCATTAAAGACATCAAATATCCAATGATGCTTGCATATAGAACAAGATCCATCTGATTCCTCTCTTTATATGTCTTTAGAGAAAATGATGTTTTATGTCTGAATTGTGGTTATAATGGGTTGTTAACTAGTTTGGCTTTATCATCAATGCCAAAATTCTAAATAAATTTCTTCAAATATTCTGGATAGCTAAGGGTAACAACACCCTTAGCTCTGTCTCTTTTGATCTCCAACCCATTAATTTTCTTAGCCTCTCCAAGTTCATTCATCTCAAACTCTAAGCTGATATTTTAACCTCTCAATCCCCACCTTGATTTTACATACAATCAACATATCGTCAACATATAAAAGAAGGTAGATAAAATCACAATCATGAAGTTTCCTGAAGTAAAAAAAATGATTAAACTAACATCGAATATATTTCTGATTTAGTAAAAAAGTTTCAAACCTTTTGTACCACTGTCCTGGTGACCACTTCTGGCCATACAATGATTTTTCAAATATGAAAACCCAATTATAATGTCATGGTACATGAAACCCATTTGGTTGTGTCATATATATCTCTTCATCTAATGATCCATGAATAAATGATATCTTGACATCAAGTTGAGCTAACTATAGATCAAACTATGAAACCAAATCCAACAAAATTTGGATAGATGTATGCTTAAAAACATGAGAAAAAACCTCATTTTAATCTATCCATTCCTTATGTGAATAGCCTTTAGAAATGAGTATATCCTTGCACATGATACCATTTTTTCTAGTTTCATATTCCTTCTTAAAAAACACCCATTTTTACCACACTTCTTTATTGTCCTTCGTAGGAGGAACAAGATCCCATCTCTAATTCTGATGTAGTGAATTCATTTCTTCTTCCATAGAATACTTCCACTGGTTCATTTCATTACTATCCAAAACATCTAGATAGATTTGTGGAACATCATGTTCAATTATAAAAAGATAATAGATAACCATATCATCATACCTGAAAGGTCTTCATATAGTACATTGTGTTTTACCAGTGGCAATACTCTCATGATGATGAGTATCCTGCTGTAGTGGTACTTCCTCAATTGGAATATCCATACGCTCATTGTACTTTGTCTCCTATGGCTCCTGATCAGTCGATGGAGGAATTTTCTACACTTTAATTGAAACAAATTCATATATCTCTTTTTCATAATCATTTAATTTCACCATCATCAACTCATCAAAGGAGACATCATGAATTAGAATGATCTTCTTCTCTTGTAGATCCCATAGTCGGAAATCCTTCACACCATCACTAAAGCTAACAAATACAACTTTCTTCATTATCAGATCCAAATTCAAGTTTGTAACATAAAAATAGGTAGTAAAACCAAATATACGATGTTTTTTATAATAAAAAATATTATCACCAAACCAAACCTCTATTGGAACTTTACCATAAATCAAAGAAGTAGGTAATTGGTTCATGATGTGTGATACACACATCAATTATTCTGCCCAAAATGATTTGTTCAAACCATAATTACATAACATTTACTGTACCTTTTTGATGAGTGTATAGTTCATCCATTATGTTATGAAATTCTACTACAGAATTCTAAGAACTATAAAGTGTCTCACCACAACTTCATCCTGAAAAACTTTCTTGAACAGATATGATGTGTATTCTCCACCATTATCTAATATTAGTCTCTTGATTTTACTTCCCATATAATTTTCAATCATATTTTTCTACTTAAGGGAGAAATTCAACACTTAATCCTTAAATGTCATGTCATACACCCAGACATTTTGCAAGTAATAATCAATAAATGTGACAAAATAATGATTACCTCCCAATGAAGTATTTTTCAATGGTCCCCATACATCAGTATGGATGTATTAAAGTGTTACCTTCATGTAATGGGTTGCAGTGCTATAAATAATGATAGTCTTCTTACCCATTACAAAATTCTCCCAAAAGTCAAATTTTCCCATCTTGGCACCGTTCAAAACTCTTTTCTCTACTAAACTCTACAAGAAATTTTCTATGTTATGTATGAGTCTCATGTGTCACAATTTGGAAGTGTATTGATTATTCTCTTATGATAGCCTCACTCCAATTGTAACCATCTTAAATAATAAAAATTACCTTTTTGACTACCTTTCATAATAAGGAATGCGCTGTAGATAACTTTCATAACTCCATCCTCAATGTTTATCCGATAACAAAGCTTATCCAAGACTCCAAGGGATATGAGGTTCTTTTCCAATTTCAGCCCATATCTTACAAAGGCATTGAGTTTTACCATCATGAATCCTCAACTATATTATTCTAATAACTCTCATGTGAAAAGGGTGATTATTTCCCATAAGTACCACACCTTTATCCAACTCCTTAAAGTTTGAAAACCAATATTGATTCTTTCAAATATGGAATGAACAATCGAAATAAGTAATCCAACCTTCAAAGTGGTTGTCCATTATAGAAATGAGGAAATTTGAATCTTCAACATACTTGGTTTTTTATACAACATTCATTTTTGGTTTTACAATTTTGGGACAACCCTTCTTCCATTGTCTCTTTTTATGACATTAGGCACACTCATCTATTTCTGGACAGTGATAGGTAGGCATGCTTCTTGACTTCGATCCTCTTTTGAGACTCTTCATAAAAAAATAGTTCTTAATTTCCAAAAACAGACAACACTAGTGAATCCAGAACAATCCAAAATGATTAAATCAACTATTTAAACAATTCAATCTGACCACACATATTTTTTTTTTAAATTTTCAAATATTCCAAAGTGAAACTAAATTTATAACAAAAATCCCACCTTTTTAAAAGTTGGGCGTGGTGCACTCCCACCCCCTTGCATGTGGCCCCTCTGTATTTTTTATTTTTCTTTCTTCTTCCACGTGCAACCAAAAAACAAAGGCCCTACTTTCTTCTCCCATGTCCAGTACCTCCCATTATCAAAAATTTGGTCACACTTTTCTAAAAACCCCAGTGGAGAGGGGAAAGAAATATCAAACTAGATAGAATTGATATAGGAAACCATACATAGGAGTTTCACAAGGAGGAGAGCACCTGGGGTAGTTTTGGTTTCCCATACACAAGTAGTGTGGGAATGCATTCTGAACATTAGTGGCGAAGTGCAATCATCATGTGAAATCTCTTCCCAAGTAATCAAAATAAAATCCTTAATTCTAGTTTGTTGTGTGGAAGAGCTCTTAATCGCCCAGTCTTTTTCATGAGATTAAAAATAGGGACAAAATCATTTTACGTAGTTTGGTCATAGTGACCTACATCCATAGGGAATCCAGTGGGTATATTCATATTAAAATGGGAAAGCACATAGATTAAATATACCATATTTTTACCCACATAGGGGAATCCAAATAAATAGAAGTAGAGGAGAGAGGATTTCAAAAGGCCACTGCAAGTTTTCTCAAGGTGGCACCAAACCTCGGTAGTGATTCTTATTTGGTGGCTGGTCATCTTTAATGGTCACCCACCATCTGCTGAAAGTCATTGGATGGTGATATTAATATATTAATATTCAACAGTAAGGTCAACGAAAAATATGACTCAACAACTCTTGTTCCAGTTAATAGGAAAGATGATGAAGCCAAGGGATTTAAATCTACTATCTTTGGTCAAATATTAAAGACTATCTTTGAGTTATCTGTGTTTGTTTCACTAGGAAGGGAACAAATATTGATGTAAATAGGATAGATCAGGATTTTCCAATGAATCAGGTTGAACTATCTTATAAGGCTTCTTTTGGAAAGCAAGATCAACCTGTTGTTGGTTCTTCACCTCTAGATGAAAAGGCTGGTACACGAAAGTGAAAGTAGATAATCATGAGTTTTATAAAAAAGTAGTTGGGGATTAAGAAAACATCTTCAGATAAAGAAGATGATGCTTGGTAGAGAGTGATGATATTAATGCATGACCAACACCTGAGTGGTAGAGGCAAAACTCATCATATATGTTTTAGAGGAAAAACCAAGAAAAGATAAGTCTTATCTATTTGAGATGTTTTTTTCTCTATTTCATAATGAGGGTATTATTTTCCATGTCTGAACCCATATCTCCCTTTATTCTCTTTTTCCTTTTAATAAAATGGGATAGGTCTTATAGGACCCAACCTGTGATTGTTTTGATATTTTGTGCTAATTAAATTATTTTTTATTTTTTATTTTAGATAAATTATTTATTTTCTTCATCATGTTTTATGTGTATAATCTATTTGTTATGTTAAATTTCAATTGTATTTATATTTTATATTTCTTCAAGTCATCTACTTAAAATATAATAATGTTTCAAGGAGATAAATTTAAAATTTTATATAATATAAAATATAAATGCAATCAATATGAAATCTAACAAATCAATTACACACATAAGAAATAGTTTAAAGCACAAATAATTTAGTGAAAATAATTAACAAAAAAATTAAAGTGATACAAAATATTGTTACTTCAAAATAAAAAATTATACTTTTTTAAAAAATTGTGTCCAAATCAACTACATTTTGTATCATTTAAATTATTTTTTGTTTGTTGTTTTCAATAAATTATTTATGTTTCAAACTATTTTTTATGTGTATATTCTGTGTTATATTTCATTTAGTTGATTTTTATATATTATATTTTATAATCTTTCAAATCCCCTTGCATGAAATGTTATTGTGTTTTAGGTAGGTGACCTAAAATTTAAATACCATTTAAATGTAATCTAACACATCGCTTATACACATAAAAATAGTTTAAAACATAAATAATTTAATAAAAATACTATACACAAAATGAATTTTAAGGATTTGAAATAATATTGTTTCAAAACATAGTTACATTATTAATTTCATTTTTTTAATTATTACATAAAATATTAATTTATAGTGGTTCTGGGGGTGGGGACTAAGTAAACAAAGATGTAGATGTAGAGACTTGAAACTAGGACCTCCTCAACACACCACCACTGATGCAGCTAGAGCAGAACCACTGAACGACTATGAGGCTATTACTTACGATATTAACAATTATCAATTTCATAATTAATTATTATTTATATTATACTAATAAATTTTAATTATATTATTAATAATTATATCATTATTAATTATATTATCATATAAAAATTAAGTGCAATATTAATGCCTAATTAGATTATTACAAATTAAGTTTTTTTATTAATTTTTTTTTATTTTTAATCATATTATTAATAAATATTAAATACATTATCAAAATTAATTACATTTTATTTAATTATATTATTATTAATTAGATTAATAACTGGTAATTATTTATTACATTAATAATAATAATTGATTAAATTATTATTATTATTGTTTTAATTAATTAATATTCAATTACGTTGTGTGTGTTTTCGGTTTGTAATCTCCTTTACCTAATATAGAGAATAATTAATTATGTTATTAAGAACTACTAATTAATTTTTAATTATGAATAAAAATTATTAATTACATTATCAATATATTTATAATTTATAATTATATTAATAATTAAAAATTCCTTAATTTACTAATAATTTTCAATTATTTTACATATTATTAATAAATATTAATAAAATTATTAATAAATACTAATCATATTATTAATTATTTAATATAATTACATTTTTATTTTTATATATTTTTGAATAGGTAGGGGGAAGCCCCTTTTTTATTAAACTAAAAAAACCCTAATATTATACGGGGTGGGAAAATGGAATCCATTACATGGCTACAGTGGGTATGATACCCCATGATCACAACAGACCCATGGGTTCAAATCTGACTCAAAGCCTGACCCAAATTATTATAGGTTTTCTAAACTCTATGCGTCATCGCTCATGGAGACCTTTAATAGTCGCACAACTACATCATCACCTTTCTACAGACTACAGACACAACCGTGACCCTTCTTGCCCATCCCCCACCAGTCGTCTGTATTACCCCAACCAACGCCATCCATCACTATCATCGAGGGTCCCTGCATCATGGATTTCCATTGCTTTGACCCAAAGCTGATGATCCACTAGTCTCTATGAAGCTTTGAACCTGCCTAAAGCAGACGCCATCTCCACCTATGCCGCCGCACTCTCACAACCAGTTGACGTCCCTGATAATATAATTAATTTCCAATTACATTCTTATTAATAATTACTATTACTAATTAGTTTTTAATTATATTATTAATAATTTATTATAATTAATTATAATTAATTATAAATAATTATACATAATTATATATTTGTTATTAATAATTATTAATATTTTTTATTTAAATTATTTTTTATTATTATTAATATGTTATTAATAATATGGTATTATTATTTTAATGTGCTGGAAAGAGATGACCTAAATCCCACATTGAAAATCTTAAAGGGATAGTGAGAACTTCCTATAAAAACGAGGGATGTGAAGGGGTGTAATTTTTTCATAATACTTTCTTGAAATTAATTCCAAATAAATTTTTTTTAAGCAATATTTTATTTTTTTGTTTTAGTTATATAGATAACATGACAAAATAAAATAAAAATAAAAATAAAATATTAAAAAAATACACATTCTAGTGGGTAGTGTAAGTTCATGTGTAGTGATAAGACTCTTTTTCAATTCCTTGTATCTTTTTCACATTCATTATTCTAGATTAATTTATCTTAATTTCAAGTCAGTTTGGTTAAAGAGCTTGACAATTGTGATAAAGTTCTCACAAATCGATGATAATACCCAACAAATCCAAGGAAACTACGGATTTCCATCACAGTGGTTTGTCTTGTCCATCCTTCAATTTCCTCTGTTTCTAAAGGGTCCAAAAAATATCCCATTTCAATTGATAACTTTCCCCAATAATGAGACCTCCTTAAACCAAAACTCACATTTACTAGAATTTTCTTAATGTTTCTCCTTTGGTAAGGTCTTTAGCACAATTTTCTGATTCTCATCATACTCTTCCTTGTTTTTGAAGTATATTAGAATATCATCTATAAATACTACCAATTTTTTTTGAGGTAATCTATAAATACTATATTCATAAAGTCCATGAATATTGGTGGAGCATTAGTGAGTCCGATTGGAATTACTATGACCTCATAGTTCCCATACATTGTACAAAAAGTAGTCTTAGGGATATCCTCCTTCTTTATCCTTTCTTGATAATACCCCAACCAAAGATCCACCTTGGGAAAGTATTGGGCTCCACACATCTAATTGAACAAGTCACCAATCCATGGTATATGATAATTATTATTTATCATGATATTTTGAGCTCACGATAATTAACGCAAAGGCGCATTAACCCATCCTTCTTCTTTATGAAGAGGACTGGTGCACCCCAAGGTGAAGCACTTGGGCGTATGAAAACTTTATCCAGATTATCTTATAGTTTCTTCTTCAACTCCTCAAGTTCTACAATATCTATTATCAATATATTCATAGATATCAGCAATCCCCAGGAATAATCTTGATTGAAAATTCAACCTCTCATCTAGGGGTAAGACAAGATAATTCTTCAGGAAACACATCATTGTAGTCACTCATAATGGGCTTGTATTTGAGGATTATATTTTCCTTAGAGTCAATAATTTTACCTATATATACTTTCTCAGATGGAAATAATATGCATGTATGAGATGTTGGTTATAAAGAAGATCCATCCTCCTCTTTGCACTTGTATAGAATCGAAGGGTGATTCATGGTACAGAGGGTGAATTCTTTCTCCCAGAAATTTATGTTATATTTATAAATTGAAAACCATTTTTTAACCAGGATAACATAAGATTTTACTAAATGGAGACTAATAATATTTTAAATAAGAACATTCCCAAAAACTTCAACATGTGATACAATAATCATAGAATTTTCTTTAATTATGTCAAATCATTTTAGGTGGTGACTCGATGTTCTTAGAAAACTTACAAGATGTTATGAATTGAACTAAAACATGAAAAACAATACTCTAAAGTATAGGTTACATGTAATTTAGTTATCATGATCCATCTCAATACATGACTTTCCTTGTTCCCTTGCTATTGTAGATTTTTGGTGCTCATCATGCTTGTTAGCACTTGGGATAGAGCATTGTCTTGGTTAATGCCCAACTTATCCACCTTTACGACATAGAACTATATATGGTACCATATATTGAAATTTATTCTCTTCTATAACATTAT
This sequence comes from Viscum album, assembly GCA_963277665.1. NCBI lineage: Eukaryota > Viridiplantae > Streptophyta > Magnoliopsida > Santalales > Viscaceae > Viscum > Viscum album. Next base: position 848,985,929 of record OY728119.1, on the reverse strand, counting down.
TAACTTTTCCATAGAAATTTTCTACTTTATACCCTATTTTAACACACTTGAAACATCTCTCAGTTCCTTTGTGACATTTCCCTTGGCATCTCTTTTCACATTTTTTACAAAAATAAAATTGGGTATTCTTTACCTTATCACCATTATCATATAAACTAAATTGAGATTCCATTCTCATATTCTTTTACGTGTTTAGGCATTAATCTATATGCCAGTTATTAATCATGATTTTTGGTAGTTAGTTTGGCATAGTCACATGATGTCTTGCATGATCTCCCATCATGTTAGGCATCTTATTTGGGAAGTCATCACATTTCACTTCACATTGTTTGTTTACTTGGTTACTCCTATTTTCGGCCATTGTCTATAATAAAGGGATAATTAGGGATGATTAATTTTAAACTATTAAACACATAAATGAGAATAAAATAACATTAAAGGTATAATTTATAAATTAAATGTATTTCCTTAACTTATGAATTTCTAGGCTTCAATATAAGTTGTCCATGATATATTTTCTAACATATTCTCTTATGATAATTTTTATTCCCTTAATAATGGTTCATAATGATCTTTTAAATTTACCAAAGTATACCCCCTGGGAGTATCAAACTTCGCATGCAACATGGCCCATTATTATGCACCAGGTAATGATTGAGTCGAACTCAATGCGCCCTTTTTGGGATTATTAACCCTAGGTACCTCTGTGCCATAGCCACATCCACTTATAGTATCTAGAGAGGGATGTATTTGTATGGAAACCACTTACTCTACACTCTAACAAAATTTAGGTATGTTTTCTTATGTTTATAATTACCCCTAAGGATTTCTCTAGAGTTTCGTAATCATAATCTCAAAAATAACTAAACCTCCCTTTGAACCAACTATAACAACCCTAGTATTTATTACACCTTAATTAATGATTTATTACATAATAATACTGTAACACCCCAAGATTTCATAAGTGTGTTAGTTCTTCAAAATAATTCAATAACTTTCACTACATGCAACACCAAGTTCAAGCACACCATGACTTACCAAACAAGACGTTCAAAAGAGGTTTTGAATAGTATTAGATAAATTTTAATGTTTATATAATCCTTATAATTTTAGAATCCATATTATGAGTTTCTTAGATATAATGCAAGAACAAATTCATTTTCAGTATTGCACTTTTATCAACTTTAATAGTGAACCCTTTTTAAATACTATATTTTAAACTTTTTGACTAAATGGGGACATCAAAAATTTAAAATGAAACATCCCAAGATTCTACGGTACGCTTCTCTTTGAATAATGTGATAGCGTGTGTTGTACGCAACACCGAGTTCTAACAACCAATTAAACTAGCCGTTATGAATAGTAATAACTAATTTTTGAAATTATATATTTCAAAATGGGCTTCATTTTTGGATTCAGAATATCAAAATTAGCCTAGGGTGAAATTTTGGTACTTTTCGGATAACTTTTATATTTTGATGAATAGTGAAAATTACTAAATTTTAATTAAAAACAACTTTTTTAATCAAAATAATTAATATTGATAAATTATGAATTTGAGTGGTTTTAAAGTATATTTAGAATATATTTTTACCATTTAATATAATGTTGGTCATTGGACATAATTTTACAATTAAACCAAACATAAACAAGTGTCAATCTTTTGATAGTTATTATCTCTTAAAACACGCTTTTTGTTTTGACAGCGGGAATTAATTTTAAATTAATTTCTGCCACTTCTGTGTTTATAATTTAGGAAAATGGATTCCATATTTGGAATCAGGATGTTCAAATTGTGTAAATAGGTAACTTTTATTTTTAGACATTTTGAATAATTACTGCGGTAAATATTTTATTTACCATGGTTAAGGGTAAATCCGGTAAATAAGGGTTAAAAAAATAATATTATAATATTACTAAATTACCCTAAAACGTGTCTTAACCCTATTTGTTGATACATGGTCGACCATGGGCATCCTTGTGTCAATTTTGGGACCCCATGGATCCACTTGTAAGTGATAATGACACTTTATTTTAATTAAGTTAAAATGAATACAAAAATGACACAAGCATATATCTTTTAGCAAAACAATTGTTACATAGGGTTATATAAGTTGGATTTTAGATTATAAATATTCATTAGAAAGATAAAAAGATTTACTACATAATGATATTTTATTTATAATTTTTAGACATTAAATAATTTATTTTATTTATGACACAATGATGATGAAGTAATTACTATAATAGTGAAAAATTAAAATAATTGATATTATAAATACCCAAAAAAATATAATATGAAACTTTTAATGAATTAAACTAATTTTCTAGGATAATATGATATATTAGGATTGATTTAATGTACTTTGTTCTAAGTAATCAATCTGTTATGAGTTTCAAAAAAATCAACTATTGAATAGTGTCAAAATTGACATAAAAGAGTTCTTAAAACAAATATTATATTATTAATTGATATTAAATTCCTAAAAATCTAAGGTTCGGCCAAGAGACTTATATCATGATAGGTTCATCATTAATGGACCACTTGGGGGTCTCTTGGATGTATATAGTAAGTTTATTAACCATATTATATAAAAATACAAAGAGACATTGTAAAAGTGAAACTAATTAACTTAGAGTTAATACTTAAAGATAAGGTTAATATAAGTACCCAAACCTGTCTAAATTCTATTGGTTGAGTGGTTTTCGACCTATCCCCACCTTATCCTTTGAATAGTCAACTTTGGAGCCATTGGAAACCGAATATGAATTTATTATAAATTAATATTTCTAGCTTTTCCAAAGGTGCCCCTCACCCCTCTTATAAAAGGGCACTCCTCCTTCCCATTTCTTCACACCTTCAAAGCCTTTTGGTTCGGCCAAACTCTGCCCAAATACTCTCCCAACATCCCTCACTACAACCTAGAGGCCTTAGTTTGATCAGAAAGCCAACCTAAGGAGCCCTTTTGATCAAATCAAAAGGAAGAACCCGAAGAAGAGGTAATGATTTCACCACCCTTTTCTAAGTTCCTTTCTTCTTCCACTTCCTCTTTCTTTGTTCTTACCATTCTAAAATAATAACTCCAGTATCTTACATATACTGTGATGTTATTATAAATATGGTACAACCATATTCAGTATTCTATCCACCCTTTGAATAACATGTCACCATACGTGTGTACGTACGGCTTACCGTCTCCACGTCGTGGTGTAATTGTTATTCAATATATTATTATTTGGATGGGTATAATAATGATGTGTAACTCATATAAATAATAAATATAACATGTTAATGATTCTGTATATATGATATACCATCCATTTATATATTATTTTAATATCAAAAGAATGATATTGTCGCTCGTGCGTACGTACGGACTACCGTCTCCACGAACGCGATGAGATTCATTCTCCATCGTATCAATTCAAGTATAATTATCATTTGATGATTTAAAAATGATGTTTAAGGACTTCATATCATTCTGGATATGAATAATATACAACCTATCCTTTACAAACATGTCTTACGTAACAAAACATATAAAAGACAACAAGTAAGTTAACACCCGATATAATGATAATACTAAGATATTATTATCAAATCAATATTAAAAGATCATATATGATATCATATTAATGTATATGATTCTTGTATAATTTAATAACAATTATTTCACCATTATACAGGAGGTTAACCTACCCCAACCAAGGAAAAGTACAAGGTAAGGGTTATTTCACAATCTCTTCATTATCTAAGGTTGTTTATATGTAATAATCTACTGGGCATTTGAGCTCACCCCTTTTCTATGTTTTATTTTTCCCAGGAAGTGAAGAAGTAAGTTATGAATGACCTGCAGGGATATTATGTGGGGATATGAGTGTGGATTATGGATACAATATGTTGTTGTAGTAGTTTTTCGTTTTATGATGTAATGTAAAACTTATGAATATATCTAGTGTTTCCAAGGCTACTAAACCAATCGGTCTTTCGAGAATTGATCTTTCTTGTGATCATGCCAATGTTATGTAATAATGCACCGACTCTGGGTAACTAGGGTCGGGGCGTTACAGTTGGTATCAGAGGAAGTTTAGTACAAACCTTGGAAGCTAGATTTAGATAATCTCTGATTAGAGCACGTAGACCTAAGATGAACTTTGAGGATTAGTATAGAAGAACTTCCTAGAATTTTGGTATTGTAGAGATTTTGTGAGTTTTCCGAGCAATACATCCATGTCTGGATACGAGCAGGTAGAGGCAGCTCTGGCACAGATGTACCTAGGGGTAAAACCCGAAAACACCGCTTTGAGCTAGACTCGAACGGGAACTGGTGCACGACAACGGGCCTTGCTGCACTCTTGGTTACGACACTCCCGGGGGATATGCTTAGGATAACTCTAATTTTCTTTACAAATCATTATGAAGGGTTTATGAGTATATACATCCTCAAAGAAGACATTTTTATGATTATGGATTATATCCATAAATATTTCAATTTATGTTAAGTGTTTTATAAGTATGGGATTATGTATTTTGATTCATAAACTGATCTAGTGTATGCCATTGTTTAGAAATGGCGCCCAGTAGAAGGAATGAGAACTCCAGAAATGCACATGATCCAAAGAGAAGGAAGGATCATATTTTTCATGGTCTTAAGCTAGAATTTATAAGAGAAATAGTCTCCCATGTATTATCATCATATGAAGAAATAATATCATGTGTTGATAAGATAAGTAAAGAGTTTACTAAGTCCTATGGTTTTGAAGGGAAGCAAGAGAAGAAAAGGATAGAAGAGAGAAAGATGGATAAAGGGAAGAGGGAAAAGAAGAATTTTCCCATATGTGGTAACTGTGGAAAGAAACACCCTGGAACTTGCCTGAAAGGAATGGGAGTTTGTTATAAGTGTGGAGGAAAAAGGCACAAAGTACATGACTGCATGGGTAATAAAATGGTTTCAAATGTACAATGCTTCATTTGAAAGGAGTTTGGACACTACGCGAACCTATGTCCCAGTCATCAGACTATGCCGCAAATGATGCTATTGGATAATAATCATGTTATGATACTACCACAGATTAAGAGGAATGATTAGAGTTATTATGTTGATTATATCAATTGAGTGTTGTATCAACAATGTACTTGTTATAATAATTATGGAGTATATAAGGATTGTACTGCAGTACTATTTCATTAAGGACTTGATATGGTGTGGAACAAAGAAAAGTGACTCAGTAGCAGGTTAAATGTCTGGAAAATATATGGTTGAGAGAAAGATAAACCATAATATGGTTCTGATACCGAGGTAGTGATTTTAGAATAATACATGATTGATTTGGATAAATTATATTGGATATTCTTGACTACCTTGAAGCTGGTTAATGATTTGTCTATTCCATCATTGTTGGGGTTTAAAACATTTTTGGATTGATGAAGTATATCCAGCATTCTATATGGAATAAGGGAGCATGAATTTAATCAATAAAGATTATGGTAAATCAGGATGTTTCAGTGTATTAAAAGAATACATGATGAAGGTATTCATATGCTATTACGGGGTAAAAAGGATCTACATTATGTTTACCTTATAAATGTTGGACTGTGAGTTTGGACAGAAGTATTTTGGATAGTTCTATTCTAGATTAATTTTGGATTGCCATAAAAGGACAACCCGGAGGTCGGGCGGCAACCCGTCGCGTCCGGCAAGGCTGCGAGACTTGGACCCGAAACCGAAGGGCGACAAGGGTGTATCACCTACCACTGGCCCATGAGATGTCCTGGATTAAATAATGTAGTTTTTATTAAAAGATCATGTAGATGAATTATACATTCGTTTATTTTGGAACCCTATACGAATAGTGTAAATAGAATTTTTTTTACATTCTATTATCTTTTAGAGTGAAAGATGAGTTTGTGGTAGAAATTTATTAATGGATAAAACTCTAATTATAAAGTAAGTATATCTCTATATGATCTTAGCCAATCTCATAAAAAAAAATTCCTCAATATTAAGAAAAGAAAATTAGAACAAAAATGTTTTCCTAGATGGTACCTTAAATCATCACTAATTTATGGCTTTGGGATTGTTGGCCTTTTCATAGCCATGTTCTCTACCACTCTCAATCAGGTAATTGATGGTTAGATTTTTCTTCCATATCCATATTTTACTACATGGAACCCTAGTATGTGTTATTTTTGGTAATCTTCATACTTTCGACTCTTTATTTTAAATAGAGGCCTCATTAATTCATTTTTTGTGGGATTTCAACTAAGATATTTTGAAACGTCAAAAATGTGTTATCCTAATACCCTATGTTTTGTTGAACCGATGGTATTTCAAATCATCATAGATTGATGGATTTAAGGACCTCAATTTTATACTTGTTTTTGATTGATGACCTCAATCACTACCTATAAATATTTACGTTTTTCCTCCAATTATATGTCTCAAATTGCCACCAATGTTCTCCTAATCGAGATCATAATTTGGTGGTGACCCTTTCATTTCTCTTTTCCTCATATTAAGACTAAATTTTAGTAACCCAATTTCTGATGTGGGGTTTCCCACAAATATATTATCTATTTTCAACCTTTTATTTTCGAAGAACAATTTCAAATTGCGAGGACACAATTTATTGAAGGAGGGGAGAATGTAACACCCCAAGATTTCATAAGTGTGTTAGTTCTTCAAAATAATTCAATAACTTTCACTACATGCAACACCAAGTTCAAGCACACCATGACTTACCAAACAAGACGTTCAAAAGAGGTTATGAATAGTATTAGATAAATTTTAATGTTTATATAATCCTTATAATTTTAGAATCCATATTATGAGTTTCTTAGATATAATGCAAGAACAAATTCATTTTCAGTATTGCACTTTTATCAAATTTAATAGTGAACCCTTTTTAAATACTATATTTTAAACTTTTTGACTAAATGGGGACATCAAAAATTTAAAATGAAACATCCCAAGCTTCTATGGTACGCTTCTCTTTGAATAATGTGATAGCGTGTGTTGTACGCAACACCGAGTTCTAACAACCAATTAAACTAGCCGTTATGAATAGTAATAACTACTTTTTGAAATTATATATTTCAAAATGGGCTTCATTTTTGGATTCAGAATATCAAAATTAGCCTAGGGTGAAATTTTGGTACTTTTCGGATAACTTTTATATTTTGATGAATAGTGAAAATTACTAAATTTTAATTAAAAACAACTTTTTTAATCAAAATAATTAATATTGATAAATTATGAATTTGAGTGGTTTTAAAGTATATTTAGAATATATTTTTACCATTTAATATAATGTTGGTCATTGGACATAATTTTACAATTAAACCAAACATAAACAAGTGTCAATCTTTTGATAGTTATTATCTCTTAAAACACGCTTTTTGTTTTGACAGCGGGAATTAATTTTAAATTAATTTCTGCCACTTCTGTGTTTATAATTTAGGAAAATGGATTCCATATTTGGAATCAGGATGTTCAAATTGTGTAAATAGGTAACTTTTATTTTTATACATTTTGAATAATTACTGCGGTAAATATTTTATTTACCATGGTTAAGGGTAAATCCGGTAAATAAGGGTTAAAAAAATAATATTATAATAATACTAAATTACCCTAAAACGTGTCTTAACCCTATTTGTTGATACATGGTCGACCATGGGAATCCTTGTGTCAATTTTGGGACCCCATGGATCCACTTGTAAGTGATAATGACACTTTATTTTAATTAAGTTAAAATGAATACAAAAATGACACAAGCATATATCTTTTAGCAAAACAATTGTTACATAGGGTTATATAAGTTGGATTTTAGATTATAAATATTCATTAGAAAGCTAAAAATATTTCCTACATAATTATATTTTATTTATAATTTTTAGACATTAAATAATTTATTTTATTTATGACACAATGATGATGCAGTAATTACTATAATAGTGAAAAATTAAAATAATTGATATTATAAATACCCAAAAAAATATAATATGATACTTTTAATGAATTAAACTAATTTTCTAGGATAATATGATATATTAGGATTTATTTAATTTACTTTGTTCTAAGTAATAAATCTGTTATGAGTTTCAAAAAAATCAACTATTGAATAGTGTCAAAATTGACATAAAAGAGTTCTTAAAACAAATATTATATTATTAATTGATATTAAATTCCTAAAAATCTAAGGTTCGGCCAAGAGACTTATATCATGATAGTTTCATCATTAATGGACCACTTGGGGGTCGCTTGGATGTATATAGTAAGTTTATTAACCATATTATATAAAAATACAAAGAGACATTGTAAAAGTGAAACTAATTAACTTAGAGTTAATACTTAAAGATAAGGTTAATATAAGTACCCAAACCTATATAAATTCTATTGGTTGAGTGGTTTTCGACCTATCCCCACCTTATCCTTTGAATAGTCAACTTTGGAGCCATTGGAAACCGAATATGAATTTATTATAAATTAATATTTCTAGCTTTTCCAAAGGTGCCCCTCACCCCTCTTATAAAAGGGCACTCCTCCTTCCCATTTCTTCACACCTTAAAAGCCTTTTGGTTCGGCCAAACTCTGCCCAAATACTCTCCCAACATCCCTCACTACAACCTAGAGGCCTTAGTTTGATCAGAAAGCCAACCTAAGGAGCCCTTTTGATCAAATCAAAAGGAAGAACCCGAAGAAGAGGTAATGATTTCACCACCCTTTTCTAAGTTCCTTTCTTCTTCCACTTCCTCTTTCTTTGTTCTTACCATTCTAAAATAATAACTCCAGTATCTTACATATACTGTGATGTTATTATAAATATGTTACAACCATATTCAGTATTCTATCCACCCTTTGAATAACATGTCACCATACGTGTGTACGTACGGCTTACCGTCTCCACGTCGTGGTGTAATTGTTATTCAATATATTATTATTTGGATGGGTATAATAATGATGTGTAACTCATATAAATAATAAATATAACATGTTAATGATTCTGTATATATGATATACCATCCATTTATATATTATTTTAATATCAAAAGAATGATATTGTCGCTCGTGCGTACGTACGGACTACCGTCTCCACGAACGCGATGAGATTCATTCTCCATCGTATCCATTCAAGTATAATTATCATTTGATGATTTAAAAATGATGTTTAAGGACTTAATATAATTCTGGATATGAATAATATACAACCTATCCTTTACAAACATGTCTTACGTAACAAAACATATAAAAGACAACAAGTAAGTTAACACCCGATATAATGATAATACTAAGATATTATTATCAAATCAATATTAAAAGATCATATATGATATCATATTAATGTATATGATTCTTGTATAATTTAATAACAATTATTTCACCATTATACAGGAGGTTAACCTACCCCAACCAAGGAAAAGTACAAGGTAAGGGTTATTTCACAATCTCTTCATTATCTGAGGTTGTTTATATGTAATAATCTACTGGGCATTTGAGCTCACCCCTTTTCTATGTTTTATTTTTCCCAGGAAGTGAAGAAGTAAGTTATGAATGACCTGCAGGGATATTATGTGGGGATATGAGTGTGGATTATGGATACAATATGTTGTTGTAGTATTTTTTCGTTTTATGATGTAATGTAAAACTTATGAATATATCTAGTGTTTCCAAGGCTACTAAACCAATCGGTCTTTCGAGAATTGATCTTTCTTGTGATCATGCCAATGTTATGTAATAATGCACCGACTCTGGGTAACTAGGGTCGGGGCGTTACAAATACACATTAAAAAATCCATAAGATCAAGAAGTTTAATGTATTCAAGTAATTAGGTACATTACATAAAAAGATAAAATAAGTGGTATACCTTCATTATTGAAAACTTCCCTAACATGCTCATAATTTTCCATCATTCTTAAAACTGTATCGGATAACCTGGGACATACATAATAAATGGGTGAGCTATAAAGCCTAGTAAGTGAATAAACAAAGAATAATATGAATAAACTATTATATATAGAAATAAAAACATTTAAATGGGATATAAAATGGGTGTGAATCATAAAAATTTACAAAGAGGCATGATATATCATGATAACATAATGAAAACATGGTAAAGTGGAAACAAATTTAATCATGTTATCATAAATATAGGTCAAGGCTAACCACCAAGACATCATAAAATGGTGTAAAAAGTTCCATAATGGATTAGTTTCACTCCCTAATCCCATAAATGATTTCTCATGTGACTAAAACATTACCCAATGTATTGGATTGCTATATAATTTTGGGTGCACCTGTTGCTTTCATGTCATGTACATGCATAAGTGTGTCACATAGATCATACAACATAAGAATGTATTTAATCAATTTTAACACCAAGACAAAGTAGTGTGGGTTACATACATGGAAGTACCCAATAATTTAAGTATAGGTACATCTAGGTGAATATACTTGAGTGGAAATGGGGGTGGATATTCATGATGTAATTGTTTGGCATGAAAAATCGCAGTGAAGTTTCAGCAGCATAACGACATTACTTACAGATTCAAAAAATGGTATAATGATATTGAAAGAGGTATCTAATCATTTGGATATCAAAAGGATAGTAATATTTATGTAAAAAAATATCACAATATTAGGAATTTGAAATAAAAATACATAAAATATAGAAGATTCTTGAATAAAGAGGAGAAGGAAAGGATCCCTTATTAAATTTCAAAATAGTAATGACTTAGGTAATTGATATAATAAGTGGGGATAAATTATATATAATTATTAGGAAATAAATTATATATTATATGAATATTTATAAATTCATGACATCATAACCAATTGAGATTCAAATGGATAAATAAAAAGAAGGTTCATGAATTGAAAAGAATCGAGAGAGGTCCCTTACAAAATTTCGGCATAGTGACAGATTAGGTAAATGATATAATGAGAGGGGATAAATGGTATATAATTATTATTAAATCAATTTTAAAGTATAATATTATTTATAAATTCATAAAAACATAACCAATTGAGATTCAAAAGGCTAAATACAAAGAAGGTGCTTGAATTGAAAAGAAGAGAGAGAGGTCCCTTAATAAAATTTGGTATAGTAATGGCTTAGGTAAAGGCTATAATGAGAGGGTATAAATGATATATTATTGTTAGGAAATTAATTTTATAGTATAGGGATATTTATAAACTCACTAAAACATAACCAATTGATATTAAAAAGGCTAATTACAAAGAAGGTTCTTCAATGGAAAAGAAAAGAGAGAGGCCCCTTACCTTGAGAGGGTGATTCCAAAAGCTTGGGAGGAGATTCTTGAGGGATTGGTGGAAAATTAGAAGAAATATAGAGAAGGGAGGTTAGATTAAGGAAATTATCATAGGTTTTTGAGTGAAGATTATGGGGATATTGGGTGGGTTTATATAGGGAAAGAGATGGGAGTTCTTTATTATTTCCCAAACTTAGGTTTGAGATTCTATATAATAATGCAATGAAAAAAAAGAACTACCATGGTTTTTCCCCATGGTTTATGAAAAATAGGACTGATTTGAATTATTTTAAAGTCTAAGGTACTAAATCAATAAAATATTACCCTTCATGATGTGGAAATGAGTCATGTTTATAAAGAATTAATTTTAAAACCTTAGAATATAATATAGTTTTTGGAGGATTCATAAAGGATTTATAAAATTAATAAAATAACTTTAAAGACACATTATTTTACAGTGTAAACATATATTTTGTACTTTTTACCCTTTATATCATTTATTATATCACTTTTGGGTCATTATGACGTCATAGTACAAACCGTATATTTACACCGTATTTAATTTTCACCCAAAAATTTGTCTGTCTTAGAAAAGTATGAAAAATTTACTATTGGTTAATTTTCATGTTTTGATTCCAAAAATAATATTTATTTTATCAAAATTATTTTCTAAAAATATTAATTTTCACTTTTAAAACAAGAATTGACATTTATTGAGAAATATTATTTTTTCGAGAATAATAGTTTTTGAACCCTTAAAACAATTACATTTGACTACATAAAAATTATATTATAATTTATATTTAATAAATATTATTTAATTATATTATTTTATTAATATATAATTTATTTTTAAAATTAATTAATTCATAAAATAAATAATATCTTAATTGAAATTGAACATTACAAAAAAAATACAATTTGTACTTTATCATATCAAAATAAAAAATTGTTTAAAAAGAAAAAATAATAAGAAGTAAATATATTAATTATTATATAAAATATACATATTAATATTATTAGAGTCTTGATACATCACCTTTTATTACACTAGTAAATTACCTGAGGGTAAGGTGCACGATTGTGATATTTTTATAGGGTGGTTCGGTATACATGGTTTGGGTTGTGATCTCGATGAGCTTGAAATTCTCCCGTAAAAGGTTTCACTCATGCTTTAGTCATTAGATATAGGCTTGGGATTGGTCAAGAGAAAATACCAATGATGTTACCCCCATTGTAAGCTCTGATAAATGGGATTCATATGTTATGATCCTATTGGTTGAGGTCATTGCTTCTTTTGTTTGTGTCAATTAGATTTATCAAAACCCTCTATTTATACTAATCACATGATTACTCTTCAATAGATATATTATCAATGGTTATAATGACTAATGGTATATTTAATTTGATATGATATAATATTTAAAATAATTCCATGTGTTTTCTATAACCATAATAGGGAATTTAATTCAATCCCAAAGGGGATTTTATTTATAAAATTCGGGTCATTACAGGTGATTCCATTGCCTTCAAAGTATCTTTTTAAAAAAAATTTGTTTTATTGATTAGTAAATTTTAATTAAGAAAATATTGTTCCATGCCTTTCTTGTATCACTAATAAACAAAGGAAATACATCAATTCTCTTATCATTGAAATTTCAAAATCACTCCTCATGAATTCTGAAAACTATTTTCACTGAGATTCATTATAACTTATAAATATTATCTAATAATGATAAATAATCACTATTATGATACTCCTTAACATAAATATTATCATCAACTCTTCTATATTGGAATCCAATATTTCTTAAATATTGATCAATCCTCACATACCATGCATTGGTGTCTACTTTATCCTCAAAAGTGCCTTTCTCAACTAGAAAACTTTGTTGTCAACTTAATGAATAAAAACTCCATAGATTTATTTAATTTAGAATTTATTCAAGGAATATATTAAGGATTGATGATTTTATATCCATTTATAAAACTTTAAACCTCATTTTTACTAGTTTATCTAAGAAATATTTAATCATTTCTAACCTAACAATGGGAGGACATGTCTCATCTAAATCAATTACTTAAATCTAGGGTTATCCTTCACACACAAGTTGTTATTTGTTCCAAATCACCTTACATTGTTTATTCATATTTCTATGAAAACCCCATTTGGTTCAAATAATATTCTTGTATTTTATCCTTGAAAAAATTTCTCAACACCGATTCTTCTCAATTTAGTAAATCTCTCTATTCATCTCCTCATCCAACCATCATCCTTAGTAGCCTCTTCCAAAATCTTAGGATATAATTGTGATAAAATTAAGGTTTTTTTAGAGATTTAATTCTCTTTAATTTCATGAAATCTTTTAGGTCACTAATAATATTTTTCCATTCAATTTTATCTTTTTTTATTGACTTCATTATAGCTAAATAAATTGTTTATTTCTCCTCACCATTGGTGCTTTCTTTTGAACCATTACCTACCCTTGGTTCTCCCCTTAAGTTACTAAAATCATCAACTCTTTCTTTCACCAAATCTACTTGTTTTATAATAAAATGATTTTTCTATTATCATTTAGCCTGTATGTCTTTAGAATGATTATTAATTCTTAAAAAATATCACATATATGATCTTGATCACTTATAGGATATGTTATGCCACACACTCTATCATGTTTCACCAAATCTTATAATAATTTTTCTCAAGTGTACAATTCATTTATTCCACAACTGATTTTCATTTTTCTTGAATAGAAATCACATGTATTATTCTCCACTAATGAGATAGATATTTATCTTTGTGTGTTTTCCTTTTATTACTATTACAAAAAATATTCCTTCAATAGTACATGTATTCATGAAATTTATTACATGACCTGAGTCATACAGTTGAATTACACATAGAAAATTGTGACCAAGGCCTTAAAATAAAAATATATTCATTCTCATATTGTCTTTGCCTCTAATTTTGGTCTTTTCAAATCCATTAAAACTCAATAAACCATTATTGCTGATATGAGTGACTCATTCCTTATCACATTTGATACATGTTATAAGATCCTTGTTTCTCATCATGTGGGATGTGTATCTACTTTCAAAGAGCTATAATCCATAGTAACCTTTTTCTTTTCATGAAATCTTATTAACTATATCCTTCTATAACATTTTACTTTTAACACAATCTTATAGCTTCATATACATTGGTAGTTGATATCAATTTTTTCCACCAAACATGATTGGTCCTCCTTATCTTACAAAGATTAGAATTATTTTTTTAATTTTAACTTGCTTGATGATTTCTTGAGTTCCATTTTTTACCTCATTGAGTCTCCTCCAGCACATTCATTCACATACTTAAAGATAAATTCATGGATTTATGTCCATATCATTGACACCAAAAACAAAATCCACTAATAATATAGTAGGTATATTGAGTTCTTCTCATCAGTATCTTTTTCTTTTATTCCCTGAAATTATTTTTGGCTACGAAACACTTGTTTTAAAAGTGCCCTATATTTCCACAAAAATACAACATAATATGTGGTGTATTATTGTGTGTCTTTATTTTCCCTCCTGTAATATTTTGGGTGACTCTCAAATCAATATTCTATTGACGAGTAGGATCTTGTGGCCTAGAAATAACCATAAATATCATTTTATTATCACAACTTACGCACTTGGATTTAATTTTTGATAAAACCTTTATTGAATAAGATAAACATCCCACTTATTCATTGGTTCTTTTTGTTTCTATTTCACTTTCTCTATAGCCTGTACAATCTAACTTCTAGATTTTATCCCATGAGTCACATATCTTTCTTAATCCTCAAATCCTCATCTCATCTCAAAAAATTATACTCCAAGCTCCTTGATCCTTTTGAACCTTTCTTTCATCATGATAGTTAATTCATCAATGATCTTGTTCTTTTCTTCATCTTTGATCTTCATCTTAGTAACTTTATCCGAGTTTTCTAGATTTACATATTTAAGATTTTCAATCTCAGGATTATACTTAGCTTTCTTCTCATATTTCTTTATCATGTAGAGTTTGGAATCATGAACCATGACATTAGTTTTCTTTTTATTGGATCTCCAAACATCTATTTCTTATAATATGTCCTCCAACTCCAATTTGAGGTTTATAATTCCCTTAACATCAATATCATCACTATCACTTTTATCCTCAGTTTATAGTTATTATATAATAGTTACAAGAACATATTCTTTTTATTCTTAGAAATCCTTGGTCTCCTTTACTTTGGTCTCTTCCAAGTTGTTTCTCACCTATGAAATAACGTTCCTTTTCTTATAGAAATTCAGCATGATGCTCCTATTTACTTTCACACCCTTATAAGATTTCATCCTATGAGAATCATCTTCATCATCATCTCATAACTCCTTGTGAAGCGAGGTATGAAAAATTTCCACTTCATAAACAAGAGAGTAGAATATTCCCCTAAATTTTACTTCTCTTATTTTAAAATTTGAATAAATGAATGACATGTATTCATCAACCACCTTTTCTTCGAGATCATCCTCTTCCAAAATATTCTTTATTTCCTCAAACCCCACTTTATAAAATATCACCTTTATCACTTGATAATCATCATGTTACCTCATATCATATGCAATAAGAGTACTATGAAGACTATACAACATAACTTCCTTCGGATCCTTGTCCTCAAGTACTGAAACCATTGAATAAAAATAATGTGAAAATCACTAAAGGAAAAAAAGAGTATTTAATGATGATTTTCAAAACCACTACTAAATGTTTCATTTTTATTATTTTTTTGCAGTGATTTTAGAAAAACATTGATAATTAGAATTATTTTATTAAAAATCACCCCCCATTTATTGATGCTTTTAGCAGCGATTAAAACCATCACTAAATCTAAAATTTTATTTTATTTTTATTTATTTAATTTTAGAGGAGGTTTTTTAAAAACCAAAATGAA
Organism: Viscum album; assembly: GCA_963277665.1. Lineage (NCBI taxonomy): Eukaryota > Viridiplantae > Streptophyta > Magnoliopsida > Santalales > Viscaceae > Viscum > Viscum album. The sequence goes on along the minus strand of OY728119.1, from coordinate 848,969,701 downwards.
ATTAATGAAATTTAATCATCATCATCATCATTATTTAAAATTTTAATTACATGTTAATAATTTATTATTTTTTAGTTTATAATTTTTTATTATTTATAGACTTAACATTTGTTGATTTTTATTTATAATCATTTATTATTTATTATTTGAAATTTTAATGAAATATTATTTTTTAGTTATTAATTATTAATAACTATTTAACCATAATTATTTAAAAACTAAATTAATTAATTATTAATTATTTAATACTTATTAACTATTTATTAATTATTAATTATTAATTGATAATTATTAATTAGAAACTATTTATATATGGATACATACATACATACATACATACATACATAGACACATAAATTCATACATTGAAACATAAATACATACATACATACATACATACATACATACATACATACATACATACATACATACATACATACATACATACATACATACATACATACATACATACATACATACATACATACATACATACATACATACATATATAGACACATAAATACATAAATACATACATACATATATAGACACATAAATACATACATACATACATACACTTTTTCTTCAGGTGTATTTACTCTAGAACCTATCAAATTGAAGCTTACATAATGAAATATGATCATATTAGTTAAAAATTCATTAATAATAAATAATACTAAAATGTATTAATATTCTATGAGATGTTGAAAATTGGATTTCAACTTCTAATAGACATAACTTTTGATTTTCATGTCTGTTTAGGATCCACGACTTTTCAAATTAAATTTTACGACACGATCTATACTATTTTGTATAAGGGGGACTGATATTCTTTTTTTTCAAAAATATCTCAAAATTCCTCTAAAATAGAGTTTTATTTTAAGGTACCATAATTTTAGATCATTTGATGTTATTTATGTTTCATTTAAGAGGGGTTTCTTGGCCTATTTGGGTGGGTTATAAATTTATTCCTTATGTTTACATTTCTATTGATATGATGATGTTGAAATTGTAGTGGTCCTCCCTCTTTTGGTGGTTTATCTGATGTGTCTCATGTGCCAAGTGTTATCTTAGTGGTCATGGAAATTCCTTATGGTGAGAAGTTCAAGGTTAAGAATTGTGTGTGTGTGTGCGCCTATTTATAGATATTTATATGTGTGTATATGTATATATGAATTTATGTATATTTATTTATATATTTATATGTATTTATGTATGTGTGAGTATTTATATTTATATTTAATTTTATTTAATTATGTATATGTGTGTGTATTTATCAATATTTATGGAAATTTATTTATATTTATATATATTTAGATGTATTTATATATATTTAGGTATATTTATATATATTTATATGTATATATATATATTATGTGGATATATATATAGATAATTATATATATATGTGTGTGTGTATATATATATATTTATATATAACTATATATATATATATGTATATGTATTTATATATAATTTTGTATATTTATTTATCAAAACAAGCTGGGATCAGAGCCTCTTTATTAAAGAAAAATCAAAACAAAGATTGGTTGGGAATGGGATTATACTGATCAAACCTTTCCTCTTTATAAAGAAATGAAAAACAATCTCATTATAAGCTTCAGAGTCTAAAATAATCCAAATAATCATCCAAAAAATTATGACTCATATTGTGATAGGCTCCCTGACTTCCATGACCACATGGAATCATCATCGTCTCAATTTAGGATATTTAGTATCCCTAAGCTCAGTATCCTTGAAGATCATTGCATCAACCAAATTCTCTACACCATTATTTTCTCCAAGGAACTCATAATTTGGTCATCCTCTCTATTATCAACTAACATTTCAAATTATTTTTAAGTAACTACCTTACCCACTACCAAAAGGTTAGGGGAAACAATTCCCTCTGTTTTCTTAGCATGGGAAATATCCAATGTCATTGAATCATGTAATCCATGATCCCCAACCCTCTACTTATTAAGAGAATCCAAAAAATCCTTCTTAGCATCCACATGCATGTCCTTGAGAGAGCCCCTCTCCTAGTCCTCCTTGTTGGTAAAGGCAAAACCCCCTAAACTCCATCCAAAACCCCTTTATTTTATTGATTCCTTTTATGGATTTTAGTTTTATAAAATAATTTTTTCATGATTTTTCTTTCCTTTATGATCATATGAAACAAGTAATAGCTTATCCTACTTCAACTACATATCAACCCAAATTTAGACCTTGTTAAACCTTGTATACCACAGGTTTACTATCCATTTCTTTAGATTGGTCAACATTCATATGAATCTCTTTCATATTTTCACTATTTACCCAAACCATCCTCCTGTATCAAGTTTCATGCCTCCAACACTAGTGGGATTGCCTACCCCAACTATACAAAATAACATCCCTATTTATTCAAGATCATAATCTCCAAAAGATCTTTCCATTTCTACCTCTACCCCAGTTCAATTTTACCTGAACTACAATTTCTTTACTCATGAGGAGGAACCTTCACTAAGAACTGCATACCCTACCAGCTCCCTTGGACATACCTCATATTCCAACCCTCTTGCACTGGGATTATCTACAATAGTGATTTATTCTATATCTCCTATCTCTATTTCATACAAATATAATCAAGAATAATTTTACCATATCCATTTTCCTTTTTATTTACTTCTCTATCGTATATAATGCACCACACCTTTTAAGTACCTTCACTAAGATGTTTCTTACACATCCCTTCTTATAGAGTGGGTTGTCCAAAACCTCTAGAGTGTGCATTCCCTACACCACCTACATTTTCAGATTATTTTTACAAGAATTTTCAATATAAAATTTTAATAAATTGAGAGAACAAACATCATTCCTGCAATAATTCACATTGGCATGCCCAAAATACTAGCATTCTGAGTAGAGTTTTGAAATTTTTTCATAATCTACTTTGTGAAAAATATCATCATTCAATGTAGAAAAAAATAATTTATTAATCAAAGTTAAACTAAGTTCATCCTCAATAAGAAAATGAACATAATGGCCAAATATAGCAACTTATGTTGTCTTATCTATTTTGACCAGAATCCTTATATCATAAGCTATATCAAATGAAATCATAGGGTGAAACAAAACCATGTAGAGACCAATGATTTTGATCCACGATTGAAACCAAATTTTTTACTAGAAAAGGGATTACACCTAAAGTTGCATTCCTAGAAACAAACCATACCTGGTTTTAGTGTGATGGACCGAATCCCCCATGTAAAGTAGTTTTAAAACATTGGCATACATTTATATCTCAAATATAAATAAAGAAGCAAGAAACATGATCATCTTCCAAGTACGTATGAAAGTATTATCCAGCTATAGGAATTCACACACTCTAAGTGATCATAGAAAAATGATTATACTCATGTCCCCTAGACATTGGCCAGAGGCAACTTGTCACCCTCCCATCAGGGATGTGACCCATTGTAGGTATGTTTTAGAATGTTTTAATAGCGTAGAGTGTGTAAAAATAACTCACTGATAACCTAAGACTTTTATGTGCTCTTACATGATGAGAAATTTATTTTAAGACTGATTAAAATACAATTAAATATCATTCTTCCATTTCAAAATTCCAATTTTTCCATTTAAACCCATAACAGGTTTTAATAAAAAACATGCCCTTTTCACAAGATAAAACCATTGGGTTTCTATCAAATAATTTTAATTCATTTTCACAAGTTTGAAATCCATTCAAAACCAATTACATAATTTTCAAAACTCATTTCCACAATTAAATTTAAAATTTTAATTTAAAACATTTCCATCAAATCCATAATTAAAATTCTGCAATTTAAATCGACCAATTTCTATAAACACACCCCAATAAAAATGGAATTGGGGGTTTTCTAAATTCTTGTTCCAAAAAAATTTCAAATATCATGATTCACTAGAACTATGTTTTTTATCAATTTAATTGAATTGAAGTTTGATCAATTGAATTTAAATTAACAAATGAAATAAATCAAGAAATTTAGGAATAATTAATTGGGCTAATTGGGATGAAAGCAACAACATTTTTCCTGAAATACGACACCTGCAACGGCACCCGTCAATGAGAAAGAAGGAATAGAAGATCTCGAAACACAACCTATAAGTGAGATCCAACATCATGGATAATAGATACATCAACTTTATGATGGTCCATAAAGAGAGATAGATGAATAACGATGAAGAACACTTACCCGGATGTCACCCACCAAAGAAATGATGATTGATCTCCAAAGGAATGGATCTGTAAGGGTTGGAAGGCTATAATAATAACTGGGGGAGGCTTCAGATCAAAGGAAGAGGAATCAGAGAGGAGAGAATGAGGAAATAACCAAGTGAACTACCTCCTTTTATAGACTATTTTCGGGGGATTACACAGTATGTAATCCATTACACACCATGAAAGTTTTAATGTTTGTAACGATGAAGACACATCGAATCTATAACACCCCTTTAAAGTTGGGGTATTACATAGAATGTAACCCATATTCACATCATGAAACTCCTGAGATTTTTAACAGTCAAAACCCCCATCGTTACGCATAAAAAACCTACCTGAAAGAACTTCATGTCATGAAAAGGGTATTCATGGCATGTAATCATCACACCATGAACCAAGTTTCATAGCTTGCACCAGACAGTAGTTACACGGTGTGTATGCTAGTTACACTACATATAATATCTTGGAAGTATACAAAAATCACCCTATTTAAAGATGAAGAAATCAAAAAAGTGTCCAAATTTATAATTATAGGCATCCTCACAATATAAAATCAACCCAACCTAGTCAAGGAAAAGGAAAAACCATGACAAGGTTAAAGGTGTACCTGTCAGTTCAGTAATGGGATTTCACAACCTCCCCACCATAAAAACTTTTTGTCCCCAGAAAACCTATGAATAAGCTTCTATGACAAAGAGATGAGGCCACTAATCTCTCATCAGTGCCTCACATTCCCACATCTCATGACTATCAGAACCATGATGGAAGAGCACATGAACCAAAGGTATCATCCTCCTTGAAGTACCTTGGTCTTTGAATCAACTATTCTGAATGGTCACTCAATCACAGATAAATTTTGTTCAACTTCAAGATCACTCCAACTCAAAACATGAGATGGATCAGAAAGATACTTTCTCAGCTATGATACATGGAATATGTTATGTATTGACGTGAACTATAGTGGTAGTTCTATATGGTAAGAAACTTTCCCCACCTTCTCAACAACCTAAAAAGGTCCCACAAAATAAAGAGTAAGCTTCTCTTTTCTCTCAATCCGTCGATGAACCAACTAGGGTGAAACCTTTAAGAACTCCTGGTCACTAACTGAGAATTCCAAAGGTCTATGGTGACAATTAGTGTAAGAATTATACCAGCTCTTTACTATCAACATTTTCTGATAAATTAACTGAATCTTAGTTTTCATCTATTAAAAAAAACTCATTCCAACCAAGAAACTTTCTCCAACCTCTGACCAACATAAAATTATTTACGAGGCCTTACATAAAAGGCCTCAAAAGGTGTCATTCTAATTGTGGACTGGTAACTATTGTTATAAGAGAAATCAACTAGTCCCAAATGATCATCTCAACCCCCCACCGAAGTCGAGAACAAAAGTGTGAAGCATATCCTCATGAATCTGTATAGATCTCTCTGTCTAACCATCTGAATGTGGGTGATAGTCTATGATTTAAAGGACCTGAGATCCTAGTTCCTCTTGAAGGCCTTTCCAAAAGTGAGAAGTAAACTGAGGATAACTATCAGAGACTATAATAGATAGAACTCTGTGTAAAATAATAATATCTTTCACATATATATTTCCAATCTCCTCAACTTTAACTATATATCAAATGGGTATAATGTGATCCGACTTGGTCATCCTATTAATCACAACCCATATTTCATTCTTCATACTCTAGGTATGAGACAACCCAACCAACTACAAAGTCCATAGATATTTCATCCCACTTCCAAGTAGGGACTAGAAGTTATTAAAACAAACCTGACTTTTTTTGGTGCTCAGATTTCACCTATTGGAACGTATTTCAATGGGAAACAAACTCATAAATTCCCTATCTCATACCTAGCCACCATATCTATCACCTCATGTCATAGAACATCTTAGTGGTTCCTGGGTGCACAACCCACTAGGAATTATGAAAATCCCCTATTACTACCTTCTTTTCCATTAACGAAAAAATGTAACGGTTCTGATAACACAGAACACCCTCCTTGGAGAATGAACACTGAGCATTAGTCTCCCCACCATAAAGAGAGTCTCTAATGCTATGTAATTTATCATCATTCTCCTATTCTTAAAGAATCATCTCAAGAAGATTATATTCCAACTAAACACTAGCTAATGAAACTTTATCCCCTTTCTTCTGAATTATAATATAAAACTGTGAAAAAAGATCCATAAAAATCCACTCCTATGAAGATTCTTTCACATCCTGGGTTGGAAGTTTCCTCCTCAATTCATCTGCAATGACATTCCCTTCCTCTGGGGTATAGGTGATGTCAAAGTAAAACAACTGTAGGTACTCCACCCAACGCCTCTAGAAAAGGTTCAAATATTTTTGAGAGAAGATGTAACTCGAGATTTTGTGGTCTGAAAACATGGTAAAAACTTCGACATAAAGTTAATGCCACCAACTCTTAAGTGTTTTCATCAAAACTACAAGCTCATGATCATGGGTAAGATAATTCTTCTTGTGTGGCCTAAGCTAATGAGAGCCATAAGCAACTACATGATCTCTCTGCATAATAACACAACCCAATCCTGAACTTGATGCATCAGAAAAGACCACATAGCCCTACCCAGCCTCTGGAAGACTCAAAACTAGTGTAGTAGTCAAAATATGTTTCAGTTCAATAAAAGAATTCTGACACTTATGATCATAATAAAAATTTACCCCCTTCTGAGTCAGAGTAGTCATCAGAGAAGACAACTTTGAGAAGTCCTTTACAAATCTACAGTAATATCTGAATAATCCGAAGAAGATCTAAATTTCAATGACATTTTTTGATTTCTCTCAAGTCATAATAGCCTTCACCTTCTCAGAATCAACTGATATACCCTTTTTAGACACCATGTTTCCCAATAATTTCACTTCCTGAATCCAAAAATCACACTTTGAAATTTTAGCATAGATTTGGTAATTTCTTAGCAGACTCAGATTTGTTCTCATATGTTGCAAATAATCCTTGTTGGATTTGGAGTAGACAAGAATTTCATCCACAAAGACTACCATAAGGTTATCCAAATAATTGTGGAAAATCTTGTTCATCAAATCCATAAAAACTATAAGAGCATTTATCAAACCAAAGGGAATAACAAGGTACTCATAATGGACATACCTACTCCGATAGGTAGTTTTATGAATGTCATATTCCTTTATCCTTAACTGATGGTAACTAGATTGAAGTTCTATCTTTGAAAACTACCTCACCCCTTTCAACTAATCAAACCAATCATCAATCTATGGAAAAAAATATTAGTTCTTTACCATAACTCGATTGAGCTTTTGGTAATCAACACATAAGTGAAGGTAACCATCAGCCTTATTAGCAAAGAGAACCAATGCCACCCAAGGTGACACACTCGGGTGTATAAATCCTTTATCAAGAAGATCATCCAAATAGGGATTCAACTATTTAATTTCATCCAGATCCATTCAATAAGAGAGAATTGAATTTAGTTGAGTACTAAGTATTAAGTCAATGGAAAAATAGACCTCCCTCCCTGGTGTAAAACCATATTAATCAAAAGGAAATACATCGGTAATCTTGATGATGACTGTAGGAAGATACCTACTCATTGAATCCTACTCTAGATCAAAATAAAACACTGATATCACTTTCCCAAACTCTAGATAAGAGGGTCTGGCTCTACTCGAACTTGGGTCCTATTCTACTTGAAAGAAAAGAGGTACACCACTAGGTGTTGTAAGGTGGACCCATTGAAGATAAAAATCAATTTCAGATTTATTGGTAATGAGAAAATCCATCCCAAATACGATGTTAAGAGATTTTATGTCAAGAACCAAAAAAACTCCAACCAATCTCAATGTATGATAGAGAGAAGACACAAGAGGGACTATGGAGACCTGGATATCTCTTAATACCATGAGGTGTAGTAATATACATTTCAAAAGATAAAATCTATATAGGAATATTAAGAAGATTAATAATACGGGTTGAAATAAACAAGTGAGATGCACTAGTATCAAATAGAGCAGTCACTAATGATGATTCTATAGTAATGGTACCTCTCACAGTCATTGGACCTATGTCTACTTACTCTAGAGACACTTTCACTGCGTGAAGAAGCTTTGATCTAAATTAATTTGGCTGGAACCCTTTTGTACATGAAGAATCTGATTTCCCCATAGTTTTAGGAGGAGCTGATGATCTTGTTCCACTATGTAGAGTATAAAAGTGATGAAAAATTCTCTGTAAGTACCCTGAATGACCATAGGATCTACAATTATTGGGTGCCTTAGGGAAAACCCTCTTATAATTTCTTAGCTTTCCACACTGGTAGAAAATCAAAGAACTTTCTCTTGGTGCTGTAGGAGGTCTGGATTGACCCTTCCATCAATAATTGTCATTAGAATCATCACACTTTTTTTCCTTTTAAGGAACCAATGCCACCACTGGGAGGAAAAGAAACTCTCGATAACCCTAACTTTCCATCTAGGTCCATCTCTATAATCACCTCACTATCCAACACATCATCATAAGTGGGAATATTTAGCAAGAAAACATTAGAATAGATATCTAATTGAAGTCCCAACTCAAAACTTTGAGCCTTCATTTTCTCATTAGATACAATCTTAGGTGGAAACTACACCAACTCAACAAATGGATTTGAATACTTAGTCACAGTTCTATAGGCCTAATAAATCTTGAAAAACTCTACAAATTTTGACAACACCATTGAATTCAGATATAATTTTTTATTGAAAATAAACTTGAAGTATTTCCACTCTAAGACCTCATGTTTATTTGTCATTACCATCATGTACCACCATCCCCTTTTTGATTCCTCCATCATGAAGGCGGAACACTTCACCTTGACCACGTCTGTTGTCTCCAAGAACTCAAACAGACTTTCTATCTTGCCCAACCATTCCTCAGCATGTTTTGGATCAATGGAGATTTTGAAAACTAGTGTTTTTTAGTGAATGAACTCTTGAGAATGATTTATAATAACATCCACTTGAGGATCCATAGTTGGAGCCTGAATGGGGACTGGAGGTGGTGCCTGTCCCAAATCTTGGACAGTGCGCACAATCACCTCAACTAGATTTGGGCCCACTAAAGGATTCTATCACTGTGGTTTAATAGCATCTTCCTCCTAGATCCAATTTTTTGAATCTTCCCAGAGGCATGATTCTAGACAACATCAAAAGAAAACGTTGAAGACATTAGATTCACACTCAAACTGAGCATCAAGGTAATATATTCCCAACATTTGGAACAACCAGATTTGGATTCCACTCTATCCAAATCAGAATAGGTAAAGGACTAGAACTAATCCATAAGACTTCCTTCCATAACCACCCATAGAGAATTAAGGTTCATTGTTGTGAGATATATCTAGAAACTTAATAAAAACCACATCCTAAGTCCTGAAAATATTTAAAAAATGCATACTAACTTTAAGAAAAAATCTCAAAAACCTCCTCTGATACCACTTTGTCATGAACCAGCCTGGGTACCCTGGTAAACCAATAACAGAGTTGTCCATGAAATAGTCCAAAGGGAATTAACGATCCCCATGGGTCGGTGACTAGAACCTAGAATCATAAAACATGCAAGTGGGAATGATTTTGACACTAACAATGTGGAAGAAAAAGAAAACAATACAGAATGTATATCAAAGAAACTCCACTGGGTGTAAAGTACCAGAATAATAAAAGAAATAAAGTTCCCAAAGAACTACAACCCAAGTACCAATAAAATAGGGAATATAACCCCATGGTCTATAAGGACACAACCCACCAAGTCCCATGCTCAATAGCTGGATCCACATCTAAGAGATGCCTTCTCTTTACTTGAACCTGGATGAAGAAAGTCTACAAACACCAAAAGGAAAAAGTAGGGTATGAGACTAATCATAGTAGGATACCACCACAGATTCCACAACATATTCCAAATATATATTATCCAAATAATGGCATTAAATTTTCAAAAAAAGGTTTGGCAATTTAAAAGCATATATAAAAAAATAATGATATACAGTTTAAACGATGGAATGAAATACTTTAAGAAAAAGGCTTTACAAATGATGGAATATTTCAAAAATAATAGATTAAATAAAATATTTACATAAAATAGTTTATTTAAATCTAGAAAAGGCATGTAAATCAGTTTTATGAAATTGGCATACATTTATATCTCAAATATTAATAAAAAAGTGAGCAACATGGTCATTTACCAAGTTGGTATGAAAGTATTATCCATCTATAGGACTCCACACTCTCTAAGTGATCACAAAAAAATGAGTATACTCATGCCCCCCAACACTGGCCATAGGTGACTCATCACCCTTTTATCGGGGATGTGACCTGCCACAAGTATGTTTAGAACGTTGTAATAGTGCAGAGTATGTCCAAATAACTCAAAAACTACCTAAGTCTTGCATGTGTTCTTACATGATGGACAATTTAATTTAAGACTAATTAAAATAAAATAAAATCCAATTCTTTCATTTCAAACTTCCAATTTTTCCATTTAAAACCAAAATGGGTTTTAATAAAAAACATGCCCTTTTTACAAGATAAAACCACTAGGTTTCTATCAAATCATTTTAATCCATTTTCACAAGTTTGAAATCCATTGAAAACCTATTCCATCCTTTTCAAAATCCATTTCCACAATTAAATTCAACAATTTAATTGAAAATTTTTCCATCAAATTCACAATTTAAATTAAAAAATTTAAATTGACCAATTTTTATAAACACACCCCAATTAAAATGAATTGGGGGTTTTTCAAAATTTTCATGCCAAAACCATTTCAAATCTCTCGATTCACTGGAATTAGGTTTTTATCAATTTAATTGAAAGAAAGTTTGAGAAATTGAATTAAAATCAAAAATTGAAATAAATCAATAAATTTAGGAATAATCAATTTGGCTAATTAGGATAGAACCACCCACCTTTTTCCAGAAACCTGACACTCACAAAAACACCCGTTAATGAGAACAAAGGCATAAAAGATGTCAAAACTCAACCTAGAAGCGAGATCCAACATCATGGAGAAAAAATCCATCAACTTTAGGATGATCCAAAGAAAACCCAAAAGAGGATAAATATAGATAGATAAAGAATGATGAAGAATGCTTACCCGGATATCACCCACCAAATAAATGACAATTGATCGCTAAAGGAATGGATCCATAAGGGTTGGAGGCCTCCAAGAATAATTGGGGAAGGCTTTGGCTCGAAGGAAAAGGAATTGGAGAGTAACAAATAAATAAATAACCAAACACAATACCTCCTTTTATAGGTTGCTATCGAGGGATTAAACGATGTATAATCTATTACACACCATGAAAGTTTTAATGTTCGTAATAGAGAAGACGCATTGAATATATTACGCCCCTTTAAAGTTGGGTTATTACACAGAGTGTAACCCCTATTCACATTGTGAAACTCTTGAGATTCATAACGGTTGGAACACTAATCATTAGACATTAAAAACCGATCTTAAATAACTTTACATCATTTAAAGGGTATTCACAGTGTGTACTCATCACATTGTGAACCACATTTCATAGCTTTTACCCAGTAGTAGTTACATAGTGTGTAACCTATTTACATGATGTGTAATATCCTGGAAGTTTAACAAAACACCCAGTTTAAAGCTAAAAAATTCCAACAAGTTTCCAACTTTACTATTATAGGAATCCTCCCAATATAAATTCAACCTAACCTAGCCAACAAAAAGGGAAAACAATGATAAGGTTAAAGGTGTACCTGCCAGTTTAGTAATGAGATATTACAATATTGAAGTCAACTTTTAGGCCTGATCTTTAATTTTTCATACCTTCCCTCTCACTGGTAATATGATACAAGAAATAATCAAATTCATGCAAAATACTGACCATTTCAAGGAGAGTATCATGGCTTGTAATCATGTGAGTTGTGTCTCCCTTAAGATTCTTTTTGGAGAAACATATTTTAAGGCTACGAAGTGACTTTGATTGGTCACCTCAGCAGTCATCAAAGCACTTTCATGGGAAGATAAAACCTTATAATCAACCATTCCATCCACCCCAAAAATATTTCCCCCTAGATAGAAGTTTGAGCTCAAGTTCTTATGGGAACACCATCCTTCAACACAATACCTAGTCACCCTGATTTCAATCATTGCCTTTAAGTAGGAGCTCTTAACCTATCTCTCCTTTGATATATATACTTATATATATTTATATGTATTTAAGTATATTTATGTATATTTATATATATATTATATGGGTATATATATGTATATATTTATACATATTATGTGGGTATATATAAATATATATTTATGTATATGTGTGTGTATATATATATATATTTATATATAATTTTTTAATATAAAAAGGAAATTATATAAAATTCTCACTTATGGTGAATGAATACTTGAGTACAAGTGGTTTCAAAATAAAGAAGAGAGGGGAATATGATAGACCTTAAATAACCCCCTCAAACTGAGAAATAGACTTCAAGACCTATTAATTTTACCTATAAATGAAAGATGATTAGTTTTAGGGTTAAAGAGAAATTCCCATAAGAGGCCCTTGAAATTAAAAGATAGGTTTGTTTTTTATACAATTATATTTAATTATATATATATGTGTGTGTGTGTACATTTATTTATACCTAAATATATTTAATAGTTTTTTATATATATTTTTGTATATATATAAATTTATATTTATATAAATTAAAATGTAATTATATTTTTATATGTATATATTTGTTAATTATAAATTAACATATGTATGTATATATATGTAAGTACTAGTATTTATTTATATATATAAGTATATTAAAGTATGTTTACTCCATACAAGGGCTTGGTGGATTAGAAAGTGCTTTTCAAAATAACCAACATATAAGGGGTTTACATCTCACCATACTTATATATATATATATGTGTGTGTGTGTGTGTGTGCACAAAATTTTCCCAGATGAGCTAGGTGGGTCTGGGTGGCTCAGGTCATGAAGGGCTTAGAGTATTATGGGCCTAGGTTCTGGTGGGTCAAGGATGGCCTGATATTGGGGTAGCCTTAGGCCTAGGGGTGGTCCTTGGCAGGATTTGTGGGCATAGACCAGGTGGACCAAGGATGAGGCTAGGCATGGCAGGCCCATAATTTTTTAGACAATATATATATATTTTTTATAAATTTCCACTGTTTATTTAAGAAATGATTTTATAAACTTCCACTAAATATTTCTTGTTTTTAGTTTTTTTTTTGAAAAAATAAAAATAGGAAACTATCACTAAACATTAAAACTCACTGCAAAAAATACTTCGTAAAATGATTCACATCCATTTTTGAAAAGCATCGTGTAATAATCCCAAATACCATGAAGTATTTGAAAAAACAATGAGAATCATTTCATGGTGGTTGAAACCATCACTAAACACAAATAATAATAATAATTGACATTTTTTACATAGTGATTCTTCACAAGATACTCTTAAAATTTTTGATATCATCAAGGGATTCTCCAAGTATATCAATGTCTTCCACAATCACATTATGCATCAAAGGACTCATTTGAGTGCATCCTAAAATCCTCATATGTTTTCTATAGAACCTTTAATTTTGTATCATGCATCTTCGACTCACCTTTGTAGATATTTAACAATTTCCCCACATTTGGTGTGAATTCTTACATGATATCAACTTTGTATAGATTTCATTGGACAATAATTCCCCTAATATGTTCATTCATTTGACATTTATATTCAATTCCTTACTATAATATAAAGATCCAATCTCTATATTGACTATAATTCCATGTATAACAGTCATATAAACATCTAGTCCCATGGATCAGAAGTAGTGTTGCATCTTATTCTCTCAAAGTTGAAAGTTTTGACCATAAAAGATTAGAATGACTTTGTAGTTCCCAATTTCTTCCCTCACATAAAATGATATAAAACTCTACCAAATTTTATGTTCCACTATGATATAACTTCTTGATCCCACAAAAGGAAGATTGAGGTGCCCTAGAACTACAATCCCGTGTTCGATTATAAAAACACACACTTTTTTAAATTAAATTTGATACCAACTGAGATGATCCAAGCCAAACTAGAACAAATTTTACATTAGTATTAAATATCATAATAATCTTACACAACTCAAAGAACCTTTTGGTTTTATGCCATTTAGGACCAGTTACATAAGAAACTTATTTTAAAAAAATTGTGATCATTTCTCCATAATCAAACCACATGATATCCCCTTCCAGAATTCTTGTAGGTTACTCTCGTCTTTATAACCTAGAGAAACAGAAATATAATAAAGAAATGATCTTAGAATATTAGTAAGGGTAAACATAAGTGATAATAATCAAAGATTATAAGTGAGAATAAGATGCCCATATGAGTATAATAAAGATATATAAGAAATTCATACCAAACAAATGTTAGATAAAAAACATGAGTCATGAAATACAACATAGCATATCATAAGAAACAAATCAAGAGTATAGAAACATGAGTTAATAAACATGATCCATGAGGGTATAACATAGTCATAAGAATAAGCATAAAACTATTTAAAAAACATAAACATAGTAATGAATTTTGAATAAAATCATTATACCTATGCCCATGTGAAAAGAATCATTATGTGCATGCCTAAAAATGTGAGAAAACTCATTATGACCACGTCCATGTGAACAAAATCATTATATCCATGCCTTAATACCTCATGAGATATAAAATTGAAGCAATTCATTGAAGGGAAATATAAGACCCCACCCATCATCATCTATACATATGTGTGCCACATAAAATAAATCATCATCATATCATAAATAAATCATGGAAAAAATGAGTTTCAAATCCTTTTCAAATAAAATCACATAATAAAAATATCCATAATTCCATAAATAATCATAACAAATTATTCCCATAGAGAATAAATGGGTATCCAAATACATTCAGTAACTTTTTAAGTAAATACCATTCAATCAAGATAATAGAGAATATTATATTTACACTTATTGGTCAGAGTAGGACACTCAAGAGGGGGGTGAATTGAGTTCGTATAAAAATTTCTGTAAAAAACTTTATTTGAAAAAATCCCCCAATTTAAAAACAAGACATCCCAGTTAATCAAAGCAGTAAATTTATAATAGTCTGACTGTTCAATTAATTTCTCAGAAGATTTATTATTTCTCAGTTATAATAATATGATATATTAATATAGTTTTTGAAATTAATTTACTAAACAAAAATAGTTATAACTACTATCCAAGACTAACTATCAAAGTAAAACTTAGTTTTCCAAAATTTCATTTAAAAATAGAGTAAACTAAATTTGAAAACAAAGTGAATTAAAACAATAGGTTTAGTCTAAAAATAAGACTTAGTCATCTCCACTTGGTGATTACCTACCACCAAGAAATATATATATGTAAATCTTTGATCCATAACCTGGATCAGGGTTTACATAATAGTATATGAACTGTCCAGGTCACAAGAACTCTACCACAGTTCTACGTGGGAACTAAAATAACCAGGTCACATATGAAATCTACCACAGTTATACATTTGATATAACAGGTGTAAAAAGATGTTTATGTGAGGATATCTTGTATCATTCAGTTCAGTGTAGAAGATAGTTTTTGTTTAATAGACAGATGCACACAGTTCTTGAAATGTAGTAAAAATGCACACAATAGAGTAGAAAATAAAGAGATAGAGTTTATAAGGCTCTGTGTGTTGTGAAATGCAACTCTGGAATCTTTGGATATAGAAGATGTGAATCATTAGTCCTCTTATGAAAACAGAAATTGAAAACAGAGTGTCGTGAAGCTTTGTGTTCTGGTTTTCTAGGAAGATGAAAATCTATTCCTTTGGTTATGTTTTGTTTTCTATAAAGGTGTTAGAACTTTGATGCACAACAAGTTCCCCTTTGTGTTCAGTCAGCAAGAATGAGAATTCCTCAAATTTTATTCTCCCTTTTGTTCATAGTTTCAGTATGGGTGCTCGTATGAGTCCTCTACTGTATGTCTACATGTATATCTTTTAGATCGCATGCTTTTCTCTTTTATATTATGCAGCCTGACAATAAGAATGATTGGGGTAGGTTGTTTACTTCATACTTTTGAAATCCCAATTAATTTTATTTGAAAAAATAATTAATATAATCAGTATCATTAAAACACTCAAATATGTCTGTTAGAGATAATTTTAAATAAAATAAAATTTAAACAGTTGGTCGATGACTCATCTGTCGGTGAGTCATTCTGTCAGTGACTCCTTCTATTGGTTATTCCTTCTATTGGTATTATTTACTCATTATATCACTAGGCCATTATATCAGTATCTCCATGAATTGGTGACTCAATGTCTTGATGAATCATTTTTCTATTGGTGAGTCATTCCTTCTGTTGGTATCTCATTTGTATTGTCTGTGAGTCATTTATCAGTGATTCAGTTTGTACTATCAATGAGACATTCTTTCTATCAGTGATATATTTCTTCTGTCGATGAGACATTATTTTCATCGTTTATACATTCCTCCTTTCAGTGTCTCAGTTGAACTATCAGTGATACATTTACTCTGTCGGTATCAGTGAGTCAGTTTGTTCTATCGATGTCACACTTGTTATATCGGTGTTAGTAACTCATACTTAGCCAATTTATTTTCTTTAACTGTCTTATAACATGAATATACATAGAATGTGTTAAATACATAGTTAATCATAGATAATCATAATTAAAAATATTTAAACTTAAATAAACATGATTGAAATGAGTAGACATGATTTGACATGATTTTTGATTATTAAAACCAGAGAGGGTCCAACAATATCCTATGGGCCAAAAATCTCCCCCTTTTTAATGATCACAAATAATTTCATTATAAATTACAATTATTTCATGATTAATATAATCATTCTACTTACTATCTCCCATTACATATTTTCTTAAAAAATGAAATTTCTCAAAATAGAGATAAGGTTTAGAGGTAAAATAAATAATGCATGATTTTCTCCCACTTTATCTTTTATGTCTCTTTATCTTAATGAAATTTAAAAAAGATAATTCCATTACTGATGTTCTCCCCCTTTTGGTATTAAAAAAGGGAAAAAAATATTGAAGAAGAAAAAAAAGATTGAAAAGAGGTATCAAAGGGATGAAATGTAAGATCACTGAATTTCAGAGATAATGAAAGTACATAGTACAGTGGAAGTACATAATATCAGTGAAATACAAAAAAGATTACAAAAAACCAACCCTATCAAAAAGTTATCCACACTATGTATGGGGATCCAGTTTGTCCTTTCCTTTATCAGAAGAATCAATAGTAGGTCCAGTGGTTAGAGGCTAAGAGATTTGATAATATGATTGAATTCTCAAGGGAGGAAGTACAAAAACATTAGGAACAGAAGGGGAAAGGGTAGGTTTAGTTGAAGCACGAGGATGGATCTGCTCTGTGATGATAGGCCGAATCTGGATCAAATCCTGAGCTATTGAAATAGAATGTAGAGGAGGTGGTAATGATGTAGCAGGAGATGCATCCGGTCTGATATATGCAGTAGCTGTAACCACTATAGATTCACTATGAACATGGAGATAAGGCTTCAACAGATTGATGAAATCTTTGATTATCTCCCCACTATATTGCATTACCTTTTCAAAATCATCCTTGTTCTCCATGAACCTGTCAAGAAGAGGTGTGAAGTCCTTCAGTTTTTGAACATGATCCTTAAAAGATCTTATCACTATAGGCAACATCAAATTCTCTACCAAATATTTAAAATGACATGTCAGCTGATTTTTTGTATAAATCCTCTTGAAGTAATAGTACACTTTCTCTATGATCTGAGCATTAGAAGTTTCAGCACTCTTAGAGTACATCTTGACCATATCATTCACACGATTAGTGTTCTTCTCAATTTTAGAAAGTATTTCTAAACTAGAGGCACTAAACAAGGCTTAAACCTCTTCTCTAATAACATTTCTGACCATTTCTATATCTGGAGGGTTAGAAACAAGAGCTACTAAGCTAGATGCCCCTTGTACAATTTCTCTAACATCATTTCTTAATTGGGTAAAATTAGGAACTTTAAAGTGGGAAATAATATCCTTACGTCCTTTCATGATTCTGTACATTGATGTCATATACTTAGAGGTAAAACAATTGACAGTAGAAACCAATATAGTCAGCTCATTTCTCAGCTTTTGATTATCTGTCACAATATAGGCTCCTCTACCACTGGTCTTGTTGAAACTAATCTATTAGATTCAGCATCATAATAAGAATATTCCAAGATAAGGACAACATATCCATGATTTATTTTCCATTCAGACAACATAGAGTCTTCCAAAATAGTGATTGTGTTAACCGTCACTCTTCTAGATAAAGGTTCCCCCTCAACTTGAGCTTTTCTATCTTGAAGCTCCCCCTCAACTGGATCTCCTTTTACTTGCTACTCCCCCTAAACTTGAGATCTTCTTCTAACATAAACCAATTGTGGTATATGGACTATCTAATCTCCCATTGCATCACCCACTTCAACACTTTCTTCTTATTATATAGTAGAACCCTCTACATGACTAGGAGATTCTATATTCTACTCTTGATCCACATTATCAGCAAGCTCTCTATTATCACCTTAATCATCATCAGGATTATCAAAGCCACTATCACTTCCAATCCATTCTTCATTCTTATCATCTCCACCATTTCCATCCTCATATTCATGTCCTTCATCCTCTTCTCCATTTTCAGACCTACTTTCATTCTCTTCTCCTTCTCTGTCTCCTTATTCTTCTTTAGAATCCTCATCTGATCCATTTGATCTTCTCACATACTCAATACTACCAGATTTTTCAGTTTCATCATCATCCCCAAAAATTGGTTCTTTTAAAGATAGAGAAAGAGGTGGACTAGGTGGTCTAAATGTAATTATTCTTAGAGATTCAGTTGTATATGGGTCACTCCTATCATCAACAAGAGACCCTTTCTTCTCTATCAGGAGTGACATATTCTTCTTCATCCAAATAGATAGGTTTAACATCTTCTGGTCCTAGACCAAGGTCCACTATATCTTTTGGCCTAGTTGGATGGTCAACAGGGTTGAAATTATCATAAATATTTTCCTCATCTCTAACTCATTCCTTTTTCCAAGGGTTACAATGAATTTCAACCCTTTTACATATTTATTTTCTAAGAAATATGCCACTGATGAAAGAAACTATCTCCTCCTCTTCACTCACAGAAAATTTCACTTGCAACATGGAAGATATCATCATTGGTAAAAAATAGAATTGGTCTTGAAATAAGGCTTGACCATTTCACCAATATGCACTATAAAATAATTTCACAGGTTCACTTTAACTCCTTTATTCAAAAAAATACACCAAATACACATCCTGATACTTCAACAAAGCAAAGTCCCCTTTCTTGGAAAAAATTGGTGATGAATAAACTTAAAGAGCTGCCTACTTTCACCATCTAGTTCAGTATATATAGGCCTCTTGTTCTCTTCAATTCCAGTAAGCTCTTTCAAATCTATTTCATAAGATAAAAAAATCACTTGCAGGTGAATAAGTTCCTTAGTAGTCATCATAGATTCCCTCACGAGGTACCTTAAGGGATTATACCCAATGCCTAGAAGAAAATGAAAATAATTTTCCTTTTAAAAATGACTTAACCCAGTATACCTCACTTCCTTTTAAAAGAAACTCTACATTCATATAAAACTCATGGAAAAGCTTTGGGAAATAAGGCCACTCATTATCTAAAAACCATTTTATCCATCCTTGGTTCTGCAACACCCTTAACAACACAGACTTACTTTTCAACAACTATTCAATAAGAACATCCTTTTTTAGTGTCATTACACAATTCTTAAGATTTGGATTGATAGGCTGAGATCTTATTGACTCTCCTTTCTTCCTTTTTGCAGGTTGAGACTCATCTCTAGGTCCTCCTTCAAGTGTTCACTTCACTCTCTCCATTCTAATGGATCAATTTGAAGGTTGGGAGGTGAAAGGTTGAGGGTAAAGAGAAACAATAGGAGAGTGTAAGGGCTAAAGGCGAGTGTGATTAGTAGAGTGGATCAACTCGAATTTATATCATTTAGGGATTATATATCTCAAATTTGTAAACTAGGTTCAACAAAATAAATGAAACAATGTCATTTTGGTTTAAACATAAAACAAAAAAACAACATGTTTTATCAGTGTTGACATGATAGTATTGGAATGACACTACCAGTGTCACCATGACAAAGTGTTGGTGTCGGCATGACAAAGTGTTGGTGTCGGCATGACCAAGTGACGACATGATAAATGTGTCTGTGTCGGCATAACCAAGTGTTGGCATGAAATATGTGTCGGTGTCGGCATGACAGTGTCTGCATGACATTTTTAGTGTCAGTATGACATCTACACTCATTTTTCACAAAGCGTTATCAACATAAGGTCCTTATAAATTAATCATCCTTTTTTTTGTTTGATGTAACTCATCCTTTAAGAGTTCAATGGCTTAGTGAATATATCAAAAAGATGATGTTATGTGCCAATAAATTCTAGAGTTATATCACCTATTTGATAATGATCTCTCAAAAAGTCATGACTTATATCAATACATTTTGTTCTATAATGAGAAACAAGATTCTTTGATATATTAATAGAAATTGTATTGTCAAAATTTATAGGGACATGTCTAAATTGGTATCCATAGTCTAGTAAAGTGTTTTTCATCCAAAGAATCTGAGTACAACAACTACCAACAACTATGTATACAAAATCACCAGTAGATAATGCAATATAATTTTGCTTCTTTCTAGACCATGAAACTAGAGACTTTCTCAAAAAGTGACATGTTCTAGAGGTTCTCTTTCCATCTAACTTACTACCCCTAAAATTAGCATCAGAATAACTCACTAAATTAAAAGGTTATCCTCTTGGATAAAAAAAATACTAAGTTAATAGTATATTTGAGGTATTTAAAAATTATTTTAATATTAGTTAAATAAAACTCTTTAGGATTATCTTGAAAATGATCACATATACACAGAATAAAAATAATATCAGGCCAACTAGAATTTAAGTAGAGAAAACTCCAATCATTCATCTGTACATGGTTTGATCAATAGATTTACCATTTTCATCAAGATCCAACTTACAGGTGGTACTCATTGAAGTCTCACTACTTTTTGTACCATAAAATCCAAAAAAATTTAAAATATCTTTAGTATATTTACTTTGATTTAAAATAATACCGTTCTTATTTTGAAAGATTTGAAATCCAAGATAGAATATGGGTTCCCCCATTAAAATCATTTCAAATTCACTCCGCATCATTTTTTAAAAATAAACACCTAAATAATTTTTAGAAGATCCAAAAATAATATATTCTAAATAAATTTTAATCACTAAAACATCTTTAGAAATTCATTTCATTAAAAGAGTATGATCAACTATACCCTTTGTAAAACCTTTGGAATTAAGAAAACTACTCAGTCTATCATATCAAGCTCTTGTAGATTTCTTTAAACCATATAAAGATTTTTTTTAATTTAAAAACATGATTTGGAAAATGAGGGTTTGTAAAACCAGTGGGTTGTTTAATAAAAACATCCTAAACTATATATCCATTTAGGAATGCACTCTTAACATCCATCTGATATAGTTTGAAATTGAGATGAGATTAATATTCAAGTAAGATTCTAATAGACTCAATTCTAGCAATCGGTGTAAACGTTTATTTATAGATAATCCATTCTTATTGACTCTAAAATTATGCAACCAATATATCTTTATTTATTAAAATATTACCAGATTCATGTAATTTATTTCTAGACACCCATTTAGTGCTTATGGTCAAGGTGTCTTTAGGTCTGTCCACTAGTTTCCAGACTTTATTTCTTTCAAATTGATTCAGTTCTTCTTGCATAACCATTACCCAAAAGTCATCATTGATTGAACCATTAATGCTTTTAGGTTCAAAATGTGACAAAAAGTATTGATGTTCAAACTGGTTTCTTAGAGAATATCTAGTGTGTGTCCCTTTATCTTGGTCTCTAACTACAACTTCTAAAGGATGGTTCTTAAGGATTCTTATGGGTCTAGAAAAATAAGGTCTAGTTATTTCAGGTTCATTAGTAGGTTTGGGTTCATTGTGACTAGATTCTAGAGAATTTATAGAACTTGATGATTTAATAGGTTTCTTAATAGCATGGTCAGATGATTTTTAATTTATGTCTGGATTAGACAGACCATCCTCAATATTTTCTAGAGTGGTATTGGGTTCATGTGGGGCTATTTCATCAAATTTAATATGTACAGATTCTTCCACACACTTATTAATTTTATTAAATACTTTATAGGCTTTACTATAGATTGAATAACCTAGAAAAATTCCTTCATCACTTTTGGATGTAATTTTTTCAAGATTGTCCTTTGCATTAAAGATATAAACTTTACAACAAAAAACCTTGAAGTAACTAACTTTGGGTTTCCTACTATTCTATAGCTCATATGGGGTTCTCTTAAGAATTGTTTTGATTAAGACTCTGCTAATTATATAACAAGATGTATTGACAAATTATACCCAAAAATAGATAGGTGATTCATATTCATTAATCAATGTCTATGCTATCTATTTTAAGGTTCTATTTCTTCTTTCTACAACACCATTCTACTGGGGTGTCCTGTGAGAAAAGATGTTGTGCCTATAGCCACTGTGTGAGAAAAAAGATTCAAACTATTGGTTTTAAAACTCACAACCATGGTAATTTATTAAGGTTTTAATTCTAAGTCCACTTAGGTTCTCTACTATTTTATCATACTTAATGAATTAATAGAAAGCTTCACTTTTGTGAGAATGAAAGAAAGTCCAAGTGTATGTAGAAAAGTCATCTAATAGAACATAGACATAGTACTTCCCATTAAAACTAGAAACCCTATACGGTCCAAAAAAATATATATGAACCAACTCAAAAGGTTGATAAGTTGACACTTATTTATTTGGTTTAAAATAGATTTTATATTTTTTACCCTTTTGACAAAGATTATAGACTTTATCATTTAGAAATTCAAGTTTGGTTAGATCCTTAACTGGTCCTTTCCTAGTAATCTTTCTAAGAGAACGGATATTATAATGTCCTAAAATACTATGCTAGATCCAATAATCTTTATTATTGTCACTTAATCAAGAAACATTTTGAGAAACTAAGGAATCTAAGTTTATAGCACAAACATTTTCATTTCTAAGAGCAGTAAATACTAACTCATTTTTAGAATTTAAAACATTGCATGCATAATTTTAAAATTTAACATTAAAACAATCATCACAAAAATGAGAGATACTAAAAAAATTATAATTTAATCCATCAAAAAAATTACTTTGGAAGTTAAAATTGAATTAGAGTTACCAATTTGGCCATGGACAATTATTTTTTCTTTATCATTGACACCAAAAGTGACATGACCACCATTAATATTTATCAAATTCTTGAAGCATGTATAATATCATATCATGTGTCTTGAACATCCATTGTCCAAGTACCATATACTTCTATAGGATCTCTTCAAACAACATTCATACAAAAACAGATTATACAAGAAAAGATCTTGGTACCCTTATTTTTTGGGTCTAGTAACATTAGTAATAATAGCTTTGGGAACCTGCATTTGTTTCATGGGTTTCCTATACACAATTTGTAAATTATTGGAAAAATAAACTTTATTGGGTCTAGAAAAACTTGAAACAGTAGAATAAGTTTCATGGATAGAACATTCAATTTTTTTCCATAACTAAGAAGAAAACTAGATTTTCCAGATTTAGATACAAAATTGGTTTTGACAAAGTTTCTTTTACTAGGTTGATAGCCAATACCACTAGTTTATTTGGGTAAAATTTTTTTACCAATAATTTGAACCAAGATATATTATATATTGTTAAACCTTTCTAAATAATTTTTCAATTTCTCATTGGAAAATTTAATCTCATTGTTTTCGTTAAGCAATTGAGCATTATTTTCCTTTTCTATGGTAAGATTATATTTAACAGTAGAGATGAGAGAATGATATTTATTTAAATATTTATATTTATCTTTTAATTAATTTCATGTATCTTCAAGAATTTGGAAATATTTAAACATTTCAACATTAGTAATATTTTAAGAATAAGATTTATCTCCAAAATAATAATAATTTTTTACTAGAGATTCAAGGGTTATCTCAGATGTGTTTTTCATGAAACACATATTGACCTTGCCACCTTTCTCATCATGTGATGATTATAACTCACTAGAGCTATCCTTAGAATCACTCCAGGTGGCCTTCATTGCCTTCTTGTATATTTTATCTTTTTATTCATATTTATTATTATATTTTAACTTAGGACAATCAGCCTTTACATGTCCTCTTCTCTTACATTCATAACAAAAATATTTCATTCGAGTTATCATTCATTTTCCAATCCTTTTTCTAGTTTCCCTTATTATCATATTTACCTTTGTACCTGGGTTTCCTAAGAGTCTTATTCTTTATATAATTTTTTTAAACCTTATGGATAATTGAGCTATTTCCTCATCACTGCCTGATGGTGAATCTTCATCACTTTTACTATCAGAATGAGTTTGAATCCTTTCTTTTTTATTATATTTGGAAGTAGTGGTTTTTAAATCTACTAGCTTTCTCTTTGGTTCATCATCCTCATCCTTTTCAACTTTTAATTAGTCCTTATAAATCATCAACTTACCTATCATCTCCTTGATTGGTAACTTATTGATATCATAGGATTATCTAATTGATATTAAGGTTCCTCTCCATCTTTTGGGTAGACATCTAAGTAGCCGCATGATTTGTTCTTTGGAATACACTAGCTTTCCAAGAGTACTCATTGTATTGACTATCTCATTGAACCTGAGATACATATCAGAAATGGGTTCATCAGGATTCATCTTAAAATTATCATACTTAATAGTATATGTATTGAGTCTCATTTTTTAATATTAGTGGTTACTTTGTGTGAAACAACTAAGGTAACTCAAATTTCATAGGTAGATTTATAAGTATATATTCTATTAAATTATTTATCCCCTAAATCACAAAATAAGGAATTCATAGCTTTACAATTATTATTGTAAGAAGTTTCTATGGAATCACTCTATATAGTTCTTTGATTTTCTTGTATATCATATTTATCTTCTATTATAGTCTAAATATCAAACCCCATGATTTCTAAGTGCATTTTAATCTTTATTTTTTACTAGGAATAATTTGTACCATTAAATTGGGGAGGTCTATTGGTAGCAGGACCTTTCTATCTATTATACAAAATAAAGGATAAAGACTAGAATTTAAAGAGCTAAAAATTTAGAACTAATATAAATTTAGAGATATTTAAAACACAACTAAAATCATAGTTGAAAATATTTGAACATGATTTTAAGCAACCTTTTATAACAAATTTTGGTTGGAGTAGGACACTCAATAGGGGGTGAATTGAGTTCCTAAAAAAAATTTTGTTAAAAACTTTATTTGAAAGAATCCCAAAATTTATAAATAAGACAACTCATTTAATCAAAGTAGTAAATTTATAATAGTCTAAATGTTCAATTAATTTCTCAGAAGATTGATTATTTCTCTATTATAACCATATGATATATTTATACAACTTTTGAAACTAATTTATTAAACAAAAATAGTTATTAATACTATCCAAGACTAACTATCAAAGTAAAACTTAGTTTTCTGAAATATGAGTTAAAAATAGAGAAAACTAAATTTGAAAACACAAAAAATTAAATCAAGAGTTTTGGTATCAATATGAGAATTAGTCCTCTCAACTTAGTGATCAATTTCAACCAAGAAATATATATATTTAAAGCTTTGATCCACACCCTGGATCAGGGTTTATGCAATAGTATACAAACTTTCCAAGTCACAAGACCTCTACCATAGTTTTAAGTGGGAACTAAAACAGATAGGTTACACAAGACCTCTACCACAGTTCTATATGGGATATAAAAGGTGTAAAAAGATGTTTATCTGAGGATATCATGTATCCTTTAGTTTAGTGCAAGTTACAATGTGTGTTTAACAGACAGATGCAGAACAACTTTAAATGTAGTAAAAATACATACAATAGAGAAGAAATAAAGAGATAGTTTTTAAAAGGATCTTTGTGTTTTGAAATGCAGCTATGGACTCTTTGGATATAGGATATGTCATGCTTGATTCCTCTTCTGGAAATAGACACTGAAAATAGAGTGTCGTGAAGATTTGTGTTTTGGTTTTCCAAGAAGATGAAGTTATATTCCTTTGGTTCTATTTTTTTTGCTATAGAGGTGTTGGGAATTTGATGAATAGAAAGTTCTCCTTGGTGTTCAGTCAGTAAGAATGAGAATTCCTCATATTTTCTTCTTCCTTTTGTTCATAGGTTCAGTATGGGTTCTCATGAGAGTCCTCTACTGTATGTCTATGTGTATATCTTTTAGATCACATGCTTTTCTCTTTTATATTATACAACCCAACAATAAGAATGATTGTGTGTGTGTGTGGGGGGGGTGTACTTTGTACTTCTTAAATACTAATTAATATTTTCTTCCAAAAACATTAATTTTATCGGTAGCATTAAAACAGTCAAATACAACCGTTAGAGATAATTTTAAATAAAATAAAATTTAAATAGTCTATCGATGACTCCTCTTTCGGTGAGTCATTATATCAGTGACTCATTCTATTGATGATTCCTTTTGTTGGTATTGGTGAATCATTCTATTAGCGATTAATTCTTTTGGTATCTCCATGCATCAGTGACTCAATGCATCAGTAACTCATTTTTTTTTCTATTGGTGAGTCATTTCTTCTGTTTGTGTCTCATTTTTACTATCAGTGAGTCGTCTATTGGTGAGTCAATTTGTACTGTTGGTGAGACATTCCTTCTGTTAGTGATACATTCCTTCTATTTCTGAGACAGTCCTTCTATTGGTGATACATTCCTTCTATCGGTGACACATTCCTTCTTCTAGTGTCTCAGTTTAACTCTCAATGAGACATTTAAACTTAAATAAACATGATTCAAATTATTAGAAATGATATGACATGATTTTTGATTATTAAAACTAGAGAGGGTCTAAGAATATCCTATGGTCTAACAACAAATTATAGATAAAAGGTATATGGTTAAGTCAATAATTTCCCTAATAAATCGATCTATGACATCTAGGTGAACACCCTTTAATCAAAGGAATAAAAAATAGGGTATTCACTGAGGAAATAAATTTAAAGAAGAATTGTGGTTATAAAACAAAGATGATTAGGTAAGAAAAAATTAGTGACGAATAATTTCACTTATAAAGATTTAACATTGCCCATTTTTGAAAAATGGGAAAAGAATCAGTTTGATGAAGAATAAGTTTAGAGGAACAATTGAATTTTACTTTGAAAATCATGATGAAAATAACACATTCTCCATGGAAACCATAATGGAAAAATAATTTAATTTTCAAAACCATGAATCATGTGAAATAAGATTCAAAATTACGGGAAATACATTTATGCGAGCTAATTTTTTAAAAAAAATTAATTGAATTTCATTGATAATTACCCCCGTTAATTCATGAAAACCTGGGCATGCCATTCATTTCTATCATATTGGATAATATGAAATAAATTGGAAATTGGATTTGAATTTTTAGTTTTAATGATCTATTCAATTTTTGGATCCTTTTATAGTAGGGGATGAGATATCTATTTATATACACTGAAGCATCTTCCATCCATTCCCCACAAAATCAGCATTGAGCAAGGAGTTCTTCTTTCCTTATATGGTTTCCATGTGTTTGTCTCTGATTGGCGTCACTATAATCTTATTATTGAATCATTCTCTTATCTAAATATTAAACCA
This sequence comes from Viscum album, assembly GCA_963277665.1. Taxonomy (NCBI): domain Eukaryota; kingdom Viridiplantae; phylum Streptophyta; class Magnoliopsida; order Santalales; family Viscaceae; genus Viscum; species Viscum album. The sequence goes on along the minus strand of OY728119.1, from coordinate 848,941,556 downwards.
TGAAACATGGGATATAAGATTCAAAATAATGGGAAATCCTTTCTTGTGATTTTTTTAAAATGAGTTTATTTTCTATTTTTATAAAGAAAGTCTAAGCGCCAAAGTCACCAATTTATTTTGAAAATTAATTTTCTATAATGTTGGAAAGAAAAAATTGTTAGATATATTAAAACATTAATTTTTAATAAATCTATACTATTGTATTCTTAAAAAATAAATAATGTATTCATAGAGAAAATATAGAGTTGAAGATAAAACATTTGATTTTGAAAGGATGGAAAACCATTTTAAATATTTGAAAATTCCTTTGTTGAAATGTACATTACTTAAAAAGGTTATAGAACTTTAAATTCAAAGAAATATTAAATAAAATAAATCTCAAAAAGGATAAAAAAATGGGGATTAAATGATTTTTATATTAGTTGAAAGACCATACAAATTCCCCAGATGATTTATTACATTTGAGATATCTCAATTTTAAAATGGGGTTGGGAAAAAACCTTACGGATTGAGTGAAATTTAAATAAAAACCCCTAAAATGAGAAATATATTTAAGTATAACTTATAATAACATTAATTAAATATATTAAATTGTTCAATGAATCAAATAATCATATACACTATATAAAAAAATAGATTCATAATACAAACATGTCTCAAAGAAATGAATTTTAGACAACAGACCCTTACAACTTTTTTAATTATTTTTTCAAAACCCCAAGATAGAAAGAAAATTTAATTTCACATGGAATATCATGAAATATAATATAATCATGACACAAAATATGAATTGGTCAGTAGGTATATAATTCCAATTAAAACATGGTGTATAATAATAAATACATCTCAAGGGGTGAAAATTGAGACAAGAAACCCTTACCTTGTTTCTGATTCATTATCTGCATGGTTAATCAAATTAATTTTATTAAAAAAATTATTAATTAAATTATTAATATATATTTAATATTATAAGGTTTATCCATTATGATATGTTATTTATTTATTATATAGTTTTATCTTATGTTGGTTACTCGAGATTGTTCAGTTATTTTTTACGTAACTCTTTTTGTATATTGAAAATGATCTAAAGTGTTGTAAAATTGATTAATAATATCCATATTTATATATTTTTATGTCCATTATTATTATATTTTTAAAATATTTATATAATTCCATAGGTTTTCAAAACGTACTACAAGTTTGAAAGGTAACTTGAAATGTTTCTTTTTTTTGGTTAAGTTTACTATGATTGTTAATTATTAATATCCCTTATAGATTATCAAATATTATACTTCCAAAATATATAAAAAATATTTATTTAGTTATTATTATACAATATCACAATTAATTATGTTTCTATATTCAACCATGATAGAAATTTACAGCATCGTTCATATTGGTGTTTAAACCGACCAAAACATGAATATGCTATAATTAATGGATAATTATGATTATGAGGTGGTTTAGTTATATTATCATTATTATAGTATTATAATGAAATTATTTAGAGTTTTTAAGGAAGTGAATCATATTTAAAAATAGTTGGAAAAATAAGAAAATACTAGATGAAAAACATCACTTTTATGGAGGTGGTAGTCCACACGTACACACACAAGATGTTTTCATTTTCATATCATAGGAGGAAGGTAGAGAATGATTTATTAGTTCACAAACTTAATAATGTTATAAAAAATAGATTAGTTCATTTATATTTTTATGATGTAACAACCACAAACCCACACTCCCAGATCTAGTACTAAAAACATAATCTTTACATTTTTTGGATTTGATATTGATAAACAAGATCCAATGTTTTCCATCCAAACCTTAAAAAATCAAAAGAAAATATTGGATTAGTTACATACCCAAGGACCTTTTAGGTTTAGATTTTTAAATAATTAGGAAAAACCCTTAAATAAATAACTCTCATGAATTCAAGATAGTATTTTACCCACTACACCCAACTTTTCATATTCCATATTAAGTCTTCAACATATCACATAAAATTTTAAACATATGAAACCTTTCTTGGAACAAATAATTTTTCATAATTCTTCTTAATCTAGGGGAAAAGGAACATAAAAAGGGTGAGAAAAAATTCTCAATAAGGTTAAAAATAAGAATAAAAAATTTAATTTCATTAGTGAGAGTAATATGCATGTAAGTGTATGATGACATAATCAAAGTGCATGAGCATAACATAAGAGAATTCAAACCAATTAATGTAACATCCCAAGTAAATGAAGAGTAATAAATATTTCATATTTATTAATATTTGTGAATTAAATATTAATTTTACTTTAAAGGGGTTTCTATGTTCGATGGCATACCCAATACACAACAACGAGTTTCTTTGGAATCTTACGTTGCACACTAATAATATAATATTATTATTATTTTAAATGGTAGTTAACTCCTAGCCGTTGTATTGGAGGGAATGAATGAAACTAACTAAAATATGATTATACATATTTGTTAAATGTATTTACATTTATCCAATAAAAGTTAGTGGCTTAAAATGTGAATGAATATAATTTTAAGTATAATTTACATTAAAAGGCCGATTTATCGCATTTTAATGGAAAACCCTCTTTAAATATATTTTTGGTCACTTTAATACATTCTAATTGACCAAATAAAATCCTTATTTAGAATGGGGACATCAAATTTTACTTTGGGTAATTTTTTGGTATTTTTCTGATAAAGTTCATTTTTTAATGAATATTGAAAAATATTGTATTTTAATTCAAAAGTGCCTTTTAATCTAATTTCTTTATATGGTTAGATTATCTTTTTAATTGGTTTTAAAGTTAAATTAAAATATATTTTTACCATTTAAAACAATGTTGGTCATTGGAATTAATTTCACTTTGAAATTGGACATAAACAAGTATCAATCTTTTGATAGTTATTGTTTCTTAAAAACACGCTATTTGTTTTGATAACGGGAATTAATTTTAAAATTAATTAATGCCACTTCTATGTTTTAAATTTGAAAAAATAGACATCAATTTTGAATTCAGAATATCAAATAATTCTTAGGCTGAATTTTTGGTATTTTTCTGAAAAACATCAATTTTTGATGAATAGTGAAACCACTTAGTGGAAGTTAAAAAAACTGACTTTTTCATTTAAATGAAATTTTACCACTTTTGTGAATTGAATTTCAAAAATCCGACATTCATGGTTGTTATCAAGAAGTAAAATGTGGTTCATTAAGATGAAAATAATTTTTGGTGAATAGTAACTTTTGACTTTTATTTACCGCTGTTAAAGGTAAATAGGGCAATTCAAGGATAAAAGAATATTATAATAATTAAAAACTACCTTAACACTTGTCCTAACCTTATTTGATGAGTATTGGCCGACCATGAGCATCCTTGGGTCGATTGTGGGACCCCATGAATCCACTTATGAAAGATAATGACACTTTAGATTAATTAATTTAATGTAAAGACAAAACTGACATTAACAAAAATATTTTAGTAATTAATTTTTATATGCTGTTATATAGGTCCTATTTTCGACTATAAACATTCATTGGAAAGATAAATATATTTACTACATGAAAATATTTTTTTTATAATTTTTAGACATCGAATAAATTAAATTATTTGTGACACAATAATGATGAAGTATTTACCTCATTAATAAATGATTAAAATAAATAAGATTATAATGATTAAAATATTATCCAAAACATGTCCAATTATGATTGGATGATTTTATTTCGAATATGATCATCTTCTCTTCAAACTTAATGATTTTTGGACCATTAAAAACCGAATATCATTATATAATAAAATAATGTTTTCACACTTTCCTAAAGAGCCCCTCCTCTCCCTTATAAAAGGAGACCATTTCTATCCAATTCCTTGCACCTCTCAAGACATTTGGCTCGTAAAAACTCTATCCAATTAATCTCCATACATCCCTCTCCTCCTCCTAGAAGCCTTAACTTAGGCAGTAGACATTTCAATAAATCCTTTGGTTCAAACCAAATAGAGTTACCCAAATTAAAGGTAATGGTTTCTCTTAAATTGTTTTCTTTTATTTTACTTATCCAACCCCTAAAATGTTTTTATTCCTTTATTTTGTAACAAAAACAGTATCCTCAATATACTAGGATGTTTTCATGAGAATGATTCAAAATATACTTACACACACCTCCATCTAATGGATGAAGAACATAATGTTTTTCTGGATGACAGACTAACGCCTCACGAAACGATGATTCTTCAATTACATATTACCACCACTCATGGTGTCCATTATGATGGAATTTTATTTATATATGATATATATTATGTTTATTATTTCCTTATTCTTCTGTACTTTCCAATTATAGCAAGCCATTATGGTTTCCAAAGTGGGTAAATACGATAATCTCATTTGAGGAAGTGCGGATTACTGCCCCCTCAAAGTGATGTGACTCATTAATGCCTTATGTGGGATGTATAAAGGATAGAGTTAATGATATTATATATTATATTATACTGGAATTATAATATACCTATGTATAATTATGTTTTAATTCCATTAAAATAAGAAAAAGAAATGAAAGTAGCGTTCATGCGTACGTACAGCTTACCGTCTCCATGAACGGTGCATTTCATTTCTTACCTTCAAATGTTATGCACTATTATAAATACATATATAGACTGGATATATATGATATATATGATATATAAATCATTAATACCATTCTGGATATAATGTACTATTGACCACATGGACAACTTGTATATATAAGGTGTTCATTTTTGACTCAAGTACCAAATATCGACAAAATGAACGTTATTAACTTAAATGATTACATAATGTTTATAACATGATAATAAGTGATATAAAAGGAATAATAAACTTGAAAAAGGTTCTTAAGAAAGTATAAATTAACTTTAGTTTATTATTCAGGATATTAAAGAACGATCGAGTCAAGTCGGACACGAGGTAAGGGACTTCATCTCAATCTCCTTTCATTGAGGCATATTGTATTTTAATACATGATTTTCTTTTATAAGTTATATAAACACCTTTGAATTTTAATTTCATTCAAAGGAAATCTTTTTATATGAAGCGTTTTACTAAATGAAAAAAAGGAATGTTTTTTTTACATAAGCGGTGACAACGACCTTTCCGCCGCCGTGAGTATTATTTGATCTCTGGCTTCCTTAACAAGCCGGAATGTTTTTAAAAGGAAAAATAAATACCATATAATCTTTTTACATATTTTGGTATTGAAAATGATTTTGAGAATGGATTTATTATTTCAATATCTTGAAATGATATTTTATTATTGCAATGTGAAAATGTTATCTTTCCTTTATGCTTATGTTATGTGTTATGATCATGTTATGGTTCTTAGACATTATTTACGTATACTGGTGGTTCCGTGATAAACCTAGGGTGGGTGAGCCTGAGATATCTCTCCAATGCATTGGGTAACGTGATGGAGGTAAACATGAATATTTCTCCTAAGAGATATAGGGAATATACTATGATGGGTATTCCAAAGTAACTCCCTATGTAGCTGTGATAGCTACAATGTAATTATGATATGGATTCCACAAGTTACCTTTATGATTTATGATTTCTATGTGTCTTTCATAAATCTTATGATTTCATGAGGTAAGTAAAAGAGTTCATGTTTTGTATATATATATGAACAAATGTTTTCATTCATTGTTTTATAACCCTTACTGAGCCTTTTATGCTCATCCCAAGTTTTGAAATGTTTTCACAGGACTTAAAGATGAATAGGCTCAAGGATGGGATCAAGGAAAAGTCATGCTGTCTAAAACATGGAACTAGACATGACTCTTTTTTTCAAGAGTTTTTGTTTTATGAAAAATTGGAAACTATGTAGAAATGTCTACCTTGTAATTTTTTGAGATGTAATAGTTATGTACTAATTCTCTAAAACTCTAATCCTAAAAAGATCCTCAATCTGAATTATTCATTTAATTTAATATTATGTAATGTTTAAGGCTGAGTCCTTATAGTTGGTATCAGAGGTCGGTTTAGATAACTTTAGGAGTTAGGGTGTTGTTAAATAAATGTCCATAAAGTAATTTATGTTAATATTTAAATCATATAGAATTTACAGATTACCATGTTGCTTCACTTAAGATATTTCTTTTTTCAAAATGGTTTTCCGCAGAGGAAACATTGAAGCTTTGTTGGGACGACATCAGGAGGATGACAACCTTCCAAATCAGCAACCTGAGATGGTCAGAATCGGAATTGAACAGTTTGTTGTAGTGATGGCACAATTTAATTAGGTGATAAACTATGGTGGTATCCATGTACGAGATCAGCTAGATCAACCACAGAGGAACATGTTAGTAGTAGAGCATTTCATGAGGCAATATCCCCCATCATTCAGAGGATCATCTGACCTTGTGCTAGCTGAAGGGTGGATTAAATAAATAGAGAAGATTTTTGATGTCATGGTTTGTTCATAACATCAAAAGGTTAGTCTTTCAGTTTACCATTTTGAAGGTGAATCTGATCAGTGGTGGTCGATGGTGAAAAATATTAGGGATAGTGAGGAGATTGATGCTCTCGATTGGGATGAATTCAAAGGTATGTTTCTTGATAAATATTTTCCTAAGGTGGTTCGTCTTAGGACGGAAAAACAATTCCTAGAATTGAGGCAGGAGGATGACTCAATGGCTGCTTATGAAGAAAAATTCACTCGACTAGCAAGGTATGCTCCAAATTTCATATGAGATCTTGATAGTAAAATCAACCGTTTTTACTCAGGATTAAAGCCAAAGTATCGAATGGATTTAGCTTCTTGTGAGTTCAAAAGTTATGAAAAACTTGTTCGTTATACAGAGAAGGTGGAAATGGAGTTTTCTAATGATCAGGTATTCTTTGACAAATAACAGAATAAGAGGTTGAGGTGGAAGGCGAAAGGGAAGAACTCTTCAAAAAAGTCTGATGGTAAGAAACTTAAGTTTACAGTTTGTGAAAATTGTGGTAAAAAGCATGCTGGGGAATGTCTTTTGAATTCTGGTAAGTGCTACCGATGTGATAAAATGGGGCATAAGGCTCATAATTGCACTGAAAAAGATCAGGTTAATGGTAGGAAAAAATCTGATTTACAGTCAGTAAAATGTTTTAAGTGTAATGAAATTGGTCATTATGCAAATGAGTGTCCAAAAAAAACTCAACCGAAGGAAAGCAGGCAGAATACAAGAAGAAAGGGGTAGAGAAATCCTTTGCAACTACTTCAGCAGATGTTGGTCCATCAAATGAAGTAGTATCAGGTACACTATTTATTTGTTCAGATTATGCCAATGTGTTGTTTGATTCAGGGTCTACACATTCTTTCATTTCTGAGAAGTTTTATAGTAAATTGGGAATTCCATCTCATGATATGAATACTAAACTTATGGTAAAAACACATGGAGGAAATGTTGAGACAAAAATAAAACATAAGAACATTCCTGTCCTTGTGTGCGGAAATAATATACCTGAAAACCTTATTGTTTTGCCTCTAGTAGAGTTTGATGTTATATTGGGCATGGATTGGATTTATGTTTATCATGCTAAGATTGACTGCAGAGCAAAAGAGGTTTCTTTTCAGAACGATTTTCAGTTTGTGTACAAGAATGAACCGTTGCTTTTGATAACATATCAAGAAGTCAAAAAACTGGTTAAAGATGGAAATGAATGTTACCTTGCACATATTGTTGAAAACAAAGGAACTGTTCAGATTAATGATGTGCCGGTGGTAAATGAGTACCTTGATGTTTTTCCTGATGAGTTTTCTGGTATTATACCTGATTGGAAAGTTGAATTTACTGTTGACTTAGTTCCTAATGCTAAGCTAATTTCAAAACCCCCTTATCAAATGGCTCAAATTTAACTTTTAGAGTTAAAGAAGTAATTGCAGGAGTTATTAGATAAAGGTTTCATTCGACCTAGCACATCACCATGGGGTGCTCCTATCTTGTTTGTTAAAAATAAAGATGGTTCAATGAGACTTTGAATTGATTATAGAGCATTGAATAAAATCACTATTAAGAATAAGTATCCTTTGCCTCATATCGATGATTTGTTTGATCAGCTCCAGGGAGCTCAGTATTTTTCAAAGATTGACTTGAGTTCAGGGTACCATCAGTTGAAAGTAAAAGAAGAATATGTTCCGAAGACCATGTTTTGTACTAGATATGGCCATTATGAATTTGTAGTTATGCCTTTTGGGTTAACCAATGAACCTGCTATATTCATGGATCTTATGAATAGAATTTTCTGTGAGTTCTTGGATAAGTTTTTGGTTGTGTTTATTGATGATATTTTGGTTTATTCCAAAAGTAACGAGGAACATGAAAGTCATTTAAGGGTTGTCTTGAAAACATTAAAATAAAATAAACTTTATGGGAAATTCAGCAAGTGTGAGTTTTGGTTACAACAAATTTCATTCCTTGGTCACATTGTTTCAAAAAATGGCATAACTGTTGATCCTGTTAAAACAAAGGTTGTTGAAGAATGGCCAAGACCAACAAACATAACCGAGATTCGTAGTTTTCTTGGTTTGGCAGGTTATTACCAAAGTTTTGTTGAAAATTGTGCACAGTTATCTAGTCCAATGACTAGGTTAACTCAAAAATGTGTTAAGTTCATCTGGATAAAACAATGTGATGATTATTTTCAGGAATTGAAAAGAAGATTGGTGAATGCTCCAGTTTTGGCACTGTCTTCCAGAAATGGTGAGTTTGTTATCTATAGTGATGCTTCATTGAAAGGAATGTATTGTGTCCTAATACAGAATGATTAGGTAATTTCTTATGCTTCACATCAGTTGAAACCACATGAGTTAAATTACCCTACACATGATTTGGAATTAGCTGCTGTTGTTTTTGCTTTAAAAATTTGGAGGCATCATTTGTATAGAGTGAAGTGTGAAATATATACTGATCACAAAAGTTTGAAGTATATATTCACTCAGAAAGAATTGAACATGAGACAGAAGAGATGGTTGGAATTAATCAAGTATTATTATTGCACGATCCTTTACCATCTAGGAAAAGAAAATAAAGTGGCTGATGCTTTGAGTCGAAAAAGTAACACTTCATTAACCATGCTACGTTTAGAACAAGATCCTTTGGTTTTTGATTTGATGAATTATGGCATAGAGGTTTTTGGTGCAGGAAATTCTTCTGTTTTGTTTCAGGTGTCTGTGAGATCATCTCTATCAAACAAAATAAAGCAAGCGTAAAAGGAAGACAATGAGTTACAGAAAAAGTTAGAGTTGGTTTAGAAGGGTAAGTTGCCTGATTTTAACATTGATAATGATTGTGTTTTGAGATTTGGAAAGAGATTATGTTTGCCTTGTGATTCACAGTTGAAGAATGAGTTGTTATGTGAAGCTCATAGTTCTCCATTTTCAGTTCATCCTGGAAGTACTAAGATGTACAGAGATCTTTGGGAGTATTACTGGTGGGATGGAATGAAAAAAGATATTGCTGATTTTTTTGTGAAGTGTTTGACTTGTCAGCAGGTTAAAGCAGAGCGACAATTACAAAAAGGGATGCTTCAGCCTTTATCGGTGCTAGAGTGGAAATGGGAAAATATATCCACGGACTTTGTTGTGGGATTACTAAAGACATCTCGAGGTAATAATGCAATCTGGGTTATAGTTGACCGATTGACTAAATCTGCTCATTTCCTTCCTATTAGAGATACTTTGTCTCTAGATTAACTTGCTCAATTGTATGTTAAAGATATAGTCAGATTGCATAGAGTTACCCTCTCCATTGTATCTGATCGTGATCCCAGGTTTACTTCTAACTTTTGGAAAGGCCTTCAGAATTCATTGGGTACTGAATTAAACTTTAGTATAGCTTTTCATCCTCAATTAGATGGGAAGTAAGAACGAACAATTCAGACCTTGGAGGATATGCTAAATGCTTGCTCGATAGATTATCAGGGAAGTTGGGACCAACACCTTTTTTTGGTTGAATTTTCATATAATAATAGTTTTCATTCTAGTATACAGATGACTCCATTTGAGGCATTATATGGAAAGCGTTGTCGAACTCCAACTTTTTGGGATGAAGTAGGTGAAAGGAAGCTGATGGGACCAGAATTGGTAGAAGAGATGGCAGAGAAAGTTCAGTAGATTCAGAAGCACATGAGAACAGCTCAGAGCAGACAGAAAATTTATGCAGATAATCGGAGGAAGGATCTTTTCTTTGAGGTAGGTGATCATGTCTTTCTCAAAGTTTCTCCATGGAAAAGTGTGATGCATTTTGGTAAGAAAGGAAAGTTGAGTCTGAGGTTCGTTGGACCTTATGAAATTCTGGAGAAAGTTGGATCAGTTGCGTACAAAGTGGATTTACCTCCAAGTTTATCCCAAGTACACAATGTTTTTCATGTTTCGATGTTGAGAAAGTATATTCCAGATCCATCTCATGTTTTTTTCCCACAGGTAGTTCAGTTGGAAGAGAATCTCTCTTATAAAGAAAAACCAGTCCAGATTCTTGACCGTAGAGAGAAAGTGATGCGGAATAAGGTAATTCACCAGGTAAAGGTTTTCTGAAAAAACCATATGATGGAAGAGGCAATGTAGGAATCTGAAAATTCTATGAGGGATAAATACCCCCACTTATTTTGATAAGTGAATAAAAATTGCGAGGACGCAATTTCCAAAAGGGGGGAAGGATGTAACATCCCCAGTAAATGAAGAATAAGAAATATTTCAAATTTATTAATATTTTTGAATTAAATATTAATTTTACTTTAAAGGGGGTTCTATGTTCTATACCGTACCAAATACGCAACAACGGGTTTCTTTGGAATCTTACGTTGCACACTAATAATATAATATTATTATTTTAAATGGTAGTTAACTACTAGACATTGTATTGGGAGGAATGAATGAAACTAACTACAATATGATTATACATATTTGTTAAATGTATTTAAATTTATCCAATAAAAGTTAGAGTCTTAAAATGTGAATGAATCTAATTTTAAGCATAATTTACATTAAAATGCCGATTTATTGCCTTTTAATGGAGAACCCTCTTTAAATATAGTTTTGGTCACTTTAATACATTCTAATTGACCAAATAAAATCCTTCTTTATAATGGGGACATCAAATTTTATTTTGGGTAATTTATTGGTATTTTTCTGATAAAGTTCATTTTTTAATGAATAGTCAAAAATATTGTATTTTAATTCAAAAGTTCCTTTTAATCTAATTTGTTTATATGGTTAGATTATCTTTTTAATTGGTTTTAAAGTAAAATTAATATATATTTTTACAATTTAATCCAATTTTGGTCATTGGAATTAATTTAACTTTGAAATTGGACATAAACAAGTATCAATCTTTTGATAGTTATTGTTTCTTAAAAACACGCTATTTGTTTTGATAACGAGAATTAATTTTAAAATTAATTAATGCCACTTCTATGTTTTGAATTTGAAAAAATAGATATAAATTTTGAATTTTGAATAGCAAATAATGCTTAGGCTGAATTTTTGGTATTTTTCTAAAAAACTTCAATTTTTGATGAATAGTGAAACCACTTAGTGGTAGTTAAAAAAACTAAAATTTTCATTTAAATGAAATTTTACCACTTCTATGAATTGAATTTCAAAAATCCGACATACATGGTTGTTATCAAGAAGTAAAATGTGGTTTATTAAGATGAAAATAATTTTTAGTGAATAGTAACTTTTGACTTTTATTTACCACGATTAAAGGTAAATAGGGTAATTTAAGGTTAAAAGAATATTATAATAATTCAAAATTACCTTAACACTTGTATTAAACTTATTGGATGAGTAGTGGCCGACCATGGGCATCCTTGGGTCGATTTGGGGACCCCATGGAACCACTTATGAAAGATAATGACACTTTAGATTAATTAATTGAATGTAAAGACAAAATTGACATTAACAAAAATCTTTTAGTAATGAATTTTTATATGGTGTTATCTAAGTCCTTTTTTGACTATAAATATTCATTGGAAATATAAAAAGATTTCCTACATGATAGTATTTTTTTTAATAATTTTTAGACATCTAATAAATTAAATTATTTATGACACAATAATGATGCAGTATTTAACTCATTAATAAATGATTAAAATAAATAAGATTATAATGATTAAAATATTATCTAAAACATGTCCAATTCTGATTGGATGATTTTATTTCTAATATGAGTCATATTATATTCGACCTTAATTATTTTTGGACCATTATAAACCGAATATCATTATATAACAAAATAATGTTTCACACTTTCCTAAAGAGCCCGCCCTCTCCCTTATAAAAGGAGACCATTTCTATCCAATTCCTCACACCTCTCAAGAAATTTGTCTCATCCAAACTCTACCCAATTAATATCCCTACATCCCTCTCATCCTCCTAGAATCCTTAACTTAGGTAGAAGGCATTTCAAGAAGTCCTTTGGTTCAAACCAAAGAGAGTTACCCAAATTAAAGGTAACGATTTCTCTTAAATTGTTTTCTTTTATTTTACTTATCCAACCCCTAAACTATTTTTATTCCTTTCTTTTGTAACAACACCAGTATAATAAATATAATAGGATGTTTTTATGATAAGGATTCTAAATACACTTACACACACCTCCATCTAATGGATGAAGAACATAATGTTTCTGTAGATGGCAGACTAACGCCTCACGAAACGATGATTGTTCAATTACATATTACTGACTCTCATGGTGGCCATTATGATGACACTGTATTTATATATGATATATATTATGTTTATTATTTCCTTATTCTTCTGTACTTCCTAATTATATAAATCCTTTATGGTTTCCATAGTGGGTAAATACGATAATCTCATTTGAGGAAGTGCGGACTACCGCCCCCTCAAAGTGATGTGACTCGTTAATGACTTATGTGGGATGTATAAAGGATAGAGTTAATGATATTACATATGATATTATACTGGAATTATAATATACCTATGCATCATTATGTTTTATTTCTTTAAAATAATAAATATAAATGAAAGTAGCGTTCATGCGTACGTACGACTTACCGTCTCCATGAACGGTGCATTTCATTTATTACCTCTAAATGTTATGTACTATTATAAATACATGTATATACTGGATATATATGATATATATGATATATAAATCATGAATACCATTCTAGATATAATTAACTATTGACCACATGGAAAACTTGTAAATATAAGGTGTTCATTTTTTACTCAAGTACCAAATATCGACAAAATGAACGTTATTAACTTAAATGATTACATAATGTTTATAACATGATAATAAGTGATATAAAATGAATAATAAAATTGAAAAAGGTTCTTAATAAATTATAAATTAACTTTAGTTTATTATTCAGGATATTAAAGAACGATCGAGTCAAGTCGGACACGAGGTAAGGGACTTCGTCTAAATCTCCTTTCATTGAGGCATATTGTATTTTAATATACAATTTTCTTTTATACACTGTATAAACACATTTGAATTTTCATTTCATTCAATGGGAATATTTTTATACGAAGCATTTTACTAAATGAAAAAAACGAATGTTTTTTTTATGTAAGCGGTGACAACGACCTTTCCACCGCCGCGAGTATTATTTGATCTTTGGCTTCCTTAACAAGCCGGAATGTTTTTAAAAGGAAAAATAAATACCATATAATCTTTTTACATATTTTGGTATTGAAAATGATTTTTAAAATGGATTTATTATTTCAATATCTTGAAATGATATTTTATTATTGCAATGTGGAAATGTTATCTTTCCTTTATGCTTATGTTATGTGTTATGATCATGTTATGGTTCTTAGGCATTATTTATGTATACGGTTGGTTCCGTGATAAACCTAGGGCGGGTGAGCCTGAGATTGCTCTCTAATGCACTGGGTAACGTGATAAAGGTAAATGTGAATGTTTCTCCTAAGATATTTAGGGAATATAATGTGATGGGTATTCCAAAGTAACTCCCTATGTAGATGTGATAGCTACAATGTAAGTATGATATGGATGCCACAAGTTAACTTTATGATTTATGATTTCTATGTGTCTTTCATAAATCTTATGATTTCATGAGGTAAGTAAAAGAGTTCATGTTTTGTATGTATTTATGAACAAATGTTTTCATTCATTGTTTTATAACCCTTACCGAGCCTTATATGCTCATCCCAAGTTTTGAAATATTTTCATAGGACTTAAAGATGAATAGGGTCAAGGATGGGATCAAGGAAAAGTCATGCTGTCTAAAACATGGAACTAGACATGACTGTTTTTTTCAAGAGTTTTTATTTTATGAAAAAATGGAACCTGTGTAGAAATGTCTACCTTGTAATCTTTTGAGATGTAATAGTTCTGTCCTAATTCTCTAAAACACTAAATCTGAAAATATCCTCAATGTGAATTATTCATTTAATTCAATATTATGTAATGTTTAAGGCTGAGTCCTTATAATTAATGCCTGGATCATCAATCATGAAAATGGCATAAAACTTTAACATAAGACAAGAGTCATAAGAATCAATGATCATGAGTAAAGTTATGTGTCACACCTTGACCAATGTTTTTATTTTATATTATTATTTTCTTGATGTTGGGTCATTTGGTTGAGGTTCATGTCAAGTTCATAGTTAGGTATTTTTGAATTTTGGAGGTTTTAGGATATTTTTTCCCTGTTCATGGTTTGTGTGCATGATTTTAGGGTTAACCATGTGACCTATTAAGGATGAGGGTGTATCAAGTTCATTTCCTTCTTTTATGGATTTAATTTCATGGAATGATCATTATTTAAGCCAAACCGTGTGAGGCCTATGAGGAACTATGTGGAATGTGGTTAGTGTTTGGAAAAAACACAAAACATTTACATGGTTAGAGGAAACCATGTGAAAAGCATACGAGGGGTTTTATAATTTTTGACAGAACCATGTTGCATGGTTTACACAAGGTTTCCCGAACTATGTGGTTAGCCTGTGTAGGTTCCCTCCTCTTCAAGTAGGGTGTGCACTATTGGAACATTGTTTGAAAAAATGTGAGGCCAAACATTTTGAATTGACCTAGTGTTTTAAAAAGTGGGAATTAATATTTTCCCCCACCCTCATTTTAACTAATTTCAGGTTTCTCCTCCCATTCTTGACCTAGGTTCACTTGGGGGCTCCCAAAACCCATTCTCCTTAGATCTACTCCCTCCATGGTTGCCTCTCCAAGATTTTGAGGTGAGTTTATTTGGGTATTTTGGCCATTTTATCCTCTTATTCTCTTCTACTATCTATTATTGGTTCCTCCTTTACTTGGTTCCCTCCTGGTCAAAACCTAGGGTAGAGAGATAATGTTTAGATTGTGTTTCCTGGATTATAGGGTGTGCAGATTGTCTCTTAGGATAGGTTCTTCTTTCTTGTGGATTTTTGATGCATCCGCACATTCTTGAGGTAGGTGTTTCCATTATTTTCCTTCCTAAAATATACCATTGATTATTGATCTTTCCTAAATTGTTTCTAAAACATTTTAATTATTCTTTTGGTGTGTTAGTTTGAATTTTTATGGTATTTTCATAATGGTAATTTAAAGAAATTGGGTTTCCAAATAGTTTCCATGATTATTCCTATATATATATGTTTGTATGGTGTTTGATAAAATGAATAATTGACATTAAAATGGATTTTGGGTATTTTATAAGGGTGTGTGGTGTAGTTTGGGTGTTGGTAATTTGGATTTCATGTGAAATTGAGTTTGGTGTGTGGTTTTGGTGCCTTTACGGTTTGATGCTATGGGAAAATATTTGTAATTATATATAATGGTCATTGAAATTTTCTAATTGAATATTTTTGTACTTCTATAGATTTAAACAAATTTTACATTGGATGTGGGAATATCCATATGTGCATGGGGTTCACATATGGATAGTTTCACAAATGATAATGGATTTCTATTGAAAATGTCCCTATTAAACCCGATTTTCAAAATGCTTATCCTACGTTTCTTTGCTTCCCTAGCCTCCTCATACCAAATTGTTCCTTGGTTCAAAAATGACTTAAAAAGTGGTTTCAAATGTGTTTTTATAAATATAGGACAATTTAGAATATTGAAGAGTGTTTTGGTTACTAAATGACATAAATACTTATTTGGAATATTTCAAACTTAATTATCATTTTCACCTTGGTTTATGAAATGGTTTGGAAATTGAATTGGATTTGTAAATGATTAGGTCCATTTGGGACTTTTTTTTGTATTTTTGGAAAGTTTTTTTGAAATCTCATGTGATATGAAGTCCAGATCCGCACTTGTGTATAGATCGATATGTGTTGGGCACCTTATGGTAATCCTTTTGAGGACTGGGTCATCGCATAGTTGGTGTCAGAGTTTAGGCTAGGCAAGCATGGTGGAATTTTTGGGTTATTGGTTTATACCAAATGTGTTATAAACTCCTCATTATTCTTAACTACTATAATGGGATTCTTGGGTGTCATCTTGAGGGTTGAGTGATAGTTTCTTGCTGGTCCCAATTAGATGGATTGGTACCCCTAGATTTGTTGAGAGGCCTGGTGGGATTTTACACCGGTGAGGATAGATTAGGGTAGGTAGTTGATTATTGACTATTGAGATACACCATATGATAATAGACGATTTTTAACAAGTACGTCTAGGGATTACTTCTAGATATGTTTAGGAAATACCCATGATTATTATTTTCATGTTCCTATTTCATTTCTGTTACAGTTGGTTACCTATTTTGTTTATATTTACCGATTTGTACTTGACTGTTTGATTTATTTCTGGAATTGTTCCTTGATCTCAGTATCCATGTTCTCATTAAGAATTAAAAAAAATTATTTTTGAAATGGAAATATATTTTAAAAATTAAATATGAATTGTTTCTATAAAAAGTGAATTTTTGAAAAATTATATTTTGTTATTTAAATATAAAACCCTACTTTTTTTACCTACTGAGATGTTTATGCTCAAACCCTACTTGTAGCACTCGACATCAATAGAGCTGATCTATTTCACAGTTTTAGGTTCTATTCAGGATTTCTTATACCGTAGGATGGTCTTATGGACGATGGTGACCAGGAGGTCACATTGAGATAATGTCGGGTCCCAGTTTGAGTTTATATTTGTTTTAGTATTCTATTTCATTCCACTTTAGTTATTTTGGATCTTGTTTATATATTTATTGATGTTCAGTTATTATTGGTTCATGATACATTCTCTTTTATTATTGTTTATTTTTGTTGTTTATTGGGAAAAATTATTCTCATATGGATTATCTTTGATGCCTGACACTAATTATCAGCCTAGTAGGATCGAGAACACATCTTGGGAATTGTTGTAGGATGGGTTGGTTATTGGGATGAATGAAATCCCATCCTTGTTCATGAAAAAATGGTATCAGAGCGGCCCTTTATTTTTTAGGGTGTCAGGTAGTTTGAAGATTAGTAATATCTTAAATCGGGAGGTAGGTATGATAAGAGCATCATGAACTCTTTCCCATTCTGATCCTTGAGTTTCTAGGGTTAGTTTGTGAATTGAGTATTTTTTTTTGGCTAGGTTTTTAAAAAGTAGAAATTCTTATTTCCCCCTCCCTCTTTTTAACCCATTTCAGGTTTCTCCTCCCTTGCTTGATCTAGGCTCATTAGGGGATCCCAAAACCCCATGTCCTGAACTCTCCTCCCTCCATGGTTTCCTCTCCCATATTCTAAGGTGATTTTATCTTGGGTTTTTGGGTTTGTGGTTTGAGGAATGATAATGGAAGTGATCCAGTATTCTATGATGGGATTTTATGGAGTAGTGAACCCATGTGGAGCCCGAGTATATAGTTTAGAATGCTTCTAGTGGTTGGTTCTTTATCAGGTCATGGTATACTAAATCATGTTTTTGGGTTAGGAAAATCCACCAATTCCCCATTCTAGAGATTTAGAGCGAGTTATGATTTGTCTTGGTTTTGGTTGGTGTGAGTGGATTTTGAAATGGAAAATGGTTTTTGGAAATTTTTTTTTAAAAAGTAAAAGATTTTGGGATTTGGTTTTGTTTTAAAATTGTGATTTAGTGTTTTGGAAAATGAGTTTCAGTATTTTGAAAGTGGTATTGAAGAAAAATGGTTTTATAACCAGAACATTGGTGGTAGTTTTAATAGAGAATTTTGGTTCCATTTGTGGTGTTTGGATATGATCCAAGAATTTTGGTTTGAATTATTTTTTAAGTTGAGTTTTGGTTGGATGTTGATTCAGTTTTATGTTATTGTGTTGTTTAGAGTATGCTTCCGAGAAGGTTCCCAATGATCTCTAGTGAGACTCTTCCATTTGTTGGCCCTAAATAGATTCCTAGTGGGGTGGAAGAGTTGAGTTCTCAGTTATTGCCAGTATTACATGGAAATTGAGGTCTTTCAGAATCCATGGAGTAGATTGATAAATTCAAAGGTGTCTTCAGGTCATTGGGAACTCCTAAAACCATGAGAGTGAATGCTATTTTGGGTTTACATGAGAGATTAGGTTTGGATCGATGGAAGGGGATTGTCCCATCATCGTTGAAAGTTGGAATGTTTTCAAAAGTATTTAAGACCACTTTTATCTGATGGTTAATACCCAAGTTGGTGAAGGTGAGGATAGTGGAATAGATCTTGGTTATTTAGAAAGGTCGGTGGATGATGAAGGACTATGTTAAACATTTCAAAGAGTTGGTTTCTTTTTCTCCAAAAATATTTTCAATGGATCACCTGAATCTACTCTTTTAATTTGGGGACTTTTTCCAGAGACTAAGGAGTTATTTATTTCATTCAATGAAGTTCTATTTTAGAATTTAGTGTATGAGATGTTTGTAGCTGAGTTGGTTCCCATAGCATAGTCTCTAACAATTTGCAATCCAGTGTCCCTCGGTGCTCGTGAGGGTTCCCCATATGGTGAGTGGTGTGTTCCAAAGGAACCTATTCCTGAGGAGTCTACTTTATGAGTTATAGCTTCTCATTCATCAAAATATTCTCTTGTCTGATTGTAGTATGGTCAAATCAAGCATTCAAAGCTGTCTTACTGAGGTACTCCAAAGGTGTGTTGGTGATGTTGCTGTTTGGGTCACTTGGAGAAGTTCTGCAATAAACTCTCCTAGAAGAGGAAGTCTCAGTCGAAGGTTTTATGATCTTGACTATGGGGTAGAAGATGTTTCATGATGTCAGGGATCTAACCATAGGCCCGAGAGTGAATCTTTTCATGCAGTTAGTAATCCTTGGGGGTGCAAGGAACCTTATCCTAGCTTTGTCGCCAATAATGGTGTGGGGAAATTTTAAATATCACTATGAAAGTTTTCTTCATTTTTGAAGTTTCCTTTTTTATTCTAAAATGATTAGTGGAATATCACTTGTAATTTTATGGTATCACTTTGTATTAAGTAATTTGGTGTGGTTGGACCTTTGTGGATTAGTTTTAGTGTTGGGTTGTGCTCATTTTAGAGATTATTGTGTCTTGTGGAAATGGCGAACTTTGATTTGGTTCACTATTTAGTTTGAGTTCCTTCCATGGGATTTCCCTTGTGTTAGGGGTTTTTTTTTGGGTTGGGAGTTTTAGATGTTTGTTTTATTTGGTCTGTGTTGGGAGTTCCAAGGTTGGTCATTGTTAGTCGGTTCCTTGTGGTGGGGAGAACCCTCCTCTTTGTCCTATAATTCTATTTATTGTATTTTTCTTATGATCTGGTTGGGAGTGACATGGAAAGTTGAAAGGTTACACTGAGGTTCATGGTATCATTTTACTTCATTACATTTTGGGTTCTAATTGTGTTCAACGTTTGGGTGAGTGACTTTATGGGGCAGAAAGATTTTGTGGTGGGGATAATTGTCACACCCTAACCATGAGTTTTCTTTTTATTTTATTCTTTCCATGATGTTGGGTCATTTGGTTGAGGTTTGGGTTGAGTTCCCAGTGGTATGTTTTGAGTTTTAGAAGTTTTGGGATGTTTTGGCCCTATGCACGATTTGTGTGCATGGTTTGATGGTTAACCAGATGGACTATTAAGGTTGAGGATGTTTCTAGTTAATTTCCTTCTTACATGGTTTTACTTGAATGTCCTTATCACGGTTTGAGTCAAATCGTGTAGGATTAATCTTGTGACATGTGGTTGGGGTCTGGAAAAAAGCACATGGATTGCACACAATTAGAGGAAACCATGTGTAAATCATGTGAGGGGTTCTATAATTTTTGATAGAATCATATTTCAAAGATGGCACATAGTTTTTCAAACTATGAGACCAGTACATGTGGGTGCCTTCCTTTTCTAGTAGGGTGTACAGAGTTGGTGCACAGTTTTGGAAAATCATGTGTCCAAAACATACGAATTTCCAATGTGTTTTAGAAAGGATAAATTTCTCATTTACCCTCTATTTTTAACCCATTTTGGGTTTCTCTTCCCTTTCTTGACTTAGGAACACCAGGGGGATCTCTAAACCCCCTCTCCTTGGATCTCCTCCTTCCATTGTTTCTTCTCCAAGATTATAAGGTAAGTTTCTCTTGGGTTTTTGGCTATTCTTATCCTTTTATCCTCTCCCTCTATTGGTTATTGTTTCTTACTTTCCTTGGTTCCCTCTTGGACAAAACATAGGGTATATAGATGATGTTTTATTATGTTTCTTGGATACTAGGGTGTTAAGATTGTATCTTAGGCCTAGTTCTTCTTTATTTTGGAGTTTTGTTGTATATACACATCATTGAGATAGGAGTTTCCATTATTTTTCTTTTTGAAACATATAATTGATTCTTGGGATTTCCGAAAATATTCCTAATTTTTTTAACCATTCTTGTTGTGTGTTGGTTTGAATTATTATATTGTTTTCATAATGGAAATTTTAATAAATTAGTATCCTAGAGAGTTTCCATGATTATGCCTATATGTATATGTATGTAGGGTGCTTGATAAAATTCCTAATGGACCTTGAAATAGATTTTGGGTATTTTAAATGGGTGTGTGGTTTGGTTTTGGTTTTGTTAATTTGAATTTCAAGTGAAATTGAGCTTGGTGAGTGGTTTTGGTGACTTTATAGTTTGATGCTTGTTTGAAAATTTTTGTAATTATATGTAATGATCATTGTGATTTTTAAATTGAATCTTTTTGTACTTCTATGGATTTCAAAAAATGTACAATTGGATGTGGGAATATCCATAAGTGAATAGGGTTCACATATGGATAGGCTTACAAATGCTAATGGATTTCTACATAAAATCTCCCTCTTGAACCCAGTTTTCAAAATAGTTCACCTACTTTTCTTTTCTTCCCCATCCTCCACATCTCAAATGGTTCATTGGTTCCAAAATTACTTTAAAAGTGGCTTCAAATTTGTTTTTATAAAGAGAGTCCCATTTGGAATCTTGAAGAGTGGTTTGGTTTCTAAATGACATAAAGTCCCATTTATAATCTTTCAAACTTAAATGGAATTTTCACCTTGGTTTAGGAAAAGGTTTGGAAATGGAATTGGGTTGGTAAATGATTAGGCTCGGTTGGAACTTTGTTTTATTTTTGAGAGTGTTTTTGAAATCTCATGTGATATGAAGGCTCGATTGGCACTTGTGCATGGATCGATACATAGTGGTAAACCTATGGTCATCCTTCTGAGGAGAAGGTCATTGTATAGTTGGTGTTAGAGTTTGGGATAGGAAAGAATGGTGGAATATATGGGTTATTGGTTTATACCACATGTTTTATAGTATTCTAATTATCCTTTTAATATGATTATAGGATTATTGGGAATCATCTTGAAGGTCAAGTGACATTTTCTTACTGATCCTGATTAGACGAAATTGTACCCCTGGGATTTGTTGAGAGGCTAGGTGGGTTTTTCCACTGGTGAGGATATTTAAGAGCATACAATTGGTTATTGACTTGAGAGTTACACCATACGTTGATAGGTGAGTCCAAACCAAGTACATTTATGGATTTATTATAGAGATATTCAAGAAATTCCCATGATTATTATCTACAGGTTCTTATTTCATTTATATTGCACTTGTTTACCTTTATTGTTTACATTTACATGTATATACTTATAATATTTGTTTTATTATTAGCATGGTTCCTTAATCTCCTTGTGTGGTTTCTCATTTATACTTTTTTCTTAAAACTAGTATTTTAAATGGAAATCACTTTTGAAAAGGAAAACAACATTTTGTTTATAAAAAGGTAGTTTTTAAAAAATTGTGTTTGTTTCTTTAAAGATAAAAACAATATTTTTTAAAATATATTTAAAATTAGTTTTTATAAACTATTTTGGGAAAGTAAATTTATAGAGTCTATTGTGCTTACCTACAAAGCTATTTATTCTCACATCATAGTTGTGCCACTTGACATCAATAGAAACAAGCTATTCTACATGTTCAGGTTCTATTCAGGTTTGCCTGTAGAGTAGGTTGGTCTTATGGATGGTGTTGACCAAGAGGTCACATGGAGATCATGTCAAGTCCCAATTCAGTTTGGATTTGTTTTAGTTTTTTTGTTTCATTCTTTTATAGTTGTTTTGGATCCTGTTTATGTATTTATTGATGTTCAATTATTATTAGTCCATGTTGTGTGCTCTATTCTACCTTTTTTATTTCAGTTTTTTATTGGGAAAATTTGTCACCATATGGATTATCATTGATTCCCGACACTAGTTTCCATCCTGGTAGGATCGGGAATGCCTCTTGGGCTTTGTCGCAGACCGGGTTGGTTGTTGGGTTGAATGGAATCTCATCCCAATTTGTGACATGATGTCAACCTTGATCAAAGTAAACATTTATAAATCATAGAAAGTATAAAGAAAATGTATAAGTACCTTGTGAAATCATCATCATAGAACCCTTATAACCATAATAACCATATAGACCACTTCTAATATAATTCTCCAAAGTACATAATCATTACCTAATGCATTGGAGCAATATCTTGGTGCACCCATTATATAAGCTATATTAGGCTCACCAATGAGATATAATGGGGTTAAACCCTTCATTTAAGCTATATCGGGCTCAAATATGAGATATAATGGTTGTCAAATCTTTATAAACAATGTCCAAGGACCATATAATGAATAAAAAACATGAAAAAATATTATAAACCTATGTGTAAAACACTTTCATATATTAAAATACCATTTTCATTTAAAAATCCATTTTCAAAAAATAAATCAACTAGAACGAGAGAAATAATATTTTTCATGAAATATTATAATGGAATACAAACATCAAATAAAGGATTATTGTTAGGAAAAGTAATTATCACCATATATGCTAAAATAGATCATTCCTTTCATAACTTGATTAATCTGGGGAAAAGAAACAGGTTTCATGGAAATATCTTTCAAAAAATAATAATCCATCTAGATAAATAATTAATCTGGTTTCATTAAAAAATATTCACAATGGATCATAAGTAACATCAAATGTTTTTGTCATTGCTGAATGAAAATACCATTAAAAGACCATTAAAAATATTTGAGTAAAACATCCTTTTCACTTTGAAAATCACTTTTAAAATATGAATTTTTTCAAAATATTTGTGAAAAACATTTTATTTAAAAATAAACCTTGAAAGTTATAAAGGGATATTCATAAAAAATAATGGTCATGATATTGGGAAAATCTGTTCATCTTGTAAATGTTAAAAATAAACATTCTTTGCAAACATTTTGTTAAATGAGTCTAATGTGACCCATATAAAAAATGTTAAGAAATTTATTTTTTAAAACATTTTAAAAGAAAGTAAAAGATCATGTAAAATAGATTTAATAAATAATTTATTTTCAAAAAATAAATTTTTTGAAATAATTTTAGAAAACATGGATATGGAAGTGAAAGATTCCCAATCTAAAGAAAGATACTTGATTGATATCACTAATAAGCAAATTTATCATTATTTCTCTATTCAATAAGGGAGGAAAATAAACCAAACATATAATAAAATATATAACCAAAGGAGAATAAAATAGTTTTTTTTAAAGAAAATAAGATCATATATGGTTTTCCCCCAAAGGAAAATTGAACATCAATAATCTTGGAAAGAAATAATATTGTAACATAAAGCCTCCACTTTGGTAACTTTTCAATTTTATGCCCTATGAAATAATAAAATCAAATGAAACTTTAAAAATCATGAAAATATTGAGATCAATGATATAACATGTAAAATGGGTAGTATATACACCTCATAAAATAAGATAGGTTCATATTATAAGCGTATGGCCCAAAGAAAGATAATTTGAGATGAATTTCCCATACAAAGATCATATCATTGAATTGAGAATTAAGAAATTTAGAGATTATGGGTAAAAATTGTGAATCCAAAAAAAAGTGTAAATTCATAAAAAAATAATTTATTAATCATTTCACACATAATCCTAGAATAATAAATCCAATGAAAAATAGTTATAACCCAACACAAGGAAATTGAGTTAAGAAACCCTTTACCACTTGGTATCTTTCAAGTTAAATCCCCTTGGAAAAAACAATAAAAATTGAAATTTAAAATATCATAATGTATGAAGGATTCATGATATAACATTTAAAACTAAATTATATAAACTATATAAAAGAAATTAGGTGTATAACAATAAAATATGCCTCAATGAAAAGAAATTGAGACAACATCCCTTACCTCGAGTACAGAATTGATATACATGTCATTAAAAACCCATATAATAGACTCCTATAAATTATTTGACTTATTAATAAAATTTTAATGGATTAATACCTTATCTTTAAACCTTTTGTTTTATTTATTACAATGAAATATTTAATTATCTAATCAGTTAAGTCCATATAGGGTGTTTTGAGGGCGTTCAGTCTACAATTTCAAAACAGCTTTGGTATGTTGACCATGGTCAAAGGGGTCATTATTCTATTATATAAATAATAATAAGGTAAAAAAACCTCACCAAAAATATGCCCCTCTAGAGTTGGAAATGGAGAAAGAGCGATAATGACCCCCTGAGTCCCGCCTCCAGTAGGCCCTGGGGTGGAGACCAGCACCAAGGGTATAAAATCCCACGAAATGGGTGGCATTATCCTTTTTATAGAAACCAAGATTGGGAGCTATGATATATAAAACTAAAAAAACTCCAAGAATTGTATATAAAAGAAACCCAAATCCACACCACATGCTTGTTTTAAAGTAAAACTGCTATAGATACAATGAAAAGATCCAAAGTGAATACCAAAAGAACAAAGCTAAGCAGCCACACAGTGGTTGTCCCCAAGCCTGAGCTAGTAATGCCCAGCATGGTCCTCATAGTCTTCTTGGAAACCTGAAAGTAGTTTTATTTATGTAGGGTGAGCATAAAATTATAATCAATATGGAAAAACAAAAATATCTCGTACACAAGTGAAGAAGCATACTAATTACCCCATGAGAAAACAAAAAAAAACCAAAAGCACCTAACAAGGTATACTAGCCACACCAACCTCGCCAAAGGCACACTAACCAAATAAAGAAATTCAAGTAAAGTAATATAGAGAACATAAATGATAGGGTACCCAACCCCACTTTCCCACTGATTAGCTTCTCTCACACCCTAGTGGAAAATATCATGGCGCTCCTACCTTTTTCGAAAGTACCACATCACAACCCGCCCACACACACATGGGCCTCACAACTAGTCCCGCAACCTGGGACAACAAAGCTCATCACATCTCACCCACAGACACTTGGTCCTCAGAACCACGTTCTTCCCATAGACACTTGGGCCACATTCCACGTCACATCCCGAAAATACCTAGGAAAGAAAAACACATCTCATCTCGAAGACACCTGGGAAAACACAACTCACCCGCACACACCTGAGCCTCAAAAACCACTACTTGCCTGAAAAAAAATATTGGGCTATCACTTACTAGAATAGGGAGAAGGGAAGAGTGGGTGCCTATCCATCCATCCCCCACTGGGATGTTTAGGAAAACACCCTCCCCCATGAAAATAGGGGTGTTCATCACATAGTGCTCAACGAGGGTGGGGTGCGTATAGAAAACACAAGGAAAATATAGGTATGTATATATATTATTAAACAATCAAGTCCAACATATGGGTTTTCAATAAAACTATCAAAAACCCTATGATACTGCCAACTCTGATTATACCTCTAAATGCATTATTTAACACTACCAACAGTCACTTTAGAAGTTGACAAATGAAATCCATTCACAACAAACCAAAACTCAAACATACCCCCGATCATATCATTTAAACAATTATCATTATTTATTAAGGATAGAATTTATTCATTCCATCCCTAATCAAGAAAGTACCAACTATATCATACAAAAATCCACACAACATAAACCATGAAGAGGGAAAAGATCCATAATAAAGAAACTCACTTCATATCTCTACTCTGTTCAACACCCACACCAACCCCTGCAATCACCATTCTTCAAATTCATTCCATCCAATCCTTCATCTCAATAAGAAAACACAAAAATTACTTCCAAACCCCACAACACACCTCATCACAACTAACCAGGTATCCTTGCTGTTCAAACACTTCACATAAATTCCATAATCAAACAATCTCTCAACCCGAGATAGTATTTCACCACCCGTATCACCCCTGCAAAATCTATGCTCTCAACCCAACACCAAAAAACCACATAAGTAACAATATAGAATAAGAAAACACACAATATATAGACACAAAAAAAAATCGAGGTGTATTCATATTTATAAAACACTCGTTCTTTAATTCCACTTTGATAATTCAGGGGTTATCACAGAGAAAGTTCAATCCTGGGGAATCCATTTATTTAACATAATATACATGGTTAAAAAATTTATATTCATATGGTCATTCATAGAGGATCAAAAATAAATATCCCCAAGCCATCACAGGTTCAAAAATAAATACTACCAACAACCATGATTTTCAATAGGCTTATTGCCCAAATAGATCACAACATCAATAAACAATGAAACAGAAGCATACGCCACTTTCCCCCAACCCCTATTTATTTGTTTAAAGCCTATTCAATTATATTTATTTATTTTTTATTAAACTACCTTCACATGGGAAACATTAGTACACCCACTTTTCATGATTCACAAATAACAGAGAGATAAAGGGATCCCTACCTAAAAGAACAGACAATCTACAACTCCTCCTAGTGCCAAAACAAGGGGTACTTAAGGATACTGGTAAAAAAGATCTAGGGGTGAAACATAGAATCATGAATCCTTGGAGAATAAAGTTTCTAGGAACCTCAGTATTAAGATAAATATAAGCGCGCAATAAAGGAAGTGTCTCAACTTTAGAAATTCCATATCCGAAATCTACAGGGAAAATAGTTTCAAAGTCCATTAAAGTTGGAACACGATAAAGACCACGTGGTTTGACTGTTAAAAGTATTGGGGCATTAGGAAAATTAAAGATAAATTTTATATCCTTTTAAAGTGATTTAAAGATTCTAGAATATGCTATTAAACCCAATTCATGTACATTAAAATGTTAAATGGGCGAAACTAGAAAAACTGAAAATTTTAAAAAACTGTCAAAATGACTCACCATTGGGTGAGTCACCGACGTGACTCACCAATGCCACTAACTGATTCCACCTACCAATGCCAACTATTTATTCCACCTACCAACTTCACCTACCAATGGATGACTTGCATCGTGACCCATCGTTAAAGTCACCGTTGAGAGTCACTAACATGACTCACCGATGCCACCTACCGATGCCACCTACTGACGCCACATACCGACGCCACCTACCGATGCCACCTAATGACACCACCTATTGAAACCACATAATGACACCAACTACCAATTCTACCTATTGATTCCACCTGCTAACTCCATTTACCGATGAAAAAAATTATATTTTTGGAAGACTCTTGAAATGAGTCACCATTGCCTCAAGAATACCTCAGACACTAGATTTTGATAAAGTAATGGAATAGAGAGTCCATTCCATTACATAATATAACTATAAAACTATTATAATCCTCTATAATTCAAAACCAACCTGAAAAGAAGATAGGGGTCTGAACAACCACCCAGTGAGATACCTCTCAAGGTTCCCGCTATGTTTGAAACACCAATACCGACTAAGCACACCAAAGTTAAATGAAAAACCACCCTGTGTTATTTGAAAGATGGAGTGAAACGAAAACATCACAGAAAACATATAAAATATGAAATCCCAACCAATAAAAAGACACACCACACAAGTACAACAACCACATTATCCTAAACACACGAATTAGGAAATTCCTTCACCCATGTCAAGATACTATCCGATCTGGGTGACACTGACTCACCTGCATGAGTTTAATAACATCTCAATTAATGTGTCTCGATTAGGAATCAAGTCCGACCCTTTCCAAATATTAGGACTTAATCACACATTATGAAACAAGGAATCAACTCATCTCATAGCAAACAAGGTTCAAGAACAACATTACAAAGGAAAAAACAACAAGGCAAAACTGAAAACAACTCTGGGTATTGGGAATGCATCTGCATCTCCCTTTCCCAAGTACTCTCCTCTAGGACACCATTCCTACACAATATATGAACCAAGGGAATAATCCATCCATGAAACACCTTCTTCTGATGATCCTAGATCTATACTGTCCTCTCCACGAACGTCATGTCATCTTCAACATCTAACTCTCCCCAGGAAATGACATGATAGTCATCGTGAAGACACTGAAGAAGTTGAGAGACATGAAAGACATCATGGACCTTCTCCAACTACGGTGGATGAACTAACTATTATTCCACCTTTCCAAACCTCCCCAACACCTTGAAATGTATGATGAACCTCAGAGAAAGATTTATCCCTTTTTAGAACCTCCACCTCCCACATTAAGGGGAAACCATCAAGAACACATGGTCCCCAACCTCAAACTCCAAGGACCTCCTCCTGCAATCGACATATGAATTCTAACAGTCATGTGATGCCTTCATCCTCTCATGAAAAAGTTGTACCTTCACGGTTGAACTCTGCACCACATCCAGACCAAGAATAGGTGCCACCCAAACTTCTGTCCAGCACAAGGGTGAATGAAACAGTCTTCCATACAAAGCATTGAATGGATACATTCCATGAAAGAGTGATATAAATTTTTGTAAGAAAACTCCAAAAAGGTAATGTGTCGCACCCATGATTCACTAAGGTCCAAGATGCATGCCCACAACATGTCCTCCAATGTCTGGATGGTCATCTTTGTCTTTCCATCCATTTGAGGGTGAAAAGTAGTACTAAGGTATAACTGAGTTCCAAATTCATGATGAAATCCCGTCCAGACTCTTGAGGTAAACTGAACATCTTGATATGATATGATGGATCTTGGAAATCCATGTATCCACACCAACTCATCCACATACCTCTTCACCAAGGTATCCTCTGCGCCTACCTCATTAATCACTAAGAAGTGAGCCAATTTTTTCAGTTGATCCACCAATACCCAGATTGCATCGCATCCTCCCTGAGCCCTAGGTAAACCTATGACGAAATCCATCAAGATGTCATCCTACTTATACTCTGGGAAATCTAGGGACTGCAATAAACCACTAGGAACATGGTTCTCAACCTTCACCTGTTGGAACACTAAGCACTTCACGAAAAACTCTACCATTTACCATTTCTTTATGGGCCACCAAACTACATCCTCAAGACCCAATACATCTTGTAAAATCCTAGTGTACTGCTCAAGGCGATTAATGAAAATCATAGAGAAATCACTCAAAAATTGCCACTAGAATAAACAGATTTCCATGAAAAAAAATCTAATTCTGACCATCCTCAAACCATCTCTCCAGAGTATCACCCTGGTCAACACGATCATGCATCGCCTCTACCTACGTGTCTCCCCACTAAGATTCGTCCACCTACTGCATTAGAGTAGAATGAACTCTCATCTGAAATAGACAACCACTACCACTATCCATTCCTACATCTAAGTGCAAGGTGGCCAACTCCTTCATCTTCTTCTAAGCACCTGAAGATTCCTGAAAAACCTCCTTCTGAAACTTCCTGCTCAAATCATTGGCCACAAAATTTCCCTTCCCTAAGGTATAAGAGATATGAAAATCATAATCTTGAATAAACTCCATCCAAATCCACTGTCTCAAGTTCAGATCTTTCTAGGAAAAGATATACCTCAAACACTTATGATCCTTAAAGACTACAAGGTGCTCCCTAATGAGGTAATGCTTCCACAAATTCAGTGAAAACACAATCAATGCAAGATCTAGATCATGGGTGGCATAGTTAAGTTTGTGGAGACATAACTACCTAGACCCATAAGAGATCACTCCCCACTATTTCATTAGCACACATCTCAAACCTAGATGGGAAGCATCACAAAACACCTCAAACATCACCCCTTCCTCTGGAAACTGGAGCACCTCAACACTGAACAACTTCCCTTTCAGGTAGCTAAATTCTGTCTAACACTAACCAATCCATAAAAAGGAATGGTCTTTCTTGGTCAAGTCTGTCAACAATGCTTCTACTCAAGAGAAATAGGGTACAAATCTCTAGTAATATCCTACTAGACTGAGAAAACTAGAAACCTTTGCAACATTCTTGGGTGATGCCTAAGAAAAAACTACCTTGAACTTTGATGGGTCCACTTCTATACCCTACTGCGACACCACGTGTCCAAGAAAATGTACCTCTATTGTCCAGAACTTATACTTGGACAACTTCCCATAGAGACGGTCGCATCAAAGAACCTCCAAGATAGTTATGAGATGCTCGGTATGATCCTCCTATGAATTTGAGTAGATCAAGATGTCATCAATGAATATTATGATGAACCAGTCTAGGAACCCATAGAAAATTCATTTCATGAGCCCCATGAACACGACCGGTGCGTTCTTAACACCGAATGACATAATCATGAACTCGAAGTGCTCACACCAATATCAGAAAGTAGTTTTTGGGATATCACTTTCCTTCACCATCAATTGGTGATACCTATACCACATATAGATCTTAGAGAACCGAATATCTCTCATCATCTGGTGGAAATGATTGTATATCGTCAAGAGAGGGTAATGGTTCTTGACTGTTACATGATTTAGCCTCTAGTAGTCTATGAAAAACCTCAGACCACCATCTGGCTTTTTCGAAAACAAGACTGGATCATGCCACAGTGACACACTGGGCCAGATAAATCCCTTCTTCATTAGATCATCTATCTGGATCCTCAACTCCCGTAGCTCTGAAGGTGCCAACTGATAAGGATCCATTGAAATTGGAGAAGCACTGGGATGTAAGTCTATCCTAAACTCAACATCACATCGAGGGGGTAGAGTCACAAACTCCTTGGGGAAGACATCCAAGAACTCCCCAAAAATTTTGGGAACCTCCTTCATATTAGCATCCACTGATTCCACTAATAGCTCGGCCAATAAAGAAAGAAGGGTCTCCATATGCTGACTAATCATCTGAAAAATCCACTCACCAACGAAAGCCACTCACTGTCCATCCATGTATAAAAATATGACTCTTCTCCGGAAGCAGTTGATAACATCACACACCTAGTAAAACTAGTCAATGACAAGGATGAAATTGTGCAGTTTTATCTATAATAGGAAAAGATCCCCAAGGGACTGATGCGACCCTATCATCATTATACATCCCCGACATACATAAAACAAGATACTGTGACCTCCAACTGGGGTTCTCAACACCAGGGGAACATGAAGCCTATGTATATCTAGTCCCAGATCATGGGATGGACCGGGTGCAATAAAGGATTCCGAATCTCTTGAATCAAACAAAGCACAAGAGACAATACTGGAAAAACTAATCATACCTTGAACGATCTTTGGTCGTGTTGGAATTTCTACCTCTACAACATGAAACTGACCACACCCAACTCCTCTTCCCCTTTTCTAATGACTACCTCCCCAACCACACTTGGGTCGAGGCCCCTAAGGAACACCATGAGTTCAGCCTCTATCTACTCTATCTCCTCTCAGTGGAGCATGAGGCTCCTGTCCCTACTGTAAGAACTGCCCAACCGGTAACTACTGTTGAGGTGGGAACTAGACCTACCCACCTCCACCATACTGAGATCAAACAGTTGTCAGACACTGAATCTGAAGATTCTCATGGACTCCACAAATAAAACACACCGGCCCTAAGCCCACAGGATAGGCATGATGACCAGCAGGTTGAAACATAAACTGTTGTTGTTGCCTCCCTACCAATCGAAATCTCAAAGTCCCAAGCACCTGAGACCTATACTGATAAAATTTACCATTGAAGAACAATTCTAACTCCCCTGCCACAGTATAACTCCTTGCGAGTGCATCCTATCAACTAATTCCACCTTATTCTATACCTCCAAGTATATTATCAAGGTAAAGGAGGTAACTGTCTACTAGAGAGAAGGAAGAAGTGCCTCCTATAAACATCTCACATGAGAAACCTCTTCCAGAAAGAGATTTGGAGCAAAACGAAAGAGGTCCTTGAATTTTATCCCCAACTCCCGCACCGAAAAAATCCACTCCTAGAGGGCGAGTAACTACTTCCTCTTCTCAGCCTTCATGGTAGAATAAATGAATTTTTCTCATAACTCCTCAAAATTGACCCAAATAATGTCAGCCACCTTCCTCTACCCTAGGTAAAGCATCCACCACTGACGCGCAACTCCCCACATCTGGATCACCACCAAGGGAACCCAATACTCCATTGGAGCCCAGATCAAGTTGAAGGTGATCACAAGATCCTCGAGCTAACTCTATCTCTCTCTATGTACAAAACTCTACACACATACTTCCCCATAGAGTTTTGCTGGAAAGTACATAAAATTTTCTACCAGTAGTTGTCATCCTCCACTGGGTCAATCCTCCCTCGATCCACCAGGTCTGCCTGCTAAGCCTCCAATACCTCTACTACACATGGATGATGGAAGAGCTCTATAGATGAAATGTTAACAAGGAATTAGTATGCCTGAGTAGTATGGAATTTTATTTAAGATTCATATTAACTCATTTTCTATCCATTCAAATTCCCCAAAACACCCAAATTCAGACAAGAACACATGTTATTATGATTTATGCACCTTTCCTAGGGCCTCTAACCTACAAATGGTGTAGCCTCACTTGGTCGTTCAGTAGGCTCATAGTCCTTGCATCAGATCACAGAGGGCCCTAAAATCCCATGTCCTAGCTAGTCTTCCCTAGCCTATTTCATGCACCAAGATAAACTAACACTGTGGCCCTACCAACACATGAAATCCTCATTATGCCTAACTCCAAAATCCAGCATATCTCTCAACCATAAGATTTGATACCATTCTATTAGGACCCTCCCTCCAAATATGCCCCTCCTGAGTTAGAAATGGATAAAGAGAGATAATGACCCCTGATTCCCACCTCCAATAGACCCCTAATGGTGAAAAACACCAAGGGTAAAAAATCTCACGAAATGGGATGCATTATACTTTTTATAGTAACCAAAATCTAGAGAAAATATGCATAAAACTCAAAATAACTCCAAGACTTACATATAAAAGAAGAAAAAATCCATCCCACATGCATGTTTTAAATTAAATATTCTTTAAATACATTGAAAAGATCAAAATTAAATACCAAAAGAACAAATCTATGTAGCGACCAAATGGATATCCCCAAGTTTGAGCTAGTAATGCCCAACATGGTCCTCATAGCCCCCCCTAGAAACCTAAAAGAAGTTTTATTTATGTAGGCTCAGCATATAAGTATACTCAATTGGGAAAAACCAAATTCTCTTCTGCACTAGTGGAGAATCATACTAATTCCCTTATGAGAAAAAAATAGAAACCGAAATCACCTAACAAGGTATACAAGAAACCCCAACCTCACCAAAGGAACGCTCACCAAATAATGCAATTTAAGTAATATAATATAGAGAAAATCAATGATAGGGTACCCTGAACCACTTTCCCACTGATTAGCCACTCTCACACCCTATCAGAAAATGTCCTAGAACTCCCACCTCTTCTGAAAGGACCACATCACAACCTACCTACACACACCTGGGCCTCACAGATACTCCTGTAACCTGGGCCAACGAAGTTCATCACATATCGCTCGCACACACCTGGGACTCACAACCATGTCTTGCCCGTAGAAACCTAGTCCATATACCATGGAACATCCTAAAAACACTAGTGAAAGCACAACCCATCTCATCCCAAAGACACCCGAGAAAACAAAACTCTCCCATACACACCTAGGCCTCACAAACCACTACCTTACTAAAAAAATCTTGGGCTATCACTGCCTAGAAGAGGGAATAGGGAAGAGCAGGTGGGCAGCCATCCATCCTCCCACCGAGATGTTTGGGAAGGACACCCTCCCCCATGACATTGGGGGTGTTCGGAACATGGTTCTCAATGAGGGTGGGGTGTGTATAGAAAACATAAAGAAAATACAGGTATGTATATATAGTGTTAAAAATTCAAACCAAACCTATGGGTTCTCAATAAAACTACCAACCACCCTATGATACTGAAAAATCATCTTCTACCTCTAAATGAATTATTTAACACCACTAATAGTCACTTCGGAAGTTGAAAAATGAAATCCATTAAAAAAACATCTCAAAAATACCCCTGAATATCTCATTTAACCAATTATCATTATTGATTAAGTGTTCCATTTATTCATTACATCCCTACTCAAGAAAATGCCAACCAAATAATGAAACAAGACACACAGTATAATGCATGTAGAGAAAAAAGAACCACAGTAAAGAAACTCACTTTATATCTCCACTCCATTCAACACCCAAACCAACCCCTTCCATCATCATTATTCAAATTCATTCCACCATGTCCTTCCTATAAATAATAAAACCCCAAAATTACTTCCAAACCCCACACAGAATCTCATCACAACCAACCAGAAATCCTTACTATTCAAACACTGCACATCCATTCCACAATCAAACAATCTCTCAACTTGAGATAGTATTTCACCACCCATATCACCCCAGCAACATCTGTTCTCTCAACCCCAGCACCAAAAAACCATAAAAGGCATGATTCAGAACAAGAACACACACAGAACACAACCACAACAGTAAATAAATGTGTATTCATATTTAAAAAGAATTCATTCTTTAATTACACTTTGATAATTCAGGGGTTATCATAGAGAATGTTCAATCAAGAGGAATCCATTTAATTACTGAATATACAAGGTTAACCAATTTCATATTGATATGGTTATTAATAGAGGATAAATAATAAAAATCCACAATACATCACATGTTTTCAAATAAAGACTACAAAAAAACATGATTTTCAATAGGAATATAGCCCATATAGATCACAATATCAATAAACAATGAAACAGAAGCATGAACCACTTCCCCCAACCCCTGTTTATTATTTTTAAAGACGATTAAATTATCTTTATTTAATATTGATTCAAATACCTTCACATATAAATCATTCATACACCCTCCCTATATGATGCACAAATAAAAGAGAGATTAAGGGATACCTACCTAAAATAACAGACGATCTGCAACTCCTCTTAGCGCCAAAACAGGGTATGATCAAGGATCCAAGGAAAGGTGATCTAGGGGTGAAACATAGACTCACAGCTCCTTGGGGAAGAATGTTTTTGGGTGCCTCAGTATCAATAGAAAGGGAAGTGCACAAGAAAGGAAGAGTCTTAACTTTAGAAAGGCCAAATCCAAAATCTATGGGGAAAATAGTTTCAAAGTCCGTTAAAGTTAGATCACGATCAATACCACTCTGTTTGACGGTTAAAAGTCTCAGGGGTGTTAAGAAAATTAAAGATAAATTTTATATCCTTTGAAAAAACTTCAAAACCTCTAGAATATTCCATTAAACCCAATTCACATAAATTTAAATGTTAAATGGGTGGAATTAGAAAACCTAAGAAAAAAAGAAATTTTGGAAAACTATCAAAATGACTCATAGTTGGGTGATTCACTGAAATGAATCACCGATTCCACTCACCAACTCCACCTACTGATGCCACATACTCACTCCACCTAACAACATCACCTACCAATAGACAACTCACATTGTGACCCACTGTTAGTTAGTCACCCTTGCGAGTCATCAATGCGAATCACTGATTCCACTCACTGATGCCACCTACAGGCACAACCCACCGACACCACCTACCGACGCCACCTACCGATGAAAAAAAAACAACATTTTTGGAAAAATATTGAAATGAGTCACCGTTGCCTCTAGAGTACCTCAAATGATAAATTTTGACAAAGTAATGGAACAGGGAGGTCTGGTCCATTACATCATATACCTCTCAAACTATTCTCACCCTTGAAAATTCAAGACCAATCCAAAAGTAATAGAGGGGTCTGAAAAATCAACCTGTGAGATACCTCTTAAGGTTCCTGCTATTCTTGAAACACCGCTAATAACTAAGCACAAAAAAGTTCAACGATCAATCACCATGTGTTGTTCGAAAGATGGATTGAAACCTCAACATCCAAGAACACCTCCGACATCTTCCAAACCAACCGACCAAAAGACACACCACACAAGTACAAGAACCACACTATCCTAAACACATGAATTGGGAAATTCCTTCCCCCATGTCAAGATACCGTCCACTCTAGGCGGCACTGACTCACCCGCACGTGTTTAGTCACATCTCAATTAATGAATCTTGATTAAGAATCAAGTCCCCCCATTTACACATGTCAAGACATTATAACAAATTACGGAACAAGGAAGCAACTCATCTCGTAGATAACAAGGTCCAATCATTACATTACAAAGGTAAAAATAACAAGACAAAACCCAGAAAAAATCTGGGTACCGGTAACACATATGATTATCCCATTCCCAAGTATTCTCCTCGTGGACACCATGCATCCACAACACATAAACCAATGGAATGATCCATCCACAAAGCACCTTATCACAATGATACTGGATATCTATTGGATTCTCAATGAATGTCGCGTCATCTTTGAAATCTAACTCTCCCCATTCAATGAAATGAGAGTCATCGTGATAATATTGATGAAGATGAGAGACATGAAAGTCATTGTGGACCTTCTCTAACTATGGTGGATGAAATAACTGGTATTACAACTTTCCAACTCACCCCCAACACATCAAAAGGTTCAATGAACCTTGGAGAAAACTTTCTCCCTTTTCCAAACCTCCACCACCCACATCAAGGGGAAAAATTCAAGAATACGTATTCCCTAACCTCAAACTCCAAGGGCCTCCTCCTGTGATTGATGTACAACATCTGCATGTCATGTTCTAACTTCATCCTCTCATGAGAAAGATGCACCTTCTTGATCATACTCTGCACCACGTTTGGACCAAGAACAACTGCCTCCCCAAATTTTATCCAACACAAGGGTGAACAACATGGTCTTCCATACAAATCTTCAAACGAAACCATTCCAATGGAATAGTGATAGCCATTATTGTAAGAAAACTCCACCAAGGGAAAGTGTCACCTCCAAGATCCTACAAGTTCCAAGATGCTCACCTGCGACATGTCATTCAACCTCTGGATGGTCCACTCTATCTATCCATCCATATGAGGGTGGAAAACAGTGTTGAGGTGTAATTGGGTGCCAAAATCATGCTACAATCCCCTCCATAATCACGAGGTCAACTGCATGTTCTAATATGAGACTATGGATCTTGGAACTCCATGTAGTCGCACCACCTCATCCACATACCTCTTAGCCAAGGCATCAACTACCCCCAATTCCTTAATCACTAAGAAGTGAGATGAATTCATCAGATGATCCACCAATACCCAGATTGCATCAAATCCTCTCTAATCCCTAGGTAGCCCTGTGAATCAATCCATCAATATGTTATCCCACTTCTACTCGGGGATATCTAGGGGTTGCAAGAAACCACCGAGAACATGGTGCTTAGCCTTCATGTAACACCCAATGGTTTTCTAAAAATAAGTTTAAATGATTGATTTTTTTAAATGTAGATATTTATAAGTAGCCTTTAAACATAATTTTACTCCAATATTTTGAATTTTGAAAATGGTCATCTACAATTGTGTTCAATATGTTATTTGGAGTCTATTGGAACCAACTTGTTTTTTAGTGAATAGTAACATACCCTTATGAATCGTAATATGACCCTAATGAATAATAAATTTCATTATTATTTTATTTTATTAAGGCTTTAAGATAATGACATCTTGATTAAATTTTAAATGTGATATAAAAGCAGTTATAGTTTTTAAATTATTAATTTTTGAATTAAGTATTATTTTATTTAAAAATTAAATTAAAAATATTTAGAAAATTATTTTAAAAAAAGGAATAAATTTCTGAATTATACATTTTGATAAATTGTTAGGGTCAATTTTGGGGATTTTTCTAAAATATTTGATTTTTCAGTGATTAGTAAAAAAAGACAATTTTGAGTTTCGGTATGTTAATGCATCATTAATGATGTAATAATGTTGTAATAAATCTGGTAGACTTGTGTATAGTAAAATAAGTTGTGAGGTGTCTCATGTGGCTTATACCATGGGAAAATACAATGGTAAAGTCCATGGTTTTGCAATACCACTAACGAGATGTCCCTTGAAAATTATTAAAATTATCCCTCACTTTTGCTATAAATACCAACCCATTCCTTCATTAACATCATTAAAAATTCCTCATAAACAAAGATATGGCCTACTTACCTCCCTAGTATCCCTCCCAAGATTTCCTCAAGCCCCCAAGGTCCCAACCTTCATGTTATATGAGTTACTCTACAAGGTAAGAAAATTCTCAATTTTTTTATTTTTTCATTCAAGTTCTCTTTTATGTGGTATAACTTTCAAGTTTCCATACCATGTTCTTATTTTCATTCATATTATTGATCTATTATTTATTATGATTCTTTTATGGATGAGTTACCCTTTTCCCCTATCTTTTTAATATTTTCTAAAACCACGTTGCATAGCCGTTAGGCTACCGAATTTTTGTAAGGGATTTCTCAATTATTCTTTTATTTTGGGTTCCTTTCTTTTATTATTATTTCTTTATATCTTCTTTCCCAAGAGGAATGAAATCTCCAGAAATAATGTATATTATAGATTTTATTATGTTCATGGAAAATTCATCATCATTATTCTTCTCCTCTTCAAGGAATAAAAAACATTGTCCGTGATGTGTCGAATTACCGACATCATGGATGATGTGATTTCAATTTCCATTAATTCTTTCAAGTCTGGTAATAAAATCATTTATATGATTGAACCAGGTTATAATATATGTATTATGTCTCATACATGGTTCTGTAATTATTTTTTACTCATGGTTTTAATTTATATGACAAAATAAGGTTGTTATTACCATAGAACCACTAAAATGATCTAAACGAACATAATTAATGTTTTAACTTATGAATAATCCTCATATAAAAAATCAAAATGATAAATGGTATAAATTATGGTACTGGAAATATGTATATAACTTTCCATTCCAATTTTTTAGTTTCACTTCCAATTGACAAAAACATCCATCATGAACCGATCATGAAAATCATGTAAAGAACTCACCCAAAACAATGCAAGGAACAAAATACTTACAATTAAGGGGTGAAATAAGGTTATGAAATGATCATATAAGATTTTATAAACATGAAAATTTTTCTTTAAAATACTAATAACACTCTTTTAACCATTATACAGGAAGTTTAAACAAGTTTTAACTAAGACAAGCTTATGGTAAGGGAATTCTTAACCTGATTTCCATTCTTTGGGTTAACCTTATACTTCATTATTTATGTGGTATTAAAATTGATTGTGTGGTGGGTTTTTCTTATATTATGTTTAATTATGTCTAATTAAAGTGTATAAACATATTCCATCCACTCTGTTAAGTCTCTCTTCAATTGTATCATATTTATAAGGGGTTTTTCTTTTAAAATCCTCTTTTAAAATTATGTTTTACAAAATTCAAAATCAACGTTTTTATGATATTATTCATGTTATATGATTTTATTCTAGTTCTTTGGAATTATTTATGATGGAGGGTGGGACCGATATCTCACTCCAATGCATTAGGTATGTGTAAGTTGGAGGTCGGCCGTATGATTAATCCAAGTGTAACTGCGATGGTTACACAAATAG
Organism: Viscum album; assembly: GCA_963277665.1. Classification (NCBI taxonomy): domain Eukaryota; kingdom Viridiplantae; phylum Streptophyta; class Magnoliopsida; order Santalales; family Viscaceae; genus Viscum; species Viscum album. The sequence goes on along the minus strand of OY728119.1, from coordinate 848,901,497 downwards.
TAAGGTAGCCATGAGGGTTACAAGTTATAAGGTAGCTGATAGGGTTAAAATATTATGTAAGTAATGCCCCAAGATACCTTTATAGTTGTACTTATGTTCTTATGTATTTTGGAATCTCATGTTTCACAAAGTAAGTATATATATACAGGTGGTAAGTATTTCTTTTGAAAATGATTTCATACGTTACAAGTATTCATGGACAAATGTGTTCTTTCCTTCTTTTTATATCCCTTAATGAGATTTTGTGCTCATAAAAAGTTTTAAATGATTTTAATAGGTTAATGTATGTGTAATAAAAAGAAGGAACCTATGTTAAATGTTGAAGAATTTTCAAGGAATCATGTTTTAAGTTTTAATGTTTTAAATTTTGAAAAAAATGGAAACTGCTTTTATGGTACACACTCTGTAACAATGTGTAATGTTATGAATGTATTATTTCCCAATTCTATAAAGCTATAAACTTTAAAAGATTATAAATGTAAAAGGAAGTGTTTTCTTGAGTAAATTAAATATTATGTATGTAACAAGGCAAGGTCCTTATACTTTACCTTCTGGCACACTAAGAACTTCACCACAAACTCCGCCACTACCCGCTTCATTCTGGACCACCAAAACTGCATCCTCAAGCCACAGTACATCTTAGAAACTCCTGGGTGTATCACTCAATGTGATCTGTAAAAATCATGGATAAATCCCTCACAAATTTCCACTGGAACAAACATATTTTCACAAAACAACATCTGATTCCGACCATCCTACGACCATCCCTTTAAAACATCACCCTGGTCAACATGATCTCACATCACCTCTGCCTCCAAGTCTCCCTAATGAGACTCCTCCACCTTCTACATAAGATTATACTACACTGTCATCTGAAACAGATAGCATCTTCCTCTATCCATTCCTGCATCAAAGTGAAAGGTGCACAACTCCTCCATCTCCTTCCAAGTGTCTGCAGATTCCCGAAGAACCTCCTTATATGAATTCCTTCTCAAAGAATCACCCACAAAATTTAAATTACATAAGGTTTAAGATATCTCAAAATAATAATCTTTAAGAAAATGAATCCACCTCTATATCACAAATTATGATCTCACAAGGAAAATATATACCTCAAGATTTTGTGATATGTGAAGACCACAAAGTGCTCCCCAATGAGGTAATGCCACCACAACTTCAGAATGAACAAAACCACTTCTAGATCTAGATCATGGGTGGAATATTTACATTTTTGTGGATATAACTACCTAGACCCATAAGAGATCACTCCCCATTGTCGAATCAGCACACATCCCAAACCTAGATGGGAATCATCACAAAACACCTCGAACATCACCCCTTTTTCTAAAAACCAGAGCACTAGAGAACTGACCAACTTCCCTTTTAGGTAGTTGAATGATTCCTGACACTGCACACTCCACAAAAAGGCCTAGTCCTTCCTGGTCAAGGCTGTAAATATAGATTCTACTCGAGAGAAATCTGGTATGAATCTTTGGTAATAGCCTTCCTGACCAAGAAGCTGTGAACCTATGAAATTTTCTTGGGTTCTTCCCAAGAAACAGCTATATTGACATTCGATGGGTCCACTTATATACCCTTTTATGACACCACATGTCCAAGGAAATGTACCTCTCTTGTCTAGAACTTACACTTGGAAAAATTCACATAGAGATGGTGGCATCAAAGAACCACTAAGACAGAATTGAGATACTCAGTATGCTCCTCCTATGAATTTTAGTAGATCATGATGTCATTGATGAATACAACGATGAACCAGCCAAAGAACTCATAGAAAATGGATTTCATGATCCCCATGAACATGTATGGTGCATTCGTAACATCGAATGGCATAACCACAAACTTGAAGTACCCATACCTGAATCTAAAAATGGTTTTTGGGATATCACTTTCCTTCACCCTCATCCAGTGATACCCAGAACATAGATTGATCTTATAGAACCAACTTTCTCCCCTAAACTAGTCGAAAATATCATCTATCCTTAGGAGAGGGTAACAGTTCTTGGCCATTACCTGATTCAACCTCTGGTAGTATATGAAAAACCTCATTCCACTATCCAAATTTTTCACAAATAAGACCAGAGCATCCCACAATGACACACTAGGATGGATAAATCTCTTCATCATCAAACCATATTTATGAATCCTAAAATCTCACTACTTAGAAGGTGTCATCCGATAAGGAGACATCAAAATCAGAGAAGCATCAGGTTTCAAGTCTATCCTGAACTCAACATCACATCGAGGGGGTAGAGTCACAACCTCTTTAGGTAAGACATAAAATAAATTCCCAAAAATTCTGGGAACCTCCCCTATCTCATCATCAACCAATTACACTTACAACACGACCAAAAAGGAAAGAAGGGGATCTATACGCCGACTGCTCATCTGAAAACTCCTCTTTCCAATGAAAGCCACAGACTGGCCATCCACATATGAAAACATGACTCTTCTTTGTTAGAATTTGATAATATCATGCATAGATTACAAATAGATAATGCCAAGGATGACATCATACAACTATATTTATAATAGAAAAATACCCCCATATGACTTTTGCAGCCCCATCACTAGTCTACATCCCCGACATACATAAAAAAATATGGTCTGAATTCTGACTGGAATTCTCAACACTAGGGGAATTGGAAGCCTCTCTATGTCTAGTCCCAGAGCATGGGATATACTGGGTGTAATAAAGGAGTACGAAGCTCCTGAATCAAACAAAGTGCAAGCAAAAGTACTGAACAAACTAATCGTACCTTGAACGATCTCTGGCCATGCTAGAACTGCTACTTATAGAGTGTGAAACTGACCACACCCATCTCCTATTACCCTCTGTAGATGACTATCTCATTGACCATAACTAGGTCGAGGCCCTTGAGGAACACCCTGAGGTAGGCCTCTACCTGCTCTGTCTCCTCTTGGTGGAGCGTGAGTCTGTTGTCCCTACTGTTGAAACTTCACTACCAGAAAATACTACTAAGGCGGTCACTGGACCTGCCCACCTCCACCATATTGTTCTTGAATGAATGTTGGGAACTATATTTGAATATTCCCACAGACTCCATAGAACGCATCGGCCCTAGTCCCACAGGATAGGCATGAGGACCATAATGTTGAAATAAAAACTACTATGGTTGCCTCCCTACCGGTCGCAACCTTGAAGGCCCAGGCGCCTGAGAACCACTGCTGATAACCTTTATCTTTGAAGAACTATGCTGACACCCCTATCACAGTAGACCTACTCGCTAGTGAATCATCTCAACTACTTTAACCTCCCAAGTATGTCAACAAGGTAAAGGGGGTAACCTCATACTAGAGAGAAGGATGAAGTGCCTCCTCTAGGCGTCTTGCATGAGACTCCTCATCTGGAAATAGATTTGGAGAAAAATGGAGATCTTTGAATTTGATCCCCATCTCCCATACCTACATACTCCCTTTCTCGAGGGAGATTAACAACTTCCTCTTCTCAGCCTTCATGGTCGGATAAAATAATTCTTCATGGAACTCAATCTCAAAATCAACCCAAGAATGTCAGCCTCCTTCCTCTACCCCAGGAAAAGCGTCTACCACTGATGTGCAGATCCTCACATTTGGCTCACCTCCAAGGGAACCCAATACTCCATTAGAACCCAGATCAAGCTAAAGGTGATGACAAGCTCCTCTAGCTAACTCTCTATCTCTATTTCTGAAACACTGCCATCATACTTCCCCAAAGTTTATAGCTGGAAAGCACATAATTTTTACTACCACTGTTCATCCTCCTCCATTGGTTCAATCCTCCATCGACTAGTTGGGTCAGCCTATTGAGCCTCCAATTCTTGTACTACATGTAGATGATGACCGAGAACCATTTCTAAAAGGTAAAAATGTAATTCCAATGCCCGAGTAGTATGGAATTTTATTTAAGATTCATTTTAACTCATTTAACTCATTTTTTTATCAATTAAAATTCCCCAAAACACCCCAATTAAGGCAAGAAAACAATTCATTATGATGAAATACATTTCCTAGGGTCTCTAACATACAAATGGTGTAACCTAAATTGGTTGTTTGATAGGCTTAGAGTCCTTGCGTCAGATAACGGGGGACCTAAAATCCTATGTCTTAGCCGGTCTTCCCTGGCCTATGTCACGCACCAAGGTCACCAAACACTATTACCCTACCAACCCATGAAATCCTCACTTTTCCTAACTCTAAACTCAATACTATATCTCAACCATAATCTTTGATACCATTCTGTCATGACCCCCTCTCTCCAAAGATGACCCTCCTGAGCTGGCAATGGAGAAAGAGAGATAATGACCCTTGAGTCCTACCTCTAGTAGGCCCTGGGGTGGTGACCATCACCAAGGGTATAAAATATCATGAAAAGGGAGACATTATCCTTTTTATAGTAACCAATATCGGTATATAAGATGTATAAATCTCAAAAAAAATACAAGACTTATATATAAAAGAATCCAAAATCCATCCCACATTCATGTTTTAAAGTAAAACTGCTAAAAATACAATGAAAAGCTCCAAAGTAAATACCAAAAGAACAAAGCTAAGTACCGACACACAGGTTGTCCCCAAGTCTGAGCTAGTAATTCCAATCTAGGTTATTATAGTCCTCCTGGAAACTTGAAATCAGTTTTATTGACGTAGTGTGAGTGTATAAGTATACTTAGTAGGGAAAAACCAAAGTCTCTTGTACACAAGTGTAAAATAATACTAATGCCCCTGTGAGAAAACAACAGAAAACAAAATCACCTAACAAGGTATACTAGCCACCCCAAACTCATAAAAGGCATGCTCACAAAATAATGCAAGTCAAGTAAAGTAATATAGATCACATCGATGATAGGGTACCCCGCACCACTTTCCCGCCAATTAGCAGCTCTCACACCCTAACAGAAAACGTCATGGCACTCCCACCATTTCCAAATGTACCACGTAACAACCTTCACACACACACATGGTCTTCATAGCTAGTCCCACAACCTGGGCCAACAAATCTCATCACCTCTCGCCCGCACACACCTAGGCCTCACAACCATGTCCCGCCCACAGACACCTAGGCCACATAGCATAAGCCATGCAGAGGAAAGAGAACCATAATAAAGCAACTCACTTCATATATCCACTCTGTTCAATACCTATACCAACCCATTCCATCACCATTCATCAAATTCATTCCACCCGGTCCTTAATATCAATAAGAAAATTCCCAAATTACCGACAAACCAAGCAACACACCTCATCAAAACCAACCAGTAAACCCTGTTATTTAAACACTACCCATCCATTCTATAATCAAACAATCTCTCAACCTAAGATAATATTTCACTACCCATATCACCCCAACAATATTCGTACTCTCAACCCCAGCACCACACACCCATACAAGGCACAATACATCATAAGTCCACACACATCACACAACCACACTAACAAAGAAATGTGTATTCATATTTAGAAAATACCCATTCTTTAATTACACTTTGATAATTAAGGTTTTATCATAAATCAAGTTCAATCTCGAGGAATCCATTTATTTAACCAAATATACATGGTTAACCAATTTCATATTCATACAGTCATTCATAGAGGATAAACAATAAATATACACAAGCCGTAATAGGTTCACAAACAAAGACTACCAACGACCATGGATTTCAGTTGGCATATAGCACATTTAGATTACAATATCAATAAACAATGAAACAAAAGCATGTGCCACTTTTCCCCATCCTATTTTTATTTTTTAAATCTGATTAAATTATATTTATTTAATTTGGATTCAACTACCTTCACATGGGAAACATTTGTACACCCACCCTACATGATAAACAAATAAAAGAGAGACTAAGGGATCCCTACCTAAGAGAACAAATGATTTGCAACTCCTCCTAGAAAAAAATAGGGGGATGCTCAAGGATCTAGGGAAACATGATCTAGAGGTGCAACATAGACTCATGGATCCTTGGAGAAGAAATTTTCTGGGTTCCTTGGTATCAAGAGAAAGGTAAGCGCACAAGAAATGAATAGTCTCAAATTTAAAAAGGGCAGATCCTAAATATACATGGAAAATAGTTTCAAAGGCCATTAATTTCGGTTCACGATCAAGACAACACAATTTGATTGTTAAAAGTATCAAGGGAGTTAGGAAAATTAATGATAAATTTAATATCCTTTGAAACATCTTCCAAACCTCAAGAATATGCTATTAAACCCAATTCATGTTAATTAAAATGTTTAATGGGAAGAATTGAAAAAAATAGAAATTTTTGAAAACTTTCAAAATGACTCACTATTGGGTGAGTCACCGACGTGACTCACTGATTCCACTCACCGACGCCTCCTACCGATGGAAGAATCACATCGTGACCCACTAATAGTGAGTCAATATTGCGAGACACTGATGTGACTCACCAATTCCACTCACTGACACCACCTACTGACACCACCTATTGAGGCCACCTACTGACACCACCCACCGATGAAAAAATGGTTTTTTGGAAAACTCTTTAAATGAGTCACTATTGCCTCCAGAATACCACAAAAATTAGATTTTTGAAAACATAATGGATAGAGGAGGTCCATACCATTACAAATAATCATCAAATAATTATCATTTTTATACATAAATTATAATTTTAAATTAAAAAATTAAATATGGTAAATAAAAATGAACTATGTTAAAATCAGGGAGACGATAGCACGTATATATACATGAGTAACATTTCCATTTTTCAAGGATAATTATAGAAAGAAGGTAAGTATTATTATATCTTTGAAGAATTATCGTAAAATCATAAATATATTATTATTTATTTAAATACAATTATAAATATCATCAATATGATGTGGTTATGGAAAACTAATCACATCGCTTCGTGGAGGTGGTAGTCTACACGTACGCACTAACGATGTAATCATTTTTCAGTGAATGGAAGTGTAAGAAAATAGGTGTTATATTAAATTTAAAAAATGATTAATACGTCATTAATATCACATATATATACACACATTAAATTCATCATTATAACCATTCATGAGAAGTGGTGATGGAAAACTAATTACATCAGTCCGTGAGGCGGCAGTTTACCGTACACACCAACGATGGATTTGTTTCCCATTTGATAGATGTTGGAGATATATATAGTTTATTAAATTAAAATAATCACATATTATTATATACGATATACTTATTTTATGATATCATATTGGTCAAATAATATTTTAATTAAGTGTAAGAAGAAATAAAAAAATCACTCGGTTAAGAACAATACCTCTTCTTCAGACAATGTCCTTTGATTTACACCTTAATCCCTCTAATGTTGGTATTATGTCCAAAATAAGACATATAGAATGTGGGGATGGATTTTAGTAATGAATTTAGGTATATAATGGATGAAAAAATGGGATTTTAAGTGTTAGGTAAAGAGAAGAAGAGATTCCCTTTTATAAGAGAGGGGAGGGGCACTCTTGGAATTTCTCAAAATAGTAAATTAATATAAATTATTTTTCAATTAAAAATGGATAAAAACTAATTTATTTCAAATATTATATGATTATAGGTCTAAATATACTAATAAAATAAAATTATACAAGTCTTGAATATGTTTTTACCTTTATCTTTTTGTTTTAACCCCTCATTAACCCCTTTTATACTTATCCTGACAATAATGATTTTTATAGTTTGAGGGTCAAGATAGTTACTATAAATAGATAAAAGACCCCTAAATGGACTATATTTTGATATTATAAACCTTAAAATAATCAATTGGTCTAATATAATTCTTTTACAAATTTTATATCATTTAATAAATTATTAGTTATTATAAAATATCATTATGTTAATTTTTAGAACTATTTATTAATTTAACTTTAATAACATCAAGAAAACAAATGAAACATTAACCAAATATTTTATTACATCCATAAAATGTTATATTAATCTAAAAAATTAACTTCTCACATTAATTATGTCAAATCATATTACTTTTCATATTTTTAATATCATTTATTTGAATTTTACATTTATTGAATAATTATTGTATCAACTTTGTGTAAGAATTTAAGTTAATTATTTATTCACTAAAAATTAAAAATAAATTATAATGATGAAGATAAATAATTTATATTTCAAATTAATATTTATAACCCAGAATATCATTTTTTATTCCCATGATAAAAATATTATAGTTATTAAAAACATGAGGGTGACATTTTTAACTTTTCTATACATAAAATATTATAAATGTTATAATCACACCGAAATTGAAAAAAGGGAATAAAACAGAATATTGGATGATTAATAATTATATGGAATCATCCGATAAAATTAAATCAAGTTTTAGGGTTATTTTATAGTCCTTAACATATTATTTAAACCCTTATTTATCCAATTTACCATTTACTATGGGAATACACATTACCAAAGTTACTATTCTTGTTGAACCAAAATAAAGGGGACATATTTATAAAATTTGCACCCTATAATTCCAAATATGTAATAAAATTTTCAAAATTTGAAACACAAAATTGAAAAAATTTAATTTAAAATTATACTGATAAAATGTGACGAAAAACATTTTTTCAAAAAATGTATACTTTAAGTAGAAATGTTTTTATACTAAATTCATGTAAAAATATAATTTATAAAAAGGAATTGGATTTTTTTAAATTAAAAATAAACTATATTAAATTCCAAACTAATTCAAAATAAAATTTTAATTTGTAAATAGTTTTAAATAAAATACAGTTTTCAATAAAAATCAGTATTTTTCACTATTCACTAAAAAATAAAACTTTTTAGAAATATTTTCAAATTTAACCCTAGGATAATTTTGATATTCTGATTCCAAAAATTATATTTATTTTATCAAATACAATTTATAATTGTTCTAGAAATTAATTATATTATTCTCTTAATAAAAAACCATTTTTGAAGAAAATATATCTTTGAAGAATAAAATGGTTTTAATAAAAATTGAGTGCTTATTCCCTAAGAATAAATTAATAATTTTTTATTGATTAGAACCATTATATATATTTCAAAAATTATTTAATACCATTCATACATTCGAATTTAACATCTAGGTTATAACAACCACATTTAAATAATAATATTTGACACTTTGTTTACACTCAGTGTTGCATATCATACACGTTATCAAGCATGATGTCCATTTTTTAAAATATCAGGATTTTAAATTTTCCACCCTTTAAGAAATTTCATCCTTGAAAATTTTAACTTGATCTTAGTAATAAAAGGTTGAAATTTTAAAATACTTTTTTTTGAAATCTCATATCGTAAAAAGGGTTAATAAAACTTTCCCTTAAAAAGAGAGAAATGGAAGTATGAAGGTCATATGGGATAACACATAATATGTTTTCAAATAGGAAAAAATTAGTTGGAATTGAAATATGGACAATGAAGAAAATAATAATTTCCAAATAATAATGGAGAGTGATAGAGATCATTGATCACATTAAATTGAATGATCACAAGAAAGTCAACATTCACAAAACCGTAAAATAATATGGTGTAAAAAAGATCATCAATTCATTGGAAGAAAATGTAATAAAATATATATTTTTGTTTTAAGATCATTTTCCTAGAGTTTAGGAATTACTTACCATCTATACTAAAGACATAAGAAAATATTGTTACTTTAAAATCATAATTTCATCATTTAATCAACTTCAATCAGAATCCCATCTTTTTCTCCGAATGATGAGTATTCAAGATGATTTTTATCAACTTACATCGGATCATATACTTCAAGAAAATGATAAAAATATATTTCTTCTGTATTTATAAATTAACCAAAACAAACAAAATGGTTAAATAAAGGTGAGATATTTCCAAAAATAAATAAACCTTCATATTAAGAATTAATACCTTAATCTCCAAAATTCAATAATAACACCAGATGTTCAAAAAATATCCCAAAAATTATTATGATTTTATCAGGTATCATTTAATGATAAATTTAACATTTTTATTTACATAATAGTAATAAATCCTAAAGTATCAAACAAAAAATTTATATCCCATAATCTCCAAGATATGCTAATAAATTCTATAAGTAACTTGGATCTCCATAAATAAACATTAAGATAATATTTTCTTTGAAACGATAAATCAACCTTGACTCCTCAAATGAAATCCCAAAATATCCCATAATGTTCCCCAAAATTACAGTGATATTCATCCTAAATAAAATTAATCATTTAACCATGAAATCACTCTTCAATCCCATGGTTATCTATGAAGAAACATATGTTCCAAAATTGTAATAACTCATAATTACCTCAATAACAAAGATCATATTAAACCTAAAGATTATAAATATTTTTAAAACATATGTCCAAAAAATGTTAACACATACTACCTCAAATAGTATTTCATGTTAAACTTAAAGACTACATTGACCTCAACCCAATAAAATGTTTCCCAAAATATTCTTAGTCACCTTAACAATTCCATCACTTAAAAGATCAAAAGGGGTTTCTAAGACTTTGAACTTATGACCAAACTTAAACTTATAAATCCATGAAGATATCTATAAATATTGAGATAATCTCATATGAAAACATCATAATCTCTAGATTTATCTACACCATGATTTGATACTAACCATAACAACTATGAACCCACACTCTCAGATGCAGTGTTAAAAACATAATATTTACATTTTTATCTTTTATACTGATAAATGTGACCCTAGTTTTCCCATCCAAACATCAAAACATAAAAAGTAAATATTATATCACTTATATACCTAAATACCTTTTAGGTTTAGAGTTTTAGATAACTAGTAAAAACTCTTACATAAACAATACTCATGACTTCAAGAGAGCATTTCTCCCATTATACTCAGATTTTCATATTCTATATTAGTTTTTAAACATATCCCATAAAAGTTTCCACTTATAAAAATTTTCTAGACATAAATCATTTTTCATCATTTTTCATAACATGGGGAGAAGGAAACATAATAAGGGAGAGCTCAAATGACTAGTCAGAGTAAACATAAATTCTATAAATTGAATGTCCTCAGTGATTATAAGATTCAAATATGGTTATAATGACATAATCAAAGTGAATGATCATAACATATTATAATTCATACCAATTAATACCTATATCACCAATCAGTAAAAATGGTATAAATATTTACCTTATGATAAGAGTCATGATAATCAATAATCATAAGAAATGTGTTGTCAAACTTCATTAAAGGAAACATTTATAACCTTTAGAAATCATAAATAAAACATGTTGGTACCTTAGAAAATCATCATCATAGAACCCTTATAGAACCATTAAAATTTTAATAACCATACTAATAACTTCCAATATAATTCTCTAGTGAACATAATAATTACCTAATTCATTAGATACTATCTGGGAACAACTATCGTATAAGCTATATCAGGCCCAATTGCGAGATATAATAGAGATAAAACCTTAATAAAAGTTTTATCGAGCTCACTCATGATCTATAATAGAGCTAAAACCTTCATAAACAATGTTCAAGGATTATATAATGAATAAAACCCTAGAAGAAATATTTTAAACTCACGTACAAAACACTTTCAAATATTAAAATAACATTCTATTTAAAAAATATTAAAAACATAAATCACCTAGAAAAATAGAAGGAGGGTTTTTTATGAAAACTTATAAGGGAATAAAAACATCAAATAAAGGTTACGGTAGTGGGAAAATTCATGGTATCTATATATGTTAAAATATAGCATTCCTTTAATAAGTTTATTAACCTGTTGAAATGAAATGGATTCCATGAAAATATATTTTAAGAAATAATAATCCATTCAGATAAAGATTTAGGATGACATCATAACAAAATATCCCTATTTTAAAATAATTAACATCAATGGTTGTTGGTGTTGATGAGTAGAAATACCATTGAAATATTATAAAAACATTCTTGAGGGAAATATCAATTTCACTTTGAAAATAAATTTTAAAAACTAAAACTTTAAAAAATATCGAGAAATTTTTTTATTTTATAATAACCTTGAAAAATTATAAAGGAATATTCACATAAAATAATGGTCATGATGGTAGGAAAAACCATTCATGTTGTAAACATTAAAAATAGTCACTCTTTTCAAAAATTTTGTAAAAGGAGTCTAAAGTGTCCCATTTGTAAAATGTTAAGAAATTTCCCTTTTAAAACATTTTAAATGATTGTAAAAGATCATGTAAAATAGATTTTGGAAATCATTATTTTTTAGAAAATAATTTTTCTGAAAGCATTTAAAAAACATGGGTATGGAAGAGAAAGATTCTTGATCTAAGGAAAGATACAAGATTGGTATCATTTATAAACAAATTTATCATTATTTCTTTATTCAACGAGGGGGTAAATAGAAACAAAACATGTAAAAAAAATTATTACCATAGGAGAATAAAATATATGTGCTTCAAGAAAATAAGATCATAAGGTTTCCCCTAATGTAACCTTGAACATAAAAAATCATGAAAAGAAATGAGACTCTAACATAAAGCCTTTTCCAATTTGGAAACATTTCAATTGTATGCCCTAAGAAAGAATAACATCAAATAAAACATTAAATATCATGAAAATAAGGATATTTATGATATAAAATGTAAAAGGAGTAGTATATACACATCATAAAATAATATAGGCGCATATCATTAATGTATGTCCTAAAGAAAGAGAATTTGAGACAAATTACCCTTACAAAGATCATATATTTGAATTGTGATGTAATAAATTGAGAGATTATGTGTAAAAAATTTAAATACACACAAAAAGTGAAAATTTATAATAAAACAATTTAGAGATAAAATCACACATAATCATTTCATAATTGATCCAATGAAAAAGAGTTATAACCAAATGAATGAAAATTGATTTAAGAAACCCTTTACCACTTAGTAACATTAAAATCAAATCCCCTTGGATAAAATAACTCAAATTGTAACATAAAATATTATTAATAAATATTCATGATATAACATGGAAAATGTCATTATAAACACCACATAAAATAAATTTGGTGTATAACAATAAAATATTTCTTTATAAAAATAAATTGAAATGAATTCCATTACCTCGAGTCTAGACATACTATATATGTCCTTCAAAACATTTATAATAGACTCATATAAATAATTTTATATATTAATAATAATTTTATGGAATAATAACTTTTCCTTAAGCAATTTTTTTTTCATTTATTACAATTTCAAATTTAATTACTTAATCAGTTATGTCTATATCAGGTGTTTTAAGGACACTCGGTCCATAATTTCAAAATAGCTTCGTTATGTTGACGAGAGTCAACAATGTCATTATTCCATAATATAAAGAATACTAATAATTAAATAATTATAATTTTTATACAAATATTATACTTATAAATACAACCATTAATTATGATTATGAAAAATGAAATACATTACAATCATAGAAACGGTAGATCGTACATACACATAACTAATGATTCCATTTTTCAAAGAACATTATGTAAAGAAGGTAAGTATTATTATATATTTAAAAAGTGATAATAATATCATAAATATAATATAATTTCTTTAAATACACTTATATACATAATCCATGTTATGTGGTGATGAAAAAAAAATCACATCGCTTCGTGTATGTGGTAATCCACACACACACATAAACAACGTTATCATTTTTCAAAGAATAGAAGGGTAAGAAAATAGGTGCTATTTTATCTTTAAAAAATGATAAATATTTCACTAATATAATATATATATATACATTTAATTTATTATTATAACCATAAGTGAGTGGTGGTTATAAAAAATGAATTACATCAGTCCGCGAGGCAGTAGTCTTCCATACAAACAAACGATATATTATTTTCCCATTTGATGGTGGTTAAGTATAGATATTGGTTATTAAATTAACATAATGACTCCTAAATATATGGTATATATTAATGTTATTATATTTTCTTGGTTAAATAATATTTTAAGGAAGTGTAAGAAGAAATAAAACAAAATTGTCGGTTAATAACGATACCTCTTTCTGACAACGTCCTTTGCTTTACACCTTAATCCCTCTAAGGATGGTATTATTAAAAAAAAAGAAATCTATAATTTGGGGAGGTATTATAAGAAAATATTTGAGTATATATTTTCCTAAATAAATAGGTTTCGACATATTAAACGAAGAGAAAAATAATATTCCCTTTTATAAGAGAGGGGATGGGAACTCTTGGAAGTTCTTAAAATATTAAATTAATATAAATTAATATTTGATTCCAAATGGCTCCAAACTGATTTATTTAAAATATAGGATGATTATGGGAAAAATAATATCATAAAATTAAAATTATACTAGTTTTGAATATGTTTTATGCTTATCCTTTGGTTTTAACATTCTTCACACTTATCATGACAATAAGGTTTTTTACTCTTTAAGAGTCAAGATAGTTATTATAAATAGAAAAAATATAACGTACCATATTTATAAAAAGGTATGTACCCTTAAATTTTTGGTTTTATTTCTTAAAATGAAACTTAATTTCAACCCTAGGAGGTTAAAGGATTCCCCTTGTGCATCCAGGGCTCATTTGAAGCTCGAAGCACCGAAAATGGGGAAAACAGACTGGGCTGCACAGTTTGTATAAAATAGTGAAACCAAGAGAACATGGTCACGCACCATGTTGTCGGTTTCGGATAGTGGAAAACATGAATGGTTTGTGCATGGTTAGTTAAACTGTGCACTATTCCCATGCAACCCAGTGCAGTAGAACCTTTTGCACGGTTGGTGCATAGTTTGTCCAAACCGTGCACAATGGAAATGGGGGGGGGGTGAAATTAAAGATTTTATCTTAATGAATTTTTTAACCCCATTTTTATAATTTATTCTCCCTCTATGTGATTTTTATTCTTCTCCATGATGCATGAAGCTATCCTACTCCCTCTCACAGGGTTTTGATGTTTCTCCCTAAAATCTCATCAGTTTCTTTCACCGTCGAAAGCTATAAACTCATATCGATAAGCTATATCATTAGAATAATTCTATTTCTTGGTTTATCCTCTATCTTTTGAACTATTTTGGTATGAAAGACTTTTTCCCTATTTTGGGGGTTTTGTAAAATCTTCTAATTTCTTTCGTTTTAGGTTCAATCAATCCTTGTTACTAGATGTGTGGAGTAATATGACTACAAGGTAGGGTGTCTACTATTTTTCCTATCAATTTCATTGATTTTTGATACCATGCAATTATTCCACTCACTAGAACCTTTTGGCGATGATTTTCTATCTCATATTAAATTAATTTGATTGATTTTATATGTCTGTAGTAACCATTGCTTATGATGAAACCCATTCATAGGGTGTTCACTTTGCCTTAAACCACCCCTTTGGGTGTGATTATCTTAAATGGCCTATATTCTCATGTTTTAAAAGTTGAATTCAATTTGGGTGTGTGTGTTTCCCATGGATTAATTACTTAATTGATATTTAAATTTGATTAAAATTGATTAAAGGCGAGTAGTGAACCATGAGACCAATCCTCTTGGCAATTCCAATGATATATTATAAATGACTGGCCCATTTGTAATGCTATATGCATTGACATTATTGAAGTTTCATTTTTGAATATCACTTTTCTTATGTTAATTGATTATTCAAGTTGAATTAAATTCTTAAATTTCATTCCCTATGCCATTACATGATTTTATAATATGACATGTGCCTTGATCTATGCCACATCCTATGCTTATTACATTCTTCCATTAGAGAATGGTTTGAAATGAAATGTTATTCTTGGTCAAGATTTATAGCTTGAGTTATTGAAGTTTCATTGATGAAATATGGTTAAAGGTATACTAATTCCACGTGCTTACAGTTTCATTTCATTATTTAGAGCTTATGCCTTGTAAATTATGCCTCTTATTTATGCCTTGCTCATGTTTAATGCTTATTTCAAAGCTATATGAATTGTGCAATTTTTGTTTGGATTAAATTACAAAGATGGATGGATTTTGAGAATGAGGTATTGTGGTGATACTTTATTATAATGTCATTATATATATATATATATTCTTTCCTTGTGATGTGATTTTTATACCTGATCAAATGATATGGTATTGGAGAGAACTTGGGTTCTGTATTAAGGATCCATGGATGGACTTGTCGTGCTCCTTTGGTTACGACTCAATGTTCCAGGGGTGATGATTTGGATTTATAAGTAATGGATGCCCAAGTAGTTTCTTATACTCCTAAGTGATACTAGTTTCATAGGGGATAAACTATGGATGGAACCATTTGAAAGATGGATACACCATTCCATTGGTGATACTCGGTCCCCGATGTGAGAAACCTAGGATGGAATTAGTGTTACCATTCCTTGAGTGATACTAGGGACACTGTATGGGTCACCTAGGATAGATTCGGTGGTATTGGATTATAGTGGATATACCATAAAAAACCTTGGGATTATATTTAGATCACCTTGGACAGGATCAGACTCCACCACTAGATTTGATAGTTTGGTTAAATGGTGTGTTTATATGAGATGCATCCTTTCTTATTACTATGAGCTTTCTAATGAACATGTAATGCCTCTCCCTTGTTTACTAGGACACTTGAGTAATGACATGTAAATTTTAACCCAATAAAAAGCACAAGCTTGGGCGGTATTCCTTTCTTGATTTGAATTGTTTAATTTTGGCCCTTAAATACATATTATTCTTGCATAAGTAATTTATTCAGACTTCCAGCATAGGCCGAAACAAGTGGTATGGGACGGGTGGCCATTTAGGAACCTGGAATAAGACTTAATTGTATTATTTATGTACTTATTTCCATTTATTATATTTAGAACACTATATCTTATTTAGAACTTAAAATGGAAAGGTCTAGACATCGTGGGTGCCAGAATATAGAGATTTATATTTCACACCCTGTTCAGGTGTCGTTTAGTACCCGAGTAGACTTTATGTTCATATTTATGGATAAATATATGAGTGATAATTCTGATTCTTAATTGATTTTCTATTTTTGATTGAGCTTTGGGGCTAGAGGGTTGAGCCAATGCTTGAGATTTTGTGTAGTTGATTTTTGGATATTTTGTAGTTTTTTATAGAATGTAGTACATTCTTGTACCCCTATTCCCATGTAATCCTATTTTTATATAGACTCATGACATGTAAATCATCATTGTAACTATTATAATAATCTATCTTCTTATAGTTCCTTATTTATAATGAATTTCTTATTTCTTTACTTCCTATGTTGTCTGTTTATTCTTATGCTCCCACTATTTAATATAGATATTGTTTACCATTGTGAATAATCTAATCTATGAGGGAATATTCTCCCCATAGAAATAACCAAGGTCATAATTTCTAGTCTAAATCCTCTCACATTTGGGGATATGCACTTGAGGCCAAGTGTCCCATCGTCTCGGGGCCACTACTGGAAAGACAGTCTATACCAACAATTTCAGACCATTTGTATACCCTATACCAACAGTTTTCCAAACCGTTGGGTATTATGGTGCTCAGATAGGCCTATACCAATGGTTATTCCCAAACCATTGGCACAGGGAAGTATAAATTTCAGTATACTAATAGTTTCAAAAGAACTGTTAGTTTAGATTTATACCAACGGTTAATAAACCATTTGTATATAGCATAATTAAACAATTTACCAATGGTTGATAAACCGTCGGTATATATTTTTACAAATGGTTTATTAAAATCGTTGGTAAATACATGTTTTTCAACACTATACCAATGGTTTAAAACCTTTGTAATAAGTTATTTTTGAAAATCTACATAGCAGCCAGCTAGAATTCCCTCCATTATATACACCTATATACAACACTTAAAACAACACAAAAAAACACTTGTAATAACACATAAAAAATAATACTCTTCCAACCATGGAATTTACCACAACATAGTATTACCCATTTAAATATTAATATGACAACCACTCTTCCAAATAACCCATTTAAATTTCTTTGGTGCATAAATCTCAAAATTTTTACTTTACTCAAAATGGTCAAAAATATTTTATCACGGAGTAGTCAATGTCATTTTTGGTTCCCAAACACACTAAAAAATTATCATTTATAAGCTTAAATCCTTGTTATTCTCCACTATGGTGTATTATCTATTACACCATGACATTGTTAAAACTTCTTTTTTAGAAAATTACATGAAAAATTCTCATTTAGTGGGTAGAAAATCTCTTTTACTTCCCATACGAGCATTATACATCCCTATTTTGTTATTATTATTGATTGATGAGTTTAGTATTTAATACACTTGAATGATGTTTTAGAATAGTTTCTCGATGGTAGGTACTAATTTTTATAGATGTTTTTAAATTATGGGTTGAAATGAAATTAAGTAGAATGCTTACTAAAAGAGAGATTGAAGAAACCATCCATGAATTTATGGATGAAGGGAGACATCATCATCACCCTTATAGTGAGAGACCACTCACCTTTGGAAATTGGGAATGAGACATGATCAAAATTATGTCCCATGAGACTAGATAAAAATGGTGAGAGACTACTCACCTTTCAGAGAGCTGATAATAGTTAGAGTAACATTTTGAGAACGTGACTATGTTTTTTAGTTTTTTATTATGGAAATTGGTGCATGAGGGGTATGTGTGGTAAGTGAATTAACTTATTATGGTTAATAAATGGGTATGAGGAGTGATTTATGACTTTTATGAGCATTGAGTGTGATGTGGTGTTTTATGGGCATCATGTATGGTGTGATTATGAAATGAGAATATGATGGGATGTGGGAAATGGTGGTGTATTATAGTTATAATATATGTGTTATGGGACGATGATTGGTGTGTAAACACTAAGATATTGAGACCTTGGATCAGGAAGTGGCCGGGTAGGTAATTTCTATAGGGGGATTTTCCATAGGAGGGATCGATTAATTATATTGAGTTGTTGGGGTATTCTGGGAATGTGGGAATGATGCATCTACATTCAATATCATATCAAATTTTGGGAAAATGAAGATCGGGTACTTGATATGGGGGTGAGTTTTGGTCTCTATATAGCCAAAATAGCATAGGGATGATCTATTTTATGTTGGGGATATGACTGGGCGCATGTATTTTTCATGGATTTTAAAGCTTTGAGGGTTAGGAGTGTACAAGTAAGAGGTTTGGGAGAATCATGCTAGTCTATATCCATTCAAAGCATGGAACTATGTGCCATGGAATGAAGTAGATATAAAGAGGTGGGGGTAGTCTTAATAACCCATGGAATGAACATACAATTCACACTGTGAATAGTTATATGTGAAAAAAAGGTTGTTTATTTTGATATTAAAATGAGGTTTTATGGTTGGCCATTCGACTGAGCCAACAATGTACTCCTCTTTCTCCTTCATTTTGAGTCCCAAGTGAGGGATCTTACTCTTTTCCTTCTAGATCATGGAATAATTAGAATTAGGAAGTATCTTAGAGAAAGGATAACATTATATATCCATTATTCTATGATTTATCTCACTTACTTGAGGTGTTTAAGTATTTATGAATATTATGCCCTATTTTTATCTTTTCATATACTTTTTTGATTCTTACTATTTAAAATCAAATTAGCGTTCAGTCTTCTATGAGTAGGCATCTATGATTATAAGTAAGGTGCCGTATAGATTCCTTCTAAATTTATATGTGTGTTATGTGATGTGTGGTAAATAGGTGTGAAAGGGATGATCTAGGTGAGACCATTTATGATATTTTTAAGATTTTTATGGTTATTAGGAAACTATAGTAGGTAGTATCATGTGTGAAATGGTATGGTAAATCCAATTGTGGAATGGTAGGTGTGATTTATGACTCTATTGTCAGTTGGGCATGATGATGTTAAGTATGGAAATTGTTTCATGATGTGATCGCTAAGATGGTTCTATGGGAATTTATTGGGAAATTCCCATGTGACTATGTGTGATGTTAATAACTAATAGTGAGGTGACATGGTTTTTTAGGATGAGGTACATGGTTTTGACCATTTTTTTTTGGAAAAAATGGTTCACATGTGGTAAATGTGGGTTTTCAAAGGTGTATCCTAGGATTTTTTATGATGAATCTCACTATGGTTAGCCAAAATAGCCATCCAGATCATGTGCACATAGGATACAACCCATTGAGGTGGTTTTGACCACTCATTATGGGTGGATACCTCCATAAATTATGCGACATAAGAGCTGGGGTTTACCATGGGTACAAAGAAGGTGTTTGGCATGAAAGGCCATGACTAGTGGTGTGTGAGGCCATCATATGGAGGCTATGTCTTGCTACTATATTGGGGTTTATGGGATATGACATGGAAGAACAAATATCATCATCCCTTGAGATATCGACCTTAGATCCAATGGTGTTTGAGTATGTGGATGTTTGTGCGACATGTGATAAGTCTTCTTGGAATTCCTTTTGGGAATTTGGTTGACTCAAAAAATATTATGCTGGAATGATGAAATGTGGTTTCATGATTATTTTTAGTTTTTCCTACTATGTTAATTCATGTGATATAAAAATAGTTAGAAGGTTATTCCTTTTGGGCATTAGGTTCACTCAAAAAGATTATGTCCTTGTGACTCACCGAAGGCTAACTGGGTAGTGTGAAGTGCTATTGGGAATCTATTGAGAGTCTAATAGACATCAATGTAATGTATTTTTTTCCATAATGTTGTAAAATTATGTGTCTTTTTCCACTTCCACAAGTAATTCCATGAGTAGTGAGATAGTACACACCACTATGTCCTTGAAAAGATTTCATGAAACTATGATCTATCATATTGAAACTATAATAGGATCCATGATAATATTGGACTTAAAAAGATGATTATAGAAATAAGAGATGTTGATTGTGGTTGAGATTTCTAGAATATCTGTCATAGTGGTGGCATAATTGGAAGTTAGACCATGAGGTAGAGAAAACAGGGAGTATTTATAACCAAATGATAATCAAGGTCCATACCCTCAAGACAGAAAGAATACTCCATGGCACTAAAGGATACTAAAATCACAATAAAATGAAATTTTAATGAATAATATATGTTGGTATGGAAGAACTGGAAGCCCAAAAAAATAGTGTTAAAGTAAATTTAGAAGGTTTGTATTAAAAAATGTTGTTAGTCACACACAACACAGTCAGAGGCCAAGACATCAAGAGGGGTGGGAAAGTAAGTGAACCTAGTAGGAGGGAAGAGGTTGGTAAGGAGATAACATGGAAGGGGATACTAGGAGGGTCCATGGACATGGGTGGTTTTGGTAGGTAGGTTGGTGTGTTGGGGTGGGTTTCATGGATAAGGATGGGTAGGGTTGTGAAATATCTTTGATACCATGTAAAAAGAGAATTCATAAAATCCATTTATAGATACAGAAATAAAGATACATGTAAGAGAACTGGCCTAATCAATCATTTGAATATCAAATCAAATATTAAATATCCAAATACCCTAATTAATTTATCAAAAAAGATAGACAATAAATTGGTAAAAGGTTCTGTGATTTAAACTATATAGTATTTAGGCTACCCGAGTCAAGAATAATGTGACCTACCTAATCACACATATATTCAATCACAACAAATCATCAAACATAAAATGTTAGTAATATAAGTAAAAAAATGTAACATATCAATATGTCCTTCATCACCATCACTATCATCACCATCATCATAAAACTCATCCTCATCCTCATCCCTATCCCCACCTTCATCCCCATCTGCATCCCTGCCGTTATCCTCGACCTCATCCTCAGCCTCAGCCTCAGCCTCAGCTTCGGTCTTGGCATCATCCTCATCCTCTTTCTCTTCCTCATGATCTTAATATCTAGAAATAAAATCATATCGACCACCACTAGAACTGCTTCTTGGTTCACTATATAATGAATGCATCGATAATATATATTCATCACAAGTTTTTCTGGCCTCTGGTGGAAGTGATGGATATAAAACTTTCATCAGTTTAATAAATTCAGTGTCTTATCTATCAGCCAGTTCTTCCACCTATGTGACCCTTTTTTCGGCATGTTCCACCTATAACTTAACCTTTTCCAAATTGGTGGTAATAAAATTAGTACCTCAAGAGGGAAAATACCTCATTGAGACTATACTCTTCCCAGTTTGACAACACACTTTGTTGGGGTGATCATCTCCCAACACCTGATATAAGTGGTCATTTGGCCTATAATTTTCAGGTTCCTCAACTTCAAGGGCCTCTAAAGAAGTTTGTTACAAATATAAATATATTATTAAGTTCAAAATAGATATTAAAATTTTAAATCACCAGATTAAAACTTACAATCTACTGCTATTCTGATTAGTTAATCTCACTTCTATCTTTTTTCTTTCTACTCGAGCAAAATAGTTTTGCTCAAGGCACATGTCCTTCAATATTAAATATATGCCTCTACAATTAAATTGAATGTAGGAAACCATAATTGAAAATAGGTTAATAATAAATAATTTCATAATTAAAATTATATCAAAAATTTATAAATCGAATAAATTATGGAGGAAACAAGTGAAAGTGAAAGTCCTAAATAAAAATTATAAACAACTGTCGTACCTGCCCCCTCTCATGATCAGACATCGTAGTACTTTCCAAAGTGTGGAGGTATTTTTTAGTATAATTTTTTTTCAGATGATTACTAAATAAAATTCAATAATACAAAAGATAGTATTAATGAAAAACATGAAAATTTTCATTTAAAAACCTCAAATGTGATTAATACCTTAAACATAGAAGTCAACCATTGAGTAATCATTTACTGATACTATTCTATAGGACACTCATTCTAGATAGGTAATGCCTATAAATCTAGGAGAAATATAGCATGCTAGACAATATACAACTCGTGCTTATAGGTTCTCCAAATCTCACCTAATTCCTTTAGACATTCTAGTCGTGCACCCTCACCATCGAGAATATTAAACCAAATTTGACACCAAAAGATTAATTCATATAAATAGAAAAAAAATATTATATGAAATCCAAAAGATTTTTTACCCATATATTTTCCCAAGTATTATCCTTGAATTCGTTTGGAAACTGTCTCCATCAGAGTGGGATGACGAGAATGATGTCAGAGTATTTGGAAAGTGTTGCAAAAAAACACCGACATTGCTGCCCAGTTTTTTCGATCATTTGGTTGTCTTTCTTGTCGTCCACCATCAACTGCATGTGGTGGTTCCAAACTGAACACATGCATGTAATATCCCTCTTCCTATCAGTATATGTATATGTTATGAAATAAAAAAAATATTGTATTAAAACATATTATAATTAAAATAAATTATGGTAATTTTTTTAGCATTCTAAAATATACCTATGGAAGTCTGCTCAATGGGTGTCGTTGGATCCATTGGAACTTAAGAAACATCACCATATATTGGTGGAGTGAGTCCCAGTGTATTCCCTATTGGCACAAACTGTGTCGTAGTAGGAGTCGAATAATAAATATATAATCTAGGATAAAAAGAAGTAGATGGTAGAGAAGATGGCTTGGATGGATGGCAGCTGCATAATATGGATGAAGAGTGAGAATCATTATGGGATATGGTAAAGATGGGTGATGAGGCTCCGATGTAAAGAATGGTGAAAAAATGGGAGGCCTAAATACCCCATGTGTAACAGCCCAAGCTTCTACAGTATGCTTCTCTTTGAATAATACAGTAGCGTGTGTTGTATGCAACTTCGAGTTCTAACACACACCACAACCAATCAAACTAGCCGTTATGAATAGTAATACCCACTTTTTGAAATTTTATACATTTTATCTTTAAAAATGGATTTCATTTTTTGATTCGAAATATCAAAATTATCTTAGGGTTAATTTTTAGTACTTTCCGGATAACTTTCATATTTTGAGGAATAATGAAAATTACTAAATTTTAATTGAAAACAACTTTTTTAATAGAAATAATTAATAGTGAAAAATTATGAATTTGAGTGGTTTTAAAGTATATTTATAATATATTTTTACTATTTAATACAATTTTTGTCATTGGACATAATTTCACAATTAAACCGGACATAAACAAGTGTCAATCTTTTGATAGTTATTATTTCCTAAAAACACGCTTTTTGGTTTGACAGCGGGAATTAATTTTAAATTAATTTTTGCCACTTCTGTGTTTTGAATTTGGAAAAATGGATCTATATTTGGAATCAAGATTTCCAAATTGTGTAAATATGTAACTTTTATTTTTAGAAATTTTCAATAATTACTTCGGTAAATATTTTATTTACCATGGTTAAAGGGTAAATCCGGTAAATAAGGGTAAAAAATAATATTATAATAATAATAAATTACACTAAAACGTGTCCTAACCTTATTGGTTGATACATTTCCGACCATGGGAATCTTTGGGTAGATTTTGGGACCCCATGGTTCCGCTTGTAGGTGAGAAAGACACTTTATATTAATTAAGTTAAAGTAAATACAAAAATGACAAAAGCATATATCTTTTAGAAAAACAATTTTTACATAGGGTTATGTATATTATATTTTAGACTATAAATTTTAATTATAAAGATAAAAATATTTCCTACATAATGGTATTTTATTTATAATTTTTAGACATTTAATAATTAAATTTATTTATGACACAATAATGATGCAGTATTTTCCTTATTAATGAAAGAATCAAATAATTGGTATTATAAAAGTTAAAATAAATATAATTTAAAGTTTTGATTCCATAAACAAATTTTATTGGTTAATATGACATGTAAGGATTTCTTAAATGAATTTGGTTCGAATTAATAATGTTTTTAAGACTTTCACAAAAATCAATTATTAAATATTGTCAAAATTGACATAAATGAGTTTTTAAAACAATTATTATATTATTAATTGATATTATACTCCTAAAGATCTAATGTTCAGCCAAAAGAATTATATCATGATAGGTGTATCATTAATGGACCACTTGGGGGTCTATCGTATGTAAATAGTAAATTTATTAACTATATAATATAAAAATACAAAGTGACATGGTAAATGTCAAACTAATTAACTAAGAGTTAAAACTAAAAGATAAGGTTAATATAATGACCCAAACCTGTCTAAAATCTATTGGTTGAAAGGATTTATACCCATACCCACCTTATACTTTGAATAATCCACTTTGGATCCATTAGAAACTGAAACTGAATTTGTTATAAAATAATACTTTAAGTTTTTCCTAAAGAGCCCCTCCTCCCCCTTATAAAGGGACACCACTTCTAACCAATTCTTCACACCTTCAAAGCATTTTTATTCAGCCAAACCCTAACCAAATATTCTATCAACTTCCCTCACTTAAACATAGATGCCTTATTTTGATCATAAATCCAACCTAACGATCCCTTTTGATCAAATCAAAAGGAAGAACCCGAAGAAGAGGTAATGTTTTCACCACCCTCTTTCAAGTTACTTTCTTCTTCAACTTCTACTTTATTTGTTATTTCAATTATAAAGTAATAAATCCAGTATCTTATATATATTTTGATGTTATTATAAACATGGTACAACCATATTCAGTATTATATCTATCTTTTGAATGACATGTCACCATACGTGCGTACGTACGGCTTACCGTCTCCACGTCGTGGTGTAATTGTTATTAAAAACATTATTATTTGGATGGGTATAATAATGATATGTAATTCATCTAAATAATAAATATAACATGATAATTATTCTGTATATATGATACACCATTAAATTATATATTATTTTAATATCAAAATAATGATATTGTCGCTCGTGCGTACATACGGACTACCGTCTCCACGGACGCGATGAGATTCATTCCCCATCTTATCCATTCAAGACTAATTTTCATTCGATGATTAAAAATAATGTTTAAGGACTTGATATCATTCTGGATATGAAAAATATACAACCTATCCATAACAAAAACATCTTATGTAACAAAACATATAAAAGAAAATGAGTAAGTTAACACCCGAAACGACGATAATACTAAGATATTATTAACAAAGCAATGTTAAAAGATCATATATGATATCATATTAATGTATATGATTCTTGTATAATTTAATAACAATTATTTCACCATTATACATGAGGTTATCCTACCCTCATCCAAGGAAAAGTACAAGTAAAGTGTTTATTTCACAATCTCTTCATTATCCGAGGTTGTTTATACGTAATTATCTACTAGGACCTCTTTATCATCCACATCCATATTTCTTAAAAATTTATTTCAAAACATTCTTAATATTTTACAGAATATGGTTTAAATTCATTTATAACCTTTTATGAATTTTATAAGAAGTTTATAAAGGAATCTTTCCATCGTTTTCCAAACAAGGTCCTTTTTAACCTTTTCGACAGAATTAAGGTAAGAATGTATTTTTTTAACTTATAAGGAGAGTGCGGCTATTTTCCACCATTGTAAAATCTTTGAAGCTTACCTTACAAGATTATAAGAATATTTTCAAAGTAAATGTTTTATTTTATGATTATGTGACTTTTAAATGATTTCAAAAAAAGATATATTACTCTCAAATAGTTTTGGTTTCATCTATGTCAACATCTTTTGATGGATTTTAAGCTTATTTGAAGTGGATTTATTATGATACAAAACTTCCATTTTATATTGAAGGTTTTGTGATATGTTTGACTGTGGATGTGTTATTTTTTTATACCATTCATGGTTTATGGCTAAAGTATTTACATTTCGTATGCTAGTTTTAATACGAATGTTTATGTTATGTTTAAACCTGTTCATATGAGGATTGCATTAGACTTAATAAGTGATGGGTGGAGCCCGCTATAGCTCCTCGATGCATCCGTAGGTCTCATGAGACAAACTAGTGTCTTGGAACGAGGCCTTGACAAAATCTTATTTGTAGTCTTGGCACAAGGCCTTAGCTACATGGTTATGATAGTCTGGAATTATGTATTCCATCATTATAAAAGTGGTTATTGATACTGCATGTGATTATTCGACTAGTGGAATATCCATGGTAATAAGTAAATGGAATTATTTCATTTTATCATCGCCATATTATGCTGAAGTTCAAGTTTAAAAGGATTTTGTTTTAGTTATACATTGCATTAAATGTTTATGTTTATTTATGAAAGTTTTCACTATATTGTTATCCTTACTGAGCATCTGAGATCACCCCTTTCAATGTTTTATTTTTCCCAGGATGTGAAGAAGTATTTTATGAATGACCTGCAGGAATAGTATAGGGTATATGAAGAAAAGATGTTGTTGTAGTTTTTTTCACCTTATGATATAATGTAAGACTTATGAATATATCTAGTATTTAAAAGGCTACTAAACTAACCAGTCTTTCTAGATTTGATCCTTTGTGATCATGCTAATGTTATGTAATAATGCACCGACTCTGTGTAACTGGGGTCGAGGCGTTACAGTTGGTATTAGAGGAAGTTTAGTAAAAACCTTGGAAACTATATTTAGATAAACTCTGATTAGAGCACATAACCCTAAGATAGACTATGAGGATTAGTATAGAAGAACTTCCTAGAATTTTGGTTTTTTAGAGATTTTGTGAGTTTTCCGAGAAATACATCCCTATCAAGATACGAGCAGGTAGTGGCGGCTCTGGCACAGATGTACCTAGGGGTAAAAACCGAAAACACTGCTTTGAGATAGACTCGAACGGAAACTGGTGCACGACAATGGGCCTTGCTACACTCTTGGTTATGACACTCCCAGGGGATATGCTTAGGATAATTCTCATTTTATTTACAAACCAATATGAAGGGTTTATGAGTATATAATTCCTCAAAGAAAACATTTTTTTATGATTATGGATTATATCCATAAATTGTTCAATTCATGTTAAGTGTTTTACAAGTATGGAATTATGTATTTTGACTCATAAACTGATCTAGTTTATGCCATTGTTTAGAAATGGAGCCTAGTGGAAAAAATGGAAACCGTATAAATGCATGCACTCCATGTAGGGATTTCCCTCCTACTCAAGATAATTATAGTGGAGCTGGTGATGCAACTATTGCTGATCAGCTAATCGCCATACTGGGACAACTCACTCAGGTTATGAATAATAACCTTACCCATATGGAGCACCCTGATCTTCAGCATAGAGGATCAATGTTAGATCGCTTTATGTGGCATAAACCACCAATATTCAATGGGAGTACAAATCCATTAGTAGTTTAGAAATGGATAAGTTCCCTAGATAAAATATTTCAGGCTTTGGGGAGTAGTGAAAGGGAAAAAGTTTTCATGGAAGTTTATCTCCTCACTGAAGATGCTGATAAATGGTGGTCATTGATACAAAACACGAAGGAAGATGATGAAGTATCAAATATGGAATGGAGGGAGTTAAAAGATCTTTTCTTAGAAAAATAATTTCCTCGTGAACATCGAGCAGATATAGAAAGGCAATTTCTGAGTCTGAGGCCAAAGGAGGATGAGAATGTCGCAAAGTATGATGCTAACTTTACAAGGTTAGCGAGGCATGCAGTAGATTATATACGTAACCCAAGAAGTAAGATTGATCATTTCTTTGATGGGTTAAAACCATTTCTCTATCTAGCATTAGTCTCACAATCTTTCTCGTCGTACGAAGATATTGTCTCATGTGCTATCAAGACAGAAAAGGAATTCGCTAAGTCTTAAGACTTTAATGAAAAGTAAGAGAAGAAGAGATCTGTTGACCAATATGGAAATGGAAATAAAGGGAAGAAGGGAAAAGTTGATTATCCATCCTGTAGTAAATGTGGGAAGAAACACCCCGGTACTTGCTTGAAGGGAATGGGAGTCTGTTACAAGTGTGGTGAAAAAGGCCACCAAGCTCATGATTTCAAGGGAAAGAGAGTTGTTTTCAATGTGGAATGCTATAATTGTAGAGATATGGGACATTATTCAAATGAATGTCCTAAGATTCAGGTTAACTTACCTCAGAAAAGGCCAAGGGATCAAGGCCAAGCTTATGCTATCACTACTGCTGA
This sequence comes from Viscum album, assembly GCA_963277665.1. Taxonomy (NCBI): domain Eukaryota; kingdom Viridiplantae; phylum Streptophyta; class Magnoliopsida; order Santalales; family Viscaceae; genus Viscum; species Viscum album. Next base: position 848,872,495 of record OY728119.1, on the reverse strand, counting down.
GGTAGAAGCTCTGAAAGACGTGGTGGTAGGTAATTTAATGGTTTCCTCAAGTTTAACAAATTATTTATTTGATTCTGGATCATCGCATTGTTTCATATCTTCCCAGTTTGCTAAGAAAATTAGATATTTCCAATTTGATTTAAAAAGGGAGTTGTTAGTTAAAACTCCTGAGGAAAGTATCATTGCAACAAAGTTTTGTGAATCAGTCCCCATTAGAGAACATAAATGTTCTTTATCTGCTGATATCATTGTCATACTTATGATTTAGTTTGATATAATCCTCGGTATGGATTGGCTTTCGGACCATGATGTGAAGATTTATTGCAAGAAGAATGAGGTTATGATTTTTTATGATGATGATAAGGAACACCTTATCTTTAGAGCAGAATCGTCACCACCTAATTCTTATCTAGATCCACCCCCAGTAGCTCAACTAAATTCAATTATTGGGGAGGAAGATAATGAAATGAATATGGGTGAGGAAAGGAATGTTCAGATAGAGGATGTACCTATTGTGAAATAATATGTAGATGTGCTTCTGGAAGATTTACTTGGACATCCTCCAGAACGAGAAGTTGATTTTTCCATTGATTTAATTTCTAGATCAAGGCCTATATCAAAGACTCCTTATAGAATGGCCACTGTGGAATTAGTTGAACTAAAGAAACAACTTGAGGAATTGAGTAATAAGGTATTTATTCACCCTAGTGTTTCTCCATGGGTATCCCTTGTTCTTTTTGTTAAAAAGAAAGATGGATCTATGAGGTTATGTTTCGACTACAGGGATATCAATGGTATAACAATAAAGAATAAGTATCCCCTACCTCGCATTGATGATTTATTTGACCAACTAAATGGAGATAAATACTTTTCAAAGATTAACCTTCGATCTGGATATCATCAGTTATGTGTGAAGAAGGAAGACATTCCGAAGACAACATTTCAAACCAGGTATGGGCATTACGAGTTTATAGTAATGCCTTTTGAGATGACTAATACACCCTCTGTTTTCATGGATCTAATGAACAATGTTTTCAAGGAATATCTTGATGATTTTTTAGTGGTATTTATTGATGATATCTTGGTATACTCCAAAAGCTATTAAGATCATGAAAATCACCTGCACATTATCCTGAAGACTCTGAGAAGACATGAATTATATGGGAAGTTTAGAAAGTGTGAATTCTGGCTTCTAGAGATTTCTTTTCTTGGCCATATTGTCTCTAAGGATGGAATCTCTGTTGATCCTGCTAAGACAAGAACAATCCAAGAATGGCCAGCACCAACTAGTATAACCGAAGTACGTAGTTTTATTGGTTTAGCAGGTTATTATTGACATTTCGTCCAGAAATTTTCCCGATTGGCTAACCCATTAAAAAATCTCACACGTAAAGGGGTTAAATTTGTTTTGAAAAAAGAGTTTGAATAATGTTTTGAAGAACTTAAGAGAATATTAGTCAATGCTTCTATATTGACACTGCCATTGGTGAATGATGGGTTTGTTATTTATAGTGATGCATCGAATAAAGGACTTGGTTGTGTCCTTATGCAGAATGATAGGGTTATCGCCTATGCATCACGACAGCTAAAAATTCATGAGAGAAACTATCCTACTCATGATCTTGAGTTAGCTGATGTAATATTTTCTTTGAAGATATGGAGACATTATCTCTATGGTAAAAAATATGAGATATATACCGATCACAAGAGTTTGAAGTATATTTTATCACAGAAAGAACTCAACACCAGGAAAATGAGATGGATTGAACTACTCAAGGATTATGATTGCACGATACACTACCCCCCAGGGAAGGAAAATAAGGTGGTAGATGATTTGAGAAGAAAGGATCATAAAGTTTCGAATGTGATGAGAATTGAAAGGGATTATATTTTCATGGATCTAGTAAAGTTGGATATGGGAATCACCATGAAAGGTGAAACATTGATACTTTTTCAAATGGTTGACAAACCATATTTACTAGAAAGGATAAAGAGTTCTCAGGATGATGATGAAGAGTTTAAAAAGAATATTAATGCTGTGAATGATGGGAGACTGAGTGAATTTGTGTATGAAGATGGAATTTTGAAATTTGGGAGGAGACTTTTCATTCCCGATTTACCTGATCTAAAAAGGGAATTTTTGGACGATGCTCATAGTTCCAATTTATCTATACACCCTGGGAGCACCAAAATGTATAGAGATTAGAAGGAACATTTTTGGTGGGACAACATGAAGAGGGAGATTACTGATTTTATGTCAAGGTGTATGGTTTGTCAACAAGTGAAAGCTGGAAGGCAACAACATGGTGGAGTATTGCAATCTCTTCCCATACTTAAGTAGAAATGGGATAATATCATGATGTAATTTTTCATGGGACTACCAAAGATTCCTAGAAAGAATGATACAATATGGTTCATTGTTGATCGTCTTACCAAGTCAGCACCTTTTCTTACTATAAGGGAAGATTTACCACTTGAACGTCTAGAAAGACTATATATTAATTAAGTTGTAAGACTTCCTGGAGTACCCCTATCGATTGTTTCTGATCGTGATCCCCATTTTACTTCAAGATTCTGAAAAAGTCTTCAGAAATCCTTGGATACTGAATTTCATTTGAGCACTGCCTACCACCCTCAAATAGATGGACAATAAGAACAGATTATTCAAACCTTAGAAGACATGTTGAGATCTTTCTCACTTGACTTTCAGGGTATGTGGGATCAATATTTACCTCTGGTGGAATTTTCTTATAACAATAGCTTCCATTCAAGTATTCGGATGGCACCATATGAAGTGTTATACAGAAAGAGATGTCGCACACCAACCTGTTGGGATGACGTTGGTGAAAGAAAACTCGTAGACCCAGAACTGGTTGAGGAAACGATGGAAAAGGTAAAGGTAATCCAAAACCACATCAAAGCAGCTCAAAGTAGGAAGAAGAGCTATGTCGATAACCAAAAGAAGGATTTGGAATTTCATGTAGGAGATCATGTTTTCTTGAAGGTATCTCTATGGAAGGGAGTTATAAGTTTCAGTAATAAAGGTAAATTGAGTCTTAGGTACATCGGACCTTTCAAAATTCTAGAACAAATTGGGACTGTAGCATACTATTTGGCAATGCTTCCAAATCTCTCCAAAGTTCATGATGTGTTCCACGTATAACTGTTGAGAAAATACATGCCCGACCCAATGCATAAACTCACTTACGAGGAATTAGAACTGGAACCCGATCTATCTTATTGTGAAGAGCCCATCAGGATTCTTGATACAAGAGAACAAGTGATGAGAAACCGGACGACTCGTCTGGTAAAAGTTTTATGGAGAAACCATAAAATGGAAGAGGCAACGTGGGAACCCGAGGAACTTATGATTAAGAATCACCCGAGTCTTTTCATGCAATAGTATTCTATAAATTTCGAGGACGAAATTATTTGAAGAAGTAGAGAATGTAACACCCGAAGCTTCTATGGTACACTTCTCTTTGAATAATACAGTAGCATGTGTTGTACGCAACTTCAAGTTCTAACACACACCACAACCAATCAAAATAGCCGTTATGAATATTAATAACCACTTTTTGAAATATTATAAATTTTATCTTTCAAAATGGAATTCATTTTTGGATTCAGAATATCTAAATTATCTTAGGGTGAATTTTTGGTAGTTTCGGATAACTTTCATATTTTGATGAATAGTGAAAATTACTAAATTCTAATTAAAAACAACTTTTTAATAGAAATAATTAATAGTGATAAATTATGAATTTGAGTGGTTTTAAGGTATATTTAGAATATATTTTTACCATTTAATACAATTTTGGTCATTGAACATAATTTCACAATTAAACTGGACATAAATAAGTGTCAATATTTTGATAGTTATTATTTCTTAAAAACATGCTTTTTGTTTTGACAGCGGGGATTAATTTTAAATTAATTTCTGCCACTTCTGTGTTTTGAATTTGGAAAAATGGATTCCATATTTGGAATCAGGATGTTCAAATTGTGTAAATATGTAACTTTTATTTTTAGACATTTTGAATAATTACTTCGGTAAATATTTTATTTACCATGGTTAAAGGGTAAATCCGGTAAATAAAGGTAAAAAATAATATTATTATAATAATATATTACACTAAAACGTGTCCTAACATTATTGGTTGATACATTTCCAACCAAGGTCATCTTTGGGTTGATTTTGGGACCCCATGGAGCCACTTGGAGGCGATAAGGACACTTTATATTAATTAAGTTAAAGTAAATACAAAAATGACAAAAGCATATATCTTTTAGAAAAACAATTTTTACATAGGGTTATGTATGTTATATTTTCGAGTATAAATTTTAATTAGAAAGATAAAAAGATTTCCTAAATAATGGTATTTTATTTATAATTTTTAGACATTTAATAATTAAATTTATTTATGACACAATAATGATGCAGTATTTTCCTTATTAATGAAAGAATCAAATAATTGGTATTATAAAAGTCAAAATAAATATAATTTTAATATTTTGATGCCATACACGAATTATATTTTTTAATATGACATGTAAGGATTTTTTAAATGATTTTTTTTTCTAATTAATAATGTTTTTAAGACTTTAAAAAATCAATTATTAAATATTGTCAAAATTGACATAAATGAGTTTTGAAAACAAGTATTATATTATTAATTGATATTCTATTCATAAAAAATATAATTTTCAGAAAAAGTACTTATATCATGATAGGTGTATCATTAATGGACCACTTTTGGGTCTCTCGGATGTATATAGTAAGTTTATTAACTATATAATATAAAAATACAAAGTGACATGGTAAATGTCAAACTAATTAACTAAGAGTTAAAACTAAAAGATAAGGTTAATATAATGACCCAAACCTATCTAAAATCTATTTTTTGAAATTATTTCGACCCATACACACCTTATATTGAATAATCAAATTTGGAGCCATTAGAAATCGAATATGAATTTATTATAAAATAATACTTTAAGTTTTTCCTAAAGAGCCCCTCCTCCCCCTTATAAAAGGACACCACTTCTAACCACTTCTTAACACTTTAAAAGCCTTTTAATTCGGACAAAACCTGACCAAATATTCTCTCAACTTACCTTAATTCAACCTAGAGTCCTTAGTTTGATCAGAAATCCAACCTAAGTAGCCCTTTTGATCAAATCAAAAGGAAGAACCCGAAAAAGAGGTAATGTTTTCAGCACCCTCTTTCAAGTTCCTTTCTTCTTCAAATTCTTCTTTCTTTGTTATTTCCATTATAAAGTAATAAATCAAGTATCTTCTATATACTGTGATGTTATTATAAATATGTTACAACCATATTTAGTATTATATCAATCTTTTGAATGACATGTTACCATACGTGCGTACGTACGGCTTACCGTCTCCACGTCGTGGTGTAATTGTTATTCAAAACATTATTATTTAGATGGGTATAATAATGATGTGTAATTCATGTAAATAATAAATATAACATGATAATTTTTCTTTATATATGATAAACCATCCAATTATATGTTATTTTAATATAAAAATAATGATATTGTTGCTCGTGCGTACGTACGGACTACCGTCTCCACGAACGCGATGAGATTCATTCCCCATCGTATCCATTCAAGACTAATTTTCATTTTAAAATTAAAAATAATGTTTAAGGACTTGATATCATTCTGGATATGAATAAGATAAAACCTATCCATAAAAAAACATGTCTTATGTAACAAAACATATAAAAGAAAATGAGTAAGTTAACACCCGAAACGACGATAATACTAAGATATTATTAACAAAGCAATGTTAAAAGATCATATATGATATCATATTATTGTATATGATTCTTGTATAATTTAATAACAGTTATTTCACCATTATACATGAGTTTAACCTACCCTCATCTGAGGAAAAGTACAAGGTAAGGGTTTATTTCACAATCTCTTCATTATCTGAGGTTGTTTATACGTAATTATATACTGGGACCTCTTTATCATCCACATCCATGTTTCCTAAAAATTTATTTCAAAACATTTTTACTATTTTACAGAATATGGGTTAAAGTCATTTATACCCTTATTTTTCTTTTTATAAGAAGTTTATAAAGTAATATTTCCATCGTTTTCCAAACAAGGTCCTTTTTAACCTTTTTGACAGAATTAAGGTAAGAATGTGTTTTTTTAACTTATACGGCGGGTGCGGATATTTTCCACTGTTGTAAAATCTTCTAAGCATCCCTTAAAAGATTATAAGAATATTTTCAAAGTAAATGTTTTATTTTATAATTATGTTACTTATTAATTATTTCAAAAAAAAAAAGATATTTCTCTCAAATAGTTTTGATTTCATCTATGTCAACATCCTTTGATGGATTTTACGCTTATTTGAAGTTGATTTATTATGATACAAAACTTCCATATTGTATTGAAGGTTTTGTGATATGTTTGACTATGGATGTGTTATTTTTTTATACCATTCATGGTTTCTGGAGAAAGTATTTACATTTCGTATGCTAGTTTTAATACGAATGTTTATGTTATGTTTAAACCTGTTCATATGAGGAATGAATTAGACTTAATAAGTGACGGGTGGAGCCTTCTATAGATCCTTGATGCATCGGTAGGTATCATGAGACAAACTAGTGTCTTGGCACAATGTCTTGATAAAATATTATTTGTATTCTTGGCACGAGTCCTTGGCTATGTGGTTATGATAGTCTGGCATTATTCATTCCATCATTATGAAAGTGGTTATTGATATTGAATGTGATTATTAAACTAGTAGAATATCCATGTGAATAAGTAAATGGAATTATTTCATTTTATATTTTCCATATTATACTGAAGTTCAAGTTTAAAAGGCTTTTGTTTCAGTTATACATTGCCTTAAATTTTTATGTTTATTTATGAAAGTTTCCGCTATATTGTTATCCTTTCTGAGCATCTGAGCTCAACCCTTTCAATGTTTTATTTTCCCAGGATGTGAAGAAGTATTTTATGAATGACCTGTAGGAATAGTATGAGGGGATATGAAGAAAAGATGTTGTTGTAGTTTTTTTCACTTTATGATGTAATTTAATGTCACGACCCGTCCTCGGGGCCCGTGCCGTGACTACCCCAAGCCCGCCTTCCATAGGCCAGGGGCTGGCGACTAGCACCAAGGCGTAAAATCCCAGTAAACAGGGAAGGCATTGCCTTTATAAGTAACAACCACACAGAGTCAGCAAGCGGAAAGTAAAGTGCAGAAAAGTAAAGGGGGCCGGAATACAAGCCCAACTGTAAAGTACAACTAAAAAGGGTAAAGTACAGCAACTGAAGAAAAGACGGCGACCTCGTGTCGTCCACTGGCAATCCCACCTGAAGGGTGGGTACAGATAGCCTCCAGGCTCCTCGGGTCCCACGTCCGCTCCGAGCACGTCCCGCCCAGTGGTCCACCTCCAGGTACCGTCCTGCTCCACGCCCCAACCGTGATCAGCGCTGTCCGTCGTCTGCAACCAACACAACAAGGTGCGGGCATAGCCCGTGCAGGGGTGAGTACAAGCTACTCAGTAAGGACCCCGAGACCCCCGAAGGTCTCCCGAAATCCACAAAGGATATAACACAAAAGAAAGATGCAATCACGAAGTAACATCTGACTCGACTTAGGTATATGCCCATACATATACCTAAGTCCCCAATTCTAGCTCTGCTCACGAGCTCAAGAACAACTCAATCCACAAAGGAAAGCAAGACTCAAATCCACAAGGAGAGTAAACAGTAAATCCACATAGGATAGTTCAACACAATCCACGAAGGAGAGTAACATAAGATTCAGCTCAACCAGGTATACTTTTTCAGATGACGTCAAAGATGATCACTGATCCATCTAAGTCGTCGGACCCATGAAGGATCGATAGGTACTAACCCCCGCAAAAGACCCACGTAGGATCGGGCTCACACAGAACCTGTAGGCAGTGGCTCACACAGAACCGGTAGTAAGGACCCACATAGGATCGGGCTCACACAGAACCTGTAGCACTGATCCACGTAGGATCGCTGAGTGCAGTAGTCGACGCAGTCCACTGAGGATCTCTGCACAGTCGTCGCCGCAGTCCACGAAGGATCTCTGCTCTGCCGTCGTCGCAGTCCACGGAGGATCTCTGCTCTGCCGTCGTCGCAGTCCACGAAGGATCTCTGCTCTATCGTCGAAGTCACAGCCAGCGCTAGGGTTCCCGCACATAGCGAGCTCGTTTAGGAGGGTCCGCTCCACGAGCCGAGAGGCTGATACATCAACTGACACGTAGTCCGAAGTTGATGTATCTAAAAGTTCCGTATCGACAACAGGATCTCAACGCAACAGACGGCGCGTCAATCGGACGCCCGGTCTGAGAGTTATTGGCATTTTCGTCCCAGGGGCCCGGTTGGTTTTTAGGGCAAAACCAACCCGACCGTACTCCGCCTGTATCCGATCCTCGGGCGGAGTATGCCAAAAGTTCCGTCTCACTTAGAGGAAACTACCACAGCTGACGGTACGTCGATCGGACGTCCGTAGCTCAAGTTATAAGCGTTTCCGCTCCGAGGGCCCGGTTGGTTTCGTGTACGAACCAACCCGGCCGAACCCAAAGTCTTCCGAAACCTTGAGTATAATATACTGAAACGACCGTCTCGATCCAAGGATCACGTAGCCGCTGACGGTTCGTCAATCGGAGGTCCCAGGCCCAAGATATGGGCAAAAGACCGAAGAGGCCCGAAAACGGGGGTTCTGGGCCCGGGGCGACCCGGCCCGAACCCCCCCCTGGGTCGGCCGAACCGGGTCAGCCCGACCCGGCCCGAACCAGCTCGGCCGGGTCCGGTCCGGCCTGGGCGCGGCCCGGCCGACCGGACCGGCCGGCTCGGCTTCGGCCGAGCGGCCGAATGAGCCGCCGCGGGTTTGACCCGCGGCGCCGTTGCTCCTCCCGGGGGCCGTTTTGCCTCCCGTCTGCGCCGTTGCTCCTCCCGGGGGCCGACCTTCACTGCGGGATCAACAGATCACCCCTGCCGCGCGGTTCGTCGTCGTCCGCCAAATCCGCACAAAAAAGGGAAGATCGGCGGAGGGTTGCCGGATCTTGTTTGTTAGATCCACACCCTCCGCGTTAGTCATAAACCACGGGAGGAATAATCAAAAACAATTTTAAATAAATTAAAATTGTCGGAGATCATGTTCTTCACTTTAAAAGAATAAACACGGGGAAAGAATCATCAAGAAAAATAAACCCCTACCTTGTCGTCGTCGTCGGACGAGAGGTCATCGCGGAATCGCTCGTCGCGGATGAAGGAGATCGTCGCGTCGTCGCGGTATCTGGCGTCGCGTCGCCAATCTCCGGATCAAGAACAAACGGATTTAATTAATTAAATCCGTTGCCATGAAATTTAAAAAAAAAGAGAATTTAAACGATCCGATTCTAACCTTAGTTGCCGAACGAGGATCGGCCGCGGAAGAAGAGGCGTCGCCGAAGAACGTCGCGGGTAAAGCTCGTCGACGTCGCAGATCTCGGTGTGCGTCGTCGAATTTCGGTCGCCGGCGTTCTTCGCGTTCTTCGCGTTCTTCGCGTTCTTCGCGTTCTTCGCGGGGAGATGAAGAAACAAGGATCCTCTCAAATCCTTTCAAAGGATTTTTTAGGTTGGTCTTATTTTATTATTTTGCCAACGAACGCAAACGCGTAAGTAACGACCCATTAAATTCGTTGAATTAATTCAACGAATGAAACAGCCCATTTAATTCACGAAATAAACCGCCCAATTAAATGGTCTGTTAAGAATTAAAGAAAACGCGTCGGTTGACTTTTCAGTTACTTTGACGGGTTTTCGCGGGTGCGTTACTTAGCGAAAGAAACGGCGGGGCTCGTACGGGCCCCACCTCACAAATATCCTACCAAGGGGGTAGGATATTTCTGGATAGCATCCTATCCAGTTCAACTCAGTTCAAGCCGTCTTTAAGTGGCTTCAAGTGGCTTCCAAGCAGCTTAAGTGAAATAAAATAAAGTTGTCGCACAAACTTATTTTATTTCTGACTTAAAGCCCCAAAATTGAAAAACCACGTCTGAGCAAACGCAACTCCGGAAGAGGCATTTCTAAGCAAATACCGGCGCTGCGATTTCATCGGTGCCCTCAGAATTCGATTCCGGGCACCGGTTCAAAAGATAGAAAAACCCGCTCGTCCGTTCACTGAACGTACCCGAGCCAAACTTCGGAAATTGATTCCGGGCACACCGGGCCTCGGAATCAGGTGCCGTCTGAAGCTGCGCTCTTGTAAAATTCCAAAGAAACTTAAGAAAAAAAAATTTCCTTGAAATTTTCGGGTCTTTACATTTAAGACTTATGAATATATCTAGTGTTTCCAAGTCTACTAAACTAATCGGTCTTTAGAGACTTGATCCTTTGTGATCATGCCAATGTTATGTAATAATGCACTGAATCTGGGTAAATGTGGTCGGGAAGTTACACCATGTGTCCCTAATGACACATTAGGATCAAAATGTGTGGAAGATGGTACATCTGTGGGAGGGGTAGGGTCTAAATGGGCATGCCGATAGGAGCGCTTATCTCTCATACCCCCCCCCTCATACCACCAGCCTGAGTAATGAGACCAATACTACAATGCTCATCAAATAACTGGAACCTAAGTGGTGGATCCTGCATAAAAGTTTAAAACAAAATTAATCACATGACATTATATGTTATTGATATATATATATATATTTAAAATACAATACTCAAATAGAAACTAATGGAGGAATGCCCATCTCAGTCATTTAGTGATTATTGTTTGTCATCTTTTTTCTTCATTTCTCCTCAATAGGTTTCATTTCCTTCATTTAAAAACATATATGGAAGTAATTCGAAAATTATAACTAATGTGTAACCCAAAAAAATACAATAAATGACTTCTTTGTTTTAGGTCATTCGGTTCATATTTTTAGTTAGGTAATTTAGCAATTTTTTTGGTTAGGTCATTATTTTCATTGGTTTTGATTGTCATATCAATTAGTTTAATATGTCTAGTTCAATTCATCTTGTTTTTTGTTATAATTTAACTGTTTCAATTTTTTTGTTTTGGTAGGTTTGAATACAATTCAATTCACTATTATAAAATGAAACTCAAAGAAAACTGTAACCAATAAATATTGAAAATTCACATGATGTTCTAGTTGGATAAAAAATATTTTTAATCAATTGTAAATAAATTTTTATAGCACAAACCTCATCAACTCAAGTCGAGATAAACCGAAATAACTGAGAACACAGACAAATACTTCTATATATTTCCCACAACAACTTTAGGTTTTCAATCAACTCTAACAATTGAAGTATTAAAATAATCATGAGTAATAAATAGATCGAGGATAATGGGAATAGGGATGGTGTCAATTCCATCATCACCATCATCAAAAATATGTCTTGGGATTACTTCAATAATTCCACTAGATTCATGTTGAAGCTGATATTTGACATAAATTTTTATACCCATTGATGCCAATACATATGGTTCATTGATAGCAAGAATACGAGTCATTTCAATAACTCAAAATGCAAAATCATCAATAAAGGTTCCCTACCTCATAATCGAATCAAACAACTAGAATTTTATTATATTTAATCTACCGTGAGAGTAATAATCCATTATTATTATTTTTCAATGACTCCATAATAACATACATTTTCAAAATTAATTCTGTTATATGATGTAATAGAATAACAATTTGTTGTAGCAATTAGCATAACACCATCATGTTGTGTTATTTTGTTCTTTTCTAGTTTAGTGATAATAAATCTATACCTATTGATCACAACTGATTTACATTCACGAACCATGGTATTAGGACCAAAATAAAAAGCTATTATTTCCTTAGAGATAGTGTTATTAGGAAAACTTGATACCAAAAATATAAAAAAAATATTAAACTTAATTAAATATTGATTTTATTTATAAATTACAGCAATATTTCAACCTTCAATTTCAACAAATTAGAAAATCATTTGCTATGAAATGTCTCTCTACTTATAAATGAAAAATATTGATGCTTTATATTTATCATTTATTTATGTTCCCTATAGATAAAAAATAAATAGATTAATACATATGTAAAATTAAAAGATATGAGATAAGATATACATGTTCAATTTACTCACTTCATGTAGTCATCGAACAAATCACAGTTGAACAACACTCTACAATGTGCCATATCCCAATCTTCAAGGCTTAATGTTGTCAATTTATATGATCTGGAAATTACTCATGTTTGAGGAAGTGATGGAAAACTAGGTTCAATTTTATCATACTGTTATTCTTCATTTCTCACTGGTATGTTCATTCTCATAGTAAGATCAGACAAATACATTTAGCAGAATTCCATACATTCTTGAGCCAATTAACCATTCATGATAGAACCTTCAGTATGATTCCTATTCCAAACATAATATTTCAATGTGTACATATTTATTTTATTTGGATATATCCAATGAAAAGTAACATGTCCTCCAAGAAGTATTTTTGTTGGATGGTGCACATTCAGAAGCAACATGCATGTGAAAAATGACAGAGGAAATATTTTCTCTAACTCCCACAAAATTAATAGTGTCTCTGCCATTTTTTTACAATAAATACTTAGAAAACTTCTTAGAACAAAGATAATTAAACAAATGGCACAACCAAATAACTGACACCCTTACATTATTGGAAAAAATATGATATATTGCTATTGGAATCAACTCATGCAAAAGGATGTGATAATCATGAGTCTTCAAAGATTTCAACTTCAAATCTCTTCTATTGAACTATTTTGATATATTGCTTGAATAGGCATCATTAAAATTAATAGTCTCTAGTACTTCTAGAAATTGATTTCTTTCTATATTTGTTATCATATAAGAAGCACATTGAACTTGCCATTTATTTTCATTAATACACACAGGATGCAATTCTGGTCTGATCCCCCAATCCACTAAGTCACACCGAGATCATAAATCTTCTTTTGAATTTCCCTTGAAATTTAGAAGAATTGAAAGAATCATTTCACATATATTATTTTCAATGTGAATTACGTCTAATAAATGACGTAAAAAATTGGTTGACCAATAATGAAAATCAAAGAAGATAATCCTCTTCTTATAATTGTAATAGGTTTCATTGGAAACATTTTCCCTCTTTCTCTATTTAATTTGACTCTTCCCAAATGAAAAACTAAAATATTTCAATTCATTAAGAACATCAGTTCCATACATACACTAAGGTGGATCACCGGTCTCCATGGTATTGTCAAATATTCGACAATTATTTCTATATGGATGGTCTATTAGAAAGAATCGTCAATATCCCATAAAACTAAAACTAAGATGATATTTCAGTCTTCTAGTTCAAGTATTCTTCATACAAATAGAACATGATAGTTTTCCCTTCGTAATCTATCCAGAAATCATTGCATAAGCATGAAAATCATTGATCATATACATAAGCATAACATGCATATGAAAGATCTATTTTGAACGTGCATAGTATGTGCACACACCCACATCCCAAAGCAGTTTCAACTCTTTTATTAAAGGTTTCATGTAAAATCCTATATCATTACTGTGATTAGAAGAGACAAATATAAGTATAATAATGAAATTGAAAGGTTTTCTCATACACAACCACGAGAGAAGGTTATAAATGTGTATGAAAACCAACCATGTATTGTGTGAAGTAATAATATGCCCAAACTGATTAAAACTATCACATAAAAGACCCATCCTCACATTATGTACGCTAGCTAAGAAATTAGGATATCGAGCATAAAATATCTACCATGAAAATCCATATAAAGGGTGAACTGACCCTTCATTATTATTCTTTCTCTCGGTATCATGTCATCTCATTTTTATTGGTATTTAATCAGACATGAAAATATTATGGAGTCTTGGGATCAATGGGAAGTACCCGATTAATTTATGTGGAACACGGGATGGTGTTTCATCACCTTTTTTCTTCCATTGTAATGTTACACATTTTATGAAATCATTTCTTTCAATAGTTTTCTCCCATAATAAGATGAAATCTTTCAACAAAGCATGAATTTTGTTTTTTGAAAATCCAAGTTATTTAACTAACTTCCATGCCATATAGTTGTTTGAGGGAATATCTACATCATCTAGAAGTAATCCATTCAATAAGGTTAGAATGCAATAAATGGAAGTATTAGAAATACCATGCATGGTTTACCAATGAAATAATCAAATTAATAAATACATCATTTTCATTTTACCACATTGCTGATATACTAGAGTCATGGTAGTATCATTCAACTTTTTCAGCCTGTCAACATCATCATTTTCATTAGACGTATCCCATATGATCATATCTAAGTATTCTTGGGTCAAAATCCTTTCCTTATCATGATTACAAATAAATAGAAACATTCCATATAACAAATTCTCTAATCCAGTCCTCTCATTTGGATCATCAACATTTTGAGATTCCATTTTCTCCCCATTGTGATACCACACATAGTAGTTTGTTTGAAAACTATATTTGGTTATATGGTAACTAACTTCTTCATGAATCAACCAATGTATTCCAATATAATTATAACATTGGTAATGTATGAGACCACTATCTGAAGAATTGTCAAATGAGAAATCTAAATAGATCTACAAATTGTTTTGAAAATAGCTTGAGATCCAATCAGTTTCATACATCCAACTTCTATACATTCTGTAAAAAAAATTGTAATCTATCATTTCATGAAATAAATTCAATAAGATTAAAGTTCAATAAAAAATATATTTATGTAAATGATAATTGTTCAGTTTTTATAAAACCATAACTGAAACACTACTCTATATGTGAATCATAATATGAAAAAAACATTCTATATATATAACAAAATAGTAGAAATATAAAACCATGATATTGAATTGAAGTATAGTGGATGTGATGGAAAATCATTGTATAAATAATTACCTCTCTGGTATAATTATGAGATAACAGTTAGCATTAAGAATAAATTTATAGAGATCACTATATTGCATAATTAATGATATATTTATAATCAACGGTGTCATTGTAGTATTAGTAATCAATAATATTTTTATAGGGTCTGTTATTTAAAAGGTATCCATCTTGGTTTCATGAACTAGAAACATGTAGGTACTCAACTAAAATAATATAAATCCAGAAAGATGAGTTATTGAAGGATTGATAGACTTCAAGGTATACCCCAATCGGTTCTATTTACCTTTCTCCAATACATTCCAATATTTTAAAGGGACACCCCAATTTAGGATGAGTACTTCATTCTAACTATGTGGTCCTATAATAGAAATTGTTCTCCCTTAGGATAAAAAATGGAACTTCTTTAAATGATTCACAGGGTTTAGAAGTGTGGGGTTATATTATAAGAAATATTATGGTACAAAAATATTTAATATCTCATAGATGCATGCATAAAAATCTTCATCTAAAATATAAATAGTTTTCTAATCCATTGGAATTATGGAAGTAGGTATACAATATTTTATTAGTACCAATGTAATTATTTTAATGTATCATTGAATAAATGATATCATAGGTAAAAGTTGGGTTAATTCCATCTCAAGTGGGTTGTGTAGCCTTGGAAATGAATTTGGAAAATTCATGAATTATTATCAAGTGCCTCACACAAGTCACTTCTTCTAAGTGCATCCCATAAGTTACTTCACCAAAAATCCTCACACATGTCACATATTGAACTAATATTTCATTTTTTATTGTATGTAATAGTAGTGTATTGCATATAGTTTATACAATAATATTTTATACATAGTGCACCACATATATCAAAAATAGATTACGTACACAATTATATGCAATATCAATTCAATATATAATAAAAAAAATAGATTAAACACTGAATTACTATTTCACATATTAGGGTATCTAATAACAGTGTATTGAAAACACTCATTTGAGATTACTATTACATTGTGTACTAAAAAATAGATTACCATTGCACAATTTATGTTGTATGTTTCAATAAAGAAAAAATAGTATACAAATTCATAATGTAATAAATTACTATTACATTATGAATAATACTTTATCCATAGATTACTATTGAAAAATGTATAATTCATATCGCAATAGATTACTTATTTCCTAGGGTATGATGCACATTGAAACAAATTACTATTGGATGTTATAATAGAAAAACATATTACATAGTGTATGCATTGATTACATACTACAATTTATGATTTATATTAAAACACATTACATATGATCAATGTAATAGAAAAATAGATTACATATTGCATAGTGTGTGGTTCATATTGTAATAGATTACTATTTCATAATGTAATAGTAATACAAATGAAGTATACATATAAAAAGTATAATGGATTTATATATATGTAATATATGTATACAAAATAGATGTAATGTATGTATACAGATTCAGTATATGCAACGGTATCATAATATATGTGTATAAAGATGCAGTGTATCTATACAGATGAAATATAATGGATTTATACAAAATTAGTGTATCTATGAGTATACATATGTTGTATATGAAAAATAATCAGTGAATAAATGTGTATACATATATCGTATATGCAACATAATCAATACTTATAAATGATGAGAGATTACAGACCAATTAGGAAACCGAAAATAAATAGAAGAAACCGAACTCACCGATTTGAAGATAAATGTAGGAAAAAACCAATTTGAAGTGGAAGAAACTGAATTAAAACAATGATGGATCACATATTGGAAGAGTGGTCACCAGCTGGGAGAGATTTTTACACTGTTAGGGAAAAAAATCAGATTTGGAATGGGAAGGGGGTGCTCGTGCTGTATTTGGGGGAAATGTATCCCAACAGTTTTAAAAAACCATTGGGATATATATTATATACCAACAATTAATGAAAACCTTTGGCATAGAGTGGGTTTTCACAAACCTATTCCAATGGTTTATAATAACCTTTGGAATACACAACAATTTCCCAATGGGTTTTCAAAACTATTGGGGAACCATAAAAATATATACCCCTTCCCAACTATTTTGAGAAAACCATTGGGATAGGTACCCTATCCCAGTAGTTTTTGAGTACTGTTGGGATAGGTGTGTTGGTATAGAACATAATTCCAGTAGTGGGCCTAGTTCAGTGGAACTTAGGGTGGGATGCTAAAAAGTGGTATTAGAGGTCCTTTTCCCCTTTTCTTACTATTTGGGTTATACAGAAGATTATGACAATGGAATTTGGAAATTACCCTATAGTTGGGCGTAGCTAACCCATGTATAGAGGAAACCCAAATTACCTAGGATGGTAATTGTGTTATTGATTATTCCATTCATGGTTGATACAACTTCACTATGGGGTGACACACTTGTTTTATGCTGCAGTTGATATTGGTGTTATTGAGATGATGTTTTCTATTATTTTGCCTAATTAAATGTGGGTGTTGCATTAAATTCATCATACTAGACGTAATAATAAATGGAAATATCATGAATATTTCTATTCCATGTCTACTTTTAGTGTGTATCTTACTGTTTTCATGTGATCAATGTTGTGTCATGTTTTATTATACCTTTTAGTGCTTATTTTCTTAGAAATATATATTTTTTCTAATATGAATTGCATAGACTTGATATTAATTAGATTATGTGGACATATAAATTTAATCTATAAGGTGTATGGGACCTTGTAAATTAGAATGGTGATCCACTCAATTAAATCTATTAAAAATGGGATTAAATGCATTAATAAATCAAATGAATACCACATTTTAAAATAAAATGGCCACCTTATATGATAGTGTGGGACCTTACCTTAGAAATGGGATATAGGCATGTATCAGTGATCCTTCTATGGTTTCTTTTCCTTCTTAACTAGAACTGGATCCTAGAGTAGGTTTTTATTGGTGTTATGCTCAAAGGCAGACCACGAACTTGTACTCTTTATCATTTTCTTATAAACATTCCCTATCTATTATAATTTTTTTCTAGGGTTAATGATTTAAAATTATAGTTATTCCACCATGAATTCCTCTTGTTGTACACTGAGAGAGTGGAGATGAGAATACTATCTAAGAGGTGGGCCCTGATCCACCCATTATACCTCCTATTGTGGCTCTTGAGGAACCTCCTGCTAATATTCCATTGGGCGCCAATGCATAGCTCAGGGATGGATTTCTCAAGTTCATGTTGTCTGTGTCAGGATTTCCCCCTTGAAATAGGTGGTTGTTGTTTCTTCTGTAATTTCTTCAGCCTCAATATGGCTAGCTCTAACTTCATTTTTGGCATGGACTGGCTCGTGCTTTATCATGCCCAATTGGATTGCTATTTTCATCAAGTGTCCTTTACACCACCTGATGGAAGCATGTATATACACATGAAAAAATGGTATATCTAGGAAGATTGAGATGGACCCAAGAATTTTAGTCTTAGAAGAGTGAAATATCCTCTAGTGAGTCTCTTTGTGAGAAATCAGGGAATGCAGTTTGAAAATTTTCATCCATATGTGGATCGATTCAGGGATGTATTCCCTGATGATTTCTTTGGCTTTCCTCCTATGAGATAGGTTGAGTTCTCTATTGATTTAGTGTTAGGTGTGAAACTAGTTTCCATTCCTATCTATAGGATGGAACCTATAGAGCTCTAAGAACTTAAAAAGAATCTTGAAGACCTTGAGGCTAAGGGTTTTATCAGACCCAACACATCTCCATGGGGTTCACCGGTCCTTTTCTCCATGATGGCGGATGGTACCCTTAGATTTTGTGTGGATTATAGATGGTTGAACTAGCTTACAGTGAAAAACTATTATCTTTTTCCTCATATACATGACCTCTTTGACCAGATCTAAGGAGAAACTGTTTTCTCCAAGATCAATTTGAGATAGGGATTTCATCAGGTGCATGTGTGACTATCAAACATATCGCACATAGAGTTCTGGAGAAGGTATGGATTACACGAGTATTTGGTTATGCTGTTCGATTTGAAAAATGTGCTAACATTATTTATGGATTTTATGAATCAGGGTTCCCAATCATATCTTGATTATTTCATGGTAGTATTAATTGAAAAAATATTGGTGTACTCGCTCTCTAGACATGACCATGAAACCCATCTTGAGATCATGCTGATTACACTAAGAGAGAACCAGCTATATGTAAAGCTCAGTAAATGCCACTTTTAGATAAGTGAGGTTCACTTCCTGGGTCATATAATATATTAGTCAGGAATATCTATTGACCTAGAGAAGGTGAGAACCATGGTTTCTTGGGAGTATCCCAAGAATGTGTTTGACCTATGTAGCTTCTTAGGGATTTCTGGCTAGTATAGGTGGTTCATTCATGACTTCTCCCACTTAAAAGTGCCTCTTATAACCTTGAATAAGAAGGGTGTGTAGTTCTTATGGTCTAAAGCTCGTGAGAAGGGTTTTTTAGGAGTTAAAAGGAAGACTCACTTTAGCTCTGATCTTGATTCTTCTCGAGCTATATAGAATTGATATAGTCTATTTTGATTCTTTAAGAATTGGTTTGGGTGCAGTTCTGATGTAGGTTGATTGAGTTGTGGATTATAGATCCTGCCAGCTAAGGCCTCATGAGTGAAACTATCTTATGAAAGACCTTGATCTAGTAGTCGTGGTTCATGTTTTTCACTTTTGGAGGCACTATATATTGGTTGAGAGATACATTGTTTACACAGACCATAAAATCATAAAGTATATCTCCTCACAACAAGACATAAATATGAGGCAACACAGTTGGGTGGAATACCTACAATCATTTTACTTTGAGCTTGCTTACACACCTAGTAAGGGTAATGTCGTGGATGATGTTTGGAGCTAGAGAACACATACATAAGCCTTTAAGGTTACCAAAATTGAGTGGAATATGATGAATTTGTTTTCTAAGTTTTATATTTAGGTTTAGGAATAACACAAGTATCCATTTTTAGCAGCTTGGGAAGTGACATCCTCTCTTCTGGAGCGAGTCCTTATGCAGTAGTTGTCTGATTCAGAAGGAATCGATTTGAGGGAGAGTGTCATAGCGGAGAACCCACATCCTAGTTTGGTTATTAATTTCAGTGATACCCTACTCTACATTGGGTGTGTTTGGGTGCCTTCTGTTACGTAGGAGGAGATGATGAGGGGATATCAGGCATCTTTATAAACAATTCATCATAGGATCACCAAGATGTATCGAGATATGCG
The DNA here is from genome assembly GCA_963277665.1 of Viscum album. NCBI lineage: Eukaryota > Viridiplantae > Streptophyta > Magnoliopsida > Santalales > Viscaceae > Viscum > Viscum album. The sequence continues at coordinate 848,852,290 of OY728119.1, read as the reverse complement.
TCATCAGTAGTAGTGGATAGGTATTAAGAGGTAGATATCTGTATTTATCACTTAGTGCTCCACCTATAACTAGGTGAAGGTAGAGAACCAATGACCTATTGGGATTCTACAGTCTCTTTCCATTCCTAAGTGAAAATGAAATGATGTCACCATGGATTTTTTGATAGGCTTACCAAGATCTCCATGAGGCAGTGATGTAGTATGGGTGATCATCAATAGATTTACCAATACCACACACTTATTACCTATTTGAGAGTACTTAATTGTTGATGAGTTAGAAAGGATTTATATCTGATAGATAGTGAAGATTTATGGCATACTCTGTTCTATCATTTTAGAATGAGATGCTAGGTTCAAATCACAGTTCTGGAAAGGGTTGTAGAGGTCATTGGGTTTACAGGTTCTCTTGAGTACTTCATATCACCCTTAGATTGATGAGAAATCAGATCGGATGATTTGAGTGTTAGAGGATATGCTTCAGGCTTGTATCATTGATTTTGGAGGTTCCTGGGGAAATCATATTTCTCTAGTTGAGTTTGAATACAATAATATCTTTCAGGAAATGATTCAGATGGATATTTATGAGGCCCTCTATGGTAAACCTTTTCATTCACGTTTATGCTGGATTGAGGTAGGTTAGATTTCTCTACTAGTTCCTCATATCATTTAGGAGACTTTAGAGAAAGTTCTTCTATTTCATATGCATATGGAACTAGCTCAGTCTAGGAATAAATCCTATATCAATCATCATTGTATCCCTCTTGAGTTCAAGGTGGGACATCAGGTCTTTCCGCGTGTTTCTTCTAGGTTGTGTCATAAATGAATCTAGAGACAGGGAAAGTTACCACCTTGGTATGTTAATCCTTTCAAGACAGTGGAGAGATTTAGTCTGGTAGCTTATCAGTTTTTATTACCTCAGAGTTACCATTCCATGCACAACATATTCCATGTATCTCATCTTTGATAGTATCATCTAGACATGTCTCATTCATTTGATCCTGGAGATATTGAGTTGGAGGTGGACGCATCCTTTGAGGAGCATATGGTTCATATCGTCGATCATAGCATGAAGGTTATCTGAGGCAGGTCAGTTCATTTATTCTAGTTATTATGGTAGCATGAACGCGTTCAAGATGAGACCCGAGAGTAAGATGTCTTTATACATGCTTAGTGTCCAGAGCTTTTGTTGGAAGATGTTCTACCACCCTTAGAATGGAAACTTAGGGACAAGTTGTTTTAAGGATGGGATGTTGTAATATCCTAACTTTATCCAAAGGTACAAACTATTAAATTTTTGGCTTGATTCCTTAAAATGGACCTTAATTTGAATCCTAGGAGGTTAAAGGAGGTCTTGGGGGTGTTTGAGGCTCGTTTGAAGCTTAGAGTACAAAAAATGGGGAAAATAGTTTGTGCCACATGGTTTGTTTGAAACTGTACGACCCATGGTGCATAACCATGTGCCATGTTATAGGTTTTAGATAGTATAAAAATGCATAGTTTGTTCACTTCTAGTCAAACTGTGCACCTTACCTATATGGTATACCCAGTGAAGTAGAACGTTGGGCATGGTTGGTGCTCAGTTTCACCAAATTTTGTGGCCAAATTGTGTGGCCAAACTATGAACAATGGAAATTGGGGGGGGGGGGTAAAATTACAACTTTTCCCTTAATGAATGTTTAAACCCCATTTTCCTTATTCCCTCTCCCTCCAACTAATTTTTCTTCTCCTCCATAGTGCATGAAACTCTCCCCATCCCTTTCATGGGGTTTTGATGTTTCTCCCATAAATATCATCAGTTTCTTTCACCACCAGAAGCTATAGAATCATCTCAGTAAGATCTATCATCCACACCTTTCTATTTCTTGTTTTCTCCTATAACTGTTGTGCTATTTTGGTATGATGAACATTAGCCCTATTTTGGGGGGTTTTGTTAAATCTTCCAATTTCTTTAGTTTTTGATTTAATCAAGAATTTTCACTGGGCATGTGGAGTAATATGACTGTGAGGTTGGGAATCTTCTCTTTTTCTCATCAATTTTTACACTTTTTGATACCGTGTCGTTATGCCGCTCGCAAGACCCTTCCTCAATTTTTCTGTTTCATATTAAATTAATTAGAATGTTTTTCCATGTCTATAGTGACCATATCTTATTGAAAAACCCATTCATAGGATTTTATCTTTACCTTTGGCCACCCCTTTGGGTGTGCTTAGCTTAAATGGACTATATGACCATGTTTTAAAAGTGTAAATCGCCTTAGTTGGGGGTGTGTTTTCCATCATTTAATGCATTAATTTATATTTCAAGTTGATAAAAATTGATTAAAGTTAAGTAATAAATCACGTGGCCAATCCTCTTGGCAATTCCTAAGCTATATTATAAATTATTATCCCATGTGTAATAACATATTCCTTAACATACTTGAAGTTTCATTTTAAATATCACTTTCCTTATGTTTATTACTTATTCTAGTTGAATTAAATGCTTAAATTTAATTCCCATTTCCATTTCATTCTTTTATGATATAAAATGTTCCTTGTGATCTATGCCACGTACTATGCTTATGGCGTTGTGTAATAAGTGAATGGTTTGAAATTGAATGTTATGCATGGTCAAGCTTGATAAATTTTTTTATTTAGATTTCATTGATGACATATGGTTAAAGGTATAATAATTAAATGTGTTTGTGATTTCATTTCATTGTTTAGAGTTTATGCCTTGTAGCTTATGCCTCTTGCTTGTTCCTTGCTCATGTTTAATGATTATTTACAAGCCATATGAACTGTACCATTATTGTTTGGATTTAATTGAAAAGCTAGATTGATTGTGATAATGTGGTATTGCGATGCTCTTTTATTAGCATGTCATTATATATATATATGTGCATTAGGATATTCTTTATCTAATCAATCACTTGATATAGGATGAGAGATAACATGAGTTCGGTATTAACGATCCATGGATGGACTCGCCATGATCGTTTGGTTACAACTCGATATGCTAGGGGCGATGCTTTAGATTTCCAAGAAAGGGATGACCGGACAGTATCTTATACTCCAGATTGATACTAGTTCCACAGGGGAGAAACCGTGTATGGACCCTTTGGAAAGATAGATACGCCATTCCATGGGTGATAATCAGTCCCTTATGTGAGATTCCTAGGACAAACTTGGAGTTACCATGCCTTGAGTGATACTAGGGATGCCATATGGGTCACATAGGATGGACTTGGTGGTATTGGATTATATCGGATGAACCACAGTGAACCTTGGTATTCCTTTTATATTTCCATGAATGGGCTCAAAATCCACCACTAGATTTGAAATATTGATTTAATGGTGTGTTTATATGAGATGAATCTTTTAATATTACTACGATCTTTTTTATGATCATGGGATGCATCTCCCATATTTACTAGAAATGTGGAGTGATGACATGTGAATTTGACCCCAATCCAAATCACAAGCTTGGGGGTATCACTTTCTCAGGTTTCCTTGATTACTTTTGGCCCTTGTATACATATTATGCTTGCACAAGTACTTTATTCATACTTCCAGCATAAACCAAAGAAGGTGGTATGGGACAGTTGGTTGTTTAGGAACTCAAAACAAGACACAATTTATTTATTTATGTACTAATATATATTTATTATATTTGGAGCAATGTATCTTATTTACATCACGTAATGGAAAGGTCTAGACACCATGGGTGTCGGCCTACTGAGATTTATATCTCACACCTTGATTGAGCACTGTTTGGTACCTGAGTAGACATTATGATCACATGTGTGGATAAAGGGAAGTGTGCTACTTCTGATGCTCTATTGCTTTGCTATTTCAGATAGAGATTTGAAGGTAGAGGACCGAACCTATGCTTGAGATGTTGTGTAGAATATTTTTGGACTTTTGTAGTTTTTGATAGCATGTATTATATGCTTGTTCCCCCATTCCCTTATAATGATATTTTTTAGAGACTCATGAAATTGATATCATCATTATATATGTTATGATAATTTAGCTTCCGCCAGTTCCTTATTTATATTATTTTACTTGTTCCATTACTTCCACTACTGTCTATTTATTATTATGCTCCTGATATTATATATATATATATATATATATATATATATATTTTAACTCTATGTATACTCTGGTAAATGAGGGCATAGTCTCATCACAAACACACCCTAGTTCCTCGCTGCTAGTCAGCTGCCTCTGGCGTTTGGGAAGATGTGCTTCAGGTCATGTAGCCCACTGTCTTGGGGCCTAGTACAATGGAACTCGGGGCTGGATGCTACAAAACAAACCATAAATGAACCATGATTGATATTATCAACCAAATAATAACAACATAGATGATTATAATATTATTTTTAGTAAATTTATATCATTAAATAAAATAATATTTATTATAAAATATCATTAAGGTTAATTTTTAGAACTATTCCTTACTTTGAATTTAATAGCATCAATACAACAAATGAAATTCCAAAAAAAATATATTTTATTACATTCTTAATCTATTATATTCATCTATAAAATTAATTTAACACATTAATTATCTCAAATTATATTACTTTTAATATTTTTAACATCATTTATTTTATTTTTTCACTAATAGAATAATTACCGCGTTGGCTTTGTGTAAGAATTTAAGGTAAATATTTATTCACTAAAAATTAAGAACAAATTATCAAGATAAATATAAATCATTTATCTTTAAAATTAAAATTTCTAACTAAACATATCCTTAATTTATCTCTATGTTAAAAAAATCATAGTTATTAAAAACATGAGTGTGACATTTTTTACTTTTCTTTACATAAAATATTATAAAGGTCATAATCACTCCCAAATGGAAAAAAATCCATATAACTAAATATTGTGTGAGTATGGATAAGATTAAATCATAAAATAAAATTAAGAAAAGTTTTAGGGATATTTTATAGTCCTTATTGTATAATTTTTGCGCTTAATTACTCGATTTACCCTTTACCCTATTAACAAAAATTACTAAGGTTACTATTCATGTTAACAAAAAATAAAACTGAACAATTTAACAAAATTTTACACAGTGATTCCAAATATGGAATACATTTTTCAAAATTAAAAACAAATTATTTTTATAATTTAATTTAAAAATAAACTAAAAAATTGTGTTGAAAATTGGTTTTTTAAAAAATTCCACATTTTAAGTATAAAATGTTTTTATACTAAATTCTATTATAAATTTCATTCAAAAAAACAATAATAATATTTTTTTAAATCGAAATTAACTAATGAAAAATTAAAACTAATCCAAAATTGAATTTTAATTTGTAAATACTTTAAAATAAAATAAATTTTTAATAAAAATCAGTATTTTTTTACTATTCACTGAAAAATAATACTTTTCAAAAAAATTAAAATTTAATCATAGGATAATTTTGATATGATAATTTAAATTTTTTATTTATTTTATCAAATACAATTTCTAAATTTTTTATAAATTAATTATTTTATTATTACAATAAAAAACCATTTTTGAAGAAAACATATCTTTGAAGAATAAAATGTCTTTACTAAAAACTGAGTGATTATTTCCTAAGCATTAATCAATATTTTTTTATCTATTTTAACCTTTATATATATTTCAAAAAGTAGTTAATCCTATTCATACCTATCAATTTAAGAGTGAAGTATTGACAGTCACATTTAAATAATAATATTTCACAGTTCATTTATGCTCGATGTTGTGTGTTTTACATGTGATCAGAAATAATTCCCTTCTTTAAAATATTGAGATATTACATAGGGTCATCCATGTTAGGTGGGTCAGAAAATAATACATGTCATTTATGAAGGTAGTAGTTTTCAAGTATGCATGACGATGTTTTTTAAGGAATTGGATGGATTGAAGGTAAATATTAAATTTTCATTTTGGAATCATAAATATATTTTAAATACCATATTAATTCATTAACTACATAATTATAACTAGAAATTATAGGTAGTTATGAAAAACATAAGACATCAATTTGTGGTGGTGGTAGTCTGCATGCAGACACTATCGACATTCCTTCATATTTATTAGTGGATGGAAATTAATTAATAAGGGTTATTCCATTAATATAATAAAATATTGGTATATTAATTATAATTATTTCATTATATTAATGTTTTTATAAAAAATTTTAAATAAGAATCTTAACACTAAAAGATATAGAAAGAGGTAATAATTACAGCGAAAGCTCAAGTTTTCTATTATAAATTTCATTATAAATGGAGGCCTTAAGATAACTAATGGTGATGAAAGGATTAATTAAGTGGGATAAGGTTTCTAGTTGGAAAAAATAAAAAAATAAAAAATAAAATATAAGGAATGTGTGTGGAATATAGGGGTGGAAATGTCCCATTTTATAAGTGAATAAAAGTGAACTTTTGTGGATACTCTTTACTTTTTAATGAAATATTACACTATTCAAGGGTAAAAGACTCCATAATTTATAAATAATAGAGTTTGAGGTGATATTGGGTCTTGAAATCCTCAAATAACTATTTACACATATGTTATAAACATGTTGTAAGTCATTTAACCTTATATTGTTACTTTTACATTTGATTGTTTTTACTAGGGTAACTAGTTTTTACCAAAGTAACTTATCTTTTACTAAAAATATAAAATAACCACTTTTTCCAAATTTGGGTGCGAAGAACTTAAATTTAATATTAATTTTATCTAATTAAATTGATAAATAATAGAAAATTAAATTTTAAATTAAAACATTTTATATTTAAAAAGATTGTTTTTAGAAAAATATTGTTTTCAATGGTAAGTGTTCTTAATATTATTTAGTATTGATTACTAATTGAACATGGGATAATATATTTATATATGAGTTTAAAAATTACATTAAATTCATTTTTGAGAAAATATTAATTTATTTGGTTGGATAAAAATTAAACAAAATTAGTAAAATAATTCTTTGAAAATAACATTTTTACCATTATCATGGTCATTAATTTTAATATCAGTAATCTAATTTTTATTCTCAAAATGAAATTGAAATTATAAACTAATATTTTAATTTTGATCTCAAATATGAAATCTATTTTTTATATTTAATTTATAAAATTGATAAAATCTTATTTTTAATATAAGTGCATAAAACAGTTTTTAGTGTGCAATATTACTTGAGTTTCCAAAATGTTAAACAAAAGTCTTCTAAATTGAATGTAGTATTTTAAAAAATTTATTTTACTTTATATATATATATATATATATATATTTATATTAAAATTTTTTAAAATAATTTTAATTCATAAAGGTGACGGTATTAACAAAATCAACAATTTTCACTATTTACCTAAAAATTAATTATTTTAGAAAAAACTCAAAATTAAATTCTAAGATAATATTGAAATTTTTTATCCAAAAATGAAGTTATTTTTATCAAAATTAAAATTAAATATTTATAAATTTATCTTTTAAATTTAAATACAATATATAAAGAAAAGATGCTTTTATTGGAAAAAACCCCATTTTAATATTTTAAGTGTTATTAATCCTATTTTGTAAGAATTTATTATTGATTATGATATTTTTTATTTACTAATGATTATATTTTTCATGTAATTTTAATATATTATGGTTCATTTTACTCAGGTAATATGGTAGTTCAGCATTGTGTGCAACACAAATTATCAAAGTTAGTATCAATTTAAAGGATCAAAAATCTCAGGCTGTTACATTCAACCTCATCAAATAAATTTTGTTCTCGCAATTTTAACTATAAATTACTGTTGAAAGTATGAGAGTGTATTATTTATGTATTTATAATTTGGGGTATAAATTCTATCATGAAATCTACCTTACTCTCTTAGGATATATTAAGTTACTTATGTTTCCTCAAACTATATTAATCTTTAATGCAATCACTACTGGAAAACTAACCTTTACCAACGGTTTGGAACCATTGGTATAGGCCTCCAAACCGTTGGTATAGCCTATACCAACGGTTTGGATAACCGTATCCAAGTAAGCCGTTGGGATAGGTCTATACCAACGGTTTTCCAAAAACCGTTGGTATAGACCTATACCAACGGTTTTGGAAACCGTTGGTATAGGTAATATGAAATCTATACCAACGGTAATGGAACCGTTGGTATATAAATTCCAAAAATAAAACATCCGCTGGGATTTGATCCCAGGACCCCTCGTTTATAATTGAACGACTCAACCACTAACCTAACATTACTTTTGTGATCATAATTACATAAAAATATATATTTATTCTCATAAATATTTTAAATTTTGATTTATATAATGTTCTCGGTACGAAGGTCCGATAAAAAATGAAAGTACCTATACCAACGGTTGTTAAAACCGTTGGTATAGGTCTATACCAATGGTTTTAACAACTGTTGCTATAGGTCTTTGGTTGTGATTTTCATTCTGTGAAGGATGTTGAATTTTGGCTCACTTTTCCCAATGGTTTTCCCAAACCGTTGGGAAAGGTAGACCTATCCCAACGGTTTGGCCAAACCATTGGGAAAAGTGGCATATTTGGGGACCTTTCCCAATGGTTTGGCCAAACCGTTGGGAAAAGTGTCCAATTTGAGGGTCTTTCCCAATGGTTTGGCCAAACCGTTGGGAAAAGTGGCCAATTTGGGGGCCTTCCCCAACGGATTGGCCAAACTGTTGGGAAAGGTGACCTATACCAACGGTTTTTGCAAACTATTGGTATAGAAGCATTGGGAAAGATCTAATTTCCAGTAGTGAATTATATACTCAAGTATTTATATATCATAAAAAAAAATTCTATAAAATATACCCTTCCTAAAACCATTCGAATCTCTAATACATTAAAACATATAAAAATAATATATTCCAATAAAAATCAACTCTATATTAAACCCTCAAATGGTTTTTACAAATAGTCCATAAATTCACACACTAGTCAATATATATCATAATCCCAAAAAATGAAAAACTTCACCAAGGACATCATGGATAAATTTTTCATTAAATAAATAATCAAATATATGTATATAAATAATATTTTACTCACTTTTATCAAAATCAATCAACCCTTTATTACCTCAAAAACAAGTATATATTAAACCTAATAGTTATCCATACACCAATCATAAGTTCTTAAATAGTTATCCCAAAAAAATATAACTTTGTCATAAGATAAAATTTCAAGGTTATTGATACCATTTAGTATATGTTTCCAAACCAATAAAGAAAAAATAATTAAGAACAATCCTTATATGTTTCACATAATCTTCATAAATTTTATAATATACCAGCATGTCATTGATAAATATCGCTCACTAATGAAAATAACTAAGAGTTTCAAGTTTTCAAATCTATTAAGATATCAACCTCACTACCATAGGTATGACTAGGAAACTAACATCTTCCATCATAACAGGTATATACTAAGATTATCAACCATTTATGTTTTCTCCCTTATTTGGTTAAAAGACATAGCAATTTCTAGATACAAACCTTTCTCAACTTTATTTTTATGGTCCTATTTCAACCAAATAATAAAACTAAAAAATTTATGATAATTTAAAAAATATGAATATGAAAACACTAATATGAAGATTTATACTCCAATGAAATGTTCATTTCATACTTTGATACTTTCAATTCAATATAATTTTCTTTTAAGTTAGGATATATTTTACTTCTTACCGTAATCCTAAAAAGAACTATCCCAAAATTTATCATGACCATTCTTAAAATATTCTAAACTTAGAAATCATTTAAATCTATGCTCTCAAAGTTCGAATTACACTTTATGAATAAAATCATATATCAATTAATTTTTATTTTAACTCATTAATATATATTTATTAATCTAAGTTATCCATATATATTCTCTATTTGGTTTTCTAAAAAAAATATTTTAAAATCCTTAATAATAGTTCATAAAGAGAATGTGAATTAACCAAAGCATATCCCCTAGGAGGGACTCAAAAAGTGTGTAGTATAAGACCCACTCATAAGGAAATAAAATGAATATCTAGTCTTTAACACCTTGAGATTTTATGAAATGTTTTTTTCAAATAAATTTAATTTCTTATATAGCCTTTGTTTCAAGCAACACTGAGTTTTAAGGCAATCGAGATATGCAATTAATATTATTATTTAAAAATGACCTCCATAACCTAGCCATTTAATTTGGATGTCTAGATAGGAATAAAAACATTTTTAAAATTAAGTATAATGGTTTTATATAATTAAAATATATTTATAAGTACTTAATCTTCAATAAAGTGTATATATTCCTTGAAAATACCCTTTTCTAAAAATAATGATTTTTATTACTTTTTGTGAAAAAACAATATAATTAATTTTTGAAAATTTTATAAAATTTATTTGATAAAATAAAATTTATTTTTTAAAAAACATATCAAAATTATCTTAGGGCTATTTTTTTGTAATTTTATAAAAATATAAAATTTTCAATAAATAGGGAAAAATACTGTTTTTTATTAAAAATTGTCTTTTTTTTAAAGAATTTATAAAGCTAAATATTGTTTAAACATGTTTTAAAAGTAAAATTAGTTCAATTATTTTATTTTTTAACCAATTTATTTCATTGAAATTAAATTCATGTTAAATTTTTATATTAAAACATCTTATACTTATGAATATTTTCTCTTTGTAAAACTACTTTTCATCGCATCTGTGGGTCGAATTTTAAATTAAAATTTACCACTTATTTGAATGGAATTTTTAAATATGGAATAAATATTTTTATTCAAAATAATATATGTCATATAATAATATGAAATTATTTTTTGGTCAAAATGAATAGTAAAAACAACAAAAATTAATTGCTACGGTCAAGGTTAAAATGGATTTTTGTGGGGTTAAACTAAAAGTTTATGGGGTAAAATAAGATAAAAACGTTACTAAATAAAATTTTATGGACATATTTAAACCTTATATCAAATATTTTTTTTCATAATGATCCATTTTTGATCCTTGTGACATGTTTAAATGTGGGCACACCCTTTTCTTTTAAAAAATTATTAGCCTACCCTCTCCCCCACTTATAAAGGGCACCCCTATCCTATACACTTCACACATAAAAAAAAATTTAGTTTGGGAAGTAACTACCAAAATAAATTCCTTAATTTCTTATTCACATCCTATAGTCCTTTGTTTTATTAGTAAAACTTCTTATGAAGGACTTTTGTGCTAACCTAAGGAGGTTTTCTATAGAAGGGGTATCGTTCTTAACCAATAATTTTTATTTTATTTCTTCTTCCACATCCTTAAAATTTTATTAAACTATTATTATATAATAAAATAATTATATAAAATATAATTATATTTTATTATGGTAATTTAATAACCTACACCATTACATCTTCTGTCAAATGGGTAACATAATATTTGATTATGTCTACGACGGACTACCGCCTCACGAACTAATGTAATTCATTTTTCATCACCGCCTATCAAGGAAGGATATAATAACATATTTAATATTTATATATGATATTTATGAAATATTTATTCTTCTATAATTATAATATCACGTCTACCTTCTTACCTTCTAATCCTTTGGAAAGTGATAACATCGCTTGTGCATATGTGTGGACTACCGCCTCCACAAAGCGACATGATATGTTTTTCATTTTATTTTTACATGGATAGTTATGAGGAATATTTAATGAATATATATTAAATATAAGAGATAATAATTACTATATAAATTTTATATATTGTTTAATTTTTTTGTTCCATCTGTTGAGAAAATGGAATCAACGTTCATGCGCACATACAACCTACCGTCTCTATAAACAGTGTAATTCATTTTCCTATCTCTAAATTTTATGAATTAATATAAATAAATATGTAATTAAAATATATTTAATTAATACCATGAATAAAATAATTGAGATTATGGAACCATTATCAAATTAAAATGACCAAAAATACCAAACCAAAACATACATGAAAAATGAATCAGTTATTACCTGAAACGTAATTTTAACATGGAATTTATAATAAACGGGTAATAAAAGGTCATAAGTAAATCATATATGGTATGATATATATGAGTATTTTTCTTTAATATATGTATATTAAAACCATATTTTTTATACAAGAGATTTGAACATGTACGAAGAAAGTTGAGACTTAAGGTTATAGGATTTTGATCTCATTCTTATTTTTGTGGGACACATGACATATTCACCACTTGTTTATTTTGTGTGGTGTATATTATAAACAATAATGTATTTTATTATTATTATTATGAGAATTATAGGTATTTAAATATCTATATAAGTTTATTTATTTCATGGGGATTACAATTCGAACATTACCAAAGTGGTAAAGGTTTTATGTTACAATATCATTGCTTATTGGGATTTTTTAGGATTATACTTTCAATGATGAAATATTATGACATATATCTCAATAAAATCATTAATTTTCTTCTACTATAGTTATTTAATTAAAATAAATTTCACCTCTTAACTTTATCCACTTTATGTACTCAAGGGTCCAAAATAATATTTTTAAGGAAAACCAAATTTATTTCTCTCTTTAGTTGAAAAACCTTTTTCTTACATATCCATGTTTTTCCAAAAAATGTTTTAAAGAAGGTTTTTACTATTATAAATTTTTTTTATTAAATTTTACTCATTTTTTATTTTTTCAAAAAATGGTTTAAAATTAATCTTCTTGTCATTTACTACACAAATCCCTAGAGCTTTTACTAAAAAAGTGAAAGAATATTTGTTTTTACATGTACGACATGAAAGATATTTTCTATCATCATGACCACTCAATGATTTAAATATTACTTTAAAAATTTTCAAGGTTGTTTTCAAATAAAAAAATTTCTTTAATATTTGTGATGTTTTTATATTTTAAAGAAGTGATTTCAAATTGGGAAGGTTAGTTTCCACAATAAATATTCCAAGTGATCTTTCAAAATCATTTTCCATCTAAGATGACATCCTTTTAGGTTACTTAAGACTTAATGGGTATATGATACAATGATATTATACTTATAATTTCTATATATGTTTTATTTTTATGATGAAAATATGTTTATGAAACTCATTCCTTTTCCATGGGTTATATTACTATGAAAGGATGAAATCTTTATTGAACCTGTTTATTTTCCACTAGTTATAAAATGATGAAATATTTATGAAACCCATTTATTTTCATTGGTATTGATATGATTAATATTTTATAATGTTTTTGAACAAAAATTTATATATTATTTGATCTTTGGGACCTATATATCCATATAGTGCATTGGGTAAAGATTTATATCTCATTTGATAAAACAGACTGGAATGGGGAGTGAACCCAATATATTAAGAAACTTGGTTCACTATGATAGTCGTGGTAGTGAACCATGAATAATAAAATGGTTTGAGGATCAAACCCAATCCAATATTATATTTTTGGGAGTGAACCTGGACTACTATGATGGTTTGGGGAGTGAACCCAATCAACTATGATATTCTTCTAAATGAACCTTGAATACTAAAGAGTGATTTTCAATACTTATTTTTATGCCAAAATTTTATGTATTATGTTAATGTTATGATTCCCTAACATATTTTGTTTGATTCCTTTATGATTAATTTCTTACTAACTACCAAAATTTATTCCATAAATCAAGTTAATGATTTATGATTTGAAAGGTATGGTTTTAAAATGCTAACCTCATGTTCTCATAAGCTTATGATCATGTTATGCTTATGTAATCATTTATATCTCCTTTTTTTACCCTTTATAAGAATCTAAGTTAAATCTTTATTATGTTTTCTTTAACCATTTCATAAAGAAAGGTTTTATGTATGATATGCCTATGAAGTTTTATAGTTATGAAGAACTTTTTAGGAGATGATGTAGTTCAGTTATGAACCAGTAGTTTATATATCCGTATTTTCAAAGACACTAAAACTTTATTGTCCGCATGCATGTTTTTGTAAGATGAAATGGATATTAATTTATTAAGATGTAAAATCTGTGTATGTGAAGTTTGGTTATTTACATCTTATATTATACAAAATTTTTAGTTAACATTAGTAAACTATAATGAGAAAAATTTAGTAATAATAATAAGGATATGTTTATGTATAGGAAAATATCATATAATTTATGTTAAGGACAGAGCTAGTAGTTTACAAGAAATTATATCCACATCAAGATACTACAAGTGGATGCTGCTCTAACACAGTTTTACCTAGGGGTATTAACTCTGAAAAGGGTGCATTGAGATGGAATCCACCACCACCTGGTTCACAACAATGGGAATTGTTGCATACTTGGTTTGGAACTCCTAAGGGACATGATTTGGGAATTTAAAAAATATTTATGAATAATTATGAAGGATTAAAATAATGACAATGAATGACTTAGGTTAATCTTAGGGTGTCATAGATTTAAAATACGGTGTCATGACTTAGAAAACCTATTTGATATTTTTGATGATTATGTGGTTTACCACTATGATTATCGTTTCTTACACTATGTTTTTTTAGTTTTATGTAATGGCTGGAACTTGAATGAATCATGTTAATGCTGAATGCAACAATCAATAAAATTATTTTCCTCTAAGTAAACCAGAAATTATGGGATATGGAATGAAAAATATCTTTATAATTCTCACAAAAATTTCTCAAGATATGAATCATGTTGAACTTATAAATAAGAAAAGGTGGGAAAACTATTTTGTTGAGTCCTAAATGAGTCAACATATACCTTATTTTAGTTGTTCCACTAATCCACTAGTTTTTGAGAAATGGATCCGAAACATTGAAAATATATTTTCTGTTCTCTAGTGTTAAGATCATGAAAAATTCATTTTGGATGTCTATCATTTGGAAGGTGAAGCAGATCAATGGGTGACTCTAATAAATAATATGAGTCAGCAATGTGAAATTGACTCCATATAATGGGTTGAGTCTAAGAACTTATTTTTCACTAAGTACATTCCTATTATTCTTCATATTGAAATAGAGAATAAATTCATTTATTGAAAGAATAAGGATGATGAATTCATTGGTACCTATGATACATATTTTACAAGGATTGTGAGGTATGCTTCTGTTATTATCATCCAACCTGAAAGTAAGGTTGATTGATTCCTAAGAATATTAAAACCAATAATATGAATGTAGTCATCCATAATGGATTTTATTTTATATGAATAAATAGTTTTTTATATCAAATTGGGTATTTAGATTGGAGTAACCCATCAAAATTATGGTTTTTATAAGAAAAGGAAGATGGAATTCAAAGGAAACATTAAAAATCATGGAGAAAAGAAGATAATATTTTTTCATGCTCAATGTGTGGAAGGAAATGTAAAGGAAATTATCTTAAGAGGACTGGTAAATATTTTAAGTGTGAAAAGGAATGTCATTATATAATCTATTACTGAAGTGATGGGAATAATTTAGCTAATGATACAGATAGGGAGAAAGATCCATAGAATACACCACCCAAACACTAGTCTTTCAAATGCAAGGAGTATGGGAATTATGCTTACCAGTGCCCAAATCTAATGTTTAAGGATTATTATCAATGTTATTTACCTATTAATCCATGAGATAAATGGAAATCTCATGCATCATTATTTTCAATGAGGGGTGCGATAATGAGATGGTGAAAGGTACACTTACTGTCCACTCTAGAACTGATAATGTCTTATTTTACCATGTATCTACCCACTCTTTAGTATCTAAATAATTTTATAAGAGTACCAAACTACCTCCCTAATGATTAGATGTTTAATTAATCATAAAAACACCTAATGGTATGATGATCACATATTAAGTCTATGATTCTTCTATAGTTTAAGTTTTCAGAAATGTTCTTCTTGAAAAACTCATTATTATTCCTCTCATTGAATTTGATGTTATCTTAGGAATGGATTGTATTTCTATAAAAAAATCCCACATAAATTATAAAGGAAGGGAAATCAAATTTGATAATACAAACCAACCTATGATCATATATTAGTGAAATAATAGATATGAACTTCCAAAAGAGATAAAATCTATTGAATGGGTCTTGATTCCCATTATAAAGGGGTGTTTATCTCCGATGGCGGAGGCGAAACCCAGTATAAATGACATAAATACTGTGTGAGAGTTTTTCTATTTCTTTATTGAAGAGTTTCCTTTTATTCCACAAAATCCTGAAGTTGAGTTCTCCATAGAAATCGTACCTGGTGCCACACCTATTTCAAAGACTCCCTAGAGAATAACCCTGACTGATTTGACATAATTGAATAATAAACTCCATAAGAATATTAAAAATATATTTATTCACCCAATTGTGTAACCTTAGGGTGCACCTGTTATTTTTTAATAATAAAGATGGATTGATGTGGCTCTACTTTGATTATTAGGATATGGACACATTCACAATCAAGAACATGTAACCCCTACACCATATTGATGACTTGTTAGATCAACAATATAGAGATAAATACTTTTCCAAGATTGAACTTTGATCTAGATATTATCAATTGAGGGTTAGGGAGGATATCTCCAAGGCATCATTCCACATAAGGTATGGACACAATAGATATATAGTGATTCTATTTGTTGTTATTAATTCACCCTCTATCTTCACAGATTTAATAAATAGTCTTTATAGATCACCTTGATCAGTTTATAGTAGTATTTATAGATGATATTCTTATCAATTAAAATATAAAGGAATAGAATTAAGATCACTTTATAATCGCAATGGAGTCCTTAATGAAGGACAAACTTCCTGAAAATTTTACAAAGTGTGAATTTGTGCAACAAAAGGTTTAATTTTTTATCATATAATCTCAAGAGAGGGAATATCGATTGATCTATCAAAGATAGAGGATAATGATCATTGGGATAGGATAACCACTTTAACTAAGATCTAACGTTTTCTTGGTTTTTCTGGATATTATCAATGTTTTATGGAGAATTTCTCACTATTATCTAATCCACTCACCAAGTTAACTTAGAAGGGAGTCAAGTTCCTCTGGATAAATGAATGCGAGGAAATTTCCAGGGAACTAAAAAGAAGGTTAGTCAGTGATCCTATTATTACATTAAACTATAGTGTATGTGGGTTTTTAATCTTTACAGATGCATCAAATAAGGTATTGGGATGCATTCTCATGCACAATGATATGGTGATAGCTTATGCCTCACGATAATTAAAGGTTCATGAAAATTTTTACTCAACTCATGATTTGGAGTTATCTTTTGTAATTTTTGCATTAAAGATATGTTGGAATTATATTTATAGAGAAAGGTGTGATATATATAATCATTATAATAGTTTATTGTATATATTCACATGAAAAGAGTTTAACATGCACCAGAGAATATGGTTGGAGCTGATTCAGTATTATGACTGATCAATACATTACCACCCTGGTAAACAGAACAAGGTGGTTGATACCTTGAGTCCAAAGGAACATGATAAATTATCCATGATGAGGATCAAAAAAGATCCAATATATATTGATTTTAAAAGGATGGATATTTAAATATTGAAGGAATGGGGAAATCTTGTCTTTCTCAAATAAATGTTCAGTTATATATTCAAGTGAATATTAAATAGGATCATAAGGAAGATGTAAATCAATAGAATAAGGTGATAAATGTTCCAAAGTTTAACCTTTATTGTGATGGAATAATAATTTTTAGGAACCGTGTATGTGTTCCATCCATACTAGATTTGAAGAATGAGTTTTTATAGGAATCTCATAGTTATCCATTCTCTATTCATCCAAGAAGTAAAAAAGATGTATAGATATTTGAAATAGTATTTCTCGTGGGATGACATTAACAAAGATATTATAGAGTTTTTATCTTAGTGTTTGGTATGTCAGCTATTTAAAAATGAGTGACAAAATTATAAGGGGATATGACAACCATTACCTATACCAGAATAGAAATAGGAAAACATCACAATGTATTTTGTCGTTGGACTCCCAAAAATATCTAAATGGAATAATGATATATGGGCTTTAGTAGACCATCTTACAAAGTCAGCATAATTTTTCACTATCATAAACTATTTATCTATAGATTGGATTGATAGGATATATATTAAAAAGGTTGTAAATTTATATAAAGTACCAAATTATATTATATCTGATTGGGATCTAAAGTTTATCTCAAAGTTCTGGTGAAGTCTTAAGCAAGCCCTTGATACAAAATTGAGTTTTAGAACTTCATATTATCTTTAGATAGATGGTTATTCTAAGAGAACAATTAAAAACTTAAAGTATATATTGAGATCTTTTTCTATGGATTTCAAAGGTTTCTGGTATCAATACCTTCCCCTAGTTGAGTTTTCATACAATAATGGATTTCATTCAAGCATTTAGATGGCTCATTATAAAGCCTAATATGAAAAGAAGTGTATAACTCCAACATGTTAGAATTTATTTGGATAAATAAAGACATTTAGAATTGAGATATCTAAGGAAATGGAATATAAATTCATATCCATTCAACTAAACGTTAAGGTATCTCAAATTGGATAGAAAATTTTTGTTGACAATCATCAGCATGATCTAGAGATTGAAGATAGTGAGAATTTTTTTCTATGAATTTCTCTATAGAATAAGTTTATAAGATTTTAGAATAAATAAAAGTTTATCCCTAGGTATGTTATCCCCTTTGATATTATTTATTTAGTAGGGATGGTTTCTTATCACTTGGCGCTTCCACCAATCCTCTCTCAAGTACATGATGTGTTCCATATATCTCTCCTAAAGAAGTAAATACCTAATCCTTTATATGTAATAAACTAAAAGTTTGTAATACTAGATCATGATATTTTATATGAATAAAAACTTTTGGAGATTTTGGATAATAGAGATAAAATTCTAAAAAAAATTCCACTGACCTAGTGAAGGTTTTATAGAGAAACCACTAACTAGAGGAAGCTATATGGGAACTTGAGGATGTGAAGATGTAGAAGTATACTTAGTTATTTGTATTAGAGTGATAAAATTTCAAGGTTGAAATTAATGATAAGGCGTTATAATGTAACACCATGTGATTTTATGAAATATATTTTTTAAAATAAATTTAATTTCTTCAATGGATTTCTTTTCACGCAACATCAAGTTTTAAGGAAATCATGATATACTATTAAAAATATTATTTAAACATGGCCATTATAACCTAGTCCTTAGATTTGGTAGAATAAATAGGAATAAACAAAATTTTAAAATTAATTATAATTTTATTATATAAATAAAATATATTTATATGTAATTAGTTTTTAGTAAAGTCTTTATATTCTTTAAAAATACATTTTTCTGAAAAAATATTTTTACTGCATTTTGGTGAAAAAATAATAAAATAAATTTTTAAAAATTCTAGAAAAATTTATTTTAAAAAATTAAATTTATTTTTAGAATCAACATGTCAAAATTATCTGAGGGGTAAATTTTTTAAAATTTCCTAAAAAGATAAAATTTTCAATAAATAGTGAAAATACTAACTTTGATTAAAAACTAACTTTTTTGTTAAAAGAATTTAAAATTTTAAATATTATTTTAAAGTGTTTTAAAATTTAAATTAGTAAAATTATTTTATTATTAAACCTATTAAGTTCATTATAATCAAATTCAGGTTGATTTTTTATATTAAAACTTTATATACTTGTAAAAAGTTTCCTTTTGGAAAATCAATTTTTATCACCTCTGAGAGTTTAATTTTAAAATAAAATTTTCTAATATTATGAATTGAATTTTTAAAAATGAAACATATATTTTGAATCCTAATAATTAATATTATATAATAATTTCAACTTAAATTTTTGTCAAAATGAATAGTAAAAAAGTAAAAACTAAATTTGGTGGTTAAGGTTTAAATGATTTTATTTAGGTGTTAAACTTAAAATATAAGGGGTAAAATGAACTAAAAACTTTTAAAAATACCATTTAATGTAAATATTTCGACTTCATATATTCTAATTTTCTATATTGATCCATTTTTGAGCCTTTCGTAATGTTTAAAATGTGGGTACACATTTTTGTTTTAAAAAATTCCAAGGTTTTCCTCTCCCCCACTTATAAATGGTCACCCCGTCTTCTCTCCTAACCATACTTCCAAAACCATTTAGTTCAGCCAATAAAAACCCAAATTCATTTTTTAATTATATCTCCACATACTATATTACTTATTTTTCTTATTAAACCCTCTTATAATGCTTTTAATTCTAACTTAAGGAGGTTGTCTGAAGAAGTGGTATCATTCTTAACTGGGATTTTTTATTATATTTATTCTTACACATTCTTAAAATATTATTAAAATATGTAGATATAATAAAATAACTATATTAAATATAATTGTATTTTATTAATTTAATCACATAACCTACATCCTTCTCCTCTTCCTGTAGGACCCCGGGACACCCTGAGAGGGGAGGGGTGAATCAGGGTGGCAACTTTTTCTTCTTTAAGTTGTGGATCGTGTTCCCACATTGGTAGGAACTACTTAAACCTATATGATGGATATGATCAGCAACTAAACATTCACATGCAGAGATAGATGACACATCTATTTTTACTTGGTTCACCACAAAGGGCTACGTCCAAGGAGTATACGCCGACAGGTTTCCGGTCGTACCTAAATCCACTATGCTTCACTAGCTGTGGATACAAATGTTCAGGTACAGACACTCTGTCCCAGGCTCACTGCCTTTACAATTGTTCAGGGATAGCTCACTGCTTCCCTCGGGTCACTCTCGTTGACTCCCCCTGGCTCACTGCCGTTGGTGAAGTCTCACTCAGTTTATAGACGTGAAGGTCTCTTCAATAGGTGTGCATTGAAGTTCTTCGTCTCCTGTTCAGCATGAGACATTTCTTGCATCAGGGTTCAGATTTGATGCTCCTTTTAGTTCAATACTTCTTCTTTAGTGCAATGAATGAATGCACTAGATCCCCTTGTCTTCGTTTTCCTGAATCACAATCACTGATGTGATTGCTTACTTAATGAAGCTCAGCTTACTCAACGTTGTCAGAATCAGTTCTCCATGTATGCATGAGATCATGCATGTATCATTTAGATTTCTTCTTCAATCTCACTTTTCACCAGAAGTATCAGGAAATATTTCAGCTCTTGTGCAGCTCCAGAAAGGCGGTCGTGATTTAACAATATCTGGCTCTTATTTTCAAGCCCGGCGCGCAATTCTCCCCCGGTGCGCAAGTCTTAGGCATGCAAGTATAACCTGGCGTGCAAGTGTCACCAAAGCACCTGCGCGACTCCGTCTTCTTGAACTTCAAACCTACGTGACTCACTTCCTTCCTTGCCCAAATCACCTGGGGCGCTCAACCATCAGTTGGCGCGCAACCTCTACTTGCGCGACCCAACTACCACTTGCGTGGCTCAACCACCTGCGCGACGAGAGCTCGAACAATCTCAAAGCCTTGAGCTCCATGAGAAATGAGGAGGGGTGGTCCAGTATTTATAGGCAAACTGGACCCCCTGCGCGGCGGCGCGCAAGTCATCCATCGGCGCGCAAGTCTCGGCCCCCACTAGGCACTTGCGCGAACGACATCCAAACTTGAGCGAACATCTTGCCTTTGCTAAATTTGGATCTTCTGATCTTGAAAAACCATAGGCGCGCAAGTTATAATGTATTCAAGGTGTCGGCGTGCAAGTCTATTCCCGGCACATAATTCACCTGTGCGACCTCAGCAAAATTTGCACGACCCTTATCCCTTTGCCATATTTTGATGCTCTGATCTTCAAAAACATATGGCGCACAAGTTTCCTATCCTCCAAGAGTATGGCGCGCAAGTACCTTTTCCAAAATCACTCTTCTTCATTTGTTGATTTTGAGGCCCTGAAATTTGGAAAACACTGGAAAATGGTGCCACCTTGTATCTGCTCTTTTTGTACCACCTCCAGATCATCCATTCCTCTGTCGATGTTCTTGAATCAAACATAGATCGTTGACCACAACTCTTGAACTTGACATGTCACCATGGAATCTCCTTTGTCAAAAAATTTGTATGTCGTTTGTTTGCTTTGTCGACAAGCACAATCACCTCAACAACACTTCTTCTTGGTGATCTGTATCCTTCAGCAACTCTTTTGCTTTTATCACAGACTCCACTATTGTGATATGAATTCTTTTAAGGAACATCTTTACTACCATCATCTTCTATGACAATGTGATGTGCATGGCCATTTCATAAGTCAACTCATTGGAACATTTCCTCCTTCATCAACCGTCATGATCAACTTCATGCAAACCATGTAATTCAATCCGTCAAGAAGTATCTAGCATGGTTCTCACGTAATCATGAGTAATTGAATGGTCTTCATCAAAACCCATTGTTCTTATGCAATAAGGAGGAATTGCATGATCTTCATCTAAAAACACCATCCTGCTTTAATCATCCTTGGATGTATTACTCCTCACATTCTTCATTGTTGTAAACAATGTATCACCTTTGACACATGTTCTTTGAACTTACGATCAGCACAACAATCGTCTGAATCACTACTCCTCTACTTCATCGTAGTACTTCATGATACTCTTCATTGTGAGCTTCCATTCCTCCATTTTATTGGAGTAATTCTTGATATATTTCATTTTGATATTCCATTGACAACTATTGACAACAAATACAAACCTATACACAAATTGGTTCCAACACTTCCATCAAATGGGAAACGAAACCGTCGATTGTGTCTTCAGTGGACTACCGCCTCGCAAACTGATGTAATTCATTTTCTATCACCACCTCTCATATATATAGATAATGATATATTTAATTTTTATATATTATATTTATGATATATTTATTCTTCTATAATTATAATATCTCATATACCTTATTATCTTCCAATCTGTTGGAAACTGATAACATCGCTCATGCGTACGTGTGGATTACCACCTCCACAAAGTGATGTGATATTTTTATTTTATTTTAACATTGATGGTGATAAAGAAATATTTAATGAATATATATGACATATATGAAATAAAAATTTATCTATAAATGTGATATATTTTTTACCTTCCTTTTGTTCCATCTGTCAAGAAAATAGAAACAATGTTAATGTGTACGCACGACCTACCATCTCCATAAATGGTATAATTAATTTTTTCTATATATAAATTTTATGGATTACTATAAATACATATATAATGAATATATATGATATTTATATCATGTTTAACATTATTTTTATGATTTAAACATGATAGAAGTTAAAGGACTGAAAATACCAAAATACAACATACATGAAAAATGAAACAATTATTACTCGAAACATGATTTTAACATGGAATTTTTAATAAATGGGTCACAAAATATCATGATTAAATAATATATGGTATAATATATATTATTATGGTTCTATAATATATTTATAATAAACATATATTTATTATAAAGGTGGTTCATATGTGTACAAATAAATTTGAGACTTGAGGTAATGAGATTTTTGTTTCACTTTTATTTCCAAGGGACACAAGCCATATTCACCACTTATTTATTTTGTGAGCTTTATATTCTACCAATTAATGTATTTTATTATGATTATTTTGAAAATTATGATTATTTACATTTCCATATATTTTTCTTTCTTTCATAGGGATTACGATTCACACATTTCAAAAGTAGTAAAGATTTTATGTGAAAATCTCATTGTTTACCGAGATTATTTATAATTATGATTCTAATGATAAAATATCATGCTATATCTCTCACTAAAATATTTAATTTTATCATAATAAGATTATTTCATAAAAATACATGTTTCCCTTTATTTTACCTCTTTATGTACTAAATGTTCTAAAATAAAGTTTTTAAGGAAACACAAATTTATTTATATCTTCGATAAAAAACCCTTTTAATTATATATCCATATTTTCCTAAAAATGTTTTAAAGAAAGTTCTTAAAATTCTTCAAATAATTTTTTAAATAAATTTTTACCCATGTTTTATTTTTTCACAAAATTTTTTAATAGTAATCTTATTTTTCATTTTCTAAACAAGGTCCTTTTGACTTTTACCAGAAATGTGAAAGGAGTATTCATTTTAACAAGTATGAAATGAGAAATATTTTCTTCCATCATGACCACTAAATGATTGAAAGATTAATTTAAAAATTTAAAGTTTATTTTCAAAAAAAATGTTTTATTAAATATTTGATATGTTTTTATATTTTAAATAAGTTATTTCAAAGTGGGAAGGTTATTTTCCTCAAGAAATGTTCCAAGTGATATTTTAAAATCATTTTATATCTAAGATGACATCCATAGATATTACTTAAGCTTTATTGGTTATATGAATCAATGATGCCATCCTTATTATTTATCTAGATATTTTGTGTTTATGATGAATAGATTTTTATGAAACGTGTTTCTTTTCCACGAGTAATGTTATGATGAAAGGATGAAATTTTTATTGAATCATTTTATTTTCTATGGGTTATGATATGTTGAAATGATTATTTAACCCATTTATTTTCATGGAATATGATATAGTGATTTTTTTAATGATCCTGTGGAATAATAATGTATTGATTATGTGATGGTTTGGACCTATATCTTTTTCCAATTAATTGGGTAATGATTTATATCTCAGGGGATAAACAAGACTGTAATGGGGAGTAAAACCAGTTTAGTAAGGGAATTTTTTCACTATGATAGTCATGAGTGTGAACCATGAATACTAATATAGTTTTGGGAGTGAAAACAATACACTACAATAGTCTTGGGAGTGAGCCTATACTACTATGATGGTTGGGGGGTGAACCCAACCCACTATGATCGTCTTAGAAATGAGACTTGACTACTAAGGAAATGGTTTTTTATACTTATGTGTATGCCATAATTCCATGTCTTATGAAAATGTTATACTTCCATGGATTATGTTCTTTGATTCCTTTATGATTTATATCTTATGAAATTCTAAGCTTTATGCCATGACTCATGTTTATTATATATGACATGCAGGGTAGGTTTTTCAAATGTTATACTCATGTTCTCATATCCTTATTCTCATGTCATGATTATGTGATAATTGATATCTAACTTATTTACCCTTACTAATAATTTGATCTTACCCTTTTTTATGTTTCCTTTACACAAGTTATAAAGAAATATTTTAGGTATGATATGTATAAGAAGTTTTCTATTTATGAAGAACTTAGTGGGACATGATGTAGTTAACTAATGAACATGTTGGTTATTTATCCATGTTTTCAAAGACATTAAATCTTTATTGTTCTAAAGAATTTTTTTGCAAGATGAAATAAATATTCATTTATTAAAATATAATATATATTTATGATAAGTTTCAGTATTTTTAGAGTCAATTATCAACCATCCTTTTTCGCGGTGATTAGATTTAAGTAAATACGTGCCATATTTATATCTAATTTCTAGTATGTAGACATGGATACAATTTCTAGTAAAACCATGCAATATCAACTTTACTAAAACTTCATGATATTATAAAATTCCAAGAATCATACCTTAGACTTATCACTAGATTTTTCACTAAATTTATATTATCCAATTCCTACAAAATAGCTAAAATAGTCCTAAAAAATAACAAAACACCCATTTGATACAAAATGAGGCACCCCATACCCACACCCTTGGGTTTGGTGCAAAAAACCCCAAACTTCTAAAATTGACTTTGATACCAGGTGGAATTATCCAAGATAAACTTGAAAAATTTTCATATTAGTATTATATCTCATAATAATATCACATAACTTGGAAAACCTTTTGGTTTAGTGTCTTTTGAGGACTAGTTATATAGTTAGATTTATTTTTAAAAACTTGTGAACATTTATCAATAATCAAACAAAACTAGACTACTTTATTTAATTCTCATAGGTTTCACTCATCTTTATAGACTCAGTGAATGGAAACATAAGAAATGGGTGCACTAAGATTCTTAATAAGGGTAAACATAAGTGATAACAATCAATAATCATAAGTGAAAATAATATAAGCATGTGGGTATAATCAATATGTATAAGAAAAGCATAACCAAAAAAACTTAGATCATGATTGAATAAAATATTCATTATAATAAGTATAAAATTAGAGCTCAAACAAAATAATATGAAAAAAATGTGATCAAACTCATTATTCCAACATCTATATGAACAAGTTCATTATGTTCATGGATAAAAATGTGAGAAAATTCATTATACCCATGCCAGTGTGAGCAAACTTATTATGTACACAACTAAATACCATATAAGATATAAACATAAACCAATTAATTGGAGGGATATATAATATGCCACCTGTCATCATACATACACACACATGACATATAAAATAAATCATAACCACATCATAAAGAACCTAGGGAAATAAAATGAGTTTCATATCATTTTTAAATCGAATCACATAAGGAAAAACATTCATTATTCGTTCAATAATCATAACATGATATATGTATAGAGAATAAATTAGTATCCAAAGATATTCAGAAATATTATAGGTAAATAGAATTCAATCAAGATAATAAATCATATTGTATTCACACTATATAGATAAAGGGAATATGGTTAAGTTAATAATTTCCCCAATCAATCTATGTATAGAATCTAGGTGAACACCCATCAATAAAAGGAATCAAAGATAGGGTATTCATAAAGGAATGAAATTAGAATAAGAATTAAGTTTATACACAAAATATTTTTTACAGGATAAAAGAAATGATATATAATATCTCTTATAAATATCTAACATTGACCATTTGTGAAAACACAAGTAGGATAAATTGGTATATGAAAAATAATTTTTGAGATCGAATCAAATTTTACATTAAAAGTCGTGATGAATATGACCCTTTTTATATGGATTTTGTTTTAAATAAAAATCATAGAATAATAGAAAAATAAATTAATTTTTAAAACTAGGAAACATGAGAAAGAATATTAAGAATTATGGGAAATAAATTATTATGATTTTTTAAATAATTATTTTCTTTTATTATTTTTATAAATAAAATTTAACTAGAAAAGTCACCAATTTCTTTTAAATATTTATTTTTAAAAAATATAGCAAGAAATTATTTGATATATATTAAAAAATAAATTTTTAATAATTCTCTAATATTGTTGTCTTGTAAAAGTCATAAAGGTTCTATAGAGAAAATGTGGAGTGGAAGATAAAACATTTTATTTTAAAAGGATGAAAAACCTTTTTAAACCTTTTTAAATTCCTTTATTGAAAACCATATAAATTAAAAAATTAGAGAAATTATAATTTAAAACAAGATAAAAATGAAACAAATCACAACAAAGATAAAAAAAAGTGGAAGAAAATGATAGAGATATTGTATAGAATACTATTTAAATTCCCCAGATGGGTTATCATATTTGAGAGATCTCAATTTTAAAATGGGTTTGGGAAAATAAACCTTACGACTTGAGTAAAATTTAAATATGGAACCCATTGAATAAGATATAGATTACAATTGAACTTATATTACCATGAATTAAATATATTTACTAGTGAAATTAATCAAATAGGAAGCATATAACCATATAAAAAATAGGTGGATAATATAAATGTGTCTCAAAGAAATGATTTTGAGACAACAAACCCTTAAAATATTTATAATTTTTATGTCAAAACACTATGAGAGAAATAAAATGAAATTGAACATTTAATTTCATGAAATATAATAGAATCATGATACAAAATATCAAAAGTTCAGTAGATTCACTATTCTGAAGAAAATATGGCGTATAAGAAGAAATATGTCTCATGGGGTAAAATTTGAGGAATGAAACCATTTCCTTATTCGAGATTCATTCTACGCATGAGATTAACTTCCTATAATAAAATTATGTTTTTTAAAAACTTTCTTATGAACCTTAATCATATATATTTATCTATTATCATATGTTATATATTTATTATATAGTTTTATCTTCGGTCAGTTACTCAGGGTGGTTTAGTCAATTTTTTCGTAACTCTTTTAATATATTGGAAGGGGTCAAATGTGTTTTAAAATTTCTTCATAATATCTAGATTTATGAATTTTTATGTCCTATATTAATCCATTATTACAAAATTCATATAATTCTATAGGTTTCCAATATGTACTCCAAGTATGAACGGTAATTTGGAATCTTCCTTTTGGCAGTTAAATTTATTATGAAAATTTATTGTTAATATCACTTATAAAATATTCAATATTATATTTCTAGAACCATAAAAATATTTATTTATTTATTATTATCCAATATAATGATTAATTATATTTCAATTTTACCCATGATTGAATTTATAGCATCGTTCATGTAGGTGGTTAAACAGACCAAGACATGAACATGCTATAATTAATAGATAAGTATGATTATGAGGTGATTTCGTTATAATATCATTATTACATGGGTATTAATGAAATTATTTAAATATTATTAATTTGGTGAATCATATATCAAAATATTTGTACAAATAATAAAACACTAGATGAAAAAAGAAATACATCACTTTCGTGGAGGCGGTAGTCCACCCATACACACATAGGATGTTTTAATTTTCATATAAAAATAGGATGGTTGGTAATTAATTATAATTTTACATAATTAATAATGTTATAAATATAATATTAGTTTATTAATTAGAATTTTAGGACCATCCATGCTAAGTGGTTAAGAAAAAAAGGCACGTCGGTCATTGAGGCGATAGTCCTCACATACTCATGATAAAGTTTTTATTTTTCAATGAATTGGAGGGATTAAAAGTAAATATTAATTTTCTATTTTAGAATCATAAATATATTTTATATAACATATTTATTCCTAAATTATATCATTATAAAGATACATTAAAGGTTATTATGAAAAATGGAAGATGTCGATTCATGGAGGCAGTAGTCTACACGTAAACACTACCGACATTCCATCATATTTTTTGGTGGATGGAAATGAATAAATAATTTTTATTTCTTTAATATAATAAAAAAATTTATATAAATTATAATTATTTCATTGTATTAATTTTTTTAGAAAATGTTTGTAAGAGGAATGTTAAGAAGAAAATATTAAGGAGGAGGTAATACTTACATCAAGAGTTTGTGCTTTCTCTTAGAAATCTCTTAGGCAATGGTAAAATCAAGATAACTAATGGTGACCAAAGGATTAAGTAAGTTGGAGAGGATTTTAGGAGTAAAAACATTATAGAGTATTATAAATAAATTATAAGTAATGAGTGTGTAATTAAGGGGTGGAAGTTTCCCCTTTTATAAGTGTAAAGGGAACTCCTGTGGATACCCATTACTTTTCTATGATTTCATTACACTATTCAAGGGTAAAAGACTCATGAAGTTAAAAATAATAGATTATATGGTGATATTGGGTCTATAAATTCTCAAATAATTATTTCGATATATGTTTTAAACATTTTGGATTTTATTTACCTGCATATCATTACTTTTACCATTTTTTGTTTTTACGGGGGAAACTATTTTTTGCAGAAGTAACTTATGTTTTAAAAAATATATAAAATAAAACCTCTTACCAAATTTGGGTGTTATAAAAATAAATTTATTATAGATTTAATCTAATTAAATTTCTAAATAATATAATATTATCTTTTAAATTAAAACATTTTATATGTAGAAAAATAATTTTGCAGAAAAATGTTATTTTTACCATTAAGTGATCTTACTCTTATTTAATATTGATTACCAATTTAATTAATGATAATATATTTAATTTTTTTTATAAAATACATTGAAGTCATTTTTTAAGTGATTAATTTATTTTGTTAGATAAAAATTGCAAAATATTAATAAACAATTCTTTGAAAATAATAGTTTTTTCTACTATCATGGCCATTAACATTAATCTTAGTAATCACATATTTATGATCAAAATTAAACTTAATTTATCATATAATATGGACATATAGATATCAAATTTGAAATCCATTTTTTTTACTTTCAATTTATAAAATTGATAAAATATAATTTTTAACGTAAGAACATAAATGTATTTATATGAAATATTACTTGAGTTTTTAAAATATAAAACCTGGTACTTATAAATTAAAAATGGTATTTTCAAATGATTTATTTTACTTTATTAATGAATAAATTTTTATATAAAATGGTTTAAAATAATTTAAATTCATAAAATTGATAGTATTAACAAAATTATTATTTTTTTCACTATTCACCAAAAAATCAATTATTTTTTAAAAAAAATCAAAAATTCATTATAAGATAATATTTAAATTATTAATAAAAAATTAATTTAATTTTTTCGAATTAAAATTATAAAATTTATAAATATTCTTTTTAAATTAAAATAAAATATATAAAAAGAAACTACTTTTATTGAAAAAAACCCTTTTAATAGTTTAAGTGTTATTAATCCTATTTTTTATGCATTTATAATTTATAAAAATATTTTTATTTACTAATTATTATATTATTCTTGTAATTTTAATATTTCATGGTTTTTTATTTAGTTGTTTCATTAGTTTGATGTTTTGTGTGATATAGGCTCTTTAAGTTACTGTCAATTTAAAGGATCCAAAATCTTGGGTCATTACAAAGATACCCTAAGTGGGGGTGGGGTGGGGTTGATTTAGGTAATGATGGTTTCAAATGAACCATCCAAATTATCTTTTTTAAATATCAAGTAAAAATATTTTTTCTTTATCACAATGAATATAAAAGTGATAAAGTATAAAATAGATACAAAATTAATTTTATTTGGTTTACCCATACTAGTCTTTATCTAATGAGAATACACTGAACAATTTGTTCATTTACACAAATTCACTAAAGTTCACTACTTGTTTATAAAATTTAGAGCGGACTCACTATCCCTATAGGTTTAAAACCATCAAAAGAATTTAAGAACTCATTATTTTATTTAATTATAAATATCATTGATCCTGTATAAAAACAATTTAATCGTAAATGAAACAATAATGTGGGTTCACTCCATAATGGGTGTAGCAATCTGTTATTCCTTCATTAACATGATGAAATCTATGATCCTGTAATGAGATAAATCCTTTAAAAACTCTCTCCATTATTTCCAGAAACCATTGAAATTCCAAACATGTTTTCTCTCTATAAATTACCATAAAAAATCCAAACTTCTATTCTTTTTTATTAGAGAATATATCTCACATATATTAAAAGTATAATTTTCATGTTACCATTCATTAATGTCTTTATTTATTTTTAATATTCATAGTAAAATCAATCAATTAGTTTTCTTCAAATTCAAGTCAAAAAATTCATCTTCATATAAAAAAATATTTCCAAAAATATAGGGAAAAAACTTGAAAAAATGTCAGATTACCATAATAAAAATGTGACCATGTGCATCATATAGAAATATTTTCATTCCTTAAAAATAATGGAAACCTTTGACTCAATATACAATTATTCTAAAGTTATCATATTTTCAAAATACATCTTAATCCGATGAAAAACAATACAATGTCTTTATCATCACTCAATAGCCACAATCTATAATTACAAAATTTTTTTACAACTTCATTGTTCATGACACAATCCTCTTTGACACAATGTAATACTTGCTGTTGTTATGTGATCTATCTTCCCATGATTTATTCTTTACTAAAATTTTATTTCAACACACCTTTTTTTGGAATGAAATAATTATTTCATAGTGTAATTGAATAATCGATCACATATAGCCTAAAACCAAATAATAACAGTGTTATCTTTAGTGAATAGTGGTATGATTTTGGTTTCTCATGACAAAAACCATCTTCCCACAGATTTTTTCAACCCAATTGAAATTATACCCCAATTATTCAATTATTATTTTTGAAAATATCAAAGTTACATTTATAATAAAAATAGCCAAAAAATGATTGAAATTATTTTTACTAACTGTTATTAATGTATTGAGATTCAATTCATGGAGTGTTATATTTGTTTCACTATCCTAGGATTCAACAAAAATAATATTGTGGTGTTTTTGTAGAGCATGAATGGGATAGATCCATAAATTTCACACTTCCCATATCATAAGATAACACATAGGAAATCATAGGAGGTAATACAAGACTATAAGAATCATAGTCCACTATGAAGGTAGTCATGGTTCACTATGCTGGCAGTCATTGTCCACCATGAAGTAGAACCATGGTCTACACCATTCCTAGGATCCTTCTTCACTTATAATCATTCAAACACAAAATTATATTTTATTAATGAATTTTTAATATAAAATATAATTAAAATCAAAATTTTTGTTGATTTATTGATTTAAGCTAAAAAACACCAGAACACTAAATGTGTACTAAATTCCCACGAAAAGAGAAATTATTGGGGATATAGTCAATTAATTACAGAATAAAAATTATGAATATTTTTTATTCATCACTCACCCATGATTAATCTTTTCTCATCGTAAAAAAATATATCATGGTTGACTTAAAATTCTCTAGGTAGTATATATTAATTCTCAAATTCGTGAACTTATCATGCTTTATATATGAATATTATTTAGTTAGTTAATTTAAATTAATTAAAATTATCTTAATATCTTGTTTACATTCTTTTAGATTTTATATCTAACTTCTCTGATATATCTCTCTCACAATCAAAGAAAATAATATTTTCTGAATTTTTATCTTAATTGAAAACTTGTAAACTTTCTATAGTCTTTATAGAACTATCACTCCTATACTCAAATGAGAAAATTAATTAATTAATTAAGATAACTTTTCATGGTTAATTCAATAACTTATGGTGGTTTTTCAACATTGAAAAAAATATCAAAAGGGAAATTAAACAATTAATGACATTTTCAGGTTATAATGGTATCAATTTCATTGAAATTTCCTCTATATATTCATTTATTTATCTCATACACTTTTCTATTATATTTTTTAGTGGCCCATACACTACTAAATTATAGATCAACCAAATATTACCTTTTATATATTTTCTTTTAACTATTTTTTTTGCACAATTTTTCTTGAAACTTTAAGAGAAAACATATTTCAAAAAATTTTACGAGCTTATTTTTTAAATTGATCTTGTAAAACACCAAGATATTTCTTCTAATTATTATAAACTTATAAAGATATTTTAAAATTGATTTCTTTCTCCTATATCAAACTTCTATATCTATAATGTCAGTATCCCCCCTCCACTGGTACCCCTCTTGGACCGATGATGAAGATAAAGATAACTCTTGAAGCCCACCTCCAATAGGCCATTGGTTGGTGACTAGCATTGAGGGTATATAATGCATACAAATGGGAGTCATTACCTTCAATATATAAATTTAAGGAAAAGATATAATATTATTTCCACCAATAAAATTTATAACATAAATAAATAATATATCCTAATATATAAATGTAATGCCATACAAAAAGGAAAATAATGGAAGATACTAAAAAAATACTAGATAGAAACCATGAACTTTGATAGCTCTTGAAAAACTATTCTGAAATAGTAATTCCTATATTGATCACCAACCAAATCCTATAGAAATGAGAAACAATTTATATATACATGAGGTGAGCATGTAGGTATACTCAGTAGGATCCTCCCTAAAACCTCACATGAAAATATACATGAAACATACTAAATCCCAGTGAATAAGAAAATGAAACCAACATGTTACCTAACAAGTAAAAATATTTCCCATCCTCAAAAAATATCCCTCAAAATATAACACATATAAGTATCATATCAATTCCAAAACATATACATAAGAAAGGTACTCTTCTTTCACTTCCCTGTTGGTCTGTCCCTCTCATGCCCCAACACCAAATTTCTCATGTTATCATCCCTTAAATCAGTCATATTTCACCTCATTTATGTATATCATATATCAGCTAACATACCATATAGATCATCATAGACTTCATTATCTCATCCATAACCAAGTAGAGACTTTAAAATCCACTATAGCCCATGTACTATGCATTATACCTCAATCTGTCACAACACATGCATGTACACCTATATAAAACCATAGTCCCAATAAGAAGAATACTAGTATGTTCAATAAACTCAAGATGATAAAAACCAAACATAAAAGGATAGTGAAAATTGAGATACATCAGATCCCATATAGGCATGTACCCCATACCTTAAGCCATCATATCCTAGATATGCCTACACATCATGTAATGCCAATTGGAGCATAGGGAAGAGGGGGAAGTTAGTCATATTTTCCCTCACCAACCTGAATGTTGAAAAACAAAACCACACCAAAAACATTTGGGTATTGGTTACCCATCCTACTCAAGAATCACAGTGTAAGAAATCATAAAATATAAGAATAACATAACACAAAACTAGAATAAGGGAAACTAAATTGACTTATACTCAACTAGAATTATCATCCCATATAATAGCCGACTAGAACTATAAAGGTATAGGAACTAGATCTCATACATGCACTTGAGCATCAAGGTCTAACATCATTAGCCATATTTAGCTAGTAAATTAGAAATTACTATTAATTCCTTAATACATGTTACAAATTTTTGTTTAACCACTTTATTTTATCACAATCCATCATTCTTTATAAATTCCCATTTCAAATTCCATATTTCCATCCCATACTCACAGATAATTAATTTCAACCATACCATTGTTTTGGTTATTCAACTTGACCAACATCAACACACATCCCATGAGTTCATTAGTAATTCATTTACCATTCTATAAATTGGGCACTCTAGGAACCATCTTATACTACCAAAAATAATATGTATAATTCAACTACAATAGGGTGTTATAACCCAAAACAAGAAACCATTCAACAAAAACCATAAAAAAAAGACATCAAGTAAGATGGGAAATTCCATATATCATATTAAACCCTATAAATGAAACAAAAGGCCTCAAAAAAAAACTCAATAAATAAGAAATCCCTTATCTAATCCTATTCTGTATATTCTCATCAGCCTCATATCAATGAAAGGAAACATGAAATATCTACTCCCAATTTGTGTTTCCTACACCTATCCTAATATACTAACCAAAACAAAACCTACACTTAAATCATAATAGGGATAGACAAACATAGAGCACACATTCATGGATCAAAAGAATTTTCAGCATGTAAAGTGTATTACCTCACCCCATTTTGTTGTGTGATTCATTAAAAAAGATTTGAGATCCTTTTCGAATCCTATAAAGTCATGTTTTATTGAGAGATAGAAGTCATTCGGGGGTTTAGAGTGAACTCATAAGTGTTCGGTGTGTTTGGAAGAGGTCAGAGGCTATAAAAAGTCCGCTTTAGTGCCACTAGCTAGCCGATATAGATCCACTGGTGAGTTATTGGAAATCTAGTAGTCTTGTATGAGCACTAAACCCACTAGACAACTAGTTGAGGATAACGACTATCTAATGGCCTCCTGTATGTTTTTTAATTAGGGTAGACCCATAATTTTACCCAAGGCCACCCCTCTTTGTCCCCAATTAGAATTTTGGCCCCCTATTTGGCCAGTAGATCTCTTATTCCCCTTTTTACTCCCTTGAAGGAAATAGTGTATATTTATTATCCATGGCCTGATTCGTACAATATTGGGTTTGATTAAGAGATTAATATGAGTCTTGATGTCCTATTTCTCCCCTTTATTTATTTCAGGGTCTAGTGATCCCTCTCCTTCTTATTCTATCATGCTCCATTTCCAACTGTTTTGTATGGTTTCTTAATTTCTTATGTTTTTGGTTAAACCAAATGTTGATATTGGGTTAGTAGACTTATCTAAGCATGAATTAGGTGGTCCCAAGATTTAACTGATAGACTCTCTATATTATTCTTCAATTGATTTGTTGTTCAGTCATACCAGCTTCATCGAGTATTAACCTAATTTTTAATTAGAGATTTTAATTTTCATTTACTTAGTTTAATACCCTTTGATTTTTCTTGAACCATAGAAAAAAGGAGATTCCTATTAGAACACCTTGGTAATGAAATTGACCTCATGTTTTTTTCAATAAAATGGTAATCTGTGTTTTAAAAAAGGGTAAATGGTTAATACTTAAGGGATGACTCTAGTTGAAACCTTGAACATTAATTGGTTTGATATCATGAAATGAATATCCATGTTGAAATGGTTAAAGGGTAAAATTTTGAATTAGATTGATGGTTTTAAAATGGAAATTCATAATCATCCGAGTTATAAATGGAATTAAAATATTGATAATTTATTCATAAATTGAAGGGTGATTATAAGGGATAGTTCTATATTAGGATATAATCCTTGATTTAGGCCTAATGAATTTGTAAGTATTAGATTCAAAAATGATGATTTTGAATGTACATAATGATGAAAATTGATATGATGAATTTTAAAGCCTTATTGTTTTGTTTTTGAAAATGTGTAATGTTCTAAATATTGATGGATTTATATTTTAAGAAAAAAAACATTGGAGTTTCCCTTAATGAATATAAAAACACCTATAAGGGCAGTTTTTGATATCCATTAAAACACCCATTTGGGTGGTCCATGATAACTATACAAACACTCATAAGGGTGGTCTATGATAACTATAAAATCATCAGTAGGGGTGTCTCCTAATAACTATTAAAACACCCATATAGGTGATTCATGATGACTATTAAAACACCTGTATGGGTGGTATGATATATTCTTATGTAAAAATATTGAAAATTTGGTCATGATACTACGGTTTTCATAGTCACCATAATGTACTTAGAGACAATCCAATGCTTCCTAAAGCACATATGGTCAATTGAGGTCAAAAACCTGACAGTTGTTGTATAATACATCTTGGGTGTCATCATGGATCCTAGGAATTGGTGGTTTTTTACTATTTTATTTAAATTTCTTAAAATTATTAAAAGTAAATTCAACACTTTTGTATGCACTTTCATTTTAGACTGGTTATTTTTGGGATGTTATTGGTGACAGAATACTGCTTTTTACTCAAACCCTTCTTAGACCACCATGGAACTTGAGTACCTAATAAGATATCACTATTTGGTCACAGGTTACAGGTTTAGGGAAAGGTTCCACTGCATGACAATTTGTTTTCCATGATAGGATAGAATATAGTGGATGGTACCAGGTCAAACTTGAGCCTGATTAAAAATGACTTGTGGGTTCAATTTTACTTTATTATTTTGTTATAATATGTATATAATCCTCTGTTTGGGGATCTATTGTGAAATACAAGAAATAATCCATTTATATAGAATTATGATATTGTATATTTTTTAGAACTTTTATTTTCTTATCTATGATGTTCTTAGATTTGGTTTATGCTATTTTTTATTATTTATATTGTTTCTACTCTGAACAGATGGTATATTCTCCCCACTATACCAACTTACGCCCTCACCACTAGTCAGTAAACTCTAGGGTATGTGGATTCATTCTTGAGTTGATATGGAGACTCCAATTGATACACTAATCAATGGTATTCAGATGTGGGATGTTATAAAGTGTTATTAGAGTTGTTTTTTATTTTTTTTCTTACTACTTGGACATGGTAGATAAGAGAATATAATGTGTTGGGTCTTGGTAATGAGATAGTTCTTGAGAGTGATTAACTCGCTTATAGGGGAAATCACAATTCTCTAGGGTTAAGACTTATTTTTCAGGTAATTTTATTATTATGGTTGTGATATTTAACCTCGAGTGATGCACTTGATTTATGATGTTATTATTTATGGGGTTTTCACTCTTTTCCTATTATGTTAAGAGAGTGTTCTTTCATTAATGAATTATTTTGGGGATATAGTATTTATATGTCACCCATATGTTTTATATGATTCATAGCTACTGATGAACTATATACTACTTGTGATTTATATGTTCTAGAAATTTATATCTTCCAATGGATTAAAATAATTATGGGGGTTATTTAAATTGTCAATTGTGATTTATATGATGTTTTCCCATGTAATTTTATGGTGGAATATCACTTAAAAAACTCCATAGGAAACTTATTATTAAATATCTATATATAAATGACCTATTAAGAAGATGGTGTTGGTTAAATTGTGTTAAAGTAATAAATTTCACCAAATTCAACATTTAATGATAGTTTCTTAAACCACTATTAAAAAAATCCAAAACATTTTGCGGTAGTTTCTAAAAAACCACCATTGAATATTTTTCATTTCTTTAAAAAAACCACTACCCCCTTGATCCCCCACCCCCTTATTCTATAATAACCCAATTAAAACCCTAACCCCCTTATTAATTGATCCATCACTCCCCTCTCCCCTTCTCCCCCAAGCCTGAGCCTCACCCCTCTCCCCCAAGCCATCACTGCCGCCCCCTTACCCCATTTCTCTCTTGAGCCTGAGCCCTTACTACAAGTCCCCCCTTCTCCCCTACCCCCCAATCTGGATATCTCACCATTGGGCCCCCTCTCCCCAAACCCTCCATACCACACCTTCCCCCTCAATTCCTTATCATTTATACCCCTTACTTCTACCCCTTAACCCCAAAAATAGAGCCATGTCACTCCTCTCACCTTATCAAACTTGAAACCCAACCCATATGACCCCTATAACTTTATGGTTTTAATCTTTAGGGTTTTTGATATCCTCTTAGGTCCCTCCTCTATACTTATTTAAGGGTTTTTTCATCAGCTTCTTGGTTCTAGGTTAGTGTTTCCATGATTTTTCTTTTATTTATAATACCTCACATGGATGGGTTTTATAATTTTTTTATTCAAATTAATAATTTTATTGAGTTTAAAGAATTTAAATATTTTTATCTAATAAGTTTATTAATAAATTACATTTGATTTTTTTGGTTTTTTATATATTTTCCCATTTTGTGTGTATGAACCTAAATAATAACTGTATTTTTTTCCTATAAAATATTTATGGTGGATTAAGTATGGAAGTGGAGAATTTTATTATTATTTGAAAATATTTATGTGATCATATGTATTGGAATATAAGTTTAAGAGTTATATTTAGTTAGGTTTTACTTGTTTGAGATATTTTGTTGAGTTTACTTGTTTTATCTTCATGTTATTTACTTATGATGGATTTGTGAGTGTTTCATGTTTTGTTTGGTGTTATAAACATATATAAAAGTGTGTATATATTTATATGTAAATATGTACATATTAATTTTATAATATGTGAATATTTTCATTGGGATATGTATATATATATATATGCATATGTGTATAATGATAAAGGGAAGATTGAAGTTTAAATTTAAAGTTTGAAATTGGTTTTAAAAATCAATTTTTAAAGGTTATTTTAAATGAATTATAAAGGCCCAATTTATATTTTATAAATGGACTTACAAATGATTTTATTTTTAAAATGTTTTCAATAAAGTTTTATAGAATGTTTAATTTTGTAGTCATGAATTTTTTTAAAAGAAAGTGTTTCTTATGAAATTATTTGAGTTGGTTAGTATAAATATCTTGAAATGTGTTTTGGAGAGGGGCTTGTTCATATACTAATGAATTAAATGTTTTATGTTATCGATTACTCTTGTTTTTTAATCGTTATGAAAAAACTAGGGTTCTTGGGTAGTCTAACTTAGACAGGAAGAGGTCATCCACCACTATCAATGCTAGAGAAGTATTATGTGACACCCCATCTAGCTAGATATGTGTTAAAAATCTAAATCCACTAGTAGGGTGACCTAGAATTACTAGGTGAACCTAGACATAGTGACCCTAGGGTGTTTCTCCCATGATGCATGTTTTAGATTTATGATTTTATGGGTTTTCTCCAACTTTAATTTTACTCTATACTATCCATGATTGATTCCCCTTTTTTACTTTAACCATTTTAGTATTTATATGACTCTTATTGTAACTACTTGGGTTTTTCTTTTTCACTTCCATTTATCCATTATCCTACTTAGTAATACTTATATGTTTTAATATTTATTAAAGAATTTTAATCTCAATGTGATATATATGGATAAATTTTGGATCACATTGCTGAGGAATACACCTCAGTATGCTAAGGGTTTGGAGGAGTTTTTAGATTTTTCAATTTCTAATCAGTCTGTTGATGGAAAAATAAGATTTACATGCCCTAAATGTAAATTTAGAATATGGTTAAATTGACATGATGTATATGAAAACTTGATATTGAAGCAATTCCCTAATAAATATTTGTGTTGGATTTGGCATGGAGAATTGAACGTTATAGAAAGTTTGATCACTAATTTCATTCAAAACAATGAGCTCCCAACTTCATTGAAAATGGAAAATGAAATGTAAAACCTTATAAATAATGATTTTAACATTTCATGACAACATAATCAATATAAAAACATATCATCACAACCAATTGAGGGTGATATAAATAATAACTTGACAAATGATGTTTTTGGGACTAGAGGAAAACCATATCAAGATCATAACATATCATTAAATCCTCATCTTCATTAATTAAAGACTAATATAAGAGATAACATCAATGAGTATACAAAT
The DNA here is from genome assembly GCA_963277665.1 of Viscum album. NCBI lineage: Eukaryota > Viridiplantae > Streptophyta > Magnoliopsida > Santalales > Viscaceae > Viscum > Viscum album. The sequence continues at coordinate 848,811,872 of OY728119.1, read as the reverse complement.
GAGTTTAATAATTTAGTTGAATATGGAAATCAAGAGATCTATTTTGGTTGTCTAAAATATTCAAAACATTATTTTTTGTTGAAGTTTTACCATGTCAAATGCCTATGTAAAATTACAAATAAGATGATATATGTGATATTTTAATTATTGCATGTCGAATTTCCTATAGCTAAGTTCCCCAAGTATTTTTATGATATGAAAAAATTTGTTAACAATCAAGGTCTAAATTATACAAAAATACATGCTTGTCTAAATGATTGTGTGCTTTATTGGGGAGAGGATTCAAGCAGGAAGGATTGAAAAAAATGTCCATATTCTAGATGACAATCAGTGGGTGGTGTTGGATGTTTTATTCAATATGATACTATAAACAATAAGAAAAAAACACAACAGTAAGGGTTCTATGTTATTTCCCTTTAAAACCTTGATTGAAAATATTATTCATGTTATCGAAAACTGCTGAGCACATGAATTGGAATTCTACAGATAATAATAATGATGGGTTAATGTGAAATATAATAGATTCAAAATCATGGAATAAATTTGATTCATTATATCAAGATTTATCATATTATCTTAGTAATGTGCGATTGGGATTGGATGTAAATGGATTCAACCCATTTGGGACTTTGAGTACCAATTTTAGTATTTGGCCAGTTGTTTTGATCCAATATTATACCAACGTGCATGAGTATACAACAATAATATTTTATCATTTTGATAATTATTCCTGGAAAAAAATTTCCTAGAAATGATATTGATGTATAATTTCATCCTGTAGTTTAATAATTAAAGGATTTATAGATAAATGATGTTGAGACATATGATGCATCTTCTAGAACAATGTTCGAAATACACATTACTATAATGTAGACCATTAGGGACTTCATTGGATTGGGAAACTTATTTGGGTAGAATACTTACACAGTTTTGTATTTTCCTATTTTTAGCTTTGATTTTGTGCCTAAATTACTACCATACATAAAAAAGGTGCTTCTTGTGTCATCACTAACTTCACAATTTGTCTCATAGATTTAGGTTGAAAAATTCAAAATTCAATGGGTCTATTGATCAGATACTACCTCCAAAATTGTTGATGGGTTCAAAAATATTTTCCACAACTATTAAATGTTGAAATAGAATTAGGGAAGGTGAATGATTTTAATTATAGTGTTAAATAAGTTTGAAGTGCATCATCAATTGAAAACATAATGCAACAGTGGAAGAAAAATATTTATTCTTCAAACTTATGTATTGGGAATTTAATTTATTCTATCCTAAACATAATGTTATACATATTGAGAAGATTTTTTTGTGAAACTTTTATCTTAATATTACTTAATGATAATTGAAAATCAAAGGAACATCTCAATACTCATGCATAATTACAAAAAATTAATATAAAGTGTGATCTATGGACTTATGAGAATGGAAAGTATGCTCGGAAATTTTTTCAATGAAAAATAGGGTTAAATATATATTCTTTATAATCTCAATACATTTTAAAGTATATAATGGGTATTAAAGTAACACATAAAGGTGTTTCAACTTAAATAATAATAGGTTACATGGATTAAAAATTCATGATTCAAATATTTTGTTACAATAGTTACTACCATTTTCATTGCGTACTTTGTTACCTAAAAAAGTTACAATAGTTGTATTAAATATTTTTACATTGTTTGAACAACTATGTGACAAAACTCTATAACCTGTTAATCTTGAAAAAAATCAACATATATTTCTTCTAATAAATTGTGCAATGGATATGATCTTTTTTCCGTCATTTTTATTTTCATGATGCATTTAACTATGCATTTGGTCAAGGAAACTAAATTAGGAGGTCCCGTATATTATTGATGGATGTATCCAATTGAGAGGTGATTTATTTATATTTTTTTAATCATAATTAAACAATTATTGGAACATCATTAAATACATAATTATGTTTTATTTATTTTATTTCTTGGATACCTTGGTCATATGAAATCATAGGTGAAAAATAAATCTTAACCCAAAGGCTCTATTTTTTTAGGCTATTTAGATGAGGAGCGTCTCATCATTTGTTCTAGTTACAAGGATGATATAGTGACAATATTTAATCCAGTAATACATGTTGATGACATATCGATTCAATCTCAACAATACACAAAATCAAAAATATTTCCTACTATTGGAAGATTAGTTGAGAAGATCTCAAATATTACACTGAAAAAATATAAATATTTGAGGCACATAGATATGTGATACTGAATAGTGAGATTAAAAATCCATTTATTAAAGACATAAAGATACAAACAAAGACATTACTAAGAAGTCAAATGTTAATTGAGAAAGATGTAACAAAAGTTGTTAATATAGAGCTCATAGAGTGGATTGTATGTCCAAAAAGTTCATAAATATTGAAATAAATATGGATATTAGGCTAAAATATATATTTTCTAAATCTAATAATGTATATTAGTTTTTTGGATCATGAATACTAATACTTAGGTTGATTTATCATAATATATGAAGTTTCTGGCTCAAAACCCTCTAAAACAGGATTGAAAGTTTTATGCTTACAATGTGAATGGATTTAAATTCCATACAGTCAATAAGAAAGTGGGTGTAAAAACATATAATAGTGGTATATTTATAGTTTATGAATTAGGATATTAATAAAGTAAACTAATATTATCAAATTAAACTACCATAGTCATTTTTTAGTTGTTGTATACAAATTAAAGTTGGTCAATATTACTAGGGGTATTAAAAGAGAATCCCTGCAATTTACTTCTATAAACTTCTATCACTTGATGGATGTTAGTGACTATGAATTATATGATCCATATATCTTCTAATTTCAATTGAAAAGGGTATATTAGGTGGAAGATTTTATGGATGAATGGGGGAGTGTAGTTATTCAAAAAAACAAATATACTTGTATGATATGGGTGATGAAGTGGAATATTTTACCTCTAACATTGAATCCCATCAATATCAAGAAACTGACTTAATTTTCCATCATGATATTGAAAATATTAATCTTTCAGGGGTGTATAAAGTAGATTAAGTAATGATGGAGCATGATAACAACATGATTTAAGGAAAAATGATTGTTTATGAGGTCATCCATCAACTTATCAAGCACTAATGTTATATGATATTTATTTCTAGTTTTATGGATCTATTATCATATTTAAATCTATTTCTATGAATGAGTTGAATAATTTTGAAAAAGTAAATGTTATATTTGTTTTTATGTGAAGTTATTCATTATCATACCTATGTATATTATGGTTTTAGTACTGCGCATATGTTATCATTTCTAAATTTTTTTATACATTAATTTTTTAAAATATATGATCGAAAGTAATTTTTATTTATTTAAATCACAGGAATTACATGGAAGAATAATTTAATTGATCTTAGTCGACTCCTAGCTAATATTCCCTTAACTACATATACACTATATGATCCATTAGGCTCCCTCTTTATAGCATATGGGACAACCTTCATCTGAACCCTATCAGTTTTTTCCACACCCTCCATCTCTATCCCATCAACATTTGAAACACCCTCCTCTATACCATTAACATTTGGCACATTACCTTTAGATTCATTTGTTTTATCACGTATAGACTCTAAAATGATGGAATTAGTGGTTACTCCTGTTCCATCATGAGGATATTGATGGGTGACAGTTATAGGTACAAATTTTAATGTGAATAAAGTTATTTCACTTTTTTTATTATAATGCTTATTTTTTTCATAAAATATGGAAACAATCATATTACTGAGACAAATATTAATAGTTTATAGGTTTATAATCTGAAAGGGTTGAATATAGTTGTCCCATTTTATTATTATAGAGTCCCCATTGATGATGATTTAGGATTTTATGGCTATATTCTAGGACAGTTAGCGGCTAAGATGATTACCCTTAAAATTATATATTCTGATTAGAGACATATTCCCTAATCATGGAATAAAGGAGTATTTCATTCCCAAGTAAAGGTAATTTTAATACATTATGGATCAATTTAATTCCATTAGTTAATTAAATTCTAATATTTTAAAGATTAATATCTTTGTACATATGTTATTCAGCTTTATTATTGCTAATCTTATCACATGAAAGTGAATGTTGAAAGATTTGGGAAATAAATGATAATATTTTAACTAGTGATTATAGAATGAATTCAACAATACATCATTGACCACTAAACAATAGTATGATAAGGTAGTAGAGGGGGTACCTATAGAGTGTTTTATGGTGGTTTTTGATAGCCATCAACATGAGAAGATGCCATTTCATATATTACAATTAAATTACATTTTATTTATTTTAGTATGTTTCAAGAAAAAATGTATCAAGTAGAGTTAAAAAATAATCACCCACACTAGTAGTTCAAATTTTGTTTCAATAAATAGATTTACTATGATAATATTTTCATTAGTTTAAATATTTATAAGGTAACATTATCAGTTTCATATATTAAATTGTTTATTTATCTTTTTTAATGTATTAATAGAATTTATGGAACCAATTATCTTGAAGGAAACTTTTATTTGATGTTTATATGAAATATAATGGGAGTTAAATGAATTATCCTTGTAAATAAGTTGTGTAATGAATTCCTTTTTCATTATAATAACTTATTTTCAGTTTTAAAATTTTAAATATGTATTTCATTTCATATGAATGAAAATTGATTTATAGGTAAAAATAAAAGAACTATAGGATGTCAATCCCACACAATCCTTCTAGATCTCCCAAGATGATCCATTTGGTCAAGTCCTTGGGAAGTAGCATCCTAATTGTGTGCATGATATGGGTTTAAGACCAGTGTTGTATGATGTCATTAGTAGGTCACCAAGGATTATAGCCACAGCTACTTATGGTTGTTGTTACTCCCTACCCCAAGATGCTCAGAGGTACTTTAAGGAAATTCAAAGCACAATTCAGGAACAAGGGAGAACAATCTAGTATTAAGGGGATCATATATTTATGTAATAAGGTTGTATCTCTAAATAATTATGAGTTGATTTATGTTTGAATAAAAATGGATGTGTCCATTTTGATATTGTATAGATGGATATTTTTAGTGAGTATGTAAATCACAAAACATCATAATCATTTAGTACAAAAAATTTTATTGGTTTTAAATTTTAAATATAAATATACAACACTATTTAATTTTCAAGAAACTTTTCATAAGGTTCTGGTAGTAGGGAGTGGAGATAGAGACGATGTCAATCTTAGTTCATCGGGTAGTGATGATGGTTGAATTTGGATTTAGATATGGTGATGTGTAACTAAACTCATGACTTACTAACACAATGATATTTAGATTGGGAAACCATGTTGTGGTGTGAAGTGGGGAATATTTTTATTTCTCTTACATTTTTTGAAATATAAATTTTTGGTTTATTTTTTTATGATTTCATTCAAAGTTTTCCTTATAATCATCATTCTTAGGCTCTTTTGGCTAATTTTTTAAAATATTTCAGATACATTATTCCATTATAGTTCATGAATTTTTTACATTAATTTATTGTTGTATTAGAGTTAGGACGTGTGTCATATTATTACTATGATGAAAAAGGGATTTTAATAAGCTTATTTCAGGACGGAGAGTTAGGTTGGCCCATATAATGAGGATGCTAGAAGTAAGTCATGGGTGTATAAAAGAAAATGTGTTTTATTATATTATATATGGTTTCTTAATTTGTTGTTTTATTTAATTATAGTTATGTATATATATACACAATGAAAAATAAATGATTAATTTCATTAATATGAGGGCTTTGAAAATTTGTGGTCAAATGATTTTGATGTCATCCTTATTTTAAATGTTTAATGATGGTTAATGGTTCATTTTATTTTATATTGTAATTAAATTGTGATTATATATTTTTACTAACTTGTATATGTTTTGAATTTTATTCTTATTGATGGAGTTGTCTATTTGGAAATGTGATTTTGTAGAAGCTTAATAATCATGGGTTTAAAAATCATTAAAACGGAATTTTAAAATCTAGTTTGGTTGAATTTTTCAAATTTTCGTCTTCATTTTTGTTTTAATTAGCACATTTGATTAATAATTTATCAATTTTATAACATTTAATTGGTTAGTATTTTTATGATATTGACTTTCATTATTTTTTAATTAAAACTCTATTTATAGTTGGTCTCTTATGTTCCATTTATAGGTAGGTGTCCATTATATTACTATCTCTTGGTCTTATAGTGATATCATATTCATGTGACTTAATTATTATTATTTCTATATATTTATTGTATTGTGTGAGTTTCCCTAAAATATTGGTATGTGCTCATGTTATCCAAATAGTAAACATGGACCACCTAGATTTCTAAACTGTTTGATGGTGGTTACTTATTCTAATGAGTTTTAGTGTCCCTTTATATTGATTGTTTAGAGTCATGTATTGGATCTTATAAGTAAAATGGTTTTAGTTTATAAAATGTAATTTTTGAATGATTAATTGGATCCAAGTATAATTTAATGGGAGAATGGTTATCTATAAAATGGTTTTTAAAATGGTACATCATAACATAAAATGGGGTTTTTAAAGAATGTTTTATAGAATTTTTCTAAGGGGATAACATGAGTAATATGACACAAGGTGCATTTTTAAAATGTCTTGAAAAATGGATTTGAAATTGTTTCAAAATTAAATAAAAAGAGGCTTGATTGATCTAGTTTTGGTATGTTTGACCTTTTATGGGTGATTACTTAGTTTTTTGAATTCTTGTGTGCTTCTCAATTGTGGTTCACTGGTATCTATATTGGTGAATGATGATGCATGTTGTGTGTATAAACTTGTGAGACATGTGCGTATAATATTGGTTTGGTTAGTAGTTTGATTTTGATTTTTACTATGTTTTAATTGAAACTCCATTTATAGTTGGTCTATTATGGTTCATTCATAGTTGGTATGATGTTTTGAATATGTAAGATTCTATTTTGTTTTATGGGGATGTAGCTTCTATAGTTTTTTAGTTTTTTAATAGAAATATATAGAAGTTTTTTAAACCACTACTATATATGGTAAAAAAATTAGTGGTGGTTTAAAAAATCGCAATATATATTAAAAAAATGTTTAGCAAAAATTTAACCCACTGTTATATATTATTAAAAATATCAACAGTTTAAAATACTGTGAAATAATCGATAGTTATGAGAGGGAAAAAGACCACTAAAAAAATAACTGCTGCTAAAAAATGTTTCATGGAACTTCATAGAAACCTCCCCCAAATGAATGAAACCAATTAAAGTTGGATTCCAACACCAAATTTAGCATCATTTAAAAAAACTTCATGGAATCATTTAGCGGTGGTTTAAACCACCACCAATATAAATAATAACCGCTGCTATAACCCTATTTTTTTGTAGTTCTATAATGTGTTTCCTTTATAGCTTTTGAATGACACACTATTTAATCAATCCTTGGAAAATTATAATCTTATTAAATCCATGATGGATTAAAAATATAAATCTTAGAATGTCTTAAGTTATGAAACCTATGTTACCAATAACAGATGGATTAGAAGAGTAAATAGGGAGAAAAAAGAACCTAGTTTAATTGCACTAAATTATGGAGCTTTTAATTAAACTGAAATGAGTAATGAAGAAATCATAAATGAATGAGGTGACTTAGATCCCTTGTGTGTTTGGATTGAACCTCTGTATAGGTTGTGGGATTTTTTGAGAGTTCCCATATTATGAGATTCCTTTAATATGAGGTGAGTTAATAGCAGGATTATAGTGTGTTCTATTGTGGGTATTACCTATAGAGATATGACCTAACCAGTAAGTGTATATGGGTCTAGGAAGAGACCTTGATTTATAAAATTCTCTTGATATAGGGTGTATCTGGTAGCAGCGAGTTGTGTCATACTTAACCACCTATTAATATATAACCCTAAGAATTTTATTATATCTTTATTATTAAATCCCTTGTAAGCTAATGTTATGAAAGGTGATTCCATTATATATCGGAATGATAACCCTATTTATGGGTGCTTAAGCTCACTGGGTACAATGTGAGTATGAAACGAGGATGAGAAGGTTATTTTCGGGGTACAACCAGTGTGATATGGGATGTAAATTATAGGTGAGAGGACCTAGTGACCCTTAGACATTACTCAAGATTTGTGTTTTGGTACCTTGTGATGTGCGAGGGTAACCCATGGTAGGTGTTAGCCTAGTTTTTTGAGTGCCTTGGAGGTATAAAGAATGGGTAAATTATTATATTTAGGGTTTGAGTATGGGAAGTTTCTGGGAATATGTAGAATATGCATGGAGAAATGCCTTGAGCATGTTAGCATAGACAAGGAAGGCCTCGTGGGTGTGATAGAATCAGGCCTAAGATACCCTGTGTAAGTAGACACCTTAAAAAGGGTTGAGGAAGGGCATGTGTTTTACCCAGTGCTTGGTGATAAAAATCACCATGAGTAATAGTGTTTTGTGTGTCGATGTTGTGTTATAAGGGTAAGCCTAACTAAGTGTCTCACCTTGTTGATCTCAAGTGTATTTTAGTGCATGATGGGAGCATGGGAAGATGTTTTTGGTTCTAGAATGATGTAGGTTAGAGGGAAATCATGTGATTTACCCTCCACATGGTAAGATTCCTCGTGTTGAAAAGGATGCATTGAGGGTGATCTTATCTTGATGGAACTTGTGTTCTATAAGAGCATGGTGGGTGGTTTGGGATTATGATCCTAGTCTCAATGAAATACAACCAATGGGAATGTGAGTTGGATTTTGTGATTGGTCATTGGGGAGTGTGAAACCCTAGGGTTATGATGATAACATGGTGATACATGTTTCTTATTCATGAGGACTTTTGGTTCATAAGTCAATAAATCGAGCGATAGGGTGATGTTGTGAAATAATAAACTTAGTTCAAAACTACTTATTACAAAGTCATGGGTTAATAGAAAGTTTCATTTGATAGGCCCATCTTAGAGAAATGTGACTTAGAACTGTAGTTGAATACTTGTAGACATAGTGATTAAGGATCTTGAGGGGAATTTTAAAATCATTTGTGTTAATGGGTGATATAGATGGATGGTACAATGTGATATGGCATGGTTAAATTATATTTCACTTTCTACGAGCATCAGTGTTTTGGAAGATAAGAATGGATTTAGAGGGTTTCACCTGCATCTCGTTGAGGGAACCTATGCAGATTGTGATCAATGATTAGTTTTAATAAATTCATGTAGCGGGGAGTACACCTTTGGTCGTGAGGTGTGTGACGCATGCAACAAAGTTAATTCATGGATAATGACATTGATGATGTCTCTTTGAGCCAAGAACAAACTATTTTTTATGTTTCTTTTAATGTGGGAATGTGAGCAGGGTGGCCACATCTATTCATTGTGTTTGATGACTGAAAAGACATGATTCATGGAGACTGAGTTCTCATTTTAGTGATACGATAGTGAAGAAACTCATTTGGTGGGAAGTGTCATATAGGTCATGGTGACACAACCATCATGTGAAAGGGACCATGAGGGTAATAAGAATAATCATTGGATGATTTTTGGATAAGAATATTAGTGAGTAGGTAGAATTACTTTGGTGATCCAGGAAGGGGTTAGATCATTGGTGTATCAGTACATGTGTAGGTCCTAATGAAAGTTTCGATCAATTGGTGTTTCAATCATGGAAATCAAAATGGGTTTAATTATAGACATCAGAGTGGGTGTTTGAATGATCAAGAGGATCCCTTTAAGATTCGAGGTGTCATGATATAGTGTTTTAATATCACATTGATGTTGAAAGGTGAACATTTTGAGATAGGATGGATGGAGGGGGAATGAACTATTTTATTGCATAGAATTTATTATAATGGATTAGAAACTACATCATACAAGTGTTTATAGATGCAGATAATATGGTCATACTTAGACATGGATTAATGAGGGGAAGATGATGAGTTCATTCCATGTGCATGGATGATCTCAGTGTCTTTATTAGTGTCCAAGTGTGTGAGTTATGTTGACAAGGAAGTCTTATGTTAGGGAGAACACCATGTATAGACTGATCAAATGATTCTCACCTAGATTAGTTCCAAACAATGTCAAAAGTGATGGGATGATGAACCCAACTTGGTGGTAACTGTAGTCTTATAGTGCCTCTTGGATATAAGAAGTTGGGATAAGAAAGAATGAAAGGTACATAAATATGGGTATCATTTGTTTTATTTGAGTGGAATCTATATGGTTAGTGATTTAAGACCATTAGATATGAGTGGTTGTCAGGTGATATAAGAAGATATAGTTATTGGGAATTGACTATGTGATAGTGGAGTCATAAAGGCTTCAAAATTTTAGAGTTCCATGCTAATAAGAATTTTGAGGTGGGGCCTTGTGTGAAAAGTAGTCTCATAAGATACGCCATGCTTTAGAGTGTGGATTAAAGTGATAATGAGATAGATTATAATAATGGAATGAACCTATGAGACATGATGTTGGTAAATTGTGAATTCAAGGATACTGCCAAGAGTGGGGTTTTGTAATGGAATTGATTGAATGATATGTGTCATGATGTACGAACTAATGGGTATTGTTTTTAATTAATGGGCCTAGTTTTGAGTGGTGTTTTAATATCCATAACTAGTGTGAGGTCTTGTTTTAGTTCATGCATTTGGGGTCAGTGACCCCAATGATTCATACTAGATGCATGTAGAGTCTTAATGTTTCTTGGGAATGTTGCTTGAGGATGAGATATTGTATGGTGGGTAGGTTTTAATACCCTATAGCTTTACCAAATATGATTTTTTTAAAACTTGAGCCTCGATAAATCTTTCCAATGTGTGTTTTATTTAGAGATATAAGTGGTTTGGGGGTTTTTAGTGACCTCATAAGAATTTTGGAGGTCTCAAAGAGGACGGGGTCTACAAAAATCCTACTGCAATTTTACTCGTTAAAAGGTACAAATCCACTAATTATATAATATAAATCCAGTATCCCTACATGATTATTGGGATCACTTCCTAGTTGGTAAATTCCTAAGAGGATTTTAATTGTGGGTAGCCCCATAATTTTACCTGATGCCACCCCTCCTTGACCTCACATGAGATGTTGGCCTCTCATTTGGCCAGTATACCCCTCTGAATCCTCTTCTTCCTCCTTTGAATTCCACAGTGGATCTTCCCCATCCATGGTCCATTTCTTCCATCTTCAAGTGAGATCAAGAGATTAAGGTGATTATAGAAGTACTCTTTCTCCCATTAATCATTTATTTCATTGGAAAGTGATACCTCCTTTTATTATTCTATTATTCCCTATTTTTAGATCTTTTGATAGGTTATTTAATTTATTCCATTTTAAGTGGAACCTGAATCCAATATTGGGTGGGTAGATTTCTCTAAGCACGAGGTAGGTGGTCCCTAAATATAATGAATAAAATCACTATATTTTTTTCAAGTGATATAGTGTGTGTTTATAGAAGCATCACGAGGTATCAAACCAATTTTTAATTAGAGGTTTTAATTGTTGTTTCCTTAGTTTAATATCCTTCATCATGCCTTAAACATTCAAAAAAGGATATTCCTAGTGTAATAATTTCTTAATGAAATTAAACTTGGATTTTTACAACAAAATTGTGATCTTTGTTTTAAATAAATGGGAAATGGATAATACTAAAGGGATAAATACATTTGACACTTTGAACTTTAATTTTCTTGATATAATTAAGCTACTGTCTATATTGAAATGGTTAAAAAGGATAAATTCTAAATCAGATCGATGGTTGTGAAATGAAATTTAAAACCATCAACATTATAAAAGGAATTAAATACTTGATAATTTCATTATGGAATGAAGGGTGATTCTAAGGAAAATACCTATATTAGGATGTAATCCTTGATTTGAGCCTAATTAATTAGTATGTGTTAAATTAAAAAGTAATTATTATGAATGAACATAATATTGTAAATTGATATGATGAATTGTGAAGCCTTATTGTATTTTTTTGGTAAACATGTAATGTTCTAAATATTGATGTCATTATATTTAAAGAAAAAACATGTGGTATTGGTCTGTGATAACTATTAAAACACCCATAAGGGTGTTTTATGATAACTATGAAAACAACCTTAAGGGTGGACTATGATAACAATGAAAACACCTAGAAGTGTTGTCCATTATAACATTGAAAAAACCTATAGGAGTAGTCCATGATAACTTTGAAACACCTGTATGTGTGGTCTATGATGAAAAATAAAACACCTATATGGGTGGTCTATGATACTATAATGGAAAATTCCTGAAAGGTTGGTCATGATACTATAGTTGGCATAGTCATTGTAGCATTCTCAAAGACACCCCGACACTAAATGAAGAAGGTATGGTTGATTGGGGTCACAGACCTGAGGATCGATAGTTGTATAGTTGATCTTTTGTGTCATTATGGAGCCTTAGAATTACTATTTATTTTTTTATTTGTTTAAATTTATTAAAATTGTTAAAAGTAAATTTATAACTTCTTCATGCACTTTTATTTTAGACTGGTTATTTTTGGGATGCTATTGGTGGAGACATACTAAATTGTGTTCACATCCTAATCAGACCACCATGAACTTAGGTACCCAAGGAAATATCACTATTGGGTCATATGATATAGGTTTAAGGAAATTTCTTGTTGCATGATTATTTGTTTGGCATGCTATGATGGAGTATGTAGGATAGTACCAGGTCAAATTCAGGTTTATTTGGGGATGATTTTTGGGTTTAGTTTTATTTTCTTATTTTATTATTCTATATATATGATCCACCCTCGGGGGATCCATTATGGAATGTGTGGAATGATCTATTTTTATATTATTCTAATACTTTATATGTTTTTGTAACTTTCCTTGTCTTGTTTGTGATGTTCTTCAATTTTGTTTATGTGATTTTTTATTATTTCAGCTATTGTTACTACTCTGACCTGAGGGTATAGTCTACCCACTATACCACCTTACATCCTCATCGCTAGTCAGAAGCCTCAAGAATATAGGGAGGCATTCCTATGGTTATGTGTCGACTCCATCCAAGACAAAAATATGTGGTCTTCAAATGGGTGACATTACAAAAAACTCAAGGGGAAACCGAGGACATGACTTCATGGCATTCAAGACTATCAAATGAGGATGGGATTATTAAACCCTAAAAAAATATCTCCAGCAAATACCATTTTCATTACTATCTTGAATTAAATGATTCATTGTATATAGGTTTTAGTAATAAGCAACCTAGTATCCAACAGTTAACAAATATCTTGGAAGAAAACATAAACACACTTCAATAAATACTTTAATTTACAATAGTTTCCAAGGAAGAAAAGTTGTTAAATTAGAAATCATCATCCTTTAACCACTTAATCATCACCAAATTCATATTTTTAACTAATTCTAATCATATAAATCTTTAAATAAAACAATATTAAACACAATATATAGATAACATACTATCTAGAAAAAAATCAATAGGCATCGTTAACATAGCATCACCACATCAATCACAAAACCCATCCAATTAATTCTTAATTATGCTTATTATCTTACTTTATGTAAATTAAATGCTTACCTAGAGAATTTAAAGCTTTATTATTTCACACTTCCACATAATAAAAAAATTCCATGAATCCCCTACATTAATAATTTCAACATGCTTTGAGTAATAACATAAGAACAGCTAAAATTATTTGATCAAAAGAGATTCATGATATATAAGAATATACCACCATGGATCCACTATCTTACATAAATATAAACCCCATAGGAACCAAGGGAAACCAATTTCAATAGTATTAAAAGAGAGAATGAGAGGGAGAATATTCATTCAAATAAAAATAAATTCACCTTAGATTACTAATTGATGATCTCTAAATGTTGAAGACTAAAGCCTATAAAAGTGGGATTAAAGGCTATAAAAGTGTCCATCAGGTTTCTTAGGTTTAAATGAGAATTGAATATATAGAAGGAATTTAATTGGGATCCTATATTTATATTGGCATAAATTTTAATAAACCATAATATAATCCACTTGACCACACCACAACACTTATTATTTGAAAGATAAAATAATGGTATATTTAACACTAAGAGGGGGTGAATTAGTAATGGTGTAACTTTTAAATCAATTTTCTCTTTTATACCTTATCACCTATTCATTTATTTAGTGAATTGAACTCTTGTCTTCTTTGTTTCTCCTCTGTTCGATTTGCATATAAATGTAAATAGTATGGTAAGAACACCATGATTTGTTAATAAGGTTCACCTCCATAAGGATGAATATGCCCCCTATATATGGTGGTTATCACCCTCTCCCCAAATATAAATTCCTTATTATAATAAAAAAAAACATCAGTAAGAGTGTGGCCTTGAACTTGTAATCTTGACAACAACGAGGTTCCAAGACAGTTTATGGATTATTATCCCATTATACTATAGAATAGGCTTGTAATACATTAAAGAAAAATAATATATGATTTATCAAGTCTCTACTAGAATATATGGATTGATGTTATTCCTATTATAAAATAATAATATGGTCCACCTCAATATTCTTTATAATTTTACAATATATTTTTATATTTTAGGATAAATACTCTTAATTTCAACCTGTGTAAGGTCACTCATAATATTCCATTCACTTTTCCTTCTTATGTTATCTTTTCCTTATTTAGTCCATGAGATATATGTTTTTAATACATCACTAGTTCCCATATCTCTTTAGTTGATACATCATGTTGTTCAACCAATACTACTCGGTAAAATATTGAGAGAGGATAAATGAATAGAAAAACGATAGTGCTAGTATATAAATTATAAAAATTATGAATCATGTATAGTCTAATTATAATTTTGGTATGGAAAGAACTATAATAGAATAAAATTTATAAGAAGAAAACTTCTCTTGGTTTTTCACCTTCTGTAGGAAGAAGAGACCACCAGGAGGATGGGCTAGTTCCTCCCACCCTTATTGAGACTTCCAGTTAGTTTTCAAATTAATTCCAAGCACATTACAAAAATGATTCCCATCTATTTTAATAGGACCCCAAAAAAACAAACTAATGAACCCCCTTACCCACATTTCCCTTCTTAACCCTCATTTGAAAGGTGTAAATTATAGGGGTCCTTAATCCAACATATGTTTTTTTCCACAAAATTTATAACATTTCTCCCAACCTAAAAAAGAACCTTGGCCCTAAGGTGATGTTTGGGAAACTAAAAAAGTATCAGTTCTTCGTCATTCTAAGTTTAACTATATCTAAGTTTTTTAATTTCATTGTAAGATCCACATGACCTATGGTATCCCAATAGACAGTTTGATATCTACTAGAGCTAATGGTTCTTCCTCTGGGGGTAGACACCATCCCACAACTTTGGTTTATGTAATCGCACTGGTGATTTCCCAATTTCCCAGTTGAGTTGTGATATTTTGAACAATGGTTGAATTCATGTAGTGTCCAATAAGAAATTATTAAAAGTTTTTTTCCCAATCAAGAAAGAATCATGTAATGGGTATAGTATCGAGTGTCCAGTTTTGGGTTAAACTTGGAAGATTTTGTGGTCTGTAAATTAGGCCCCTGCTTCATAAAAACTGACTCTTCCACTTGAAATGGAACATCCTGCTAGTTCTTGTTGGAATAAAGAGGCATCAACTATTGGTAATGAGAAATAGTTACATAAAATTTTGAGTATAATATGATCTCATTCCTCTAGGATTTATCCAAACAAATCGACTAGTGTATCCCCACCAATAAAGCATAACAACATTGGTTGCTTCCTACCATACACTACATGAAAAGGAGTTAGTTTGGTGGAATTATAAAGGGTAGTGTTATAGAATTATTCAACCCATGGTACTCAAAGAGACTAAGAGAGAGGTATTTTCAAAGAAAAACACTAAAGGTAAGTCTTTAAACATTTTTTGACTATCCCCATTTTTTCATCTATTTAGAGGTGGTGTGAGGATATCATATTCAATGTGGTTCCCGATATCTAGACAAATTCTTTCCAAAAATTACTAAAAAAAATTAAGTTCCAGTTATTAATGATGGAACTGGGTATTCCATGCAAGTGGAATACTTCCTTAAAAAAATCCCTAGCCACTAACCTTTTGTGTAGGGATATAATAATAGAAAAAACGGGAGTACTTTGATAAGCGGTCCAAGAAAACAAGGGTGAAATTATACCCCTTTGATTTGGGAATCTTAGAGATAAAATCCACTAATATTTCATCGCAAACCAATTCAGGAATGGGTAGATTTTGAAGGAGTATATCTTGAGTCATAGACCTAATAATTTTTTCATGGGTACGTATCACACTCACAAATAAATTACATGATGCACTGTGGAATTTATCTCTAAAATATCCTCACTGCTAGACTCTTATAAGTCTTATTGTAGCCGATATGGCCCCCTGTACTGAATAATGGTAGTAGTTCGGGATAAGGATGAATCATAATAAAAAAATAGTCACCCATTCTTGAACAAAACCCCATCTTAAATCTAGTATCATATGCAATAATCAAGCTATAGTTATAAAGTGATCAATATTTCATTAAGTTCTGGATCCTACTGTAATTCTACCTTGATTATAATGAATTCCAACCATAATGGATCAGAAACTATTGACCCCATATGATTATCATCGATGATTTTATCCACTTATTCATCAATTAATTGGGAAAGAGAATATGTTGTCTGATTGTCACACATCATCTTGTATACCACCTCAAAGTCAAACCCCAAAAGTTTTTCTTGTCACTTATGTTGATTAGTTGTGTATTACTATTGGCTAAGGATATTCTTGAGCGCCTTATGGTTCATGTAGACCATGAAATTTTTTCCAAATAAATATCATCATCAATGGTTCACTTCCAAAATAAGAGACATAACCACCTTCTCATAGAATAATTTGGAGAGATTGGCTTCATCAAAGGACTTACTAAAATATATGAATAGCTTGTGTGCCTGCATGAGTAAAACTCACACTCCCTTTATCAAAATGGTGTATTCAATAATAAATGGATTCTAAAAATCTGGTAAAGCCAATAGTGGACTAGTGACCAATCATTTCTTTAATTTTTTTAAATAAAACTCAGCTGCTTCACTCCAATGGAAGTTGTCTTATTTAGTTAATTCACTAAGTGGATTTTCAATTTTCCCATATTATTTGATAGTTTTTATATAATACCAGTAAGGATTGGAAACCCTTAAAATCTCTTTATTGTTTGAGGGTGAGTCCAAACCTAAAAAATTATTTTATTGGAGTATATAGATATCCCCTTATAATAAATAATATTTTCAACATACTCCATTGATATCTGAGTAAATAAACATTTCTTCCTATTTACCCGAAGCTGATTCTATTCCAAGACCTAGAAGGTTAACTCAATTGGTCTAATATGGTTGTTCCATGTCTTGATATAAATAAGAAAATAATCAAAAATATTTACTTCCTAAGGACCAATTTAAACACTCTATTCATGGTATATTGGAAGGTGGGCAATTTTTTCATCAGTTTAAATGTCATGACTAGAAATTCATGGTGCCCCTCATGCATTTTCAAGGCTATATTACTGACAACTTCCACCATCACTCAAATCTAATGAAATATATATTTTAAATTGTGATTGGTGAAGAATCGGGTTCCATTTAATTCATCCAATAGTTATTCTATAATGGGAATCAAAAATCTATCAGGGATTATTAGTTTGTTTAGCACCTGATAGTCCACACACATATGATAACCTCCATCCTTTTTTCAGATTAAAATAATACGGATAGATAAAGGACTATTTCTATGTTGGATAATTCCACTTGATATAATTTCCATTACCTGTTTTTCTAACTCATATTTTAAGTAATGTACCGAATTGTAACTTCTGATATTCACAGGTGTTTCCCCTACCACCAAAGTGATCACATGGTCCATCAATATAGTTGTTGATATCCCCTTTGGTTTATTAAAAAAATTCAAAAATTTCTACATCATGATCCCCAACTATTTGTTTTCACATTCTTATCCACAAGTCTCCCATTCCACCTGGGGTAGTAGTTAATCCCCCAAAACCATCCCTCTAAAAGTAGATAATTTTATTAGAATTATTTTTGTCGGTCCGCTAGAGGTCCCTGATTATTGGTTACCCCCTACAGCTTAATCTCCTCCTATTTATAAGATATATCCAATGTTTTGTGGCCCCAATTTGTCAATAATTTTACAAAACTTCTCAATTATTTCATTCCCAACATTAAATTTGTCTCCCGGTGTCAAATAAAAAAATATTAATAGTGAAATGGATATTCTCTAAGCTTACTTCAATTTTCCTACATACGCATTGTGATATGTCTTGGTAACCATCCCCAAGATTGATTTCATATGTCTTGTTTAGGCTTGACTTTACATTTTCTAGAATAGAAAGGGTATTAGAAATAAATTTATGGCAATAACCAATATCCATAGAAGCAACCACTAACACACATACCAGATTCCTTTTGAATGTCATTAATTAAGCTCTAGAAATTCCTATGATGATAAATTATAATTGACCACCAGCTTACCCTTATTTATATTTATCCAATTCCACTAACCCTAACTTATATTTTACAATGTCAAAATTAGTTTCCTGCTCAAATTAAAGTTCTTTATACTTCGAAAACAACACTCTTAGGTGTTTGTTAGGGAATTTATGTATCAATTTGTATAGATGGACATAGCAGAAAAAATGTCCCTTTTATTATACTCTTAATGTTCCTACCAACTGATTTATCTGACCCCATTCCTATGATTTTCTCTAAAAAATATCATAAAATATTTTTCCCATCTATTTCTTTCTATTATGGCTCATTTTTTTAGAAAATGTTTCTCCAAAATTCTATCTCTTCATGTTACTAGCAGTGCTACTAGACGCCTGTAGTTCCCCTTGAGAATCAATTCTCATACTAATTCTATTTCAATATTCCATTCCAAAATGATAATTCTAAATTTTATGGTTAATTAATTTTTCAATATTCGATTCTCAATCTATTTTGGTAATCCTCCCATGAACAAGTTCATATACCCTGAATTTGGGAAATCTCTAATTCTAAGAAATACCTACTCGAACACCTCAATGTTTTCATCTATCATCCCAGATTGTCAAAGTTTCTTCAAATATCTCATTGGATCCACCTCTATTGTTTTTTTATACCTCTCTATAAGTGATAGTTTAAAATTTTCCCTAGAATTGCATAGTTCCAAGATAATGACCAATATAAATTTGTTCCTTTCTTATAAATCTGTGAAAAATGAAACCCCATATATTTTAGAGTGTGGCTAATCATAAATCTTGTATAATATTTTTTGGTCTATCCAAATGGATCATCCCCTATGAATGAAAAAAAATACACCTTACTCACTACATTATTCATTGCATCAATGAGAGAAAAGTCATCAGGTATTAAATCCTTGACCATTTTTTCAATGACTTCCACTCTCCCCAGACCACTAACCCATGTTTTCATTGGTGTGTCCTTACTATTTTGGTTGGTTTCCAAATTTAACTCCAATTTTAACTCAATTTCCACAAGTATTTATAGCATTACTTCTTCCATATTTTTCACCCATAGATCCAATAACTCCTCTAATTATTAAATTAGGTATTGAGGAATACACTAACTATCATTTTGGACTTGCATAAATTTATCCATACTCTATGGCATCGTTGTCATAATCATCTAAATACCTTCCACTTTTTATTTGACTAATTCTACTTGGATATCCATATTGATATGCCTCTAGTTTCTTTAATTCAGCACAGATAGTTTCTTATCTCCTAAAATGGATGTCCTCATCAGAGGTTGTATTATGATTCCCTAGAATAATCACTAATTTTTATGTAGGTAAAATATTGTGACAAGGAGAAATGAAGAGAAAAATAACTGTGCTAGTATATAAATTCTAAAAAGTATGAATCATGTATACCCTAATTAAAAATTTGGAAAGGTGATAACTAAAATAGAATAAACTAGATGAAAACCAATTCCATAGATTGTTCGCCTACTATTTTAAGGAGAGATTTCTTAAAGGATATACCACTTCCTCTTACCCCAATTAATCCCTCTAGTAGATTTCCATCTAAATTCTGAGTGAATTATAAAACTGACCCCCACCTATTTTAATAGCCCCTACCAAATAGGCCGAAAACCTCCCTTCTTTGCATTTACTTTTTTACCCCACCTTTTATATATGTAAATTATAGGGGGCCTCAAGCTATCATATGTGTCTATGCTAATATTTATAAAAAAATATAGTATCAAATCTCTCTCTCTTATAACATAATTATTTTTTACATTAGAATCACAAATTCCAAATTTATTTTCATTATCATTCATCTCATATATATATATATATATTCATTTTATATGAATATTATTCTCATACCCCCAACTTTTGAAATTTAAACTTCCTTAATCTTTAGCCTTCACTGTTATAGTTATATCATAGATAATATCTCATTTAAATTTTCCTGAAGACTTTCTATTAAAAATAATTTAAAATATAGATTAATTCATGTATATTACCCTAAGGAATCAACTACACCCTTCATATTAAATTCAATTAATCATGGATTATATCTCATATTCACTGCTTCTATATTTTCCACATGCATTTAAACTTCAGAAATGAAGGTATGTATCTCATAAATTTGATCACAAAACTATTTTCAATTTATTCACAACAACATGGAACAATTCCATGAATCTTATCTCTATTTTATTTACATCATGAATTTATAGTGTAGAAATCCTATATTCACCGTTCTCATTCTTTGGATTGTGTCATGGATAAATCATCATTATATTTTACTCATGAAAGCTTGGATTAACATCTTTATATTTTTTTCATCCTTTATCTTTATAAAAACAACACTTGATATACAAAAATGTGTCTTTGATCTCCTCTAATCAAGTAAGACTATTCTCATTCATCGTGAGAACAAATCACCTTAAATGGTTCAATCTTTATTTAAGCCTGAAAATTATTCAAATGAACTTGATTTCATTCTCTCCTTCACAATATCCATTTCATTTAAACTTTCATATGAACATGTACTAGATTTAGTCATGTAATATCTTGTTTAAATTCCTAATTAATTGTATAATGATATAATGACATGTATCCAAGTGGAACTGCATGAATGTACCTCAAAATACTCTCTTCTTTACATGAGATCATAGAATTCTTCATGAAACCATATCATATGGAATCAACATCTTCCCATGATATCCTTGACACTCAGTTTGTTACACACAATGTTCTCACACATGTTGGATATCACACTTGGCTTCAAGATACTCCATGTATGAAATCAACTCATTTATGATAGATCATGATAATCACATAGTCACTTCTTACAGTACTCTTCCACTTTCAATAGTCGATCCATCACTATTATCATATGGTTGATTGCATTACTTTTCATCTAATCAGTTCCTCTCATGGTAGATTCATCTCTCATGATTCCTTACGATCACTCCACTCTATTAATGAAGTCCATTCAATATTTTTCATGAATTTGATACATCAATCATAGTAACCATCTATGGATGATCATTAGATGTACGGTCACTCATCCTCCATGTGGTAGGTTCATCTACTGTGAAGATTCTAAAAAAAGATCTGATTAATTCACAATAGATACTCATGCATGGAAGGTACATGATTTTCATTAATTAAGAAACTCATAAATGTAAATTTCATGATATTTTTTCATGGAAGCTCATTCACTCATGGAAGATACTTACAAATGTAATGTTCATGCAAGTATTCATACAGAAGCACATCATCTCATTTTTAATGGAGATCATATGTTAACATAATCATAAGAATATTTGATTTTATTGACATGACATTATGGGTCTATTAGTGGAATAGTTCTAACATGATCATAGTGGGAAGATGAAACCAACAATGAGGGTTTTTATTGACTGAAGAAGATAAATACATGGCTAATATAGAATGGTACTAATTAGATGAAATGAACAATTACCATTCTTTATGTTTTTTTAAATCATAAAAATAATAATCATAATTAAATATCATACACTAGAGAAAAAACTTATCCTCACATCACTTAATAAAAAATACTCCAACATTAGTGCTTTATCCATGACAACTAGGTTCAGCTCCCAAATACACCTCGCACACATGTGCCTCTATGTTTCCCAGTACAGTGGATCCTTTCCTCTATGTGTGCTATACATATTTTATGCATAAAATTTACCCTTCCTTACTTAAAAAAGACCTCTTCCTCAATAATTCACCCTACCACTTTGGGCTAGCCATGTAGTCTACCTCCTACATAGTTGATCACAACTTCAACATGTGTGGTTAATCTGACCCATTATCTTCCTGGGGACTTGACAACATTTTTTGAGACACTTCCAAAAAAAGTTAATAATTGTTTCATATAATTCCAATTATATATCAAATAATATTATTCCCCTATTATTACTTCTCAAATATCATTATATATAAATAATATATTTTTGTGTGGTCTTTAATTTTAACATAGAAATATACAATAAATATTCAAAAAATGTTCTCATTCATCAACTTAAAAACATTATCCTCCTTTAATAACTCGTGATAAAACACTTAAAAGTATGATTCCTTCATTTTTTTTAAATACTTTCACCTCCAATCACTATTATCACATTTTAAATTGAGCATTGAATAATATTTCAAAAATTATCACAATTGAGATCATACTTAATCCTTGTAAATTCTAATATGATTATGTTATTTATAAGGATATAACTCAATTTTTCATTATTTCATGGTATTTTAAAATATATAAATAGATATTAACTAATCCATTGAAAATAAATTACTAAAATATTCTTTTTAATATAAACAATGGCAGTAACACCATCCTCCAAGATTTAAGGTAGTGCTTCAACTCTTTCTCATTGTTTGCAGTTTAGAACATATATATAGGCACATTGACTTGGGGAATCAATCCTTTTATAAATTTTATTGGAAACTCATCCTATTTTTAAACTATTATTCTTATATACACACTTTTAATATAAATAAAACACAACACAAAGTGACTTCAACCCCCCCCCATCAATTTTTTTAATACCAACCAAAAAAAGACATGTCAATATGATCTTTTGAATAACACATAATATTTATTTCATCTATACCCCTTGATCACTGGTTTTACTAAATTGCATCCCTCCCCCTTATTGATAAAAAATTGAATTATTTTATAAGAGGATATAATCACTTCATTATTAGCAACGTGTAATCAATCTTTATACTCTAAGTCTACTTGAGCCACGCTTAGTGTAAAAAAAAGAGGGTCATATCTGGATGAAAATGATGTTTCTTTAAAAAACTAAAAAAAATATATATTCATTAATTTATACAAATTCTCTTCCTTAGGGATTTTTCATATCCATTTAGGCTGAAAAATATTAATACCAACTGAAACAAATATTTCAAGAGATTTTCAACAGAAATTTTCAACACCATAAAGCACACATATAAAAAACATTCAAGTAAAACTAGTAGGTTTCATTTTATATAGCCCAAGACCTTTAAAAAAATATTATTATTTTATTACAATTTATTAAGATAATTTAACCCCTAAATGTTTAGATAGATTCTTGAAGAAAAATATAAAAGAATTGGAATTCATAAATTTTTAATGAAAAACTTATAAACACCTTCTAGTATTTAGGGTTGTATAAATTACTAAATGTGAAATATTCTCAAGTTACTCTCACTCAAGGTATACTCCCATTATTTACATTATCATGGTAGATATTTTCTTTATATATTATTTAATATGACAATTAATAGAAAAATCATGCCAATATAGAACATTTTCATATCAGAAATAGTTATTCTAACTTACTTTTATTTAGTTCTCCATTTGAGAATGAACATCACCTTCAATTCCTTGTATGTTTGGTAAAAAAATATAACAAAAATGATTTAGGTAATAAAGTGGAACCTACTTAGATCATTAGTGAGAGAGAAAAGGATGATAATATCTTCCCAACCATAAAACATTTGTATTTTCAGCTTCTTTCTTAACAAATTACTTCATGCATGCATTTATAGATTTCAATGTAGTCTTGGGATGCAAGGGTAATTTCATATTCTACTTGGTGTGGGATCTTCCATTTAAAAGGAACCATCAAGGAATATTCATCACCTTGTTTATTCCTCTTATTCTTTAATATTTATTTTTTGGACTAGAATAATTATTATACAATCATTTGAGATGTGTAGAGATAACTTAAACCTCCCACAAAACTCTTTATGAGATCTAAAATTATCTTCTTTTGAAAATATTTCATTAAATTCACTTTCACCTTTTTATTTAGGTTTTGAATTGAACTTTCAATGTTATATTTCCAAATAACCAAGAAAAATTTGGGAATGTATACCTATGCCTTGGTCGTTCCACATAGAATCTCTATAATTTATTCTACTATTCCAATCCTCTTATTTATTTTCTAAACTAATTATTTTTATTTCTTTGGATTACCTTCTTAATTTCTATACTCCATGGCCAACTTACAGAAATCCCTGGTGTGGCCACTCTTACCACAATAGAAGTAATTGTTTTTTATGGGAGTGACATCTTTAAAGAACTTATTGAATTTTAATTGAAGAAATATTTATTTTTGATCACTATACAAGGATGAATAATCATCCTTATTCACTAATTTACCATGAATGTTCTCTTTAGTAAATTTCTTATAAATATTTATTAAGGATGTATTTTATTATTTCTTTATCTTATATGGTATTTTCATTACACTTGTTCTAGTTTCATGCTTGAATGATTTATATTTTTCATGCCTCTTCACTGTGACCACTTCCATTACAAATGACATAGAGTTCATTCAAACATTCAAATCTACTTATAGTAATTAGACTCCTATTTTCATCATGTTCTCTTCATATCTTAACCACTAATTTTATAACCATTTATGTATCCTTCATTTGAACTTCATATACTGAAGTATTATACCAATAATTATATGATCTATGCCATAGTTTTTCATAAATCTAATAATATAAATAATACTAATTTCTTCTTTTTCATAGAAGTCTATCCAGACTTTGCTGATTGCTATATTTGTGCATTTTCATCCTTTAAATGGTCTTATTTTGGGAAATATAAAATTCTACTCATGATTCCACCCACTTTAGTTGTAATGGTGGAATTCTCATAATCTTTCTTTATCAACTTTTGAATAAATTTTGATTCTGAATTTGTTCAATACATATAAATAGATTTAGTATATATATTATTTCTAAATGTCTATGATACGTTTCCTTTTGAAGATGATATCAATTGATCATAAGATGATTTTAATGTCTTCTTTCCACTCTATAAAGGTATTTTAGGATAATAATCCTCTTTAAATTTTTGTATGTAATTATATTTTATTTCAAATTGATATGAAAAATTATCTTGGCATGTTTTCATATTCTTTAGTTTAATTTCAAGATCCAAGAATTCCATATTAAGAATGTATGTCTGATTATCCATATATTTTAATCTATTTTCAAAATACTTCCTTATTTTATTAGTTTGAACTTCATGAATTTTATTCTTTTCTTGAATTGAGTTATAAAGTTCCCTAATCTTATGTTACTTGCCTTCTAGTAAAACATTATTTACATCAATGATTGATTTTTATTCTATTTGAGTGCATGAAAATTTTCTTCAATCCTCTCAATTGCTTGATCGTTATTTAGGATTTAATCAAACAAATACCTCAAAACTTGAGATCATTTTTCTTTAAGAAACACACTCTTCTTATTTTTATACTTACATGTCTTGGTGAGATATACACAAATATCCACCTTATGTGCCAATTCTCTCCTTCTCTCTCTCTATTTCTATCTCTTCATAGATTCTTCTTCAAGATGGGTGACATTATTTTGACAATAATCTTGTGGATTTTTGTTATGATCTATACCACTTTTTCATGGATTATAATTTGAAAAAAATTAATAGGAATCATCCGTTACCTTATTTCACCATTAAGATGATTTGAGTCTTATAAGGTAGAGAGATTGTCTAGCTCCTTGATAGTATATTAAAATATAAAATATTATTATCCCATACAATATTTATTTTTATTCTAATCAAAATATGGAGAAACATATTCAATTTCTTCTTTTCATAAGAGGGGTACTTTCTTCATCTTCCTCCAATCCTTCTTCTTTCTATTATTTAGAGTATTGGAAGAAATTTGAATTTGATCGGTAGTAGAAAAAAATCCTCCAATATTTTAATCCATAATTATTTTTAAATAAAAACTCAAAAAAAATCAAACCTTTTAAATAAAAGAGAATCCAATCATAGGTGTAACCCAGATCTGATACAAATTTAATGATCAAATAGGTATGCTTCCAACATCAATAGGGGTGAATTAGTGTATGTGTACCTATTAAATAATTTTTTACTTTTATCCCTTGTCACCTCTTTACTTATTCAGTGAATGAATATATCCTCTTATTTTTTTCGACTCTAGTGGATATGCATGATAATGTAAACAGTAATGAAAAAACACCAAGATTTGTCAACAAGGTTATCTTCCCTAAGGATGAATACATCCTCTTTGTATGTTGGTTTTTTCCAAACATATAGCTCCAATATTATAATTTAAAGAATAAAAATCAGGGGCATGTCCTTGAACTCATTATCCTAGAACCAACCAGGTACAAATAATGTTTAGGGCGTGTTTTCTCATTATACAATAGAATAATCGTATACTACCTTGAAGCAATACAAACCTATGATTTCTTGAGTCCATATGGGACTATATGGATGGATCTAATTTTTATTATATAGTAATCAGATGTGATGCCACAATTTTATTGAAAATTCTACAATATATGTTTATATTGTAGGCTGAATACTCGAAATTGTTTCCTATATATGACCACTCATTTCATGCCACTCACTTTTTCTTCTTATTTTATCTTTTATTTTACATCTTTAGTGCATGAGATGGATATTTTTCATGATTCATTAGTTTTTATCTCTCTATATCTAATACTTTAAGTCCTGTAAAATTTATAGTATCAGATCTCTTTCTTGACATAAATATTTGTCACTTCAAAATCATATTATCAAAAACACATTTAATTATAATTATTCTCATATATACATATATATTCATTGTATGTGAATATTATTATAATTTTCCATAAATTTTTATATTCAAAATTCCTTAATATTTATCCTTCACTATGAGAATTATATCATAGATGACATACAATTTAAATCCCATTAAAGAATATATCTTCAAAATAATTTAAATTCTAGATAAATTATTATATATTCTCATGAATAATTAGCTAAAACCATTGTATGATATTTAATAAATCTTGGATTATCTTTCATATTCACCACTATTATATTTTTTGAATGCATTTAAACATCATAACTACATTAATGTATCTCATAAATTTTTTCACAACTCATTTTTTTAGTTTGTTCTTGAATTCACAGCATATAGTAATCCACATATATTATACTTTTTTTCTTTACATCACATATTTATACTCTTGAACTCATATATTAAACTTTCTCATTATTCTACTAGTATCATGGATAAATTATCATGATATTTAATCAATAAATATTTTCTATTCTCCATCATATTTTTATCCTCTATACTCATCAAAAAAACAATTGATATGAATGGATGTGGCTTTGATATCTTTTAATCACGAAATCCTATTCTCACACATCATGATCTCAGCTCACTTTGATTGGTTATATCTTTATTACAACCCAAAAATTCTTCACTGAATGAATTTATATTCATTATCTCCATCATGATATTCATTTTCATTTAAACAAACATATGAATATGTATCATGTTAAATCATGGAATATCTAGTTTAAATTCTCAATTCATTGTATAAAAAAAACCTGAAATGTATCCAAGTGGAACTACATGTATGAATCTCATAATTCTCTCGTCTTTACAGGATCTCATAGAATTTTTTTTGAATCTATTTCAAATGTCATAAACATCGTCCTATGATATCCTTGACATTCTATTTTTCAAAAAAACCTTATCACTCATTCTATACATCACACTTGTCTTTAAGAGACTCATATGTATGTGATTAACTCATTTATGATAGATCATGATACTCATGGTAAGTTCTTCTTTCACTATTGATTGACTTTTAGTATCACTCATGCAATCAGTTCATTAAATACTTGTGGTCAGTTACTACTTTCTAATAATACTATTCCACCTTCATTATTAGATCGATTAGTTTTTTTATACGGTCTATTATATTACTTTCCACGAATCTAGTTTCTATCATGGTAGATTCATACAATATGATGCCTTGTGGTCACTCCACTATATTCATTAAATCATTTTGATATTGTTCATGTGGTTGATATATCACTCATGGAAACCATTTGTGTTAAATCATCAGACACATAGTCACTCATCCTTTATGTGTTAGGTTTATCTACCATGAGTATACCCATGGTAGATCAAAATCATTCACAGTAGATCCTCACACGTAGAAGGTATATTCTATTCTTCATGGAAGATCCTCATACATAAATGTTTCATAATAGTTTCTTAATGATTCCCACTCAATCATGAAAGATATTCACACACATAAGGTCTATGTAAGTATTCATACTGAATCAGGTCATCTCATATTTCATGGATATCACATCTTGACATAATCATAAGAGGTTTGGATAGTATCATCTTAAATTTATGGCTTGATTAGTACAATAGGTTTGAAATGGCCATGGTAGGAAGATGAAACCAATAGTGAGGTTTTCTAATAATTAAAGAATATAATGATGTGTCCAATATCGAATGTGGATCAGATAAATTTAATGATGCCCATTTTTTATGTATTTTTAATTTGTAATAATATTAACTGAAATTCCATGTCCCACATCAAAGATACACTTATCCTTTCATCTCTTAATAAATAATCTCATGGAATCAACACTTTGGCCAAGGCACTAGGGTCGACTCCCAGATACACCTAACACACAAACGCTTTCGTAATTCCCCACATAGTGGATCATACTCTTAGTACATGTTGTGAACACACTATTCATGAGTGTTCCCCTTCCTTCCTTCCATAGGCTAACCTACTCCACAATACACCCTACCACCTTAGTCTAGCCATGAAATATGGCTCTTATATGGTTGAGAACAACTCCAACGTGTGTGATTGAGATGGGCCCTTGGTTTTCTAGGGGATGCACCATTTTTTACTAAACAATTATAAAAAGAGTTAGTAAATTATTTATATAATTCCAATTCCATATCAAATAATATTATTCCCCTTTTATTACTTATCAAATATGTTTATGCCAAAATAATATATTTTTTCATGGTCTTTAATTTTTTCATGGAAACTCTCAATAAAAAATCAACACATGTTCTTGTTCATTAAACTAGAAAAATTAATCTTCCATTGATAATTCATGATGAAAAAATTTAGAGTATGATTACTTAATGTTCTAAACACATTTCTATCTTTAATCACTATTATCACATGTTACTTTGATAATTGAATAATAGTTCAAAAATTGTCACAATTGAGATCCAACTTCATCCAAGTAAATTCTCATATGATCATTTTCATTACAAGGATAAAACTATTATTTACATTCTTTCATTTTAGTTTACACTATGTGAATGTATCTTAATTAATCCAATGGTAGTATCTTAATATCATTTTATTTTACATATAAATAGTGAAAGTAGCACTATTTTCCATGCTTTAAGGTAGTGCTTCAATTATAATCCATTATTCATAGTTTAATACATATATATAGGAACGATAACTTAGAAATTAAGACCTTTCTAGACATTCTTGGAAACTCCTATAGTCTTCCAATACATTCTTCTTACATCCACACATTAACAAAAAAAATACAACAAAACACAATGTGGGTTCACTAAGATTTTTTCCAAAGCTACGAAAAAAGGGAGGCCAAGCTATAAAATTTTGAACCTTTTAAATCCATGTATTAATCACCATTAATATATCTTAGATTCTATAAACCTAAGGTATGATTGATTCATAACTTATGAACCACAGTGGAATAATTCCCTATATGGAAGAGATAATAAAGCCTGACCTCTAAGCCTCCACTATGCAATCTACCCCTTAGGTGGTAAAGAGAGGAGGCCAAATCCTTGAGCTCCATGATGGAACCTATGAATATGTCATAGAAACCTCTAAACCAATAGATACACCTAAAACCCATCATCCCAAGCCTCAAGGTTGTAAATACCTCAACCACACCATAAGAGGCCACCTCTACACTACACCATAATGCAAGACCTATGACCATGCTGCAAGTATCCTCATCTTAAATTTTAGATCAACACCACTTATACCACTAGATACTCCTTCTAAACATCTCCAACCACCAAGAACAAAAATAAATGGTTCGAGAAAAGTTGGGACCTTATGTCATATACCTCTTAAACAAGTCTTATCCTCAATAATTTAAACCAAAAACTGGTAGGGGAATAAAGGGGAATGAAACAACCACCCCATGAGATACGTCTTAGGGATCTTGATATAATAATAACAAAACTAACACAATAGAAGAAAAAATAACACAAATAATAAATACAACCATATCATAAAAGAAAAAATAAAAACATAAAATCTCAATATAAACAAAATCAAACATCAAACAAATCAAATATTGAGCTTAAATCTATGACTTTGGCTCATAAGTTCTATCCTCTAAGACACCATGCCACCATTGGACACGAATCAAAGGAATATCAAATCCATGAAACACCTTATCCTAATGATCCAGGATCTCAACATTCCATTCCTTGAAGGTTGAATCATCCTCAACTTCAAGAGCATCCCCATTTAATGGAATGTGAATCATTATGAAGATTCCAGTGAAGTGTGATACATGATCATGTATCTGGATCATCTGTAGGGGAATTTCTAATCGATATAGAATAGATATAACATGCACTAACACCACAGAAGGTCTATGAAATTGGAGATATATCATACTATCATGATCAAACCTTCAATACCCATGATGAGGATATACCTTCAATAAAACATAATCTCTAATGAAAAACTTTAGTGGCATCCTCCTCTGATCAGTATGAGTCTTTTAGAGATCCTGCACAGCTTTCATTCACTCATGGATCACCTACACCTACTATATCATGTTTTTCACCAATTCATATATAATAATAGTTTACTATCAAATATTAGTCCAATATAATAGAGATCATAAATTTCATCCATATAGTGCTTTGAACAGATCTTTTTAATGGTATTGTGTTAACTATTATTGTATGACAACTCTACCAAGGGTAGGTTCCTCACCCAAGAACCTCTAAAATCTATTATGCATGTGTAAAACATGTCCTTTAATGTTTTGATGCTCTAATCTATCTGTACATATCTATTTAGATAAAAATTGGTTCTAATGAATAACTAAGAGAAAAAATAATAATGGAAACCATTCCAAAATCTGGAGGTGAAACATGGATCACGATCTAAAATGTTTTTCTTCTAAACCCCATGAAGTCTCACCACCTCCTCTAAATACTACCTTGGAAAAACATCAAACAAAATCAACTCCTTAATTACTATGAAGTGAGATGACTTCATCAAGTGGTACATGATCACCTATATAACATCACATCTACCATGATCTCAAGGAAACCCATTAATGAATTCCATCAAGATGTCCTCCCACTTTTAGTTGGGAATATCAAGTGGATGTAGAAACCCACCTAGAACATGGTGTCTATCCTTTATTCTCTAGAAAACCAAATTACAAGATACAATCTATAAAATAGTTATCTTCAAGTCAGAAAACTAAAAAAAATTCATGGAAAAATTAATTTTTTTCACACCTAGATGAATTACCAATGGAAAACTGTGGAACCCACAGAGAACCTTAACTCACATCATCAAAGGATCAAAAAGCCTCCCATAAAATAACACTTTAATGTGACCATATTTGGACCATCCTTCAAGAGAATCACCATAAAAAACTTGATCTCCCTATACCTCCACCTCGGAATCCCCCAACTGGGACTCCTCTACCTTTTTCACCAAATATGACTTCAACATTATCTTATAAAGACACTCTCTGCCATAAATAGTTTAAAATCAAGGGGAATCATGGAAATCTCCACTAGAACCCTCCAAAAATCACTAGAATAACACATACAATCACTCTGTGACTTATTTCTCAAGGCATAAACTACAAAATTTCTTTTTCTCGTTATATATGAAATCTGGAATTCAAAATCCTACAATGATTTCATCCACTATCATAGACAAAAATTTAATCATGCTAAGATAAGAAATACCATAGTATTTTTTATTATAAGAGCGGGTTCCATAGATCCAAATTAAATAGTACACTTCAATTGCCATATCATGTATATAGTGATTGATTAGTGATTCTTACTTATAATAATAGTGTTGATATTTCTATGTCTACTATTTATATAGTAATATCCTTAGATTACTTTTCTTATTGAAAGGTTATAGAATTTTCCATTCTATAATGATAACTAATTACATTATTCATAAACATTTATATTATGGTCCAAATACATCATACTAAGAGGAAACAGATGATGTTTGGAACTTAGGTGTTGGGGGCTCATAATCATTGAGACTTCTTCTCATGAAGTTCACACTTGGTGATCTTGAATAGATTAGATAATGAGGACTGAAACTCTAATAAGAACACCACATGTTTAATTTGTAATTGGTGATTCCTGTTTAAAAACATTATTAATGGCCTCTTAAATTAAGATTATTATTGATATATATTATTTGATGTCATAATTTGATGAAAAATAAAAACAATGTCATTGATTTCCTTGAGAGGAATATTACGTTGGATGTGTCATTGGTGGTATGACATTGATTGAATAATAAATATATAATTTGTTGCTTCTAAATGGAAGTGATATATTAGAACTATTTGACCCGAGTATTAATACCTTCATTAAATCCGTGGCCATGGTAGAAGAATGTAAGCCTGTTTAGTTAGGTCAATGAATAATAAATAAAGGATGATGACATAAAGTGTATGTCTTGATTTATGAGATATCACGAAACAAAGAGATTATATTACCTGGTGTGTGTTACTAGGAAGGGTTTTTATTATATGAATTCTACTTATATCTTTTTGGTCCTTCATGAGTTTCTAGACTGTACCTATGGTCTATGAATAATATTTACTGTTATTGAGATATGGGAAAAGAGGGTTACACACTTAGAATATTCAAAAGCCTTCAATATTCTAATGAATAATATTATATGATATGGAGGACCCCAACATGGGTTCCAAGTTATGACCAAGAATATACAATCACCATGAATAAATAAATTCATATTATTCAAGTTTATAATAATTGGTATTTAATTTATGTATTCAAAGTATTCACAATATATTAAGTGAGTACTTGGAAAAATATTTAATGAACAAATATTATTTTAATATTCACGATTCATTTAATATTTATGAGAAAGATGAGTTGAGTTAATGGATTGATTTTATCACATAATATATTTATTATATTACAAATAAGTGACAAAAATATAAATTATATTAATATCTCAGTAAAGCATTCATAAGATGTCATTTATAGTGGGTAATAAATATCCACAGATTGGGTACCATTTTTTGGTGTTTTGGAACCTAAATATATAAGAAGGAAGTGGGATATCATGCACATGAATATTCATTCCACAATGGTTAAGATCCTCTCTCTCTCTTATCCCCCTTACTAGTGATAGAGGAAGATGATATGAGGTTCTGATCTAAGTTCTTCTTCATGGATTGAAGGATCATTATTTTGGTGATTATCAAGATGTCAAAGTCTTTATTAGATATACATGATAGCACCTATAATTTGATGATTGAAACTACCAAATACTTTCAAAGTGTGTGTGGATGGTCTAGAGGGACCTGGATTTGATTTATTTGAGCAACAGTCTCCAATGATGAATGATAGATTAAGTATTTATGAACGCGACTTTAGATCAAATGAGTTAATTGTTTGTTTTATTTGTATACTTAAGATTCTTCAAGATGGGTCCTCAGAATTTGTACCGGGTGATGTTTCATTGAATATTTTGTAGTTATATTGATCTCTAGTGAAAATTTTTAATTCCCCAACCCATCTACAATCATTCCACGTCTCGTTTCCAATAATTGGTATCTGATAAATCACATGAATTTTTTAATACAAGAAAAATTATGCTTGCATTAAATTAATGAAGTGGGTGTCATGAATGTCCCAACACCATAGATGGTGATTCAATCAGGAATCATATGTCCATGTCTTGGCCATCAAAACTTATGAATTAGATTTAAATATGAGTTTTTGGTTGTTAAATTTTGTGGGAGTTAATTTCACTGGTTGTGTTTTTATTGATATCCAATATTCTAATTAGATTTCATGGTCATAATAGTGTTTTAAAACCAATAAATATTTCCACCAGTTGTATAATAAAATAAAAATTATAAAATCTACATATAGGATATTGAAATTTTTTAACAAAAAATTAAAAGAAGTCAAGTTTTGGGGGGTTGGATGACACACAAATCCAAAATAATTTTAAAAATATTATAATGATAAAGGGGTGTCTAGTTGGATTCCTTTGGAAGTTACAAAAAAACCTTTTACAGGGAGGAAATAGTTTCTTCATATGTTATTACACTATCACCCTCAACTAATACTAGTGTCACCCCACCTCTATACGAATAGACTTGCCCCATTCTGACCTTCCCTGATGTTGTTGCTACTCCCTGGAACTTATCATGGCCAAGCCACCAAGCCTCTTATCTTCTCACAGATGGTGTTCCTATCAAAATGGAGTATTTCCCTAGCAATATCCCACCACAACCAATTCCCATTCCCTCCCATAGACCAGCCTCATATGACCTCCAGTATGGATCCCACATCCCTTATTAGTAGACAGACCATCACACTCCGCTGACCCCACCATTCGGCTACCATGCCTGACTGGCCCCAGCTTGTCCACACCTACCATCATGTCAGTCTCTCTGGATAGATCTGCTAGCATCCCTGATCCCATGTGTTGGACACCAGCTCAGTCATATCTAGTGTTGTCGGCTCGCACCGCCTCCCTTGGCTGACCACCCACCACCTAACTGTGACTGGCCCCCTATGTTTGAAGGCTTCCCCTTGTGTGAATTCCTGCAGATTGGGTGACCTATGACCAAGCTAAGTTAGGCCTTGATAGGACCAAAACAGTCTTGTGTGGGATCTTTCTAACTCAATGGGCCCATTTCATGCTAATATTAGGCCCTCAACCCATTTTAGGGTTTTATGGGATAGCTGAGGCCTCATAAATTTTATAAATTTAAAAATTATAGTTTTTATTATTCAAAAATTTTAAATTAAATCTAGGACTGAACAATAAAAAATAATTAAAATCTGTTGATTTATTTTAATTCATTTAATACCCCAGATGTGTATTTATCAAAAATTTAATTTTTTTTACACATTTAATTTTTGTGTCAAATGATCTTGAGCATATACCAACCGATGTATGTTTTATTTTAAATTTATTTAATTAATTATTTAAATTCATATGATACATTTAATTAATTAATTAAATATACGGGATGTGCATCACCTATTTTCATCACTTAATATTTATAAGGGCATGCTTGTCCACAAGTGATATTTTTCATGTGTATTACACTTTCCTGAGACCCCCTCGCCTGATGAAATTAATTATGTATTATGATTAGTATGATATAATATGTGGATTGTGCTAATAAAAGGTGGTATTCCATAATAGATGGTGATACATTGGACTGGGGTGCTTGTTAGCCCTATTTTAGGGTGCCTCCAACTACCAGGGAGTTCTTAAGAGAGAGACATGTTGACTTAAATAAATATGGAAATAAAGAAGTATTTATATATTTATTGTTTCATATTTATAGGCAAATAATTTATTAAATTAATTTTATGATTTCTAGAAGCTGGAATTTCACTCAACAGTTCAAAGAACAAAATATTAATTTGGTTGTCGAGTAAGATTCCTCACTTGAAACTCTGGGAGTTGTGTCGTATCCATATATTGAACTATAGGAAGAGGTTTTAGGAATACATGCCCCTATAATATTATAGTTACTTGGTATTTTGAGTCCAATACTGAGGGATACTGGGGATTAATCAAATTGTGGGATACATCTAATGATTTAATTAATCAGTAATGTATAGTCAGTAATCAAGATAAAATTACTAATCTTCTAGTGTTTAATTTTATATTATAATGGAAATTGATACCACATATACACTATGATTATATTAGATAAAGTAAATGTCTTATCCAATATGAATTTCCAAGAGTGTTATAGGTGCTTGAGAAAATTACTAAAATATAGGAAATTCTATGTACTGGAGTTCCCACAAATTGTTGATCCACCTTGGGAAGTGAGGGTGAGAGATATTCTTACAGGAGACACATGTATATCGAATTTGAAATTTACATAATAATTCCACCACCAATGTCCAATTAGTTGTGGATATATCATGAGTACATTTGTGGTTATATCATGTTGTCCCATATTTTAACATTATTCGAGGAGAAAGATAAGTGAGATATGAATGGGTGATGATTACACTGAATATGGGTAAATTGAAAGATGGGGAATTATATTTAAATATATCACATTCTTATATATTTATCACCCATTTACAACAGTTTCATTTAGGATCACAAAATTAATAGTGTGTAAAATGCTTCAATAATTTTTAGGTAATATTATCCAAGTTTATATAAACTTAAATAAAGTTTAATATTTAGTTATTATAGTGAAAAAGTAGAAATACAAGGTGAAAAGGCCAATGGAAAGTGTTTCAGAAAAGTCACTTTTGAAACTTCCTTCAAATAATTTTTTTTATCATCATACAAGTGGTTATTTTCTTTTCATATCTTGAGAAAAGTATATGTAAGTTTAAATACAATGGACTGAATTAAAGAAGAAATTAGTCACTTCTTCTTCTATA
Source organism: Viscum album (assembly GCA_963277665.1). Classification (NCBI taxonomy): domain Eukaryota; kingdom Viridiplantae; phylum Streptophyta; class Magnoliopsida; order Santalales; family Viscaceae; genus Viscum; species Viscum album. The sequence goes on along the minus strand of OY728119.1, from coordinate 848,774,765 downwards.
ATATTCATCATTGTATGTAATGTTTCTATTATACTTATTAGGTATTAAATAAAATATTCCTATCACATATGTTTTTTTAAATATAGTAACCTAGTAAGAAAATAAATGTTAAAATAAGTAAGCTGAATTCTCTAAGTGGTTAAGAAATGATGATTTCTAAGTTAGTAGTGAGAAATACACAAATTTTAATTGTAATGATTAATTATTATAGTTGAAATTTTGTTTAGTATTAACAAAAAAATTATCTCATGTGTCTATTGGACATAATGAAAAATTATTCCATATTGGAGTGAATGTTGTTTGTGGTTTCAAATACTCAACTAATAGTTCAATAATTCTATAAGCAATGGAAATAACTGATGAATATAAACTTTAAGGCTCACTTATAACCAATTGTAGAAGGATAAATTAATTCATTTAAAAATAAGTAGTTTTCAAGGATATAACCAATATGATTTTAAAATATTTGGAGTTAATACCTTAGGTATTATTGACAAATTTACATATTTATTTTTGGATAAATAATCCTTTAGAAATAAGGTTAACCCATAATGATTTAGCAATTTTTTCAACAAGAGAGTGTAAACTATTAAAAATTTAAGTTAGTGGTAAATTATTATACTCTATAAGATTACTTTAAGAGTTTTTAGGAATGTAAAAAAGTGAAGTATGAAATATTCACTTATAGGATATAAGTTTCTTCAAGCCTATGTGCTGAATAATATCTCTACCAAGTATTCATCGATCATATAATGTAGCCTAGAGTAATTACTAAACACACATTACCTCTTATGCATCAAAGTTATGATGTTTGTAAGTATAATTGATGACGAGTCTTACATGAAAACGTTGATCAATAAAATTTAGAATGGAGTAATTCATAAAAACACATTTTCTAATACACATTAGAGTCATGATGAAAGTAAAAGGAGAATCAATGATGAGATTCATATGAAGTGTAAAAACTTTTATTATTTTTAAAGTCATGTTTTTAAATAGTGGTGTTTTCTGATAACCATATGTCTAATATTAAAAAAATGGATATCTTGTTATTTATAGTGTTATATAATTCTATAATGACATAAAAAATGTGTATTAATGTGAAGAGTTTGTTAGGATATATAAAAAAATTAATCAAGAAAAACACATTGTGAATATATAGTAATTATCTTAAAGGTTTATAAAGATATTATAGAAATATCTATCATATAAAATTTATAGTCAAGTGATAAATTATATTTCTATAAAAGAGTGAACATCTCTAGTTACGACAGTGGGAGAAATATTGACTTGGATTTAGTCAGTGAAGGATATGAGAAAATAGTTTTCATAGGAACAAGCTCCACAAGATCATGTGGAAAAGGAATGTTTTAGAGACACATACCATCTAGGAAGGATAAAACCCTGGTAATGGTTTTACATTCACCATGTCTTGTCATACTTTATTCTTTGAGAGTAATGATTCCTAAAAGTAAGCAGTAAATGGAAAAAAGATAATATTTATAAGATTAATTAAAATTAAATAATGGATTCCACTAATCAAAGTAAATGGGCTTATTATTTGGAATACTATGGTGGTTATACAAGTGAGACTATACATGGGTGGTATAAGCATAGTAATAATAAGGCTTTAATGGTTATACCATGTTTTGTGTATAAATACATTAGAATTATACTTATCATAGCTACTTTACATGATAATTATATTGATAATTTATATCAAGACCACCAATTTTGGAAGGTGTCTATATGATACAACTAGAATAGGTTGATGACACCATAGAATTACAATAATTGGTGAAAGTTAATAAAATCTAGTTTTGATTTGAAGTTAGAAATAAGATAAGAGAATATTAATTTGGAATTATTTTTTTCCATTTTTCTACAAGAGGTTAGTAGTAGAATTACTTATTTTCCAAGTAAAATAAATTTGGTAACATATGAAAAATAGTTATTGGACTTATTGTTAGTTAAGACCAAAATGAAAGCAACTGTCTAGTAATTGACTTAATGTAGCAACTTGTGTACTAGGGAGAAAGATCTAATGAGATAGATCTAATGGGTTTCTTAGACAAAGTCAAAGTATATATACTAAACAGGTATTCAAAAAATAAAATTTAGAATAATTCAAGAGAGAATTGTTACCAATGTCACAAGTAATAAATCTCTCTAAGAAGACATGTATGAGACACAAGTGAAGATCAATATGGTGAGTAGAATTTCATATGCTACTCTGATGGATCATTAACCTTTTCCATGCTATTTAATAAATATTATATTGAAAAAAATAAAAATTATTATAGAAAAATATCAGTTATATATTGGATAAATGTATGAGAAGCAATCAGTAAAATCCAATTATACATGATAGAGTACAAGGGATATATTCTTGGTACTTTGATAAGAAGGGACGCTAGTTTTAAATGGGGAAAACTAGTCTTACTTTAGATTAATATGATCTAATATCACAGTTAGGATAAGGTAATGAAAAACAAAAGCTCATTTAGGCAAGTGGTATCCATATCTACAAATACCGAGTTCATTTTTCCTTATAATGTAGCTAAAATGCATTCAATAATACACAATGATTTGTTTAAGTTATAGGAATTACACATAGTGTGTAAAGTTTAATCATAATAGTAATTATTATATTCCTACTTTTGGTACTATTCAAGATGTCAAATTATAAAAGTGGAAAAAAGTAAGATACTCGGGGATTTCATATTTTGATAAGTATTTCTCAAAGAGGTGAAGTTGTAGATAGAAAATTAATCATGTAGTGAATACATGGAAAGCCCAATGAATAAATCCATAAATCATCATAAGTGTGATCTATATCATGTGAGAGCTTATAAGTTTCATTAGAATGTTTTCTCTAGTGTAAGTGGGAGTATTGTAACTGTGGGTGCCCAGACCTAACTTAAACAATACTTTTCAATTACCATATCATATATATTGTGATTTGTGTATGATGATTACCTACCATAATAGTGCTTATATTTCAGTGTCCACTATTTATATAGTAATTTCCTTATATTACTTATTGTGTCAAAAGTTTATAGTAGTTTCCAGTCTATAATGAGAATCTTGAGATACGATAACATTAATATTAAACATATGTCATATGGTATAAATACATCATACTGATAGGACTTGGATGATGTGTGAATATCATGTGATGGGAACTTATAAGCATTGAGACTTCTTCTCATCAAGTTCTCACTTAGTTATCTCGAGTAGATGAGGTCATGAGGATTGACCCGCCAATAGAAACAGCATATGTAACATGTGTCATTGGTTTTTCATTTTTGAGAACACAGATAATGGTATCCTAACTTGAGATTATTATCGATGTATAAAATTTTACCTCATACATTGATTCTAGATGAAAACTATGTCATTTATTTCATAGTGAGGTAACTTGAATTTGGTGCATCATTGGTGGTATGTCATTGAATGAATAATTAAGATTTATTTTTTTTCTTCTGAAAGGAAGTGATATCTTAGGCCTAGTTGACCAGGATGGTATTACATTTATTAAATCCATGGCCATGGTAGAATAAGGTAATTTCATATAGTTAGTTCAATGAATAATAAATTAATAAAGGATGATGACATGATGTGTGCATCCTTCTTTATGAGATATCGTGATTCAAAGAGATTATATTACGAAGAGTGTATTTGTAGGAATGTTTTTCATTGCTGTGATTTTTCTTATCTATTTAGGGTTCTTGATGAGACTCTATACTTTAATTTTGGTATATTAATAGTATTCACTACTATCTAGATAAGGTCTTAAATGGTGACACACATAGTGTATTCACAATTCTTCATTTTTCTAAAAAATTAGAGTATATGTTGTAGTGGGCCCCAACATAGTGTATGAGTGATGTCTAAGAATATATGATAACCATGAATAAATAAATTCATATTATTCATGTTTAGAATAATTTGTATTGAATATATTTGTTAAAATTATTTACAATATATTAAGTGAATAAATGGAAAAATATTTAATGAATGAATATTATTTTAATATTCAAGGATCCTTTAATATTTATAGGAACTATGAGTCGAGTGAATAGAATCGTTTTATAACATAATTTATTATATTATATTATAATTAATTTCTAAAAATATAAATTATATTAATGGATTAATAAAGAATTCATAAGATTATTTTTATAGTGGGTAACAAATATCCAAATTTTGGGATCCATTTTCAAGCATTTTAGAACCTCACTATATAAAGAGTAAGGGGGATATCATAAGCATTAATATTCACAGCACAATAGTTAATATCTTCTATCTACTCCCCCACTTCCTAGAGAGAGATCCATACAATCCAAGCTTCTTATTCGAGTTCTACTTCATAGATAGAAGGATTTTCATTACAGTGATATTTGGGTTGACAAAGGCTTCATTAAGTCTCCATTATAGCTTCAAAAACATGATAACTCCCACTCTTGTAGACTTTCAAAGTGTGTGTGGATGATCTAGAGGTATCTAACTTCAGTTCCATCAAGAAAATTTCACCGATGATGAACTATCGATGAATGATTTAAAAACACATCTTTAGATCAAATGGGGTAATTTTTTATTTTATTTTTGTGCTTAAAATTATTCATGTGGGGTCCTTGATAGTTGTATTGGGATAAACTTCGCCATAAACGATGTTATTATATCGATATTTGGTGATAAAGTTTAACTCCCTTTCCCATAAACTTCTATTGTGTGCCCTGATACCAAAATTTGTGAAATGTGGATACCACAAAGCACTCACTAATGAGGTAATGTTACCGCAAATTAAAATAAAACACAACCTCAAAAAACACAAGTTCATGGGTGGAATATTTACATTCATGTGGATATAAATGTAGAGGACCATAGAAGATAAGAACTCTCTACTTCATTAAGACACAGCCCAAACAAAGACATGATGTGTCACAACAAACCTCAAATGAAACACCCTCATATAGAAAAAAAGGTTCAAAGCACTAACCAAATTATCCTTTAAATACATGAAATAATTATAGAGCTGATCAATCCTAAAATTTATAATCCATTTTAATCAAAGTTTTCAGTGGATTTTTAATCTGATATAATTCAAGTATGAGCCTCAAGTAATAAACCAATAGACCAAGGAAACTATGCACCTTTTTAATGTTCTTGGGGGACGCTCAAGGAAAACCCACCACAACCATTAAAGGATCTACAACTTTTTCATGCTAATACATGGAATTCCCTAATAAATATTTGTCACAGGCCTAAAACTCACACATCAATGGCTTCCCAAATATGTAATGATGACAATGAACACACATAAAAATCTTGAAAAGTCTTTGCATGCTTCTTCTCAAACACAAAAAACACAAGGATTCCATTGATAAACAACACTGTGAATCAATAAAAAACACATAGAACACTAAATTTTTCATTTTCATGAACACATATGGAGAATTAGTAAAACTAAACACATCACAATGAATTCATATTACCCATAATGAAATCTAATATAATTTTTAGGGATATCCACATCCATTACAAACATCCGATGATATCCTGACAGTAAATTGATCTTTGAGAACTAGTAATCTCCTATATAACTGATCAAATAAATAAATAATACATGATAGAGGATAGTGGTTCTTTATATTTACTTGATCCAGGTGGTGATAATCAATAGAAAAGTGCACACCACCGTATACCTTCTTCATAAAAAGAACTAGAGTGCCCTAAGGAAACACACTAGTATAAATAAAGCCTCATTATGGAAGGTGATACATGATTTTTTAGGGTTTGGAAAAAGAAATATTATATTTTTTCTCATATATCATAGTGTCTAACCAAGGTTTTCTCACATGTGGAGCCATTAATTTTGTTCATTTACTTCTTCTAAGTCACCTAAGCTATCTCTTTTTATTATTTTAAGTATTTAATGAAAATAATGACAATATTTTTTGGATTTTTTATTTATGAAATGAAAAATGGAAATTCTAATTTATACAACCATAAAAAATAAAAAGAATGAGTTAAAGAAAGAAATAACTAGGTATTGTGTTTAGTTTTGGATTTAATAATTATTTTCCTTTATATTTTTATTTCAGTTTGATAATAAAAACATGAGATATAACATTTGAACTACTATTATTTATTTACAAATTGTGGAATACCATTGAATGCTTAAATACTCTCAATTATACCTTCTCCTTTAATCGTAGTTGATGACACTTCGTGATCTTGGAGGTTCCATCTTCTTGGACCAAACTCTATTGATATTGTTTCATCAATTGATTATCTCAACTCCAATGTGTGAAAAACTAACCAATGGAGAGAGGTAATAATGGTTAAATAAAGTAATAGAGATAGATTGAGTTACATGTAATTGGGGGTAGTCACCACATTGGGGATATTCGCCTCACCCATCCATGTTCCTCAATTCTATCAACAAACATAAATTGAAATTTAAATAAAATTCATTAACACCAGGACCTCCCCCCAAGACAAGACTCGAGGTTAGTCTCTGATTTCTGATAGTAAGATATGACTAGGTGGAGTGGGTGGGAGAGAAGAATAATAAATAGAATAAAATAAAAGAAATTAAATTTAAAAATAATGGTGATGAGAAAATAAAAGACTAAAGTAAAATAGAATTGGGATGAGAGAGAGGAAGAAAAAATAAAAGAAAATAAAATAAAATAAATTAAAAAGAGTTAATAAAATTTTATAATATATATATAATGTTAAAATAATAATAGTAGTAGTAATTATTATTAATATTATAATTAAGAGAATAATTTATTTTTGAAGAAGAAGAAGAGAAAGAAGAAAATGAGAAAAGAAAAATAAAATTTAAGATAAGAATGTTAAAATAAATATAATAATAATAATATTATTATTATTATTATTATTAATAATGGTAATAATAATATTAATAATAATTAAAAATAAGAATAATTAGATAAGAAGAAAAAAACATGGATGGCACTTTATAAAAATGCACATAATTTATTTAACTAAATAGAATTTAAATTACAATAAAAAATGAAAATTAAAAACTAAAAATAAAATAATAAAAAAATAGGGATAAATTTTAGAATCCCTACTCTTTAGCCAAGTATCCTCATCTGGGGGGTTGAACAGATGATTTTGTAAGGGGTTTTGACCCTCCTTTTATTGGAAAGGGTGAAAGTTTAGTTCTAAAATTTGTTTTCAAAAGTTTTCACATGATAACCCCATTAAATGGCTGAATTGGGAAAAAGTTTCTTAATAAAAGTTGTTAATAGATATCTTTCACGTTTACCCTAAAAATTTAAGATTAATATATCCTTTTTAGAGATACTTATGTCTATTTTACTCTAAGAATTTATTTTTCCTAGACAGACTCTTCATATTCTACATCTGCAGTTTACCATGAATTAATTACCTTGAAAATAGATGATTCACATGTAGAAGCATTCATAAAAGTTTTTTATTAGTGTCTTTCTCAGCTCCCATTTGAATTTCAGCTTATTTGATTTTTCTATTTAGGAGCTATGGCCCAAATAGAAAAATATTTAGATCTACACATAGTTTTTAAGGCCCAATTTGTGAGTTGGTTTTGGGATTCTAAATAGTGGATTTAGTTTTGGGTCGAGAAGAATAAAATGAATCTCCGAGAACATAAAAATTTATAAAAGAAAAAAATTTCAATTTTAATTAGTAAATAAAATTTTATGGATAAAATAAAAAAATAAATTTAAACATTTAGAATCCAAAGTAGGCATTGTAAAAGCAATATTATATTTTTGCTAATACAGTACAGTGGCTGACTAGGGTCATTTCACTTAAAGAACATTTTAGTTTGTTCTCCTACTTATTCTAAACTACTTAAGATATAATTTTTTTGTTTTAATTCTTTAATAAAAACAATGAAAATATTTTGGGGTTTTTTATTTATGACTTCAAAAATGGGAATTCTAATTTATACTACCATGCAAATCTAAACAGAATGATTTGAGGAAAGAAATTGCTTGGTCTTAGGTTTTCTTTTATATTAAATAATTATTTTCATTTATATGTTATATTTTAGTCTGATAATCCAAACATGAAATATCATGTTTGAAATACTATTATTTATTCCTAAACACTCTAAATTCTACCTCCTCCTTTAATCAACGTTGATGAAACTCTTTGGCCGTGGAGGTTTCATCTTTCCGGACCCAGATCTATCGATGTTGTTTCATCCATTGATTTTCTCAAATAAAACATGTGAAAAACTAACCAATGGAGAGAGTGAAAAGAGATTAAATAAAAGAATAGAGATAGATTAAGGTGCATGTTATTAGGCCAAGTCGCCACATTAGGGACATTCACCTCACCCATGCATGTTACTCAATTATATCTACAAACCTATAATTAAAATTGAAATAAAATTCATGAACACCTTGACATCCCCTCGGGAAAAGCCTCAGGGTCAGACTCTCATTCATGAGAGTAAGAGTTCACTTGGCAGAGTGGGTGGAAGAGAAGAAGAAGAAATAGAATAAAACAAAAGAAAGAAAATTTAAAAATAATGGTTATGAGAAAATAAAATATTAAAGTAAAACAAAATTGTTATGAGAGTGAGAGAGATAAAATAAAAGGAAATAAAATAAATTAAAAATAATTAAGAAATTTATATAATTTATAAATAATGTTAAAATAATAATAAAAATTATTATTATTATTATTATTATTATTATTATTATTAAGAGAATACTTTATTTTTGAAGAAGATGAAGAGAAAGAAGAAAATGAGAGAAGAGAAATAAATTTTAAAATAAGAATGATAAAATAAATACAATAATAATAATAATAATATTACTAATAATATTAATTATAAAAATACTGATAAAAATTAAAAAGAAGAAGGATTAGAGAAGAAGAAGAAAAATGGGCAACACTTTATAAAAATGCATGTTATTTATTTAAATAAATTGAATTTAAATTACAATTTAAAATGAAAAATAAAAACTAAAAATAAAATTATTAAAATAATAATAGAGGGATAAGTTGTATTATCCCTCATCCTCAGCCGAGGTTCCTCATTTGGGGGTCCAGCTGATGATTTTGAAAGGGGCATAGACATCCTTTTATTGGAAAGGGTGAAAGTTTGGTTCTAGAATTTTACTTCGAAAGTGTTAATGTGTTATCCCAAATAAATATAAAAATTCATAAAATATGTCTTCGTAAAATTATTTCATAAATGTATTTAAAATTTAAACTAAAAATTTTAGCTTCATCCTCCATGTGTAGAGATATTTATATCCTTTGTACTCTAAGAATTTAGTCTTCCTAGGTAGACTCTTCGCATTCCATATCTCTAGTTTCCCATGAATTAATGACCATGAAAATGGAAGATCCACACATAGATTCCTTCATGAAAGTTGTTCATAAATGTGTTTTTAATTTACCCTAAAACTTTCAACTTATATGGTCAGTCAATTTAGGAGATATGGTCTGAACATAAAATCTCTCAAGATCTATTCACAATTTTCAAGGCCCAACTTGTGAGCTTGTTTTGGGCTTCTAAATGGTGGATTTAGCTTTGGGTCTAGAAGAATTAAATCAATAACATAGAACATAAAAACCTATAAAAGAATAATTTTTCAATATTTATAAATAAAGAAAATGTTATATCCAAAATAAAAAAAATAATTTAAAACAGTTAAAATCCAAAATATGCTATTTTTTCCAATGAAGCTCAAAATACCACTAAAACCATTAAATGTTAGAATTTCCCTTAAAATAACTCTTTTTTGGATTAAAAACGTTGAAATTAAAAGTAAAATTATTTAAAATATTTTCTCTATTAGAAGGACATCAATCTGTATACACAACTCATGTAACTCAAAAGGATATGGATACATCAATATTAAAATCATGCCTAGTTTCAAATCTATCACAAACATGATCTCTCATCAAGGGGATATCATATCAACCCCTTATGGAAAGGAATCAGGGTAATATTTCACAACCTTGTTAAACACCATCTACAAATCCTACACCAAACCCATCATCATCTTGGCCATCAAGGAAGACAATAACTCAACATGAATCTAACAAATCTGAGGGTCTCAATCGCCAAAAAAATAGCCCCCTCTATCAGAATCATAGAATATAATGTGACTCCTATAAAAATATACAATATAATACACCAAATAGAGTTAATAAATGTTAATGATGATGTTGTATGGTTATATTTTTAAATATATTAAATCTATGGAAGAGATAGGATTCCCTTGAGTTATCTCATAATCTCTACATTCATCATACATGCTTGCAAGACCTCCCATTAGTATAATCAATGTTAAGGGAACCATAATCCTCTCTAACTAAATTCTCAATTCATATACTAGGGTGGGTGAAATGAAAGAGTGTGTATCTCAGGAATCAAACAAGGCATACACCCAAGTAAAATATAAATAGATATTACCTTGAACGATGTTCGGATCACCCAGTGCTAAAAATTATAAGGCATGTATTCGACCACGTCCTGCTCCATGACTTCTATGACTTAGATGGTGACCACCTCCATGGACATACTATACTCATTAGACTAGAGTAGATTTATGGGAATCATAGAGTTGTACTATGGACACCTTGTCCCATATCTATAAATAATAATTTGGAAGACCCTATTATTTTTTATTCCTCTGTGGATATTTATTCAATGGCTAATCTTGATGATGGATAATAACCCCATGGTGAAAACCAAGAAATATTGTCCACTCAATATTCCAATGACCATAACCCCTAAAAGAATAGTAAATCATGCCTAATCGATTATAAGGGTTCCAAGAAGTTCCATCCCCAATGAAACAGGATGTAAAAGGCTATAACTAACTCCCCTCTATCCAAAAACATTCTCTTAACAGGCAGTTGAGAACTTATATCCATAACTCCACTCCATGGATAGTCTTTATGAATCCCCTCCCATAATGATCTAGTCCTTTTTATCACCCTCTTTACAAAATATCCACACTTTGATAGCTCAACATATGTCAGAAACATGAACGAGGAGGAGTTGCACCAAATCTCTGGATGCGACATGTAACAGCCCGAGATTTTATGAAAAATATTCTTTTTAATTTTATTAATGCCTTGTTTTGTACGCTACACCAAAAGGATCTTGCACAACACACATCCTTGACTTTCCTTGCACGCAATCACGACCTTCCTTGATAGCGTGTGTAGTACGCAATACCGAGTTTCACTAAACAACGATATGCTATTAAAATATTATTATAACTAGCCGTTATGAATAGTAATAACCACGTTTTAAAATTTTAGAAATTTTAGCTCTCAAAATGGACTTCATTTTTGGATTTGTAGAATCGAATTTAGCCTAAGGTGAAATTTTGGTACTTTTTGGATAACTTTCATATTCTGATGAATAGTGAAAATTACTAAATTTTAATTAAAAAAAACTTTTTTAATCGAAATAATTAATAGTGATAAATTATTAATTTGAGTGGTTTTAAAGTATATTTAGAATATATTTTTACAATTCAATACAATGTTGGTCATTGGATGTAATTTCACATTTACACCAGACATAAACAAGTGTTAATATTTTGATAGTTATTATCTCTTAAAAAACACGCTATTTGTTGTGACAGCGGAAATTATTTATAAAATTAATTAATGCAACTTATATGTTGGTAATTTTGTAAAATAGAAATCATTTTTGAATTCGGAATATCAATTATAGCTTAGGGTAAAATTTTGGCATTTTTCTGAAAAACTTCAATTTTTGATGAATAGTGAAACTACTAAGTGGAAGTTCAAAAAAATTATTTTTTTCATAAATCTTAATTTTACCGCTTCTGTGAATGGAATTTCAAAAATCTGAGAGACACGGTTGATGTCAGTAAGTAAAATGTGGTTCAATGAGATGAAAATAATTTTTGGTGAATAGTAACTTTTTACTTTTTTTTACCACGGTTAAAAGTAAATAGGGTAATTAAGGGTAAAAATGATATTAATATTACCCTAACACATGTCCTAATACTGTTGGACAAGTTTATCTCGACCAAAAACAACATTAAGTGTAAAATATTATCATTTAGGACCACTTGGATTATATTAGGACATTTATTGTTATTTAATTCAAAGAAGAGTTAAAAGAGTTAAAATCAAAGTTTATTTACTAAAACATTTTTAATATAGGGTTATACATAAGATAAATTCTATTGTAAATATTAATTAGAAAGATAAAAAGATTCCCTACATAATGGTATTTTATTTGTAATTTTTAGACATCAAATAAGTTAATTTATTTATGACACAAAGATGATGCAGTAATTATCTTATTAATGAAATATTGACATAATTGATGTTATAAATACCAAAATAAATTTAATTTAAGAATTTTTATGAATTCCACAAATTTTCTAGGTTAATATGACATGTTATTATTGATTTAATTAACTTTGTTCGAACTTATCATTCTGTTATGATTTTCAAAAAAATCAATTACTAAATAGTGTCAAAATTGACATAAAATAGTTTTTAAAAAAAATATTATATTATTAATTGTTATTTTATTCTTAAAAATCTAAGTTTCGGCCAAATGACTTAGATAAGGTTATATATATTAATAATAAACAATTTGGGGTTCTTTTGTCTTGATATAGTAAGTTTATTAACCTTATAGTATAAGAACACAAGAAGACACGGTAAAAGTAAAATTATTTAACTTAATGTTAAATCTAAATGATAAGGTTAAAATAGGAACCTAAACTTGTCTAAATTCTATTGGATGAGATGATTTTGACCCATCTCCACCATATCTTATAAATAAATCAATTTAGAGCTATTTAAAACCGAATTTGGATTTATAATAAAATAATATTTTTAGTTATTCCAAAGGTGCCCCTCTCCTCCCTTATAAAAGGGCACCTCCTCCCTCTCTTCCTCACACAACTTTGAGCCTCCAAGATCGGCAAAACCCTGCAAAAATATCTTCTCCACTTCCCTAGTATCATCCTAGAGGTCCTGGTATTCTTCAAAGACCATCCTTAGTTCTTTAAGTGGAGGTTAAGAAAAGGCGCATCAAAAAAGAGGTAATATCCATTACCGATCTTTTTCAATTTCTTTCTTCTTCAACTTCTTCTTCTTTAGTTGTTTCATGATAAAGTAATAACATCAGTATTTATTATATACTGATATGTTATTATAAATATGAAACAACTCTAATTAACCTTCTATCCATCGTACGGAAAATGAAATCACCGCGCGTGCATACGTACGGAATACCGTCTCCACGCCGTGGTGTAATCTATTTTCCGCCACCACCTTAATTGGATGGGTATAATTGTGTAATGAGTAACTATATATGATTATTATAAAGTTATATTGATACTGAAATAGTATACATACACTTCAACACAATTCCATGACCATGGGAACGATATCATCGCTCGTGCGTACGTACGGACTACCGTCTCCACAACGCGATGAGATTCATTCTCAATGATTAACCATTCATGAATGATTATAAAGTATATATAATAAGTACTAATGAAATATATGACATAATAATGATACTGGATTTATGTATATTTATATGTATGTCATCTACTTAATTCAATTCATTTCAATAAGGAAACGAAAACAGCGTTCATGCGTACGTACGGACTACCGTCTCCATGAACGGTGTATTTCATTCCATTTATCAATATATTATATATATGTATATTCTGAATATATATATTATATATAAATCATGTTTTACATTCTGTATATAAGAAATCATGATCCAAGTAATCATATTAATAATTACAAGTTAAAAACACGAACGACAAATGAGACGATTTTACCCAAAACACTACGTTTTACAAAAGAACGGGTAATATAAAGTCATAAGTGGACAATATATGATATAATAACAATGAATATGATTCTGGAATAAGTCAATAACATGATTTAAATCATTATACAGGAGTTTCGGACACGTACAAAGCAAGTCGGACCTAAGGTAAGGGAAATATCACAATCTCATTTTTATCCGAGATTGTTTATACTTTAGTATTTACTGGGGTGTATTTTATCATCCACATCCATGTTTCCTAAATATGTAATATTATTTCCATTCTCCTACAATTTTTTAAATCCTATTTTACCCTTCGGTGAGTTTTTAGTAAAGAATATGAAAGGAATCTTTTGTCGTTTTTCGTACGAGGTACTTTGTGACTTTTCCAACAAAAGTACGAAGAATGTTTTTTTAACTTATACGGTATGAATGGATTTTTAAAACATTATTTCCAAGAAGCTTACTTTACAAGTTTTCAAGTTTATTTTTAATCAAATTCTTTTATTTTAAAGTCGTATGACATGTTATGAAATGAAAAATGTTTTTGAAGAAGAAAGGATATTTTCCTCAAGAATGGAGTTCAAGTGTTTTATCAAAATAATTTTCCATCTAAGATAATAAAGGGTTCTGTTTTTATCCCTATTATTACATTGATTTGATCATTTGTGATGGAATTATTTTTATGAATTCCTTTATCTTGTATGAATTGTTTTATGATGTCATGATGTTTAAGATTCCCATTTGTATTACATGGGTTATGCAATGATGTATGGTTTATGATTTTGTGGCACACATAAGAATGATATCATTATGAGATGGGTGGGACCTATATCTCCCTCTAATGCATTGGGTAAAGATTTTATATCTCACGAGATAGACATGGCTGGAACGGTAGGTTATACCGGTTCAGTGAAACAGGACTGGAACGAGGGTGACTCGATTCAGAAAGGGACTTTGTCCACTAAGATAGTCTTGGCAATGAGTCTTGACTAACAAGAAATGATTCTCTATGATTATGTGTGTATGCCACAAAGTTTCATGTTTTAAGTTATGATTATTGGGATTACATTTCACTTCTATAATTTATCCCATGTTATGATATTATGAGCTCTTTTGCAGGTTAAGATTTCCAAAAGCTATGTTCTTATGTATATGATGTGATTGATATTTCATTTGTTTACCCTTACTGAGAATTTGAGCTCACCCTTTTATGTTTTCTTTTCCCCAGGATATAAAGAAAGGTTTTAGGTATAAAAAAGGAAGATCTTTATGGGAGATGTTGAAGATCTTTCACCACGATTAGAAGATTATATTCCGAGTTTCCAAAGACACTAAACTATTACGGTCCTTGTGTGTGTGTTTTTGTTATGTACTAAGTATTCCGCAAAAGTAATGTAAATTCCATGTAAGTCAAGCTTCGGGTCTCTACAGTTGGTATCAGAGGAAAGGTTTAGTCAACCTTTGGAAACTAGGATGCGAAAAAGTTAGTGAGATCCCTAGAGATATTTCTAAGGTATGTCTAGGGATGTCCCTAAGTTTAAGTATACGTATAGGTTATAGTACTAGAATTACGCTAACGATCATAGAATTAAACCTAAGATGTTAGATATTGAAGGTACTCCCCATTTATTATGTTGTTTTCCCTAGCATGATTTTTTCCTCTCACGCTATTCTTTTTGGGTTTTAGACGATGGCTGGAACCCGAAGGAACCGTGTTGATCAATGCAATGGACAATGCAATGATTTTCCTCCTGAACAAACAAATGTTATGGGAGATGGAGTGCAAAATCTGATTGCTATACTTACACAAGCTATGAATCATTCTGGACTTCCAAATGAGCAGAGAAGGGAACAATATTCTATTGAGTCCTTCATGAGGCAATGTCCACCTTCTTTCAGTGGGTCTTCTGATCCACTTGTTGCTGAACAATGGATCAGTAATACTGAAAAGATATTTTCAGTTCTTTAATGTTCTGAACATGATAAAGTCATCTTATCAGTATATCGCTTGGAAGGTGAAGCTGATCAATGGTGGAATCTTATCAAGAATACGAGGCCAAGAGATGAAATTGAGTCCATGGAATGGGACGAGTTCAAGAACTTGTTTTTCAGTAAGTACTTCCCTCATATTCTTCGAACAAATATGGAAAAGGAGTTTCTTGAGCTGAAGTAGAAGGATGATGAATTTGTTGGTATATACGAAGAAAATTTTACAAGACTTGCAAGGTATGCATCTGGCATTATCATCCAACCTGAAAGTAAAGTTGATCGATTTTTCAGTGTCTTAAAACGAAGTCTTCGAAGGGAATTAGCTATAAGAGACTTCAGTAGCTATGAAGAAATTGTGCGTTGTGCTATCAAGGTAGAAATGTAAGTTGGTGTTACATATCCATCTCATGGTTTTGACAAGAAACGAAAGATGGAGTTCAAGGAGAAATCTCAGAATAATGGTGAAAAGAAGATGAATGTTTCCTTATGCACAAAGTGTGGAAAGAAGCATGGTGGAGATTGTCTTAAAGGGACTAGAAAATGTTTTAAGTGTGGAAAATAAGGTCATCGAGCAGCTGAGTGTCGAAGTAATGGAAAAAGGGTTTCTAATGATGTGAATAAAGAAAACACTGCAGAGAACGCACCACCAACACTTCAATGCTTCAAGTGCAAGGAAATGGGGCATTATGCTAATAAATGCCCTAATCCAAGGGTTAGTGATGATCAACATGAGCAACCACTGAAGGCAAAGGACAAAGGGAAGTCACATGCGATCACTATTGGCAATGTTGAATATGACAACGATGTGGTGGAATGATTAAGTGTTTATGTAATGGGATTCCAAAATAATATTGTATCATGGAGTATTGGAATATTTATGTATTGGTCTAATGTGGTATTCAAAGTGATTGAGATATTTTTGGAAATAAGATGATATGCACATAATGAAGGGAAAATTAGAAAATGAAATGTTTAACAGTATTCATGAGCTCATGATTGATATAAGGACTAAGTGATATCATGGTTTGAGTATATAGAATTTTGAGGATTTTGGTATGTGGAAAGTGTTAAATTTTAACTGCATTCATGTTTTCACTAAGGTATTCAAGAGAATACATGATTAAGGACTTTGAATGTTTGTAATGTGACCAACAAAGCATATCTTATGATATATGGGGATCGACGATGGTGTTAAATCTCTGGTAATCGTTTTCACTATGTTATGAGAGTGGACTGAATTATTATGGATAAGCCTAAAGATTGGAATGGATTATGTTGGACATAAGTTAGTATTGTTTAAGGATAGAAGTTTTTTCGATATTATTGATGGGATGTTATAGTAATATAGTTTTAGAAAAAGGACAACCTGCAGGACGGGCGACAGCCCATCGCGTCGGACAAGGCTGTGGAAATCGAACCCACAACTGAAGTGCGACTGGCCTTTATCGCCTACCACTGGCCTACAGGAAGTCCCTGTTTAGTAGAAACTAGTTTTATTATATTAAGTTGTATGATATATGATGTATAAGTCCATTTTAGGAACCATATATGATTAATCTCACTATAGATTGACTTATGTATATAATTTTTGCTAACCTTTTGTTTGAGACAGATGGAATGACCCGTCATTTTATCACATGATCTGCTAACACTTCACGAATAACAAATTCAACTTCATTTATTTAAGAGATTAAGTGTAAATTTTTCAAGGCACGAACAACAGTGATATTGTACCAAAATAAAGTAAGTATTTATTCTAATTCAAATTTTCAACTTTAGGGAAATGATCTTGAAAACCAAAAATGTTGTCCTAGTGATCTTATACCTGATGAATCAGATGGTACCTTAGATCGTCACAAATTTATGGATTTGTTATTACTGGATTTTCCATAGCCTTGTTCTCTACCACTCTCCATCAGAACATGATGGTTATATTTCTCTTCCATATCCATATTTTCACCTATGTGGAAACCCAGTGATTAGTTTATTTGGGTAATCGTTACATTTCATACTTTAGTTTTTAAAGCCAAGTATTGGTATTCCTTTTTACGATGTGGATTTCTATTAAAGAAACTTTCGAATAGTAAACCATTTATAACCCCGACGAATTTCGAGGGCGAAATTCATTTTAAGGGGGGTAGAATGTAATAGCCCGAGATTTTATGAAAAATATTCTTTTTAATTTTATTAATGCCTTGTGTTTTATGCTACACCAAAAGGAGCTTGCACAACACACATCCTTGACTTTCTTTGCACACAATCGCGACCTTCCTCGATAGCGTGTGTAGTACGCAATACCGAGTTTCACTAAACAACGATATGCTATTAAAATATTATTATAACTAGCCGTTATGAATAGTAATAACCACGTTTTAAAATTTTAGAAATTTTAGCTCTCAAAATGGACTTCATTTTTGGATTCGTAGTATCGAATTTAGCCTAAGGTGAAATTTTGGTACTTTTTGGATAACTTTCATATTCTGATGAATAGTGAAAATTACTAAATTTTAATTAAAAACAACTTTTTTAATCGAAATAATTAATAGTAATAAATTATTAATTTGAGTGGTTTTAAAGTATATTTAGAATATATTTTTACAATTCAATACAATGTTGGTCATTGGATTTAATTTCACATTTACACCAGACATAAACAAGTGTTAATATTTTGATAGTTATTATCTCTTAAAAAACACGCTATTTGTTGTTACAGCAGAAATTAATTATAAAATTAATTAATGCAACTTATATGTTGGGAATTTTGTAAAATAGAAATCATTTTTGAATTCGGAATATCAATTATAGCTTAGGGTGAAAGTTTGGCATTTTTCTAAAAAACTTCAATTTTTGATGAATAGTGAAACTACTAAGTGGAAGTTAAAAAAATTATTTTTTTCATAAATCTTAATTTTACCACTTCTGTGAATGGAATTTCAAAAATCCGAGAGACACGGTTGATGTCAGTAAGTAAAATGTGGTTCAATGAGATGAAAATAATTTTTGGTGAATAGTAACTTTTTACTTTTTTTTACCACGGTTAAAAGTAAATAGGGTAATTAAGGGTAAAAATGATATTAATATTACCCTAACACATGTCCTAATCCTATTGGAAAAGTGTATCTCGACCAAAAACAACCTTAAGTGTAAAATATTATCATTTAGGCCCACTTGGATTAGATTAGGACATTTATTATTATTTAATTCAAGGAAGAGTTAAAAGAGTTAAAATCAAAGTTTCTTTACTACAACATTTTTAATATAGGGTTATACATAAGATAAATTCGATTGTAAATATTAATTAGAAACCTAAAAGGATTTCCTACATAATGGTATTTTATTTGTAATTTTTAGACATCAAATAATTTAATTTATTTATGACACAAAGATGATGCAGTAATTATCTTATTAATGAAATATTGACATAATTGATGTTATAAATACCAAAATAAATTTAATTTAAGACTTTTTATG
This sequence comes from Viscum album, assembly GCA_963277665.1. Lineage (NCBI taxonomy): Eukaryota > Viridiplantae > Streptophyta > Magnoliopsida > Santalales > Viscaceae > Viscum > Viscum album. The sequence goes on along the minus strand of OY728119.1, from coordinate 848,755,468 downwards.
AATTCCAAAAATTTTATAGGTTAATATGACATGTTATTATTGATTTAATTAACTTTATTCTAACTTATCATTCTGTTATGATTTTCAAAAAAATCAATTACTAAATAGTGTCAAAATTGACATAAAATAGTTTTTAAAACAAATATTATATTATTAATTGTTATTTTATTCCTAAAAATCTAAGGTTCGTCCAAATGACTTAGATAAGGTTATATATATTAATAATAAACAATTTGGGGTTCGTTTGTCTTGATATAGTATGTTTATTAACCTTATAGTATAAGAACACAAGAAGACACGGTAAAAGTAAAATTATTTAACTTAATGTTAAATCTAAATGATAAGGTTAAAATAGGAAACTAAACTTGTCTAAATTATATTGGATGAGAGGATTTCGACCCATCCCCACCTTATCTTCTAAATAAATCAATTTGGAGCTATTTAAAACCGAATTTGGCTTTATAATAAAATAGTAGTTTTAGTTATTCCCAAGGTGCCCCTCTCCTCCCTTATAAAAGGGCACCTCCTCCCTCTCTTCCTCACACAACTTTGAGCCTTCAAGCTCGGCCAAAACCTTCCAAAATCTCTTCTCCACTTCCCTAGTATCATCCTAGAGGTCCTGGTTTTCTTCAAATACCATCCATAGTTCTTTAAGTGGAGGTTAAGAAAAGGCGCGTCAAAAAAGAGGTAATATCCATTACCGATCTTTTTCAATTTCTTTCTTCTTCAACTTCTTCTTATTTAGTTGTTTCATGATAAAGTAATAACATCAGTATTTATTATATACTTATATGTTATTATAAATATGAAAAAAATCTAATTAACCTTCTATCCATCCTACGGAAAATGAAATCACCGCGCGTGCATACGTACGGAATACCGTCTCCACGCCGTGGTGTAATCTATTTTCCGCCACCACCTTAATTGGATGGGTATAATGGTGTAATGAGTAACTATATATGATTATTATAAATTTATATTGATACTGAAATAGTATACATACACTTCAACACAATTCCACGACCATGGGAACGATATCATCGCTCGTGCGTACGTACGGACTACCGTCTCCACGACGAGATGAGATTCATTCTCCATGATTAACCATTCATGAATGATTATAAAGTATATATAATAAGTACTAATGAAATATATGACATAATAATGATACTGTATTTATGTATATTTATAATTATGTCATCTACTTAATTCCATTCAATTCAATAAGGAAACAAAAACAGCGTTCATGCGTACGTACGTACTACCGTCTCCATGAACGGTGTATTTCATTACATTTATCAATATATTATATATATGTATATTCTGAATATATATATTATATATAAATCATGTTTTACATTCTGGATATAAGAAATCATGATCCAAGTAATCATATTAATAATTACAAGTTAAAAACACGAACGACAAATGAGACGATTTTACCCAAAACGCTACTTTTTACAAAAGAACGGGTAATATAAAGTCATAAGTGGACCATATATGATATAATAACAATGAATATGATTCTGGAATAAGTCAATAACATGATTTAAATCATTATACAGGAGTTTCGGACACGTACAAAGCAAGTCGGACCTAAGGTAAGGGAAATATCACAATCTCATTTTTATCCGAGATTGTTTATACTTTAGTATTTACTGGGGTGTATTTTATCATCCACATCCATGTTTCCTAAATATGTAATATTATTTACATTCTCCTAAAAAATTTTAAATCCTATTTTACCCTTCGGTGAGTTTTTAGTAAATAATATGAAAGGAATCTTTTGTCGTTTTTCGTACGAGGTACTTTTTGACTTTTCCGACAAAAGTACAAAAAATGTTTTTTTAACTTATACGGCATCAATGTATTTTTAAAACATTATTTCCAAGAAGCTTAATTTACAAGTTTTCAAGTTTATTTTTAATCAACTTCTTTTATTTTAAAGTCGTATGACATGTTATGAAAGGAAAAATGTTTTTGAAGAAGAAAGGATATTTTCCTCAAGAATGGAGTTCAAGTGTTTTATCAAAATAATTTTCCATCTAAGATAATAAAGGGTTCTGTTTTTATCCCTATTCTTACATTGATTTGATCATGTTGTGATGGAATTATTTTTATGAATTCCTTTATCTTGTATGAATTGTTTTATGATGTCATGATGTTTAAGATTCCCATTTGTATTACATGGGTTATGCAATGATGTATGGTTTATGATTTTGTGGCACACATAAGAATGGTATCATTATGAGATGGGTGGGACCTATATCTCCCACCAATGCATTGGGTAAAGATTTTATATCTCATGAGATAGACATGGCTGGAACGGTAGGTTATACCGGTTTAGTGAAACAGGACTGGAACGAGGGTGACTCGATTCAGAAAGGGACTTTGTCCACTAAGATAGTCTTGGCAATGAGTCTTGACTAACAAGAAATGATTCTCTATGATTATGTGTGTATGCCACAAAGTTTCATGTTTTAAGTTATGATTATTGGGATTACATTTCACTTCTATGATTTATCCCATGTTATGATATTATGAGCTCTTTTGTAGGTTAAGATTTCCAAAAGCTATGTTCTTATGTATATGATGTGATTGATATTTCTTTTGTTTACCCTTACTGAGCATTTGAGCTCACCCTTTTATGTTTTCTTTTCCCCAGGATATAAAGAAAGGTTTTAGGTATAAAAAAATGGAAGATCTTTATGGGAGATGTTGAATATCTTTCACCACGATTAGAAGATTATATTCCGAGTTTCCAAAGACACTAAACTATTACGGTCCTTGTGTGTGTGTTTTTGTTATGTACTAAGTATTCCGCAAAAGTAATGTAAAGTCCATGTAAGTCAAGCTTCGGGTCTCTACACGACACCTCCTTGAAATGCCTCTCTTTGCTTCCTCATATAGAATATGGTTTAAAGTATTAGGCAATAGGTTCTTATACAAGATACCGAAATCCTATATTATATAATTCTACTAAATGAGAGTAAAAATACCATGTCAAAAATCCACATTTGTGGTCGAAGAAATAAAATCAACCTAAAAATTATCATGAAACTTATCTTATATAATAGCTAACTCCTTGTAATCCTTAAAGAATAAGAACCTCCACTATCAAGACACCCCACATAGAATCACCATAGCCAATGAAACCCAATGATCCATCCAAGAACATATCGAACTGAAGGAAATATTGACATCCTTCAAACAAGCCTTGGTATCATAATATGAAATTGACCCATAATACATTTATAGACCCCGATGATGGAACTTTGGAGTCTCCTCCTTGAGTAATTTTCATCATCAATCTCAAATCAGTGGTGATATACTGGAACATCTTACTAAAAAACATAATCACACAACCAATGAATAATTCAACCTAGATCCATACCTATAAAATAACAAAACTTAGGGACTCCTAAACGAAGAATATGGAATATTTAAGGTTAACTAAATAATTAATTTCAACTTAATTTCCATTTTCTTCCCAAATCAAACAGAGGTGCCAAAAATTATGATATATGATCCTCATATAGGTTTTTACCCTTCAAGAAGCACCACTTTGATTATCATGTTTAGTAAACTTAATGTTCCTTGCATTAGATCACACGGTTCCCTAAATACCAATATCTTAACCAGTATTCCTTGTTTACATCATGTACTAAGTCTAGTTGATACTTTCAACCTACCAACCCATGACATCATTACTAGTTATTTCCTCCAAACTCCTTCCCATATCTCAACCATAAACTTTTATACTACTCTATCACAACCCCCCACCTTCTACCCCTCCTAGGCTAGTAGTGAAGATATGTATGACCCCCGAATCCAATCATTAATTATCCATGAGTTAGAAACTATCAATGAGGGTATATAATGCATACAAATGGAAGGAATTAACCTAAATATATAAATTTAATGATAAGATATAAGATGAGGTCCACCAATAAAATCCATAACATAAATAAATAAATAAGTAATAATTATACATTAATGAAATGTCATACAAATAAAGAAAAAATGAAAAAAAAATCCTAACCAATGACCATAAACTTTGATAGCTTCTTAATAACCACTCTGAGCTAGTATCGCCCAGCTCAATCACTAACCAACTCCTACAGACCAGAAAAATATTCAATACCTTATATATATATGATATTTATAAATAGAAATATATATGTGTGTGTGTGCGATATATATATGTTGGTCGGAGTGGATACTCAAGAGGGGGGGGTGAATTGAGTTCTAATTAAAATTTTTGTTAAAAATATTTCTAATAAAAATCCCCCAAATTGAAACAACAAGCTAAACTGTAGTGAATTTTTAATACAGTAAAGGGTCAGTTAGGTTCTCAAGAGATTGATTAGTTATCAGTGAATATAATTTTAAGATTAGATCATATTTTGAAACTAACCTAATGCTTTAAAATAAATACAAACACTTTCTAGTTTAACTATCAAAGTTACTTTAAAATTTGATTTGTATTTAAAGTACTTAGCAGTGAAATATTCAATATAGTTTAAAACACAATAAACAAGCACAACAGAGATAACCAAGCGGTTCAGTCTCAAGATGAGACTTAGTACCCTCAAACAGTTTGTATAAACTATGATCCACACCCTAGATCGAGGGTTGTACAGTAGTACATAGACTGTTTAGGTCCTCAGACCTCTACCACAGTTCTACATGGGAAAACAAAACAACCGCACATAGGTTGTCTACGTCACACTTGTCCTCTTTCACAATACACAGTGGGATACAATCAGATGTAAGAAGTTTGATGTTAGGATTTAGTATCCTACAGTTCAGTCTAGGAGTCAGTGTGTGTCAAAATAGACAGATGCACTCACATTGCTCAAAGGTTAAACAAAAATTCACTATAGAGAAAATAAATGAGTTTAGAATGCTCTGACTGATTACAGATGTGCTCTGGACTCGTTTGGATGTTGTAGAAGTTATTTAAGTCAGTTCTGGTGAGGATGACACAAAACAGAGTGTCGTTGTTCTTCTCATTTGCAGTTATTTATCCTTGTGCATATGATATTCAGTAAGCACAACAACTTGGCTTTTTGTCTTTGTTCCTATTAAATGATCTTCTTGAAGCTCTCTAGTTTTTCACAGGTGTTCTTCGAGTTCTTCTTTTGTTTTGTGATGTTGAATACACACGTACACCCCTTGTCTTATTATGTGTTTATATCTGTATATCTTCTTTGTGTTGTATCATCTCTATATCAGTGCAGATAGATTTTCCTTTTTTATTCCTTGAGATCTGGAAAAACGAGTGATTGCTTTTTGACAGGTACTAGGTATGGTTCCCTGACCTCCAACAACCAACATTAATTAATAGCATGTGCATTAAATTAAGAAAATATGACCGTTTTAATTTAAATAAGAGTTAATAGAAATTCAAATAGTTTTCATGACTGTCGGTGAGTCATGAAATTGGTAGGTCATTTGAATTTTCATCGGTATCGGTAGGTCATTTGATCAGCATCAGTATCGGTAGGTCATTTGATCAACATCGGTATCGGTAGGTCATTTGATCAGAATTGGTGCGACCGTTCTCATCGGTGTGACCGTTGTCATCGGTGAGATCGGTGTCATCAGTGAGACCGTTGTCATAGGTGTGACTATTGTCATCGGTGCGACCGTTGTCATTGGTGTGACTGTTTTTATCGATGCGATCGTTGTCATCGGTGGGACCATTCTCAGCATTAGTGCGACCATTCTCATTGGTGAGACCGTTTTCATCAGTGCGATTGTTGTCATCGGTGCGACCGTTCTCATCGGTGAGACCGTTGTCATCGGTGCCTCAAGAAAATAACTAACGGTGAGTAAAAAACATAAAATACGCATAGAGTGTCTGTATAGACCAGAATACTTCCAGGTCAATATTAGACCATAAACAATCATAGATAATCATATGTAGACATAATTAGACATATATAAACATATTTAGAACAAATTGAATAAAAGACTAAATTGATATGTATAAAATAATGATTTGTGATTATTAAAATAAATATCACACAGAGAGTTCAACAATCTCCCCCTTTTTGATAATCACAAATCTATAGCATAAAAGAAGAGAAAAGATGATATAACATTCAGTATGCTTCCCCTATTTAAAAATAATATATAAACAATATCATGACATGAGAACTTAAATGTTATTTAGAGCTTATATAAATATCGCCCCTTGCTCATATATACACTATTCTCCCCCTTAGATATATATACGTGTCTCCCCCTTAGATATATACATGTTCTCCCCCTTTGGGATTATCAAAAAGAAGAGGAGAATGCAGATAATCAAAAAGAATATGTTTCCAGTAAAAATAACATTGGAAAAAGGTACAAGAAAGACATACAAAACAAAGGTACAAGGAAAAGACACCCTATCAAAAACAACAGACACGACTATTTCTTAGGGTACAGAGGAGATTTTCCTTTGGAATAGGGTGGAATGGATGGTCCATAAGGTGTTTTTGTGGAAGGTTTATCTGGACAGATATTGTATAGCACTTGAGAGACTGATATCTGACCAGGAGAAACACTGGATATACTGAGAGGCTCAGAAGTAGGAAGAACAATTGCCTTTGCTTTCACATGAAGATATGGTTTGAGCAGATTGATAAAATCCTGAATTACTTCAGCACCATATTTCACAGCCTTCTCAAAGTCATCTTTGTTTTTCATGAAACTCTCCAGAGTGGGAGTAAAATCCTTCAACTGTTGGACTTGAGCCTTAAAGGCTTGAGTGACTGGAGGAAGCCTTAAATTTTCAGCCAAGACTTTAAACTGATGGTTCAACTCATGCTTGGTATAAATTTTAGAAAAATAGTGATCCACTTTTTCTTTAATCTCTTTCTGAGCCTTAGTAGCCTCAGACGAATACAGCTTCACCATCTTGTGATTATGATCACTATTTTCTTTTATCTTTTTCAAGGAGTCCAACTCCAGAATTTGTCCAAAAGCTGTCAATTCTTCTTTTATAACATCTTTTAAGGTATAGATCTCATGACCAGTGATATGGGTCACTTTGGAAGAGCTATCCTAAGCAAAAATCTGAGTTATCTCAGCCTTAAATTGTCTCAAATCCGATTTCTTCAGGTGTTTTATCAAATTTCTCAACACTTACATTATACCAGTGATGGTTAATCTAAATTCACCTGATAGAGATACTAAGACACTGCTCAAATCCTTGAGTACTTGATTCAGAGAGGTAATATGCCTTCCAATCATCTTACCAGTATTGCACAGGTACGACTTAATAATTCTTACCACTCTTTTAGTTAAAGCATCCATAGCAGCCTCAGATAAATTCACAGGAGAAGGAGAAGGAGCATTAGACAATTCCTCTTTCATTGTCTCTCTAACTGCGTGGAGTAACTCATATTTAAATCTGTCAAAATCAGATTGTGAAACTAAAGGACCAGGTCTTTCTGCTGTCACTTGCACATTCTCAGCAACTGGTCCAGCCTTAACTGGATGGCTTGTCCTTACGATATGCAATTCTTCTTCCTCTTCCTCTGAATAATCCAAAACCAAGAACCACAAAACTCGGTTGTTCCTCCCATGCATATTTACAAGAGGTATACTGAGGATTTATAAAATCAGCCTTTCCAGAATTTTCATGTGAGACTTCCTCACCTACATCAATCTCTGTTTTCATTGTCCTTTCAGCCTCAGGAACAACTTCTTGCTCATCAAAAAAAGTCTGTGGAGCAGCTTGGATTACATTGTGACCATCCACTGGTTGAGAACTTGTATCATCATCATCACCACCATCACCACCATCATCACCATCATTACCATCATCACCATAATCACCATCATCACTATCATCACCATTTCCATGTCCATTATTGTTTACTGAAGTTTCATTGGTACTGCCTTTGCTACTGGATTCATACTACTAAAAATTTGATACTTCGGTATCAGCTTCTTCTTCATCACCTAGAAGGGGTTATGACTCAGGTGACTTAAGAGGTGGACTAGCTGGTCCAAATTCCATTCTCCTTTTCTTAGGACTTACTGTATCAGGATCACTCCTATCGTCAGGAGGTGACTCAGGTTCCTTTTCAGTATCCACATCATTATCAGCTTCAGCTTCCTTGGTTTCCTTCTTGCTAGATTCTTCAATGTCCTTAAGAGCTTCTTTCTCTTCTTCCTCATCAGAATAAACAACTTCCTCATCAGGTTTTAAATTGAGATCTCTTGTCCCCTTTGGTCTCTTAGAATGGTCAGAAGGATTAAGGAAGTCATACAACTTATCTTCATCAGTAACCCATTCCTTCTTCCATGGATTCCAGTTGATTTTCATTCTTTTCCAGATATATTTGTTAATAAAAAATCTACTACTAGATGATATACACTCATCTCCATCTTCAACACAACCCAAAAAATTTAGCATGGCAGAGATTTGCTTAGAATAGAACAAGGTTGTAGCCTTCTAGGATGGCTTTACCATCTCAGCAATATGAACAGTAATATATCTACACAAGTTGATCTTCTCACCATTCATCAATAAAAATAACAATATAACATCTTGATACTTTACAGTAGAAAAATCACCTTTTCTGGGACAGATTTGGTGCTGAATAAACTTAAACAAGATTCTACTTTCTCCATCTAACTCAGCAGCTATTATTCTTATGGATTCAGACTTTCCAGTCAACATCTCTAGAGCAAGCTCATAAGAAATATATTCATTGGTGGGAGGAATTTTACTAGTGTAATCCTCATATTTACCATTATGCGGTATCCCCAAAAATTTATCCCATTGCTTCGATGAAAAATTTATCTTCTTCCCTTTGATCACTGAAGATAATCTCACAGTTTCTGCTCTATCCAATATAATATTTAAGTTCAGATAAAACTCATGCACTAGATTTGGGTAGTAGACTCGGTTATTATTACAGAACTAGCCTTTCTATCCTTGCATCTCCAATACTTTTAAAAGTGCAGACTTACTGGATAACACACATTCGGAACTCACTTCTTTTTCTGCGGTGACCACACGAGTTTCCAACTCCGGGTTCACTGACCTTTGAGTCGTGCTGCTAGATTCTCCTTGAGCACGTTTCACAGGAGGGGAACCTTAAGATTCCTTGATTTGTAGCTTTTTCTTTTCCATTTGGAGATTCGAGAAGTTTGATAGGTTAGAAGGGTTCAAAACAGGTTCAAGATTCAGAAATAGTAGAGTTCGGTGGGAGATGGAAGGTCAACAGTTTTTAGAGAAAGAAATAGTCATGCGTCATAAATTTTATCATTTAGGGTTACAATAATAAACAATAATAAAGATTATGTAAAAAAACGTTGTTTCAACAAACACTAACTGTTTTATATACTGTATAATTGAAATGGTAGTAAAGATCGGTTTCACAGATCAATTTCACAGATCGGTTTCACAGATCAATCATACCCAACTCTTGTTTAATAAAATCTAACCTTTCTAAGCTTAAGGGTTTTGTGAAAATATCAGCTAATTGATGTTCAGAGTTAATAAATTACAAAGTAATATCACCCTTTTGATAATGATCTCTCAAAAAGTGATGTCTGACATCAATGTGTTTGGTCCTAGAGTGAGACATAGGATTCTTGGAGATGTTAATTGCACTATTGTTATCACAATTTATAGACACATGTCTAAATTTATATCCATAGTCCAACAAAGTGTGTTTCATCCACAAAATCTGTGCACAACAACTACCAGCAGCAATGTATTCTGCTTCAACAGTAGAAAATGCAACAGAATTCTACTTTTTACTACACCACGATACCAGGGACTTTCCCAAAAGATGACATGTTCCAGAAGTACTCTTCCTAGCTAACTTTCAACCAGCAAAGTCAGCATCTGAGTAACTCATTAAGTCAAAGGATTTTCCTTTTGAATAAAACAGACCTAAATTAGTAGTATGTTTAAGACATTTGAAAATCCTTTTAACAGCAAGTAAATGAGATTCTTTAGTATTAGCTTGAAATCATGCACACATGCATACACCAAACATAATATCTGGTTGACTAGTAGGAAGGTAAAGTAAGCTTCCAATCATACCTCAATAATTGGTTTGTTCAACTAGTTTCCCAGTTTCATCATCATCCAACTTACAGGTAGTACTCATAGGTGTGTCACTTCCCTTATTATTATCCAAACCAAAACGTTTTAAAATATCCTTTGTATATTTTCTTTGATTTAAAATAATACCATCTTTCTTTTGAAAAATTTGAAAACCATGAAAATACTTGAGTTCTCCCATTAAACTCATTTCAAATTCATTTTGCATAATCTTTGAAAAATCAGTACATAAAGAATTTTTAGAATATCCAAATATAATATCATCAACATAGATTTGTACAATCAAAATATATTTAAAGATTATTTTAATAAAAAGAGTGGGATCATAAATCACTTTATTAAAACCTTTAGAGATAAGGAAATTTGTTAGTCTATCATACCAAGCTCTTGGAGCCTCTTTTAAACCATATTAATCTTTAGAAAGTTTAAAAACATGATTTGGAAAATGAGGATTAGTAAATCCAGGTGGTTGTTCGACAAAAACATCTTCAATTATAAAACCATTTAGGAAATTACTTTTAACATCCATTTGATATAACTTAAAATTAATATGAGGAGTATAGGCAAGTAGAATCCTAATAGATTCTAATCTAGCTACAGGTGAAAAGGTTTCCTCATAATCTATTCCTTCCTCTTGACTATATCCTTGTGCAACTATCCTTGCTTTGTTTCTATTGATGTTTCCAGAATCATCAACCTTATTTCTAAAAACCCATTTAGTGCATATGGTCAAAGTGTACTTAGGTCTGTCAACTAATTCTCAGACTTTGTTTCTTTCGAATTAATTTAACTCTTCTTGCATAGCCATTACCCAAAATTCATCATTGATTGCATCATTGATATTTTTAGGTTCTAGATGTGAAAGAAAGGCTTGGTGTTCAACCTAGTTTCTTAGAGAAGCTCTAGTATGTTTCCCTCTATAAATATTACCAACAACAGCATCTAAAGGATGATTATTTAGAATCCTAGTTGATCTAGAAAAGGTAGGACTAGAGATTTCAGGTTCTTCTATAGGTTCGGGTTTACCAGAAGTAGATTTTGGAATATTTCTAGAACTGTTTATCTTTACAATAGGTTCATTGATTTTATCATTGAGGTCCAGAATAGACAGATCTTCTTCAAGATTTTCAAGAGAAGACTTAGGTTTATGCGGATCAGTTTCATCAAATTTGATGTGAACAGATTCTTCCACAATTTGGTTCTTTTATTAAAGACTCTATAAGATTTACTAGTTATATAGTAACCAAGAAATTTTCCCTCATCACTTTTAGAATTAAACTTTTCAAGATTATCCTTAGTATTGAGAATAAAGACTTTTCAACCAAAAACTCTAAAGTAGCTAACTTTAGGCCTCCTATTATTCCATAGTTCATAAGGGGTCTTCTTAAGAACAGGTCTAATCAAGACTCCATTTATAATATAACAAGCTCTATTGACAGATTTAGCCCAAAAATAAATAGGTAGGTCATAATCATTAAGAAAAGTTCTTGCCATTTCTTGAAGGGTTTTATTCCTTCTTTCTATTACACCATTCTGTTGAGGTTTCCTAGGGGCAGAAAAATTGTGATTATAGCCATTTTGTGAGTAGTAAGATTCAAACTCATGATTTTCAAACTCGCGACCATGATCACTTCTCAACTTCTTAATTTTAAGTCTACTTAGGTTTTCTATAGAATTGGTATATTTCATAAAATAATAACAAGATCCACTTTTGTGAGCAAGAAAGTATACCCAAGTGTATCTATAAAAGTCATCTAGTAAGACATAGACATAGTGCTACCCATTTAAACAAGAAACTCTAGACGGTCCAAACAAGTCCATGTGAACCAAATTGAGAGGTTGAGAAGTTGAAACTTCTTTCTTTGATTTAAAAGAAAAATTATGTTGCTTTCCCTTTTGACAAAGATTACAAACTTTATCAGCTAGGAATTCAATCTTAGGTAGGTCTTTACCTAAGTTCTTCCTAGTCAGTTTTCTAAGAGAATGTATATTGCAGTGTCTTAATATTCTGTGCCAAAGCCAAGACTCTTTATGAAAAGCATTTAATCAAGTAATTTTCTGCTTAGCTAAATAATTCAAATCTACAGCATATACATTTTCATTTCTCAAGGCAGTAAATACTACAACATTTTTAGAATAAAGGCATTGAAGGAATCATTTTCAAATTTAACATTGAAACCATCATCAAAAAACTGAGAAATACTTAACAGGTTGTATTTTAATCCATCAACAAGTAAAACTTTAGAAATTAAAATTGTATCAGTGTTACCAATCTGGCATAAGCCGATGATCTCTCCTTTTGAATTATCACCAAAGGTGACATGTCCTCTATTAACCTTGACTAAGATCTTAAAACATGAAAAGTCACTACTACAAATATGGCTTATAATAGCGCTACAAACTGCCTTTAACAATGCTAAAAAAGCACTGTTAATCTCGGCGAAGATAAAGGGGGTCCCCTTTATCAGCGCTAAAAATAGCACTGATAAAAGTGCCCCTTTATCAGCGCTAAGCAAGTACTGATAAAGGTAGTATTTATCAGTGCTATTTTCAGTGCTGATAAGTGTATAATATATCAGCGCTATTTTGAGCACTAATAAAAACTACCTTTATCAGCACTCAAAATAGCGCTGATATATTATCCATTTATCAGCGCTTAAATAGCGCTGATAAAGGCCAAAGATCCTTTCCAAAACCAGAACCTACACAGAACTTTCCCATCACCTGCACACATTACAACACCTGCACAGAGTCCAAACAACACCTGTACACAGCACACACAACACCCACACATAAAGCACAGAAGAACAAAAATGATATATAAATTTACTTGAAATCATGAATACAAAACAACACACTTCTATATACATTTAAAACAATGTTTAATTTTATTACAATTACATTTATCCAACAAATAGTTAAAAACAATGATGTTCCATCCTTTTTGCATCCATCCGCTCTAAAAAATTTTCGTCCATGGCGGTGGTTTCCGAACAAAGCATTCGAACTAAGAAAAAATATTTCGCCTACATAATAAAACAAATATTATGTTAGTAATACAATAATGAAATAAAGAATGGGGTTGCTAAATTGAATTATACTAGTGAGGCACAAAACATAAAATAACCAATTAATGAAATTGGTGCATGGTTAGGGCTAATCATCTATAATAATCAAATGGCCCAATGTTTAGAAGAACATGGGCTATTTAATGATTTGAGGGGGAATAGATAAACCTACAGTTTGGTTCTAATGTTATGATGGTCTCATATTGATGGTTAATGGTTTGTCAAATAATGTGATGAACTTGTGTAAGGTATGAGTTTTTGGGGAAGTATCTCTATATGGTTGAATAATGGATTGTAATCCACTCTATGAAACTATACAGATTAGAAGTGTGTGTATATTGATTCCCACACTATTGGAAAATGATTTATTTTACCCTTAGGCCTAATAATTCACTTAATTAATGAGTGGAATTAACAAATTTTCACTATCAACCATTAAAGCGGGTTACCCTCATATATCCCTCATTCCACTCAACAAAATCCTTTACACGCACTCTCCTCCTTCTCCATTCCCCCATGGGATATCTCCCTTAATTTTGAGATAAATCGAATATTATCAATTACATTAAAAGAGTGGTGGAATATCTTCAACCCTATTATCCTCCTCTATTGGATACCAATTATGGGCCTTTTGCAACGACATTAAACCTTGGCTATATACCTATAGACACAGTTTAATACCATGGCTATATGTCCCCCCATTCCATAAAAAGAAGCACCCCTGCCCCCTTCCCCAGCACACCCCCTACACACTGCCCACCCCCGAGCACACCCCCTACCCCTGCACACTCCCTGCCCCCTGAACACCCCCTGCCCCCTTCCCCAGCACACCCCTACCCACTGCACTTCCCCCCTTCCCATTTCACACCCCCTGCCCACCCCCTACATATTTCAAAAGAACCCAGAACACCCCTACCCCTTCCCCCTACCACTTTTCCCCCTTCCCCCTCCCCCAGAAAACCACCCCTGCCTCTCACCCTGTCCCCTGCACATCATAAATAAAATACCTTGTATAGTAATTGTGCTCCATTTACATTATACACATCATATATATCAACACATTCTCATGTACTTTCATTCAATGTAAATAAACATGTCATCTTGGGGTGTTCATTCATAAGTCAAGTATACGTAAATTACCAATTTATATATTCTAATGTTCAACAAGAACCAACCAACATTCAATTCATTTAGTGTGCAAACAAGGACCACCAATGGCCACGATTTTCAGCGGTGCGTTTAGCCCATAAATTTCACATTATAACCGTAAATATCAAATAGTAATAACATGAGAACAAGAGGAAACCAATGAGTAATAGGAGAAAACAGTAAGAAATATGATGTTATCTCAATGTACTCAAGGTGATGATAAGATGTTGGTCAAGATCAACTATGGGTTGGGAGTACACTAATATTTAATTGAAAAAAATTACTAAAAACTGATCCAGAAAAGGATGAAATATCCTATTCATCAAGTCCCATAATACAACCAATGCATTAGTTAAACCAAAAATCATCGCTAAAAATTCATACAGGCCATAACTACTCCTAAAAGTAGTCCATGGTAGGTCCATCGATGTCCAACTCATATAATGGTATACTAATGTAAAATCTATCTTGGAGAAGATCATAGAACCTCATAGATGATCAATATGACTATCAATGTGTGGATGAGGATACATATTCATGATTCTCATCAGGTTCAATCTCCAATAGTCCAATAATTGAATAAATACCAGTCAACCATCTATTTTAGAGAACTATAAAACCCCATGGTAAATTACTATTCCATATGAAACCATTATATTCTATATCATCAAATTGTAATTCAAACAACTGATGCTCTTTTGGTGTTATTTTAGAAATTGTGATAGAAACTGAATTTTCTCCCAAAACTAACTAGATTATAAAGTTTATCTCTTTATTAAGAAGTAAATTTTATACCTCATGATTGAAAACATCCTAAAAATGTACTACCATTGGGGAAAAATAATCCTACAGCATTCTAGAAATATCTACAATATTCCTGACTTTTTGAGCCATGAGAAAATACAATATAGATTGAATTGGTTCTAAATGACCAGATAGAAGATTCCTCTCATCCAAGTGAAAATAACTCTGTCTATTTTGGAGATAAAAAGGTAACTCTCATATGGGAACAAATGATTTTGGATTGTTATAAAACAAACTAATCCATAACAAAACTAAAATAAAATAATATCTTATAAAGCATGGGTGGTTCACAAAATAAATGATAACCACCAATATCTAGAGATAATTCCTTGAAACATGTTATATTATTGGACTATAATACCAATAGTTTGTCGATGGTGATAACACTATCCAAGCTTTACACTTCCAAGCCTAAAACATTTACAAAAATATTGAAAAAAAGGAATGTGATTCTCTTTTATAAAAAATAAATTAAAGGGTAGATGATATAGGAATTGTACCATTGACAGTAGATGATCAAGAATCCACAATAGCCATAGTAGACTACATAACATGCATATGACCAGCCCCTAAACCCTAGGCTGGATCCAGACTCCCTATATGATATATACTCTTCCTTATACTGTCATTCCTGCATGGTGGTACAACATCCCCTCCCTTGACCAAAACTTTCAATGGGACTCTAGCTACCTATTATCAGAGGAGTGTTTGAGTCCTTCTCAATCTCTAGTTCCATTCATGTTCCCCTATAAAGTCTCTATTGTTGCATGCCTCTAGAAAACCACATTAGGTGGATGAATCTTTTATAAGCATGACACCTCAATCACAACACCATACAAACCAAACAATCAAAATTTTAGATTTTACAAAGCATCCCTTATTCAATTTTGTTTGTTAATTAAGGGGTTATCACAGAAGTTTTATCATTCTAGGGTGTTCATTCATAATTCAAGTATACGTATATTACCAATTTATATATTCCAATGTTAAACAAGAACCAAAAAACATTCAACTCATTTAGTGCGCAAACAAGGACCACCAATGACCACGATTTTCAGCGGGGCGTTTAGCCCGTACATTTCACATTATAACCATCAATATCAAACAGTAATAACATGCGAACAAGAGGAAACCAATGAGTAACAGGAGAAAACTCACCACGAAGGTGTCGTTAAGCACACGACAGAGGTGCGTACGTGGTAGAGGAGATGTGCACAGTGGATAAGATTTCCAACTTAAAAGAAAACATTAAATAGGGGAAACCAATGAGAATAAAATAATCTAAAACCGAGTACACCATTTACCACATCCCACAAACCCCAAAAGGCAATGCATGCAAATAAATTTAAATTTATTGATAGAAATCACTATATGATCACTAATTTTTATTCAAACCATATGTGCAAACAAATCCAAATAGGAATCAGAAGGATCACATACCTCGAGAAAAGAAATCCAACCATAATAGTGATCAAGAATAGAATAATGTGAACTAGATGGAACTCAAGATGGGGAGTAAGACATCATGTAATAACTCTATGAAATTGGTGTGATGAAAAAAATCCCAACATCCTATTAGTATTTGTGGTGCGATATGTTATACTCAACACCCGATGTAAGGGAGTGTGATTTTCCTATATTCTCAACAATTAGCTTACCATCTTATGTTATCCTCTATAAAGGTGTATTTTAATTTTAGCTAGAATGGGGAATTACCTCCCATCCATCAATCTAATTAGGACCATTTGTATAAGTAAGGAATTATTCACATTCATATTTATATTACAAATCATGAAGAAAAACATCTCATATGTCCCATTATCCATGTACAATTTCATTCAACGAAATGAAATACACAATTATCATTCTATATAACATGCAGTAGATGGTGTTCCCTTTCAACCCATTATAGATCATTTCAATTCATTTAATTAATCCATTAAATTAAAATAAATCTATCATGTAAAATTCACTCCTCATTATTATTACACATTCAATTTTACCAAGAATGGAAAATTCACTAATAAGGCTCAATGGGTCTTCAAAATGGGCCATAATCAACATGGAAATTTCTTACATGGTAAATTCCATTAAGAATCTAGGCCAAAAACCTATAATATGTCTTCAATTCCATTTATATACCCTTGTATCAAGGAAAACCTCATTTAAAAGCTTTGACATAAGCTAAATAGGTGTTCAGGGCAGTTAATAATTTGACATTAAAGGGATAATTTTACTTGGCACACTCAAGGGGTGTCCATAAAAGAGTTCAAGAACATCTAACCCATGAAACAAGATTCAATAGGTGTTTATTGAGGTGCAGGGATTTAATAAATAACTCAATAATATCAATAATCCATTGACTCTTGCAATAACACCTTAAATGAGGATTTCACACGTTCAATTCAAGTGGTAGAAAAAAAATTTACCTGAAAATGAATATAAATAATGGTAGCGACGGCGGCGGAGGCAGCACTGGAGGCAGAGGCGGTGGTGGCGGCAAGGCGTCGGCGGCGACAAAGGCGGAGGCGGAGGTGGCGGCAGAGGTGGCGGTAGTCGCAGAAGCGAGCGTGGAGGCGGCAGAGGCAGTGACGGTCACGGTAGTGGGAGCGGGGGCGAAGGCGGCGGCGGCGGCAGAGAATAAGGAGGACGAGGAGGAGGAAGGAGGAGGAAGGAAGAGGACGAGGAGGATGAGGAGGAGCAGGATGAGGAGGGGGAGGATGAGGTCATGGCGGTGAGGGGCCTGGTTCAGCTTCCGCAAGAGCTTGACCGCGTGTAAGCGAGGATGGCCTATTAGGGTTATTAAATAAAAACCGACAGAAACTTTATCAGCGCTCATTAAAAGCACTAATAAAGGTATGTTTTATCAGTGCTAAAATAAAATCACTGATAAAACATTCATTTATCAGCGCTAAAAAAAGCGCTGATAAAGGCATACCCCTTTATTAGGGCTTTCTGTTTAGTGCTGATAAAGGACAACACTTCCCTTTCCCTATTTTGTGGTAGTGAGTCTCCTATCATATGTCTTGAACATCCACTGTTCAAGCACCATGTCTTCTTATATAAACTCTTCCAGCAAGTCTCCTACAAAATAGGTTTAAACATAAAATGACTTTGATACCCAGGTTTTCTTGGGTCCAGATAGGTTAGCAAGCAAAAATTTTGGTACCCAAATTTGTCTAATGGGTTTCATACAATCAATAGATTCAAAATATTTTGAAATATAAATTTTTTTTATCTATAACTATGTGAGTAGATATTTGAGGAATAGGAATTTCCAAAATAGAAACTAGCAGCATACTGTCCATATTTATGATTAAATTTATTCTTTGCAAACTCTCTCTATCCAGACTGATATCCTAAACCATTAGTATACTTTGGTTCTAATTGTTTGCCTATAATTTTTGTTAGAGTGTTCTTTTCATTAGTGAATTTTTCTAGATCCTTCTTGAGTTGCTCATTAGACAGTTTGAGTTCAGTATTTTCCTTTAATAGTTGAGCATTCTTTTCCTTTTCTACTTATAATGCAGATTGTACAATGCTAGACAAGGAATACTATTTCTTTAATGACTTGTACTTATCCTTAAGCTCGTTGTAGGTTTCTTCTAACATGTTATAGTATTCAAATAACTCTTCACTAGACATGTTTTTAGAATCAGAGTCATCTCCAGAATAATAAGAATTTAGATCAGGAGTATTTAATGTTACCTCAGATGTTTTTGTCATGAAACACATATTAGTTTTTTGGGATTTTTCATCCTAAGACAAATCAGAATCACTTGAACTGTCTTCTAAAGCACTTTAGGTTGCTTTCATATCTTTCTTATATTTTTTGTCCTTATACTCATATTTCTTCTTGAATTTTAACATTGGACTGTCATCTTTATCATGTCCTTTCCTCTTGCATTCGTAGCATACTATATCATAACTTTTATTAGTTCTTTTCCAATATTTCTTCCAATGACCTTTGTTGTAATACTTTCCCTTGTAGTTTAATTTTCTAAAAAACTTCTTCCTATAAAACTTCTTAAATCATCTGGCTATCTGAGCCATCTCAGCATCGCTGTCTAATGCACTTTCCTCATAGCTTGAGCTATCCCTTTCACTTTGAAGTTTCCCTTTGTCCTTAAGTTTTGAAGTAGAAGTCTTGAAGGCTACTGATTTCTTTCTTGGTTCATCATCTTCTTTCTTGTTTACTTTCAATTCTTCTTCATACATCATTAGCTTACCAATAAGTTCCTTGATAGGTATAGCACCAATGTCACAAGATTCTCTAATTGAAACTGGTGTGCCTCTCCATCTGTCAGGCAAACATCTTAGTATCCTCATGATTTTCTCTTTTGCAGGAACAACTTTTCCAAGTGATCTCATTGTATTTACAATTTCGTTGAACCTAAGATACATGTCAGAAATAGGTTCATCAGGCATCATTTTAAAGTTTTCATATTTAATAGTGTAAGTGTTCAGTATCATTTCTTTAACATTGGTTGTTCTGTCATGAGAAACACACAAGGTATCCCAAATTTCATAATTAGATTTACGTGTAGATATTCGATTAAATTCCTCATCACCTAAATCACAATACAAGGCATTCATTTATTTAAAATTATTATTGTGATTTGTTTTAGTAGGTTCATCCCAAGTAGTTCTTTCAGTTTCTAGAATCTTATACTAAGTCTCTATAGCAGTCAAAATATCAAAACCCATACTTTCTAAATGAGTTTTCATTTTCAGTTTCCATTGGGCATAATTAACACCATTAAAGAAAGGTGGCCTGTTGGTAGCAACACCTTCTAATCTATTATCCATAATCAGATTTTAGCAAATATATTTAAATAGATAAAATTTAGAACTAACAGAAATTTAAGATCTTTAAGATACAACTAAAATCACAGTTGAAAAAACGGAGTATTTAGAAATCCTTTATTAAATAAACAACTCCCTCTGATACCAAATGTTGGTCGGAGTGAATACTCAAGAGGGGGGGGAGTGAATTGAGTTCTAATTACGATTTCTGTTAAAAATATTTCTAATAAAAATCCCCCAAATTGAAACAATAAGCTAAACTGTAGTGAATTTGTAATACAGTAAAGGGTCAGTTAGGTTCTCAAGAGATTGATTAGTTCTCGGTTAATCTAATCTGAATATTAGATCAAATTTTGAAACTAACCTAATTATTTACAATAAATACAAACACTTTATAGTTTAACTATCCAAGTTACTTTAAAAATTGATTTGTTTTTAAGGTACTTAGCAGTGGAATATTCAATATAGTTTAAAACACAATAAACAAGAACAACAGAGGTAAACAAGAGGTTCAGTCTCAAGATGAGACTTAGTCCTCTCAAACAGTTTGTATAAACTATGATCTACACCCTGGATCGAGGGTTTTATAATAGTACGCAGACTGTTCAGGTCCTCAAACCAGTACCACAATTCTACATGGGAAAACAAAACAACCGCACACAAGCTGTCCAGGTCACACTTGACCTCTTCCACAATTCACAGTGGGATACAATCAGATGCAAGAAGTTTGATGTGAGGATTTAGTATCCTCCAGTTCATTCTAGGAGTTAGTGT
The DNA here is from genome assembly GCA_963277665.1 of Viscum album. Lineage (NCBI taxonomy): Eukaryota > Viridiplantae > Streptophyta > Magnoliopsida > Santalales > Viscaceae > Viscum > Viscum album. The sequence continues at coordinate 848,734,783 of OY728119.1, read as the reverse complement.
GTGTCAAAATAGACAGATTCACACACACTGCTCAAAAGTTAAACAAAAATTCACTACAGAGAAAATAAATGAGTTTTGAATGCTCTGAGTGATTGTAGATGTGCTCTGGACTCGTTTGGATGTTGTAGAAGTTATTTGAGTCCATTCTGGTGAGGATGACACAAAACAGAGTGTCGTTGTTCTTCTCAGATGCAGTTATTTATCCTTGTGCATATGATATTCAGTAGGCACAATAACTTGGCATTTTGTCTTTGTTCTTGGTAAATGATGTTCTTGAATCTCTCTAGTTTTTCACAAGTGTTCTTTGAGTTATTCTTTTGTTTCGTGATGCTGCATACACACATACACCCCTTGTCTTCTTATGTGTTTTTGTCTGTGTATCTTCTTTCTGTTGTCTCATCTCTATATCAATGCAGATAGATCTTCCTTTTTTATACCTTGAGATCTGGAAAAAAGAGTGATTGCTTTTTGACAGGTACTAGGTACGGTTCCCTGACATCCAACAACCAACATTAATTAATTTTCAGTGCATTAAATTAATCAAATATGATCGTTGTAATTTAAATAAGAGTTAATAGAAATTCAAATAGTTTTCATGACTGTCGGTGAGTCATGAAATCGGTAGGTCATTAGAATTTGCATCGGTATCGATAGGTCATTTGATCAGCATCGGTATCGGTAGGTCATTTGATCAGCATCAGTATCGGTAGGTCATTTGTTCAAAATTGGTGCAACCGCTCTCATTGGCGTGACCATTGTCATCGGTGAGACTGTTTTCATCGGTGAGACCGTTGTCATCGGTGCGACTATTGTCATCAGTGCGACCGTTGTCATCAGTGCAACTGTTGTCATCGATGTGACCGTTGTCATCGCTGCGACCGTTCTCATCATTAGTGCAACCATTCTCATCGGTGAGATTGTTGTCATCAGTGCGACTGTTGTCATCGGTGAGACTGTTCTCATCGGTGAGACCGTTGTCATCGGTGCCTCAAGAAAATAACTAACAGTGAGTAAAAGACATAAAATATGCACAGAGTGTCTGTATAGACCAGAACACTTCCAAGTCAATAGTAGACCACAAACAATCATAGATAATCATATATAGACATAATTAGACATATATAAACATATTTAGAACAAATTGAATAAATTACTAAATTGACATGTATAAAAAAATGATTAGTGATTATTAAAATAACTATCACACAGAGAGTTCAACAATATATATATAACATGTATGTCATCTTTCATGGAAATTCATTGGGTATATTAGTTTTATGTTGGACACCCAAATTATTCTCCATTGAGACTATAATTAAAAGAAAAGTTTCATAAGATAAAATTAATAAGAACTAAATTCATATGATACATAAATCAGCAGAGGAATCAAAACAAGTGTCATAAACACAATAATTAATGCATACATCACCTATGAGTGTCCTTAGGTTCTATATTAACCATACCTCCAAATGATGGCACGTGGTACGGAGTAAGATCCTCGTGTTTGGCCAAAACTCCTGAAGACCTGTAGATCTCTCCATCTTCCTTTTTTGAATATGAGATTCTAGAACATTGTGAATGGAAGGATGGATCCATCTCATGTGAAGAGAGATTCATTTTGGATCATGGATACACCATGGAGGTGGGATGATTTTTTCACATAGTGATCTATAATGGAGTTTAAATATGTTTCAGATGATCTTTCGTGTTTGGTATGATTATTTAAAACAATTCTTTAAATTACTATTTTATTCCTAGTTTCATATTTCTTATATGGAAATCCTCAAACAAGGGTTTTAATCACATTTTCTTGAACTAATAATTTTTATTCAACTCTAAAAACCCCTTTAGTGGTTTTAGAGGAGTCCCTATTTAGTTTTATGAAAAAATGTGTGTAAATAAAGAATAAATCACAAAAATTTATCAATATTTTTATATTCTAAAAATTCCATTTTTAACATTTTTTACCATTACGTAGTTGGGAAACATAAAAGCAACTAAGGTTATACCTTTATAAAAATAGGATATATAAAGGTAATCGAGTCATTACCCTTTTGAAAATCAATTGTTTAAGGGTTACAAGGGTGATACCTAAACATTAGTGGTCATGTAAAGGTAACATGTGATACACCTTCACATGAAGGAGTCCACATTAGGTTCAACATGGATTACCCTTACACTAAAGTTTTTTGTGTAAGGGTCATCTATAATTACCCTTATTTGGAGTGGATCACGTAAGAATAACCCCTTGGCTCTTATAAGGGTATACAAACAATTCTCTTTACTACATCAGGGTAAGAACCTCTTCACATCAGAGTAATTGATCTCTATGTAAAGGTAGCCAAGTTTTTCATATAACCATGTAAAGTTAACTACCCACTTACCCTTACATGAAACATGAATATGTAATGGTAACCAATTTTTTTACCTTTATAAAATCCTTTATAATTTAATTACCCTTATGTCGAGTGTTTTCATACTGGTAGAGTGAACTTACCGTTACATAGTAATGAGTTTCCACATAAGGGTAAACATAAAAGATTTTAATTTTTTTAAAACTATAAAATGATTTCAATGGTTTTTAAAATGTTTATAAATAATTATAAAATTTATTTTGGGATATTTTAATTTGTAAAGGGTTTATAAATTAATTAATTATAATTATTTTATAATTATTTAAATTTTTACAGAAACATTTATTCCCAAATATTAAATGTTAATATTTAAATATATTTCATCCAAATCATATGGAATAAATTATGATCTAGAAAGGAAGTGTTTATTTATAAATCATAATTGATAATTTTTAAAGGGTTATAAATTATGAAATAAATATGAAATATAAAAAATGTATTTAAATTATGAATTGTTGATAATTAATCATTTTGAATTGTTCAAAATAAAATGGGCCTTTTTTGGATATTATTTAAGCCACATCGAAAGTGTTTTGATGATTGACATGATTATAATTTAAATAATGAGTAAGTATATGATATTTATATTATGTAAAAAATTGACATAATATAAATTAGATTATAAATAGTTTATTATCCATATAATATTATATATTTAAAATATAAATTCAATATAATTTTAAATTTGAAATATTTCATATTGGAATGAATATAAAGTGTTTATATTCAAAATTATGTAATTTTTATAATGGTAAAGTGAAAATTATAAATTGATTTATCATTATCTTTGATTTTGGAAGTGTTCATAAATGTTTATCTCATGTTTAAATATCTAAATTATTAATTTATTTAAAATTTATTCCTTTTTTTATTCATAGTTATAAAATGTTTATATGATGAAAGATGTATGATTTAGTTTAAAATGTTAAACTACTTTTAGGATAGAGCCTTGTATTTTCATGATAGGGGTGACCCCATAATGAATTTAATTTTCTATATTCCATGAACTTGGTTTGTAATTGATATTATGATCATGAATTTAATTGTTGAATATAGTTTGTACATATTTGGTGTTAGAGTTGTGATGAATTGGATTCTATCTTGAGTAGAGTATCTCGGGTTAGAGGGAATTAGGGTTGGACTACCCACCTACCTGGAGGATTGAACCTTGTCTATGCTAGTAAATGAGGTTTTGTATTTGTTTCTATAGTCTTACTCATGATAATATTTTCAATATCATGTAATTACAAACATTTACATAAAGTATTCATATAACATATGCATATGATGCATCTATATGTGTATAAATATGTTCGAATTCCATTTTTGGGTAAGTGACAAAAACACGTGAGTAGTGTAAAGAGTCACACATCAATATGGTTTAAATAGATTGATTTAGTAGATGTAATATGATTCCAATATAAATTACTAGAATCATGAATACATAAAAGGGAATAACATTAGGTGAGATGGTGAGATTAAATCCACCTCAAATACTAGGTGTTATATTCCTTCCAAAGTGTCACTTATTAATACCTCAATCATCCAACTAGGTAGTTTCATTCCAAAGAAGTGTACCTATGGATTATCTTGTATAAGGAAAGTAAGTAATGAGTATCACTAGATCAACCTTGGGTAGTTTCATTCTAGATCAAGGTTCTATTGGATTGTCTTGTGATTTTATTATGTTTTATGTTAGCTTTGAGTTACACTAGCTGGGAAATACCAACGTTTGGGATACCATAGGAATAGATTTGTGTTTTTCCATATGATGGTTTGGATAAAGAGTAGTTTTTTCAACTATCCAAGAGTTATATATGATATGATTGAGATAATGTGTAAGATCCCATATTTTCTAGGTACATACTTATTTATGTTTCGTGTAAAACACCTTGATTTAATTAACATATGGTTTATTCCATGGTAATTGGGAATTTTTGATGGTTGGGTTAGTTGTAGGAGAAATCTAAAATTGTATGTGAAGTATGGATGCAGAATGAATTCATGGAATGAATTGTTCATTCATGATGTGAATAGTTCTTGGAAGACACCATGAAACCCATACAAGGAGTGAATTGGTTATGTATAGACCCCATGAACCTCATTAATTGCCTAAATGGATAGGTATAAATCCGTGAAACATAAACTCATGATGCGAATTGGGTTCACAATGTGAAAAAAAAAATCTGGGTTTTTAATCTGAGGTAAAGAATTTCTTAGTGTATGTAGACAACTCAGGAATTCACAATGTGAATACCCTATTCAAATAATTAAACATTTTAAACTCTAGTTCCCTATGTTTCTAATATCACACACACCTCTATCTCTATTATATACCATCTACAGGATACCAATAGGAATATGCTTTATACAAGAGGAAACACCCCCATTGGATCTTGGTGTTTCAGACCTAGAGTTTAAAGGTAAGTGATTACCCACTAAATGAGGATAATATTCATTGTTAATATATATGATATTCATGTTATTTATTATTCATAAACACCATTTTAGTGAATTTTACACTTTGAAAATCATTTCACATTATGATTGTAATACCTTCTTAAAATGCACTATTATGTGGTACATTTTTTAACATCATTTAAAGTACCCAATGATTCATCTGATTTTAAGGAATGTAATTATCCATATTTTAATTTAATATTTTTCGAACTGTATCCACACTTAAATATGAACATTTTTCATTTAGGGATTAAAGGAGGATTCATAAAGGATGATGGAGATATTTGGAGATGAATGCAAGCAATTCTAGAGAAGGCAGATTGGACACCAGCCCACTGATGAGAATGTGGGGACCAACATAAAAACCCAATGAATCCCAAATTTCATGAGAAGCTAGAGAAAATATATAGGAACAAATAATTCATCAGGATCCAGTGCCAATTCAGACTCCATTGAGGTCATTTAGGCGGCCCAAGTTAGAGATAAAATTCTGGTCCAGATTCGGCGGCACAAAAACACATCCCACTAATATGATCATATCTCGGAATACACAACTACCAATAGGCCCCAATTTTACAGGAGGTTAGAAGACATCAGGGGATCCATTTTATTATTCTATGGACCACTCTGATTCTGCCATCTAGAAGGTATTCTAAGCGTGTTTGTTTGGTTAAGGAAAGCTGTCTGCCACCTCCGGTCAAGGGTGGAAAAATCAACTCTCCCTTACTTTCCACCAACCTATGGCCTACAAAAATTAATTGAGGAGACTTGGAATGTTGGAGGCTCGACCCAAGGGCTCAAAAATTCCTATTTAAGGATGTGTTGTTGGAGGATTTAAGGATCTTGGATGCTTTTTTCAATTGTAATGTTATGCTGCGATTTAGTTGTCTCAAGTTTGTCTTTCACTTGTAAGTTGTTCAATTCACTTTAGTTTCTTAATAAAAGTTCTTATTCTCCTATTATTATGTCGTTCTACATCTCAATTTAATACCGTTGCCTCAAGGTGTGAATTTATTCACACAAAATCTTGTGTAATTATTCACACAATGGTGGAGTGATCTTTTTATTTTTGTTGTTTTCTTTACCTCTCCATTTCCTCCATCATGAGTCTACTTTCCGCTTCCATTGAAACCATGGGATCAATGGAGGGATAACCCATTTATGGGTTGATCCAAGGGAGTATCAAGGGGCTATATTGGATGTTATTTATCACCCCATTAATGTATAATCACTTCTTTAATTGAGATTTTTATTTGATGATTTTTAAACTCCATCATCCTTATTGAATTTAAGGTCACACACTTCAAGTGCTAATACGAACCTTTAACTTGAAGTGCTTAAAACATTGATCCTTCAAGTGTATAGGTGATTAGTATTAAAGGGTGTAGGCATTAAACTAGTAAGTTATGATGTTGTTTTATCTTCTTAAATGAACCCATCTCAAATATAAGAAATTGAAATCATTGAAAAGGAAATACGTCTGATCCACCCCTTGTAATAACCTAGGATCAACCCTTCTCATAAATTGAATTTACTTAAATCTGTTAGTTATCCTTTGAACACATATAAAATTAACCCATGTTGGCCAATTCATATCAAAAATAGTCCATAGAATTTACGTGTCTATAGGTTTCTTCTTAGGTCCCTGAGGATTCGATAACCCAAGCTAAACTACAAGGACCGTTTTACCTTCATCTCTTGGGTAAATTTGAGCGAGAATAAAATTTTGGTGTCGTTGCCGGGACCTAAGTAAGTTATATTAGACACTATCATCTTTTTTTTCATCCCTCTTCTCTATTATCACCCCCTCACTCCTATGGAATTCAATTTTGAACAAGTCCAAACATGGGAAACTTATCCCTACTTTGATCACCCAACCCCATGTGTGATGAACAATGACCATCCTAATTTCTACTTGTGGTATCATCAAAAACCTAATGAACCACAATGTTTTTACTCTTATGATCCACAAAACATTCCAATATATAATGAGTTTCAATCCCGACAAAGCCAATCTGAATACCATCCTATGCAATTCCAACAACTTAATTATCCACCTGGAATAGACCATATTTCTCAACCCCTTGCCCATAATTATATAGAACCATTACTTGAAAAATTGTGTCAACAAATGGAGAAAATTAATTTTGAGGTTTCATCATTAAGGTTAGAAATACAAATCATTAAAACTTATGAGGAACCCATCCCTGCACAAACTGCCCCTTCCATAACCTTATGTGAAGTGTCAAGTTTCCCACAAACCTCTCATGAATTTACTAAAGAGAAAACCTTTGGATTTGGGGAAGATGAAGAGGATCAAGGAATTGTTGATAGGTGTTTAAATCAAAAGGAAACTAATTTTTTGTATTCACAAGAAGAGAATTTGACATCATTGATTGAGTGTACTGAATATCACTCCATTGATTCTTCAGAATAAAAAATTATTGAACCATTGAGAGAAATCACAAACATTGAGTCCATACCCATTCCTAAAATTGATCTTTCCAATTTTTTGGTTGAATATTCTATTCAAAAGGAACCAATTCTGTTGAGAAATTTGGAAAATGAAATTGAGTTTGATTCAAAGTCCCAACCTGTGTCTAAAATTGTTAGCCTACCTAAACTTGAACAAAAGGACTTTCCATCCGCCCTTTAGTTTCCATTAATTAGGGATATCAAAAAACTTCCATTATTCTTAATTTCTTATCTTGAAACCAATAAATAGGTAATGACTCTTAATGTCTTTCAAAAGACTAAAAATGAAATTGAATCCCCCATTTCTGATTTTCCTTGGATTTTACCACTCATTTGAGAACATAGGTTTGTGCATGAAAAAATTTATAAAAATTGAATGAATATCAACCAAGACGAAGTGGTGAAACATGGGGTTATTAAGATTCTGAAAGTTGGAATTGGGTAAGTTGGGTGGATTAATGTTAGGCTAATGACATTAAACAAAGTGTTGCATGGGAGGAAACCCATGGTTTTCCAGTTTCCTATCATTTTGTTGTTTTAATAAACTTTATATTTTAATTAATCATTTTTATATTTAAAAAAATAGATTGTTGACCCATTCTTCTATTATGATTATGGATGGGTATGAAAGGGGAACACCATATTCATCCGTGTCACGTGGTGTGATCCTTGAGTAATGTCTTACCCAGAAATTTTAAAAGAAGACAATGTATCATCAGTTTGTTTTATTTTAATGTTTTTGTAGGTTAAAATAAAAATACAAAAAATAAATAAAAGTATAATAATAATAATAAAAAGGGACATGTCATGGGTCGTGGGTCAAACCCCGTCACAACCGGTGAAGCCGTGGGAATTCGAACCCGGGACCGAAGGGAGACATGGGTGCGCGCTTACCACGGACCTACGGTTTTTTGTGCTTCCTTATTCTATAATTTTTATATATATACTTATATTTTACTTTCTTTATTCTATAAATACATATATATATATATATATTGTTTGTTTTGTTTGTTTTGTTTTTATTTTTTCTACTAGGGAACTCTGCAAGTGACATGGATATCAAAAGACTAAATTGGAGAAACAAGAACTTCAACTTCAACCACCAGGTGACTTCATTCCATGATCCTCATATTTCAATTTCCTTTTTGAAATTCCCTTACCTTCCTCTACTCCTTCTAAATTTTTATTTCTTCAAACACTAGGGACAGTGTAATTTTAAGTTGGGGGGGAGATAAAATTAATAAATGCTTTTGTGAAAAAAAATGATTTGAAAAAAAAGTGTGCAAATGGAAGGAAAAATTCCTTTAACTTTGAACATGATATTACACATTGAAAACTTTGAAACTGAATACCAAATAATTTAGAATGCCTCGATTCTGATTTTAATCCTTGTATAATTTCATGAGCATTGATTTTGGAAAGTGTGGTTGTCCAATGTGATATTTCATCGTTTATATTTTCATCCAAATAAAAAAAAGACCACAATGCACGTCCTTTGGATAGTGGGGTATTAGTTTGAGTTCATGGGATCCCCCAAATAAAAATCATAGGTTTGGTGATCATTTTAGTTTTAATATGAGTATTCAATAAAAAATAATAATAATAATAATAAATTTGTGGGTAGAGTAATGAAATGACCTAATGCGTGGCTTTCGGCACTTGGGGATCGTGACTCCATAGTTGTCTGGCCCAGAGTTAGTAATTTTATCTGTATTTTTGGTAATTTGAATTTGTTTTTGACTTAGTTAACTCAAGATTATGCCTAAGTATGCGGGATTCACTTGGTGTCATAAGGTCTTTGAGCCTGGGAGTTATCAGCAAAGTCTCGTACAGGGGTTGACTCTTTTGAGTGCAATTTCAATTACCATGGAAAAATTGAAAAAAAACAAAAAAAATACGATACAAATTTTTTTTAATACTCATATTAATATTGAAATGTTAATCCACCTAGCTCTTCCGTCATTTCCCCCTTGAATAAAGATGAACCCCCATGTCTATTGTGATGCACAACACATCCTCATACTTAATTGATATTGGATGAAATCTGGCAATGAATTTGAACAAAGGAATGAGCTTCGGAATGGGATCTACATATGAAACTATCTTGTATTAAAATATTTTTATGGGTTTCATGATTTTTTGTTATAAGTGTTTTTGGTGATCATTGTGTATTAAAATGTTTTTGGAAAAGGGAATTCGAATTTCATATTGTTGAGATATATTTTGCTCGGGACTAGCAAAACTCAAGTTGGGGGGTGTGATTAGCCATTAAATGAGGCTAATGTTAATTGTTAATATATATAATATTCATGTTATTTATTATTCATAAAAACAATTTTAGTGCATTTTACACTTTGAACATCATTTCACATTATGATTATAATACCTTCTTAAAATGCACTATTATGTGGTACATTTTTTAACATCATTTAAAGTACCCAATGATTCATCTGATTTTAAGGAATGTAATTATCCATATTTTAATTTGATATTTTGTTAAATGTATCTAAACTTAAATATGAACATTTTTCATTCAGGGATTAATGGAGTATTCATAAATGATGATGGAGATATTTGGATATGAATGCAAGCAATTCTAGAGAAGGCAGATTGGACACTAGCCCACTGATGAGAATGTGGAGTCCAACATACAAACCCAATGAAGCTAAAATTTCTTGGGATGCTATAGAACATATAGGGGAAAAAATAATTATTCAAGATCTAGTGCCAATTCGGCTTCCATTGTGGTCATTTAGGTGGACCAATTTAGAGATAAAATTCTAGGCCAGATTCTGCGGCCCAAAACAACAGCCCACTAATATGATCATATCTCCGAATACACAACTCCAAATGGGCCCAAATTTTATAGGAGGTTATAATCCAACAGGGGATCCATTTTATTATACTATGGACCACTCTGATTCGGACATCTAGAAGGTATTTGAAGCACATCTGTTCGGTAAAGGAAAGCTGGATGCCACCTTAGGTCAAGGGTGGAAAAATCAACTTTCCCTTACTTTCCAACCAATTATGGCCTACCAAAATTAATTGAGGAGACTTGGACTATTTAAGGATATACCCAAGGGTTCAAAAATTCTTATTTAAGGTAGTGGTGTTGTAGGATTTAAGGATCTTGTATGCTTTGTTCAATTGTAATGTTATGATGCGATTTTGTTGTCTCAAGTTTGTCGTTCACTTGTAAGTTGTTCAATTCACTTTAGTTTCTTAATAAAAGTTCTTCTTATCCTCTTATTCTGTTGTTCTACATCTCACTTTGATACCGCTTCCTCAAGGTGTGAATTTATTCACACCAAATCTTGTGAAATTATTCACACAATGGTGGAGTGATCATTTTATTTTTGTTGTTTTCTTTACCTCTCCATTTCCTCCATCATGAGTCTACTTTCCGCTTCCATTGAAACCATGGGATCAATAGAGGGCTAAACCATTTATGGTTTGATCCAAGGGAGTAGAAAGGGGCTGTATTGGATGTTATTTATCACCCTATTAATGTATAATCACTTCTTTAATTGAGATTTTTATTTGATGATTTTTAAACCCCATCATCCTTGTTGAATTTATGGTCACACATTTCAGGTGTTAATACGAACCTTTACCTTGAAGTGCTCAAAACATTGATCCTTCAAGTGTATAGGTGATTAGTATTAAAGGGTGTAGGCATTAAACTATTAAGTGATGATTTTGTTTTATCTCCTTAAATGAACCCATCTCAAATATAAGAAATTAAAATCATTGAAAAGGAAATACGTCCAATCCACCCCTTGTAATAACCTAGGATCAACCATTCTCATAAATTGAATTCACTTAAATCAGTTAGTTATACTTTAAACCCATATAAAATCCACCCAAGTTGGCCACTTCATAGCCAAAAATAGTCCATAGAATGTACGTGTCTATAGGTTTCTTCTTAGGTCCCTGAGGATTCGATAACCCAAGATAAACTACAAGGACTATTATACCTTCATCTCTTGGGTAAATTTGTGTGAGAATCAGTAAGACTTTAAGTCCTTCTTATATATCCTGATCTATTGGTTTTCCCTAGGGTAACCCTATTTTGGGTTGACCAAACAATACTAGGATCTAATGTCTTATGTTGAAATAACTCTTTTCCTTCATTTGAGGGAAGGAAGGAGAAACCTGACAATACCCTAGACATTGAAAAATCTCCATCATTTTCTCTAATTTTAAGATGGATGATCTATAAAAAGTCCCTAATGTCTATTTTTATTCTATAATATGTGATATAATTTTTATCTTCTTAGAATTTTGAGCATGATACCTAACCAAATGGAAAATTCACTACTTGGTGAAATTCACATACTTAGACTTCCCATGTATTTTGTTGGGTCTATTGGTGATGATATTGGGATAGTAAGCCACCTGATAAGCTTTCCTACCTTTTACACTAGGATATAACTTCTCTTGGATGAACCTATATCCCTTTTGTTGAAGGGAAATTACTGAGAATTGGCTTAATTTTTAACTTATAATAACATGTGAATTGTGATAATTGTGAACTTGGAATAACATGTTAATTATGATGATTAGTAACTTAGCATGATGTGACATTGATGATTTATCCTATATAAGAGAATACATCAATTGAAAAAATGGTTTATTAAATAGTAATTGGATGAATCAAAAAAATATTATAATAACAAGTTTGACATGGTGGATGAATGGAACGATTTTTGATTTTCTGTACCTGATGTTTTCTGAAACGTTACCCTAGGGAATGCTTTATTGTCTCATGAGACATGATACTAAGGATTTATCCTAGATATAATAATCCTCCAATTTAAATTATTACTTCCCCCTTGGTATGGACTTGTACCCTAGGAAGATATAAGTGTCTTCATCATGATATATTTAAATGGATCCCATTATGAGATTGTTACTTTCCCACTTGGTATGGTATTTTTCCGTGGGAAGACGAAAGAGACTCTAGCATGGGACATTGGCATGGAGAATAGTGTGATTGGTCACATTTTACCTGGTATGACGTTGCACCATGGGAACATGTAAGTGGTTATATAATTGTTTAGATATTAGTATAAGATGGTTAATTTCCCCCATGGCATGGTTTTCACCCTAGGAAGACATAAGTGAATTTATCATCGGACATTATAGCGTCCATTATTTCTTGGTTACTTGAGGAATGATTAATAAATTCCATCCTATATAAAATAATATACCACTAGTATGGATTATTCTTCCTATTTATGGGGATCCACCACTTGAAATAAATATTTGGTATGGATTTGAAGCAGGTTTTGCTAGCACAGGGTGTAAACCAAGTGCCCTAGGGCTAGCAGGTTTATTTGATGTTCCTTATTAATTTATGAATTAATACCCATGTTTATCATACTATTGAAAGAACTATATATTTAGATTATATTTTTTTAAAAATATGGGTTTCAGACTACTGAGTTGTACTCACACCTTGTTCAAGCATCGTTTGGTACCCAGGAAGATTTCATAGATACATATTTGGACAATGGAAAGGGACCTTGTACTTGATTGTTTCTTGTTGGATGGGTTGGATCATGGAGATAGGTCCAAAATGGAGTCCAAGATAAAGTATTTTGTAGTTTTTTATATTGATTATACTTAGTATTTTACTTTTATGACTTTTAGCTTGTCATTAAGTTACATTAAGCCTATAATTACATGGTATTTATTATTTTTTGGATTCTTCTATTTTGGCCTATATTTTACCTAGAATGTAGGCTTGATTATTTATATTATTTCCACTATTATTTTAACTATGTGATATAGTGTATAGTCTCTCTACTATATTACTTACACCCTCACTGCTAGTCATCAGCCTTAGAAATATGGGGAGTTACACCTGAGGTCTAGTATCCTCCCCAACTTAGTCACATGTGGGAGTATCAGGTTGAGGATGTTACAAAGTGGTATCGAAGGTTGTTCTTTCCCACTATTTTACCATTTAGAAAAGGTATAAAATAGACTAACATGTGCAGTGGATTGGTAATAATATCCTACATGGGAGACGCTTACCCATGTATGAGGGAAAAACTGAGTGCCCAGGGATGGGATTATTGTTCATGTTGTTTGGTTGTTACAATTTTGATGTTATTTCACCTTGGTTTATTCACTTGTTTCATGATATTAATATTTATTTAGATTTTACTCATGGGACATTATGACATGAGACTAGTATGCATGAATCATGGTAGGGAAATATGAGTATATGTTCACATGCATTATTCAAGATAGCGACATATTTAATGCATGTGGTATAATTACCTATATAATTTTATAAAATAAATCCCCTAATTTATACGAGAAAAGTTAATGAAAGAAACTATTATGTGATACTAATTCTCTTATTAATCCTTGTATAGAGGAACATTGATCTAATGGTCCTATATTGTTTTCACCTTTTTAGGTTGATATTTTTGTGTAACATGTGTTCTAAGGAGTGTGTTAACACTTGTAGAGAAAATTCCTCCTCATCATATTTTGGTTAAGAATCAGGAGAGTGGTAATTATCACACTCCCAACATAGTTGAGTCGAAACTTCCCACAACTCTCAAGAACCAAATGGATGATCAGCTTCATGACACCTTTATATGGGTCATGAAATCCATGGAGAGATATAATATTTTCACCATATATTTGATGTCTGATCTGACCAGAGAGTTCCACTATAACATCCACCTATGTTAACTAGGGAAGGAGGACCCAAAGAAACTAATTTATGGATTGAGTTAGTATAGATGATCTTAATGAACCTTAGTACACTCACAAAAAGGAGGGTTAAGCTTTATAACTATATGTTATAAGGACTATCCAAGAATTGATGTTATATTGTGGAGAAATCTAGTCAACAAGAGGAGCTAACCTATAAGGACTTCAAGGAGAAGTTCCCAAGCCGCTTCTATCTAGATACATTGAGGAATGTGAGATCTTGGGAGTTTAATCACATGATATAGAGGAGAATGTAAGTGATAGAATGCATTGGATGTTTCACCAACCTATATCATTTTTCACTATTTTTTTAATCAGATGTTGTAGCTATAAAAAAATGTTTCCAGGATGGTCTTCATTATGAGATAAAGTCGTAAGTAAATGTCTTCCACCTAAGTAACGTTGTGGATTTTATGAATCGGGCTCTCATCATGAAAGAGAAACTAAGGGAGGCCCTGATTTATGGCTAGTAAGTCTCAGCTGTGTGATTAGGGAGCTCTTCTTCCAGCATTAAAAAGTAATTATTTTATGGTCACCGCCAGGGAAATAGTAGGTAGTATGAGTAGGGGAGTGTAAATTAATCTCAGGATCATGACCTAGTGAAGTGATTTCAATGTAGCAGGGTTGTCCTCAGGAACCTCTAATGTCATTACCCCATTGTGGAGTGCTGTGATTTTGGGAGGATAGGTCATTTCTGGAGGTTTTGTGGGATCCCATAGTAATAGAGTATTGGTAGGGGATCCAAATAGGCACCAGGGTCTAGGAGGAACTCGAAGACCCCTCATAAGACATGTATATGGAGTTCCAATAAATTTTTAGGCCTAGGTAGGGTATGTGGTACCCTGGTTCAAGATTTTAAATACCATCTAGATGGAGAATTACAGGGGAGTCATACTAGATCCCAAGGAAGAAGGGAGTGTTAGATGCACACTATGTAGTCTACGATGACTAGTATAATTGATTGAACTTCTACTTTCAAAGTTACAATTCTCATATAATCTACCCTTACTTGAATTTTTTAATATAGGATAACCATATTTCTTTTTATATACTTAATTTTAAAATGTATTGGTTTTGTATGTGTAGATTTTGGATGGTGTTGTGACCGTCGACATGCTTCTGGGAGTATGATAAAAGGATATCAAATGTTTTAAGGAGTTTTATCTTAAAATTGGTGGATACTATTTTCTTTGGGAGATGTTTATGCTAGAAATGGTAGGATTTTATTTAATTATAGACATGAATTAGTTATTCTTATACCAAGTGAATATAGACTATTATTGAGGGATAGTAACCGTTTTATCTCGAGAAGGGGAATCTATTTTCACCAGGTTGAGGGGGATCTTCAAGATGGTCATAAAGAAAAATTTTAGTAAAGATTGGATTTTTTTAATAGATCAAATAATAGGAATTATTCTGGATGATAGTGGGATACAATAGGATACCCCTCTTTAGTACTGGACTATTTTTAGGAAACTATTATTGAAGAGTCCTATAGCTTACCACCTACGTGTGAGATCGGGTTCACAATCGAGTTGGTGTTGGGAGCACAACAAATTTTTATTACACCTTATAGGATAGAACCATTAGAGCTTCATGATTAGAAAGTTCAGTTGGAAGATCTATAATAAAATCAATTCATAAGACCTATTATATCATCATGGGGTTCTCCCATGCTATTCACTATGATGGTTAATGAGAATTTTCACTTATGTGTGGATTATTAGAGACTAAACTAGATGATGGTGACAAACCGGCATCCAAATATACACATTAAAGATCTATTAAATTAGATGAGAGGTTCTAGGATCTTCTCCAATATCAACTTATGTTTTGGGTACCATCTATTGAGGTTGATACCATCTGACATACCTTATAATAATTCTAGGTGAAGGTATGACTTATACAAGTTCATGATGATGTTTTTTGGTATGATGAATGCATCAGTGCTATTCATGTCCTTGATAAATCAAATATTTCATCCATTTATGGATCGGTTTGAGTTAGTTTTCATCAAATAAATCTTTTTTCACTCCTAGTTTCTATATTATCATGACCTATATCTTGGAATCATTATGAGTACACTGATATGGTATCAGTTTTAGGCCAAGCTATCCAAATGTAACTTCTGGATTGATTGATTTCACTTCATGGGATATTTTTTCTTAGAGTTTGGAGTGTAATTGGTCGTAGAGAAGGTTTTGGTAATGGTATCTTAGAAATGAACCAAGAACATCTTTGTGATTCAGATATTTCTAGGTTTAACATGCTATTAATAGTAATTTATCTAGGAATTATCCCATCTAGAGAACTAATATCTTTGATGACCAAGAAAAGTGTGAAGTTTTTTTGTTTAGATGCTTACAAGATGGATTTTTAGCATTTTGAGAGTAGGATGACCACAACACCAATCCTAACTTTACCTATTCTGAGTAAGGATTATACCATGTACTTTGATGCATCTGAAGTTTTAATTATAGTAATTATGAGATAGAATGATCGAGTGGTTGCTTATGGATCTAGAAAACTAAGAATTTATGAGAGTAATTAACCTAGTCACTATTTAGAGTTAGCTGTGGTGGTACATTACTTAAGATTCTGGAGACATTTTCCATTGGGTGAGAGGTTTGTGGTATACACATACCATAAGATCCTCAAGTGCATATTTTCTAAGTGATACCTAAACCTTTGGAAAAGAATGTGGGTCGAGTATCTATAGTATTTTGAATTTTTGTTGGCTTACACTCTGGGAAAGGTCAATGTTTTTATTGATGCCTTGAGTTGGAAGACACAGACATAGGTGGTATGGGAATCTTTTGGTGAGTGGAGGTGGATATAACTCTTTTCAGACATGAATATAGATGTTTAGGAGTCCCAGAGATGAGTAGATCTAACTTCAACATCTATTATACCCATGATCATAGAATAGTTCAAGAGAGAGAAGTTATCTGATCCAAAGGTATTAGTAGTTAGGGGGAAATTATATAGTGAGGAGAAGCCATTGGGATGGTCTCTTGGTAGTGACGATGTTCTTATCAAACATAACCGTGTATGGGTTCCTATGGGATTACACAAGGAGTTGATAAGGGAGTTTCATGCTTCTAGATGGGTGGTATATCCAGGTATGATAAGGATGTATCATGATCTCCATAGGAAATACTAGTGGTTAGGTATGAATAAGGAGATAACAAGCTTCGTGGTGAGATTTTTCACCTTTCAGTAGGTGAAGTAAGAGTGTTAGAGTCTTTCTAGGTTGTTACAACCTATAACTATTCTAGAAAGTAAGTGGGATGATGTCATTATGGATTTCCTAATAGTATTACCCAGTACACCTCACAAGAATTATTTGGTATGGGTGATCCTAAATCAACTAAAAAATGTATCCCACTTCTTAACTATTAGGGAGACCATCATAATCGATGGTCTGGAAAGTATTTATGTGAGGGAGATAGATTAATCGCATGGTGTTCCAAGGTGCATTATTTCATATCTAGATATGTGTTTCATGTCACATTTCTAGAAGATTCTCTAAAAGGTACTAGGATTGTGGGTTCTTCTAATTATAATTATCATCCTCAAACTGATTTCCTATATGAATAGACGATTCAGATTCTAGGGGATATGTTACGAGCTTATGTTTTAGATTTTAGTGATTCTTGGGAGTGTTATATGGAACTCATGGAGTTATCCTATAAAAATAGATTCTAGGAATAGATCCAAATGGATCCTTTTGAGGATTTTATGTAAGGAAATACCATTCACATATTTTTTTGTTAGAGTTGGGTGAATAAACAATTTTGGACCTAGTTTCATACATGAGACATCTGAGTAGGTTCAAATTATTGAGAAGTGGTTTTTCACCTTGAATAGTGGGTAGAAATAATATTTTATCCATCCTAGATGATCTATGGTGTTTGAGGCTAGTCATTGGGTTTTTCTTCTATTGTTACCTAGGTTGGGGAAATATCGTATCAGGAAGCAAGGGAAATTAGCCTCCAGGTTTGTTTGAAATTTGGGAATGTGGAAAGGGTTAGTACAGTGGTGTACTATTTGGCCCTTCCAAATTTTCAAAAATCCATTCACAATGTATTTCACATGATATATCTTAAAAAATATCATCTTGGACCTTATCATGTGATAGAATTTGATGATACAGATCTAGATGTTGATGAGTCCTTTGAGGAGAATTTGATTCATATTCTGGACCATAGTGAGAAGAATATATAGAAAAATATTATGCCTCTAAATTTAGTGCAATAACCACATGGGTATATTCAATAGGAGACCTATGATAGGGAATATAATATGAATACATAGTGTCCATACCTATTCGTTGATACCCACCAAGACACGTTGGAGCACAACTTAGGGATAAGATATTATATGGTGGGGAGGTTGTAAGATATAATCTTTTTTAAGTACGTACTTCTTATGTTTTGAATAAGCCTCCTTGAGTTAGATAAATTATTATTTATTCCTTATTAATATATCTTTTATTCCGGTTGGGTTAGTTATGGGAGGAAGATTAAAGGGGAGATGAAGTATAGCTCAAGAATGAATTCATGTAATGCATTGTCCATTTATGAAATGAATGGTTCTAAACAAACCCCATGAAGCCCATACAAGGTGTGAATGGTTCTGGGAAGACCCCATGAACCTCATTCATAAAATTAATGGACATGGTAAGACCTTTGAAACATAAACTCATGATGTGAATTGGGTTTTTGATGTGAAATGGTTTTTCAATATTTTTAAGTTGAGGTAAGGAATTTATTGGAATATGTGGGAAATTAAGACATTCACAACATGAATAAACTATTCACATCATGAATGTTTCACACCAATCACACCTTTTAAACACTATTTCCTTACATTTATGATACCACACACTCCTCTATCTCAATTATAGCCCTTCCACAAGGGACATCAAGGAATTATCTTCAAACTATAAGTAAGACCCCATTGAATATTGGTGTTTCAGACCTAGAGTGTTAAGATTAGCCTTTTGGTCCTTCTTATATATCTTGATAAATTGGTTTTAACTTGGAGAAGCCTATTTGGTGTTGAATAAACAGTATTAATATTTGATTGTTTATGTTGATATAACTCTTGGTCTTTATTGGAGGGAAGGAAGGAGGAACTCAAATATACCTTGGATATTGAGGAATCATTATCGCCTTCTATTCTTTTGTGGTGGGTGATTTAGAAAGAATTCCTTATGTCTATTTACTTTATCTATTATGTGAAATAATTGAGATCACACTAGAATTATATGTTCATGAAAAAACCAAATAGGAAATTCACTTCTTAATGAAATTAATATTCTTATACTTCCCATAGACCTTGTTGGGTCCGTTAGTGATGATAATAGGACTGGAGGCCACACTAGAGGTGTACCAACCTTTGAACCTATGATGAAACTTCTCTTATATGAACCTAGAAACCATTTATTGAAGGTAATGTTTTGATAATTTTCATAATTTTGAACTTTTCCTAACATGTGAGTTGTGATAATTTTGAACTTTGTATAACATGGGGATTATAATAATTGATAACTTGGAATTATGTGACTTCATCGATTTTTCCTAGACAAGTGAATCCCATAATTGGGAATAAATTACTTATTAATTTGTAATTGGATGAATTTACCAAGTTAGATTAAAATACCATATTTTATATGGTTGATGCATGGAATGATTTTATCTTTCTTGTACTTGATGTTTGCTAGCATGGTGCCTGAAGGTGTTCTTCATTATCTTGTGAGACATGATATTGGTGATTCATTCTAGAAAATATAATCCATCAATATATATGGTTACTTTCCCCTTTTACATCCTATTTCATCTTGGTAATACATAAGTGACTCCATCATGGGATATTCACATAGATCCCAGTAAGAGATGGTTACTTTCTCCCTTGGCATGGTATTATGCCTTGGGAAGATGTAAGTGACTCTAGCATGGATATTATCATGGATACCAATGTGACTGGTCACATTTTCCCTGGTATGAAGTTTCACCATGGGAACACCTAATTTTCTCTATCATGGTTTTGAGCCTAGTATTATATGTTTACTTCCTTCTTGGAATGGTCTTGCGCTATGGGAATATGTAAGGGATCCATAATGGGACATTCGCATGGATCCCAATTTTTCTTAGTCACTTGAGGAATGATTTGGTAAATTCATCCTATGTAGGATAATCATCCACTGTTATGGGTGATCCATATTATGTAAGAGGATACACCCCTTGATATAGATATCCACCATAGAGCAAAAACAGGTTTGGATGACCCAGGGTGTCAACCCAGAGCCTGAGGGTCAGTAAGATTATTTGATATTCCATATTAATTTTTGAATTAATACCCATGTTTTTCATACTATTTCATGCAATATATATTCAGTCTTGATTGTTTAGATAATGTGGGTGTTATCCCATTGAGTTTTACTCACACCCTATTCGAGTTCCATTTAGTACTCGAGCTGATTTCATGGATGTAGGTTTGGACAATAGAAAGGGGCCCTGTAATTTATTGTTGCTTGCTAGATGGGTTGGATCTTAGAGACAAGATTGAAGTGGGGTTTGAGACTAGGTATTTTGGAGCTGTTTATGTTGAGTTTTCTTAATTTATTACTTGAATTACTTCCAACATGTCACTTAGTTACATTATTCATATCATTACATGGAATTTATTATTTGTTGGATTGTTTGGTTTTAACTTATATTTTTCATTATATAGAGGATTCATTACTTATATTATTTATAATATTATTATAACTATGTACCAGAGGGTATAGTCTCCCCAATATATTCCTTACACCATAAGTACTAGTTGGTATCCTGTGGTGTATGGGGAGACACACCTGACATCTTGTAGCCAACCAAACTTTGTCACATGATGAAGTAATGTGATAGGGATGTTACATGATTCCCTATATAAATAACTAAGCGGTGAGTTTCATTCCAAATCGGGGTCATTTTCTTAGTGAAATATTGATATTATCCCACTAATGGGTATGATGGATTTTTAATAAGGGTCATCATTTTAGTGGGATATAATTTAATAAAAGTCTTATTAAATGTTTAATAAAACATGATACTCAACTGATAAAATATTTTTTTCATAGATAATTCACATCATCATTATCAAACTTTGAGATAAATCCTTGAAAGTATAAACTTAATGTAAGTTTCTCCTAAGATTGGTAACTTAAGAAGATTTATTAAGAAATAAAAATATTTTATGTGTCAAATAGTTCCTTCCTGTGTAACCAAGTGTTGAAATAGTTCAACAAGTAAATCTAGACACTTATGATGCATATAATGATACAATTAGAGATTCAAATTCATTTGATGAAAAATGGCCAAATAAATTTTAGTCTCCGTACATGTACTCAATAACGGATATGTCAATGATTCTAGTATCATGTACTCATTATGATTGGGTATGTCAAATGATATTCAATATGATTTAATATTCTAAATGACTTGGTGTTACTAAATGTTTCCTTAAAACTTTAATATTTATAGAAATAAATTATATAATTATGATAGATATATGATATCAATTATATGTTTTAAAAAGTGTTGTAAATATATAAATGGCTAGTAGATGAAAAGAATTAAAGCTTGAAGGTTAATTTCAAGTATTGGATAAAAGGAGTTTCTACATTAATAACTTGGATACTTTAATCTTGGTTGAACTTGACATAATATGTGTATTATCTCATTTATCTTTTGTAAGAGCATGTAAACAATATTTTTTACATTAAATGAGATAAGTGTTTTTGATACACATGGTTTTTGGTTTTTTAAATTCTAAAACATGCTATAATGAGAGAATAAAAATGGCTTGTTCTGGTTAGGGAATTTATCATATTTTCATCTATAGAAATTTTTTGACAATATTATAGAATTTAAATAACATTTACCCAATATCCTAAAAGTTTTGGGAATTTATATGAACTAGTCATATGATCTCTAAGTTCTAAAGTGTTGTATAGACAATAAAAGTATGTAAAAGATCAAACTAGAATAATAAAAGTTGGTTGAAAAGTTCAAAAATGTTTTTTAACAATAAAGTAAATGTAATTGAATACTAGGTTTTTCCGGAAAGATGTTTAAAAACTCAATATGATTAGATTATACAAGATATAACTAAAGGAGTTTGTGAAACTCTATAAAATGTCCATGTCATGTATTGATCTTACTGAAATTAATTCTTTAATTTGTAAAGGTATGTAATACTGAATATATATACTAAAAAGTGTTTTAAATATATTGGATTTCAAAATAAAAGGAATAATTATTTGATAATGTATTTTATATTCATGAGATGGAGTAAATAGTTACTAAATCAAGGATTTTAATATAAAGGATATTATGAATATCAAATAAGTCTAAGTAAAATATGTGTATCTTCATCTCATTTCCCTTAAGTTACCAAATAATTTGTTTGATTATAAAGATTTATTGTGAAAAAGTATAAGATGATTAATTTTAGACACATGGTTTATAAATCATAAATTTCTATATCATTTATTGAGAAGAAGAAATGGATAGAAGTGTTTTATCTACGACAAAATGTTTATCCAAGTATTTTTTAAAATATAGGGAATATGTTCCCACTACTCATAAGTGGTATATTTTAATGAAGTCTTATTTGAAAAATAAAAAAGTTACAAACATATAGAATACCATATATGATATAGTTTATTTGTTTAATATTCCCATTTAAAAGAAATAAATGGTATTACACAAACGTGATTTTTTTTTATCTTAGTAAGATATTTTGAAGAGAATATAATGTATAATAGGCTAGTGGGAGTGTGTTTCTACTTAAATTAATTGAAAGATAAAAAATAAATAATTACACCAATCTAACTTTAAAGTGAATTTTACTTGATATACTAATAGATTTAGGATGCATTAATAAACAATAATGTTAGTAGATACATTATTTAATTGAAAACTTTAGTGGAATATGGTTCTATTGATGATGATGATAAAATTATAAAGAGTTCTGAGTAGATAGTAGAAGTTGATATAGTGACATTTTATGTTGTGAATTTAATACATTTTAATATATTCATGAAGTTTAATAGATATTAATATGATTATTAACTCTCACTTTTATCCAAACTAGCTTAATTCATAAATTTTTCTCACTAAAGAGATAAGTGGGATAGTTTTATCAAATGATCACATAGATATAAGACATGAATTAAATGTGATGTAATATGTTAAAAAAATCCATAAAGTGTAGAAAACATAAAGATTATATGGTAGTTTATCATATATTATGTGATCAACTAGTTCTTATGTTGGTTTTATTATAAATTCTTAAAAAATTTAAGAATATTAAAATTTATAATTTAAAGGAAACCACCATTTTATCATTATTTCAAGTTATATACATATATATATATATATATCATGAAGTTCAATGATAACTGACCTCTAAAATTATGACTTTGAGTTTATCCCTAACCAATGTTTGTTATGGAGTAATATAGGTTATGAGGAAATGTTAAGGTTAACATGATTATGATTTTTGTATAGAGATATAGAATATTATCATGAGTTATAAAAAAGAGAATATAATTCTTTATGTGCATTAGATTATCTACTAATTATACCATGTGATGTTTCATACATATTTCTTTGGTATACTTTGGATTCATGGATCATATTTGTATCCCCACTACCAAAGGTTGGAGAGATACCTAACATGAGAACCACAATTCTTTAATACCCTACTTACACAAATTTATATATTGACATAGCTAACATGAGGGTGGTTGGGTATGTTACTGATCGTATTATCAGTTGGAAATTTACCAATATGGGATTTTTCCTCTCATATGGTGAAAATAATGTATGGGCCCTTGATTGAGATAGAATGTGGGAATGTGTAGCCACTCCTAGATATTTTATATATACCTGTACAAGGGACATGTGATGTGATTATCCATATTGATGAATTAAATATGATGTATTCATCAATGAGATCATTCTACAGTCATAGAGTCAAGAAAAGATGAGTTGGATATATGATATTAACATGCTCTCTTTCCCATGGTCACTCAATGTCTTAGACAAGGGGAAAATATGAGAATGTATGTTTTCATATGAGGCTGACTAGTGGAAACAAGTATATAGATGCATGGGGTTGATGTAGATCACACCAAATACCTTCATATATTGAGTATAATTAATGATTTATTAGAGACTTATATTTTCTTACACTTATTTATTTAGAGATTCTTATTTATTTTCAATTCTATAAAGGCTCATAGGGTCCCACATTGTGGTTGAATAAATGGGGATTGATTCTGATTAATAGAGTTACTCTAAAAATATTTTGGAGTTAATATAAAAGTATTTTGGATAGGTATTCACAAGTTATTTCATATGATGTAATACAATATGAAGTTAATGATATATTTCCAAAAGTGTCTTGGACGATATCCAAAATGGTTTTGGATATGGTTTCACGAGTTATTGTATAGGATATAATATAAGGTGAAATGGAACGATGACTTTTAGGATTTAGTGAAAGTGGGATTTTGATGGAAATATGACCTAAATATTTATATATATGACATATATAAATAGATATACAAATATATATATATATAAAGTATGACATCTTGTATTGAAATTCATTGGGGGTATTATTTTGGTGTTGGAAACCAAAATTATTCTCCATCAAGGCTATCATTAAAATAAACATTTCATAAGATAAAATAAATTGAAGTTAAATTAATTCATGAATATGATTTATGAATCATATGAGGCATTAATACATGCATTATAAATTCACGAATTAATACATACTCTACCCAAGCATATCCTTAGGTTCTATATAAACCCTACTGTCATATGATGAAATGTGGTGTGGATTCATATCCTCTTGCTTGAAACCAATACCCAATACTCATAGATCTATTCATCTTACTTATTTGTATATGATATTCTAAGACATCTTGAATTGAAGTATGGATACCTCTTGTGTAATTAAGATTCATTTCATCCTATGGATACACCATGGAGGTAGGATTCTTTGGTACTCAATGATATGTATCAAACCCATGTGATGGAGTTTGAAGATATTGTATATTCTATTTAGTGTATGGTACACTTATTTACAAAAGTTCATTATTTCAGTATTTTATATAAAGTTTCATATTTATTACATAGATATCCATATAAAAGTGTTTCAATTGCTTCCACATTATCTAATAATTTCTATTAGACTCTTACAATACTCTTCACATATAAACTTTATAGCATCCTCCCTAAAAAGACTTGTGGAAATGTAAAAGGAGTATATTAAATACCATTGAATAAAAAAATGAAACCTTTTTATTTCCTAAATATGAAAAACTATATCCAATCCTCACTAAATATCGCTCACAAAAGTAACAAACAGAAGTATAATTTGCATAACAAATCAAAAATGTAAAGAAGGTACCTTGCTTCCACTTCCCTAATGGTTTTTCACTCTCACACCCCAATTACAAACATATTGTGATCTCATCCATTTTATAATTCATCCTACACTTGGTGCATATATATCATATCTTATACCATATCCCACATACATAATCATATCATCATTATCATTATCTCTTCTATAACCTACTAGAGATTTTAATAGCCACAACAACTCATGTGACATGAATTATACCCCAATCCCTCATAATCCATTCATGTACACCAGTAGCAAACTAATATAACTATAATAACCTGAATTGTTTGTTTAAAATAATAATATTCTTGATATCTTACTTAACATGAAACACCAATCTTTAAGTGAACCACAATATATTATAAAAATATTATTATTTTAAAGTGACCATTATAACATGCCCATTAAATTAGAGGTATGAATATGAATAATAACATTATGAAAAATATATATAAATATTCTATATAACTTATATTTATTTATTAAAACATAATAAATAAGTACTCAATTTTTAGTAGTCATTTTATGCTTCAAAAATATATTTCTTAAAAAATAGTTTTTATCACCTTTTGTGAACAACAATTATAATTAAAATTTACCATATTTTAGAAATTTTATTTTATAAAATGAATATAATTTTTGAAATCATCAAGTAAAAATAATCTTATCTTGAATTTATATGTTTTTTCTAAAAAGATTTATTTTGGAGTAAATGGTGAAAAAAATCATATTTTCTTGGAAAAAATGACATTTATTTTCTTTAAATAAAGTAATTTAAAAGTTTCATTATATTTTGGTTTCAATAAAATTAATATATTATATATTTCACAAAAAATAACCTAAATAATTTTATAATAATCAACATTATATTTTATTTTGGTATAATTTCATGTTTATGATTAAAAACACATTTTTTCTAAAAACTGTTTTTTATTGTGTTTTATACATTTATATTAAAAGTAATTTATTCCATTTATAAATATATAAATATTGAAAATATGATTTCATGTTTACAATTATCATGTTATAATTTAGTAATAAGGTCGATTTCATTTTTGTTCATTTTGAATAGTAACAATGGTAAATATTTTTCACCACGGTAAATCGGGTAATTAAAGTTAAAAATAATATGATAGGGATTTAAAAATATATCTAACACATACATTGTTTATATTGGATGAGTTTATTTTTACCAAACCCTTCATATATTAAAAAATATGGAATTTAGTTCTATTTCTCTTTAAAAAAAATATTTATATTATTTTAAGTAAAGAATAATCCCAACATTTCATTTTCTTGATTTTAACATCCCTAGTATGTTTTAAAATGGATAAAAACAAGTGTAACAAACCAAACAAGATACCATCTCAATATTTTCACCTAACCCGATCTACCATATACCCAAAGGTGTTACCAATTCTGTAACACCCCAGGTAAATAAAGAATATGACATTTCATATTTATCCATATTTGTGAATAAAATATTTAAATGACTTTAAAGGGGACGCTATGCTCGATGGCGTACCCAACACGCAACAACGAGTTTCTTGGGAATCTTACGTTGCACTCTAATAATAAAATAATATTATTTTAAATCGTACTTAACATGTAGTCGTTGTAATGGCGGGAATGGATAGAAATAACTAAAATATGATTATATATGTTTTTAAATGTTTTTACATTTATCCAATAAAGGATAGAGGCTTAAAATACGGAAAGAATTCAATTTTAGGCATATATGCCCTAGTTTTCACTAAAGGTTCACTTATCGACTTTTGATGGAGAACCATCATTAAATATAGTTTTGTTCACTCTTATACATTCTATTGGACCAAATAAAACTCTTCTTAAGAATCGGGATATCAAAATTTACTTTGTGTAAATTTTTGGTATCTTTCCGATAATGTTCATTTTTTTAATGAATAGTATAAAATGTTGTATTTTAATTCAAACCCTCTTTTTAATATAATTTATTTATATGATTAGATTATCTTTTGAATTGGTTTTAAAGTGAAATTAGAAAATATTTTTACCATTAAATCCAATAGTGGTCGTTGGAATTAATTTCACTTTGAAATCAGACTTAAACTAGTGTCAATCTTTTGATACTTATTGTTTTATAAAAACACGCTATTTGCTTTGACAGCGGGAATTAATTATTAAATTAGTTAATGTGACTAATATGTTATGAATTTTTTAAAACGGACTTCATTTTTGAATTTGTAATATCAAATATAGCTTAGGGTGAATTTTTGGTAATTTTCTGAAAAACTTCAATTTTTGATGAATAGTGAAACCCCTAAGTGGTACTTATAAAGACTGATTTTCCGTTTAAATGAAATTTTGCCATCATTGTGTTTGGAATTTAAAAAAGCCGACATACATGGTTTTCATTAAGAAGTAAAATGTGGTTCAATGAGATTATAATAATTTTTTTGGTGAATAGTAACTTATTAAGTTCTTAATCGCGATTAGATGTAATTAGTGTAATTTAAGGTAAAAATGATATTATAAGAATGTGAAAACACCATGACACTTGTCCTACACCTATTGGGTGAGTCATGGCCGACCAAGACAAGCCATGGGCCAACTTGGGGACCCCATGGAGACACTTTGGTTGGGAAATGACATAAATAACTTTTTATTTAATGTTAAAATTAAATTGACACAAACATGAGTTGTTTTACTAAAACAGTTTTTAAGTAGTGTTAAACAGGTCCAAATTTTGATTATAAATATTAATTGGAAAGATAAAAATATTTCCTACATCATAGTATTTTTTTTTATAATTTTTAGACATTAAATAAATTAAATTATTTATGACATAATAATGATGCAGTGATGACATCATTATTTGACCATTTAAATAAAATGGAAAGATAATGTAAAATATATGAACTAAACATGTCAAAAACTTATTGGATGGGTGTATTTCGAACCCTTATCACCTTATCCACGAATTATATCAATGTGGGACCTTTTAAAACCGAAACAAATTTTCAAATAAAGTAATATTTCTTACTTTCCAAAAGTGCCCCTCCTCTCCTCTTATAAAAGGCCCCCACCTCTACCTCATTTCAGACACTCCTCAAGCCTTTGTCTCGGCCAACCCCTGCCCATTTACTCTCTCCACATCCCTATCCTCATCCTATAGGATTCCCTTTGGGCATAATCCTTTCAAAGGAAGCCTTTAGGATCAAATCAAAAGGAGTTACACTTTTAAAGGTAATTCATTCTCTCATGTTCATTTGTTTTATTTTGCTTCTCCAACCCCCTAAACTCTTTTTGTTTACTTCTTTTGTAACAACACCAGTATCTTCAATATACTAGGATGTTGTTATAAGATTTATTTGAGCTACACTCTCACACAACTACATCAAATGGTTAAAGAACATACGGTTTCCGTGGACGGCGAAATTCTGCCTCCCGAAATGATGATTGTTCAATACTCATTTAACACCTTAAAAGGTGGACATTATGATGTCACTATTTTTTATATATATAATATGTTTATGTTTTACTTATGATTCTGTATTTTTAATTTGTGTCTTACCTTTATGGCATCCATTATGGGTATACGCGATATCTTCATTTTAGGAAGTGTGGACTACCGCCCCCTCAAAGTGATTTGATTCGTTAAATACCATATGTGGGACGTATAAAGGATGGAACTATGATATTATATATGATATTATACTGGAATTATAATATACCTTTATATCATTATTATTCCATTCTATAAAATATGAAATATAAATGAAAGTAGCGTTCATGCGTACGTACGGCTTACCGTCTCCATGAACGGTGCATTTCATTTCTTACCTCTAAATGATTATGTAATGTTATAAATGCATGCATGTACTGGATATATATGACATATATTATATCTATATCATGAATAAAATTCTGGATATAATAAACCTTTGGCCACATGAACAACATGTAATTGTAAGAAGTCCACTTTCGACTTAAGAACCAAATATCGACAAAACAAATATTATTAACTTAAATGATTACATAATGTTTATGACATGGTAATAAGTGATATAAAAGGAATAATAAACTTGAAAAAGGGTTCATAATGAAGTATAAATTAACTCAAGTTTATTATTCAGGATATTAAAGAACGATCGAGTCAATTCGGACCCGAGGTAAGGGATCCTACTCCTCTCTTTCTTTTTAAGTACACACTTTTATGTCATTCCTTTTAAAGCTCATCATTTTTGTTATTGGGATGATATTTTATATTACACTTACTGTAATTTTTATGTTCATGTGATGAGATACCCTATTCTCTCTCATAAATTCATTTTGGAAGTTTTGAGTGGCACCGTTAGGCTACCGAACTTTCGTAAGAGATCTAACCTCTCTCTTTCTTTTTAAGTACTCTCCTTTATGTCACTTCTTTTAAGCTCCTATTTGTAATGTTGGGGGATATTCTTTTATATTACTATTTTTGTACATTTTATTTTAATGTTATGAGATACCCTATTTGATCTCATCAATCCATATTCGGAAGTTTTATGTGGCGCCGTTAGGCTGCCGAGTTTTCGTAAGGGATTTTCTTAACCCACCTTCCATTCTTTGGGTTAATCTCCTACTTTCAAATTATTTCATGATATTATTATGTCCTATTTTGTATTTTTACTTTATTTATGTGTACCTATAGTGAATACACATAATAGATCTATTTTATTTTAAAAATGATCTTTTTAAGGACTTCGTCTCAATCTCCATTCATTGAGGCATATTTCGTTTTATACACAACTTTCTTTTATACGGTGTATAAACTCCTTTTACTTTGACTTTTATACAAAAGGAATCTTTTTCTACGAATCGTTTTACTAAACGAGAAAAAGGAATGTTTTTTTTAACGTACGTGGTGACAACGACCTTTTCCGCCGCCGCGAGTATTATTTGATCTTTGGCTTTCTCAACAAGCCGTAATGTTTTTAGAATAAAATAAATACCATATACTCTTTTATGTATTTTGGTATTGAAAATGGTTTTGAAAAAGGATTCTATTATGTGAATATATTTATGATATATTGTGATTGAAATGTGGAAATGTTATCATTCCTTTATATTGGTTTTATGTTTTAGGATTTTATATTGGTACTTGGACATTTTAATGGGTGGTGCCGTGAATACCAGGACGGGTGGTTACGTTATAACCTCCAATGCATTGGGTATGGAAGTCGGCCGTATGGCTATTCCATTAAGTATGTATGGAAATTGGCCGTATGTCTATTCCATTATGTGATATGTGTGGAAGTCGACCGTATGGTTATTCCACTTAAGTATGTTTATGTCCCAAGTTACCTTTATATATGTTATGTGTTCTTTATATGGGTTTTATGGTAATCCTTTGGTTACAAAAAGGTAAGTAATGATACTTTTTTTTTCAGTGAAAATTTTTTACTACTTCATGAAGGTGAAAAGTATTACATTGATAAAGTATTCATGGTTTAATTGTTGTTTTGAAAATCTAACAGTTTTCACTCTTTGTGTATCCCTTACTGAGCTTCTTATGCTCATCCCAAGTTTTTGAAATGTTTTTCACAGGACATAGCGTGGAATAGGGTCAAGGATGGGATCAAGGGAAAGTCATGCTACCTAAAACATGGAACTATACATGTTTCTTTTAAAGAGTTTTTATTTTATGGAAATTTAGTAGAAGCGACTACTTTGTAATCTTTTGAGATGTAATAGTTATGTCCTAATTATCTAAAACTCTAAACCTAAAAAGATCCTCAATGTGAATTACTCATTTAATTCAATATTAAGTAAGGTTTAAGTCTGGGGCCTTATAGTTGGTATCAAAGGTCGGTTTAGATAACTTTAGAGGTTAGGGTATTCTTTAAGCATAAGTGACATTACCATAATGGTTAGGATTTCAGAAAGAGTCCTAGTTTTAGATAAAGTTAATGAGTAAGTATATCTTAGTGTTTATCTTACTCATTTGTACATGATGCTTTTGTTGATATACTCACACTGACGTTTTTTGGTTCTAGTAAATGACTGGATCTAGCAGGCACCAAAGTGACAATGGGTTTGAAGGAAACTGTTGTAGAGACTGGATGAGATGGGGGATTCAATGAGGAATCTCATGGTTGTTCTAAACCAACTATCAAGGAGTCATGATCAACCACTTCAACCATGGTGAGTTCTCTAATGCATCATGTACGAGATGACCAATCGATGTGGAAGTTCAGGTAATAATTATTAAGGTAACCATTAGGGTTTATATGATACTTAATTTTTAGGTAATTATGGGTTATTATATGTTATGATGGAAAATGAAATGCATGAGATAAACTTGAGGTTAAAATATGTTATGATCATCTTTGAAGATTTTATCTCATTTTGGGGAATGTTTTAAGAATTATATAGTTTTGGAAAAAGGACAACACGCAGACCGTGTGACTACCCGTCGCGTCGGACAAAGCTGCGGGAATCGAACCCACAACCAAAGTGCGACTGGTATTTATCACCTACCACTGGACTACGTGAAGTACCTGGTTAGTTTGACCGATTCTTTCTAGTTATATGATTTTATGAATTATGAGTAAGTTGATTTTGGGTTATTTATGAAAATGATTAACCTATCATGGAGGATATGTGATTAGGTTAATTACTTTTCAAAACGAGACTTTAGGAGCAACTGATATTGTTTGGAGATAAATGTTACGATTTATCTTGGAAGACTATGCGACTAAATCATTCAAATATTTGGGTTTCAATCTTATATTGGTTTACTTTGAAGAATTTTATGGACAAATTGATTATTGAATGGTCCTCGTTGAACTTTGGGTTTTGTTGGACAAATTTTGGAGATTAAGAATAGATTTTCTTTTTATAAAGGGTTATCCTTTTCTGGATTATCTGATCTTGTACTAGCCTTTTTGGTTTTGGTTTTGGTTAAAGTCTAAAGACATGGGAAGTATATAGTTCTATTTTGTGGATTAGGTGATTCTCTAGAAGTTGATTATAGTACTCTTAATGTGAACAAGTCTTCCTAAATACTCGTCTTTTGGAGAAAATATGAGTTTGTGTAAGGAATCTAATAAAAGTTGAAAGTCAATATGATAAGTGATTATGTTTCCTTATGAATAAATTCCTCAATAAAAATTAACTTAAAACAAAAATTTTGTCTATTAACTTTTCCTACTGGGGAATCGAATACCGTTTAACCCATCACAAGTTTGTGATTTTCTCGTGGTTAACTTTCTCCGAAACATGTTTTCTATCACTCTCCATCAGAACATTACCCTTTGTTTTTTTCCTCCATGTCCATATTTTCATACTTGGAATCCTAGTATGGGTTAACTCGGGTGACCTTTGTACTTATCTCTCTTTATTTTAAAGTGTTTGTTTTACCGACTCTTGTTCCGATGTGGGACTTTCAAGGATGTTTCCAAGCGCAATTTTAAAATTGCGAAGATGCAATTCCCAAAAGGGGGGAAGGATGTAACACCCCAGGTAAATAAAGAATATGACATTTCATATTTATCCATATTTGTGAATAAAATATTTAAATGACTTTAAAGGGGACGCTATGCTCGATGACGTACCCAACACGCAACAACGAGTTTCTTGGGAATCTTACGTTGCACTCTAATAATAAAATAATATTATTTTAAATCGTACTTAACATGTAGCCATTGTAATGGCGGGAATGGATAGAAATAACTAAAATATTATTATATATGTTTTTAAATGTTTTTAAATTTATCCAATAAAGGATATAGGCTTAAAATACGGAAAGAATTAAATTTTAGGCATATATGCCCTAGTTTTCACTAAAGGTTCACTTATCGCCTTTTGATGGCGAACCATCATTAAATATAGTTTTGTTCACTCTTATACATTCTATTGGACCAAATAAAACTCTTCTTAAGAATCGGGACATCAAAATTTACTTTGTGTAAATTTTTGGTATCTTTCCGATAATGTTCATTTTTTTAATCAATAGTGTAAAATGTTGTATTTTAATTCAAAACCTCTTTTTAATCTAATTTATTTATATGATTAGATTATCTTTTGAATTGGTTTTAAAGTGAAATTAGAAAATATTTTTACCATTAAATCCAATAGTGGTCATTGGAATTAATTTCACTTTGAAATCAGACTTAAACTAGTGTCAATCTTTTGATACTTATTGTTTTATAAAAACACGCTATTTGCTCTGACAACGGGAATTAATTATTAAATTAATTAATGTGACTAATATGTTTTGAATTTTTTAAATCGGACTTCATTTTTGAATTTGTAATATCAAATATAGCTTCGGGTGAATTTTTGGTAATTTTCTGAAAAACTTCAATTTTTGATGAATAGTGAAACCCCTAAGTGGTACTTATAAAGACTGATTTTCCGTTTAAATGAAATTTTTCCATCATTGTGTTTGGAATTTCAAAAATCCGACATACATGGTTGTAATTAAGAAGTAAAATGTGGTTCAATGAGATTATAATAATTTTTTTGGTGAATAGTAACTTATTAAGTTCTTAATCGCGATTAGATGTAATTAGTGTAATTTAAGGTAAAAATGATATTATAAGAATGTGAAAACACCATGACACTTGTCCTACACCTATTGGGTGAGTCATGGCCGATCAAGACAAGCCATGGGCCAACTTGGGGACCCCATGGAGACACTTTGGTTGGGAAATGACATAAATAACTTTTTATTTAATGTTAAAATTAAATTGACACAAACATGAGTTGTTTTACTAAAACAGTTTTTAAGTAGTGTTAAACAGGTCCAAATTTTGATTATAAATAGTCATTGGAAATCTAAAACGATTTCCTACATCATAGTAGTTTTTTTATAATTTTTAGACATTAAATAAATTAAATTATTTATGACATAATAATGATGCAGTGATGACATCATTATTTGACGATTTAAATAAAATGGAAAGATAATGTAAAATCTATGAACTACACATGTCCAAAACTTATTGTATGGGTGGATTTCGAACCCTTATCACCTTATCCACGAATTATATCAATGTGGGACCTTTTAAAACCGAAACACATTTTCAAATAAAGTAATATTTCTTACTTTCCAAAAGTGTCCCTCCTCTCCTCTTATAAAAGGCCCCCACCTCTACCTCATTTCACACACTCCTCAAGCCTTTGGATCGGCCAACCCCTGCCCATTTACTCTCTCCACATCCCTCTCCTCATCCTAGAGGATTCCCTTTGGGAAGAATCCTTTCAAAGGAAGCCTTTAGGCTCAAATCAAAAGGAGTTACACTTTTAAAGGTAATTCATTCTCTCATGTTCATTTGTTTTATTTTGCTTCTCCAACCCCCTAAACTCTTTTTATTTACTTCTTTTGTAACAACACCAGTATCTTAAATATACTAGGATGTTGTTATAAGATTTATTTGAGCTACAATCTCACAAAACTACATCAAATGGTTAAAGAACATACGGTTTCCGTGGACGGTGAAATTCTGCCTCCCGAAACGATGATTGTTCAATACTCATTTAACACCTTCAAAGGTGGCCATTATGATGTCACTATTTTTTATATATATAATATGTTTATGTTTTACTTATGCTTCTGTATTTTTCATTTGTGTCTTACCTTTATGGCATCCATTATGGGTATACGCGATATCTTCATTTTAGGAAGTGCGGACTACCGCCCCCTCAAAGTGATTTGATTCGTTAAATACCATATGTGGGACGTATAAAGGATGGAACTATGATATTATATATGATATTATACTGGAATTATAATATACCTTTATATAATTATTATTCCATTCTATAAAATATGAAATATAAATGAAAGTAGCGTTCATGCGTACGTACGGCTTACCGTCTCCATGAACGGTGCATTTCATTTCTTACCTCTAAATGATTATGTAATGTTATAAATGCATGCATGTACTGGATATATATGAAATATATTATATCTATATCATGAATACAATTCTGGATATAATAAACATTTGGCCACATGAACAACATGTAATTGTAAGAAGTCCACTTTCGACTTAAGAACCAAATATCGACAAAACAAATATTATTAACTTAAATGATTACATAATGTTTATGACATGGTAATAAGTGATATAAAAGGAATAATGAACTTGAAAAAGGGTTCATAATGAAGTATAAATTAACTCACGTTTATTATTCAGGAGATTAAAGAACGATCGAGTCAAGTCGGACCCGAGGTAAGGGATCCTACTCCTCTCTTTCTTTTTAAGTACACACTTTTATGTCATTCCTTTTAAATCTCATCATTTTTGTTATTGGGATGATCTTTTATATTACACTTACTGTAATTTTAATGTTCATGTGATGAGATACCCTATTCTCTCTCATCAATTCATTTTGGAAGTTTTGAGTGGCACCGTTAGGCTACCGAATTTTCGTAAGAGATCTAACCTCTCTCTTTCTTTTTAAGTACTCTCCTTTATGTCACTTCTTTTAAGATCCTCTTTGTAATGTTGGGGGATATTCTTTTATATTCCTATTTTTGTACATTTTATTTTAATGTGATGAGATACCCTATTTGATCTCATCAATCCATATTCGGAA
This sequence comes from Viscum album, assembly GCA_963277665.1. Classification (NCBI taxonomy): domain Eukaryota; kingdom Viridiplantae; phylum Streptophyta; class Magnoliopsida; order Santalales; family Viscaceae; genus Viscum; species Viscum album. The sequence goes on along the minus strand of OY728119.1, from coordinate 848,698,658 downwards.
GTTTTATGTGGCGCCGTTAGGCTGCCGAGTTTTCGTAAGGGATTTTCTTAACCCACCTTCCATTCTTTGGGTTAATCTCCTACTTTCAAATTATGTCATGATATTATTATGTCCTATTTTGTATTTTTACTTTATTTATGTGTAACTATAGTGAATACACATAATAGATCTATTTTATTTTAAAAATGATCTTTTTAAGGACTTCGTCTCAATCTCCTTTCATTGAGGCATATTTCGTTTTATACACAACTTTCTTTTATACGGTGTATAAACTCCTTTGACTTTGAATTTTATACAAAAGGAATCTTTTTGTATGAAGAGTTTTACTAAACGACAAAAAGGAATGTTTTTTTTAACGTACGCGGTGACAACGACCTTTTCCGCCGCCGCGAGTATTATTTGATCTTTGGCTTTCTCAACAAGCCGTAATGTTTTTAGAATAAAATAAATACCATATACTCTTTTATGTATTTTGGTATTGAAAATGGTTTTGAAAAAGGATTATATTATGTCAATATATTTATGATATATTGTGATTGAAATGTGGAAATGTTATCATTCCTTTATATTGGTTTTATGTTTTATGATTTTATATTGGTACTTGGACATTTTAACGGGTGGTTACGTTATAAACCATATGACGGGTGGTGCCGTGAATACCAGGACGGGTGGTTACGTTATAACCTCCAATGCATTGGGTATGGAAGTCGGTCGTATGGCTATTCCATTAAGTATATATGGAAATTGGCCATATGGCTATTCCATTATGTGATATGTGTGGAAGTCGACCGTATGGTTATTCCACTTAAGTATGTTTATGTCCCAAGTTACCTTTATATATGTTATGTGTTCTTTATATGGGTTTTATGGTAATCCTTTGGTTACAAAAAGGTAAGTAATGATACTTTTTTTTCAGTGAAAAGTTTTTACTACTTCATGAAGGTGAAAAGTATTACATTGATAAAGTATTCATGGTTTACTTGTTGTTTTGAAAATCTAACAGTTTTCACTCTTTGTGTATCCCTTACTGAGCTTCTTATGCTCATCCCAAGTTTTTGAAATGTTTTTCACATGACATAGCGTGGAATAGGGTCAAGGATGGGATCAAGGGAAAGTCATGCTACCTAAAACATGGAACTATACATGTTTCTTTTAAAGAGTTTTTATTTTATGGAAATTTAGTAGAAGCGACTACTTTGTAATCTTTTGAGATGTAATAGTTATGTCCTAATTCTCTAAAACTCTAAACCTGAAAAGATCCTCAATGTGAATTACTCATTTAATTCAATATTAAGTAAGGTTTAAGGCTGGGGCCTTATAAATCCTCATGGGTTAGCAACTAGCACCTGATCATCAAATAACAACCAGAGGGAACGATTTTTCCCAACCTAAAGTAAACATGGAATACATACATACATACATACATACATACATACATACATACATATATATATATATATCTGTGTGGGTGTGTGTTTATAACTGAGAGAAAGAGAGGAACATAAACATATATTCCATAATTTAAAGAATATAGCGTAAATTATACAACTCTAAAGTAGTCAGAAAAATCCCAAAGTACAAGTCTAATCATCAAGGGACAACTAAAATAGGAAACTGACGGATCCATGTGATAGTTTGGGAAAAATCCCACTATCCCACTACCATCTATCCATACACAACTAATAGATCACCTCATTACCTCATTTGAGAACCTTTCCTTTCCTTGTATCAAAATATATAACAAGGTCTACACACTGCCAAAGGGGTGAGCAGGGTGTGATCTAATAGGATCAGTAGGATCCCACCCATGTGTTCCATATCAATTCTCTAAACAATAATCCAAGCATGCTCAATTTTAAATAAAACAATGTATGATAAAAAAAATTTAGTTCAATATCAAAATCATGGGAAAACAATTTAATTCCCCCTTTTATACATTTCCTAATAAAGTAGGTAAAACAGTTTCAAAGCATTTCATGTCCATATATTCAAATAGATATATCAAAACCAACTAAAATGTGCATCACATATCATATCAAATCATGGAAGTAAAACCAAAATATTACAAACCAAAATAGCCCAAATCAGCCAAAAGCATAAGTAACATCACTCCAAGGATCACACTAGGTTAGGATAGCTAGGACACTCATACCTAATATATAAAATCACATGCATATAGCCTCTAGACATATCAATCAAGTCTAGAGAGCATAGGAATTCCCTAAAAAGTCAACCCCAACCCACCCCCAACAAGTCTGACATGTTCCTAGAACAACAGGCCTAGGGAGTATAGTAAATCCCCATGATAAAAAACACCAAAAGTTTATGAGGTGTATTACTACACCTTCCACCTTAGTACCCAAGGATTACCATGTACTCTATTTTACAAACCAATTCATAAAACCATTTTCATCAAACCATGCTTTGAAAATCATTTCAAAAAACTATTTAAAACTATTTGAAAAACTTTTCCATTTACCAAAATCAGGGGAAAATCATATTTTATCCAAAACACTTTTCTACTCACACAAATCCACAAATAAATGATTCCAAATCATTTTATATAATAATTTATAAAAACAAAGCAATGAATTTCATCAACATAGGATAGATACAGAAATACCTACCTCAAAACTCCGGGTAGCACATGCCTATAAAGGGCTACACCAACCAAAAGAAAAAAATGACAATAGAGACCCTATAATCAATCTACATATCTCATAATTGATTCAATTTAATGAAGGGTATAACAGATAATAGGAAAAAAAATACTTCAAGAAAGCATGCCCACCACACCACAACCAACAAAAGATCAGCCCCCAAAATAAGATCACACAAAGGATCTTGAAGGAATAATGAATAATTATCACTATGGATTAAAAAACAAATATAGTAACATAAAAACACTACTCATATCAAATCCAATGAAGAAGAAAAAAGGATTCTCTTACCCAGAGAGAGGCCACACACAACCTTGATGATCAAATGCTTAACAAATAAATCTATAAGAGTTAAAGGTCCCAAAAAATATTCAAATAGGAGTTCTAGGTAGAGCATAAGTAGGATTGGGGATGAATGATAAAACATACACTCGTACAGGACCCTAAAAGACCTTTTAGGGACATTTAGACGATGTGTAACCCCAATACACATCATGTAATCTATGAATTCTTCATACACTGAAAAACTCATCACCTTTTTATTAAAAACATGATTTTTAACCTTACATGGTGTGTAAAATTTACATGGAATGTACTCCCTTCATGTTGTATACTAGGTTCATAGCATCCTCTTATCAAACAGTATATGTCATGTACTCCTTACATGATGTGTAAATTCCCAACAGATAGTGAAAATTGATGATTCTTACAAGAAAACACAAACCACCTCGGGTGTTCTATAAACTTAGGGAGAACCCTTATAATACATTACATGCTTATACCAAGACTTCGTTAATTAAAATAATGACACGCCTAATTAAAGAGGAAAAAAAGTAAATATATGGGAAATATCTGAAAGATTGTAATAGGATGTTAAAAACTCCCCACCATAATATTTTCCATCACTAGGAAGTCATGTGGAATAATGAAGTCTGATAAATTGGTGAGGCCACTACTCCCTCATCAGTGAATCATTCTCTTAAATCTCATGAGAATCTGATTCATGCCTCCATAACACTCTGACCAACAAAATCGACCTCCCACACAAGAGTTCCACTTGAGAGTCAACAATCTCTATTGTAAATTCCATAATAGATACATTTTCCTCTAACTTAATCTCTTCCCAACTCAAAACAAGTGTGGTATCAGGATGGTATCTCTTGATCTGTGGTATATAGAAAACATCATGAATGATTTTTAGCTGAACTGGAAATTCCAACCTATATGTAACCTTCCCAAGATTCTCAATGACCTCAAACAGTCCAAGATATATCGGAGCCAATTTTACCTTTTTTCCAAGATGACGGTGACCCAACCAAGGAGAAACATTCAATGGTTATCTATATATAACTCCAAATGATATTTTCATTGATCCACATAAGAATTTTTTCAACTACGCACTATAACCAAACATTGAGTTATATCCTGAATCCTCATAGAAATATCCTTAACCAAATTCAGTCCCACCAAAGAAGTTTTGACCACCTCTTCCCAAAAGAAATATGTTCTACATGAGCGGCCATGAAAATCCTCAAAAGGAACCATTATGATTGATAAATCATAATCATTATTATAAGAAAACTCAACTAGTCCCAAATCAATATCCCAAGATCTTCCAAAATCCAAGACACAAACATAGAGCATATCCTCCAAGATATGAACAACACACTCTATATGACTATATATCTATGGATGATAAGATATAATCAACCTAACCAGAGTTATCATCACCTCCTAGATACTTCTATAGAACCTCAAGGTAAACCTATGATCCCCATCTCGAACAATAGTATAAAGAACACCAGTAACCTCACAAATTCCTACACATATAGATTACACTGATCTTAAACATTTATGGTGTCCCTGATCTGAATAAAATCATCTAACATTGTCAACTGATCAATCACCACCCAGATAGGATTCCTCCCTCATGGAGTTTGTGGTAATCTAACAACAAAGTCCATTGATACCTTGTATCATTTCCAAACCAGTACTAGTAGAGGTTGAAGAAAACAAAAAGTTATCATGTGCACTTCCTTTATCTATTGGAAGGTGTAATAGTGGACAAAAAATCATAAATATCACACTTTATACCTAGAAACCAAAATTATGTCTCATATCATGATAGGTTTTCATAGTTCCTGAATAAATGACCCACAAAAAACTATGATAGTCAATTAAAACTAAACTCTGCATTAATTCTAGGATGACAAAACATTCCCTTAAATTGATAATATTATCTGAAGAGTGAGACTACCTAGAAATGATCTCCCAACCATAAGGGGTTTCTTGAATTCCTCTGAACTTGTCATTATGAAAATGAATCATTTGAATAGACTCAAGGAGAGATGATGATAACTAAACACTATCCAGAACCATATGTAAAAAATTCTCTTAATTATCCATATGCAATTGAGAAAAGAACCCCATAAGTTCTCACTCTTCTTTGGATTCCAAAACATCCTATGATAGTGCTTTCCTACTAAGAGTGTCTGCAATGAAATTCCCCTTTCTTAGGGTACAGGAGATGTTTAAGTCAAACTTATGAATATATTCCACCAACCATCTCTGTCTAAGATTAAATTATTTCTATGAAAAGATGTAGCTTAAAATCTTATGGTCATAAAAGACTGTGAACCTATCCCCAAAGATATAGTGTCACCAACACTTAAGCACATACATAACTATAGAAAGATCTAAATCAGGAGTAGGGTAATTCTTCTTAAGTGTTCAAAGATGAAAAGTTCCATTAGACACCTCATGATTATCCTGCATGATCACACCACCCAAACCAGTTCCATAAGCATCACCAAGAATCACATACCCCCTATCAGGCTTAGGTAATATCAAAATAGTATCTTATGTCAGAAGTCCTTTAAACTCGTTGAAATAAGCATGATACTTTGAATCCCATTTTAATTTTACCCCATTATTAGTAATAATAGTCAAATTTGACACTAACTTTAAGAAATCCTTGATAAACCATCGATAATATCCATTGAGACCAAGGAAGCTCTGAATCTCAAAAAAATCATGGATATTCCTATGACAAGATAGCATTCACCTTCTCAGGATCCACTAATAATTCATGTTCAAAAATCATATTCCCCAAGAACATTACTTCTTGAATATATATATTACATTTCAAAATATTTCCATAAAAAATGACTCTTTAGGATTTATAGAACCAAACTTATATGGTTCTCGCGCTCATGCTTGGAACTCAAATAAACCAAAATAGCATTAATGAACACTACTAAAAAGTGTCTATATAATGATGGAATATCTAATTCATCACAGCCATAAAAACTACATGATAATTAGTTAGAAAAAATGGAATCAAAATATATTTATAATGGATTTACTTGATCTTGAAATCCATATTTAGTATATCACACTCCCAAAATATGAGTTGATAATAACCCAACCAAATATAGATCTTCAAAAACCACTTTTACCCCATTAATTGATCAAAAAAATCATCCATATGAGGAAAATGATACTTTTTTAACCATTACCCAGTTCATATTCTGATAGTCTACACACAATCAGGATTGAACTATCTTCCTTCTTGGAAAATAGCAATGGGGCTACCCAAGGTGAAACACTAGGATGAAAAAGACCCTTCACCACTAAATAATATAACTAAACCATGATCTCTTTCATCTTTGCCGGGGCCATATGATCGTAAGGCTTAAAAACCAAATGCGTACCTAGAATTGGGTCAATTTTAAACTCCACTAACCTCTTTGAAGAAATATTAGAGTAATCATCTGGGAAAACGATAGGAAAATATCAATAATATCCAATAAGATCAATAATAGGGGAAACATCATCAAGATCAACTGCTATAATAGACAAAAAAAACTTCTGATCTCTAAGTGGGAAGGTCCTGTGTGACCATAACTCATATCCCACTCTCCCTAAAATACCAATGAGCTCCCATATACCACAAGAAAAGAGACATTACAATGGTAATAATAAACCTCGTCATAATTAGAAACAATCCAATCCACCTTGATAATGATGTCAAACACATATATACTGATGACAAGAAAATCCCAAACTAACTCTGCATTATCTATAGATATCACACAAGAGGGATATTGAAAACCCTACTCTTTCTGCTTCCTAAACAATTTCTCTAACTCCATAACAATGGAAATAAGATCCATTAGAATTTTAAGAATATCAAGAAAATTGCCAGATATAAATGATTTGGAAGAACCAGTATCAAATAAATCAATCACTACTGAAGATGTAATAAATAAGGAACCTCTCACTGTTACTAGACCTATGTATACCTCCATCAAAAAAACATCAACTGCATGAATGTGGTTCACTCCTAGGGCTTGGCTGGAGTCCATTATTCCTTTAAGCATCTAACTTTCCCACAATATCCTTTAGAGTTTATGATCCCTAGATATATTGAGGAGTAGACATAGCCTAGAAGATATATTGCAGATGACCAAAGCATCCAAAATTATTACACATATTTGTAGGTGAATGAAAATAAAGGTTTTTGTACACAACATTTTTACACAAATATATATTCATAGGTACACTATAAGATGTAACAAGAGGATCCAAAGAGGCCTACTTCTGAGAACCACCTCCACCACTCATGCAGTGATCTTTTCACTTTCTATTTTTACCTAGAACACCACTGAATCTACCACTATGTGGAAGATAATATTTAGAATAACTAACCCTACCTTAAATATTCATCTCTTCCATCAAATCCTTGTCCATTATCTCTGCATAGTTTGAAATATCCAGTATAAATACTCACTATCTGAAATCTGGTTTCAAACCCTATTAGTAATTCTAATCTTTTAGCTGGTCATTCTTTATAACCTATAGTTCTAAACAAAGAAGTTCAACAAACTAATTAGTGAACTTTGACACAAAATGATCACCTTATTTTAAAGAGAGTAACTCCATATTCTTCACCATCATCAGTAACTCCGGAAAAAAAATATTAGAAGAAGTGAGTCTTAAAACACTTCCAGTATAAGACCATGTACCTATCTTCATGTACCATAAAATCCCACCATATCTTGTTGGGACCTTCAAGTATAAATGCCTCACACTTTACCTTGATACTCTTATGTGTATCCTAGAAGTCAAAGATATGATAAATATTTTCAATTCAGTCCTCCATCTCTTAAGGTTCATTCATACCCTTAAAAGATAGTGGATTCTCATGAAAGAATTACCATGATTGATCCATGCCTCCAATAGCTCCAAAATATACCTCTATAACTTTGTTTTATAATTTCGGTATGTTCAAGTCAATAGCACAAACTGCCTCCATGATAACCTCAATAAAATTCGAATCAAGGGGTATATTCCCTTGAGAAGAATCAACTACACCTTCCGGAGTAACTCATGGAACATGTCCCAAAGGTTTACTATTGCACACCAAAATAGAAAAAATGATCACAAAAATAATAATATTAGTTCAAACCAGAAAACCCATAAGTAAAAAATTGAGATTAAGAACATAACTAAAAATATGAGACACACATACCAACATCCCAAGGTAACTTGAGTCTCATCACGGTAAGAGATAGAGAATCACTCACCATAATCTACCTCTCAAGTTCATAAAATCATATCTCTAGTCTATCACTACTAGAAAACTAGGATTTAACCATGGACCTATAGCCATGATTTTTTAAAACTATGGATATTGGTTTTTATACCAATCCAATAGCCACAATTTTACTTAAAACCATGGCTATGGGGTATACTTTCAAAGGATATAGCCACAGTTTCATTAAATAGTGGCTATAGGATTTTTCTTTTCAAGAGTTATAGCCACGGTTTTCTTAAACCGTGGCTATAAGTTTATTTTATAGGTGTTATAGCCATGATTTTAGTAAAACTGTGGATATAGGGTCTCTTTTTGAGTACTATAACCATAGTTTTAGTTAACCGTGGCTAAATGGTCTTTTTTCAAGGGTTATCGCCACAGTTTTTGTAAAACTGTGGCTATAGAGTTTTTTTTTCTAGTTTTATAGATATGGTTTGTGTAAAACCATGGATATAGAATATTTTTTCATTCTATATAGCCACGTTTCCTCAAAATTGTGGATATATGTCTCTGGCCCTTACACATGAAAATATTAACCCACAAAAAAATTTCGAGAAGGGTTATAGCCACAATTTATATGTTGTAGCCACAATTTTTAATAATATATATAACAATATATAAATACCCAAAGGTATCTTTGGTGTAGTGTAAAGGTGGTTGGTGCACATAGAAAAGGTATAGAGATAGAATCTTGTTGGGTGCATGTTTTTTTGCTATATCCAAAGTTTACTTAGGATATAGCCACAGTTGAAAATTGTGCCTATAGCCATGTTTCCACGGTGCACAACTGTGTCTATAGCCCAACAGTCATGGTGGACAGCTATGGGGGATATATCCACAGTTTGGAAAACCATGGCTATATCCCAATAAAATCATGTCTATAGCTTTTAGCTATATCCACGCCAAAACATTCCATGACCAGCTAGAACTGTGGCTATTGCTTATAGCCACGGTTTTGACCCCTATAGCCATAGTTTTTACTGTGGTTATAACCCATTTTTTCAGTATTGTATCAAATGTATCAAGAAAATGATTATTAAGATAAGCCACCTATGATACTATTTTTTAATTAACCAACTCAGATACCCTCTCAATACTAGAACTTGACCTAATCTGCCACATACCTTCCTTGTCCCCTTGGGTTGGCAGCTAGCACCTGGGCATCAAAAAACAACCATAGGGAACCATTTCTCCCAACCTAAAGCAAAAAAAGATTGAATACATATATACATATATATATAATATATCAAAAAGGAAGAATAGATATATATGTTCTATAACTAAAAGAAGACAACATAAAGAATACAACTCAAAAGTAGTCAAAAGAATCCCAAAGTATAGGTCCAATCCCCAAGGGAAAACTAAAATAGGAAACCAAATACTCCATGTGATAGTGTAGGAAAACTCCCACCATATCACCACCAGCTACCCAAACACAGCTGCCAGAAAACCTCACCACCTCACTATCACGCCTTGCCTTTCTCTGCATCGAAATACATAACAAGGTCTACTCACTGTCAAAGGGGTCCATTGAGTGTGAGATAACATTATCATTAGCACCCCACCTAGGTGTTATATATAAATTCTAAGAACAATAATCAAATCATGATCAAATTTATAGAAAAAAATTCATGATGAAAATTTTAGTAGTTTTATATCAAAATCATGGAAAAGCAATTTGATTTCCTATTTTTCCACATTTTCAAGGAAATTGGCTAAAATAGTTTCAAAGAATTTCAAATCTATATATCAAAAGATATATATATATATATATATATAAAAGAAAACCATGCATCACATATCATATCATATCATGGTAGTAAAATCAAAATAGTAAAATCCAAAATAGACCAAATAATACAAAAGCGCAAGTAACATCACACCATATTTCACACTAGGCTATGATAGTTAGGACACTCATACCTAACATAAAAAAATTTTGCGCATCAAGCCTCTAGACATATGCATCGAATCTATATAGCATAGAAACGCCACATAAATTGAACCCACCAAAAATTATAACATGTTCCTAAAACAACAAACCTAGGGAGATGAGGAGAGACCCATGAGAAAAACCCCCAATAGTGGATGAGGCCTATTTCTAAACCTTCCACCTAAGTACCCAGTACTTCTAGTGTGATCTATTTTCCAAACCATTTTCACCATACCATGATTCGAATATCATTTCATAAAACCACTTCAAAATGATTTTAAAAACCTTTTCAATTTACAAAAACTAGGGGGGAACCATAACTTATCAAAAACCATTTTCTACTCACACAAATCCATAAATAAATCATTCCAATTAATTTTATAAAACAATTTATAAAAACAACAAAATTAAATTTATCAAAAATGTATAGAGACGAAACCAACTACCTCAAAACTCAGGGTTGTACATGACCACAAAAGGATACACCAAAATTAAGAACATAAAAAAAACTATGGCCCTAGAATAAATCTACACATCTCCAAATATATTCAATTTAATAAAGGATTTGGTGAAGAATAAGAAACAAAACATACCTTAAGAACACATTCCTTCTGAACCACAACCAATAAAGGATCTGCCCATGAAATAAGATCACACAATGAATATAGAAAGTATCAAGAAGAATCATCACCATGGACCAAAAAATCCAATATAGTGACACAATGATGCTATCAAGATCAAAGGGAATGAAGAAGCATAAAGTATTCTCTTACCCTAAGAGAAACCTCGCACAACCCTAATGATCAATCACTGAATGAATCAATCCAGAAGGGGTTGAGGTCTCCAAAATCACCAGAGAGGAGCTCTAGGTCGAGATAAAGGAGTCATGTGGATTAATTTGAAAATATATCACTTGTAAAGTGCCCAAAAATCTTGGTTCATGACATTTACATGGTTTGTAACCCCATTACATGTCATGTAATCCATGAAACCTGCTTATGCCAAAAAAAAATTACCTTTTTATTAAAAACATTATTTTTAACCTTAAACAATGGGTAAAATTTACATGACATATACTCCCCTCACACAATGTGCTAAGTTCATGGAATCCTCATATTGAAGACATCCCCCGGTTGACAGCTTCGAAAAAAAATTCAACGATGCCTGATATCTGAAGGAGAGAGTCACTGTCGAGCTGATGGATCCTTGACACTTACTTCTTCATTTATCTAATGAGGATAACCTCGCCGAGGATTGTTCTAAGGGCCAACTATCTTGTGAGGGATCTCACTTCTTCTTATTCAGATGGGGTTACAAAATTTACTGGAATTGGGATCCTATGATCCTGGCAATTTGGGTAAGTTTCTCAAGCTTACCCATTCCCTTTCAAAACCCTCTTGTCCTTAGAATGTTAGGAAATCCTGTAAGACGTTTTTTAGTATTTGATTATTGCTCACGTTCTCTGTTCCACCCCATTACTCCTCATATATGTGCGGAAATTGATGTTTCTAAGCCTCTTGTGGATTTTTTCTAGATTTAGGTTGATGAAGAACTCAGAGTTCATTAGGCAGTGGTGTTCAAGGATTAGTGAAACTACTGATCATCATATCTTTGTTTGGGACACTCACCACTTGATTTTCATTTTAGGAAGAAGGAGTTGACACATCCTGACTTTGAGGCAAATAAGGTCCCAAGTGGTTCTTCTGATGATTATGGAAAAATCTTGAATATGAAGGGTGTTAGGTCTGTTGATGGTAGTGAAAAATCTATTCGAGATCTTAGTAAGAATTTCGGTACTGTATGTTTAAGTTAAGAGGTAAAGCAAATGAAAGCTAACGTATTACCTTCTGAGATGAGTGTAGCTGGGATTTTTAATCAGCTGAAAAGAGACCTAAAAAGTCATCTGGGCGTCAATATGATTGCAGGGGCTGCTCAGCCTAGTGAAATGGAATATATTAATATGGATATGCTCATGGATAAAGCACAAGCTCTGGTGGATTCAGTTGGAGCTAAGGTTTAAACCTCTAAGGGAGAGGTGTTCCCAAGTTCCTTCACATACACTATGGTTGTGCAAGTAGGAAGTAGTAACATCCCTAAAATGTTATCTATTAGTCTGGAGATGGCACATCAATGGATGGTCAGGAGTGGGAGGCACCTATGCTTGGAGAAATAAGGCAGCTAAGTCCCAAACAGGGATCCAATCTGAGGAAGACTCTGGCTAGTATCAATTTGAACAACCTCTTTGAGTGTTTGTATTCTAATAGAGGGGTTGAATGCAACTCCTTTGGTCCTCTAGAAGTCTAGTCTAATGGAGAAGGAAAAAAACTCAGATGATAATGTTATAGGAGAGATCAGTAAAGGCCTTCACAGTCCAAGGAAGAAGAAGGGTAGTAAAGAAAATAGGGATCCATGGGCCTGCATTGTTTCCATAAAGCAGAATCCAAAGGGTTGAAAATACTACTCCTATCTCCCTAGGCCAATGGAGACACAGGCATCCAAAAAAGTGGTAAAACCAAAGAATATGAGGTCCAGACAGTGGAAGGCGAGGAGGTACAGTATGTTGGAGAATCTGGGTCACCAGAACATGGCAAGGAGGTTTTAAAGGCAGAAGACAGTTTGGATGTTTTGGAAAACCCTCTAGGGGATGCAGACGAGAGGTTGGAGATTCAGCTCAGGGTGACACCACTGAATTTTGAGGACAAGGCACTGGTTAAGTAGGATGTATAACCTTTTGGATAGCAGTGTGAAGGGGATATAAGGGAAATTATTATCCATTCTGAGGAAGAAATTCTTGAGAAATCAGTTCCATTTAATGCCTCAAAATAGGATGGTGATAACATGTCCGAGAGATCACTTTGTGTGGCCACTACCCAGGTGCATATGGAGTGTATCAACAAGAAAGATCATATTTTGGCAAGAGGATTTAATACAGGGAAGTTAAACATAGATGAATTCATACAGACATGGGAAAAGTTTGCATTTTGGTTTGAGGACCTTATCAAAGATGATCCAGATTTATAGGTAAATGGACTTCTTTGGAAACTTTCTAGGAATAATGCATTTAATAGACTTAAACTTGATTTCAATGGTTCGTCTATCTCGTTTTTTGTTTGATGCTCTGTAATTTATACCGACTAGGTTTCTCACTTCCCCTTAAAAGTGTTTGAAATAAAAAAATTAGGTAGGCAAGTAAACATTCATCCATGAACCTTAGGTCATTTTACCTAAAAAATATCTCCATCCTTGGGAGTCACGGGACACACCCAATTAAAAAGGAGAACAAGTAAAGAGATGGGAAATACAAGAAAGATGATAAAGATATGTTACAATAAGTAATGAACTATTCTAAATTGTAATTTTTAAAATGAATATGTTTTTTATGAATTTAATGATTTTCAATTTTAGTGAAAAATTAATTACCTTAAATGCTTATGCAACACTGGCATAGTGCTTGTGGAAGTAATAGAAAAAACAAGAAAATGATTTTAAAAACATTAAAAGTAATATTTTTTTGGGTGTTTTACAGTGTCCTATAATTATTTTAGATAAATATATTGTATTATTAATGTTTTCAAATTTTATATTCAAATTTCATTTCTTTCTTGATATTTTTTAAATTCAAATTAAATGAATAGTCCTGAAAATGATTTTAATTGTATTTTATGTTAAATAATATTTAATTAAATAATTTAAAAGTCATAAAAATATTATATTTGTAAATTTTAATGGTATATGGTCAATTATATCAACAATTTTCCACATATTAGTCACTTTTACTTTTATATTAACTTTCTTTACCCCTAAATAGTATAAAAAATTGATACTGTGGTAATCATCAAAAGGGTTAAAGAGGGTGAAAACTAAGAGATAATGTTTAAAAAATCACCTAAGATTATATAAATTTTATTGTATGAAGGTATATAGAATCATCTTAATCATAGATTCTAAATATATAAATTTTCTCCACTTTAACATGAAAATTAATTTATATTAATTTAATACTTTAAATAATTCAAAGGGTTCCCCTCTCTTCTCTTATATAAGGACACCATCCCTCTTATCTTCCTCACACTTATTAAGCTTTGTAGATTGAACAAGATCTAAAAAAAATAACTTCCCAAAATAACTCCCCACATCCCATAGGTCTTTATCTTACCTAATGACAATCCTATAATTCTTTATGTGTAAGCGAAAGGATGTTCTTCAATGAAGAGGTAATCATCTTAACTGAGCATTTTTTATTTTACTTCTTATTCTACCTCCTTAAATTATTTCCTAAAAATATTAATATAATAATATTAGTATCTTACATATAATAAGATGTTAATTTTTTAGTGGAATAACCTTATTCATTTCATTTTCCATCAAATGAGAAAAAAACTATCATTTGTGTGTGCGTGAAAACCACCACCTCGTGAACTAATGTATTTTTTTCTCATCACCACCTTTTATGGTTGGTTATTATTATAGATTTAATGTATATATATGATATTAATGACACAATTATTATTATATAAATATAATATATCATCTATCTATATACCATTCCAACCATTAAAAATAGAACCACTACATGTGTTTACATACAACACATTGTCTCCACGTAGTGCTGTAGTTATTTTTTCATCAACACTTTACATGGAAGGTTATAAATATGGAAATAATGAATATATATATATATATATAATTTATGATATAATTATGATTTTTTAAATATATTATATCATTTACCTTCTTAAACTTACACCAATTGAAAAAATGATAACATCATTTGTGCGTATGTGTGGGCTACAACCACCGTGAAGATATGTGATTCATATTTAATGTTCTCATTTCATAGATGATTCTAAATATATATATATAATGAATATATATATATAAGGAAAATATATGATATTTTTATCATGATAAAAATTATGAATATGATGGAACCATGATGAAGACGCAATTACCATAACTACCTAATCGAAACATACATGAAAAACATATTAGTTAACACCCAAAATGATAATTAAAATGAAAATTTGTTAATAAAGGGTGATAATATATTATAATAAAACATTTATGGTATTATATGTATTAATAATATTATATAATATAAGTTTAATAAATTTATATTTCTTATAAAGGATGTGAAAATCACTTATGATGAAAGTCATACCTGAGGTAAGGGGTTTCATAACTCAATTTACTTTCATTGGGTTATGCTACATCTTAATTATCTATTTTAGACTAAGATTATGAGTGTTAATAAATTTGGATATTTTATTTTTTATTCCCACTTGTTTTATATGGATTTAAATTTAATACATATAATAACTTTGATTAATTCTCACTTTAATGTTATGATGTTTGTAAGGGTGTCTCGTCTCACTTTTATTTCTATGAGACATATAACATATTCCCCACTTTTTTATTTTTTATAGTTTATATACTTCCATGTTGATATTTTATATCATAAATCTATTAATATTAATTCTATCTAAACTTTAAGTTTAATCCATTTATTTCATGGGGATAATGATTTAAAATTTACCACAACCGTAAGGTTTTATTTCACAATCTCATTCTTTTCTTGGATTGTTTAAGTTTATGTTTCCATTAAGTTAATTATATGATATTTTTATATTAGACCCCATATATTTTATTCTCATTTTTTTATTTATATAAATGACAAGTTTTCCTTTCATATTCCTCTATCTAAGTACTCAAAAGTCCAAAATAATTTTTTTAAGGAAAAAATGAATTTTCTTTTCCATTCAGTAAAAAATATTTTTCTTATATTTCCATATTTTCTTTAAAAAATAATTTTTTTACTATTATACAATGATTTATAAAATTCATTTTTACACTTGATTTACTTTCTATAAAAAGTTTTAAAAGGAATATTCTTGTCATTTTCTGAATGTGGTACTTTGTAACGAAGGTGCGAATAATTTTTTTTAACATTTACCACACAAATTATTTTTCATACCATCATGAGTGTTATTTTATTTTAATATTCCTTTAAAATTTTACATGGTTATTTTTAACAAAAAATTTATTTCATATTATTCTGAAAAAAATATATTAAAATTTCGATTTCAAAATGAAAAGTGTATTTTCCTCAATAAATATTCCATTTATATTTTAAAAGTATTTTTATCTATCTCAATACCTTTTGATTGATATTATGCCTTATCAGGGATATACTCTAACGATACCATCCACATTATTTCTCTAGATGACTTATGATCATGTTAACCTATTTATTGACCAGGGAAAATATTAACATTTCATATAGTAAATTTTTAATATGAATATTTATGTTGATTATGTATTAAATTTTTATTCATTTATTTCATATGATGAATGCATTGGATTTAATAAGGGGTGTTATAGATCCTAGATGAATTTGTAGGTCTCATGAGAGAGAATAGTCTTGGTACTTGGTGTATACATACCTAATTGTTTATGATTTCTTGACATGAGGCATTAGAGGCACGTTTATGATGTCTTGGAATAAGGCCTTAATGGTATGATTATTAAAAGTGACATTATGTATTCCATCATTATGAAATTAGTTATTGTTATCCATGTGATTATTTATATTGTTATTTCAAGCATGGATATAATCCACTTATAAGATATTAGTTAAATATAATATTTTATTATTGCTCATCTCTATCATATTACTCATTCTTTATTTATTTTACAACAAATTATATTGTACTCTTTCCCTTACCGATCATATGATATCATGATTTGTTATGTTTTACTATCCCTATAATAAAAATAAGGGATATTTCAATGATTCTAGGTATATACTAGAAGAAATAATAATGTTATTACTATAAATTTAAGTTGTATTTCAAGTTTTCAAATGTAATGTGAAAATAATGTTTGTATATAGTCTCCCAAGACTACTAAACTATTCAATCCTTCATGATAAGATCTTTCTTATCTTGCTCTAATAGAGTAAGATAACCACTATATTGGGGTTATTGTAGTCTAGGTGTTACATTTGGTATCAAATAAATTCTATTAGGACCATTGGGGACTATATTTAATAAAAAATATATTAATGAACATAACCCTATGATAAATTTTGGGATAAGTATAATTATTAAGAAATATCATGAATTTTTTGAAAATTAGAGATTGATTGGTTCTCATAGAAAATGCATCCTCAGTTGGATACTGATAATTGGATATGAATGTGGCATAGATGCACCTAGGGGTAAAAAAATTTAAATGGGAGTATTGGGTATTTACTCAATCATCATTGGTGTATGATGGGTGGGTCTAATATTTCTCACTCGACTTAACACTCCTGAGGGATATGCTTGGGTTAATTTACATTTTATTTATGAAACATTATTATAAATGAGAGAACAAAACCAATGGAAAAATATGATATTCCACAGTGATATGGGATAGATCTAAAGTCTCATGGGTTGATATATCTAAGGTTAATCATAAGTTTAAAGGCATATATACCCCTTTTTAGGTTTTATGTGATGAGATTTTAAGATGATTAAATATATTTTGGGGGGAATTTATTATAATATAACCCTTTGGTTTAGTATGTATTTTAGTAAAAAGGATATTTGAGGAAGTATGATTTTATATTTTGTGGATATAAGTTGAAAGGTATTGATAACCTTTATGTTTAATATTATCTATGATTTTAAATTGGTTAATTGGGATAAAAAGGTTATTAAATTTTTGTAATCTATGTTTTATCATATATATAAGCATGTGATTAAAAAATTTATTTGGTAACTAAGTGATTAATTTTATTTTAAAAGAAGTTAACTATATTGGGAGCATTATATTATTAAGGTAAATGGAAGTACTTTTGTCTAAGATGAGATTTTATTTCAAGAATATAGGTTGAGTTATCTTTTGGAAGTATATATGATTTTATTGTGGATTTATGGTGATTCGTGTTATTTATGGAAAATGTTAGTATATTTTGGAGATTATATGATAAGGAATATACATTTTTGGTATATATTAGTGATTACTATTTTTTTAATATTAATGTTAAGTTGATCTTGGAGGATCCTTTGATCAAATCATTCTAATATTTGAGTTTAATTTTTGTATGGAATATTTTTGAATATTTTTAATGTTGGTTATTTTTTAAATGATATAATTTAAACTTTCAGTGTTATTATTTATTCTTTAAATATTAATTTAGTATTTATTCATATGATAGTTTATTTATATTGGATATTATCTCAACTTGTGCAACAATTTTGGTTTTGTGTAGAGATTTCAGGAATAAATTACTATCCTTAAATGGATATTAAATTTCACTAAAAGTTAATTTTAGGGTTTCATTCATGACATATTCATCTTGAATATTCATTTATTGGAGTAAGAGATGAGATAGAAGTGGAAATTGATCAAAGTATAACTAAAGGATAAAATTTTTCTTATGAAATAAAAAAGAATCAAGTAAGTAGGTTTTCTCATGTTCTTTATATTAATGGTAAAATATCCCTCAAATCTTGGAAAATTATATTGAAATAAAAATTCCATCCTTTTACCATCCATTATGATGAATTGATGGTCTTATTTATCCCTAAAAAATATTTGGTTTGTGGTTATTAACCTTATCCTGATCATATTATCTATCAATTACTATTATTCATAGGGTGTTATTTCTCTCCTCCATGTCTATATTTTCACTTCCTATTAATATTCTCATTATCTGGGAACCTTATTAGGTGTTATTAGAGGTAACCTTTATGTTCCCCACTCTCACTTTTTAGAGGTAGGTTTATTATCCCTTTGTACAATGTTAGTTTTTAACAATGGTATTTTAAAATATTGAACCCTTGATTACCAAGATTAAAATGTAAAGGATGAAACCTATTTAAGGGGATTGAATGTAACGTCCTAAAAATTATATTATAAGAATAATAAGATCAATGGATTTCTTAACATTCAATACTGAACTTTAAGGAAATTACGATATACTATAGAAATATCATTATTTAAATGTGACCATTATAACATAATCTCTAAATTGTTAGTATGAATATGAATAAACACATTGTTAAAAATATGTATAAAGGTTTAAAATAATTAAAATTAATTAATTAATTCATAATAAATAAGTACTCAATGTTTAGAAAAGTCATTTTATGCTTCAAAAATATGTTTTCTTCCAAAATGGTGTTTATTGCCTTTTGTTAAAAGATATTATAATTAATTTATACCATATTTTAGAAATTTTATTTTAGTAAATTAATATCATTTTTGAAATCATAATTTTCATATTATCTTAGGGTAAATTTATGGGGTTTTTCAAAAAAGATTTATTTTTGAGCGAACAGTGAATGAATACCATTTTTTAAACTATCATTTATTTTGTTTAAATAAAGTAATATAAACAATAAATTATGTTTTGGATTTTTATTTAATTTAATATAAGATATATTTTAATAAAAATAATCTAATTAATTCTATAGTAATCAACATTATATTTTATTTTGGTATAAGTTCAATTTTATGCTTAAAAGTGCATTTTTTTAAAACTATTTTCATTGGTATCCCTCTCCTCTCTTATATAAGAACACCACCCATCCACTCTTCATAAAACTTATTGATCCATTTATCTCAACCAAGATCTTCCAAAATCACTTCCCAAAATACCTCCTTACATCATAGAGGTCCTGGTCTCATCAAAAGACCAACCAATTATCCTTTAGGTGTAAGAAAAAGGAGGTTCTTCAAAGAGGAGGTAATCGTCTTAACTGAGAATTTTCATTTTACTTATTCTACCTCCTTCAATTTTTTCATAACCATTAAAATATAATAAAATTAGTATATAACATATATTTAGGTGTTATTATGTTAATTTAATAACCTTATTCATATCCTTTTCTATAAAATGGGAGATGAAATCATAGTTTGTGCGTACGTGCGAACTACCACCTCACAAATCGTTGTATTTTGTTTCTCATCACCACCTTTCATGGTTGGTTATTATGAGGGATTTAATTTATATATATGATATTCATAAAATAATTATTATTTAATAAATATAATATATTTTCTACAATTATACAATTCCAATCATTAAAAATGGAATCATTGAAGGTGCGTCCATACGGCCTATCAACTCCACGTAGCGGTGTATTTCATTTTTGATTAAATCTCTCTTCAACATTATGACCTTTGTAAGGGTTTTTTTTCTCAATTTTATTTCTGTGAGGTATATTCCATGTTCACCACTTTTTTCTTTTTTGTGGTGTATATACTACCCCATTGATATGTTATATAATGAATATATTTTTATTAATTTTATTTAATGTATCATTTAAAGTCATTTCTTTCATGGGGTTATGATTCAAAAGTTATGACAACGGTAAGGGTTTATTTCACAATCTCATCCTTAATCAGGATTTTTTATATTTAAGGTTATGTTAGGATAATTATATGATATCTCTATCTAAAACCCATATATTTTGTTCTCCTATAGTTATTTATAGAAATTAAATTTTTTTTCATTTTATTTTCTTCTCTCTAAATACTCAAAACTTAGGAAGAATATTTTTAAGGAAACCCGAATTTATTTTTCCATTTGATCAGAAATATTTTTCTTTCATGACTATATTTTTTATAAAATGTTTTCAATAATGTTTTTACTATTTTTCAATGATTTATTAAATTCATTTTTACCCCTGTTTTAATTTCTATAAAAAATATTAAAAGGAATCTTCTTCTCATTTTTCAAATGAGTTACCTTTTACCAAATAGTGGAAAAAATATTTGTTTTAATGCTTACCACTTGAAAAACGTTTCCCACCATCATGACTATTATTTTCTTTAAATATTCCTTTACAAATTTATATGGTTCCTTTAAGAGAATTTTTTTCCTATTATTCTAGAAATTTTTAGATTTTAAATAATTGATTTCAAAATGAAAAGGATATTTTCTTTAAAAAAATGTTTCATTGATCTTTTAAAAGTATTTTCGTCTATGTCAAGACCCCCTCTCTACAATGGTACCCCTCCTAGGTTGAAAATGATGGAAGAGAGATAATTAAATTTTAATCCTTCCTCTAATAAGTCATAAGTAAGAGAGAAGGGCTGAGGGTATATCATATACACAAATGAGAGGCATTACCCTCTAAGAATAAATTGGAATGAGATATGAGATAAAGAAACCAAACCAATATTTCTTATAAAATAATAAAATATCCCAATGCATTCATGTAATATCATACAACTAAAAAAATGAAAAATAAATTGAAAAAGAAAATCCTAGGTAGCAACCTTAATGCCCAAACAGCCCATGAACAACACCACAAGCCAGTAACATCTAGATTGATCACCAATCATCTCTTACGGACCTAAAAAATAGTTTATATATACATAGGGTGATCATAAAAGGTATGATTAATAGGATACTTCTCAGTGCCTATCATTCAAAAGTATAGATAAAGAAAAATTAATCCTAGTGAATCAATAAGTGAAACTAACTTGTTACCTGACTAGATATGCTAAATTCCCAGTCTCACCATGAATCTATCACAAATTATCACATAAAAAAGATAAAATAATATCAAACATATAAAAAATTGAAGGTACCCCACTACCACTTCCCCACTGATTTTCCACTTTACCCCAATTCCACACCTCCTAATCCATCTCTCTCTAAATAAATAATCCTCCCTAGGAACACCTAGTAAATTGAAACATATCATAAACCACATGCATAACATCATCTCTTCATCAACAACACATATCTCTAGATAGTGATAGAGTAGTTTCTGAAATCCTATACATCCCATACATTATGTATTATACCTTAAACCATTAAATCACATACACAACATAACTATATTAATTATTTGGATACTATATTTAGAGATGCACATATGTGAAAATAACTAAAATCCATTACATCCTTCTACACACATATATGGGAAATGTAACCATCATGCATGTAGTACCCCCTATTGCTGGTAAGTAGCACTTGTTTTATACTTTTTAAGTGCATAAAGTATATGGGAGATGTTTGGAGGAAGTTTGGGAGACTTTTAAAGCGAAAAATGGCAAAATTTGGGGACACACGGGCTACTCACAGTTTGCCAAACCATGTGGAAGCTGTGCAGGTGATGGTCTCTTGGACAAAGGAGATCACACGGTGTGCGCACGGTTTGGGCGAACCGTGCGATGAGTCCGTGTGTGGAGGATGGCCAAGGCAGAATCTAACGCATGGTTAGCTCACAGTTTGTCAAACCGTGCGGACAAACCGTGCGATCAATTAAAGTTAGATCCTAAAATTGTGGATCTAACTCATTTTTTCCGTTATTTGCCTTGTTTAAAGCTCATAAGTGGCCCTAACTCAGGATTACTCTCCCTTGAAGGTTGGAGGACTTCCTCAAGGCATTCCGGAGGCGATTTGAAGGGTTCTCTTGGCGAATCAAAGCCGTATCCTTAAGGTATGTGATCATTCTTAATGGTTTCTTAGATCTACTTAGATCTACTTCTCCTCTTCTCTCTTTTTCTTATATCTATGCCTGTTATGGGTATATATAAGGGTTTGGATTCCAAATATGACAAGATTTGGTCTTGGTTGTGTTAAGAGGAGAGATCTAAGGAGGATATTTTGAGTTTTGATCCGGTGTTCTTGAGCGTTCTTCGACCGTTGGTTGGTTTCGCCCAAATTGTTGAGGTAGGTGGCTTCACTCTTGATTCCTCTTTCTTAGAACTTGAAGTCTTAGTTTAAATTGACTTAAATTCATGGTTTTTATTTTGATATTTTTGTGCAAATCATGTTATAAATCTTCTTTAGTGATGATTTGTGGGTTTTGATAGAATTGTGAAAATTGAAAGAATGGTTCGTGAAAAGTGATTTGATTCCTTGATTTTAAAATGATAATTTTAAAATATGGCTTTGCTGGACTTGGAAAATGGTTTGTGGGGAAAAGGTTTTAATTGAAAGAGTTGTTTTATTGAAATGCTTTTGGCATGGGTGAAATGGTATGGTTTTTGGGCATACTTGGTGTGTTTTCATATTGCATTACGAGGCTTGGTTGAAATATTACCTTGTGCTCGGTGCCAAAAGTGTAATAGAGCATGGGGAATTATTACCTTATGAAGACTTGGTAGATCGACGAGAGACCGCTCATGAGTATGGAACTGTCATAACGATGCATGCATGGGTAATGATGTGATTATGTGGAATGAAATGGTTATGCCAAAGTGGAAATGAGGTTTTGATTTGGAAACTTGGTTTTGTTTCTTTTCTTGGAAAAGATGGTTTGCGGTTGGAAGAATGGTTTTGTTGAAAAAATGGATTTGATATGAAACTTGTAATATTGTGAACTATTTTGGAACTATTTTATATAAATTGTTTTGTATAAATGTGCTAACATGTTTTATTATAGAGGCCTGGGTTGGGAAGTCATCGGGGAAAACCTACTGAGTTTCATTACTCACCCCCTTCTTTGGCACGTTGGTGCTTTTGCAGATTTCATTTACAGGGATGTTGGAAAGGGAAAGGTGGCACACGTGTTTAGCACTACTTCGTGATTTCTTGAGCTGTTGGTAGAGTTGGATCATAAATCTTGTGGAGCCTTGGAGTCTTGTTTGTCTCTGAGTCTTGCCGGTTGTCTTTCCACTATTTACTCTGTTTTAGTTATGGTTTCCGATGTTTCACTTTGGTTGGTTTAAAATGGAATAAATGGATGAACTATCTTATTTTTAAATCATGCATCATATAGTGGTTCCTTGGAGATGATTGTTTAGTTTTCGTTGTTGTTGGTTGTTAAGTTGACAAATTTTCCGAGAGGACTGCCTGGAACCCACCATAGTAATGGAATCATAATTTGGACTAAACTCTTCGAAATGATTCGATTCCACTTGGATAATAAAGAGGACCCCCAAAATCGTCCACACAATGAATTTCAAGCCGTTTGGAATCCGTTATGATGGCCATTGAGTGATAGAGTTTTGAAGGAATCTTCTAGGAAGCTTCATCCAGAGAAAGCGATTGACAATATAAAAATCATAACTCATTCAAGATGAGTCCAATTAATCTGAAATTTGGAGGGTGGATGGACAACACATTTTTGAACAATATTTATGAATAGGTCCATGCTTGAATCGTCCAATTAATGGGTCGAAAATGTGACAAGGGTAAATCATCCCCCATGTGTTTTGAAACCCTTCGGCATTTATTGCCAGCCTTTAGTGCCTTAGGGACGTTGCTTAAGGCCAAGTAATGACTCGTTGAGCTCTCAAGCCAGTGATAATTGGTGGGTAATTACAAATGGTATCAGTCTGGTCCTTTCTTTGATGTACAAATGGTACCAGCTTGTTGGGTCCTTGCCCAGCAAGTGGTCATCAATGTTCTTGGTCTTGGAGTTGAAATTCCTTCTTGTCTATTCCTTGGGTTGGAATCTTAGAAAGGATTAGGATTGTAAGAACTTGAAAGGTATAGCATAAAATGACGTAGCTTACCCCTTTATACTGAACTTCAAGTTACCAGGGTGTTGGGTACATAAGTGTCTTCGATACACTTCTAGAATGTTTGAAATATCATTGTCATGGGTTTAGCCAATGAGATGATCATGACATGCATTGTAGAGGAATGACTTCCCACTAGGATTTCATATATAATTTTGAGAAATGGATTATGGTTTGATGCAAAAATGAGATTTCTAAAAATGTTAATCATGTTATCAAATGAAAGATTTTTAAAAGATAATGGTTGATGTATTTTGGAAATTGATTGATTTTCAAAAGAAAGAAAAGATTTGTTTTAACAATGGTTTGAAATCAATTTTGTGATGGTGATGTGATAGAAATTGAAATTCTAAGCCTTCAGTTGCTAGGAAGTGAGACTAACGGTGTGCGTTGTTTTTATAGAAAATAGCACCCATTAGACGTCGTAGAAACCAAACGGAAGAGGCTGCGTAGAATGTGGTCGCACTTGAGCCACAGGTGAACCAGCAGCTAGTACAACGTATAGTTCAAGCATTTCAGGATGTGAACACAGGGAATCAGAGGGATGAGTCAAGGCATGTAGACCATTCCGTCCAGTTCCAGAAGCAGAACCCACCCATCTTTCAGGATGATTCTGAACCAGAAAAGGCAGAGGTGTGGATAAGAAGGATGAATCATATCTTCGATTTCATCGGCACAGCAGTAGAGCTGAAAGTAAAGCTGGAAACGTATATTCTTGAGGATCTTGCACGATAGTGGTGGGAGCTGGTGGTACAGGCTAAGGTGGATCAAGGCCTGAGCTGGGAGGAATTTGAAGAATTGTTTAATGAACAATTCTATCCTCACACGTTCAAAATCCAGAGGACAACTGAATTTTTCATCATGAATCAAGAGAATATCTCTGTCATGGAGTATGTGGCTGAATTAATGAATTTAGTACGCTTTGCACCAGAGGTTGCTGCATGTGTGTCGCTGAAGGCACACATTTTTGAATCAGGATTGCGACGGGAGATTCGCTCGAAAATAGCTTTTCTCTGTATTACAGATTATACGGAGATGGTAAACAGAGAAACAGTAGATGAAAGAGACATCTCAGGAGTTATGGGAGGAGGAAGTATGATGAAACCCATAGGAATGGGTGGGAACTCTAATGCTGGGAACAAGCGGAAGAGGGACACCTACTTCTAAGGTGGGAGTGCGAATCAGAATCAAACGGCTAGATCGGTAAATATTGCTTCACAACCCATGATGAAAGCCGGGTGTTTTCAATGTGGTGCAATTGATCAAATGAAACGAGAATATACAACACCACCGAAACCATGTCACAATTGAAAAAAGATGGGGCATCTTCAGTGATTTTGTCACAGTGCTCCGAGGTCGGGTGCGCGTGACACTACCTAGGCGTCGCAAGCATCCTATACTTCGAGAGGGCGAGGACAGAAAAATCAATCTCGCCAACAGAAAAGAGCTAGTTATGGTGATTCCAGGAACACCATGACTCCTCAAGCAGGGAAATATCAGCAAGACAATAAGGAGGAAAGTGCAGCAACAAAGCAATTGTATGGAGCGGAACAGGTGATTCTGGATGATCAGTCTGGACCGTCTACGGTGAGAGGTATGATTCATTTGAATTCTAACCCATGAAATCATTGTTCAATACTGGTGCATCACATTCTTTTCATTCTTCTCATATTACTGATTTGCTAAACTTAATATTTGAAATGATTCCCTCTATGATAAAACTTAAATCACCTCTCTGTGAAAGAGAATGTAGAGCCTTCATGTGTAGAGAATGTTCTATAATTGTTGATGGACCTGAGATAAAATGGGATTTCTCTATGCTTGATATGGATATCTATGATATAATCATGGGTATGGATTGGTTGACAAAGTTTAGGACTCACATCAACTATTATAGCAGAACAGTCAGTTTCGCAACTGAGGATGGCGTCGAGCATCTCTTTAGAGAAGAAACAGTGGTGAAGACAAGTGAAATGGGATTGTTGGCACCAACAGTGGCAATGAACTCTTACCAGTTGGCTATGTTAAACATGGAATCGATGGACGAGATCGTGAGTAACAGTTTTCCAGTAGTTGTGGATCAATTTCTAGATATTTTTCCTGAAAACTTCTCGGGGTTACCACCTGTAAGAGAAGTGGAGTTTACGATTGATCTCCTACCAGGGACCAATCATATCTCACTTCCATCTTATAGGATGGCACCAATTGAGTTAAGGGAATTTAAAGTGCAGTTAGAAGATCTGGAAGGTAAAGGCTTTATTCGGCCAAGCGTGTCTCCGTGGGCACACCCGTTTTGTTTGTGAAGAAAGCGGATAGAACCTTGAGGCTATGTGTGGATTATCGTAAACTTAACCAAGATATGATAAAGAATAGATATCCACTTCCACGCATAGATGACCTGTTTGATCAATTGAGGGGAGCTTAGTGGTTATCTAAGATTGACTTACGGTCAGGATATCACCAGTTGTGAGTTCAGATGGAGGATATTCTGAAGACAGCCTTCAGAAGAAGATATGGCCACTACGAGTATGTACTCATGCCTTTCGGTCTAACGAATGCACCAGCAGTCTTCATGGCTTTGATTAATCGGATATTTCAGCAATATCTAGATTCTTTTGTTGTGGTGTTTGTCGACAATATATTTTTGTATTCAAGATCAAGGGCTGAGCATGAGAAACACTTGGCGTTAGTGTCGGAAATCTTGAGAGACCATCAGTTGTATGCCAAATTATCAAAGTGTGATTTTTGGATACAAGAGGTACACTTTATGGGCCATGTTGTTTCTGAGAAAGGTGTTTCAGTGGATCCAGAAAATATAGAAGCTGTTTTTTCTTGGAAACCACCAAGGAATGTATTTGAGATACGCAGTTTTCTTGACCTAGCTGGTTATTATCGACGCTTTGTCTGTGACTTCTCACGACTAGCTTCGCCTCTGACAACATTAAAAAAGAAGAACAGTGCATTTTAATGGACTGAGGAATGTCAAATATCTTTTCAAGAGTTGAAATTCTGCCTTACATCAGCACCCATCTTGATCTTTCCAGAATCAGGATAGGGGTATGTGGTGTATTGTGATGCTTCAGGAACAGGGTTGGGTTGTGTTCTCAAGCAAGGAGACCATGTTGTTGCTTATGGGTCAAGGTAGTTGAGGGTTCATGAGAAGAATTACCCAACACATGACTTGGAATTGGTTGTAGTCATCCATGCTTTGAAGACATGGAGACATTATCTCTTTGGTGAGAAATTTACTGTGTTCATGGATCACAAAAGCTTGAAACACATTTCCTCACAACGAGATTTGAATCTGAGGCAGAGGAGATGGATGTAGTATCTTCAAATATTCGACTTTGACTTGATGTATACACCGGGTAAGGGAAATTCGGTGGCCAATGCATTAAACAGGAAGTTGTATTCTTAGTTAGCAAAAGAAGCTTTAGACGAATGGCAGTTGATGTCGGTCTTAGCCGACATTCATGTGGAATGTGAAAACCAAGGTGATGTTGTGGTTTTATTCTTAGCCATGCTTGTTCCTGATTTGGTGGAGAGAGTAAAGTAGGCACAGACATCCGATCTAGACTGTGTTTCAATGAGTTCAAAACTCAATGGTGGGGAGACCATTGAGGGATGAAAGATGGATGGGAGTTCAGTTTTGCAGTTTCGAGATCAGATAGTTGTACCTTTAACTGCTTAGTAAAAACTCCTTCATGCTTACCACCATTCCAGATGGGCTGCACACACGGGTACACAAAATATGTATAAGGCGTTGAAAGCGCAGTTTTGGTGGAGCGGCATGAAAAGGAAGGTGGTAGAGTACGTCTCGTGATGCTTAACTTATCACCAGGTTAAAGCAGAGCATCAGAGACCAGCTGGTATGTTATAGTCCTTACCTATCCCAGTTTGGAAATGGGATCAAATAGCAATGGATTTTGTTACACGTCTTCCAATAACGGTCTGGAAACACGATGCCATCTGGGTGATAGTGGATCGTATAACCAAGTCGGCCCATTTCATCCATATTCGTGAAACTCATACGGTGGAAGATCTTTCAAAAATCTATATCCGAGAAGTCGTAAAGAGACATGGTGTACCAATTTCAATCATGTTATACAGAGATCTGAGGTTCACATCTCATTTCTGGAAATTCTTACAACAATCCCTTGGGACTCAGTTGACTATGAGCACAGCGTATCATCCTCAGATGGATGGTCAATCCGAGCGGACGATAAAAAAGTTAGAAGACATGTTGTGGGCTTGTGTAATGGATTTTGGTGGCTCATGGGAGGAGCATATACCCTTAGTGGAGTTCTCATACAATAACAGCTATCAAGATTCAATGTGCATGGCTCTGTTTGAAGCATTGTATGGGCGTCCTTATCGTTCTCCACTATGTTAGGTGGAAACGGGTGAAACTTCACTAGTTGGGCCGATCCTTGTCTAGGAAACAACGGAGAAGATTCAGTTGATACAAAAGAGCATGAAGATGACACAAATTCGATAGAAATCCTATGCGGATCATCACCGAAGACCCTTGTCATTTGCGGTGAGTGATCAGGTATTCCTGAGGATCTCTCTAAGGCTTGGACATCATCATTTCAGGAAGTAGGGAAAATTATCTCCTCGGTATATAGGCCCTTTTGAGATATTGGAACGAGTTGGCGAGGTGTAATATCGGTTGGCATTACCACCACGGTTTAATGCAGTGCATAATGTGTTCCATGTATCTCAATTGAGAAGTATCAGCCTGATCCTGACCATGTGATCAGATGAGATCACATTGACCTAGAGCCAGATTCTTCATTGGTACATATCTCGGTGCGGATTGTGGATAGGCAGGATAAAGTCTTGTGTGGAAAAAGCATCATTCTAGTGTGGGTTTTATGGCAGCATGTTCAGATTCAGGAGGAGACTTGGGAATGCGAGAAAGAAATGAAAGAGCAGTGGCCAGAACTCTTTCAAACAAGAGATGGTTTTCTACTTTCCGAGGACGGAAAGGCCAATGGTGGGGAGAATGTAGTACCCCTGGTTTCTGTTAAGTAACCCTTGTTTTATTCTTTTTAAGTGCATAAAGTATATGGGAGATGTTTGGAGGAATTTTGGGAGACTTTTAAAGTGAAAAAGGGCAAAATGTGGGGACGCACAGGCTGCGCACTTTTTTCCAAACCGTGCGGAAGCCGTGCAGGTGATGGTCTCTTGGACAGAGAAGAGTGCACGGTGTGCACACGGTTTGGGAAAATCATGCGATGAGGCTGTGTGTGGAGGATGTCCAAGGCAGAATCTAATGCACGGTTAGTGCACGGTTTGTCAAACTGTGCGGACAAACTGTGCGGTCACTTAAAGTTAGATCCTAAAATTGTGGATCTAACTCGTTTTGGCTTTATTTTCCTTGTTTAAAGCTCCTAAGTGGCCCTAACTCGGGATTACTCTCCCTTGAAGGTTGGAGGACTTCCTCAAGGAATTTCGAAGGCGATTCGAAGGGTTCTCTTGGCGAATCGATGCCATATCCTTAAGGTATGTGATCATTCTTTATGGTTTCTTAGATCTACTTAGATCTACTTCTCCTCTTCTCTCATTTTCTTAGATCTACGCCCGTTATGGGTAGATCTAAGGGTGTGGATGCCAAATATGACAAGATTTGGTCTTGATTGTGTTATGAGGAGAGATCTAAGGAGGATTATTGGAGTTTTGATCCGGTGTTCTTGAGCGTTCTTCGACCATTGGTTGGTTTCGCCCAAATTGTTGAGGTAGGTGGTTTCACTCTCGATTCCTCTATCTTAGAACTTAAAGGCTTCGTTTAAATTGATTTAAATGTTTGGTTTTGATTGTGAAATTGTGGTGCAAAGGATGTTATAAATCTTCTTTAGTGATGATTTGTGGGTTTTGATGGAATTGTGAAAATTGAAATAATGGTTCGTGAAAAGTGATTTGATTCCTTGATTTTAAAATAATGATTTTAAAATATGGCTTTGCTGGACTTGGAAAATGGTCTGAGGGGAAAAGTTTTTCAATGAAAGAGTTGTTTTATTGAAATGTTTTTGGCATGGTTGAAATAGTATGGTTTTTGGGCATACTTGGTGTGTGTTCATATTGCATTACAAGGCTTGGTTTAAATATGACCTTGTGCTTGGTGCCAAAAGTGTAATGGCACATGGAGAATAATTACCTTGTGACAACTTGGTAGATCGATGAGAGACCACTCATGAGTATGTAACTGTCATAATGATGCATGCATGGGTAATGATGTAATTATGTGGAATGAAATGGTTATGCCAAAGTGGAAATGTGGTTTTGATTTGAAAACATGGTTTTGTTTCTTTTCTTGGAAAAGATGGTTTGTGGTTGGAAGAATGGTTTTTTTGGAAAAATGGATTTGATATGAAACTTGTAATATGGTAAACTATTTTGGAACTATTTTATATAAATTGTTTTGTATAAATGTGCTAACATGTTTTATTCTAGAAGCATGGGTTGGGAAGTCATCGGGGAAAACCTACTGAGGTTCATTACTCACCCCCTTCTTTGGAACATTGGTGCTTTTGCAGATGTCATTTACCAGGATGTTGGCAAGGGAAAGGTGGCACATGTGTTTATCACTACTTTGTGATTTCTTGAGCTGTTGGTAGAGTTGGAGAATGGAGCTTGTGAAGCCTTGGAGTCTTGTTTGTCTCTGAATCTTGCCGATTGTCTTTCTGCAGTTTACTCTATTTTAGTTTTGGTTTCCACTGTTGCACTTTGGTTGGTTTAAAATGGAATAAATGGATGAACTATCTTGTTTTTAAATCATGCATCATATAGTCGTTCGTTGGAGATGATTGTTTAGTTTTCGTTGTTTTTGGTTGTTTTCATTAAAAGTTTAAATCGTCCCCCATATGTTTTGAAACCCTTCAGCATTTATTTCCAGCCTTTAGCACCTCGAGGACGTCTCTTAAGGCCAAGTAATGACTCGTTGACCTCTCAATCCAATGATAATTGGAGGGACATTACAATTCATACCAGAATATAATACAACTAGGATAAGAGAGTAGGGAAATATAGTGTAGTTAGGTATTTGTTCCTTGATAACCTGGATGTTGGGGTAAAAACCCTCTAGAGTCCACTAGTGTTGATCGACTTACTGACATGGGTGGGGTAGCATATGAAATCACATAACATTGTAATACATGTACAACTCACCACCACACTATGGGAAACTACTAAGCCTTAACCTCAACTGTTGTTATCGCCTCTCTGCCACCTAACTTCCACTTTTAAGGAATTTATATCCTATAAGAACATAAATATTTCAAGAGAGTTTCATTTAATTATTTTTGTTAAACATTTCATAATTACATTAATTATCAACTGAAATCCATGCCCTCTGGGAATAATCCAACCTCTTCCAATGTTCCTCAAGATTTATCATCATTTAACATTCCATTAAGTCTCCAATCCCGTCGGTTTAATTATTTATTATCATTCCATAATTCTAGGTTCTCTACACATCATCCTAAGATACCATAAAATATGCATAAAACAAGCACAAATAGCTATGTTATGTAGTGGAGAAAGGAATACAAAAACAAGGAACCTGACCATCCGACCTATAAATTAAATTCAGTATCATGCATCATGGATTTTGGTATGATGAGAAATAGGAAATTCCATATTTAACCCAATCCATCAATCTCAATTCCATCCCCAACACCATCATGTATATCAAAATGCATCATTTCATCTATGGACACTACTATAAATTTAAGCTATATCCAAGGACCTATAGCCACGGTTTTATAAGTCCATGGATATAGCTTGGTTATACCCACGGTTCAATTTTCATACCTAGCTACACATTTGCATTTTGCTTTTTTTCCAATTCCTGTCAGGCTCCTCCTTCCCCGATATGAAACCCTTATCAAGACACCCTTCTCCCCCGACGACCTCTCCTCCTCCCGACGACCTCTCTCACCACACCCTCCTCTCTTCCCCAGCGGCTGTCATCTCTTTCACTCGCTGTTGTTATCTCCCGTTGTCCTCTCCAGCTTCGGTTCCTCCATCCCTCATCGTGGTTCCTTCATCCAAAGTGCAGATTCTCTAATCGCGGCTCGGATTCTCCATTCGGGGTTGCTCCATCCCTCGCGCGGTACTCCCTTCCTCCATACCCTTATTTGGGTGTTCCTCATCCATTCGGTGCATCGGCCGAAGGGTTCCTCCCCTCCTCCACACCCTTATTCGGGCCTTTCTCTTCTCTACAATGCGTTGGCCCTGCTAATTTACTTAATTCTGTTATGTGGCTGCTGTTTACAGTTTTGTTAACCTGTTTTATGGCTCCCAGGAGGATGAATACTGTTTTCATTTGTAGGAGGAGTTTTTGTTTTGTGGCTCCTAGTTTGTAGTATTAATTCTATTTGTGTTTCGGTGCATTTTCTATTTTGGCTCCTATTTTGTGGGTTCTTTGAATATTCTTTGCAGTATTTATTATGTTTAGGAAGTTTTCAGTTTGCAGGAGGAGTTAAAGGAGGGGTTTGGGTTTATTTTCAACTGTTTTGTGGCTCTTGTGTGTTGACTGGTATTCTGTCGACTATTATTCACTGTTATTTCATGGTTTATATTTCATTATAATTATCATGATTAATCTAGTATTCTAGTATTCATGGTTTAATCTGTTTACTATTCTGTCATCTATTTACTATTCTAGAATTATTATGTTTCTATTTACTATTATGTAATTATTAATCTGTTTCTAAGTGTTTTTTGTAATAGACTTTGTATTTCTGAAATTAACAGAATTCAGAAGTTGGATATTTTAGTCATAAATTCCAAAAGTTAGGATTTTCACTATGTAAATAACCTTACTTCTCCAATTTTTACCTTTTTATATCAACCATATTCATAGAATACCCTTTTATATGATTATGATCAAGCTAAAGGGTATGTTTATATTTTTCCTTTTTATTATATATTGTTAAGCATGTTTTATGTCCATTTATGTACATGTAAATTACATGGGATATGATTTTGAGTTATAAATGAGTATACCCCTTTAATTATTCCATGGGATGGGATGAGGCCTCCACTTTTTATAATCCTTCCCCATTCCATGGGATGGGCTTAGGACCTGACTCCAGAAGTGCACCTGGGTGGGATGGCCTATAAGATTTCCCTACACCTAACCTAGACAAGATGTCTTACAATATTTCTATATATCTAGATTGACATCGATAACGATCCCCATTAAATAATATAAACTTAGGAAAGTTCTAATATGCATTTTCCTAGTATAGAGAGTTACTTGATATAACTTGTATTTGTCTTTCAAATACCTATTTACAATTATTTTAATATTATTTTGGTTATTTTCCTAAAAAAATTATATTTAAACATGCTAATTAGTATACATGTTCACACTTACACTTGGTTATTCACTTGTGATTTGAGGTATGTCATTGGTTCCCTATTGAGTATATAAATTCTTATACCCTACATTGACACCTTACTGGGCATGAAAATTTATGCCTTAAACTTCAAGTTCCTTTTTAACAATGGATGTTTTGGGAATTGACTAGTCTTGGGTTGATTGAAAGCTATACCCTCTTAGAGATTGGATATTTAGAGGAGCATTCTTTTAAGTACCAACACAAATACAAAAATAGGATTTCATATTGGCATTTAGATGATAGTTATTTTATAATCGACATAAAAAAATTAATGACAGTTATTTAGATAATCAATGTTAAATGCATTTTACCAATGGGTTTTAATGCTTCTTATCTACTCATTTCTCTTGGAAGAATGCCCAAGCTAA
This sequence comes from Viscum album, assembly GCA_963277665.1. Taxonomy (NCBI): domain Eukaryota; kingdom Viridiplantae; phylum Streptophyta; class Magnoliopsida; order Santalales; family Viscaceae; genus Viscum; species Viscum album. The sequence goes on along the minus strand of OY728119.1, from coordinate 848,664,213 downwards.
ATTGTTCTATATCTACCGTGTGGAGGTTCAAATCCAGTTATTCTACACTAGTAATAATTCTCAACAACTATGATTGGTTTAATTATTCTATATTCATTATAATGAATTTACTTTGTGGTGTAATGTTTTATTGAGTTGTAATCACTCAACTCACACATGGTTGTGCCTCCATCAAAAGGTAGTGTATTGGTTATGCTAACCTAGGAAGAAATTAGTTCATAGGTTCTACTTTATCCCTAAAAATATGTAGGTGTTTGGGTTTTTCCTTCAAGTGTGAAAAAGGTAAGTCGGTTTTTTTTTGTTGTTGGGTATGATAAAAGAAGATTATAAAGAGTTTTCAATCTCCTCCACCATGATGCGGTGTTATACTTTATGATTAAAAGTCAACAATGGAACGATACCGCGTCCTTACACTATGGTATATGATATGGTTTATATTTTCAAAATGTCTCTAAATTTCAATAAATATTTGTAGAATTAATAAAAAACATCACAACTCATTGTGAATCTATCCAAACACTTTTGGTGATTGATTATTATTATCTCTTAGATTTCATATAGACTCTTTTTACTATATTATATTACTAGAAAAACTACTTATAGTCGTGGTTTACTTGGTTTCTTTATTGGGTATATTATTTGGTGTTCACAATTTACTTGGGTTCTTTATTGGGTGTTCTTCATGATGTTTCATGGTAAATAAATCATGGATAATGATTATGATGCATGAAATTATCCTCCTCAATGTTTTTCATGTTTATTAAGTTATAGCTATGGATTTTACCTGGTGAAAAATATTTTAAGTGTGTTTTGAAAAGTTAAATACACTAAATACTTGGGTTATCTTACAAATGGTTTTATTTAAAAAAAATTACAAATTTTAAGAATGTTTTGGCCTTCTGGCCTATATTTTTAAAATAGTTTAATGGCTTGGTCGATTTTCTAAAGATATTTAAATTAGTTTTCCAAATTGGAATTTTTTATTTTCAAATAATGAGTCCCATTTAGTGCCTTAGGGGGTTTCTTAAAAAAGTAGGCACCTCTATACATACTATCCATTTAGGGGGAATTCACATGGATGGTGTCAGGAGGTGGGCTTAGTATAGATGATGGATCTTATGATTTAGATGTAAAATATACATTGTTTACTCACCTACAATATTTCTTATTGTCACGGGATCCTAGGTGTTGTAGTGAGAGTTGAGTGATTTAGTGGAAATGTGGTGGTTGGATCGATTAAGTGAGGATTTTAATTGACTGCCCAACTTATCAGTCATCTCTTCTAGGGGAGTATTTGTGAAGATGGTGAGAATTTTGTTCTAGGCCCACCTCCGCACAACCTGGTGTTCGGTTTCAATGTGGGGATTCTGATTTTTATTGTTCACTACCACTAGTATATAATCTAGTCATGCAAGCACAATACACATATTTTTATTAAATAATGACTTAAGAGTAGAAAAATATTCCATTTCTGCTTCCTGCCCAGCTTTGGGATCAGGATAATAGGACCCACATCAATTGATGGGCTTCCCATTGCTGATTCATAGGGACCAAAATTGGTAGGGATACTGGAGGAATAAGATAATAATGTCAAATATGCACCATATCCTATAAGGAGGTGGTTAGAGGTTGAAGCTCCCCTGAAAGGTTTAGATTATTTGGATGTGATTCGTTCTCCCATTGAAATCAATAAAGAGGGTGCATCAAACATAGGAGTAGTGGAGGCCAGCAGCTTGAATACCTATCAGACTGGCCTTTCCAGTACTTCTTTAGGGTATTAATCCACCAAAATCTATGCATACTCTCATGAAAAGTTAATTAAGGCTCCCATGTGAGGGAAAAATATTTTCATTCTAGAATCCTCACACAACATCAACAATCATAATTGATGAAGAATGACCGAGTGAGATTCTATTTTGATCTAGGTAATTGGTAAAAATACAACTTGTTGTAATCATCCGAACCTCCTTTCAAATATTTAAGGAGTGTAGGGTTCACAAATGGTTACCCTATCCACCTGAGAGGTTAATATCTTATCTCGCGGCATAATGATATGGGATCTTTCTTTTAAATAACCCCTTCATTCATCTACCACTACTCAATGGGATGCGGGGTAAGGCATAAAAGAAAACTGAGAAAAATCACTAAACAACTCAACCACACTAGAAATTCCCAAGGATTTTAGTAGAATGACAACAATGTAGAGTAGGGTAGGATGAAAGATAGAGTGGGGGACTATTTCGGTATACTGGTACTCGTAACATTGATAGCACTTCACCACCCATCCATACAATAATTGAAATGGACCACTGAGGTGATGTGGAGATCTTCATTCCAGGATTTGACCCAACAGTTCATAGATATGAGCAAGGGTGGGAACAACCAAGTTGATGGGATATCCCTTTTCTAAGGTGACCACCATCATTAAAATATAGATTCAGACACTAGTTATTATTCTCATATCCTTACCGTTGTAATTCTCATCCAATTTTTTAATATTAATGCTTGGTATAGGATATGGTTTATATTTTCAAAATGTCTCTAAATTTCAATAAATCTTTGTAGATTTAATACAAAACATCACAACTCGTTATGAATTAACCCAAAAAATTTTGGGAGTTGACTATTATTATCTCTTAGATTTCATATAAACTCTTTTTACTATAATCAATCTTCATTCTTGGAACTTATGTATGACTATTTGTGATTTTTTATAATTTAAAACATTTATGAATTCCCTAAACCATAATTTTAATATATTTGTTATGATTTTTTTATTAACTTGTTATTGATGATTACTTAATATCTTATGAAACAATACATATAATGTTAAGTCATTTTCTATATTATTTATTTAATGTATGTTTATCTGCCTCAGAATGGATAGATACTAGATGTACAACATTGATCGTATCACTAATGAATTTCATAAGGAGTTACAATATTTTTTAGACTTTGCATTCACTAATGATTCAGATGGAGGATTTATTTGATGCCTGTGTTTTGATTGTGTTGGAAGACATTTGTTAACTCATGAGGAAGTGAGTTACCATATCACTAAAAGTGGTTTCCAATAAATTATCATTTGTTGTATCACAATGGAGAAAAAGCTTAAGTTTTGAATGACATCGATTCAGCGGAAAAGATTGGTATGAAAAACTTGATTTTTGATCAGTTTCCTTTTGTTTCTAAAGCTAGCTCCTCGTGTAGACCAGTGAAATAGGAAATGAATACTGGAACACGGTTCTCATCTACTAATCAGGATGATGACGTTGAGAGTGTTAGAAAGCTGATGGAAGATGCAAATACCCCATTATATCAAGCATGTGGAAAAATGAGAAAACTTGAGTTTTTAATGCGATTATATCATGGGAAAACAATTTATGGATTTATTAATATTTCGGTTGACTATCTCCTTACATTTATTAAGTATTTACTGCTTGATGATGCCTGTATTCCAGAAAATTATTACATGGCATCAAAGTTGGTTGACAAATTTGGATTTTCATCTAGTAAGATTCATTCTTGTCTCAAAGACTGTTGTTTGTTCTAGAAGGATAATGAAGACTTGAGTAAGTGCAAACAGTGTGGCACATCAAGGTGGAAGACTAATAAAGACGGATCTCAATTTTTCATACCACAGAAAGTGATATGGCACTTCCCTTTAATTCCCAGGCTTCAAAAAAATTTATGTTAGAACAAATGGAAAAGAATATGATATGGCATGTAGATGAAAGAAATAAGGATAACGATGAAATAGTGCATCCTGCAGATGGGTTGGCTTGGAAGAAATTTGATAGGTTACAGCCTGATTTTTCAGCCGACCCACAAAATGTTAGATTGGGATTATCCTGTGATGGTTTCAACCCATTTCTCCAAATGCATACTACACACAGTACTTGGCCTATTTTCATTCACATTTATAACTTTCCTTCATTGATGTGTATGAAGAATCCATTCACTATCCTGAGTATATTGATATCTGGACTCAGTGATCCTAGAAATGATATTGATATATACTTTCATATATTAATAGAGGCGTTAAATAAGATTTGGATTGCTGGTGCACAAGTGTATGATGCATTCAGAAAGGAGTACTTTATGTTTCATGCAGCTTTATTATGGATGATAAATGATTTCCCTACCTACGGAATGATGTCTATTTGGAGTACTAAAGGGAAATTATCCTATCCTATTTGTATAAAAAAATACACATTTCTGAAGATTAATGTTTCGATGAACTTTCAGCTTCATAGGGCATCGACGTTTTCTACCAATGGATCATTCATACAAGAAAAATCAGAGACAGTTCGATAATGCCATCGAAATAGATGAGACACCTAAAAAATTTCAAGTACAGATATTGTTAAAGAACTTGATGATTTGAATTATTTTCTTGGAAAAAGTCAATCAAATATCAGAAATTGAAAGCATGCTAATTCGAATTCCAATAGCAATTGGAGAAAGAAAAGAATATTCTTTGAGTTTCCGTATTGGTCATCGAATTTATTACATCATTGTTTGGATGTAATTCATATCGAGAAAAACATTTGTGAGATGTTACTTTCTACTATTTTAAATATCAAAGGCAAAAAAAAATATGATTTGCGGTGTCGTCATGATTTGATGGATTGGGGTATAAGAGCAAGACTTCATCCTGAGTTAATTGGTCAAAATAAGTGGAAAGTCCATGCTGCCGGTTATTCGATGAAAAATGTGGAGAAAAAACAATTGCTTCAGGTTTTGGAAATTTTGAAGGTTTTGGATGGTTATTCAAGTAATATTTCGAAAAGGTTGAATACACAAGATGTGAAACTAAAATCTCTTAAAACCCATGATTACCATGTCTTGTTACATGAGTTTATTCCCATTGCCATTCTCCATTTACTTTCACATAATGTTAGAGTTTCGGTGATTAAGTTATGTCAATTTTATCGAGATCTTTGTGCCAAAAGATTGAGAAGAAGTGTTGTTCAGAAATTGCAGAGAGATGCCCCGATTATTCTTTGCGACTTGGAGAAAATTTTCCCACTGTCTTTTTTCACATGTATGTTACATTTGACTGTGAATCTTCTCATGGGAGTTCTCTTTGGTGGTCCTGTTTCGAGTCGGTGGATGTATCCTACCGAAAGAATGATGTTTACATTGAAATCTTATGTGAGAAATAAATATCATCCTGAAGGCTCTATTGTGAAATGCTATTTAGCACAAGAATGCATGGATTTCTGTTCATCGTACTTGGCTAACGTCACTACGAGGTCTAATCGACTAATGAGAACTGAAGATGAGCAATATGATCCCATTGATCCTGCATTTCCTTCACTGCCCCAAACAATGGGGGATATCTAGATTGTACTCGTTGTGTACTTTAAGCAGGGAAGAGTGGGAAATGGCACATCGCACAGTATTATTCAACTGTGGTGTGCTTGATGATTATATCAAGTAAGTAAACTAATAAATATGCATTTTTTCATTGTGTGATTTCTTTATATTTTTTGACATTTTAATGCTTTCATATCTGTAGAGAACATTTAGAAATTATAAAAAAGAGACATCGCTCTCTATCTATTAAGAGGAAGGAACTATTGCACAGCAAAGAATTTGCTGCCTGGTTAGAGTCAAAGGTAATATATTTCTTTTTCATCTTGTCATACCATAATCACATGTCTCTGTTTAATATTCTATGTTGGTACCTTTTAGGTTTTAACTCTACCAATGATTGAAGTATTAGATGAAATAAAATCATTGTCCTTTTGTACAAACGATGTGGTACGTGATTTTAAGAACCCGGTTTTTTCTATGACAGACTTTGGAATATTCTTGATGATATTCCAGGGCAGCGCCTTCAGACGGCGTGCGATTCCGAGCCCCGGAGTGGCCGGGAATAAATTTTCAGTACATTCACACTGGAAACGCCAAATAAATGGTATAACTCCTAAACGGTGCACTATATCAGGGATCCGAGTGTACGAATGGGTCCAGAATGGGGTTTTTACCCTAGGAACGACATAAAACTTGTCGGCACGGGACGTTTGGACCCCTCGCCCGATTCTGGAACGTTAAACGGATTAATTAATTAATTAATTAATTCGTTTAATGGTTAAACTCAAGTATCTCTTAAACGGTGGCTCGGATTGGAAAAATAAGGGCACCGTTGAGTTTGGAGTGTGTTGTTTACCCTAGTAGGGGTATAAGTTTTGCGGGCGCGGGCCGTCTGTGAAAAATGGCCCTAGGGGCGTTTTCGTAATTTGGAGGCTTTGGGTGTTCAGCTTTATAACTTTTGAACGGGGTCTCAGATTAAAATTTCAAGACCGCCGTTGTGCTCGGTAGCTGGTGTTTACCCTAGGGTAGGCTTAACCTCGACCCCGTCGGGAGTTTCGGATGCGAGTCTTTTCGGGGGTTTTAAATTAATAAAATCTTTAATTAATTTATTTAAACCCCACCCCTCTCCTTCCCCTTCCCCCTGGAAGCCCCTCCTCTCCCTCTCCTCCTCCATATCTGGTGAGACAGTCCGGCGAGGCGACTTCGTCGAGGTGCGGTGGTGCCGGCGGATCGTCGCGAAGCTTCGGGCGAAGCCCCACGAGGTAGGATGTTGCGTTTGCATTTTCTATTCCCGTACCTACATTGAGCTCGTTTTAAACTTTCGATTACTTGTAAAAACTTCTATCAAATCCCATGAATGCGTAGTAAGTATTCTGTTCTTCCCATCGCCTCTTTCGGATCAAAAATCCAAGTTCATACATGGTCGCAAACACCCGCCGAAGTTTGCGGGTTTTGGGATTTTGCGGCGGCAGCGAGGTGGTCCGGGGAGCTCCGAGGCGGCGGCGGCAGCAGGTCGGGGGGTGTTCGCGGGTGTCCGGTGGAGGCGCTGGGCACGGCAGCGGGGTGTCTGCGGGCGTCGGCGCGGGTTTCCGGTGGAGGCGCTGGGCACGGCAGCGGGGCGCTCGGGCGTCGGCGGGGGTGTCTGGCGGAGCGCCCGGCGAGGCGGCGGTCGCCAGGGAGCGGCGACCGCGGGGTCGCGGCGTGCGACCCCCGTGCGGCGACAAAGACCCGCGCTGCGCGGGTCTTCATGCGGAGGCCGCGGCCGGCCCTCGTGGAAGGTCTGCGCGTGGACCGCGAATCCGCGGCCGGCCTGCGCGGCTAAGCCGCGGGCCGGTCCAGGCCGGTCCAGCCCCAGGGGCCTTGCCCCCTCAGTGTTCAGACACCCGTATTTTCTGTTACGGGTGTTAGTTTTGAGTACCGTCTGCGGAGGTGGAACCATATAGCCGAGGTGGACCTTTTGAGATGGTTTCGTGAATTTTTAATTCCCGAAACAAGGGGCCTCGGTGGCGCGACACGTACGTCGAGGGGTTAGTCGTTTCTTCGGTGGATCTTGTTTTGGACGGCATGGACGCGTCCGACGTCCATTTTGAGCGCCGTCAGTGGCATTGGGACCTTGGCATCGAGGCGGAGGTTTCTAGGGTGGTTTCAGGCATTGAGGCCGAAGATGAGGCGCGGGCCCCACGGCCCGTCTTTTGAGCTACGTGCAGCTTTTAGCGACTTTTTCCTCGGACGTCTGTTCGGGGGGTGCGAGCAGTCGATGTTGGGTGTTTTTCCGAGGGCGTCGCGTTGGCGCAGTCTACCCGTTGTAATTCCGCATGAGGGTGCGGGCCCTGCGAGGTCCATTTCGGGAGTTGACGGTGATTTCCATCTTTATCACCGGGCGACCGTTTTGGACAAGTGAATAGTCCATTTCGTGTACTTTTTCGAGAGGATCGCAACGGTGCGATCTGTTCATTGAGTTTTGGGACCGAGATGCAGGTCCCACGTGGCACCGCTCGTGTGCGTTGCGCCGGGATGCACCTTTTTCTCCGGATATTCGTGGCACTCAAGTATGTAATGCTTTTAACGTGTTTTCCCGAGGGGATCGCAATGGTGTGATGCGCCCGACTGTTTTCAGGGCCGAGGATCAGGATCACGGGACGCCGTTCGGGCGTGAGGCGGTGTTGGTGACTTTTCCGTCGGATATTCGTTTGAGGCGAGTAAGTATTCAATCTCGCGTGTTTTTCTGCGAGGATTACAATGGTGTGATCCATTTGGCTGTGCGGAGCCTCTTGCGCGATCTTATTAACAGCGGAAGCATAGAAGGTGCTCTAGTGGTGGTTCGCCCTACCTTGTTTATAGAGGACCCTTGGCGTGTGATCGCGCACTCTTGGGAGAGTGATGTAAATGTTTCACGAGATGTGGCTGGCTGTGCCTGGGCCTTTGAGGTGGAGTTGTTACGTCACACCTTCGCATTGACGCTGGGTGTCGTGTGCACGATAGCCTTTGAGCTGGAATGAGGTATACTCTGGGAGTATACGAGAGCGCCTGGAGGTACGTGTGGTTGTTTGTACCTGAGGATGTTTGTGCGCTCAGTTGGGGTTGACTTGGGGCCACACATAGTGTGGGCCCCACATGCGTTCCGTGATCTGTTTTGCGTACTTGACCTCTCGCGACGTAGAGGGTCCCTCTGCACTTGTTTGTTTGACCAGCAGGGTGGATTTTCCCCTGGCCTGGTGCTCTTTTGTCTGACCAGTGGGGTTGAGCTGTCTCCCCATGGTCTTGTTTTCGATGGTTTGGTTCCTCTGCTTCTTCGGCTATGAGGGGTTTCAGTACTGTGCCCTTTCACCGGACTGCGACACCGTCTGCGACTACGGGTGTTCGTGTAGCGTGGGCGTTTTCCCCACTTTCTGGGATCAGATGTCTCAGTCTGCTTCGACAGTGACTCAGTGGATTGGAGCGGGATCACCTTGTGAGGCCTGGGGAGTTTCTCCCGTTGCTCCATGTTCCCTGGTAGAGCTTGTGGTTTCGGTGTGACCAACACTTTACGCGGGCACCGATCCTCTACCCAGGAGGTTGTTTCCAGTAGGGATGAGGTTGTTCCAGCAGGGCTAAGGTTGTTTCCAGCAGGGCTGAGGTTGTTCCAGCAGGGATGAGGTTGTTTCCAGCAGGGCTGAGGTTGTTTCAGTAGGGCTGAGGTTGTTTCGAGCAGGGCTCGCCAGTGGGTTACCATCCAACAGGGATGGCCAGTACAGCGGTGTTCACCGAGCAGTACCATCCCACAGGGATGGCCAGAGCAGTTCCGGGCTTACCTCTAGCTGGGCTAAGCAGTGGTCCCCGATGCCGGGCTTACCTCCAACTGGGCTGGACAGTGGTCCCCGATGCTGGGATTACCTCCAGCTGGGCTGAGCAGTGGTCCCCGATGTCGGGTTACCTCCAGCTGGGCTGGGCAGTGGTCCCTGATGCTGGGCTTACCTCCAGCTGGGCTGGGCAGTAGTCCCCGATGCCGGGTTACCTCTAGCTGGGCTGGGCAGTGGTCTCGTTTCCGACTTTAGTCGGGTCTCCCTCTAGTGGATTACCCTGTTACGGGACTGGGCAGTGTGGCACCCATCGACTTTCCGGGTCTCCATGTAGTGGGAACCCGTTGACTTCCAGGGACCCTCTAGTAGGGCTGGGTAGGGGGTTTCCTGTCGACTTTGAGACCTCTCGACTACGGGGCAGTGTCGAGGTGTGGTGATTGAGCCCTTGGCTTGTGTTTCAGGGTAGACGTGTGGGATGTTGGGCATCGATGGTGTTACCTCTGGGACTCTTTGCGACTCATTTTCTTGGGCTGAGCTACGGGACGGAGATCCCCTTACGACGTTGTTCGGGCTTCTTGTTGAGCAAATAGACTTGTATATACCTTGTTCTAGTACCCACTTCTTGGGTTCGGTTACTCTCCTTCCAGGAGAGGCGAAGATGCGTGGGGTATGCCACGTGCTTTCTGTGTGTAGCTTCTCGTGGTTGGATGAGTCTACTCTCTAGCTATAGGTAGCGAAGACTCGACTGGAAGTTCATCTTCTCACCATTTCCAGCTCCTTGTGCCTGGACGAGTCTACCTTCTTTCCTCTTGTTGGGTTGAGCTGGACTCTTTATTGTACTCCTTACTGCTCTTTCAGTTATAATCCTCTAGTATTCTGTTCGCTCTACTGCTCACCCTTCGGTACCTCTTTTGTTTCTCCCTCGAGCCTTCAGGGTATCCTACTGAGTATTTTTATACTCACCCCTGCATGGGATTTGCCCGCACTTGGTGTGGCCTTGCAGACGACGGACAGGTGGAGCGTGACTTCAGTGGAACGTTGGATATTGGGAGATTGGACCGCGTGCGGTGGTCGTAGCTGGGTTCCAGGTGGGGAGAACCGTCAGCTATTTGTTTTGTTTACCTGTGGCCGGGTTGTGGCACTTTTCTGGTTGGGTGTTTGTTTTTCCCTTTTTCCTTTTCAGCTTTACTTGTACTGTTTAGAGGTCGATGCACATTTGTGCTATTTATATAGAATTTTCTCTTCTTACTCTGCTTGTTCTTTCTTTTACTCTGCACTTTTTCATTGAGTGTGCTGCGTGTGTGTGTACAGGTACTCAGGCAAAGGCCTCCCCGAGTTGTTTAGCCTTCGGTGCTTGTCGCCAGCCCCTAGCCTATGGAGGCGGGCTTGGGGTAGTTGAAGCTTGAGCCCGGGTAGGGTCGGGTTGTGACAGTGATTGTAATTCAATGGTTGTCAATGGATTTAAATTTGTTATAAATAGTTGTGCAAAAAAAAATGGCAACACAACATAACGGTGTCACGATAAGCGCCACAATAGATTGTTATGTGAGTGCATCGTACAGGCATCCTCGTGAGGTCTAAAATACATATCTAACTTCATTGAGGTCTAAAATACCTTTTTCAACCTAGGTGTATCCTATAATGTATTCTAATTATCTGTATTCCCATTTTACGTGCATGATTAATCAAAGGATTGGTTTAAAATTTTACCCCCTGAATCGACCGGGGGGGCTGCTATCTAGGGGGCCCCATCAGGGGGGGGGATACTGTCCAGCAGGGGGGGTTGTCCAAGGGGTCCACCAGGGGGGATGTTGTCCAGTAGGGGCGGCTGCCCGCGGGGCTCCAGCAGGGGGGTCTGTCCGGGGGGGCTGTCCGGGGGGGGCTGCTGTCCAGGGGGTCCAGTGGGGGGGTGGGGGGCTGCTGTCCATGGGGGTCCAATAGGGGGGGCTGCTGTCTAGTAGGGGGGCTGTCCAGTAGGTGGGGGGGGGGATTCTATCCATGGGGGTTGTTCGGGGGTGGGGGATGATGTCCAGGGGGGTCCAGCAGGGGATGGGGGGGCTGTTGTCCAGGGGGTCCAACAGGGGGGGATTCTATCTGGGGGGGCTTCTGTAAATTATCCTTTTAGAGTTCTTTCATATTTTTATTTTCATTTATTGAGTCCACTTTTGTATTTTCTTAATCTGGTATGTTATAAGGTTCTTTTTCAATTGAATATTATTTTATAATGATTTGTTTCACATACAGGGATCTCTCATACAACTCAATGACGGGGAACTTACCTCATAGTTTCGGGTCGCTTTCAAGCCTTGGTACACTATAAGTAACTGAGACTTTAGTTAAGATAATTATCATTTTTTAATGTTTTTATGGCTTTATTGAGGTATTTACAGATCAATCAATTCACTGGTCTAATTGATTCCCTTGCTGGAATTCCCCTTGATGATTTGTAAGTTGATGGTATGTTTAAACAACACTTACTTGAATTGACATATTTCTAGTTTACATAGTTTTTTTTACAATGTAATTAATCAGATTTCACTGCTTTAGTTTGTATGAATTCCGAGCATCCTTAGTGAAAAGTCTTTAATATTTTCTTGCTTTTACTAATGCTATGAGGAATGTTTCAAACAACCAATTTATTGGAGATTATTTGTGTATCGTTGTGACATTGTTAGCACTTGGTGGACCACCCTTGTTATCTGTATATAGATTGTAACCATTTTATTTATTTTACTTTATATTCACTAACCCAACATATTATGGGATATATTAAAGTAATTATTTTTAGTGAACAACTTAATTTTATGCTCATTTCCCACACATGTATACAGATTGTTACTATTTTATTTATTTTACATGTCCTGTGTTTTTTACATTATATTCACCTCCATTGGGGGGTGCTGGTGCAGGCTAGGGGGTCTAGGGGGAGGGGGGGTGTGCAGTGAGGAGGGGACAGGGGGGTGGGGTGCAAGGTGCAGGGGGTGGGGGGTGGGGCATGGGAGGTGTGCAGGAGCAGGGAGTTCATAAATTTGGTTCATGTAAGATTTGGGATGAACGAATGGGCTTTGAAAATCTAGTACAAGGATATCCCAAACCAGATGATTTTTCTTGTGTGCTGAATGAGACATCAAGAACTTCCAATGGAGGATAATATTTAGAATTAGGGGGTGGTTCTGGCCTCTGGATGTCACTGTTGTAAAAAGGCCACACTATGAATCTTCTTGGAACTTATTTTTTCAGAGTGACTGGTTGAGGGGGATCTGGGAGTTTATGGGACAATTTCTGAATATCAACAGCAACGGGAACTCCATGTAAGAGATTATTGAGGCCTTGTTCCAAGGGGAGATCCAGGGGTGGAGGTTATGATTCATTTATGTTTTTTATTGGATGTGTGTGGGACTATTTGGGATGGTAGGAATAATGTAAGAGAAGGAAAGATGAATTCCTCAATCTATTTTTAGGTTCAAGTGAAAATGATTGGGGCATAGTTGGGAGTGATTATCAAGGGAGGAATTTTTTCTACTACCCTGATAAGATTTCATCCATGGATTTGTATGAATAGTGATTCTTTCCAAGGTAGTCAAGGAAAGGTGGCTTCAATGGAAGCCTCCATCTATGAGATTATAATTGAATGTGGATGGATCATGAATTTTAGGGGAGATAAGGGGAGGTGGGTTGGTTCAGAACAATAGGGGCTTAGCATTCAAATTGAATGTGGATGGATCATGTATTGCGGGGGAGACAAGGGGAGGTGGGTTGGTTCAGAATAATAGGGGCTTGGTGATTATGTGTTCCAGTTCCTTTTACTGAATGGGTACCTCCATTGGGGCAGAGGTGAGTGTGATGAATACATGCCTTATGTTGTGTAATATTTTCAATGAGGAGATTGATGAATTAGATTCCGACTCAATTGTGTTGGTTCATCTATTTCTGAAGAAGGTGGTGGTTCCATGGGATTTGGATTACCTTGTATGGGGGGTGCTGGTGCAGGGTGGGGGGCGGTCTAGGGGAGGGGGTGTGCAGTGAGGAGGGGGCAGGGGGTGGGGTGTAAGGTGCAGGGGGGTGGGGCATGGGAGGTGTGCAGGAGTAGGGGTGGGGGTGCTGGTGCAGTCCTCCCAACAGCCAGCACGGTGAACTGTGCTAGTTTTTTTATGCAGTGTCTATAGGGCTTTAGCCGCGGTAACCATGGCCTTTATTGGATTCTATAGGGATGAACCTATATCCACGGTTTTCAAACCGTGGCTATAGGGCTATAGAAACAGTTGGAGTCGTGGATTTAGGGATGTAGCCACGATTCGAACTGTGGATAAAGCCCTATAGCCACGGTTCGAACTGTGGCTATAGGAACTGACCTATAGCCATGCCAATACCAGCCACGATTCATGAAACCATGGTTATAACCTATAGACATGGTTTTTGGGCCTATAGCCACAGTTTAGAACCGTGGCTATAGCCTAAATTTCTAGTAGTGGGAATTAATGGATACCAAAAAACTGGGTAACCCTTCTGATTCTCATCAAACCATCATCCATCTAAGTCTCACCTTACATCACATAGAAATACTCACATCCATAGAAAACAGACATAGTAGCAATAAAACAATAATTAGTCAACATGTCAACTAGGACCTAAAACCAAGGCATCCAACCTTTATAATAAAATTGGCTCTCTTATCCCTAAACATTTATCTTTAATAAATAACCAATTGTTTACCATCTTTAATTAACTGATTCATTTTTCATATGTTATAACCACATACAACTTAAGGCATCATCTTTACAAAAATATGAATCATTTAAACATGCTTCAATTGTAACTTTTTTCATCAATTACAAGTAGAATGATAACAATTAACATTACTCTTTTTTATTTTTCCAAAAATCACTACCAGTTTTATATTATTTACCCAATTTCAAAATATAAAAAACATTTTAATCCATAGAATAAATAAAGATAGAACACTGATGTGGATATTATTTCATGTGTTTTTTCACATCATTTTGTTTTATATATTATATATTTAATACTTAAATATGTATTTTATGGTTAATTATTATTATTTTGTTAATTTATTGAAAATTATTAATTTATTATATGAAAGAGGTCTATCCAGATGAGGAATCTCCTTGGCCATGACTTTTTGGATGATGATATCATCTCCTAGTTTTTTGAAATCCTTCATGATCATCCATCTTAATGGCCATATTTCCATACGCGTTAACCAGATCACCAGCATACTCCATAATGCTTATCTCCTCATTGAGAAGTCCAAATCTATTAACATTAACAACATCACTCATTAAAGGAACAATGTTATGTCTAGAACTAGATTTCTTGGGTGGAACCAATTGGAATACTTCATTATCAATAGCATCCACATCTATCCTCTATCCATAATCATTTACCTTAAATACCTCCATAATAATCCAAACATATTGCATTTTGTTGGAACCATACACTGTAATGGATTCTTGCACATGATCAAGATCCTTCCCTAATTTCAGGAAATGCACCTGCTTATGCCCAATTGCCAGAACTTCATTTCCAGTTTTTTGAATATATAATTCACAACCTAGGTGGGCATATATTCCTCCAATAGATTATGAAATATCACCCATAGGAGTGGGAGCAGATCCAGAAGGACCAACTGATGGTTATCCAAACATTCTAGCTATTAATGTTTGTTCTTTACCCTTCATCACCAATTATGAATCCATTTTAAGAGAATCTTTGTAAGAAATCTTAGAATCCTCTTATTTTTCCTTGTTAAGGCATGCATAAGAGTGAGACCTAACCATTGTAGGTGATGTAGCATTGGAAACTCCAACAATGAAAAAGGGAATGTTCATCTAAAGGGACACCATCATCTAGATCAATAGAATGTTTCAACTCATGTCAGTGAGCCTTTCTCAGTAGATAGTTCGTATCTAAATGACCATGATAGAAGCAATAATCAAAGAACAAATTACTTTAGTAGCTGGATCTTTTATTCCTATCAATTTACAGTCAAGACAAAAATATGGTAACCTTTTATACCTAATTATCAAATACAATTATTCATTATGTGTGGATAAGAAAACCTTTACAACAAGGGTAGAATCAAGATCAATCTCCACCAGAAGGTGAGCATAATTCCCAAACCTCATAATTTTTATCTCCTTATCCATCTTAATAGGATTCCCTACCACATAAGTATATCATACAAAACCAAAGGGTTCCAAAAATTCCAATTGATACCATAGAATATGATCTATATGTACATGGAAAAACTCTTTCAAGCAAGATAAAGTTAGGATCCCGCTAATGAAAATGTATAAAGTCAGGTGTGAGAGAGATAGAACTAAGACCCCAAGCACATAGTTTATGTTCCTCACTAGGGAATAAAAGATGATAATAACCCATTCTAAGTGAGATACATCTCCAAGATTCGAAGACCCAAATGGTCAATAAGTGAGAGAATAATTCATCCATATTCCAAAGGTTAGATCCACCTGGAAGGATTATATGTTCGATGATGGAGTGTTTTCCCATTTGAATATGATTTGTGATAGCTTCTTCATTTTCAATAATATGAGTGATATTACCTTTCCATCAAATCTTGTAAGGATATGAGACACTAGGCTAAAGGAAAAGCCTCTTCAAATAATCATTTATAATAGATAAAGGCTTATTAATCCCGCAACCAAGAACCATTGGAGGGACATGAATCCCCTTTGAGATATCCTTACCCAGAGATGCATCTTTTAATGCCTCCCCTAATACAATCTAATAACCCAAGAATAACAGTAGCAACATTTCACCCAAAAATCCCTATAAATAACCAAGATCACCATGGGAGAGCTCTAGATCCCTCATTCTTTTCCTTAGTAATTTATTGGAAACCATGTTAATTATATATAATTTTATGTAAAAATTATTATTTGTTCAATATTTTAATATTTTATTTCTAAATATCATTTTAATTGTTAAATTTAAGTGTCTCAATTTATTCATGGTGTTTTATAGTTTAATCCTTTTTTTCTTCATTTCTGCCAACTTTTAATTGATATTATTTAAATTTTAATTTTAATTATTTCATTTTATTATTTTATGTATTTTAATTTTAATTTATAGAGTTAATTTATTTTTTTTTTGTATTTCTTTATTTATTTACTTAATTTTTTTATTTTATTTATTTCCCAACTTCACATAACCAAAATGTTCCCAGATACACATAATGGAATTGTGGAATCAATGGTGTAGCCAAATAGAAGAGGAAATTCACATAGGGAATTTACAATTATTCTATGGTACCCATGTATCCAAAATTGAGAGTTAAATAAATTATGATTCAAACCCAATGCCAAAAAAGAAGTCATATAAAGGAAAACCATGCATAATTGAATGATTTTATTCTGGGTTGAGGATGAACTAGGATATGGAGGGAGGATAATTAAATATTTTAAGAGAAGCTTGATGATCAATCTAGGGGATTTTTCAAAATAAAGAATATATGGGTTTGATAAAAATTAAGACCTCCATCGAAGTTGAGCACGAATTCGAAACCTATGAACCTGATTTTTGTATTCAAATATTTGATGAAATTTGTTAAAAATCAAACCCAAAATAAGTATACCCCAACTGAAGATCTAAGATTTAGATTTTTTTTGAATCAATGACTGGATATTGAATGAGCTCAATCAAATATGTGTGGATTTAAAAGGTAATGATACTTCAATTTGGATTGGTATTAGTGAATGATATGAAAAAATATTGACCGAGATGTTCTTGGGGTAGACCCACTGAGTTCGGCCAAAGGAAGTTCGAATCAAAGCCGAAATGGATCAAGGATTTTTAATCATGAAATTAAGAATTGGGAGTTCATGATCGATGAAAAATATTGATAATTATTTCTATATTTGTCACTATTTTACCAAGTTATATGAAGATGAGATGCATGAAGATGATTTTTTGAGTACTGTAGTTAAAATCGGATGGATCGTGAAATTCAATGTTGAATATTTTGGTCAAGTGAATATTTTGAGTTGAGAATCATTTACATGGATGGTTCTCTCTTTATGTAAGGATGATGTAATTGATAGGGACCTTGATTTTTTCTCACACTCTGGTTGAAGGGGTGTGATGAAATTGCATGTCAAATGATTGAAAAATTATCTCAATGAAGTTCCAAGCTATCCATGACCCATTTTAAGATTCATTCAATTGTGGGTAAACTTGGTTTGAGGGATGGAGTTTGATCAAGCTTGTATTTGTTGAACGTGGGAATTTTTGGCATCATTTTTTTTGTAATAGGAAAATAGGAGGTCAAGATACACTATATGATGATAAAGGTGTTGGCATTGAGATTAAAGAAGATAATTAAATTATCAAGATTTCAGGATATGTTTTTAATGTGGGATTGAATTGATATGGACCTCATCTGGTCCCTAGGGTTTGGCTATAATATTAGGACTATCCTCACTCAATGTTCTCAATAAATTTCATTATTGAATTCAGTTTTGAGCTGGAGGGGGATTGAATAAATGATAACCAATAAAAATCTATGGCTTTCTATTGATTAGTCTCTTGAGTTATATTAATGGATACTACTAAACCTCTTAACCCTATATACAAGTTGTTAAATAGGATTAGTCATTATAGGGATAATAAAATAATACTCTATCATTTTAAAAATACAAGAAAAGTTAATTTCAATGCAATGATGATGTTGGATACCTATTCTCTATAGGAAAGAGTGGAATTGAAAGTTAAGATAAGTGGAAATATTTTAATGCATATGAAATAGAATATTCAAAGTATCTGGTAAATCACTAGAAAAAACTAGGGAACCACTTGAAGGCCAGATGAAGCTGAGAATAAATTCAAGATTCAAGTGCATTTGGGGTAGTGAAATTTTCAGAAGGAATCCTGCTCGCATCACACGAATGAGGATATGTATTGTGATGAAAGGTGACACATGGAATGTTTTTCTATTTCATCAGCCTTGTAAATATTTTATTCTTTTTTTTTTGTTCTTAAATATTCTATGATGTTATGAAATTCTTGACCCCTCATTTTGTATTATATTCCCAGATTTCAATCTCTTCTTCTCCCCATTCTATCTTTTGTAAATATCTATTTTGTAAATAAAAGTTGTCTCTATTGTTTTCTCTCTCATTGTAGTGATCTCTAACCATAAAAAATGGATGACTAACTTTTGGACCTATTTATAGGAGTTTAATCTCAATGCTACCCATTGATTGAATATTTAATTCATCCATCAACATCTTTTACACTTTTGGTAAATTGAGAATGTTAATTGAGGAGATGCGGCCGCACACTCACTTGTATGAACAATTTTCTAATTTATCCTTATCTTTATATTTTTTCCTATTCTACTCCTATAAAGTTGATAGATAATCTAAAGAGATACTTTTTGATTTGATGATCTTTTGATGATCAATTTTTCAAGAAAGACATTTTGCAATATGGTGATTTGAACTTTTGATTCTCTTCACAATTAGAAGATTTCTCATGTGCGTGAAGAAATTCCATACATGATTGTTTACTATTTTTCTATATAGAGATTTTTTTGGGATGATACATTGAGAAAAAAATAAGTAAGGTTCATTATCGGTGGCATTATCTTGTAGATCAGTGATATGACTAGAGAGTTGATCATTCTAGAGCTAGTTCATGTTCTTGCTAACTTTTTTCTCTTCATGTTTTTATTTCTCTTCTCCTTTTATGTTATTTATCTTGTTTTCATTTATTTTATCCATCACTAGGATAAAAAATCTACTCTATGTTTATTATTATGGTGATTATACCTACTTTTTATGCGGGTGACCTAAGTTTGATCCCTATAAATGGTTCCAAATTTTTACATGAGTCTCATGGAAGACATGAAAATTTATTTATTTATGAAACTATTACTGATTATACACTGGTGAATAGGTTTTAACCAAAAATAAATATTAGTTGTGTGACTAAAAAAACAACAAAACAACAAAATAAGAATTAAAATGAGGTGAAATAATGGAAGTGAAAAGATGAAATGTTGTGATGAGAGGTGAAGTGATGAAGTAGTGAAACTGAGAAGATATGATTGTGTCAAGAGGTTTGTATTTTGATACATCGAGAACACACTGAGTAAGGATCAATGTTGGTGGTATCATCTTATATATCAGTGATATACAGTAGAGGTTTGATCACTTTTTAGTTAGTTCATGTCCTAGCTAGCATTATTTTTTATTCATGTTTTTGTTTCTCTTCTCTATTTCAATTCCTTCCCTTGTTTTCATTTCATTTCACCATCACCATTTCTTATTCCTTTTACTATTTTATAAATATATAAAATTGAATTAATATTTTTGAATTATCACTAGGATAAATACTCTACCTCCTTTAGACCAACTCCTCATTTATCCATTATGCTATATCATGGGAATTATAAATGTATCTTTGATAGTTCAAACAATTGGTTATCAAAAATATGGGATCATTTTTGGATCACCCATGTGATAGGTAGGTATACTCAGCGCTCTATAAATTAACCAACAATAATTACCTTCATTATATTCTTAATATAATTTATAAACATAACCAACAGGTTAATCCACAACATAAACAAAGATAGCACACTATTTATCAAAACAAGAGGTAAAACATTATCATATCATAAACACATATGACCACTCCAGCCAAAAACCAATTCATATTTTATTTCAATTTTAATATTCATTAAGTTTAATTCCACATTACTCAATGAGATAAAGCATGATAACTTTGTGATTTCACATAAAACGAGTAGAATAAATGAATCCCATAATTAAATTTATAAGTTCAAAATTCTTCAATAAAGAAATGAAAATTGAGGATTGAACACCACTGAAACAGAAGGAAACTTCACTGAAACCTATCACTGAAAATACACAAATAAACCATGCATATATTTCATCCCCAAAACCAAAGCTATTTCCACAATGAATAACTAGAATAAAAAAAGAAGGAAAATGTATAAAGAAGGGGAGAAGGTACCTTGAACCAAGGGTACTTGATTCTCTATGATCAGAGTTATAATACTCAAAAGAGACAATCAAGATAGAGACACGATGTTAGAACATACACTTACCCAGTGGTAACTTCCACCAAAGGAGCCTCAACATGAGAAAATGACCCAAATATGCCTTAGTTTATTCTAGATCATCTGGAAATCAAATAAATGATTGAGTATGGATCGATTAATTAAGGTAGAAATAAAACTTAATATCTCATTAAGACCCCTCATAAATATGCATGTGTTTTTACCCTTTGAAACACACAAGATCCATAAAGAACGGAAGTTATTTCAACCTTTGAAATTCTAGCATTACCTTCACCATAACCCCCACCACATACTCTACCACAAATTTGGTGTTCTTGAACATGCCAACCTAACACATCATCCTCAAGGGAATGTTTCCAAAAACCACCCCTTTTATCCTCATCATATTCTCCACCACGGGTGTAGTGAGGTTTTTATAGTTGTGGTCCATATGTTCTTCCCTAGCACTATATGCCTACTAATTTTCCAACTCTTATCCATGTTCCCCTTTTATGTTTTACACAAGAGCACACCAGGGACCACCACATCCATGGTGTAGCCCATTTTAAATAGAAATGTCACCAAACAACTAAAACATCCTCCTCAACACCACCAAAACCTCATAAAATTATAATGGAAATGTCAAAAAGGTCTAGAACATTAATTCAAATACCTCTCAAAATATTCTTTTCTTCAAGAATTAAAACCAAACCAGGAGAAAAGAAAACAAAGGTGATACTTGAACAACCACCCTAGAGATAACTCTCATAAATATCATCATCAAAAAAGAAAAACCATCCCACTCAGGGGAAATAAGGTAAAAACTACACAACAATATCCTAGGGGAGATATATCTCAAAAAAAGAAAGGCCATAAACAAAGCATCAAGAAATAGACCATCTCATAATCTAGATAATGTTTTACAAATCATATTTATAAAAGAAAAAGTAACCATCAAGCAGCTAGAGATACCAAGTATGTATCTATGAATTATGTTCCCTGATGCTCTCCCCCATGCCACCATACTGCCAAAGGACATAAACAAAGGGAATAGAATACCCACACACCACCTTTTATTAGCATTCCTTGATCTTCACAAACTACTCCTCGATGATCACATAATAATTAATGTTGATCTTTCCATAATCGATGATGTAAGAGTCATCATAAAGATACAGGTGAATCTATAATACATGAAATAATTCATGAATATGGATCATATATTGGGGAAGTACTGTTTGATACGCAATGACTCCAGCATGATCCGAGACATAAAAAGGCCCAACAAACTAAGGATAAATGTAGTCCAATGACTAAACCTTCACTACCCACGACGATGAGTCACCTTAAAGAACATATGATATCCAATGTCAAAATTAAGAGGTATCCTCTTATAGTCAGCATACGACTTATAATTATCTTTATTTACCTCCATCCTCTCTCGAATCACCCGAACCATCTCAATCATTATTTTTACTAATTTTGGCCCAAATATTGCTGACTCTTCGACCCTAGTTTAACACAATGAAGATCATAAAGGTATGAAATACAAAGTTTCAAACACCATCATACCAATAATGGAGTGTAAAATATTATTGTAAGAAAACTCTACCTATGTTAGTTTCCTCACCCACAAACCTCTAAAATTTGGGACATAATTATGAAACATGTTTTTAAGAGTCTGAATTTTCCCCTCTATTTAAACATCCTTCTATAGATGAAAAGTAGTGATGACGTACAACTGAGAACAAAAAGTATTTCATAGACCTCTCCACACCCTAGAGGTGAAACAAGGATCATGATCAGATATGATTGTCCTCTGGACTCCATGGAGCCTCACTACCTACTCCAGATACTAAATTGATAAAACCTCTACTGAACTAGAATCCTTGATCACTAAGATGTTAGATGATTTTTTCAAATAGTCTACTATCACCTTCATAACATCATATCCTCTATGCTATCAAGGTAAAACGATGATGAATTATACCAAAATTTACTCCCACTTCTATTGAGGAACATATAATGGCTGGAGAATATTACCAGCTAAAAAGTGTTTGGCCTTCACATTCTGGAAGACTAAACATCAGGAAGAAAAGTTTTAACTGAATTCTTTAACCTGAGACACCAAAACTGACATCTCAGAGCATGATACATATCTATAAAATAATGAATTACTACTAAATGTAACATCCCAGGAAAATAAATAAAATAAAATTTTCATATTTATTAATATTTTTGAATTAAATTCTAATTTTACTTTAAATGGGATGTTATGTTCGATGACATACGTGATACGCAACAACCGGTTTCTTTGAAATCTTATGTTGCACACAATGTTGAGTCATACTGAAAAGTAATAATATAATATTATTTTAAATGGTAGTTAATGTCTAGTTATTATATTGGTGGGAATGGAAAGAACTAACTACAATAAGAATATACATGTTTTTTAAATGTTTTTACATTTATCCAAGAAATGTTATAGGCTTAAAATAAAAAATAATTTGATTTTAAGTATAAATGCTCTAATATTCATTAAAAGGTCGATTTACCACCTTTTGATGGAGAACCCTCTTTAAATAAAGTTTTGGTCACTTTTATATGTTCTATTTGACAAAATAATATTCTTCTTTATAATCAGGACCTCAAATTTTACTTTGGATAAAATTTTGGTATTTTTCTGATAAAGTTCATTTTTTATGAATAGTGAAAAATACTGTATTTTAATTCAAAACTACCTTTTAATCAAATTTATTTATATGATTATATTATATTTATAAATGGTTTTAAAATATAATTAGATTATATTTTTACCATTTAATCTTATTTTTTTATTGGAAGTAATTTTACTTTGAAATTGGACCTAAACAAGTGTCAATATTTGGATAGTTATTACATCTTAAAAACACACTTTTTTTTGACAATGGGAATTCATTTTAAATTAATTTCTGCCACTTATGTGTTTTGAATTTGGAAAAATGGATTCTATATTTGGAATTAGGAGGTCCAAATTGTGTAAATAGGTAACTTTTATTTTTAGACATTTTAAATAATTACCTCAGTAAATATTTTATTTACCATGGTTAATGGGTAAATATGGTAAATAAAGGTAAAAAAATAATATTAGAATAATATTAAATTATCCTAACATGTGTCATAATCATATTGGTTGATAAATTTTTGACCATGTGAATTATTGGGTCGATTTTGGGACCCCATGGATCCACATGGGAGTGATATTGATACTTTATTTTAATTAATTTAAAGAAAAGAGAAAAATGAGTTAAACATATATCTTTTAGTAAAACAATTATTACATAGGGTTATATAATTTATCTATTAGACTATAAATATTCATTTGAAATCTAAAACGATTTCCCACATCATGACAGTTTTTTTATAATTTTTAGACATCAAATAAATAAATATATTTATGACACAATAATGATGCAGTGTTTACCTCATTAATGAATGATTTAAATAAATATGATTATAAAGATTAAAACACTATCCAAAACTAGTCCAATTATTATTGAATGATTTTATTCAGAACATGATTCATCTTATCTTTGACTTTAATAAGTTTTGAACCTTTATAAATCGAAAATAATTATATAAAAAAATAATATTTTTAAACATTCCTAAAGAGCCCCTCCCCCCCCTTATAAAAGCCCTCAATTCTAACCCATTCCTCACACTACTCAAGCCCCTTGGATCATAAAAAATCTACCCAATTAATCTCCCTACATCCCTATCCTCCTCCTAGAATCCTTCCATTAGGCAGAAGGCAACTCAAGTAAACCTTTTGGTAAAAACCAAAGGGTGATACCCGATTTAAAGGTAATGTCTTCTCTTAAGTTCTTTTGTTTTATTTTACTTCTCCAACCCCATTAACTCTTTTTATTCCTTTATTTTATAAAAACACCAGTATAATCAATATAAAAGGTTTTATTATGAGAATTATTTGAACTACACTTACACACAGATCCATTTAATAGTTAAAGAACGTACTATTTATGTGGACGGTGAACTACTACCTCACAAAACAATGATTATTCAATTATCTTCTACCGCCTCTCATGGTGGCCATTATGATGGAACTGTATTTATATATGGTATATATTATGTTTATTTTTTCTCTATGCTTATGTAATTTTTATTTACATACATACCTTTATGATTTCCAATATGTGTAAATACGATAATTTCATTTGAGGAAGTGCGGACTACCGCCCCCTCAAGGTGATATGATTCGTTCATGACATACATGAAATGTATAAAAGACGAAGTTAATGAAATCATGTAACATATATATCATATGATATTATACTGGAATTATAATAAACCTATGTATCATTAATTTTT
The DNA here is from genome assembly GCA_963277665.1 of Viscum album. Taxonomy (NCBI): domain Eukaryota; kingdom Viridiplantae; phylum Streptophyta; class Magnoliopsida; order Santalales; family Viscaceae; genus Viscum; species Viscum album. The sequence continues at coordinate 848,639,679 of OY728119.1, read as the reverse complement.
CATTCCATTAAATATGAAATAGAAATGAAATTAGTGTTCATGCGTACGTACGGCTTACCGTCTCCATGAATGGTGCATTTCATTTCTTATCTTGAAATGTTATGTAATATTATAAATACATACATATACTGGATATATATGACATATATTATATCTAAATCATTAATATCATTCTAGATATAATGGACTTTTGACCACATTAACAACTTGTAATTATAAGAAGTTCATTTTTTACTCAAGTACCAAATATCAACAAAACGACCATTATTAACTTAAATGATTGAATAACGTTTATAATATGGTAATAAGTGATATAAAAGGAATAATAAACTTTAAAATGTTCTTAATAAAGTATAAATTGACTTTAGTTTATTATTCAAGAGATTAAAGAATAAACGGGTCAAGTCGGACACATGGTAAGGGGTTTCTTATCTCACTTTTAATTCCATGATATTTCCATTATCCACCACTTATTTATTGAATGTGGTGTATTGAGTACTTAAATTTGATATAAATTATCATTATTATATTTATATTTATGATATTATATGATTAATTTTGTGTTTATTAACTTTTGTTCATACGACTCGATTGTTTACAATGTGGTAAGAGGTTTTCATCTCACATTTTATTCCCATGAGATTCATGCTATATTTGCCACTATTTATTTTTTTGTGGTGTATGTAATACCCAATATTATATTAATTGTGTAATATAATTTAATTTATTGGTATTTACATCTTCATCGTATGATCCTTATTTCATGTGGTATATGTTTTATAAGTTACCAAATCGATGAGGGAATCTTTCACCCTCCTCTTTTTAAAAGACTTCTTTGATGTTATGTCCTTTAATTTCCACTTTCTTATGTCGGGATATGTTATTATATATCCTTATTGTTGTAAATTTTTTGTCCAAGTGATTATAGAACCTTTTTTATCTCATCAACTCATTTTATTAATTTTAAAGTGACGTCGTTAGGCTATCGAATTTCTGTAAGATGACTTTTTAAACAAATTTCAATTCTTTGGGTTAAACTTATACTTCATGATTATGTCATGCTATGAATATGTGTGAATGTAATCTGATTGTTTTACACTAAATATCCACTTATATTGGGTGTATTATTATTTTTCACACATAATTATGTCATTTATTTGTCCTTAATCTAAGAATATGATCTTTGCAAGGGACTTTGTCTCAATTTACATTCCATTGAAACTTATTTATTATTATACACCAATTCACTTTTATATACTGTGTATATTTCTATTTGATGTATTATATCATGAATAAATCTATTATCAGGATATTATATGCTTTGATTGATGTTATTCCTCAATTGTTTGTATTCAAGCGTCTCTCATTTTGTTAAAAAACTCTTTAACTAAAATATCGTTTTAAATGTTTTAAAGATTTATTCTTCTAAATATTTCTCATTAATATCCATGTTTTAAAAATGGTTTTTAGGATTTATTTATATGTAAATTAATGTTTTAAAATGTTAATTCCTATAAAATTTTCAATGTGGTATGGGACACTTTGATTCCAGAAATCTATTTATTAAATGTTTTAAATGGTTTTGAAAATAGTTTGATATAAAATTGTTTATTTCAACATCTTGAATTGATATATTGTGATTGGAATGTGGAAATGTTATCTTTCATTTATGCTTGTGTTATGTGTTATGATTATATTATGGTTATTGGGCATTGTTTACGTATACAGGTGGTTCCGTGATAAACCTAAGGTGGGTGAGCCCGAGATAGCTCTCTAGTGCATTGGGTAACGTGACAGAGGTAAACAATAATTTTTCTCCTAAGAGATTTAGGGAATATACTATGATGGGTATTCCAACGTAACTCCCTATGTAAATGTTATAGCTAAAATGTAAGTATGATATGGATGCCAAAAGTTACCTTTATGATTTATGATTTATGTGTGTTATTCATAAATCATATGATTTCATGAGGTATGTTATGATTGAAAAGTATGGTTTCATTGATTTTTATTTATTGATGGACTAATGTTTTCCTTCCTAATTTTATAATCCTTGCTGAGCATTTTATGATCATCCCAAGTTTTTTTCAAATGTTTTCCATAGGATATAAATATTAATAGTCTCAAGGATGGGATCAAGGAAAATGCATGCTGTTTAAATCATGGAACTAGAAATGTTTCTTTTTAAGAGTTTTTATTTTATGAAAAAATGGGTACTGAGTAGTAGCGTCTACAAATAATATTAAAGTTGATATGTAATAGTTATGGCCTAATTCTATAAAAATATAAACCTAAAAATATCCTCAATGTGAATTATTGATTTAATTAAAGATTATGTATTGTTTTAAGGATGGTTCGTTATAGTTGGTATCAGATGTTGGTTTAGACAACTTTAGGGATTGTGAGTTTTCGTTAAAAACATGGTTAGTCCCTATGTATATTATTTCAGTTAAATCCTTATTCTATAACTTTTTTAGATCAAGGAAATTCAGTTACAAATTGAAGGAGGAGGATCTCAAATGACATTCCTATCTCTTCTAGATGACATGATTGCAATAATTATTGCAAAGTCATGTTAAGATGATTGTGAAACGTTTTATAGCATACAAATCACTTGAAAGAAGTTGTTTCAGATATCAAACACCTCCATTATACCTCGATATAATCTTGGATCATGGGTTTTATTTAATCAAATCCTATTTTCACAATATTCTTATATTTTTAAGAAAGGTAAATATTATCAAGGCATTTTTAAATATTTTACCTTATCATGGGATTTTGAAGCATATTATGATTTTGAAAAAGGTTCTGAAGAAGGAGACCCTTGCGCAACTTATTTATATTTTCTTTTACAATATAGTCTCTCAGCACATACTTATGGTATTTTAAAAGGACCATTGATTTAAAGTTTCAACTCAAATTCGGTCCGACTATTTTATAAAAATCATGTTTTATCAGATGTTTTGAAAATATATGTCATACATGATTATTTTCCAAATTTTTTTCTATGAACACACATATGACCTAAGTTGTACAAGGTGTATTTGTATGAAGAAAGAAAATGATTTTGAAGGATCTATAAATCATTTTTGCAATGCATGGAACTTCTACCTACATGAACAAGATGATGATGAAACCATATAGACACCATGATTAAGGTATGATGTTCTTCCTATTGGGAATAGTTTTATTTTATCATATGGAGTTTAAAAAAATGGAAATATATAAGATGTTGAGGTCTTAATGTGTTGGGATGAAAATTAAAGGAATAATAAAAACTTTGAGGTTAAAACATGTTAGGGTTATTTTTGAGTTTTATAAAAAGGAAAACCCGTAATATTGGTGAAAACCCATCATGTATGAAAAGGCCGCAGGAATCAATCCAACAACCGAAGGGTGACAAGGGTGTATTTCATACCACTGTCCTACATGAATTCCCTAGTTAGTATGACTTATTATTTTAAGTAAAATGATTTTATGGATCAAGAATAAGTTGATTTTGGGAACTTATATTTTATCAAATGGATATCCTTAATATAGGAAAATGATTTGGTGATTAAGTGACAAAGATTATTTTAGAAGATGTTTTCTCTTTTGGAAACATTATATGCTTAAGAGAAATAGAATACTATGGGATCTCATTTGTGGAGTAATGGTTGAAAATTTATTTTGAAAAAATCTATGTTTTTATTATGGGCATAGGACTATTTGGTTTATTTATGGAAAGGATTAACCTATCATAGAGAATATGGTATTAGGTTAATTACACTTCAGTATGAGACTTTAAGAGTAGTCGATGTTTTTGGAGATAAATGTTAAGATTTACTATGGAAGACTATGTGATTAAATCCTTTTGAGTTTTGGGTTTCGATCTCAGTTTAAATTATTTTGACAAATTTTAAGGACAATTGTATATTGAATGGTCTTTCTTGAACTTTGGGTTCTTTTTGTTGAATTTTGGAGATTAAGAGTAGTATTTCTTTTTATAAAGGATTATCCTTTTGGGGATTATCTGATCTTGTACTAACCATTTTTTTTTTGATATCTAAAGATAGGGGAAATATATAGTTCATCTTTTATAGATTATTTGATACTCTAAAAGTTTATTCTAGCACTTCAGGTGTGACCGAGTCATCTTGAATACTTACCGTTTGGAGAAAAGATGATTTTGTGGTAGAATTTTATTAAATGATGAAACTCTAATGAAAATAAGTTTATTGCCTTATGATATTAGTCTAGTTATTAAAACAATTATTCAACTCCATGAAAAGGATCTTGAAGAAAAAATGTTATAATCTTTATTTTATCATCATACTTTTACCCAACCAAAAATTTATGGTATTGTGGTGGTTAACTTTCCATGATCAAGTTCTCTATCACTCTCTATTAATCTATGAGAGTTAGTTTCTCTTGAATATCAATGTTTTCATGGAATAATATTATTTTTTGTCTTGGGTGACCTTTGTGATTATATTAATTTATTTTAAAGTGATATTTTTATTGACACTTTTTCCAACGTGGGACTTTTAATGAAGTTTCCAAGCCTAATTTTAAAATTACAAGGATGCAATTTCCAAAAGGGGAAAGGATGTAACATCCCAGGTAAATAAAGAGTATAAAATTTTCATATTTATTAATATTTATGAATTAAATATTAATTTTAATTTAAATGGGATGCTATGTTCGATGGCATACCCGATACACAATAATGGGTTTCTTTGAAATCTTATGTTGCACACAATGTTGAGTCAAACAAAATAATAATAATATAATATCATTTTAAATGGTAGTTAACTAAAAGTCATTGTATTAGAGGGAATTTATAGAACTAACTAAAATATGAATATTCATGTTTTTTAAATGTTTTTACATTTATCTAATAAATGTTAGAGGCTTAAAATAAGAAAGAATTCGATTTTAATCATAAATACTCTAATATTCAATAAAAGGTCGATTTACCACCTTTTGATGGTGAACTCTATTTAAATCTAGTTTTGGTCACTTTTATATGTTATATTTGACAAAATAATATTCTTCTTTAGAATCAGGACATCAAAATTTACTTTTGATAAAATCTTTGTATTTTTCTGATAAAGTTCATTTTTATGAATAGTTAAAAATACTGTATTTTAATTCAAAACTGCCTTTTAATCAAATTTATTTATATGGTTAGATTATTTTATAAATGGTTTAAAAATTTAATTAGATTATATTTTTACCTTTTAATTCTATTTTGGTCACTGGAAAGTAATTTTACTTTGAAATTTGACATAAACAAGTGTCAATCTTTTGATAGTTATTATTTCTTAAAAACACATTTTTTGTTTTGACAATGGGAATTAATTTTAAATTAATTTCTGCCACTTTTTTGTTTTGAATTTAGAAAAATGAATTCTATATTTGGAATCATTAGGTCTAAATTGTGTAAATATGTAACTTTTATTTTTAGAAATTTTAAATATTTACCTCAGTAAATATTTTATTTACCATGGTTAAAGTGTAAATCTGGTAAATAAGGGTAAACAAATAATATTATAATAATATTAAATTACCATAACATGTGTCATAATACTACTGGATGATACATGTTAGACCATGGGCATCCTTGGGTAGATTTTGGGACCCCATGGAGCCACTTGGGAATAATAATGACACTTTATATTAATTAATTTAAAGTAAAGACAAAGATGACTTAAACATATATCTTTTAGTAAATCAATTATTACATGAGGTTATATAAGTTATCTCTTTGACTATAAATATTAATTTGAAATCTAAAAATATTACCTACATTTTCATATTTTATTATAATTTTTAGACATCAAATAAATAAAAATATTTATGACACAACAATGATGCAGTGTTTACCTCATTAATGAATGATTTAAATAAATATGATTATAAAGATTAAAAAAATATCCAAAACCTATAAAATTATTATTGGATGATTTTATTTTGAACATTAGTCATATTATCTTCAACTTTAATAAGTTTTATAAATTTATAAACCAAAAATCATTATATAATAAAATAATATGTTTAAACATTCCAAAAGAGCCCCTCCTCCCCCTTATAAAATACCTCACTTCTAACCCATTACTCACACTTATGAATCCCCTTGACTTGCTAAAACTCTAGCCAATTAATCTCCCTACATCCCTCACCTCCTTATGGAAGCCTTACCCTAGGCAGAATTCAAATCAAGTAAACCTTTTGGTTCAAACCAAAGGGAGATACCCGATTTAAAGGTAATGTCTTCTCTTAAGTTGTTTTGTTTTATTTTAATTATCCAACCCCATAAACTCTTTTTATTACTTTATTTTATAATAACAAAAATATCCTAAATATACTAGGTTGTTTTAGGGGAAGTATTAGAACTACACTTACACACATCTCCGTCTAATGGTTTAAGAACATACTGTTTATGTGGACGACAAACTACTGCCTCATGAAACGTTGATTGTTCAATAATATCCTACCACCTCTCATGGTGGCCATTATTATGGAACTATATTTATATATGATATATATTATGGTTAAGATTTATCTATGATTCTGTAATTTTTATTTACAAACATAACTTTATGCTTTCTAATATGTGTAAATACGATAATTTTATTTGAGGAAGTGCGCACTATCGCCCCCTCAAGGTGATATGATTCGTTCATGACATACATGGAGCGTATAAAGGATGGCGTTAATGAAAGAATGTAACATATATATATATATATATAATATTATATTATACTAGAATTATAATATACCTATGTATCATTAAATTTTCATTCCATTAAATATGAAATAGAAATGAAAGTAGCGTTCATGCGTACGTATGACTTACCATCTCCATGAATGGTGAATTTCATTTATTATATCAAAATGTTATGTAATATTATAAATACATAAATATAAAATATTTATATGATATATATGATATCTAAATCATGAATATCATTCTGGAGATAATAGACTTCTGACCACAGGAATAACTTGTAATTATAAGAAGTTCATTTTTGACTCAAGTACCAAATATCGAAAAAACGACCATTATTAACTTAAATGATTGAATAATGTTTATAACATCATAATAAGTGATATAAAAGGAATAATAAACTTGAAAAATTTTATTAATCAAGTATAAATTAACTTTATTTTATTATTTAGGAGATTAAAGAACGAACGGGTCAAGTCGGACACGTTCAATATATTGAATTGATATATTGTGATTGGAATGTGAAAATGTTATCTTTTCTTTATACTTGTGTTATGTGTTATTATTATGTTATGTTTATTGTGGATTGTTTATGTATATGGTTTTTTCCATGATAAAGCTAGGGAGGGTAAGCCCGAGATAGCTCTCTAATGCATTGGGTAGCATGGCAGAGGTAAATGATAATGTTTCTCCTAAGAGATTTAAGGAATATATTGTGATGTGTATTCCAACGTAACTCCATATGTAGCTATGATAGGTAAAATTTAAGTATGATATGGATTCCATAAGTTTCCTTTATGATTTATAATTTATGTATGTTATTCATAAATCATATGATTTCATAAGGTATATTATGATTGAAAAGTATGGTTTCATTGATTTGTATTTGTTGATGGACTAATTTTTTTCTTCCTTCTTTTATAACCCTTCCTGAGCTTTTTATGCTCATCCAAAGTTTTTTTGAAATGTTTTACAGAGGACATAAAGATGAATAGGGTCAAGGATGGGATCAAGTAAAATTCATGTTGTCTAAATCATAGAACTATACATGTTTCTTTTAAAGAGTTTTTATTTTATGAAAAAAATGGGTACTGAGTAGTAGTGTCTACATGTAATATTCAAGTTGATATGTAATAGTTATGGCCTAATTCTATAAAAATATAAACCTGAAAAGATCCTCAATGTGAATTATTATTTTAATTCAAGATTATGTAATCTTTTAAGGCTAGGTCCTTATAATAAAGGTGAGATGTCGAATTCATATAGAACCACCTCACACATCACTAAAGGAAAGAAAAACCTCCACTAGAATAGCATCCAATGTTGATTGTCCTCAAAATATCTATATGGGGTGTAACTAAAAACAACTCAATCAAGAAAAACATCTACCTTGTAATACCCTGGTGGGGAATCCTCCACCTGATCTACTAAAGATGAATATATAATCATTTAAAAAGGTAATACTCTTCCAAAAACCTTTCCCATATAAAGATACGTTATGGATAGATCTCCTATCACTCTCCAAGAGTCTCCAAACTAATATAAGGAATCACTATGTGACTGCTCAACACATCAACTATAACATTATCCTTTCCTGATGTATAAGAAATATCAAAGTTATAATCACATAATAATTATATCCACTGTTACTATCATAACCTTAAATTATGGTGGAAGAATACATACCTCGGGCTCTTATTATCGGTGAAAACCACAATGTGTTTACTGATGAGCTTGTGTCACTATAAATTTAAGGATAACATGACTACTGCCAACTTGAGATCATGGGTGGAATGGTTATGTTTACGGGTTCATAACTTCTAATACCCATAAGAAGAAACCACCCTATAATGTATCAGAAAACCACCAAAGCTAAGAAACAAATCATCATGGAAAATATTAAACTAGACTCCCTCTTTTATAAAATGAAGAACCAGAGCACTGACCAACTTCTTCTTTAGATAATCAAAATTATATTGAACTAGTTAGTACATAAGAATTCCCTATTAGTCCTATTCAAGGATATCATAGGATTCGAAATCTGAAATATGTTGGGAAAGAACCTCTTATAATATCTTGAAAGACCATGTAAAATTTACATCGCTGAAATAGTCTTGGAGGCTTCCTAAGAAACAACTGACTTTATCTTTAAAGGATCCATGACTACACTATATTGGTACATGACATTACCTAAGAATAAATTTACAAAATCCTATAAATCACACTTTGAAGGCTTTTTGAATAGCTATTGATGATAAAGAACTCTAAAAATAGTAAGAAGATTCTTTACAAGCTCTTCCTTAGACATAGAGTACACACTAGTGGAAAAAACATATTTCCATATTGGGTTTTTTACTCTTTAATATTGGTTTTTAATTATAATTTATGCATGAGAAATTATAAATAAAATTTGTGATGTCAGTTTTAAAAAACAACGTCTAAACATTAACTAAAAGTGAATTTAAGGAGTCTTTCAACATCAATTTTTTTTATAAACCAATATTAAAAATATATTTCCACATGGGTTTTATTATAAAACGAATGTGGAAAATATCTCATGGAAATTTACACATTAGTTTTTAGTGAAAATGACTTTGAATGTTAACATATAAAAATTCACTTAAAACTTTCATCGTCAGTTTTTACAAAACACTGACATTGAAATCCCACATAGAAAAATATCTTAAGGATTTCAATGCCAGTTTTTTCATAAAAACTGATGTTTAAAATCTTAAGGATTTTTCCAGGTGGACTTTCAACATCGTTTTTTTGTAAAAATGAAATTGAAGGTCCAGTTATTTTTTATTATGAATTGGTTTATAGAAAAAATTATGTCAAATATTGGTTTTCTAAAACAAATATAATAAATTATATTCCCCAAAATCTAAAAACCTTTAAAATAGAATATAACGTAGATAAATGACATATACAGTAGAGAACAAACCTGTGAAAACAAAAATAATTTTACAACTTAAATTAGAAAAGGTTTTTCGTAATAATAATTTTTTAAACTATAATAAAAAGACACATACCTACTAATTTATAATTTAATCTTACTTTTTTTACATGAAGCATTCCATAGAGATCATTAGGTTGATACAACTTTCCAATTAATGAGGTAGGTGATCTAAAATCATCAGGTCAATTTCCACGATACACCTGGAACTTTCCAAGTGATTTTTTTACCAAAATGAATGATAAAAAATACACTTTAGTTTCATAATTATTAATGGATGGTATTTAAATATATTTTGATATATTTAGTAAACATATTTTCAGTTAGTATATACATAAAATTTAAATATAGTATGTTGGAATGTTAAAAAATAAAATAGGGATTAAAGAAAAAAATTCATATATTAAAAAGGATTATTCTTCTTATATTTCATGTATTGATCCAAACATATAATGAGGAAAATTACATCATCTTAAAATGGAAATTATGTAAATACTTTCATATTTATAAAGTATTCATATAATAATTTTGAATAATTTCAACCAAATGAAACAAAAAATGTAAAACCACCTCCAAGGGATATGTAAAAAAATAACACAATATTTTTTAAAAAAGACAATAATATCAATGTTTTAGGGAATAAAGTAGTAATTATGTTTTGGTTAATATTCCTTAAAAAATTTAAGAAGGTATTTTGATTAAAAATTTAAGTGAAAACTCAATTTCATTCACTCCCTAGACTTCATTTAGGTTTATCCTCACAAATCTATCTATAGATGAATTTCATGTAGCCAACATTAGTATTAAAAATGTTTAAAAATTAGATAGTATACCCATCTAAAGTCATATAGTGTTACCATTATTCCATGTCCCAAGTTGAGAAATAGTTTCCAAATAATTAAATGACTAAGAAACATAAATGAGAAGTATGTAACCTTACATTTTTATTCAATTTCTAATGAGGAAAGTAGGATGATGATGAGGTGAGATGTCCAAAGGAAATGTGATTAGTTTATGATAGTCAATAGATGATGATGGTCCATGAATGTGATCGATTAAAACTAAGGCAATGGTGGGATAACATGTAGTCAACTCATATCTTAATTATAAAATAATTCCAAATTTATATCTAATAGAAAAAAGAAATTCAACACCTCTAGTATTATCTAGTTCAATAACCTACAGTCAGATCAAGGTTTAATGAAACCCCATTAATTGTCTCAAGTATCTAAACTTTCATAGAATCAGGAATTAATTCATAAATAGTATTAATAGAAATAGTACAAAAATATAATTACATAAAACTTAAGATGAGGCTCTGATATGATTTCTCTACCAGAAATAACATACCATATACCATTGGGACTTTAATATGATTAATAAAGTGAATAGTAAAAAAATGAATCCAAACTATAGATGGATAAATAAAATAAAATAAATGAATCCAAACTAAATATGGAATGTTTGGTTTGAAATTTGATGACTCCAACTAGAAAATATTAAGAAATTCATTGATTGGTGTTAGAGTAACTAATTTTTATGACTTTAAATGTGTAAACATACCATTTCCACACCATCAATCCCTTTATTTATGTAATCAAAATGAAATATCTAGAAATATTAACTCATAGTTTTTAGATCAAAACACTTGATAGACAGTAAAATCACAATAGTGAAATCAGTCAAAAGTCTCATCAAAAATATAAATTATAAGGTGATAATGTTGAATACTCTACTGAAAAATATAATAATCATACACTGAGAAATCTAAATTATTTTATAATACCAAAAATGTTGAAATAAAGTACCCTCCTATCATTTAAATAGAAGAATCTATGAAAAAAATGAGCAAAAAATGATATTGTTCATACATTATTTATCAAATTAATCAAATAGATTATTATTTCCATAATGTGAAAGGTGATTGCTTTAGGGGAAGTAAAAATTGAAAACCTGTAGATCACAAAATAATATAGGAAATTTGAAACTATGGGAAAACAAAATGAAAGGGACCATGAAGGATCTAATTTGTGTTTTCTCTGACATGGGATGAGTGATAACATCTAATACCTAAAAATAATCTATAGATAAATAAAATATTATTGATTATTTGATCCTTGTAGATCAAAGGAAAAAAGAAAAAAACCGAGGACTAAAACCAAAAAAAATAAGATGAGAGAAACAAAATATAAACTTAAAACTACATCACCTTAAGATTCTACATAACTTGAAAAAAAATTAAATTTTAAATGAAAGGAAATAAATTCAATGTAAAATTATTAGGAAAAAGAGTAATAATTAGTGAATTTTTATAGGAGGACAAGTTACTCTGAGGGGAAAATTCTTACCAAGATGAAGCAAAAGATGAAATTTGAACACTAAGATAATGCATTTGAATATCTGAATTATAAACTTCCTGGTTGAAGTAATAATAAGAACCTAAAATGCACTAAACGTTATAAAGACACACATCAATGGAAATATTAAAATTTTAAAGTATACATTTTCAATTTATGATGGTGGTTCTAGTTGGAAAAGATAATATCATGAAGATGGGTAAGTTCTTCATTTGTATACGAATCGATATAATTGAAAATCTATAATAACAATGATTTTTTAAGATTAAAAAAGGAATATTTTGATATAAAACCTAAAATAATTAATATAATCGAGCTCATCAAATTCATTCATCATCCCAATTGTGATTATCTCAAACATGAATCAACAAAATAACTACATTTCCACCTTTCTTTCTGATGATGACACTATGGTTATGAAACATTAACTTTGAAATAAAAACCAGCACACACACACACACACACACATATATATATATATGAAAAAACATATATTATCTAATATAAAATACATTTACCAATAATTTCACATATTTGATTTTACTTGGCTTATGTATTTACAATTGATCATTTTTAAACCTTTTCCTTGACCTGTATTAATTTCATATCCAAATTATCAAAACACATATAAACAATAATAATTAAGAATAAATATATTATAAAAAATAATAAAACTTACTTTTTTAACAATTTTATAAAATATTTATGGACTCTGCCTATTAAACTAACTTAAATCAAAGAAGAACCCTATAAAATCAAAAAACAATCAGCTAAAAGCATAAAAACGTTGGTATAAATACTCATTTCTTAAACATTAATTAAAACAGACATACCTGAAACATCTAAAACCTATAAAAATATAATATAAAATATTTTAGTGAAGAAATATTAAATAAATACTCGTTTTTTAAACATAAATTAAAAGATACGTACTTGATAAATTAAAATTTCACCAAACATAAATAATAATTTGAAAATAAGAAACCGATAAAAAAAATAAAATATACAAACATTAATAAAAAAAGATTGTATAATTAAAAAAAATCAACTTTAAATAAAAGAGACATACCTTATAATTTAAATCTTAACCATAGTTAAAAAATAGTTTGTAAATAAACTTCAAAGATGGGTAATTTCTTCATTTGTATTCAACTCTACATCATTAAAAATATACAATAATAATGAATATTATAAGATTAAAGACATAATATGTTGATATAAAACTAGAATTTAAATTTATATTTTTAGAAAAATAGAACAAACAAAATTTCAAGTGAGTGCAAGTAAAATAATAAGTATGATGTGATTTATCAAAACAACGGATTTATAGAAATTTATTTAATAAAAGTAAATCAACATTACTTATGTGGGTTTTCTTTGTGTTTAGTGATTCATTAATTATATCATGTCTTATCTTGGATTCCATAGTTATAAAAAATATATAATGGTTTATAGCGGATGTTTGGTTGTCCTTGAATCATTCCTTGGGGATTATTTGGTTAATATAGCTTTCCAATGAATAAATCCATAACCATTTTATACAACCGATAAAAACCCTATTAAAATAAATAGAATATGCCTACTTAAAGAAGAAAATGATTATCTAAATACTCATTTTCTAAATTTATTTAAAAGATTCGTACTTAAGAATTTAAATGAAACTCATACTTAACAAATAGTTTGAAAACAAATTGTGAAAATGGGTAAGTTCTAAATTCATATATGACTCAGTATCATTGAAAATCTACAATAAAAACTAATTTTATAAGTAAAAAATATAATATTTTGATATAAAACATAAAATAATTAATATAAATAGCCATATAAAATCTATTCATTGATCCAGTTTTAATTATCTCATACATGAATCTTAAAACATAACAACCACATTCCACCCTTCCTTTTTGATGATGAAACTATGTTTGTAAAACACTAACTTAAAAATAAAAAACAACATATATATATAACAAAATATTATCTAATATAAAATATATTTACCATTACTTCCATGTATTGGATTGTATTTGGATTCTCTATTCAGATGTTTTCCTAGTTAAAAAATTTCCATGAACTATATTTTCATAAATATAAACTAAAAACATGTATAACCCATAACAATTAAAAATAAAAAACTTATAAAAAATAATAATACTTACTTGTCTAACAGGTTTCTAATTTCTTTACAAACACCACCTAATAAAGAGAAAAACCAATATAATGTACCTTCATTTGGGATGAATACACCTAATATCCAATGAACTCTACAATATAAAAAGTTCAAAATTAATAAAATTATAATTAATATTAGTTCCTAATTATATTAGTGTTCTTAACCATTATGAAATGGAAAAAATTAGCACCTAATCTCCATATTTCATAATCTCTCACATATATATGTAACACTTGTAGAAGTATTCACGTATTACACAGCTGTTGAAATAAATTCTAGATCTATAATACCATAAACACCAGTGGTATCATTTTGAATAAGAAGTGTGTGTAGATACATAATTAAATAAGTAATATATTAATTCACTTGAAATCATATTTATATAAGGAATGAAAAACTAAAACATCATTTTACTTATAGGGAAAATAACTATAACAAAGTCACACTGAGCTCATAGAAAATAACCAGATCCATGATATATTTTTTGAATATTCTCAATGGATACTATCTTCCACATATATAAAATGTCATTTGATCCCCATAAATATTATCTAAGGAATTAGAAACTTGGGGTAATCATTTTAGCCCATCATAAATCTTAAAAGTATCAAAAGTTTTTGGTTCATAAAACTTTTGTTTCTTTTGTACTAATTATTTTGATTTTAGATAATAATATATAAATTAAATTTCAAAAAACATTGTAAATAATTTTCAATCAAATGTAAATAATATTTAAAAAACAATTCATACCACATATATCATATTAAAAAGAAGGGAAATCGGTCGAATTAAAAAATAACTCATAAAATATCTGACTCTAGTAACCACCTTGGTAGGAAATAGTAATAGGCTAGTTAGATGAATAATATCATTTACTAATATTCTTACTTAAACCAACTACACAAGATGTTGATGTATAGAATCCCCAAAAATATGTATGAATTCATATGCTACAATACATACATGGGGATCTCTAGTATACAACTCATAATATAAGTTCGAGTCCGAATGAGGGGGTGAAAGAGTAAGCAGGCTGGCTAAGTAGATTGTGATTGTCTCTTCATATTTTCAAACATATCCCACATAGTTGATTGAATTTGATCACCCATATAATTTTTTAGTTATTTTAACTTATCTTTTAAAGAATCTATTTTTGGGTCTCTTGATTTCTTACTTTGATGAAAAAAACTTTCTTAATACTGAAACCTGACTCATATCCTCTTACATGGTCGGGGTTTTCTGGATTTCTTAGTAGCTATGATTTCCAAACTACCCTCAGGGATAAAAGTTCCATACATAACGTTTTCCTTAATTTTATCCTAAAAGGAGAAAATAAAACTGAATATTATTGTTGCTAGTTTAAAAAATAAAAACATTCATATGAAATAAAAATTAATTTCTTACAATTCTGTCAGCTACTTCCTTGGATTTCTCTCTAAGATACTTTTCATTTTTTTTCTTTCTCACACTTTTCTATTTTTCATGGTGAGTGGAGGGAGATGGAGGACCAAACAAGACCTATTCTAAATCACTACCATATCTATCTATTAATGAATCAAAATTTTCTGAAATCATTTTCTCCTCTAATAAATGATGCCCTTCATGTGATAAAGTATGAGGGTATATATTTTTTTATAACAATATATCTTGATGAGATCTCTTAGAGGCCTATTACATAAAAATAAACAGATAAGTAATCATGTAATATATAAGAAATTTTACAATACAAAATAATTATCATACCTAAATGCTTCATCATATCGGCTGGTGAAAAATTTATTCCATGTATTTGCAACTAAAAATCCATTCTTGAGGCATGAGTTTTCATTCTATAACTTTCCATAAACATATTTTTTTGTCATTTTTTTTAAATCTCTCCATTGAACCACCTCTAAATATATAAATATTTTCTTAATTTCTTTCGTTTCTTCAAAAAATGAATGTCATCTATGATTGAATAAATCAAATATTATTCATTTAAAATATATATTATTTGAAAAAATAAGATAAAAATAAATCAATTTATATATTTTATCATTATGGACTCCCACAACTACTCTTAATCAGTATTATTAATGGACTTCCACTTAGGATATAAAAGTTTAGTCCTAAAACAACTCTTCAAGAAAATATAACAGGTAAATTATATTTCATTTGGGCTAGTTGGGTTATTATTATCATCAAAAATTAATATGCATTCTCTATTATTCATGAGAAAGTGATAGTTTTGGAAAACATGTAATTCCACATCAACAAACTTTAGAAATCAGTTTCTATATAGAAGAGGATAAGACTCTTTTATAGGAGGAACATTATTAATCCTGTAATTATTTTTTATAAATTAAATGTTTTCTTTTATTAAATAATTATATTACTAAATATTTAATAATATGAAAATTATACATATACCTCAGTAAATGTTCCTCGTCCTATGTGTCTATCGTTGAGATAGATAAATGTATTAAAATTATGTATACCTATATATTATTATAAAAGTGAATATTTACAAATAATAATTACAAAAAATATATAAGTAAAAAATAGTGTCACACATGTGTATGTTTTAAAAAAATGATTCCATGATTCTTAACCAAAAAATATTTAGGTTAAAGTATTAAATATAAACATTAATTCTAAAATTATACAAACATTTATAAATTTAAATATCATAGTTACAAAAAGTTTTTTTATATGTGTAAATTTTGCCAAAACATAATGATATATATCAGTTCTTTCAATCAAATTTTTTTAAACATAACTATTGAATATAAAATTTAACAAAAAAATCATATAAATAATCAATATATATGTAATTAAACATCCAATAATTAAAAAAAATTAAAAATGTAAATTTCAGAAAAGAAATAAAATATAAATATTTACCTGAATAATTAGGTATGTAATTTAGTGTTTTCTTATATCCCTTAAGCAAGATCATTTAATATAGTACGGACTATGTTGGTATTATAGCCATTGTTACCATTCAAAAATCATGTAATAGATGAATAATCCTCATATAAATTCATAACATCATCATCATATGCATCACCCAAATGAATTATTTTTCCCTAAATAATGATGGACCACTGATCATTTGATGTATCAATGACATAAAATATTTTCTTTGCATGTATCTCCATGATAAATGGTTCCTCTTTGAAACTAAATCTTTTCAAATCAATTAATTTAGACCCAGAACCATCATGTTTCACACCACTATTACTATCAACCTAGTTATACTTAAACATTGTGAATCAAAATTTATTATAATAAATTTCCCATATATCCTCAAGAACTATAAAATATGTAGTAGATGCAGAAATTGGGGTTTTATCATTTTCACTCAAAAAATCTAGTGCTTTAGTGATGACCATTACCAACTATTTTTAATGGTACTCTTTCATCTTGATTTTTTATGTAAAATGTGTACCCATTAATATCAAACCCATACCATGTGATCACATTAAGAGATGGTTACCCTTCTAACCATTTAATTTTTTCTGATGGAGATATATCTATGATAACTTTCTCTTTAAACCATGAAACAAATGTCTTTTTATGCTAAATAATCAACCAATTTTTAAATATTTTCATATATAATACCCTTAATTCAATAATATGTGATTATATATATGGTTGAACCTTATCTATGTTGTTAAAAATGTATAAATGTGTCTGCATCACTTCATCACATGGAATGAACTTTACCTTTAAGCCTCAAATCCCTCTACCTTCACTATCAACTTTCATATGTCTAGATATAGGGAGACTAATATGATCCACTTTATGCAATTAATTATTACAGAACCCAATCACCTATTTCATTACATATTTTTTTAACAATATTGGCCTCTGATAGATGAGTATTCTTAACATATCCCTTCAAAATTTTCATATACCTTTCAAAGGATGCATCTAACGTAAATAAACAGGCCCATATATTATTATATAACACACAAGATGAATAAATAGATGAACCATTATATTAAAAAACATAGGTAGGAAATACATTTCCAAGTATAAGGGAAGCTTCATTATCAAACAAATCTAACGAATTTGGATTGATTACTTTGAAACAAATGGATTCGAAAAAAAATTATATAACCTGATGATATTCTTCCTAAAAAGTGTCGGTAATATACCATGTAGTGAGACTTGTAAATATTTTTTTTCCTTTCATAGTGTTAACTAACTCCAACCATATTCCCATGGATATCAAATCCAATATAGCGTTAAATCAATCTTTTTTATTTTTTTTTATATCTAACAAAGTTCAAATAAAACTATCACATATGTTTTTCTCTATATGCGTAATTTCAATGTTGTGTTTTATATCTAAAAAAATTCATTATGGTTGTTCAAAAATGATATATTTTTTCTTCTAGATATTTTATTGATAACCAGAACTTCCTTTCCTTCAAAATGAAAAATCAATATTTTTCACCCTGTCGTAATACTATTCAACTAAAAATGATTTTGGGGGAATATTATATTCCTATAAACCATTAAATTATATTTTAATTCTACAATAAGGATGATCAATTTGCAAAAATATTTGATGTACCATGTATACTATCTTTCTTCTATTCTACAATTGATAATATAAAGTATATTTTTCACAAATTAGACATGATTTATGTCCCTTAACACTATATGAAATAAATTAATTATTTGTGAACATTATGATGACATGAAAAAAATAGTCTTTCTTGTTTTCATCAAAAACATTAACACTTGTCTCCCATAAGAAGTTTCAAATCATCAACCAATGGTAAAATATATACATCAATATCATTTCATGAATATTTTTTTCTATAAATCTTCAAGATCTTCATAATATATTTTTCCACATACAAATCTATGGGGAAATGTTGTAAAATACCAGAAAAAATAGGCCATGAACTTTTTTGGATACCGAGACTCTGATATGGATTCATTCCATCTATGCACAGTCCCATTTTGATATTTCTAACATCACTTCAAAAATAAATAAATTCTTTATCAAATCACTTAAAATATAGTGAATCAGTAAGGTAATGTAAGTTACCATTAGAGATATGCTCTACTGCATGTTATCTTAACGTTTTTTCAACAATTTAATTTGATAATAGATACTTAAAATGGGGAATTATGGGAAGGTACCAAATTTCTTTAGTAGAAGGTTTGATTTTAGTACCTAAGAATGAGTCAGAGTTGAATTATTGAAATTTTTTGAATTAATTATTGGAAAAAATTATTGGAAGGTACAAAATTAATTTAGCATAAGGTTTAATATATGTACCTAATAATGAATCAGAGTTGTGTTTTTCATCTATCTTATATCATGATATACCAAATTTAGGACAATTTGATAAACATTAATATTCTTTCTTATAAAAACACAATCATTAGTGAAATCATGTATCATTTTATACCTCAACCCCATTTGGAATAATATATTTTTTCCTCATAATTATAATTTAGAAGCTTATTTTCATCTAGAAGTATCTCTTTTAAAAAATTTAGAAACTCAGAGAATCATTTATCACCCCACTCATTTCTTTCATTCAAGTTAACTAATCTCAGAACTATTGATAACACTGTATATTTAGTTAAACATGAGAATAATAATTTCTCATAATATTTATACAATAACTCAATATTTTTTGTTTATTCTATGGTTTCAATGCCTACATCATGAATTAATTATTCAATATTATCCTTTATCTCATTCTAAAATATTTTCATCAATATTAGATATTGAATTTTCCTTTATTCCACCATACTGGATCGAATGTGTATAATTATGGCTACAACTATATCAACTAGGATGATCCTTTATTTCTATAGAATTTAAATTTTTCATTTTCAAACACTTCACACATAGAAAGAAAAGAAAATCATTGTTTTTAATATTTAATTTAGAAAATTCCAAGAAATCATCAACTCTTTTTTCATATTAATTAGTGTTTATTTGTACATTTAACAAATTATGATCCATTAAATTCCTAAGATCACAATATAAAAGGTGAATATATTAAAATGTATAAAAAATAAAAAATAAAAAAATATATGTATATAAATTTTAAACATAAAAACATATAATCAAAACAATCAAACATTGACAACTATTTGATCATAAAAAAATTATACATAATGATAAAAACATATTATACATAATTTATCTTCAAAAATATGAAATAATTATACATAAATTATCTTCAAAAAATTATACTTATTTTTACTTCAAAAATAAAAAATAATTTACAAGAACATATAAATAATTTATAAAATATAAAAACATATAATAACTAAAAAAATTATCATGGTAAACAATTAAACATAGAAAAATAACTTACAAATAATTATGAAAAAATAGATCAGGAATTTCGAACAATTATAAAAACAATTATAAAAAATATATTATACAAACAATTATTGTAACAAAAAATTATATGAAAAATTATACAAAAAAATATACAAACATTCATACTTAAATAAATTATAAGTAATTATTATAAAAAATATCATAACAAATAGTTAAGCATAAAAGCATATAATAACTTATAAGAAATTATGATAACAAAAAAATTATACCTAATTTATTTTCAAAAATAAAAAAAAACTTAAAATTGTTTGAGCTCGATAATACAAAATACATTTTGAACTTTGATAAACTCAATCAAAGTTTTTCGTAACAGAGCGAATGTTATAATATTGAAGAAAAATGAGTGAAAAGGGAAGTAAAAAATATGAACCAAAAAACCCACAAATTCCTGTTGTGGGTCAACCAAAATAGCTTGAGATTGTAAAATAAGAATAAATTATGGGATATTTAAGAGAAAAAACATAAAAAATTGATGAAAATTGAAAATCGAAGGTCATAAAGGGATGTCGGAGCTATCAGTTGTTGTCAGTCAAGAGAGAGGGTTTTAAGTGAATGAAAAAAGGCTGCAGGTTGACGGTATATTTTCAAAGGAATTTTAATGCCATTTTTCTTAAAAATTACATTAAAGATTTTTTTAAAATGATTTTTAACCTTGGTTTTCTAAAAAACTGATATTAAAAATTTATAATTTAATTGTAGTTTTCATTAAAATTAATGTTAAAAGTTATATCAAATACTTTTTAATGTGTTGTTTTTTCAAACCAATGTTAAACCCCCCCCCCCCATTACATTTAATGATGTTTTATAAAAAATTTATGTTGAAATAATGACACAAAAACCTATAATTCTACTAGTGACACAAGTATTTCATTGATGAAAACCACCAAGAACCAGTTCGAAAACTCTAAAAATACTACATTCATTAATATCATGAATATAGTTGGATCATTTGTCACACCGAATGACATTAAAATAAACTCATAATGCTCATAACGACATTAGAAAGTAGTATTTGGTATATCCATATACTTCACTAACATCTAATGATATCCTAATCACATAATGATTTTTTATAACCAACCATTTCCCTTTGGCTAGCTGAATAAGTCATCAATTATTAGCATAGGGTCTTGATTCTTCATTTTCACCTGATTCAAGTGATGATAATCAATACATAGATGAAGACTTCTATTGAACTTCTTTATGAACAAAACTATAGCACCCCAAGGTTATACTCTGAACTAAAAAACCTCATGTAAAGAGATCATTGATCTGAATCCATAGCTTATACAACTTATAAGACACCATATTATCTGAATACATCAATATTGGAGAAGAACCTAGCTATATCTTTATCTCAAACTTGATCACTCATCCAGAGGATAATGTAACAACATCCTCAAGAAATACATTAGGATAATCTTCCATAACCATGAGAAACACTACCAGTTGAACCTCCAATTTAATCAGTATCAACTTAGATATTAAGGAAGTCAAGGATGAAATACACCTCTAACCCATAAGGGTCTCTCTTTCCAAAGAACATGATAGAATCTTATTCAGTATCATAGATCACAATCTCACTTATGAATAAATCCATGATAGCCTAAAATGAATAAAACCAATCCATAATGAGGATTATGTCATGTGGATTTATCCACAAACATAGAAATTCTCAACAAGAGTGGTGGTACCCCATCACCAGTTCACAGTCTCTACATACTTCACACAACTAAATTAAACCACCATCTAGAATAGTCAACTGAAATGGAATTAAAAGTCTCTCCAACTCAAGTCTAATAGCATGGACTAGGAGATGTGATATAAAGGATTTTTTAACTCTTGAATAAAAAAAACATACATCCAAGTTGAAAAAAAAGCAAAGGGTACCTAAAACGATGTTTAGATCTCCTAGAGATAAAAACTCTAGAGCATGAAATTAATCATGATCGACCCCATAACCTATCTCGAACTAATGAAAACCACTCTCTATATGCACTCTACTCTCTTAGGATGAGGAGAATCATGGGGTTATACTCTACTTTTTCTATCTCCCCTCTACTGATCAATATCTAGAGCACCTATATGTTGTTTCCTCGATTGAAACTGAAGCAATTATAACCGCCTAGGACCCACACTCCATAATCTTATGCTTAAATCCATTACTTTAAATTTCTATCTTTGATGTCGATAATTTTGACTGAAATTTTTCATCTAAACCTTATAACATAAAAAGGAGAACTTGGATCATGTACAACCTTAAGGACCTTTTAGGTTTAGAGTTTTAGATAATTAACATATACTCTTACATAAACAACTCATATCAACTTGAACCCATAAATCAAAAAAAGTACATTTCTCCATTTAACCCAACTTTACTTATTTCATAATAGGTTATCAACATCATCCTTGTGAAATAATTTATAGACAACACCATTCTTTAAAACCTGGGGGAAAGGAAACATAATGAGGGTGATCTCAGATGCTTTGTAAAAATAAACAGAAGTATTAAGGATTAAATGTCATCAATGAGAATAAGAGTACATAAGGGTATTATTACATAATCAAAGTGTATGAATGAATTATAAAAGAACTCATACCCATCAATATTTGGACCATCAATATGAAATCATGGAAAATTAAAGAGTCATCGAATCAATAATCATGAGTAATGTGACAAAAATCTTGGTCGTCAGAAACATTATAAACCTATTTCCATACCTAGTACATTGGAGGGTTATCACAAACCTAGTCCTATACCTATATCCATACCAAGTTCCATACTAAAAACTTCTATACCTAGTGCATTGGAGTTTTGTCACATATTCATCCGTCCTTGGTCTATCAAAGAACCACCCATCATTGCTTTATCATGTAACCACCCATCAAATATCCAAGTACAGTTTCAAAATCATCACACATAAAATATTCCATAAACTCATTAGAGCAACCAATAACCCCTTTCATAAATTTATTAAGCCATGGATATGAAATAAGTTCTATAAAAATTCATTTGAAACATGATTAACCTGTGGAAAAGAAATGGTTTCAATAACAATGTCTTTAAAACATGATTAACCCATGGTAAACAAATGGGTTCCATAACAATATCTTTGAAACATGAATAACCCATGGAAATAAAATGGGTTCCATAACAATCTCTTTGAAACATGAACAACTCATGTAAAATAAATGGGTTCAATAACAATATCTTCAAAACATGTTAAACCATGGAAAAGAAATGGGTTCAATAAAAATATTTACCCATCCATAAAAGAATAAGGATGGTATAAATAAATAATATCCCCACTGGATGATAAGTAACAGCAATGGTTGTTGATTTTAATTAATGGTAATATAATTAAAATATCATTAAAACATTCTAGAGGAAAATAATATTAAAACATTTTAAAGTGTCTCATACCACCTTGAAACATTTGAATCATAATCCCCGTGAAAGAATAAAATTGAATGAATATTATGATATTATGATAATAAATATATTCATGATATATCATATCAAAGGATAATTATATACACCTTATAAAAGAAAATAGGTTTATAAAATAACAAGCGTCACAAGGAAGTAAAATTGTGACAAAAATCCATTACCGTTCTGGTATCTAAGAAACTGTAAACCCCATGAAAGAGATATTATAAAATGGATATATAAATAAAAATAAGTTAAAGTATAATAATAATAATACAATACATTCATGATAATTATATATAAAAAAACAAAAAATAAGTGGTGAATATGGAATATATCTCACAGAAATAAAAGTGAGACTAGAAATCCCCTTACAACTGTGGTAACATTTGAATTGGGAACCCCAAAAGTAATAATCGCAAAATAGAAAATTTAAATTACATGAAGATAAAATAATTCATGATCTAATATATCAAAATGGTAAGTATATACACCATAGAAAAGAAATAAGTGGTGATTATAACGTATTCCTCATGTAAGTAAAAGTGAGACAAGAACCCCTTACCTCGAGTCCGATGTTTCATGCTTATTCTCTGTATTACTAAATAATAAAATTATAGTAATTATATACTTGATTAATAACCTCTTATAATATTATTATTAATTTTATTTCACTTATAAAAAAGTTATATAAAATTAATTAATCATTAATTTTTAAGTCGAATGTTTTGACCATATTCAGCTTATGTCTCAAAACTGACTTTGATAGGCTGACTATGGTCAATGAGGTCATTATATAAAAATATAAAGAATAATAATCAAAAAATAATTATCATATATATACATAAATTATAATTTTAAACCCAATCATGAAATATGATTATGAAAAATGAACCAATGTTACAATCATGGAGACGGTAGGTCGTACGTACGCATAAGTAATGTTCCCATTTTTCAATGATCCTTATGGAAAGAAGGTAAGTAAAATTTATCTTTAAATAATGATAATTATATAATATATACCATATTATTTAATCATATATACTTATATATAGAATTATTTTTATGTATAAGGAATCACATCGCGTTGAGGAGGCGGTAGTCCACACATCCACGAACAACATTATCACTTTTTCAGTGTGTGAAAGGGTAATAAAGAAAATGATATATTATATTTAAAAAAGGTAATAATTTCATGAATATAATATTTATGTAATTTATGTCACATATATTTAATTGAAATTGTCCTTAATACATTCCATTTAATGTGTGAATGTATCACATTGCTTTGAGGAGGCGGTAACCAATACGTCCAGAAATGATGTTATCCTATTTACACAAAAATGGAAATCATAAAGGTATGTGATACATAAAAATTATAGAAGTATTAAGACAAAATATATATCATATATATCATATTAAAATAGTTTTTCAATCATAATTCCCAACCATGATAGTTGGTAAATGAAAAACAAATGACATCATTTTACGAGGCGGTAGTGCACCGTACACGAAGGATAATTTCATTACCCGTTTGATGGAAGTGTGTGTAGGTGTAGGTAAAATACATAACATAAAAACATATTATTATATTAATGATAATTAATTTATTATATAATCATGGAATATTAATAATTTAATGTGTGTAGAAAGAAATAATACATAAATACATGTTGAATAATGTTACCGCTTTTTCGGGTAACTCCTTTTGGTTTGCACCGAAGGGATTTATTAGTTGTCTTTATTAAACAATTGAGTAATCTAGGGTTAGTGTAGGGATTTTGGGAGCTTATATTTTTATGGGTTGGTCAATACAAAGTTCTTTAGAGGTGTGGTGAGAGGATGAGGAGAGGAGGCCTTTTATAAGTGGAGGGAGAGAACAGACTTGGCATTTTTGAAAAGAATTCTGTACTCCCTACATTTTTATCTACCAAGAGGATTACATAACACAAAAAATTATATTAATCAAATTTTTTAGGTCTAAATATGTAAATAAAATGTGTTTTTTAAAATTTTAGGTCCATTTTTATAACTTAGTATTAAATTTTCACCACTAAGTAATCTTGTTTTTACCTTAATCCCTATAATTAATTTTAATTAATTTCACTAATATTTTTTGTGATAAAATAAGTTAAAAATATTGGAAATTTTAAATTATTATTATCCCAAATATATAATCCATTTTTCTAAATTTTAATCACATAAGTGTCAGAAATTAATTTAAAATTAATCCCGCAGAGGGGAAGATAAAGTGGGTTTTTAAATTGAAAATATTCAAAAGGTTTCAATGTTTTTATATCTAAAATCACAATGAAAATGATTTAAATTTCATAAATTGGATTAAATTATATAAAATTTATCTAATTATACTTTAAAACTAATTAAAAATATAATTTAACACAATAAATTATTCATACAAAAAAGAAGTTTTCAATTAAAATTTGGTGTCATTCTTTATTCAGTAAAATATGAAAGTTCTCAGAAAAATACCAGAAATCCACCCAAAGTAAATTTTTATATTTCTCTTTTAAAATTTAAGTTTATTTTTTCAAATAAAAATTAAAAAACTTTCAAAAATTATATTTGAAATAGGTGCTCCATTAAATGGATGTAAAACTACCTTTTAAAAATATACATCTTTTTATACTTAAAATTAGATTTATTATTATCTTAACCCTATCAAAATTATTGGATGAATTTAAAAACCTTTTATTAAAAATATATATTATAAATTTGATTAATATATTTCATTAATAGTTATTAATTTAATTTATTAAGATAAAACACCATTCTGTTCATAAAAATAGTTTTCATAAAAACACATCCATTATATTCAATTGGTCTTTATTATCATTTCTAATTAATTGGTATCCAATGAATTCATTTTATAAACATGAGTAAACAATGATATAATAATTTAGTTAATAATATTCATTCTATACATTCCAAATTCTAGGTGATAACTATTATGTTAAATAAATAATATTAATAATATATTAGTGTCTGGTAAGACTCAGTCTTGCGCATAACATAAGCCATCAAAGGGACTCAATGAATCATGAAATGAAAGATAAAAATGATGTTTTTTTTTGTGAAAGATAAAATATATATTTCCTATAACATAATATATTAAATAATTTTAATTAATTTGAAAGAATATATTTTATAAAATTTTGGGATGTTACATCCTACTCCCCTTAATATGAATTCCACCCTCAAAATTCATCCTGGTTATCAAATTATTAGCATTTATAGAATTCATTTATTGAAACCCACATCATAAAAAAAGTTAATAAATCATACTCTTAAAAAGTGAAAGTGGTAAAAAAATCTCACTATAAGATATGCATAACTATGATTCCACATAGGGTTACCATACGTAGGAATAAAGGAAAAGCATAAATAATTATAGAGAGTGATTGGGGTCATTGATCACAAATAAGTGAATGGTCAATGGAAAGTTAATGGTCTCAATAAAAAAATATTTTATGATTGAAAAGACCATCGGTTCATCAGAATTTAAGGTACTAGGATAATACTTTTGTTTCAAGATACTTTTCCTAGAGTTAAAGAATTATCTTACCATCTAGACCAAGAGAAAAAAGAAAAAGGAAATATACATACTTGATGAGTAGAATTTCATCCTTTAATAAACTTCCAAAAAAATCTCATGATGAATATTATAGATGAATTTTTAATTCCTGAATCACAAAACCAACTTTTAATGGCCACATAACCATAAAAGGGATAGTCAATTTTTTCCACTTGTCTTTAAATATTAACCAAAACCAAAATGGTTAGCACATGGTAAGATAATTTAAAAAATTATTAAACCTTAAAATGATACACTAATATTCAAAACTCAATGATAATACCCATAGTTTAAAATAAATTATTCCATAAATAAATACCATTAAAATTATTCAAACATTTCTGAACTATGTTTGAAACCCAAAGATTAAAGGATTTGAACGCATATTATTCAAATATAAATCAACCATTATTAGTCAAATAAAATATCTTATGTTTCCAAAATAAAATTAGTCTTAACCTATAAAAAATGGTCATACTAACCCAAAATCATGTAGGCCAATGGTAGTATGTGAACCCCTTATCATTATTCGGTTATGGGTTCAATACCCACCACCATGCCAGATGGGACAGGTTCTCACTGAGCATATGAGTTGTCCTCCATTTGTTTCTTTAAATATGAAAACTAATTCCTCTATAAAAAACTTAATTTTGATGTAGGGGATAAAAATACCTCATCCCAAAAAAATGTCTCCAAAAATATCTTTAAGATTTTATCGCTTAAAACCTCAATGGGGTGTCTAATAATTTAAACTTATCATCATCTTTAAGATTATATACCAATTAAGTTATTCCTAAATCTAAGTATAACCTAACATGAAAATATTATAATATCCAAATTTATCTAAACCGAACTTTGATATAAACTATAATAGCCCAGGACCCACACTCCCACATCATGTGCTGAAATCCAAAACTTTACATTTCCCTCTTTGATGCCGATAATTGTAACCCAAATTTTTCATCGAAAACATACAACATATAAAGGAGAAAATAGATCATGTAAAACCTCTAGTAAATTTTAGGTTTAGAGATTTAGAGAATTAGGACAATGTATTACATAAATAAATCATATCAACTTGGACTCATAAGTCTTCAAAATTACATTTCTCCTATTTAACCCAGATTTTATTATTTCATAGTAGGTCATCAACATCATCCTTGTGAAATCAATTATTGAAATAAATATTTCAATATAATTCTTTAAAACCTGGGTAAACAAAAACATAAAAAGGGTGATCTTAGATGCCAAGTAAGAGTAAACATAAGCATTAACAATTAAATTCCATCAACGAGAATAAGAGGCATAAGGGTATGATGACCTAATCAAATTGAATGAGTGAATCATAAAAGAACACATTCCAATCAATACATGGGCCATCAATATGAAAACATGGAAAAGGAAAGAGTTACCATAATCAATAATCATGACCCATGTGACAATAATATCTATCATTAGAAACATTAAAAACCTATAGAGAGAATAAAGAAACACAAAAAGGAATCTTGGGAAATCATTATAATTTTCTATAATATAAATGAAATAACCATTTAGTCAACTTAAAAACATGTCACTCTTAAAAATTTAATATCTATACAGCTGACTTCCATAACCAATGCACTGGAGGGCTATCACGGACCCACCCATCATTGATCTATCATGGAACCACCAGTCATTTGTTTATCATGTAACCACCCATTAAAATTAAAAATACCATTTCAAAATCATCAAATATAAAATCTTGAATAAACTCATTGGAGAAACTAATAATACCTTTCATAACTTTATTAACCCATGTAAAATAAATGGGTTCTATAAAAATTCATTTGAAACATGATTAACCCATGGAAGAGAAATGAGTTCAATAAAAATATCTTTCAAATATGATTAATCAATGTAAAATAAATAGTCTCCATAAAATTCTATTTGAAACATGAAAAACACATTTAAAGGAAATGGGTTCCATAAAAATCTCTTTGAAACATGAATAACCCGTGGAAAAGAAATGGGTTCAATAACAATCTCTTCGAAACATGATTAACCAATGGAAAATATATGGGTTCAACAAAAACCTTAATCCATCCATAAAATAATGAGGATAGTATAAATATAAAATATACCCACTGGAGTATAAGTAACAATAAGGTATTTTGACTTTGATGAATGGTAAAACCCTTAAAATATCATTAAAACATTCTTGAGGAAAATAATCTTTAAACATTCCAAAGTGTCCCATACCACCTTGAAACATTTGAATCATAATCCACATAAAGGAATAAAATTAAATGAATCTTAGGATATCATGAGAATAATTAGATTCATGATATATCATGTCTATGGGGAAGTATATACACCTCATAAAATAAAATAGGTGTATAACATAACAAATGTCACAGGGAATGAAAATTGTGACAAAAATCCATTACCGTTATAGTATCTATGAAACTGCAAACCCCATGAAAGATAGATTATAAAATTTATATTTATAACCCCATAAATTCAAGTATAATAATCAAATAATACATTCATGGAAATTTTATACATCCCACAACAAAAATAAGTGGTGAATATTGAATATATCTCATAGAAATAAATGTGAGACTAGAAATCCCCTTACAACTGTAGTAACATTTGAATTGGAAACCCCAAAAGTAATAATTATAAAATATAAAACTTAAATTACATGAATGTAAAATAATTAATTATATAATATATCAAAAGGGTCAGTATATACACCGCACAAAATAAATAAGTGGGGATTATGATATATGCCTCATGAAAGTAAAAGTGAGAAAAAAACCCTTACCTCGAGTCTGATTTTTCATGCTATTCTCTATATTCATAAATAATAAGCTTATGTTAATTATATAAATGATTCATAAACTTTTAAAACTTTATTATTACTGTTATTTCACTTATAAACAATTTATATACTATTACTTAATCAATAATTTTTAAGTTGGATGTTTTGACCATATCCGGCTTATGTCTCATAACTGACTTTGATAGGTCGGATATGGTCAATGCGGTCATTATATAAACATATCCAGAATAATAATAATTAAATAATTATCATATTTATACATATATTAAACTTTTAAAACCAATCAAGAAATATGGTTATGAAAAATGAATCAATGTTACAATCCTAGAGACAGTAGGTCGTACGTATGCATGAGTAATGTTCCCATTTTTTAATGATCCTTATGGAAAGAAGGTAAGTAAAATTTGTCTTTATATAATGATAATTATATAATATATACCATATTATTTAATCATATATACATATATATATTATTCTTGTGATGTAAAAGGAATCACATCGCATAGAGGTGGCGGTAGTTCACACGTCCGCGAACGACATTATCACTTTTTCAGTGTGTGAAAGGGTAATAAAGAAAAGTATGCATTATATTTATAGAATGGTAATTATTTCATAAATATCATATATATTTTATTTATGTCACATATTTTAAATTAAACTCATCCTCAATACATTACATGTAATGTTTGAACGTATCACATCGCTTTGAGGAGGCGGTAGTCCACGCATCCGCAATCGATGTTATCATATTTACAAAAAAAAACATAAAGGTATGTGTTATAGTAAAATTATATAAGTATGAATACAACATAAATATCATATATATCGTATAAAAATATCATTTCCATTATAATTATCATCCATGAGAGGTGGTAAAGTAAAAAAATGAATGATATCATTTTGTGAGGCAGTAGTTTTCTGTACACGAATGGTAATTTCGTTACCCATTTTATTGAAGTGTATGTTGGTGTAGGTAGAACCCTTAACATAAAAATATATCAGTATCTTTAAGATACTTAATTTATTATATAAACATGTAATAATAATAAGTTAATGGGTAGAGAAATAAATAATACATAAATACTATGAATGGCCAGAAGTCCTTCTTTTTTTATTTTATTATAGATAATCCCCCTATTAAGGGTTGAAGGGGAACCCATACATGACCCGTAAGCCCAAGGCACAAGGCCTGACATGACCCATAATACATGACCTGAAGGCCCAAAGTCATACCATTCCCATAACATGACCTGTAATACATGACCTGTAGTCCCATGCCCATAAATACACATTG
The DNA here is from genome assembly GCA_963277665.1 of Viscum album. Taxonomy (NCBI): domain Eukaryota; kingdom Viridiplantae; phylum Streptophyta; class Magnoliopsida; order Santalales; family Viscaceae; genus Viscum; species Viscum album. The sequence goes on along the minus strand of OY728119.1, from coordinate 848,607,977 downwards.
AAGAACGTTACCTCTTTTTTGGGTAACTCCTTTTGGTTTGAACCAAAGGGATTACTTGGTTGGACTTATGATCATAGTGAGGCCTTTAGGGTGAGTGAAGTTATTTTTATAAATTATTTGGGTTGGTTTTGGATGATCCAAATGGCTTGATAGGTGTGATGAGAGGAGGAGGAGAGGAGGCCTTTTATAAGTGGATGGAGAGGACACACTTGGCATTTTTGAAAAGAATTATGTGCTCCCCACATTTTTACCTGTCAAGAGGATTCTATAACACATAAAATTATATTAATGAATTTATGAGGTCTAAATATGGGCATCCAATGTGTTTTGAAAAATTTTAGGTTCATTTTTATACCTTAGTGTTAAAGTTTAACCACTAAGAAATATTGTTTTTACCTTAATCACAGTAATTAATTTTAATTAATTTTAATAATATTTTTGGTAAAACTAAGTTAACCTTATTATAAATTATAAAATTTTATTACTAAAAATATGGAATCCTTTTTTTATAAATTAAAATCACATATGTTTCAGAATTTAATTTAAAATTAATCCTACATACGAAACGACAAAGCAAGTTTTTAAAGTGAGAATGTCCAAAATCTTGTTAAGTTTTTATATATAAAATCACTATGAAAATGATTAAAATTTCATAAATTGTATTAAATTATATAAATTTTTTCTAATTATACTTTAAAACCAATAAAAATATAATTTAACACCATAAATTATTCAAAAAAATCATTTTTCAATTATAATTCGGTGTCATTCGCTTTTCATCAAAATTTGAATGTTCTTAGAAAAATATCAAAAATCACCCAAAGTAAATTTTTATATTATAATTTAAAAAATGATTTTTTTTCAAATAAAATTTAAAATAATTTCAAAAAATATATTTAAAATTGGTGCGCCATTAAAAGGCGATAAAACTACCTTTTGAAAATATAAAACTTTTTATGCTTAAAATTGGATCTATTATTATCATAACCCTATAAAAATTATTGGATGAATTTTAAAACATTTTTTTAAATATATATCATATAATTTTTATTAATATTTTTCACTAAAAATAACTAATCTAATTTATTAAGATAAAATTTTATTTTGGTTGTCAAAATAGTTTTCAGAAAAAAAATACATCCTTTATATTCTGTTGGTATTTATTTTCATTTCTAATTAATTGGTATTAAATGAATTCATTTTATACATATTTGTAAGATATGATTTTATAATTTAGTTAATAATATTAATTTACTTCATTCTAATGGCTAGGTGATAACTATCATGTTAAGTAAATAATATTAATAGTATATTGTTGTCTGGTAAAACTCGACCTTATGTATAACATAATTCATCAAAGGGACTCGATGTTACATGAAATGAAAGATAAACTTGTTGTTTTATGTAATGAAAGTTAAACTACGTATTTCATGTTATACAATATATTAAATAATTTAAATTAATTTGAAATAAGATATTTCATAAAATTTTGGGATGTTACACTAATGGTGGAACCTGAAGCAAAACACCAGCTACAAGATGTCAACTTAGAAAGGTCACACACTCTCATTATTAATAACCATGTACTCTATAATAAAACATACTAATATCCCTTATCGGGGTAATGAGATATACCACCCCTATATAAACAAGATTAAGAGGACTGAGACCTACCCCCATCTAGTTGAAAACCCTTATTTCTAAGAAATTTGGACCCTTGGACAATGTATTTTATATGTAGAGAATCCTGATGACTCCCCTATCATGATGATCCAATTCTGAGAAATACCTTCTAAAAAACATATTCTCTCACTAGCACCTTTATATAAACTATCAACATAAATGTGGTAACCTTACATAGGATATCTTGATGTAAATCCTCCTTGAAAATTTTCACTCCAGCCTCCTCATCTGGAAACAAGTTTAAAGAATATCAGAAAAGGTTCTTGAAATGGATCCCAAACCTCCACACACTGGAGATCCACTATCAATGGGTAATTAGCCCTTGGTGACTAGACACCTTTATGGTCTAAGAAAGAAAATCATCTCAAAACTGGTCTTATAACTTCTCCCATGAGATAGCAGACTCCTCACATTCCTCTAGAAATAAGAACCACCACTTCCAGGCTACCCCACACTTCATCATCACTGCCAATGCAACCCAGTTATCTTTATAATAGTGGATCAAACTATATTATATCTCCACCTCACCCAATTATTCTTCTATGATTGAGTTTGAGACATATCTCTCATACTTTTATAGTCTATGGCACTAAAACTCTCATAGTGTCATCCTCCAAGTATCAATATCATTGACCTCAACTCTGTTGTGATTTCTTGGCACATCTTGCTAAACATATTTGTAAACAACATGATGAGGAAATTTTCCTAAAACCATAAATTAAGAAGAACCAATGTTTAGGGACTCATAAAACCATAATGTAAAGTCTCGAGTTTTTGAACCGGGTTAAAATACTAAGGCTTAAAAAATCAGTTTATCGACGGGTCATTTTTTTTGAAGCAAGCTACATAATTTTATTCCAAGTGTTGGAATACCTAAAGTTTTTGTGTTTGGACTTGTGTAATTACCCTATAATTTTATTGGGTGTCCCAATGAGTCTTGGGATCACCGAATCTGTAAAATTCCACTTTAATGGATATGCATGGGCAGCACACGGTTGCGGTCCGACTTGTGTAGTTTATCCTATTTAATAAATTATTTAATTTAATTAAATAAGTTTATATGAGATATTGTGATTAATTAAAAGAAATTTTTAATAATAATAATAATAAAGTTATTATTATTATTATTATTGTGGTTGTTTAATTAAATGAATGATAAATAATTAATTAAATGACGGTTAAAGAATTTAATGTGGATTTGGGGTTTATCGAAGAACCGTTTTAATTAAATAAAGTGTTTCAGAATTATTAAAGGATAATTTATTATTAAATGGGGGAATATTCTAATAATAATAATTTCATGATTATTATTATGGTGTCATAAATTATTTTTATGCTTTGATATTTTAATTTCATGTTATAGGAGTGTATCATTTATGAGAATTTAATGTGGCTTTTGAGATTCTCAAAGAAAAGTTTAATAAAATGAGGAGTTTCAATTTAATGAAGCGTTGTTATTAAATAATGGTGTTGGGTTTATCAAAGGTTTGAAAAATACTAATAATGAGATTATTATTATTTTAGTTTTATGAATGTAACAATTTTTATTATTATGGAAATTAAATTAGGGGTTATGGGTTGGAGTTTTTATCATATTAATGATATTATAATAAATTAGGGGTTTGGGTTTCAAATAAATGAAAGTTGGAATAATAATAATGATGATATTATTATTATTTTTGTGGTTATTTAGTTAAATAAATTTGAATATAATTTGATGATAAATAGAAAGTTTCATATTTAATTACGAAACTTTTATTAAGAGAATAATAAATAAAGAAGCATTTTTAATTAAATGGGGAGTTTTTCACTTTTTAGATAAGTGTTTAATGTGTATAATAATAATAATAAAATGACTATTATTATTTTAATTATTACATTCAATTAAATGGACTAATTTAAGGGCAAAATAATAAAAAGGGGAGGCGTGATATGCAGGTGGCGTGACCCCCTATGTTTCCCCTCCTCCATGAATGACGCAGAAGCATATTCGACCTCCTCCTCTGCACAGCCCTCTTCCTCAGGAGCTCCAACAGTGCACAACCTGCGAGCGACCCTCCCTACAGCAACACGACACACAGGCAGAGCTCCTGTAGCATGCAACCCCCATGGCGCGACCCCACTCTGGGTAGTACCCATAGGCGCATCACCCCCTCTCCCGGACTCCTCTTTGAATGTGACGTTTCCTCTCAAACTCTTTAGAAATCTTGTCTGCCTAGTCAAGGATATGAGAATATACAATTGGGAATCATTGGTCCAAAATTTGGCATCCTCCACAAAGAGAAAGGCGGATGGTCTCGAATTGTTTTGTCGTCGTTGGTTCGGACAACACGCGCGCGCACACACACACACACACACACACACATATATATATATATATATGAAGGTGTGTGTGCATGCGACTGTGGACCAGTTGTGGACTGGTTTTCACCAAGTAGATTAAAGCATTGCAGAATAAAAATGGTGCCACTCCGAGGTAGGGTCCCAAATCCTTAACACTTTTTTTAAGAATTATAGCTTCTTTTAATAAATTGAGAATGTGAGTTTTCTTGATTATGATATGTTGACGCATGACACTTTTAATGTTATTAAATGTTACCACCCACATGAGATAAATGAGGACATGAACATGTATTGATTTTAAGAATGTTTTTCTAATTTAGTTAAAGTGATATGATTAAACAGTTAAATGATTTGAATGGGAAAAATCGGTAATAGGGTAATTAATTGTAGAATAAATTATCAAGTCATGAGTTGGAATAAAATTGTGGATTTTACTGATTATAGAGAATATTGAATATTTTACACGTTTGGAATATAAATTGGAAACCGATGATAATTAATGGATAAATTAATTATTACATATTAAATGGTAAATGGTTAATTAATTTATGATTGGTTAAAAAGATAATATTTAATTAATTAATTGTTGAATTAATTAATTTTTATGCATTAAATTAAGATTTTGAATTGATTTTTTGTTACGACTATTGTCCAAGGATACATTTTGATGCGTGTTATTTTTCCATGCCTTAAGTTGTCTTGGATGGAGTTGTTTAAAAATATGATATATTGTGTGAGATGGTAGCTAAATATCTGGGCTTTGTTCAGCATGTTTTTAGATGAATATAACATGCACATAAATTGTTAAAGTCCTGGACGAATCACCTTTTGAGTGGACGGGTTTAGACATGTTGAAGAATTTGGATAATTAAATGTTGAGTTAATTATTTAGTTGGATTTATAAGAATAATTAATTGTTAATTAATTATTTACTATTTATATGATGAAAGGTTAATTAATTTTTGAATTATTTTATGGGTGAATTGTGTTGTTAATTAGTTGTTGAATTAATTAATGGATTGGATTGATTAATTTATGAATTAATTAATGGATGGTTTTGGGGTGTTAGACATGGTGTTCTACACCAATGATAAATATATATGTATGATTGATAAACAGGTTGTGAGACAAAGACTGAAGCTCCAAATACTCACGGGGTTCTAGACATGGCGTTCTACACCAATGATAAATATATATGTATGATTGATAAATGGGTTGTGATATAAGGACTAAAGCTCCAAATACTAACGGGGTTCTATACATGGCATTATACACCCATCTTGCATGCAAATATTCTTTTATGGGATAGGGACTGATTCTCCAAATACCCATGGGTTGTGAGACAAGGACTGACTCTCCAAATACACACGAGGGTTCTATACATGATGTTCTTCAGCCATTAATTAACATTGGATTGTGGGTCCAATTGGTCGTACATTAAATGAATTAATGGTTAATGAAAACTGTTGTGACATAATGATTTGTGAATTAAATATGAGAAAGGGTTCAGACTTATTAATTAATTTGGTGAATCACTGTTAGTGGACGAACCTAGGAGTGAATCACTATTTTTAGTGGATGATCTCATTTATAGTATATGAAAGATTAAATTGAATATCTTATGACATGTTATCTAAGCCAAAGCACAAGCTTGGATTCAATCTTTACTTTCATTACTTAGATGGACTTTAGAGACATCGGCGATGAGTGACTTATACGGGGGATTTTGGGCTTAGGCCGAATCTCAATAATTTCATAATTTAATGAGGTTTGAATAATTGATAAATGAAAATGATTATGTAATTATTGTTGATTATGAATGATAATTGTATAATGCAAGTTCAAACACCAGCTGAGGGCTAAAGTAGGTACTTGGGTATATAGTTACTTTGTACTGCTTACATTATTTATGAATGCTTCCACATGGTTTAAATTATTTATTAAATGTCTAGATTTGGGGTTGACACCGATGGTCCCAACCTACTAAGATTTTTATCTCACACCCTACTCGGGCCACCATTGCACTGGGGTACCTGAGTAGATTTTATTTGGTTGCAGGATTGTGTTTTTTGCATTTACTTGGGAGATAGAAGCAGAGGACCGAGCGGAAGCTTGGGATGCTTGAGGGGACTGCCCTTCAGGCTTTGAGTCATTGTTTATTTATTTCTGTATTGGAATGTAAATCATGTTGTTTTTTTCATTGTTTTCTATTTTTTTATCATTAGAAGGTCATGCATGCATCTAATGTATAATTGGTGTTGGCCATTTGTTTTGTAAAAGATTTATAAAAATCTTACTTCCAATGCTTTATCAATTATTCGAATTCATCTACTATTTATTTCCATTGTCTATTATTGAACTCTGATATGATGGTATTGTCTCCCCACTGACTATCCATATACCCTCACTACTAGTCGGCATCCTTTAGCGTATGGAGAGATGTGCTTGAGATCACGTGGTGACCGGTCCGGCCACTAGTTTAATGGTGATCCGAGTCGGGACGTTAAAAAGTGGTATGAGATCTTTCTTTTCCATTTTCTTACAGTTTTGGGTTTGGTAGAAAGGATACTAGGAATGTGTCGGTGCTTGGGTTAATATTCATGCTTGGGACTGATCACCCCATGTATGGGAAATTACCAAGTGGCCAAGGCTAGGAATTGATGTTCATGCTTTTCGATATTACATATGATATGATTTCACCTTGAGTGACTGGTGTATTTTCTTTTACTTATTGATTTTTATAATTTGGAAAAATAATTTTCTTGGCTTGATATGGCAAGGAAGTTTCATACATGCATCATCTTATACACTTATAGATTCACATGTCAGGCATATAACATTCCATTTAGTTGCATTGGTGGGATTCCAACTAATTTGGATTGTATTACTTTGGTGAAATGCCATGTTTTGATCTTCTTTAGCATGCCTCTGTAGATAACATGTTTTGGTGATAGATATAACATGCTTGAGTTATTATATTCCATACTTGTTATTATGTTTTATTGTTGTGCCACACTTCTGTGTTATATCATGATGTTGTGTTACTACTTATAATAACATGCTAGATATGTTTTGATGTGTGAAAGGGATGCTAAAGTTAAAAAGTTAAATGAATGTTGATTGTTATAAATGGGAGCCAAATTCCAGTGATAAGGTGTATGGGTTCCTTATTGATTGGTAGATGGACACCCATGTGTTTGAATATTATATAACCATAGTATGTTTGAAAATGGTTATAAATGTAAAATTTCTGAGTTTTGATTGAAATGAAGTGTTGTTGGGTTTCTTTTAGAAGAACCCGGATTGAATAAATGGGACCCTCAGAGGTCGCCTTTTTGGTAAAAGAAATTTAGATGGTAAATTTCTTGTTTATATTTTGATAACACTATATGTGAAATGTTTAAAGAGGATGTTTGTTATTGCATGTCTACATTGCATGTGGAACGTTGATTGAAAACCAAGTAACTTGTTATGAAAAAGTACTTGTGTGTTTTTTGAAATTCATCCAATTGTTAAAAGGTTGAAATGAATTAATTAAAATGTATAAAATGAAAAAATGGCTTTTGAACCTCATTTTTTTGGTTTTGCGTGACCAAGATAGAGGGTTGACATTTATGTTTCGTAAGGGGCTAACCCATGGTAGGTAGTACCCTTAGAATGTTCTAGGCTATTAAAGTAAGTTTTTCCCACTACTCAAGAGGACTTCTTGGTACTCGGGTGTTATGGTGCGCTGATAATTTTATGCTACGACTTTTATGATCAATGTTTGACATGTTGATCATGGTTCGAGGTACGTCACATGCATGCGTTAAGTGTTCTGAAATAGCGTATCAGTGAGAAGATGAAATTTTATATTGACGTCATGGAAATCCTATGGTGGTTAGTGTCGCATCTTTTTCGGTAAACGTGTCGGTAGGAGATGTCAAACCTTTAGAATAGTGTTATCTGGTAGTAGTTCAACTGATATTCTTAATGACCTTGGTTTTCTCTTAGTGCGCTCTTCTGAATACAATGATCATGTCCCCTATCTTGACCTCATCATTGATACACTAAGATAGTGTTGGTCTTACACCGTGCTACAGTTTAAATGTTGTTGGGATTGATGAGTGGTTGTTATTTGGGTAGTATGCAGAATGGGTGGTTTCTTTGGGCTACTCCTTTATTAGTGTTGGGTCGCGGTTGTTCTTTTTTTAAATTATTTGTGATGACTTGACTTAGAAATTTCACCAGAGGTCAGGTAAGGACTTCATTATACTTGCAGATGGTTTGGGAATAGTTTTAAAGGCACATGGTCAGATAAAGGGAGAATTTGGGTTTTGGGTCTGCAACATCTTTCGAGGGAAGCATGTGCAACCTATTATGTCGGTTGATCGAGATTCAACAATTTTCATTGTTGAGGTCCCTGTAATGGCCTCAGATATAAGCTATTTTTTTATGTTTAATCTATAAATTGAGCTTTGGATCTGGTTTTAAATACATATTCATTAGGCTTGGGAAGGGTTAAAGGTGTGTTTGGTGTTGGGAATGAAGCACGTCAGTCCTAACGAGATTAAATGACCTTGGTAGGTCAGTTTTTTTATTAGTGGTTCCCAATGGCTTCTTCGAGATGAAAATTCTTTTAAGGTGGGTAGATTGTAAAGTCCCGAGTTTTTGAACCGGGTTAAAATATAAAGGTTTTCGAATTTTTTTCAGTTTATCGATGGGTCATTTTTTTAAACCGAGATCCGGAATTTTATTCCGAGTGTTGGAACACCTAAAGGTGTCATTTTTGGACTTGCGTAATTACCCTATAATTTTAGTGGGTCTCCCGATGAGTCTCGAGAGCATCGAATCCGGAAAAATCTACTTTAATGGATATGGACGGTCAGCGCACAGTTGTTGTCCAACTCGTGCAGTTTATCTTGTTTAATAAATTATTTAATTTAATTAAATAATTTTATATGAGAGGTTGTGATTAATTAAAATAAAGTTTTAATAATAATAATAATAAAGTTATTATTATTATTATTTTGTCTTTTTAATTAAATTAATGATAAATAATTAATTAAATGACAGTTAAAGAAATTAATATGGATTCGAGGTTTATCAAAGAACCATTTTAATTAAATAAAGAGTTACAGAATTATTAAGGACTATTTATTATTAAAGGTAGGAATGTGCTAATAATAATAATGTTGTTATTATTATTATGGTGTCATAAATTATTTTGATGTTTTGAGATCTTAATTTCATGTTAAAGGAGTGTATCATTTATGAGAATTTAATGTGGATTTTGAACTTCTCAAAAAAACATTTAATAAAATGAGGAGTTTCAAATTTAATGAAGCGTTGTTATTAAATAGTGGTGTTGGGATTATCAAAGGTTCAAAAAATAATAATAATGAGATTATTATTATTTTATTTTTATGAATGTAATAATTTTTATTATTATGGAAATTAAATTAGGGGTTAGGGTTGAAGTTTTTATCATATTAATGATATTGTAAAAAATTGGGGGCTTGGGTTTTAAATAAATAAAAGTTAGAATAATAATAATAATGATGTTATTATTATTATTTTGGTTATTTAGTTAAAAAAAATTTAAGAGAATTTAATGATCAATAGGGAGTTTCATATTTAATTACGAAATGTTTATTAATAAAATAATAAATGAAGAATGGTTTTTAATTAAATGGGGTGTTTTTTACTTATTAGATAAGTGTTTAATGTGTATAATAATAATAACAAAATGAGTATTATTATTTAAATTATTATATTCAATTAAATGGATTAATTTAAGTGGGAAATAAAAAATGGGAGGTGCCACCTGCAGGTGGCACGACCCCCTATGTTTCTCCTCCTCCACACGCGATGGATATGCATCTTCGGCCTCCTCCTTCACACGACCCTCCTCCTCGGGACCTCCAGCAGCACGGAACCCCCAGGCGACCCTCTCTGCAGCAGCGCGACACCCGGGCAGAGCTCCTGCAGTGCGTGACCCCCGTGGCATGACCCCCCCTCTGGGATGTACCCAGAGGCGTACCACCCCCTCTCCCGGACTCCTTTTTTCTTGTGAAGTTTCCTCTCATACTCTTCAAGAATCTAGTCTACCTCATCAAGGATATACGAATGTTGAATTGGAACCCATTGGTCCATAATCTAGCATTCTCTGCCAAGGGTGAGGTGGATGGTCTCGATTTTTTTTTTCATCGTTGGTTCAGGTAACACACACACACATGCACACACACACATATATATATATATATATATGAAGGTGTGCGCGCATGCGACTACAGACTAGTTGTGGATTAGTTGCCGCCAAGTACATTAAAGCGTTGCAGAATAAAAATGGTGCCACCCCAAGGTATGGTCCCAAATCCTTAACACTTTATTTAGGAATTATATCTTCTTTAAATAAATTGAGAATGTGAGTTTTCATGATTATGATATGTCGATGCATGAAACTTTTGATGTTATTAAATGATGTCGCTCACATGAGATAAATGAGGACTTGAACATGTGTTGATTTTAAGCATGTTTTTCTAATTTGGTTAAAGTTATATGATTAAACAGTTAAATGATTTTGATAGGAAGAATGGGTAATAGGGTAATTAATTTTAGAATTATTTATCAAGTCATGAGTTGGAATAAAATTGTGGTTTTTATTGATTATTGAGAATATTGAATATTTTATGTGTTCATAATATAAATTGGAAACCGGTAATAATTAATGGATAGATTAATTATTACATGTAAAATTGTAAATGTTTAATTAATTGATGATTTTTTAACGAGATAAGATTTAATTAATTAATTGTTGAATTAATTAATTTGCATGCATTAAATTAAGATTGTGAATTGATTGTATGTTACAATTGTTGACCAAGGGTACCATTTGATGCATGTTATTTTTTCATTCCTTAAGTTGTCTTGGATGGAGTTGTTTAAAAATATGATATGTTGTGTGAGATGGTAGCTATATATCTAGGCTTTGTTCAGCATGTTTTGAGATGATTATAACATGAATGTAAATTGTTAAATTCCTCGATGAATCATTATTTGAGTGGATGGGTTCATACTTGTTAAATAATTTGGATAATTAAATGTTGAGTTAATTATTTAGTTGGATTGATAAGAATAATTAATTGTTAATTAATTATTTACTATTGAGTTGTTGAAAGGTTAATTAATTTTTGACTTATTTGATGGGTGAATTATGTTGTTAATTAGTTGTTGAATTGATTAACAGATTGGATTAATTAATTTATGAATTAATTAATGGATGGTTTTGGGGTGTTGGACATGTTTTTCTACACCAATGATAAATATATATGTATGATTGATAAACGTGTTGTGAGACAAGGACTGAAGCTTCAAATACTCAGGGTTGATAGATATGGTGTTCTACACCAATGATATATATGTATGATTGATAAACGGGTTGTGAGATAAGGACTGAAGCTCCAAATACTCATGGGGTGCTAGACATGGTGTTCTATACCTAGCTTGCTTGCAAATATTCTTTTATGGTACAGGGACTGATGCTCCAAATACCCATGGGTTGTGAGACAAGGATTGACACTCCAAATAATCATGAGGGTGCAAGACATGATGTTCTACACCCATTAATTGTCATTGAATTGTGGGTCCAATTGGTCGTACATGAACTGAATTAATGGTTAATGAAAACTGTTGTGACATAATGATTTTTTAATTTAATATGAGAAAGGGTTCGGAGTTATTAATGAATTGGGTGAATTACTATTAGTGGACAGACCCAGGAGAAAATCACTATTTTTAGTGGACGAGATCGGTTATAGTATATGAAAGATTAAATTGAATATCTTATTAACCATTATATAATCCAAACCACAAGCTTGGCTTCGGTCTTTACTTTGATTACTTAGATGGTCTTTAGAGACATCTGAGGTGAGTGACTTATATGGGGGATGTCAGGCTTAGGATGAATCTCGAGACTTTCATAATTTAATGAGGTTTTAATAATTGATAAATGAAACTGATTATGTAATGATTAGTGAGTATGCATGACAATTTTATAATGCAGTTTTAGACACCAGCTGAGGGATGAAGCCGGTACTTGGGTATATAGTTACTTTGTACTGCTTACTTTATTTATGCATGCTTCCACACAGTTTAAATAATTTATTAAATGTCTGGATTTAGGGTAGACACCGGTGGTCCCAGCCTTTTGAGATTTATATCTCACACCCTACTTGGGCCACCATTTCACTGGGGTACCCGAGTAGATTCTATTTGGTTGTAGGATTGTTTTGTTTGCATTTACTTGGGAGATAGGAGCATAGGACCAAGCGGAAGCTCAGGATGCTCTAGAAGACTGCCCTCGGGGATTTGAGTCATTGTTTGTTTATTTTTTTATTGGAATGTAAAGCATGATGTTTTTTTCATTGTTTTCTATTTTTGTATCATTAGCATGTCATGCAAGCATCTTTTGTATAATTAGCATTGGACATTTGTTTTGTACAAGATTTATAAAAATTTGCCTTCCACTGCTTTATCAATTATTTGAATGCATTCGTTGTTTATTATCATTGTCTATTATTGAACTCTGATATGAGGCTATAGTCTCCCCACTGACTATCCATAGACCCTCACTTCTAGTCGGCAGCCTCTAGTGTGGAGATTTGCTTAAGGTCATGTGGTGACCGGTCGGCCACCGATTTAGTGATGAGCCAGGTTGGGACGTTACACATAATATGGAATATTTATGATTAATTAATTAATTAATGTTCAACCTAATCCCAAGGTCTACCCATTTCAAACACATGTGAAAAAATTAATGGTGCATGATTCTTTCATAGTTATCTACCCCACAACCACTATAACTTCACTTAGTAGGCTTAGTAAAATTGAAGGTTATTGCATCTAATCATAAGGGGGGCTAAATACAAGTGTCCTAGCTAGTATCTTTTGTTTACATCGCTTACTAGGCTCAGATGACATTGTTACCATACCAACCCATGAATTTATCACTAGTGACTACCTAAAAAATCCATCATACCCATCAACTTGAACCTTTGATACCACTCCATCATGACTCCCTCACCACAAAGGTACTCCTCCTAGGTCGAAAATAATTTAAGAGGAATATTGATGCTCAAATCCTACCTCTAATAGGCTATGAGTTGGAGACAATCCATGAGGGAATATCATACACTCAAATGGGAGGCATTACCCTCTAAAAAGAAAGTGGGATGAAAGATGAGATAAGAACACGAAACAACTCCTTATCATAAAAAAAAAATCCCAATACATGCATATAATTCAATACAATTTAACAATTGATTAAAAACTACAAGTACCAAAACATAATCCTCAACAACAACCTCGAAGCCCAAACATATTTTGAACAACACAACAAGCTATTAATGTCCAGACCAGTCACCAACTAGCTCCTACGAACCTAAAAGTAGTTTATATATATGTAGGGTGATTATAAAAGGTATACTTAGAAAGATACTTTCTGAAGCATCTCATAAAAAATATAGATAAATCATACCGAGTATCGTGGAATAAATAAGTGAAACTAAATCCTCACTTAACCAGGTATGATAAGTTCTTAGCCTCATCATGGATCTATCACCAAGTATCTCATACAATATATAAAATAATATCCAACATATAAAAATTTGAAGGTCCCATTGGTTTACTGATCTGACCCAACATCGCACGTACAAATCCATCTGTCTCCAAATAAATAACCCCTCCTAAAAACTCCTGGGAAACTATACCATATCATGAAATCTGTTCTTCACATAATCTCATAATTAATGTTGATAAAACTCACATTTTCATATATTTTATACTGTAAATCATTGTTTATAATCCCACAAAAGTGTTATTGGATGGTTAATTGTCATGTTTTTAGGTTTTAGTGTTATTTTGAGCCGAAATGTGAAAAATGACTAATTCTGGATTTTTGACAGATTTTTACGTTAGGGGTATTTTGGTCATTTCTGTACAAATAAGATTCCAAATTTTATTATTAAAATTTTTTTATAATCCTTATTTTATTTCCTTCATTTTTGTCTTCTGAACCAGGAGCTGATTCGGTCATCTAAAGGGTCTAAAAATTCATTCAAGTTAGGCATTTTTTCGGGCGGACAGCATGGACCCACCCAACGTAACGAACATCAAAGTCGGCCTACAAATATCTAAATGCTGTGTTTCCAAATGGGATACCACGAGGACAGATAGGGCCGTCCCTACAATAAATTTGAGGGATTTTGGAGGTCATTAAGGATGCTATTGAATGACATAACTTTGGAGGAACCTTCCTGGAAGCTTCGTCCATAAGCAGAAACCGAGAATGAAAAATTTATAACTCCTGTATCTGTTTTCTAAGTTAGCTGAAATTTTGAGGAGAGACGTTCAAGATATATATGAACAACATTAATAAAGGGTGGAAGACGTGAAGATGTCATTAAAGGGGCCTAAAAGGCGTCTACATTTGAGGGACGATTTCTGCCTATAAAAGGAGGCACTCACCTCCTTCCCAAAACATCCCATTCTCCATCCATTCCTTCCAGGAACCAAGGAGGAGTTCGACACCAATGTTGGAGTGGAGGCTCTGGGACATGCTTCTAACATAGGAATTTTCTTTTCTTCTATTTTTATTTTTATTTTTATTTTCCCATGTAATGCATTCATATTTTAATTAAAGTGTTTCCACCTTCTTTCCCACCGTCTTTCTTTTCCAAATTTAATCTAATTTCTTTATCTCTCTCTTATTTCCATCGTGATATCTATGAACTTCTCCATGGAAAGTGACTAACTCGAGACTTGGTCCTGGGGAAGGTTTCATGGTATTCTTTATTATTGTGCTTCAATTCAAAATGTTTTTATTCTGTTTGTGGTGGAGGCGGGAATACTGCACGGTTGCGGCGGTCGTCCACCACGACACTATTCCCAAATCCATTTTTTTCCTTGATTAATTAATATTCCCTCCCTTCTCCTAGGAAATACTTTTATACGGTGGAGTTGGGGTTTCCATAAGGGATGAAACGGCATACGGTGGAGTAGGGTCTTGTAGGAATAACATTCTCGGTTGAGATATTATCCTATTTGACTATTGGAGGAGGTGTGGTTTGGTGTGCCGGACGCATACAATAATCACACACTAAATAAATCAAGGGAAAGTAATTCATTAATGAGGTTTCAATAAATAAATTATCAAATTTAATTTAAACAATAAATAAATAAGGAATGAACCCATGTTATCCAACACTAGGACCAAGTTCTTTCTTCAATAATTTCATTCTTTAAGTGCATGTTAGTTTTAACATTTAATTTGAATTTTAAATTTCAATGAATTCTTGGATTAATTAAAAATAGTAAAAAATAATTAGTTTAGGTTATATAGATTAATTAAATGAACAACTGAGAAAGCTCCTCAAGTGAGACGACCCTGGTCAGCCTCTGTGCTGCATTAGGAAAATAAATTACTTTTTCAATGCCCTACGACAGGCGTGCGTCAAAACTGGCACCGTTGCTGGGGAGCTAATCGGTTGTTTACTTTACTTTTTCTATTTTCAAATTTTAGATATTTTTCATTTTTTTAAGAAAAAAATCCAAAAAAAATATTTTTCCATGATGCATTCGAATTACAATTATTATGCATGGGAAGATTACTCGCATGTGCAATATCAAGAGCCAGAAATTGATTATCGTGATCTAAATGACCGGGTTGAAAGGATTAGTAATAATCTGGATGATTTGGGGAGGAAAATGGAATGGGCATTGGACTATATTCGTGAAAGGATGGAGCAACCCGAACCTGAGCCAGAGCAAGAACCTAAGATAGTGGTGGAATAAATTTCACCACCCATCATTAAAGAATCAGAAGAGGTAAATTTCAGGGAACCTAAAGACTCATTCATCCTTACTCAACCAATTCTACCCAAGATAGATGAAAAGGAGGATGACTTTCCTACTGAACCAAATGTGGGAGATCAACAAGAATTGGATAAATTCTGGAATGAATGTGAGGAGCTGCTTGATCGCCCCAAGCCTTGCAAAGAAGAAGATCCAACACCACTAAAAGAAGACCCCAAACAATTGGTAGAATTTGAACTCACTATAGAGGAGACCGACTACCTACCTCCATCCAGTGATAATAAACTCCAAGAGGCACTTTCAACTAAAGAAGTGATTGAACTAAAACCAACTCAGGGAGATGATCCTTCCATGAACTCTAATTTTTCTGATTTCATTCAATTTTATTTGAGTATCACTCCTTATGACTTTGAATTTTCAGATTCGTTCAATCCTTATATCACCTTGGAGAAAGATAAAGAAGGAGAAATTTCACCTATTGAGGAACACCTGGCTCTCCCTAAGGACATTGATCATATGCTTGAGGAAGTCCAAGAAACGATAACAATGGCTCTGTATGAAGAACCAAATCTACAAGCTGCCTACCTTAAAAGGGAAGATTTTGAAATTAATATTTCAAATTTAAATTTTAAATATCCCTTTGATTATTCTTTTCATGCAGCACATCTGGAGCAACCACTGGATTTTGAAGAACACGTTGCACAAGTAGAAACTGAAGAGGAGGAGGATCCATACATCATCCTACCCCCGCCATGAAAGCTATACCACATTGCGAAGGGAGTGGATCTGGTGTACTCTATACATGGAATTATCCTCACCAAGAACAAAGAACTACAAGCTGGGAAGAACAACATGTGGTGGTTCATGTCCAAGAAGATCCACCCACCGTCGGATTATGGATAACGGCTGGTACTTCCCTCTGGAGGTAGTAAAAGATGTCAGGGCCCACTTGGGGGATCATACCAAGATTTATCCTTTACTTTCTTTATAGTAATTTAATTTTCAATATTAGGAATTTAGATTTCAAAATCAATATTAAGAAATAATATAGCATGTGGCCCCCTCCCTCTTTTCATTTTGAGCTTAAATGAAATGATCCTTGTGATTAATTGAGTAATTATTATTGTGTAGGATCATGAATGCAAAAGGAAGCCCCGAGAATTAGAGGAAGAGGACCGTATCAATATTTCAAAAGGGAGTTAACTTTTTACGATTATCATTTAAACTCCTTTCATTTTTTTTATTCCAAAACATATTTTGAGATTAAATGAATATTCTTATCACTTTTCACATATCAATTGATTTTGAAAGAGTTGAAATGATTTTTGAAATAATGGATTTTAAATGATTACTGATATGAATTATATTCCCTTGAAATGGATTTTCAAGAATTTTAATGAGTTTGACTAATTTTTGAAATCCATGCCCATGAAACACTAACTTAAAATATTTTTTCCAATCCTGTGAGGTATTCTAAACCACTTTTTCATATTCTTCCTAATACCCACACTTTCTTGAGGGAAACTTGAATTTTGTGTGAGAACCAGAATTTGTGAATATTATCATTCGAAGCTTTGGATTTCATGAAATGTATTTGAAATGATTTAGGCTTCTCTTTGGCTAGCCACATTTTATCTTGAGACCCACCTTTAAATTTATCCTTCGTAATCCCTTAGATTCCATGAATTGCCTTATAGGTTTAAGCCACATTACAAGCCACTTTTTCCTTACCTACCCGCACTTTTATTATTTTTGCATGGTTTTTTCAAGTTTGAGTGTGGGGGAAGGGACTTTCGTGTGCGTTCCTTGGGATGTGTATCATTTATGGGTGGTTTGAGGTGTGTGTTAATACTTTTTGTAGTGGACAATAAGAGAATTGTGCATGTGTCATCATTTCATTGTGCTTTATCTGTTTCATCCATTTCTCTTTCAAAAAAAAAGAAAAAAAGAAAAAAAATGGAGATGAGTTTGAATTCCTCATTGAACATTCTGTTATGACTCATTTCTCTCTCAAAAATCAAGAGCATTAATTGTCATTCATTCATTGTATTCAATTTTCATCTCATCCTCCATAAAAAAAATAAAGTTGTGCCTTTCTGGAGCTTTGAAAAAAAGGGATAACATAGATGATATAATTCATTATAAGCACTTATTTTCTCATGTACCATGTAATAAAGAGGGGTAGGGTTGTTTTTCACATTTACAAGTGGTATTGAGTGAGTAATTTTCTGTGTTTTCACTTGAATTAATCATGCATTGTACTTAAAAGTCAAACCTCCTCTTTCTAGCATGGAACTTTTTTTTCAATAATTTTCCCACCAACCCTAAACTACAAAATAATTTGAACCTTTAATTAAATACCTCATGATTAAATTCATTTTCATATTTCACGCTGTGGAGAAATGAGAATTTTCAAAAACCTATGGTGATACATGCGATTTTCAAGTATGAGTATAACTCTAGATTCAATTTCTCTTGAGTGAAGAGTGACATAAAATTCAATGTGAGGTAGGTTGTGATTGGGAAATGGATTGATTTATGAGTTTGAACAAATTTTAGTGATTGAAATGAAAATAATAGAGAATTATTATTCATAATTAGACATGATGGAATTCTATTTTGGATAAAATCATTGGCACTTTCTCATTTTTTATTGTTGTGTGGATTTTGATTTGGATGTAAGATAATTGCCCAGGAGTGCAATGTTTAAGTGTGGGGGAGTGACTAAACTCACATTTTCATATATTTTATATTGTAAATCATTTTTTATAATCCCAAAAAAATGTTATTGGATGGTTAATTGTCATGTTTCTAGGTTTTAGTGTTATTTTGAGCCGAAATGTGAAAAATGACTAATTCTGGATTTTTGACAGATTTTTACATCAGGGGTATTTTGGTCATTTCCGGAAAAATAAGATTCCAAATTTTATTATTCAAATTTTTTTATAATACTTATTTTATTTCCTTCATTTTTGTATTCTGTACCAGGAGCTGATTCGGTCATCTAAAGGGTCTAAAAATTCATTCAATTTAGAAAGTTTCCCGGGCGGACAGCATGGACCCACCCAACGTAACGGACAACAAAGTCAGCCTACACATATCTAAATGATTGTTTTCCACCTGGGATACCACTAAAACAGATAGGGCTATCCCTAAAATAAATTTGAGGGATTTTGGAGGTGAATAAGGAGGCTATTGAACGACATACCTTTGGAGGAACCTTCTTGGAAGCTTCATCCATAAGCAGAAACCGAGAATGAAAAATTCATAACTCCTGCATCCTTTTTCTATGTTAGCTGAAATTTTTAGGAGATACGGTCAAGATATATATGAACAACATTAATTAAGGGTGGAAGGCGTTAAGATGTCATTAAAGGGGCCTAAAAGGCGTCGACATTTGAGGGACGATTTCTGCCTATAAAAGGAGGCACTCACCTCCTTCCCAAAACATCCCATTCTCCATCCATTCCTTCCAGGAACCAAGGAGGAGTTCGACACCAATGTTGGATTGGAGGCTCTGGGACATGCTTCTAACATAGGAATTTTCTTTTCTTCTCTTTTTATTTTTATTTTTATTTTCCCATGTAATGCATTCATATTTTAATTAAAGTGTTTCCACCTTCTTTCCCACCGTCTTTCTTTTCCAAATTTAATCTAATTTCTTTATATCTCTCTTATTTCAATCATGATCTCTATGAACTTCGCCACGGAAAGTGAATAACTCGAGACTTGGCCCTGGGGGAGGTTTCATGGTATTCTTTATTATTGTGCTTCAATTCAAAATGTTTTTATTCTGTTTGTGGTGGAGGCGTGAATAATGAACGGGTGCGGCGGTCGTCCACCACGACACTATTCCCAAATCCATTTTTTCCTTGATTAATTAATATTCCCTCCCTTCTCCTAGACAATCCTTTCATACGGTGGAGTTGGGGTTTCCATAAGGGATGAAACGGCATATGGTGGAGTCGGGTCTTGCAGGAATAACATTCTTGGTTGAGATATTATCCTATTTGACTATTGTAGGAGGTGTGGTTTGGTGTGCCAGACGCATACAATAATCACACACTAAATAAATCAAGGGAAAGTAATTCATTAATGAGGTTTCAATAAATAAATTATCAAATTTAATTTAAACAATAAATAAATAATGAATGAACCCATGTTATCCAACCCTAGGACCAAGTTTTTTTTTCAATAATTTCATTCTTTAAGTGCATGTTAGTTTTAACATTTAATTTGAATTTTAAATTTAAATGAATTCTTGGATTAATTAAAAATAGTAAAAAATAATTATTTTAGGTTATATAGATTAAATAAATGAACAACTGATAAAGCTCCTCAAGTGAGACGACCCTGGTCAGCCTCTGTGCTGCATTAGGAAAATAAATTACTTTTTCCACGACCTACGACAGGCGTGCGTGAAAACTGGCATCGTTGCCAGAGATCTAATCAGTTGTTTACTTTACTTTTTCTATTTTTAAATTTTAGATAGTTTTCATTTTTTTAAGAAAAAAAATCCAAAAATAAAATATTTTTCCATGATGCATTCGAATTACAATTATTATGCATGGGAAGATTACTCGCAGGTGCAATATCAAGAGCCAGAAATTGATTATCGTGATCTAAATGACCAGGTTGAAAGGATTAGTAATAATCTGGATGATTTGGGGAGGAAAATGGAATGGGAATTGGACTATATTCGTGAAAGGATGGAGCAACCCGAACCTGAGTCAGAGCAAGAACCTAAGATAGTGGTGGAATAAATTTCACCACCCATCATTAAAGAATCAGAAGAGGTAAATTTCAGGGTACCTAAAGACTCATTCATCCTTACTCAACCAATTCTACCCACGATAGATGAAAAGGAGGACGACTTTCCTACTGAGCCAAATGTGGGAGATCAACAAGAGTTGGATAAATTATGGAATGAATGTGAGGAGCTGCTTGATCGCCCCAAGCCTTGCAAAGAAGAAGATCCAACACCACTAAAAGAAGACCCCAAACAATTGGTAGAATTTGAAGTCACTATGGAGGAGACCGACTACCTACCTCCATCCAGTGATAATCAACTCCAAGAGCCACTTTCAACTAAAGAATTTATTGAACTAAATCCAAATCAGGGAGATGATCCTTCCATGAACTCTAATTTTTCTGATTTCATTCAATTTGATTTGAGTATCACTCCTTATGACTTTGAATTTTCAGATTCGTTCAATCCTTATTTCACCTTGGAGGAAGATGAAGAAGGAGAAATTGCACCTATTGAGGAACACCTGGAGCTCCCTAAGGACATTGATCATATGCTTGAGGAAGTCCAAGAAACGATAACAATGGATCTTCATGAAGAACCAAATCTAAAAGCTGCCTACCTTAAAAGGGAAGATTTTGAAATTAATATTTCAAATTTAAATTTTAAATATACCTTTGATTATTCTTTTCATGCAGCACATCTGGAGAAACCACTGGATTTTGAAGAACATGTTGCACAAGTAGAAATTGAAGAGGAGGAGGATCCATACATCATCCTTCCCCCGCCATGAAAGCTGTAACACATTGTGAAGGGGGTGGATCTGGTGTACTCTATACATGGAATTCTCCTCACTAAGAACAAAGAACTACAAGCTGGGAAGAACAACATGTGGTGGTTCATGTCCAAGAAAATCCACCCTCCATCGGATTATGGATAACGGCTGGTACTGCCCTCTGGAGGTAGTAAAAGATGCCAGGGCCCACTTGGGGGATCATACCAAGATTTATCCTTTACTTTCTTTATAGTAATTTAATTTTCAATATTAGGAATTTAGATTTCAAAATCAGTATTAGGAAATAATATAGCATGTGGCCCCCTCCCTCTTTTCATTTTGAGCTTAAATGAAATGATCCTTGTGATTTATTGAGTAATTCTTCTTGTGTAGGATCATGAATGCAAAATGAAGCCCCGAGAATTAGAGGAAGAGGACTTAATCAATATTTCAAAAGGGAGTTAACTTTTTACGATTATCATTTAAACTCCTTTCATTTTTTTTGGTCCAAAACATATTTTGAGCTTTAATGAATATTCTTATCACTTTTCACACATCAATTGATTTTGAAAGAGTTGAAATGATTTTTGAAATAATGGATTTTAAATGATTGTTGATATGAATTATATTCCCTTGAAATGGATTTTCAAGAATTTTAATGAGTTTGACTAAATTTTGAAATCCATGCCCATGAAACACTGACTTAAAATAGTTTTTACAATCCTGTGAGGTATTCTAAACCACTTTTTCATATTCTTCCTAATACCCACACTTTCTTGAGGGAAACTTGAATTTTGTGTGAGAACCAGAATTTGTGAATATTATCATTCGAAGCTTTGGATTTCATGAAATGTATTTGAAATGATTTAGGCTTCTCTTTGGCTAGCCACATTTTATCTTGAGATCCACCTTTAAATTTATCCTTCGTAAGCCCTTAGATTCCATGAATTTCCTTATAGGTTTAAGCCACATTACAAGCCACTTTTCCCTTACCTACCCGCACTTTTATTATTTTTGCATGGTTATTTCATGTTTGAGTGTGGGGGAAGGGCCTTTCGTGTGTATTCCTTGGGATGTGTATCATTTATGGGTGGTTTGAGGTGTGTGTTAATACTTTGTGTAGTGGACAATAAGAGAATTGGGCATGTGTCATCATTTCATTGTGCTTTATCTGTTTCATCCATTTCTCTTTCAAAAAAAAAGAAAAAAAGAAAAAAAATGGAGATGAGTTTGAATTCCTCATTGAACATTCTGTTATGACTCATTTCTCTCTCAAAAATCAAGGGCATTAATTGTCATTCATTCATTGTATTCAATTTTCATCTCATCCTCCATAAAAAAAATAAAGTTGTGCCTTTCTGGAGCTTTGAAAAAAAGGGATAACATAGATGATATAATTCATTATAAGAACTTATTGGCTCATGTACCATGTCATAAAGAGGGGTAGGGTTGTTTTTCACATTTACAAGTGGTATTGAGGGAGTAATTTCCTGTGTTTTCACTTGAATTAATCATGCATTGTACTTAAAAGTCAAACCTCCTCTTTCTAGCATGGAACTTTTTTTTCAATAATTTTCCCACCAACCCTAAGACACAAAATAATTTGAACCTTTAATTAAAGACATCATGATTAAATTCATTTTCATATTTCACACTGTGGATAAATGAGAATTTTCAAAAACATATGGTGATACATGCGATTTTCAAGTATGAGTATAACTCTAGATTCAATTTCTCTTGAGTGAAGAGTGACATAAAATTCAATGTGAGGTAGGTTGTGATTGGGAAATGGATTGATTTATGAGTTTGAACAAATTTTAGTTATTGAAATGAAAATAATAGAGAATTATTATTCATAATGAGACATGATGGAATTCTATTTTGGATAAAATCATTGGAACTTTCTCATTTTTTATTGTTGTGTGGATTTTGATTTGGATGTAAGATAATTGCCCAGGAGTGCAATGTTTAAGTGTGGGGTAGTGACTAAACTCACATTTTCATATATTTTATACTGTAAATCATTGTTTATAATCCCAAAAAAATGTTATTCGATGGTTAATTGTCATGTTTTTAGGTTTTAGTGTTATTTTGAGCCGAAATGTGAAAAACAACTATTTCTGGATTTTTGACAGATTTTTACGTTAGGGGTATTTTGGTCATTTCCAGACAAATAAGATTCCAAATTTTATTATTAAATTTTTTTTAAAATCCTTATTTTATTTCCTTCATTTTTTTATCCTGTATCAGGAGCTGATTCGGTCATCTAAAGGGTCTAAAAATTCATTCAATTTAGGAAGTTTCCCGGGCGGACAACATGGACACACCCAACGTAACGGACATCAAAGTAGGCCTACACATATCTAAATAATTTTTTCCCACCTGGTATACCACTACAACAGATAGGGAAGTCCCTACAATAAATTTGAGGGATTTTGGAGGTCATTAAGAAGGCTATTGAACGACATACCTTTGAAGGAACCTTCCTAGAAGCTTCGTCCATAAGCAGAAACCGAGAATGAAAAATTCATAACTCCTGTATCTGTTTTCTAAGTTAGCTGAAATTTTGAGGAGATACGGTAAAGATATATATGAACAACAATAATGAAGGGTGGAAGGCGTGAAGATGTCATTAAAGGGGCCTAAAAGGCGTCGACATTTGAGGGACGATTTCGGCCTATAAAAGGAGGCACTCACCTCCTTCCCAAAACATCCCATTCTCCATCCATTCCTTCCAGGAACCAAGGAGGAGTTCGACAACAATGTTGGAGTGGGGGCTCTGGGACATGCTTCTGACATAGAAATTTTCTTTTCTTATCTTTTTATTTTTAGTTTTATTTTCCCATGTAATGCATTCAAATTTTAATTAAAGTGTTTCCACCTTCTTTCCCACCGTCTTTCTTTTCCAAATTTAATCTAATTTCTTTATCTCTCTCTTATTTCCATAGTGATCTCTATGAACTTCGCCATGGAAAGTGACTAACTCGAGACTTGGCCCTGGGGGAGGTTTCATGGTATTCTTTATTATTATGCTTCAATTCAAAATGTTTTTATTCTGTTTGTGGTGGAGGCGAGAATAATGCACGGGTGCGGCGGTCGTCCACCACGACACTATTCCCAAATCCATTTTTTTCCTTGATTAATTAATATTACCTCCCTTATCCTAGGCAATACTTTCATACGGTGGAGTTGGGGTTTCCATAAGGGATGCAACGGCATACGGTGGAGTCGGGTCTTGTAGGAATAACATTCTCGGTTGAGATATTATCTTATTTGACTATTGGAGGAGGTGTGGTTTGGTGTGCCGGACGCATACAATAATCACACACTAAATAAATCAAGGGAAAGTAATTCATTAATGAGGTTTCAATAAATGAATTATCAAATTTAATTTAGACAATAAATAAATAATGAATGAACCCATGTTATCCAACCCTAGGACCAAGTTCTTTCTTCAATAATTTCATTCTTTAAGTGCATGTTAGTTTTAACATTTAATTTGAATTTTAAATTTCAATGAATTCTTGGATTAATTAAAAATAGTAAAAAATAATTAGTTTAGGTTATATAGATTAAGTAAATGAACAACTGAGAAAGCTCCTCAAGTGAGACGACCCTGGTCAGCCTCTGTGCTGCATTAGGAAAATAAATTACTTTTGCCACGCCCTATGATAGGCGTGCGTCAAAACTGGCACCATTTCCAGGGAGCTAATCGGTTGTTTACTTTACTTTTTCTATTTTCAAATTTTAGATAGTTTTCATTTTTTTAAGAAAAAAAAATCCAAAAATAAAATATTTTTCCATGATGCATTCGAATTACAATTATTATGCATGGGAAGATTACTCGCAGGTGCAATATCAAGAGACAGAAATTGATTATCGTGATCTAAATGACCGGGTTGAAAGGATTAGTAATAATCTGGATGATTTGGGGAGGAAAATGGAATGGGAATTGGACTATATTCGTGAAAGGATGGAGCAACCCGAACCTGATCCGGAGCAAGAACCTGAGATAGTGGTGGAATAAATTTCACCACCCATCATTAAAGAATCAGAAGAGGTAAATTTTAGGGTACCTAAAGACTCATTCATCCTTACTCAACCAATTCTACCCAAGATAGATGAAAAGGAGGATGACTTTCCTGCTGAGCCAAATGTGGGAGATCAACAAGAATTGGATAAATTCTGGAATGAATGTGAGGAGCTTCTTGATCGCCCCAAGCCTTGCAAAGAAGAAGATCTAACACCACTAAAAGAAGACCCCAAACAATTGGTAGAATTTGAAGTCACTATGGAGGAGAGCGACTACCTACCTCCATCCAGTGATAATCCACTCCAAGAGGCACTTTCAACTAAAGAAGTTATTGAACTAAAACCAACTCAGGGAGATGATCCTTCCATGAACTCTAATTTTTCTGATTTCATTCCATTTGATTTGAGTATCACTCCTTATGACTTTGGATTTTCAGATTCGTTCAATCCTTATATCACCTTGGAGGAAGATGAAGAAGGAGAAATTGCACCTGTTGAGGAACACCTGGAGCTCCCTAAGGAAATTGATCATATGCTTGAGGAAGTCCAAGAAACGATAACAATGGCTCTACATGAAGAACCAAATCTACAAGCTGCCTACCTTAAAAGGGAAGATTTTGAAATTAATATTTCAAATTTAAATTTTAAATATCCCTTTGATTATTCTTTTCATGCAGCACATCTGGAGAAACCACTAGATTTTGAAGAACATGTTTCACAAGTAGAAACTGAAGAGGAGGAGGATCCATACATCATCCTACCCCCGCCATGAATGCTATACCACATTGCGAAGGGGGTGGATCTGGTGTGCTCTATTCATGGAATTCTCCTCACCAAGAACAAAGAACTACAAGATGGGAAGAACAACATGTGGTGGTTCATGTCCAAGAAGATCCACCCACCGTCGGATTATGGATAACGGCTGGTACTGCCCTCTGGAGGTAGTAAAAGATGCCAGGGCCCACTTGGGGGATCATACCACGATTTATCCTTTACTTTATTTATATTAATTTAATTTTCAATATTAGGAATTTAGATTTCAAAATCAGTATTAGGAAATAATATAGCATGTGTCCCCCTCCCTCTTTTCATTTTGAGCTTAAATGAAATGATCCTTGTGATTAATTGAGTAATTCTTCTTATGTAGGATCATGAATGCAAAAGGAAGCCCCGAGAATTAGAGGAAGAGGACCGAATCAATATTTAAAAAGGGAGTTAACTTTTTATGATTATCATTTAAACTCCTTTCATTTTTTTGGTCCAAAACATATTTTGAGCTTTAATGAATATTCTTATCACTTTTCACACATCAATTGATTTTGAAAGAGTTGAAATGATTTTTGAAATAATGGATTTTAAATGATTGTTGATATGAATTATATTCCCTTGAAATGGATTTTCAAGAATTTTAATGAGTTTGACTAATTTTTGAAATCCATTCCCATGAAACACTGACATAAAATATTTTTTCCAATCCTGTGAGGTATTCTAAACCACTTTTTCATATTCTTCCTAATACTCACACTTTCTTGAGGGAAACTTGAATTTTGTGTGAGAACCAGAATTTGTGAATATTCTCATTCGAAGCTTTGGATTTCATGAAATGTATTTGAAATGATTTAGGCTTATCTTTGGCTAGCCACATTTTATCTTGAGACCCACCTTTAAATTTATCCTTCGTAAGCCCTTAGATTCCATGAATTGCCTTGTAGGTTAAAGCCACATTACAAGCCACTTTTTCTTTACCTACCCGCACTTTTATTATTTTTGCATGGTTATTTCAAGTTTGAGTGTGGGGGAAGGGCCTTTCATGTGCGTTACTTGGGATGTGTATCATTTATGGGTGGTTTGAGGTGTGTTTCAATACTTTGGGTAGTGGACAATAAGAGAATTGGGCATGTGTCATCATTTCATTGTGCTTTATCTGTTTCATCCATTTCTCTTTCAAAAAATAAAAAAAAAATAAAAAAAATGGAGATGAGTTTGAATTCCTCATTGAACATTCTGTTATGACTCATTTACCTCTCAAAAAGCAAGGGCATTAATTGTCATTCATTCATTGTATTCAATTTTCATCTCATCCTCCCTAAAAAAATAAAGTTGTGCCTTTCTGGAGATTTGAAAAAAAGGGATAACAAAGATGATGTCATTCATTATAAGCACTTATTGGCTCATGTACCATGTCATAAAGAGGGGTAGGGTTGTTTTTCACATTTACAAGCGGTATTGAGTGAGGAATTTCCTGTGTTTTCACTTGAATTAATCATGCATTGTACGTAAAAGTCAAACCTCCTCTTTCTAGCCTGGAACTTTTCTTTCAATAATTTTCCCACCAACCCTAAGCCACAAAATAATTTGAACCTTTAATTAAAGACCTCATGATTAAATTCATTTTCATGTTTCACGCTGTGGAGAAATGAGAATTTTCAAAAACCTATGGTGATACATGCGATTTTCAAGTATGAGTATAACTCTAGATTCAATTTCTCTTGAGTGAAGAGTGACATAAAATTCAATGTGAGGTAGGTTGTGATTGGGAAATGGATTGATTTATGAGTTTGAAAAAAATTTAGTGATTGAAATGAAAATAATAGAGAATTATTATTCATAATGAGACATGATGGAATTCTATTTTGGATAAAATCATTGGCACTTTCTCATTTTTTATTGTTGTGTGGATTTTGATTTGGATATAAGATAATTGCCCAGGAGTGCAATGTTTAAGTGTGGGGGAGTGACTAAACTCACATTTTCATATATTTTATACTGTAAATCATTGTTTATAATCCCACAAAAATTTTATTGGATGGTTAATTGTCATGTTTCTAGGTTTTAGTGTTATTTTGAGCCGAAATGTGAAAAATGACTAATTCTGGACTTTTGACAGATTTTTACGTCAGGGGTATTTTGGTCATTTCCGGAAAAATAAGATTCCAAATTTTATTATTAAATTTTTTTTATAATCCTTATTTCATTTCCTTAATTTTTGTATTCTGTACCAGGAGCTGATTCGGTCATCTAAAGGGTCTAAAAAGTCATTCAATTTAGGAAGTTTCCCGGGCAGACAGCATGGACCCACCCAACGTAACGGACATCAAAGTCAGCCTACACATATCTAAATGATTTTTTTTACCTGGGATACCACTACAACAGATAGGGACTTACCTAAAATAAATTTGAGGGATTTTGGAGGTCATTAAGGAGGCTATTAAATGACATACCTTTAGAGGAACCTTCTTGGAAGCTTCATCCATAAGCAGAAACTGAGAATGAAAAATTCATAACTCCTGCATCAGTTTTCTATGTTAGCTGAAATTTTGAGGAGATATGGTCAAGATATATATGAACAACAATAATGAAGGGTGGAAGGCGTGAAGATGTCATTAAAGGGGCCTAAAAGGCGTCGACATTTGAGGGACGATTTCTGCCTATAAAAGGAGGCACTCACCTCCTTCCCAAAACATCCCATTCTCCATCCATTCCTTCCAGGAACCAAGGAGGAGTTCGACACCAATGTTGGAGTGGAGGCTCTGGGACATGCTTCTAACATAGGAATTTTCTTTTCTTCTCTTTTTATTTTTAGTTTTATTTTCCCATGTAATGCATTCATATTTTAATTAAAGTGTTTCCACCTTCTTTCCCACCGTCTTTCTTTTCCAAATTTAATCTAATTTCTTTATATCTCTCTTATTTCCATCGTGGTCTCTATGAAATTCGCCACGGCAAGTGACTAACTCGAGACTTAGCCCTGGGGGAGGTTTCATGGTATTCTTTATTATTGTGCTTCAATTCAAAATGTTTTTATTCTGTTTGTGGTGGAGGCGGGAATAATGCACGGGTGCGGCGGTCGTCCACCACGACACTATTCCCAAATCCATTTTTTCCTTGATTAATTAATATTCCCTCCCTTCTCCTAGATAATCCTTTTATATGGTGGAGTTGGGGTTTCCATAAGGGATGAAACGGAATACGGTGGAGTCGGGTCTTGCAGGAATAACATTCTAGGTTGAGATATTATCCTATTTGACTATTGGAGGAGGTGTGGTTTGGTGTGCCGGACGCATACAATAATCACACACTAAATAAATCAAGGGAAAGTAATTCATTAATGAGGTTTCAATAAATGAATTATCAAATTTAATTTAAACAATAAATAAATATTGAATGAACCCATGTTATCCAACAGATAGGGACGTCCCTACAATAAATTTTAGGGATTTTGGAGGTCATTAAGGAGGCTATTGAACGACATACCTTTGGAGGAACCTTCTTGGAAGCTTCGTCCAGAAACAGAAACCGAGAATGAAAAATTCATAACTCTTACATAAGTTTTCTAAGTTATCTGAAATATTTAGGAGAGATGGTAAAGATATATATGAACAACATTCATGAAGGGTGGAAGGCGTGAAGAGGTCATTAATAGGGCCTAAAAGGCGTCGACATTTGAGGGAAGATTTCTGCCTATAAAAGGAGGCACTCACCTCATTCCCAAAACATCCCATTCTCCATCCATTCCTTCAAGGAACAAAGGAGGAGTTCCACACCAATGTTGGAGTGGAGGCTCTGGGACATGCTTCTAATATAGGAATTTTCTTTTCTTCTCTTTTTATTTTTAGTTTTATTTTCCCATGTAATGCATTCATATTTTAATTAAAGTGTTTCCACCTTCTTTCCCACCGTCTTTCTTTTCCAAATTTAATTTAATTTCTTTATCTCTCTCTTATTTCCATCGTGATCTCTATGCACTTCGCCATGGCAAGTGACTAACTCAAGACTTGGCCCTGGGGGAGTTTTCACAGTTTTCTTTATTATTTTGCATCAATTCAAAATGTTTTTATTCTGTTTGTGGTGGAGGCGGGAATAATACACGGGTGCGGCGGTCGTCCACCGCGACACTATTCCCAAATCCATTTCTTTTCCTTGATTAATTAATATTCCCTCCATTCTCTTAGGCATTCCTTTTATACAGTGGAGTTGGGGTTTCCATAAGGGATGAAACGACATACGGTGGAGTCGGGTCTTGTAGGAATAACATTCTCGGTTGAGATATTATCCTATTTGACTATTGGAGGAGGTGTGGTTTGGTGTTCCGGACGCATACTAAAATCACAAACTAAATAAATCAAGTTAAATTAATTCATTAATGAGGTTTCAATAAATGAATTATCAAATTTAATTTAAACAATAAATAAATAATGAATGAACCCATGTTATCCAACCCTAGGACCAAGTTCTTTCTTCAATAATTTCATTCTGTAATTGCATGTTAGTTTTAAATTTTAATTTGAATTTTAAATTTCAATGAATTCTTGGATTAATTAAAAATAGTAAAAAATAATTAGTTTAGGTTATATAGATTAAGTAAATGAACAACTAAGAAAGCTCCTCAAGTGAGACGACCCTGGTCAGCCTCTGTGCTGCATTAGGAAAATAAATTACTTTTTCCACGCCCTACGATAGGCGTGCGTCAAACGTCTTATGTCTATAGATAATAAACAAATAGTTTCCAAGAGCATCCACATCCTATATATTATGTATTTTAACTCAATCCATCACAACCCATAAGAACATACCTATAATAATCCTTAAAATACTATATCAATAGATACACATGTGTGAAAATAACCAAAATTCATTACATACTTATACACACATATATGGGAAAGGTAACCACCATTCATACCAATACATAATACTACAAGGATAATAGAGAAAGGAAGTTGGGGGTAGTCATTCATCTATTCCTCGCCAACCTAGATGTTTGGGAAAACACCATCCAGAGTCCGCTAGTGTCTATCGCCCTATCAAAATGGGTGGGGTATCATACAAAATAACATAACATAGAAATATAGGTATAGATCTCAACAAAGCTATAGGAAACTACTTATCCTTAACCTTGAATATAGCTATCATCACTCTAACACCTGAATGTCACTACTAAGTACTAGATATCCTATAAGTACACAAACATTTCAAGATACATTAATTTAATTATTTCTATTAAACATTTCATAATTAGATTAATTATCAACCAAAATACATGTAATCTAGAAATAATCTAACCTATTCCAAGGATCCTAGAGATTTATCATCATTCAACATTTCATTAAACCTCCAACCCCATGGTTTAAAATATTAATTATCATTCCATAATTCTAGGTACTCTTTTACTCATCCTAAGCTACTATAGAATTTACATAAACTAAACACAACCAGCTATGTCAAGCCCTTGGAATTGAATAAAGAAACAAGTAACCCATAAATCTAGACTATAATGTGGTTTCATTATCAATGAAGCGTCCAAAATTTCTACACAACATGTAATGAATAATCCTATCTTCAATCCATTCCACTAGTCTTGTTGTTATCCCCAACACTATCATGCATATCACCATGCATCCTTTTATACTAAGAATCAACTACTACCATAAACACAGGCATCCCCACCCATCCTCATAAAACTATATTCCATACTATCCTCACATAACATTACATAGAAATAATCACATATATATAAAAACCACAAGGCATCAAGAAAAGAATAAGCTACCAATGAGACAACTAGACCCTGAAACCAAGGCATCCATCCTTCATAAGAAAACAGGTTTGCTTAGTGCCACAAATTTATATTTAACAACAAATACCATCTTGAATTGACCAATTCATTAATCATATGTTATAACCATAAACTACCTAAGAAATCATCTATAAATTACTAGGAATCATTTAAACAAACTTAAAGCATAAATTCTAGTTTCATAAAATACAAGAAGAACGGTGATAATTATATGCATCTTTATAATTTTTCCAATAATCCCTACCATAATTATATTCTAAATATAATTTCCAAATATAAAAAACATATTAATCCATATCATAAACAAAGATAGAACACTATCTACAAAAAATATTAAAACCATTATCATGACATAAACACATACGATCATTATAATGAAAACATAATTCTTTCTATATTTATAGTTTATTATTAATTAAGGTTAATTAAACCATCACCTAATGAGCTAAATTATGAAAAAATTATGATTTAATAAAAAAAGAATAAATGAATCTACTACCTCAATTTATAAGTTCAACTTTTTTGGAGAAATGATGGACGATCAATGATCAACCACCACTAAAACTGAAGAAATATTCACTAGATCCTATCATAGATAATCCACCAACAAACCACACTCAGATATCAGCCCTAAAACTAATGTAATTTCCACAACAAACATCTAAACATAAGAAAGAATGAAAGGAGAAATAAGTGGGGAATGTACATTAAACCAAGGACACACGATTCTCCATGATCTGAGTTAGAATCCTCAAAGGAGAAAATAAAGAGGGTTCCATGGGGGGTAGAACTAACATTTACCCTATGATAACTTAAGTAATAGAGCCTAAATGCAATAAAACTATTGTAAGTGGGTTCCCTAGAAAAAACTCATGTATGTACTTTGATTACCATTACATTTATATAATTTTATATATACATGTGTTAACCTTACCATAATAGTGTTGATACTTATGAATCAACTCTATTTATGGTAATTTCCATAGATTACATTTCCTATAAAAAGGTTATAACAATTCCTATGATATATTGAGAACCTAGTGATACCATGATAGTAATCTTAAATTTATTTCATATGGTCTAGATACATCATATTGATAGGAAATAGATGATGTGTGACCATCAGTTATTGGTGGATCATAATCATTGGGACTTCTTATCATAGAGTTCACACTTAGTGATCTAGAGTAAATGAGAGCATGAGTTATAACTTGATAATAAGAAAACCACATATTTTATGTTTCATTGGTAGTTAATATCTGGGAACACATGTAATGGTAGAATGAATTGAGGTCATTATCAGTGTATACTATTTTATGATGTAATTTGATATGAGGCAAGAATCATGAAATTTGCATCATAGTGAGGTAGATTTCATTGGTTGTATACAATTGATTGAATAATCAAGATGGGATTTTTCAATTATAAAAGGAAGTGGTATCTCAGGCCTAGTTAATCGGGATGATAGTACCTTTACTAAATTCATGACCATGGTAGAAGAAGGTAAGTATATCTAGTTAGTTAAATGAATAATAAATCAAGAACACATAATGTCACATAGTGTGTGGTCATAGGAAAGTTTGTTATTTTAGTGGATTTTCCTTTTCTATTTAGGGACCTTAATGTGTTGTTATACCCTTCTCCTTGTCTTTGAATAGTATTCACCACTATCGAGATAAGGTCTTATAGGGTCACACACTTAGCATATTTCAAATTCTAGAATATTCTAATGAATATGATTATACGACATAGTGGTCCCCATAATGGGGTCTAAGATATGTCTAAGAATATATGAATGCTAAGAATAAATAAATTCATATTATTCATGTTTAGAATAATTGGTATTGAATTTATTTATTAAAATTATTCACAATGCATTAATTGAATACATGGAGAAATATTATATGAATAAATATCACTCAGACAAGACAACTTGGAACTGATCCTTCCCAGCATATGTCAGGATATCAGCACTCCACCTTCGCAGGGTTGGTCGACTAGTTGTCTTATGAAAAGCTATATAGGCCCGATACTAATGGAAATTCAATACTCTCTTATTATTCCAATTATAGTTATCTATGATCTAGTGAATGTTCCTACCCTGAACCTCATTTGAATCCTTGTCCCTTATAGTATGATGGGTACATTTTCATTATGTGGCTCAAAGGCCTTGGGGTGGCCCTAAGGCATTTAGGTGGCCCAAAGGCCTTGAGAAATAACTGGATTAAAGGCCTTAGGTGGCCCGAAAGCCTTGCAGGACCCAAGGAACAAACCGGTTGCCTAGAGGCCCAGATGGATGAATAGTTTCGGCTGCTACAATACCAAATTGTACCTGTTACAGCACCTACTATAGTACTGCTATAGAAACCCAGAAATATGTCTCCACCTGGATTTGATCTCGGGTCTCTTGGATGCACTTGTCGAGTCCTCACCAACATAGCTGAGGCTCATATGCTACATGTAAGTGATAAAAATATAAATGATGTTTATGATATACTTAGTTGATCATAATGTGTCATTTGTAGCTTATTTAGTGGGATTTATTTTTATAGGGGTCGAGGAACCCTTTTTAGGTGTTTAACCTCCACTATATAAGAAAGTGGGTTATAAGGTAGTATTCATACAATTGAATTTGAGATATCCTCTCTCCTCCTTCCCATGTCCTAGAGAGATAAAATACCATTCCAAGCATTTGATATTCAGTCTCCATCACGAATCGAAGGAACATGGTAGTGGTGATCATAAAGATGTTGAAGGCTTAATTGGATCTCTATGATAGCACCTAGAATTCAACGATTGATGATTCTGTAGACTGTTGAAGTAGGTATGGATGATCTAGAGGAATTCTACATCAGATTATTCAAGAAATGATTGCCGGCGAAGAGAGATAATCAAACACACCTTCAATTCAAATGAGATATTTTTTATTTTTTATTTTTTTTCTTAAATAAATTCACATGATATCCTTAGCCTTTACCACGACTTTAATCACTGTTGAAAATGTTTTTATGTCAATCCAAAAATGAATCATTTTAAATCCCCATCCCACCTACTTCTATTGCATGCCCTGGTACCAACAATTTGTATCATAAGGATCACATGAATTTTCTAAGTCAAGTAAAATTAAATTTACAATAAATTTAACTAGAGGGTATCGTTATGGTCCCAATGTAAAAGATCAAACTTCAATATAATCTCAGGTGGCTAATTTACAACCATTAGAAATGTTGAACCAAATTGAAAATGTTTTTATTATAGGTTGAAAATGTTTTTTTAGGATAAAAATGAAGAACATACATATTTAAAATGTTTCTAGTGAACCCTCGGTATCCGGTCAGAATTCTGGTTTCCATAATTGGGTTATTCAGCTAGTCCTGATTCCACACGATTGTGGAAATCTCCCAAAAAAATAAAACAAGAAACCCCCAATATATAGGTTTTTAGAAGAATTACAAAAGGGAAGGTGGGGTGGGGGAGACGGTCCATGTTGAAATAATTTCTTTTATTAAAAATGAAAAATTAGGGAGGTGAAAATTCGTTAGATAACAATAAAAACAATAAAGGGAATTTACTGCCACCACCTCCTCCGGTTAGATTCCCTACATGAACTACTGCCTCCTCTTATTAGCTTACCTGTAGGAGACACCAGCTCCTCCGGGAAGCTTCCTCGCAAGTGTCACGGCTAGCCCCCTCCTCCTTGGAAGAACCTTAGCTAACAACCCATCACCCATGTTGGCCTCCCTCCAACCTAAAGCCACCTCAATCAACCAACCGTAATCCCACTATCAACCTCTTCATCCCTATACGACCTCCCTACTCAACCCTCTCAGGAATCATCCTTACCATTGTATTGGACACCCATCGTCGGCCCTCTCTTACCACAAACCACAGAAAGAATTTTCATCCTACTATGATCTGGCTTACCAAGATATTCCTCAACCTCATGCTACCTCTTGTAGATCAGCCAAACTATGGACAAACTGGGTTGGCCCAACCCAGAATGAGTCTGATCAAGTCATTCCTAACCCAAAATGGGTTTAGGCGAGTCTTGCATAATCTAGAATGGGTCTGGGGGGGGGGGGGTTCTCCCGACCCCTTCTGGGCCCATAAAAGCCCTAAAACCCTTTTAATAGTTATTTTAGGCAGGTAAGGGCCTGCGGAAAATTTTAAAATATTTCAAAAATTAATTTAAATTTTCAGAATTTAAAAGTTAATAAAGTTAATTTGGGGCCACAAAAATTGAATTTTTTAAATTTTTTTAAAATCATTTAAATTCCCTTAAAATAAATTTACTAAAGGTTTAATTTTTATTACACATTTTATTTATCTTCTTACCGGTCTTGATCACTAACCAACCGATGTTTGTCTAGTTTTATATTTATTTAATTAATTATTAAAACTACATCTGTTAAATGCAATAGTTAGTTTATTTTTAATGGTCTGAACATTGTCTTCCTTTATTTAATATGTATAAGGGCCTACATATCCATTAATACAACTCTATATGTATTTTACACTTCTCGATACCCCCTCTCCTATGTATGGGTTTTAATGTATTATGACGTTGATGTTATAAGATGTGGACTATACTGAGATAAGGTGGTATTACAGATAATATGTGGAAACATAGGACCAGGGATCTATCTATGATACAAGTTAGACATAGCTCGAGTATTTTACCCCTAAGGTCATGGTTGATCCATTGGATCAACCAATACCAAATTCTTAAGATCAGTTAGGTAGTTCATTTAATTTATGCATTATTTATTATTTTTTTGAATATGCATGTTTACACAAGCATATAAAATAATAAACTAAAATGCATAATTTAAAGACTCAATGAATGATTTCTATTAATTCTTTGTTCAATTTTGATAACCATAACATGATATAAACTTATTAAATATAAAATTAATTTATTCTTTAAAAAATAATTAAAAACCCTAAAATTAATATTAATTCATAATGCCTTCCATCACTTAAATGTGAAAAAACCAAGTGTGTGAGGTGCTCGTCATCCACATGGAGAGTGCCTCCTACTACTAGAGAATTCTTATAAGAGTGATGGATTGTTTTAACTAAATATGGTAGAAAATAAATAGACACATCTATCTTACTAAAAATGTATAGGAAAAGTGTTTAGGGAATCAAGGTTATGATTCCAAGAATATGGGACTTCACTCAACTGTTCAAGGAACCAAAAGTCAATGCAGTTGTCCAGTCAAGTGTCTACCTTGAAACTCTTCGAGTGGGGGCATATCCATAGATTAGACTATGATGAGAGGTTTCAAGGATCCTTTTCACTAGAATACTCAAGCAACTAAGTATTCTAAATATAACAGTGAGGGCTACTAGGGTTCGATAAAATAGTGGAATACATTCAATGAATTATTTAAATTAGTAATGTTTAACTGGTAATCAAAATAAATCACTAATTGATAAGTTTATTTATTTTAGATAAAATTGAAATCAATACTGCTATTTTATTATCACTATAATCAATTCCGAAAAAATAAAATATCCTAACCAGCCATAACTTCCTCGAGTGGTACAGGAACATGTTCATAGTATTACACAAAGAGAGGAATATTTATGAGATGGATTTCTCACTTACCATTGATCCCACTCATGGATAAAGAAAGGTGGATAAAGATAAATATAATAAGAATATAGATGATGTACTAGATGTATAGTGTATCATGTTTACATCAAAATCTAGACAGCTACAGAAAATAAATGAGGAATAAGACATGTAAAAGATGTTATCTCATATCCAAGAGTTATATCAAGAGAGAGAAATGAAAGAAAGATATGAGATATCAAGTTCACTATATCAGTTCAAGCTAGTAGATGGGAATCAATCTAGACCTCATGTACTCAAGATTCGTGGTTACATTAAGATACCTAAATCCCTTGGGTTCAAACTAAACCAAGAACTAGTGACTGGCCTCATTATTTCCTCTTTACCACCAACCTTCTCAACTTTTATTGTTAATTAAAACATGAATAACAGGAAAAATTCACTGCTAAACCTATTTAATTTAGTTCTACAAGTTGATAAGGATATGAATAATACCAATTATTCATTTCTTATGGTGAACAAGAGAAATAAGGGAGAGGCTTAGGGGTCTAAGGTAAACCCAAGATCAAGACACTGATGCACCATCCTTCCAAAAATAAAAAGATAAATTGAGTAGGAGGTTGTCTTCTTTTCATGTGGCAAGAAATTCCAGTGTAAGACTAATTGAAAGCCTAGAAAAAATAAGCAAGGTGACCTTTCTACCTTGGGTATTTTTTTTACTGAATGCAATATGTCTTAACCTACAAGTTGGATATTGGATACAGCATGTGGCTCACACATTTGTATTCATATACATGAATCAGGTAGATTATATATGATTGCAAAGGTCTAGGTGGATCTTTAGGATGAAAATGATGTAATACTAGCAGCCTTAGTAGTGGGAGATTATCATCTAACCTTTATTAGTGGTTTGGTTATTATATTAAAAAATTATTATTATATTTCTTTAGTTACCAGAAACATAATCTCATTGTTGAGTTTAGATACCATGGTATTTTAGTTCAAGTTTAGAAATAAATACTGTGTCTTTTATCAGGATATCATATGTTATGTTATGGAACATCTTAATAATGGATTGTATATACTTGAACTCAAAAACCCCAAAATGTAAATCAATGAAAACTCTAATGAAAGTGACTCATATAACACCCACCTATTGAAATTCAGGAAGGTTCATGTAAATATAAAGAGTTTACAAAAATTAAATTCAATAGGTTGTTTAGACTCCACTAATTAAAAACCCTTAGATTTATGCCACACTTGTTTACAAGGGAAAATGACCCAATCACCCTTCACCAAGAAAGGAGTAAGATACAATGAATTACTAGAATTGATTCATACTAATGTATGTGGTCCATTTATAGTAGTTGAAAGGGGTGGGTTTCCATACTTCATTACTTTTACTAATGAATATAGTAGGTATGTTTATATATATTTCATAAGGTATAAGTAAAATTCCTTTTAGATGTTTAA
The DNA here is from genome assembly GCA_963277665.1 of Viscum album. NCBI lineage: Eukaryota > Viridiplantae > Streptophyta > Magnoliopsida > Santalales > Viscaceae > Viscum > Viscum album. The sequence goes on along the minus strand of OY728119.1, from coordinate 848,568,913 downwards.
GGAATATCATAATGAAGTAGAAAACCATCTTGGTAAAAATATTAAGTCACTCCTCTTAGACCGAGTTAGAGAGTATCTCAACCAGGAATTTATTGATCACTTAAAAGAGTGTAGGATAGTATTCCAACTCACTCCTCCTTATACACCTCAGTGTAATGGTGTTTATTAAAGGATGAATCAGGCCTTTCTAGACATGGTATGATAAATGATTATTTAAGAAACTCTTCCATTATTTTTTTGGGGATACGTTTTGTAGACAGTGGAAAATATCCTCAACTAAGTACCAACTAATGAAACATATGGGATTCCATATGAGTTATGGTATGGAAGAAAACCCAATCTATCACACATACATGTATGGATGTGTGGGGATTTTTTTAAGACTATACCTAGTGAAAAATTAGCATCCTAAAGCACAGAGTGTATCTTTATAGGTTATCTTAATGAACCTAAGGACATTACCTATATAAACAATAAGAAAGAAAAGTGATTATGGAGGGACATGCCATATTTTTAGGAAGGTCACACATTTCCAATGGAAATAGTGGGAGGAAGATTGACTTTGATGAGGTTGATGCTCCAAATGAACAAAAGTTAGTATGAGAAAAACCTACACAATAGGTAGTGGGAGATGAAGATATTCCTAATATATAACTACTATATAGGTCTACTCAAGAGGTTATAGAACCATAAATACATGGTTTTCTTCTCACTCGGTCAGGTGACACATTACTTTTAGAGAATGATAAAATTCTAACCAATAAATAAGTAGTACAAGGATACTACTAAATAGAAGTATTACATGCATTATGAGATGGATTGTATACACTAAAACCAAGTTTGGGTTTTGGAAGACCCTCCAACTAATGTAAAAACCATTAGGTAAAAATAGGGAATCATGAAAAAGATAAACATAGATGGTAAAGTAAATACCTGTAAGAAATGATTGGTAGTGAAGATTTTTAGGAAAAATCAAGGTATAGACAATGTAATGCCCCAAACTAGGATCCACTAAATGATACCCCAAGCTAGTGGGCCACATGGCCTCAAGTTCACCTCCCCATACACCAAAGGATTCTGATTAGCAGTGAGGGTATAAGGTGATATAGTGGGGAGACTATACTCTCATGATCAGAATGTATCATAAATTCATAGTAATTACAATCAATAGAGAAAGAATAATAAAAATCAATAACAGAAGATAAACATCCATAATACTGTAATAACAAATAATCTAGAAGCAGTCATATACATCATGATGTGTCATGTCTCTACAAAGTAGCAAAATAGGTATATAGGAATCCAATACAATACATGTATAAAAAGCATACAAAAAGACCAAAAGGAACTTTATCCAGATAGAATCACCAGCCTATCTCAGTATTTTTCTTCCCCGATTCTAATAAATGATCAAATCAAGCATCATATAGTGGAAACTTTCCACGGACCCTTCTTACATCCATGACATTTGTTTGGGTAGCCAATGAAGACCCAAACAGGCTATGAGATAACACTTAGTAGGTCACCACCAATAGTTTCTATAACTTGTCTAGTATTTGTATAAACAATGAAGTATTAATCATTATATCAGAAGTATAACAATAATAAAATTAAAGCATCAAATACATATTTGATATTCTAAAGACAAACATGGCTCCCTATGAACAATAAATAAGAAGGTGTAATACTGTATAATCAAATAGCTATAATATGATACCCATACATGGGATTTCTGTAAAGCATAGAAAAAATATCCATAATAAACACACCATGTAATCAAGTGTATAACATCCAAAACAACCTATTATGTGTAATCTAGTGTATGACATCTATTGTGGCCTATTCCATGTAATCTAGTGTTAGGCCTTGAAGGTCTGAATACAAGGTATAGAAGATCAAGGAATCCTCATAATTCCTTGTAGAATCTCTCTGGAAACTCAATAGAGACATGGGTGGAATCCAAGGATCATGTCAATAGAGCATGTCCAATACGAGTCCAATCAAGCCAGATCTAAGGGGTAGTAATTCCCTTGGCATCCTATGAAATCTAGATCCAAGGAGTAGAAATTTTCAAGGCATCTATTAGTATAATTAGAATTCATGGAGTAGAAATGTCCCTGGAATCTAATGGAATCATGATCCAATGAACTTTTGCAATTAATCTATTACCATTATAAATATCAATCAATTAATAATACATTTCATTATCTTTCAAAATACATGAGTTCATCCAACCCATTTCCACATTTTTCATTTAAACAATTAAACCATACAAACATCATGTTATCACATTTCAAAAGAGGAATAATCCCTCTACTAACCATTATTTTAATTCTTATTAAATATAAAAAGGTTCCCAAAAACAATGTCAAGCTCACACACACCCAATTGGGTGGTATAATATAGGGAAGATACAATGGCACACCACATGGGTGGACTAGATTGGGGATAACAACTCCAATGATAAAAATTTTACTAAGTGGGAAACCTAAATATGTTCTAAAAAATTATTTAAGGTGTTAAATTAATTTTAGAGGCAATGATAGAAATTATAATGTGTGAAACAACTATGAAAATCCATAAAACAACCAAACTGTAAGGTAAAAGGTATAGACTACCTACTATATACTTGTGGTATAAAAATTGTCTAATATTAGCCACTGATTTGATCTAGATTAGAAGAAAATGGAAGAAATAGATGAATGACCTTAAAAATAGTGTATATTAGCTTGTACCAAAATAACTCCATTATTACGAAGACAAATAACAAATGGTATTATATGAATGAAAAACTTACTGGTCCAAATCCAATGAGACTGATGGTAGATGAAACAAATTTTATATCACAAAACGGCACCAAATCCTAGGTTAGGCTCAAAGGGGGAGATCCTCGGTGGACCTCCTACACGTGAGATAAGAGGCGTGAGGGTTCTTTCCAAAATAATATCCCAATCTCTTTTTAAGAAAAAACTGACCCAGGGGGATTACACTGCTTGTAATCTTTACACCCCCTATAATGTTCAGGTTTGTTCCCTGTAGGGAAAACCATTACACATCATGAAAGGTTCTGCCTAGACCAATACAGGTCATGTATTGAATACATGTTGTGTATTCCAAATACACATAGAGTATTTGTCCTATAGACAACCTTCAAACCCATTTTTCCTTCTTTCAAAAAACAACCCAACTGGCCCTCAACCCAAATTTAGGGTCTAAGCAAAAAATATAATAGGAAAAGGAGGTGAACCAGATAATAAAAGGATCCATTCCTCATAAAAAAACCTTGAATATTAAAATATTCTCCCCTTAAAGCAATTTGAACCCAAATTTCCTTTCCAAGGGTGGTCAAGAATCACCAGCGAATAACTATGTCCACTAAGTACGTACATCAGCCTCCTAGTCCCATGTCTCATCCTTTAAATGGTCATACTACCATAACACCCATACTATAGGAACTAGTCGGCCTTAGAGTGCCTTCATTCTCCTATCAATAATATGAATAGTATTCTCCTCAATGGACAGATCTACCTATAGCTCAACCTCATCCAGATGTAGAGTGTGAGACAATTCTTAGTGATAACAATGTAGCTGAGCTATATGGAAGACACCAGGCATGACTTGGTACCTATGAGGTAACTACAACCAATAGGATACCATCCCGACTCTCACCAAAATCTTCAATGACCCCACATATCATAGTGAAATCTTACCATGTCTCCTCATAGGTATGTGTCCCACCCTTGGTGAGATATGTAAAAAGACATGACCCCTAATCTCAAACTCCATAGATCATTGATGGAAATCGATGTAATATTTCTATCTAACTCTTTAGTATCCATCCACATTCTGATCAAATAGACTAGATTTGAAGTCTCGTGGATGAGATGAGGTCCAAGTAAAGTTCTCTCCTCTACCTCTAACCAACATAGAGGATATGTTCATGGAATACCATACAAATCCCCATAAGGTGCCATATTTATAGTCGACTGGTAACTATTATTTTAGGAGAAATCAACTAGGGGTATATGTCTCTCCCAAGAACCACCTAAATCAAGGAAACTTGCTCCCAACATGACTTCAAGAACCCAAATCATGTGCTCTGACTGGAAATCAGTTTGATGGTGGTATGTTGTGCTTAGGATCATATTTATACCCAACTCCCTCTATACGATCTACTATAAATGGGATGTAAACCAAGCATCCTTATTTGATAAAATGATATGAGGAACCCCATGAAGTCACACTAACTCATAGATATAAAATATCCTAAGCTCATCTACTAAGAAGGTCTCCATTATAGGCATGAAATGAGCAAATATTTGTGAGCCTATCCACAAAAACCCATACAACATCACTACCTCAAGGTGACCTCGGTAACCCAGTCATGAAATCCATCGCAACATTGTACCATTTACACATTGGAATAGGTAAATTATTTAAAATTCAAACTGGTCATTGGTGTTCCTCATTCACCTGCTAATAGGTGTAACACCTCATGACAAAACCAACTACATCTCATTTCATCCTCGACCACCAGTATTGACAGTGCATGTCATAAATCATCTTGGTAACATATGGATGTAATATCCAAACTAAGTCATGAAACTCACACATCATCTCCTAAAATATGTACTCTAGAACCCAAAAAAAACCATGAATACATATAATTTAATCCCCGCTAATAGTACAACTAGGAGGTAGGTTCTCACTTTCCACACTCTCCTATAGGACTAAGCCCTCAGCCTCATATAACTGTCTCATCCTCACTCTATCCAGAATACTAGATTTCACTACAAAGGATGAGAGAAAATTCTACCTATGACTATTGTAAACCCCCATGTGATTCTAAGAAAACAGGGTCATAAGCTTCCACTTTCTACTAGCCTCATGAACTGCTTGTATCTGAGTCCTTATACTTAGTGCATCTGCAACTACATTACCCATTTCGGGCGTATAGGAAAGCTAAATGTCAAAAAACTGTAGGTATTCAACCCTTATTCACTACATCAAATTCAATTCATGTTGTTTCAATATGTACTTTTGGATTACGTGGTTTTTTTACACCACAAAATACTCTACCAGTAAATAATTCCTCTAACAACACAAGGCATGAACCACATCTTCCAACTCAAGATCATGCATTAAGTAATTCCTCTCATGTGGCCTCAACTGATAAGACCCATACACCACGAATTTCTCCTCTTGTATAAGAGATTCTCCAATCCCAATACTTGATTCATCACAATATAAAGTGTAGATCCTGTATGACTATGGAAGATTGAAGATCGGTGTTGAAATTAGTCTTCATTTCAGCTCTTGAAAGGCTATCCTGCAGGTATCTGACCATAAAAACATTGCACCCTTCTTATTCAAGCCCATAAGAGGTTATTCTAAGAATGAAAAGTTCTATATCAAATGCCTTAAATATCCATATATCCCTTAGAAACTCTATATGTAAAATATGTTATTGGGATTATCCCAGGAAAATACAGCTCTCACCTTCTCTAGGTTAACTAATACTCCTGTATCTGAGATAATATGACCCATGAAGTGAACATTATCTATCCACAAGTGGAACTTCGTGATCTTAGTATATAACTGATGTTCTCTCATTGTATACAAAATGATCTCAATATGTTTGGAATGTTTATGTCAATTGTAAAAATACACCAAGATATCTTCCATGAATACCACCACAAATGAATCTTGATAAGGATGTAAAACTTAGTTCATTAGCACTATAAAAACTTTTGGTGAATTTTTGAGACCAAAATACATAAAAAGATACTCATATAGACTATACCCACTAAGAAAATTTTTATGATGTATGTCTATAGTTTGAACACGTACCTAGTGATATCCCAACCTCAAGTCAATTTTTAAGATCACCTAAGCTCCTCGGAGCTAGTCAAAGAGATCATATTTCTATGGAAAGGGATATTGGTTCATAGCCATAAACTGGTTCAATTTCTGATAATTCACACATAAATTGAGGGTTTCATTCACTTTTTTTGTAGAAAGGATCACCGAACCCCATAGATAAATATTGGGTCATATAAAACTCTTTTCTTACAAGTCATTTATCTTCCTATTAAGCTCCCACAACTCTATAGTATCCATCCTATATAGAGGAATGGATAATGGTGCTTCTTCAAGCACTAGATCAATAGAGAAATCCACCTCTCTCTTAGGAGGAAAACCAAAAAATTCATCCAGGAAAACATCCCTGAAACGGTCAACCACTGGTGGGAAATCATCCTGACACATTCCCTGGTCATCCATATATAATCTAGCAATATAGGATATTATACTGACCATCCCATGATGCGGTGGTCCATCTTGGCTCACATGAATATCCCATTCACCATTATGAATAAAAAATCTACCCTCTAGTGATGTGAAGGTTACCCTACAGCAATAAAAATTGACATGTTAATGATAACTAACTAGCCATTCCATCCTGAGTATGACGTCAAACCCTATCATCTCAAGGAAAAAAAGATTCCATATGAAGAGACACCCAAAAATCTTAATTGGAACTCCCTAAACTAGTGTAAACCCTCTGTTCAGATCCCCAACAGAGTATTGAGTGTCATAACACCATCATAAAACTGAACAAAGATCCTCGGGATATCCATAATAGGTTCAAATATGAATCAACGAGAAGCACCTGTATCAAAAAGAGTATATATAAGAGTATAGGCTACTAAGATCATACCTCTCACCATATGTGGCCTGACGCTCTACTCCTTATGTGTATGATGTAAAATATATATCTAGCCAAAACTATGGCCCTATGAAACAACCTCACTACACAGAGTAATCCCACTCTGTTGTCTAGGTACAACTGGTGCTTGGATTCCTCAGCCACAACCACCAACTCGGCCAGAATGATCGGTACTACTACAACTCCCAAACTAATGTGGAGATGTAAATCCTACTCCTAAACCTGGAATTGGAGTCGATCCCCTTCCACTGGCTAATAGAGGGAAGATCCAGGAAAAATGATTGACATGGCCCATCCTACCATATGCTCAGTACTTGATTGGGTCTCTATCACATTGATTACTCATATTTTTCATCTCCAACACTAATGTAAGAATACAACACTACCATCACTAACATTCTGGTTGGTACTCACCTTATAAGAAGCCTCAAAACATTAATTCATTCTATAGGAAGATGAAACACTTGGTTAAGAGGATAAAATACAATGCTCTGCACCCACATCTTCCCTCAAGTTCCATTTAGTAATAATCATATGATTCACTATCTTAGTAACAGTAGTCAGTAGAAACATGTTGACCTACAATCAAATAGCATGATGGATACCTTCCTCAAAGTGTATTTCCCTTGATTTCTCATCGGTATGATAAACTATTTCAAAAAATTGAAGATCTGTGAATTGTTCCAAATATTACATAATAGTTATAGAACCCTACTCCAAACACATGAACTCACTGGCCCTTTTATCTATCAGTTTATCAAGAAATAAGTAATCATAAAACCTATATTTGAAATCCCTCCAAACCATATCTCGGAGCGTATCATCCTGGTTCAAAACATCCCACTAGTTCTTAGCTTCTCTGTGAAACATATATGTCCCGAGCTTCACTCTCCTCTCTAGAGGTGTCTCTAATTTCTCAAATATAGAAAAGATAGTCTCTAGAAATATCTCACTAACATTTAGATTGTCATACCCTATAAACATGGGAGTAGGATGCTACTAGAACACACACATCGACTCTACCATAGACGAGGAAGGATGTAGGGCTCCCTAAAAGTCTTCATGAAGCATAAGAAAAACTTACCAAATTGGATATCAACACCCACATCCAGTACAAACACTATTGGTGAAACTAGAACTACTAGTGGTTCTATTGGTATCCCATGACCCACCACCTCCAAAGCATGGTCCTCGCACCCTCTCGACATACAAATGGATGTTTTTTGGTGGAATGTCTCTATAATTTCAAACACACACCTCAAAAAAGATCAATAATGATAATATCACAGATAAAAGCGTAGGATAGGTTGAATCCTTCTTATAAACAAGTCACACCCCTCTAAATACTCTTAAATTTAAGACTAGGTAATAGAAACTACCATAAAAAGCACTAGACACACTACCTACTTCCCACTCAAAACCATGTCAAGGTCCAATTCTCTATTTCCCAATTTTAATTTCATTTAAGATCATATTTCTTTTACAATTATCTTCGAATGGTTGAACCAAATGGGTCACCACTTCTGATACATAAGTTCCCATACACCTCATGAACCAAAGTGAGTAATCCACTTAATCTGAACCATAACATGTTCTAGTCCATGGGAACAATGGTCTATTAATCAACATTCCAAAATTGGATGCTTAGGGTGTTTTTTGTAGCCTATGTAGGAAAGCACTGTTTATGTTATGTAAGGAACTATAAATACCAATCTTGTCTCTCAATTCCATACACAAATAATTTATCAAACAATGGGTATATCACTCATGGCACACATAATAATGTCATGCAGTCAAAAAAAAGCATCCTATATGGCATGGAATATGCATGGCATGTGACTTTTATAAGGTTCCTAAAATGATGCATGTAATGGTATACCCTTATCTCATCAGTAAATCATAAGGAACATCAAATATCAGGTGTGTCACCCAATGATGGAATCAAATCAACTATAATAGGAAAAATCTATAAAAACATAGCTCATTTGGGGAAATTTAGATTTTTATTATACATGGGTTAGATAATCCCAGGCATAACTCATTACCAAATTCCAACACTTCCTAATCTTATGTTTGTTCTCTCAAAATAGTAAGTCCAGAAAAGAAAAAAAATTACTCTGATACCACTTTGTAACGTCCCGACCCAGGAGAAACTAAATGGTGCCCTGATCTGGTGGTTCACATGGCTTCAAGCACACCTCCCCATATTCCAGAGGATACCGACTAAAAAAAGTTTATAAGGTGATAAAGTGGGGAGACAATACCCTCATAATTAGAGTGTAGCACAGTGGTATGGTAATAAAAATCAATAGTGGAAGCATAATACAAATCACTGATAGAAGATAAACATCCAAAAGACTATAATAATAAATAATCTAAAAGTAGTCATATACATCATAGTGCATCATGTCTCTACAAAGAAGGAAAATAGGTATACATGCAACTAGTATAATACATGAATAAAAAGGGTACAAAAAGACCAAAAAGAAATATCTCCAGATAGAATCATGATCCTGGCTTGATCCTATGCTTCCCTGCTCCTGATAAATGATCAAATCAAACATCATATGGTAAGTGTTTTCCCTGGTCCCTTCCTGTATCCATGAAATATTTATAGGTACCCAATGGTGGCCCAAACTGGGTTTGAGATATTCAATAGGCCACCACCAATGGTGTCTATAACATGTCCAGAATATGTATAAACCATGAAGCAGAGTACAGAATATCACAGGTATAATAGTAATAAGAGTAACGAATCAAATATATATGTGATTTTGTCCAACCAAACATGACTCCTTATGAATAATTAACAAGAATTTGTAATATTTTCCATTCTAAAATTCATAATCTGATACCCATTCAAGGGATATCTATAAAGAATAGAAAGATATACACAATGTACATTCCATGTAATCAAGTTTATAACATCCACAGTGGAATATGATGTGTAATCTAGTGTATAACACTCACAACGGCCTATGTTGTGTAATCCAATGTCAGACCACGAAGGGCTAGATCCAAGGTATAGAAGACCAATACATCCTCATTGATTCCCAAGATAATATCGATGGAAACTTGGTAAATATTGGGTTGGAGTCCAAGGATCATGTCCCATGTGAGTCTAAGAAAGCCATATCCAAGGGGTAGCAATTCCCTTGGGATCCTACATAATTAGGATCCAAGGAGTATAAATATCCAAGGCATCCACTATATTAATCAAGATCCATGGAGTATAAATTTTCATGGAATATAATGGAATCAAGATCCAAAGAACTAATCCAAAGAATCCACTACCTTTATCAAGAACAATCAATTCATAATCTATTTCATTATCATTATCAATATATGAGTTCATCCAACCTGTTTTCACATTTTCCATTTAAACAATTAAACCATTTAAACATCATGTTATCACATTTCAAATGAGGCATAATCCCTCTCCTAATCATTCACTTATTTCTTATTCAATTCAAAAAGGCTTCCAAAACTAGTGGTGTGATCACACACACCCAATGGGTTGGTATAACATAGCGATGGTATAAGGGCACACCCCATGTGTGGTCTAATTTGGGGCTAACAACATCCAATGATAAAAAAAGGAAAGAAGTGGGTAACCTATAGAGGTTCCAAAAAATTATTTAAGGTGTTTAATTAATTTTATAGGAAATATTGAAGATTTTTGTGTGTGGAAAAACTTTGATAAGTCATAAAACAACCAAACCATAGGGGAAAAGGTATATATCACCTATTGTATACCCATGGTAGAACATTAGTCTATTAATTATCATCCTCTGATTCTATCCAGATCAAAAGAAAATGGAAGAAATTGAAGAATTCCCTAAAAATAGGGTATATCATCTTGCACCAAAATAACACCATCATTATGAAGACAAACAAATAATGCCACAAGATGAATGAAGAACATACTGGTGTAGATCCAATGAGATCGACAACAGATGAAACAAAGTCTGGATTACAAAACAGCACCAAAGCCTATGTTAGGATCAAAGGGGTAGCTCCTCAGTAGACTTCCTACATGTGAGACAAGATGTCCAAAATAAGATCACATGCCTCTCTTTTTTTAAAACTTACCCGAGGGGATTACACAGCATATAATATTCATATTCCCTCTAATGTTTGAATTTTTTTTCCTCTAGGGTAAAACCATTACACATCGTGAAAGGTTGAGAACAGACCAATATCATGTATTGAATACACACCATGTATTTGGATTGAAACTAAACTTAAGCCCCATTTTTCCTTCTTTCTAAAAACAACCCAACTAACCCTTGATATGGCTTTAGGGTCTAATACAAAAAGATAAGTGAAACAGTAGTTTAAACAGAAAATTAAAAGATTTATACCTCATTGAAAAACTTATTAAATTATAGATTATAATGAAACCTTCTCATCAATAGCGATGTTGAAATCCATTAGAATATTACTTGAAATAGTATCCTTCCATGATTATGAAATGTGGAAAGTGGATGTCAAAACTACTTTTCTAAATGGGAAGTTGGTTAAAGATGTCTATATGGATCAACCCAAATAGTTTATTAATTCATATAGTCCCAATATATTATGCAAGATGCAGAGATCTATTTCTGGATTGAATTATGCATCAACATCATGGAATGTTCATTTTGATGAGGTTATAAGAGAATTCAGTTTCTTCAGGAATGAAAGAAAGCCATGTTTCTATAATAAGGTTAGTGGGAATGTCATCATTTTCATTATATTATATGTTAATGTAATATTCATTATGGTAAATTAAGTTCAATTCTTACAGTCATTCAATACTTTGTTAAATAAATTCTTCTCTATGAAATACTTATGAAAAGTAACCTACATCCTAGGGATTAATAACCATCGAGATAGATCCTAGAGGCTACTTGGTCTAAGTCAAAGTACATATATTGAAAAGGTACTGAAAAGGTACAATATAAAACATTCCAAGAGAGGGTTGTTACCAATTTCACATGGTATCAATCTATCCAAGAAAATGTGTCCATAAACATATGTGGAGATTAATAGAATGAGTAGAATACATTATGCCTCAGTAGTGGGATCTATCATCTATTCCATGTTTTGTACTAGGTTTGATATTGAATTTTTTTAATCATGGTGGGAAAATATAAAGCTAATCCAATAGAGATGCATCAGGCATCTATAAAATATATCCTGAAGTACTTGATACATACAAATTATATGTTCCTAGTGTATGGAGGAGATGAAGAACTAGTAGTCCGGGTGTCAAGAACCAACATAGGTCAACCCTGAACCGGTCACCCAAGTTGATCCACAGTAAGGACCGAGAGGCATTCCTGATCCTCCCAGGCTGGCGACAAGCACCAAGGACATCATCAGAGTACACAAGGGAAATATTTATCACAATAAATAAACAATAAACTAAATAGAGAAAATAAATTAAAAACCGCAATATATAAATGAAACCAAACTGAACATCATTTATACAAGAATCTAAAAGTACAATTGGTCGATACAACTAAACAGGTCGAACCTGACGACCAAACTATCTACATGTGACCCCATGGGTCACTCTCCAACACAAGATCAACTGTCATCCAAGGCGATTGAACTCAAGATGAAAACTGCACAAGGGATAAAAAATAGAAGAGAACTATAGGTATGAGTATTAAAACTCAGTGTATCAGCCCAATAATATATTCTCAATTCACTTCCTTTAAAATAAAAGAAACATCCATTTCAAGTTTGAACTACAATATATAAAATTATGATTTTCTATCTATTTAACTTAAAAACAAAGTATGACCAATTACCCTTATTCATTTTCAAAACCAAGTTCAATCTATTAGTGATACATGATCATTTTTCAAAAGGAAAGTGGTGTTTACATTTTCAACTTGCACAAACAGGATAAAACACTTTTTTTAACTATTTTAATAATCCATGTTGAAACCACATATCACTTTCCAATAAAACTCTACACATGAAAAGAACTACAGTAGTCACCCACCAAGGGCAATGGAAAATAGTCATACAAGTATCTTAATCAACACTGCAGGCAACTAAAAGCAGATAGACATAGGTGAACCCTAGAGATCAATAAAAATCTAGAACATAATAATGCATGCAACCCCATCCCAAGTAGCATGCCACACATGATGAAATCGAAACACCCTCACGCTCGGCCACCCTAACTCAGGACAGACCGAGGGGCCCAATACCATAGCGATAAACCCAAATATATCAACCTACTATGGGCCATTGGTCAGTACGTCAACTACCAATGCAACAATTATTCATAAAAAATTATCTCAATATGTCAAGTTCATGTGTCTCATGTTTATAATGGGGGTGATCCAATTGATTCCATCCAAGCATCCAATCACAAGTACATATATATATTAAACAAACATCAACAGGTATCACCCTAAGCCACTCCAAGGACTGATCTCATGTCATAGAACAAACCAAACACAAAGATTCCAACCTAAGACACTCTCATAATGGATCACAAGGATTCCACAGTGAGGAAATCCCATCCATTATATTCACTTTCAAGGCCTGAGAAATATCCAAGGAGGTTTTCACAAAAAAACACTTTCAATATTTACAAAAAGATGCCAAACGGGCCATTAAACACTTTACCAAACCAACTTTTATCAAACATGTAATCCATTCCTCAAAATAAGTGTAAACACACCATTTACCATTTAAAACAATTAACAAAAACTCCTTAAAACATTCCCATTTCACCTTGAAAACACAACATTCCTTGTAAAAAAATCCAAACGGACCATTTATCAGCGACTCATGCCAACACACCTTAAAACCCCATAGTCATACCTTTATAAAACCAAAACCAGTTTAGAAACCATATAAGGAACCCAAAAACATTATTTTTCCTGCTACCAATATATTTATAAATTCAAAAAAAACATTTTTATATCACATTTAGCACATAAAATCCAATCGGTCAATTAATTAAACGCAAGGTATGCCATATTTAACAAAACCACTTCTATTTAACACTCAATGAGGTGTAAAGAAAAAATTTGTATGACATCAATTTATTTCAATCATTGAACCATGTTCAAGATGTCAAAAAACATGTACAAAAACTAACCGTACACTTTATTAAACACTTGGTGTGTGCATTTTTAATAAAACACATTATTCATCAAGAGACAAGGCATACACTACCATTTTGCAACCAACTAATTAAACCAATGATAGAACAATAATACTTAGCATATATATAAGGTGTGAATAGAAATAAAAATATGAAACTTAAATTAAAACGGAAAGTGCATAGGGAACCCTACCTCAAAACCATGGTGAAACAAAAAAAATGCATGTCCGCAACCACACGGTATGGTCCAATGCACTGCAAAATAAATACTAAGTACTCAAAAACACATAAAGAATCTAAATCAAACAGTGAAAACCCAAATGGAAGGAAGAAGATATTCACCTCAAATGGAGGCACCAACCTGAAACGGTCTGAAACCCTCACCTTTAATGGTGAATACCAAAACCCACCTGAAGGGAGTCCCAAGAGATGAGATGCATGCCCAGAAGAGGAAGCTACCGCCAGAGGAGGGCATCGCCAGCGAGGCAGCACAACAAAGAGGTTGCACTAGTAGGTCTGGTCACCAGAAGGGGGGTTCGTCAGCAGGAGGAGGTGGTGACATAAGGGATTACAGTAGAAAAAGAGGGAGGTCGCACCGGAGATCCACACTGATAGCGAAGGGAACACAGCAGCAGGGGGCCACACTAGCCAAAGGGGTGTCGGTAGAGGGGAGGTGCACTGGCCGGTAGGGAGGGGAGGCGCGCTGGCCAGATAGGTCACCGGTAGGACGAGAATGTGGCACCAGGGGTGTGCCATGACAAAATGGGGGTTGGATGAAGGTGTGTTACGCTGGCAAGGAGGGGGGCGCGCTGCTGGTGTGTTGCACCGATAAGGAGGAGGAGGGAACTGGTTGGAGGAAGGGGAAAGAGGCACCGAAGGTGGGATACTCGCACCACACAAGGGATATGGATGGTGCGCCATGGAGATATGGAGAGAGAGAGAAATGTGGGAGAAGGGGGAGAAACCCTAAACCAGATTAAAAAAACAAAGCAACATAATAATAATAATTAGTATATACACAACTTAATTATTATTATCTTCAATAATGATACTAACAAAGTTCTTAATGATTCTAATAATTAATATTCGCAATAATTATGATTTTATAATTTCAATAATAATAATTCTAATAATAATAATGATAATAAAAATGCTCATTTCAATTTTATAATAATGATAACAACAACTTTAATATTAATGCTACTAAAAAATCTTAATGATGACAATAAATAACATTCATTTTAATTAAAATATTTACCCATAATAATCATACTAATAAATACACGTAATAGTTATACTAATTAATACACATAATAATTAGAATATGAAGATTATAATTATTATTAAATATTCTTTTGGGTCTAAATTTATTTCTCATTAAATTTGTATTTATTCTTAATGTTGGGAAATCGTGTGGTCCACACACGGCTCCAGCGACCGTGCGCGCACCGTGTAGTAGCTTTGACTCACTCTAGAAGAAACCGCACGGGTACTCGGGCTGAACACACGTTCTCCACTAACCCCACGGTGCACACACACCGGCCTAAAACCCACCACAAAAAGCCATTAATAATAATAAAAAATAATTCATAGCATTTTTAATAAGATTAATAATAATAATAACATTTATTTGATTATTAATAATAATCATATAAACAACAATTTTTAATAACATTATTCTTAAAATTTAATAAAAATATTAATAATAATATTCTCATTTTATTACTCATTTAATTATCATATATTTGTTTTGAATATAGGTAGGTTGTACAGCCGCCTGAGCAAAGTCGCATGGTTTCCAAACTGCCAGTGCGTGAGATGACGTCAAACCCAAAACGTGCATTTTTTTCAACAAAAACTCAAAATTTTAAATCAAGACTTAACCCGAACCCTGAAAAAAGTAATAAAAGTCAATAAAATAATAAAAATAAAATAATTACCAGGGTCAGGGTTTGACAATTCTCCCCACCATAATGCTTTCTTCCCCCAGAAATCCATAACACT
Source organism: Viscum album (assembly GCA_963277665.1). Classification (NCBI taxonomy): domain Eukaryota; kingdom Viridiplantae; phylum Streptophyta; class Magnoliopsida; order Santalales; family Viscaceae; genus Viscum; species Viscum album. The sequence continues at coordinate 848,553,065 of OY728119.1, read as the reverse complement.
TTCCAAGTGATTGATCAACACTTTAGGATTCCACAGCAACACGATCCAACCCATCGATTTGAGGAAATTTCACTAACCACAAACGAAACTTATCCCCATTGCCTGAAATGAGACAACAACCCACAACCACTTCTTGAGAACAACATAAAAGGAAAAACCACCACATCGACAACCAATACAAAATAATACTATTGGGCCTTCTCTTAAGAATCCCAACATTTACTCAAGCCGAGGAGAAAACTAAAAAAACATCATCATTAAAAGAAGCCACTTAAACCAGATCAAATCGAAACCAAACCAAAAAATAGATCACCAGTAGAGGGGAGGCCCGAACGGACTCCCCACCATTAGAAAATAGCTAGCACATTATAAATCTCAGGAGAAAATCAATGAGACCCACGGTGGGCCTCCCAAACATTAAGAACCAACAGTGAACAATCAAGAATTTTTCATAAACAAAAAACGGGCCTCTCCCACATAGGCCAACAAAAACTCCCTTACAATGGTCTATCAACCCAGTCCAAGAAGAACACAACATGATCATTTAAATTTCTCACTCCTGAATGGAGGGGAAAAGAACTGAGCCAAAACTTCTCGCATGGACCAAAAACCCCCACCACATGGGGAGGGGATGGAGGGACCCCATGATTGTACCATTGAAGGCACAACTGACAACCACCCATCACCCTTCACCTATGAACGGATAAAAACCAAGACCGTACTAAATTTACATGGGTGGTACACACAAGGACACTGACCAGAACTCACATCCAAGAAGGCATAACCATAGAAACCTGTGTGGGGTAACTCTACCACAATCTTTGAAACAAGACGGAATTATCATCGATGGAGTAACCATGATTGAAGCACTAGAATTGCCTCACCACAATGGTAGAGGCACAAATTTAACCAGACTCCTTAATCCTTTGGGATTCCTAATTACGCGCTAGCTTCACTCTGGGACCTATGGTTGGAGCTCTGATGTATGAAGCATCCACTACCTCATAGTCAGGATCTACTAATACCTTAACTGAAACCTTTTCTTTTAGTTCCACAGGAAGCCACATAGCATTCACAGGCATAAACAACAGATTATGGCGCACTATGGAATTCACTTCCATAAACAGTATGCCCTTATCCCTATTAGAAACTCAGAGATATACAACATTATTCTCTCTCCCTCTGAACGAGGAGTCGAATGAACAATCCTTATAATGAAACCCAACAAACACCACCAAGTGCAACTACCACAACCAAGGGAATTACCTCAATAATAAATCACCCTAGACAGATCCCAAAGAACCCAATATTCCAACAGAAAGGCTGGGGTATCCTCCAAGAGGTGGATTTAACTTCTAGAAATCATTAGTGAAATCATTAGGTTTGTTAATTGGAAATATTTCCAATAGAGATCCACCTTAATCCATACTACAACATCCATCACATCTTCTATGGGGAAAACATAAGGAAACAAGAAAACCAAAAAAATCATAAACACTGCTCCAAAACCGATCCACCAATAAGATTCCATCCCAAGATACAACAGGGGTATCACTTTTAGATCACGAGGAAGCATACCAAATAAACAATGCTTATCAAACTTAAGAAAAAATAATCCACATAACGAACATTCTATGATACACCACAATTTCTAGCTTAAATGAATTTTGAAAAACATGATAAATCAAACATGATGGATTTTCACACTCACCAATAGTGTTTCATTGAGTCCCACTCACATGCACATTTCCATTTCACCCTAGGCACCCATCCACCATGCCATATCAGGCATCAATCCCCATTTCCATATAAAACTATGCATATGAGCACTCATGAAAACACCAGAGGCTAAAACAAAACAATCTCATTTTCCAAAATGAACCATTCAACTCAATTCAAAAATCAAGTACCATCCAGAGGCACACTAACCCCCCAAGTCAAAAATTCATTTGGTTTAAAACCCATCCCATTTCATTTAAAACAATCCCCAAATCAGACATTCCATTTTAAACAACCATTTTCCATTTTCAGAAATTCACCAAAGTCTCTTTTCATAATCCGCTAGACATCAAGATCAAAACCCCTTTTGAATTGCAAAAAACCCTTTCATAAAAACACCAACCATTCAAAGCCAATTTTTTTTAATTAAAACACTTTTTAGAATTCAAAGTATTCCCAAAAAAATCAAAAATGGAACTAGCGTCAGTGGGTGACTTGACCATATGGTTAGCAGACATATGCCAAACACACCACTCACATAGAAAGCCTTCTAGGACCATGACCCTAGATCCACATGGCTTTCTAGGTCATGCGAGATGACGGGGACCATTGTACCAACTCCCCTTATCATATCACAATCACCAAATTATCCCTAAGGACCAAACAAACTAATGAGACCGGACTTCCCAAGGAAACCTGAGGATCAGAATGAGAAAGAGTTCACGACACTCTTCCTACACATACCTCTAGAGTCCCGAAAATCATACTCCATATACCTTGAAATCCCCAAATAACAATGGAATCTCTGAAAATCAAGGTCCACGAAGAGCTGAACTGCTCTGCTTCCATTTTTTTCACAAACCAACCCTGGTTGACCCGGAACCGGTCACCCGATCTAATCCACGGTAAGGCCCGAGAGGCATTCCTGAGCCTCTCGGGCTGGCGACAAGCACCAAGGGAATCATTAGAGTACAAAAGGGAATGATTTTTCCCAATAAATAAATAATAAACTAAATAGTGAAAAGAAACTAAACCACCCAAAATATAAATGAAACCGAACTGAACATCATCTATACAAGAAGCTTAATGTACAATTAATCGATACAACTAAACAAGTCGAACCAGACAACAAAACTATCTCCATGTGACCCCATGGATAACTCTCTAACACAAGATCAATTGTCACCTAAGGTGATTAAACTCAAGTTGAAACCTGCAAAAGGGATAAAAAAAACAGAAGATAACTATAGGCATGAGTATTAAAACTCAGTAGGTCAGCCCAATAATCTATTTTCAATGTACTTCCTTTAAAATAAAAGAAACATCCATTTCAAGTTTGAACTACAATATATAAATGTATGTTTTTCTATCCATTTTACTTAAAAACAAAGTACGACCCATTTCCCTTATTCACTTTCAAAACCAAGTTCAATCCATTAGTGATACATTATCATTTTTCAAGGGTAAAGTGATGTTTACATTTTCAACTTGCACAAAGAGGATAAAACACTAATCATTAAAAACAGATTTCATAATCTATGTTGAAATCACAGATCACATTCCAATATAACTATACACATGAAAATCACTATAGTAGTTACCCAATAAGGGAAATATGGAAAATAGTCATACAAGTATCTCAATCAACACTACAAGCAATTAAAAGCTGATAGACATAAGTGAACCCATGAGATATGAACAATCTAGAACGTACTAATACATGAGACCCCATCACTAGTATCAAGCCACACGCAATGAAATAAAAATGGTCACACGCCTGGCCACCCAAACTTAGGATAGATCGAGGGGCCCAATTCCATAGTGATAAAACCAAATATATCACCCTACTATGGGCCATTGGTTAGTATGTCAACTACCAGTGCAGCAATCGTTCTCAAAAAATTCTCTCAATGTGTCAGGTTCCTATGTCTCATGTTTATAATGGGGTTGAGGCAATTTATTCTAACTGAGAATCCAATAAAAATTGTATATATATAATAAATAAACAACAACAGGCATCACCTCGAGCCACTCCAAGGACCGATCTCATTCTATAAAACAAACTGAACACAAAGAGTCTAACCTGAGGCACTCTCATAATGGATCACAAGGATTCCACGGTGAGGAAATCCCATCCATTATATACACTTTCAAGGCATGAGAAATATCCAAAAATGTTTTCACAATAAACACATTCAACATTTACACAAAGATGCCAGAAGGGGCTTTAAACACGTCACCAAACCAAATTTTATCAAATATATAATCCATTCCTAAAAATAAGTGTAAACACACAATTTAACATTTCAAACCATTCACAAAAACTCCTTAAAACAATCCCATTTCACCTTGAAAACAAAATATTCCTCACAAAAATTCCAAACGGACCATTTATCAGTGGATTATGCCAAAACACCTTAAAATCCCCTATTCATCCCTTTATAAAACCAAAACCAGTTTAGAAACCATATAACAAACCCAAAAACATTGTTTCTCTTGCTGCCAATATATTTATAAATTCAAACATAACATTTTTATATCATATTTATCACATAAAAGCCAACTAGGCAATTAATTGAACGCAAGGCAAGCCATATTTAAAAAAAACACTTCTATTTAATACTCAACGAGGTGTAAATCACAAATTTGTATGTCATAAAATTATTTCAATCATTGAACCATGTTCTAGATATCAAAAAACATGTGAAAAAACTAATGTCACACTTTATTAAACACTTAGTGTGCACATTTTTAATAAAACACATTATTCATCAAGAAACAAGGCATATACTACAGTTTCCACACCAAATAATTAAACCAATGGTGGAACAATAATACTTAGAATATATATAATCTTAGAATATCAAGAAAAAGATTCAACTTAAATTAAAAGGGAAAGTGTATAGGGAAGCCTACCTCAAAACCAAGGAAAACCAAAAAAAATGCACATCTGCAGCCACAGAGTAAGGTCCAACGCACTACAAAATAAATACTAAGGACTAAAAAATGCATAAGAAATCTAAATCAAACATTGCAAAACAAAGAGGTGGGAAGAAGATATTCACCTAGAATGGAGAATACAACATGAGGCAGTTTGAAACCCTCGCCTTCGGCAGCAAACACCGAAACCCACCTGAAGGGAGTCCCGAGAGACAAGCTGCATGCCCAAAAGAAGAAGCCCCCGCCAGATGAGGGTCATGCCAGCGAGGCAGTGCAATGGAGAGGTCGCACCGATTGGGGGAGGCTGCGCTACGCAAGGCAGTCCCCCTTTCGAATAGCCAGGATCCATTGGGATAAATTAAGTTCGCAAACTCCCAAAATTCGAAATCAGAAACTAATGTTTATTATTTTGGTCTTACAACAAATAAACCAATAAACATAAACTAATTCGCAATCAATTCCAACAACCAGAAATTAACAAATGATTTTCCAGCAACATCAAATTCAACAGCAGGTTAAACCTGCTTCTAATTAAATCAAGAAGCGAGTGTTCAGCAATTTATAGGTCGACAAAAACAAATGCAGAAAGCAATAAATGGACGCACAGATGTAACGTGCTTCGGCCAATTTGGCCTACGTGCACGGAGCAGAATCATCCGGGGTTTTCACTATGCAAGAATAATGGAGTACGGGGTACAGCAAAGAAGACAACAACACAACAGAACTCAAGAAACATCAACCGACAAAGAAACAACAAACTGAGCTGAAACCCCCCCTACCAGGGGTTGTAAATCACAAATTTGTATGTCATAAAATTATTTCAATCATTGAACCATGTTCTAGATATCAAAAAACATGTGAAAAAACTAATGTCACACTTTATTAAACACTTAGTGTGCACATTTTTAATAAAACACATTATTCATCAAGAAACAAGGCATATACTACAGTTTCCACACCAAATAATTAAACCAATGGTGGAACAATAATACTTAGAATATATATAATCTTAGAATATCAAGAAAAAGATTCAACTTAAATTAAAAGGGAAAGTGTATAGGGAAGCCTACCTCAAAACCAAGGAAAACCAAAAAAAATGCACATCTGCAGCCACAGAGTAAGGTCCAACGCACTACAAAATAAATACTAAGGACTAAAAAATGCATAAGAAATCTAAATCAAACATTGCAAAACAAAGAGGTGGGAAGAAGATATTCACCTAGAATGGAGAATACAACATGAGGCAGTTTGAAACCCTCGCCTTCGGCAGCAAACACCGAAACCCACCTGAAGGGAGTCCCGAGAGACAAGCTGCATGCCCAAAAGAAGAAGCCCCCGCCAGATGAGGGTCATGCCAGCGAGGCAGTGCAATGGAGAGGTCGCACCGATTGGGGGAGGCTGCGCTACGCAAGGCAGTCCCCCTTTCGAATAGCCAGGATCCATTGGGATAAATTAAGTTCGCAAACTCCCAAAATTCGAAATCAGAAACTAATGTTTATTATTTTGGTCTTACAACAAATAAACCAATAAACATAAACTAATTCGCAATCAATTCCAACAACCAGAAATTAACAAATGATTTTCCAGCAACATCAAATTCAACAGCAGGTTAAACCTGCTTCTAATTAAATCAAGAAGCGAGTGTTCAGCAATTTATAGGTTGACAAAAACAAATGCAGAAAGCAATAAATGGACGCACAGATGTAACGTGCTTCGGCCAATTTGGCCTACGTGCACGGGGCAGAATCATCCGGGGTTTTTCACTATGCAAGAATAATGGAGTACGGGGTACAGCAAAGAAGACAACAACACAACAGAACTCAAGAAACATCAACCGACAAAGAAACAACAAACTGAGCTGAAACCCCCCCCCCCCTACCAGGGGTTCGACTTTACCTCTGCCGCATGATCCCTCTAAGTCTGTCCCCGGGTAGACGCTGCTGTCCAGGAACGCTGCGACTGTCCAGGTGCGCAGCTGCTGTCCAAGAACTCCGCACCTGTCCAGATGCAGTCTGTGGGTGCTGTCCAGGCCCGTCGCCATTGCCACTTTCCACCATATCTGTCCAGATGCGCTGTTGCTGTCCGAGTCTACTGCCATTGTCCAGATCTGGATTTGTGCCCAAGCTTCATCACCCAGATCTTGAACCAGATCTGCCTGAACCCAGCACTTGGCGCCGGCCACGTTGCACGGATTCCAGCTGACGGTCGCCACCATCTCCTCGAACCTCCTCCGTGCGCCGACAGCATCCCCCTTGCCGAGCTGTCGACCTGCTAAACCCCATGCCGCAGCTTGAAACCGGCACCACCCAAGAGGATCGGTGAGCACTCCCTCGTCGCTGCTTCTTGCTGCTTGAGGCACTTGAAGGAAGACGCCCCTCCGCTCTCCCGTTCTCCCGACCAAGCTGGTTTGCTGCCCCTCCTGGTAAAGAGGCGCTCACAAATCCCTAAAAAAATGTGAAAACAAGAGGGGACTTGTGGACGGTGGGAAGGGATTAAGCGGTTCTGGATTGCCAGCTGTGAAACAGACTAAGAAAAAACAGCACATTAAATAAAACAATTTTTTAATTAACAATAAAAAAACGTGAAACGGAACTTCACAAATCTCCACCTTGTTAATTAAAATGCATAAACATATTTAATATGCAATAACATACTCTCCACCTTGCAAAAAAAACTCCTAACCACATGATGATTCTGCACCACCTATCATCATTAATTCGGGCATCACATCCTAAACAGGAAACACCTACAAGGTACGACCCAAAATGGTCCTCCTTCATGCATCAACGTGACACATGCTGCCCAAATTAATGATATTCTACACTACTGCTAAACATGCTCAGAATTTAAGAACTCCAAACATAAACAGAATGCACACCTGCACTTACCTGAGCAGACCTCAGAGATGATGTCATCGAGGAAGTCTCATACTGCTGACAAGTACCTGCACACAAGCAGCAAAAACAGCAGTACCAATCCTCAAACAAAACATAGTAAAACAAACATCTCAAAAATTTCCTAAAGAATCACTCAGTAAACCAGTGCAGTTATTCAAAAAAGCAGTAATAAAATAAACACTGAAAAATCAAGCATAGCAAAACAAAACTGGTCTCCACCTGAATCTATCAGACCCATAAAACTCTCCACCTAAGGAGAAAACACCGCCTAGAACTGTGTAACAGGGGAAGACACCTCCTACATCAACCGCTGTATAACCCATACAGCCCCGATCCTAAAGCCTACTCGTAACCATGAGGAAACACACCCAGCAAGCAAGGGAAGCCAGCTACCGACTTAGGGAAAAACCATCCTAGTCTAGCCCACCTGCGACATCAAGCACCTTATTCTCAGGTACTCATCCAATGTCGACAAAGAGATACCAGCAGTACCGTCATGAAGTCTGGTGGTTAGTCAGACATCTCCTCATGAACTTGCTTCTCAAACCACTACCCAACACTTTACTGTCCTCATACCTGGTTACCCGAGAAGACCGACCCTCCTAGGACACAAAGAAGGAAAACCCAGAGTTGAACCCACAACTCTGCTCCACTGAAGCACACTAGACAAAAACACAACCTAAAACAAGCCAACGAGAGAGGTTCCTCAAAACCGGGTACCACTGCAAACATGCAATCCCAAGAGTCCTAAGGGCAAACTCTAAGCCTACGAGAACACCGGTGATCCAAGGACAGCCCGCTACCGACTAAGAAATCCCATCTCAGTCAAGCCACAACGATATCTAGGAACCACCAAACATCGCTAAAGAGATCCTGACAGAACTACCATTAAGGCCAATCATCACCGAACTTATTCACATGACACTGTCTCTCTACACACTGCCCAGGCCCAATCACCACTCGTAGCGGGTCACACCTAGAGACACCAACCCAAAACCAGGACACACCAGAGGAACAAACCTGAGCTAATTGTCAGCTCACTCTCCTAAGGCTAAAGGCAAAACTAGGAGACCAAACAAAAAACGACCGACCCTGCCACAGACCTTACTGCTAACAAAGACACCCTTACTCAGACCAACCTTGCACAAACTCCTCCTAACCCCGAAACAAGAGACACAAGCTAGACAACCGCACGCTGCCTAAGGCCTCTATTAGGGCGGACAATAAAAAAAAGATACAAAGGCAAGGAAATAACAATCAACAATATATTGCAAAATTACAGCCAAAAAGAGTAAACGCCCTATGCTGAACAAATAATGGAAGCATGCTGCAGAGGTAAATGCCATTAACAAAATCATTTAAAACAACGAATATAAGATTATGAATTTTGTCGATACAAAATTATACCCAATTAGGCTCTGATACCACTTGTTGGGGGAGGCTGCGCTACGCAAGGCAGTCCCCCTTTCGAATAGCCAGGATCCATTGGGATAAATTAAGTTCGCAAACTCCCAAAATTCGAAATCAGAAACTAATGTTTATTATTTTGGTCTTACAACAAATAAACCAATAAACATAAACTAATTCGCAATCAATTCCAACAACCAGAAATTAACAAATGATTTTCCAGCAACATCAAATTCAACAGCAGGTTAAACCTGCTTCTAATTAAATCAAGAAGCGAGTGTTCGGCAATTTATAGGTCGACAAAAACAAATGCAGAAAGCAATAAATGGACGCACAGATGTAACGTGCTTCGGCCAATTTGGCCTACGTGCACGGGGCAGAATCATCCGGGGTTTTTCACTATGCAAGAATAATGGAGTACGGGGTACAGCAAAGAAGACAACAACACAACAGAACTCAAGAAACATCAACCGACAAAGAAACAACAAACTGAGCTGAAACCCCCCCTACCAGGGGTTCGACTTTACCTCTGCCGCATGATCCCTCTAAGTCTGTCCCCGGGTAGACGCTGCTGTCCAGGAACGCTGCGGCTGTCCAGGTGCGCAGCTGCTGTCCAAGAACTCCGCACCTGTCCAGATGCAGTCTGTGGGTGCTGTCCAGGCCCGTCGCCATTGCCACTTTCCACCATATCTGTCCAGATGCGCTGTTGCTGTCCGAGTCTACTGCCATTGTCCAGATCTGGATTTGTGCCCAAGCTTCATCACCCAGATCTTGAACCAGATCTGCCTGAACCCAGCACTTGGCGCCGGCCACGTTGCACGGATTCCAGCTGACGGTCGCCACCATCTCCTCGAACCTCCTCCGTGCGCCGACAGCATCCCCCTTGCCGAGCTGTCGACCTGCTAAACCCCATGCCGCAGCTTGAAACCGGCACCACCCAAGAGGATCGGTGAGCACTCCCTCGTCGCTGCTTCTTGCTGCTTGAGGCACTTGAAGGAAGACGCCCCTCCGCTCTCCCGTTCTCCCGACCAAGCTGGTTTGCTGCCCCTCCTGGTAAAGAGGCGCTCACAAATCCCTAAAAAAATGTGAAAACAAGAGGGGACTTGTGGACGGTGGGAAGGGATTAAGCGGTTCTGGATTGCCAGCTGTGAAACAGACTAAGAAAAAACGGCACATTAAATAAAACAATTTTTTAATTAACAATAAAAAAACGTGAAACGGAACTTCACAGTCTGGTCTCTGGAAGGGGGGGTTTTCGGTAGGAGGAGGTAGCACCATAAGGGATCGCACTGGAACAAAAGAGGGAGGTCGTGCTGGAGATCTGCACCGGCAGAGAATGGAGTGCAGTTGTAGGGGGTCGCACTGGCCGGAGGGGTGCCGGCAGAGGGGAGGAGTGCTAGCCGAAGGGGTTATCGTTAGAGAGAGGGGTGCACTTGCCGGATAGGTCACTGGTGGGGAGAGAAACCGATGTTGGGGGTGTGTCGTGAAGAAAAGGGGGTTGGCCGAAGGTGTACTGCACTGGCAAAGGGGGCAATGCCACTGGTGTGCTGCACTGGCAAGGAAAAGGAGGGCGCTGACCGGAGGAAGGGGAAAGAGGTGATGGAGGTGGGTTGCTCGCACCACACATTGGAGAGGGCGCTATGGAGAGAGGGAGAGAGGGAGAGAGGGAGAAACGTGGGATAGGGGGCCGAAACCCTAAACCAAATTTTTTAAAAAAAGCAACCTAATAATAATAATTAGTATATACACAATAAAATTCTTAATAATTATAGTAATTAATATTCACAACAATTATGATTTTATAATTAAAATAATAATAATTCTAATAATAATAATGATAATAAAAATACTCATTTCATTTTAATAATAATGATAACAATAAATTTAATAATAATGCTAGGAAAAATTATTAATGATTATAATAAATAACATTCATTTTAATTACAATATTTACCCATAATAATCATACTAATAAATACATGTAATAGTTATACTAATAAATACACTTAATAATTATAATATGAGTATTATAATTATTATTAAATATTCTTTTGGGTCTAAATTTATTTCTCATTATGTTTTTATTTATTCTAAACATTGGGCAATTACGCGGTCTGTTCACGGCTCCAGCGACCGTTCACGAACAGTGTAGTAGATTCTTCCCACTCTAGAATCTGCCACACGGGTACCTAGGGTGACCACACGGTCTTTGCTAACCGTATGGTACCCGCGCATCGTCCTAAAACCCATCGAAAAAAGCCGTTAATAATAATAAAAATAATTCACAGTATTTTTAATGAGAGTAATAATATTATTATTATTATTAGTTATTTCATTCTTAATAATAATCATATAAACAACAATTTGTAATAACATTATTATTAACATTTAATAATGATAATAATAATAGTAATAATAATAATCTCATTTTATTACTCATTTAATTCTCTTATTTTTTTTTGAAGACAGGCAGGCCACGCAGCCGCTTGAGAAAATCCATAGAGTTTCCAAACCGCGCTCTGCCTGTGCATCAGACGATGTCAAACCCAAAACGTGGATTTTTTACAATAAAAACTCAAAAATTTAAATCGGGACTCAACCCGAATCCTTATAAAATTAATAAAAGTCAATAAAATAATAAAAATAAAATAATTACCAGGGTCAGGGTGTGATAGAGGGGATATAATGATGTTGCTCCCAAAAAGATCATGATGATAAGAAATTGCTGTCAGGCTATGTATTTTTCCTGAATGGTAGTGCAATTATCTAGAGAAACTCAAAGAAACCTATAGTCACTGACTCTAGAACAAAAGACAAGTATATCACGACTTCCAATGCAGTCAAGGATGTAGTTTGGATACACGTATTTGTCTCAGATATTGGTGTTGTTCCTAGCAGTACAGACCCTATTCAACTTTATTTTGATAATACTGCAATAATGATGCTTTCTAAGGATCCCATGTCACACCAGATGAAAAAACATATACTTCATAACTTTCATCTCTTAAGGGATTTTACTCAGAGAGGTCAATTCATGGTGAATAGAGTATCCATAGAGGATAACATGACAAAACCCTTGACTAAACCCATATCTAAGTAAAAGCATGATTCACATCAGAGAGCTAAAGGGTTGAGTCTTGTTCGTAGTTGACTCTAGTTAAAGCAGGAGTATTATAAGTGGGTTCCCTATACCCAACTAATTTATGTACTTTGATTACCATTATGTGTGTACAGTTTGATATATACATGTGTTAACCTTATCATAATAGTTTTAATACTTCTATGTCCACTATATTTATGGTAATTCCCCTAGATTACATGTTGTATCAAAAGGTTATAGAATTTACAATGCAATAATGAGAACCTAGAGATACAGTGCTAGTAATCTTAAATTTATACCCTATGGTCTAGAAACATAATGTTAATTAGACATAGATGGTGTGTTCCCATCATGTGATGGTGGATCATAAGCATTGAGACGTCTTTTCATGATGTTTTCACATGGTGATCTTGAGAAGATGAGATCATGAGGACTAACCCACCAATAAGAACACCAAATGTTTCATGTTTCATTGGTAGTTCTTATCAATGAACACATGTAATGGTATCCTGAATTGATGTTATTATCATTGTATACTATTTTATTATGTACTTTAATGCAAGTTGAAAACTATGGCACTGATTTCATATAGAGAATTATCTTGCATTGAGTGCATCATTGGTGGTATGACATTGATTGAATAATCAAGGTAGAATTTTTTGCTTCTAAAAGGATGTGATATCTCGGGTCTAATTGATCAGGATGGTAGCACCTTTACCAAATCCATGGCCATGGTATAAGAATGAAAGTCTATCCATTTAGGACAACAAATAATAATGGATTGATGGATGATGACTCACATTTTTCATCTTTCTTTATGAGATATTATACGACAAAGAGATTATATTACATGATTTGTGTTCATAGGAAAGGTTGTTGTTGCTATGAATTTTCCTTATCTATTTAGGGGTCTTGATGAGTTGATAGACTCCACACCTATTATATGAATAATAATCATGGATATCGAGATAAGGGCCTCTAGGGTCACACACTAGCATATTCAAAAGTCTTGCATATTCTAATGAATATGAGTATAGGGAAAGGTGGTCCCTACCATTGGGTCTGAGAGATGTATGAGAATATATGATCACCATGAATAAATTAATTCATATTATTTGAGTTTATAATATTCAGTATTGAATTTATTGATTAAAATTATTTAAAAGTCATTAACTAAATACATGGAAAAATATTATACAAACAAATATTATTTTAATATTCAAGGTTCGTTTAATATTTAAAGGAATTATGAGTCAAGTTAATAACTCTCTTTTATCATATAATATATTTATTATGTATTACAAGCAGTTGATAAAAATATAAATGAAATTTATAACACGGTTAGTTGGACATAACGTGTCATTTGTATCTTATTTAGTGGGTGTTATTTATATGAGGGTTATGGAAAATTTTATGGGTGTTTAACCTTCACTATAAAAGTAAGAGGGATCTCTTTACCGAGAGACTATTTATCCACTAGATTTTGAGAACTCCCCTATCATCCTTCCTGCACCCTATAGAGAGAAAATCCCATTCCAATCATTCGATATTCGATATCCATCATAGTTCGAAGGAACGGGATAATGGTGATTATTGAAACATCAAAGGCTTCCTTGGATCTTCGTCCCAACATTAGGAATTTGACGATCAGAATTATCACAGACTCTTAACTCATGTTTGGATGATCTAGAGGGATTTTACCTCAGATCCTTTGAGAAATGGTTGTCTATGATGAGAGATAGTCAAATAGGCCATTAGTTCAAAAGATGTATTTGCTCGTTTTAATTCTTGCAATTAAATAAATTCATGCGAGATCCTAGGAATTTATCTAGGCTTAAATCACTGGTGACTATATTGTTACATTGATCTTGTGATGAAAATTTCTAAATCCTTATCCCATATTCTTCCACCGCATGCCCCGGTACCAATAAAAATGACCCAACCACACCCTAGGTTCATCCAGAGTGTCTCTAAATCAAAGAAACAATCAAGAAGGATAATGGGTCAATAAATAGAGGTGTAAATGTCTTAATATCACTTTAAGAACCCCTTATAAATATGAACACATTTTACTATTTGAAATACATGATATCCATGAAGAATGGCGACCATTTTAGCTATTCAAATTCAAACCCAATCATCGCCATGGCCTCCACCATGATCATGGTATTCTTGAATGTACTAACATGATTTTTCATCTTCTAGGGTGTGTTTCAAAAATCCATTTCGTTTTCCCTCACCACATCCTCCAACATGGTCTTGGTGAGGTCACTATGGTTGTTTCCTATAATAATTTCCCCATCGCTCCATGCCTATGGCCACACCCTCTCCCAGTCATGTTCCCTTTCCTCATTTTACACAGGAGCATACCACGGATCACCAAGCCTTTCACCACAGCTGCAGTGTAGCCTATTTTTGGATAGAAATGTCTCTAAACACTCAAAAAACTCCTCCTCAACACCACTAAGCCTCATAAAACAACAAAAGAAAGTTTGTTAAGGTCCATAAAATTACAATCGATGTTAATATAATTTGATTAATCTTATGATTTACTAGGCATATACCCTAATGATATCATCCACCTTATTTCCTTGGATGACTTATGATCATGTTGACTTATTTATTGACTAGAGAAAATACAAACATTTCATATGATAGTTTTTCAATATGAATGTTTATGTTGATTATGTATTGAACTATTGTTCATTTATTTTATATTTTAAAGGCATTGGACTTAGTAAGTGATGTTTGGGGCCTGTTATATCCCCTCAATGAATCAGTAAGTCTCAAGAGACAAACTAGCCTATATATTTGGTGCATTCCTTACCAATTGTTTAAGATGTATTAGAATGAGTCCTTGACATTATGTTTATGATATCTTGGAACAAGGACTTAACTGTATGATTATGATGTTTAATATTATGCATTCCATTACTATAAAACCATTTATTATTATCCATGTGATTATTTATACTATTACATCATCCATGGATATAATCCCCTTTTATGATATTAGTTATATGACATATTTGATTATTGTTTATCTATAACCTATTATTCATGGTTTTTTTATTTTGTGGTAGCATCTATTGTACACTTTCCCTTACTAAGAATTTGATCTCACTCTTTATCATGTTTTCATTTCCTCGGGATATTATGAAAATATTTATTAATGATTCCAGGGATATACTAGAATAAATAATAAATTTATCACTATAATTTTAAGTTGTATTCCATGTTTTCAAATGTAATGTGAGATTCATGTATTTATATAGTCTCCCAAAAATGATAAACTATTCAATCCTTTAGGATTAGATTTCTTGTATCTTGTGAAAATGTAGTAAGATAACCATCATCTCCATGTTATTGGATTTAGGTTGTTACATTCACTACAACTGAAATATAATTATGTGTTACAACCTTAATCCATTAAAGCCTACATATACAAGTATAGTAAAACTGAGAGTTTTCATATCCTTTATAGTTATTCACCTTATACTTTAATCCATTAGTTACTAGATACACATACACATCATGTAATGTTAAAGGGAGAGCGGAGAAGAGGGAACAGTTAGTCACATGTTCCCTCACCGATATAGATGTTAAGGAAATCAACCATACCCAAAACATTTTAGATTCGAATACCTTCTTGAATTAAGTGATATAGAATATAAAATCATAAAATATAAGAATAATATCATGCACATCCATAATAAAGGAAATCCCTAAAATTAGACTCAAATGTAACTATCTTCTCACATAACACTCAACAGTCATCGTTAATGTATAGGAACTTGATCTCATACATGAACACAAGCATCAAGATTCAGCACCATTTTCCATCTTCAATTACCTATTTAGAAATTAATATTCATTTGATAAACCCCATTAAAAATTATATTTTAACCACATAATTTTATGAGAATCCAATAAGATTTGTAATTTCCCACTTTAAATTTCATATTTCCATCCCATGTTTATAGACCATAAATTTCAACCATCCCATGGTTTTATTTATTCAATATTACTAAAATCAATTCCCATCCCATGAATTTATTATTAATTCGTTTACCATTACATAAACCAAGTACTCTAGGACTCATCGTAATCTAACACAAATTTGATGCATAAGCCAGCTACAGTAGGGTGTTAGAACCCAAAAAAAGAATACATTCAGAAATAGTTGTCAAAAGAAAAAATAAAATAGAAAAGAAAATCCTAGATCAAAACCCATGCTCAAGAAACCTAATAAGAATCCTCATACAATAACCTGGAATATAGGAAAGACACACTCTTAACCCATTCCATCTATTCTCATTAACCTCATCTCAATGAAAGGCAACAGTAAATCCATGCTCTCAACTCATGTTGTCTACCACTTGCATAATATCACAACCATACTAAAACCCACACATAAATCACAACAATGATTTACTATCTGAGATCACACATTAATAGAAACAAAATTATTTTCAGCATGACAATCTCAAGTTAAACTGAAGTCCACAACTCTAAGGAATACAATGCATTAATAAATGAGAATTGGATTTCTCAACCCCAAATATTTATCTCCAACAAACACCCTTTTCATTACCATATTTAATTAACCAATTCATTATATATTGGTTTTGAAAACAAGCAACCAATATCCATTAGGTGAGAAATATCTAGGAAGTAAACATAAACATTCTTCAAGTAATACTTTAGTTTACAATATCTTTCAAGGAAGAATGTTGATTATATTTTCATGCATCTTCAATTAATCACATCATCATTACTAGTTTTACATTTTTTAACCAATTATAATCATATAAATCATGATAAAAAATATATAAATAAAATCAATCAGTAGATATCACACTATCTATAAAAACCTTGAGGCATCAACAACATAGAAACACCACATGTGGTCACAAAACCCATCTAATTAGTTCTTTATTCTTGTTATTATCCTCCTTTTGGTCAAATACACCACTACCCAAACAAAATTAATTATGATAATCCCACACTTTCACTTAACAAAAGAAAGTTCATGAATCCCCTACCTTGAGACTTTAAACATTCTTCAAGAAAGAATGGAAGAACAAACATAGATCTCTGATCACTTTTACTATAATGGATTCATGATCCCTAAGAATATACCACCATGAATCCATCATCAAAGACCAATAGAAAACACATGAGAATCAAAGTAAACCAAATTAAATAGCAAGGAAAGAGAGAATGTGAGGGAGCATAACCAATTAAAGAAGAATAAAATCACATTAGATTACCAAAATATGATATCTAGAACCAAGGGATTAAATCCTCAAAAATGGATATTAAAGTATCTAAAATAATACCTTGAGAAACCTAGTCATTGAAGGAGAATGTGATAAATAGGATGAATTCAATTGGGATCTGAAATTTATATAGTTTGAAATTTTAATAAACCACAGTGCAACCCCCTTGACCACACCGCAACACTTAGGGTTTTCAAAAATGATATTGTGCAATAAGGGAGGCCATATAATAAAATTTATAACCTATAGAACCCATTTTGTAATCCCAATGTATCTTTCCCAAATCATACAATCCTAGGGTATGGTTGTGGGGTGACCTATGTGTCACACTGCATTGGTCTTCCATATAGAATAAATAATAAAACTTAACCTCTGGGACTCCAAGGTGAAATTTAAACCTTACACCACAACAAGACTTTAGGATGTAGTGAGAAGATCCCACCCCCCCACAATCTACATATCACAACCTACACCCATACCACAGCTACCTCAATACTGTTATAGACACCTAAATCCCTTAATCTCGAGCCTCCATTCCAAAAAGTCCTTGACCACACCATAAGAGGCCATATCCACACTACACCACACTACATGACCTATGGACACCCCACAAGCCTCCTCACCTAAAATGTTAGCTCAACGCCACTTCTAACCTTCTATATTCCTCTCAAACATCTCCAACCACCAAAAACAAAATGGAAGGTCTTAGGAAAAAACAGACCCTTATTATTAGTTTTTATGGATTTAAAGGAGGTTAAAATACCAAGGTAATCTAAATTTGATAAAAAGGGATCAAAGACAAAATTTTATTTATCATCTTACCACCTAGTTAACTCCTACAGTCTTAGAAAATGAAATAAAAAATTTCTTGATTGTAAAACATGTATAATGTTTTCTCAAGCAATGAGAATTAAAATAAAATGAGCAAAAGGTATAAAAACCCCTCATATTGGAAAGTTAATCACTAGACAGTACTTCTGCGCATGGGTTTTACAATTGACAAAAAATTCCATTAAATTATAAAATTGATGTTAGGGATCAAAATCTTTATCAACATTCATTTAAATACTAACATGATAAAATCAATAAGTTTTTTCTAAAATTTCATAATAATTATAATCTGATAATGGAAATCATGTCATATTAAGGAAACACTAGAGATAAACTAAAAATAAAAACAAAAACAAACATTAAAATCCCAACATCAAGTAAAATACCATCCCCACACTTATTTTTTACTATATATCAATAGAATTTAAAGCATATAAGTATAGGGTAGTAAAAAAATTAAAGTAAGGATAAAACCGGTGTGTTATTATCCAATTAGTGGCTCTAAAAACTAGATCATGTCCCAACAATATTCCTATAAAAAAGTAACACCACATTGTAAATTTATTTAAATGTAATATAAACTAAAGAAACAAAACAAAAAGAGTAAACAAGGATTGTATTGAACACCCAAGAGTTGTTATAGTTTTAACTCTCCCTAGTTGAATAATGGTAGTGGGTTCTCCCCAATCTAAAAGAGGATTTAACATATTTTACAAAAACCACCACATATTTTTAGATCCAATGTGCCTCCCAATGCACTTCTTTATATGGAGGCACCTATATGAAAGGTGTTTTCAAATCACCCTATTTCCAAAGTAATTGTTGATATGCTTGGTGTGTGATAAGATATAGGGGGTATTCCACTTCTCAGCATCAAATGAAGAATATGTTTAGTCCATTTGATATTGAATTTGTATCCCAATATATGGATTCTCTTTTAGTTATATCTTAAAAAATGATTCTTTATAAAACTTATAATTCCTATTTTTATGTTTTTTTATTATTTAATAATTTTAATTTCTAGTTTTTTTTATGCCTTTAATTTATTTTTTATTATAAAAAAATATTTTATAGTTTATATTTATGTTTTTATATTTTTATAATTTTATGTTATTTTTAGTATTGTTAATAATAATTTTACTAATTTTAATTTTATAAACTCATCATGTTAATTCTATTTAGTATTTAAGAATTGAGTTTTTGTATATTTTTATCTAAAACTATTTCTTAAATTAAACTCTCATTCATAGTTTTAGTAGTTTTCAATTTTATTTATGCCTTGTAAGTTTATTATTCAATATTTTATGTCTTGTGAAAACATTATTTTAATATTCCCTAGTTTATATTTTAGTTAAACCTTACTTAATATTAAGTTCATTTTTCAAATGTAGTTTGTATTTTATTCTATAGTTTTTGTTTTAATTCAATAAAATGTGGACATTGTTAATTTTAAACTAGTTTCATCAAAATTTGTCTATTATTTTAGTAATTGATAATTTTACCTTTATGTAAATAGTTTAAATCATCTTAATGTGTTGTAGTGTGAAAACTTATTTTCAGTAGTTTTTTTAGGTTTTAAGTTAATATCAATTGGTATAAGTTTAAGTTTAATTTTATAATAATGATTTAAATTATTTAATTAAATATAATTTTTTGTGCGCCAATTTAATATTATGTAGTAGTCTATATTTTATTTTAATATTATGCACATGACTATCAATTATTTAAATTATTTAATCTCCCATGGGATTTTCATATTAAATTTAATATTTTGCAGGTTAATTGTCAATATTGGGTATCTTTAAAAAAATTAATTATATACCTACATACTTATACAATGGATGGAAATTTATTGTATAATAATAAATAGTTCTGTGTAAGATTATTTAGTACCACCATATCCCAAGACCTATGGAATAGATTTGAGGATATAAAGGTACTTCATTTAAAACATACCTCATCGAACCACTCTCCCATTCTTCTCAAAAGATTCTATACATATTTTTCATCTAAACAATTTAAGTTTCAAGATATTTAGATCACTCATCTTTATTTCCTTTCCCATATTCATTGAAATTGGGGCCCTCATTCCAATGAGGAGGTATGTGTGGATTCTCTGATAAGCTTAAAAAATTAATTTTTTGCTTAATAATTACAATCACCATACTTTTGTAAATACTTTTTAATCAATTTATAATCTTGAGGAAGAGGTTAAAAGACTTGATATTGACTATGATACCAACCCCTCTAGCTCTAATCATGAAAACCTTAACAAATCTAAAGCCTACCTTCTTAAATACCTCCAAAATGAGGATATTTTCAAGAAATAAAAATCTAGAATAAAATATATTAAGGATGGATATATCAATACCAAATTATTCTATGCCTATTCCAATAATGGATTTATATTCACCTTCATAAGATTTATAAAAAGGTGTATATCACCCTCATGTATGACCCTAAGTCTATCTATGATATGGATTCATACTACTTTTCATCACTTTATATAATTGATCTTCTTTATCCCACTCTTGAAACTTTTGATTCCATTACTACTCTCGTCTCCATCGAGGACTACAATTTTCACTCCATGCTAGCTTACATTAAAGAGGTTCAAAATGATACCTATTAACTAATTTATGAGGATCTCCAGGTCTGGATGGATTCTCGAAAACCTTATAAAAACTATTGGGACATCATAGGAAAATAACACTTGATTTCAATTAATGATTTTTTATTAGAACCCCTATCACCTCAGTTATTAGAAGTTATCATATTTTAATCATCCCCATGAAAGAGAATCCAACTAAATTTTAGGATTTCCAACAATTGGATTAATCCAAAACCTCCTTATTTTAATGATCCCAAATCATTTTTATTATGTTACTAATTAATTTTATGTTTTATGATAGTCAACTATTTTTCTATTCAAAATGATAAAATTGTATCAGTATTAAAGTAACCTTGACAAGCTACCATAAGTTCATGCAACCAAGTGCAAGTGATCACATGTCGAACTCAAAGTTATTTCATGAACATTCAAGTGACCATATTCTAGATGATCCAATTCTTTCTAAGTCTTGAATTTAACGAACACTAAATTTCATGTGATTGCTTTTGTACTCATCCAACCTCACATTGAAGATCAAGTGACCATTTAAAGTATTCAACCTATTGCATGAAAAACCTAGTTTCCATGTGATATGTGATTATAATTTATCTAAGTCTTAAACTAACTACATGTCTAATTCAGTGACCATAAGAGGTATTGAAGCTACTATAAGAAGAAATGAACCTACTGTAAGAAGAGTTCAAGGGATTTTTATAACTAATGAAGATACCCTAAGAAATATTGAAGTGATCTCATATAGAAAGAAAGCGACTACAAGAATAAATCAAGTGACAACATGAAGAAAGAAAGTGATTGCATGAATAAAGAAAGTTACTCCATAAATAATGAAAGTGACCAAATAAAGAAACCTAGTGACCACATGAAGAAACCAAGTGACTATTAGAGTTGGTATCCTAGAACTAACTAATTTGTAATTTATTCATTAATTAATACCTTATCACATATTGATTGTTCTTCTGCGTGACAATGCATGTGATAATGTCCTATGGATAGCTGTTGCACTAAAAGGTCATAGCGGATCTCTACAATGATGAGAACCCGAAAGATCCATAACATTATTCTTGAATATACGTTCTATGGCTGGATGATGTTATTTGAGGGACACAAATAATACAGGCCATTAGGGGTGAGGACTCATAAAACTTTGAGGCACCTTCTCATGGTGTGTTCCCTTAGTAATATTCAGGAGGATATTATGAGAACAAGACCCGCCAGTAGGAAATCCACATTTCATAGTGTCATTAGATGTTCCTATCTGTGGACACGTGTATTGGTCCTTAATCTTTAAGATTATTGTTAATGGGTATTAAAACTCGCGCACTTAGATGTATTGATGAAAACTATGACGACACACTATTCGTAGCGAGGTAGGATATGTTGGGTGCATCACGAGTAATACTGCATTAATAGATAATGCGATGAATAATTTTTCCCTTCTATTCCATAACATAAGTAGATATCTCAGGATATTTTATGGAATTGATATAGCCTAAATAAATCCATGTCCATGATAAGGAATGGGGAAGTTCAATTCTGGGAATTCAAATAAATAATAATTGAGCACATGGGTTGATGGAACTATCATGAAACCTGTTTGATTTGAGATATAGAGACAAATGGATTACATTACACGGTAAGCATTCGTAAGAGGTGACACATCATTGCGACATGAACTTATTTCTCTATGGGTGCCTTGACATGCTGTTAGATGCTAACCTTGGACTTTAGTAAGGCTCCGCATAATGACACTGATAAAGAGGCCTAGAGAGTCACACACTAAGTGTGTCCACGTATCTCAGTTAAATATTAATTTAACAAGTTGAATAAATATTATTCCCGATTATGGTTTAATAATAATTCAAGGATTCCTGATCACATTTATTTTGACACTAGTTATTTGAGAGAATATATTTTGGGTGAAATAATATATTTATTAGTGAGTAATGCAGTAATATTTATTTAAGAAATAAATATCCATTATTTAAGGTCTAATAAATGTGGTTGAGGAAATAAAGAAAATAGAAAAACAAAAGTACACGTCATGTATATTAATATACACACCGTGTAGTTTTCCTGGGGATTTGTGAGAAATAATATTATTTAATTAATTAAATAATATTAGGTGTAATTTGTTGGGCGCATGTTGTAACGACCCAATATTTTGAATAAATTGTGTTTCCTAACATTGTGTGTTATTTTAATTTATACTCAACAAAACTATTTCATTTAATAAAACGAATATAATTAAAATGAGACCGTTGGGTTTCAAATTTTATATGACCATTGGTCAATAAGAATATTGGAAACTAAATGTAACAATTATTGTCTATAAATACTAGTGATCTTGATTAATTAATATAGAAAGAATATTTGATGGCCCCATCCAGTAGTCTCGGGCCGATCGAAGCCCATCTGACGGAACTCGGGAAGAAGGTAGCACCTTTGGGCTTTTCTCTGGACCAAACCCAAGCCGAACTTCATCATGTGAAGCTGGAACAGAATCACCTTCGTGAGAAGCTCAAGCTGATAGAAATCACTACTCGGGCAATGTTGGCCGAGCTGCCCCAAGATTCTATCACCCTAGCACACCTTACTCTTAGGTCATATGCTGGTGTTATAAGGGGTTATGTAACGAGACCGTAACTGCCTTGTGTAATCCTTTCATTTAAATAAAAATTCTGATTTATTCTTATGGTGAAGTTTGTGAATTTTCAAATGTCCTGATAAATATAGTATGCATATTATTGATGAATTTTAGAAGGATATTTTTTAAAAATATTTATGTAAACCTTAAATAATTAATAATGTGTAATGATTTTCATAAAATGGCCTTCTACAGTTATGTTCAGTAAGAGATTTAGAGTCTAATAAGATCAACTTAATTTTAGATGAATAGTAATTTATGAATAGTGATTTTATGCTTAGGATTAGTGATGTGACCAAATGGATCAGTAATCTCACTTAAAGAAAGTATTAATATAATTTAGGCACCTGGATTTAGTAATTTGATTCAATAAAATAGGTAAATAACTACTTCAGAAATTATTAGTCAAGTATTAGTTTTTTCGGGTGAATAGTGTTTTTTAATTAAAAATTAAAATAAAAATTTTTAGAATTTTTTTTATAAAATGGAGTTCATTTTTTAATTCAGTGCATCGATATTAGGTTATGGTGATTTTTGGGGATTTTTCTGAAAAAAAAATGAATTTTCAGTGAATAGTGTTTTTATATAAAAATTAAATTAAAAATATTTAGAAAATTATTTTCATAAAATGGAGTTCATTTTTTAAATCAGAGCATCGATATTTCATTAAGGTGAAATTTTGGGATTATTCTGAAAAAGTTGAATTTTTTGTGAATAGTGAATTTTCAGTTTAGAGTTTCGGGTGTTTAATGACATCATTAAGGATGTAATATTTATGTAATAATTCTGGTCGACTTATGAATAGTAAGATAAGGTATGAGGTGTCCCAAGTGGCCAATACCATGGGTAAATACCATGAGAAAGCCCATGGTTTTTCCAATACCACCAATGAGGTGTCCCTTCGCCATTAATGCCTTGTCCCCTCACTTCCCCTATAAATACCAAGCCATTATCTCATCCTTTCCATTCCAAAATCCTCCTCAACAAATTTATGGTCTCATTACCTCCCAATTAGTCCTCTTAAGGTTCCATCAAGCCTCCCAAGGTCCCAAACTTCAAGATTTCAAAGTTACTCTTCAAGGTAAGGGATCCTACCTCTCTCTTTCTTTTCAGGTACTCTTTTGTATGTCATTTCATTTAATCCCCATGTTCTTATGTTGAGGGACGTTCTTTTATATTCCTATTAATTCCCTTTTCATGATAATATTATGAGATATCCCCTCTTACTCTCATCATTTCATTTTATGAATGTTTAAGTGGCGTCGTTAGGCTGCCGAATTTTTATAAGGGATCCTACCTCTCTCTTTCTTTTCTAGTACTCTCTTTTATGTCATTTATTTTATACTCCATGTTATTATGTTGGAGGATGTTATTTTATATTAATATTACTACTATTTTCATTATCATATGATGATATATCCCCTCTTACTCTCATCATTTTGTTTTATGAATGTTTAAGTGGCACCGTTAGGCTGTCGAATTTTTGTAAGGGATTCTTCCACCCTTCTCATTTTTCAAGTTCTATTTTCATGTCATTTCTTTCAAGTTCCTTTTATTATGTTGGGGTATGATCTTATATGTCTATCATACTGTATTTTTTATGTTCATATTATGAGATACCCTATTTGATCTCATCAATTCATTTTTTGAAGTTTTAAGTAACGCAGTTAGGCTGCCGAATTTTCATAAGAGAAATCTTATTTTTTTCTTCCTTTCAAGTTCTTCATTTCATATGGTATATCTTTCAAATTTCATTACCATATTATTAAATCATTTATATTATGTCCCCCTACTGTTGTATGGATCATTTATGAGTGGGTGACCCATGTCCCCTCTCTTTTAAATGTTTTCTAAAACCCTGTAACATAGCCGTTATGCTGCAGAATTTTCATCTCAAAATGTCTTTATCTTTTTTTCAAATTATTTTATTTTATTAAGTGAATACTCAAATATCTTTCTTATACAGGGGTATTCACATATATATCAAAATGTTATATTTTAATTCTAGTATTTACATACATGAAACCCGCTTTCCTTTTTCTGTGGGTTTAAAGTGACATAAAGATCATCTCTTTAAAGCAGTTTTTAAAACATTATGATTATGAAATGAAAACCATTTATTTTATGATATATGGGTTATTTATGAAATTTTTGATGATGATATATGTGGCTCACATGATAATAAAGACAAATTAAGGTTTTTCCCTTATAGCACTCCAATGCATTGGGTAATGATGTAATCCTTAGGGATTACAATTTTAACGATACCTTGGTGAATAACCTTGGTACTTTTTTTTTAAATGACACCTTAGGGATGAACCTTGGTGATATGTTCATGATTGTCTAAGTAAAATATTGTAGCCACATCTTCAAGTTATGAATAATGTTCTTTCCATTATGATATGCCTCATGATCTCTTTCTCATTCCTTAAATCTATTTATCATGACTTTATTGATGTATATCAAGTTCACATGTAAAATGTTTCTCTTGTTTCCCTTACTGGGCCTTCTGCTCACTCTTTCCTTTTATGTATGCTCCCAGGTTATGAGATGCTGTAATAAACTTAGGATGAACAAAGAAGAAGCCTTTAAAGTGTTTAAGAAGAATGTTTTATGTCATCATGTATTAAGTTCCTGGTTTCCAAGACACTAAACCTTTAAGATCCTCAGTTTTGTACAATGTAATGAAAAGTTATGTTATAAAAAGGTGGGATTCTATAGTTGGTATCAAAGGATGGTTTAGTTATTTATGTAAATTAGGATATGAAAAATTTATGAAGAACCCTATGGAAAATTTTAAATATAGGAAATCTTCCTGGTATTTTGGTGAGTATTGAGTAAGTGGTTTATCAAGGAAATACATCCCTGTCTAGATACGAGCAGGTAGAGGTGGCTCTGGAACAGATGTACATAAGGGTAAAACATGAAAACACCACTTTGAGCTAGACTCAAACGGGAACTAGTACATGACAATGGGCCTTTCTTCACTCTTGTTTACGACACTCCCGGGGGATATGTTTGGTTAATCACAAGCTTTTTATGAATCCTTATGAAGGAATTGTAGAAAAATGTAATTGTCTAAGCATGAAGTTTTAAGACAAAAAATCATTTTAGTTAAAAGATTCGTAAATGAAATAAGTTTATCATGAAGGATTTATTCTTTTAGAAAATTCCCCCATCATCTAGGAATACATTGATGTATTTCCTAAGGAGTTACCTGGACCTCCCCAGAAAGAGAGGTAGAGTTCTCCATTGAACTCGTATATGGATCTCATCCGATGTCATAGACCCCCTATAGGATGGAAAATATGGAGCTAGAGGAATTAAATAAACAACTCCAAGATCTTTTGTAGAATGGGTTTATCCAAACAAGTGTGTCTCCTTGGGGAGCACCAGTCCTCTTTGTGAAGAAGAAGGATGGATCAATGCAACTATGCATTGATTATAGAGAACTGAATGGGATCAGAGTGAAGAAAAAATACTCTCTTCTAAGAATTGATGACTTATTTGAACAACTCCGTGGGACTCAATTCTTCTCTAAGATTGATCTTCATTCTGGTTATCATCAATTGAGGGTGAAGAATGATGATATTTCAAAAACTGCCTTCCAATCAAGATATGGGCATTATGAGTTTTTTTATGCCCTTCGAACAGACTAATACACCTGCTATTTTTATGGATCAAGAATAAGTTGATTTTGGAAACTTGTGTTTTATCAAATTGATATCCTTTGTATAGGAAAATGATTTAGTGATTAAATGATAAAGGTTATTTTGGATGATGTTTTCTCTTTTGGAGTACTATATGCCTAAGTAAAATAAAAATACTACAGGATTTTGTTTGTGGAGGAATGGTTAAAATTTTTATTTTATAAGAATATATGTATTTATTGTGGACATATGGTGATTTGGGTTATTTCTGGAAAATGATTAACCTAGCATAGAGAATATGTGATTAGGTTAATTACACTTTATTATAAGACTTTAAGAGTAGTCGATGTTATTTGGATATAAATGTTAAGATTTATTATGGAAGACTATTTGATTAAATCCTTCTGAGTTTTGGGTTTCAATCTTAGTTTGGATTATTTTGATGAATTTTAAGGATGACTGTGTATTGAATGGTCTTTCTGGAACTCTGGTTACTTTTGTTGAATTTTGGAGATTAATAGTAGTTTTTTATAAAGGATTATCCTTTTTGGGGATTATATGATCTCGTACTAACCTTTTTTGTTTTAGTTGATTTCTAAATACAATGGAAATATATAGTTCTCCTTTTGTGGATTATGTGATTCTCTAGAAGATGATTCTTGTGCTTTTGATGTGACCAAGTCTTTTTTAATGCTCATCGTTTCGAGAAAATTTTAGTTTTGGAAGAAACTTATTAAAGTATGAAACTCTACTTGAAGGTAAGTATAATTCCTTATGTTTTTATTCAATGTAGTAAATGAATTCCTCACAGTTATGAAAAGGAACGTAAAACAAAAACGTTGTTGGTTTATGTTTCCTACTGGGCAATCAAATACTGTTTACACATATCATAAGTTTGTGATTTTCTTGTGGTTAACTTTCTCCTAATCATGTTTTCTATCACTCTCCATCAGAAAATGACCCTCTGTTTTCTCTTCCATATCCATGATTTCCTACATGTAATCCTAGTATGGGTTAACTCGGGTGACCTTTGTACTTCCCTTTCATTCTTTTAATGTAATAGTTTTACTGACTCTTTTTCTGATGTGGGACTTTCAACGAAATTTCCAAGACGATTTTTTTTAAAATTGCGAGGATGCAATTTCTTAAGGGGAGAAGAATGTAACGACCTGAGATTTTGAATAAATTTTGTTTCCTAACATTCTATGTTATTTTAATTTATACTCAACAAAACTATTTAATTTAATAAAATGAGTATAATTAAAATGAGACCGTTGGGTTTCAACTTTTATATAACCATTGGTCAATAAGACTGTTGGAAACTAAATGTTACAATTATTGTCTATAAATACTAGTGATATTGATTAATTAATATAGAAAGAAGCTTTGATGGCCCCATCCAGTAGTCTCGGGCCGATCGAAGCCCATCTGACGGAACTCGGGAAGGAGGTAGCACCTTTGGGCTTTGCTCTGGACCAAACCCAAGCCGAACTTCATCATGTGATGCTGGAACATAATTGCCTTCGCGAGAAGTTCAAGCTGATAGAAATCACTACTTGGGCAATGTTGCCCAAGCCGACCCAAGATTCTATCACCCTAGCACACCTTGCTCTTAGGTTCTATTCTGGTGTTATAAGCGGTTATGTAACGAGACCGTAACTGCCTTGTGTAATCCTTTCATTTAAATAAAAATTCTAATTTATTCTTATGGAG
Organism: Viscum album; assembly: GCA_963277665.1. Classification (NCBI taxonomy): domain Eukaryota; kingdom Viridiplantae; phylum Streptophyta; class Magnoliopsida; order Santalales; family Viscaceae; genus Viscum; species Viscum album. The sequence continues at coordinate 848,524,250 of OY728119.1, read as the reverse complement.
AAATTTTTGAATTTTCAAATGTCCAGATAAATATAGTATGCATATTATTGATGAATTTTAGAAGTATTTTTTTAAAAAATATCTATGTAAAACTTAAATAATTAATAATGTGTAATGATTTTCAAAAAATGGCCTTCTACAGTTATATTTAGTAAGAAATTTAGAGTCTAATAAGATCAACTTAATTTTTTATGAATAGTAATTTATGAATTGTGATTTTATGATTAGGATTAGTAATGTGACCAAATGGATTAGTAATCTCACTTAAAGAAAATATTAATATAATTTAGGCACCTGGATTAAGTAATGTGATTCAATAAAATAGGTAAATAACTGTTTCAGAAATTATTAGTCAAGTATTAGTTTTTTTCGGGTGAATAGTGTTTTTTAATTAAAAATTAAATTAAAATTATTTTGAAAATTATTTTTATAAAATGGAGTTCATTTTTGAATTCAGTGCATCGATATTAGGTTATGGTGATTTTTGGGGATTTTTTTGAAAAAAATGAATTTTCAGTGAATAGTGTTTTTATATAAAAATTAAATTAAAAATATTTAGAAAATTATTTTCATAAAATGGAGTTCATTTTTTAAATCAGATCATCGATATTTCGTTAAGGTGAAATTTTGGGATTTTTCTGAAAAAGTTGAATTTTCAGTGAATAGTGAATTTTCAGTTTAGAGTTTCGGGTGTTTAATGACATCATTAAGGATGTAATAATTATGTAATAATTATGGTCGGATTATGAATAGTAATATAAGTTATGATTTGTCCCAAGTGGCCAATACCATTGGAAAATACCATGGGCAAGCCCATGGTTTTGTGAATACCACCAATGAGGTGTCCCTTGGCCATTAATGTCTTGTCCCCTCACTTCCCCTATAAATACCAAGCCATTCTCTCATCCTTTCCATTACAAAATCCTCCTCAACTAATTTCTAGTCTCCTTACCTCCCAATGAGTCCTCCCAAGGTTCCCTCAAGCCTCCCAAGGTCCCAAACTTCAAGATTTCGAAGTTACTCTTCAAGGTAAGGGATCCTACCTCTCTCTTTCTTTTCAAGTACTCTTTTGTATGTCATTTCATTTAATCCCCATGTTCTTATGTTGGGGGATGTTATTTTATATTCATATTACTTCCCTTATCATTATCATATGATGATAGATCCCCTCTTACTCTCATAATTTCGTTTTATGAATGTTTAAGTGGCGCTGTTAGGCTGCCGAATTTTTGTAAGGGATCCTACCTCTCTCTTTCTTTTCAAGTACTCTTTTTTGTGTCATTTCTTTTATGCTCGATGTTCTTATGTTGGAGGATGTTATTTTATATTCCTATTACTTCCCTTTTCATGATCATATGATTATATATCCCCTCTTACTCTCATCATTTCGTTTTATGATTGTTTAAGTGGCGTCGTTAGGCTGTCGAATTTTTGTAAGGGATTCTTCCACCCTTCTCATTTTTCAAGTTCTATTTTCATGTAATTTCTTTCAAGTTCATTTTCTTATGTTGGGGTATGATCTTCTATGTCTATCATACTTTAATTTTTATGTTAATATGATTATATACCCTATATGATCTCATCAATTCATTTTTTGAAGTTTTAAGTAACGCCGTTAGGCTGCCGAATTTTCATAAGAGAAATCTTATTTTTGTCTTCCTTCCAAGTTATTCATTTAATATAGTATATATTTCAAATTTCATTACCATGTTCTTAAATAATTTATATTCTATCCCCCTACTATTTTATGGATCATTTATGAGTGGGTTACCCATGTCCCCTCTCTTTTAAATGTTTTCTAAAACCCTGTAACATAGTCGTTATGCTGCAGAATTTTCATCTCAAAACGTCTTTCGCTTTTTCTCAAATTATTTTATTTTATTAAGTGAATACTCAAAGATATTTCTTCTATATGGGTATTAACATATATATCCAAATTTTCTTTCTTAATTCTGGGATTTACATACATGAAACCCGCTTTCCTTTTTACGTGGGTTTAAAGTGACATAAAGATCATGTCTTTAAAGCAGTTTTTAAAACATTATGATTATGAAATGAAATGCATTTCTTTTATGATATATGGATTATTTATGAAATTTTTGATGATGATATATGTGGATCACATGATAATAAATAAAAATTAATGGTGCATCCTAATATCACTCCAATGCATTGGGTAATGATGTATTCTCTAGGGATTACAATTTTAATGATACCTTGGTGAATAACCTTGGTAATGTTTTTTAAATGACACCTTGGGGATGGACCTTGGTGATATGTTCATGATTGCCTAAGTAAAATGTTGTAGACACATCTTCAAGTTATGAATCATGTTATTTTCATTATGATATGCCTCATGATCTCTTTCTCATACATTAAAGCTATTTATCATGACTTTATTGATGTATATCAAGTTCACATGTAAAATGTTTCTCTTGTTTCCCTTACTGGGCCTTCTGCTCACCCTTTCCTTTGATGTATGTTCCCAGGTTATGAGATGCTATAATGAACTTAGGATGAACAAAGAAAAATCCTTTCAAGTGTTTAAGAATAATTTTTTATGTCATCATGTATTAAGTTCCTGGTTTCTAAGACACTAAACCTTAAAGATCCTCGGTTTTGTAAAATGTAATGAAAAGTGATGTTATAAAAATGCGGGATGCTATACATGTCAAGTAATAATAATAGTCAACTGTTATTATTATACATGGGTTCTTACTAAGAATTAAATTAAATGAATAAATACTTTTGGGTAATTAATTTATTTTATTATTCTAAGTAATTAAAAATCCCAATTATATAATTCTCATTAGCCTAGCCATTTTTTTTGGGTTGTGCACAACAGATCTAGAAAAATCTCTCAAGCTAAGAGATATTTTTTTTCTTACAAGAACGCTCTCAAGCTACGAGAGAGATCCTCCTCCATCGGATCAAGGATAGCGCTTTGCAAGCATCTCTCAAGGCGATCGAAGGCGGACATCGCAAGTGAAGGCTATTCCATGCTAGCACCCAGAGATCCCTTCAACAACATCTAGAGATACGTGGAGTATGTGTGGATCACCGCTAGAGGAATCCTACACTTGGATTCTAAGAAGCAACGAAAGATCACATCAGATCATGACCGGAAACATCAATAGAGAGATAATGACATCAAGGAAATTCTTGTCTTTTAATTAAATTAATTATAACCAACATATGATGATTCTTTATATGGTTCTAGGACTCCCTTCCTTTATTTCATTCTCCATTTGATTCTAATGATCCGGAATTTTATTATCATGATGGATCTTGGATTGATCATTGCTAATGGAAAAATTAAAGTTGGGTGCACCCACTAACGTGCTTCCGCTACGCTCGGAACCTACAAGTTGTATCAGAGCAGTCATATCGTTGGTTATAATTATTTAGTTTTTCATTGATGATTTACACATTTAATAATTTAGTTGTTTCAATTCAATTTAATAATTCTATAAATATGAATCTCAATATCTATTCCTCCTCTTTTTTTTCTCGTTCACCTTATAGAAATGATTTTTTATTTTAATTTTGATTAAAATAAAACAGAGGATCTCATCTAGAGGTTCCAAATCTCCCTGGTCATACTACACCAGAACACACGGCCTATATTCGGCAGTACATGTCATGTAGTATAGGTTCCATGCACTAGGATGGTTCGCCAAACCAAGCCATGTCAATGGATCCTATCTAAGTCTTTAAGACTCCATGTGTTGACCAGGACCATATGGCACACGGTTTCCGAATTACACATCATGTGGCACATTGAACACGGCGTGTAGTCCCTTCGGGTTAGGGTTTGAATGTGTACCCTGTACACAGCTTGCCTAGATGGAAATTGTGTAACGTGGATACTACATGACTTGTATCCCACAGAACATGTTGTGTACTCCAAAGATTTACGAAGTACATTTACACGCCATGTCCCCGGGCGTGTACTTCGGATGGATGGTGAACAAAAGTACACATTATATAGTCAGAACTACACGCTGTGTACTCACCCAAATTACGCAGATTTATTAAACTTTATTATTATATTATATAAACCCTTAAGATGTGTACCATAGTGTGGGCATAAAGCTGAGGCACAACAAGTGATAGGTGTTTTATATATGTGTGTTTAATTTAACATCTTTGTAATGTTCATTTTTACTCATTGGGTAGTTATGAATGGGAATTCACTAGTTTTCCTCCAATGTACAAGTTACGTACAAATATAATTTTAAATAAAATTATTTTCTTAAAATTATGATAGATGATAATCTCAAGGAAATTCAGAAAATGGGTTTAAGATAAAAGGATTGATTAACTAAAATATAATTAATTGATTCGAGCGTGATTTATCTTAAATAAGAACGATTAAAGAATTGAATGCTAGTTTTATTTATGCGTAAATATTGTTACATCTATGGATGATCATGATCTAGAACAAGACCTTTGTATGTGAATGGTTTCTTTTAATTTATTTATTTAAATTAAATTTGTTAGCCTGCAAGCCTTCTCCTCATTAATATGTAGGGTCTGCATGCCCAAGGTTTCTTTTATGTAAACCCCTATTTTACCCCTCACCTTCGAGTGAGATAAAAGTATATTTAATGGATGGATCTCCCAATCTAGTGGAGGTGACTCAAGTTAGGAGCCAAGGTGAAACCAATCCAAGGAGATACAAAGGTGGACAGGTGGAAAGCTGTAAACACGAACTCAAAAGGTTGAAGGTTTTTCTCCCCTAGGTCTTTGGTTAGTTTATCAACCACTAGATAAACTAACCAATGAAATAAGCTCATGATCATACCATTTATTTTATTTATGTCAGTTTCATGGTTTATTTATTATGGGGTTGTTTTCACGATCACACAATTAATGAATTAAACAAGCATACAAGATAGAACTAAAATAAGACCAGCTTATGCATAAATATTATCTTATACATGGTTAATCACTTAAGTATATCCCACTTAATATTGACAAGTGTGTAATAAAAGATAATAGAATGGAAATTTATGTATAAGTATAAAATCCCTCAAAGAAATATTAAGTCGGTATAGCCTTCCATAATCTTGGTTAGAATATAACCATAGTTCAAAGTGATTGACTAACCCTAGTTGGGGTGCTTTCAATTATTGGGGAATTCTAATTCAATGTTTTGGGTTGAATTGACTTGGTTCACATCAAGGTTTGACTGTCACAACAATAATTGGTGTGACCAAGAGATAATGGTTGAGGAAATCCAAAATAAAAGGATTTCAGGATTGGGGAGTCCACTCAGCGGATCAAGGAGCTATGAGTTAATGTAGTTGGCATTTGGAATGCCTACCTAAAACCCTTCAAGTTTCTTGACTAAGCCTAGTTGGGGTAATGAGAAGGGAAATATGGATCCTTTCCACTAGAATATTTAGTAAACAGAATATTCTGAAGTCAATGGTGAGGGCTATTGGATTTCGATAAAATAGTGGGAGATTAATAAGTATTAAATTATTTATTTGTGTCGGTTTTTCATGATAAAGTACTAAACCTTTTCTCATCTTGATTTTTAGAAATGGAAAGAAAAACAAATTCAAACAAATCATTAAAAACCATATTCGAGAAGGAAAACCTTCTCACCGGCACCAATTTCTAGGAATGGCAGAGGTGTTTATGCATCATCCTTCGCCACAAGAGAAAATTGTATGTGCTAGAGGAGCCTATTCCAGTTGCACCTGGAAAAGAGGCCAGTGATGAGGAACTATCTCTCTATATGAAACATATGGATGATTCCACATATGTCTAACGTTTCATGCTATCTTCGATGTTTAATGAGCTCTTGAAGCAACATGAAAACATAGACACGTATAGCATGATGTCTCACCTTAAGGATATCTATCAAGAGAAGGTGAGACATGAGAGATATGAGATCTCAAAATCTTTGTTTACAACTAAGTTTGGAAAGTATGCACTAGCTGGGCCTCATGTAGTCAAGCTTATTGGCTACATTGAATGTCTGGACATCTTATGGATTAAGTTCCCGGATGAGTTTCGTATAGATCTCATCCTATCATCATTTCCCAAGGCCTTATCTTGATTTATTGTCAAATACAACATGAGAAACAATGAGATGAGTCTATTGAAACTTCTGACCTTAATTTTCCAGGTAGATAAGAACATGGGGAATGACAAACCCACAATCCTTGTGGTGAATAAGAAAAGGAAGGAAAAGTCGAAGGAGACAAGGATTCATAAACAGTCTGAAGCCCCTGAGCATCGTCCCTCCAAGAAGAGGAAGATCCAGATGCAGGGAAAGGAACTGGAGGAACTATGTTTTTCATTTGGTAAGCAAGACCAATGGAAGAGGAACTGCACCGAGAAGCATGGGGATGATAAAGTTGAGTTTGTTATCGAGTATAATCTTTTAATTTATACACATTGGGTATTTGATACAACTTCTAGGGCTCACATATGTATTCAAATACAGGAACCAAGTAGATTTAGAAATATTGTCAGAGGAGAGGTGGATCTTTGAGCTTCCCATGGTGTGAGGCTGGCTGCATTGGCCATTGGCGATTACCATCTCTCATTGCCAACTGGGATGCTTTTGGTTTTACATAACTATTATTATGTGCCTAGTGTTACCAAGAACATAATTTTTGTATCATGTTTGGATATGGATGGATTTATTTTCAAGTTTGGAAATAAGGGTCTTTTCTTTTATAATAACAGTGTATATTATGGTATGGAGCATTTAAATAATGGTTTCTATGTATTAAATTACGAAAACCAAGTGTTGGAAATCAATAATGAAACAAACTCACATGACTCATACATCACCCAGTTGTGGCATCACCATCTCAGTCATGTAAATAAGAAGTGCTTGATAAAGCTCTCCCAAGATTGTTATTTAGACTCTACTGAGCTAAACCCACTTGATAGACGTCACACTTTTTTACAAGGTAAAATGACTAATCCACCTTTCGGTTGACAGGGTGAAAGGGCCACAGAGCTTCTAGGATTGGTGTACACGGATGTGTGTGGACCATTTCTAGTAGAATCTAGAGGTGGATATTCTTACATCATTACTTTGACTGATGATTTAAGTAGATATAGATATGTATAATTAATAAGTTATAAGTTAGAGTCCTTAGATAAATTTAAGGAATTCAAGAATTAAGTAGAGAATCATCTTGGTAAGAATATAAAGATACTTTGATCAGATTGAGGTAGAGAATATCTGAACCAAGAGTTCATCGACCTTCTATGGGAGTCTGGGATTCTATCTCAACTCACTCTTCCTTATACACCATAGTGGAATGGTGTTAGTGAAAAGAGAAACCGCACCTTGTTGGACATGGTGAGGTTGATGATGAGTTAGGCAGATCTTCCATTATCCTTTTGGGGATATACATTACAAACTGCAGCATACACATTAAACTGAGTACCAACTAAGGCGGAAAATGGAATTCCCTCCGAGATATGGAATGGAAGGAAACCCATTTTTTCACACACATGTTTATGGGGATGCGAGGTGTTTGTTAAGGCCTTCTCAGGAAACAAACTAGCACCCCAAGGCATTAAGTGTATCTTTATAGGATATCCCAAGGAAACAAAAGTATATTACCTATATAACCCTTCATACAAGAAAGTCATTGTCACCAGAAAAGCCATATTTCTTGAGAGGGAGCACATCCTCAAAAAGGATAGTGGGATCAAGATTGACTTTGATGAATTTTATTCTCAAGATACACACGATTTGGTATAGGAATAAGTTCCACAATTCCTTGTAGAATATGTTCTAGAAACACAAGTACTGTGTAGGAGCTCAAGAGAGGTAAGGGAACCAGAGAGATTTGGTTTCCTAGTCACTGAGGATGGTGAATCATTATTTTTGGACAATGATGATCCTCTCTCCTAAAAGGAAGCAGTAGAGAGCTCAGAAGCTATAAGATTGCTAGAAGTTATGAATTCTGAGATGGATTCTATGTATCAAAACCAAGTCTGGGTTTTGGTCGATGCGCTAGTTTATGTAAAGACTGTTGGATGCAAATGGTTATTCAAGAGAAAAATAGACATGGAAGGTAAAGTTATCACCTATAAAACAAGGCTAGAGGCTAAAGGATTCAGATAGCATCAAGGAATTGACTATGATGAAACCTTCTTTCCATTTTCCATGTTTAAATCCATAAGAATCATACTTTACATAAAAGCTTACCATGACTACAAGATTTGGCAAATGGATGTCAAAACAGCATTCCTTAATGGGAACCTTAAAGAAGATGTCTATATAATACAACCAGAAGGGTTTGTGACACTAGGTGAATCCAAACGGGTTTGCAAGTTGTAGAAATCCATTTATGGATTAAAGAAAGCATCCAGGTCATGGAACGTTCGATTTGATAAAGCCATAAAGGAATTTGAATTCATTAAAAATGAATGTGAGTCATGTGTTTATAAGAGTTTAATGGGAATGTGGTCTTTATCCTAGTAGTATATGTTAATGACATATTACATACTGGAAACAATGTACCAGCCTTACAGTCAGTTAAGAACTAGTTGAACAAGTGTTCCTCCATGAAGGACTTAGGTAAAGAAAACTACATTCTAGGGATCAAGAACATTCATGATAGATCCAATAGGTTTCTTGGACTATGTTAGGGTACATACATTGATGAGATACTAAAGAGATTTAGTATGAAACAATCAAAGAGGGGATTGGTTCCAGTTTCACATAGCCTAAATCTTTCTAAGAAAATGTGTCCTCAGACACAACAAGAGAAAGATAGAATGAGTAAGATCCCATACGCTTAGGTTACAAGATACATCATGTATTCCATGTTATGTACTAGTCTTGATGTTTCCTATACACTGAGCATGGTAGGAAGATATCAAGCATATCTAGGAGAACAACATTGGGCTGTTGTTAAGACTATCCTTAAGTATCTGAGAAGAACTAAGGATATGTTTCTGGTGTATAGAGGATATGAGGAGCTTGTCAACAGAGGGTGTGCTAATGCTAGTTTTTAGACGGATTAGAATGATCTAAAGTCACAATCTAGATATGTTTTCTGTCTCAATATAGGAGTTGTGAGCTGGAAGAGTTCAAAGCAACCAATAGTCGTCGATTATACACTGGAGTCTGTATATATAGAGTCTTCTAATGCATCCAAGGAAGTCGTCTAGATTCAGAACTTTGTCCAAGATCTGGATGTGGTACCTAGCAGTAAAGATCCTATCACATTGTATTGTGATAATATTGCAGATGTGGATCTTGCAAAAGAACCAAGGTCACATCAACGGACAAAGAAAATACTCTGAAATTATCACCTCTTGAGGGATTTCTATCAAAGGGGTGAAGTTTCAGTGAGTAGAGTGTCAACAGAAGAGAATGTGGCAGACCCCATGACTAAAGGCATATCTCAGTAGAAGCATGAATATCATGTGAGAGCTAGCGGGTTAAAGGTTTTTAGCAGTTGGCTCTAGTCTAAGTGGGATTATATTGGATTTGGTGGCCTAGAACCAACTACTTTGTACTTTATTCATTAATAAATATCTTATCACATCTTGATTGTTCTTATGCGTGACAATGCATGTGATAATTTTCTAAGGATAACTGTTGCACTAAAAGGTCATGGTGGATCTCTACTATGATGAGAACCTAGAAGTGCCACAACACTATTCTTAAATATGTGTTCTATGGTCGGATGATGTTATTTTATGGACACAAATAATATAGTCCACTAGGGATGAGGACTCATAAAACTTTGATGTACCTTCTCCTATTGTGCGCCCTTAGTAATATCCAGGATAATATTATGAGAACGAGACCCGCCAGTAGGAAATATACATTTCATAGTGTCATTGGATTTTCCTATATATGGATGTGTGTATTGGTCCTTATAATTTAAGATTATTATTAATAGTTATTACAACTCTTGTACTTAGATGTATTGATGAAAACTATGGCGAAACACTATCCGTGGTGAGGTGGGATATGTTGGATGCATCACGAGTAATACTGCATTAATAGATAATGCGAGAAAGGATTTTTTCCTTATGTTCCATAATGCAAGTAGATATCTCAGGCCCTTTGATGGAATTGATATATCCTAAATAAATTCACGGCCATGGTAAGAAATGGGCAAGTTCAATTTCAATAAGTGAAAGAAATAATAATCGAGCACATGAGTTGATGACACCAGCATGAAACCTGCTTGATTTGAGATATCGAAACAAAGGGATTACATTACACGGTAAGAATTTGTAAGAGGTTACATGTCATTGCAGTGTTAACTTCTTTCTCTAAGGGTGTCTTGGCATGTTTCTAGATGCTAACCTTGAAATTTAGGTAGGCTCCACCTAATACCACTGGGAAAGAGTCTTAGAGGGTCACACACTAAGTGTGTCCAAGTATCTCAGTTAAATATTAATTTAACAAGTTGAATAAAGATTATTCTTGATTGTGGTTTAATAATTATTCAAGGACGTTTGATCGCATTTATTTCGACACTTGTTATTCAAGAGAATATATTGTGGGTGAAATAATATATTTATTAGTGAGTAATGTAGTAATATTTATTTAAGAAATAAATAGTCATTATTCAAGGTCTAATAAATGTGGTGGAGGAAATAAAGAAAATGGAAAAAAACAAAATTACATGCCATGTATATTAATATTCACACCATGTAGTTTTTCTGAGGATTTGTGAGAAATAATATTATTTAATTAAATAAATAATATTAGGTGTAATTCGTTGGGAGAATTCCAAGTAATAATAATAGTCAAATGTTATTATTAGACATGGGGTCTTACTAAGAATTAAATGAAATGAATAAAGGCTTTAGGGTAATTAATTCATTTTATTATTCTAAGTAATTAAAAATACCAATTATATAATTCTCATTTGCATAGAAATTTTTTTGGTTTGTGCACAAAGGATCTAGAAGACCCTCTCAATCCAAGAGAGAATTTTTTTTCTTCCAAGAACGCTCTCAAGCTAGGAGAGAGATCCTCCTCCACCGGATCAAGGAGAGTGCTTTTCAAGCTGCTTTCAAGGTGATCGAAGGTAGACATCACAAGCGAAGGCTCTTCTGTGCTAGCACCTAGAAATTCCTTCGGCGATGCCCACAGATACGTGGAGAATGTGTGGATCACTGCTAGAGGAATCCTACACTTGGATTCTACAACACAATGATGGATCACATCAGATCGTGACCTGAAACATCAACAGAGAGAGAATTCCATCAACATAATTATTGTCTTTTAATTTAATTAATTATAACCAATGTATGATGATCCTTTCTATGATTCTGGGACTCCCTTCCTTTCTTTCATTCTTCGTTCTATTCCGAAGATTTAGCATTTTATTATCGTGATAGATCTCAGATTTATCTTTTCTAACGGAAAAATTAAAGTTGGGTACACCCACCAACATGCTTCCGCTACACCCAGAACCTATAGTGACCACATGAAGAAATCAAGTGACCGCGTGAATAAAATAATTGATTGTATGAAAAAGACAAGTTACCATGCCAAGTGATCATAGAAAGTTAAAATGGAAAGTGACCATGCTGTGTGACTATGGAAAGTGAATGTGGAAAGTGACCATGATAACTGATCGTGTGAAGTAATCATGATCCAAAGTAACTGTGCTTTAAGTGAAGACTAAGTGACCATGTCTATCTTAAGCAGTGAGGTGTTTTGAAATCTCCAACGACTATATTTTGGAGCATTAATTGAAAAGTTAGTGCATTTAAGACTACAATGAGTATGAGGATTAAAATACAAATATCCTCTAATAGCTAATTAGAGGGGATCTCTATTTAAAAATAATATCCACTCATGGAAAAATATATAGATATGGTGGATATGCATTTGCATAGGATATATACTTACATTCCATGATACAGAACTGAATACTCCCACAACACTCTATTTTCCTGACCTCTCTGTGAAAACTCGATTGAATATTTTCAAGGATGGATTTAAATATAGTTGTTTAACCAAATATAGTCATATTGATTTGTACCAAACCTTCTCTTATCATATTTTTTATCTCTCTATTTTAGAATACATTTTTGAAATTTTTTTGTTATACTCGAAAACTCTTTAACAAATTATTATATATTGTATGGAACCATGTTGGACACTGTTTATTTCATTCTTTTTCATCATTTATCCCACAAATAATTGTGGAAGAGGTCATGTGTAGCCTAGACTGCCTATGTGCAGTTGTTATTCTTTACACCTATTATTCCATGTGGAATTGTTGAAGAGGTTGTGTGTAAAATAGACTACCTGTGTGAAGTTGATTTATATAAAACCTAATCTAAGTTATGGATCTGTTTATTTTTTTTAATAAACTACAAGGAATCAAAAGATTTCTAAGTAGAGATAACTAGGTATCAACTTGAGACTAAACCTCTTTTTTATTCCATTTTGTGTTTTCTTATTTATTTTTTCTCTTATTTTAAAAATAATATGTTTTAGTTTTCAAAATAATATAGAAAAACACTAATTTGATTATTATCTTTAATAATTTTTTTATAGACAATGTTTGATGCAAGTAAAAAAAATTCAAAAGTTAAAGAGTTTTTTAAAAAAAATAACTGAGTTCTGATTGAACTTTTGAGAATCTATTTGAAAGATCAAATTATATAAGTCTAATATTTTAGTTAACTAAGATATTTTCATAATTGGGGGATTTAGTTTTAAATAATTTTTAAAAGAAATTTTAATTATAAACTCAATTCAACCCCCCCCCCCCCCACTTGAGTTGTCCACTCAAACCAACATTTGGTATCATAGGAATATTTATTTCTTTGTCTTTATTTTAAAAGTGATATAGTTTTTTCAAAAATATTAAATTTATATTATTTATAAATTTATATATTTATGGATAAAAATAGTCTTGAGGTTAAATACACTAACAAGACTACTTATTTTAATGGAACTAATTATTATTAGTGGAATATTAAGTTGAAAATACATTTAAAGAGTATGAGATTTGATATTTAGACTGTAATATAGGAAAAATATGAAAAACCTAAATCTTCTAGAGTTGATTGGAGTCATTCCACTAAGTTCGTTATAACTGTAATTGTAAATCAATGAATTCATTATACTTTGAATTAGGAGGAGGTTGTTTTAATAGTATTTCTTCTTATTCTATTGCTTATGAAATATGGGATACACTTGTTGTTTCTAATAAAGGAACTTCAAATGTTAAAGATATGTTCATGAATACCTATACTATTAAATATGATACTTTTAATATTAAACCCAAGAGATCAATTTAAAACATGTATCTTTGTTTCAACAAAATTTTCAATATAATGCATGGAATTGGGAATAAAATTGAAGATAAGGATCAAGTGATGAGACTCCTGGGATGATTACCTAATAAGTTGATAGAAACCTTTATTTCCATTAGTGAATCTTCTGATATAAATAAAATGTTAGTGAAGGAGTTGATTGGAAAACTCATAATGTATGAGGAATAATTTAAAGTGAACAAAGATAAACAAGAACCTAAAATAAAATCAAATTCTTTAAAAACTTTTGAGTCAAAGATTAAGGAGAAAATCAAAAAAGATAGTTCAGTTGGGAATTATTCACCCGCTGATAGTGATGAGGAGATGACTCACCTATCAAGGATATTTAATAATTTCTACAAGAATAAAAAATTATTCAATAAATCAAATTATGGAGAAAAATATGATAGAAGAGGAAACTGGAAAAAGGGAAACCAATTAGGTTAAGTGACCTATTATGTATAAGGACCATTCCTTAAACATTATATAATCTTAATTTTTAAGTTAAGAATTAATTTTTTTTACATCCAATATATCATTTAGGTTTCTAGTTTTATATAATTAGGTCATCACCCCAACATAAATAAATATTAAATCACCAAGTGGAAACTTCTACATCATATCCATTCTTCCCACAAGATAAAACTTTTATGATATAAGAAGTTTTATTTACTTGAAATATCTTTAGACTTTTCATATTGACCTCATATTTATCTCTATTCATCCTTAAAATCTTGTAAAAACATTTTAAAAATTGGGATGAGGACAAAAAGATCAGTAAGGAAAATATAAAATTAAATAAATAAACTTGTTAGATCGTGAATACTTAAACAAGATTTTTCATTTTCAAAATTAATATTTTGGATTAAAATAAACATTTTATTACCCAAAAAATCAATTTTTTGTACCCAAATATTTTTATAAAACATTTCATAATAAATCTTAAAGGAAAAAAATCTCTTAAAGGTTCTTTTGTAATCATGAAAATTTTATGAAAACTTTTTCAAAAAAAAAAATTAAACATTTCACCCTTACAAACTAGCATATACTTTCCTTTAAAAATAGGTTCATGAGTAATCACATAGAAGTATAATATAAAGGAAATGGTCTGATAAGATCATAGAATCATAAGAAATGTGTCAGAAACATATAACATGACATAAGCATAAGTCAAGAATAATTTTCAATACAACATCACATGGTGGATAGAGTCCCATAATGGATTAGGCTTACTCCCTAATCCCATAAATAATGTCTCATAAGACAAAACATTACATAATAAATTGGAGAACTTTTTGGGTGAACCCACCATAACATGTTCCTGATTGTGTGTTCCATAAAAATTAGATCAATCATAAGGAATAAACATAAGAATTTCCCATGAAAATAAATAGGTTACATTTAAGAAAAGAACTTATGTAATGTATTACCCCCTCGAAGGAAGGTAGAATAAGCTAGCTATATATGTGAGAGACATATATATATAATTTATAAGAATTACATAACATTATATAGAGAGATAAAGTTATTTATAGATATAATGTTCATAACTTCAAGAAAATGGTGGTTTAGAGAGATCAATTACACCCATAAGAAAAACATTTGTAGATATCAAAATATCTGGTCCATTCAAAAACTTTCTGAAAATACTTAGAATAAAAGGGAAAGAGGGGTTTTCTTCAAAAAATGATTATTATAAATAAATAAAAATATAAAATCATTGTTGTGGCTGTGATAAAATAAATTGATGTTGTATATGTTAAAATAAAACATTCATTTTTTTCTTTTGTAAAGAAATTAAAAGTGTTCTATATAACATATGTAAAAATAATACTTTTTAAAACCTTTGAAAGAAAGTAAAAATAGAAATAAAATTTAATTTATAATTCATTTATGTTCATATAAATAAATTAATAAAACAATTTTAAGAATATGGACATGGAAGAGAATTATTTATAAAATAAATCTTTAAAACCTTTAAAATGTAGTTTTAAAGTAAAGTGTCCCTTATGTAAACCTTAAAAAGATTAATTTTTATGAACATTGTAAATAAAGTAAAATATTTTTAAAATTGAACTTTATTGTCTATTTAATCATAAATAAAATTTTTCTTGAGGAATTTAGAATAACATGGACATGGGAAAAAAGAGTATGAAGGGTAACTTTAAGAAAGGGGATTTTTTGTAAAAGAAAGTCCCTTACCTTGAATCTGGCTCAATATGTACATTCTTTATCTTACTAAATAATAAAGTTATGCTAATTATATACTTTCTTAAGAACCTTTTTCAAGTTTATTATTCCTTTTATTTCCATTTTATAATGAATTACTTAATCAATTATGTTCGTGTTAGACGTTTTGATGATATTCAGCTCGTATGTCCAAAATGACTTCGGTGCATTGACTATGGTCAAAGAGTTCATTATTCCACCATATAAAAAATAATAATAATGAAATGATTATAATTTTAATACGTAAATTATAAATTTAAAATCAATCATGAAATATGGTTATGAAAAATGAACTATGTTACAATCATGGAGACGGTAGGTCATATATACACATGGGTAAAGTTTCAATTTTTTAATGATCATTATAAAAAGAAGGTAAGTATTATTTTATATTTAAAAAATTATCATAATATCATAGATAATATATTATTTATTTAAATATACTTATATATAGCATCCATGTGATGCAGTGATGAATAACGAATCACATCACTTAGTAGAGATGATAGTCCACGCGTATTCACGAACAACATTATCATTTATCAGTGATCGAAAAGTTAAAAAAGTAAATGATATATTATATTTTAATAATGATAAATATTTCATTAATACCATATATATACATTAAATCTATCATTATAATCAACCATAATAGGAGGTGAATGAAATTGAATTACATCAGTTCATGGGGTGGTAGTCCACCCTACACATGAACAATGATTTTGTTTCTCATTTGATGGAAGAGGATATAGATATAGGTTATTAAATTAACATAATAACATCTCAGTATATGGAATATACTTATGTTATTATTTCATCATGGTTTTATAATATTTTAATAATGGAGAAGAAGAAATAAAATGAAAACACGTGATTATGAATTGTCCCTCTTATTTGTATAATCTATTAAGGTTTAAACCAAAAGCTTTCCTAGTTTAGTTTTATGATAAAAAAAGTACTCTAAGACATGGTGAGGTATGTTAGGAATAAATTTTGGTAGGTATTGGTTGTAAAAAATATGTCACGACCCCCTCCCCACAAAGTGTACCCCTCCTGGGCTGGCAATGTGAGAAGGGAGATAATGACCCCCGAGTCCCGCCTCCAGTAGGCCCCAGGTTGGAAACTAGCATAGAGGGTATAGTAATCACACAAATGGGAGGAATTACCCTCTAATAGAACATATGTGGAAGAGATAGATAATATAGACACCAACCAACTCTAACTCAAAACTAAAATATAAAAGAAAAATCAAGTGCACATATGTAATGTCATGAAAAAGTACTACAACTGGAATGGGAAAACCACATGTACCCAAAAGAAAGTAAAAACAACAGTAACCACAAGCCCGAACAGCTCATGGAACCCCAAGCTAGTAGAAACTAGCTTGATCTCCATCCTTCTCCATGTGACCTAAAAAACAGTTTATGTATACATAGGGTGAGTATAACAGTATACTTTGAAGGATCCTCCCCAAAGCCTCTCGTGAAAAAGTAAAGAAAGCGTGCTAAAGCACAGTGAACAACAAGTGAAACTAAATCGTCACCTAAACAGGTATAATAAGTTCCCAACCTCACCATGGATACTATCACCAAGTAACGCATACAAGAGTATATAATATAATAAAGAATATCAAGGGTACCCAGCTACTACTTCGCCACTAGTTTTCCACTTTGCCCCAACGTCGCACGTCCTAAGCACCTCCCTCCAAAAAGGCTTGCTCATAGACACCTGGGCGAAGCACCACAATATGCACCTCATGAAACAAAACCACCACTTCCACGTAAGAAAGTAACCAGGTAGTTTCCGGGAGCCACCATAGATCATATAACATGTATCATACGTCGAGTATTATACCTCAATCCATTACATCCCATACAGTGAGTAAGGATCCTCAAGCCATCACAACCTATACAAGTTACACCTATAGTAGTCCATAGGATACTATATCCAGAATATATGTGTGTGAATAACCACAAGCCATTATAGCCCTCTACACACATATATGGGGAAAAATAACCATTGTGCCTACCAGCACAAGTATCTACCAAGAGAAGAGAGCAGGGCCAAAGGGGGTAGTCAGCTATTCATCCTCCCACCAGAATGTTGGGGAAAACACCCCCCCCCCCAGGGCTCAGAATCCCCAGGGTGTCAGTTTCCCTTACTGACATGGTGGAGTATCATATAGAAACACAAAAAGTACAGAATATACTATATCTCACAACCACACTATGGGAATAACCTAGTCTTATAATCAACTATAACTAACGTCTCTCGGACTCCGGGCTGCCACTTATAAGACTATGTATCCTATAAGCACACAACCATTTAAAGAGATTTAATACATTATATCATTCTATTTTTACAAGTTTCACTTTACGTTAATTAATTCTTTAAACATTAATTAACCATGAAAAATTCCACAATAAATTCATTATCATAACACCCAAAGTCCACTGTCCCTTTAAAAATTACAACCTTATCATTATGTTTCAGCAAACTCCAACCCCATGGGTTAACACCATTGATTCAATTATTCATTATAGAATTACTTTCCCACATTCCAAGGCATTCTAGAAAAACATTCTATGCTACTAAACACAAGGGGGATAAACACAGTGAGTAGATGTACTACCCATCGAGTCTTTGCCGCCTATAGGAAGAGCATAGACCCATCCTCCATTGAGAAGCTAAACATGGAAAGCACGTGATATACCCCGCACATCTTCGCCTCTTTCGGAAGAAGGGTAAGCAATACCAACTTCCTTGAGCAGTGGGGAAAAGTAAAGCAGATAATCAACCAATAAGAATAAGAAATCATCCAATAATCACATCCATCTCATTCCATCATCCCTAGTGTCCTCACCGACACCCACATGCATAAACCGATGCATCTCGCCACTCTAGGCATCATCTTCTACCACAACCAAAAGTATCTATGCCCCCACATATCACAACATCCATCTAGGATCACATCACAACACAAGCAGTAGGAAAAAAACATCACATCAATTGGGATCTTGGACCTTTAACAATCAAGAGGGTAACTCAGAACCCTTCAAGGAATTATCAAACAATCGGTTCTTTAATCCATCTTGAATTAATAGATTTATTATTCATAGGTTCCAAAATTCGTAAAACCTAATCAGTAGGATATCACAAATAATTAAACAAGCTTACTCACCATTAGACACTGTTTATGAGACTCACCGTTAGACATTGTTCATGAACCTCACTGTTAGACACTGTTCATGAACCTCGCCGTTAGAAGGTCACCATTCTGGAAACACTGTTCACAAACTCAAAATTTGGAAAAGGAAAGGAAAGGTCACCATTAGAAGGTCACCGTTCTGGAAACACTGTTCATAGAACTCAAAATTTGGAAAAGGAAAGAAAAGGTCGTCGTTAGAAGGTCACCGTTATGGAAACACTGTTCACAGAACTCAAAATTTGGCAAAGGAAATAAAAGGTCACCGTTATAAGGTCACCATTATGGAAACACTGTTCACAGAACTCAAAATTTGGAAAAGGAAATAGAGGTTACCGTTACAGGTTACTGATAGAGGTTACCAATAGAGGTTACCTTTAGAGGTTACTGTTAGACCTCACCGATAGAACTATTCACCGATGGAACTATTAAATGAAATGGATATTTGGAAAAGGAAAGAGAGGCTACCATTAGAGGTTACCGATAAAACTGTTCACCGATGGAACTGTTCACAGAATTGGAAATTTGGAAAAGGAAAGATAGGTTACCATTAAATGTTACCGATAAAACTATTCACTGATGGAACTGTTCACATAATTGGAAATTTGGAAAAGGAAACAGAGGTTACTGTTAGAGGTTACTGATAGAACTATTCACTAAACTGGAAAATTGGCAAAGTTTTGGGGATAAGTCACCTTGACCTCCTGGAACACCTCAAACACCATATTTTCAAGAAGTAATTGACCGGAGAGGTCCGGGCCATTACATCAGATACCTCTAAAAACATTCTTGTCCCTGAGAATTCAAAACCCACCTAAAGTGAAAACAAAACTGGGTCCGAACAACCACCCATCGAGATACCTCTAAAAAAAGATCAAGCCATAAAAGCATAAAAAGGAAGCCATCTTATAAACATGAATGGTTTATAACCACAAGGGCTACATCGATACATCAAAAAGAGTTAAACATCAAACAACTCTGGTTACTAAGCACGTATCTGTGACTCACGTTCCCAAGTACTCTCCTCCATGCCACTGTGTCTCCACAAGACACGAACCAAGGAGATAGAACACATGCACAACACCTTCTCCTTGCGGTCTTGGATCTTCACAGGTTGCTCCTCAAAGGTTGCATCATCATCAACATCGATCTCTCACCAATCTATGATGTGAGAGTCATCATGAAGATAACAACAGAGCTGTGAAACATGAAAAACATCATGTATATGACTCATCTGCGGGGGAAGTTCTACTCGATATGCCACAACACCAACATGAGCTAACACCTCGAAAGTCCCAAAAAAGCGGGGATAAAGCTTACTCCCACGACTAAACCTTCGCTTCCCATGATGGGGAGTCACCTTCAGAAACACATGATCCCCAACATCAAACTCTAAGGGCCTCCTCCTTTGATCGGTATATGATTTTTAACGATCTTGCGCTATCTTCATCCTCTCATGAATCACCTGAACCATCTCTATTTTATTCTACACTAGTTCCGGTCCGAAAATTGATGACTATACGACCCTAGTCCAGCACAACGGAGAACGGAAAGGTCATCCATGAAAGGCTTCAAATGGTGCCATACTGATGGTGAAGTGAAAACTATTATTGTAAGCGAACTCCACCAAGGGTATGTGCTTCATCCACGAACCTCCAAAATTAAGAACACAAGAGCGTAACATGTCTTTAAGAGTCTGGATGGTTCACTCTATCTGACCATCTGTTTGAGGATGAAAAGAAGTGCTAAGGCATAGTTGAGAATCGAAGCATGTTGGAGACCTCTCCACACCCTGGAGGTAAAATGAGGATCTTGATCAGAAATTATCATCCTCGAGACTCCATGAAATCTCACCACCTCCTCTAGATACTACCTTGACAATACTTCCACTAAGCTCGACTCCTTGATCGCTATGAAGTGGGATGATTTTGTTAAATGATCCACTACCACCCAAATAGCATCATGTCCTCCTGGAGCTTGAGGTAAACCAGTAACAAAGTCCATTGAGATGATCTCCCACTTCCACTGAGGAATATCTAATGGCTGGAGAAGACCACCAAGAACACAGTGTCCGACCTTCACTTTCTGGCAGACCAAACATCGAGAAACAAACTCCGCAACTTCACACTTTAGCCCCAGCCACCAAAACTGGCTCCTCAAGGATCGGTACATCTTTGTCACGCTAGGATGCACCGTTAAAGGCGAACTATGGAACTCTCTGAGAACCGTCTCATGCATATTCAAATGAACAAAAAGCCTTCCATGATACAACACTTGGTGTTCTTCATCCTCAGTCTAACCATCAGGGGCCTCGCCACAAACAACTCGGTCTCTCCAGACCTCCACCTCAAGATCCCCCAACTGGAACTCTTCCACCTTCTGAATCAGGGATGAATATACCTTCATCTGAAAAAGACAACCTCTACCCCCAACTTCTCCCATATCAAGATGTAATGCTGACAGCTCTTCCATTACTCTCTAGGAATCACCGGATTCACGCACAGCATCACTACGTGACTTTTGACTCAGCGCATCAGATGCAAAATTCCCCTTTCCATGTGTATATGATATCTCAAAGTCATATTCCTATAAGAACTCCATCTACCGATGCTGACATAAGTTCAAGTCTCACTGGGAGAAAACATGCCTCAAACACTTATGATCGGTGAAAACCATAAAGCACTCACCAGTGAGGTAATGTATCCACAACTTTAGAGAAAACACCACGGCTTCCAACTCAAGATCGTGAGTGGCATAGTTACGTTCATGGGGACATAACTATCGAGACCCATAAGAAATAATTGACCTATGATGCATGATAACACAGCCTAACCCCAGATGTGAAGTGTCGCAAAAAACATCAAAATGAACTCCCTCAACTGGAAGATAAAGAACTAGAGCGCTAACTAACTTCTCCTTTAGATACTCGAAAGCTTCCTGACACTGATCAGTCCATATGAATGTCTGATCCTTCCTTGTCAGAGATGTCAGAGGAGTCTCAACTCGTGAGAAATTGGCTACGAACCTCCTATAGTAGCCTGTGAGACCAAGGAAACTTTTCACCTCTAACACTGTCTTGGGGGCTGCCCAAGACAAAACTGCTTCTATCTTCAATGAATCCATAGTTACTCCCTGTTGGGACACAACATTCCCCAAGAAACGGACTTCTAGAGCCCAAAACTCACACTTTGACAACTTCCCAAATAGCTGATGTTGATGAAGAACTCCCAAAATGACTTGCAGATGCTCTGCATGCTCCTTCTCAGATGTGGAGTACACAAGGATTTCATCGATGAAAACTACCACGAACTTGTCCAAGAACTCACGGAACAAAACATTCATCAATCCCATGAATATAGTTGGAGCATTCTTCATTCCAAACGGCATTACAATGAACTCATAATGCCCATGACAACAATGGAAAGAAGTATTCAGGATATCCTCATCCTTCACATGCATCTGATGATATCCTGAATGAAAGTCGATATTTGAGAACCAACTTTCACCCTTCAGTTGATCGAATAAATCATCAATCCACGGAAGAGGATAGAAATTCTTTATTCTAAATTTTTTTTAATCGATGATAATTGACACACAACCACAAACTTCTGTCAGCCTTCTTTACGAACAAAACTAGTGCACCCCACAGTGACACACTTGGACGAACAAAACCACACTGTAACATACCATCAAGATGTATATGTAGCTCTCATAACTCATAAGGGGACATACTATATGGAAACCTAGATATAGGAGATGCTCCTGGTTGTATCTTGATCCCAAACTCGATCTCTCATAGAGGGGGTAATGCTACAACCTCCTCTGGAAAGACATCAGGGTACTCTTCTACAACCCTAGGAAATGCCAACTGCTGAACCTCTGAAAAACTTAGCATCATCTCAGCCATCATGGATGATAAGGACGGAACGTGCCTATGACCCATCTAAGGATCTCGGTCACCAAAAAACACCACTGGCTCTCTATCTGCACCAATGAAAATGAACTTCTTCCTAAAGCAATCCACGATAGCCTGCACTGAATACAACCAATCCATGTCGAGGATGACATCATATGGTTGTATTCATAAACATAGGAAATATCCCCAAGAGCGTTGTTACCCCAACACTAGCTCACAGTCTCTACGTACTTTAAACAAGTCAGCTCAACCTACAACTTGTGTAGTCAATGCCAAGGGCACCAGAAGCCTCTCTAACTCAAGTCCCAAAGCATGGAAAAGGTTAGGTGATATGAAGGAGTGTGTCGCTCCTAAATCAAACAAGGCATACACCAAGGTAGAAAATAAGAAAAGGGTACCTCAAAAGACGTATGGCTCACCTGGAGCTGAAAATGCTAGAGCATGAAGCTGACCACGACCTCCTCCATGGCCTCTCTAACCCTGATGATGACCACCACCATAGTCGCACTCTGCTCTCTGGGGATGGGGAGTGTCATGGGGTTGCCCTATGTCTACCCCATCTACCCTCTGCTGATCTAAAGCTGGTGCAACCAGCTACTACTGCCTCAGCTGGAACTGCCTCAACGGAGGAACCTGGAGCGTAGCACCTGGTGTACGATGACCGCTCTGAAAGGTCAGGCACTCCCACTGCTGATGACCATGACCACCACAAGAAAAACAAGCGCATGATCCCTTGTCATAGGCCTAAGAGTTGCTGCCTCTGGAGAAACAAGATGTGAAGGGCTGAGACCTACCCATGGTTGAATGGAAACTCTTTTTCCCTAAAAACTGGGAACCCCGGACCATAGCTCTGCTTTGTGAGGAATCATGAAGATTCCCCTCTCATGATGATCCGATCCTGGCTAAAGTCCTCTCGACAACCTCTTCCCTCGCTAGCACATCAAGATATGTTTTCAGCATAAATGGGGTGACCTGGCGCTGGATCTTTGGACGCAAAGCCTCCTCGAAATGCCTCTCCCTGACCTCCTCATCTAGTAACAGGTCTGAAGCATATCATAAAGGTTTCCTGAAACGGATTCCAAAATCTCGAACACTAGAGCTCCCCTGTCGAAGGGTAAGAATCTCCTGGAAACTGGACGCCTTCATAGTCGAAGAAATAAACTTGACTCTAAACCTGTCTCAGAACTCCTCCCATGAGATCGTTGAATCCTCATGATCCCTGAGGAACAAGAACCACCACTGCCTCGCTGCTCCATGTAGCATTGTCACAACCAAGGACACTTAGTGCTCCTTCCGAGCACGGATCAAAATAAATCCTATCTCGACCTCCTTCAACTAGTCTTCCGTGATTGAATATGAAATGGATCCCTCATACTTCTGCAGACTCTGGCGCTAAAACTCTCAGAGTGTCTTCCTCCAAGTGTTGTCGTTGTCAATCTCTACCCTGCGGCGATCTGCTGGAATAGCCTGCTGGACATTTTCTGCGCAAACCTGATGAGGACGTCTACCTATAGCCATACCTATAAAATAACAAACCATTAGAGCTCTTAAACCTGGAATATGGAAGACTCAACATTAATTAATTAATTGTTTTCTTTTATTCATTTTAGGTTTACATATCCCAAGGTCTACCCATTCAAACACAGGCTCAAAGAAGAATGATGCATGATCCTTTCCTAGGTCTCTACCCTGCAACTTGTATCACCTTGTTTAGTAGACATTGTAAACTTAAACGTACATACATTAGATCATAGGGGGCCCTAAACGCCTATGTCTCATCTAGTCTTCATTGTTTACCTCAATTTCGAAACATGAATGACACTGTTTCCCTATCGACCCATGCAACCTCACATGTTCCTAACTCCAAACTCCATCCTATCCCTCAACTAGACCTCTGATACCACTCTGTCATGAATCCCTCCCCACAAGGTGTACCCCTCTTAGGCCGGTAATATGAGAAGGGAGAAAATGACCCCCGATTCCCACCTTCAGTAGGCCCCAGGTTAGTGACTATCACCGAGGGTATAGTAATCACACAAATGGGAGGCATTACCCTCTAAGAGAACACATGTGAAAGAGAGAGATAAGATTGACACTAACCAACTCCAACTCAGAAATGAAATATAAAAGAAAAGCCAAGTGCACATATGTAATGTCATGAAAAAGTACTACAACTGGAAGGGGAAAACCACAAGTTCCCAAAAGAAAGTAAAAACAGCAGAAACCACAAGCCCAAACAGCTCCTGCAACCCCAAGCTAATAGAAACTAGCATGATATCCAATCTTCTCCAAGTGACCTGAAAAATAGTTTATGTATACATAGGGTGAGTATAACAGTATACTCAGTAGGATCCTCCCCGAAGCCTCTCGTGTAAAAGTAAAGAAAGCATCCTAAAGCACAGTGAACAACAAGTGAAACTAACTCATCACCTAAATAGGTATACTAAGTTCCCAACCTCACCATGGATACTCTCACCAAGTAATGCATACAAGAGTATATAATATAATAAAGAATATCAAGGGTACCCCGCTACAACTTCCCCACTAGTTTGCCACTTTTCCCCAATGTCGCACATCCTAAGCATCACTCTCCAAAAAGGATTGCCCGCAGACACCTGGGCAAAGCACCATAATATGCACCTCGTGCAACAAAACCACCACGTCCACACAAGAAAGTAACCAGGTAGTTTTCAGGAGCCACCACTTCTCGTATAACGTGTATCATATGTTGGGTATTATACCTTAAGACATTACAGCCCATACACCGAGTAAGGATCCTCAAGCCATCACAACCTATACACGTTACACCTATAGTAGTCCATAGGATACTATATTCAGAATATATGTGTGTGAATAACCACAAGCCATTACAGCCCTCTACACACATATATGGGGAAAACTAACTGTTGTGCCTACCAGCACAAGTATCTACCAAGAGAAGAGAGGGGGCCAAATGGGGTAGTCATCCATTCATCCTCCCACCAGAATTTGGGGAAAACACCCCCCCCCCCCAGGGCTCAGAATCCCCGAGGTGTCAGTTTCCCTTACTAAAAGGGTGGAGTAGTGTATAGAAACACAAAAAGTACAGAATATACTATATCTCACAACCACACTATGAGCATAACCTAGTCTTAGACTCAACTACAGCTAATGTCTCTCGGACTCCGGGATGCCACTTCTAAGAATAGGTATCCTATAAGCACACAACCATTTAAAGAGTTTTAATACATTATATCATTCCCTTTTTACCAGTTTCACATTACATTAATTAATTATTTAAACATTAATTAACCATGAACAATTCCACATTAAATTCATTAGCATAACACCCAAATTCCATTGTCCCTTTAAAAATTACAACCACATCATTATCTTCCAGAAAACTCCAACCCCATGGGTCAACACAATTTATTCAATTATTCATTATAACATTACTTTCCCACATTCCCAGGAATTATAGAAAAACATTCTATGCTACTAAACACAAGGGGGGTCAACACGGTGAGTAGATGTACTACCCGTCGAGTCTTTTCTGCCTATATCAAGAGCGTAGACCCATCCTCCCTTGAGAAGCTAAACACATAAAGCACGTGGCATACCCCGTGCATCTTTGCCTCCTTCGGAAGAAGTGTAAGCAAGACCAGCTGCCTTGAGCAGTGTGGAAAATTAAAGAAGATAATCAACCAATAAGAATCAGCAAGCATCCAACAATCACATCCATATCATTCCATCATCCATTGTGTCCTCCCCAACACCCACATGCATAAACCGATGCATCTCGCCACTCTAGGCATTATTTTCTACCACAACCAAAAGTCTTCATGCCCCCACATATCACAACATCCATCCAGGCTCACATCACAGCACAAGCAGTAGGAAAACAAACATCACATAAATTGGGCTCTTGGAACTTTAACAATCAAGAGGGTAACTCAGAACCCTTCAAGGAATTATCAAATAATTAGTTCTTTAATCCATCTTGAATTAACAGATTTATTATTCATAGGTTCCAAAATTCATAAAACCAAATCAGTAGGCTATCACAAATAATTTAACATGCTTACTGCATCAATTTGATTAACATCAAATTAAAACAAGAAGAACCAGATTCATTTACATGCCTCTTAATCCATATCCAAGAGCTATCAATTAATTTCGGTTTAAGTTCTTTACCAAATTTTCATCAAGAATGAATTGATAAATGAAGCAATCATGGATATCACACTATCTAGAAAAAAACAAGGGGCAATAACAAACAACTGATATCAATTTATATATCTGGTTCAAATATTTATTATGTCAATTCCATTGTGGTCCAATGGGATAAACATGCTAACAATATAGTTTCACGTAAAAGAAAAGAGAAGCAATGAATCCCTTACCTCAAACAGTTAGTGATGTTCTTTATACGAGAACAATCCACACAACGGGTCACGATCCTCCTCTCGTGACAACTGCATCCTCCTGAGGATGCCACGGTACAACCGCACCAACCAAAACCCAAGAAAACTCCATTAAAAGCATGGAGATCACATGTTATAATATGTAAAGGAGAAATAGGAGAAGATGAACCCCAAAATAATGACGATAAAACATACCTTATATCGAAGATTGATCAATACAACTTGGTTGCATCAAAAAAGAGCAGAACCAATCTGAGGAGGAAAGCTTGATTATGAAACTCGTATGGAATAGAATGAAAGGTTTTAGCATCTCATAATCGAGAAGAAAGAGGAAGAATTAGGTAGGAAGATATCCCGTCCCTTTAGAAGATTTAACAGAGCGACGGTTTAAGATACGCTTAATTTCCCATTAAAAGTGGATCGCATTAAACCACGCGGTTTGACCAAGTAAAAAAATCCCAAGCCTTAGGAATAATTAATATAGGAGTTATGGCCTTTGAATCGGCCTTAGAGTCCTTAAAACAAGGCCTTAAATTCATTTTATGTCAAAGGAAAACGTTAAAGGGGCGAAACTATAGGAAGCTGGAAACACTGTTTATGAACTCAAAATTTGGCAAAGGAAAAACACTGTTCATGAACCTCATCGTTAGACACTATTCATGAACCTCACCGTTAGACACTATTCATGAACCTCACCATTAGACATTGTTCATGAACCTCACCATTAGACACTGTTCATGAACCTCACCGTTAGACATTGTTCATGAACCTCACTGTTAGACACTGTTCATGAACCTCACCGTTAGAAGGTCACTGTTCTGGAAACATTGTTCACAAACTAATAATTTGGAAAAGGAAAGAAAAGGTCACTATTAGAAGGTCACCATTCTGGAAACACTGTTTACAAACTAATAATTTGGAAAAGGAAAGAAAAGGTCACCGTTAGAAGGTCACCGTTATGGAAACACTGTTCACAGAACTCAAAATTTGGAAAAGGAAATAGAGGTTACCATTAGAGGTTACCGATAGAGGTTACCGATAGAGGTTACCTTTAGAGGTTACTATTAGACCTCACCGATAGAACTGTTCACCAATGGAACTGTTCAAAGAAATGGATATTTGGCAAAGGAAGGAGAGGTTATTTTTTAGAGGTTACCGATAGAATTGTTCACTGATGGAACTGTTCACAGAATTGGAAATTTTGAAAAGTAAAGAGAGGTTACCGTTAGAGGTTACTGATAAAACTATTCACCAATTGAACTGTTCACGGAATTGGAAATTTGGAAAAGGAAAGAGAGGTTACCGTTAGAGGTTACCGATAGAATTGTTCACTGAATTGGAAAATTGGCAAAGTGTTGGGGATAAGTCACTTTGGCCTCCTGGAACACCTCAAACACCATATTTTCACAATGTAATGGACCGGAGAGGTATGGGCCATTAAAAATGTTTCTTGAAGTGTGAAGAAAAGAGGAGAATAGGATATAAATTGATAAGATTATAATCTATGATAAGGATGATTTAAAATCATCTCATACAATAAGAATGGGATAAGTTTATGTGATTTTTTCACCCTCATCTTTTTTCTAACCTGTGTTACCCATTTTTGACAATTACAACTGTAACAAAGTTTTTACTCTTTAGGAGTTAATAAGTTACTATAAAAGGAAAAATGGTCCATAAATGGACTATAGGTGATATTTTTAAACAAATAAAAATATTTTGTCTGAAGATATGATTTTTAAAAAAATTAAATCATTTAATAAAATATTATTTATTATAAAATATCATTAATGTCAACTTTGACACTATTCATTTAATTTGGCTTTAAAACATCAACAAAAATATAGAATTAAAATATATACCTTTGACACTTACATAAAATTATATATTATCTAAAAAATTGTGGAAAACAATAATTCATTCAAATTATATTACTTTTAATATTTTTAAAATAATTTATTTTCTTTTTTTTTAATTAAATAATTATTATGTTAGTGTTGCATAAGCATTTATGGTAATTTTTTCATTACTAAAAATTAGAAATAAATTTACATGATAAAAAATAATTTATATTTTAAATGAATATTTAGAACTGAACATGGGTTATTTTTATCCCTATTGCAGAATATTATAGTCACTAAAAGCAGGAAAGTGATATTTTTGGATTTTCTTTACATAAAGTGTTATAATGGTCATAATCATGGACTTATGGAAACAAAAGGCCATATATTAAAATTTTGGATGATTGTGGATGAAATATAATCATCCAATAGAAATAATAAAAATTTTAGGGTTTCTTTTTAGTCCTTATCAAAGTATTTTTACACTTAATTAACCAATTTTACCTTTACTTCGGTAACAAATATTTACAACAGTTACTATTCATAATGACAAAAAAATAAAAAGGGAACTATTTACCAAATTTTTACCTACAAATTCCAAATAAAAAATCCATTTTCCAATATTAAAAACACATAATTGGGAAATTTTAATTTAATATTAACCAGAAAAACATGATAAAAAATGAGTTTTCAAAAAAAAATGCATTTTTTAAGAAATAGAAGATCTTATATTAACTCTATGACTCAAAATTATCATTATATGAATTTCATTTTAAATAATTAGATGTATAATATATAAATTTCATTTAAATATTTCCTTATTAGTGGTTATTTTAATTAATTAAAATGGATAAAATTTATTCACTTTAAAACAATTTTACGAAAAACTGTGTTTTTAAACATAAAAATAAACTTATACCAATGTAATGAAAATTGTTGATTAAAATGAAATTAATTATAATATTCTTAATAAAATGGTTTTTATGTAACTTTAATACTAAATAAAAAATATAATGGTACTTTTAAATTACTTTATTTAATGAAAAGAAATAACAATATTTGAAAAATCGTTAATTTTTACTATTTACTAAAAAATCAATCATTTCATAAAAATACAAAAAAATCACAGTATTTTAATTTTGAAATGATGATTTAAAAAATTATATTCATTTTATAAAATAAAATTTCTAAAATTTCAAGAAATTAATTATAATATTTTCTCTCAAAAAGAAAATAAAAATTATTTTTGAAGAAATCATGTTGTTTAAGAATAAAATGACTTCACGAAAAATTGAGTGATTATTTACTAAGAATTTATAAATAAATTTATATTTAGTGGGACCTTTATATATATATATATATCATAAATTATTTAATCATATTCATACTATCCAATTTAACAACTAGGTTATAACGGTCATATATAAATAATAATATTTCATGTTTCTTTTAGGCTCAGTGTTTCATGTCGTATATGCTATCAAATATAGTCTTATTTTTAAAATCCCTGGGTGTTACATTCTCCTCCTCATAAATAAATTGAATCCTCTCAATCATAAATTGGTCTTGGTAATCAAATGTTTTACATTTTAAAATACTTTTTTTGTAATCCCACATCGTAAAAATGGTTAATTAAACTTCCTCTTAAAATGTGAGAAAAGGGAATTATGAAGGTCATAAAAAATAAAAAATACTAGGTTTAAAAATAAGAGAACATTGGTGGGAAATGGATATATGTAAGAAAAATTAATTTCCAAAATAATGATGGAGAGTGATAGAGAACATTTATCACAAGAATGTGAATGATCATGAGAAAGTTAATAATCTCAAAACCATAAACATATGAGGTGTTAGAAAATACCATCAATTTATAAAAATGAAGGTAATAGGATAAAATTCTTGTTTTAAGAGTTTGAGGAATTC
Organism: Viscum album; assembly: GCA_963277665.1. Lineage (NCBI taxonomy): Eukaryota > Viridiplantae > Streptophyta > Magnoliopsida > Santalales > Viscaceae > Viscum > Viscum album. The sequence continues at coordinate 848,493,440 of OY728119.1, read as the reverse complement.
CTTTACCATCTAAATGAAGAACATAAGGAAATATAATTACTTGATAAGTATAATTTCATCCTTTAATCAATTTCCACCACAATCTCATCATTTTTTCCAAACGATGAGTATTAAAGATGAATTTTTTATACTTAAAGAACTAAAATCATATTCTAATGAATCACATAATACCAAAAAAGAATAAATATATATTCCTCTGATATTTATACATTAACCAAAATCAAAATGGTTAGCTCAAAGTAAGATAATTACCAAAATAATAAACCTTCATACGGAGAAATATAACATTAATTTAAAAGGCCTCAACAATAACACCCAAAGTTCAAATTATATCATTTGATAAATAAATAACCTCAAAATTATATAAAATATTCTTGACCAGGTTTGAAACCCAAAAATCATAATAATTGTATCACGTATTCACCCAATATTAATTTAAAATTTATCTACAAATAACACCAATCATTCTTAACGTCTCGTACCAAAAATGTATATGTACTAATCATATAATCTCCACGATATGCTGATAATTTCCATAAATAACCTAAATCACAATAAAGAAACGTTAAAATCATATATTATAACAAATGATAATTCAACCTTTATTCCTTAAATAGAATCTCGTTATGTTTTATTTACCTTAATCATATAAGGTTCCTAAACTAGAGAACTTATTCTGAAACATCATTTGTCTCCATAAAACCTCATTACTTAAAATCTCAAAATGGGTGTCTAAGAATTTAAACTTATGATAAAACTTAAAATTATAAAATCATGATGGTATCCATAACTTTAAGTTAACTACACATGAAAACAACCGAAACTAAAAAGTTATCTAAACATTTTCTCTGATACTAAATATAAGGAATAATCCTTAATTATTATATAATCTTGAGTTTTATGTCAATAATTAATTTTATTACATCCCAAAGATCATTTAGGTTTAGATTTTTAGATAATTTGGTCATCACCCCTACATAAATAAATATTACACCACCAAGTAGACACTTCCACTTAGTATCTATTCTTCCTAAAAAATAAAACTTTTGTGATATAACAAGTTTTATTTTGTTGACATATCTTCACAATTTTCATATTGACCTCATCCTTGTCCCTACTAATCCTTAAAACCCTATGAAAAACATTTTAAAATGTGGTATGAGGACAAAAATTTCATTAAGATACATATAAAAAGAAAGAAAAAACTTGTTAGTTCATGACTACTTACACGATATGTGACTTTGTCAAAATTAAACTTTGGGATTAAAATAAAAATTTTATTACCCAAGAAATCAACATATCTACCCAAATATTTTCATAAAAAACTTCATAATAAGTATTAAATTAAAAATAATACCCTTAAATGTTCCTTTGAAATCGTGAAAAAATTATGATTTTTTTTCAAAAAAAAGTTTTACATTTCACCCTTACGAAGTAGAATATACTTTCCTTTAAAAATAATCCCATGAGTAATAACATGAAGAATAACATAAAGTACACGATGTCATAAAATCATAGAAATATATGAAATGTGGTAAAAAACATATAACATGAAATAAGCATAAGTCAAGGCTGACTACCAAGACAACATCACATGGTGGACAGGGTCCCATAATGGATTAGGTTTACTCTCTAATCTCATACATAATGTATCATGAGACAAAAACATTACCCAATGCATTGGAGTGCCATCTAGGTGCACTAATCATTAAATTTTCATGATTATGTTTTCCACAAAAAGTAAATCTATCATAATGCATAAACATAAGAATTTCCCATGGAAAGAAATAGGTTGTATTTCAGAAAAGAACCTATGGTGTGTATTACCCCATCAAAGGAAGGGATAATAAGAAAGGTGTATATGTGAGAGACATATATACATAATTTAGAAGAATTCCATAATATTAAAGTGATATATAAAGTGATTTATAGAGATAATGGTCATAACCTGAAGAAAATGGTGTTTTAGAGATATCTCTTACAACCATAAGAAAAAACATTTCTAGATATCAAAATATTCATTCCATTAAAAACCCTTTTTGAAAATACGTATAAAAAAATAAGAATAGGGTTTATCTTTGATTAAAATAAGGAATCTTATAAAAAAATCCAAATATCTAATAATAGTTGTAGGGTGGGAATTTTTTTTGATATTGTATACATTAAAATAAAACTTTCCTTTTTCTCTTGTAAAGAAAGTCAAAACATTCTATATAAAATAAGTACAAATATTCCTTTTTTAAATTGATTAAAAAGAGACATAGAATTTACTATATAGTTCATTTAATTCCATATAAATACATTGATAAAATAATTTTAATAATATGGACATGAAAGAGAAATATTTAGAAAATAAATATTTAAAACCTTCAAAATGAGGTTTTTAAAGTAAAGTGTCACTTATAAAAACCTTTACAAGATTATCTTTTAAAAAATTGTAAAGAAACTAAAATATGGTAAAAAAATTACATTTAGAATCTATTGAATCATAAATAAAAAAATTATTGAGACATTTATAATAACATGGACAGAGGAGACAACAAGTTGGTAGGGAAATGTTAAAAGATTATTTTTTTAAAAGAAAGTTACTTACCTTGAGTTTGATTCATCATGTGAGTTCTATATCTTTATAAATAATAAACTCATGTTAATTGTGTAATTTCTTAAGAACATTTTTCAAGTTTATTATTCCTTTTATTTCCATGTTATAATCAATTAATTAATCAATTAAGTTCACATCGCATGTTTTAACGGTATTCAGCTAATATGTCCAAAATGAATATGGTAGCCTGACTATGGTCAAATAGGTTATTATTACATCATCTTAAGAATAATAATCATGAAATAATTATCATTTTAATTCATAAATTATACTTTGAAAACAAATCATGAAAGATGGTTGTGAAAAATGAAGTGTGTTACAATCATGGAGACGATTGGTTGTACGTACACATGAGTAACGTTTTCATTTTTCAATGATCATTATGGAAATAAGGTAGGTATTATTTATATTTATAGAATGATCATAATATCATAAATTACATATTATTACTTTATATATACTTATATATATCATTTATGTGATGTGGTCATGAAGAAGGAATCACATCGCTTCGTGAAGGTGGTATTCCACACAAACGCACGAATGACGTTATCATTTTTCAGTGAATAGAAAGATAAGAAATTACATGATATGTTATATTTTAAAAATGATAAAAATATCATGAATATAATACATAAACATTAAATCCATCATTAAAACCATCCATAATAAGATGTGATGGAAAATGAATTACATCGATTTGCGAGGCGGTAGTCTGTCATACCCACGAATGATGGTTTTGTTTCTCATTTGATGAAAGAGGAGATAGATATAGGTTTGTGATTCAAATAATAACATCTCAGTATATGAAATATTATGGTGTTTTTATTTAATCACATCTTAATAATATTTAAAGTATGTAGAAGGAAAAATTAAATGAAAATACTTGATTAAGAACTATACCTCTTCTTCGGACAACCTCTTAAGGTTTACAGCAAAATCTTTCCTATGTTAGTTTTCTAATCAAACCAAGGCATCTAAGAAATGGTTAGTGATGTTAAGAAGGTTTTTAGGAAGGTTTTTGTTGAAATAAATAGTTCTTTAAGTGTGACTAAAATAGTATAATAGGTTCCCTTTTATAAGAGAGGGGAGGATCGCTCTTGGAATTTCTTAAAGTATTAAATTAATATAAATTAATTTTCATATCCAAATGTCCCCAAATTGATAAAAATTGAATATAATATAATTATTAGTTGAAATAATCTCATACAAAAAATATATGACAAGTTTAGATGATGTTTTCACCTTTATCTTTTTATTTTAACCGGTGTTACCCCTTTTTGACAATTACAGTAATAAGAAAGTTTTTAATATTTAGGGGTAAATATAGTTATTATAAAATGATAATTGGTCCATAAATGGAACATATCTAATTTTTTTAAAAAAATCCAATCAATTGTATTAATATATCATTTTTAGGATTTTTTAATCATTTAATAAAACATTATTTATTATAAAATATCACTAATGTCAACTTTGACACTATTCATTTAATTTGACTTTAAAAACATCAACACATAGATGGAATTCAAATATATACCATTCACACTTTTCTAAAATTTTATATTTATCTAAAAAAATTTCAACACTATTCATTCAAATTATATTACATTTAATATTTTTAAAATAATTTTTTTTATTTTTCTTTTAATTAAATAATTACTGTGTTGGTGTTGCATGAGCATTTAAGATAATTATTTTATTACTAAAAATTAGAAATAAATTATTGTGATAAAAATAAAATTTATTTTTAAAATAAATATTTTGAACCAGATATAATTCATTTGTATCCCAATCACAAAATATTATAGTAAAAAAGTGGTATTTTTTACTTTTCTTTACATAAAGTATTATAAAGGTCAAAATCATGGCTATATAGAAAAAATGTCATATATTTAAATTTAGGATGATTATGGATAAAATATACTCATCCAATAAAAATAAGACAAGTGTTAAGGTTACTTCTTAGTCTTTATCAAATGATATTTACCCTTAATTGACTCATTTTATCTTCACCATGGTAACAAATATTTACTATAGTTACTATTCATAATCACTACTAGAAAGCAGGTTTTTTCCAACACTTATATACCAATGGTTCTCCAGAACCGTTGGTATAAGTGTTTTTTACCAACGGTTTTAACAAACCATTGGTAAACAATGGTTTTGTGAAGGCTTTCCCAACGGTTTCTTCAAATTGTTTGGAAAGCCTATGTTTTTTTATCTTTTCCCAATGGTTTTTACAAACCGTTGGGAAAGTTATCCTCAAATACATCCAATTCCAGAGGCCCCCACACGATACAACATTCCCCAATTTGCAGAAGCCGTGGAACCCAGTGAACCCTAACCCGATTTCTTTCATCCGATCGGCTGCAACTCCATCATCCAGGTTAGATTATTTAAACCTCTTCCCAAATACAATCTCTCTTCCTCTGATTTCCACATTTATTTCAATATCTTGAAAGATCGCGTCATTTTTTCCTATTTTTGGGATTTTCAAAACTTTTAAGATTCACAATATTTGATAGTGAATCAATGACTAATATTTGGAAATTGATGTTTTTAACAAATTTCTTTGAGTTGTGTATAAGTAAATGCTGAGATTGAGAAATGTATTAAATAAAACCATAACGTAGTGTTCATTGTTTTGACCTTCATTTAAGGTATGATTAAATTCTTCTATAGGTAGATTTATCAACCAAATAACATAAAATTATTTCTAATTCTATATGAATATTTTCAACATATAGGTGTCATTATGATACCATTCATACAATGTGGGAGTTCTTTTTTCTAAAATGACACCAATGATTTATGGGTCCTAGTTTTATAAATTGAAACTACATAAGGGTTATAGCTTCATGGAATTCATTGATTTTGTGAGTTATACATTCCTAGGGAATGGTTGAAAACATAGAAGGTTACATGAACCTTATTATTAATCATTGATCGATGAATCAAGAAGTCATTAGCTAGATTAATAGTCATAAAAGTTAATCAAACTCTAGAGAAAATTACTTATATGGGATATTATATACTTGGATTTATAGGGATGATGATCCAATAGAATGTACTAATTGGTGTGAAACTATGATAGTGAAATATAGAGCTAGAACACATTTGTTCATGTGGCACCTATCATGTTGTTAAACTATTGAAATGAATTATATTTGTTTGGTAGAATTTTTTTATATGTGAGATGTAAAATGACATTCATGGGTTATTTATAATTTATAATGGCCTAAATGTATAGATAATACATAGTTTTTCTAGTATAGGGGGGATTACATTACAAAAGGACCATGTCATTTAACACCAATAATTAATTTATTTTTTAGATAATATTACTATTTCCAATGAAGTGTGTGACTGTGACTAGAGAGATCATCACACATACATCTAGTGTAAATCTATTTTAACATAATTACAAGTTGTTTCATTCTCCTCTATATTCATTTTGGTGCCTGGTAAATGTATTTTTTGGCTACATCTGCAACTCATCTTCAATAGTGGGTTGAGTGTACGCCTTGGGATGAGTTATCCTCCCTAGTAAATGAAGAAAAAGTCACTTATAATATAGGGAATGTTCTATAGAATGTTTACTAGTGAATCCTTTCATTTGAGGGATCATAACCAAAAAAATCAATAGAATATGGTAAGAACATTTTATTATAGTTCGTGATGATATCAGTTCGGAATCCTATTCATTCAGACAATGATGATGATAAAACCTGTTTATAGGTTTTCATTGATCCCCAAAAATATTCTAAGGATTTGAGTGTGTGATATACCCATAGGTAATAATACTTACGAGGCATTTCATTACTATAAATTAAGTATAATGTTTTAATGTCAAGATACTTAAAAAAATTAAAAAGAATTCAATAATTAGGATTGAATTCCCTGATTTATCTAGATTTATCATAGTGTTCTGTGGTAGTAGGAAATTATGTTTGGTTAATGCTGAAATTCCAGTAGGAGAATCTATGATATTTCAAAAGAACTCAACTATTAAAGGTTTGAAAATTCCCCTTGGACAGCCCGTACCCCCCTAGACAGCCCCCCACCCTTGTTGACAGCCCGCCCACCCAACCCCCGGACACCCGCCCACCACCCCCCAGACACCTCCATCCCCCCGGACACCCCCACCCCTTGGAAAGCCCCCCCCCCACCCCCTTGACACCCCGACCCCACTAGACAGTGCCGCCACCCCCATGGACAGCCTGACCACCCCCCGTGGACAGCTCGCCCACCCCCTGGACAGCTCGCCCACCCCCCTGGACACCCCAGACCCCCTGGACAGCCCCGCCACCCCCATGGGTAGCCCTCCCACCCCCTGGACACCCCATACCCCCCGGACAGCCCCACCCACCCCTTGGACACCCCACTCACCTCCTTGGACAGCCCGCCCACCACCTGGACTCCCCCTACCACCTTGGACAACCTGACCACCCCCGTGGACAGCCCGCCCACCTGGACACCCCGATCCCCCTAGATAGACCCCACCCCCTGGACACCTTCGACCCCCCAGATGGCCCCACCACCCCCCGAGACACCCCGCACCCCCCCTGGACACCCCGCACCCCCTTGTACAGTCCTGCCACTCCCCTCATCCTCATCCTACTCCTCATCCTGATCTCCCTGAAGAAGTTAAAGTATAAAACTCATATAATCCCAACAAGATCCTTAAGGATTATGTATTCCTTGATCCACTTCCAATATCTTACCGGGAAATCCTTGAATATAGGCATTAGAAATTCTGTATCTTATTTTCTGATATACATTGTATTTTTTTGTATTTCTTAATATGATTATCATTTAGAGTAATGTGTCATTTATGATTTTATATAAAGTAAACAATTGTCATTTACCTAAATATTTTTTTGATTAAACTTTAATATTATTGAATTTATTTGAAATGACTTATTGCAATTTTTTTATAGAATGGAAAGAAGTTGGATGTACGAAACTGATCGGATTTCAACCAATTTTCAAAATAATTTGAACAGATTTCTAGATTTTTCATTTGACAAGGCTTTAGATAGTGGTCGCATACACTTCCCATGTTTTAATTGTGTTAGAAGACCTTGGTTGAGTCCTGAAGAAGTTAGCTATCATATAACCAAATATGGTTTCCAAACAAACTATTATGTGTGGTATCACAATGGAGAGAAAATGGAATCTCAAAATGTTGATGATCCAAATGATAGGACTGAATTGGAGAGTTTGATATATGATCGGTTTCCATTTATTCGGCATCATGAGAAGGAAAGGATGTCCAGCCAACAAGATTTCGATACAAGAACACATGATGCGTCCAATGAAAATGATGATGTTGATAGGGTGAAAAAATTGAATGATGTTGCGACGACTCCAGTATATCGGCAATGTGGTAAAATGAAAAAGTTGGAATTTTTAATCCGATTGTTTCATGGGAAAACTATGTATGGGATTTCAAATACTGCAATTGACTACATTCTTACCTTCTCGAAGGACTTACTTCCAGATGATGCAGATATTCCCTCAAACTACTATATGGTATGGAAGTTAGTTGATGAACTTGGATTCTCAAAAAAATAATCATGCTTGCCCGAATGATTCCAGCTTATTTTGGGAGGAAACTGCTGAAAGAAATGATTGTATCAAATGTGGAACCTCCCGATGGAAGCCAAAAGATGATGGAACACCCTATCATGTTCCACAAAAAGTAATGTGGCACTTTCCATTGATCCCCAGATTACCGAACCTTTTCATGTCTGATGAAATATCAGTAAAAATGCGATGGCATGACACCGAGAGAAAAAAGAATAATGAAGAGTTGGTTCACCCTGCAGATGGATTTTCATGGCAGAGATTTGATGCTCGATATCCTGAATTTGTAGCTGACGTGCGTAATGTGAGACCGGGTCTTTCATGTGACGGTTTTAATCCATTTGGGAAGATGCTTACTTCGCACAGCACATGGCCGGTTTTCATACACATTTATAACCTTCCCCCTTGGTTGTGTATGAAACAGCCTTACACTTTCTTGAGTATACTGATATCTGGCCCTTCTGATCCCGGAAATGATATAGATGTATACATGAAACCTTTAATAAAAGAGTTGAAACTTCTTTGGGATGTGGGTGTGCCCACATACGATGCATGTTTGAAAGACATATTTCATATGCGTGTTGCGCTTATGTGGACGATCAATTATTTTCCTACTTATGCAATGATGTCTGGATGGAGCACAAAAGGAAAATTGTCATGTCCTGTTTTTATGAAGAATAGTTGATTGAGAAGACTGAAATATTGTCGTAGTTTTAGTTTTATGGGACATCGAAGATTCTTGCCAATGAACCATCCATATAGAAACAATTGTCGAAGATTTGACAATACCATGGAGAATGACGATCCACCTCAGTGTATGTCTGGAACTGATGTGCTTAATGAATTGAAATATTTCAGTTATTCATTTGGGAAGGGTGTAATGAAATCTAGAAAGAGGAAAAATGTTTCCAATGATACCTGTTACAATTGGAAGAAAAAGTGTATATTCTTTGAGTTGTCGTATTGGTCAACCAACTTGTTACATAATTGCTTAGACGTAATGCACATTGAAAAGAATATATGTGAAATGTTGCTTTCGATTCTTCTAAATGTCAAGGTGAAGACAAAAGATGATTTACGATCTCGGTGTGACTTGGTAGATTGGGGGATCAGACCATAATTGCATCCTGTCTGTATCAGTGAAAATAAATGGAAAGTTCCATGTGCTTCTTATGTGATGACACCTGCTGAAAAAAATCAATTTCTGGAAGTGCTAGAGACTATTAAAGTTCCTGATGGCTATTCAATCAATATATCAAAACGGGTCAATAGAAAAGAGTTGAAGCTGAAATATTTGAAGACTCATGATTATCACATCCTTTTACATGAGTTGATTCCAATAGAAATCCATCATCTCTTGTCCAATAATGTTAGAGTCTCAGTTATTCGGTTGTGCTATTTGTTTAGAGATCTTTGGGCTAAGAGGTTATCCAAATCCTTCTTGCAAAAACTGTTGGCAGAGACACCATTAATTTTGTGTGAGTTAGAGAGAATATTCCCTCCATCATTTTTTACATGCATGTTGCATCTGACTGTCCATCTTCCGACCGAAATACTTCTTGGAGGACCCGTTGCTTTCCGTTGGATGTATCCAACTGAAAGAAACATGTGCACATTGAAATCATATGTTCGGAACATGAATTATCCTGAAGGTTCTATTGTGAATGGTTACTTGGCTCAAGAATGTATGGATTTCTACGCAATGTATTTGTCTGATCTTACTACGAGAATAAACAGACCAATGAGAAATAAAGAAGAACAATATGGGTAAATTGAACCCAGTTTTCCATCACTTCCCCAGACAGGAGGAATTCCCGGATCATATGCATTGATGACATTAAGCCTTGAAGAGCGAGAGATGGCACATCGGACAATGTTGTTCAATTGTGATTTGTTCGATGAGTATATCAAGTAAGTAAATTGTACATGTATCTCTTATCTTATCTCTTGTAATTTTAAATATTTGTTAAACTATTATAATTTTTATCTACAGGGAACATAAAGAATTGATATATAGAAAGCATCGTTCTTTATCTTTGAGAAGGAAAGAGACTTTGCATAGAAAAGGGTTTTCTGCTTGGTTGAAATTGAAGGTAAAAATATTTCTGTAATAACTAAATAAAAATAATATTTAATTAACTTTACTATTTGTTTATATTTTAGGTATCGAGTTTGCATACAGACTCTGTTTCTGAGGAAATAAGAGCTTTGGCTTTTGGTCCTAATACCATGGTTCGTGCTTGTAAATCACTTGTGATCAATGGATACAAATTTATTATCACTGAACAAGCAAGAAACATGAGAACACAGCATAATGGTGTCATGCTAACTACCACAACAGACTGTTATGCCAGTTCATCGGATACTAGACCTCATTATGAAAATGTTGCTTATTATGGAGTCATAGAGAAAATAATAATTTTGGATTATTACTCGCATGGTCGAGTCACAATGATGAAATGTCAATGGTTTGATTCAATGATGAGGCGAGGCACCTTTATTGATGATTGTGGATTTAGAGTTATTGACATGACTCACACTCTTGCCACTGATGAACCATATGTATTGGCATCAATGGTGAAACAAGTTTTTTATGTCAAAGATCATCATAATCCTAAATTCGGTGTAATTATTGAAGTAAATCCCAGACATGTTTTTGATGATGGTGATGATGAAGTTGACACTATCCCTACTGCAATTGGAATCAATCCATTTATTACTTATGATGACGCCTATAGCTCAATTGTCAGAGTTTATTGTGAACCCGAAGTTGTGGTGGGAAATATATAGAATCATACAGTCGTGTTCTCACCTACATGTTTCACCTACATCATTCAGAGTGTGTATCATAGTAATTACCTTTAAACCACCATAAATGTTCTTTTACTTTATGTTTTTTTTATCAGAATGGTTTTTCTATATTTTTTTTTGGGTTACACATTAGTTATCTGAATCTAATTACTTCCATATTTTTTTCATTGCAGGAAATGACACCCATTGAAGAGAGGCGACAGAAAAAGATGACAAATAATAATCGACTCATGGTACAGATGAGTGTTCCTCCACTCATCCCTATTGTGAGTATTTTATTTCAAATATAAATATTTCAATAAATTATAATATCATGTGTTTACTTTTGTGTTAAATTTTTTTTCAGGATCGACCCCCTAGACGAGAGATATCTGACGAGGAGCCTGATATTTCTCCTAGTAGAGAGGCTAGTGGTAGGAGGGGGTGGTGTCAGAGATGGACGATCATCTAGTGGTCCCGGTTCTGAGGTCGGTGGTACGAGGGATCATGGGGCGAGAGTTAGACGATCCACTGCCACAGACGTATCTTCTTCGCCCCATTTTGATCATGGAGTGTCTTCAGGGACACACGGGATATTTAGACCTCCGATGTTTACACTACCAGTTGGTCAGACGTCTATGCCATCATCTTTTGCTTCTGGTTCATTATCTCCGAGCTATTATATTCCACCTTCTTCGACTCCTACTATGACACAGTATGTGGCTGAGGAGCGTACACTGAGGGACACTCCACCTGTATAGGATATTCCTTCAGCTTCTGCACATCCAGTGATGCCCATTGATCCGACTACCACAGGTATATTTATATAACTCTATCAAATTTTTATACCAAAATTTATTTTATTATAACTTGTACTGATATTATTTTTCTTTAATAACAGATTCATCTACAGATGGGAGGTGGGGGAGGGGGCGTACTCGCTTGCATGCGGTATGGAACCTCCAGACACAGTTGATGGTTGAATACAATGTTGATGGACAAATGATTGAGAAATCTGGGTAGGAATGTCGGGGTTTTTTGGCGATGCTAGCAAAATACTTCGATATCATTCCGGTCAGCCCTCTCTCTTGGAGACATCTGCCACACGAAGTCAAAGATAATCCGTGGGCACAAATATGGGTAAAAAATCTATTGGATTTAATGTAGTATTTTTTGTATTTATATTAACTAATCTATTGGGTTTCAGCTTCGGTTTCACTTCCCTGATGGCGAAGGTGCACGACCAGCGCGTTTAAAAGAGTTAGGAGAGCTTTGGAGAGCTTATAAGCATGACCTGTATGTTGGCTGGTGTGATAGAGTGGCTATAAAGTTAGAGACATTACCTATTGTGGATGACTGCCCGATAGAGCAATATCACCAAATGATTACCCATTGGGCGACTGCCAAATTTAAGGTATTAATCTCATATGAGGTATTTAAATGAGAGTTTTCATATTTTGCATTAATATAATCTTATTTATTATTAAACATTATTTAGGAATCTTCTGAAAAAACACAAAAAAACATTGATTAAAAGCAATACCTCTACACTTTGGGGTGCACAACTATGTCAGATCATGAGAGGCAGCTGGTACGATATAGTCGTTTATAATTTTTTTTAGGACTTTCCCTTTTTATTATTTCCTACTAAAATTATGTGATTTATTGAATATTGAATATATGATTATACTTGCACTTTATATTGTTTCAATTTCATTATAGAAGCACAAGTTGAATATTTAAGGATGTATCCCTTGAGAATTTTTTTTTTGCTCGAGTAGAAGAAAAAAAGATGGAACTCTGGTAAATGAATCAACCCAAGAAAAGATTGTAAGTTTTTATTTGTTTATTTCAAAGTTTAATATCTATTTTTAAATTTATTAATCTATTAATATTTTTAATAGGATTCTTTAGAGGCTCTTGATTCCTAGGATCCTGACAATTTTGGGCAACACGATCATTTTTATCAGGTTTTGGGAGAGGAGCACTCTGGTTGAGTACGCTGCCGACCTGGTAAGAATATAGTCCCGACGAGGTATTGGTCCTCTCTAGGTATCCATTCTAGTACCACCGAGTTGGAACAGGTCAAGGAGCATGTAAGAAAGTCTGATAAAAGGGTCACAGATTTGGAAGTACAAGTTCAAACGAGGGACAAAGAATTTATGAAACTGATGAAAGCTTTATCTTCATCACTTCCACCAGAGGCTAGCGCGGCTTGTCAGACATTTATGTCGTTGATTGGTGCATTATCCAATGCACCAGGAGGCAGCTCTAGTGGCGGTAGAGATGATGACATTCCTGGTGATGACAAGGATGCTGAAGAGGACGAGGGAAAGGATGAGGATTAGGACGAGGGCAAGGATGGGGCCGAGGGTGAGGATGGGGTCGAGGGAGAGGATGGGGACAAGGACGAGGAGGGGGACGATGATGAGCATGGGGACGATGATGAGGATGACGACGAGGATAGAGATGGAGGCGAGGATGATACTGATGATGACAGTGGTGATGATGTTGGTGATCACTGGCAGATTGATCCATTACATTTTTGAATTCTTTATAACTCTATATTTTTTAACCTAGTTTTCCACTCTGGGGTTTTCCTCTACTTCATAGGGATGTTGTTATCAGATCTCTTTTTTGCACTTAATTCTTATTGTATGATTAGTCTACTACCTAGACCTTTAGTATTACTTGGTACTGTGATACCCATTTCTCTATTTGTTATTACTTAGCTTTCTTAGTTAGCCATGTATTTCATGTTTATGTCATTTTCCCATAGAACTGCATTTTATGTCATTTATGGCTGATAGTTTTATGCCTGATAGTAACATGAGTGGAATAATCACATGCAAATAAATGTGATTTTGAAGTGAATCGTGCTGTTTTTGAATTTCCATTCTGTTCAGGGGATGATTTTTGTTTTAGTAATGGTGGATCTTCTGGGGGAAGAGGTTGGGCAGGGGGGAGGGGAGGGGGCTGCTGGGTGAAAAGGGTGGGTAGGAGGGGAGGGGCAGGGGGCTTCTGGAGGAAAAGGGTGGGCAGGGGGGAGGGGAGGGGAGGGGAGGGGGAGGGGAGGAGAGGAGGCTGCTAGGTGAAAAGGGTGGGCAGGAGGGGAGGGGCAGGGGGCTGCTGGAGGAAAATGGTGGGTAGGGGGAGGGGAGGGGATGGGATGGTTGATGGAAGGAGGGAGGGGGCTGCTGGGGGAAAAGGTTGGGCATGGGGGAGGGGGCTGCTGGTGGAAAAGGGTGGGAAGGGGGGGAGGGGAGGGGTATGGGCTGCTGGAGGAAAAGGGTAGGCAAGGGGGAGGGGAGGGGAGGGGAGGGGGCTCCTGGATGAAAAGGGTGGGCAGGAGGGGCAAGGGGAGGAGGGGAGGGGAGGGGAGGGGGCTGCTGGGTAAAAAGGGTGGGTAGGAGGGGAGGGGCAGGGGGGAGGGGGGGGGCTGGGGCTGGGTAGGTTGGAGGGGAGGGTAGGGAAGGGGAGGGGAGGGGAGGGGAGGGTTTGGGAGGGGCTAGGTGATGGTAGGAGGGAGGGGGGCTGCTGGGGGAAAAGGTTGGGCAGGGGGGAGGGGAGGAGAGGGGCAGGGGATGGGCTGCTGGGGGAAGGGGCTGCGCGGGGGGGGGGGGGGTCTGAGGTGGGAGGGGGAGGTTCTGCATGTTTCATTGATTTTGTTTCCTTTTATTATTTTAAATGTATGTTACTTCAGGATTACTATTTCAATTTGTTGAGAATAAATTTTGCAATCCTGTTCCAATATAATTTATGCTTTCTACTGTTGCTTAGTTGTGTAGATGCATGGTGGAAAATTATTTAGGGAAATCAATAGTTTGGTTATTATGAAGTTCAATGTGTCTTTTGTGATGGGTCTTCTCTTAAAGAAAAGTACAGGTCTCTTCTGCTAGGATTTATGATATGAAGTCATCACAAAATGGTTATTGCTGAAGTGGAATCTCATTTGGGCCAACTTGTGAGTTTTGAACACGTTATAAAAAATTCTCCTTGGTTGGAAAGTAATATTGTTATAAGGTGAATAATATTGATCATCCATGATGTCCTCTTCAAATAGACCTTTAGGGAGGGTGTCTTCATTGCGAATGCATTTGGTTCTCAAAGTGTCTTTCTTTTGTTTAAAATGGATGCGCTTTTAAGTAAAATAAACGACATATGGAAAACCGGCCAAATGCATTCGGATTGTGTTGATACTTTAGGAAAAAGATACATGGGTCATTTGTAACGTGTACGAGTCAACTCTGCCTCAATCTGAGGTGCGGTGTGGCCGGCATCACTCAAAGTGTCTCACTTTTCTTTGAAATGGATAACAGTTTAAGTCAAAACAATAACTGACATACAGAAAATGGACCAAACGCATTCAGATTCTGTTGATACTTTAGGAAAAGTTTCCATGGGTCATTTGTGACGTGTACGAGTCAACCCCGCCTCAATCTAAGGCACGGTGTGGCCGGTACCACTTGAAGTGTCTCACTTTTATTTGAAATGGACAGGATATTAAGTGAAAACAACAACCGACATACGGAAAACCAACCAAACTCATTCGGATTCTGTTGAAAATTTAGTAAAACGATCCATGGGTCATTTGTGATGTGTACGAGTCAACCCCGCCTCAATACGAGGCATGGTGTGGATGGAACTGCTCAAAGTTTCTTTCTTTTGTTTAAAATGGATGCGCTTTTAAGTAAAATTAACGACATACGGAAAACCGACCAAACGTATTTGGATTCTGTTGATATTTTAGGAAAATGATCCATGGGTCATTTGTGACATGTATGAGTCAACTCTGCCTCAATCTAAGGCGTGGTGTGGCCATCACCACTCAAAGTGTCTCACTTTTCTTTGAAATGGACAACATTTTAAGTCAAAACAACAACTGACATATGGAAAGCGACAAACGCATTCGGATTCTGTTGATACATTAGGAAAAGTATCCATGGGTCATTTGTGACGTGTATGAGTCAACCCCGCCTCAATCTGAGGCATGGTGTGGCTGGTACCACTCAAACTGTCTCACTTTTATTTGAAATGGACACGATTTTAAGTGAAAACAACAAACGACATACGGAAAACCAACCAAACGCATTCGTATTCTGTTGATACTTTAGGAAAAGTTTTCATGGGTCATTTGTGACGTGTACAAGTCAACCCTGCCTCAATCTGAGGGCCGGTGTGGCGGTTACCGCTCAAAGTATCTTTCTTTTGTTTAAACTAGATGCGCTTTTAAGTAAAATAAACGACATACTAGAAACCAACCAAACGCATTTGGATTGTGTTGATACTTTAGGAAAACGATCCATGGGTCATTTGTGCTGTGTACGAGTCAACCCTGCCTCAATCCGAGGCACAGTGTGGCTGACACCACTCAAAGTGTCTCACTTTTCTTTGAAATGGACAACAATTTAAGTCAAAACAACAACTGACATACGGAAAACGGAACAAACGCATTCGGATTCTGTTGATACTTTAGGAAAAGTATCCATGGGTCATTTTTGACGTGTATGAGTCAACTCCGCCTCAATCTGAGGCACAGTGTGGCCGGTACCACTCAAACTGTCTCACTTTTATTTGAAATGGATAGAATTTTAAGTGAAAACAAATACTGGCATACAGAAAACCGACCAAACGCATTCGGATTCTGTTGAAACTTTAGGAAAACGATTCATGGGTCATATGTGACATGTAAGAGTCAAACCCGCCTCAATCCGAGGCGCGATGTAGACAGAACTGCTCAAAGTGTCTTTCTTTTGATTAAAATGGATGCGCTTTTATGTAAAATAAACGACATACGGAAAACAGACCAAACACATTTTGATTCTGTTGAAACTTTAGGAAAATGATCCATAGGTCATATGTGACGTGTAAGAGTAAACCCCGCCTCAATCTGAGGCACGGTGTGGACGGAACTGCTCAAAGTGTCTTTCTTTTTTTTAAAATGGATGCGATTTTAAGTAAAATAAACGACATACGGAAAACAGACCAAACGCATTCAGATTGTGTTGATACTTTAGAAAAACGATCCATGGGTAATTTTTGATGTGTAAGAGTCAACCCCGCCTCAATTAGAGGCGCGGTGTGGCTGACACCACTCAAAGTGTCTCACTTTTCTTTGAAATGGACAACAGTTTAAGTAAAAACAACAACTAACATACGAGAAATTGGACCAAATGCATTCATATTCTGTTGATACTTTAGGACAAGTATCCATGGGTCATTTGTGATGTGTACGAGTCAACCCCTCCTCAATCTGAGGCACGGTGTGGCCGGTACCACTCGAAGTGTCTCACTTTTATTTGAAATGGACAGAATTTTAAGTGAAAACAACAACCGGCATACAGAAAGCAGACCAAACGCATTCGGATTCTGTTGAAACTTTAGGAAAAAGATCCATGGGTCATATATGATGTGTAAGAGTCAACCCCGCCTCAATCTGAGGCACGGTGTGGACGGAAATTCTCAAAGTGTCTTTCTTTTGTTTAAAATGGATGCGCTTTTAAGTAAAATAAATGACATATGGAAAACTGACCAAACACATTCGGATTGTGTTGATACTTTAGGAAAACGATCCATGGATCATTTTTGAAGTGTACGAGTCAACCCCGCCTCAATCCGAGGTGTGGTGTGGTCGGAACCACTCAAAGTGTCTCACTTTTCTTTGAAATGGATAACAGTTTAAGTAAAAACAACAACTAACATACGGAAAACGGACCAAATGCATTTGGATTCTATTGATACTTTAGGATAAGTATCCATGGGTCATTTTTGACGTGTACGAGTCAACCCTGCCTCAATTTGAGGCACGGTGTGGCCGGGTACCACTCGAAGTGTCTCACTTTTATTTGAAATGGACAGGATTTTAAGTGAAAACAACAACCAGCATAAGGAAAACCGACCAAACGCATTCAGATTCTGTTGAAACTTTAGGAAAACGATCCATGGGTCATATGTGACATGTACGAGTCAACCCCGCCTCAATCCGAGGAATGGTGTGGATGACACTGCTCAAAGTCTCTCTTTTGTTTGAAAAAGACATCATTTTAAGTGAATACAACTGAAATTCACACTCATCAGCGATAGTTGCAAACTCTTTTTCATGAGTTGGGTAGTTTCACTCATGAGGTCATAAGTGAAGAGACTCCTAAGAAAATACCTTTTCACCATATATTCTAAACAATACAAGTTCAATGTAAAATTCATCACAAATCATTATTTACCCAAATCGAGGATCAGAAATAAAAATGGGATATGAGCCAATTTCAAACTCTTATTCAACTCTAATAGGTATTTCTCATACTATTCTGTCTATTAGAATTTGATGGGAAGGTGGGGAGGCTATGCTGGTTTGGGGGTTTTGCAGGGGTTAGGTGAATTACTATCGGATGATTGTTTTCATATGAAGATTGAAATAGGGAATTGTAGTACATGACATGGTTGGAATAATTTGATGGTTTTATGTGTTTTTGTGTGTGCTATTTTAGGTGTTTTTTATACTGTTTTAAGTTTGTCTGTGGTTTTTGTGATATTTTTTATGCAGGTGTAGGTGTATAGTGGAGGGGCTACTGGAGGGGGCTGCTGTGCAATAGTTCTAGAAAAACTCAATACCAACTGTTCTAAACCGTTGGTGTAAGAGTGCTGGAATTCTGGGAAAACACTATACTAACGGTTTAGAACCGTTGGTATAGGTGTTCTAGAATTCTGGAAAACACCTATACCAATGGTTTAGAACTGTTGGTATATGTTTTCTGGAATTCTGAAAAAACACAATACCAACGGTTCTAAACCGTTGGTATATGTGTCTGGAAAATCACATTACCAACGGTTTTCAACCGTTGGTATAACAATTCTCAAATGCATTACCAACGGTTATAAACCGTTGGTATACATTGGGAGAAATTTAATAGAACAATATACCAATGGTTTATATCAAATCATTGGTATAAGTATTTCCTCACGGCTTACTAACCAACGGTTTGGAAAACCGTTGGTATAGGCTATACCAACGGTTTTCCAGCCTATACCAACAGTTGAAAACTACTGGTATAACCTTCTTTTCCAGTAGTGAATGAGAAAAATAAAAGGGTGTTATCCATATTTTTACCTCCTAATTATAAATATAAAATACATTTTCTAAGATTTAAAAAAAAGTGGAAGAATTTAATATAAAATTAAACCACAAAAACGTGATGAAAAATATTTTTTCAGAAAAATACATTTTTCAAGAAATAGATGATCTTATATTAACTCTATGACTAGCAGTAATGATTATATGAATTTAAATTAATTTAATTAGATATATAATTTATAAATTTCATTTAAATCATTCCATATTAGGTTTAATTTAATTAATTAAAATGAATAAACTTTATACACTTAAAAATAGTTTCCAGAAAACTACGCTTTTAAGTATAACAATAAACTTATAGCAAAATCATGAATATTGCTGATTCAAATGAAATTAATTAGATGATTATAAATAAAATGTTTCATATTTAACATTAATACTAAATCCAAAATATAATATGAGTTTTAAATTATATTAATTGATGAAAAGAAATGACAGTATTTGAAAAATCGATAATTTTCACTATTTACTGAAAAAATAAATCATTTTAGAAAAATACTAAAATTTCACCCTAAGTTAATATTGATATGCTAATTTAAAAATTATTTTCATTTTATAGAATAAAATTTCTAAAATTTATAAAAAATTATTATAATATTTTCTCACAAAAAACAAATAAAAACCATTTTTGAAGAAAACGTTTTTTTAAAGAGTAATGTGGCTTCTGTAAAAATTGATTGATTATTTACTAAGAATTTATCATTACATTTATATTTAGTTAGAACTTTATATATATATAATAAATTATTTAATCCTATTAATACCCTATAATTTAATGGCTAGTTTATAATGGTCATATTTAAATAATAATATTTCATGGTTCATATATATTTGGTGTTGCATGTTGTATATGATATCAAATGTAGTCATCTTTTTAAAATAGAGGTGTTACATTATTAATGAAAGATTAAAGTGAATATTAAGGTTGAATTTCCAAAATTTAATTATAAGAAAATATTTTAAGATAAAGCAAAAATCCCTAAGAAAGTTATAAAATCTACCTTGAGCGCCTTTGGGGACAATTCTAGTGAGTCTGACTCGAGAAGAGAAGACAAGGATGAAAGGGCCAATATATGATTTATGAAAAACACATCTAATGCACTAGATATTTTTTTACATAACTTTATCATATTTATAATCTCTCTAAAAAAGAAAATAATTATGAAATAATGATGAGTGAATATTTATTCAAACACTACAATATGCTGGAAGAAACTTTCAATGAACACAAAGATAATTATAAAAATTTAAAGAAATAGTATGATTTATCTATTCATATTAAATATAACCTTACTGTAGAAAAAGAGAAAAATGTTGACATATTAAAATAGAATAATGAAATTAAAAATTCAAATTATAAACTTAAAAGGGATCTTTAAAGGTTTATAAATGGTAGAAAAAACTTGACCATTATGATTTGTAAATAAACCACACCCAAGTACACAACTGAGATCAGATACCAGCCTGGTTAAAGAAAAATTTATTCCTAGCTCAAGTTCTTTTAATTATGTAAACAGTTAATATTCTTATGTACCTAATAATGTTTTTACTTCTAAAATCCTTAATTTTGTTTACAACAAACCTGTTAATCAGCTTTGGATTCCAAAAAATTTATTACAAACATTTCTGGGCCCAAGAAATTGTGGGTACCAAAAAAATTTCTTATTTGAATGTGGGTAGGAAACCTGCTTGAAGAGTAGCAGTAATAATTTATGGTATATAAAGAGTGAATGTTCCAAACACGTGACTGGAGACTACTCAAGATTTAAAATCCTTATAAAGGTGGATGGTGCACATGTTACTTTTGGTGACAATTTCAAAGGAAAAATAATAGGACTCGGTCAAATTGATAATTCTAGTATTTTTTTAATTTTAAAAGTATTATTTGTTGATGGTTTAAAGCATAATATCCATATCATCTCACAATTATTTGATGATGGTTACCATGTCAAATTTTAAAATAATTCTTGATAAATATATAATTCTAGGCATGTTTTAGTTTTTATAGCTTCATATAATGATAATGTTTATCCTGTTGATTTGGATTTTTTATTTTCTCAAAATATTTCTTGCTTAAGTGCCTTTCAAAATAAATCGTGGCTATATAATAAGAGACTATGCCACTTTAAACTTCACTCTCTTATAAGGATAATTAATAAAGGTTTAGTTAAGGATCTTCTTCAACTAGAATTCCCAAAAGAAAAAGTATGTAACCCATGTCAAAAAGGGAAATGGAATAAGATCTCTTTCAAATCAAAGAAAGAAGTTTCTACTTATCAACCTCTAGAGTTTGTTCACATGGACTTGTTTGGAACTTCTTTAGTTTCTAGCTTAAATGGGAATCATTATGCTTATGTTCTTTTAGATGATATCTCTGAATGAACTTGGGTATTATTTCCATCTCAAAAAAGTGAAGTTCATTATTATTTTTGAAAATATATGAAATTTATAAAAAATATTAGTGGACTTACTATTAAGACCTTAATGAGTTATCATGGTTGTGAGTTTGAAAATAAAGACTTCAAATATTTATTCCCACAACATGGCTACAATCACAACATTTCTTCTCCTTGGACTCCCCTTCAGAATGGGGTTATAGAAATAATGAATAGGAATCTTCAAAAAATATCCCAAACTTGTTCAATGAGTATGACCTACATGTTTATTTTTTGGTATAAATTTTCAATATAGATTTATATATTGTTAATAGGGTTCTTATTACCATTTTTAAATAAGTATTCATATGAGTTATGTAATGGAAGAAACCCAAAGGTTAATTACTTTATATTTTTTGGCTACAATGTCTTTATACTGAATATAAAGGATAATTTAGATAAATTTGCATCCTAAAGTGAAGAAGGAATATTCCTTGGTTATTCAACCACTAGTAAATAATATTGGGTGTTCAATAAAAGATCCAAAATTATGGAAGAATATATATATATATATATATATATATATAATTTGAAGAAACATATCCACATGAGCCTAATACTTCTTTATAAAACCTTGAGGATGATCTTTCTAATTTGAATATCAATACCTCAACCAATCCTAATGATGGTTATATAAAACCTACTATAGAAAAATCACCAAGCATAGAGAAACTATTTGAACCAGAACCTGATGAAGAATATTATTTACCAAGTAATTATATCCTTATATCCATTATAACTCATAAATATCATCCTTTAGATGTTGTAGTTGGAGATCTTGACTAAGGAACTCAAACTAAAGCTTTTATTGAAAACCATATTGAACATCAAGACTTATTATCATAGCTTGAACCTAAAAATATCATTGATGCTATTGATGATGAATTTGGGGTAATATATTTGCAACAAGAGTTGAATCAATTTGAAAGAAACAAGTTTTGGGAATTAGTGGAAAGACTCAAAAACTTCTTAACCATTAACACTAAGTGGGTATTTATGAACAAGGTTGATGAGTCTGGCATTATAATTAGAAATAAATCTATACTAGTTGCATAAGGATATGGTCGAGAGAAAGTTATTGACTATGTAGAAAAGTTTTCACCAGTATAAATACTTGTATCCATTAGCATGTTGCTTGCCTATGCAGCACATTTGAATTTCAAACTATATCAAATGAATGTCAAGAGTGTCTTTATAAATGGTTATATTATTGAGGATATTTTCTTAGAACAACCCCCTGGATTTTAAAACCCTAATTTTCCAAATCATGTTTTTAAATTAACCAAATATCTTTATGGTTTAAAACAATCTCCTTGATCTTGGTATGATAGGATCAACTCTTTTTTAATTTCTAAAGGTTTTTCAAAAGGTATAGCTGATACTAATTTATTTATGAAAATAAATTACAAAGAAGTTTTGGTAGTTTAAATCTATAATTATGATATTATTTTTGGATCTTCAATAAATTATTTATGTATTTAATTTTCAAAAATAATGCAAAATGAATTTGAAATGGGCATAATGGGTGAGTTAAAATTCTTCCTTGATTTTTAAAATTTTTAAAATAAAGAAGGAACCATTTTAAATAAAAGTACAATGAGAATCTTCTCAACCATTTTGGTATGGATAACACCAAAGGTAGTGATACTCCAATAATTATAATCTATAAGTTGGATCTTGATAAAACTAGGAAACTAGTTGATCAAATCATCTATAGAGGTATGATTGGAATTTTACAATACTTAACTTCTACTCGACAAAATACTGTGTTTAGTATATGTATGTGTACTCATTTTCAAGAAAATACAATGGAATCACATTTTAATTCTATCAAATTAATTTTCAAATACCTCAAAAGTACAACCAATTTAGGATTATTCTATTCTAGAGGACAAGAATTTTATTTAGTTAGTTATTTAAAGGCAGATTTTGGTGGCTTTAAGTTCGATAGAAGAAACACCTCTGGAACATGTCACTTTTTGGGAAAGTCCCCTAGTTTTATGTTGTAGTAAAAAATAAAACCCTATTGCATTATCCCCTACTGAAGATGAGTACATAGCCTCTGGTAGTTGTTCTAGAAAGATTCTATGGATGAAACACACATTACTAGATTATGTATATTAGTTCAGACATGTCCCTATAAATTGTGAAAACACAAGTGCTACTAACATTTCTAAAAATATTGTATCTCATTCAAGGACAAAACATATTGATATAATACATCACTTTTTGAGAGACCATTTTCAAAAAAAGGATATTACTCTTGAATTCATTGTAATTGAACATCATCTTGCTGACATTTTTATAAATCCATCGAATATTGAGAGAATAAATTATATCATACATGAGTTAGGGATAATTAACCATTCCTAAATCTTTCAATTTAGTTCTAACTCTTGTCTTTGTCTAGATTTTTATTAAAATTCTTAGCTCCTGTGTTTATTAAGAAATTTATTAATTTAATATTTTTATCAAAATTTCATTACAACTTGTGTTGAAAAGTAACCAAGAAGTTTAACTCACATGGTATGTTAAGTGGCCATGAGTTTTTCTCACACTATAAGTTAAGTGACAATGAGTTTTTTTCATATAGTTAGTTAAGTGACCATGAACAATTGGTCATGAAGTCACTATACCTACCTTGAGACTTTAATCACACATTCACTATACCTACTATGAATCTATGGCTAGTATACCAACCATACCTTGGCCAAGTTACCATGAATCCATGGTCAGTATATCTACCATGTTTATTCTATTTTAAAATATTTAATAAGTTATTTTAGTATAATTTTTTTTAAGAATATTATTATTATATTCCCTAAACGATTGAATAAAATTCAAAATTAGAATATGAATCATTGCATTCTTTTACCTAAAAAACCTTTCTTCTTTTTGAATCCCTAACTGCTCCATTTCTTAAATCTTTCTCGAACCTCTCTCTCAAACTCGAACTTAAATCTTCTAAGAAATTGAATCACTCTATAAAATGTCGAGGATGAAATGAGTTCATGATGACTCACCTCCTTTCGGATTTCCTCCTCCAAAGAGATAAAAGAAAGATAAAGGTAGATCAAGTGCTATAATGAATCCACATAAGACTCATTTGGTAAATTGGTCAGTTAATGCTGAAAAAGGAGTAGATGATCAGTGGCTTCGGTCCAGAAAATCATTAGTATGGAAATCAATTCAGAGAAAAAGCTAGAGTGAATGGTTCAAGGAAAATGGTATTCCATTCTATCTGAGGCTAGTTAAAGAATTTTATTCCCATATGGAATTTTTTCCTGGAGATAAGAGAGATACCATTCGGACAATGGTGAATAGAGAAGCATTTGAGTTATCGTCAAAACATTGGGCCAAGGGATTAAGTATGCTCCATAAGGGTGGGCATGAATATTATCAAAGTTTGTATCCTATAAACCATGCCCATTTCGAGTTTCAAAATGATCTTGAGTAATTTACTAGGAATAGGACACCCATGAGACCAATCATAGTGGAGCTCACTGGAGATTTAAGACTAATGGTTAAGTTTATCTAGCACTTGATCTATCCTAGGAAAGGGGACTTTAGTATCCTAAGGCACCAATATTGTTTCTTTATATTCTTAATGAAGAATGAGATCTGGATTATCTTGTTCAGGTATGTGTTGAGGCATATATCAGAGCTGTGTAAGTCATCTAATAAGTTCATTACCCTACCATATCCAAATTTTATATCATCCATGTTGTCTTATAAGGGGTTAGTTCCCTATGGGGAGGAAAAGGTCACTTATTTTAATGTTTTTTACTTAAATAAAAAGATTTATAGGCACGTAAAAGTAAATTGGAACCCCTAGAGAAAATAATGGATGGATGAAAGTAAAAAGTTGTATGAAAAGTTTGATCCTGTCAAGTATCTGGTTAGACCAAGGGATGAAGTGGATCCAGGTCTTAATACTGATGAAGTTGTTGAATATTCTTCTGATGATGAAGATATTTTTGTTGTGGAAGTTAAGGAAGAAGATGTAGAGATAACTGATATTAGTGAGGAATCCAAGGAAGTTTATGACGATGGTAGGGAAGCCTCTCCTACCATGTCCTTTGGGCCACCTGACTCTCCTCTACCTTTACCTTCTCATGAAGATGAGTTGTAAAATTAAGATTTTATTGACACTGATATTTCTATATGTGTCTTTGTTGAAGAACATGAATGGGATGATTCAGGTGAGTCTGAAGAGGATGAATAAAGTTTTGAAAAGTCTTCCACTCCAATCCCTATGATCAGAAGAACTCCTAGACCCAATGTACTAGATGCACCTTTTAAGGGGGATAAATCCCTAGGATCTGTAATGATAGTCCTGGATTACTCTGAGTCTGATGGTGGTGGTGATAATGGGGGTTGCCCACCTGATTATGGTGAATATTCCATCCCTTCTTCTCAAAGAGTGCTTGAAGGTTCTTTGATAGTCAAGATTGACTCTCACAAAAGACTGGAGGCATCCCCTCTTAGACCTTCAGTAGATCAAGCTCTGGACGATATATTTGGTTCTACTCCTACCAAAGATGGTGAGGAACCAAATGATACAAATGTAACAATTCCAATTGGATCACTCTATATAGATGTTCATGTGGTCGATGAGGATGATGCTGATGAGGAAAAATTTCAGTCTTTAGGACCTAAGTCTATGGAGATTGAGGATGAGTTAGATGGTATGCATCTGGCTTATGATCCATCTACTCTTGTACCTTATTCTACCCCTTCCACATCCTATATAAAAAAGATGATTTGAATGAATTCAAATAACATCTAATGGGTGTGTTGAAATAACTCGTCATTAGTTTTGAGAACTCGGTGGAACTAAATATAGAAGAAGATATATCCATGATAGTGACCTTAGTCCTTTCTCATCTTCAACCAAGATTCCATCTCAAAATGGAACATATGAAAAAATGAGATTGAGGCCTTAAAATCACAAGTTGGTTATTTGAAAGCTGGTCTTTAGTATATGATGATGAATTTAGATCAAAGAATAATAAATGTAGTGTTTCAGTCTTCAGCTAATCTCATGTCATCTTCCTCGGTAACTCCTCCTGCTCTCATGAAATCTGATGATTATGAAGATAGAATTAGAAAACTCATATGGGATGATTTGAAAGTTTTTTTTTGATGAGTTTCATAGAACAAGAGAAGTGGTGTTTGAAGGTTTCCAAACTCATGATGCTAAAACTTTGGAGTTGGTCATAAAGGATGTCAAACAGGCTAGAATAGATAGAGATTCTATTAAAAGAGCTATTAACTTCTATCTCATCAAAATATTCAACAAGTCAGACCTGAAGAATATGTTCATATCTTTAGCCAGTGATTTGAGGATTCCTCCCTTGACTCAAGCATTCATGTCTCAATTTGAAAAGCTAAATGTTCTAACTCCTATTTCAGAAGCCTTCATGGGAAAAAAAGAGGATTATTTTTAGGAAATGGAACATGGATTAAGAGCAGTAAAGGATTTTACTAAGTTACTAGATACTTAACTCTACACTACCAACACTTCCATTTTAGCTCCTCCTTCCCAACCCATCTCTTCTATAACTACTTATACCACTCATTATACTACATCCTCCTCTATTAATCATTTTGGATTGTCTCCTAGATAAGAATTTCAACACCTTCAACTAGTCTCTATATAGTGACCCAAGGCTTTTACATATAACATTACACGATTTTAATCATAATTATATATCAGATTACTATCCAAGGATCGTTAAGTCTAGTGTATTGGAAGACTAGGTACATAAAACATAAAACATGGGGACAAAAAACACTTCTTTATTTAATATCCATAAAGAGATCCTAACTTTCTTTGAGCCCTTAAATCTGCATAAGGTACCCTGGGGAACACATGAACAAAGGGATGAGCTGAAAAAACCAGTAAGGGAATGAACATAAGGATATGTCTTAAACACATGAGTTAGTATACATGACATAATGATATCTAAAGCATGGATCATATAAAATCGTATCATATAATCATGGAATCCTATAAACATGGAATTATATAAACATGGAATCATATAAATGTGGAAGAATCATAAAACATTTCTTTAGTACAGTTCAAGGATAACCGCCAATCTCATTTCCCATTTTAGTACGAGTCAAGGATAACTGCGAATCCCAGTTCCCATTGTAGTATGGGTCAAGGCTAACCATCAATCCTGTTTCACATCACATCTCATGAGAGTTAACTTTACCCAATGCATTGGAGCACTATCTGGGTGCACCCATCTCAACATTTTCATTAATATTCATGCCACATAAATAATCATACATAATCAACCATACATAAACATAAGAATACCCATGGAAAGAATTGGGTACCAATATCATGACATAAAGCATGACCAATGAGTATATCATGAAAGTGTCCATGAAAGAAAGTGATTAGAACATACATGGATGTTCATAAGGTAAAATAGGCATATAACATGGTAATTGGTTTCAAAGAGAAGTGAAAACATATAAGAAATGTATTTTAGAAACATTAGCATTAAAACATTTTTGTGCGGTTTTAAGGAAATCCTATAGAGATTTTAAAATAGAAAAGAGGAAAATCTTTTATATAAAACCATAATTGAACCAAGAAGGTTTTCATAAAAAAATACGGATTTTATAAAGACAGTGGTGACTTAAAACAGAGGATATAGTGCACTTGAAATTGGGTAAAAAAAATTGGGAAGTTCCCTTAAAACAGGTTTTCTTATCGAAAATTTCTAAGGAGGGAATCTTTTAAAAACATGTATATCCCTGAAAGAGAGTGATGAAAGGGTCTTCATAAATGAATTTTGTAAAACTAAACAAAATTTAAAATATGTACATAAATAGACAAGATAACACCATTTTGATATAAATAAAGATAAGGCAACCCGAAATAACAAAGAAGGTTCGGGTAGAATTCATTACGGTTTATCGGCATGGTATTGGGTGTAACTAAGAGGGCTTTATGAGAGAGAAAAGGGGTTCCTCATCACTTAGACATCAATAGGGTAGTATAGGGGAGGTGAGAAAACATACCTCATCATTTGGGATTACACATAAAAAGTCATAGCATAGAGGACAATCTTGATTTAAGAGTGAAATAGAGAGGATCCCTTACCTTAAATATGTTGGTGTTCTCCACTTGTTATTAAAGACCTGAATAAACAAATTAGGTTTATTAATTAATAATTCCATAACCTCTTCTATATGTAATTGGTTTAGTATAATCATTTTATGTTCATTTATAATCGTTTTGATTGGTTATGAGGTTCAATTTCATTGTTCGGGCTCATTTGTTTACTTGGTTTTAATGACCGATTCACTTATATTTATGTTTAGATAAACATTTAAGATGAAAGTGGTTGTCCAGAATTGAATTTATATGCTATTAGTGAACATGTAGGAGATTACATGGTTTTAAATTTAATTTGGTTACTTATAGTGAAGTCAAATTATTATATAAAACCATAGTGACAACCGTTTTTGTTAATCGGTGGGTTTGATTACAAAGAACATGTTTTTCTTTATAACTTAATACCATTTGTACAAAAGGATTACAGAACCAAAATAATATATATTACCTATATAATAATCTGGTTCAACCATAACACAAATGGTTTTGTGAACAAAATTAAAGATAATAATAGAAATTGATAAATTGTTGTCCATGAATGTGCTAAATTAGCACATATCAAATGGTGCTTTCATTTCTTTCAAATAAAAGGTGAGGAAAAGAGAGAAGATAATGAAATATCTCATTAGCATAAAAACATTCCATTACATGTATATTACTGTAGTTATCATACTATTTGGGGGAATGGAGGTGAGGAAATAAATAAAAAGAAAAGAACTTAACAGAAATGAAGGAATTGGAAAGAGGAATTTACCACTTAAGACATCCTCCTTTGAGAACCTCTAAAGGGGAGAGGTTTTGGTATTTTGAAGAGGCTAGAGGAGGAGGCCTCTAAGCAGCAGGATCCCTTTTCCTCGGCGCTCCTAGAGTTTCTTCGTGGGTGTTATCTCCCCCCTCCTCTGGCGTGCTCGGTGGCTAGGTGCTGGCCTCTCTAGATCTCGTCCCGACGGTGGTGGGGCTCAGTGACAGCTTCTTCGGGATCTCATCTCAGAGGCGGTGATGATGACAGCTTTGGCATGGTCCTGGTGCGACTCGGTCTGGCTTCAGATCTCTCTTCATGGTGACGATGAGACCTAGAGATGGTCTGGTGGTCATTTCTCGGCTCGGCGACAGAGCGTTTGGCACGCTCCGCTGGTTTGGTCTCGGCGTCGGCTCCCGGTGGATGTTTGGATTGGGTATGGCGACGACGAGATTTGATGGCTTCCAGTGGATTGGATTTAGATTCGTTGTGGTTAGGTGCTGGCTTCTGGAATCGAGTTCGGTTCTTGGTTGTCTACAGGATTTGGGCGCATTATGGTAGAGCTTGGTATCTACTCCGAATCGGCTCGGAGGGGGGAGGTTTGGTTTGGTTTGGGTTTGTTTGCGTTGTTTTTTCACTGCGTTGTTGGTATTTATTTCAGTGGTGTTGTCATTGGAGGTGTCCTGGTTCTTCCCCCGGGTCCCTTCTTCTGTGGTCTGATTTGGAATCCGGAGTGGGTTCTTCTGCGACTTTAATCTGATCTGCTCCAGCCCAGAGTGGCGTTGCCGGCTCAGACCTGCTCGGTTCCCCGCATCGGCGATTCGATATGTTGTTGGATCTTCCAGACCTAGGTGACGAAGATTTGACTTCATCTCCTTGGGTTGTCCTCCTTTTTGGGTTGTTGCGAATGTGTTTGAAGGGTGCCTTGGGGTTGCGTCGGGGTTCTTCTAGTTTCGGTCCCAACTATGTTTGCTACGTGAGAGTTCGTCTTGGCTCTACCCTTTTGATGGTTTCATTGTAAGTTGTGTTTGTTTGGTTTTATCCTAATGTGGGGAGATGTATAGCTGGACTTGATCCTTGGAATGGTCCCATAGGAGGATTCAGAGCTAGTGGTTCACCTTTGCAGTGCTTTTCAGATTTGGTTGTTTGAGAGGGTATGGCATCAGCTGTCGGATCGGGCCTGTGCTTTGACACAAGACACTTGCTTGCTGATTAGTCTTGCATCGTTGGAGTGCTTCATCTTTTTTTTATTCTAGGGAGGGGCTGGTCTGGTTTTCAATATGGTTGTATATCTTTTTGTACTTCAGGTGTGATTGTCCTATGTCCATTAAGTCTTCGGGTTTCCACCTTATTCCCTTAAAAGGAGGACTTATCAATAAAAAATATATCTGAAGGCCTTTGAGCCATTGGAGAAAAGAGGCTAGGGGTTTTTGGATGTTGGGGAGGAGCTTGGGGAGAGAATTGGGCAGAATATTGGCAAGGAACAAGGCTTGAGAGTAGTGAAGAGAAGAGAGAGTGAGGGGAGTTTATAGTGGAGAAGATGAGAGATTTCATAATATTATAATCATTAATTTATTATTTCTTCACAAGACAAGAAATAGTAAGTATTCCATGACCAAGAATAGTAATAAATGCATGTGACTTTGAACCAAATTGGCTTACATCAGCAGATCATCATTAATGACTCAATAAATCCATTATTTAGCATTTATCATAAATTATCGTATTTTATTATTCATCAAAAATTCAAGTATTTCATAAAAATATCAAAAATTCACCCTAACCAATTTTCAACGTGTAAAATCCAAAAATGAAATCCATTTTTCAAAAATAATTCTCTAAATATGATTATTTTAATATTTAATTAAAATCATAATTTATTATCAAAAACCAGTTTTAAAACTTTCATTTACTTATTCTAAAATATAGGTGTATCATACTTTCAACTTGAATATTATTTATATATTATCATATGTAAGGTTACTATTCATTAGGTTATATCACTATTCATAAGGGTATGTTACTATTCATAAGGGTAGGCTACTATTCATCAAAAATTAAGTTTTTCTTATCGAACTCCAAATAACTTAATAATCGCAACCGTGTATGTTAGATTTCTAAAATTCCAAACACAGAAGTGAAAAACTTATGTTTAAAGGTCACTTAGCACTTAGTAGTTCATTATGTTGTGCTTTCATGTGATTTTATGACATATTTATAAGAAGAGAATTTCCATTGAAAAACATTGGGTTGTAACATTCTTCCCCCCTTAAGAAATTACGCCCTCGAAATTTCATTTTACATTCTAGGCCAAAAACGGGTAGGAGTACTTTTCCTTCATTACTTCATCCAGTTCCCATGTTGCCTCTTCGTACTTATGGTTTCACCATAGTACCTTGAAAAAATGAGTAGTCTTGTTGTGTAGAACTTTTTCTCTATGATCTAAGATTTTCACTGGTTGCTCCTTATAGGAAAGATCATCCTCCAACTGTACCACCTCTAAAGAGAGTACATGTGAAGGGTCTGGTATTTACTTCCTTAAGAGGGATACATGAAAGACATCATGTACTTTCGACATGGTAGGTGGAAGTGTCAGTCGATAGGCAACAGCTCTGACTCAATCAAGGATCATGAAGGGGCTGATGTACCTGCGACTTAACTTCCCTTTCTATCCAAACCTCATGACCTTCTTCCATGGATACATGCGTAAAAATATCATGTCTCAAACTTTAAACTCAAGGTCTCGTCGACGATTGTCTGCATAACTTTTTTGTCGACTTTGGGCGGCCTTGATACACTGTTGAATGGTTTTCACCTTCTCCACCATTTCTTCGACCATTTCAGGTCCTAGCATCTTACACTCACTGACTTCATCCCAACATGCTGATGTTATTCACCTTTTCCCATAAAGGGCTTCATATGGTTCCATTCAGATGCTTGAGTGGAAACTATTGTTGTAGGAGAATTCAACCAGTGGAAGATGTTGGTCTCATCCTCCTTTGAATTACATAGAACACTCTCTCAACATGTCTTCCAGTGTCTGAATAGTTCGATCAGATTGGCCATCAGTTTTAGGATGATAGGCTGCACTGAAGTTCAATTCAGTGCTTAGAACATGTTGGATACTTTTCAAGAACTTCGAGGTGAATCTCGTATCACGATCGGATACAATAGATAGTGGTACACCATGCAGCTTTACCTCTTCTTTGATGTAAATTTGTGTAGGTTGATCCAATGAGAATTCCTATTGAATCGTGATAAAGTGAGATGTCTTTGTAAGACAATCCACAACGACCCATATAGCATTGTTTCCTCTTGATGTCCTTGGAAGTCTAGTGGCAAAGTTCGTGTTAATGTTCTCCCACTTCCATGATGGTATGGGTAGTTGTTGTATCATCCCCTTAAACTTTTTCCTCTCAGCCTTCACTTGCTGACATACCAGGCACTTTGATGTATATTCAGCAATCTCCACTTTCATATTGTCCCACCAAAAGGTTTCTCAGAGATCTCGATACATCTTTGGGCTCCCTGGGTGGATAGAGAAGGTCGAGCTATGTGCATCATTCAATAGCTACTTCTTTATCTCTGGATCGGATGGTACACATAATCATGTCCCAAATCTTACAACTTCTTCGTCGTCAATTTTGAAATCGGAGGATTTCCCATTTCTGATAGCTACCACCCTTTTCTGAATTTTCACATCTTTTCTTTAAGCATCCTATATTTTCTCTAAGAGGTATGGTTGAGCAATCATTTGATAAAAGATTGATGACGTTCCTCCCTTAATGATTCTCATGTCCATACTTTGAAAATCTAAGAAGATCAGATCATTTTCAATTCTCATCATTGATAAAGATGCATGATCCTTTCTACTTAGAGCATATGCCACCTTGTTTGCCTTACCGGGATGGTAGTGGATTGAGCAGTCATAATATTTGATGGGCTCTATCCATATTTGTTGGTGCATATTAAGCTCTTTTTGTGTGAATATATATTTGAGACTCTTGTGGTCAGTATATATCTCACACTTCTCCCCATAAAGATAATGCCACCAGTTTTTCAATGCAAAGATCACAGCTTCCAACTCCAGATCATGCGTAGGATAGTTTTGCTCATGGATTTTCAACTTCCTTGAGGCATAGGTTAACACTTTATCATTTTGTATTATCACACAACCTAAGCCTTTCTTAGAAGCATCACTATACACCCCAAAGATTTCTCCACTTGTAGGGAGTCTGAGTAATGGCGCAGTGATAAGCCTCTTTTTCAACTCCTTGAAATAGTCTTCACATTCCTGTGTCTGGATAAACTTTACTCCCTTCCGTGTCAGCTTGATCATTGGGTTTGAAAATCGTGAAAAGTTTTCACAAATCATCTATAATACCCAGCTAGACCCAAAAAGATGTGGATCTCCGTTACAGAAGTTGGCTTGGGCCACTCTTCAATTGCCTTCGTCTTGGAAGGGTCCATAGATATCCCTTTATTGGTGATAACATGCCCCAAGAATGATACATCCTACATACAGAACTCACATTTACTGTACTTTTAATACAACTTCTCCCTTCGCAAAGTCTTTAACACATTATTCAAATGCTCCTCATGTTCCTCATTGCTCTTGGAGTATATCAGAATATCATCAATAAAGACTACCACAAATTTGTTGAGGTAATCTCTAAAGACTCTATTCATTAAATCCATGAAAATTGTTGGAGCATTAGTGGGTCTGAAGGGCATCACTATGAACTCATAGTGTCCATTCCTCGTTTGAAAGGAAGTATTGGGAATATCTTCCTTCCTCACCTTTAATTGGTGATATCCCGACCAAAGGTCCACCTTAGAGAAATAACTGGTCCCATGAAGCTGATTGAACAAGTCATCTATCTGTGGTAGGGGATACTTGTTCTTTATCGTGATTCTATTGATCTCATGATAATCAATGCAGAGGCGCATTGATATATCATTCTTCTTGATGAAGAAGACTGGCGCACCCCACGGTGAAGCACTCGGGCGTATAAAACCCTTCTCCATATTCTCCTGTAACTGCTTCTTCAGCTCTTCCAGCTCTACGGTGGTCATTCTGTAAGGTGTCTTTGAGATAGGCAGAGATCCAGGGATAAGTTCAATTGAGAACTCAACCTCTCAGTTAGGAGGAAGACTGAGAAACTCTTCAGGGAATACATCAGTGTAATCCCTCACGATGGGCATGTCTTCAAACATGATTCTCTCCTTTGTCTCAATCATTTGAGCTAGATATGCCTGGTCACAAGGCAGCAATATCCACACTTGATATGATGATTCTAAAGGAGATTCAACTTCCTCCTTTCACTTGTAAAGAATCGGAGTATGATTTGGTATGTGAAAAGTGATCTCCCTTTCCTGACAGTTGATGTTGGATTTCTATAAAGATATTCAATCCATGCCCAAGATAGTGTCGAAATTCACTAAAGGAAGTATGAAGAGATTTGTGGGGAGGTTCAGTCTACAAACGTTAACTAGGGAGGAGTTATAAACTATGGATGCAATAATTTCCTCATTTTCTGTTCTCACAGATAACTTTTCCTCCAAATTTTGAGGTGGTGTTTGAATAGTTCTACTAAACTTGAAAGATATGAAAGAATGTATAGAACCAGAATCAAATAGTACATTCGCTATTCTTGAATGAATAACTAGCATACATATCACCACATTTTTTTCCAGCTCCACCTCAGTAGTAGTGATAGCATAAGCCCTTCCTTGTTTCCTTGGAGGTTGTTGCTGATTGCCTCCGACAACCCTCGGATTAGGGAAATTGTTTTCATAATGCACATGCTCCTTGCAGTTGTAACACTACACTGTAGGCTGAGTGTTTCTCTAAACCTTCCTTTCTTCTTCCACATTAGCGGGATTTTTCATATCCCTTCGACAGTTCTTGTCCAGATGACCAAACTTTCCACATTTGAAGCAATTCTTGGTTCCCTTCAGACAGTTACTAGGATGTTTCCCCCTACAACTTTTACAAAGAGAAAAGTAAGGGTTCTTTCCATCATGGGATTTTTTTGATGAACAAACCATGTTGTTCTCCATTTTCTGCTTCTTTTCACTGGGTCTATGAGACCATAGAGAGTCTCCGATCTCCATTTCAACCTTGAGGGCACAACGAACAATATCATCATAATTGTCTTAGTCATGAATCGCCAACACTTTTCATAGACTCGGCTTTAGTCCGCTAATGAAGCAATCCACCTTGATTTCGGTGTTCATGAAAAATCCAGAGGCATACCTTGCAAGCCTTGTAATGTTTGACTCATACCCCCTGATGGACTCATCTTCCTTCTTCTTGAGTCTGAGGAACTCTCTTTCCATCTTGAGATAGAGTTTTCAACTAAAATATTTGTTGAAAACATCCTCTTGAATTCCTCCCAATCCATGGAATCAATTTACTCTTGGGACTTTGTATTCTTGATCAGTTTCCACCACTGATCAGCTTCCCCATCAAAAGGATAGACCACCAGTACAACCTTCTCTTCTTCCGAGCGATGGAGGATGGAGAATATCTTTTCAATGGAGTTAATTCATTGTTCCGGGAGGAGGGGATCAGAAGATCCGCTAAATATGGGAGGCCTTTGCCGCATAAAGGATTCTATAGAAACTTTCTCATTCCTTGTTGGAGGAGGGCGTTCTGCATGATTCAAGTTATTATTCATAACTCGAGTTAGCTGAGCAAGTACTGTCATGAAGTTTTGAGCACCCACTCCCGTCATATCAGGCATATCATTAGGGAAATCTTCACATTGTCTGTCACATTGGTTGTTGGAACGTGTTCTTCTATTTCCCACCATTAACTAAGAAAAAGAACATATAATTAGTGGTCATGAATACTTAACTATTAAGAATAAAAAGGAAACATTGAACATAAAAGGATAAACTTATAAAGAATAAGTATATCCTAACCTGTGATTCCTTAGGTTTATATCTAGGTTATGCTCGATCTATTTCTTAACTTATATTCTTATGGTCTTTTTTACCTTAATAATGGTTTGTACTAAGCTTGTGAATCTACCAAAGCATATCCCCTGGGAGTGTCGTAACCAAGAGTGCAACAAGGCTCGTTGCCGTGTACCAGGATACCTCGATTCAAACCCGAAACTCATTGTCGGAGTTTTCATTCCTAGGTACATATGTGCCAGATCCACCTCCACCTGCTCGTATCCAGACAGGGATGCATTTTCTTGATAAATCACTTACTCAATACTCACCAAAATTTAGGACTATTTCCTTATACTTAGTCACATCCTTAAAGTTCTCACTAATGGGTGCTATTCTAAATCTCCAAAAATAACTAGACCATCCTATGATACCAACTACAACGATCCAACCCTTTTACATATAACATTACACGATTTTAAGCATAATTATACATTATAGTACAAGGCAAGGATCGTTAAGTCCAGTTTCTTGGAAGACTAGGTACATAAAATATAAAACATGAGGCTAAAAAACACTTCTTTATTTAATCTTCATAAAGAGATTCTAACTTCCTTTGAGCCCATACATCTGAATAGGGTACCCTAGGGAACACATGAACAAAGGGATGAGATGAAAAGCCCAGTAATGGAATGAACATAAGGATATGTCTTAAGCACATGAGTTAGGAGGCATGACATAATGATATCCAAAGCATGGAACATATAAAATTGTATCATATAAGCGTGGAATCGTATAAAAATGGAATCATATAAACATGGAATCATATAAATGTGGAAAAATCATAAAACGTGTCTTTAGTATGGGTCAAGGCTAACCACCAATCCCGTTTCCCATTTTAGTACAGGTCAAGGGTAACCGTCAATCCCGATTCCCATTGTAGTATGGGTCAAGGATAACCGCCAATCCCGTTTCACATCACATCTCATTTTACTTAACTTTACTCAATGCATTGGAGCGCTATCTGGGCACACCCATCTCAACATTTTCATGAATATTCATTCCACATAAATAATCATACATAATCAATCATACATAAACATAAGGATACCCATGGAAAGAATTGGGTACCAATATCATGACATAAAGCATAACCAATGAGTGTATCAAGAAAGTGTCCATGAAAGAAATGGATTAAAACATACATAGACGCTCATAAAGTAAAATAGGAATATAACATGGTAAGTGGTGTCAAACATAAGTGAAAACATATAAGAAATTTATTTTAGAAACATTAGCATTAAAACATTTTTGTGCGGTTTTAAGAAAAATCCTATGAGCTTTTAAAATAGAAAAGAGGAAAATATTTTATATAAAACTAGAATTGAACCAAGAAGGATTTTATAATAAAAATGATGATTTTATAAAGACAGTGGTGACTTAAAACAGAGGATATAGTGCACTTGAAATTGGGTAATAAAATTGGGAAGTTCTCTTAAAACAGGTTTGCTTATCGAAAAGTTCTAAGGATGGAATCTTTTAAAAACATGATATCCCCAAAAGAGAGTGATGAAAGGGTATTCATAAATTAATTTTGTAAAACTACGCAGAATTTTGAATATGTACATAAACAGACAAGATAACTCCATTTTTATATAAAGAAAGATAAGGCAACCTGAAAGAACAAACAATGTTTGGGTAGAATTCATTACGGTTTATCGGCATGGTATCAGGTGTAACTAAGAGGGATTAATGAGAGAGAAAATGAGTTTATCATCACTTAGACATCAAGAGGGTAGTATGAGGGAGGTGAGAAAACATACTCCATCATTTGATATTACACATAAAAAGGCATAGCATAGAGGACAATCTTGATTTAAGAGTGAAATGGAGAGAATCTCTTCCCTTAAATCTGTTGGTGTTCTCCGCTTGTTATTAAAGACCTGAATAAACAAATTAGGTTTAGTAATACATAATTCCAAAACCTCTTCTATATTTAATTGGTTTAGTATAATCGTTTTAAGTTCATTTATAACCATTTTGATTGGTTATGAGGTTCAATTTCATTTGTTCGGGCTCGTTTGTTCACTTGGTTTTAATGACCGGTTCACTTATATTCGTGTTTAGATAAACATGTAAGATGAATGTAGTTGTCTAGAATTGAAGTTATATGCTATTAGTGAACATGTAGGATATAACATCCCGCCTTTTATCACATAAAATTTCATTACATTATACATAACCGAGGATCTTTAAGGTTTAGTGTCTTGGAAACCAGGAACTTAATACATGACAACAACATAAAACATTCTTCTTAAACACATGAAATGCTTCTTCATTGTTCATCCTAAGTTCATTACAGCATCTCATAACCTGGGAGCATACATCACAGGAAAGGGTGAACAGAAGGCCTAGTAAGGGAAACAAGAGAAACATTTTACATGTGAACTTGAGATACATCAGAAAGACATGAAAAAGAACTTTAAGGCATGAGAAAGAAATCATGAGGCATATCATAATAAAAATAATATATTTAATAACTTGAAGATGTGGCTACAACATTTAACTTAGACAATAATTTCTGTTTCACCAAGGTCCATCCCCAAGGTGTCATTAAAAATTACCAAGGTTATTCACCAAGATATCGTTAAAAATGGTCATCTCTAGAGATTAAGTCTTTACCCAATGCATTGGAGCACTATCAGG
Source organism: Viscum album (assembly GCA_963277665.1). Classification (NCBI taxonomy): domain Eukaryota; kingdom Viridiplantae; phylum Streptophyta; class Magnoliopsida; order Santalales; family Viscaceae; genus Viscum; species Viscum album. The sequence continues at coordinate 848,454,404 of OY728119.1, read as the reverse complement.
GTGCACCCTTAAATTTTTCTTTTTTATCATGTGAGCCACATATATCATCATCAAACATTTCATAAATAACCCATATAGCATAAAAGAAATGAGTTTCATTTCATAATCATAATGTTTTAAAAACTGCTTTAAACACATGATCTTTATGTCACTTTAAACCCACAGAAAAGGAAAGCGGGTTTCGTGTATGTAAATCCCAGAATTAAAATAGAACATTTTGATATATATGTGAATACCCATATATAAAAAAGAGATTTGAGTATTCACTTAATAAAATAAAATAATTTGAGAAAAAGAGAGACATTTTGAGATGAAAATTCTGCAGCATAACGGCTATGTTATAGGGTTTTAGAAAATATTGAAAAGAGAGGGGACATGAGTCACACACTCATAAATAATCCATAAAACAGTAGAGGGACATAATATAAAGGATATAAGAACATGGTAATGAAATTTTAAATACATATCAAATGAAATAAAAAACATGGAAGGGAGACAAAAATAAGATTTCTCTTATGAAAATTCGGCAGCCTAATGGCGTCACTTAAAACATCAAAAAATTAATTGATGAGATTAAATAGGTTCTCTCGTCATATGAACATAAAAGATTAGTATGATAGATATATAGATCATACCCCAACATAATAAAAAGGAACTTGAAATACTTGACATGAAAGTAGAACTTTGAAAAATGAGAAGGGTAAAAGAATCCCTTAAAAATTCGGCAGCCTAACGACGACATTTAAACATTCATAAAATGAAATGATGAGAGCAAGAGGGGGTCTCTCATCATATGAACATAAAAAGGATAGTAGGATGAATATAAAATAACATCTCCAACATAAGAACATGGATTAGAAAAGAAATGACATAAAAGAGAGTACTTGAAAAAAAAAGAGGTAGGATCCCTTACCTTAAAACGTAACTCTTAAAACTCAAAGGTTGGGACCTTGAGGGCTTGGGGCACCTTGGGAGGACTCATTGGGAGGTAAGGAGACCAGAACTTCGTTGAGGATGATTTTGGAGTCGAAATGATGAGAGAATGGCTTGATATTTATAGGGAAAGTGAGGGGACAAGGCATTAATGGCCAAGGGACACCTCATTGGTGGTATTGGCAAAACCATGGGCTTTCCCATGGTATTTGCCCATGGTATTGACCACTTGGGACACCTCATACCTTATCGTACTATTCATAAGTCGACCATATCGATTACATACTTAATACATCATTTAATGATGTCATTAGATACCCGTAACTTAAAAACTATATTTTCACTATTCACCGAAAATTCAACTTTCTCAGAAAAATTCCAAAATTTCACCTTAACCAAATATCAATGCTCTGATTTCAAAAATGAAATCCATTTTATAAAAATAATTTTCTAAATATTTTTAATTTAATTTTTAATTAAAAAAACACTAATCACCGAAAATTCATTTTTTTCAGAAAAATCCCCAAAAATTACCTTAACATAATATCGATACTCTAAGTTCAAAAATGAACTCCATTTTATAAAAATAATTTTCTAAATATTTTTAATTTAATTTTTAATTAAAAAACACTATTCACCTGAAAAAACTGATACTTGACTAATAATTTCTAAAATAGTTATTTACCTATTTTATTGAATCACATTACTTAATCAAGGTGCATAGATTATATTAATAATTTCTTTAAGTGGGATTACTAATCCATTTGGTCACATTACTAATCCTAAGGGTAAAATCACTATTCATAATTTACTATTCATCAAAAATCAAGTTGATCTTATTAGACTCTAAATTCCTTACTGAACATAATTGTAGAATACCATTTTTTGAAAATCATTACACATAATTAATTATTTAATGTTTACATAAATATTTTCAAATATCCTTTTTCTAGAATTCATCAAAAATATGCATACTATATTTATCCGGACATATGAAAATTCAAAAACTTCATCATAAGAAGAAATCACAATTTTTATTTAAAACAAAGGATTACACAAGGCAGTTACGGTCTCCTTACATAGCCCCTTATAACCCCAGCATAGGACCTAAGTGTAAGGTGTGCTAAGGTGAGAGAATCTGAGGGCGGCTCGGCCAACATCGCACGAGAGGTAATTTCTATCAGTTTGAACTTCTTGCGAAGGCGGTTCCGTTCTAGCTTCACACGATGAAGTTCGGCTTGGGTTTGGTCCAGAGCAAAGCCCAGTGGTGCTACCTCCTTCCCATGTTCTGTTAGGTGGGATTCGATTGGCCCGAGACTATTGGATGAGGCCATCTAATCTTCTTTCTAAATTAATTAACCAAGATCACTTGATTTTAGAGACAAAAATCGCAACATTTAGTTTCCAAAGTTCATACTGACTAACAGTCATATAATAGTCAAAACCCAACAGTCTCATTTTAATTATAATCATTTTATTAAATGAAAAAGTTTTGTTGACTATGAAATAAAATAACACACAAAATTAGAAAACAAGATTTATTCAAAATTTCGGGTCGTTACAATCTTCCCCCCTTAAGAAATTGCGTCCTTGCAATTTTTAAAATTGGGCTTGGAAATTTCATTGAAAGTTCCACATCAGAAAAGGAGTCAGTAAAACTATTACTTTAAAAGAAAGAAAGGGAAGTTCAAAGGTCACCCGAGTTAACCCATACTAGGATTCCATGTAGGGAGACATGGATATAGAAGAGAAAACAAAGGGTCATGTTCTGATGGATAGTGATAGAAAACATGATTAGGAGAAAGTTAACAACAAGAAAATCACAAACTTATGATGTATGTAAACGGTCTTTGATTACCCAGTAGGAAATGTAAACCAACAACATTTTTTTTTACGTTCCTTTTTCATAATTTTGATGAATTCATTTACTACATAGAATAAGAACACAGGGAAATATATTTACCTTCAAGTAGAGTTTCATCCCTTAATAAGTTTCACCAAGACTAATCTTTTCTCCAAACAATGAGCATTCAAAACTACTTAGTCTCATCAAAGCACAAGAATCATCTTCTAGAGAATCATGTAATCCACAAAAGAATAACTATCTATATTTAAAAATTTATCCCAAAAACAGAAAGGGTAAGATAAAACAACTCTTCAAAAAGAAAGAACCCCATAGGAAGGAAAACTACTTTTAATCTTCAAAATTCCACGATACTACCCAAAGTTCATCATAGACCACTCCATAAATAATTGTCCTTAAAATTCCTCAAAATAACCCAAACTAAGATTGAAACCCAAATACAAGAATGATTTGATAACATAGTCTTCCAAGATAAACTTTATCGTTCATCTCCAAACAACATCAACCACTCCTAACATCTTATAACAAAAGTAACTAACCTAAATATATTTTCCCCAAGATAGGTCAATCATTTCCATAAGTAACTTATATTACCATAAGTTCACCTTAAATTCATCGATTAATCAAAATATAAGTCAACCTTTACTCCTCAAAGAAAATACCATAGTAATTCATTTACCTCGATCATATAGGGTTCCCAAAATAGTGAACGTCTTCCAAAATAATAATCATCTTTTAATCCCCTAATCATATTTTTTTTCAAGAAGAACAACTTCACAACATCAACATGTGGTACATAACAATAGATGTTTTCCTTAATGATATAAAACCATCTTAGGTAGTGACTTGATGTTCTTAGAAAACATTAAAGATATGCTCATAGGGCATGAACTAAAAAAAACAACATGACATAGACAATTATTGAGAAGAAGTTACATGTACTTTAGTCATCATGATCCATCTCAGCATAGGACTTGCCTTGTTCCCTTGTCCTTGAAGATTGTTGATGCTCACCATGCTTATCATCCCTTCCAAGAGAGAATTTCCTTGGATAATGTCTAACTTCTCCACATTTACAACATTGAAAACTATAAGGTACATTAGATCGAACCTTATCTCTATTCATCACATTATCCATTTTTGAAAGCAATTGGATACTACTTTATGCCCTATCACCCCACACTTAAAACATCTCCCGGTTCCTTTGTCACATTCTCTTTGGTGCCTCTTTCCACACTTTTTGCACAAAGGAAATTGGGTCTTCTTTCCCTTATCAACTTTATCAGATGAACCTCCATGAGACTCTGTCTTCTTCTTCCTTGATGAATTTGAGCATTCAACTAGGTACCAATTGTTAACTGTGATTTTTGATAGCTGGTTTGGCATAATCACAATATGTTTAACTTGATCTCTCGTCATCTCTATCATATTAAGAGGGAAATCGTCACATTTCCTATCAAATTGGTTGTTGGGACATGTTCTTCTATTTCCCGTCATTAACTAAGAAAAGAAAGTATAATTAGGGGGGATTAAATACTTAGACAATACTATTGAAAAGGAAACTTAAAGCATGGAAGGATAAACTTATAGAAGAAAAGTATACCCTAACTTGTGATCCCCTAGGTTCTAATCTAGGTTATCCATGATCATATATTCTTCTGTGAATCTTTATTTTATTTTATCTTTGTTCCTTTAATAATGGTTCATACTAAGCTTATGAATTTACCAAAGCATATCCCCCGGGAGTGTCGTAACTAAGAGTGAAGCAAGACCCGTTGTCATGTACCAGTTCCCGTTCGAGTCTAGCTCAAGAAGTGTTTTCTGGTTTTACCCCTATGTACATCTATGCCAGAGTCACCTCTACCTGCTCGTATCCAGACAGGGATGTATTTTCTTGATAAACAACTTACTCAATACTCACCAAAATACCAAGAAGATTTCCTATATTTAAACTTTTCTATAGGGTTCTTCCTAATGTTTTTATATCATAATTTCCACAAATAACTAAAACATCCTATGATACCAACTATAACATCTCACCTTTTTATCACATAAACTTTCATTACATTATACATAACCGAGGATCTTTAAGGTTTAGTGTCTTGTAAACCAGTAACTTAATACATGGAATCAACATAACACATTCTTCTTAAATGCTTGAAAGGCTTCTTCATTGTTCATCCTATGTTCATTACAACATCTCATAACCTGGAGGCATACATCACAGGAAAGGGTGAGCAGAAGGCCCAGTAAGGGAAACATGGGAAACATTTTACTTGTGAACTTGAGATACATTAGAAAGACATGAAAAAGAACTTTAAGGCATGAGAAAGAAATCATGAGGCGTATCATAATAAAAATAACATATTTCATAACTTGAAGATGTGGCTACAAAATTTAACTTATACAATCATTTCTGTTTCACCAAGGTCCATCCCCAAGGTGTCATTAAAAATTACCAAGGTTATTCAACAAGATATCGTTAAAAATGGTCATCTCTAGAGATTAAGTCTTTACCCAATGCATTGGAGCGCTATCAGGGCGCACCCTTAAATTTTCCTTTGTTATCATATGAGCCACATATATCATCGTCAAACATTTCATAAATAACCCATATAGCATAAAATAAATGGGTTTCATTTCATAATCATAACGTTTTAAAACCTTCTTTAAAGACATGATCTTTATGTCACTTTAAACCCACGGAAAATGAAAGCAGGTTTCGTGTATGTAAATCCCAGAATTAAAATAGAACATTTTGATATATATATGAATACCCATATATAAGAAATATATTTGAGCATTCACTTAATAAAATAAAATAATTTGAGAAAAAGAGAGAGACATTTTGAGACAAAAATTCTGCAGCATAACGACTATGTTATAGGGTTTTAGAAAATATTGAAAAGAGAGGGGACATGGGTCACCCACTCATAAATGATCCATAAAACAGCAGAGGGACAGAATATAAATGATATGAGAAAATGGTAATGAAATTTGAAAGACATACCATATGAAATGAAAAACATGGAAGGGAGACAAAAATAAGATTTCTCTTATGAAAATTCGGCAGCCTAATGACGTCACTTAAAACTTCAAAAAATGAATTGACGAGATTAAATAGGGAATCTCATCATATGAAAATAAAAGATCAGTATGATAGATATAGAGATTATACCCCAACATAATAAAAAGGAACTTGAAATACTTGACATGAAAGTAGAACTTTGAAAAATGAGAAGGGTAAAAGAATCCCTTAAAAATTCGGCAGCCAAACAGCGCCATTTAAACATTCATAAAATGAAATGATGAGAGCAAGAGGGGGTCTCTCATCATATGAACATAAAAAGGAAAGTATTATGGATATAAAAGAACATCCCCAACATAAGAACATGGAGCATAAAATAAATGACATAAAAGAGAGTACTTAGAAAGAAAGAGAGAGGTATGATCCCTTACCTTAAAACATAACTCTTAAAACTCAAAGGTTGGGACCTTGAGGGCTTGGGGGCACCTTGGGAGGACTCCTTGAGAGGTTAGGAGACCAGAACTTCATTGAGGATAATTTTGGAGTCGAAAGGATGAGAGAATGGCTTGGTATTTATAGGGAAAATGAGGGGACAAAGCATTAATGGCCAAGGGACACCTCATTGGTGGTATTGGCAAAACCATGGGCTTGTCCATGGTATTTTCCCATGGTATTGGTCACTTGGGACACCTCATACCTTATCTTACTATTTATAAGTCGACCATATTGATTACATACTTAATACATCATTTAATGATTTCATTAGACACCCGTAACTTAAAAACTATATTTTCACTATTCACCGAAAATTCAACTTTCTCATAAAAATTCCAAAATTTCACCTTAAAGAAATATCAATGCTCTGATTTCTAAAATGAACTGCATTTTACAAAAAAAATTCTAAATATTTTTAATTTAATTTTTAATTAAAAAAACACTATTCACCGAAAATTCATTTTTTTCAGAAAAATCCCCAAAAATTACCTTAACATAATATCGATGCTCTGAGTTCAAAAATGAACTCCATTTTATAAAAATAATTTTCTAAATATTTTTAATTTAATTTTAAATTAGAAAACACTATTCACCTAAAAAAACTGATACTTGACTAATAATTTCTGAAACAGTTATTTACCTATTTTATTGAATCACATTACTTAATCAAGGTGCCTATATTATATTAATACTTTATTTAAGTGAGATTACTAATCCATTTGGTCACATTACTAATCCTAAGCGTAAAATCACTATTCATAATTTACTATTCATCAAAAATCAAGTTGATCTTATTAGACTTTAAATTCCTTAATGAACATAATTATAGAAGACCATTTTTTGAAAATCATTACACATAATTAATTATTTAAGTTTTACATAAATATTTTCAAATATCTTTTTTCTAGATTTAATCAAAAATATGCATACTATATTTATCCAGACATTTGAAAATTCACAAACTTCATCATAAGAAGAAATCACAATTTTTATTTAAAACAAAGGATTACACAAGGCAGTTACAGTCTCCTAACATAGCCCCTTATAACCCCAGCATAGGACCTAAGTGTAAGGCATGCTAAGGTGAGAGAATCTGAGGGCGACTCGGCCAACAACGCACGAGTAGTAATTTCTATCAGTTTAAACTTCTCGTGAAGGCGATTTCATTCTAGCTTCACCTGATGAAGTTCGGCTTGAGTTTGGTCCAGAGCAAAGCCCAGTGGTGCTACCTCCTTCCCAAGTTTTGTTAGGTGGGCTTCGATTGGTCTGAGACTACTAGATGAGGTCATCGAATCTTCTTTCTAAATTAATTAACCAAGATCACTTGATTTTAGAGACAAAAATCGTAATATTTAGTTTCTAAAGGTCATACTGACTAACGGTCATATAATAGTCAAAACCCAACAGTCTCATTTTAATTATACTCATTTTATTAAATGAAAAAGTTTTTTTGAGTATGGAATAAAATAACACACAAAATTAGGAAATAAGATTTTTTCAAAATTTCGGGTCATTACATAGGAGATTACATGGTTTTAAATTTAATTTGGTTACTTATAGTGAAGCCGAATTATTATATAAAACCATAGTGACAACCGTTTTTGTTAATCGGTGAGTTGATTAAAAAGAACGTGTTTTTCTTTATATGTTAATACCATTTGTAAAAAAGGATTACCGAACCAAAATAGGATATATTACCTATATAATAATCAAGTTCAACCATAACACAAATGGTTTCTTGACCAGAATTAAAGATAATAATAGAAATTGATAAATTGTTGTCCTTGAATGTGCTAAATTAGCACATCTCAAATGGTGTTTTCATTTCTTTCAAATAAAAGGTGGAGAAAGGAGAGAAGATAATGAAATATCTCATTAAAATAAAAACAATCCAATACATGTATGTTACTAGAGTTATCATACTATTTGGGTGAAGGGAGGTGAGTAAAGAAACAAAAAGAAAAGAACTTAAAAGAAATTAAGGAATTAGAAAGATGAATTTACCTCTTGATACTTCCTCCTTTGAGAACCTCTTAAGGGGAGAGATTTTGGTATTTTGAAGAGGCTAGGGGATTTTGGACGTGGGGGGGCTTGGGAAGAGATTTGGGCAGAATATTGGCAAGGTACAAGGCTTGAGAGTACTAAAGAGAAGAGGGAGTGAGGGGGGTTTATAGTGGAGGAGAGGAGGGATTTCATAATATTATAATCATTAATTTATTATTTCTTCACAAGACAAGGAATAATAAGTATTTCATGACCAAGAATAATAATAAATGCATGTGACTTCGAACCAATTGAGCTTACATCAGCAGATCATCATCAATGAGTCAATAAATCCATTATTTAGCAGTTATCGTAAATTTTCATATTATACTATTTATCAAAAATTCAAGTATTTCAGAAAAATATCAAAAATTCACCCTAACCATTTTTCAACGTGTAGAATCCAAAAATGAAATCCATTTTTCAAAAATAATTTTCTAAATATGATTATTTTAATATTTAATTAAAATAATAATTTATTTTCAAAAACCAGTTTTAAAACATTCATTTACTTATTCTAAAATATAGATATATCGTACTTTCAACTTGAATATTATTTATATATTATCATAGGTAAGGTTACTATTCATTAGGGTATATCACTATTCATAAGGGTATGTTACTATTCATAAGGGTAGGTTACTATTCACCAAAAAATTATGTTTTCTTATCGAACTCCAAATAACTTACTAATCGCAATCATATATGTCATATTTTCGAAATTCCAAACACAGAAGTGACAAACTTATATTTAAAGGTCACTTAGCACTTAGTAGTTCATTATGTTGTGTTTTCATGTGATTTTATGACATATTTATAAGAAGGGGGTTTCCATTGAAAAACATTGGGTCGTTACACTCTAGGTGTGTAGTAATCCAAGACCTTGCATCTAACTTTGTACCACAAGATGCCAAATCTTCCTCAACCTATACCTCAAAAGGAAAGGACTTGATACTCCCATATGACATTAGGGATGTGCCTAGTTTTGATTCAGATTAGAATTTCTGATAGAGACACTTCTTGTAATCTTTTTTGTAATCCTTTGAGATATTACTGAAATGCTATTTTTTATCTTCATTTGTGTATTATTTTTTAAATATTTTATCTAAATATCTCGATACTTTTTCTTTTATTTTATTTTCCCTATAGTATAATTTTTAATAATTACAAAAGGGGATAAATTGTGAAATTAATTGAAGAGGTTAAGAAATTGAGAAATTTTAAGAAATTGAGAAATATATGTTTCAATTTTTTGCAAATATCTTTATGATGTATTCAATTCATTGCATTTTATATGTCATGATTTGTGATCATCAAAAAGAGAGAGATTGTTAGCTTAATCTATCACCTCCTTATTTTAATGATCCCAAATCATATTTCTTATGTTACTAATGAATTTAATGTTTTATGATAGTCAACTATTTTTCTAGACAAAATGATAAAATTGACTAAGTCTTGAATTAACTGTGACAAGCTACCATGAAGGTCAAGTGACCATAATTCTATCTAAGTCTTGAACTAACTATATGTTGAATTTCAAGTGAATGCATGTGTATTGAACCTACCACAATTTAAAGATCAAGAAACTTCATGAAGGATTTAGCCTACCAAATGAATCTAGTTACTGTGCGACCTGTGTGTATAATTTATCTAAGTCTTGAACTGACTAGTTGTCTAATTTAATGATCGCAAGAAGTAATGAAGCTACCGTAAAAAGAAATGAACCTATCACAAGAAGAGTTCAAGTGAACATGAGAAGTAATGAAGTTACCACAAGAATTATTGAAGTGACTGCATGTAGAAAGCAAGTGACCACATGGAGAAATCAAGAGACCGCATGAATAAAGCAAGTGACCGCATAAAGAAATCAAGTGATTGCATGAAGAAAAAAAGTGATTGTATGAAGAAAGAAAGTGACCACAGGAAGAAAAGAAGTGATCGCATGAACAAGCCAAGTTACCATGCCAATTGACCATGGAAAGTGGCAATGCCAAGTGATTGTGGCAAGTTACCATGGAAAGTGGTCATGCCAACTGACTGTGTCAAGTAACCATGATCCAAAGTAACTGTGCTTTAAGTGAAGACCAAGTGACCATGACTAACTTAAGTAGTGAGTTATTTTTAAATCTCCAAATGTTATATTTTGGAGCATCAATTAAATAGTGAGTGCATTTAAGATTGAAATGAGTACAAGGATTAAAATATGAATATCCTTTGATGGCTAATAGAGAAATCTCTTTCAGAAGAAGAGCCACTCATGGAAAAATATATAGAGATGGTGGATGTGTGCATGTATGAGAGATATACTAACACTCCATGCTATAGAACTGAGCACTCCCATGACACCCTGTTTTCCTGACCTCTCTATGAAAACTTGGTTGAAGCTTTTCAAAGACATTTTTAAAGACAACTGATTAACTGAAGCTGGTCATATTGAGTTGCACTAAGCCACCTCTTCTCATCTTTTTCTCTCTTTGTTTTAGCTTACATTTTGAGTTGTGTTTGTTATACTCTGTTTACTCTTTCACACAGGCTCATGTATTGTATTGAAGAGTGCTATAGACTCTTTCATTCTTTTACATCTTTTATCTCATGAAGAACTATGGGAGAGGTGGGAGAGGTTGTGCATCGCCTGGACTACCTGTGTACAGTTTTTATTCTTTACTTGTCTCATGAAGAATTGTAGAAGAGGTTGTGTATATCATGGACTGCATATTTGCAGTTGTTTTTATGTAAAACCCGATCCAGGTTGTGGATCAGATTATTTGTTTAATAAATTGATTGACAGTGAGTGATTGTCAAGTGGAGAGGACAAGGTCTCAACTTGAGACTGAACCTCTTGTTTTATTCTACTATGTGTTTTATTATTTTATTTTCTCTATTTTTAAAACAATTTCTTTTTAGTTTTCAAAACTATATAGAAAAACACTACTTTGATAGTTTTCTTTAATAAGTGTTTTATATACAGTATTTGATACAAGAAAAATTGTTTCAAAAGTTAAGGAGTTTTTAAAACATGTTTTAACTGAATTGTGATCAAACTTCTAAAAAGTTTTAAGAAAGATCAAATTATATACTTCAACTGTTTTAGTTAACTGGGTTGTTTTCATAAATTAGTGGGTATAGTTTTAAATCATTTTTAACTAAAATTTTAATTGGAAACTCAATTCACCCCCTCTTGAGGGGTCCACTCTGATAAACACCTCCCCATTTCTTTATGCAATTTTATTTGATAAATCTTTACTCGCATCATCGCTTCCAAACTTTCCTCCTGCTTGACATCATCATCTCTAAAGAGAAATTTGGTTTCATGCACAATAGATTTATCCATGACAACATCCTCCTAGCTTGAGAGATGATGCATTTCCTTAAGCATAAGGGATGGCGACATAATCTCATCATTAAAATGGACTTACACAAGGCCTTTGATACCCTCTCATGGGAATTCATTTTAGATGACCTTGCTCGTTTTGGTTTCCATTATAGATTTATTAATATTATTAAGACTGTCTTAAACTCTACCCACATCTCAATTCTCATCAATGTCACTCAAGTTGGCCACTTTAAGCCCTTGAGAGGTGTCAAATAAGGTGATCCCTTGTTCCCTCACTAATATATTTTAAACTGTAAAGGCATTAACAACCTTTCTATTTGGGAAAAAAATAACCCCCTTTGCAACCCTTGGAAACGACATCCATCTATCTCACCATGTTTATACCGATGATATGCTCATCTTTACTAGAGGTGATGTCAAATCTCTTAAAAATATGATGTATTTTCTCAAAAAACTCCAGGCCAGTGTTGGCCTTGTGGTTAACTATTCAAAAAGTAAATTTACTGTGGATCAGTGATGCCCCATTAGTATAGTCAGTATCATCATAAGTCATACTCACATGAACCGTGCCACATTGCCTATCACTTAGGATTCCCCTTGTTCAACGGTAAACTCAGATTTTCCCATTTCCAAATGTTGATTGACAAGTTTGACAATCAAATCGACACCTAGAAGAGTAATCTTCTCTCCATGGGAGGTAAACTCCAGCTCATCACTCATGTTCCCTCTACCGTTTCTTACGATGTTCTTCAGCTCATCACTCATGTTCCCTTTTCTTACAATGTTATAGTTATCCATCTGCTCCCTCGAGTTGTAGTTCACAACCTGGAGAAAAAGATGGCCAATTTCCTGTGGGGTGATGCTGAATTTGGTTCCAAAAGACATTGGGTTTCTTGGAATAAATTATTCTACCCTAAGAAAATGGCCTAGGTATTAGATGCATTGAATATCTTTATGAAGCTTATATGATTAAGCTTTAGAATGGACATGACAACATGCATTGTCCATGGGCTACCTTCATGAGGAGTAGACACATCCTTTCTCATTCAAAAAAAAAACCTTACCCTTTATGAAAGACAATTAGTTTAGCCTTAGATAACCTTCTTGTCCTTGATCAGATTGCGTCTCATCCCCTCCTGTTAAGCGTTGCTTCCAATATTTTTTTGAACTAACTCATTCGGATCAAAATTTCCTTCTACTTAGTGTTCAACAAGTCCATTCTAAGTGATGACATTAAGTTTGGCATTCACCTTCCATTAAGGTGTAATTTATGTCACACCAGTATAGATCATCTCTTTTTGGTCTAGCATGTTGGCCTTCGCATTCATTAAAACGACTCTCCTTGGTTGTTTTCTGTAATCAATGGTAGATTCAGTACAACACAAAAGATTGGAGTGTGCTGTTTTTTTTGAGAGAATGACAGCGGGGATCAAAAATGAACCCTAATCCCAGTTAAAGATCTCCCCCAGTTATATGAACAGTGATTTGAACCCCTTGCCCGGCATTAGGAGCCAGCTTTGGTCCCCGATTGTCATTCTCCCTGTTTTCTTTGCTTCCTGTTGCTATCATTTGGCGCATTTGGGCAGCCGGAAACAAAATTATGTATGATAATTGGAAATATATTAACCGATATTTATTTTCAATTGCATTTGATGATTCAACTTTTTGTTGTTCAGGAATCCCTAGAATGTGATCCGTTCCTTGTCGCTTCGCTATTCTTTACCCTCGACCATAAACGAGGGAGCACGCTATTTATAACAGGCATGGCATTCATGGGCATTTCAAGGCTTACAAGGGATGCATTCCATTAATTTGGCAGCCTCCTCTTAGGGACTGGATCAAAATTAACACCGACAGTGCTTCCAAATGAGACAGTCGGATATACTAACAGGAACTGGTTGCAGAACAGTCAATAGAAGATTTTACGAATTGAAAAAATAACTAGGGAAAGCATTGAACCAACAAACCGATTGAACTACCGATCAAAACTTCTGGAACATGTTGGAAACCACGAGCAAGTGAAGTTTCACCAAGGCAGGAGTTGATTGGCCATACCGATCGAATGGGAAGCCGATCGAGTGTACGCGCGCACTGAAACCAGATTGAATGAGTAAATCAGTGATTACCGGTAAGCAATGAGGCCGAGCAAGTAGCCGATTAGGATCTGTTGAATCGATTGAAGAACGACAGTTGATCTCGGAGAAGCTTCTCGAACAAGCTAGAACCCGCGAGTTACCCCGATATGAGATGCTGATTTATGACATGGTCAGTGATTGAATACGGTTTGTGTGCTTCTCCAGGTCAAGCAATTAAAGTCGAGGGCGACCTGGAGCGGAATAAACAAAGAAGAACCGCATGAAGGGAAGCAAGGCGACGCGACCAGTCATAATGGCGAGGCAGCAGCATCAAACGGGGTCTCAGGCGTAACAGTAAGGCAGCAACATCAAAGAGTAATTTTTTTTTCTGGGTTTTAAAAAATTTAAAATATGCTAAAAGGGGCTAGGGTTCGGATAATTTTAAAATTGGGTCCAGGATGCGTGAACGCCGTTCACGCATCCCGAACCCCGACGGTAATGCGTGAACGGCGTTCACGCTTCCTTTGCTGACCAGCTGAAGGAAGCGTGAACGCCGTTCACGCATCCTTGCGCGGGAAAAGATGCGTGAACGGCGTTCACGCTTCTCTCCGCGGCGAAGGATGCGTGAACGCCGTTCACGCATCCTTCGCGGACGAGCTGAAGGATGCGTGAACGGCGTTCACGCATCTGGCCGAGAGAAGTTATAAAAGGAGGGGTCCCCCCCCAATATCCATTGTTCTCCTCTGATTTTCGTTGCGAAGCCCTGCAGAAATTCTTTCTCAACAAATATTTGCTGCTTTTATTGAGGTAAAATTTCTATTTAATAATTTGTATGTTTAATTGTATTTATTTATTTCATTTGTATGTTTAATTGTATTTATTTATTTCATTTTTATGTGTAATTGTGTGTATGATTTATTTATTTCATATGTTATGCATGAAATGTTTTGTATGATTTAATTTTCTTGATGTTGAATGTTCGTATGATTTAATTTTTTGAATGTCTGTTGTCTAAATATTGAATGTTTTATGTTATGTCTAAACTTTTTAATGTTTAGAAAAAGTAATTTATGTTGGAGAAATTTATTTTAATGGATGGTTTTGATGTAAGTGTAAATTAAATTACTTTTATTTACTAGTAATAATATTTTTAATCAATAAAGTATAAAATATATTTACTTATATTTTGAAAAGTAGAAGAATGGCCAAAAAACATTACAATTTCATAAAATTTAAAATAACAAAAGTTTTTATTATGTAAATCTCAATTAGATCAGTTATAATAAAATTTATTTAATGTTTTTAATAAATATAAATATATATATATATATATACACATGAAGTTAAATTTTTGTAAAATAGGTGTAGTATTTAATATAGATTTTATATAATACGGATAATATAATAAATATACCAAAAAACACGGTATGAGTGATGACTGATCTTGAGACGACCGACCATGCATAATTGAAATTGCATGTTTTATTTTGTGTATGTTGTTATTCAATTTGTAATAATTGCATTTTTTCGGTATTGATGACCTGCGAGTCATCTCTCAGTAAGTGTAAGGACCTGCGTGTCCGTTTAAATTAATTTATGTATTTCATACCCCTAGACCCCCTCACATGCATGTGAGTAAATTTGTAAATAAAAGACTGACGCCCCAAAGAGGTGTCGACGAAGAGGCATCCCCGAAGAGGTGTCGACGAAGAGGCATTTGAGAACTCGTTCGAGAGGTGGCGTTGCTATTTGACAGGAGATTGGCGGTCGCTGCAATATTTGATAATAGAGATAGGAGTTTACTCATATAAATTGTGGTTAGTTTATCAGATAATGATAAACTAATCGCAAGTCTCAAGATCAAGTCATGATTATATATTCATAAGTAATCAAACTTTATGAAACATTATATTAAATTTGCTTTTGTGCTAAAATCACAATCACTATACCTTAACAGTGATAAATCAATACATAAAAAAGTCTCAAGATAATCAATTATTGAAAACCAAAATAAATAATTTAAAATTTTAATGTAGTGTATAATATTTTTAAATTTTTTTTAATAGGTAATTATGTCTGCTCAAATATATTGCAACGGTGAGGTAATTTGTACCGAGCAGGGTTTTAGCTACAGTGTGCCACCTGTCAAAGTGGTAAATCTCCATGGTTGTATGACATTGGATGCAGTTCGTAATAAGATTCATAGTCGGTTAAAATTGAGTGGAGGACAAACAATCACTTCAATTAGATACCGACATCTTCAATATCCTGAGCGTATGTGGCACAGCGACTACCCTATAGTCGATGATGAGGATTGGATGGAGGCTTCTCAGTTATTCAGGCAACAGTGTATTAATGGTTTGATGGAATTATTTATTGTCATTTCTGATATTGATGTGGTGCAATCGATTACTACAGAACCATGCTTTGTGACCGCTATAGAAGTTGGTCCTTCACAACAGTCTTCTTTATTGCCTCCTTCTCATTCGACTCCTGTGGAAGAATGTAATGAGGAAGATCATCAAAATTTGGAAGGAAATGTAGATGACATCCCTTTCTGTGCTGATATAGTGCAAGAAAGTTTATCTGAGGAAGAAGAATCTGGGGAGTCAGCAGGAGATGATGTGGTTGGAAATGAACCTTCTGAGGTTCCTTTGAGAGACAGACATCCACTACATCCACCAGTTAGTGGTAATCAGCCTTCAGTTTTGAGTTCCTTAGTTGGAGGAATGTCTCGTGAACAACTTTTTGATTGGGATGTCATTACACCAGCTTCTGAATTCCCTGGCATTATAGGGAATATGCCTGCATCAAATGATAATGCCATATATGTTGGGCAGGAGTTCGAAACTAAACAGGTAATGAAAAATGTGATAAAGCAATACCACATTGAGCGACATTTCACATTTGTGGTTTATGAGTCAAAGAAGACCAAATATCTCATTCGTTGTGAAAAATATGGGTCAGAATGTAAATTTCGATTAAGAGCAGTATTTGATAAATGTTATGGATGTTGGAAGATAACCAAATTAGAAGGCCCACACACTTGTCTGCATCCCAGCTTGGCACAAGATCACTCTTCTCTTGATGCAGAGTTTATATCTACTGTTATTTGTGAGATGATACGAACAAGTCAGGATGTTCCTGTTGCCCTTATTCAGGAAAGAATTCAACAGTTGTATAACTATAAGGTATCATACAACAAAGCTTGGAATGCAAAACAGAAAGCCATTGTAAAAGTGTATGGTGATTGGGATGAGTCTTATGCGTTGTTGCCACAGCTTATGGAATTGTTGTCTCTCAATAATCAGATTGTTTATCAGTTGGACACTGTTGAGTATGTATCCCAAAATCATCTAGTTGATCGGTCAAAGGTGAAGTTCAAGAGGATTTTTTGGGCATTCAGACCGTGCATTGCTGCATTTCCCTTTTGTAAACAATTTATTCAGGTAGATGGCACATTCCTTTATGGAAAGTATACAGGTGTTCTACTCATTGCTGCCACACAGGATGGTAATCGCGCTCCTCTGCCACTTGCTTTTGCTGTTGTTGAAAAAGAAAATTTTGAATGCTGGAGCTGGTTCTTGGCATGTGTACGTGTTCATGTCACGCAGAAACAGGGCGTGTGTCTGATATCTGATCGTCATCGAGCGATTATAGAGGCCGTGAGTAGTGATGGGGTTTCTTGGACTGAGCCGAATGCTTATCACCGTTATTGCATTAGACATATTGCAAGTAATGTGCATAAGCAGTTTAGAGATGAGGCCATAAAGAAGGCGATCCTCAAATTGGGTATGGTTTTCTAAACTTTCTTTTTTTAACAAAATTTACTATCCATTTTAATACATTATTATGTTATGCTTTCAGCATATGAACCCCAACAAGAAAGGTTTGATCGGCGTCTTGAAGAGATCCGAACAGTTAATGAGGAGGTATATGAATATATGGTACAAATTTCAAAGGAAAAATGGTCATTAGCATACGATGGTGGCATGAGATATGGGCATATGACCACTAATATAGTGGAGTGCGTAAATGGGGTCCTCAAGGGTGTGCGTAAACTCCCAATCACAGGGTTAGTGCAAGAGACATTTTTTAGATGTGTTCACTACTTTGTTGACCGGTCCCAAAAGGCCTACCAGAGGATGGAAAATGGAATGCTTTTTACTCAGCATTTTCAAACTGATATTGACCGGATACGGAATGAGGCTTCACGATGGAATGTTATAGCCTTTGACAGGGAAAAGAGGAGTTTTCGGGTAAGAAAGTGCTACGACCAGGGTGCATGCACTAATGGTGGAGTGTTTGTCGTGATGTTGGATAACAGGTACTGTGATTGTGGCAGCTTTCAGGCATTGAGATATCCATGTGTACATGTTATTACAGCTTGCGCTTCGGTAAATATATCGTGGGAGCCATATGTTGACCCGGTGTATCACATGAGCACTTTGGTTAACTGTTATAGTGCTGCTTGGATGCCTGTTGGTGACTTCCATTCTATCACATTGCCTGCTGATCAACCGACCATTGTCCCTGATATTTCCAGGTTTTCATAAGTCGGTTTTGGTATCATTTATAATTTTTTCAATGTGTGTCATTTTTAAAATTATTGGCTTCATGCTACTAGGTTGCGGCCTCGAGGAAGACCGAAGTCAACTCGCATCAGAAATGAGATGGATTGGCCTCGGCAACGAGGAGGGAGAATACGATGCAGTATCTGCCACGCAGAAGGACATACTCGTAAGAGATGTCCCCAAGTGGCAGGACAGAGTTCCAAATCTCATCATCCATGATCGAGTCTGTGTACCTGCTCTAAGAGGAAGAGGTTGTGGTTGAATAACATATTGTGGAAGTTTCTATAGTTACTTAGGAACTTGATCTATTTGGAATAATGTTAATGGTTATCTAATGGATAATGGATAAATTAACAAACGTAATTTCACAAATAAGAAGAAATAATTAATTTTTTACTTTTTCCTCTTAATTTTTAATGTGGAATAATGTTAATGGTTATTTAATGGATAATGGATAAATTAACAAATGTAATTTCACAAATAAGAAGAAATAATTAATTTTTCAGTTTTTCCTGTTAATTTTTAATGTGGAATAATGTTGATGGTTGTTTAATGGATAATGGATGAATTAACAAACCTAATTTCACATATAAAAAGAAATTATTAATTTTTCACTTTTTCCTGTTAATTTTTAATGTGGAATAATGTTGATGGTTATTTAATGGATAATTGATAAATTAACAAACGTAATTTCACAAATAAGAAGGAATAATTAATTTTTCACTTTTAAATTATGGTTTTCTTATAAGATGTCTAGTTTTAGTAATGGCATCTGAGTGTCTGAGCATCCTTAACTAATGTTGATTGTGAGACTAGGCTAATATTGATTGTGACACCAAATAAAAATGAATATATCATGATTCCACTATTAATAAGTAACGATGATATCATGTGTGCAGATGGCAGGTTTTCCATTGCTTACATCTCAGGCTACTCATGTATCACGACTGCTTTTAGAGGGACGTCCTGTGGCTCCCTTGAGTGTACGTAGATCTCACCATTTCCATCATACTGCACCACCTCCCGCTATCGTCCCACATCTTCGTCGAGCTGGATTTTATGGCGTAGCGATGTGCGACTTCACGTTTCTTGATCATCAGCTCATTGCCGCACTTGTCGAGAGATGGAGACCAGAGTCGCATACTTTCCATTTCAGTGAGGGAGAGATGACTATTACATTGCAGGATGTGGCTATTATGTTGGGCCTCCCTATCGACGGACATGCTTTGACAGGCCGAGTTCCATCAGATTTGCCTGAGCTTGTTCATAGACTTCTGGGCATAGAGGTCCAGGATGATGGCAGGACCATCGTCGGTGGTAGATTGCGGATGCCTTGGTTAGACCATCACTTCACACATTTACCAGATGATGCTGATGACGTCACCGTGCTGCGCTTTGCACGGGCATATATTTTGAGGCTGATCGGTGGCACGCTTTTTGTTGACCACTCTACTACTTTTGTGCACCTGATGTATCTATCTTTTTTAGAGGATTTGGACCAGGCAGGTCGATATAGTTGGGGGTCTGCCTGCCTAGCATATACATACAGAGCCCTATGCAGCGCATGTCGCATCGAGAAGATGCAGATCACAGGATGCATGGTTCTTCTACAGATGTGGGTATGGGAGCACATACCTCGTTTAGCTCCACATGCTCGTGCGCCATTACCCGTAGATATTGTAGCAGAGGCTCCACGTGGACGTTGGTATGTTATTATTTCTTTCTAATATCTAACTTACTTGTATAAAATTCTTTTATGAAATGTAAAAAAAATGTTATCTACAGGTGGAGTCAGGCGCATCGACATTCAGATTCTCCCAGACATGATGTTCACGCCTACAGACTTATGCTAGACAGCATTCGACCAGACGATGTAAGTGGTTATTATTTATATTGTTAAATCTTTACTCTTTACTGTAAATCTATTCATTTATTAATTGATTATTCATTTTTTCTTTCAGATTACATGGATGCCATATACAGATGCTATCCTTCAGAGTCTGCCCCCATACTGTACAGTGATGCTTGATATCGGCTCTTGCATGGTTCCACTGATTCATTTTCATATAGTCGAGTGGCATCAGACAGATAGGGTTATGAGACAGTTTGGCTTCCTTCAGCCAGTTCCTGACCCGCCCAGTCAGTTGGATTCATTGCATTCCCTGAAGATGTCAGGGAAGAGAGATTTTGATTGGAGGAGCTACCATGCGAGATATGTAGCGTTATGGGACAGGCGACGAGAGTCCCAGTTGCGAGGGGCAGGGACAGTACGCTTTCATTTGATGGATCAAATGGATTATGCAGGCTGGTACATCAGGTCTCCCGTCAGATTTCTGACACGACACGGACGGGGCTTCCATGACTTGGTATGCATTCTTTCTTTCACAGTTCAACATATTTTTTATTCAAATTAGTTAATAACAGAATTTGTTTTCGCAGGATGCTCGTATTTGTCATCTACTGCATATGTCTGATCCAGTGGAGAGAGTTGCCTTTGACCCAACATATTTTCACAGCCTTGTACGACAGATGCTACCGTCGATGGACGAG
Source organism: Viscum album (assembly GCA_963277665.1). NCBI lineage: Eukaryota > Viridiplantae > Streptophyta > Magnoliopsida > Santalales > Viscaceae > Viscum > Viscum album. The sequence continues at coordinate 848,433,508 of OY728119.1, read as the reverse complement.
ATTTATCATGGCATTTTCTTTGATCCACCACCTGCTGCGGAGGCCGCGGAGCCTGCTGCGGAGGCCGCGGAGCCTGCTGCGGAGGCCGCGGAGCCTGCTGTTGTTCCACAGGATGAGGCTGCTCAGCTTGCTCAGCCACATGATATTATTCCACTGGAGGAGGGTGTTCAGCATGACCAGTCATATGCTCCTCCAGCTTCTCAGGCACAGCCACAGGTACTTACAGACGCTGACTGGATTGAGTTCGATGTTTTATTGCAGTCATCCACAGCAGAGCAGCCATCTACTTCCTATATTGGTGAGAGTTCCAGCCAGCTTCCACTATCCTTAGATGCAGGCCAGGGTACAGGCGGTGAGACTGTACATCCACCGTCTGTCACACAGGAGGATGTGGAGGTGGCTGTCGATGAGGATGCGCAGCGTACGCCAGAGCACAGACGTAGACAGACACGGCGTGGACGCATCCAGTATACGCCTGACTGTGGGACAGAGGAGCATCCACACCGGAGGCGTAGATTAGGTTGACATTTGATTTATGATACGTTTTGTATGTGTATTACTGTTATCTAGACTTCTGTTATACCTTTAATAAGTGTCTTACTGTTATCAAATTATCTACCAATGTATATATGTATATATATATGTGTATAATAAATAATATGATTAGAAATTCCATAATACTCATATAAATTCAATAAGTTCAACATAAAGGTTAAATAATAATCCAAGGCTATTTATTTTATGAATAACATATTAAAAGACCAAGTAAAATGTTTTGAAGAACTTTAGGAGGATTTTGTTGGCCTACAATTAAATATAGGATCAAGAGAAACTCTTGACTCCTAATATGATATTAGGAAATTAGGTCACACAAGTGATGGAAAAAAGGGAAATTATGGTTCATAGGTCCAAAAAATAGTTAAAAAATGTTTAGGGAAGAAAATGATACATCGTAATGCCACAAATGGTATGGTTATTGTTCATAAACAGAAAGCAGTAATGATTGGTGTCAGAACACAAGAGCCTGTTATGTGGATAAAGATTTATTTTGGTATGAATTAGAATCAGAATATTTATTGATCTTAAGGAATAATGAGTGGTGTATTAGTGATGCACATGTATAAACCATTTATCAAATATTATTTTTGTGGAAATATGGGGAATTCTTAGAATGCTCATTTCATAGCCTTGAGGGTCACTATGTGACTTGGGACACACTATAATATTTACAAATAAGGTGTGTATTATCAAGGGAAAATATAGCGGAGTTGTTTTGTAAGGAAAACACACAAAGGGGAATCTATATCTTCTGAGTGGACAAGAAGATATGTATTTTATATCCAAGGAAGAAGAAAATAGGTTGTGGTATAAATTTATTGTTTATATGAGCCAATCATACATGGAAGATTTGTTGAAATGTGACACTGCTCAAGATCTCTCTAATTTATCATGTGATCATACTCATACATGCGATTCTTTCTAACAAGGGAAGATTATTTGAAATATATAAAAGGTTAAAGATCAATGGTCAATAAGAGTGATTGAACTAATGCAAATTGATGTGTGTAAACCTATTTCACCAAGATCTATTGATACAAAGAGATATTTTTAGTGGCCAAGGATCAATTAGGTGGTAATGAGAGGGAGGTGAATCAGTGGTAGCCTTATTTTACTAATTCTTTTTTTAAATTCAACCTATTGAAATTTGTTTAGGTTTTTGATCCACTCAATATAAACTCTCAATCATTCCTCAAGTGTAGTTGTAATGAAATAGGGAGAATCACATGTTATTTACAGGGTTATTTTGAAAATACTACTCATTTCTATATTGGTTATACCCCCCAACATGTATTATTCACTATCTCCACAAGTTAATACAATGACATACAATCCATTTTTCCTCTCTATAACAAAAAATAATCCACTATACACTCTCTTTCTCCATAATACATTGGAGATTCATTCTACTCTATAATCCAAAAGATACATCTACTTCCAAATTTAGGAAGAAGTTCTTCTTCAAATAGACTTACTCTATAAGAAATCTAGTCACTCCTACCTTGTGTACTTTATCAATAATTTTAGAAATTATTATATTAAGACTCTTTTCAGATTTTGTGCAATCTAGATTCTCCTCAATATTCAAATAATCAAGAACTCATCAATTCATCTTTCTGTATTTACCTGATACATTATTGTATCGAGTTATCAGAAATAATATTTCAATTCAACACAGAGTCTTCATCACCTTCATACACACTTTATTCACAAAACAAACAATAATTGTTCATGGGTAATATATCATTATTACATGATTTAAAATCAATCATTTAAATCCTTATTTAAATTTGTTTCGTAATAACACATTTAATTACACATTTATATATGAATACTCATCAGTAGTGGTATCATATTTTCCTCATATTGAATGCCCCATTAGTTTCTGTGGGTATTTTGTTTCATGCAACTCATAAAGAATACTAGAAGGATTAAGGTTCCCCTCTTTCTTCTTAATGTGGTGTCTATCTCTATGAATCATTATCTATATTCATACATGTAACTCATATTTAATTACATAATAAAATACAAAAACTCATCAAAAATACCCAATGCTCGGGTCTTCTCCATTCTTCACATAAATGTTACAACTCATGTAGGAATCTGATTCACGTGGATTCATCAAAATATGATCTTCTAATCACCCGAATACTTATGTTTCACATTTCATCACATAGGATATTCATTTTAGAATAAATTTTTACTCTCATCACATGAACTATTCATTTTATTATTTAAATTATATTAATGAAATTGTAACTTCATGAATATATTATCATGATTGTACCTTGGCATTAAATCTACATCTTACTTCATTTGAAGACTCTATTTCATCAAAAGTCTTGGGATCCTTCAGTTCATGCACGACAATGCATGAATATTGAACATGACTTGTTCTTGGATCATGCTTGGATATTATAAGTTCATCATGGACTTCTTAATATGGAAGGGTCCTTGGTTTTATCCAAGGATTCCCAACCATGATCTTTGTGACTCATCAATGGTAGATAACCAATGCTCTATAAAACCCTTGAGAAAGGGAAGAAGGTTCTCACTAATTAGACAACTTGAAAAAGTTAGATCAAACTGTTGTGTAAATGTCTGCATGTTTTTAGTGGAGAGACAATGATTGTGTCACCATTTTCCCATATAATAATATCACTCGGTTGAGTGCTTCCTTATTTATTTTATCATTCCTTCAGCTTGGTAGAAGTGATTACTGGGGTACGCTCTCAAATCCTCACTGGCATCGACCCATGTTTTCTTCTCTAACACCATTCCACTGCACATGATTGAACCACCACTCTAATACCATGTGCCTCATGTGAATTCATGCTCGCCTACCATTTCTTCCCATACAATAGTCAACTCCAGTTCCCACCTCAAAAGTGGCTGCACCTAATTCCCTTATGTAGCTAGTTGGATGGATTCCTTTTTAAATAAAGTTAAAAATATGTGTTAGATAAAATATTCCACCAAATTCCATATTCACTCCAAATACCAATCCTTATTCTTCATGAAAAATATAAATAATATATTTATACTTTTTTCAAATATCTCTTCATTTATGTAATTTAATTTCATATTTGGATAATTATCCATGTTTTAAAAGTGAGAATTATTTAAGATTATCTTAAATAGAAAAAAATGTGCAAAGGAGTTTTCAAAAATGTTCACTAGGTATTCTGTGAGATGCGTGAACGCCGTTCACGCATCCCGGACCCATTTTTAAAAATATTGGAACCCTAGAACCCGCGAGTTACCCCGATATGAGATGCTGATTTATGACATGGTCAGTGATTGAATACGGTTTGTGTGCTTCTCCAGGTCAAGCAATTAAAGTCGAGGGCGACCTGGAGCGGAATAAACAAAGAAGAACCGCATGAAGGGAAGCAAGGCGACGCGACCAGTCATAATGGCGAGGCAGCAGCATCAAACGGGGTCTCAGGCGTAACAGTAAGGCAGCAACATCAAACGGTGTATAGGTTTTATTATTATTATTATTATTATTATTATTATTATTATAATGAGTGTAGGGAGAAGATTATTAAGAAAATGGGTATATCAAGTGGGGCTTTGATATAAAAACTCAAACCTTCACTCCAAGTGGCGCTTTGGTTTTTTTTTTTCTACCCAATTATCGATTATATATATTTATAATAAATCCATATTTATAATATAATTATTAATATAAATATATTTACATATAAATAATAAATAAATTTTAATTTATAAATATATATTTAAGATTATATTTATAAATATATAAATATATATTTACAATAATAAATAACTATATATAATATAAATATATTTAAATATAAATAAATCTAAGGAATTGTGATTATGTATTTATAAATATAATTTTAAATATATAATTATAAATAAGGATCTATTTATATAAATATATATATACAATTATATATATAATAGTATAAAAATTTATAATTAATAAATATAATTATGTATATATATAATTACAAATATATATTTATAAATATAAATATATTTATATAAATATATTTATAATTATAAATAATTATAAATACTTATATATTTATTAATAAATAAATACTTATAATTATATATTTATTTATAAATTATTAAAAAATAAATACTTATATATTTATAATTAACACTTATTAATTATTTATACTTATTAATTATACTTATTAAGTATAGATACTTATTAATTATACTTATTAATTAAAAATACTTATTAATTATACTTATTAATAAGTATAAATAAGTAATAAGTATAAAATAACAAAGCGTCACTTCAAGTGGCGCTTTGTGTTTGTGTTTTTTTTTGGCCGATTTTGTGTATGTTTTATTTATATATTTAAATAAAAAATATATTTGTAATTATATAATTATAAACCTATCTTTATAGATAAATATTTATAATTATATAAATAGAAATATATTTACAAATATATAATTTTTGAAAATATTGTTGCATATATATTTAAAATTTATTTATAAATATATTTAATATTCATATGTAAATATATATATATGTGTGTGTATATGTATATGTATAATTATATTGTAATTATATTTATACTTATATATTTATAATTATATATTTTTACATATATATATATATAATTTTAAATCTATAAACTAATCTCTATTTATATAGTTATAAGTATTTATTTATAAATAAATTTGAAATATTGTTAAACATATAATAATTTGTTAATAACAATAGTATTATTTGAAAGTTTATAAATTTGAAATATTGTTAAACATATAATAAATAGTTGAAAATAAAAAGAATTTTATAAACAATACTGACTAAAAATAATTTATAAGGTTTTAAATCCACCTACTTGAAACTTAAAAATGTTTCAAGTAAGTGTTTTTGAAAGATTATAAAACATAAAATATAAGAGCAATATAAATAAAACTTAAAACATGGATTAAACATATAAAAAATGGTTGAAAATAAAAAGAATTTCATAAACAATGTTGATAAAAAAATTATAAGCTTTCAAAGCCACCTACTTGTAACTTAAAAATGTTTCAAGTATGTGACTTTGAAAGCCTATAAAATATAAACTATATGCCCAATATAAATAAAACTTAATACATGGATTAAACATACAATAAATAGTAGAAAATAAAAAGAATTTCATAAACAATGTTCATCGAAAATAATTTATAAGCTTTCAAATCCACCTATTTGAAACTTAAAAATGTTTCAAGTACGTGACTTTGAAAGAATATAGATAAGTTGAGGCCGAAGCCTCAATTAATTCGGGGAAGGGGATACAGTACAAATAAAATCATCCAACAAGCAGTACAGGGATAAACTCGGCGAGACTCGAACTCGAGACCTCACTGAGACCCACATGAGCAGCTACCAACTGAGCTGCACCCTGGGAGCGACTTTGAAAGAATATAAAATATAAACTATAAGACGAATATAAATAAAACTTAAAATATGGATTAAACATATAATAAATAGTTGAAAATAAAAAAGAAATTCTTAAACAATGTTGCTCAAAAATAATTTATAAGATTTCAAATCTACCTACTTGGAAGATAAAAATGTTTCAAGAATGTGGCTTTGAAAGACTATAAATATTAACTAAATATAAATGAAATTTAAAATATGGATTAAACATATACAAAATATTTAACAATTAATTAGTTAATTAGTAATATATTTATTAATTATATAATTTTTAATTTTCTAATAATTAATATTTTAATTATTAATACAATTATTAATTATACAATATTTAATTAGTTAATTAGTAATATAATTATTAATTATTATTCGTCATTATAAATATTAATTATTAATGGTTAATTATTAATTATTTAATTACTAATTAGTAATTTACATTTATAAATATTTTTACAAATATAAAATTATAAATATAATATTTTTAAATATTTAAGTTGTCACGTAAAATATTTTTTGTTTACTATATGTTTATTTTTCTTTTCATTTTTCAATAAATTATTATATATTTAGTCTGTGTGAAAAATTTTATTTAGATTGTACTTGTACTGTATAATTGATACGATTCTAAAGTAACACACATGAAGCATAATAATGTTATAATTATAAGACTTGGAAAATATATTAATTATTAATAGTTAATTTAAATTAGTTTGTATTTACTATATTTTTTATTTTCTTATGATTTATCTTAAACAACAATTACTTATCATAATAAATACGTTTTTTTAATATAAACAACATGACATCCGAAATATCAACGACGATGCCCCCCAGTACCACAACACAGCGTCTGAATCTCACGTCCTCTCCGCGTCCGACGTCCGTGTCACTCTGGTGTCCTAGCTGCGGGTTCCTCCTCTTCCAGTGCTTCTGATGCCTCCACATGGTGTTGTGTAGAGGATTGACCAAAACCATGTGAGGAGGATGACCCAAAATCATATGGGGTGCCATATGGCTCTGAAGCTCCAATAAATGGTAGAAATGAGGCACTGAAGAAGGACTCATCGGGAGAGGGGGCCACCATAAGGTGTGTGACCGCACCCAGATCGAAGTCCATATTAATCTGCGGAGGTGACATCTGTGGTATATAAGCATCTCCCGCTTGTGCAATATCATCAGTCGGCTGGGCCAGATCCTCTCTCTGTGGCGTGGCGGCATCTGCAAGAGCCGCTCTCGGATATCGATGTCGTCGCCTCTGCCCCTCCTGATGTGCTCGTCTCTGTCATCCAGCTGGTGGTAGTGGTGGCGATGCATCGTCCTCAGCAGGCATAGCAGGGACATCTTCATCCTCAGGAGCTTCAGCTGGAGGATATGGATTGGGTTATTCTTGTGGCTCCTCATCAAAAAAACTGTCATGTATCAACCAGAGATGATCGAGGAGATCCAACACGTCCTAATGAACTACATCCCGCCTAATATATGCATCCTCTTGAGGCTGTGTGGTATGTACAAGATGACCAATGGCGTTTGCCTGCAAATGAAATAACATTCAAATTAATACCAAAAATGAGTTAAACAAAAATAATAACTCTTAGTAAACATATCAACTACTGAATGTCAATCACCTGACGTGTAAGGTGCATGATGGTGTGATGTCGATACCAGTATGCATAATCCTCCTGAGCAAATAACTGACTACATGTTGTGGTATATCCCAATGTAATGATACTAAATCTGGCACGCGTGTCCCACAACTCGATATATGATGCATGAAATCGCCGCCAGTTTGTCGTTTGTCTACCTGTAAGCACAATCGAATGTAAATCGGCAAGCTGTCCTGGTGGTATGAGGATATGCTGTATGAAACCGAACTAGCACAAGACCTGGTCTGGCTGGTGCCACTCAATGATGTGGAAGTGGATGAGTGACACCACAACAGCACGATCTCCAACCCTAGCTTTGCAGTAAGGTGGAAGTGATGCGTAGATATGACTAGTATACAGAGTCCATGAAACCTAAAATGTAAACTCAAAAAATAAGTCAAATATTAGCATGAAAATGTTACTGAGATTATATTGAAATAACTTAAAATATTGGTAACAAAACAAATTTGACTATAAAAGAGTACTATTTAACTTACATCTGCTGGCACCATGGCATCGAATATCTCTCAGAAGTTGTGCACACTATGTCTCGGAGTATGTGCATACTTCTGAGACTGACTCCACCAAATTAAAAAAATTAATATATGGTAAGTTTATAAAAAACAATAACAAAAGCACTAAATAACTGAAAGCAATGACGTAGACATACCATCGTCCCTGAGGACAGTCTTGAAATAGCTTTGCTGCAAGTGGTGTGATGGCTCGAGGAACGATGCATGGAAAACGCTCCCAGGCCCACATTTGTACTAACACCATGCAACCTGCAATCTGATGTGAATCTTCCTAACAACTGGTACAGAGTGATCTGTACAGATTTTCTAATACAACGGACCCCCAACTGTATGTAGCCGTCTGATCCAGATCCTCAGGTAATGGGAGGTACATCATGTGTACCAAATCGGTAGAGTAGTCGACGCACAAGACGCCTCCGAGCAGCCGCAAAATGTATGCACGTGTGTGCTGAATAAGAATCTCCTCGTCTGCATCATCAAGAATGACGTCGAAATGCTGATCAAGACACCTCATGAGCAAGCGCGAACCCTGGAGAGCACCTTGTGCGCCGACGATGTCAATTCCTAGTAGCCTCTGTATGACTGCAGCCCAATCGCCACTACTGGCGCCCGTAACTGCATTTCCATGGATGGGTAACCCCAGTATGTAGGCGACGTCCTCTAAAGTGATGGTCATATCCCCCTCTAGGAGATTAAATGTGTGTCCTTGGCCACCATCTCTCAACTAATTCAGCAATCAAATGGTGATCAATGGTCTTGAAGTCGCACATAATGACTCCATAAAATCCCGCATGTCTAAGGTATGGAAAAATAGCTGCTGGGGGTGCCTCATGATGGAAATGATGTGCTATTCAAACAACAAGATGTCTGACAGGTCATTGTACCAACACATCGCGTGACACATGTGTCTCCTAGGCAGATAATATTGGCTGCTCCATTTGAATTTACAAACAGTAAAACATTAATTTCATGTAAGATATGACATTTATCATATAAGGTGTGAAATTTATCATATAATGATTTAAATAAGCAAAAAAGCATTGTGTATTTATGTAATTCTATTAACCAATGTTTGAAATGTTTATAATATATAAGTACATTTTCTAAAAGTTACCCTATATACAAATAAGACAAATATGATTATAAATGGTCATAATGATAAAAATGATTACATGTACAAACTTTTACAGCAACTGATAGAGTATATGATTCATTTCAACCATTAGACGATTTCCTTATGTGTCCTGGGAAACATGTCTTCATATGACCTTCCTGGAGGCATATGCTGCACCTTCGTCCAGCTGGTTGTTCACTAGGACAATCTATCTCATTCTGAATATGAGTAGACTTTGGTCTCCCCTTAGGTCGAAGTCTAGTGTTGTTCGGTAGAAGCATGGGTGCGCCATTAGACAGCCGAAAATTCTGATATTCCGTGATTGGCATCCATGGAGTACTATAGAAAGAGTTGATGCTCTCAAGCCGACAAGCTGGATCAATGAACTGCTCCCAAGATACGTGTACGTAAGCACATGCTGTAATCACATGACTGCAAGGATATCTCAGTGCCTGAAAGTTTCCACATTCACAGGTACATTTCTCCAGTAAAAAAACTCGCACACAACCATTGGTACAATCCATAGCATCATTGGGCTCAGTGGCCTCAAATCGTTTCTCTGGACGATTAAATGCAGTTGCACGGTAAGTTGCACCCTCCTAAAGAACCATATCTAGCTCACGCTGGAAATGGTGTCCATAACACATCCCTCTGTTCAATGGTCGGTTGAACCTCACATGAGTGGGAACATACTGTTCTTCTACATGCTCTTCTTCTTCTTCTTCAACTTCCTCTTCATCTTCTTCTTTGAAATTGTCATCATCCTCAAAATCATTGACCAATGCATCTAAAGTATGTGGAGGACTATCCATTGAAACTGTGGCTAAGGGAAATGATGGAACAATTATCGATGCTGATGGAACTTCTTTATGTGTAGGAGCATATGACACAGTCTCATGACATTGAGATGGTCCAACTTCCAATGTCGATGGAACCTCCATGGTAACTATAGAGACATACAACTCCATCATTTGATTCTTAGGTAGATACTTAACCAATGAAAGTATATATTCCAAATCTTCATCATCATTTACTGGATATGCCACATGCCAAAACCTATCTATATACTGAATATGTCTGAATGTGATGGACTCTATCACTTGATTCCTTGCCAGTTAGAACTTTCGATGAATTTTCCTTTGCACAACTTCCAAATTAGTATATCCTCCAAGCACCACAACGACTTCTAGATGTATACTATAACTACATCCTTGTTCTGTCTCCACTATTTGACTGTTGAAATACATATAGGCATCCATCTTTTTTTATCTAAAATAAACCATCGTTATAAATTAAATCTGATTAGATAATCAAATTATGTATGAATGCTTCTAGTAATTCAGGTTGGAATCATAATCCCTCCACCAAATCAATATGTTCAAACCATATTGATGTGAAACTATTTACACAACCCACAAGTTTGTGTTATTTACACAAAAATAGAAGTCAAACATATTCGTACATATCCACATGTATTATATGCATGAGGTACACAAATAAGTCATGTAAAAGCATAAAGTTATATGAAATTGAAAAACTCCACACGAGTAAGCCCAGAGCGACAGATAGTCAACCCCATTCACTTTCCTAGACAAGGCAAGCCTCCAGGAAAGTATGTGGTACAACCCAAAGCCCCTCTACCCGGAGATACTTTACTCAAGATATCATTCATTTCATGACAAATCTAACACTTAATTTAAAAAATATATATTCAACTACTAAATTAAAGTTCATAACTTCAATTACAAACTGAAGTCAAGGTAGATGGAAAACTAAATTCATTATCATACCTAGAATGTAATGAAAGGGTATATTCTAGAAGCAATCTATAACTACTTCACTAATTAATATAACTACTTCTCTAATTAATATAACTACTTTGCTAATTAATATAACTACTTTGCTAATTAATATAACTACTTCGCTATTTAATATAAATACTTCACTAATTAATTACCTAGTTAGATTTAATTAATTACCTAGTTAGATTTAGGTAATTTCCTAGTTACATTTAATTAATTACCTACTTCGCTAATTAATATAATTACTTTGCTAATTAATATAACTACTTCGCTAATTAATATAACTACTTCACTATTTAATTACCTAATTAGATTTAAGTGCATAACCACATTTAATTAAGTTCCTAATCACAGTTAATTAAGTGCCTAATCAGAGTTAATTAAGTACCTAATCACAGTTAATTATGTGCCTAATCACAGTTAATTAAGTGCCTAATCACACTTAATTAAGTGCCTAATCACACTTAATTAAGTGCCTAATCACATTTAATTAATTGTCTAATCACATTTAATTAAGTGCCTAATCACATTTAATAAATTTCCTAATCACATTTAATTAGTTACCTAATCACATTTAAGTAGTTGCCTAATCACATTTAAGTAGTTGTCTAATCACATTTAATTAAGTGTGTAATGATAATTAATTAAGTGTCTAACGATAATTAATTAAGTGCTTAACGATAATTAATTAAGTGCCTAACAATAATTAATTAATTTCTTAACAGTAATTAATTAATTACTTAACGATAATTAGATTTAATTAATTGCCTATTTAGAATTAAGTAATTCCCTAATTAGAATTAATTAATCCCCTAATCACATTTAATTAATTCCCTAATCACATTTAATTAATTGCCTAATCACATTTAAATAATTCCCTAATCACATTTAATTAATTCCCTAATTAGAATTAATTAATTCTCTAATCAAATTTAATTAATTACCTAATCACATTTAATTAATTGCCTAATCAAATTTAATTAATTCCCTAATCACATTTAATTAAATGCTTAATGACATTTAATTAAGTGCCTAATCACATTTAATTAATTTCCTAATCACATTTAATTAATTCCCTAATCACATTTAATTAATTACCTAATCACATTTAATTAAGTGCCTAATCACATTTAATTAAGTGCCTAATCACATTTAATTAAGTGCTGAATCACACTTACTTAAGTGCCCAATCACACTTAGTTAAGTGCCCAATCACACTTACTTAAGTGTCCAATCACACTTAATTAAGTTCCCAATCATAATTAATTAGTTGCCTAATCACATTTAATTAGTTTCCTAATCACATTTAATTAAGTGCCTAAAGATAATTAATTAAGCGTATAACGACAATTAATCAATTACCTCCTTATAATTAATTAATTACCTCCTTATAATTAATAAATTACCTCCTTATAATTAATTAATTACCTTCTTATAACTAATTAATTACCTTCTTATAATTAATTAATTACATTCTTATAATTAATTAATTATCGTCTTATAATTAATTAATTACCATTTTATAATTAATTAATTACTTAACTACATTATAATTAATTAATTTCTTAATAGTAATTAATTAATTTCTCAACGGTAATTAATTACCTCTTTGTAATTAATTAATTACCTCCTTATAATTAATTAATTACCTTCTTATAATTAATTAATTGCCTTTTTATAATTAATTAATTACATTCTTATAATTAATTAATTACCGTCTTATAATTAATTAATTACCATCTTATAATTAATTAATTATCATCTTATAAATAATTAATTACTTAAATAAATTATAATTAATTAATTTCTTAACCGTAATTAATTAATTTCTTAACAGTAATTAATTAATTGCTTAACGGTAATTAATTACCTCCTTATAATTAATTAATTACCTCCTTATAATTAATTAATTACCTCATTATAATTAATTAATTAACGTCTTATAATTAATTAATTATCGTCTTATAATTAATTAATTACTGTCTTATAATTAATTAATTATGGTCTTATAATTAATTAATTACCGTCTTATAATTAATTAATTACCATCTTATAATTAATTAATTACTCTCTTATAATTAATTAATTACTTAACTACATTTTAAAAAAACTATTACTATTTCTAAATATAATACAATAATTATAAAATAATTCTATGAATTAAATAAATATTTAAATAAATCAAATTATTAAATAAATTTAAAATGAGAATTACCTCAAATTTTCGGAGAGGAAGCTATGTGAGCAGAGCAACCGAAGAAAAGCAACTGAAGTAGAGAGAGAGAGCCAAAGTAGAGAGAGTGAAGATGGGAAGTGGGGATGTGAAATAGAGGGGGGGGGGAGCTGATTTTATAGGGAAGCACCTCGACGCCACTTCAAGTGGCACCAGGAGGCTAACCCCAAAGGTATCAGCACCACTTCAAGTGGCGATATGCTCCCGAAATCGGTCAAGTGCCACTTGAAGTGGTTCTTTGACCCATTTTTCTAATTACATCTAACCTACACCCATTTTAATAAAAAAACCCATACACCAAATTTACCCACCTAACAAATCCCAAATGACTGAGGACGTGTGGTGGTGACAGATAGGAAGGGCAGCAAAGCACAGGGATCAACCTAAATCCAGAAACCCAAACTCCCTGAAGCAGATCAAGCCAACGCCCACACAACCTAATATCATAATAAACATGTAGTCTCAACTAACATTTTTTTAACAAAGGAAAATGATATATTAATTATGGAGATCAATAGACACAGAGTCAAATAACCATGAAGGAAAATGATCAAGTCAGAGGTGATTCGTGTCTGGAAGACAACAGGAAGCCAAAAGATGTGCTGCTTCATTTCCTTCCCTTTTGGTAAAAGAGAAAGAGAAGGCTGTAAAGATTTGATTGAGAAAAATGATTTTCCTGATGAAGAAACCAAAATATTGGAGGTCACCATCATTAAGCCTGAGGGAATTGATGATGGTGAGACAATCAGATTCAATGTGGATAGTCTCCTATCTAGAATCTTTTGCAAAAGTCAGTTCGGCAAGGATAACGAAGGCTTCCACAACCACAGGCTCCTTGAGTGCATGGTGAGATTCATGTTTGGCCGCAATGATTTATCCATGAGGGTCCCGGGTTAGAAGTCCAATTCCAACAAATCCATTCTTGGAGAGAGAATCATCCACGATAATCTAAAGGATCCCTTCCAGGGGAGGACACTATCGTGAAAAAGTTGTGTGAGCGCCAAAGAGCCCCTGCTCCTCAGAACCCCTATTCCATCCCTCAATCCAGGAGGAAGATCGTTAAATCCAGAATCTGGAAGGATTTTCTGTGTGATTAAAGATGAAGTCATTCCATCGAACCCATATGATCCATGCCATGATGCACAATGAGCCAACTATATCTGCAGTGAATGAAAAAGACCACAGTATCAGCAGTGATGGAAGGTTCGACGCTGAATCCATAAAAAGATCTAAAGCAAAGCCCCAAGAAATTCAGATCTCAACCACCATCAGGCACCAGATGATTTCATGCAGAGGATATTCTAGGACATCCGAGTAAAGGGGACATTGCTTATCACTCGTAATATGGCGTAAGGCTATGAAGTCCTTGGTGGAGAGGATACGAGTACAAACCTGCCACCAGAAAAAGCAGATTTTTGGGGGATATTAAGATGCCAAAGAGTTTTCCAAAGCCCCTCCCTTTCCTCAACCTGAGCATCAATAACGAGCCTATATCCTGACTTCATCGTATACGAGCCAGAATTGTCGCTGCTCCTGAAGAAACAATCTTGTCCCGCATCCGGCATATAGGGGATGCTAAGAATAATCCTTTTATCCCTTTCGTTGAATCATGAATTAATTTTATCCATACACTACCCAGTCCCTTGATCATCAAAAAACCAATGGATAATGGCATTCTCATAGCCACAGAAAATTGAGGAAGTATCCCACATACCATCTTTATCAATCAACCAGGGATCAGTCCAGATGTTAACTTTCATATCATCCCCAATCCTCAAACTCAACCCTTTATTAAGTAAATTCTATGATCCCCAAATACTTCTCCAAAGAAAGCTGGGGCGGGGCCCAAGAGAAGAGTTCTGGAAATTTGAGTGGGGGAAATATTTTACACGAAGAATCTGCGCGCAGAGAGAAGATGGATGGATCATGAGGCGCTATAATGACCCATAATTTACATACATTGTTATTACTTAAAAATTGAAGCATACTTATTACAACATATAACAAAACCATGAAAGGACCGTATAGGTATAGTGTCTTTGGAAACTGGGAAACATAAACAACTTGTTCATAAAGCGTCTACACTGTCTCCAATTTATTTCATCACATCTATAGTCCCTTTTGGCATATCTTACTTAATAACCTTCTTCCTGACCTGGGGAAAGAAAACATACAAAAGGGTGAGCTCAAATTCTCAGTAAGGGTAAACAAAATAAATATCAATCACATCATATACATAAGCACATAAATTTTGGAAATATTAACCTGCAAAAGAGATCATAATTTCATAACATGGGATAAATCATAGTAGTGAAATGTAATCCCAATAATCATAACTTAAAACATGAAACTTTGTGGAAAACACACATAATCATATAGAATCATTTCTTATTAGTCAAGACTCATTTTCAAGACTATCTTAGTGGACAAAGTCAATTTCTGAACCGAGTTCACTCCTCATTTCAGTCCTGTTTCACTGAACCGATATAACCTACCGTTCCAGCCATGTCTATCTCATGAGATATAAAATCTTTACCCAATGAACTGGAGGGATATATAGGTCCCACCCATCTCATAATGATACCATTCTTATGTGTGCCACAAAATCATAAATCATACATCATTGCATAACCCATGTAATAAAAATGGGATTCTTAAACATCATGACATCATAAAACAATTCATATAAGATAAAGGAATTCATAAAAATAATTCCATCACAACATTATCAAATCAATGTAATAATAGGGATAGAAACATAACCCTTTATTATCTTAAATGGAAAATAATTTTGATAAAACACTTGAACTCCATTCTTGAGGAAAATATCCTTTCTACTTCAAAAACACTTTTCATTTCTTAACATGTCATACGATTCTAAACTAAAAGAAGTTGATTAAAAATAAACTTGAAAACTTGTAAAGGAAGATTCTTGGAAATATTGTTTTAAAAATCCATTCATGCCGTATAAGTTAAAAAAACATTCTTCTCATACTTTTGTCGGAAAAGTCAAAAAGTACCACGTATGAAAAATGACAAAAGATTCCTTTCATATCTTTTACCAAAAACTCACTGAAGGGTAAAATTGGATTTAAACAATTGTAGGTGGATAGAAATAATATTACATATTGAGGAAACATGGATGTGGATGATAAAATACACCCCAGTAAACACCAAAGTATAAACAATCTCGGATAAAAATGAGATTGTGATATTTCCCTTACCTTAGGTCCGATATGCTTTGTACGTGTCCAAACCTCCTGTATAATGATTTAAATAATGTTATTGACTTATTCTAGAATCATACTTATTTTTATGATATCATATATGGTCATATTCTTATCTTCTTAGTAGTAATATTTCATTGCTACTTGTTATTTGGGTGTTTATAACTTTTTGTTCTTATGCGTGTTTTGTCGAATAAATTCTTATTATTCTCTTTAGGTTATAGATACCTCATTTCCAGAATGGTATTAGTGTAATATATATCATATTCATTCATTCAATTCATTTATATAATCATTATGAAATGAAGATCATGTAGAACGAGTCGCATCACATCGTGGAGACGATATTCCGTACGTACGCACGAGTGATGATATCGTTCCTATGATCATGGAATTGTATTGGAGTGTATGTATAATATTTCAGAATCAGTATCACTTTATAATATTCATATATAGTCATTATTTATACCATTATATCCATCCAAGTAAGGTGATGGTGGAAAATAGATTACACCACGGCGTGGAGACGGTATTCCGTACGTACGCACGCGCAATGATTTCTTTTTCCGTAGGATGGATAGATGGTGAAATAGGGTTGTTTAATACTTATAATAACATATCGGTATATGAGTGATACTAATGTTATTACTTCATAATGAAACAACTAAATAAGAAGAAGTGGAATAAGAAATAAAGATGAAAGAATCGGTAACAGACATTACCTCTTCTTTGAAGTGCTTCTTTGAGACCTCCTTTTAGGGCACTAAAATAGGTCTTTGAAGAAGACCAGAAACTCTAGGATGTTTCTAGGGAAGTGGAGAGAAGAAATTGGCAGGGGTTGGCCGAGCTTGAAGGCTCAAAGTGGTGTGAGGAAGAGGGGGAAGAGGTTCCCTTTTATAAGGGAGGAGAGGGGCTCCTTTGGAAAAACTAAAAATATTATTTTATTATAAAGTCAAGTTCAGTTTTAAATAGCTCAAAATTTATTTATTTCGAAGATAAGGTGGGGATGGATCGAAATCCTCTCATCCAATAGAATTTAGACAAGTTTAGGTTCCTATTTTAACCTTATCATTTAGATTTAACATTAAGTTAAATAATTTTACTTTTACCGTGTCTTCTTGTGTTCTTATACTATAAGGTTAATAAACTTACTATAAGCAGCCAAACGAACCCCAAGTTGTTTATTATTAATATATATAACCGTATATAAGTCATTTGGCCTAACCTTAAATTTTTAGGAATAAAATAACAATTAATAATATAATATTTTCTTTAAAAACTATTCTATGTCAATTTTGACATATTTAGTAATTGATTTTTGTGAAAATCATAACAGAACGATTAGTTCGAAAAAAGTTAATTAAATACGTAATAACATGTCATATTAACTTATCAAATTAGTGTAATTCATAAAAAGTCTCAAATTAAATTTATTTGGGTATTTATAACATTAATTATGTCAATATTTCATTAATAAGATAATTACTACATCACCATTGTGTCATAAATAAATTAAATTATTTAATGTCTAAAAAATAAAAATAAAATACCATTATGTAGGAAATCTTTTTATCTTTCTAATTAATATTTATAGTCAAATTTATCATATGTATAACATCATATTAAAAATGATTTACTTATTAAACTTTGATTTTAACTATTTTAACCCTTCTTTAAATAAATTAATAATAAATGTCCTAATCTAATCCAAGTGGACCTAAATGGTAATATTTTATTCCTAAGGTTGTTTTTGGTCGAATTAAACTTTTCCAATAGAATTAGGACATGTTTTAGGGTAATAATAATAATATCATTTTTACCTTTAATTACCCTATTTACTTTTAACCGTGGTAAATAAAAGTAAAAAGTTACTATTCACAAAAAATTATTTTTATCTCATTGAACCAAATTTTACTTATTGACATCAACCGTGTCTCTCGGATTTTTGAAATTACACTCACAGAAGCGGTAAAATTAAGTTTTATGAAAAATTCAGTTTTTTAACTACCACTTAGTGGTTTCACTATTCATCAAAAATTGAAAGTTTTCAGAAAAATACCAAAATTTCACCCTAGGATAATTTTGATATTCCGAATCCAAAAATTAAGTCCATTTTGAAAAATAAAATTTATAAAATTTCAAAAAGTGGTTATTACTATTCATAACAGCTAGTTTTAATAATATTTTATTAGCATATCATTGTTTAGTGAAACTCGGTATTGCGTATGACGCAAGCTATCGAGGAAGGTCGCGATTGTGTGTAAAGAAAGCCAAGATAGTGTTGTGTGTAGTGAAAGATTCCTTTTATGATTTATAAAAACAAAAATATTTCTCATAAAAGTCTCGGGTGTTACATTCTACCCCCCTTAAAATGAATTTCTCCCTCGAAATTCGTCACTTTGTAACAAACAGATGAGGATACCTCTCCCTCATCATATCCTCAAGATCCCATGTAGCTTCTTCTAATTGGTGGTTCCTCCATAAAACTTTCACCAATCGAGTGGTCTTGTTTCGTAGGACTTTTTCACTACGATCTAGAATCTCTATCGGTTGTTCTTCATAAGAAAGATCTTGCTCCAGCGGTACAACTTCTGAGCTGAGTAAATGTGAAGGATCAGGTATGTAATTTCTCAGGAGAGATACATGGAAGACATCGCGAACTTGAGAGAGATTCGGTGGAAGCGCCAATCGGTAAGCTACCTTCCCAACACGATCCAGTATTTTGAAAGGACCGATATATCTAGGGCTCAACTTCCCCTTCTTTCCAAATCTAATAACCCTATTCCAGGGAGATATTCGTAAGAACACTTTATCACCCACTTCAAACTCTAGGTATTTTCTTCGGTTGTCGGCATAACTTTTCTGTCGACTCTGAGCTGCTCTTATGTGTTGTTGAATAGATCTGACCTTTTCTGCCATTTCATCAACGAGATCGGGTCCTAATAGCTTTCTTTCCCCAACTTCATCCCAGCAAGTTGGAGTCCTGCATTTCTTTCCATAGAGAGCTTCATAAGGAGCCATATGAATACTGGAGTGAAATCTATTATTATAAGAAAATTCCACCAAAGGTAGGTGTTGATCCCAACCACCTTTGAAATCCATAGAGCAAGCTCTCAACATATCTTTTAGAGTTTGAATTGTTCTCTCAGACTGACCGTCTGTCTGAGGATGATAAGCAGTGCTGAAACTCAACTCTGTATCCAGAGTATGCTGAAGACTTCGCCAGAACTTTGAGGTAAACCTCGGATCCCGATCAGATATAATAGAAAGTGGTACTCCATGCAATCTTACCACTTCCTTCACATATATCCCGGCAAGCTGATCCAGAGAGAAATCCTCTCTAATAGTGATGAAGTGTGCAGACTTTGTAAGACGATCAACTATGACCCAGATAGAATTATTTCCTTTGGATGTTTTAGGAATTCCGGTGACAAAGTCCATAGTGATGTTTTCCCATTTCCATTCGGGTATGGGTAATGGTTGTAACATCCCCTTAGACTTCTGTCTCTCAGCTTTAACTTGCTGAAAACCAAGCATCGAGAGACATATTCGGCAACATCTCTTTTCATGCCATCCCACCAGAAGTACTATTTCAGGTCCCTATACATCTTCGTGCTTCCAGGATGAATAGAGAATGAAGAACTATGAGCCTCATCCAGCAGCTCCTTCTTTAATTCGGGGATGGTAGGAACACAAACCTGATTCCTGAAATTTATTATCCCATCACAATCAAGGTTGAATTCAGGAACATTTCTCACCTTCTTTTGTAACTCTACATCTTCTTTTTGTGCCTCTTTAATCTTCACATGTATAGATGGTTGAACATTCATTTGAGAAAGATACGATTTTTCCCCTTTCATTATAATTCCGAGATCTATCCTTTGTAAATCCATAAATATTGGATCTTTTGTGATCCTCATCATGGATAAACTAGCATGGTCTTGTCGACTTAATGCATCTGCCACCTTGTTTGCTTTCCCAGGGTGGTAATGGATTGAGCAGTCGTAATCCTTAATCAGCTCCAACCATCTTCTTTGGTGCATATTCAGCTCCTTTTGTGTGAAAATATACTTTAAACTTTTATGATCAGTATAAATATCACACCTTTCACCATAAAGGTAATGCCTCCAAATCTTTAATGCAAAGGTTACCGTAGCTAACTCCAAATCATGAGTTGGGTAATTTTTCTCATGTATTTTCAACTGTCGTGAGGCATAATCTATCACCATATCATTAAGAACACACCCCAAAACCTTCTTGGATGCATCACTATAGATCACAAACCTTTCTCCACTACAAGGCAGTGTGAGCACATGTGCACTAGATAACCTTCTTTTCAACTCCTTGAAATTCTATTCACATTCCTCCGTCCAAACAAACTTAACTCCTTTTCGAGTCAACTTGGTGAGTGGATTAGATAATCGTGAAAAATATTTCACAAAACATCGATAATATCCAGCCAAACCAAGAAAAATTTGGATCTCGGTTACTGTTGTTGGTCTCGACCATCTTTCGACAACCTTTTTTTTGCTGGATCCACAGATATCCCCTCTTTTGAGATTATGTGACCCAAAAATGCAACTTTTTGAAGCCAAAATTCACACTTGGTAAATTTGGCATAAAGATTCTCCTTTCTCAGGGTCTTCAATATAATTCTCAAGTGATCTTCATGTTCTTCCTTTCTCTTTGAATAGACAAGAATATCGTCTATAAAGACTACCACAAACAGATCAAGATAGTCTCTAAAGACTCTATTCATTAGATCTATGAAGATAGCAGGGGAATTAGTAAGACCAAATGGAATCACTATAAATTCATAGAGTCCATACCTTATACGGAAAGCCGTCTTTGGTATATCCTCCCTTTTGACCCTTAATTGATGATACCCTAAACGAAGATCAATCTTGGAAAAGTATTGAGCTCCGCATAGTTGGTCAAATAGGTCATCAATGCACGGGAGAGGATATTTGTTCTTGATAGTGATCTTGTTAAGTTCTCGATAATCAATGCAGAGTCTCATTGATCCATCTTTCTTATTAACAAATAGAACAGGTGATCCCCAAGGTGACGCACTAGGGCGTATGAACCCCTTATCAAGATTCTCTTGGAGTTGCTTCTTCAATTCCTGCAACTCAATTGGGGCCATTCTATAAGGTGTCTTTGAAATAGTCAAAGCACCCGGTACGAGTTCTATTGAAAACTCAACTTCACGATTCGGTGGAAGACCCGTTAATTCCTCCGGAAAGACTTCATCAAACTCCCCTACAATTGGAATATTCTTAATCATGAGTTTCTTACCAACCATTTGAGATAAATAACCTTCATTTAGTGGAATCAATACCCATAAAATGGAAGAAATTTCCACTGGAAGGTTATGTTCATCCTTGCATCGATAGACGATCATAGATTCCTCTGGAATATGAAATGTAACTTCCCTTCTTTGGCAATTGATATGAGCTCCATGTAGAGAAAGACAATCCATGCCAAGAATCACATCAAATTCCACTATAGGAAGGATCACAAGATTTGCAGGAAGCACTTTCCCACAAACTTCAATCGAAGAAGAATTATAAACTTTTGATGCGACTGTTGTGCCATTAGGTGTTGTCACAGCTAACTCAACATCTAATTGTTGAGGTAATACGGTGATAACCTTAGACAATTCTTCAGAAATAAAGGAGTGGGTGGATCCAGAATCAAATAAAACATTTTCTAATTTAGAGTGGATGGTAAGTGTACGTTTCACCACATCGTTATCGTACTCCACATCACTGATAGAAATTGCATGTGACTTTCCTTTGTCTTTAGCCTTAAGAGTTTGTTGACGTCGACCATCATCATCAACCCATGGATTTGGGCATTGATTGGCATAATGCCCCATATCCTTGCACTTGAAACATTGAAGTGTAGTAGGTTCATTCTATGTATCCCTTCCTTTATTTTCCTCATTAGACATCTTCTTCCCATCATTGTGGCATTAAAATGCCCTATGACCTTCCTTTCCACATTTGAAACATTTACTTGTCCCTTTAAGACAACTCCCTCCATGTTTCTTTCCACACTTTGAGCATAAGAGAAAGCTCATATTCTTTTCAGTGTGCTCTTTAGATTTTCCTTTGAATTCCATTTTCCTCTTCTTATCAAACCCATATGACTGATGGGTTACTCCAATCTCCATCTCAACTTTGAGAGCACATCGAACGATTTCCTCGTAGCTATTGAAGTCCCTTATGGATAACTCCCTTAGAAGACTTGGTTTTAAGCCACTAAAGAATCGATCGATCTTACTCTTAGGTTGGATAATAATACCAGAAGTGTACCTTGCAAGTCTTGTAAAATTTTCTTCATAGGTACCAATAGATTCATCATCCTTTTGCTTCAGTTCAAGAAACTCTTTCTCCATCTTTGTTCGGAGAATACGAGGGAAGTACTTATTGAAAAATAAGTTCTTGAACTCGTCCCATTCCATGGACTCAATTTCATCCCTTTGCCTTGTATTCTTAATAATATTCCACCATTGATCAGCATCACCTTCCAAAAGATACACTGCTAAGATGACTTTATCATGTTCAGAACATTGAATAACTGAAAATATCTTTTCAGTAGTACTAATCCATTATTCAACAACTAATGGATCAGTAGACCCGCTGAATGAAGGTGGACGCTGCCTCATGAAGGATTCAACAGAAGGTTGCTCCTTCCTTTGCTAGTTTGGAAGTCCTGCATGATTCATAGCTTGAGAAAGTTGTGTGAGCATGGCTACAAGATTTTTCATTCCAGATCCCATAATGTTTGGTTGCTCAGGGGGACAATCATATCATTGCCCGTCGCATTCCGCATTGACACGGTTCCTTCGGGTTCCAGCCATTGACTAAAACCAAGAAGAATAGTGTGAGCAACACTAATTATAATAGGAAAACCACATAATCAAGAATAAAATTTCACACTTAAGGTCTTATCCTAGGTTATTCATGACCATTTCTAAAACACTAAGATTATGTTCTATGCTTAGACTTATCCTTAGGGTTCTTACTAAGGATTTCACATCCTAGTTTCCAAAGGTTGACTATACCATTCCTCTAATACCAACTATAACAACCCATACTTTACATACATTGTTATTACTTCAAAATTGAAGCATACTTATTACAACATATAACAAAACCATGAAAGGACCGTATAGGTATAGTGTCTTTAGAAACTGGGAAACATAAACAACTAGTTCATAAAGCGTCTACACTGTATCCCATTTATTTCATCATATCTATAGTCCCTTTTGACATATCTTACTTAATAACCTTCTTCCTAACCTGGGGAAAGAAAAAATACAAAAGGGTGAGCTCAAATGCTCAGTAAGGGTAAACAAAATAAATATCAATCACATCATATACATAAGCACATAACTTTTGTAAATCTTAACCTGCAAAAGAGATCATAATTTCATAACATGGGATAAATCATAGTAGTGAAATGTAATCCCAATAATCATAACTTAAAACATGAAACTTTGTGGAATACACACATAATCATAGAGAATCATTTCTTATTAGTCAATACTCACTTCCAAGACTATCTTAGTGGACAAATTCCATTTCTGAACCGAGTTTACTCCTCGTTTCAGTCCTATTTCACTGAACCGGTATAACCTACCGTTCCAGCCATGTCTATCTCATGAGATATAAAATATTTACCCAATTAATTGGAGGGAGATATAGGTCCCACCCATCTCATAATGATACCATTATTATGTGTGCCACAAAATCATAAATCATACATCATTGCATAACCCATGTAATAAAAATGAGATTCTTAAACATAATGACATCATAAAACAATTCATATAAGATAATGGAATTCATAAAAATAATTCCATCACAAAATTATCAAATAAATGTAATAATAGGGATAGAAACATAACCCTTTATTATCTTAAATGGAAAATAATTTTGATAAAATACTTGAACTCCATTCTTGAGGAAAATATCCTTTCTACTTCAAAAACACTTTTCATTTCATAACATGTCATACAATTCTAAACTAAAAGAAGTTGATTAAAAATAAACTTGAAAACTTTTAAAGGGAGATTCTTGGAAATATTGTTTTAAAAATCCATTCATGTCGTATAAGTTAAAAAAACATTCTTCTCGTACTTTTGTCGGAAAAGTCAAAAAGTACCTCGTATGAAAAACGACAAAAGATTCCTTTCATATCTTTTACCAAAAACTCACTGAAGGGTAAAATTGGATTTAAACAATTTTAGGTGGATGGAAATAATATTAAATATTGAGGAAACATGGATGCGGATGATAAAATACACCCCAGTAAATACCAAAGTATAAACAATCTCGGAAACAAATGAGATTGTGATATTTCCCTTACCTTAGGTCCGATATGCTTTGTACGTGTCCAAACCTCCTGTATAATGCTTTAAATAATGTTATTGACTTATTCCAGAATCATAATTATTTTTATGATATCATATATGGTCATATTCTTAGCTTCTTAGTAGTAATATTTCATTGCTACTTGTTATTCAGGTGTTTATAACTTTTTGTTCTTATGCGTGTTTTGTCGAATAACTTCTTATTCTTCTCTTTAGGTTATAAGTACCTCATTTCCAGAATTTTATTAGTGTAATATATATCATATTCATTCATTCAATTCATTTATATAATCATTATGAAATGAATATCATGTATAACGAGTCGCATCACATCGTGGAGACGGTATTCCGTACGTACGCACGACTGATGATATCGTTCCTATGACCGTGGAATTGTATTGGAGTGTAGGTATACTATTTCAGAATCAGTATAACTTTATAATAGTCATATATAGTCATTATTTACACCATTATACCCATCCAAGTAATGTGGTGGTGGAAAATAGATTACACCACGGCGTGGAGACGGTATTCCGTACGTACGCACGCGCGATGATTTCTTTTTCTGTAGGATGGATAGATGGTGAAATAGGGTTGTTTCATACTTATAATAAAATATCAGTATATGAGTGATACTGATGTTATTACTTCATAATGAAACAACTAAAGAATAAGAAGTGGAAGAAGAAATAAATATGAAAGAATCGGTAACGGACATTACCTCTTCTTTGAAGTGCTTCTTTGAGACCTCATTTTAGGGCACTAAAATAGGTCTTTGAAGAAGAACAGAACCTCTAGGATGTTTCTAGGTAAGTGGAGAGAAGAAATTTTCAGGGGTTGGCCGAGCTTGAAGGCTCAAAGTGGTGTGAGGAAGAGGGGGAGGAGGTGCCCTTTTATAAGGAAGGAGAGGTGCTCCTTTGGAAAAACTAAAAATATTATTTTATTATAAAGTAAAGTTCGGTTTTAAATTGCTCCAAATTGATTTATTTCGAATCTAAGGTGGGTATGGATCGAAATCCTCTCATCCAATATAATTTAGACAAGTTTAGGTTCCTATTTTAACCTTATCATTTATATTTAACATTAAGTTAAATAATTTTACTTTTACCGTGTCTTCTTGTGTTCTTATACTATAAGGTTAATAAACATACTATAATCAGCCAAAAGAACACCAAGTTGTTTATTATTAATATATATAACCTTATATAAGTCCTTTGGACGAACCTTAGATTTTTAGGAATAAAATAACAATTAATAATATAATATTTTTTAAAAAAACTATTTTATGTCAATTTTGACACTATTTAGTAATTGATTTTTGTGAAAATCATAACAGAATGATTAGTTCGAATAAAGTTAATTAAATCAATAATAACATGTTATATTAAACTATAAAATTAGTTTAATTCATAAAAAGTCTCAAATTACATTTATTTGGGTATTTATAACATCAATTATGTCAATATTTCATTAATAATATAATTACTGCATCATAATTGTGTCATAAATAAATTAAATTATTTAATGTCTAAAAATTACAAATAAAATACCATTATTTATTAAATCTTTTTAGATTTCTAATGAATATTTATAGTCTAATTTATCTTATGTAAAACCTCATATTAAAAATGATTTACTTATTAAACTTTGATTTTAACTTTTTTAACCCTTCTTTAAATAAATTAATAATAAATGTCCTAATCTAATCCAAGTGGGAATAAATGGTCATATTTTATTCCTAAGGTTGTTTTTGGTCGAATTACACTTGTACAATAGAATTAGGACATGTTTTAGGGTAATAATAATATCATTTTTACCCTTAATTATCCTATTTACTTTTAACCGTGGTAAATAAAAGTAAAAAGTTACTATCCAGCCAAAAATATTTTCATCTCATTGAACCAAATTTTACTTACTGAAATCAACCGTGTCTCTCGGATTTTTAAAATTCCACTCACAGAAGCGGTAAAATTAAGTTTTATAAAAAATTCAGTTTTTAACTACCACTTAGTGGTTTCACTATTCATCAAAAATTGAAAGTTTTCAGAAAAATACCAAAATTTCACCCTAGGATAATTTCGATATTCTGAATCCAAAAATGAAGTCCATTTTGAAAAATAAAATTTATTAAATTTCAAAAAGTGGTTATTAATATTCATAACGGCTAGTTTTAATAATATTTTATTAGCATATCATTGTTTAGTGAAACTCGGTATTGCGTACGACGCAAGCTATCGAGGAAGGTCGCGATTGCGTGTAAAGAAAGCCAAGATATTGTTGTGTGTAGTGAAAGATTCCTTTTATGATTTATAAAAACAAAAATATTTCTCATAAAAGTCTCAGGTGTTACAGGCGCCAACCCTGTTTGGCCAGAATGGCATCATTAAAGAGACAGAGGTCCTGAAATCCCATTTCACCGCCTGTTTTAGGGGTGCAGAGTGACTTCCATGCAATCCAGTGGATTTTTTTCCTTCCATTATTATGACCCCACCAGAAGTTGGCAATGCGGGAGTGGATTTGGTCAACAATTATACCAGAAATCTTGAAAAGAGACATGAAATAGATGGGGATAGACTGTAGAGCGACCTTGATGAGAGTTTCCTTACCCGCTTTAGAAATTATTTTCAGAATCCAACCTTGATTTTTTTTTCTCAATTCTATCCACCATAGATGAGAAAATTTCTTTTTTTAATCGCCCGACCAATGTGAGAAACCCAAGGTATTTTTTGTGCTTATCGACCATTTGAATACTTGTAGTTATAAAAATCTCTACTCTTTTTGTCGGTGGGACACCAGTACTGAAAGAGATTTATGACTTTCCCTGATTGATCGCTTGTCCAGAGGCCCTCTCATAAAGTCGGATCACATAGAATATAGCAAGACATTCATTATTAGTATCTCTAGAGAATAACAGACAATTGTTCGCAAAAAAAGATGCGACATAGGTGGGATGGCATGCCACACCTTTGCCCCATGAATGAGATTAGAGGAAGCTGCCAAGGAAATGAGGTTAGAAAAAACATCATCCACCAAGATTAAGAGAAAGGGAGAGAGGGGATCTCCCTAGCGAAGGCCTCGGGTGGGAGAGAAGCCTTGGGTGAGTCCACCATTAACATTAATATGAAAGGAGACAGATAAAACATAGTGCATGATCATATCTATCCATTTTGAGTAGAAACCCTTTTTTTCATAACGAACTAGAGAAAGTGCCATTCTACTCTATCATAAGCCTTAGTCATATCCGGTTTCAGGCCATAATACCTCTTTTCGCAACAGATCGTGTTTTCATATAATGAAACACTTCACGGTCCACAATGACATTATCTGTGATAATCCTCTTCGCAACAAAGACACTTTGGTTTTCAGAGATAATGGAAAGTAACCATGTGCGTAAACAATTGACCAATATCTTGGAGAAGATCTTGTAGGAGACATTACAGAGATTGATTGGCCTAAAGTCCATAGACAACATGGGTTTCTTAATCTTTGGGATGAGGGTAATAATTGTCTCATTGATAGAGAATAGGTTGATTTACCCAACCCAAATACCTTTCATAAGAGCACACATGTCGGGTCCGAGAATGTGATAGTATTTCTTGAAGAAGAGAGCATGGAAGACATCAGGACCCAGGGCTTTGTGGAATGGATATGTTTAAGGTCCTGAAAAATCTCATCATCCTAGAAATCTTTGGTGAGCTGGCGATTCATCTCCTCGGTGATTACCAGTTTGATGCAAGATTCAACCTCAAAAGAAATGGTAGAGTCTCCTGCAATATAGAGGTTTTGAAAATAATAATAAATAATATCGCGGATTCCTTCAATATTGGAGACAGTTCTACTATCAGGGTGAGAGAGGCTCGAGATATTGTTTTTGCGACGCCTAGCAGAAGCCTTCTGATGAAAGTATCGAGTATTTGCATCCCCATCCTTGATGTGTTTTTCGCATGCACGAGTTTCCCAGAAGCTTTACTTGATGCGAAGGGCCACATCTATTTCACTTTGGATATCACCAATTTTGAAGAGAATACCATCAGTTGAAGACCGGGTAAGAAGGGCGTTAAACTGTCTCTCTAAAAAATCATAGTTCTTATTGAGTTGACGAAATTTTTTGTTGCTCCATACCTTCAGACTAGTAGCCACCTGCTGGAGGTTGGAACAAATGTTAACATTTCCATCCTTCCAGCATGATTAGATAACTTCTTCACACTCATGGTCTTTAACTCAGAAAATTTCAAACCTGAAGGGTTTACCATATCTTGGGTTACAATCACTGTGAGAGAAGTCAATAACAATAGAGCAATGGTCTGAGTAGTTTGGCCCTAGGTGGGCGATATGAAACATCTTGAAACATTTTGTCCATTCCATCGATCCTAGAAATCTATCAAGACGCTCAGCAATGCGCATGGATTCTGTGTTCCCCCAAAACCAAGTGAAGGGATTTCTTGTATAGCCTAGATCAGCCAGCTGCACCCTAGAAATCGCATCCCTAAAGCCTGACAACGAGGCATAGGACCTACAAGCTCCTTTGAATTTTTCATTCTGGAATAGAATCTCATTGAAATCACCACCAAAGAGGATAGGGCCATACATTACTTGTCATAGAGAATAGAGAAGGTCCCAGGATTTCCATTTATCCTTTTGTGATGGCCATCCGTAGAAACCCACAAATGTCCATGGCGGAGAGAGGTCATCATGGATGGATGTAGCCACATGATTTGAGGAGTATGAGATGATCCTAATGTCAATGTTATCCTTCCAAATAAGACACATTCCCCCAAAGTGACCTTGTCAGGGGACCGGGATGCAACCCTGAAAGCTGCATTTGTACACAATACCAGTATAGTCCTTATTTTCCAATATGGTTCTGGACAAAAAAACCATATCAGGGAAATTTTTGCGCAATGGAACTGGAGCATACGAACTGACCGTCATCTGCCACTTTCCACCTTTTTAGAAGGCTTCCAGTCAAATTACAAGCTTATAATCGCCGTTTATTCTCCCCAGGTTTCTCCTTAATAGGATCACCACCCTTATCTCCACGATTCAACCTTTTCCACATACGATGGTTGTAGGAACCTTATGATTTAATACCAATCATCTCAGTTTCATCTTGGGAGCTGATACCTAACACAAAAGAATCTGGATCAAGGGTAGGCTCTGGTGGTTCAATACGAAGTTGTTTCGTCTCCAAAACAAGGTCTGGTGTTTCCCTACACTTTGATATTGGCCCAAATGATGGTAAGACACTATATTTCATAGTAGCAGGGACTTGGATTGAGATGATAGTTAGGTCTGTACTTTGACTCACATGTTTTTCCCCAGTTTTGCTCATAGCCATTGTGTTGTACACAAGCACTCCTTCTGCCCGCTGATCAAATCGATCATTTTTCAGAAAAAATATGGTGGTCCAAGCATGATGACATTATTTTGTGCTGGTTCAACCCACTTAGAGATAGCCTTCGCAAGTCGGTCTCAATCCTTTTGTTTTTCCACCTCTGACACAAACACAGGTCCTGCAGTTTTTGTACGAAGCCAAGGGCCATATTGCAGAATGATGCTGCCTTGTTTATTCTCCTTCTTCAAGTTGCAAACTTTCTCTAAGTGTCCAATACACCCACACAATAAACAAAAAATTAGAAGCTTTTCGAACTCAAAGTAAATCCATGCATTAACATCTTTTATTATTAAAAATAGATCCCTCATCAGTGGCCATGTCACATCGACCAATGCTCTAATCCGTACCATGAGTCCCCAATGAATTGGATCAGATCGGTCCTACTCCAAAAATTGACCAATGCATTCTCCAATTTACCGCATGACACGTTCCGTTCTACCATGAAACGATATTCCTTTGATTCGTATCCAAAAAAGTGATCAAGTCAGGTTCATTTTCTGAATTTCATCTCTGCCATTAAAGTATTCCATGATAATGAGCTAGTTATCAAAAGACCTTGGCCTACCTTTGAGAACCTTTGCCTTTTCTCTATCATTAAAGAATTTGAAAACAAGAAAACCCTCTCCCACTTCCTATATGGCAATTTCATCATCCAATATCCAAATAGTTTTTAGAGTGTTTTTAAGGCCCCCTTAATTGAATGATCGTTTTGATATAAATTTCCCAACCACCAGAAGAGACATGTGATGTGACAGAATTGCATCTTCATCTTTTCGTGTGGCAATTGTTGCTTTCTCTTTGTCGGTCAATGAAAGGTTTTTCCATCGATTCACCCGGCCTGAGTCCATTTTTTTACACTTGAGGGAATACTTCACCGAACCTACAAAAAACCCACATGCACGACCCTTTCACCCTGTGCAAACAAAAACTCTCCACACAGTGTACCAAGCTTCATTACACGACCCAAACTCCACTGCGTGAACTACAACTCACTGCGTGAACCAAATTCCCCCAACAAAATTCTAACAAACTCCTCTTTCGGAAAAACACCTCCCCTTCCTGAAGTCGACCGATCCTACGCGAAACCAACATTGCGCACACCTCACCTGCTCAAACTACCAGCACCTTCGCGAAGCCATTCCTACACAAACTAGAAGCCCCTTCGCGGTAACCAGATCTTCGCCGAACAACCCTTTGTGAGATCAGTCCCCTCGCGAGCCAGCCTCTTCGCGAGCCCCTCCCTTTGCGAACCCTCCTCCACATGACCAAGATTGGAGAGCCCCCCCCCACAAGTTAATCCCGTGGAGAAAACCAGATAGCAAACCTTCACGTACCCACCCTTCACAAACCCACATGGATAAAAAAAATCAAAATGACGATATCCTTCACTCATAGGAACATCGCGATTTCATCAGACCGAACAAAGGTGACCAAATGTAGGTTGAAAGCAGGTGAAGTTGAGAAGGAAAAAAAATCAAAAACCAAAGATCAAAGAAGACCGAGTCTTCCCATGCAAACACAAACACAGAAACACAAAGATGAAGAACCGATCAACACTGGACCCATGAAAAGAATTGTGGAAATGAGGAGGGAAATATCTGGATCTATGGAAACTCGGATTGGTCACCGCTGGAGAGTCGATTGAAACTGGATCCAAGGATGAAGGGGATTGGAAGCTGATGAAGAGCTGACCCAGACCACATGCCAAAGGAGAAGGTGACTCCAGTTAAAACCGAATCCACGAGACTGAGAATAAGATTACACCATAGGAGAGCCGACACCAGAAGCACGTTCCGATTTTAAAACCACAACCACCGCAAGAGGATCACCGAGAAAACCAAAAACCCTAGGAGTTCCTAGGCGGGAAGCTCTCACACTGGGAGAGACTCACAAATCTCAGAGTCCCAACTAACATACACAAATGAATGGAGCTTACAGAACAAAACCTCGAATGAATAAAAGATGATTTTCATAATAATAAAACCAACATTTTTTGGCCAATTTGGTGTACAGGGTTTTTTTTTTTTATTTTTTTTATTTTAATGGGTTAAAGGGTTTAATAATTAGTTAAATGGGTCTCTTGAGCGCCACTTGAAGTGGGGCTCAAGAGAGTTGAACCCGGAGCGCCACTTGAAGTGGCGCTCCACCAATTTGGCGGAAATTTCTTTCAGCGCCACTTCAAGTGGCGCTGAAAGAAGCTGTAGAAACCGTGCAGCGCCACTTCAAGTGGCGCTGCTGGCTTCTCCCACATCAATTCGGCGCCACTTGAAGTGGCGCCGAAACACCCCCCAATCCTATAAATAGGACCCTCTCCCCACCCACATTCCTCACTTCCTACCCCTTCCTCTCTCTCTCTCTCTCAAACTTCTCTCTAAAAATATTTTTTGTTGCTCTGTCTGCGTAGCCTTGCTTCTTCGGTTGCTCTGCCTGTGTACCTACGTCGTCACAAATTTGAGGTAAATCTTTCTTTAAATTTATTTAATATTTTGATTTAATAATTTAGTTGTTTAATTTATAGAATAAGTATATAATATTTGTATTTTATAAATAGTATGGTTTTTTTTAAATGTAATTAGATAATGAAATGATTAGTTAGTTAATTAATTAATCATAATTAGTTGATTAATCAATGATAATTAAGTTATTAATTAATCATAATTAGGTAATTAATTAATTGTAATTAGGTTATTAATTAATCATTATTAGCTAATTAATTAATCATAATTAGCTAATTAATTAATCATAATTACTTAAATAATGAATCATAATTAGTTAATTAATTCATTATAAATAGGTTATTAATTAATGGTAATTAGGCAATAAATAATCATAATTAGTTAATTAAATAATCATAATTAGTTAATTAATGAATCATAATTAGTTAATTAATTAATCATAATTAGTTAATTAATGAATCATAATTAGTTAATTAATTAATCATAATTAGTTAATTAATGAATCATAATTAGTTAATTAATGATTCATAATTAGTTAATTAAGTAATCATAATTAGGTAATTAATTAATCATAATTAGGTTATTAATCCTAATTAGGTAATTAATTAATCCTAATTAGGTAATTAATTAATCATAATTAGGTAATTAAGTAATCATAATTAGGTTATTAATTAATCCTAATTAGGTAATTAATTAATCCTAATTAGGTAAGTAATTAATCATAATTAGGTAATTAATTAATCATAATTAGGTACTTAATTAATCATAATTATGTAATTAATTAATCATAATTAGTTAATTACTTAATCATAATTAGGTAATTTGTTAATCATAATTAGGTAATTAGTTAATCATAATTAGGTTATTAATTAATCAATATTAGCTACTTAATTAATCATAATTAGCTACTTATTTAATTATAATTAGGTACTTAATTAATCATAATTAGCTACTTAATTAATCATAATTAGGTACTTAATTAATCATAATTAGTTAATTAATTAATCATAATTAGGTAAATAGTTAATCATAATTAGGTAAATAGTTAATCATAATTAGGTAATTAGTTAATCATAATTAGGTAATTAGTTAATCATAATTAGCTACTTAATTAATCATAATTAGGTAATTAGTTAATCATAATTAGCTACTTATTTAATCATAATTAGCTACTTATTTAATCATAATTAGCTACTTATTTAATCATAATTAGGTACTTAATTAATCATAATTAGGTACTTAATTAATCATAATTATGTACTTAATTAATCATAATTATGTAATTAATTAATCATAATTAGTTAATTAGTTAATCATAATTAGGTAATTAGTTAATCATAATTAGCTACTTATTTAATCATAATTAGCTACTTATTTAATCGTAATTAGCTACTTATTTAATCATAATTAGGTACTTAATTAATCATAATTAGCTACTTATTTAATCATAATTAGCTACTTAATTAATCATAATTAGGTACTTAATTAATCATAATTATGTAATTAATTAATCATAATTATGTAATTAATTAATCATAATTAGTAAATTGCTTATGGAATATACCTTTGCATTACATTCTAGTTATGATAATGAATTTAGTTTCCAATCTACCTTGACCTCGGTTTGTAATTGAAGTTATGAACTTGAATTTAGTAGTTCAATATATTTTTTGCATATTAAGTGTTAGAGTTATCATGAAATGATTGCTCTCTTGAGTAAAGTATCCCCGGGTAGAGGGGCTTTGGGTCGGACCACCTACTTTCCTGGAGGCTTGCCTTGTCTAGGAAAGTGAATGGGGTTGGCTATCTGTCGCTCCGGGCTTACTCATGTGGAGACTTTCAATTTCATATAACTCTATGCTTTTTACATGACGTGTTCGTGTACCTCATGCATATAATGCATGTGGATATGTATAAATATATTTGACTTCTATTTTTGGGTAAGTAACACAAACTTGTGGGTTGTGTAAATAGTTACACATCAATATGGTTTGAACATATTGATTTGGTGGAGGGATTAGGATTCCAACCTAAATTACTAGAAGCATGCATACATAAATTGATTCTTTAATCAGATTTAATTAATAACAGTGGTTTCTTTTAGATAAAAAAGATGGTCGCCGCTTATATTTATTGAAATGGTCAAATAATTGAGACAGAACAAAGATGTAGTTATAGTATACATCCAGAAGCTGTTGCGATGCTTGGAGGATGTACTACTTTGGAAGCTGTGCAAAGGAAAATTCATCAGAGGTTAAAACTGGCGAGGAATCAAGTGATAGAGTCCATCACATTCAGAGCCTCACCATAGACACTGACATTACTTCTTCATGTAAGGTGAGATGAGAAGGGAGGTATTATACCATCAGGAAGAGAGATTCTAGAAATGTGCAATGTTATGACAAACCTTTAGATGAAATGTGTCAGTTCCCCACTAGATGTGCATGTTTCTTCAAAATTTTCAGGCTGGAGATAATCCACCTTAAGTTTCACATAGCCTTATGTCTTCCATGGATTAATGTCAAACACTTCAACCAATTTGTTTACTTTATGGGGAAGTAAAACCTCATTCCTTTGAATATGCACATTACCATGAATATATAAAATCATCATTTTGCAAGAAAAACTACTAATCTCATGTTCACTGAAATACCCCTTAACGTAAGAATGATACAAATAGTGTAAGTACCCAATAGCAAGATTCCAATCCATTTTGATTAGGCTATGTGGAATCATTGGTGTTTTCATTTGATTAATACTTTAAAAGGTTTCAAAACCACTTTTCTGAAACTCAAAAATATTTCAAGTAAGTGACTTTGAAAGCCTATAAAATATAAACCATAAGATCTATTGAAATGAAACTTAAAACATGGATTAAACATATAATAAGTAATTGAAAATAAAAACCATTTCTTAAAAATTGCTGATGAAATACAATTATAAGCTTTCAAAAACACTTCTTTCAACTCAAAAATATTTCAGATATGAGATTTGAAAGCCTATAAAATATAAACTTAATGACTCATATAAATGAAACTTAGATCATAGATTAAACATATAAGAAGTAGTAGAAAAGTAATTAGTTAATTCTGGTGAGGGGGAAAACTGTTAGACCCTGGAATTGAAGGATAATGGGGATGACAAGGAAACATCAACCCCCACGCCCACCCCTTCCACCCATTCAACCAACTTCGGTAACTCCTATAGAAGTAGTTTTTCAAAAAAAATGAAATGTCACACCACCACAGCTTCCTACATCCATATTAACCCCCCAATTCAGTTTCATTAAATGTGGACAGTCCCCATTTTTAATAGTGCATCATTAACTTTGGTAAAAATGAGGGCTGTACACATTTAATGAAACTGAATTGGGGGGTTAATATGGATGTAGAAAGCTGTGGTGGGGTGACATTTCATTTTTTTGAAAAGATACTTCTATAGGAGTTACCGAAGTTGGTTGAATGGGTGGAAGGGGTGGGCATGGGGGTTGATGTTTCCTTGTCATCCCCATTATCCTTCAATTCCAGGGTCTAAAAGTTTTCCCCCTCACCAGAATTAACTAATTACTTTTCTACTACTTCTTATATGTTTAATCTATGATCTAAGTTTCATTTATATGAGTCATTAAGTTTATATTTTATAGGCTTTCAAAGTCTCATATCTGAAATATTTTTGAGTTGAAAGAAGTGTTTTTGAAAGCTTATAATTGTATTTCATCAGCAATTTTTAAGAAATGGTTTTTATTTTCAATTACTTATTATATGTTTAATCCATGTTTTAAGTTTCATTTCAATAGATCTTATGGTTTATATTTTATAGGCTTTCAAAGTCACTTACTTGAAACATTTTTGAGTTTCAGAAAGGTGGTTTTGAAACCTTTTAAATTATTAATCAGATGAAAACACCAATGATTCCACATAGCCCAGTCAAAATGGATTGGAATCTTGCTATTGGGTACTTACACTATTTGTATCATTCTTATGTTAAGGGGTATTTCAGTGAACATGAGATTAGTAGTTTTTCTTGCAAAATGATGATTTTATATGTTCATGGTAATGTGCATATTCAAAGGAATGAGGTTTTACTTCCCCATAAAGTAAACAAATTGGTTGAAGTGTTTGACATTAATCCATGGAAGACATAAGGCTATGTGAAACTTAAGGTGGATTATCTCCAGCCTGAAAATTTTGAAGAAACATGCACATCTAGTGGGGAACTGAAACATTTCATCTAAAGGTTTGTCATAACATTGCACATTTCTAGAATCTCTCTTCCTGATGGTATAATACCTCCCTTCTCATCTCACGTGACATTTTTTGTCGAACGATCAACATTACATGAGTAGCTTTAAAAAAACAACACCAACTCAAAAAAAGGAATGTACCTGTATAAGAAACCAAAACCATTTGAACTATTAAATGAAAATGTCATCAGTTTTTTATAATGAAAGATGAACTTACAGTGACTACAAAACAAAAATGAGGAAACTCTGAACGTCTTCACCCCAACACCCCAACACGGGAGACAACAACTAACCCAATGTGTTTATGCTTCTTTCAAAATTATATGATAAATTACATATCTTACATAATAAAAGTCATAACATACATGAAATTAATGTTTTATTGTTTGCACATTCAGATGGAGCAGCCACTTTTATCTTGCCAGGAGACGCACGTGTCGCGCGATGTGTTGGCGTGACAACTTGTTAGACATCTTCATGTTCGGAGAGCACACCGTTTCCATCATGAGGCACCGCCGGCAGCTATTTGTCCATACCTTAGACGTGCAGGCTTTTATGGAGCCGCTATGTGTGACTTCAAGACCATCGACCATCATTTGATAGCTGCATTGGTTGAGAGATGGCGGCCAGAGACACACACATTTCATCTCCCAGAGGGGGAGATGACTATTACATTAGAGGACGTCGCCTACATGCTAGGGTTACCTATCCATGGAGATGCAGTTACGGGGGCCAGTACCGGCGATTGGGTTGCAGTCATACAGAGGCTGCTAGGCGTTGACGTCATCGGCGCACGGGGTGTCCTCCAGGGTTCGCGCTTGCGAATGAGGTGGCTCGATCAGCATTTCGACGTCATTCCAGATGATGCAGACGAGGAGATGCTTCTTCAGCACACACGTGCATACATTTTGCAGCTGCTCGGAGGCATGTTGTGCGTCGACTACTCCACCGCTTTGGTACACATGATGTACCTCCCATTACTTGAGGATCTGGATCAGACTGCTACATACAGTTGGGGATCCGCTGTATTAGCACATCTGTACAAATCTCTCTGCACCAGTTGTCAGGCCGATTCACATCAGATTGCAGGTTGCATGGTGTTAGTACAGATGTGGGCCTGGGAGCGTTTTCCACGCATCGCTCCTCGAGTTGTCGCACCGCTTGCACCGGAGCTACTTCAGGACTGTCCTCGGGGACGATGGTATGTCTACGTCATTACTTTCGGTTATTTAGTACTTTTGTTATTGTTTTTTATAAACTTACCGTAGGTTACTCTTTTTTCACCAGGTGGAGTCAGTCTCAGAAGTTTGCACATACTCCGAGACATAGTGTGCACAGCTTCAGACAGATATTCGATGCTATAGTGCCGGCTGATGTAAGTTAAACAGTACTTTTTTGTAGGAAAATTTGTTTTGTTATCACTATTTTAAGTTATTTCAATATAATCTCAGTAAAATTATCATGCTACTATATGACTTATTTTTTGAGTTTACATTTCAGGTTTCATGGACTCCTTATACAGGTTATGTCTACGCATCACTTCCACTATACTGCACATCTTTGGCTGGAGATCGTGCTGCAGTAGTACCACTTATTCACTTCCACATCGTTGAGTGGCACCAGCCAGACCGGGTCATCGCCAGTTCGGTTTTATACAGCATATCCCCTTGGCACCACGACAGTCTACCGAGTTACATTCGATTGTGCTTATAGGTAGACAGACGACAGACTTGCGGCGACATCATGCATCTTATATCCAGCTTTGGGACAGGTGTGCCCGATTCAGTATCTTTCCACAGGGATATATCACATCACACTCTCATTTATCTGATCAGGGGGATTATGCACACTGGTATCGACGACATAACATCATGTACCTTACACGTCAGGGGATTGGCATTCAGCGATTGGTATGTTTACTAAGATTTATTAATTTTGTTTAACTCATTTTTGATATTAATTTGATTGTCATTTCATTTGCAGGAAGATACCATTGGTCAGCTTGCACATTCCACGCAGCCTCAGGAGCATGCATATATTCTGCGGGAGGTAGTTCATCGGGATGTGGTGGCTCTATTGGATAATCTCTGGTTGATACGTGACCGTTTTTTTGATGAGGAGCCACATATATATCCTGATCCATATCTTCAGGCAGAAGCACTTGAGGATGATGATGTCCCTGCTATTCCTGCTAAGGAGGATGCACCGCCACCGCCGCCGCCAGCTGGACGACAGAGACGAGCAAATCCAGGGGGCAGAGGCGACCACATCGACATCCGAGAGAGGCTCCTGCAGATGTCGTCGCACCACAGAGAGACGATCTCGCCCAGCTGACTGATGATTTTGCACAGCAGGGAGACATTTATATACCGCATATGGCGTCTCCGCAGACTACTATGGACTTCGATCTGGGTGCAGTCACACAGCTTATGGCGGCCCCCTCTCCTCCCGACGAGGCCTTCTTCAGTACCCAATTTCTACCATTTATAGGAGCTTCAGAGCCATATGTCACCCCATATGGTTTTGGGGCATCCTCACATGATTTTGGGGCGTCCTCACATGATTTTGGTCAGTCCTCTACACAACATCATGAGGAGGCACCAGAAGCACCGGAAGAGGAAGAACCTGCAGAGAGGACACCGGAGCGACATGGACGTCGGACGTGGAGAGGACGTGACATTCAGACACCGCGTTGTGGTACCGAGGGGCATCGTCATTGATGTTTTTGGATGTAATGTTGTATATATTAAAAAACTTATTCACTATGATAAGTAACTGTTGTTTAAGTCAAATAACAAGAAAATCAAAAATCTATTAAATACAAACTTATTTCAATTAACTATTAAATTATAAAGTACAGGTACAATATAAACAAAATTTGTCACAGCGAGTTAACCATTAATAATTAATAATTATAATGACAAATAATAATTAATAATTATATTACTAACTAATTAATTATTGTATATAAAATAATAATATTTTATAGACGTTTAAAGTCACATAGTTGAAACATTTTTAAGTTACAACTAGGTGGTTTTGAAAGCCTATAAAATATTTTCTATCTACATTTTTTACGTAATTTTTTTATTTTCATCTATTTAGTATATGTTTAATCCATGTTTCAAGTTGCATTCATATTGGTCATATGGATTATGTTTTATAGACGTTCAAAGTCACATAGTTGAAACATTTTTAAGTTACAACTAAGTGGTTTTGAAAGCCTATAAAATATTTTCTATCGACATTTTTTACGTAATTTTTTTATTTTCATCTATTCAGTATATGTTTAATCCAAGTTTCAAGTTTCATTCATATTGGTCATATGGATTATGTTTTATAGACGTTTAAAGTCACATAGTTGAAACATTTTTAAGTTACAACTAGGTGGTTTTGAAAGCCTATAAAATATTTTCTATCGACATTTTTTACGTAATTTTTTTATTTTCATCTATTTAGTATATGTTTAATCCATGTTTCATGTTTCATTCATATTGGTCATATGGATTATGTTTTATAGACGTTCAAAGTCACATAGTTGAAACATTTTTATGTTACAACTAGGTGGTTTTGAAAGCCTATAAAATATTTTCTATCGACATTTTTTACGTAATTTTTTTTATTTTCATCTATTTAGTATATGTTTACTCCAAGTTTTAAGTTTCATTCATATTGGTCATATGAATTATGTTTTATAGACGTTCAAAGTCACATAGTTGAAACATTTTTAAGTTACAACTAGGTGGTTTTAAAAGCCTATAAAATATTTTCTATCGACATTTTTTACGTAATTTTTTATTTTTATCTATTTAGTATATATTTTTAATACATGTTTTAAGTTTCATTCATATTGGTCATTTAGATTATATTTTATAGGCTTTCAAAGTCACATACTTGAAACATTTTTAAGTTTCAAGTAGGTGGTATTGAAAGACTATATGTTTAACAATATTTCAATTTTTTTTATAAATAGTTACTTATAACTATGTAAATATATACATGTACAA
The DNA here is from genome assembly GCA_963277665.1 of Viscum album. NCBI lineage: Eukaryota > Viridiplantae > Streptophyta > Magnoliopsida > Santalales > Viscaceae > Viscum > Viscum album. The sequence goes on along the minus strand of OY728119.1, from coordinate 848,392,495 downwards.
ATATATAATTATACATATACAAGTATAACTATAATTACAATATAATTCTAAATATAATTATAAATATAATTCTACACACACACATACACACACACACACACATATATATATTTATATATGAATATTAAATATATTTATAAATAAATTTTAAATATATATGTAACAATATTTTCATAATTATATATTTTAAATATATTCATATTCATAAAATTATAAATATTTATATTTAAAGATTAGTTTATAATTATATAATTAAAAATATATATTTTTTTTAAAAAATATATATAAATAGATTTATATTTATAAATATTTATTTTTAATTATATATATAAATAATTATATTTATACACACACATATAATTATATATATACATAAATATAATTTCATAATTATATAATTATAAATATAATAATAATTAATTTAGCATTTTTAAATACATATTTATAAGATTTTTTTTAAAATTTTATTTATTTATTTTGAAATTATTTATTAAAAAGAGATGAGGTGGAAAGAAAACTAAAACAAAAAAAAAAGAAAACAAAATTTTATTTATTAAAAAGAGATGAGGTGAAAAACAATTAAAAAAAAAGAAAACAAAACCAAAAAAAAAAAAAAAATTAAAAGGGTGGCAAAGCGCCACTTGAAGTGGCGCTAGCCACCCGAGTTGTTGAGTGCCACTTGAAGTGGCGCTCAATAAACCCTTTTTCCAAATTAATCTAAACCTAGACCCATTTTAATAAAAAAAACCCATCCGCCTAAAAAACCCAACATTTTTTGCATTGAAAATTTAATTTGAAAACCAAATTTAACAAATCTTCATCCTTTAAAATTTAAATTAATAAAATTAACTGATGATTTCTTGCAAGGACCCTCTAAAAGACCAGGGCATATTTTTATTTAACAAAAACAAACCTAAAACTACAATATCCGTACAACACACACACTCTTAGTGTGTACCACAGTGGAACACATACTGCCAGTACCTATCCTTCTACTGTTATATTATTACTAAAGCATGCTCAGAAATAAAACTATATAAGCAACAACATTTAAAAATGGAGATTACCAAAATCATTACCTATGCTTCCACTAAAAACAGAAACTTCCAAGCATGTAGATACTTGCAAAAACAACCTTCCTCAGGGATAAAATAGGGCGAACATGACAACTTAGAAAAGCTCAATAATGCAAGTAATAAAAGGTTATAGAAACACATAACAACCAAAATAGGAATCCAACTGAAAAACATTCTCCACCTAAGCCCGAATGGTTTAGACTAGTCTAAAGATCCCACCTACCACCGGTGGTCCTTGCAAATGTAGCAGAGTCAGTCCTAAGAACATAGAAAGGAGAAAACCTAGAAACTACATCTATTTATAGCTAAAACGGATGTTAAACATTACAGAACATCTAAATTGCCACAACTGGGGAATACGATATTGGTCTGGGCCATACCATCCTTATTTATAAAATTAGGAAAATATCTTTTACTATGGCATGATCTACCACACACAAAACATCAAAAATTCTTAAATCAATTCTTATCATTCTGTTCTTTATCGTTGTTTATATTCTGACCCCTAACGTTCAATAGTTGTGATCCAGTTTTAACCTCATTACACTTTTCCTCCAAACAATGTGTTTGAAGATCGTGAGACAAAACAGTGTCCTTAACATCTTCTAATGTTATGGAATCATGACCATACATCATCAAAACTTTTAACGAACTAAAAGAGTCGTCAAGAGAGGTTAAAAGAATTAAATCCTAATCTTCACATTTAATTTCAACATCTATATTCGATAAATCAATAAGCACTTTATTAAATTAATCAACATGAACATGAATTGAAAAACCAAGATTCATCTTAAAAGTATAAAGTCTCATTTTCTTGTAAAGATGACCAAGAAAAGTTTTTAGTTATACACAGGTGTTTAAGTTTTAACTAGACAGTTTTAGTAGTAGTTTCATGGGCAACTTGACCGCATCTATCGTGAGGTGAGCAAAATTAATTCACTTTTAAACCAACTAATTGGGTAGTTAGTGGAAGTTAGGGTCGATCCCACATGGAAAAAGTAAAAAACAATGGAATACATAAGTTAGTGAGGTTCAACCGATTATCCAGACAAATGAATCAAAATGAAAAAGGGATGAAAACATGAAATTATTTTCTAAATATAATTGAAAAAAGAAGAAGGGAAAGAATGACAGTGAAACAAACATGTCAGGGTTGCAACTTGATCAGTGTTTATTGCAAAGTTTATTATTTAGTATTAAAATAAATAATGTTAATGGTTTACCACATAGATTCAATTATATTGTTGTTTCTTGGTCTGATAATAAACAATTATGTATATTAAACATCAATCACTTGGTCTAGTGATTGGTTGCTTAAAATCCCATTATAGTAATACCCCTAAAATAGTGGAAACATGCTTGCCTAATAGTCATGGGTTTTCCTGTTTTAACTCCTTTAGTTATCATCGTTGGTGTTGTTCTTGGTCCGACACGACACCATTAGAGAATTTGAAATTAATTCATTAAATTTTTTATAAAAAAAAGATCATAATAACAACAAATACACCAAAATTTATATTACAACACACCCCTAAACTTATTACAAACGAACACAAGAAACTCACCCTCTTATGACCATGGTCATGATGTGAGGATTGAGTAGAAAATCAATCCCTACCATCGGTACAAGAGAGAAGTGAAGGGAAGAAGAAAAAATGTAATGACCCGCTTACTCTCAATGGCTTGAGAATACAAAAAATCATTACTAGGACATAAGTGAATATCCCCAAGATGCCAAAGGATGAAAATAAATGCCGAAGGGATTCAATTACAAGTGGGGGACAATTTACCCTTAAAAAGTAAAACCATTAACCCAACAAACCATAACCAAACAACTCATTATATGATGCTTGAATAAAAGAAAGACAACACAACTACTAATTTCATATCAAAACCACTCCAAAGTGTGCAATAGTAGAAGACCAAACAATTATCAAAGTAAATAGTGGAAGAACAATTAAAGACTCCAGTAAGACCACAAGAATCCATGCTTCACAAGTTCTAAGTTCCATAATCACCGAATAGCCCAAGTATCATGAGATCATGCTAAAAACACGCGATACTTTACCTTTTCCCAAGTCTTGGAAGATAGAATCTGTAAAAGCACAAAAGTGAAAACGTAGGGGTGAGTATAAAACTCAGTAGGTTTTACCCAATGACTTCCCTACTCATGCCACTAAGATAGAAGAGTTAGTACAGTTTATATAAAACAATTTATATAAAACAATTTCTCAAACTAGTTTATAACTAAATATAAACAAGTTCCCAAATCCATTTATAACCAAAAGCATACAAGTGAAATTAAAACCAATTTCCAGAAAGTTATTTTCCATAAAAATAAATAAACAAAGCTTTAAAACCATATCTCAATATTCCTTTGACATACCCAAACCATTCCACACATCCACACAACCAACCATGCATGCTACGTGATGACAGTTCCATACTCATGAGCAGTTTATTGTTGATATACCAAGTCATCACAAGGTAATTATATCCCATTTTCTATTTAACCTTTGGCACTGAGCATAAGGTCATATTTCAATCAAGCCCTATAAATACAATATAAACACACACACCAAGTATGCCCAAGGATCATGCCAAAAACCTTTTCAATAAAAACACCTTTTTATTGAAAACCATTTCCCATAAAACCCATTTCAAAGACAAACCATTTAAATAAAAAAACCTTTTTATTGAAAACCACTTCCCCATAAAACCATTTAAAAATTCTATCAAGTATATAATTTAAAATTACCATTTTAAATTCAAGGAACTAAATCACTTTGCATAACAATTCACCATGATCACACAATTTCTTCAAAACCATAAATCATCACTAAAGAAGATTTATTCCATGATTTTCACAATAAATTTCATTAAAATAAACCAATTTAAATCCAATACAATCAATTATAGAAAGAGGAGTTGAGAGAGAATCCACCTACATCAAAGTTTTTGATGAAAACTGACAACGGATGAAGAACGCTCTAGCAACTAGGTTGTTTCTCCACAAAAACGGCCTTAGATATCTTCTCCTACCAAAAAAGAACACATATCTCATAATATTTGGAATTCCCCAACAGATATCTACCCATAATAGGAATAGATCTGAAAAATAAAGATAAGGGGAGAAGTATATCTAAGTAGATCTAAGAAAAAGTGAGAAGAATGATGAATAACATCACTTACTACAAGAATCGGGCTTGAAAATGCTAAGGGAGGGATCCAGATCGGTTCCTAAGTGCTTGGGAGAGGTTAACCAACCTTTACTAGATAGAAATCTAGAATTAATGCCATTTAGGAGAAAAACAATCAAGTTGAAGAAACAATGAGTAAGATCCTAAAAAATAGGATCTTACTTTTTCCCTACCTACGATTACTCCCCACGGTTAGGCAAATAGTGCGTTTTCCACTGTCCCAAAAATGCATGTGTTCACAGTTTCTCCTAGGACCTATGCACAGTTTAGACAAACCGTGCATAGACCATGCACCTCTCCTTTGGACCCAAAATCTTCTTGAAAGTTTACCAAACACTTATAACCTTCATCCTTACATAAAAAACATCAAGTAAGGGTTACATACCAGAAACCGGGGGTACTACATTCTCCCCACCATTAGAATTTTTGTCCTCAGGAAGTAGGAAAACCTTATTGAGCTAAAAGAATTACATCCATAGACTTTTCATTTCCTTCCTGCATTCCCAAGTCTCTTCCTAAATCTGACCATGTTGCCATAAAACCCACACTAGACCGGTACTTTTTCTACGCAAAAATTTCTCTGGCGTATCCACAATCTGCATCAGGATATGTACCAATGAAGCATCCAAATCTAGGTCAATGTGATCCCATTTGATCACATGGGAAGTATCAGGCTGATACTTCTTCAAAGGAGATACATGGAACACATTATGTACTGCACTGAACTATGGTGGCAATGGCAACCGATATGCCACCTCTTGAACCTGTTCCAGTATCTCGAAAGGGCCAATGTACTGAGGAGATAACTTTACCTGCTTCCAAAAATGATGATTTTCAAGCCTTAGAGATATCCTCAAGAACACATGATCACTCATGGTAAATGACAACGATTGTCAACGATGACCCTCATAAGATTTCTGACGACTCAGAGCTATCTCGATCCTCTTTCTGGTCAACTAAATCTTCTCTACTGTATCTTGAACAAGGCTTGTACCAACTAGTGTAGTCTCACCTATTTGCAACCAACACAGTGGAGAACAAAAAGGATGCCCATAAAACTCTTCAAATAGAACCATATTTATCAAGGCTTGATATCTATTATTATAAGAGAGCTCCACTAAGGGTATATGCTCTTCTAATGAGCCACCAAAATCCATTACACAAGACTGCATCATGTCTTCCAATATCTGTATCCTCTTTTTAGATTTCCCGTCTGACTAAAGATGATATTCCGTACTCATAGTCAACTAAGTCCCAATGGATTTCTATAAGGGTTTTTAGAATCGATACATGGACCTCAGATCTCTGTCTGAGATGATTGAAACTGGTATGCCATGTCTGTTTACCACTTATCAGATATATATTTTGGACAGATCCTCCACCACTTGAGTTTCACGAATTAGAATGAAATGAGAGGACTTGGTATGTTGATCTACTATCACCCATATGACATCATGTTTCCAAACCGTTCTTGGGAGACCTATAAAAAAATCCATAGTTATCTTCTCTAATTTCCACACTGGGATAGGTAGAGACTACAACATACCTATCGGTCTCTGATGCTCTGCCTTAACTTGCTGACAAGTTAAGAACTTTGAAACAAACTCAACCACTTTCCTTTTCATGCTGCTCTACCAAAACTGCACCTTCAATACCTTATTCATATTCTGTGTACCCAGATGTATAGCTCATATTGAATGGTGATAAGCATGAAATAGTTGTCCCTAAAAATCCATAGGTACAACCATCTATTCTTTGAACCACAAAACCGTACTCCCATCAAGTTTCTAGCCCTCAATGTTCTCCCCACCATTGAGTTTTTAACTCATAACCATGCATTATATGTCGGATGTTTGTGCCTCTTTAACCATATTTACCAAATCAATGACCACTACATCTGAAAAGAAAACCACAAAATCACCTCTGTCTTCACATTCTACATGCATGTTGTAAGAAACCAGATCTTCATTTCAGGTATGTTTTCTCTTTTTCTAGAGTTTTTGGGAAAAATAATGTTTCTGGAAATTTTTGAAGTACACGCCGTGTACTTTCTTAGTACATGCCGTGTACTCTTTTCCCGCTCGAAGTCATGTGCTGGCCATGTCTGGGCCACACACACAGCGTGTAAGGGTGAGGTGGAGGCTAGTTAAAGCGGAGTATGGAAAACTGGAGTACACGTCGTGTACTAAAGAAGTACACGCTGTGTATTTTTTTTTCACTAAACACACTGGGGTCACTCATGATGGACAGAACTTACTTCTTCTTCAGGTTTTTCATCCGAGAGTGACCCGTACGGATTTGTTTCTTCCCCAAGCCACCGTGCCTCCATACGACCTCCATTCCGACTGCCGTCGATTGCATTGGAAGTGCAGCGGTGAGTTCTCCGTTCTGCTTTAGCCTTGTTTCTTGATTCCTCCTCGTTTTCAAGATATCGTGGGTTGAGAATTTTGTGCATTTTCTCAGATCTATGACATTCTAAGAAGAATCTGTCATCGTGGTTCACGTAAATCAATCTCCAAGGATTGAGGTAGGTGGTTTGTTCCTTTCTGTAGGAATTCGTTGAATATTATGTGCAATTTCCACCAATTCCCTTGAACGGGGAATTGCGTGTTTCAATTTTGGATCTGCTATTTTCTTGTTTTGCTTGATTACTGTAGTAGAGGTTTATGCTTGTGATTAGAGTAATTTGTTTTGTGGTCAGGTTGCTTTTCCATGCTTGTTCTGCCTGTTTGGCGTTTTTCCAGTTGCCATGCCTAGTTGTAGGATAGTGGAACTATTGCTTTGTTATGCTGTTGAACCTTAGATTGATATCCAAGTAGTTATTGAGGTTTACTTGGGTGATGCACGCGCACTGAGCATGTTTATTTTCCACACAGGACTGTGAGAACCTATTGTAGTAGACCATAAAGAGAATGGACATAAGGGCTTCTCCAGAGTGTCTTTTAATACGATGCGAGACCACATGGGGAATTGACGATGAGTGCTTCATCAGAGAGTCTGTAGTTCCTCGACGCGGGCCACATGGGGAATGAGACGTTGAGTGATTCCCTAGAGAGCCTTTAGTACGATACAATACTATAGGGGGAATTGATGGTGAGTGCTTCCTCAGAGAGTCTATTTTTTGCTGAACAAGAGGGGTGAGACTGTGTGTGCCTCCTAGAGGGTTGCTGGTACTTGTGTGTTGAACCATAGGGGTTAGGCTGTGAGAGCTACCCAGAGGGTTACCTATTTTCTTCTTATTACTGGTTGTTTACTTGTGTACTTTATATGTTAGAACTGTGGATTGTAGCTGTTGTGTGTATTTCCTGTTTACTATTTTTTTACTTTACTTTCCATGTATTCATTGACTGTTAGGCAAAGATCTTTAGGTGATTTCCTATTGGTATTGTATCTCACAACCTGTTTAGGCCATGCTTTTGGGCCCAAACAGACTATGTTATTGCAGGTATATATAATGGCAAGCTCCCTTCTATTTAAGGTTCTTGATTGCACTAGAGCTGAAGAGCATGGGACTGAGACATGGCTCGTGATGCTGAGGAGTTTACTTTGTTTTCTTTTGCACTTTGTTTTTCAATTTTACTTCAGCACGTTGGTTTGTTTTCATCTTTCCATAGACATATGTACCATGTTGCATCATTCTTATTTTATACATTGCTTCCGATGTTCAGTTCAGTTGTTGTATGTTGTTTATTGTTTCTGCTATTGTGTCTGGTTGTTTTTCCGCTGTATACTTTACCGAATTAGGGCATAGTTTCCCCACCGACTCACCAAGGCCCTCACTGCTAGTCGGAAGCCTCTGGTATTTGGGGAAATGCGCTTGAGGTCATGTGGCGAACCGGGTACGGGGCACCAGTGGAGGGGCTCCAGATTCGGGTCGTTACAAAGTGGTATCAAAAGAGTTCTTTTCTCTTGCCTTATTGTTTGGAGACTTTAGCTAGGGATAGGATGGATTTGGTACTTGGTATTAAGTTGTGCTCGAGAGTAGCTAACCCGTGTACAGGGAAAATCCATACTACCTCGTTTATTGCAGTTTTCTGGTTTTGAGATTTTATGATTGATATGATTTCACCTAGAGTGATTCACATGCCTTATGTTGTTATTTTCTTGACGATTGCTGTTCCATTTCTATCGCAACCCGATGAGATGAGGGTGTGCCATATCATTCATCATATAGGAACTTGTAGAAATCACATGCCATGAATTGTTGCCATGCCATCTAGGGTGCATTAACAATTGCATGTTGTTGTGATAGAAATTTTGTAGATTATTCATGATGTTGTGATATATGCTTGATAGATTCTCTACTGTTATATTAGAGGTCTGTTTATTTTGTTCTTTTCTTAAGATGAACGCAAAATTTAGGTTCTTGAGGTGTTATGGGCCCTCATTAATTGGAACTTGGTGGATCATGATTTCACTTTCTCTTGTATGTGACTTTAGGAGATTCCAAGCATTGATTCGCGGGGAGTATGGGCCCTCACAGATCGAAATTTGGCACCTCTTTTCCCTATTTTCTGTGTTTCTGGTATTCTGTGCAGTTTCTGAGCTACTACCCAGAAAAGCCCAGAATACACGGCATGCACTTTTCGAATACACGCCATGTAGTTTTCAGGAAGTGTCACTAACCGTGTGAGAAGAGACACAGTGTCGTGAAGGTAACATCAAGAACACACCATGTACGGTAGGTACACGCCGTGAAGTTCGGAGCCATGTACCCGGTCGTGTCACTAACAACACGGGTCGGGGAAGCGGGAGTAGAACACGCCATGTTGTAAAGGAACACGCTATGTAGTCCTGTCCAGGTGCCCGACCGTGTCACGAACAACACGGGTCGGCGTTACCTTCTCTTATACACGTCGTTTCGTCTTCAGAACACGCCAAGTAGTCTAGTTCAGGTACCCGACCGTGTCACGAACAACACGGGACGGTGTCACCTTCACCTATACACGCCGTGTTTGTTCAGAACACGCCGTGTAAGGTTCAGTCGTGTAGACGGCTGTGTGTTTAACAACATGGTCCGCTGAATCCTTGTCTAGTACACACAATGTTTTTTTAGAACACGCCGTGTAGTCTCGGGTTAAGTCGGACCGTGTGGGTTAGCCGTGTAAAAAGAATCGGGTAGGGGAATATTTTTCAAGTACACACCGTGTTTTGGGTCAACACGCCATGTAGTTTAAGGTGTTACATGACTTGTAGGGAAGGAGTACATGCCCATGTCAGTAGCTTAAGAAGACATGCCATGTAGTTTTTTTATACACGTTGTGTAGTCGTGTTTTGTAAACTTGTGTGTTTTTCTTCCCCTATTCCTGTTTTTTACTCTTGTGTTCTCTGTCCTTGTTTTTATGATCTAAGGTGTAATTTTGATCTTTCAGAGCTATGCCTCCGAGACATCCTCCGGTTGTACGTCTGTCTTCAGGTAGTGATCAGATGCCAGATATAACTGATTAGGGACTTCCTGCCGATCCCCCAGTCGGGCCAGCCTTGGCACCGGCTGTCATACCAGTTGCTGGCACTGATGCGTAGTTCAGGGAAGGTTTTATGAGGATGATGCAGACCTTTCAGGGAGCACCGCCTCCTACCTCTACTATGGAAGACTTGATGCGGGTTTTCCAGTAGAAGCATCCTCCTACTTTTTCAGGGGAAGGAGGACCACAGGATGCAAAGTCATGACTAGAAGCCATGCTGACTATCTTCGAGCATCTGGAGACACCTCTAGAGAGGCGGGTCAATCTTGCTACCTACATGCTCCGAGACTCCACCAAGTGGTGGTGGGATGTGATCTCACAGGCGGGTCAACATCAGGTTATGTCTTGGGAGGAGTTCTAGCGCATGTTCTATGACTACTTCTACCCGAAGACCCTGAGGGCCAATCGATCCTGGGAGTTCATGAGCTTAGAGTAGGGTACTCTTTCTGTCATGGAGTATTCCTCTCGTTTCACCGATCTTCAGCATTTCACACCCCTCCGGGATGGAATTGGGGTGTTCTTAGCGAGGAAGTTTGAGGATGGACTTAGGCGGGAGATCCGCTTGCAGGTGAACATCTTCCAGTTGACTTCCATCACTTCCATTGTCAACCAGGCACTGATTGCAGAGCACAATCTGAGAGACTCCGGAGCTACGAGCTAGGGTGGTTCTTCTCCCAGAGCTAGTTTTCCTCCAGATGACATCAAGAAGCGCCGTAAGGAGCCTACGCGCGGTGATTTGAGGAATCGAGATGCATCGTCAGGAAGCCATGTGACATGCTACCAGTGTGGCCGGTCAGGGAACACGAGGCCGTAGTGCCAGAGAGACCCCGTAGAGTGCCGATCTTGCAGCAAGATGGGTCACCTTCAGTGTTTCTGTCAGGTTTTCTCACCAGCAGCTGGTGACTGGGGTTCTTCCATGACTCCTCGTTCAGGAGCAGCACCACCAGTTTCTCACCAGTCAGGGAACTGGAGTTCTTCCGGCCGTTCGGGCCAAGGAGGAGGTCGAGGCCGTGGTGGTCAGCCACCAGTCCCTTAGCACCAGCAGGGAGGTTCATCTTAGAGTGGTCAGCCAGGGGCGTAGGGCCGCAGTGTAGGCCAATCTTTCACCGTGGAGCAGACTTATCAGGAGAAGGATCCCAACCCTTCTACAGTTTGAGGTACGTTTTTAGTAGCCTCAGTTTTATCTTCAGCCCTTTTCGATACTGGTGCTACACATAGCTTTATCTCTGTTGTTGTTATGGAGAGCCTTGGGCTCTGCATCCTTTCTTCTGCCGACTCGTTGACACTAGAAACACTTTTGGGGATGAGGACATCTAGTGTACGCCAGTGTAGAGAGTTCCCTCTCAAGGTTGCAGGGTATCAGTTCTTATGGGATCTCTATGTCTTAGAGATGACAGGATATGATGTCATCCTTCAGATATACTGGTTGGTTCCCTTCTAGGCAGCCGTCGACTGTTATCGCCACAGAGTGAGTTTCGTTTCACCGGAGGGCGAGTCTTTTCTTCATAGAGGTGAATGGGATGTTCAGGCGATTCGAGCGGGACTCGAGCATCATGGGCTAGGAAGGGTGATGACCCAGATTACTGTTCTTTATCTGGATGATCAGGGGATTTCACAGTTGGACTTTCCTCCAGTGGTGGATCGTTTCAGGGACGTCTTTCCATAAGACTTTTTGGGTTTGCCTCCAGAGCGTGAGGTAGACTTTTTGAGCTTGTTCCAAGAGCAGCATCGATGTCCATTCCTCCTTATAGTATGGCTACACCTGAGTTGCAGGAGATCAAGAAGCAGTTGGAGGAGTTGCAGGCAAAGGGTTTCATCCAACCCATTACTTCTCCTTGGGGTTCTCCTATCCTGTTTGCAAAGAAGACAGATGGTACCCTTCAGATTTGTGTGGATTATCGGATGCTGAACTAGTTGATGGTCAAGAACCAATATCCCTTTCCGAGGATCGATGACCTCTTTGATTAGCTTCAAGGAGCCCAGGTGTTCTCGAAGATTGACTTGAGGTCCGGTTATCATCAGCTGCACATTAGACCCTCAGATATACCTCTGAAAGCCTTTAGGAGCAGGTATGGTCTATACGAGTATACAGTCATGCCGTTCGGTCTCACGAATGCCCCTACAATTTTCATATAACCGATGAACCGAATGTTCCATCCTTACTTGGACTCCTTCGTCGTGGTCTTCATGGATGATATCTTGGAGTACTCTCACACTCGACACGACCATGCCACACATCTTGAGATCGTTATGAGTACACTGAGAGAGCATTGAATTTATGCTAAACTCTAAAAGTGCCACTTCTGGATGGAATAGATTCACTTCTTGGGTCACGTCATCTCAGAGGCAGGAGTATCAGTGGACCCAGAGAAGGTGAGAGCTGTAGTTTCTTGGGAGCAGATGAAGAACGTCTTTGAGGTACGGAGATTCCTAGGGCTGGCTGGATACTAAAGACGCTTCATTCAGGACTTTTCTCATCTAGCAGCACCTTTGACAGGTTTGGCCAAGAAGGGGGAGAAGTTCTTATGGTCTGAATCTTGTGAGTCCGCCTTTCAGGAGCTGAAAAGGAGGTTGACGTCAGCACCGATACTAGTCTTTCGAGATCCAGGCAAGAGCTACACTGTTTATTGTGATGCTTCAGGTATTAGGCTAGGATCTATGATTATATAGGGAGATGGATTCGTTGCGTATGGGTCTCAGCAGTTGAGGCCACATGAGAGGAACTACCCTACGCACGATATGGAGTTGGCAGCTGTTGTTCATGCCTTACGCTGTTGGAGACACTATCTTCTAGGAGAGCACTTTGTGGTCTTCACTGACCACAAGAGTCTCAAGTATATCTTCACTCAGCGTGATCTGAATCTGAGGCAGCACAAGTGGGTCGAGTATCTTCAGTCCTTTGATTTCGAGATTGCCTATATACCGGGAAAGGGCAACGCTGTGGCAGATGCATTGAGCAGGAGAACTCAGATTTAGGCTGTTCAGGAGGCCATCAGTGCATGGCAGATGATGGATCTGTTCTCTAATATGCATCTGGAGGTGCACGATAGACAGGGACAGACCCTCCTATCTTCTGTAGCTGTTACCCCTACACTACTTGATCGGGTATGGATGAGGCAACTATCAGACTCAGAAGGGTTAGTCCTGTGGGAGAGTGTGTCAGGATAGGACCCTCTTCCTGGATGGACAGTGGGAGAGGATGAGATCTTGCATTTCTAGGGATGCGTATGGGTGCCAACAAACATACACGAGGAGCTGATGTGGGATTTACATTCCTCTGTTTGGGCAGTTCATCCTGGCATCACCAAGATGTATCGAGTTCTTCATCGCCAATACTGGTGGCCAGGTATGAAGAAGGATGTTTCTGGTTTTTTTATGAGATGTTCTACTTGTCAACAGGTGAAAGAAGAGCATCAGCGACCAACGAGGATTTTGCAGCAGTTACCCATTCCAGAGTGGAAGTGGAACGATGTTGCGATGGACTTTGTGACTGGGTTGCCGAGGTCGCCTTGGGGGAACGATGTTGTTTGGGTTGTCGTCGACATGGTCATGAAGGTTTCACACTTCTTTCTAATCAAGGAGACCTTCAGTGTCGATGATCTGGGACAACTTTACATCAGAGATATTGTGCATCTGCATGGATTTCCACACTCCATTGTTTCAGATAGGTATGCGCACTTTACCTCTCAGTTCTGGAAGGGACTTCAGAAGGCCTTGGGTACACAGGTACTTTTGAGTACAACATACCATCCTCAGACTGATGGCCCGCCCGAGCGCACGATCTAGGTGCTTGAGGATATGCTCCGAGCTTACATCATAGACTTTGGTGGTTCTTGGGAGAATCATATTCCTCTGGTGGAGTCTTCCTACAACAATAGTTTCCAGGCGACCATTCAGATGGAACCATATGAGGCCTTGTATGGTAGGCCATGCCGATCACCCTTATACTGGCTGGAGGCAGGATAGGCAGATTTGTTGTGACCTCGTCTTGTTCAGGAGACCTCAGAGCAGATAAAGTTTATTCGGAAGAGGATGGCTACAACACAATCTCGGCAGAAGTCTTATGCTGATCAGCGGAGACGACCTCTGAAGTACGAGGTCAGAGATCAGGTTTTCCTACGTGTCGCACCGAGGTTGGGACACAAGAGGATTCAGAGACAGGGAAAGCTTTCACCGAGGTATGTCAGGCCATTTGCGGTGTTGGGGAGAGTGGGGCTAGTTGTTTATCGGTTGCAGTTACCTCAGAGGTACCGGGCCATGCACGACGTCTTCTACGTCTCTCAGCTCTGATGTTACTTTTTAGGCACATCTCATGTCTTTCAGCCTGAGGAAGTTGAGCTTGAAGCAGATGCGTCGTTCGAGGAGCATCCTATACGGATTGTTGATCATAGTATGAAGGTTCTCCGTGGGCGATCTGTTCCTCTAGTACGGGTGCTATGGTAGCACGAACGAGTACAGGACGAGACTTGGGAGAGGGAGGCCGATGTATGATCGCAGTGGCCTGAGCTGTTCGGGGTTTCTTCTTCTACGCCTCTCTAGGGAAATTCGGGGACGAATTTCTTTAAGGGGTTAGTTTGTAAGAATCCAGATCTTCATTTTAGGTATGTTTTCCCTTTTTCTGGAGTTTTTTGGGAAAAATAAAGTTTCTGGAAATTTTTGAAGTACACGCCGTGTACTTTCTGAGTACACGTTGTGTACTCTTTTCCCGCTCGAAGCCGTGTGCTGGCCGTGTCCGGGACACACACACAGTATGTAAGGGTGAGGTGGAGGCCGTTTAAAGTGGAGTACGAAAAACAGGAGTAGACGCCATGTACTCAAGAAGTACAAGCTCTGTATTTTTTTTTCACTAAACGCACTGGGGTCACGCCTGACGGACATAACTTACTTCTTCTTCAGTTTTTTCGTTCGAGAGCAACTCGTACGGCCGCGTTTCTTCCCCGAGCCATCTTGCCTCTGTCCGACCTCCGTTATGGCCGCCATCAATTGCGTTGGAAGCACAACGGTGAGTTCTCCGTTATGCTTTAGCCTTGTTTCTTGATTCCTCCTCGTTTCCAACATATCATGGGTTGAGAGTTTTTTGCATTTTCTCAGATCTACGACGTTATAAGGAGAATTTGTCATAGTGGTTCACGTATATCGATCTACTAGGATCGAGGTAGGTGGTTTGTGCCTTTTTGTAGGAAGTATTTGAATATTATGTGCAATTTCCACCAATTCCCTTGAACGGGGAATTGTGTGTTTCCTGTTTTGCTCTGTTGTTTTCCTGCTTTGCTTGATTGTTGTAGTAGAGGTTTATGCTTGTGAGTAGAGTAATTTGTTTTTTGATCAGGTTGCTTTTCCATTCTTGTTCTGCCTGTTTGGCATTTTTTCAGTTTCCATGCCTAGTTGTAGGATAGTGGAACTGTTTCTTTGTTATGCTATTGAACCTTAGATTGATAGCCAAGTAGTTCTTGAGGTTTACTTGGGCGATGCACACACGCTGAGCATGTTTATTTTTCACACAGGACTGTGAGAATCTAGTGTAGTAGACCATAGGGAGAATGGACATAAGGGCTTCTCTAGAGTGTCTTTTAATACGATGCGAGACCATAGGGGGAATTGACGAGGAGTGCTTCCTCAGAGAGTCTGTAGTTCCTCGACTTGGGCCACAGGGGGAATGAGACGTTGAGTGCTTCCCCAGAGAGACTTTAGTACGATACAAGACTATAGGGGGAATTGAAGGTGAGTGCTTTCTCAAAGAGTCTATTCTTAGCTAAACCAGAGGGGTGAGACTGTGTGTGCATTCTAGAGGGTTGCTAGTACTTGTGGGTTGAACCATAGGGGTTAGGCTGCGAGAGCTAACCATAGGGTTACCTGTTTTCTTCTTGTTGCTGGTTGTTTACTTGTGTACTTTATATGTTAGAACTATGGATTGTAGCTGTTGTGTGTATTTCCTATTTACTGTTCCTGTACTTTACTTGCCATGTATTCATTGACTGTTAGGCACAGATCTTTGAGTGATTTCCTACTGGGATTGTTTCTCACACCTTGTTTGGGCCATGATTTTGGGCCCAAACAGACTATGTTGTTGCAGGTATAGATAAGGGAAAGCACCCTTCTACTTCAGGTTCTTGATTGCACTGGAGCTGGAGAGCATAGGACCGAGCCGTGGCTCATGATGCTGAGGAGTTTACTTTATTTTCTTTTGCACTTTGTTTTTCAGTTGTACTTTAGCACGTTGGTTTGTTTGCTTCTTTCCATAGACATATGTACCATGTTGCATCATTCATATTTTATACATTGCTTCAATTGTTCAGTTCAGTTGTTTTATGTTGTTTATTGTTTCCGCTATTGTGTTTGGTTGTTTTTTACGCTGTATACTTTACCTAATGAGGGCATATTTTCCCCACCGACTCACCGAGGCCCTCGCTGCTAGTCGGCAGCCTCTGGCGTTTGGGGAAACGCGCTTGAGGTCATGTGGCGAACCGAGTACGGGGCACCAGTGGAGGGGCTCCGGATTCGGGTCATTACACATGTCGGCTAAGACCGATATCAATTTCCATTCATCTAAAGCTTCCTTTTCCAATTGATCATATGAATTTTTCTTAATGTATCTGTCACCAAATTTCATTTTCTTGGTGTATACATCAAGTCAAAATAAAACATCTGGAGACACTCCATCCATCTCCTTTTCCTCATATTCAAATATCATCATGAGAAAATGTTTTTCAAACTTTTATGATTCATTAACACACCAAATTTTTCACCAAAGAGATAGTGATGCCAAGTCTTCAAAGCACGAACGACTACTGCTAATTCTAGGTCATGTGTTGGGTAGTTCTTCTCATGCACTCTCAACTGCCTTGAACCATAAGCATCCACATGGTCTCCATTCATGAGAACACAACCCAACCCCAATATTAAAGAATCAAAATACACCACATACCCCTATCCTAATTTAGGAAAGATCAATATGTGTGCCAATGTGAGACAGACTTTCAACTCTTAGAAAGACTTATGGAATTCCTCAGTCCATTGGAATGGAACATTCTACTTTGTCAAAGCTATCAACGGTGAGTCTAGCTATAAGGAACTGACCCTAGTTTCCCAGAGCTAGTGCCATATTTTATTAAATTGGAATATAAACAAGGAATATGCATCCCAAATGTTCGATTAGTTTATTAGCTTTGGAAGCAAGATAGATACATAAATTCAACATTACAACTTGGAATGAAATACAAAACATAAGTTTTATTGGGAACATTCACAACTATAAGTTTATCCTCACAGGTCATTCATAATAAAATTATTCATGTCCTAAGAAAATGAAACTTAAGAAAGTGGTGAGATCAAATTCTCAGTAAGGGTAAGAAATATAGTGGAAGATATCATAAACATAAACACGAGGCATGGTGAATAACTAAAAATGCATGCATTTTAAAAAAATAATCTCGAACATAATATGGAAGGATTAAGAGATAAATAAATAATTCCATAATAAAACATAATCATGGGTATTATACTAGTCGAATAACTACATAAAATATAAATATTAGTTTCATAATGAGGGAATGCATAATGCGAGACATCATAACCATACCGTCAAGGCCTCATGCCAAGACCATAAATATCCATTTTGTCAAGGCCTCATGCCAAGACCATAGTTTGTCTCATGAGACATAACGATAAACCAAGGGAATATAGTGGGGCCTAACTGACACTTACTACATTCAATTAATTCATCATATTAACAAGTATAAACATAAATAACATATAAATTCATATTTAAACGAACATATGGAATGTAAATATCTTTCCCTGAACATTAAGCACAAACACTAACCATTAAGAGTAAATTGGTGAATGGTTTTAAGATATCACATCCATATTCAAAACATAGTGGATGATATCATAAAACATTAACCCCATTTAGAAATAATAATAAAAAAGAGTGTTGAAATGGGTGAAAATACTCTTTTAAAATCATCGAGTAATTGTTATTATAAAAACCATTTTACTTAAAAAATAGTTCTTCTGGAAAAATATCTATATAAAACCAGAATTTATTTGAGGTAGATTTATAATAATAAAAATAGAGATTTTTTGAGAATAATTTTTGTTAAAAATAAATTATAGAGTGCTTGTGAAAATAGGTAATAATTGAGAAATTCCCTTGAATCAGGCTTGTATTTCGGGAAGAATTTTTTAAAGTTCCTTTTAAAAAATGTAACTACCCATAAAATAAAGAAGTATTATGGTTGGTAAAAATATATAGAACACTAATATATAATTTATGAGGGGTAAATAATAATTTCATTGAGTTAAGTAGACAATAAAAATAACCCGAATGAAAATGGAGGTTTGGGTGGAAAACCCTTACCTTAAGTCCATTGGTGCTCCTCACTTGATCTTAATGACATGAATAATAAAATTTAGGTTCCAAAATTAATGAATAAAGAACCTAATATAAATTTATTTTATTTATCATAACCTTATTAGGTTCATTCATGACCTTTTTATGGGTTAAGAGATCCAATTTCACTATTTAGGAGTGTTTCCTTCCTTGGTTTTCATGTTCAGTTTACTTATAATCATGTGGGGATAAACATGTAGAATGAGAATGGTTGTATAGAATAAAATTTGTATGATATTAGTGAAAAACCAAAATATTACATGGTTATAAAATTAATTAGGTTATTATAAGTGAATATGAATCATTATATAAAACTTTAATAACAATTGTTTGGGTTAATTGGTTGTTTTTGATCACAAAAAATTAATTTTGATTTATAAATTAATATCATGAGTATAAAAGTATTCCAGAACCTTAAATAAGTTATAATAAATATATTATATTATGGTTCAATAATAAAAATTGTTTCATGACCTGAATTGAAGATAGTAATAGAAATTGAAAACTTGTCGTCCTTGAATGTGAAAAATCAACAAATCTTAGATAGTGTTTTCATTTCTATTATAAAATAAGGGGAAATGAGAGATGATGAAGAATTATTCATTTATCATGAAAAAATTCCAGTACATGTAAGTTATTAGAGTCATAAAAAAATTTTGATTAAAGGAGTTTAGGAAAGAAAAAGAAAAGAAATGAACTTGGAAATAAAAGAAAAGTTGAGAGATCCCTTATGAAAATTCGGCAGCCTAACGACGTCGCTTAAAATTTCATAAAATGTTTTTATGAGATAAAAATGGGTATCTAATCATTATTAAATAATATTTACATTAATGGGTATATGTAATAACATATCCTAACATAATCCAATTGAAATTAAAAATAATAACATAAAATGAAATCTTGAAAAAGAGAAGGGTGGTATATTCCCTTACCTTGTAGAGTAACTCCAAAAACATGAAGGTTGGGACCTTGGGGGCTTGAGGAAAAATTGGGAGGACTCATAGGGAGGTAAAAATACAATATATTTTAGGATTATGGGTTTTTAATGAATTAAATCAAAGTAATGAGTGGTTATTTATAGTAAATGAGAGGGAATTGTTTATTAATTTCAAAGGACACCTCATTAGTGGTTTTTGCAAAACCATGGACTTTCCCATGGTATTTTACCATGGTATTGGACAATTGGGGAATATCATATAATATTTTAATGTATAAAAGTCTAACATCAATTTATATTAATTATTACATCATTATTATTTCATTAAACATATCGAAAACTCAAAACTGTATTTTTACTATTCACAAAAAATACAATTATTTTAGAAAAATTCAAAAAATTCACCCCAACCATTTTTCAATGTGTAGAATTAAAAAATTAAATCCATTTTTTGAAAATAATTTTCTAAATATTTTTAATTTAATTTTTAAATAAAACCATAATTTATTCTAAAAAACAACTTTAAAACTATAACTCGTTTTATAACGCCTTAAGAAATTAATCAAGGTCCCATAAAATTATATTATAACTATAATAAAATAAAAATACAATTTATGATTAAATTTTATGAAAATATATTTCCATTTTATGTTATTATATTAATCATAAAATTGTAATTAAAATATTTATGACATACAAAAATACCAATACTTATACTATGATCATTTTTCACTTATAAGATGTCTAAAGTGTATTTATACACTCATGAATGAAGTTTATATTTTTGGATCTTTTACTATTCATTACTATTCATAAGAGTAAAATTACTATTCATAAGGGTATGTTACTATTCATAAGGGTATGTTACAATTTATTAAAAATTAAGTTTGTCTTATTAGACTCTAAATATCCTACTAAACGCATCCATGTACATCAGTTTCTCGAAATTCAAATCATAGAGGTGATAATATTATGTTTACTCTCTAGGTTACAAAAACGTGGTGTTTTTTAGAGACTTAGTGTTTTATGCATTCAATATTAAATTTATTTGCAAAATCTTTGGGTGTTACATTATCCATTCCTTAAAAATATTTTGACCTTGAAATTACCAGAATTTTACCTCAAAAAAATATTTGGGTAGTTCTTCATCATATGCTCCTCATGCTCCCATGTTTCCTTTTAGATTTTATGATTTTTACAAAGTATCTTTACCATTCATGTCATCTAAATCCTCAACAATTATTCTTTAGTGTCCAGAATCTGGATAGGATCTTCACAGTTGGATAGTTCAAGTTCCAATTCTATACCTTCAGAAGTGAGGACATGCATTAGGTCTGACATGTACTTTCTCAGCAATGATACTTGGAGAACATTATGTACTTTATACAGGCAAGGTGGCATAGCCAAACGATAAGACACAACTCCAATTCTCTCTATAATTTCAAAAGGACGAATGTACCTAGGGCTAAGTTTCACTTTCTTCCCAAATCTTATAACGCCCTTCCATGGAGATACTTTCAAGAAAACATGATCTCCCACTTGAAATTCCAAATACTTCCTTTGATTATCAACATTCCTCTTTTTCATCATTTGATATTATTTGATATGGGTTTGAATATTCTTTACCTCAACTATTGTTTCTTCCACAAGTTCTGGCCCCACTAGCTTCCTTTCACCAACTTCATCCCAACATGTTGGGGTACGACATCTCTTTTCATACAGTGCTTCATATGGTGCCATTTGAATACTGGAATGGAAACTATTATTGTAGGAAAACTCCACCAAGGGTAAATTCTGACCCCACATACCTTGAAAGGTGAGTGAGAACGATCTCAACATGTCTTCTAAAGTTTGGATTGTCCTTTCTAATTTCCCATCAATTTGAGGATGATAAGTGTACTAAAACAAAGCTCAGTATCCAAATATTGTTGAAGAATTTTCTAGAATTATGATTTAAATCATGTATCACGATAAAAAAAAATTGAGATAGGTGATCCATGAAGTCTCACAACTTTATTGGTATAGAGTCATGCTAGGTGTTCTAGTGGAAAATCTTCCCTTATAGCGAAGAAATATGCAGATTTCATAAGTTGATCAACAATTACCCATATTTCATCATTCCTTCTCGGAGTTTTGGGTAATCCAGTGGAAAAATCCATGGTGATTTCATCCCATTTCTATGTAGGAACAGGTAGAGGTTGCATGACTCCTCTAGGACATTGTCGTTCAACATTTATTTATTGACAGACTAAACATCTTGATATATAATCAATAATTTCCATCTTCATGTTTTCCCACCAGAAATGTTCCTTTAAATATCTATGTATCTCAGTTCTACCAATATTTATTGAAAAATTTGAGCTATGAGCATCATAGAATAACTCCCATTTTAGCTCGAGTTGATAGGGAACACATAGACTCTTCCCAAATTTTAGAATTCCATCTTCACACATGAAGTCATCCAACTTCTCATCTTTCACAGCATTAATTTTATTTTGAAGATTCTCATCATCAGACTATGAAGCTTTAATTATTTCTAATAAAGATGGTTGGGAAACCATTTGAAAAATTAGTGATGTTTCACCTTCTTTGATAATTCCTATATCCATTCTCACTAGATCCATGTAAAAAGGATCCTTGTCAATCCTCATTTTGTTGAGAACTCCATGATCCTTCCTGCTTAATGCATCAACTACCTTGTTTGACCTTCCTAGGTAGTAGTGTATTGTGAAATCATGATCCTAGAGTATTTCAAGACATTTCATTTGCCTCATGTTGAGATCTTTCTGTGAGAAGATATATTTTAAACTCTTATGATCTATATATATCTTACATTTTTCACCATAGAAGTAATGTATAAATATCTTCAGAGAAAATATTATAGCTACTAACTCAAGATCATGAGTAGGATAATTTTGGTCATGAATTTTAAGCTGCCTTGATTTATAGGCAATAAATCTATCACTCTACATAAGGACACAACCAAGTACTTTCTTTGATGTATCCCTATAGATCACAAACCCATCATTCCCCGATGGTATAGTTAGGATAAAAACATTCATTAATATCCTCTTAAATTCCTCAAAACATTCATTAAATTCTTTTGTCCATATAAACTTAACCCCTTTACATGTAAGCTTAGTCATTAGATTGGATAAATGGATGAAGTTCTAAACGAAAGGCTGATAATAACCTTCTAAACCAATAAAACTACATACCTCAGTTATGTTCATTGGAGTATGATATTATTTTATAGCCTTTGTCTTTGCAGGATCAATAGATATTCCATCCTTAGAGACAATGTGGCCAAGAAAGGTAACTGACTGAAGCCAAAATTCACACTTACTAAACTTCCCATATAATTATTTTTTCTAAGAGTTTTTAAAATAGTGCACAAGTGATTTTCATGATCTTCTTAGCTTTTAGACTATACCAATATATCATCAATAAATACCACTGTAAATTCATCATGATATTCCTTAAAAACTCTTTTCATTAGATCTATGAAAACATAGGGTGCATTAGTCCATCAAAAAATCATTACTGTAAACTTTTAATGCTCATACCTGGTTCGAAATGTTATCTTTGGAATGTATTCCTTCCTTACTACCAATTGATGATATCTAGATCGAAGGTCAATATTCAAAACATATTGGGCTCCATCAATTTGATCAAATAAATCATCAATGCAAGGTAGGTAATACTTTTTATTTATTGTTATAACATTGATCTCCCTATAGTCAATTCACAACCTGAAAGATCCATCTTTCTTCTTAATGAAAAGAATAGGGGATATCCATGGAGAGACACTAGGGTGAATAAATACTTTATCACTCAATTAATTTAGTTTTTTTTTTAGTTTTACTAATTCCACAATGGCCATTCTATAAGGATTATTTGATATAGTCCTTGAACAAAGAATTAAATCAATGGAAAACTAAATTTTTCACTCTCAAGGATGTCCAGGTAAATCCTCTAGAAACAAATAAACATATTATTTAAAAATAGGATTGTCCTCTATTTGAGCATTAATTTCATTACCCATAGATATTGTTTTCCCTTCCTCACCAATAATTGAATTCATTAGAGCTACTGGGGGTGCATCTAGATGAGAATTAGATGGTGATGTTTCTTCCCTAAAGATAAGAGATTCCATATCATCCTAAAAAAATTTAACCTCCTTATTCTTGAAATAAATTTTCACATCATGGTTCGAAAGACAATCTATACTGAGGATTATATCAAAGTCAATAATGGGAGTGATAATAAAATCAGCAGATAAAGAACACTTATATTCCATAATGAGGACTGCCTGACACAACTTTGTTGCAATGATACTTCCTTTAGGAGTTTTTACTGACAAATCCCTTATTAAATCAAATTGTAAATATATAATTTTCTTAGAAAACTAGAAATATATGAAAGAATGAGATGATCCAGAATCAAATAAATCATTGGCTAAGTTCTAGGAAATGATTAAAGTACCTTCCACCACATCGTTAGAAACTTCAACCTCTGCAGTTGTGATCGCATAATCTTGGCCTTGCTCCCTTGGCCTTCTTTGGGTAATGTTTCCCTGACACTTAGGAAATTCATATGAAAAATGTCCCATATACATGAAGTTGTAACATTGAACATTGGTAGCTTATTTCTTCCACTTACAATCCCTATATAGGTGGCCCTTTTCTCCACACTTGTAACAGACTCCCATTCACTTCAAGAAAGTGTCAGGGTGATTCTTCACACAATTACTATAGAGTGGAAGGTCAAATATTCCCTTCTTCCCCATTTCCTTATTTCCTTTTCCAGAGTTTTCAACAACCCTCTTCTTCTCTTGATTTCCTTTAAATTCATAAGACTTAGAAAATTCATTTTTCATCTTGATAGCACTTGATACTATATCTTCATATGATGATAAAATTTGGGATACTAGAGACCTTCATAGGAATGGTTTTAAACCACCAAATAATTGATCAATCTTGCTCCTTGGATTATGTATGTTGTCTGCTGCATGTCTTTCTAACCTTGTGAAGTTATCTTTATAATTTTCAACACTATCATCCTCTTTTTTCCTCAGATTTACAAACAACCTTTTCATATCTACTCGTTGTTCATGAGGGAAGTATTTTTCTAATAATATTTTCTTAAAATCCATCCATTCCATTTATTCTATTTCTTCTTCCTCCTTTGTGTTTTGGATTAAAGACCACCACTGATTCTCATATCCCGATAGTCGATAAACTACCATGACAACCTTCACTCTTTCATTACATCCCAAATTGAAAAATATCTTATCTAGCGAAATTATCCACTTCTCCGCTAAAAATGGGTTTGTTGTACCATTAAATGATGGAGGATGTTGTCTCATAAAGAGATCTAAAATAGCTCCCTTGTGTTGTGGATTTGGATGCTCCATACGGGTATGGTTATTATTCATAACCTGAGTCAGTTTCCCAGTATAGTTATTGTTGTACCTCTCGTACCCCTCGTAGTTTAATTTTCATGATCACAATCACTCTCTTATTTATCTAATCTTGTTTTAAGTGTTTTTTGATGATAGGAATAATTTCAGGTTGCCAAGGAATTGGGCCAAGAAAGCCATGAAAGCAAAAGTGGACTGATTTCAGTCCACCGGCCAACCGGTGTCCCATCACCGGCCAGCCGGTGGAACCCAGACAGAAGGGACACCTACTGTCTCACCACCGGCCAACCGGTGGCCTCCTCACCGGCCAGTCGGTGGAACCCAGACAGAAGAGACACCTACTGTCTCAGCACCGTCCAACCGGTGGCCTCCTCACCGGCCAGCCGGTGGTGCCTGGGCAGAAGGGGACTCCATTTTCCAAAGCACCGGCCAACCGGTGGCCAAGCACCGGTCAGCCGGTGGAGCCAGTCAAACTAGCCGTTGGGCTTTGACCAGACTTGTCCACTTGACTCCCAACGGCTCCGAAGGCCTCTCCAACGACTCTGAAGACCCCCAAAGGCCATTTGAGGGTTCCCCCTCTATAAATAAAGGACTAGGAATCCCCGGAAATGTACGGTAGCCCACGGGAACATTGTTCGATCATTTGGAGAACCTCCGGCGCATTCCTTCAAGGATCCCCATTTGCTCCAACTCATTTCCACATCCAAGGAGCACCATCAAAGAAGCTTGGGAGCGCTCTTCATCAACTCCAATCAATCCATTGACGCCCAAGACTTCTCCTCATTACGGTTTTTCTTGTTTTATCTTTTTGAGAATCAAATTGGGTTTGTGCCTACAAACCCCCACTTCTTTTATCTTCCTTTTGTTTGGGTTTTCACACCACCTTCAAGGTGGGAAGAGGTTAGTCAAGCCTTCCCTTTAAAAGGCTTGAGTCATAGGTGAGCTAGCCTTCACCTGTAAGAAGGCTAGTGGGTTCTTTCCCAACCATTAAAATCAAGCTGTAATAGGTTCTAGACTACCTTAAAGTCTAGTGGGTTTCTTGCTAAAACCATTAAAAAGCAAGCGGTAGTAAATCTCTCAACGGTTGAGTTGGGAGCGGAGACGTAGGCTTTGGTTTAAGCCGAACTCCGTTATCAAGTTTTGTGTCTTGCCTATTTTATTTCCGCTGCACTTTTTACTTTGATTTTAAATTGTTAATTATTTTTTAAAAGGAAATTCACCCCCCCTCTTGCCATCACTCTTCCGACCCAACAATTGGTATCAGAGCTAAAATTTGAGTAATACCCTAACCAGTTTCAAAATCAAGATCCTTTGTGATGGCTTCAACTTCTTTCGCCCCCGAAGGCTATTCTTTGGGTCATGCTCCATTCTTTGATGGAACCGACTATACTTATTGGAAAACCCGCATGACCACTTTTCTTAGAAGTATAGGTTATCCTATTTATAGAATTGTCATGCATGGTTACTCTCTCTCTTCTCTCGATGAATCCAAATGGACTCAAGCCGATATTAAAAATTTCGAGCTTGATGGAAAATCCATGAACGCTCTTCATTGCGGCCTTGATCGTAATGAATTCAATCGAGTTTCCACATGCACTTCATCTCATGAAATCTGGAAACTATTGGAGGTTACCCATGAGGGGACCAAAAAAGTTAAGGATACTCGATTGGATATGTACCGTCAAGATTTTGAGTCTTTCACCATGCACCCACACAAATCAATTACTGAAATGTTTACACGTTTTACTGATGTTTGCAATGGGAGAAAGTCCCTTGGTGATGATGTGTCTGCAGAAACGATGGTCAAGAAGATCCTTTGGATCTTACCAAACACATGGGCACCGAAAGTCACGGCAATCCAAGAATCAAAAGACATCAAGAACATGCCAGTCGAAGAGCTCATCGGATCCCTCATGACCTACGAGATCACCATGAGGAGGCAAGCTGAAAAGGAAGGCAAACCGATCAAAGTTCCAAAGAACATCGCCTTCAAAGTTCAAAAAGAAGAAAGATCCTCCTCCTCATCTTCTTCCTCTTCAAGCGGCGATTCAGAAATGGTGAATCTTGCCCGCAAAATGCACAAATTCATGAAGAAGCACAAGAAGAAGAAGTCCCGCAAGGCTCAACCCAACGAAAAATCCGAGCCCGAGGTAACATGTTACGGGTGTGGAAAGAAAGGCCATTACAAGCCCAATTGTCCACTCAACAAGAAAAAGGCCAAGCAAAAGGAAAAGAAGAAGGCATTCAAGGCCACATGGAGTGATAGCTCCACATCCTTCTCCTCCTCCTCCTCAAGTGACAACGGTAAAAAATTCCTAATGGCATTTCATGAGGTATCCTCTTCCGACTCCTCATCCTCTTGTTCTTCAAATTATTTCAATCATTTATCTTACGAGGATCTCCAACATGCAAGAGATCAATTGGAAGAAGGTTTTCACGAACTTTCTTCCAAATTTATTTCTTTAAAAAAGAATTTCAAAAAACTTTCTTCCGAAAAGGAACAACTTCTCAAAGAGAAGGAAGAGTTGTCCCTCAAGATCCAAAACCTTCCCGATGTTGATTCTATAGAATCAACAATCAAGGATTTAAAGGAATCCCTTGCCAAATTCACCCAAGGTGAACAAAATTTAACCAAATTACTTGGTTCCCAATGCGTATCTAGAACCACCCAAGGGCTTGGCTATTCCAAGCAAGCTTCCTCTTCCCATGCTCGAACTATTTTTGTAAGGGGGAGCTCCCAATATAAATTTTGCAACTATTGAAAAAAGCCCGGGCACTTAATTTATGAGTGCAATTGCAAAAATTCCCGGTATGGAAGGCCCAAAACTATTTTCTTTAACGATGAATTTCATAGGAGAAGACCCGCCACTAGACAAGTATGGATTGAAAAATCCATTTTAGCGAGTCTCTCCGGACCAAAATTTGTCTCGGTTTCAAAATCCTCTCCCCGGTGATTTGTTGTTTTTATTTAGGGGGAGTTAGGATTGTTTAAACCTTTTTGCGTTTTTTTCAAAACTTTCTATTCAAAACTTTCAATTCAAAACTTTCAATTCAAAACTTTCAATTCAAATCTCAAAAATTTCAATTGGTTTAAAAACTCTATCTTGTTTTTTCAATCCTTTCCCTCAATCAAGTTTTATGCCCCGTGCTATTTTGATAATCACAAAGGGGGAGAAATTCTTGGTTGATTGGGGGAGAAATCTTTCTCTCATGCTTTGCTTTATCCTTTAAAGCATGCCTTTCATTTCAGTCTTTTACATTTCTTGTTTTGGTGATTGTGATAATCAAAATAGGGGGAGATTGTTGTACCTCTCGTACCCCTCGTAGTTTAATTTTCATGATCAAAATCACTCTCTTATTTATCTAATCTTGTTTTAAGTGTTTTTGGATGATAGGCATAATTTCAGGTTGCCAAGGAATTGGGCCAAGAAAGCCATTAAAGCAAAAGTGGACTGATTTCAGTCCACCGGCCAACCGGTGTCCCATCACCGGCCAGCCGGTGGAACCCAGACAGAAGGGACACCTACTGTCTCACCATCGGCCAACCGGTGGCCTCCTCACCGGCCAGCCGGTGGAACCCAGACAGAAGAGACACCTACTGTCTCAGCACCGGCCAACCGGTGGCCTCCTCACCAGCCAGCCGGTGGTGCCTGGGTAGAAGGGGACTCCATTTTCCAAAGCACCGGCCAACCGGTGGCCAAGCACCGGTCAGCCGGTGGAGCTAGTCAAACTAGCCGTTGGGCTTTGACCAGACTTGTCCACTTGACTCCCAACGGCTCCGAAGGCCTCTCCAACGGATCCAAAGACCCCAAAAGGCCATTTGAGGGTTCCCCCTCTATAAATAAAGGACTAGGAAGCCCCAGAAACGTACGGTAGCCCACGGGAACATTGTTCGATCATTTGGCGAACCTCCAGCGCATTACTTCAAGGATCCCCATTTGCTCCAACTCATTTCCACATCCAAGGAGCACCATCAAAGAAGCTTGGGAGCGCTCTTCATCAACTCCAATCAATCCATTGACACCCAAGACTTCTCCTCATTACGGTTTTTCTTGTTTTATCTTTTTGAGCATCAATATGGGTTTGTGCCTACAAACCCCCACTTCTTTTATCTTCCTTTTGTTTGGGTTTTCACACCACCTTCAAGGTGTGAAGAGGTTAGTCAAGCCTTCCCTTTAAAAGGCTTGAGTCATAGGTGAGCTAGCCTTCAACTGTAAGAAGGCTAGTGGTTTCTTGCCCAACCATTAAAAGCAAGCTGTAATAGGTTCTAGACTACCTTAAAGTCTAGTGGGTTTCTTGCTAAAACCATTAAAAAGCAAGCGGTAGTAAATCTCTCAACTGTTGAGTTGGGAGCGGAGACGTAGGCTTTGGTTTAAGCCGAACTCCGTTATCAAGTTTTGTGTCTTGCCTCTTTTATTTCCGCTGCACTTTTTACTTTGATTTTAAATTGTTAATTATTTTTTAAAAGGCAATTCACCCCCCTCTTGCCATCACTCTTCCGACCCAACAGTTATATGTTGCTTATCACCAATCACAACACGAGAGCCAATATCACTATCTTGCATTAGAGGGAAATCCATACATAGAACACATGTGTTCATGCAGTTTCCATTCCTTCCATTAGGTGCCTTTTCTAAATAATTTCATACAATAAATTAGGTTATGAATCATAATGTATAATCTCAACGTAGAAAAATACTTAGCATAAATTGAAATTCTATATATAGTTAATTTCATAATCATAAATATGGTTTCTTTGAGGAAAAATTTACATTTAAATCCTTCATAACGGCTTGTAATGAAAATGTTAATTATCCTAAGTATATCCCCCCAAGAGTATCAAACCAGGTATGCAGTAAGGCCCATTTTCGTGTACCAGGATACCCCAAGTCAAGCCTGAAACTCCTTGTCAAAGTTTTCACTTCTAGGTACATCTATTCTAGAACTACGTCCACTTGTAGTATCTAGAAAGAGATGTATTTTCTAAAAAGAACCACCTAATCTATTAATTACCAAAAAATCTAGTATATTCTTATATGTTTATCCTCAAATACTATCTTAGGGGTTTTTTCCTAATCTATGTTTTCCAAATCTAGTTTTCAAGTTTTCTACTAAAATTTCTCTGATACCAACTATAAGGAACCAACTCCAGTTTCTTAGAGATGGTGCCTTATTTTATTACAGTGGCATATAAAAAGGAATATGCATCCCGAAGGAATGAGTAGTTTAGTAGCTTTGGAAACAATATACATATATAAATTAATCATTACAACTTGGAATGAAATATAACACATAAGTTTTATTGGGAACATCCACAACTATAATTTTATCCCTACAAGTCATTCATATTAAAATTATTCATGTCCTAAATAAATGAAACAAAAGAAAGGGGTGATCTCAAACTATCAGTAAGGGAAAGCAATACAACAAAATTTTTCATAAAAATAAACACGAGGCATGGTGAATAAGTAAAAACACATGCTTTTAAAAAAATAAGCTTCAACATAATATGGAAGGATTAAGAGATGAATAAATAATTCCATAATAAAACATAATCATGGTTATTATACTAGTCAAATAACCACATGAACTATCAATACTAGTTTCATAATGAGGTAATTCATGATGAGGGACATCATAACTATACCGTCAAGGCCTTGTGCCAATACCATAAATATCCATTTTTTCATGGCCTCATGCCAAGACCATAGTTTTTCTTATGAGACCTACTGATACAGTGAGGGGATATAGCGGGCCCCCTACACTTACTAAGTCTAATTCATTCTTCATATGAATGGGGATAAACATAAATAGCATATACACTCATATAAAAACTAGCACATGAAATGAAAATAACTTTCCCCGAACATTAAGCACAAACACTAACCATTCAGAGTAAATTGATGAATGGTTTTAAGATAGCACATCCATAGTAAAAACATAGTGGATGATATCATAAAACATTAACCCCATTTAGACATAATAATCAACCAGAGTGTTGAAATTGGTGAAAATAATCTTTTAAAATCATAGAGTAATTCTTGTTATAAAAACCATTTTACTTGGAAAAGAAGAGTTATTTTGGAAAAATATATATATAAAACCAGAAGTTATTTGAGTTAGGTTTATCATAACAAAAAATTGATTTTATGAGAATAATTTTGGTTATAAATAGATAATATATTACTCTTGAAAATAGGTAATAATTGAGAAATTCCCTTGAACCAGGCTTTTATTTCGGGAATAATTTTTGAAAGTTCCTTTTAAAACATGTAACTCCCCATAAAATAAAGAATTATTTTGGTTGATAAACATATATATAACACTCATATAGAATTTATTTGCTGTAAATAATAATTTCATTGAGGTAAGTAGACAATAAAAGTAACCTGAATGAAAATAGTGGTTTGGGTGGAAAACCCTTACCTTAAGTTCGTTGGTGTTCCTCACTTGATCTTAATGACATGAATTATCAAATTTAGGTTCATAAATTAATGAGAAAAGAACCTAATATACATGTAATTTATTAATCATAACCTTATTAGGTTCATTCATGGCCTTTTGATGGGTTAATAGATCCAATTTCATTGTTTGGGAGTGTTCCCTTCCTTGGTTTTCATGATCAGTTTACTTATATTCATGAGGGGATAAACATTTAGAATTAGAATGGTTTTATATAATAGAAGTTATATGATATTAGTGACCAAAAAAAATATTACATGCTTATAAAATTCATTTGTTTATTATAAGTGAATATGAATCATTATATAAAACTTTAATGATAATTGTTTGGGTTAATTGGCGGTTTTTAATAACAATGAACAAATTTTGATTTAGAAATTAATATCATGTGTATAAAAGGATTCCAGAACCTTAAATTAGTTATAATACCTAGAATATAGTTTGTTTAAATCATCAAAATGGGTTCATGACCTGAATTGAAGATGGTAATAAAAATTGAAAACCTGTCGTCCTAGAATGTGAAAAATCAACACATCTCAGATGGTGTTTTCATTTCTAGTATAAAATAAGGGGAAATGAGAGATGATGAATAATTATTCCTTTATCATGAAAAAATTAAATTACATGTAAGTTATTGGAGTCATCACAACATTTGGATTAAATGAGGTGAGGAAAGAAAAATAAAAGAAAGAAACTTGAAAATTAAAGAAAAGTTGAGAGATCCTTTAGGAAAATTTAGCAGCCTAACGACGTCACTTAAAATTTCATAAAATATTTTGATGAGAGAAAAAGGGTTATATCATCATTATTAGATAATATGGGTAGTAAGGGGGATATGGAATAACATATCCCAACATAATCCAATTGAAATTAAAAATAATAACCTAAAATGAAATCTTGAAAAAGAGAAGGGTGGTAGATTCCCTTACCTTGTAGATTAACTCCTAAAACATGAAGGTTGGGACCTTAGAGGATTGACGAAACATTGGGAGGACTCCTAGGGAGGTAAAAATACAATATCTAAAAGTATTATTGGTTTGGAATGAATGAAATCAAAGAAATGAGTGAGTATTTATAGTAAATGAGAGGGAGTTTTTTTATTAATTTCAAAGGACACCTCATCAGTGGTTTTTGCGAAACCATGGGCTTGAGCATGGTATTTTCCCATGGTATTGGACACTTGGGGTACATCATATCACATTTTAATGTAAAAAAGTCTACAAGAATTTTATATTAATTATTACATCATTATGATTTCATTAAACACTCTGAAAACTCAAAACTGTATTTTTACTATTCACAAAAATACATGTATTTTAGAAAAATACAAGTATTTTAGAAAAATACAAAAAATTAACCCCAAAAATTTTTAATTTTTAGAATTAAAAAATTAAATCCATTTTATGAAAATAATTTTCTAAATATTTTTAATTTAATTTTTAAATAAAATCATAATTTATTCCAAAAAACAACTTTAAAACTATAACTCATTTTATAATGCCTTAAGAAATTAATCAAGGTCCCATAAAATTATCTTAAAACCATAAGACAATAATGTTAAAATTTATGATTACATTTTATGAAAATATATTTCCATTTTAAATTATAAATTAATCATAAATTTATAATTAAAGTATTTATGACATACAAATATACTAATACTTATACTATGATCATTTTTTCACTTATAAGATGTCTAAATTGTGTTTATACAATCATGGGTGAAGTTTCTATTTTTGGATCTTTTAATATTAATTAATATTAATAAGAGTAACATTAATATTCATAAGGGTATGTTACTATTCATCAAAAATTAAGTTTGTCTTATTAGACTCTAAATATCCTATGGAACGCAACCGTGTATGTCAGTTTCTCAAAATTAAAACCACAGTGGTGATACAGTTATTTTTAATCGCTAGGTTATAACAAAGTGGTGTTTTGTAGAGACTTAGTATTTCATGTATTCTATATTAAATCTATTTTCAAAATCTTAGGGTGTTACATTATCCCATCCTTACAAAAATTTCATCCTCAAAATTACTAGAATATTACCTCACAAAAAGATTTGGGTTGTTCTTCATCATAAGCTCCTTAGCCTCCCATGTTGCCTCTTAGATTTTATGATTTTTCCAAAGTATCTTTACCTGTTGAGTTATCTGATTCCTCAACACTTATTCTTTAGTGTCCAGAATCAAGATAGGATCTTTACAATAGGATATGTTAGGTTCTAATTCTATACCTAGAGAAGTGAGGACATGCATTGGGTCTGGCATATACTTTCTCAGCAATGATACATGGAAAAAATTATGTACTTTAGACATGCTAGGTGGAATATCCAAACAATAAGCCACAACTCCAATTATCTCTAGAATTTCAAAAGGACTAATGTACCTAGGGCTAAGTTTCCCTTTCTTCCCAAATATTATAATGCCCTTCCATGGAGATACTTTCAAGAAAACGTGATATCCCACTTGAAATTCAAAATCCTTCCTTCAATTATTGACATATCTATTTTAACTTATTTGAGCTTCTTTGATATGGTTTTGAATAGTCTTTACCTTTACTGTTGTTTCCTGCACAAGTTCTGGGCCCACTAGATTCCTTTTACCAACTTCATCCCAACATGTTGGTGTATGAAATCTATTTCTGTACAATGCTTCATATGGTTCCATTTGAATACTGGAATAGAAACTATTATTGTAGGAAAGCTCTACCATGGATAAATACTAATCCCAGATACCTTGAAAGTCGAGTGAGCATGATCTCAACATGTCTTCTAATATTTGGATGTCCTTTCTGATTTCCCATTAGTTTGAGGATGATAAGTGGTACTCAAACGAATATTTGTATCCAAATATTTCTAAATAATTTTATATAATTTCAATGTAAATCATGGATCACGATAAAAAAATATTGAGAGAGGTTCTCCATGAAGTCTCACAACTTCATTGATATATATTCGTGCTAGGCACTCTAGTGGAAAATCCTCCCTAGCAAGGAAATGTGCAGATTTTGTAATTCGATCAAAAATTACCCATATTGCATCATTATTTATCAAAGTTTTGGGTAATCTAGTGACAAAAACCATGGTGATGTCATCCCATTTCCATGTAAGAATAGGTATAGGTTGAATGACTCATCTAGGATGTTGTTGTTCTGCCTTTTCTTATTGAAAAACTAAACATATTGATACATAATCAGGAATTTCCCTCTTCATGTTGTCCCACAAAAAATGTTCCTTAAAATATATATATATGTCTTAGTGATACCAATATCCATAGAGAAATTTGAGCTATGACCATCATCCAATAACTCCATTTTCAGCTCAGGTAGATAGGGAACACATATCCACTTTTAAAATTTCTGAATTCCATCTTCAGACATGAAGTTAGCCAACTTCCCATATTTCATAACATTAATTTTCTTTTGAAGATACTTGTCATCAAACTGTGAAGATCTAATTATTTCCAATAAATATGTTTGGGAAACCATTTGAAAAAGTAATGATGTTTCACCTTCTTTGATAATTCCCATATCCATACTCACTAGATCTGTGTTCAAAGGATCCTTATAAATCCTCATTTTTGTTGAGAACACCATAATCCTTTTTTCTCAATGCATCAGCTACATTGTTTTTCTTTCCTGGGTGGAAGTGTATGGTATAATCATAATCCTTGAGTATTTCAAGCCATTACCTTTGTCTCATGTTGATTTCTTTATATGAGAAGATATATTTCAAAATCTTATGATCCGTATACATCTTAAATTTTTCACCATAGAGATAATGTATCCATATCTTCAAAGAAAATATTATAGCTGCTAACTTAAGATCATGCATAAGATAGTTTTATTCAGGAATTTTTATCTTCCTTGATGTATAGGTAATAACTCTATCATTTTGTATAAGGACACAACCAAGTCCTTTCTTTGATGTATCACTATATATCACAAACCCATCATTCCCTGATGGTAGAGGTAGGATCATAGCATTCATTAATCTCATCTTCAATTCCTCAAAACATTCCTCACATTCTTTTGTCCATACAAACTTAACCCCTTTAAGTGTATGCATGGTCATTGGGTTGGCTAAATGGACAAAGTTCTAAACAAAACGCCGATAATAACCTACTAAACCAATAAAACTACGTACCTCAGTTATGTTTGTTGGAGTAGTCCATTATTGTACAACCTTTGTCTTCATAGGATCAAAAAATATTCCATCCTTAGAGACAATGTGGCCAAGAAAGGAAACTGATTGAAGCCAAAATTCACACTTTCTAAACTTCCCATATAATTCATTTCTTCTAAGAGTCTTCAGAATAGTGCGCAAGTTATTTTAATAACCTTCATAGATTTAAGTTTATACAAATATATCATCAATAAATAACACCACAGAGTCATCAAGATATTCCTTGAAAACTCTATTCATTAGATCCATGAAAATAGAGGCTTCATTAGTTATTCCAAAAGGCATTATTGTAAACTCGTAATGCCCATACTTAGTTTGAAATGTTGTCTTTAGAATTTATTCCTTCCTTACTATCAATTGATGATATCCATATCGAAGTCCAATCTTCAAAAAATATTGGTTTCCATGAAGTTGATCAAATAAATCATCAATGCAAGGTAGGTGATACTTGTTATTTATTGTTATAACATTGACCTCCCTATAGTCAATGCACAACCTCATAGATCCATCTTTCTTCTTAACTAAAAGAACATGGGATCTCCATGGAGAGATAGTAGGGAAAATAAATCCTTTATAACTTAATTACTCTAGTGGTTTTTTCAGTTCTACTAATTCCACATTGGACATTCTATAAGGATTCTTTGATATAGGCCTTGAACTAAGAATTAAATCAATGGAAAACTCAATTTCCCACTCCAGAGGATGTCCAGGTAAATACTCTAGAAACACATCAACATATTCTTGCACAATAGGAATTTCCTCTATTTGAACATTCCTTCCATCACCAATAGATATTTCATTCCCTTCCTCCCCAATAATTGAATTCATTAGAGCTACAGGGGGTGGATCTAGATGAGAATTAGATGGTGATTACATCATCCTCAAAAATTGTAACCTCCTTCTTCTAGCATTAAATTTTCACTTCATGGTTTGAAATACAATCTATAATGAAGATTATATAAAATTAAATCATGGGTATGATAAAAAAAGCAGCAGATAAAGCACATTTATATGTCATAATGGGGACTGCCTGACACAACATTGTTGTAATGATACTTCCTTTAGGATTTTGGACTAAAAACTACCTTATTAGATAAAATTTAAAATATCTATTTTTCTTAGAAAATTGGGAGGATATGAAAGAATGTGATGATACAGAATCAAATAAAGCATTGCCTAAGTTCAAGGAAATGATTAAAGTACCTACCATCATATCATTAGAAACTTAAACCTCCATTGTTGTGACCGTATAAGCTTGGCCTTGCTCCCTTGGCCTTCTTAAGGGAATGTTTCCCTAACGCTTAGGAAATTAATGTGAATAATGTCCCATCTCCCTACAATTGTAGCATTGAACATTGGTAGCTTCTTTCTTCTCCTTACAATCCCAAGATAGGTGGCCTTTTTCTCTGCACTTGTAACAGACTCCCATTCCCTTCAGGAAAGTGCTAGGGTGTTTCTTCCCACAATTACTGTAGGATGGAAAGTCAAATCTGCCTTTCTTTCCCATTTCCTTATTTTATTTTCCATAGTTTTCAACAGCCCTCTTCTTCTCTTTCTTTCCTTTAAAGTCACATGACTTAGAAAATTCATTTTTTGTCTTGATAACATTTGAGAATATATCTTCATATGATGAGAAACTTTGGGAGACTAGAGCCATTAGGAGGAATGGTTTTAAACCATAAAATAATTGATCAATATTTATCTTTGGATTACGTATGTAGTTAGCCACATGTCTTGCTAACATTTTGAAGTTAGCATTATACTTTGCAACATTCTCATCCTTTTTTTTCCTCAGATTCAGAAAGTGCCTTTCTACATCTTCTCATTGTTTATGAGGGAATTATTTTTTTAAGAATATTTCCTCAAAATCACTCCATTCTATTTCTTATATTTATTCCTCCTCCTTTGTGTTTTGGATTAAATACCACCACCGATCGACATATCCCGATAGTCGATAAACTACCACAAAACCTTCTCTATTTCCTTACATACCAAAGAGAGAAATATATTATCTAGTGAATTTATCCACTACTCCATTACAAATGGGTTTTTTGTCCCATTAAATTATGGAGGTTGTTGTCATATAAAGTGATATAACATAGTTCCCCCACATTGTGGATCTGGATACTCTATATGGGTAAGGTTATTATTCATAACTTGAGTCAGTTGTCCCAGTATTGTTATAAGTTTCTCAACACCAGTCACAACACCATAGACAATATCATTATCTTTCATCAAAGGTAAATCCCTAAATAAAACACACACATTCATTTGGTTTCCATTCCTTCCACTATGAACCATTTCTAAATAATGGCATACACAAGATTAGGTTATGAATCATAATGTATAATATAAACATATAAAAATACTAAGAATAAATTGAAATTCTATATATTTCTAATCTCATAATCATAAAAATGGGTTCTTTGAAGAAAAATTTACATTTAAATCCTTAATAATGGCTTGTAAAGAAAATGTGAATTATCCTAACCATATACTCTGGGAGTGTCAAACCAGGTGCGTAGTAAGGCTCGTTGTCTTGTACCAGGATACCCTAGGTCAATCCTTAAACTCCATGTCCGTGTTTTCACTCCAAGGCACATTTGTGCCAGAACCAAATCTACATGTAGTATCCAGACATGGATATATTTTCTAAAAAGATACACATAATCTATTCCTTAACAAAAAATCTAGGATGTTCTTGTATGTTTATCCTCAAAGACTGTCTTAGGGTTATGTTTCCTAATCTACATTTTTTAAATCTAGTTTCCATGTTTTCTACTAAAATTCCTCCGATACCAACTGTAAATATCTGACCCCAGTTTCTCAGATCCGGTGCCTTATTTTATTACATTGGCATATAAACAAGGAATATGAATCCTGAAGGACCGAGTAGTTTAGTAGATTTGGAAACAAGATACATACATAAATTCATCATTACAACTTGGAATGAAATACAAAACATAAGTTTTATATGGAACGTTCACAAATATAGGTTTATCCCTGAAGGTAATTAATAATAAACTTTTTCATGTCCTAAGAAAATGAAACATAAGAAAGGGGTAGCTCAAACACTCAATAAGGGTAAGCAATACAGTAGAAGATGTCATAAACATAAACATAAGGCATGGTGAATAAGTAAAAGCACATGACTTTAAAAAAATAATCTTGAACATAATATATAAGGATTAAGAGATGAATAAATAATGCCAAAATAAAACATAATAATGGGTATTCTACTAGTCGAATAATCACATGAACTATTAATACTAGTTTTATAATGTGGGAATGCATAATGTAGGACATAATAACCATACCATCAAGGCCTCGTGCTAATACCATAAATATCCATTTTTTCAAGGCCTCATGCCAAGACTATAGTTTGTCTCATAAGACCTACCGATTCACTGAGGGGCTATAGTGGACCCTAAAACTTACTAAGTCCAATTAATTCATCATATTAATGGAGATAAACATAAATAACATATATATTCATATTGAAACTAACATATGAAATGTAAATAAATTTTCCCAAACATTAATCCCAAACACTAACCATTAGGAGTAAATTGATGAATGGTTTTAAGATAGCACATCCACAATAAAATCATAGTGGATGATATCATAAAACATTAACCCCATTTAGACATAAGAATCAATAATAGTGTTTAAATGGGTAAAAAGTCTCTTTTAAAATCATCGAGTAATTCTTGTTATAAAAACCCTTTTACTTGGAAAAGAAGAGTTATTTTGAAAAAATATATGTATAAAACCAGAAGATATTTGAGTTAGATTTATCATAATAAAAATAGTGATTTAATGAGAATAATTTTTGTTAAAAACAAATTATAGAGTGCTCTTTAAAATAGGTAATAATTGAGAAATTCCCTTGAACCGGGCTTGTATTTCAGGAATTTTTTTTAAAAGTTCCTTTTAAAACATATAAATCCCCATAATATAAAGAAATATTCTGGTTATTAATAATATATATAACACTCATATATAATTTATTAGGGGTACATAATAATTTTATTTAGGTAAGTTGACAAAAAACATAACCCAAATGAAAATGGAGGTTCGGGTGGAAAACCCTTACCTTAAGTCTGTTGGTGTTCTTCACTTGATCTTAATGACATGAATAATCAAATTTAAGTTCTTAAATTAATTATTATAGAACCTAATATACATTTAATTTATTTATCATAACCTTATTAGGTTCATTCATGTCCTTTTTATGGGTTAAGAGATCCAATTTCATTATTTGGGAGTGTTTCCTTCCTTGGTTTTCATGATCGATTTACTTATATTCATGTGGGGATAAACATGTAGAATGAGAATGGTTGTCCAGAATTGAAGTTGTATGATATTAGTGAAAAAAATATATTATATGGTTATAAAAATAATTTGGTTATTATAAGTTAATTCGAATCATTATATAAAACTTTAATGACAATTGTTTGGGTTAATTGGCGGTTTTTGATCACAATAAATTAATTTTGATTTATAATTTAATATCATGTGTATAAAAGGATTCCAAAACCCTGAATAAGTAATAATACATATATTATAGTCTAGTTAAATCATAAAAATGGTTTAATTACCTGAATTGAATATGGTAACAGAAATTGAAAACCCGTCATCCTTAAATGTGAGAAATCAACACATCTCAAATGGTGTTTTCATTTCACGTATAAAAGAAGGAGAAATGAGAGATGATGAAAAATTATTCATTTATCATAAAAAAATTAAATTACATTTAAGGTAATCAAGTCATCACATCATTTTTATGAAAGG
The DNA here is from genome assembly GCA_963277665.1 of Viscum album. NCBI lineage: Eukaryota > Viridiplantae > Streptophyta > Magnoliopsida > Santalales > Viscaceae > Viscum > Viscum album. Next base: position 848,352,558 of record OY728119.1, on the reverse strand, counting down.
AGGTGAGGATAGAAAAGTAAAAGAAAGGAACTTGAAAAGAAAAGAAAAGAAAAGTTGAGAGATACCTTATGAAAATTTGATAGCCTAACGTCGTCGTTTAAAATTTCATAAAACATTTTTATGAGAGAAAAGGGGAAATATAATAATTATTACATAAAATGTAAATTAAAGGGGGTATGTAATAACATATACCAATATATTCCAATTGAAATTAAAAATAATAACATAAAATGAAAGCTTGAAAAAGAGAAGGGTGGTAGATTCCCTTACCTTGTAGAGTAACTCCAATAACTTGAAGGTTGGGACCTTAGGGGATTGAGGATACATTGGGAGGACTCCTAGGGAGGTAAAAATACCAGATATTCTAGGATTATGGGTGTGTAATGTAATAAATCTATGGAATGAGTGGATATTTATAGTAAACGAGAGGGAGTTTTTTTTATTAATTTCAAAGGACATCTCATTAGTGGTTTTTGAAAAACCATGGGCTTGATCATGGTATTTTTCCATGGTATTGGAAACATAGGGAAAATGATATCATATTTTAATGTACACAATTATACCATAATTTTATATTAATTATTACATAATTATTATTTCATTAAATAAACCAAAAACTCAAAACTGTATTTTTACTATTCATAGAAAATACAAGTATTTTAGAAAAATCCCAAAAATTCACCCCAACCATTTTTAGATGTGAAAAATTAGAAAAATGAAATCCATTTTTTGAAAATAATTTTCTAAATATTTTTAATTTAATTTTTAAATAAAATCATAATTTAATCTAAAAAACAACTTTAAAACTATAACACGTTTTATAATGCCTTGAGAAATTAATCAAGGTCCCATAAAATTATCTTATAAACATAAGACAACAATGTTACAGTTTATGATTACATTTTATGAAAATTTATTTCTATTTTAAATTATTAAATTAATCATAAATTTGTAATTAAAATATTTATGACATACAAAAATAGAGATACTTATATTATGATCGTTTTTTCACTTATAATATATCTAAATTATATTTATAAATGCATGGGTGAAGTTTCTATTTCTAGATATTTTACCATTCATTACTATTCATAATATTAACATCACTATTCATAAGGGTATGTCACTATTTATAAGGGAATGTTACTATTCATAAGGGTATGTTACTATTCATCAAAAAATAAGTTTTTTTTATCATACTATAAATATCCTACTGAACGAAACCGTGTATACCATTTTCTAAAAATTAAAATCATAGATGTGATAAAATTATGCTTACTTGATAGGTTATAATAAAGTGGTGTTTTGTAGAGACTTTTCATTTCATGCATTCAATATTAAATTTATTTGAAAACTCATGGGGTGTTACATTATCCTCTCCTTACAAAATTTTCATCCTCAAAATTACTATAATGTTACCTCACAAAAAAATTTGGGTAGTTCTTCATCATAATATCCTGAGGTTCCCATGTCGCCTCTTCAATTTTATGATTTTTTAAAGTATATTTACCAGTCGAGTCATCCAATTCCTCAACACTTTTTCTTTAGTGTCTAGAATCAGGATAGACACTTCACAGTAGGATAGGTCAGGTTTCAATTCTATACCTTTAAAAGTGATGAAATTCATTGGGTCTAGATTGTACTTTCTCAACAATGACATATGGAACACATTATGTACTTTAGAAAGTCTAGGTGGCATAGCCAAATGATAATCCATAGCTCCAATTCTCTCTAGAATTTCAAAATGACCAATGAACCTAGGGATAAGTTTCCCTTTGTTCCCAAATCTTATAACGTCCTTCCATGGAGATATTTTCAAGAAAATGAGATCTCCCACTTGAAATTACAAATCCTTCCTTCGATTATCGACATATCTCTTTTTCCTTCTTTGAGATTCTTTGATATGGATTTGAATAGAATTTACATTTTCTGTTGTTTCCTCCAAAAGTTCTGAGCCCACTAGCTTCCTTTCACCAAATTCATCCCAACATGTTGGTGTACAACATCTTTTTTCATACAATGATTCATATGGTTCCATTTGAATACTATAATGACAACTATTATTTTAGGAAAACTCTACCATGGGTAAATACTAATCCCAGATACCTTGAAAGTCAAGTGAGCATGATCTCAACAAGTTTTATAAAGTTTGGATCATCCTTACTGATTGCCCATCAGTTTGAGGATGATAAGTGATACTCAAATGAAGCTCAGTATCCAAATATTTCTAAATAATTTTCCATAATTTTGATATAAATCATGGATCATGATAAAAAACAATTGAGAGAGGTGCTCCATGAAGTCTCAAAACTTCATTTATATAGAGTTATGCTAGGTGCTCTAGTGGAAAATCCTCTTTTATAGAAAGGAAATGTGCCGATTTCGTAAGTTGATCAAAAATTACACATATTGCATCATTATTTCTATGAGTTTTGGGTAATTTAGTGTCAAAATACATGGTGATGTCATCCCATTTCCATGTAAGAATATGTAGAGGTTGCATGAATCCTATAGGATGTTGTTGTTCGGCCTTTACTTGTTGATAGACTAAACATCTTGATACATAATCAGCAATTTCCCTCTTTAAGTTGTCCCACCAGAAATGTTCCTTCAAATCTCTATATATCATAGTGATTCTAGTTTGTATAGAAAAATTTGAGCTATGAGCATCATCTAATAACTCCCTTTTCATCTCGGGTAGAGAGGGAACACAAAGCCTCTTCCCAAATTTCAGAATTCCATCTTCACACATGAAGTCAGCCAACTTTCCATATTTTACATCATTAATTTTCTTTTGAAGATTCTCGTCATCAAACTGTGAAGCTTTAATTCCTTGTAATAATGATTGTTGGGAAACCATTTGAAAAAGTAGTGATGTTTCAGCTTCTTTAATAATTCCCTTATCCATCCTCACTAGATCCATATACAAAGGATCCTTTTCAATCTTTATTTTGTTGATAACTCCATGATCCTTCCTACTCAATGCATAAACTACCTTGTTTTCCTTTACTGGGTGGTAATATATAGTACAATCATAATATTTGAGTAGTTTGAGCCATTGGCTTTGCCTCATGTTGAGTTCTTTCTGTGAGAAGATATATTTCAAACTCTTATAATCTGTGTATATCTTAAATTTTTTTCCATAGAGATAATATAACCATATCTTCAGAGAAAATATTGTAGCCACTAACTCAATATCAGGATTAGGATAGTTTGGTCATGAATGTTTAGCTGCCTTGATGTATAGGCAATAACTATATCACTCTGCATAGGGACACAACCAAGTCCTTTCTTTGATTTATCACTATAGATCACATACCCACCACTCTCTAATGGTAGGGTCAGGATTAGATCATTCATTAATCTCCTCTTAAATTCTTCAAAATATTCCTCACATTATTTTTTCAATATGAACTTAACCCCTTTACGTGTAATCTTGTTCATTGAGTTGGCTAAATGGGTGAAGTTCTAAAAAAACACTGATAATAACTTGCTAAACCAATAAAACTACATACCTCAGTTATGTTCATTGGATTGGAAAATTCTTGTATATCCATTGTCTTACTAGGATCAATAAATATTCCATACTTATAGACAATGTGTCCAAGAAAGGAAACTGATTGAATCCAAAATTCACACTTTCTAAACTTCCCATATAATTCATTTCTTCTAAGAGTCTTCAGAATAGTGCGCAAGTGATTTTGATGATATTCATAGCTTTTAGAGTATAGAAATATATCATCAATAAATACCATTGTAAAGTCATAAAGATATTCCTTGAAAACCCTATTCATTAGATCCATGAAAACAGAGGGTGTATTAGTCAGTCTAAAAGGCATTCCTATAAATGCGTAATGCCCCTACTTGGTTCGAAACGCTGTATTTGGAATGTATTCCTTCTTTACTACCAATTTATGATACACATATCGAAGGTCAATCTTAAAAAAATATTGGGCTCCATGAAGTAGATCAAATAAATAATCAATGAGTGGTAGGGGATACTTTTTCTTTATTGTTATAGCATTGATCTCCCTGTAGTCAATGCACAACCTCACAGATCCATATTTCTTCTTAACGAAAAGAACATGGGATCTCCATGGGTTGACACTAGGTAGAATAAATCCTTTATCACTCAATTACTCTAGTTTTTTCTTCAATTATACTAATTCCAAAGTGGCCATTCTATAAGTAGTCTTTGATATAGACCTTGAACCAGAAATTAAATCAAGGGAAAACTAAATTTCCCACTCTAGAGGATGTCCAAGAAAATCCTCTAGAAACACATCAACATATTCTTACACAATAGATATGTCCTATATTAGAACATTCCTTTAATCACCCATAGATACTGTGTTCCCTTCCTCCTCAATAATTGAATTCATTAGAGCTACTGGGGGTGGATCTAGATGAGAATTAGATGGTGATGTTTTTTTCCTAAAGACAAGGGATTCCACATCATCCTAAAAATTGTGACCTCATTATTCTTACAATAAATTTTCGCATCATGTTTCGAAATCCAATCGATACCAAGGATTATTTTAAAATCAATCATGGGTATGATAATAAAATCATCAGATAAAGCACGTTTATATTCCATAATGGGAACTTCCTGACATAAATTTGTTGTAATGATACTTCCTTTAAGAGTTTTGACTGACAACTCCCTTATTAAATCAAATTGGAAATATCTAATTTTCTTGGAAACTTGGGAAGATATGAAAGAATGTGATGATCCAGAATAAAATAAAGCATTGGATAAGTTTGAGGAAACGATTAAAGTACCTTCCACCACATCATTAGGAACTTCAACCTCCACAGTTGTGACCACATAAGCTCAGCCTTTCCCCCTTAGCCTTATTTGGGGAATGTTTCCTTGATTCTTAGGAAATTCATGTGCATATTTTCCCATCTCTTTGCAATTTTAGAATTGACCATTGGTATCTTCTTTCTTCCCCTTACAATCCCGAGATAGTTGGACTTTTTCTCTTCACTTGTAACAAACTCTCATTCCCTTCAAGAAAGTGCTAGGGTGTTTCTTCCCACAATTACTATAGGGAGGAAGGTAAAATATTCCATTATTTACCATTTCCTTATTTCCTTTTCCAGAGTTTTTAGCAGCCCTCTTCTTCTATTACTTTCCTTTAAAGTCATAAGACTTAGAAAATTCATTTTCCATCTTGGTAGCACTTGAGAATATATCTTCATTGGATGAGAAACTACGGAAGACTATATCCCTTCATAGGAATGGTTTAAAACCATCAAGTAATCAATCAATATTTCTCATTGGATTACGTACGTAGTCCACCTCATGTATTGCTATCCTTGTGAAGTTAGCTTCATACTTTGTAAGATTCTCATCCTCTTTTTGTCTCAGATTTAGAAACTACCTTTCCATATTTGCTTTCTGTTCATGAGAGAAGTATATTTCTAAGAATATTTACTAAAAATACCTTCATTTCATTTCTTTTATTTCTTACTCCTCCTTTGTGTTTTGTATTAAAGACCACCACTGATCCGTATCTCCCAATAGTCGATAAACTACAATGACAACCTTCTCTCTTTCATTACATCCCAAAGTGAGAAAGATCTTATCTAGTGAACACATCCACAACTTTTCTACGAATGGGTTTGTTCTCCCATTAAATGGTGGAGGCTGTTGTCACATAAAGCGATCCAACATAGATCCCCCATGTTGTGGATCCAGATACTCCATACAGGTAAGGTTATTATTTATAACCTGAGTTATCTGTCCCAGTATAGTTATAAGTTTCTCAACAATAGTTACAACACTAGATCCAATATCATTTTCTTGCATCAAAGGGAAATCCCTAAATTTAACACACACCTTCATGTGGTTTCCATTACTTCCACTAGGTTTCATTTCTAAATAACAGCATTCACTAGATTAGGTTATGAATCATAATGTATAATATCAACGTAGAAAGATACTTAGTATAAATTTAAATTCTATATATTGATAATCCCATAATCATAAACATGGTTTCTTTGAGGAAAAATTTACATTTAAATCCTTCATAATGGCTCATAAAGAAAATGTGAATTATCCTAAGCATATCTCCCAGAAGTGTCAAACCATGTGCGTAGTAAGGCCTATTGTCATGTACCAGGATACCCTGAGTCAAGGCTGAAACTCCCTGTCAGAGTTTTCACTCCTAGGTACATCTGTGCCAGAACCACGTCCACTTGTAGTATCTAGACATTGATGTCTTTTCTAGAAATATCCACATCATCTATTCCTTACAAAAAATCCAGGATTTTCTTGTATGTTTATCCTCAAATACTATCTTAGGTTTTTGTTCCCTAATCTATGTTTTCTAAATATATTTTCCATGTTTTCTATTAAACTTCCTCTAATACCAACTGTAAGGACCCAAACCTAGTTCCTCGAATCCAGTGAATTATTTTATTATGTTGGAATATAAACAAGGAATATGCATCCTGAAGGACCAAGTAGTTTAGTAGATTTGTAAAAAAGATACATACATAAACTCATAATTAAAACTTGGAATGAAATAAAACACATAATTTTTATTTGGAACATACATGACTATAATTTTATCCCTACAGTTCATTCATAATAAACTTATTCATGTCCTGAGAAAATGAAACATAAGAAAGGGTGCACTCAAATGATCAATAAGGGTAATAAATATAGTATAATATGTCATAAAAATAAACATGAGGCATGGTGAATAACTAAAAACACATGACTTTTAAAAAATAATCTTGAACATAATATGGCAGGAGTTAGAGTTGAATAAATAATTCCATGATAAAACAAAATCATGGGTATTATACTAGTCTAATAACCACATGAACTATCAATAATAGCTTCATAATGAGGGAATTCATAATGCGGGGCATCATAACCATGCTTTCAAGGCCTCGTTCCAATATCATAAATATCCATTTTGTCAAGGCCTCATTCCAAGACCATAGTTTGTCTCATAAGACCTACTGATACACTGAGGGGATATAGCTCCCCCCGACACTTACTAAGTCCAATGCATTTCTCCTATGAATGGGGGTAAACATAAATAACATATACATTCATATTGAATCTAACATATGAAATGTAAATAAATTTTCCCAAACATTAAGAACAAAAACTAACCATTTGGAGTAAATTGGTGAATTGTTTTAAGATAGCACATCCATAGTCAAAACAAAGTGGATGATATCATAAAACATTAACCATATTTAGAAATAATAATCAACAAGATTGTTTAAATGGGTGAAAATACTCTTTTAAAATCATCGAATAATTCTTGTTATAAAAAACATTTTACTTGTAAAATAAGAGTTATTTTGGAAAAATGTCTGTATAAAACCAGAAGTGATTTGATTTATATTTATCATAATAAAAATTGTGTTTTTATGAGAATAATGTTTTTAAAAAACAAATTATATAGTGCTCTTGAAAATAGGTAATAATTGAGAAATTCCATTGAATCAGGATGGTATTTCTGGAAGAATTTTTGAAATTTACTTTTAAAACATGTAAATCCACATAAAATAAAGAATTATTATGGTTGGTAAACATATATAGAAAAATCATACAGAATTTATGTGTATTACATAATAATTTCATTGAGGTAAGTAAACAATAAATGTAACCCAAATGAAAATGGAGGTTAGGGTAGAAATCCCTTACCTTAAGTCTGTTGGTGTTCCTCACTTGATCTTAATGAACTGAATAATCAAATTTAGGTTCATAAATTAATGATTCTAGAACCTTATATACATTTAATTTATTTATCATAACCTTATTAGGTTCATTAATATCCTTTTTATGGGTTAAGATATCCTATTTTATTGTTTGGGAGTGTTTCCTTCCTTGGTTTTCATGACCAGTTTACTTATATTCATGTGGGGATAAACATTTAGAATGAGAATGATTGTCCAGAATATAAGTCTTATTAAATTAGTTAAAAACCAAAATATTACATGGTTATATAATTCATTTGGTTATTATAAGTTAATATGGATCATTATATAAAACTTTTATGACAATTTTTTGGGTTAATTGGCGGTTTTTGATCACAATGAACTCATTTTGATTTATAAATTAATATCAAGTGTATAAAAGGATTATAGAACCTTAAATAAGTTATAATACATATATTATAGTCTAGTTCAACCATCAAAATGGTTTCATGACCTAAATTGTATAGGGTAATAGAAATTGAAAACCCGTCATCCTTGAATGTGATAAATCAACACCTCTTGGATAGTGTTTTTATTTCTAGTATAAAATAAGGGGAAAGGAGAAATGATGAATAATTATTAATTTTATCCTGAAAAAATTCTAGTACATGTAAGGTACTAGAGTGATCACAACATTCGGAAGAAAGTAGGTTAGGAAAGAAAAATAAAAGAAAGGAACTTGAAAATAAAAGAAAAGTTGAGAGATCCCTTACTAAAATTCAGCAGCCTAACGACATCGCTAAAAATTTCATAAAATATTTTGATGGGAGAAAAGGGGTCTCTAATAATTATTACATAATATGGAAATTAAGGGGGATATTTAATGACATATCCCAACATAATCCAAATGAAATTAAAAATAATAACATAAAATGAAATCTTGAAAAAGAGAAGGGTGGGAGATTCCCTTACCTTATAGAGTAACTACTAAAACATGAAGGTTGGGACCTTGGGGGATTCATGACACCTTGGGAGGAATCATAGAAAAATAAAACTACTAGAGATTCAAGGATGATGGTTTTTAAAGGAAATAAAATGAAGGAATGAGTATGTATTTATAGTAAATGAGAGGGAGTTTTTTATTAATTTCAAAGGACACCTCATTAGTGGTTTTTGAAAAACCATGGGCTTGCCCATGGTATTTTTCCATGGTATTGTCCACTTGGGACACATCGTATAATATTATAATGTAAAAAAGTAGACCAAAATTTTAAATTAATTATTACGTCATTATGATGTTATTAAACATACTGAAAACTCAAAACTGTATTTTTACTATTCACAAAAAATACAAGCATTTTAGAAAAGTCCCAAAAATTCACCTCAACCATTTTTCAACGTGTAGAATTAAAAAATAAAATCCATTTTCTGAAAATAATTTTCTAAATGTTTTTAATTTAATTTTATAATAAAATCATAATTTATTCCAAAAAAACAACTTTAAAAATATAACTCGCTTTATAACACCTTGAGAAATTAATCAAGGTCCTATAAAATTATATTTTAACCATAAGAAAATAAAGTAAAAATTTATGATTACATTTTATGATAAGAAATTTCCATGTTAAATTATTAAATTAATATAAAATTTTAATTAAAATATTTATGACATACAAAAATACCAATACTTATACTATAATCATTTTTTCACTTATAAGATGTCTAAATTTTATGTATACACTCATGGATGAAGTTTTTATTTTTTGGATATTTTACTATTCATTATTATTCATAAGAGTAACATTACTATTCATAAGGGTATATTACTATTCATAAGGGCATGTTACTATTCATAAGGGTATGTTACTATTCATAAAAATTAAGTGTGTCTTTTCAGAATTTAAATATCCTACTAAATGCAACATTGTATATCAATCTCTCAAAATTCAAATCACAGAAGTGATAAAATTATGTTTACTGGCTAGGTTATAACAAAGTGGTGTTTTTTAGAGACTTAGTGTTTCATGTGTTCAATATTAAATTTATTTTCAAAATCTTGGGGTGTTACACTAGCTATGTAAAGTCACGCACAAAGCATCTGTAATAACCAGCTAGACCAAGAAAACCTCATATCTCTAAGACATTATTTGGAGGTTGCCACAATATCACAACTTTTTTCTTTTCAGGATCAACTGAAACACCTTTTTCAGAATCACATAGCCCAGAAAGAATACCTCTTGTATCCAAAAATCACACTAATATAGTTTTTCATACAACCGATGGTCTCTCAATATTCCCAACACTATTCTCAAGTGTTTCTCATGTTCATCCCTTGTCTTTGAATACACCAAGTTGTCATCGAGAAACACCACAACAAAAGAATACAAATATCACTGAAATATGTAATTCATCAAAGCTATGAAGACTACTGGTGCATTCATTAGAACAAAAAGGCATGACTACAGATTCATAGTGGCCATATCTACTTCTGAAGGCTGTATTTGGAATATCTTCTTTTCAAACCCATAATTGGTGATATCCTGATCTCAAGTCAATTTTAGAGAACCACTGGGCTTCCCTTAATTGATCTAATAGGTCATCAATGTGTGGAATTGGGTACTAGTTCATTATCATAATTTGGTTAAGCTTACAATAATCAACGCACAACTAAAGAGTTTCATCTACTTTCTTTATGAACAATACTGGTGTTTCCCCCAGAGACGTACTTGGATGAATGAAACATTTTCTTTCCAACTCCTCCAACTGCACATTCAATTCCATTAACTCTATTGGTTCTATCCTATAAGATGGAAGTTAAATAGTATTGGTCCCCAGAAGGAGATCAATCATAAACTCAACTTCCTTTATAGGTGGTAATCTTGAGAAGTTCTCAGAAAAAACATCTAGAAATTGATCCACAACCATTGGAAAAATAATATCCTTGATCTCTTCTATCAATGCCAAAGTTAATTCCACTAACTAGTGAGAGATCATTCCCACCACTGGTTCCAAAAAACCCATTACACATATCATCAGAACTCACTCTCCTATGAAGAGATGCTCAACATCGTCCTCAGTTGAGAAACTAACTGCCCTTTTATAAAAGTCAATGTGATCCTTGAATGTTGTCAACCAGTTCATACCCAGGATTACATCATAGACATCCATGTACAACACCAAGAAGTCCCACTTTATCTCATCTCCATTAACAGTTATAGAAAAAGATCCACACATGAAGGCTCAACATTCTCTTTCACTGAGAGGAGTTTGAAGTTTTACCACATAAGGAATCATCTGATGTTTTAAGCATATTAAGTCAGCAACACGAGAATCAATGAAGGAATGCGATGCACTTGTATCAAACAACACTTTCATAAGGGTATAATTCAAAATAATCACACATCTCACTATAAATGGTCTATCCTGATCATCCATAATCATCTTCTCAGCTTCATACAATTGCTTTGTCACTGCAATCTGTTCCTTATTGCCTTGTTGAGATTGACCTTATTGAGGAGTCATGGTATTCCGAGAATCACCATGGAAAGATCTGCTCTTCTAATAAGACTGATTCTACTATCGTCATCCTGTCGAAGCATATGATACTTGCGACACCTTAGAAGTGTCTTAAGCACCTGACCTTAGAGCAATGTGAAAAAATCACTTAATATGTCACATCTTGTTGCAGTTATGGCATGATCTTGGTTGTGTTGTACATTCTTGCTTCATGTGGTCTATGGAACCACATTGGTAGCATCATGCTTGGCTCTTTGGTCGTGGAAGAAGGTTTACTGATCTAGTTGTTTGATTCTGAGTTCCTCTCCCACATTGGAAATAGGAGTCCCTATTCCAATTTCTCCCAACATTTGACTTCCCACAATTTCCCATAGGTATCATCATACTTCATCCTTCCATAACTCTTGAGATGTCCCGCTTAGCCACTATTACTCTGTTCACTATCGTTGTACAATCCCTAATACAGAGCACCACAATCTTTGATCGAATCTAATACCTTATCCCAGATTCAAAGATCCATTCCCTTAAGTCTGAACTCATCGCAAATTTGGGTACAAAGAGCATTGAATACATGAATTTAGCTGCATACTTGGCGATAAAGAGATTTTACTACTTCAGGATAAATAAGTTTGTCATCCTATGGATCCTGAACGTGTGAGGATATAATTTTTTGTTAAAAAATTCCTCACAATCATCCCAAGTAAGGCCTTTATCCCCTTTATCATGCATAAATAGTTCCTACCACTAGCATGCAATATCCTCAAGCGTATACGTGGCCAAATTTACTTTTAGCTCCATCAATGTGTGATGAATTCAAAGATATGATTCATCTTGTTCAGCCACACCTCCTCTTTTTCGAGTTCAGAATCACATCAAAAGATGGGTGGACTATGATTCATGAATTGTATGGAATAATCCACATGCCATGGATCATACCTCTAATTACTCATATCCACAGCATGAAATACTTGAATAATACTCTGAACTAGATCTTGGTTTACCTGTGGCTGGGGTGCAACCACATTCTCCGTAGCTTCTTCCAATTGGTTTCTACAACACCTACTAAATTCAATTTCTAAATAAAAAACAACTCGGTAAGTCTCACTCCCTAGAAACTAATGGCTTAACATTTCAAATTCTATCACATCAACTATCACAACATTATTTTCCAAAAAAAACTTTTACATATTCAACCATTTTGGAAAAATCTATTCATTCTTTTGAAATCAAACCATTTTCAAAATACACCAAATATCCTCTTTTCAAAATCTTTCATTTGGAAAACAAATTTTATATTTTTAAAAAATTTACACATTTTCACAAATCATAAATCATTACACCAAATGAAATATTCAATCCTAGTAGGAAGTCATTCCTCTACAATGCATGTCATGCTTATCTTATTAGCTAAACCCATAAAAATGAGATTCCAATATCCTATAAGTGTCTCTACTAGACTCTATGCTCCACAATCTCCAAACTCCAAAATCCTCGAACAACCCAAGTATCATGAGGGTGTTCTAAAAACATGTGATACTTTACCTTTTCCCAAGTCCCAAAAGATAGCATATGAAAAAGCACCAAAGTTCCAAATTAGGGGTGAGTATAGAACTCAGTAGGTTTTCCCCAATGACTTCCCTACTCACACCACTGGGATAGAAGAGTTAGAAAAATTTATATAAAATAGTTTATATAAAATAGTTTCTCAAAATAGTTTATAACTAATTATAAACAAGTTTACAAAACCATTTATAACCAAAATAATACAAGTTCAATTGAAACCAATTTTCTAGAAAAAAACTAAACAAATATTTAAAACCATTTCTTAATATTCCTTTGGCATACCCAAACCATTCCATACATCCACACAACCAACCATGCATGCTACGCGATGACAGTTCCATACTCATAAGTGGTTTCTTTTTGATCTACCAAGTCATCACAAGGTAATTATATCCCATGCACCATTTGACCTTTGGCACTGAGCATAAGGTAAAATTTAAACCAATCCCTATAAATAAAATATCAACACACACACCACTTATGCATAAGGATTAGGCCAAAAACCTTTTCAATAAAAACACCTTTTTTATTGAAAACCATTTCCCATAAAACCCATTTCAAAGACAAACCATTTCAATAAAACACCCTTTTTATTTAAAACCTCTTTCCCATCAAACCATTTAGAAATTCTAGTAAGTATGTAATTTAAAATTACCATTCTAAATTCAAGGAACTAAATCACTTTTCACAAAAATTCACCAGGATCACACAATTTCTTCAAAACCATAAAACATAACTAAAGAAGATTTATTATATGCTTTTCACAATCAGTTTCATTCAAATAAACCAATTTGAAACTAAAACAATCAATTCTAGTAAGAGGATTTGAGATATAAGCCACCTACCTTAAAGGTTTTGATGAAAACTGACAACAGATAAAGAACACTCTAGCAACTGGGTCGTTTCTCCAAAAAACAACCGTAGATCTCTTCTCCTACCAACAATGAACCCAAATATAATCATATTTGGCATCCCCCCAACATAGATAAACCCATAATATGTGTATACATGAAAAATAAATAGGATAGGAGAAGTAGATCTAAGTAGATCTAAGAATACGTGAGAAAAACGATGAAGAACGTCACTTACCACAAGAATCGGGCTTGAAAACGCCAAGTGAGGGCTTCAGATTAGTTTCTACATGCTTGAGAGAGGTTCCCAAACCTTCACTGTAGAGAAATATCAAATTAGGTCCGTTTAGAAGAAAAAACTAGTAAATATGAGCAAAAACAAGTATGATCCTAAAAAATAGGTTCTTACTTTTTCCCCGCGCATGGTTAGTCTTCACGGTTAGGAAAACTGTGCGCTAACTGTGCATTTTCCACTATCTCAAAACTGCATGTGTGCACAGTTTTTCTTAGGACCTCCACATGGTTTGGAAAACCCGTGCATAGACCATGCACCTCTCCTTTATTCCAATTTTTTTTTTGAAATTTTACCAAACTCTCCCAACCTTCACCCTTATATAAAAAGCATCAAGTAAGGGTCACATACCATAAACTAGAGGTACTAAAAAACACACCAAAAAAGGAAAGAAAATAGAATAAATCCTACTGGATTTGGGGGAATATCTAGTTAATAGATTGGGAACCCCCCCCTCAAATATCTAACCCCTAAAATCTGGAGGGTTACCCTCATATTTATAGAAAGTGTAAGTACACAACGTGTACTATGAAGTAAATGGTGTGTAATAAGGTCAACCTTTGTTAACTTCATTTTCTTTATAGGTAGGTGACTAGCGACACAACCCATTGAATTTTAAGTATCGACGGTCAGTTGGTGAAAGTAAACAATGTGTAGCACCAACATACATGGCGTGGATCCTATCCATCAGCCACCAAGCACTTCTAGAATGAGCATACACAAAGTGTGTCATTAATACATGGCATGTAGTTTTTGGTTTTCAATATGAGAGTGTACTCAAGATGGCCGAGCTGTGCACCTTGAAATTGTACATGACGTGTGTCTATAATGTACACACCGTGTATTGTTGAATTTTTTTCTCTAATTTTCCCCAATGTGTTCTTTCCACCAGAAACTCTTGAAAAATCACCATGAACATTGAAATAAATCATTTGATCTATAAAACCATTATATCTAGTGTAAAAAGTTTTGGGTATTAATAAATTGTATGAAAAATTATGCACATAATAGATACATCAAACTCCCCCACACTTAGTCATTTACATTCCATCAAGAAAAATATCAACATTGAATTAAAATAATCCATACTCTAAAAAGGGAAGCATTCAATTAATTACACTTATAAATATGAAGTCAAAGTATAGGATTTTAAAATATAGAAAATAAATTTTTATTTCAAATATATTATAATCATGCCTCATATATAATTTATTTGAAGTCTTTCATCCTCTTTTAGTTAAATTTTTCAACTTTTCAAAAATATCCATGCCACTTGATGATTTAACTCACTAGGAAAACGATACACTCATCACTCAAGATCATGTAATAAAAGTTATGATCAATCTCAATTATATTAATTCTATATATAAGCTTTCAAGTGATCTGATTCTCTACTTAGAAATTAAATCACAAAAATCATGAGGTTTTCAATAATGTTTTGATGATTCTGAGGATAAGGGTACGTAGGTAATGATGTGAAGATAATCTCAGAGGCTTCAAAACGGAGGATGAATTCTTAAATAATAAAGTATGATATTCAATGATAACGCTTAATAAAAATTCATCTCAATCAAAATCTATCAAAGGTCAACATAACCATTATATCACCTTACTAATACAGGTTTGTAAGCTATATATGAGTGTAATGAATGAATTTGGTCCTCTTCTGAATTTATCATTTTTTATGGACCACTTAGGAGTGCAAGGAATGGTAGTTTTGGAACCCTATTTCCCAGATGAAAAAGAGATATACACCCCCACACTTAATTTCATAGTTTCCCACTAAAATATACAATGAATCGCCAAACTCCTTCTTTAATGCTCAAATGAATAATCATGAAATATTATCAACGAATTAAATTAGGAAGGATAAATAGGCATGTAATGTGGCCTCCTATCAAGGCATTCCATGGTTTAATGCGATTCAAAATCTTCATGTTTTGAAAAGGAAAATTTTCAAATTCTAGTAGTTATGAATATACCAAGAATCTCTCTAGAAAGTGGGTAGGAGGAATAATATGAAAAAGGGTTTAGAATTCCATAAGAATGAGGATGAAAATGGTCTAATCAGGTCATGATATGAATATAAATGATTAGTTTAATAAATTAAAATGGCCACGAATTAATATAAAAAATCAAACTATATCAGAAATAATTTTAAAATACTTTAAAATTAAAATATGCATGTAATATTTCAAATTCCCAACAATGTATTTATTATTTAGGATTAATTAATCAAAATAATTCCACATTTTAAAATATTTTTTCTAATTAATTATGTCTCCTAGATTATCCAAAGGGAAAAAATATTGTAGTCAAGAGACTCACCCTGAAACTTAATATCCCACGTGGTCCTCTAAGTGAAACACCAAGTAGGATAATAGGATGTTAAATAAAAAATCAGACTATACCAAGGGAGTAATGAAAGAAGGAATCTGAAGGAAAATATGGAAATGAAAAACAAAAACTATACTCCCATGGGTGAGATAAAAAATATGAAAGAAGTTGAATGTAGATAGCTCAGAGTGATCCAGAGAACCTGTGACTATCGATGGAAGGAAAAAGTATTCCACACAAATGCAACTCATCACATCAAATAACCAACACAATATATATATATATATATATATATATAATGAAATCACTGTGTGGTAGTAACATTCACTGAGTGGACTTGGGAGAGGCAATGTCAGAATCAGGGGGGTCTTGTAGAGAGAGGGAAACTATAGTAGATGCATGTGGTGTGGGGCCCTCACCCTACTTTGTGGGACCAGTTGGTAAATATCATTCCTCAGTAGTAGAGTTCATTCCTACATCAGATAGTGGAGGAAAAGGTTCAAGAGAAGGGTCAGTGGTGGTGGAAGCCCCAGGTACTGCAAAAGAAGTCCCAACATTCCTTTCATCTGATCAAGGTAGTTGTCTATGGTGTAGAGGTAAAGAAGGACATAGGGTTCAACTAAGGGTGTGGGTGAATGTGGGGACGTGATGGGATCAATATATGGAATGGAATAAGATGAGGGAGCAGTTACAGAAGTGTAGAGGGGTAGCAAAGGAAGTTACACTGGTGGAGGTGGTGGTGGTGGGATCAGATTAGCAACACCACTAGGGTCGGGTGGGTCCTCTCTCAGCATAGTGGGTGTTGGGTGATATTGCATGAGAATATAAGTACTCTCCCACTTCTCAACCATACATATGTGAATAATCACGAGATAGTCCATTATATGAGTAGAGCCTCAATGATTGTGAGGGAGAGAGGGATCAAAAATCCCCAAGTAGTGGGCTAACAGAGTGTCATAGAAACCTACAGTCAGGTTTCCCTAATGGATGATGAACATGGAATTGATAAAGGAGGTGAAAATATAGGTGAGGCTGATAAATTCATGTTTGATGATACAGATTAGTATCTCTATATCATGCATAGACACAACACCCCTATCCTCATGGATTGAGAAAATAATATAACTGAAATAGTGGTGGATGAAATGGAGAGGTGGATAGGTGATCAATGTGATATTATGTTTAGTAGGGGAGTACTAGAAATTAGGTCTAACAATCTCCCACTAAATAGAGGATAGGTCTGAGGGTCTGGGTGGATAAGGGTAAAAATATGTGATGGGGTGGCTGGCTGTGGGTAGAAGCTGCACCCTCAGTCGAAATATTCTATAGTCACTGAGAAGAACTGGTATTCTAATTGAAAGTGCACTAGTGTGTATGTGTCACTCGACATATCTTGGTACACAACTCTATTAAAGAAAAATGCAATAGTGAACTCCAAAGATAGATCTTGGAATGTAAGATTTCTGACATGAAGAATCGATAGAAGTTGAGTGTGGCCTACACACACCTCAATCTACACCAAAATTCCCAGTTGCCCTAGGATATTTGTGTCCAAAAAACTGGCAGATAAGTTGGATCATCTAATGTGAGAGTCATCGTAGCTGATCATTTGTAGGATGACACTTATAAAAAACTAGCATGGGTGGGGTTGTGTCCATGCAGCTACTGGTGCTAGCTGTGGTGGTGCATTAGCTACTGGAATGGAAGGATCTGATGTCATGGAGTATGGTGGAGGTTCCTTGGTGTTTTCTGATGTGGTTGGATTAAAGGTTGTATTCGCTAGGGTTGGGGTAGATGTGGGTGATGGGGAATTCAGATGTAGTTTCAGTAGAACTACTAAGGCCAGAATTTGTGAAATCAGAATGTCCATCATAGACCTCTCTAGTGTCTCCACAAGAACCCGATGTGAAGTAAAATTCTCCTCATCGATATATGGAAAGACCCACTTCTCTCATGATCAATCTTCGTCAGCCATGATCTGAAAAATTAAAAGAATAAAACAAACAAAAAGAAAAATAAAAATAAAATAAAGACAAATAGTTCCTAAAAAGTACAAAGTGTGTTTTTCTAGATACACAGTGTGTAATGTTCTCATGTGTAACTTCTTGTTCCATGGAATACATGGCTAGTTGACCATGGGTTCAGACGTCAAAGTGTACATAGTGTGTAAGGTGCACACATTCCATGTGTGTAAACATAGAGAGACTACCCACATGGGATCAGTAATGACATGACATCTGCCACGTTTGGTAGATACAAGATTACATGGAATGTAATAGACATTCATGCCATGTGTTGAAACATTGGGATTTAGGCCATGTATATTCCCTGACATGGGCTGTGTAAACCGGTAAAAATACATGGTGTGTAGTATACACACACACACACACACACACTGTGTGGTGGGATATGGGGAGCATGATCATGTGCGTAGACATGGGGAAGATTGGCTATGTGTGTGTACATGGGTATCCAGTCCGTGTGCACCTGGGGAAACATCTTTTTGTAAAAGGCTGTAGTACATGGAGTGTACTGAACGTACACATTGTGTGTTTGTACATGGTAAAAATTACTGCGTGGGATCAGTGTGACATGGCTCATCTAGGAAGAGGCATAGTTACATGGAGTGTGCTGAACACACATTTCACATGTTTTCAAATTATAAATGGAAGGGAATTTTTCCATGCACAAGTTGTACGTGTTGTGTGTTCTTGTGTACCTGTGGGGTTTCGGTTGAAAACCACCAGTGCTCTGAATTTCCTTAAAATCATGTAAATCACAAAAATAAAGGGCATATATGAACATATTTGGATCATGTATGAAAATAGAGATGAAATTCGAGCCTAAAACTCCCTAAATTGATGGATTAGAGGTCGGACAAAGGTAGATTTTGTGGGAAGACACGAGAGGGGGGGGGGGGGGGGGGGCGAGATGGGTACTACTCGAGTTCAGCCTCCAAAATTTTAAATCCATGACACATGATGTTTAGTGTATGTACACATGCTATGTAAGTGTTTTTTTATGAAAAAAATAAATATGTATATATATTAATATTTAATATATGTGGTTAATATTATAAACTATTTATTAATTATTATTCACTATTAAAAATAAATAAATGAATAAATATATAAATAAATCTATACATGTAGTGTATTATAAAAATACATTTCATGTGTACTAAAAATGGAAAATAAGGACTAAAAACTTTATTCCAGTGCTTGAGTTGAGATTCAAACCATGTTTGATTTAATATAGGTGAGCGCCCTGAACCACTAGAGTGAATTTTTTAGTGCTTATAGTTTTATTATATTTTTTAAATTTTTTAACTAGTTTAAATACTACCCAGTGAAAAAGAAGAACACACAGTGTGTGGTTTTAATTATTAAAGATCGGTATGATGTAGAAAGATTTTACAAATTCAAACCTCGGTCTTTTGGAACCTAGGTTATGATTATACCAATCAACCCACATCACCCTACGGTGATTTTTTATTTTTAAAAGAGTTTTAATTATTAATGATAAATTATATACATGAAACATGATTTATACTGAAATACATGACATGTGGTTCTAATTTATTGAAAAGGGATAGAACCGAGTTTGCTAGAAAGATTAAGACCTGAGTTTTTTAAAGCGTGGGATACGAACCTACCATATAATTCATCCTCACTAATGATTTTCTTTTATTTTGAATTTATTTTATTAATTTCAAAAAAACCACAAATGCTGTTTAAGAAAACACGGGGTCAAAAAGAATGAATCACATGTTAAAGGAGGGTGTGGAGGGATTCGAACCGACATCAACTTAGATACCTTCCAATGACCTTTCCATCAACATAGGCAATAATACTATTTATTGAATTAATTATTTTCTATTTATATGCAATTTAATATTATAATATACACTAAGAAGAAAGGTACATTTTGTTTATATTGATACATGTACAGTGTAATATCATTTTATTAATGTTTAAATAGTAGTTTCCAAGAAACAAAGAATAAGATGTTACATGACATGTGAAGAAGAAGTACCCACCGTGTATTTATTATAGACATAAGGAAGAGATATTGAAGGAGAGTGTCTGAGATGCCTCCTAAAAAGTATCTTTGTTTTAGGTCTTTGGATCGACCTGAGTAAGAGAACATACCCATTATACAAAGAAGGATGTTGTTTCCTCTATGTAAACTACCACATGTTTCCAACACCCTCACCTTGTAACAAATTTTCTTGAATTTCTGGTGGTCTAAGAGGTGTATTTCAAAAACCTTTCTCCATGTAAGTAAATATTGAAGGTGGAATTGTGCATTGGTTTGATCATGGGTGTACTCTACATCCTTAGGTTCTTGCTTTGATATACTGAAAACTTGAAAATGATCACATGAATCTTCTATAGCAGGTAATAGATCATATAAGAGTTTAAAAACAAAGAATTGATAAAATTAACTATTATTATGACATGACGTGCTCCCATAATCAAATATTGTGTTTTGAAAATTATGTTCATAATTTTTTAATACACACCAAGTAGGACTCATGTGATAACATGATTCCTTAGTTAAAATAGAATAAGAACACCGAAATTCATAGTCAATTAAATTATCCATATTAAAAATTATCTTAGAAAGTTTCTCTACCATATTTCCAAGTCATCCCAACCTTTCGGTATGGTCCAATAGGTATGTGGTAAAGGTTTCCATCATTGATAATAAATTTTTAGTTTTTCTTGAAAATAATTCCAGAAGAGAAGAATAAATGGGTGGGGTAAAGGATTTACATGGGTAACCCTTATACTAAAACCCATCATCCATGTATGGATAATATTATTCTGGATAATTATACAATATAGCTAGATCATACAGATAGATTTCTTCTCCAGGATAAGTATATCAACCTCCTGTTGAATAAATATACATGGAGATGTGAGGACTAGGTCCCCAAGAAAAGAATTAAGAAATGAAAAAAGAAGAATCTAGGTGAACCAACCTAGAATCAGACTGACACTAATGATTTATGAAATTCCCTAGAAATAGATCTAGAATTTGATCATACCCATTGCAAGATTCATAAAATTAATTCC
Source organism: Viscum album (assembly GCA_963277665.1). Classification (NCBI taxonomy): domain Eukaryota; kingdom Viridiplantae; phylum Streptophyta; class Magnoliopsida; order Santalales; family Viscaceae; genus Viscum; species Viscum album. Next base: position 848,331,250 of record OY728119.1, on the reverse strand, counting down.
CCTACAAACCAAAAAATTATGTAGATAGTGGAATTTGTGGTCTATCCCACATAGAAAGAGAAGAAAATAATGACAGACGCTAGTTGGCGAGGCTTATCCGATTATCTATAAAAATGAATCAAAATGAAGAAAGGATGAAAACATGAAATGATTTTAAAAAAAATAGTTGAAAGCAGAAGAAGGGAAAGAACAATAAGGAAACAGATGTTTCATGGTTGAAACTTGATTAGGGTTTATTAATAATTTTCTTATTTAGTATTAAAATCATTAATGATAATGGTTTACCGCGAGGATTCAATTAAATTTCTATTTTTATTCTAATAATATACAATTTTGTATTTTAAACATCAATCTCATGATATGGTGATTGATTTCTCAAAATCAAATTATAGAAATACCCCTAAAATAATGGAAATAGGATCACCCAATGGTCCTGAGTTTTCCTATTGTAAATCATTTGTTTATCACCATTGATGTCATTATTGGTCTGACACGACACCATCAAAGAAATTGGAATTAATTAATTAAAGGTTTTGTAAAATAAATATCATAATAATAGGAAATACAATAAAATTTATTTTATAACACACCACTAAAATTATTACAACCCCAACACGAGAAACTCACCATCTTATGACTGTGTTCATAGTGTGTTGATTGAGTGGAAACTCAATCCCTACCATGGGTATAATATGGAAGTGAAGAGAAGAATAAAAATTCACTAAAATAGAAAAAAATAAATCCTACTGGCTTCAGGGGAAGACTAATTGAATAGAGCATAAACACCTCCCCCTCAAATATCCAACCCCTAAAATATGGAGGGATTCCCTCATATTTATAGAAAGTATAAGTACACTGTATGTACTATGAATTAAAAAACATATACCTGAGTTAACCTTTGTTTCCATCATTTTCTTTACTAGTATGTGACCATCTTCATTGACCATTGAATTTTAAGTGTCAGTGGTTAGTTGGTGGAAGTACGTGACATGCAGTACTGACATACATAGAGTTTATCCTCTCTATGGGCCTCCAAATGCTTATAGATTGAGAATACATGGTGTGTATGATTAGTACACAATGTGTGTTATCTGGTTCACAATATGGGTGTGTACTCAAGATGGATGATCTGTTCACCTAACTATACATGACATGTGTTTATAAAGTACACACCATGTATTCTTGATTTTTTTTCGTCGATTTTCAATGATATGTGATTTCCACAAAAAACTCCTGAAAAATCACCACGAACACCGAAACAAATCATTTGGTCCATAAAACAATAAATATCTTGCGTAAATGGGTTTTGAGCATAATAAAGTGTATAAAAAGTATACACATGACAAGAACATCACAACTTCATGAAGAAGTTTGTCTCCTAGGGTCAAAATAAATGTACAATGATCCATTTCTAAAATAATAGGGTTGATATCTATAAAGTTTTAGTGGAATGAACATAAATACGGATGGTAACTATAGGATTTTTAGAACCATGAAAGGAATCTACTGGTCATTTGTGAACTAACAGTGGAAACATCTTATCTCTCCACATATTAAAATCATTCTCACCATCATACTTCTCAACTTCAAACATAGAAAACATTACTAAAATTATTATAAGCTCTTATACCAATTGAGAGGGGTAAAAATAGATTCATTGAAAGGAAGTATGAATTTCACAAGGGATAATAAGAGAATCATTTTTATGATGCTGAGTAAGAGGTTCAAAGAAACAAGAAAAAGAGAATCAAGTCTGAGAAAGAATAGTAAACAGAATGTAGAAAATTAAAGTATCCCACAAGTATTTATTCTATTTGGTCCAGTTTAGTCCCACTACATGACAATAACACCACCATAATGATTATTATTATTAAAAAAAAAACAGAAAACATACAATAGAGAAAGTAAAGGAGAGATACAATGCATGAAGACCATAAAAACTATCTGATAATGCCACCATTGTCACTCTAGGGACTTGCACTGAACTCGATCTAAGGATGGTAGCATATATTTCCAGACTGTAGGGACTTAGGCATGAAACCCCAACACCCATACCATATAAGAAAGAAAGAAATACAATGTACAGTTGAAATAGAAAAGGAAAAATCTGATAAGTTCAGATCTCATATATACTAAAGAAGAAATAGAGCAGTTAAGGTTGTAGTATCTTGAAGCTAATGTGGTATAGATAGAGCTCGTGAGTATCGAGATATTCACTAAAGGGAATAAATAGAACATAGAGTAGTGATGGTGTAGAAGAGGAGAATCACAAATCCCTCTCTCTCATACTCTTCTCTCTGTAATGGATTAGAAGGAAAAATGATGAACCATGTATAAGGGAAACAAGGCGATACACCTAGTAATAATGATGAGGAAGGCATAGAGTTATATGATGTGTCAGGTGTAAATTACAAGTTGGGACACACATATGATAGAGGGTGAGTGGAATAATCCCGAAGGTATAGCTATCATAACAAATCCTGAATGGTTGAGGATGCATGGAGGTAGTAGAAAGGTCGTGCGGTGAAGCATATGGATCAACCGAAATCCAGAAACAAGAAATCCTAGAAGCATAGTCATTTTATTGTAGTAATCATCATCCCAAAACACTCTAAGGAGGAGCCAGTATATTAATCCAATGAACAAGCCAATAATAAAAACAGAGGCCCATCCAATATACCTAGACAAACGAAGCCCACATAAAAAATCATGAACCAATAAAATATGATTTTTTATAACAATAAAACCAATATTTTTTCATGGAAACTTTAACTTGAAAACTATAATTTAACATATAGTGAATAGGTCATCGGAGAATTATAGTGGAATAAAACTAGAGTACCGATAAAAATTGAAATTAAGAGTTTAAGTGCACCTGAACATATGGAGAGATACAATTGTATGAGACTATGAATCATGTAAGGGAAGGATTGAGAACCCTAGGAAACTAAATTAATGGAATTTAGAAGATAACCAATTGTCAGTGGACCAAATCTGATCCTGAATGAGTTAATGAGAGGATAAATCAAGAACCCTAACTAGATATTCTGGGTTGAGCTAGTATAAAAAGGAGGATGAGTCTGATTAATAGAGATAGGATAGAAAACCATAGTATAGAATGGATAGTTAATATACGATAGGGGAGAGGGGAATTATATTATATTAGAGAGCGATATTTCTTATTCTATTCATTTTAGTCAGTAGCATTATAATTCATGTTGACATGAGTAGATTTCTTTTGATTATTCTATTCTATGTCTGAGTGTTTACATCGATTTGAGGGTAAGGAGGTGAATTAAAAATAAAATAATGTTACACAAAAATGCAAGGAATTAGTTAATGGGGCTCGAAATCGAGATCTCTCTGATACCCACATGGATAGCTAGCCTTGAGATACAATCTAAGGGACCAATAGATAATAGTAGTAGTTGTAATTATTTTATGAACTTTTAATTTGTTTGTAAATGATTCTTCTTCAACACAACACCAATTGATTCTAATAAATTATTAGGCTACAATAGATCATTGTAATTTACATTCATTTTTCTTTTTAATTATTGTTTCCATTATTATATAATTTTAACACTACGGTTTCTAGATCTATTCTAGAAATATAAATTCAAGATCAATAGTTCTAAATATTCAAAATGAATGTGATTAAATATTTAATGATAAAATTATTTCTTTAGATTGAATTTTCATCATTATCAAGTCTATAGGTCATTGTTTAGTTTTATTTTCATCCTTGAAATTCACCACTCAACTCTCAAGTTAAGATATTAATAGTGAGTTATCTTTTTTATATTCAGACTGATCAATGATAAGAATTATTGAAGGTTAAAAATATAACTTGAGATTTGTGTTTGAGAAATATACTATATTTGAAAATATGATTTATAGTGTAGAATTTTAATTCAATATTAATTATAATGCCTTAATTATTTTTTTTGCCTCACATTTTAAATACTTTCTTCATATAGAAAATTAAGGAAAAATAATAAATTCACCTTCATTGAGAGCGAATTACTTGGGGTTAATAGTAGTGCTACATTAGTCAAGCTGATATATTATTTTATGTGTGAAATATCATGACACATATTCTAAAAACCAAAATTTGGCTCATTTTCTAGGCAAGGAAACTTTACTTAACAAAAAAAACTCTATAAAACATAAAAAAACAAAAAAAAATTATAAAATCTAAAAAACATAAAATTTGAAATAACTATTAAAAAAATAGGTTTAATGAAAATTATTTCTCATTGAAAAATTGTGAACTTTTTGTTTTCAATCACTTTTGTCTATTTTTTCCACTCTTATTACATTACATCTGTGAAATTAAATTTCTTATGTTATGCTTCTTATGCTAAAAGTTTTAAGTGAGTAGCTGATTTTTTTTGTGAACTCATTTTGTGAAATAGACTTGTATTTGGGTATTGTGATCATTGTTTTTATAGGAAATCACATAATTTGGATCAAATTTATTCACCCCAAACTATTTTAAAATGAATCATCCTCAAGAAGACAATTTTAACAATTATGAAGTAAATTTAATCACACTATTTATGGGCCAAACAACTATCAAAATAATTTTTTTTCAAAATCAAAACACTTTTGAAAACCAAAATTTCCTTGAAAATCAAAAAACTTTTCTAAAAAAAAGTTTTCAAAATCAAAATTTATTTAACTACAATGAACCACTATTAAAATTTCCTAATCAAAATTGTTTTAGTTGACCACCACAAGCATATATTAATGAAAAAAAATCCTGTAATTCCACATATAATCAAAATAAAAATTTAATATTGTATGTGAATTGATGTAACAAAATTATAAACCCATGGAATTTTAAAAATAATAAAAATTGTGGTGGAAATGAATAAAATAATTTTTTTAACCAAAATAGACAAATATTGAATTTCAAAATCATTATGGTGGTGATTTTATAGAACAAATTTTTTTTAGAGAACCATATAATTCATAAAATATTGACCACATTAACTTAGATTGAAAAAATAATTGTGATAAAAAAATTTATTTCCATCAAAATTATTAAATTTAAAACATTTATTTAAATTATAATAATTTATCTCCCATTGGGATAATTAAAAAAATTTAAAATAATTTTCAAATGTATGAAAATTATTTTAATTATAATGAAAAAAATCAATGTTCAAGTGAATTTAACATAAAATTTGTAATTAAAAATCATGAAAGTGGCTATTTACATCAATTTACTAATAATTTTATTAAAGACAATTAACCACATGATTTTGGGAAATTTAATGAAAATATCAATCTCCATTATTAAAACATAATTATTGGGCTAGAGAAATTATTGGAAAATTTTGAAAATATGAAAAATAATATGACAAATGAAGGACCCAATAATTAATCATGATGATCAATATGTAGTTTATTTTGAGTTTTTTAAACCTAAACTTGAAGTTATTTCATTTTATACCTCTTGTGAATTTGTTTCAAATGGATAACACACTTATTTTGATTATATTTTGGATATTTATCACATTATTTATTCCAAAAATAATTATTTTTTAGAATGTAATATGCTTTAATCCACTAAAAAAATTTCTCCAAATGGATACTCACATTTTTATGATGTTTGTTTATGTTTAAAATCATTATTTATTTGATAATAATTATAAATTTCAAGACGGTAGTGAACAAAAACTACTTTTGTAACTTATTTGTGATGGTTTTTGGGATGAAAATAAAAGGGAAAATGATGAAAATCATTATGAATTCAAACTTATGGTTCTGTTTCCTTATGTTTATTCTCTACTTGATTTAAAAAAACTATTTAAAATCATATTTTGGATGTGTTTTCACTACTAAAAATGAATTTATGATCGATAAGAATGATTTGTAAGTTTCTAGATTTGATTATTTTTTACTCTATGAAATTTAATAAAAAGTGAATTATTTTAATTATTTAGCTATAGAAACTCCTTAAATTGATCAAAATTTAATTAAAAAATTGTAAATGAACATGGATTTATTGAAAATGGACATTAATGTTTTATGTTCATACTAATTTGAATGATATAGCTTTGTTGAGTGGTGATAATTATTTTGAATTGAAATGATTTAAAAGGATGGATGAAAAGTGTAATGAATTTAAAATGATTTATAATTTAAATTATTCATTTGTTAGTGGTTAGAACATTAAATTGGAACTTCCTTTTTCCACTGACATAGAATTTAAACCACTTGATGATGATTATGTTTTGAGTTTTCATTATGACATGGCGGTTGTTTTACAAAGTTTTCCATAGAAAGAATAGATGAACCTAACTTGTTAAACTAAAATTTCATCTTTTGATGATTCAATAGTGTTCTTTGAAAATTAATGTGTTTGTGATGAAAAAATAGATGGAAATGTGATCCCTTATTATGAAAATAAATTTCAAGGAATCACACTCAAAACTAAAAATAAAAATGAGTTATAATTCATGAATATTTGGAAAATTACTTTTTTCCTTTCCAATACCTAAATTTTAACTATTTGTGATGTGGTGTAGGAAGGTGTTATATGTTGATTTTAAAGAGATTTGATACATTTAAGGTTAAATAACCTATTTTGATCTAGATTCCTTTTAATCTTGGGGGAAGACTATACAATATTTTACTAACACATAGATTTTTCTCATCCATCCTTGATAATACTATGTTTCTATATTATATTATTTTATTACATTTTAAATCCTATTAAAAAAATATAGGAAAAAGGTAATAAAAAAGAAAATATTTCAAAGTAAAAAAATTAAAACTAAAATTATTTTATCAGTTTTTCTTTTTGTTTTGAAACAAATGAAATGGTAAAAAATTGAAAAATATCAATAATAAAAAAAATAAGAAAATTAAAATTTAAAAAAAAAAACATAAAAGTAGAAAATATTAAAATTAAGAAAATTAGAATACTTTAAAAACTATAAGACTATAAAAATTGAAAAAAAATTGTTTGTTCCATTACTTTAGTTTATGTATAAGTCTTTTAAATAAGTGTTTTTTATTTCTAGTTTTTTTATGTACAGTTTTTTCATATAATAAAACATATAAAAAAATATGTGTTTTTGGTGTTGTAATTAAATCTGTTGTGTATGAAATACACTTGTAAATAATATAATATTACACAAATTATTTATAAATATTTATGTTTCCTATGATTATATGTTTTGTGTGATTTTTCAATATTAAAAAACTCACAAAATCATAACATTAATAAAAAAATAAAAAATTACATATATAAATAAAAAAATTATCTATTTTTTATTTTTGTACACATAAAATTTTTTGTATTACATTGTATATAAACTAAATTTTTTAATTATTTATTTTTATAACAAACATTGCTCAACTTATTAATAAGTGTTGATTTATTATTGATTCTCTAATCAGGGATATTTTTTTATCTTTGTTTAATTTTGTGATTTTTTACTACTTTTTTCATTTATGCTTAGGTTATTTAACATTTTTATCATATTAAAATTGATTGTGTTCTAAATTTTATAATTATTTAGATAAAATTATTCATGTTTTTATGTCACACCCATCGTTTCATTTCAGGTATGGATTCTATTATTTATTTATTTTAATTATTCTTCTTTTATTTCCTGGTCTTTTCTTTTAGAATTTGGAAAAAATGGGGGATAACGGATATCGAATGGTTGAAATAGAGTTAGATATAATTGTGTGATATCTATGAAAAACCTACAAAAATTTATCAGTGGTGATTTTCATGGTTTTCACGTAGTTTTCTTAATCGTATAGCCAAACAATGTAGCTTTCCCAAGTATGTCTAGTACCACCCATATGGTTAATTCATAGTTTGATAAATCATATGACCAAACCATGCATCTTGACCAGAAATATAATATGTAAATTTACCTAACCACCCTCCTTTATTTAAGTTACCATAATCCCTTTTTTCCTCATACACGTACACTAGTCCCTCTTGCATGCTGATATTCCCTCTCCCCCATCCTTAAGATCAATTTTTATGGATTATCTTGAAGAATCATCAAGGAAAACTCAAGGTAATAGATTAATATACTCTTATTTGGTCCTCATATCATCTTTTTCTTTATACCCATTCTCTCCTAGGGCTATGTCCACCTAGGGTTTATCCTATCAAAATTTTACGATGGATGTTTTGTTGTGTAGGACTTCCTATTGCCTCTTTGGGATACCTCTTACTTTTTTTGGTTGATTGGCTTCTGTTTCCAAGTCTTTCAAGTGATTATGGAAGGTGGTTTTGTGAGGTTACCTTATTTTATGAAATAATTATTCTCTATTTGTTTTAAAAAGGTGTTTTAAATAGTTTTTAAGCATATATAATGATTTTGAGGATTGATTACCCATGTTGTAATTGAAAAAAATATTTATTCTGAGTTTAAAAATATTAAAGCATTTATAAAAATATTTTTATGAGAAATTATGGATTATTCCTATATATTTGTTAAAATGATCCCTTTAATAGAGTTGTGACTTGTTGTAAAGGGAGAATATCTCATGGGAACCCATGTATTTAGGTGGGAAGACTAGAATGAGGTACCCTTTTGTATTATGCCACATTAACTAAACATTATTAGACAAAGAAATGAGGTTGTGGTTCCACTGTAAGGGAGATATTATGCCATTAGTACAAGACACGCACTCCTTATCATTTGGTTAGTTTTTGTTCCATTATATGGGTGTCACCATGCTGCTAGGACATGACATTATCTCCTTAGCATCATACATACAAAATTTATTTTGGACCACTATATCACAAGATGGTATAATTATTAAAGTGTTCACATGACCTTAGTTACCTTAGGGATATCCCATGGTGTTTTTAAATGTTTGTTTTCATTGTATACTGTTCTCTATTAAATTTGTTTTAACGAGTTCTATTTAAATGATAATATTTATTTCATTTTAAATTTTTATAATAATATTTCTTGATTTTATTTTATATAAAAAGTTAAAATATTATGTTTATGAAGTTTATTTTCAAACTTGAATGTGCGTATTGTCAAAAAATATTTACTCAGGAAACACTAGGTGGGATCCCATTGGGCTAACTATTTCCACACTCTACATACACCATTAGGTGTATGTAGACCTTGTTTTGGTATATATAGGTAAATTAAAGGAGGTGTGATGTGGTGATGGGTACTCATGTTAGAAAATCATGGGTTAGGATGTGGTGAAATGGTGGGGAGTTAACCCTCATTTCACATAGATATGGGCATATGTCATTATTTTATTTTTTGTTTAGATTTTTATATTGTAAACTTATTCATGTATTGCCTCATAGACTTCCATACAATTCATTTTTTATTTAAAAATGATTATATCTTTATGAATTGAATCCTATTATTTATTTTGAGTTTTATTCTATTTTATATTTATGGTTTAGTTTTCCAATGATCTAGTTTTTTTATTATATTCATAGATTCTCTATGTTACGAAAAATCCATGCTAGGTTCTTGGTTAAGAACCATTTGATGGTTCTTTGGGAAAACCATTACCAAGAGGAATTTCATAATACTTAGGAAATATTTTCTATACCATGAGGATTAGGAAAACCCTTCAATCCATGTTTTGGAATATATTGGGTGTTTAGGTTAGAGGAATCCTGAGTTTCATTGTGAAAAAATTATATTAGTGTCCGGTTTTGGTTTATGATATTTGGGTATTTAGGTGGGAAATAGATAATATTATTAAGGATCAAGTAATAGGAATGAAAAAGTGTAAATAAAATACTTTTAGTTCATAACCTTGAGTTTCCAAGGGGTTTTGGTAATGAAAAACTGATTTTTGATTGATTTTAAATTTCCTTTTGGGTAGGGTACATGAGTTGCCGACCATGCACACAATCTTTGTTCTATGGAAGGATAAGGTTTTTTATGTTCATTTATCAAGGTTTATCTTGTTATTTAATGAATTTTTAACATTTACTGATGATCTATTATTTGTTTTAATGATTTTTTTATCCTTTATTTGGTTTCATGTAGTGCCATACCCCATTAAAGGATACTCATGAGCCCTCTAGAGGGAGAAATGAATAATTTTTCAATGGATAATTTGACCATGGACTAAAATATTACCAAGGAAGTGGTTCTAAATATATAAAAAATATAACAAGGAGAAAAACCTATCCCCTTTAAATATAAATAAGTAGTTTTAGTTGTATATAAGGATCAGGATTAATAATTCCTTCATGACAATCCTCTATTTTTTCAAATAAGTAATATTCCTTAATAAGTCAAGGATTGGATAAAAAAGATATAGATAATCATTTAAGTCCTTAAGTCTTTAGATTCTATCAAGGTAAAATGTGATTCCTACATGCTTGAAGTCCCCTACCGAAAATTATGGTATCCATTCATTCAAGATTAGCTATATAAAAACATGGAGTGGAAGGATTTCAAGGTGATATTTACCCAATGGTTCTATCTAGACATAATGAAATTGGATAAGTCCCAAAAATTCTTTCCCTTTATTAATGTGAAAATATAGTGATAGAGTATGTAAAAATATTTTCCAATATCATTCATTTTCACTATATATGGTATCTAATGATAAATTGAAGGCTATGAGATTTGAAATGGGTCTCTGTCTATACATCTGATATTAGGTCATTCTATTGAAGCTACCAACTTATTAAGAGGTTGTGGGTCAATACTTGATGGAGTATTTTAATTAGGAATAGATGTTTGGGATACCTAATATTTATTTAATTCCTAGTGAAAGTGAACACATTCTTTCCAAGAAGAAGTGGAATCTTGATAAACTAAGAAGAGAGATTCCCAGTACTTCTAGGAACCTATATTAGTTCTCAACATAAGAAGACTTGTGGGTGGATCTCCAATTTTTTATCTACATGGTAGGTCCATGAATATTAGGTCTTCATTCCAGGAAAACTACAATGATTTCTATTATTATGGGTGTCTAGTCCATCTGTAGAGATTTTTTAATGCTAACCCCTCTCCCCAAAGCGGTGTGGGTTCCTTGAAACCTAGTGGATTTTATACTTATTTAGGTTCCTCTAAGGTAGCATAATCTTGATATTAGGGGAGTGAAGGTAGATATTTTTTATGTTATGGGAATATTAAACTTTGGAAAGAGACTCATTCTAGTGGAAAACCCTAAATCTTGACAAAGACTGGGTCGTTTCTTACTGTGGAGCCAACCACCATGGAATCCAAGTCAGAGATAATGATAATGAGAGGTAATTTTATTATTAAATCATATATAGTGGTTTATTTATTTGATACCATTTTTTTCTCACTATTTTATTTCTCCATGTTTTATATAATTACTGAAAATTATGTTCGAGCTTAATCCATACATCATGGAGATATTAACACCTCTCAGTAAGAAGAAAGAAAGGATCTTGATTTCCTTCCTGCATTATCTCTATATCAAAAGTAGAGATATCATGTAATTTATTTTTCCTTATGATGTATATTTTTGACATTATTATTAATTTAGATTAGATGGTTTAATTTAATTATCACATTGACTAATATAAATGGAGGGTGACCTTCACCATTCTTGATGAGAGATTTTATGTGTTTTAAGGGGATTTGGATCCATGATCAAGTTGAGAAGGACCTCCCCTTACTGAAGTGGGTAGTTTGTAATGTTAGATATTATTTTTCCCAGTATAGGTTATTGTAGGTAATTTTGGAATTTTTATTCATATATCCATAAGGGATATCCCATAGGTGTTTCTGAATGACTTATCTAGTTTACCCCAAGAAAATGAAGTGGATTCTTCTATTGATATGGTTCCTGTAACACAACTGATCTCATTGAAATATTATCATTTTAACCCAAATATTTAAAGGAATTAAATATTTATCTATAGGACTTGGAATGGATTAATATATCCTAGTGTATCTCATTTGGTCTCCTTGGTACTATTTGCTAAGAAATCAGGTGGGACACTTTGCTTGTGTACTGATTATTGGAAGCACAAACTAGTAACTATTAGGAATAAATATCGCTTATCCAATATTAATGGACTATTTGACTAGTTTAAAGGGGAAATGTTATTTTCAAAGGTCAACCTATGATTAGGATATCATCAACTTAGAGTGAGGGAATTTGATGTTCCCAAAACAGCCTTCGGGAACAAGTATGCCACATTGAGTACCTGGTGATTCTGTTTGGGTTGACTAATTATCCAAAATCCTTTATTGAATTGATGAACTAGATATTCCACCAACACCTTGATTCTTTTATTATGGTATTTTTGGATGGAATTTTAGTTTATTCAATAACAAAGAGGATAATAATAATAATAAATCTATTTTTATCCTCAATATAATATTATTTATCTTATAGGGAGTTGTCTTTGTCATTGTATGAAGATTAATTTGTTTGAAAATTATTTCAAAAAATGGGAGATTTTTTTTAAAATAGGGATATTTGATTTAATAATTTATCATATTGATAATTTTAAAAAGGGGGAGAAGTTTCTGAAATTATTTTTGGTTTTTTGATTATAAAAAATGGGGATATTTTTGAGTGGATCCTTGAAACTTCACTTATTTATGTTTTGATAATTAAAATATTATTATTTTATTCTTTCTAACATAAGTGAATAAATATTTTTTTTATGATTTCACTACTTATATATTAAAAAATTATTATTTATGTTGTTTATTCAATTTTTCTTCGTGTTCATTATCTGTCTTATGGACAGATTTTAGTGAAAAATTCAAATAAGTATGTGTTAGGTTATGATTCCTAAACTAAAGTTTTCAAAATTGGATAATTAAAATTTCTTACAAAATTATTTATTTATTTATTAAAAATATTTTTGTGATTATTATTTATTCTTTTATTATTTTTTATTATTATTCCATTTTTTTCTTATTCTGTACATTTTCTGTTTGTTTTCACAAATCCTTAGTTTTTGATTTTTTATGTGTACAAATTCATATGGGTTTTCTAAAAGTCATATGTAATTACTAATTCCATATTTTTTATTTTTAGATACACCCGCTTATGTATGTGTTAAGTGGGAACCCTTACATGATCTAGATGCCTATAATACATGACTTAAAATTCAAGAGGTATAAAATTCTTAACACATTTGACTTTACTGCACTGAAACAACCTCTACCCTGCACCTTCTTCATTGTCTACATCTAGCTCACCACCCGATGATGTGAACTTCTTGTTCTTTCCCCAAGAAGAGCTATATAGATCCTAAAACTGTTGGAGTGTACAGCTTATCCCTCCACTATATTTCCCTAAAATAAACCCTCCCTAACACCTTCTTCATATGTGAGTTTTGAAATTCTTTTAGAAAAATTTTGATAAAGGGAAAATACTTATGTACTATAGAAAATATATATAGTTTGTACATAAATTCTTATTTTTTTTGAAATTAATATTTTTTTTTGAAATTAACATGTTTTTTCTTAAAGTCATATGAAATAAAAAACTAAGTATAAATCCATGAATGATTTTGAATTTATAAAAATAAATAGTTAAAAGTCCTATGGGATATGAATTCATAAAAAATAATTCATATTCTAAAAAAAGGAAAACAAATAAAGCTATATGATATTTAATGTCATACCAAAATTTAAAATTCATACATGATTCTTGAAATTCATATGTTCAACAATTTTTTTTATAAAAGTAAAAACATGCTACATTTTTCTTATACTTTCTTATTTTTATATACCACATGAATATATTAATTGTTTTATTTGTTTTACTTATTCTATAGTTACTTATGAATTATTTTTATTCTAAGAAAAGTAGTTTAGAATAGTTTTATAAATAATTAAATGAAGATAATGAGAGATGAAGTGTGTTATATTTATATAGTATATTTATAGTAGTATTATCAAAATGTGAATGTCAAATGTATATTTAATATTACAGTTATGGAGATAAAATTATTGTATGTTTCAAAGTTGTTTTTTACAACAAAAACTAATTAATTTTTTATAAATTTAAATAAAATTTCATACACACTAAATGGATAATAATTTTGAATCATTATATTGGAAATAATAATTGAATAACTTTAAAGTAGTTTATTGGTGTGACATGCATGATTATACTCTAGAAAAGATATAAAGGAATGATTTATTATTTTTAAATATTTTTGTGCATTAAGGAACTCTATATATATAGTTTAATATGATATGTATAGGTGTGAATAATGTAGGTTAAGGATAATTTAATTTTACTGTGTATAATACTATAATTTAGTGTAGATAACTTTAATATACTTTTCCTTTACTACTGAAGTGTTCAATTGGTAACTTGAAACCCAATATCTCATTTTCTATCTTTTTTTGTATTGAATTATTTATTTATTTTCTTTGTGTTTTATTTTTAGTTTATTATTATCATTTAAAATAATATCCTTAGTGTCATGTTATACCAAAAAAAAGTTATATATCGATTTCCTCGGTCTAGTAAAAGGAAAGGGATTTGGCTATACCTTGTTCTGGATAAAGAAAAATTTTATTCTTCCTCCACTTCCAAAAGAAGGTTCTGGGTTGTGCCTCCATGCATTAAAAAGTTTGGATAGGGGTATTTTCTCTAAAGGTAGAAAAGGAATTATAAAATCTTGTAACTCCTTTCCAAAGTCAGTTCACTATATTGTGGGTTCCATACTCTCACATTGTGATCTTAAAGGGTATAAGTAGGGACACTTTGATCCAAACTACTATAAAAATTCTTATGAACATATTTTATTTTACACTATATAATTTACTTAACTCTGACATAATACTCAAAATTTTATAAAAAGGACAATTCAACCTCATGTTCATTAGTTTTTCTCTCATATTGGAAAAATGTTACTTATTATAAAACCATTTTTGAAAATAAATTTTAAAGTCTAATTTTTTAAACTTTATATTTTAAAATCCTTTATTGTTTAAGAGTTGAGTATGAATTATTTTAGTTAGTTTTGGATAGAAATGATATTCAATTAATTTTATTTTACATTTGATATTTAACAATTCTCTCTATACATGGTACTATTTGACCATATATTTCCTTGTGAGTGAATTATATTCATTTAGATGTTTTTCATCCAGAACTCTCTTAAATTATTAATCAAATTTGAATTGATATAATTAAATCTAGATGATAAATTCCTTAAATTATAATAATTTTTTTTAAGTTATATATAAATACACCCATATACCAACATTTTAATCTTTCTTAATCCCATAGAACCATGAAGAATCCTTATCAATCATGTAAGAACATTTTATGAGTTGAAAATACTAATATACCCTTTGCATTAATTTTTTTCTTCATAAACATAAAATGGAGAGAGTGCAAGTGCAATTCTCTTCGGTTTTCATTTTATTGAGGATAAGAAAACATTATGTTTTTAAGAGAGGGTAAGCTTAATTTTCTTTAGTGACTTGGTTAAATTTATTCATTATTTTTCAAAAATATTTCTTATTGAGTTTTATTTCTTCCTTTATTTTCATAATACTCAATTCATCTATCAATATTTATTTTCTTTACTTTACCATCATTCTTCCTTATCATGACTCTTTTTCTAGTCAATAATTATTTATCTGAACAAATTATTTTTATTAATGGTGGCTGACGTTCCAATAATAAATTTGGGTTTCTTACTGAATTAAATTATTATTTCACTATTAAAAAAATTTCATTAGAATTTTATCATAAATTATAAAATAAAAATTAAAATAGAAGAAACAAAATTTTAATTTTTTTGAACAAAATTATTAACAATGTCCATGAAATTAAATATTTTAAAATAATATTATTCCAATTTATCTAATTTCATTTAATTTTATCCCATTCCATTGTATAAATTTTTTATTTATTTACTTATGTCATTCTCTGTGTCATGCACATTATATTCCCTTTAATTTTTTAATAGTAAATTACGAGTGACTTTAAAACCTCTATTTCATTTTATTTTTTTTAATTTTCATTACTTTTACTACCTACCAAAGCCACATAATATCCTTGAATTTTCCTCTTAAGGGTATGATTTCATCCCAAGTATTAGATATCATAAGTTCATTGCATTACCATAGTATGATTCACTTAATGAATGAATATGAAAAAATATAGTATGTTTTCAAATTTATATTTGACTAAATAGTGGAGTGAGTGATCTTATGGAGGTTTTATATCATCGGAATTTGAAATTAATTACGAAATGGATAACATGATAGAATGACATGAGAAAGGAATGGGTTTAAAAGTTAACATTTTTAAAGAGTGATAATTTTAAATTCATATTTATTTTTTACATAAGTTAAAATTTTGAAAGTTTAATTAATTTAATTATTTAATCATATCTAAATTTATTATTATATTTAATTACTTCTCTTATATTGATGAAATTATTAAACTTTAGTGTGGGTAAGTTAATAATATCTATTATAATGTTGTTTTTATAATTTTTTTTTATTTTAATTTTAGGATTTCTGTGTATTTAATTGAGTTTTCAATAAAATAAATATTTAAATTTTAAATTTAAATTTTTAAATTTTTAATTATTTTTTAGTAATTTTAAAATTTTATTTTATTTTAATAAACTCATTATATTAATTTTTAATGGCCCAAACCCTTTCATTCCATTCCTTTATGTATTTCTGAAGCTCAAGGTGATTAAAGGAGGCTTGAGGTGAGAGGGGTGGGGGTGGTATTTTAGCTGAAGAGGGATAATAATATTGGGAAAGTGTGTCTCACGACACAAATATCTGGTTATATTTATTGGGACATACAACAAGTCTCATTCACAACATTAAGTAATGATTCAATGCATGAAATAGATTAATGGTGGATTTTGGGTGGTTCCGTATGAGGAAAGATTCATGGAGTGATAATCCTATTCTTAATGTGAATGGATTCTAGTTTTATAGTATGTGACTTGAATTTTTTTGGTAGATTAACTCGAAGAATTTATGGTGTGAAGGATATTATTGCATTTTGAATTGGTTCTTTCCTTGGGAAATCATGATGCGAATGATGTTGTCATGTCATGAACAAGATTTTCTGCCTTCTTATAAAAATGTGAAATACCCTTCAAAATATATTATTTCCCACCAATCCCTCTTGAGATTCCGATGATTCATAGAGTGATTTTGTAAAATTTTAATCCCCCTTTGATGAATTTTGATTCTTAGCATCTATAGATTGAGGATTCCTTCTTCGAGGTGAGTTTTTTCCATTTTCCCTCTTTGTTTTATTCTTGGTTCCTTTCAAGTACTTTATTTGGGAGGATCATTGGTAGTGGTTTTGGTAGGTTTTTTGATCTTGGTTATTTGATTTTATAGAGATATTATTATTCTAGATTTGGGGGGGGGGGTTATTGTGTGGTTTCGATTAGCAATCATCATTTCCTTGATATTTCATGGCTATTTCAATAGTTTCGAATTGAGGTAGAGGATTCAAGACTCTATTAACTATTTTTTGAAAATTATGATATTATTATGCCAATGGTTCTTTGTGTGGTTAGTATGTATTAATATAATAATATAAATAATTTTGAGTAGATGATCACACATTCAATTGGAATGGGTGCTTCTTGATCTACATCACATCGAGAGATTAACCCTTAACCTATCATATTTACCCCCAATTTAATTGGGTGTGTGTGTGGGGGGGGGGGGGGGTGGAGGGATCTCTATGTATCCTTAGGAAAACTATATACATGGAATCATGGAGGAAATGGTAGTGATGAGGTTGGATTTCATCTGGTGGAAGGTGGCAGTGGCAGGTGGTCGGCTTCAATCGGACAGAGGATACGACGAGGGGGTGAGGTGGGATGGCAGAATCTAGTAGTGATAGGTGGACGGGTGATCATGGGCGATAATCCAAATATGGAAGTGGCTGAAATGAGGCATTATGGTGACTGGTTGATGATGATGGATGGTGTTCATCATTAGTGACATGCTTATTCAGCCGTTGGGGTGTGATCATGCGTGTTGGGTGAGATGTACAGTGACCACTAAAAATTTAAGGCCTTTGGGCCTGGGGTCTTATGACCAAACTTGTTTTCGCCTAGGGACACTGAGCCTTTAGGCCACCACCTTGTAATATATTTTATCAAGGTGCCTTTAGTCCACATATTGTAATTAAAATAGGTCTAGTAGGGGCTTGTCATTCCTTATAGGGAGGGATGAGGCTTGCCCCACTGGGGTTCCTGGGTGTGTGTAGTTTTGTTTTAGGTAATCCCATCTACCTCTAATAATAATAAATAATTTATAATATGGAAAATAAAATTAATTTAATTGCTATAAATGTTCTTATATATATTATTGTGTTATTTTTGGTGTTATTATTTCTGCTATATATTTAGAAAGTAATTGCATGAATAACTAATAAATAATATGATGATAAAGGAGGTATAAAGCCTAAGAAAATGAAGTGTGGTGTGAACCTTCATGTTTTATAAAAATTGAACCTCCAAAATAAAATCAAGAATTGTTGCATGTTTTCTTATTGATGTTATCCCCCTTGATTATATGAATTAATTATCATGGAATCCTTGCTTTTTTGTGTGCTTAAATGTCAAAAACACCTCATATAATTGAATGATAATTAAAGATAAAAATAAATTGGGATGTTTGTATAATATTTTCTGAAGTGATGACGATGTTTGGACTTTTAATATATATGACTCAAAGGATATATAGTGTTATAGATGTTGTTCACATTTGGCTATGATATATGGTGTGTGTGTGTGTGGCTAGAGATGTTTTGGTAGTGGTGATGTTTTTCAACCCAACCTGGACAACCCATCCAACTAGGCATCAGACCAGACCATGGAAAGACACGAAGGGAATTCCCAATCCCCATGGGAAGGTGACTAGAACACAGGCATCGAATAACAAACAAAGTGAATGATTTTACCAATATACAATAAGATATATAAAACACACACACACACATATATAGATAAATAAAACCATAAAATAAATATTCCATAACCAATGAGTGAAAAAATTAGTGATAAAACATGAGGTAGCAAGATAAAAACCAAGATACTTATCTGAATAAAAATAAAAAGAAACAAACATAACTAATAAATTATACTCCATGTGATTGTGGGTCATGTCCCACCATCTCACCACTAGTGACCCATAACTAGCTGACATAAACCACACTGTCACACTATAGAGCCTTTCCCTTTACTACATTAAAAAACAAGGTCTACACACCCCCTAGGAAGTGTTCAAGGTGTGGAATTAATAGGATCAGTAGGATCCCACCTAGTCATTACTTATTAAGTATCTATACAATAATCCTAAAATGATAATATTGAAAGAAAACAAGGAATGATATGAATTTAAATAGTTTTATATCAAAAGCATGTTAACAATTTCCCCTTTTTCAAATATTTCACAAAATCAGGTAAAAAAGTCTCAAGGAATAATCCCAATAACCATTCGCATCTATCATAGCATTTATCATTTCATATCAAACCAATTAGTACCAATACAACACAAAAATTAAAACACCCCAAGGATAAAAAAGGTCATGATAGTTAGGTCACTCATACTTCAATTAACAATCATGACTAGTGCATGAAACCAAGTCCCTAGAGCCTATGCATAAAAGTCTAGGGAATATAGGAACACCCCAAAAATTGAACCTCATATATTGTCAATAAATTTCCTAAATATAATTCATTTTTTATCTAGGAATAGAGGAGCACCCCATAAATTTAACCCCCTATAATACCAAGGGATGAGGCCCAATACTATTCCTTCCACCTAAGCACCCAAGGTTCCCATCGGTGAAATATATAAAATCAATTTCAAAGGGATTTCAAATTTCAAAACCAATTCCAAACAAACTATTATCTATCAAAAAAATTCTTTTAAAACCCATTTATCAATATATTTCACAATGTTTTGAAAATATATTTTCTTTCACCAAAATGAGGGGATAAACCATATTTTTTCAAAACCCATATACATGAAAAAATAAATAAATCAAGAATCCTTAAATTTAATTTATAAAACCATTTAATAAATCAGGATCATTAAAGTTTCATCCAACATAGTCTAGAAACATAATCACTTACCAAAAACTCAGGTTATACACCAACCGTGATAGAATATACACACTTTAGGGGAAATAAATTCAAGGACAATAAGTAGAGGCCCTATCATAGATTATAGTATATTAGAATAAAGTTACATAAGTAAAATTTTTGGAAGATAAGTTTTATTAACAAATACCTTGAGAATCTCACATGACACACCATAATAAATAATAAAACTAGCCTCTAGAAGACAAGAACACAATATATTTAAAAGAGATTAGTGGGGAAATATCACATGATCAACAAATACCAGAATTGAAGTCCAAAATCACTATCATATCTTAGATAAATGAAGAAAATGATAAAACAATGACCACTCTTACAAAAATTGGAGAAACAAACCAACTTAGTGATAAAATCAGCCAAAGGAGAAGCCCAAAAGAGATGAATTCACCTAAAATCACCTAAAGAAGCCCTACGTTTTGAGGGAGAGAGTGGAATAAGGTTAATGAGAAATGATTCAGGAGATGAACACACATAATTAACTATAATAAGTATAATTCATGGTGTGAACTAATATTTCATGATGTGAACCCACAAGATGGTTGATATGGTGAAACATACACCACCTTATTGTAAAATCTTGAAATCCAAGTTCAGGACGTAAATATCTTTTCATGTTATAAACTTTTTTCATGTGCTATAATAGGATCATGGATTCTTCCCAAAATTAATTTACATCATGAAAGTATGATTCATGATGTAAAGTAGACTATGTAGTTAGTTCTAAGGCCAAATCCATTAGAAAACCATTGGATCATCTCTAACACCTCTCAAACCCGAAAACACCCTTTTAAACATTAAAAAGTGAATATAACCTAACCAAGATTCTACAATTATCCTCACTATAGGACTTTATATCCCTATAAATTCATGTGGTAAAAAGATTCCCTAGAAATAGGTGAGTCCACTGCTCCCTCATTGATGATTTTTATACCCAAGTTTCATAAGAATTTGACCAGTGCCACCATAAAACTTTGAAAAATGTAATTGAATTCCCATGCCAAACTTTCATATAAGAGTCAATGATCTCCAAAACTTTCTCCATAATAGAAACATCAAGATCCAACTCAATCTCTTCCCAACTAAAAACATGGGATGGATCAAGATGGTACTTCTTAAGAGTAAATATGTTGAAAACATCATGTATACCTATCAAATGAGCTAGTAACACCAACTCATAAGTAACTTGAACAAGATTATCAATGATCTCAAATGGTAGAACATATCTTATAGCCATATTTACTTATTTCCCAAGATGATGGTGACCCAACCAAGGATAAATATTAAAGAAAAACCAGTCATTAATGGAAAACTCTAGAGGATAACATCTAATATCCATATATTATTTCTATTGACTGTAATATGCAACAAATCATCGAAATATATCCTAAATAATCATTTAAATATCCTCAAACAATACTTTATCCCAAGAGAGAGGACCCTCCCACCTCTAACTAACAAAGAGGTGGCCTTCATGGGTGACCATATAAATCCTTTAAGGGATCCATTCTGACTAACAACTGGTTACTATTATTATAGGAAAACTCAACTAGTCCCAAATGGCTATCTTATAATCCACCCAAATACAAGATGTTGTCAAGAAGAAAATCCTCCAAAATCTATATAACACACTCCATATGGACATCCATCTATGAATGGTAAGCTTTACTCAATCTTACATGAATCTCAATCACCTCTTAGAGACTCTTCTAGAATCAGGAGGTAAACTTGAGACCCCCATCCAAGAAAATGGTATAGAAAACCCCATAAAACCTCACAATATCCTACACATATAGCTTATATAGATCCTCAAACTTAGTGATGTACCTGATTAGAATAAAATGATTTGATTTCATCAATTGATCAATCACCACCCAGATATAATTATTTACTCTAATATTCCATGGTAATACAACAATGAAGTCCATATATACCTCATACAATTTTTAAAACAGCACCAAAAGAGGTCGGATCAATCTTAAAGGCTTGAGGTACTCTTCCTTTATCTTCTAGTAGGTGTATTAGAGGGATAAATAATAAAAAATGTCATGCTTCATTCTTGGCCATCAGAATTTTTTTCTCATATTATAATAAATCTTCATAGTTCTAGGGTGAAAACCACATAAATAACTATGACAATCATGTAACACTGAATTCCTCTTAGCAGATGAGATGAAAACCCGATCCCCAAATCAAAAAATATAATTGGAAAGGAGAGACCTAATAGAAATGGTCTTCCCACCATATAATGTTTCCCTTATTCCTATAAAATAATCATCCTTCTACATTTCCTATAGAATAGACTCAAAGAGAGATGATTAAAAATGAACATTAGTTAGATCCATACCTGAATCATCCTCTTGTGTGTCCAAATGAAACTAAGATATAGAGTCCCTTAAGGTTTCACTCCTCCATAGATTCCAAGACAAATTGAGAAGGAAAATTCCTAATTAGGAAATAATCAATATATTTCCCTTTCATATGATCATAGGCGATATTAAAGTCAAATTTAGGGTGGTATTCCATTCATCTACTATTCCTGAGATTTAGTTCTTTCTAAGAAAGAATATATTTCAGACACTTATGACCTGAAAAGACCACGAATTTATCCTCAAAGAGATAATGATGCCAAAACTTAAGTGCATGCATATGTAACACCCTGATACTTTATTATATTTATTTAATTTAAAATAAATTTAATCTCTTCAATAATTTATGATACACGCAACCCTAAGTCTAAAAGAAATGTAAAATAATATACTGTTATAACCTAGCCATTAAATTAACAGGTATGAATAGAATTAACTAAATTATAAATATTATATGGTTTAAACATGTATAAATAATTTTATTTCTTATAAATTTATTATAAATAAAAAATATGAATCATTTGAAATAGAAATATTTTTTTTCTCTAAAGAACTATATTTTTCCAAAAAACGGTTTCATCGAGATTTGAGAACATAGGTTAAAATTATTTTTTTTCACTTTTAGAAAATTTATTTGAAAAAATTAACTTAATTTTTGAAATCATAATGTCAAAATTATATTATATAGTATTTTTGATAATTTTCTGAAAGGCTTATTTTTTTATGAATAGTAAAAAATACTAATTTTTTGTTTAAATCTTTCTTTTTTTAAAAAATTACAAAGATATATTTTGTTTAAAGTTGTTTAAAAAGTAAAATTATTTCAATTAAATTATAATTAATAAAATTTATGTTATTTTAATCAATTATTAATTTAAATTTTATAAAAAAACCTTTTGTACTTATGAAAAATTTTCTTTGGAAAAACATTTTTTCATTGCATTAGTGGGTTTAATTTAAAATTAAATTATGTCACTTATGTGATTTTAATTTGGGAAAATGTATTCTATGTTTTAAATCATAATAATTAATATTATTTAAAAAATAAAACATAAGGGTTTCTCATAGTTAATATTGAAAATACTAAAAATTAATTACCGCGGTTAAGGTTGAAACATATCTACGGGGGGGGGGGGGGGTAAACAAAAAGATAATGGTAATTTTACCAATTAAACTTTTAAAAATACTATTTTATGACCATATTGACACCTAATACTATCAAAAATTATAATCTAAGGTAATTTGGTATAATTTTTATTTGAAATTACTTTATTTGTTTTCTTTTGGGAAATTTCCAAGTAATTTCCAAATAGGTCCCCTCCCCCACTTATAAAAGGGAATCCCATATCCTCTTCTATTAATACTTAAAAAGATATTTTTTATGAAATTCCATATTAAATTAATTCCTTACACCCCTAACCATGACATATAGTCATTTTTTTATTAGAAAATCAATCTAGGAAGGATTTAGTTATAATCCTAAAGAGGTTTTCAAATGAAGTGGTATATTTCTTAACCATCACTTTTCATTTTATTTATTCATTTAACTCCTTAAAATATACATAAAATATGATAAAATAATAAAAAATTATCTTCAATATACCTAGATGTTATTATATTAATTTCATAACCTATATCCATCTCCTCTTCCATCAAATGGGAAACAAAATTGTTGATTGTGTGTATAAAAGATTACTTCCTCAGAAACTAATGTAATTCGTTTTCCATCACCTCCTATCACAACAAGATATAATGATAGATTTAATGTATATATTTTATATTTATGATAAAATTATACTTATGGAATAATAATATCACTTCTAACTTCTTACCTTCCAATCCTTTAGGAAGATGATAACGTTGCTCGTGTGTTTGTATGGACTACCGCCTCCACATAGTGATGCAATATTTTTTTTCATTTTATTTTGACATGGATTATAATTAGGAAAATTTAATGAGTATATATATATACATAATATAATAATGATTCTATAAAGGTGATTTTTAACCTTGATTTCATCCCATCCTTCAAAAAAATGAGCACAACATTCATGCGTACATACAACCCACCATCTCTATGAATAGTGTAACTCATTTTTATACATATAAATTTGAAGGACTATTTAGAATACTTATATAATGAATATATATTATATTTATATCATTGATAAAATTATGGATATTATTAAACTATGAGAAATTTACAAGTACCTAAACTATCAAACCAAAACATACATGAAAAATGAAGCAGTTGTTACTCAGAATAGTGTTTTTATAAAGATTTGTTAATAAATGGGTGATAAAAAGTTATAAGAAAATAATATATGGTGTGATATATATTATTATGGTTCTGTAATATATTTATAACAAATATATATTTATTATATAGTTGTTTCATACATATATAAAAGAAATTGGACCTGAGTTAAGGGATTCCATCTCAATTTCCTTTCATTGAGAAACATTTTAATGAAATAAACCAATTTATTTCACATGATGTATAAAATTACAATTTTACATGTAATATAATGAATTATTAATACTTCATGGTATTTTATTTCTTAATTTTAAATATTTTATCCAAGGGTATTTGACTTTTAAGTTACCAAGTGGTAAGGAATTTCATAACTCAATTTCATTTTATTGGGTCATATTAATTTTTCACTACCTTTGATATTATAAGATTATGTGTTTAATGAATTTTGATGATTTTATATTTTATTTACACTTATTTTATTTATATTTACATTTTATATACATAATCACTTCATTGATTAATTCTTACATTTATATTACGATCATTGTAAGGGTTTTTTGCCTCATTTTTTCTTTCGTGAGACATATTCTATATTCACCACTTATTTATTTTGTGTAGTGTATATACTAACCATTATATATATTATATCATTAATATATTTATCTTCTTAGTATTTAAAGTTTCTTATGAATTTATTTCATTCATGAGGGTTATGAATCAAAAGTTAACAAATTTGTAAGGGTTTATTTTACAATATCATCATTATTCAGGACTGTTTATGTTTTAGTTTCCATTTGAGAAATAGTTTGACATTACTATATTAAACCGAATCTAATTTATTCTCCTCTAGTAATTCATGAACTTTTCAAGTAATAGTACAATTTTATCTTCTTGGTACTTAAAAGTTTCTAGAAAATTCTTTTAAGAAAAACTAACTTTATTTCTCTCTTCAGTTGAAAAATCATTTACATCCATATCCATGATTTATAAAAATATTTTAAATTTTTTTTAAATATCATCCAAATTATTTATTAATTTTTTTACCCATGATATAATTTTTATAAAATGTTTTTCTCTAAGGAATCTTCCTTCTTTTTTCTAAAAGAGTTACTTTTTGAATTTTTATTGAAAATGTGAAAGGAATATTTATTTTAATATACTCAGCATGAACAGAGTTTACTGACATCATGAAAACTCATTGACTTGAATATTACTTTACAATTTTCCTTGATTTTGTTCAAAGAAATTTTTTTCCCTAATATTTGGGAATTTTTTAATTTTTTAAAGTGATTTTCAAATTGAAAGGGGTATTTTCCTCAAAAAACAATTAATGATATTTTTGTTGTATTTCAATTCATTAATGACATCAACACTTATTTTAATTATACTCTACGATGGATATATTGTAATGATACCATCCTTATTATTTCTTTAGATGGTTTATGATTAGTTTTACTAGGGATATACTATTTCAATATTATTCTCCGTAATACTATAGATGGTTTATGATTTTTATTTGATTGGGGAAATTATTGACATTCATATGCTAGTTTTAAATACAGATGTTTACATGGATTATGTTTATTGATTAGGAAAATTATTAATATTTCATATGCTAGTTCTTTAATATGAATGTTTATGTTGGTTTTGTTTCACCCCTTTCATAAGTTGAATGAATTAGACTTAGTAAGTGATGGATTGGGTCTTCTATAGCCACTCGATGCATCGATAGATTTCATAAAACAAACTAGATTCGGTTTTTGGTTGAGGCCTTAGCCATTTATATAACATGTATTGGAATGGGGTCTTGATGATATGGTTATGATGCCCAACATTATGCATTACATAATTATGAGATTAGTTATTGATGTCCATGTGATTATTCAATTAGTTAGAATACACATGGATAAGTTTTATGCTCATGATATTATTTATATGGAATTATTTGATCATCATTTATTCCTTCCATATTATTCTTCATTCTCAATTTATTAATTAAATGACACATGTTTCAGTTATTTAACATGTTATATTGATTATGTCTTATTTATTCATGATAGATTCTTTTATACGCACACCCTTACTAAGTATTAAAGCTCACCCCTTTCATATGTTTCCTTTACCTAGGATACCAGGTAGTATATTATGATTTATATTAATGGAAATTCTAAAGGGAATAATTGTGTACTCAAAGAAAATACTATGTTGTATTTTAAGTTTTCAACTTTTATGCGAGATTAAAATATGTATTTATTTAACCAAGAATACTAAACTATTCAGTCCTTCAGGATGAAATTAATTATATATAGTTCTAATGTAATAAAGTAACCACTGACTATTGGCTACTAGGGTTGTGGTATTTATAGAAAATCTCCAAATCATGAGTGGGGTAGTTTTTCTCATGTTTCCAAAGCTAACAAGATCTATAGGCCATGATGTGATTATCCTTCATAATCAATCAACTTAGAGAAACACTATAAGAATCAAAGTATATCACATACCCCTTACCAAGCTTAGGAAATATAAAAATAGAAGTTTATTTCATAAGTATTTTCAACTACTCAAACAAATGTCTAACATTTAGAATCCAAATTGAATTTTATCCCTTTCATAGTGATAGTAGATAAGGGTGATGAGATTTTTTTGAAATCCTTGATGAAAAAATGATAATATTTAATAATACCAAAGAGTCATATCTCAAGAATTTTTCATGGTTCTTACCATAAATAGATAGCCTTCACCTTTTTCGGATCGACTGAAAGGCCATGTTCTAAAATCATGTGTCCCAATAACTTCACTTATTATATCCCTAAATTTTATTTTGATAGCTTCCCATATGGGTAGTGAATCCTCAATATTTACAAAACCATATTCATATGGTGCTCATTCTCACACTCAGATATTGAATAAAATGAGAAATCATCTATGAATACCATGAAAAATGTGTCGAGATATTGATAGAATATCCATTTCATCAAAGCCATAAAAACTATAGGAGTGTTAGTTAGAAAAAAAGGAAATAAAAGATATTCATAATGATCACACCTACTCTTGTAATCAGTCTTTGGGATATTAGAATCATGAACTTGAGCTAGTCATAACCTGATAAAAGGTAAATTTTTAAAAACCAATTTCCCCCCTTTAACTGATAAAAAAAGTCATCCACTCAGGGAAAATGGTACTTATTCTTAATAGTAACATGGTTAAACTTTTGGTAGTATACATAAAGATGCAAAGAATTATTGGCCTTCTTGGAAAATAAAACATGGGTTACCCAAGGATGAATAAATATCTTCTCAAGTAGATCATCCAACTAGATCTTGATCTCTTTCACCTCAATAGGTTCCATTCGATAAGAGGGTAGAAAAACCAACTGCATATTCAACACTATATCAATCAAGAACTCTACCTCCATCTACAGAGGAAGACCGGTGAAGTATTCTAGGAAAACATCAGGGAAGAATAAAAAACCCAGGGAATATCAAAAAGAGATAAAATTTCATTAGGGTCAACTATAATGGTAGACAATAAGATCTTCATCTCTTGGTGGGAAGGTCCTACATGGCCATACCTTAGGTCCCAATATCCTTGAAATGATCGATATCTCCCATCAGTAGCAAATAAAAAAACACACTGATGATTATAATAAATATTATCATGTTGAGAAACTATCTAATCCACTATGATGATGAAGTTGAATAGATCCAGATTAAGAACCAGGAAATCCAAGACTCTCTATTCATAAACTATCGATAGAGAACACATAAGAAAATAAACCCCCACAATTTCCACCTTCTAAGTGTCATATCAAGATCCATTAAAAAGGACATGATCTCTGTCATAAGTTTTATAACATCAACAAAATAGGTAGATATAAAATATTTCAAGTAACTTGTATCAAACAATGAAGTTTATATATAAGATTCAAAAAAGATGGTACCTCTCATTGTAGTCGGGCCCATGTCAAAATCCATTGAAAACTCATGAAATGTGTGGAGGTAGTTCACTAATAAGGCCCATGGATGTATATCTATAGACTTTAAACCTTCTAATTTTGTTGTAGTGGCCATTGGAGCTGAATATCCCTGACTATAACGGGGCATGGAAAAATCCTGAAAGAACCTTTGAAGATGGCCTCATTGTCCCCTAGTAATGAAAATCATCATAGGTTCGGGACATGACCCTCAGGTGTTCCCTATCTTTCCACACTTATAGAAAGTTTGGGAAAAAATTATTGATTATGATAATGATGTAGAAGAGGCCCATTTATAAGAATTTCCTCTACCACCCTTGTAATTATCTTTCAACTTTCTCTTATTTCCCTACACACCATTGACATTGCCACTACATGGAAGATTAGAGGTAGAGTAGAAAAAATTTCCCACCATATCAAATTATTCTATCATATCTCTATTTATTATCTAGTTATAGATGGAAATATTAATCATATACAATTAAAATAATATTTATGGTCTCAAACCCTATATATATTTATGAGCTTTCAACTGATCATTCATCACCACCTCTAGAAAAAAATGAACAAGATATTCAAAATGGTTGGTGTACTCTGAGACCAAGCTCTCTCCCTTCTATAAATATAGAATATCTGAAGAATTCATTATCATCAGAGACTCTAGAAATAACTATTTAAATAGGAGGGGTTTTAAACCCTTCTAATATAATCCTACATTCCGGTTTTCCCAAACCATAGAATCTCACCACCACTTTCTAGGACCCTTAAGCTTTAATGTTTCACATTTCACCTTTACAGACTTAGGTGTATCTATGATTTTGAATACCTGATTGATCTTTTTAAGGTATTCTTCCACCTCTTGGGTTTCATTTATACCCTTAAAGTATGGGTTATTATATCATATAAACTCTTGAGTTTTATCCCTGTCTCCATCATCTCCTAATTGGGCCTCAACCGCTAAGTTCCGAACTCGTAGTAAATTCTAGTCCATGAAAAAAACTACTTGTAAAATATAGCCTCTAAAAGATTTCAATCCAGTGTAATATTCCCTTGAGAATAATCTCTCACCACACCCTCCAGATAAACTCATGGAAGATGTCTCAATGACATGTATTCTACACACCAAAAGAGAGGAAAATGATCACACAACATGTTAATCTTAGTTTAAACCTAAAGATCATAAGTAAAAACTATGACCAGGGAAAAAACCAACATAGGAGACAACTTCCCAACAATCAATGGTGACTTAAGTCTTGTCACAACAAGAGATGTCTAGAAAATCATCACAACCTACATCTCAATTCCAGATAATGGTATCTCATTTCTAACAACTTTACAAGGAACATAACCATGTTATAATACCAAATTTTCATGACCTATGCCAGATAACTCATTCAACTAGGCACCTAACTAGACCACAGAAAGATCCAAAGGTCATTCCCAATCCCCACAGGCTCGTGAATAACACTCAAGAATCAAATAACAATAAAAGGGAATGATTTACCCAACTTAAAAGAGGTGAAAAAGAATATAAATATATAGAAATAAAACCATAAAAGGAATATTCTATAACCAATGAGTGGAAATGATAGTGATATAACCTATGGTAGAAAGATAAAAACCAAGGTACATGTCAATATAACCACCAAAGGATACAAAAAATACTATGAACTTCTACCCCATGTGACACTACAAGAAAATCACCGCATAACAGTGGATTTTTTAATACGATGAAAGTTTAAACCACCACGATATGGTTCTATGATGGTTTCATAAAACCAATGATAAATTTCATGTCAACATCCAATATGCGGCAGTTTCTTTCATTTAGCAGCAGTTTTTGGGAAGTTTCATAGACACCATATTTAGCGGTGATTTTATTGGTTTTAGTGGTGTTTTTTAGCAGGAAAATATGGAAATTATTTAGAGGCGGTAAAAACCGCTGCTAAATATTTTCCTTTTTTTGCATGGACACCACCGCTAAAACCAATAAAACCAACGCTAAATAAACCTACATCATTTTTTATTGGTGATTTTAACCGCCACCGATAAAAAACTATCAATATATAGCGGCGATTTAAACCGTCGCTAAAAATTTACCATATTTAGCGATGGTTTAAACCACATATATATATATTGATTTACCAATAAAAACTGACTATAGATTCTATAACCCCAATACCCTAAAAAAAACATATGAAGAGAAAATATAACCCAAGTTATTCACACATCAAATCTAATCATAAATAAATATGTCAAGGGAAACTATATTTCACATTATAAAACCACACCATGCCCCTAAAACAAGGAAAACACACAAAAAGGTAAACCCACTATTAAAAACATATTTGAATTAAAACCCGATGAATAAGAATTTTTCTCAATGAAAACATCCCTTGAAATTTTAGAAAATATGTAAAATATATAAAAAACCATTTAGAATCAACCAAATTCCATTTATCTATGCATTTACCAACTTTGACATGGGAAAAAAATCCAATCATGGTTCAGTGAAGATTTACTAAAATAGGATCCAACACATCATGGTTCCAGATGTGTTCAAAAGGATAATTCCAATTTTGAGTGGATATAATGAAATTTCTCTATTTTTGACTCAAGATCCTCTCATAATTGATCTATGAAATAATTTAACATCATCAATGGTGACTATGAGGTCTAATATGATCTAATGGTTTGCAAATATTCAATATAAGTTGAGAAATGGTTGAAATAATTTAGAATCTTGAATTTGAATTCTAAATTCAAATTAAATTTAGAAGAAGGTGTTTCTACTACTATGTAATATTAATAAGAATAAGGTATTGAATTTTTAAGTTTCAATTATGTAGAGGCTGTATAGGGTAGAAAAATGATATTATTATGGGATGATTTGAAGAAAATTTATATTGTATGGAAGGAAGTGGAAGAAATTAGTTTTGTAGTTCAATTTTCACAAAAAGTAGAATCTTGATTTTTTATAAGAACATTAGAAGAATAAGTTTTTATAAAAACCCTTCCAGTTTTTTTGTAAATAATAATAAGAATAAGAATTTCTATTCACATGTTGTGCATAATAAGTGAATAAGTTTCTTTCTATTTTGAAAGTATATAAGGAAAATAGGCATTTGGAACATCAATGGAAAGGCATAGTCTATACTAGTGAAATATTTATTATTGTTATAAAACTCTATTTTGAACTATTAGGATGGTAGTATAAATACCCAATGATATTGTGAAAGAGTGAGGGATGTACTAAAAAATATTTGGGAAGCATGTAATATAAGTTTAAGGATAAAACTTGATCACTTGTACCTATAGGTTGATACTAGTGGGTTTTGTAATATTAGAGGAATCTATATCACATAAAGGATTGTCCTTATCATTTTGAGAGGTTAAACTTGTAAATATGTTATGATACTTATATTGGAGTGTGTTTTTATTTTTTGTAAGAAAAGATGATGTTAAGAAGATAGAAGGAGAGAACTGTTCACCTTAATAAGTGAAGAGATAAAAGGATATGGTTTAAAATTTTTTCAATTGGGTAAAAATTTATCAAAATTGACTCACCCCCTAGAGTGTTGAACCTATCTCTAACTAGACTACTATAAATTTATTGATTGTGGTTCATTATTATTATTCTTTTTTTCTTAAATAGTAAAAAATCATTTATCCACTTTGTATGAAAAAAACATGCACACAATCACTTATTCCGCTCTCTTAATTTTTTCAATTTTCTCCCATATGGATAATCTCTACATATTGTCTATTCAGTGTATATTTAGTCTCTATCTTCTCTTCTCCTAGGTGTTCATATATATATTAAATAACAAAATAAAATTAAATAAGTTAATATTCATATTCAAATCTTCACATTCCTTCATGTTCTTCCAATCATTCCAAAAACTATGGAACAAATTTAACAATAAAATAAATAACCATGAAAAACATAATTTTACGCATGATTTATATGTTGACAAAAAAATAAAACACCCCAATCATATCTAATATATCTTATCTTCACTCCTTCCACCATGGGCTCAACTATCTTCATTGAAGAACTTGGGCTAAAAAAATTACATAAAAATTATATAAGTATGATAAAATACATTATATAATTCATCGGTGTATATATAAGTATTAAAAAGTATATGTAAAAGTATAAATAGAATACAATATCTATATAAATAATTATAAATTTATATTGATTATCATGTATAGATTTTTGAAAGTAATTATTCATATTAAAAAACCAAAAGAAAACCCTAATTAGAATCCAAAATAACTCCCATTATCAAGAAAAGTACATTTACAAACCATGAATAATAAAAAAAAATATTATAAGTGAAAAATAACACACTAATTAACACCCAAAAAACTATAAATAGATTTGAAAATAGTTAAAAATATCAATACTCATATAACTTTGATCTAAAATTGAACAGATAAGGTGGGAGTTGGTTTTAAAATTTGAATTTTTGAAGGGAGAGTCAATGGTTGGACTGTAGGGTGATAGCTATAATGATACTTGTTGGTGTATAAATAGTAGGGTGGTGGAATGGGGAGATATTAGATGGGTGAAACCATCAAATTCCATGGGAATGTGGGAGTTTATTGAAGGATTTGAGAGGAAGAATAAATAAGGATATGCATCATGAATAATGATGTAAAGTGATTGATTTAAAATGGTGAGTTGATGTATCTTAAGGGGATGATGAGACATAAATTATGAAAGGGGTTTGAGGCCTATAGGCTATAAGGAACAACAATGTGAATGATAAAAATGCATATGTATAGTCTTGAAGTAAAAAAACCATATAATGAAAATCTAAAAATGGGGAGAAATTTTTTAACCAAAATGATTGAACTTTACCTTGTGGGATTCCCAAAAGAAAGAAATGCCACTTAGGTATTACTATACTAGATTAGGGAAAGGATGTTTTCTGATGTTAAAATAAAAAATAACATGGTTTTAACTAAATATCATGAAGACCATTGCAAGATATTTATTTTAATCATATTCAATCCTATATTTCTATGAATAGATGACTATCACTGCATCCCTAAATGGTTTTCAGCCTCTTTAAACATAGGAAATCATTAAAATGTTAGGTCATGAAAATGTGAGGTGAATACTCTATGCCACAATTGATACATGAAAAAACCCTCTCTTTCCATATTGGTCCAAAACATCAAAAAAACCACTAATCACTATCTGATGATGAACACTCCTTGTCACCCTCTTCATATCCGTCTCTACTTCCTTCTATCGGCACCTATAAGACAATTATATTGGGAAACTAATAAATGTTTTCGAACTAAATGATTTTGAAATTGTGTGATTTACCTGTTCACCACCTGTCATTGATGCAAAACCACTGGGGGTCAATCTGGTCGTCTTCTGATATAAATAAACCAACACTTTCTACAAAGAGGATATATGAGCCCCTATTCCTGAATTGTGTTTTTCAAAGAAACAAAATCTCTCTACATCTCTGGGTAAAGAGTGACTACAACCAGGAGTAGATGTAGATGTAATCCCCAGTGGCCAGCCAAAGACCTCACATGGTAATGGTCCCAAAACCATCTCTCTCACTCGACCATGATTCTCCTTCCCAAGGACTTTACCAACTGGTTCATTCTGGGAGACTAAGTAGGACTACACAGGATTGACATCACATAGTTCTTTAATTTTTAATTATAAATCAAATATCAATCAAATTAGAAGCAAATTATATTAACATAGTGAAAAAATCTAATAAGTTATTATAATGAAAAATAAATTCATACCCCAAATTCTTTGGAAGGATCATTTAAAAAACTCTCATCAGATTTTTATGGACATCCAACCACACTTTTGTTTGGGATGCTTGGTACTCTAAACTCTGTGACAGCATTGAACATAGATAAATAAAAAATTTAATATATTAACTGGATAATATTTTCTTATAAATATTTAAACTAATTAAAATATTACCAGAGTCAATTAGCTTTTACAAAAACTCTTTGACCGCGCAGTGTAATGGATTATTTTCGTAGCCCAACTCGATGCATTCTTCCTTGAAAGATCTTGAAATAAATAAAATGTAATTTAATAGTAATGTATGCAATGTCATCTCCCTTTCATATACATATATAAATGTAAAATGAAATTAATATGATAAAATATATTTAAATATCATGTTCTTCTCATCATGATCCATATAAAAAAAACTTTTCATTTATCTCTAGGCACCCCATTGGGTACCTTATCATACATTTTTTGGGCACTCAACAAAGTATCATTGACTTCATTCTATAATCTCTATTTAAAATCTTTCCATTTCTTGCCCAAAACTTTCAATGTCCACTTTTGTGCTAGCATATTAGCAATGGTAAGGTGTAAAAAAATATGTACATAGAGATTCATTTTGAAAATATTATCATTTAATAACATAATGAAATTTAATTACACCATAATATATTAAAATAACATTTATTTTTAAATCAATTTTTTTTTCAAGATGAAGGCATATGCCTCCAATCATCATACGTAATGGGAAGTGTCACCAGCTCCACTACTAGCTAGCCTTGAATTTGGCCAAGTAACCCTACGACATCATCCGTAGGGACCCTATAGGAATCAAATGGGATAACTATATTTAGTATCTGAACATTTCATATTTTTCTCCATAGTAGCATTGTTTCCATCTTTTATGAAAAAATAGTTAGTAGTATAAAAAAAGTGTAACAAATTTATTCATATTAAAATTTTTACCTATTACATTCACCCTTTAATATCCCCATGAAGAACTAGGAGTGGCACCCTTATCCCTCACTACTAAGACTGCTAAATGGGTAGGCATCGACTGAGATACTGATGGGATGCCGACGAAGGGTGTGAGAGATAGTGTAGGGGGAAAGAAGATGGTATCTCAGATGTTGTAGGGATGGGGATAAAGAGATCATCATCTATTAGTGTGGTTTATGGAAAATTGATTGAGAGTTGACTGACATCAGTATAACACTTCCTCCTTGGTATTCCTAACATTTAATCAAATAAAATTAAGTTCATAACATATATTTCAAAAAATTCATGCAGAAAAATATAGAAATCTAAACAGATGCTTGGTATTAATAAAAATATACACACAACAATGATAATGAATGACTACAAAAATGATATAAGTAGTTGATAAATTAATGGATAACTTCACATATAATCATTTTCTCCTTAGTAACATCGGTTTCCCACTCCATCATTACTTCATCTACTTTATCCACCCTTTCAAGACTAATATTTTCAATATCATGATGGAAAAATAAGTTTGATTCTTGCTATTGATGGGATTCAATACCAAAGGTCAAATCTTCCACTTCATCAACCATATCATACAAGTCTCTTTATTTTACTTGAGAAAACACACTCCACCATTCATCCACTATATCTTTCACATAATATACCATTTTCTCTTGCGATGATAAGATATATAAATCATGTGTTTCATGATCACTAAAATCCATCAAGCGAGAGAAATTCATAGAAGTAAATTGAAAGGAATCTCTTTTAACACCCCAGATAATATCCAACAAATTTAATTTGAATAAAACAACTGAAAAATTCCTGTGGTAGTTTAATTTGATAATATCAGTCAACTTTATATAGTATACTACTTTAGTAAACGTAAATATGATACTATTATGTGTTTTCAAACCCTCTTCCCGATCTACTGTATAGAATCTAAAACCATTCATGTTGTAAGTGTCAAACTTTCTAGTTTGTTTTAGAGAACCTTGAGCAAGAAACTTCAAATCTTCTAAAAAATATTCACTAGTATCAGTATTCATGATCTTAAAAAAGTAATATACATTATTAGATTTAAAAAATATATGTATTAACCTAATATCTGTATTGATTGAAATATTTATGAATTTACATGTCGTACAAACAATTCTATAATATCTTTATTAATAGATTTTGTTATGTATTTCTCATTTCATGTTTTTCCTCTCAGTTGTCTCTTTAATTGTATTCTCATAAATTTAACAAATGGATCTATAATTTCACTATTTAGAAGAACATATCTATGAGCCTATAATAATTCCATTTCTGTTAGTGTAACATTTTAGTTCCTTTCAACTGATCAACCAATAACAGGAAAGATTTTTGATTTACCATGTATTTTAGATTGAGTCGATGTGTCGTCAACACATCTAACTTGATTGAATCTTATCTCAATATCATCCAAGTATCTAGAACAAAAGGTAATTAACTCCTCTTCCAAATATCCTTTAGAAATAGATCCTTCAGGTTCAGATTTATTTTTCACATATGATTTCAAATGCCTAAGATATCTGTGAAATAAAATAAAAAAATATAATTATGTATTTAATAAATTTCCAATAATTGTTTAATGAAATTAAAAACATATAAATAAAGTACCTCTCAATTGGATACATCCATTAATAATGTATGGTCCCCCAAAATTCATCTTCCTCAACCCAATGCACAATTAAATGCATCATAATAGTAAAAAATGAAGGAGGAAGGATCATATCCATTTCACAAAGTGTCAACACAAATATCTCCTAAAGGTTGTCAAGATAAAATGGATTTAGAGTTTTCTCACAAAGTTTTCTAAAAAATGTGCAGAATTGGAGTACAACAATAGTAACCTTTTCAGGTAATAATGTATGTAATGCCAATGGTAGTAACTGTTGTAACAAAATATGTGAATCATGGATTTTCAATCCGTGAAACCTATGATGATTTAAGTCAACACAACTTGAGATGTTAATTGAATACCCATCAGATACCTTCACATGTTTCAAATTTTAAGGAATGTATATTTATCTCTATTTTTCATTAAAAAATTACCGTAGCATACTTTACATTCTCATCTGGCCAGAGATCATGCTTTATATTCATTGCTTGTAAGTCTTTCTGAGCATTAAGATGATCCTTCAACTTTACATGGCTATTAAGCAATGTGAAGATCAAATTTTCATAAAAATTATTCTCAATAGGCATAAAATTAAGATTATGCTAAAAAAATTAAATTCTCAATACAGAAGTTTGAAGAATATACTTTTTTTCTTCCATTATTACATTCTGATTTCACTTAATGATGCACTAAGAAATCATTTCCCATTATCATTCAAATGAGGAACCTTACCAAATTTTATTTCAACATTTTCAAGTTATTAAAATATTTCATAACCTATTAACAACTTCAGAGGTGGTCTACGATCAATGAAACCATTAAACTTTGACTTGTTCAGCTGAAATTTGTGAGATGCATCAAGAAATCTTCGATTGCACAGGACGCACCATTTTCTACTATGAGGTTTCCATTTGGGCTCAAAATAAAAGTTACAAATAGGACAATCCAAACATGTGTAAGTGTTCTAACCAACTAAATTTTCAAGTCTAGTTAATTCACTAATGGTCCATATTAGAGCAGCTTGCATTTTGAACATTGTACTAGAAGATGCATCATATGTATCAACACCATTACTTCATAACTCATGTAATTCTTAAATTAAAGGCTGAAAGTATACATAAATATCATTTCTAGGAAATGTTTTTCAGTAATAATCATAAAAATGTTAAAATACTTTTATTGAATACACATACATAGAGGCAGATTCTAAGGGATAAAAAAACCAGCCTAATTCTATAACTGGTACTCAAAGTCCCAAATGGGTTGAATCCATCGGCAACTAATCCCAATAGAACATTCCTAGGATTAGATGAGAAATATGGATGTAATTAATTAAATGTCTTCCATGATTGTGAATCACTTGGATGTCACATTAACCCATCATTTTTATTATCTATAGAATGCCACTTCATGTTTATAGCAGTTTTTAATGAGATGAATAATATTTACAATCAGGGCTTTAAAGGAAATTAACAAAAAACCTTTACAGGTGTGTTTCTTATCTTGTTATTCATGGTATTATGTTGATTCAAACTTCCAACATCACCCATAGACTTATATCCATAATAAAAGCATTTTTTGTAATCATGTCTCCTTGAATCCTCTCCCCAATAAAGCATACAATCATTAGGACACACGTGTATTTTTGTATAATTCAGACCAATCCTGTTAACAATTTTTTTTTCATATCATAAAAAGTATTAGGAATCTTTGCTTCATAAATGAATCACACAACAATTCCAATATCATGGACATCACATTATTTTTAATTCTATATAGGCATTTGGTATGGTACAACTTTAGTAGAAAATAAAATTTTGAATATTTCAAACATCAACTATACAACTCTTGATTTTCATCATCAACTAAACCATGAAACACATATGTCTTCTCAGTGAAGTTTTATATTACATTATTCTCCACAGAATCAAGAGTAGGATTAAATTATATATTACAATCTTGATTTGATTGTCCTACATTCTCAAAAACATCACTTGTCACGTTGCTATTTGTAGCACCCTCAACTGGTTGCTATGATATGTTTTGATGTTGATGTTGGTGTGTTGCAATGATGAATGAATTATCAAGTTTTTCATTTAATTTCCCATTATCTATGAAGTTGGGAAATCATTCTGTGGATTGACATCAGTGTTCAACCTTTCTATAAATTTCGATTCTCTATGAAAAATCCAACACAAATATTGAGCAGGGAATTAATTAAATATCAATTGTTCATAAACTTCATCCCTCTTCAACCATCTTCTAAATTTACATTCAAGACATGGATATCTTATTCTCCCATCAAAGGATCGATTGGAAATTAAAAAATCTAAAAACTCTTCCAAACCCTTAGCATATTGATGTGTGTTTCTCGGTAATGTGATTGATTTTTTATCCATATATATTACAATATCATTATTAAAAAAAACGAAAAAATAACTATTACTAAATATGAAAAGATATTCATGTACACTATTTGAAAAAATATGAATATGTTAAATAAGGTTTTCCTATATAAATACATATGGTAAATAATGAATCATTTTAAAAAGGATAATTGAAATACATAAAGGCTAGTTGTGAGTAAAATGATGTGTAAAAGAGTTACATTTTTCATTTAAAAACCCTTATGAAACCTAGGAGAAAAAATACATGTTGAAATCCATTTTCATAAAAATATTATTTTAAAAAATCATTGAAAAAGTATCATAATCCAATTTCAATAATTGATTATAGGACCATAATGATTCTCAAAACTATTAAGCTATTATCATGATACTATTTTTTATTTAATGGATACATTTTGTAACATTTTTTCATTGAGTGAATTGGTGGATTAATGATGATATATGATGTGTTATTCAAATTTTATCTCTTTTATGTATATATTTGATTTTACTTATCTTATTTCTTTTAATTTTCGGATTTTTCATTTTATTTATGGATAAATACACTATTGACCTTATTAGTGGATGGTGGTAGTGAATAGAGTGATAGTGAATGGTCGGGTATTTTGTGGGAAACGTTGCTACTATGATGAGGATTGGGAAATGATCAATTATGTGTATTATGAATAAATTAACATCATTAATTCAAAATTGAAAATTATGTTGAGAATGATCTTGACTTCATGGGAAATGATAATTAGGCGTTCAGCTGATAAATAAACCACTCTAAAGATGATGACTTGAGTCCTTGAAATAAAAGTAATTCTAATAATCTGGTAACTATAATGAGGTACCAGGAATGAAAAACATAATGTTCCTTAGATAGAGTGTAATAATTTTTTTTGACTACATCCATTACTCACTTGCTATATAATGAAATTGAAACTATTTTACAAAAGATATATTCAACCAATACAAAACTCAACTTGTGTAATCGAGGAGGATCAATATTGAAGGACTAATTAGATATATTCTATATTTTACTCTAAATACCACAAAGAAACAATTTCTTAAAAGGATGCTGGATGTTGGAGATGTAATATCTAAAAAATTCAATCATGGACAATGAATACCCTCCACCTTGGGGAAGAATAAGTGAAAGGACTTCAAAATAAGGTATTCCATCTACCTTAACCACTATATATAGTGTATTAGCTTACTATCCTACACCATCCTACACAATAGGTATTAGAATATTAGAATCCTCCATGATATGAGTATCCTGATAGATGTTATCTTTTGGTCCCATAATCCTTTTTAGGGAGGAATTATCCAAAATTTTAAGGAATAATTTAGAAAACCAAAATAATTAGGATAGATATATATTTTTATATATGATCACACAAATGTTCTCCTTGGATTCTACCCATAAACAAATGTATATACATCCTAGTATTAACCAATATCCTCCATCCCTCAAAATTGGTTATAGTCACACACACAAACACATATAACAATATGAACATCCTTAACTAAGTAATGAAAATATATATCACAATAGAATGGAAAATAAATATTTCACTTGATTAAACAATAAAATTATATCATTAATAGATTGCATAATAAATGCAATAAATATATGGATTAGTGTACAAAAAAAAAGGAAAATTCTGGAATGTGATCCTATATTCCTAATCCTGATATATGAAAGCACTTGTATCCCATAAAATAGTAATTGAAAACCTACCAATGGTGAGGGGCGACAAGGTCATAGGTTGGTACTAACGGCAAGCGGCTAGGTTAGGATAGAAAGTGAGGGTCGACGAGGGTCGGGGGGTGGAGGGTAAGGGTCAGGACTGGTGGTGAGGGGAGGCGAGGGTCAAGACTGGTAGGGTTTCGGGGGGTCAGAGGTTCACATGGGGTAGGGGTGGGGGGGTTGAGGGAGAAGTGTGAGGTGTGTGAAATAAATAAAAGGTTTATCAGTGGTTTTTAATAAACCAATACTAAGAAACTGCTGATAAAGTATGATTTTGGGGTAGTGTGACCTGTGGGAAACATCCTATTATCTCACCACCATCTACACATTCCCAACTAACATGAACCTCACCACCTTACTATGGAACCTTTACCTTTCCTATATCAGATAAAACAAGGTCTATGCACCCCCAATAGAGTGTGAAAGGTGTGTTCTAAATATGATCCATAGGATCCCACCCAGGTTTTCCATATCATGTCACTACACAATAATCTCAACATAATCATATCAAAATAAAAAAGGCATGATAAGCAGTTAAATAGTTTTATATAAAATCATGGTAAATGGTTCCCCTTTTTCAAATATTTCAAAAAAACAAGTAAACCTATCTCAAATAATAATTCCAATAACTATTTTCATCCATCAAATCATTTATAATTTCATATCAAACCAATTAGTACAATGTCAACATACAAAGTAAAACAACCAAGGATAATAAAGGTTATGCTTTCTAGGACACTCATACCTCAATTGATAATCATTATTAGTGTGAGCAACCAAGTCCATAAATACCATGATCCAAATTACAAGGAATACAGGAACACCTGAGAAAGTGAACCCCCTATAGTTTCAATCATGTTTCTAGAGCCAATGTATCTATGATTTAGGAATGGAGGAGAACCTACGAAAGTGAAATCCCTTATAATACTAATGGATGAGGCCCAATACTACACCTTACAACTTATTAACCAAGACTCCCATGTGTATCATATATCAAATCAATTCAAAAGGGTTTTCACATTTCATAAAAATTTCTAAACCACCCTTTATCCATTAAAAACATTCTTTGAAAACCTATTTCATAATTATTTTAAAATAAATTTTCTTTCACCAAAATGAGGGGAAACATATTTTCTAAAAAACCCATTTACAAAAAAAAATAGATCAATTAGGAATCATGAAAATTCATATATAGTAACATTAAATAAATTAAGATCATTCAAGGATAATAAAACATAGGATAGAGACGTGGGATCAACACACACAAGGAGGAAACAAACACAAGGATAATAAATATAGGCCATAGCATTGATTCTCACATATTATAATCAAATTCTATAAGAAAAAGGGTTAGTGAATAAGTCATATCAACACATAACTTGATAATCTCACACTCCAAAACACAACCAATAAGAAAATCAGACTCTGAAAGGTAAGCTCACAATATATCTAGAAGAGATTTTAGAATAAACATCACATGATCAATAGATCCTAGAAACATGGCCCAACATAAATTCTAAATCTTAGAGAAATAATGAAAAAAAATAAAAAAATGATAAAAATTAATAAAATAGGAGAAACTAACTATCATAGAGATCAAAGTTCTAAAAAGAGTTTCTTTGAAGAGATGGATTAACCCAAAATCACCTGGATAATCCCTAGGGTTTAATATATATAGGAGGAAGGTGAATTGAAAATAATTTGGGTAATCAACACATAAAATTCACTATAATAGGTATAATTCATGGAATGAGCTACTATTTACTAACATGAACCCATGAGATAAATGATATGCTGAAAAAAAACATTGCCTCAACTTAAAATCCTAAAATAAAAGTTCATGAAGTGAATATATTTTCATGTCATGAACATTTTTAATTTCCTAAACTAGGATTATGGATTCTTAAAAGGATTAATTTATTTCATGAATGTACGATTCATGGCACAAACCAACTCCTGTATTTATATCTCATACCAGGTCCTTTATAAATCACCTAGATCTCATCCAAAACCTCTAAAACCAAAAAATCCTATTAAAAATTAAAAAGAGAGATCAAATTAACCCTGATATTACATGATGTGGATTATTAATAAAGGAAGGTTTTCGTGCTGGTTCTGAGTTTTCATGGTATGTGTGTTAATGCAAGATTATGTGTTGTGGTTGGAAATAGTGTGTGGCTAGTTTTTCCAGATGGATGTGGTTAGTAAGGTATTAGTTTTCAATTAGGGGATTATCTAGTGGTGCTTTATGGTATATGATGGAATTGATTGAAAATCAATATAAAATGGGCTTGTTGGGATATAATTGGTGATGTTGTAATTGTTTATGAATTTAAATATAGTAAATTGAAATATGGGTTTGGAATAATGTGATAATTGGATTATGAGTGGGTTTTCATTAAATATTAGTAATTAAAGACACAAAAAAGTGATGTGAAAGATAAATGGAAGTCTATAATTTTTTTAATATACAATTAATTGATAATTTATGGACAGTTACTTGACTATTATTGTGTGGTATATGGATGGTTTTTATGTAGATGTAGTGGTGGTTGTTGATGTACAGTGGTAATGGAATGTAATACCAGATGAGTTGTTATAGGGATATTTTTTTGAA
The DNA here is from genome assembly GCA_963277665.1 of Viscum album. Lineage (NCBI taxonomy): Eukaryota > Viridiplantae > Streptophyta > Magnoliopsida > Santalales > Viscaceae > Viscum > Viscum album. The sequence goes on along the minus strand of OY728119.1, from coordinate 848,287,370 downwards.
CCCTCAGTTGGGTTTTGTGTGGGACTACTAATACCTTATATTTATTGGGATTTCTATAAGAAACCCACCTAGGTAAAATAACCTTACTAACACCCAAATGTTTTGGGTTCCTGGTTTTTTCCCTAAAATCCATGTTAGTGAGGGTTTATGGTTGGCTACCCCCTATTCCCCACTCTCTATTTGGAAGTTTATGTTTATAGTACAATTGGTGGTGATTCCCGAAAATGATTTAATAGTTTGGGGAAATTCCTAGAGTAATTATTCCATAGTGGGGTTCGTGCATTATAGGAGGAGGGAATGAGGGTGATTCCCTTCATGTTCATGATCTCCTACTACTCTATACTGATAGGGTAATGATGGTATAGAAGGTAAGGATGCTCAGGGAATTTGATGTAGGGTCATGAGAGTGGAAAACTAGTGGTGATGTTTTGGTGAGGCAACTATATTCTTTTGATATCATGTTCCTACATTATGCATGATACTTGGTTAGTGAGACTTGGTGTGGCTATGAATGGGTAGTTGACTTTGTAGGTGATTTTTGGTTTTAATACTTATTCAATAGAGTATTAGTATGTTCTTATCACATTTATACAAGAGGCCATAAGGAGTATTCTATTGAGAATACATGTTATAATCACCCATATATAAATATATAATCTTCTCAGGTAATCATGAGGTATTTTCTGACCGATATGAACCATACTAGATTAGAGTGGAGAGTTTTTGTTAGTGTTTTTTCCTAGGATTCCTTTGGTAGTTTATTTTGGGAGAGTGCTTATTTTTCTTTTCATGAATTATGGGATTTTATTATTATTAGATATTGGTTTATTTTTATATGATGTGGTATTGATTGTTAGTTCATATCATATCTCTTATACTTAATTGTTATATTAAATTAAATTCCACCCATTGAGTTTTCTTTATACCCTTGGTGTTAGTTTCTAACTCATAGCCTATTAGTGGTAGGCATTGGGGGTCACTCACTCCCTTCGTTACAAACCCATAAGGGTTAACAATGGAGGTGGTGGTCATGAAAGATTGGTATCAAAGTTAATGTTTAAGAGATAGGATTTATAATTTGGAATAGGAATTGGTGAGGACTATTTTTTGGGAAACATCCATTAAAATTAGTACATGACATACACAAGGGAGAACAAATAGGACACAATATTTTAGGGTTCCTCATGATCTGACATAAGGACCTTAAAATTACAGAACATAATAAGTTAAGTTATGTTTCTTGTATTGTAGAGACCTAGGATAAGAGCATACATTATGCTATATTTATCTTGTGTTTGAATTTATATATTTTTTTTTAAAAAATTAAATGAATCTAAATAAATGAATCTGATTTAATAAATTCAATACCACCAGGATTAGAATTTATCCTTTATTATAGAGATGTTTTCTAGTCATCAATCATTCATGGTGTAGGTTGGTGAGGTTAGACAAGGTAATCTAGTTAACCATCGAAGATTCAACCCATTTGAATAGGATTAGTTGTGGTAGATGATATTGCATACCTTTTCAGTGTCAGAGTTTAGAAAAGTATGAGGTGATCATTTCTAATTTATATATAGAATGCTATTTGGAGGAGATAGATATTGCATTAAGTTTTATTTGTGACTAACCAGAGTATTTGGTTCCACTAACAGTTATTCAGATTAGAGGAGTATCCTATTATCAATGGATATTGTATCTTAGGGAGAAAAGGATGTAGAAATTCATTTGTATTATTTCCAAAAGGAGTTCTGTTTGTAGTTTCTATATTTTATGATGAGTGATGCGAAGTTGAAATAGATGATCTCCATTATTTAAGGGATCCCAATCACAAAATATCTCATGATTAGATTTAAGGGCCTTATTCTTTTCACCCTTAATATCTTTATTGATGATGATTCTAGAGTGCAATGCCTTGAGGAGGTGTTGTGCCCAGTTATCTAATATACTATCACTCCATTTACATTACCTATGTACTAGGAGGAAAAAAATTAATTTGATTTGTTAGAGAGAAAGAATTATTATAAAGCCCATTAACGATCTAAGAGAGGAAGAAATTATGGTGAAGGTTCTTTGATGTTGGGATAATTGAGTTTCCATTGATAGGGATTCAATTCTAGCACTCTACCTCAAACATTCCTAAAGAAAACACTTCTCATGACTCGACCGAGATACTCTCGTTTGTGTTTTTTAGTTGTGGTGGGGATAGAAAATGGTAAAGTGACCATTCATCTAAGGTAGTTTTTTCTGGAATTGGGTGGTCATCTTTAGAATCAGTCTCAGTAGTAGCTTCCTCTGAGGTAGTTCCAACACTCAAGGTCATTGAATTTTATTCAGAAACTAGGTAAGTAATCTTATGTTCCTATGAGAGGTTATAGTGTTGGTTGGGGATATCATCATGATGTCCCTAAACAATAGGGGCCTATAGAAGATCATGGACACATAGGTGGAAGAAAATAGGTCCAACAAGTACAATGAGATGGGTATAGGCAGTTGCATATCATTGGAGTGCTATCTCTAGAGGGTCTAAATATCATTTGAGGTATAGTTTTATTATCATCAATATTGTTTTATGATTTTTTTATTTATAATAATTAAAATCATTAATACCACATGACTTATTATATATTGTGATACTAAAGGTATAGAGTCTTGTAATCCTCCTTGTGCTATCTATAAAATTCAAAGGTCCATGAAGTTTTTTTGATGCATGTTGGGGCTATGAACTGATTTTAGGGAAGCACCAATCATCTAAGGATTTTTACCAACTAATTTAAAACCATATGATTTCATCCTATACATGTATTGGTTGTGTTATATACACATTTTTATAAATTAATTTTTAAATTTCTGTAAAAACCCATGTCCGTATAAGCTATGAAATTCAACATGAATTTTATTTCCTGGTTTTAAAGGTGTATGTTGGGTAAAATGGAAATTTACCATAGTATATGATCTCATAAAAAATTATCAGATGATTTATTTGATCCCAAAATGGGGTTTTTACCCTTGGGATGAAGTTTGGTGAAATTCTAAGAAGATGGCATTTTTTGGGATGTAAAAATATTTATTAAATAAATATTAATTATTTTGTTTTTGAAACATTGACATATCATAAATGGAGCCTCTAATTGTAATTCTATATTTTTTTGATTCCAGAATGAGGGTATTTAACTAGGTGTAGTATAAACTTTGATCGAGTTTTAGGTATCAATACAAGTGTTTAAATGAGTATTTAAATTAAATTAAATTAAATTAATGAAATTAATTTAATTTAATAAATTATATCCCTCCCACTTTTCCATAATATATAAACACATTATGAGGGTAGTTCTTTTCCAATTTTCAGGCTCAAAACAAGAGAGTAAAGGGGGAGAGTGAGAGGGGTTTCGTCATGAGGAAACTCGATTAGAGTGAGTTTGGGATGCTATGGACATAGAAAGCAAGTTCAATCTCGAAGCTTCATCGATTCAATATGAGGTAATTTGGTTAATTTGATCCATTTTCTATTTCCATGGGTTTTCATTTAAGATTTATTTTGAGTGATTTGACTATATTTAGTTAGTTAAGGGAAATAGAGAATGATTTTACGATAGATACAAGAATTTAATTTTATGTTTTCTATTTTTTTTTTTATGTTTTGAAAGAATAAAATCTTTTTAATGAAGTATTTTTTTGTTCAAAAAAGGAGAAGAATGATTTTAAAAAATTTAAAAAGTAATTATGTTTTTTGGGAAGTAGGTCACCCTTACACAGTGGTCTATGCAAGGGTAATATTTTTCTTACCCTTAGGTGGTGGATTCCAAAAGGGTAAGATTTTTCTTACCCACATGTAGCATTCTATGTAAGGGTAATAATTTTCGTACCTTTATATAATGGTATTCATAAGGGTGTGGTTTCTCTTATCATTACACAAAAATATATTTAAAGGTAAGGTCTTTCTTACCCTTATGTAAAGTACCTGCGTAACAGTAAGGTTATGCTAACCCTTATGTTGTTGGACTCCGCAAAGGTAGCATCTTATTCCCTTATGGAGGCACCCCTTGTGCATAAGGGTAATTCTTTTTATCATTTAAAAAAAATAGTTTTCTCCAATTTTGTTGAGGGATTATTTTAATATATAAATGAGTATTTTGTGGGAGAATAATTAAATAATTATTCTCTTTCAATTAATCACGGAATTAATCATAAAATAAAAATAAAAATTATTTTATAATTTATTAGTATTATAAAGGGGTGTTTTAGAATGTGAAAAGGGGAAGTGGTCTCTTAAATGAGACAGAAATATGGATTATTCTCGTTAAAGGTGTAAAATTGATTATAATTTACTGTAATTAAATTAATTATAGAATTAAATATAAAAAACTTTATAATTATTTTATAATTAATTAAAGTTTTATAAATTAAATTTTGGCCTCGTATTGATGGACAACTTCTATTCATACTTGGATGAGAATATTCAAGGATGGATGACCTTTGTTTAAAGTATAATAACTTCATGAATGAGGAAGGTGGTCCCTCAAACATACCCCTTTCAGTTAATGAATGTTTTTGACATGGCATGTAATATATGGTCTCACCACCTGCTTGTGATTGACCCTTTAAATTTAATGATTTTTTTATAAATGATTAAAATTATTTATTAAAAAAATACTTTTTAATATATTGAATAAATATCCAAGGGCTATGAGGAATCCTTGTGCACTGTCTTGATTCCTTAGCTATAATTAGTTGAGACCTTGATTATAATTGTGCACCTTATAATACATATGCTTAGAAGGTTGAGAAACTAAATGAATCGTGTGAACACAGTGTCCCCCAGTATAGGTTCCATTATATCCCTTGAGTAGGAGTGCACAATGAATTAGAAACTATAGGTCTGATTAGGCTTTGTGGGAAAATTGAGATACATTTATGCCTACATGATATTTAATAAGATCATGAGGTAAGAATTCTTCCCTCACTAGTGAATGAGTAATGATTGGATATTACTTGGTAAGTTTTATGATAGTTTGGTGAATGGAAGGATCTAGGTTGACTTTATAAGTGGGATTGGCGTTGTGCCAACTTCTCAATGTGATGAAAAAAGGGATTATCCTATGAGGCTAGTGAGGCCATGATACAATTATGATGATGTTGAGGGATGTTATTACATATAAGTGATGGGTGTAGACCCATGAATTAGAGACATTATAGTGGAACTCATAAGGGGTTTCTGTGTATGATTTGACTTAGGGGACCCTGGTGGGTGACCTTGTGTTATGTTTAACTCTAATAGGGTTAGTGTGGGAATGAGTAGTGGTGATTATGGGTGTCACCTTAGAACCTAAATCAATGACATGGGCCTAATCGAGCTATAGTTATAGTGATAGGTCATGCACATGAGTGGTTGTTATTAGTTATGAAAGAAGTTTTGGGAAGGTGGTCAACCCATGTTGTTATGATTGTTGTTATCATGATATTTACTTGTTGGATATAAGATACCAAATATATAATGATGTATGGTAGGAATTACCTACTAAAGATCTAGATATGATTAATGATGGGACAATTAGGATTACCTAAAGTGACCCAAGTTAAACATAACATGGATGGTACAATAATTTCATGATTAAGATAATATATCTAAAAAATATTCTCAAAACCTATGGATTGAAAGGTTAATAGTATTATAGATTATATATATAAATATATTATTTTACAACACTTAAAAACATTTCTCCATAATCATGCTACTCTATATCATTTTCTAGACATCTCAAATGATATAATCATTTTCATAACCCCGGGATTGGAAACATAGAAAAGGGTGAACTATGACACTCAGTAAAATAAATACATATCATAATGTATCAAACAATAAACATGAAGAAGAACACGAGGAATATGAAAAATATCTTATTAAAGGATCATAATCCCATATATTATAATTATAAATCATCATAGAGAAAATAATATCATATAAATATCATTAAGGAGGAATAAAAGTTATGACATGGCTGAAAATACATTTCAATAATCATATAACATGTGCACATGATATAAAATTGAGGAATAATTTAAAAATAAGGTGAAATCATGAAAAAATGGAATTTAAAGGAACTAAAATTCATCTTCAAAATGTATTATAACTTGATAAAAAACTTTAAAATGTGGAAAAAATAATAATAAGAAAATATTTTTCAAAAAACTCATTATGACAATGTTTATGTGAACACATTCATTATGAACATGACTAAAAATGTGACAAAATCTATCATGATCATGCCTATATGAATAAACTAATTATTTCCATTCCTAATTATACCATGATATATAAAGTTAAACCAATGAATTAAAGGGTGATATATGACCCCACCCATCATCAACAATGAATATGTGTGCCACTTAAAATCAACCATTATCTTATCTTAAAGGACCCATAGAAAAAGAATGGGTTTCTTTAAATAACCAAATGGAAATAATTCATTATTCATATACAACCCATGTAAGTAAAATAGGTTACATAAAACATCTTAATGGTATAATATAACATCATAAAATAAATCATCTGATACTGAAAACTTGATAACCCAAAAGAATCAAATAAAAAAATATAGGGTGAAACATGAAACATAACACTATTGAAGATATATCATTTTATTATAATGAAAATAAAATCATGAAAATATCTTTTTGAAAACATTTTATATTCATCATTGTAAACTTCATAGTTATGAGTCTCTTTTCAAAAAGTATCCTTTGATTTTTTAACAAAATAAGTGAAAATAAAACCTTTCATGGCAATAGATTTAGAAAAAAAATATTTTCACCTATAAATCAAGACATTAAATAATTAAAAAATGGAATTTCATAGAAAAATGAAGTTCAATAAGAAGTTTCTAACTCAAAGAAAGGATTTTCAGTTACCAAGTCCCTTAACTTTACCCTTGATTTCCATGAAATTTCTTGAAACTCTTTTATCATAAAGATAAATATATTAATTTCCTATTTAAAAACATTATTCATATATATTTTCATTTATACCTTTCATTAATAACAATTATATTAATGTATTTTATTATTATAATTTTTTTATAATATCAGGTGTTAATAATCCTGACCATTTTGAACTAGGTTCATAAAATTAGTGTAGATATTCCTTTTTATCCCAAATATAATAATTTACAAAACATCAAAGGTACTATAATTGAATTTTTTAAATACCTATAATGTTTTAATTATAATATATTGGTTTTTTATTCTCACTTTGTGAAGATGATAATAATGATGAACTAGTTTTAGGTTATTTACTCATATCGATAGATGATATTATAATGATTGTTACATTTTATGTTATCCAAAATTAAACATAATAATGATATATATAACATATTTATTTATCATATATACTAAAAAAATATTAACTAAAACGATCCATGATGGCGGTAATGAAAAACAAAATGCACTATTCTATGGAGGCGGTAGTCCGCACATATCAATGGATGATGAATTGATTTTTCAAAGGGGGGAAGAAATAAATAACATGATTTATCATTATAAGAACTTAAATAACATATATAAATATAAATATATATATATATATATCTTAAATATTTTTTTAATTACTCTTTTTTATCATCTAAGTTAGGAGTTTAAGGAAATTTAAACACACTGTGTCATGATGGCGGTAATCAACAATACACATGAGTGACAATTTTGTTTTTCTTAATAGAAATGGGAAAGGTGGTTAATGATTTCATAATAATTAAAATAAAAAACTAGTATTATAATTAAACTAATTTTATAATTTTATTATGGTGAAATGAAATTATAGTAAGAAGAAATTCATATAAGGAAATAGAAAAGAGGGCGAATCAGTTAGAAATCTCTACCTCACTACTTGGACTATCTTCATTGAAGAGGGGGTTAAAATTTTTAGTGATAGTATTTATAGAAAGAAAAAACCTAATTAAGGTGTCTAATAGTGTTTATAAGAAGTTTGAGCATATTTTGGGTGGAAATTATGGGGTTTTGGTGTGAGGGGAAGTATAGAAGGAGTTCCCCTTTTATAAGTGAAAAGTGATGTCATTTTTAAAAAATCCCAAAACTTATCAATAATGAAAAGCCAATCTCAAGTAAATTTGATAAAAAAATTAAATAATAATGGATATTATAAGTAATAAGGTTGATAAAGGCCTCAAATACAAATTCCCATGCATTTTCTAATCAAGTTTGAGGTCATTTACTCATAGAATTTTACTTTTACCATTTTAGCTTTTACTACGGTAACTAATTTTTACCTAAGTAGTTTATCCTTTATGGATAAAAATAAAATATTACTTTTAGAATAATTTTGATTTATTGGTTAAAATTTGATAATCCATTTAATAATATAAAATCTCTAAAATTGAAGAAAAATTATTTTAATATAATAATTATATAATGTGTTAAAAAGAGTTTTATGAAAAATATGACTTAATTCATAAAATGTTAAATATGAATTTATATATTAAAACCAAAATTTTAAAATTATAATTTAAATTATAAAATAAATATTTTTAGTATAAAAAGGTTTCATAGATTTGTAATTCATAATTATATACTAAAAATGCCGTAAAAGTCAAGTTATTTGTAAAAAAACATTTTTAACAATTCACTAAAAAATATTTTTTTTAGAAAAACATAAAAAATTTATCTTAAGATAATATTTAAATGGTATATAAAAAAAAGTAGTTAAATTTTTCAAATTATAATCCTAAAATATATTAATTTTATTTCTTATTTAAAAACAAAAAATATTGCAAAAAACTATTTTTATAGGAAAAAAACTTTTGGTATATTATGTGTTATTATTTTGATTTCCTATAAATTACTAATTAAAGTAGTATTAATGTTTTATTCATATCAAAATATTTTATTCTTGAAAGGAATAAAATTTATAAAAAATATTTTATTAGTTTCTTAGCTGCACTAGTTTAGTGGGTATTAAAAGGGAATTGTTTTGTTTTTTTAATATATATTTTAAAATTAAATGAATGATATTTATACATTCCAATTAAATTTATAACTTAAAATGTTTTATATTTTTTGGTTTTTTGTATTTCATGTGGTGAAAATTATCAACCATAGTAATTATCTAAGGAGGAATATTTTTACTAAAATGCAGTTTGTTAAATTATACCCCCTTAAATAGAATTTTGTCCACAAAATTTTATTACATGGAAGATAAAAAGTGAGGGTAATTTTATCTAATCAAATGAATTTGGGGCCACATGATCTTCTGGGAATGTCATCCTTTTACACATCAAGCCTTTTTCCAAGGGTTACACGACATTGGACCTGACATGCACAACAAGTTATGCAACGTGGATTCATGGGTGTGTACCTTTTATACACATTGAGATCGATGAATAAGGGTCACGTAATGTATAGTTACCCCACACAACATGTGATATTTATATCCTATGAAAGAACCCTAGCTTCCGCATAGAGGGGACTACATGACGTGTGTTTCAGAACTATACACTTTGTAGTCCATGATTTATTTGAAACTCCAAAACATTCACGCCTCTTTATTTCAGATCCCCATATTCACTAAATTCATTGAATGACCCACTAGGAATCCTCGATCTGAAGTTGAACAACCTCTCTATCACAAGTTACTAGATTTGGAAATATCTATTTCTCATTAATCCTTTCCCACCACACAATGCTTCCATCGTTGCACCAATATGAAAACTGCATGTCTAAACAAGAAATGTGATCCCCCAAATCCAATATAAATCTAACATAGTCACCACAAACCTCAATCACATCAAAAATATTGAATATAAAATTGTGGAAATGATCCATCATCCCAAATATTGAGCACATAATGACCAGTTTCCAGTTATTCATCAAACCATTAGTCAAAAAGAAATACTAATGATGAACATGCATAGAACGGTGGGATAAATCCATAAAATATAAAAGATTAATAAACATAAATTTTTTTGGGTTGGACTCGATTCATTATAGTTAGAAAAAAGAATTAAGATCCAACAATAAACAAATAAATTAATTAATTCCTAAACCATAGGAAGATAAACCAAAATAAACCATCAATCCATGAAATAATTTTTTAAATAAATTGGATCACATTAAACATGGGATATAATAATTGGATAAATATAAATAAATAAAATTACCTAACTTAATTTAGATCAATCATTAGTGAATAATTAATCTAGTAGTGAAGAATATGAAGTTCCCATGACGTTTTTTATCCATCTCTCGATTCACCTCGATACTCTCCTTGACGATCCTCAATCCAAACCAGAAAACAATAAAATATCTCATCATCTATAGTATATTAGGGTTATATAGATAACCCTAAGTATTTTCTCTAATAGAATATTTATAGATAGGGTTAGGTTACTGTGTAAAAAAACAATAAATAAATAAATTTAATTAATTAATTATATTATTTTCTCTCATGATAACACTTTAAAAAAACACGTGATATTAAAAACAATTATAACATGCCTAGATTAAATCCCATGTTCCATATTGAATGTTGGTCTCATATTTCCCATTAAGGTCCCCATTCAGGTTTTATCTCATTAATTCATCAAAATTATGTGCGCGTGATATAATATATTTAATATTTTTATTATATCATTTCTATGATCATCGAGCCTTGGAATCTCTCAGCATCTTAGAACCTAGCTCTAAAAATATTCCTTAATATTTTTTTAAGTCTTACAAGGGAAAAAAGTTACATTACAACCTCCCCATTTCTATTATGTATATCTTGGAAAGTTGGTCAAGTGAGAAATCTTCTTTGATGGAAATAAAATGTATCAGCTTCATAGGTTTATTGACTACTACCCAAATAGCATTATAAACTTTAGAGTTTTGGGAAGTCCTATAATGAATTCCATTGTGACGTATTCCCATTTCCATACTGGTATTACTAATGGTTTCAACATACCCTTAGACTTTTGTTTTTCTAAATTATATTGCTGGCATACTAAGCATTGTGATACATATTGTACAATTTGTTTCTTTATTATATCCCAACAGATGCTTTGTTTTAGATATCTATACATATATTTATTTCTTGGATGAATAGAAAAGGAGAGATATGTGCATCATCAAAATATTCCTTCTTCAATTCTGGTTTTTATGATACACACATTCTGTTTCCAAATCTTATAAACCATCTTTATCAAAGTCAAACTTCAGAATATTCACCACCTTTCTCTATAGATCTACATAATATTTCTATGATTATTTAATCTTTAAGAGAATGGAATGATGTGAAGTCAGCCAGGAAAGATAGGATTTATCCTCTAGCATTAAGACTTCAAGATTCATCCTCTGAAAATCCATGATTATGGGGTCTTTTTCAATCCTCATCATGGATAGAGTAACATGGTCTTTCCTTCTTAGAGCATCAACCATCATAAATTATTTCCTCAGGTGGTAATCTATTAGGAAGTTATAATCTTTTTTTTTTAATTTGAACTAAATCCTTTAGAACATATTAAATTCTGTCTATGTGAATATATATTTCAATATCTTGTGATCAATATATATATATATATCACACTTTTCTCCATAGAGATAACATCGCCAAATATTTAATCCAAATATCACTACTTCTATCTCTAAATTATGTATCAGGTAATTTTTTCATGTGTATTTAATTGGAATGAGGCATATGATATTAACTTATCATTATGCATGAGGATTCAACCCAAACCCTTTTTCAAAGAATCACTATATATTACAAACCCTCCCCCAATGTAGGGTATTGTAAGTATAGGAGCAGTGAAAAACCTATTTTCTATTTCATTGACCTTTATTCACATTCCTCTATCCAAATAAACTTCACTCCCTATCATGTTAACTTGGTTAGTGGATTTGAAAGTCATGGGAAATTTATCACAAATAATTGTTAATATCTTACTATAAATATTAAACCATAGATCTCAATTATAGTGGTTGGTATGGTATATTTCTCAATAACTTCTATCTTTGGTGAATATACCGATATTCCATTTATTATGATTATATGACCGAAGAATGTTACTTTCTATAGCTAGAATTCACACGTGATAAATATGACATCCCATTTTTCCTTTATAAAGGTCTTTAACACAATCTTCAAATGATCTTCATGCTCTCCATTTCTCTTTGATTATATAAAAATATTATCTATAAATACATCTATAAATTGATAATGATAGTCACTAAAGACTCTATTAATTAGATTTACGAAGACAGTAGGATAATTCGTAAGTCCAAAGGGAATCACTATAAATTCATAGTCTCCATACCTCATATGAAATGTTGACTTGGAAAAATTATCTATTTTAACCCTTAATTAATGATATCCATATTCAAATTTAATATTTTATAAGTGTCAAGTTCCTATGAGTTGATTGACTAGATCAGCGATATGGGGCATGGGATATTTTATTCTTCATTGTTATTTTATTAAGATTGTGATAATTAATACAAAGATACATCGATGCATCCTTATTTTTGATAAAGAGGATAGGTTCACCTCACGGTGAAGCATCGGGGCATATAAAAACCCATTTAAAATTATAATGTAATTACTTATTTAACTCCTCTAATTAAATGCAAGCTATTCTAGACAGACTCTTTGAGATAGGTATTCATCCAGGTATGAGCATTGTTAGAAAATTCAACTTCACACTCTAGGGGAAGTATATGAAATTCATACAAAAATACATTAGTATATCCTCACAAAATAGGCATGTCATCAATGTTAAATTCCTCCCTGATCATTAGAGTTAATAGACCCTCATTATAGGGTATCAAAACCTATATTATAAAATTTTCTTCCACAGGGAGTTCACAACCATCTTCACATTGATACTTGATAATAGGATGATTTAGAATATGAAATGATTTTTTTGTATCCCAACAGTTTATGTGTTATTTATGTAACACCCTAATAGTTTAAAATATATTTACTTTTAAATAAATCCATTCTCTTTGATAGCTTGTGATACATGAAACATTGAGTCTAAAAGAAGCATAAAATAATATACCATCATAACATAGTCATTAAATTGGAGGGTATGAATATAAATAAATAAATAATGAAAATAATATGGTTTACATATGTATAAAATAAGTTAAATGGTTATCTATTGATTAGAAATAAAATAAGAACCATTTAAAAAAAGAGAAATGTTTTCTGAAAAAATGTATTTTTTCTAAAAAGCGGTTTAGTCATGCTTAGTGCACATAGTTTAAAATATTTTTTTTTATAAATTTAGAAAATTTATTTTAAAAAATAAACTTAATTTTTTAAATATAAATTTAAAAATAATCTTTTGGTGAATTTTTGAGAATTTTTTGAAAAGATTATTTTTTTTATGAATAGTGAAAAATACTGAATTTTTATTAAAAATTTCCTTTTAGATTAAAATATTTATAAAGATAAATTATTTTTTAAATTTATTTTAAAGTAAAATTAGTTCAATTATATTACATTTCAACTAATCTAGGTTATTGTAATCAATTTCATATTGATTTATTATATAAAAATATTTTATACTTTTAAAAGTTTTCTTTGAAAAAACCGTTTTTTCAACACATCTATGGGTTTAATTTTAAATTAAATTCTGTCACTTATGTTAATTGAATTTATAAAAATGCATTAAATTTTTTTAATCAGAATAATTTATATTATATAATAATACCAACTTAATTTTTGGTAATAATGAATAGTAAAAATTATTTTATGTGGTTAAAGTTAAAATGGGTTTAATGGGGGTTAAACTAAAAAGATAAGGGTTAATAATGAATAAAAACTTTTTAATTCATCTTTTCTGTCCATATTTAGACCTTATATATTACATGTTAAATAATTACTCATTTGTACAATTTTTTCATGATAAAAACATGGGTATCACTTCTTTGTTTTCAGAAATGCCAAGTGTGTCCTCTCCACTACTTATAAAAGGACCCTCCCTCTTCTACCCTCTTTACACTTCCAAATACCTTTGTTTTGTCCAATAAATGAACAAATATATTCATTAATTACCTTAAAATATCCTATAGGGTTTATTTTTATCAAGAAACTATCCTAAGAAGGATTTAGTTGTAAACCTAAAGAGGCGCTCTGAAGAAGAGGTAAAATTCTTAAACTTGAGTTTTGTTTTATTTATTCTTCCACCTCCTAAAAATAATATAAAACTATATTAAAATAATAAAATAAGTATCTAATATATAATTATATTTTATTATGTTAATTTCATAACCTATATCCATCTCCACTTCCATTAAATGGTAAATGAAACTGTTGATCATGTGTTTTGTGAAATACCGCCTTGCGAACCAGTGAAACTCATTTTCCATCACCACCTCTCAAGACTAGATATAATGATGGAATTAACATATTTATATGATTTTTATGAAATTTTTATACTTATTTAATTATGATATCACATATTCCTTCTTACATTCCAATCTTTTGGAAAACAATAACGTCGCTCGTGTGTACGTGTGGACTACCGCCTCCACTTAGCGATATGAAATGTTTTTCATTTTATCTTGAAATTAATTATAATGAGGATATATTTAATGAATATAAATTATATATTTAATATAATAATTGTTTTTAAATGTGAAATATTATTTACCTTTCTTTATTTTCATCTTTTGTAAAGGTAGAAACATCGTTCATGTGTTTATACGACCTATCATCTCCATGAACAGTGTAACTCATTTCCCCATATCTAACTTTTATAAACTATTATAAATAATTATATAATTATTATATATGATATTTATATCATGGTTAAATTTTTGGATATAATGGAACCATGTTTGAAGTAAAAGCACCAAAATTACCGAACCAAAACATAAATGAAAAACAAAGCAATTATCAACTGAAACCGTGCTTTTAACAAACAATTGTTAATAAAAAGGTCATAAAAGACTAAAAGTAAATAATATATGGTATGAAATATATTATTATGGTTCTATAATATATTTATAATAAATCTATATTTAATATACAGGAGGTACACACACGTACAATGGAAATAGGACCGGAGGTCAGGGTTTCTCATCTCACTTTTACTTCCATGAGTCATATGCCATATTCACCACTTAGTTCTTTTGTGTGGTGTTTATAATCACCCTTTTATATTTTACATCAGGAACTGATTTATATTAAGGGTATTTAAAGTTTCATTTTATGTTATTTCTTTCACGAGGCTTATTATTCAGAAATTACTAAAGTGGTAAATATTTATGTTTCAATCTCATTATTTATCGGGATTGTTTATGATTAAGTTTAAGACGATAAAATATTATTATATAACTCTAAAGAAAACATTAATTTTTTTATACTCTATTTATTCATGAGAGTTTAAAGTATTATTACCATTTTTACTCTATTTTGTACTTAAAATGACTGAGAATTGTTTTTAAGAAAATATGATTTTATTTCTCTCTTCAGTTGAAAATACCTTTCTCTCAAAACCATGTTATCTAAAAATGTTTCAAGAAAATTTTTAACATTATAAAAATGGTTTATTCAAAAAAAATTACCCATGTTTGTATTTTCACAATTTTTTAAATGAATGTTCATGTCTTTTTATAAACAAGGTGCCTTTTTTCTTTACATACAAAAATTTTAAAGGAATATTTTTTAAATTATATGAAATGAGAGGAATTTCCTTACATAATGACCAATAAATTTTTTAAAGATTAATTTATATTTTTAAAATGTTATTTTCATAGAAAATTATGTTTAAAATACTTTTTTAATCTTTTAGTTTTAAATGTTTATTTTCAACGTGGAAGGTTAATTTCCTCAAGAATATTTTTTGATCTCTTTATGGGATTTCTATTCATCATAAAAAACCATTATTATAATAAATTACCAATGTGGATATGTTGTAATGATACCATATTTATTATTTCTATATATTTTTTATGATCATTTTTACTCACGATGTACCAATTTTATACCATACACATTACTTTGGATGTTTTATGATTGTGTTTATTGAATGTGGTAATTGTTGAAACATTGTTTGATAGTTTTTAGATAAGAATGTTTATTTTTATTATGTTTCACTCCTTTCATATGAGGAATGAATTTGACTTAATAAGTGATGGGTGATGCTTGTTATATCCTCCCAATGCCTTGATAGGTCTCATGAGACAAACTAGATTGGGTTTTTAGTCGAGTCCTTACCCATTTGAGTAAGATATCTTGGAACGAGACCTTGATGGTATGGTTATGATGTTTGGTTTTATGAATTACCTCTTTATGATATTAGTTATTGATTTATCATGTGATTATTTTATTAGTTAAAATATCCATGGTTAAGTTTCGAGATCATGTGATCATTTATATGGGATTATTTGATCATTAGTTATTAATACCATATTATGATTAGGTAATTGATTGAATTAAATGTGTTTCAGTTATTTACCTTTCCATATTTATCATGATTATTTATTCATGATAGCTTCCACTGCACTTATACCCTCACTGATAATTTTATCTCACCCCTTTTATGACAACCCTTGTCTTTATTACACATCAATTCATGAATTATTATAAAATATTACATATAATAAAACCCAAAAGATCGATAAGTCTAGTGTATTTGTGTAATTTGGTACATTACATAAAATCCTAAAATATGGGGAATATTTCCATTATTTAAAACTTACTTAACATTATTATAATATTCCATCACACTTAAAAGCGTGTGGGATAACCTAGGGACATATATAAGAAAGGGGTGAGATATAAAGCCTAATAAGAGAATAAATATGAAAAAACATGAATAAATTATTACATTTCAGAGAATATGTATTTAAATGGTACATAAAATGGGTGATAATAATGAATAAGAACAAAGAATCATTACATATCATGATAACATAAAAGAAACATGGGAATGTGACAACCACTTTAAATATGACATCATAAATATAGGTCAAGTATAACCACCAATACATCATAACATAGTTGAAAAATTCTTGTTACATATTAGGGTCACTCCATAATTCATTGAATGATATACAATGAGACTAAAAAATAACCTAATTCATTGGAGTGCTATATAATTTTGAGCACACCCATCACTTTTATATCATGTGCATGCATAAGTGTTCCACATAGATCATTTAAAATAGGTTCATATTTCCTAAAATTTGATTAAAATATCAAGTAATGTGGAATAAATACATTTATTTAGCCTATAAATTGAACACCCTTGATAAGAAATGTGTGCGGGTATTCTGTACACAATTGTTTGGTATGAAAAATCACAATGAAATTTTGACAGCATAATAGGGGAACATAAATGTCCATGGGTGGGATTAATGAGAGTTAAAAGTGTATATCATAATTTATACATTATATAAGTATTAATGGGTATATGGAAGAATATATACTAAAACTAGGAATTAGAGATAAAGGGAATATGATAATGAATATTCTTGAATAAAGAGGAAAAAGAGAGGATTCCTTACCTTGAGAGGGTGATTCCAAAAGATTTTGAGGAGATTATTGAGAGTTTGGGAGAACATTGGTAGGAATATAGAGATGGGATTATATAATAATAACATGATACAAATTTTTTTAGTAAAGAGGAATGGAATCTTAGGTGGGTTTATATAGGAAAAGAGAGGGGAGTTTTTATTATTTCCCAAACATAGATTTTAGAATATATACAATAAAGTAATCAAACCTATTAAACATCCCATTGTTTTTGCCAATGGTTTATAAAAAAGAGGGATGGTTTTCAATATTTTATGAGTCTAGAGGATGAAATTGTTAAAATATTTCCCTTGGTTATGTGGAAGTGAGTTGTGTTCTTAAAGAAATGATTTTGAAACCTTTAAATATAAAAGGGGTTTTCAAGGATTCATAATGGATTTATATAATTAATAAAATTAACTAAAAATTACATTATTTTAAATGGTAAGTATATATTTTGCAGAGTATACCCTTTATATAATTTATTACATCATTTTGGGTTATTATGATGTCATAATACACACTGTATATTTATACTCTATTTAATTTTTACTTAAAAATTCGTTTTTCTCATAAAATTATAAAAAATTCCCTATTTGATAATTTAAAAATACTTATTCTAAAAAAATTATTTTATCAAAATTATTTTTTAAATTTTTTATTTTTTTCTTTTAAAATAATAATTGATATTTATTGAGAAATGCTAGGTTTTTTTAGAATAACAGTTTTCGAAGGCCTTTAGAAATTACATTTTACTTCATAAAAAACTATACTATCATTTATATTTAATAACAAATATTTAATAACAATATTTTATTAAAATATAATTTATTTCAAAATTACATTTATTCATCAAAATAAATGTCTTAATTGAAATTCATATTACCCAAAAATACATTTTTTGTTTTATCATATCAAAGTCAAAATCATTTATAAAGTAATAATGATAAAAAGTAAATATAACCATTATTATATTGAAAATATAGTATAAATATTCTTATTATTAGTGTCTTGATACATATCTATTTATTACACTGGTAATATTCCTAAGGGTAAGGTACGTGATGGTGATATTTTCATGGGGTGGTTTGGCTTATATGGTTTGGGGTGTGATCTCGATGAGCTTGAAATTATCCCATAAATAGTTTTACTCATGATTTAATTATTAAATCTCATCTTGGGATTGGTCACTGGAAAATAATAGTAATTATATCTCCCTAAGAATCTCTGATAAGTGGGATTCATATGGTATGATCATACTGGTTGAGGCCCTCACTTCCTTTGTTTGTATCAATTGGATTTTTCAAAACCCTATATTTATACTAATCATAAGATTGCTTTTCAATGACTATATTATCAATTTTTATGATGCTTAATAGTATTTAAATTCCAATAGGATACAATGAAACCAAATAAGTTTATGTAATTTCTATAACCATAACACATAATGAATAATTTAATTCAACCATAAAGGGAAATTTATTTATAAAAGTTTAGTTCATTTTAATCACCCCCCTTTAAAAATTTCACCGTCGAAATTTTCATTTCACACACTAAAACATATGAGGGTAATTTTGTTTCTCACATCTTATGGTTTCCACATTACTACCTCAAATTTGTTGTTTCTCTATAGAAAATGTTAAGGCACATTGTCTTATTTCACAGAACTCTGTCTCTATAACCTAAGATATTCATCAGTTACTCCTCATATGAGAGATCATTCTCTAATGGTACCACATATGGATTCATCACATGTTAGGGGTTTGGTATTTACTTCCTCAAGAGGGATACATAGAACACATCACGTACTTGAGATAAGTTAGGTGGGATTTCTATTCAATAGGCCACCACTTTGATGTGATCAAGTACCTCTAAGGGACCAATGTATCTTGGGATATTCATTAACTTAGGTTCAAATATCATGAATTTATTCCATGGATATATGCATGGGAATACCTTATCTCCAACCCCAAACTCTTGGTTTTATCTACTATTTTCATCATAGCTCTTTATTCGACTCTGAGCATCCTTGAGTTGCTGTAGAATAATATTTACCTTTTCCACCATTTCATGACCTTGTAGTCTGTGTTCCCCAACTTCATCCTAGAATTCTGGTGTTATTCACCTATTCCCATTAATATATTTATAGGGAGACATTTAGATTCTTTAGTGGAAACTATTATTATATGAGAACTCATCCAAAGGAATATGTTGATCCCATCATCCTTTTATGTCAATTGAGTATGCTCTCAATATGTCCTTCAATGTCTACATAGTTCGCTCAGATTGGACATTAGTTTGAGAGTGATAAGACATTATGATGTTCAACTCAATATTTAGAGCATGTTTGAGACTATTCCAAAACTTGGAAGTAAACCTTAGATATCAATCATATAGAATTGATATTTTTGTTTGTTAGGTCCACTGGGCTAGATACCATGAGAGGGGGGGTGAATCAGGGTATGACCAATTAAAACAACTGCCCTTTTGATCTTGTTTTGGTGTTAGACAAAACCCTCTTCTATCTCTCCTTCACATTGTAGAGTATGAATGAATCTTAAAGCATGCACAAGACATAGTAATTTTACTTGGTTCACCCTCACTGGGCTATGTCCAAGGAGCATACACCGACGATGTGCCGATGTACAAAATCCACTATAAGCACACTGTTATTTACAAGTTAAGAGTGGAATCACTATCTATCCTGGTTTATAACCACTCACAATATGAAATCTCACTACTCTCTCAACTGAAGTGTGCTCACTGCTTCTTTAGATGATCCACTCACAGTTTAAATACTTGTAGGTCCCTTCATTATCACTAATGAAATCTGCATCCTTAACTGTTAATAGATGATTTGTTGATGTCCCACTTTCACCCGTAGATGAATCTCCCTTTGCACCGGGTGTATCGGGAAACCCCAATTTTTATGCGCAGCCTTTACTAGGCCTTGCGCGTAATTTTCTGCTTTTGCGCGTAATCCAGTTTTCACGCAACACCTCTTTTACGAGTAACCAATTCTTTTACACGCAATAGCCTTCTTTTACACGAAACTTTATCTTTATGTGAAAACACTTCTTTTACAAACAACCAATTGTATTACTTGCAACCTCCTTCTTCTATGCACAACCTTTTCTTTACACGCAAACACTTATTTTACGCGCACCCTTTTCTTTAGTCACAAACAATTCTTTTACGCGCAAACTTATCATTTTTGTACAACTCCCTTGTGAACTCTAATTTCACACGCCAGAGCTCAGATACTCTCTCAGTCTTGAGCGGCTTTGAATGAGGTGGGCCACATCATATTTATAGGAAAAATCAACCCATGCACAAAAAACCCTACTTGAGCGCTAATTCACTTCGAGCGCGAAAAAAACATCTTCCGCGCAACATCATTTTTTGCCCACTGCTCCAATATTTCGTGCACCTCATACCTTTTCTAATTTTCTAGCTTTGTATCTCAAAACACCTCTTGCATGAAAATTTCCAATCCTCTATTTCATGCAACATGCTAATATTTCGGGCACTACTTTCTTTTTTGCACACCACACAAATATTTTGCGCACCACTTTCCTTTTTTGCGCCACCTTGTATCTGCTCTTTTTGAACCGCCTCCAGATCATCCATTCCTCTATCGAGGTTCTTCTATCAGGCATGGATATCCAACAACATCTATTGAACCCAAAAAATCAACATGTAATCCCCCTTTTTCAACAAATTTGACATCGTGATATGCTTTGTCAACAAACACAACATGGAGGCCCGCTTTTTCAACAAACACAATCACCTCAAAAATGCTTCAATGATGCCTTGATGGATTTTTTCCCAACATTGTTCCACACAGCCTCACCACTTATCTAATGTATATCCTTTCAAGTTGATTGAGTGAGAATTCATCTCGAATTTCAATGAATTGTGAAGTATTTTTATGATGATCCACCACAACCAATATAGAATTATTTCGTCCTTTTGTCTTTGGAAGGACAATAAAAATTTCCAGGGTTATGTTTTCTCATTTCCATGTAGGTATGGATAATGGTTGAATTATACCCTAGTATTTTTTCCCTTTATCCTTTAATTCCTAACATAAAAGACACCTTGATGTATATTTTGTGATCCACTTATTCATATTGTCCCACTAATAGTTCTCTCAGAGATCTCAATGAATCTTTGTTCTCCATAGATAAATGGAGAAGGTTGATCTATGCACATCATATAAGGACCCGACCTTATTTCATAAATAATATTGAATTTAGTCAATAGAACACTTCCTTTTACATTGAAGATATTTTCAAGTTTATAACTTTAGATAATTGGTACAAAACATTCATAACATTACACATTGTTACATAGTAGATACCATAAAAACAGTTTCCATTTTTCTCAAAATATAAAACATTAAAACTTAAAACAAGACTCCTTGAAAATTATTCAACATTTAACATGTCTTACTTCCTTGTATTAAACAACCATTAACCTATGAAAAATCATTTAAAAACTTGGGATGAGCACAAAAGCTCAGTAAGAGATGGAAAAGAAGAAAAAATCACGTTAGTCGATGAATACTCATAATGTATGATAACATTTTCAAAAGACTTGATTTTCACCCATTAATACTTAATTCGAGTAAAATGAGATTTACAAAATATCCACACAAACATGAGAACATAAATATAATCATAGAGGTATCTTGGGGCAATACTTACATAATCTTGTAACCATCTTGGCTACCTTAAAATTTGTAACCCTCACGGCTACCTTACTTTGTGTAACCATCGCAGTTACACTTGGAGTAACCATACGGACGGCCTCCAACTTACTCATAACCAATGCATTTGAGGGAAATATAGGTCCCAAAATTCATCATAAACAATTCCCAAGAACCAAAACATAATCACACAACATGAATAATAGCATAAAAACATTGCTTTTGAATTTTGTAAAAACAGAATTTTAAAAGAGGATTTTAGAAGAAAAGTCCCTCATAAACATCATATAATTGAAGTGAGACTTAATAGAGTGGATTAAATATGTATATACTCTGTAAATACACATTTGTAAACATATTATAATCATAAGTCATCACACGGAAAATTTAGATACCACATAAATGACGAAGTAGAATGTTAACCCAAAGAATGGAAATCAGGTTAAGAATTTCCTTACCTTAGGCTTGTGTTACTTCAAACTTATTTAAACCTCCTGTATAATGGTTAAAAGAGTGTTATTAGTATTTTAAAGAAAAATTTTCTTGTTTATAACATCTTATATGGTCATTTCCTAACGTCATTTCACCCCTTAATTGTTAGTATTTTGTTCCTTGCATTATTTTGAGTGAATTATTTTATGTTTTTCACGATCGGTTCATGATGAATCGTTCTTGTTGATTGGAAGTGAAAATACAGAATTGGAATGGATTAGTATTTACATATGTCCAGTAACATAAATTATACCATTTATCACTTTGATTCTTTATATGAGAATGAATTATAAGTTAAAACATTAATGATGTTCGTTTAGATAATTTTAGTGGTTCTTTGATAATAACAACTTCATTTTGTCTTTTAAATTTGAACCATGAGTAAAAAAGAATTACAGAACCATATATGAGTCATAAAACATATATTATAACCTAGTTAAACCATATAAATGGTTTCATGACCATACTTGAAAGAATTAATAGAAATTGAAAATACATCATGCACGATGCCGGTAATTCGACAAAATGGACAATGTTTTTTTATTCTTTAAATAAGTGGAAGAGGAGAAGAATACTGATGAGTAATTTTCCATAAACATGAGAAAATAATGAATATACATGATTCTGGATATTTCATTCCTCTTGGATAAGAGAGAGTGAGGAAATAAGAAAAAGGAATCATGAAATAAAATAAAATCTTGAGAAACTTCTCATGGAAATTCGGTAGCCTAACGGCGTCTCTTAAAACATCATAAAAACAAGATTGATGAGATGAATAGAATATCTCATCATTCATACAAAATATGGACAGTAAGGAGGAATTTTTAATGAAATATCCCAACACAAGACAAAGGGAATGGAAGAGAATAACATAAAATGAAAGAAAAGAGAGAAAATAAAAGATGGTGTTTACCTCTTGATCTCTTCCCCTTGAGATCCTTCTTAAGGGCATTGATTTTGGTATTTTGGTGAGACCAGAAGATCTAGGACGTGGGGAAGAAGATTGGGGAGGGAATTTTTCAGAAATTAGACAATTATCAAGGCTTGAGAGGTGTGGGAGGAAGAGGGGAGTGAGGGTGGTATTTATAGTGGAGGAGGGGAGGTATTTTAGATTATTTTAATCATTATTAGAATATTTTTATCAAGACTATGAATAAGCTCAAGTAAAGTGACCCTAAATAGTAATAATATCATGTGAGTTTGAACCAAGTGGACTTGCATCACTTATGATGTCATAAATAGTGAATTTTTTCTGATAATTTGATTATACGGTATTTTATCGTATTTCACTATTCATCGAAAATTATTGAATTTCAGAAAATTCCCAAAAATTGACCCCTACCAATTTTCGACGTGTATAATTCAAAAATGAATTCCATTTTTTAAAATTAATTTTCTAAATATTATTAATTTAATTTTTAAATAAAGGCATAATTAATTTGAAAAATAACAATATTGAAGTGCAATTAGTTTTATGTGACATTGGAAAATTAATTAAGATCCCATTATCCTATTGCCTTGGGAAAATAAAATAATAATATTATTTACTATTCATGAGGTCATATTACTATTAATATTACTATTCATAAGGGTATGTTACTATTCACCAAAAATCAAGTTTGTTCTATCAGACTCCAAATAACATACTGAACACAATTGTAGATGACAGTTTCTTGAAATTCAGAATATAGAAGTAGAAAAGTTATGTTTTAAAGGATAATTAAAAATATCTATTTAAAATAAAGTTCCATGCATTTCTATTTATCTTTAGAAAAACTTGGGGTGTTACATTATCCCCACATTCTTGAAATTGCGTCCTACCAATTTTATTTACTTATTAAACAACTGGGGGTATTTTTTCCTCATAGCATTTTTAGACTCCCATGGTGCTTCTTCAACCATGTGGTTTCTCTACAAAACCTTTACCTGGTGGATTACCTTATTCTGCAATACCTGTTCTCTTTGATCAAGAATCTGAACCAGTTTCTCTTCATAAGAAAGGTTCTCTTCCAGCTGAACTCCTTTCGGGCTCAATACATGTGATGAATCTGGCACATAATTTCTCAACATCGAAACATGAAAAACATTGTGTACCTAAAACAAGCTCGGAGGAAAAGCTACGCGGTATGCAACTGTTCCAACTTTCTCCAAGATTTCAAAAGGACTGATGAACCGTGGACTTATCTTTCCTTTTTTACCAAAACACATCACACTTTTCCAAGGAGAGACTTTAAGGATAACATGGTCACCCACCTCGAAAGAGAAGTCTTTCCTTCTGTTATCTAAATAACTTTTCTGCCTGCTCTGAGCTGTCCTCATGTGTTTCTGGATCATCCTCACTTTCTCAGTCACTTCTTCAACTTATTCTGGCCCCATCAACTTTATTTCACCAACTTCATCCCAAAACGCTAGAGTCCGACATCGCTTCCCATACAAGGCCTCAAAAGGTGCCATCTGAATACTGGAATGAAAACTATTATTATAAGAAAACTCAACTAAAGAAAGATGTTGATCCCAACTTCCTTGATAGTCCATTGAACAAGCTCGAAGCATATCCTCTAAAGTCTGAATCGTTCGTTCTGACTACCCTTCTGATTGAGGATGAAAAGGTGTATTGAAATTTAACTCTATGCCCTACGACTTCTAAAGTCCCTTCCAAAAGTTAGAAGTGAACCCGAGATCTCGGTCACACACAATGGAAAGAGGAACTCCATGTAACCTGAAAATCTCTTGGAGGTACAATCAAGAAAGATAATCCAAAGTCATTGTATCTTGAATAGAAATAAAATGTACAGACTTTGTTATCCGGTCAACAATAACCCAAATCACATTGTTACCTCGAGAAGTCTTTGGTATTCCCACCACAAAGCCCATGGATATATTCTCCCATTTCCACTCTAGCACTGGAAAAGGCTGAAGCATCCCCTTTGGTAACTTCCACTCTGCTTTAACCTGCTGACATGTCAAACATTTCATTATAAAATAAGCAATATCTCTTTTCATCCCATTCCACCAATAATACTCCTGAAGGTCACTGTACATCTTAGTACTTCTAGGATGAACAGAAAATAAAGAACTATGAGTTTTACACAACAATTCTTTCTTCAACTGGGAATCACAAGGCACACACAACCTTTTTCCAAATCTTAAAACACAATATTTATCAAGATTAAATTCTGGAAACTTACCCATTTTAACCAATTCTAACTTTTTCTGTAGCTCACGGTCTTCCCTCTGCACTTTCATAATTCTTTTTGACAACAAAGACTACACTAAAAACTGAAACCAAACAGATATATTCCATGCACCAAAAACATCTAAGCCAAAATTCATCAAATCATTAATCAAGGGATCATGTTCCAAATGTAGCTTGGTTAATGATGCATGATGTTTCTGACTTAAGGCATCTGCTACTTTGTTTGATTTTCCAGGATGGTAATTGATCGTGTAGTCATAATCCTTTATCAGTTCTATCCATCTTCTATGCCTCATGTTTAATTCCTTCTGATTGAATATATACTTAGACTTTTATGGTCAGTATATATTTGGCATTTGGTTCCGTATAGATGATGCATCCATATTTTAAAAGCAAAAACCAAAGCTAACAATTCCAAATCATGTGTGTGATAATTTATCTCATGAGGTTTAAGTTGTCTTGAAGCATAGGCAATTACCTGATCATTCTGCATCAAAACACAACCAAGTCCCTTCAAATAAGCATCCCTGTAGATGAAAAATTCACCATTCTGGGAAGGTAAGGCCAAAACTGGAGCATTCACCAATCTCTTCTTTAGTTCCTGAAAAAAAACATAACATTCCTCTATCAAAACAAATTTAACCCCTTTCTGTGTTAACTTAGTTATCAGGCTAGATAACCGTGCAAAGTTCTTAACAAACTGTCGGTAATAACTTGCTATGCCCAGAAAACTACGAATCTTTGTAACATTTGTGGGTCTTGGCCATTCATCAACTACTTTTGTTTTGGAAGGATCAACTGTTATTCCATCCTTATTTACAATGTGCCCAGGAAAAGAAATCTGTTGCAACCAAAAATCACACTTGCTGAATTTTCCATATATTTTCTTTTCTTTTAAAGTTTGTAAAACAACCCTTAGCTGTTTTTCATGCTCCTCTTTATTTTTAGAAAAAAAAAACAGAATGTCATCAATAAATACAACCACAATCTTATGCAAGAACTCATGAAATACTCTATTCATAAGATTCATGAATACAAAAGGTGCATTAGTTAACCCAAACGGCATAAAAACAAATTCATAATGCCCATATCTAGTACGAAAGGCTGTTTTCGGGATTTCATCCTCCTTCACCTTCAGTTGATGGTATCCGGATCTCAAGTCAATCTTGGAAAAGTACTTAGCTCCCTGGAGTTGATCAAAAAAGTCATCAATATGAGGCAAAGGATACTTGTTTTTAACCGTGATGTTATTCAAAGCTCTATAATCAATGCAATGTCTCATGGAACCATCTTTATTTTTAACAAACAAAATAGGGGCTCCCTATGGTGAAGTGCTGGGACGAATGTAGCCTTTGAAAAGAAAATCCTGCTACTGATTTTTCAATTCAAGAAGTTGTATTGGAGCCATACAATATGGGGGTTTTGAAATTGGCTTAGCATCAGGAACTAAGTCAATTGTAAATTCGACTTCTCGATCAGGTATGAAACCGAGTAGCTCCTCAGAAAAAACATCAAGGTATTCATTTACCACTGGCACATTATTAATTTGAATAGTTCCCTTGTTTTCAACAATATGAGCAAGATAAGTTTCATTTCCATCTTTCAATAATTTCTCAGCTTCCTGATATGTTATCAATTGTATGGGTTCATTCCTATATATAAACTAAAACTCTTGAAAAAAAACTTCTTTAGCTCTACAATCAATCTTAGCATGATAATCAGAAAGCCATTCCATCCCTAGAATAATATCAAACTCGACTAAGGGTAAAACAACAAGGTTTGCAGGTAAAGTATTTCCACAGACCACAATAGAAAGATTTTTATAATTCCTCTTTGCTATAACATTTCCCTCCTGGTTTTTTAACAACAAGTTTAGGTCTCATTTGTGGAGGTGATATTTCAAATTTACCAGAAAATTTCTCAGAGATGAAGGAATGTGTAGACCCCGTATCAAAAAAAACTTTAGCAAAATCTGAGTGAACAAACAAAGTACCTGATACAACTTCATTGGATGGACTGATGTCTACTGATGTAGTCGCAAAGGATCTCACTACACCTTTCTGCTTGTATTCTAGATTCTTTGCATCATTCAGATCTCTCTTTGGGCAGACATTTTCATAGTGACCCATCTCACCACATTTAAAACACTTTACAATTTTCTTATTAGGATTAGTCTTTGGATCATTTTCATTGCAATCTCGGGCCATATGTCCAAACTTACAACATTTAAAACACTTCCTAGTTTTTCTAAGACATTCCCTAGTGTGCTTCTTTCTGTACTTTTCACAAACTGGAAATTTTATTTTCTTACCATCAGATTTCTTTGGTTGAGTCTTTCCCATTGCTTGACAACTATACCTCTTCTTATCTTTGTTTCAAAAATGAACATGATCATCAGCAAACTCCATATCTACCCTCTCAGCACATCGGACATGTTTCTCATAACTTTTGAATTCACAAGAGGCCAATGCCCTTAGATACCTTGGCTTTAATCCTGAGTAAAAGCAGTTGATTTTTCTATCGAGATCCAGAATAAGATTTGGAGCATACCTCGCCAGTCGGGTGAAGTTTGCTTCATACACATCCACTGAATCTTACTCCTTCTATTTTAATTCAATGAATTGCTTCTCCATTCTAATTCACACCACCTTAGGAAAATATTTTTTAAGAAAAAGACTTTTAAATTCATCCCACTCTAAGGAATCAAAATCCTCTCTACCCCTGATATTCCTTACCATTGACCTCCACTGATCATCTTCCCCTTCAAAATGATAAATGGAAAGACTTACCTTTTGATTTTCTGAACATCCCATAACATCAAATATCTTTTCAAGGGCTTTGATCCATCCTTCAGCTGCCACTGGGTCAGAAGATCCATTGAATGCAGGAGGATGTTGTCTCATAAAATGTTCCACCACTGTCATGTTCTGTTGTGGTACCTCTAGTGGTTCTCTTTCATGGATGCCACCACCATTTATTTCCTGCGTTAGCTGATCCATTACTGGCACAATCCAATCGGTTCCAATCCCTACCATTCCAGGCTGTAGATCAGGAAGGATGTCATTCTGTCGGTGCCTCTCCTCTTTAGCATCCATGTTCCTTCTACGGACAACCATTCTGAAAAAACATTTCTTAGATGAAGCAACATGGTAATCTTTAAATGCTATAACAAATTAAACATATAGTGAAAATCATTTATGGTATTCTATCACCCTAACCCCTAAAGTCATCTAAACCATCCTCTGATACCAACTATAAGGACCCAACCTTATTTTATACATAATCTTGAATTTAGTCAAGATAACACTACCTTTTACATTGAGGATCTTTCCAAGTTTAGAGCTTTAGAAAATTGGTATAAAACATTCATAACATTACACATTGTTACATAGTGGATACCATAAAAACAGTTTCCATTTTTCTCAAAATATAAAACATTAAAACTTAAAAAAAGACTCCTTGACAATTCTTCAACATTTAACATGTCTTCCTTCCTTATATTACACATCCATTAACCTGTGGAAAATCATTTAAAAACTTGGGATTAGCACAAAAGCTCAGTAATGGATGGAAAAGAAGAAAAAATCACGTTAGTCCATGAATACTCATAACGTAAGATAACATTTTCAAAAGACATGTTTTTCACCCATAAATACTTACTTCGAGTAACATGAGATTTACACAAGATCCAGACAAACATGATAACATAAATATAATCATAGAGGTATCTTGGGTAAATACTTACATAATCTTATAACCATCTTGGCTACCTTAAAATTTGTAACCCTCACGACTACCTTACTTTGTGTAACCATCACAGTTACACTTGGAGTAACCATACGGCCGACCTCCAACTTACTCATACCCAATGAATTGGAGGGAAATATAGGTCCTACCCTTCCTCATAAACAATTCCCAAGAACCAAAACACAATCATACAACATGAATACTAGCATAAAAACATTGCTTTTGAATTTTGTAAAAACATAATCTTAAAAGAGGATTTTAGAAGAAAATTCCCTCATACACATCATATAATTGAAGTGAGACTTAATAGAGTGGATGAAATATGTATATAATCTATAAATACACATTGTTAAACATATTATAATCATAACTCATCACACAGACAATTTAGATACCACATAAATGACGAAGTAGAATGTTAACCCAAAGAATGGAAATCGGGTTAAGAATTTTCTTACCTTAGGGTTGTGTTACTTAAAACTTGTTTAAACCTCCTATATAATGGTTAAAAGAGTTTTATTATTATTTTAAAGAAAAATTTTATTGTTTATAACATCTTATATGGTCATTTCATAACCTCATTTCACCCCTTAATTGTTAGTATTTTGTTCCTTGTGTTATTTTGGGTGAATTATTTTATGATTTTCACGATCGGTTCATGATGAATCGTTCTTGTTGATTGGAAGTGAAAATCCAGAATTGGAATGGAGTAGTATTTACATATGTCCAGTACCATAAATTATACCATTTATCACTTTGATTCTTTATATGATAATGACTTATAAGTTAAAACATTAATGATGTTCGTTTAGATCATTTTAGTGGTTCTTTGATAATAACAACCTCATTTTGTCTTTTAAATTTGAACCATGAGTAAAAAATAATTCCGGAACCATATATGAGTCATAAAACATATATTATAACCTGGTTAAAACATATAAATGGTTTCATGACCATACTTGAAAGAACTAATGGAAATTGAAAATACATCGTCCATAGTGCCGGTAATTCGACACAAATGGACAATGTTTTTTTATTCTTTAAATAAGTGGAATAGGAGAAGAATACTGATGAGGAATTTTCTAGAAACATGAGAACATCATGAATATACATGATTCTGGAGATTTCATTCCTCTTGGATAAGAGGGAGTGAGGAAAGAATAAAAAGGAATCATGAAATAAAATAAAATCTTGAGAAACTTCTCATGAAAATTCGGCAGCCTAACGGCATCTCTTAAAACTTCATAAAAACGAGATTGATGAGAGGAATTGAATATATCATCATTCATAAAAGATATGTACACTAAGGGGGAATGTTTAATTAAATATCCCAACATAAGACAAAGGTAATGGAAGAGAATAACATAAAATGAAAGAAAAGAGAGAAAATAAAAGAGGATGTTTACCTCTTGATCTCTTCCCCTTGAGATTCTTCTTAAGGGCTTTTATTTTGGTCTTTTGGTGAGACCAAAAGCTCTAGGAAGTGGGGAAGAAGATTGGGGAGGGAATTTGGCAGAAATTAGACAATGCTCAAGGATTGAGAGGTGTGGGAGGAAGAGGGGAGTGAGGGTGGTATTTATAGTGGAGGAGGGGAGGTATTTTAGATTATTTTAATCATTATTATAATATTTTTATCAAGACAATGAATAATCTCAATGAAAGTGAACCTAAATAGTAATAATATCATGTGAGTTTAAAAAAAGTGGCCTTTATTCACTTATGATTTCATAAATAGTGAATGTTTTCTGATAATTTGATTATACTATATTTTATCGTATTTCACTATTCATCGAAAATTATTGAATTTCAGAAAATTCCCAAAAATTCAGCCCTTCCATTTTTTGACGTGTAGAATTCAAAAATGAACTCCATTTTTCGAAATTAATTTTTTAAATATTATTAATTTAATTTTTAAATAAAGGCATAGTTAATTTGAAAAATAACAATATTGAATTGCAATTAGTTTTATGTGACATTGGAAAATTAATTAAGATCCCATTATCCTATTGCCTTGGGAAAATAAAATAATAATATTATTTACTATTCATGAGGTCATATTACTATTCATATTACTATTCATAAGGGTATGTTACTATTCACCAAAAATCAAGTTTGTTCTATCAGACTCCAAATAACATACTGAACACAATTGTAGATGACAGTTTCTTGAAATTCAGAATATAGAAGTAGAAAAGTTATGTTTTAAATGCTAATTAAAAATATTTATTTAAAACAAAGTTCCATGCATTTCTATTTATATTTAAAAAAACTTGGGGTGTTACACATCATCCAACAACTCTTTTAACTAGGGATTTTATGGTAAAAATATTCTTGACCCAAATCTTACAAATCATTCATTAATTTTGAACTTTGAGGATTTCCCTTTTCTTATATCTTTCAAATTCTTCTAAATTTTCATATCATCTATTTAAATATCCTTTATATTCTCCAGAAGGGATGATTGAGCAATCATTTATGAAAGCATTGATGATGTTTCTTTCTTTATGATTCCCATGTCCATCCTTTTCAAGTCTAATATGATCATATCATTTTCAATTATTTTCAATTATAAAATTAATGGATCATTTCTACTTATAAAATTTTCCACTTTATTTTATTTCTCATGATGATAGTGGATTGAGTAAATTGACTAACTGAAAATTAAATTTTTATTCATAAATAACTTTTGATGAAAAGTAAGAAACCAAAACAGTTCAAAGTAAGGGGTCAATTAACACAGTAAGACATCACAAAATCATTAAAAAAGAGAATAAAAGTATTGTAATAACTTACCCTATATATCCCCCATGTAAGTGTGTGAACCTTAATATCTAGATCTTCTTTGACTAAATCTTCAAAGTTGGTGTCCAGCTAGTCCCGAGATTAGAGAATTCCTCCACATTTATCTACTTTTCATTGAAGCCTTATGCAAATATTTGGTCTTGTTTTATAATCCAATCCATTTTATCATCATTGACACAGACTCAGAATATTTTTTCTAAGATTCTATCCACCTCCTCCTTTGAATCATTAATCTTGAAGGATCCTTCCTTTAGTTCTTCATTATAATTTTGGATGTTCTCAATATGTTTTCCTTTTTATTTTTATTTTTCTCCATCCACCTTCCCTGCGCCACCTCCTTACCCATGTTCCTTGGGGTCACCAATATTGTAATTTTTCTTTCCACTTCTTATACCTTTACTCTCTTTTTATTCTTGGACTTGGTTCGTTGTTCCTCAAACCATCGCCTAATTTCTTATAGCAGATATCATCAACTTAGGTAGCTAAGAGTAATCATTTTGGCCTTTATATTTCTTCCACTTAACCATGATACACCCCCCTGCATCATAGTTCCCCTTTCATCTCTTATTCTTCCTTAGACTATGAATCCCTCTATAAAGTTATCGGTCCATATTATTAGTTTATAACTATCTAGATATCTATTTATCATAATCATCCTTAGAGAAACCTTGTTCAACTATGGAGTTCTCCTCTTATGATCTTCCTATATTTTACACTTCTACCCAAAGAGATAATCTCACCATATTTTCAATGAAGATATCACTACAGCTAAATCTATATCATGCATTGGGTAGTTTTGTTCATGAAATTTCTATTTTCTTGAGGCATAGACTATCACTTTTTCATTCTGCATTAACACACATCCCAATCCCTTCTTTGAAGAATCACTATATACCATGAAAGGTTCCCCACTTATTGTTTGGATAAGTACAGGTGTAGTGATAAGCCCCCTTTTCCACTCCTTGAAGCTCGCTTCACATTCATTATCCCAAAAAAACTTTACTCCCTTCCAAGTTAACTTGGTTAGAGGGTTTTAAAATCATGATAAATTTCTCACAAATTGATGATAGTACACATAAAATCCAAGGAAGCTACAGATTTCTGTCACAAATGTTTTATTTGAATATGCTTAAATTTCTTCTGTATTTGAAGGGTCCAAATATATCTCATTACTTGTGATAATATTCCCTAAGAATGATACATCCTTCAACCATAACTCACACTTACTATACTTTACATGATAATTATAATTTCATAATGTTTTTATCATAGTGATAAGATGTTTCACATTATCCTCCTTAATTTTGGAGTATATTATAATATCATCTATAAATACTACCATAAATTTATTGAGGTAATATCTAAAGTATCTATTAATAAATTCCATGATGATTTCTAGAGTATTAGTGAGTTCAATTGGAATTACTATGAACTCATAATTCCTGTAATTTGTATAGAAAGTAGTCTTGAGGATATCATCATTCTTCACCCTTACTTAATAATACCCTCACCAAAGATCCACCTTAGAGAAGTATTGGTCTCTATATAGATAATAAAATAAGTCATCAATCTGTGGAATATGGTACTTGTTCTTTATCATGATCTTTTTGAGCTCATGATAATCAATGTAAAGGCATATTGATCCATCCTTCTTCTTGAAGAAGAGGATCAACGAACCCCACAATGAAGCAATTGGGTGTATGAACCCTTTATCCATATTCTTTTGTAGTTGTTTATTTAGATTCTCAAGTTCTACAACAACCATTCTAGATGAATTCTTGGATAATGGAAATACCACAGGTATTAACTCGATTGAAAATTGAACCTCCTAGCTAGAAGTAAGACCATAAAATTCTTCAGAAAACACATAAGTGTATTCCATTATAATGGGAATGTATTCAAGGATGGTATTTTCCTTATAATCAATCATTTGATCTAGATACATTTTCTCGTAGATCAATAATATCCATGCTTGAGATATTGGTTCTAAATAAGATGCATCCTCATCCATGAACTTGTACTGAATTGGAGGATGATTCATGATACAGAGATTGATTTTCTTATCAAGGTAATTAATGTTGTCTTTATATAAGTAAGGCCAATCCATACATATAATTGCATCAAATTACACTAAATGAAGTATAACAAGGTTCATTAAGAAGTTCAGATGAAAAATTTTGATAGGGGAGGAGTTATATACTTGGTATTATATAATTTCCTCATTTAATGTTTTCATAGACAACTCTACTTCCATGTTCTATGGTAGAGTTTGAATAGTCCTACTAAACTTGCATGATATAATGTTTTTCATAGAACCAAAATCAAAAAGTATGTTCACTATTATTGAATGAATATCTATAATACCTATCAACAATTATTTTTTATGATCCACCTCAATGGTTTTGATGAAATAATCTTAACCTTTCTTCCTTCAAGGTTGTTAGCATTTATTTTCTCCAACAACCCTTGGCTTAGTGCATTGGTTTGAAATGTTCCCTTATTCCTTGTAATTGAATCATTGGAAAGTGGATGAGGGTTGACTGGAGGATTCCTCTCTTCCATTACATTTGTGGGTTTCTCCCACCTATAATCAATAGTTATATTCCCTTCCCTCATACACCTAAATTATTTCCCTCTCCCCTTCAGGAAATTTCTGGGGTGCTTTTTTCCTCACTTTTGAAAAGTGGGTTGTTGAAATTTCTTAACAACATTTGACTTCTGTATCATACCACTAGAACAAAACTCTACTTTTTCCTTATTATCCCCATGAGGCCCTAGAGTTTTTATAATCTCTATTTCAACTTTTAGGGGACATTGGACAATTTATTCTTATCTATTAAAGTATCAAATCACAAGAGATTTTTATAGGCACTGTTTTAGCTCACCAAATAAGTGTTAAAATTTTCATTCGAGGGTAATGAAAATGATGGAGGTGTATTGTTAAAGTCTTGTGAAGTTTTCCTCATATTCTCTGATGGTTTAATCATATTTTTACTTGAGGGAAAGGAAAACCATTTCCATTTTAATTTGATGAGTAATTTTAATCTATTAGAAACATAATCAAGAATCCAATAACATTAAATTTATAACTTATAAATGACATTTATTTCCTTAACTTATGAATTTATAGGCTTCAATCTATGGTATCCATGACCTATTTCCTAACATAGATTCTTATGGATTTTTTTTTGTTTCCTTAATAATGGTTCTTAATAATCTAGTGAATTTATCAAATCATATACACCAAGTTTTTTAAACCAGGTGTATAACAAGTCCCACTTTCATTCACCAATTTCTAATTGAGTCTAGATCAATACGGTATTTTTGGGTTTTTAACCTAAGTATGTCTATACCAGATATACATCCACTTATAGTATCCAGACATGGATGTATTTACTTGGAAAAAAATTAATCTATACTATACCAAAATTTAGGGATGTATTCTTATGTTTATTATTATACCTAAGAATTTTTCTAGATATTTAAAATCATAATACCAAAAATTATTAAACTTTCCTTTGATTCCAACTATGACAACCCTTGTCTTTATTACAAATTAATTCATGAATTATTAAAAAATATTAAACATAATATAACCTAGAATATCAATAAGTCTAGTTTATTTTTATAATTAGGTGCATTACATAACCCCTTAAAATAGGGGGTACATATCCATTATTGAAAGTTTCCTTAACATTCTCATAATATTCCATCATACTTAAAAATTTTAGGGATAACCTAGGGACACACATAATAAAGGAGAGATCTATAAATCCCAGTAAGGGAATAAACATGGAATAAGATGAATAAATTATTACATGTTTGAGAATATAAATTTCAATGGGACATAAAATGGGTGAGAATCATGAACATTAACCAAGAAACATGTTATATCATGATAACATAAGGACAACATGGAAATATGGAAATAACATTAAACAGAACATCATAAACAAAGATAAAGGATAGAAAAAAATAAATCATAACATGGTGGTAAAATACCATGATGTATTTTTGAATTATATCTCATGAGACTAAAACATTACCCAATGTATTGGAGCTCTATATAATTCTGGGTGCACCTGTTACTTTCAAATCAGGTACATGCATAAGTGTGCCACATAAATCATTCAACATAGGTTCACATTTCATAAAATTTGATTACATGATAAAGGAATGTGGAATACATACATGCAATACCCCAATAAATTAAGTATAACTGCACAAAGTTGAACACCCTTGATAGGAAATGGGTATGAGTATTCACTACATAATTGTTTGTTAGGGAAAATTGTAGTGAAATTTTGGCATCATAACAGGGGAAAATAAATGTTAATGGGAGGGATTAATGAGAGTTAAATGTTTATATAATAATTTATACATCAAAAGGGAAGTAAGGGGGATATTTAAGAACATATCACAACATTTGGAATTAGAGATAAAGGGTATAAAATAATGAATATGATTAAATAATGAGAAGGATAGGATCCCTTACCTTGAGAGGGTGATTCCAAAAGTTTTGGAAGAGATTTTTGAGATCTTGGGTTCACCTTGTGGGAAATATATAAAGAGGAGGTAAGAGTAATTATGTGATTATAGGTTTTTTAGTGAAGATGAATGGGACCTTGAATTGGTTTATGTAGGAAAAGAGAGGGGAGTTATTTATTATTTCTCAAACTTTGGTTTTGGACTCTATACAAAAAATTAATCAAAACAAAAAACCTTACCATGGTTTCTAAAAAAGTGGAATTATTTTATAACTATAGGGGATGAAATTATTCAAATATTACTCTTGGTGATGTGGAAGTGAGTCATGTTCCCAAGGAAATGATTTTAAAACCTTAAAATATAATATAAGTTTTGTAGAATTCATAAAGGATTAATAAAATTAATAAAATAACCTAAAAATAACATTATTTTGAATGAGAAAAATATTTCTGGTCTTAGATACCCTTTATATAATTTATTACATCATTTTTTGATCATTATGATGTCATAATGGACATAATATTTCAATAATGCATTTAATTTTTACCCGAAAATTTGACTGACTCATAAAATTATGATAAATTCACTATTGGATAATTTTGATGTTCTGATTCCAAAATTAATATTTATTTTATCAAAATAATTTTCTAAATATTTTAATTTTTACTTTTAAAATAATAATCTATATTTATTGAGAAATTATGGGTTTTTGGATAATAAAAGTTTTCAAACCATTGTAAAAACTAAATTTCACATCATAAAAATTATATTATCATTTATATTTAAATTTTTTTTAAAAATATATTTTTTAAATATCATTTATTTCAAAAATAAATTAATTCATCAAAAGTAATGTCTTAATTGAAATCGCATATTACCTAAAAATACATTTTGTGTTTTATCATATCAAAGTTAAAATCATTTATAAAGTAACAATGATAAGAAGTAAATATAACCATTATTATATTGAAAATAAAATATAAATTTTCATATTACTGGGGTCTTGAAACATATCCCTCTATTACACCAGAAAACTCCCTAAGGGTAAGGTGTGCGATTTTGAGATTTTCATGGGGTGGTTCGGTGTACATTGTTTGGGCTGTAAGCAGTTTCGATCAAGCTTTATTTGTTGGATCTTGTCTTTGTCTTTGTCAAAGGAAAACTCCAATGATTCTATCTCCCTAAAAATATATGATAAATGGGATTTATAGGGTACAATCCTACTGGTTGAGGAAATCACTTTTTCTGTATCAATTAGATTTTTCAAAACCCTATATTTATACTAATAATATAACCACTATTAAACTGATATATTATCAACAGTTATGATTCTTAACCATCTTTTAATTTTTATAAGATATAATTAAACCAAATAAGTGCATATTTTTTCTATAATCATAATACATAATACAGAATTTAATTCAACAACAAAGGGAAATTTATATATAAAAGTTTAGGTCATTAGAAATTTCTTATGTTTCTTTCCATAGGATTCCAAGATGTGTATTACGATTGATATGTAGGATAATGTTTGAGGAAATAATGATTCAATTGAATATAATACTATGTGGTATTTTATGTTTTCAATTGTAATGTGAGATTCAAGTATGTATCTAGTTTACCAATACTGCTAAACTATTTGGTACTTTGGGATGTGATTGCTTGTATATTGTGAAAATGTACTAAAGTAACCAATTACTTTATACTACTAGGTTCAGGGTCTTTACCACTGGTATCATAGAATTTTATTTGAATCCTTGGGAACTAGATTTAGGAAAACATAGATAAGGGAACGTAACACTATGATAGATTTTGAGGATAAGAATATAAGAACATAATAATGTTTTGGTGAGGAAGATATTATGTGGTTATTCCTAATAATAAATCCCTATATAGATACTAAAAGTGAAAATGGATCTGCCACATATAGACATAGGGGAAATAACCTTTAAAAAGGCATGTCAGGATGGACTCGATCTTTACTTGGTACATGAAAACAGGCCTTACTATGTAGTTGGTTTGACAATACAGGGGGATATGCTTTAGATAATTCGTATTTTCTTAAAACAACTATTATAAAGGATTTTAAAATATTACCAAAGAAACCATTTTTATAACTATTAGACTAGTTATTTATAATTTTTTCAATTTATGTTAAGAGTTTTATTAGTTTTGGGATTATACATTATGTTTCATAATGTCATGATATAATATAGTGTATTACATTTTTTGGAAATGGTACTTAGTGAAAGGAATGGATACCTTATCAATTCACGTACTCTATGTATGGATTTCTCTCCTAGTAAAGATAATGAATTTAAAGATGGATCTGTAGATGAAACTAATCAAATTATAAATATATTTTGGAAGTTGACTCAGGTTATAAGTAATAACCATACTTTTATGTAGAAACCTATGATACACCATGAGGTGTAACAATATTATACATATTTATGAATCAAAATCCTCTATCATTCAATAAGACTAAAAATCCATTTATAGCCGAGCAATGGATAATTTGTTTCAGAGAAGACATTTCTTGCTCTGGGAGGTAATGAAAGGTAGAAGGTTGTCATGGTAGTTTATTATATCTCAGAAGATGTGGATACATGGTGGTAATTGTTTCAAAACACTAAGGATGAATAAGAAATAAAAAACATGTAATTAAAGTATTCTAAGGTAATCTTCTTAGAAAAATATTTTCTTGTTCCCAATGAGAAGATATGGAAAGACAATTCTTGAGTCTAAGAAAAAAGGAAAAGGAAAATGTTTCTAAGTATAAAGACAACTTTAAAATGTTATAAAGGAATACTATATAATACATATCTAATAAAAATATAAATTTTTACTATTTATTTGATGGGTTTAATCCAATACTTAAAAGGGCACTTGTCTCCAAAAATTTATCATCATATGGGAACATAATATCTTGTGCAATCAAGACAGAGAAAGAATTTTCCAAGTCTTATGGATTTTATGGAAATAAATTTAATAAGAGGGATGATGAGCATGATAGAAAAGGAAATATTGAAAAAGTGAATAAGGGAAGGGTGTAATTTCCATCTTGTGATAAATATGGAAAGAAACACCATGTAACAGGATTACTAGGAATGCAAGTTTTCTATAAGTGTGAAGTGAAAGGACACCATGATTATGATTGAAAGGGAAATAAAGAAGCTTCTAATGTGAAATGATTCAACTATTAGGATATGCAACACTATGTGAATTATTTTCCTAGGAGTTAAAGGAATTTCACCCCAAAAGGCCAATAAATCAAAGGCAAGATTATTTGATCACAACAACTATGGTTGAAATCCCTAATAATGTAGTGGTAGGTACTTTAATAATATCCTATTATTTATTTTATTATTAATTTTTTCACTCCTTTATATATTCTAAGTTTTCTAATAAAAGGGGATATTAATTTATCACCTTTAAAAGGGAGTTATCAGTAAATAATACTAGTGATAGTCTCACCATAATAAGGACATGTCAGTCAGTTCCCATTATGACACATGAAAATGACCTATTTGATGTATTCATTACTTTAAGAACAACTAGGATAAATAACCTAAGAGGCAGTGAATCAGGTTATGATATATTAAAATAAATTCCCCCTCAGATCTTGTTTCATTATTAAACAAAACATTATTTTCTCCCTTTTCCATAGAAATATTTGAACATAAATGAAAGCATGCACGAGACATAAAAATTTTACTTGGTTCACACTCACTGAGCTACGTACAAGGAGAAAACAATGGAGATGTATCGATGTACCAAATCCACCAAGGCCCATTTCAAAAATAAGGTTTGGGCTAGATCACTTCTATACCTAGGAGCACTACCCTTACAATGTTCAGAGTTGAATCATTGTCCCTTTTAGTTTACAACCAATCACAATTTGAAAGATCACTACTCTCTCAATTGAAGTGTGCTCACTAATCCTCCAAAAAATATCCCATTGTTCTAAATATCCTCCAATTTTTTTCATACATATATGAGTGTTCTATGAAGTATAGTTTTCAACCAGTAGATGAAATTAACTTTTACGCATACTGTTAGTGTGTAAATTTCTTTTGCGAACTATTTTAGTCCCTTCATGAACTTCCTTGAACCCTAATTGAACTATATTGCATATTATGAGAACTACCAATCACTTTGTGGTGAGAGAACTTTGTATACAACCATTTTCTTGATGGACTACCTCTTCTTTATGGATGTATGATTTCATGCGAACCACTGATGCTTCAGGAACCGCCTTCACTCCATAGAAAAACTGTGCTTCATGATTTTCCTTAAATTATTGAATTATGAATCTTTATAATCCTCCCTCAAACACCTCATTATAATTTATGGAATCTCTCTTTCATGAACCACTTTACCCTTCACAGAATCACTACCTCGCAAACCAATTCCTTCATGGAATTGTTCCCTCGTGAACAATTTTTAACTTTTAAAAATTCTTCCAAAAATGATCCCATTTAAT
Organism: Viscum album; assembly: GCA_963277665.1. NCBI lineage: Eukaryota > Viridiplantae > Streptophyta > Magnoliopsida > Santalales > Viscaceae > Viscum > Viscum album. Next base: position 848,245,933 of record OY728119.1, on the reverse strand, counting down.
AAATTTGACACTCATTTATAATGTTTGATTAGGGGTATTTATATAGTAAAATATATCTAAAAACCAGATAATCATAATTACCAAAAACTTTTATATGGTATATTCTTCATCGCTTAATTTCTATGTGGTCCACATAGCACATTTAATCATTCACAACAAAACTTAAATACTCACCTTACACAAATGAAACTCCTCACATGAATTGATATTGTAGTGGATTCAAATAACCATCCTTGTCTAAAAAAACAATCCCATTTGTGGTTCACATAGCATGATATACATTCTTCATTGTGCTGCTATGTGAAAATTTCTCCTTTTCTGATTTTACTTCACCGATCTCCATACCTCCTTTGCGGTATGAAAAGCATAGTTGTGCTCTTATGTGGACTGTAAACTCTTTTAGATTATTTTTGGTTTTCCAAAAATGTTATGAGAAAATTATTTCTTTTCTATAAAACAAATCCATATTTTGAGGCCCAAAAATTTGGAAAACACTAAGAAACTACACCACTTTAAACACATTTATTTAACAATACCAACCATACTAAAATATGGTCATATGAATTTTTCAATGAACATAATCACCCAAAAAACATAGATATGGCACCTTGATGGATTTTTCCCAACAATTATTATACCTATGGTTGATTTTGATATAATCCTTAGTATGGACTACCTTTCAAAATATGGTGCCAAAATTTATAAAAAAGATAAGGATATTGTGATTTGTGAATAAGATGTGAAATTACTTATCTTTAGATGAGATAATCTAACATCTAAGTTAATTATAGATCCATCCCTATAGATATTATGAATTAGATCCTTGGGGAAGAAGAGAATATACATTCTATGGATAGAAAATTTAATTTTCAAATTGAGGATGTACCTGTTGCACATGAATTCATTGATGTATTTCCTAAGGAATTACTTAGATAAAAATCAAAGCCCGAAGTTGAGTTTTCCATTGATTTAATCCTAAATTAATGACCAATATCAAATAATCCCTATAAATGTATAATATGGAATTGGTGGAATTGAAAAAAACTATAGGATTTGTGTGATAAGGGATTTATACACCCTAGTGTTTAACCTTGGGGAGCCTCGATTCTTTTTATTAAAAATAAAAATGGATCTATGAGGATATGCATTGATTATTGAGAAATCAATGCTATTATGATAATGAAAAAGTATATTATACTTCACATTGATTAATTATTTGATAAAATTCATAGAGATCAATATATTTCAATGATCGACCTTCATTATAGGTATCATTAATTGAGAGTAAAGAAGGAATATATTTTGAATACATCATTTCATATGAGGTATGGAAATTATGAGTTCATAGTAATTCCATTTGGTTTGACTAATCCAACCTCCATATTCATGGGTATAATGAATAGATTATTCGAGGAATATATTGATAAATTTGTTTCAGTATTTTTTAATTATATCTTGGTATACTATAAGAATTATGAGGACCATTATAATCACTTGAGGGTTATTATTGAGACTCATATAAGAAAATATTTATATGGGTAATTTAGAAAGTGTGAATTATGGTTTCAGAATGTTTCTTTTCTTATCCATATTATCTCTGAGGATGGAATCTCAGTTGATACTAAAAAGATAAAGGTAATCCAAGAATTTCCCATTATAATGAATGGAAATGAGGTATGAAGTTTCATTTGTTTGGTAGGTTACAATTGAAAAAACCTTCAAAATTTTTCCTGATTAGATAACATGTTAACCAAGACTACTCATAAATTATTTATGTTCATATGGAAAAAAGAATGCGAAGAATGTTTTCAAGAATTGAAGAGGATATTGGTAAATTTCTTAATTTTTACTTTATCATCAAGAAATGATGGTTTCATAATATATAGTGATGTATCGAAGAAGGGAATTTGTTTTATCCAAGTGTAGAATGATAAAGTTATTTCCTATATTTCAAGTTAGTTAAAGATTCATGAACATGATCTTGAGTTGACAGTCGTAAACATTTCTTTGAATATATGAATACATTATATCTATGGTAAAAAGTGAAAGATATATATTAATCATAAGATCTTGAAATACATTTTTTCGTATAAATATATCAACATGATGCAAAGTAGATGGTCCTAACTACTCATGGAATATGATTGCTAAAAGAAACACCACCCTATAAAGGAAAATAAGGTATCAGACTCTTTGATCTAGAAAGATCATTGAGTCCTGGATAAAATAAGGATTGAAAAATATCCTATTTTCATGGATTTAGTAAATATGAATCTTGGAATCATTAAGAAAGGGGTTAAATCACTCCTTTTTCAAATGATTTATAAACCATATTTTTTGGAAAAGATAAAAAGTTCACAACCCGATGATTAGAATATTCAAAAGAAAATTAAATCCATAGATGAAGAAAATATATAGACTTTAATTGTGAAGATGGAGTTTTGAAATTTGGAAAGAGGCTATGTGTCCCATCTGTATATAATCTGAAGAGAAAATTGTTGGATAATTCTCATAGATTAAATTTATCTATGCACTTTGGTAGTACTAATATTTATGAATATTTGAATAAATTTTTTTGTGGGATAATATAAAGAGGGAAATTGCTAATTATGTGTCATGATGTTTGGTTTTTGAATAGGTGAAGGATAAAAGACAATATCCTTGAGTAGTAATAAAACCTATTTCAATTATTGTGTGAAAATGGGATGCATTACCATGGATTTTGTCACTAGATTACCATAATCCTAGAAATAATGATTCAACATGGGTTATTGTGGATCACCTCACAAAATATGCACATTTCTTCACTATAATAGAATATTTGCCTCTAAATGTACATGCATGACTATGCATTAATAAAGGTGTAAGATTTCATGGTGCACATATTTCAATTATGTATGATTGTGATCCACGATTACATCAAAATTCTGGAGGAGTCTTTAGAGGTCTCTTGATATTGAGCATTCTCTGAGCACTTCTTATCACCCTCAAACTGATGGATATTCCAAAACTACTCTTAAAATGTTATAATAAATTTTGAGGCCATTCTATATTGAATTTAAAGGTATTTCAGATTGTCATTTACCTTTGGTAGAGTTATCATATAATAATAACTTCCATTAAAGTATTCAAATGAGGCTGTATAAATCATTATATGGAAAGAGATATCATAATCCAACTTTTTGGGATGAAGTTAGTGAAATTAATCTTTTCATCCCATAACTTTTGAAGGATTGAATGGAAAAGAAAAATATTATTCAAACCCATATCAAAGCATATCATAGTAGGTAAAAGATCTTTTTTGATATCTGAAGGAGATATTCGTATTTTCATCTGGGATATAATATTTTTTTGAAAGTATATCTATGGAAGGGTGATATAAGGTTTGGTAAGAAAGTGGAATTGGAAACCAGGTACATTGGTACTTTTCAAATCCTGGAAATAATTTGAGATGTGGCATACCATTTTAAAATTACACCAAGTCATACTAAATAGCATGATGTGTTCCATATATCCTTGTTATGGAAGTACATTATAGACCCAATGCATGTGATCCCTTACGTATTAATAGAATTGGAACTTGATCTACCTTACTGTGAAGTGACTATCCCAATTATGGACACAAGGTAATAAGTGGTGAGGAATTAGACAACTTGACTGGTAAAGATAATTTGGAGAAATCATAATATAAATGAGGTGATGTGGGAACCTAAAGAGATTATGATAAAAAAATACCCAAATATATTCATGAGGTAACATTCGAGAAATTTCAAGGAATAAATCTTTGAAGGGGGAATAATGTAACACCCCAAGACTTTATGATATATTTCCATTTAAATAAATTCATTATTTTTAATGGCTTGCGATACACACAATTTTGAGTCTAAAGGAACCGTAAAATAAAATACCATTATAACCAAGATGTTAAATTGGTGGGTATGAACAGTACTAACTAAATTATGAAAATTAAATGTTTTACACATGTAAAAAATAAATTTAAAGGTAATTTTTTGATTAGAAATAAAATAAGAACCATTTGAAATAAAAATAAATGTTTTCTGAAAGACTATATTTTTCTAAAAGGCAGTTTAGTCATGCATTGCGCACATAATCTAATATTAATTTTTACCACTTTTAGAATTGTTTTGAAAAAATAAATTTATTTTTTAAATCTACCTGAAAAAATATCTTTGGGTGAATTTTTTAGATTTTTTTGAAAAGATTAATTTTTTTATGAATATTAAAATATATTGATTTTTTTATTGAGAACTTCCTTTTCATTTAAATTATTTAAATGTTAAATTTTACATTAAATTGATTTTAAAGTAAAATTTGTAAAATTATATTAAATTTTAACTAATTTAGGTAATTTTAATCAATTTTATATTGAATTATGATATAAAAACATTTTAAACTTTTGACGGTTTTCTTTAAAAAACCTGTTTTTTTACGCGTCTGTGAGTTTAATTTTAAATTGAATTCTGAACATTAAGTGAATTTAATTTGTAAAAATTTATTCCAAATTTGTAATAATAATGATTTATTTTATATAATATGGCCAGCTTAATTTTTTTTCATAATTAATAGTAAAAATAGAAAAAATTATTTAGTGGATTTATGGTTAAATAGGTTTATAAGGTGTTAAACTAAAAATAAAAGGGTTAAAAAGGACCCAAAACTTGACTAATTTCTATTTTATGACTAAATTTGGACATTATATATTAAATTTTCTATAATTATTAATTTTTGAGTCTTGTGTTATGAGAAAAATTTGGGTATCACTTTTTCTTTTACAAAATTCCAAGTGTATCCTCTCCCCAAATTATAAAAGGCCACCTCTTCTACTCTCCTCTTTACACTTCAAAAATCTATTTTTTTTAAAATAACTACCCAAATATCTTCCTTACATCCCTACACACATCCTAGAGTACTTATTTTTATAAGGAACCCCTCCTAATAAGGCTTATGTGTAAACCTAAAGAGCCTATCTGAAGAATAGTTAAAATTATTAAAGTTGCATTTTGTTTTATTTCTTCTTAAACCTACATAAAATATTCTACAACTATTATCAAATAATAAAAATAGTATACAATATATATTTATATTATATTATGTTAATTTAAATATCTATATCCATATCCACTTCCATCAAATGGGAAACAAAATCGTTGATCGTGTGTACAACGGACTACCGCCATATGAACTGATGAAATAAATAATACTCGAGGTAAGGGTTTTTGGTCTCTCTTTTATTTCCATGTTACATATGTTATATTCACCACTTATTTATTTTATTTGGTGTAAATACTTCCCCTTTTATAATTTATATCATTAATTCATTTATCTTTATGGTATTTAATGTTTAATATGAATTTATTTCTTTCATGGGTCTTATGATTTCAAAATTACCAAAGTGGTAAAGATTTATGTTACAATCTCATTGTTTATCAGGATTATTTATGATTAAGTTTACAATGATGAAATATTATGATATAACACTAAATATACTCATGATTTTTCTTATAATATAGTTATTCTTGAATTGTTCAAGTATTTGTACCATTTTTACTCTCTTTGATACTTAAAATTATTAATATTTTTTTTACGAAAATCTGACTTTATTTCTCTCATTAGTCAAAAATAATTTCCCTCCAAAACAATTATTCCTAAAAAGGTTTTTAAGAAATGTTTTAACATTATAAAAATGGTTTATTAAATAAATTCTTACTCACTATTGGCCTGAAAATTATTTTTTATTAAGATAAACACTTTTGTGGAAAAAGTGTGAAACCGTAAAGTTCAACATACACCAAAAATAAAACAAAGCAGACAGACCAGAATAGACTAACCAAGCAAAGAAAACAACCGCCAACCCCAATGCAGCACCACTCGGCGATCCCATGCAAGCATGGTCCCTCCCGAGGGAAAATACCTACCTCTAATACAACCAAGTCCCAAATGGCCTGCAAAGAGGAAAGGGGTGAACTCCAGCCCATCAGAACCGATCTGGCCCTCCGACATTCCCACCCACATCCACAGAAATGGCAGATTCATTGACAAACAGTTTAATTCTTCCAAAACCCATACCCCTAAATAACTTCCAAGATAAAGTGGAAACCTGGTAATGTGGATCCTCCCTTAATAGATCTTCAAGTGAGGAAGTCATCTTGTTCCATACCTGGATATACTCCTCCAGTTTGATCACCCCCTTGTTGAAGCCGCTAACCAGAATCATATCTTGTTTGTCAACCCATTTATATTGCTCGTCATTGAGATTCACGTCAAGGGTCCGCCCCATCAACCTGGCTGCATCCTCCTCCGAAGCATTGAGAAATAGAACCTGCTCTTTCACCTCCTCATCCGAGGACAGTATCAAGTCCAAGGATGTGTCAGACATGCCAGATGGAATTAGTTGGCAGCCGACACCGCTGTCCAGCTCCCCAGCCACTGCCCTTTTTGCTGACCGAGTCCTCATAGGAGGTGGAAGAGAGGAGTAGTCTCTATTACCCCTCCTCCTCCTGACACGCCTATTGCTATCCCTAACTTGTTATCCTTCAGAGTATCCTTTACTGAGCTCCAAAGAATCTTCATAAGGCTCCTCTTCCTCCTATATCTCAGCAAGGCTGGAAAATCTGTTGCACAAGTTGACCGGGGTTTGAGTTGAAGAAGCTGCTCCCCCAACCTGTATGGCCTGACTCAAGTCCCCAAGTTCCCCAACAATGGTAAGGACAAGAATTTACAAGGTTTCATATTGCATAACACCAGTTTTGTCATCCCCTATCCCCTTCTTCAAAGCCTGTTCTGCACTGCTAGCAACAACCAGACCATTCTCCCACCGTTTGTCCCCCGCACCAGCCTCCATGGAGCAACTGGAAACATGATTGTGTGGCATCTCAAGACCCCTACCCATAAACTGGAACGTAGAATCATGGTTCAATACTTTGGAGTGTCCAGTATCCTTCCTGCACCTCTCAGAAACAAAAGAATAAACAGTTACATCATCCTCAGAAACAGAAACCTTCTCTTTACCCTTATCCACACCAGCCTCCTCCTGAGACACCCCCGACCCCGTTGAGACACCGACCTCACTTGACTTAGGGAGGTCCGAATCGGAGTGAGGTCGGCCTGCAAGGGTGGCCTGGGCACAACCATGTCCAGCATCCGTGGAGATTGCACCACCCCTCGGGGATACATCAGTGGGCACATCTGTGATCACAGAGGGTCGACCACCTGCAGGCTTTCTTCTACAACCATGTTCACCATGTCCTTGTCTGCGACAATAAGAGCAGAAGTCATTCCAGGACTCATACACAATCGGTTGTGCATACCTATACTCCTCCTCAACAACAATCCATACTAGTTCCGGTGGAACTCTTGAAATATCCATTTCAACACAAATCCTTACCGACATGGGATGCGACAGGGATGCAGTTCTACGATCACTACAAGAATGTTTTTTGATATTTTTATGGAATTTATATTAATAAATAAAAAGCCTTTATTATACTTATTTCCCACTGTGGATATGTTTTAATGATACCATACATATTATTTATCAACATATTTTATGATCAATTTGACTGGGGATGTATCGGTTTGATACCATTCATATTACTTTGGATGATTTATCATTATGTGTACTGATCCGGGTAATTGTAAAAATTTAATATTATAGTTCTTTATATTGATTAATTTTCAACCTTTTCAAGTGTGTAACTAATTGGACTTAATAAGTGATGGTTGGGGGCCATTATAACCCCTTAATGAATCGGTAGGTATCATGAGACAAACTAGCTTGTGTTTTTGGATGAGGCCTTACCCATTTATATAAGATATCTTAGAATTATGCATTGATGGTATCATTATGATGTATAGATTTATTAATTACCTAATTATGAGATGATTTATTGATGTTCCATGTGATTATTTGATTAGTTAGAATATCTATGGTGAAGTTTCAAGCTCATGAGATTATTTATATGGAATTATTTGATCACAATTTATTCATGCCACATTATACTCAATTAATTAAATGAATTGATTATGTTTTAGTCATTTATATTTAAATATTGATTATGCTTATTTATTTGTGATATATTCCTATATATTCATGCCCTTACTGTGCATTTAAACTCACTAATTTCTTATGTTTATTTTCCTATGATTCCAAGATGTATATTATGATTGATATGTAGGGTTATGCTAGAGGAAATAATGATGCACTAGAAGAAAATAATATGTCATATTTTATGTTTTTAATTTTAATGTGATATTCAATTATGTATCTAGTTTTCTAAGACTTTTAAACTATTCATTCCTTTGGGATTTGATTGCTGGTATTTAGTGTCAATATAGTAAAGTAACCACCAACCCTGTGATACTAGAGTTATGATCCTTACAATTTATATAGGAAAAGATAATACATACCCAAAATTATTTAAAATTAAACCAAAGGAAGAATAATTATATCTTTGGTTGTTATCCTCCCACAAATCTTCATCAAAGTAGATTTTTAAATCTAAAAAACAATCATTGTTTCACTAAGAGTTTTCACCGATAATTTAATATCAATTTCTTTGGGTGGTTATTACACATTATTATAAAACTTGTTTTATATAAAATAATGTAAATAAATATAATAGTATAAGTTAATTTCATATCTATAAGAGATATTAAGTGTACCTTGTATCACTTAGTTATCATGATCTACCTCAGCAGTAGTGATTATGAATTCCCTTCCTTTTTCCCTTGATTTATGAGATGGATGGGGATGATATTCTTCATTGGAAAAAGGGTTGGGGAATTTATTAATAAATATCAGATCTCCTTTCACTTGAATCATTTTAGTGTGGTTGTATCATTATCTTGGAGCATATTATCTTATATTCTGTTAATCGACCTCTTGGCCTTAATTTTACATTTCCAGGCTTAGTGTCCTACTATACAACACTTAAAACATTTCCTTGATCCCTGGAGTAAATTAACTAAGTTTATTATCCCAATTTTTTTCATTTAGGAATTTTTACTTTCTTCACACCATGTGTCTTATGATCAGCGCTTCCATGATACTTTCCTTTTCTTTTCTTTTTTCCCAAAATATGGAGAAGTTTTGTTTTCCATATCCAACTTAAGATTACATAGAACAATATAATCAAATCTATGAAAGTATCTTATGAATAAAACCTATTAAAATAATAATATTTAAGAAATTAAATAACTAATAGACTTTTCTCTCCGTATTAGAGATGAAATTGGTAGCATACTTTATGAGTCTTATGAAATATTCTTCATATGATCCAATAGATTCATCCTCGTTTTTATTTAATTAAAAAAATTCTTACTCCATTTTTATGTGAATATTTTGACAAAAATACTTAGTGAAAATATATTCTTAAACTCTTCTTATCCCATAGAGTCAAATTTCTCTTTTTAAATGGTATTATTAATGTGACTCCACCACTGGTCAATATCACATTCTAGATGATTGACTGCCAAAATGACCATCTCATTGTATAAGTACTAGAGAATGGAAAATATCTTTTCCTTTGCATTTTCCCACTACTCAGAAACTAGTGGATTATAAGACCTACTAAAAGAGGGTTTATTTTTTCTTATAAATTAATTGATAGAGATTTTCTCCTTCCTTTTTTCATTCTAGAGCTCCACATTATTTGGACTGTTTCCCACAACATGAGATAGTTGGGTGATCATTTCCATATTTTTTTTATTTCCATTCTCAATATCATTAGGTTTCATGTTGGGATAATCTCCACATTTTCCATTTCACCCATTTTTAACTCATTTCATTCTGGTTCTCATCATTACCTTGAATAAAGTAAAAGTGGGAATGAGTATACAAAAATTAGTGAAATCGCATAAAAGTAAACTATAAACATAGAAGGAGGATTTCATAAATTACGTTCATAAATTTTTATATGAATCTCTATGTTTCAATCTATGTTATCCATAGTAATTTTCATATTTGGTTATCTAACCTAATTAGTTAACATCATTATCAAATCATTTTTTATATATTTTAAAGATAATGTTATTAACCAAAAGATATCCTCTAATAGTGTCAAACTAGGTGTTCAGTTCAACATCTTTGTTGTTCACTTGGTGATGATTAAATTAATACACAATACTAATTTTTTGAGGTTATTACCCCTAGGTACATATATTACATATCCTACAACCACTTTTAATAACTAGACATGGATGTAATTTTTAGGGGAACCACACAATCTCTATTTTTTCAAAATTTTAGGATGTTATCCTATAATTAGAAATATCCATTAGAATTTTCCCTAGGGTATTCACTAAAGTTCTCTAAAATAATATCTAAAAACAACTAAACCATCATGTGATACTAAATAAATAAACCCAATCTAAACATAACATAGATAATATAACAATTCCATGATTTAGAAAATATATCTCACAAATAGCCACACAACCCAAGGAATTAAAGGATGTGTCTTGGAGATTAGATATATAAACATATTATTTTATGAAAATTGAAAAACATTCTCTATAATAATGATACTCTAGATCCTTTTTCTATATATCTCATAATAAATAACCATCTTCATAACTTGGGGATTAGAAACATAATAAAAGGGTGATCTCAGATGCTCAGTAAGGGAAAAACATATCATAATGTACCATATCATAAACTTGAATAAGAACATGAGGAAGATTATAAATATCTTATTAAAATAAAATATGTCCATATATGACAATCATAAAGCATGTTAGACCAGCATAATTTTATAAAAATATCATGAAGGAAACATAAAAGTTATGACATGGCTCAAAATACATCAGAAAAATAATATAGCATGTGACTATGACATAAAAGTGAGGAATACTTTAAAAATAATTTATAATAATGAAAACATGTAATTTCATGTAAATGAAATTCATCTTTAAAATAGGGAATAATTTTATAAAAACTTTGAAATATGGAACAACCATAAACATTGGAAAATATTTGTGAGACGAATCACTGTTCCCATGCCTATGTGAACAAACTCATTATGTACATGCCTGAAAATGTGAGAAGACTCATCATTCCCATGCTTGTTTGAATAAACTCATTATGTCCACACCTGACTATCTCAGTAAATATAAACTTAGACCAATTTATTGTGGGTGACATAAGACTCTACTCATCATCATCAATACATATGTGTTCCACTTGAAATCAATCATTATCATATATTAAAGGACCCCTGGAAAAATAATGTGTTTATTAAAACATCCAAATTTAAATAATTCAATTTTCATAAATAAACCATGAAAATATAATGGGTTTCATAAAACATTCAACTGGTATAAAAAACATTGTGAAATAGATCATTTGTTACTGAAAAAATGATCACACAAAATAATCTCAAAATAAAATAAAATATTGGTTGAGACATGAAACATAAATCCAATGGAGATATATCATCTGAAGATAATGAATAACAAATTATGAAAATATATTTTTAAAAAAATTGTATTCATCATTGTAAAATTCATAGTCATGTGTCTCTTTTCAAAAAGTGTCCTTTATTTTTTAAAAAAATAACTGAAAAGAAAACTTTTCATGGAAATGGATTTGACTCAAAAACTATTTTTCACTATAAATAAAGAGATAAAATCATTCCAAATGGAACATCTTACAAAAAATAAAGTTTAGTAATAAATTCTATAACTCAAATAAAGGAATTTGAGTTACTAAGCCCCTTACCTTCACCCCCGATTTCCATGTAAGTTATTTACCATATTGTATCATAAATATGAATATAATAATTACCTATTTCATAAAAGTATTCCTATATTTTCTCATTTATAATTTTCATAAATAAAAATTTTATTCATGTACTATATTTTTATAATCTCTTTTCAACATTAGGTGTTAATAATCTTTCCCATTTTGAAATAGGTTTGTAAAAGTGGTGTCAATATTCTTTTTTTATACTAAAGATAATCATTTACAATCCATTAAAGGTACTGAAATTTATGTTTTATAAAGACCAATAATGTTATAATTTTATTACATGGGATTTTTAATTTCATTTCATAAATATTAAAATGAAAATGAACTAGTTTTGGGTTATTTACCAATACTGATAGAAAATTGAATAACAATAGTTACATTCTATGTTATAATAAATACATATTAATGATGTATATATTATATATATATATATATTATATATATATATTATATATATATATATATATTATATTCTCATAAAATATAAACTAAAACTATCCATGATGGTGGTGATGAAAAACAAAATTCATCGTTCCAAGGAGTTGGTAGTCCACTCATACACATGTATAATGATTTTATTTTTTAAAGGGAAGAAGAAATAAGGAGCATATTTTATCATTTTAGGAACTAAAATGTGATATATATATATATCATAAATATTTATATAATTTCTATTTTTTACCATCCATGTTAGGCGGTGAAGGAAAAAAAACACATTGTGTCATGCAGTTGGTTTTCCACACAATGCACAAATGAAATTTTCATTTTTCTTAATAGAAAATGGAAAGGTGGTTAATTATTATGACATAATTATAATAACATAAAATTATAATAATTATATTTATTTTTAATTATAATATAATGAAATGAAATTTTATGAAGAAGAAATCAATTTAATGAAATAGAAAATATGGAGGAGCATTTTGAAATCTATACCTCACTGCTTGGATTATCTCCTTTGTGGAGAGGGTTAAACCTTTGAGGGATAGTATCTTGAGAATACCAAAACTATTTAAGGTGTATAGAAGTTTTTATAATAGGTTTATGCATATTTTTGACCAAATTTATGTGGTTTTGGAGTGAGATAAAGTTAGTTAAATAGTGATCCTTTTATAAGTGAAGAGGGATGAAATTTTTATAAATACCCAAAACTTTTCAATAATAGAAAGTAATTATCATAGAAAGTGGTTCTAAAATTTAGAAATAATTGATAGGATAAGTGATAAGTTTGATAAATACCTCAACTAAAAATTCCTAAACATTTTTTAAACACACTTTAGGTCATTTACTCTTAGATTTTAACTTTTAACTTTTCAGATTTTATCGTGGAAACTAGTTTTAACCAAGTAATTTATCCTTTATAACTAAAAATAAAATGGTACATTTTTTATAATTTGGACCCATTGATTAAAAAATTTAAATCCATTTAATAATATTAAATTTCTAATATTTATAAAATTGAAATTTAAAATAATAAATGCATAATGTATTAAAAACAATTTTTATTTTAAAAAATATGAATTAAGTTAAAAAATGTCAAATATGAGTTTGTAAATTAAAACCAACTTTTTTTAAACTATTAATTTACTTAAAAAATATATATTTGGTTTTATAAAATGGTTTTATGAATTTATAATTCAAATTTATGTATTGATAATTTCATAAAAGTCATGTTATTTGTGAAAACTGCATTTTTCACTATTTACCTAAAAATCACCTTTTTTAGAAAAATATTAAAAATTCATATAAATGTAGTATGTTATTGATAAATAAAAAATTTTATTTCATTTTTTCAAACATTCATCCTAAAATTTATATTTTTAAAATTTTAATTTAAAATATAAAATATAGTGAATAACTATTTTTTATAGGAAGGAGATTTTTTGTATATATTTAATATTCTTCTCATTTTCTATAAATTACTAATTAAAATAGTGTTAATAATTTATTAATATAAAATTTATTATTATTTAAAATAATTAAATTTTATAAAAAAAAATTTATTAGTTTCTTAGATGCACTAGTGGAGTCGATATTTAAAGTAAACTTTATTTTGTTTTGTTTTTTCATATATATTTATATATATTTCATAATTATGTTACCACAATTTATACCTACCAAGTTATACACCTACCTTACAAATATATATATATATATATATATATGTATTTAGTTTTTCATGTGGATCAAGATATCAAACATAGTAATTTTTTAGTGGGGAATATTTTACAAAAAATCAAGTTGTTACATTACCTCACAAGGATTCGATAGATATAATTGGTGTTTGGGGAGATGCTTAATGAGCTTTAGGATCTGTTTTTATACCTTATGATGTTGGTATATATTCATAGTGATTCCTAGAATTTTCTAAATATACCTAATGATATTTATAGTATGGGATTCCAAGGATTACCTCTCATGTATCCCTGAATGGTTGGTGATGATGGGATTCTAAGAATTACCTCCCTAGGATCCAGTGATACTTTATGAAATAATATGCTTAGTGATTCCTATGTTATAAATCATGTACCCATATTATGGTATTCCTAGGGTAATCCCAATCATCTTTCATGACACAAGTATTAGTTGCATGCTTAGGATACTCCCTAGGACACAATGTTATATCTAGTGGTGCTGAGTTTATGAGATTCAGGGGTAAGAATTGTATCCCCAAGTGATTTTTTCATGATCCTAGACACTAGAAATTAACCATTATAGGTATAGTTGAACCCGAGTGTCACGTTAGAACCTAAGGAATGTTGAAGGTCATTTTATTTACACTTTCATAATTGTTTTATTTATTTTTGGCATGTAACATGTACTTACACTTCATTTTCTAGTTATGTATGGGTCCACATTGGCAATTTCCTACTAAGTTATACTCACACCCTACTATGGTGACCATGTAACTTGGGCACCCAAACATCCTTCAAACTTCAAAGGTTTATTTAGGGTGGAGGCCTAGGGTTATAATATTGATCTTGATAATCTAAATAAGATTTAGATACCAAAATAAGGTACATTATTTTAGTTGTTATTTCATGTCTCTTATTTATTATTTGGAATACTATGATATCTATTATAGATGATATTTATTTTTTTATATTATTTTTACACTAGGATAAGAGGTTATAGTCTCACCATGATCACACCCTAAACCCTCATTATTATCAAGAAACCTCTGACATAAGGGGAGGCACGCCTAAGGTCCCACAACTACCCTATCTAGTTAATTTTTAGAAAAATCTAGGCATGGGAGGTTACAAAGTGGTATTAAATATTATTTTCATCTTTCTATTTGGGGAATCAGTGGAAAAGTGATATAAGAAAGTGTTAAATATTGTGATGAACCTTATAATAGTGCATCATGAGCACCTTTCATGATTGAATTCCCAAGTTACCAGGGGAATGGAATTTCTGTTCTTGGTTTCCAATTTTATAATTGTATGATTTCACCAAGAATGAAACACATGGAGATTTTGATTTATAATATATTGGTTTTGGATCTCAGTCCATTGTAAATAGGTTAGTGTTCAAAAATCATACTTGTAACATAATATTCACATGAAATCCACTTGATTTTGTGTGATTGATATAAATAAAAAAAATAGTTTAGCAATTTAAAGTATCAAAAACAACATTTATGGTGTTTTAACATTTACCTTTTTAGTGGAATTCTACCCAACTGAACCATGAAGTATTTTCTCTGATGATAGGTCATTTGGATATTACAAAAATAGTCTTATTCATGATGATTATAAAATCAATTCTATAAGGGATGTATAGTGACCCTTAGTAGGTTAATATTGGCACTCAGTTACTTGGTTTCCAGAAAAAAATTAGTTTGGTAATTTAAATTGTCAACAAAAACCTATATGGTGTCTTTCCATTTAAAATTTTGGTTTAATTATACTTAATAAAACCTTTTGAATATGTTTTACTCTATAATGATCATTTTTGAATGATTTCATTGGGTGTACATAGATAAAATAGTGACCCTTGATGGGGTGAATCCTATATGTGAAGGTTCGGTGAGGATCATCCAAAGATCTTGATTCTTAAGGGGGTAGACTCGTATACAAATACTCAGTGATAATAAATTACATAGTAAGTTGATGAATTGTATTTTTATTCCTAAAATATACATGGAAAACCAATAGTGGTAGTTATGGCATGTAAGTTATCATGTGGATTTTGAGATGGAAACTTGGATGTATAATGTGATTTATGACTTATGTGAGATACAATATTGGGCCATGTGGGAGAGCCCAATGGTTTTGAGATATATCTTAGGCTATTGGTGATATGGGTATTATTATTGAGATAAATAGGGATGTATGTAAGAGTAAACCAATATAAGGGTTAGAATAGGATTGTGAGGGACTTGTATATGGGAAGGATGGGTAGATTCTTCAAAAAAATTTAGAAATCTTCATGATAGGTTCTACCAAGAGTATGGAATATTCTTGGTGATTCCTTTCACTTTCATGATGTAAAGAAATTGATGTTATTTGGTATTGAGGTTGGATTTAGAGGAAACTATCAATTGGTATGACTGAACATGTTGATTCTATATATGATTTTGGTGGTGTAGTGAGAGTGTTTTGTAGAATTTTTCATAAGCAAAATGCCTTGATTTTGAAGAGGGGTACTAGGGATGATTCTGGATAGATGATAATGACATGTGAGAGGAGATTAGTCAATGGTTTATTTAAGTGACCCTAGGTTATATGATGCGAGACTCGTGGAAATGTGAGTTAGATTCAATAACCATGTGGTATGGGAGAATACACCCATTTAATTTGGATGAGATTGGGGTGGTACACTGATGGGTGACACACCAATCAGTGATACACTGATGGGTGACACACTGATCGATGACACCTTTCCACCACCACCACTGCCCTCACATCTCATTGATGGGGTCCAGGGCACCCCAAACACCAGAATTTGGCAATGTAATGGACCTAGAGGGTTCGAACCATTACATCAGATACCTCTCAAACTATTCTCATCCTCAATAATCAAAACTAAACCCGAAGAAAAGAGAGGGGTCTGAACAACCACCTCGAAAGATACCTCTCACGGCCGAACCACCCTAGAGTTGTTTGAAAACCAGAACAAATCTCAATATCTAGGAACACCTCTCTCTAATCTATCTCCTGAACAACTACGGATACACTACCACTCCCCTCCCCGAGGTAACCACACAAACATACAAAGGTCACACCATCCAATCTTATGGATCAAGAAGTCCCTTCCTCTATGTCAAGACACTATCTACTTTGGGAGGTACTGACTCACCCGCACGAGTTTAATCGCATCCACATTAATGCATCTTGATTAGGGATCAGGTCCTCCCCTCCACATAGTCAGGACTATTCACACACTTTTAGAGAACAAGGTAAACATCCCATCTCATAGATAACAAGGTCTAACACTATATCACAAATAAGTATAAAACAAAAGAGAAAAATACTCAAAACAGCTCTGGGTACTGGGTGTGCATATGTGCCTCCCATTCCTAGGTACTCTCCTTGAGACCACCATGCCTCTATAAAACATGAACCAAGGGAATGGTTCATCCAAGAAGCACTTTCTTCTTTCAGCCCTCGATCCTCAATGGTCACTCTATGAATGTATCATTGTCCCCTATATCCATCTCTCCCCAGTCAATGACATGGGATTCATCGTGTAGATATAAAAAAATCTAGGAGATGTGAAAAATTTCGTGGATAATTTCCAACTGAGGTGGCGACACCAGCTAATATTCCACCTCACTAACTCTCCCCAACAGTTTGAAAGGCCCGATGAACCTAGAAGAGATCTTTCTCCCCTTGTCGAACCTTCACTGCCCACATAGAGGAGAAACCTTCAAGAACACATGGTATCCAACCTCGAATTATAAGGCCCCCTCCTACAATCAGCATATGACTTCTTCTGGTCCTGGGCTGCCTTCATCCTCTCACGCACAAGCTGAACCTTCTTCGTTGTGTTCTGCACTACCTCTGGGCCAAGAACACCTGCTTCACCAACCTCTGTCCAGCACATGAGTGTGCGACATGGTCTCACATACAAGTCTTAAAACATAACCATGCCAATGTTAGAGTGATAGATATTTTTATAGGAAAACTCTAACAGAGGCAATTTTCATACCCACGATCCCCCTAAGTCCATAACACATGCTCGTAACATATCCTACAACCTATGGATGGTCCGCTCTGTTTGTCCATCCGTCTGGGGGTGGAAAACAACGCTGAGGCATAGCTGGGTTCCAAAAGCATGTTGAAATCATTTCCATACCTATGAGGTAAACCGTGTATCCCAATCTGAGACTATAGACCTTGGAACTCCATGAATCCGCACCACCTCATCCACGTATCTATGTGCTAAGGCATCCACCACACTCGACTCCTTGATTTCCTGGAAGTGAGCTGATTTTGTCAGACGATCCACCATTACCCAGATAGCATCACATCCCCCTTGAACCTTGAGTAGTCCCATAAAGAAATCCATTGAGATGTCATCCCACTTCCACTTTGGGACATCTAAAGGCTGAAACAGACCACCCGAAACATGGTACTTAGCCTTCACTTTCTGACATACGAGGCACTTTTCCATGAACCCTACCACTTACCGTTTCACCCTAGTCCACTAAAACTGACTCCTTAAGCCTCGTTACATTTTGGAAACTCTTGGGTGTACTATATGGGGTGAGTTATTGAACTCACTAAGAACTTTCTTACACATTTCCACCGGGACAAACAACGTTCTATGAAAAAAAATCTGATTCCATCCATATTCCGACCATCCTTCCATAGCATTGCCCTGGCTAACACGATCATGCATCACTCCAACCTCCAAGTCCCCCCACTGAGACTCCTCCACCTTCTACAACAAAGAGGAATGAACTTTCAGACATCTTCTTCCATCCTCCACCCTTGCATCCAGGTGTAGATAAGACAACTCTTCCATCACCTTCCAAGAATCTGTCGATTATCAAACCACATCCTTATGAGACTTCCTGATCAAGGAATATGCCACCACATTCCACTTTCTTAAGGTGTAGGAAATCTCAAAATAGTAGTCTTGAAGAAACTCCATCCACCTCTACCACCTTAAGTTCAGGTCCCACTAGGAGAAGATATACCTCAAGCTCTTGTGACCTGTAAAGACCACAAAGCGTTCCCCGATGAGGTAATACCGCCAAAAATTTAGTGCAAAAACAACCGCAGCATGCTCCAGATTGTGGGTGGAATAGTTATGATAAGGGGGATGTAACTGCCTAGACCCATAAGAGAGAACCCCTGTTGTTGCATCACTACACACCCCATACCTTGGCCCAAATAATCACAGAACACCTCAAATGTCACCCCTTATTCTGGAAACCTCAGCATTGGGGCACTAACCAACTTCCCCTTCAATTAACTAAAGGATGCCTGGAACAACTCGCTCCATACAAAATCCTGGTATTTCTTGGTCAAGGCTGCCAAAGGTGCTGTAACTCAGGAGAATTTAGGAACAAATCTCTAGTAGTAACCTGCTAGACCCAGGAAACTATGAACCTCTACCACATTCTTGGGTTTTTTCCAAGAAACAACCTCTTCAACCTTCAACAGGACCAATGTTATTCAATACTCAGCCACCATGTGTCCAAGGAAGTGCACCTCTTGTGACCAGAACTTTCACTTGGACAACTTCTCGTAGAGTTGGTGCTATCAGAGGACCTCTAAAACTATCCTCAGATGCTCGGCATGATCCTCCTATGATCTTGAGTAGATCTAGATGTCATTAATGTACACAACTATGAACTGGTCCAGATATTCCTAGAAGATGGGTTTCATGAGTCCCATGAATATGGCTGGTGCATTCATGATTCCGAACAGGATTAACACGAACTCAAAGTGCCCATATCTACACCTAAGGGTAGTATTTGATATGTCACACTCCTTTAACCTCAACTATTGATATCCTAAGCATAGTTCAATATTGTAGAACCATCCTTTCACCTTTAACTAATCAAAAAGGTGGTAGATCCTCAAGAGGGGGTAACAGTTCTTGATCATTACCTGGTTCAGTCTCTGATGGTCTATACATAGCTTGAGACCACCATCTGTCTTCTTTGCAAACAAGACTGGGGCACCCCATGGTGACGCACTCGGTCCAAAAAAACCCCTCTTTATCAGATCGTCAATCTGAATCTGTAACTCCCACAACTCAGAAGGCACCATCTGATAGGAAGCCATCAATATTGGACAGGCACCAGGTTTTAAGTCTATCCTAAACTCAACATCACATCAAGGGGGAAGAGTCACCACCTCTCCAAGAAAGATGTACAGGAACTCACTAACGATCCTCGGGACTTCCACCATCTCCATATCTTCTGACTCCAATGACATCTCAGTTAATAAGGAATAAAGGGGATCCACTCACCGACTACCCTCCTAGAAACCCCACTTGCCGATGAAAGTCACACATTGTCCGCCCATATCTAAAAAAACAAGCCTTCTTCGGAAGCAGTTGATAATGGAACACACACAGAACAAGAATTCGATTCCTAGAATGAAATAATATGGCTGGATCTACAGCAAAAGAAGGTCCCCACTGGACTGATGTGGCCCCAACATCAGTCTAAATACATAGAAAATATAATACAAGCTGTTCTGACCTCTGACTAACGTACTCAAAACCAAGGGCATGAGAAGTCTTTCTATGTCTATACCCAAAGAATGGGATAAACTAGGTTAAAAAAGGAGTGAGAATCTCCTGAATCAAATAATGTGCAAGAAAGAGTGCTAAACCGTCTTATCATACCTCGAAAAACTTCCAACTCAATTGGAATTATTGTCTCTACAACATGCAACTACCCACACCCATCTCCTCTTCCCCTAGGACATCAGACGCCTCCCTAAGCATGCCCTGGTTGAGTTCCATGAGGAGATCCCTAAGGTCGTCCTCCTCCTGCAACATTTTCTCTTAGGGGAGCAGGAGATCGTTATCCCTGTTTTTGCTATTGCAAGGGCTTGGCGGGAAACTACTGCTAATGAGGTGGGTGTTGAACCTACACACCCCCACTGTACTTCACTCAGTCTGAGCACTTATTTATAAGGTTATCACGGCTTCCATAGATGAATAATCTCGGTCCTGGACTCATAAAGAAAGGGCAAGGATCGTGAGATCGAAACTGGAACTGCTAGGTCCTACTCCCCACTAGTCGAAACTAGGAAGCCCCTAATGTTGGAGGACTACTACTGAAGGCCTTCCCCTTTGAAAATCCAAACTGGCTTCCCTCTCACAGTACACCTCCCAATGTGTGCATCTTCCCCACCACTTCAGCCTTCTTCTGGACCTCTAAGTATGACGGTAGGGTGAAGGGAGTAATAGCATACTGAAGAGAAGGTCAGATGTCCACCAATAAACATCTTTCCCGAGACTCCCCATTCAGAAAAAGGTCTAGAGAAAAATTAAGGATATAATTGAACTTGATACCTAGCTCCCTCATTGACATACCCCCCTACTGAAGGGAGAGTATATCCTACCTCTTCTCAGCCTTCATCGTAGAAGAAAGGAATTCCGCCTAGAACTCCTTCTCGATGTCACCCCACAAAATATCACTCTCCGTCCTATTTCTGAGGTAGAGTGTCCACCAATAATGCATTTCTCCCCTCATTTGACTGACTATAAATGGAACCCAGTACTCAACCGGAGTCCAGATCAAGCGGAAAGCTATCACCAACTCCTCGAATTAGCTTTTGGTCTCCATGTCTGAGACGCTACCATCATACTTCTCTAGGGTCTACCACTAAAAGGAACGAATCATTTTATTACACTGGTCATCCTCCTCCTCTTGATCTGTCCTCTTTTGATTAGATGGATCAGCCTCCTAGGCCTCGATCAACCACACTACTCACAGTCATAGTCCAGGTGCCATAGAAATAAGGTAGACAAGGAATTCCTAAGCCCGAGTAGTGGAGAATATTTCTTTTAAATTTTTATTAAACTTGTTATTAATTTAAATTCATAGAACTCCCATAAAAAACAAGAACACAAGTCATTATGATGCATGTACCTTTCTTAGGGTTTTTAATCTGAAATCAGTGTAGCCTAACTTGGTTGTTTAGTAAGTCCAGAGTCCTTGCATAGGATCACAGGGGGGGCCTAAAATCCCATGTCCTAGTTGGTCTTCCCTAACCTATTTCACACACCAATATTACCTAACACTATTTCCATACCATCCCATGCAATCCTTACTATGCCTAACCTCAATCTTCATTCTACCTCTCAATCATTAGCCTCTAATACAATTCTATCATGAAACACCTTCACCAAGATGAGGGAAGGGACAAAAACTGAAAGACCCTTCCTTCCTCAATTTGAAGGAGAGATAATGACCCTTGAGTCCTGAATTAAATAGGCCCTGGAGTGGAGACTATCACCAAGGGTATATAATCACACATAATATGGAAGGAATTACCCTTATTATTTAGTAGGATCGGGAGATATGATGGTAAAAACCCAAACAACTCCAAAACTGAAGGTAAAAGTAAATCCAAAACCAATTCCCATTTGCATGTTCAAAGATAAACCCATACAAGTACAAGAAAAACTCCAAAGGTAAAGTACAAAAAGAAAGAAAATAGTAACGGAAAATATCCCGATGTCTGAGCTAGAACAGTCCCAAACAGTCCCCAAAGTCCTCCTGGAAACCTGAAAGCTCTTTTATATACATTGGGTGAGTATATAGGTATACTCAATAGGGAAGACCAAAATCTCTCATGCAAAAGTGAGGAGGCATTCTAATGCCCCGTGAGAAAAAGGATATAACCAGAGCACCAAGAATAGAAACTATTCTCCCAACCTCACCAAGGCACACTCCCCAAATAACGCAAGTTAAGTAAAATAATAGTAACAGCACATTGAGGTTTGGGTACCCTGCACCACTTTCCCACTGTTTATTGAAGACATCCTATGCGCCAGACCTCCCCCCCCCAAGCTCACCGTAGTCCTACTACCATACCTCGCCCGCACACACCTAGGATACAACAACTACACGTCCCTACCCATAGACACCTAGGACACTATACACATTCCCACCCATAAACACCTAGGCCACAACAATCGCTACCATTCTCGAAGACACATGGGCCAGAATAACTTTGCCATGCCCGAAGACATCTGGGCCTCATCCTAAAGATTATTGGGAAACAAACCATACCCACACACACCTGGTCCAACCACCACAACATACCCTGCCTAAAGAATATTGGGATACAATGAACCTCAGGATATCACAGCCTGCCCGAAGTGTCTTAGTCTACTCAGGAGAAGGAGTAGAAATGAGCTAATAACTAGCCACATAATAGGATGTTGGAAAAAACACTCTCCTCCAAGAAATGGGGGTGTTCAGTACAAAGTGATAAACTTGGGTGGGGTGTGAATAAGAAACATAAAAACTAAATTTATACACATAGGTAGGAAAGCACTCATCCCAAAATAAGGGTTTTTAAATCAACTCATACACAAAAACCCTTATTGATATTCATTCATACAAAAGAACAACATCCAAAACAAGAGAAAAACTCAATCCTGGAAAACAATTCCCCATTAAACCCATTATTTTTATCATATTAAAGTGATTCTTGTAAATAATTCTTCACTACCAGGAAACTAGTAGGCATAACCACAAGCCAAGGAAGAAAAACAACCAAGTAGTAATTTAAGAATTCACACTCAGTTCTCTTGTAAAGTCACAACAACAAAAGGGGATACATAAGATCCCTCAAAATACTAGAACCAAACCAAGCCCCAACATACAGCCCCACATGGCCCCAAACCCACCAACTAACAAATGTACAATAGGGGATCCTATCCCCATCCATGTCACCTCACAAGCATCTGGCAGAAAAACCATACACATCACCAAAATAGAGAAAGGGAATTCTCAGATTAAATCACACCATTCATTAAGTTTCGTATTTCCATTTGGTTAACCGGGGTGATCACACAAGGATTCTTTTCATTGGGAATATATTTAATCAACCAAGTTTATGTGATTAACCATTTTCCATGTTACAACCATTCAATCATAAGATTATCCAGAAAATAGAGGTTCATTAGTGCGCAAGGAAGGACCACCAACGACCACGATTTTCTGTGGACATATGCCCATATAATTCAAAATACATAATAAAGGATAAAATAGTACAAAATCATCATCAAACAAACCCCTTCATTCTTTAAAAACCATTTATTATCTTAGTTAAGGTTTGGTTTCATCTATCTCAGAAGGAACATTATTGTACCCACCCCGCATTATACACAGTAAGGAGAGACGAAGAAAAAACCTACCTAGATGATCAACGATCGAAGTTTTCTTCCTCGTTCCAAGAACTAGGGATGCACAAATTGTAGGGGAGAAACTCCAAGGACTTAAAGAGTGAGTAGGAAAGGATCCATCATGGGTGCACAACTAGACTTGGGAATAGGGACTCCAGACGCACCAAGGGAAGGAAAAGAGACTAGCCAAGAAGAAGAAAGAAACTCTGTGTGATAAAAGAAAAGATCCTGGAGTTAAGAGATATGAAATCTTGAATAGCCTTAAAGGCATATCAAGGTTTCACCATGATTTTGGACAATTACACATGATGTAATAAATTTTTATTTAATAATTATCATTGGATAGGTGCCCATAATAGCTCTGAGTTAAATGATTTCATTTAAACAGGGAAAAACATGTAACAGTGACACATAGTTTGGGTCCGTCGAGGGTCTCCCCACTCTTGGGGATTAGAACATCATTTATGGTCTTTAAAATGACCTTATACTACTTTAAAGAAGTATCAAAACTTAAATGATTCATTATTTGAAAATTGGGGAAAGAAACCCCTAGCACCCCCCCCCCCTGTGGCACCGATGAGTGACACACCAATGGGTGACACCACGGTGATACCCTGCCATCGACACTGCCACCCTCACAACTCACCGATCGGGTCCAGGGTGCCCTAAAAACTAGAATTTGGAAATGTAATATACCAGGAGGGTCTGAGACATTACATGATGATACTTATTGGTGATGATATGTGTTATAGTGAGGGAAAATTTTAGTTACATATGTTTGTACAGGGTTGTGAAATTCACAAAGGCTTTGAATTTTTAATTTTGGAGGCGTATGAGGAAAATAATAATAATTTCCCTGAGTAAAAGTTCTTATAAATATTTTCATATTATTCTATTCATCTTAAAATAGGGTTTTTACCCTTGGTCTAGAGTTTGTTGAAATTCCAAGCTAGTGGTATTTTTAAAATGTATTAATTTCTATTAAATAAATATTAATTATTTCATTTACACAAACATTGAAATATCCTGAAAGGTTTATGTGATTTGAATTATTTCTTAATGACTGAATATATAATAGGGGTTACACTTAGTAAATTTATAAACTTTTCTAAGGTTTCATGTTCCAATATGAGATTTTAAATGGGTATTTAAATGAAATTAAATTAATGAAATTAATTTAATTTAATAAATTATATTCTCCATCCCTTGTTTCTTTCTGTATATGCACACTAGGAGGGTAGGGAATGTTCCCTCATAATTTTCAAACCAAGAGAAGAAAGAGAGAGAGGGATAGGGTTTTCTTCCTCAGGAAGCTCGATTAGAGCTAGCTCGGGGTGCGATGGCCATGGAAAGAAAGTTCAAGCACAAAGATTAATTGATATTCCACAAGGTGGTCTAGTTAATTTGATCCCCATTTCATTTCTATGGGTTGTCATTAAAGAAATTTTTAATCAATTTGAGTTTATTTGGTTGGCTGAGGGTCATAAAGAATTATTTTTTATGATTTATGTGATAGTTTAATTTTATGATTATTAGTTTTTATTTATGTTTCAAATGAATTTGGAATTTTTGAAGAGGGATTTTTTGTGTTATAAAAAGAATAATATGAAGTATTTTAGAAATTCTAAAAATTAATTATATTTTTTTGGGCTACATGTTACCATTTAAGAGTAGTCTGTTCAAAGGTAAGATTTTTATTACCCTTACACATTAGTCTGTGTATCGAAAAAAATGTTACTACCTTTATGGAATGGTTTGTGGAAGGGTATGAGTTTTCATACCTTTAAGAAGTGGTCTTTATAAGGGTAAAGCAACATTTAACCTTACCTGGGGTACCTTCATTAAGGAAAGGTTACTTTTACCCTTACGCAAAATTATTCTGTAAGGGTAATGGCTTATACCCTTATGCATGTACCCCCCCCCCCCTCGTGCATCAAGGTAATGTTTTTTTCAAATAATGTACAATTTGTTTTCTTCCATTTTATTCAAGGGATATTTTTAAGGTATAAAATAATATAGGGGGAGGGATAACAATTCAATAATAATTATTTTTAATTTAATTATGGATTTAATTATAAAATAATTTGTTAAATTATTTTATAATTAATTAATTATTATTAAGGGATATTTCATAATATGAAATGGGGAAGTGGTCTCTTAAATGATCCAAAAGAAATTATCTATTTATTGTTCTGATCAAAGGTGTAAAATTTATTTTAATTGACTATAATTAAATTAATTGTGAAATTATAAATAAAATAAATTCAGAATTATGTTGAAATTAATTAATATTTTGTAATTGAAATTAGGGCCCCATATTGATGTATGAAAACCATTCAAACTTAGATGATCTTAAGTGATGAAAAAAAAGCTTTGAGTAAAGGATGGTAACTCTATTAATGATATAGGTGGTCCCTTGAACATACCTTTTTAATAAATTCATTTTATTTACATGGCATGTGATATGTGATTCTCACCACCTATGTGCGATTGATCCTATAAATTTTATGAATTATTTTATAAATGAAATAATTTTTTTTACCTAAAATAAAATATTTGTGAATAAATTGAATAAAGATACAAGGTCCACAAGGAAATCTTGTTCAATGGTTGATCCTACAACTGTTGATGGTCACAACCTTTTTTATAATGGCGTGCCTTATGATGCACATACCTGGAGTGGTAAGAATATGACTGAATCATGAGAACGTAGTGCCCCTTATTATAGGTTACCATATATACCATGAGTAGGGTTGCATGATTAATTATAAATGATAGGCTTGAGTTAAAATTAAATAATTATAAATAAATTAAACAAAGAGATATTGGCCATGAGGGATCCCTCTGCACTGGATTGATTCATTGACCATCTATGATCGATGCCTTGATTTTAATGGCATTCCCTGTGATACTGTAACACCCCAAGTTTTTCTAAAGATAAATAGAAATTCATGGAACTTTGTTTTAAATATATATTTTTAATTATCCTTTAAAAAATAACTTTTCTACTTCTATATTCGGAATTTCAAGAAACTATCATCTACAATTGTGTTCAGTATGTTATTTGGAGTCTATTGGAACCAACTTGTTTTTTGGTAAATAGTAACATACCCTTATGAATAGTAATATGAATAGTGATATGACCATAATGAATAGTAAATTTTATTATTATTTTATTTTCTTAAGGAAATAAGATAATGAGATCTTAATTAATTTTTTAATATGAAATAAAACTAGTTGTGCCTTAAAATTTTTATTTTTCGAATTAGCTATGACTTTATTTAAAAATTAAATTAATAATATTTATAAAATTAATTTTGAAAAATGGATTTCATTTTTGAATTCTACACATCTAAAAATGAAAGGGGTAAATTTTTGGGAATTTTCTGAAATTCAATAATTTTCGGTGAATAGTGAAATATGATAAAATACTGTATAATCAAATTATCAGTAAAAATTCACTATTTATGGCATCATAAGTGATGCAAGGCCACTTGGTTAGAACTCACATGATATTATTACTATTTATAGTCACTTTAATTGAGATTATTCATAGTCTTGATAAAATTATTATAATAATGATTAAAATAATCTAAAATACCTCCCCTCCTCCACTATAAATACCACCCTCACTCCCCTATTCCTCCCACACCTATCAAGCCTTGATCATTGTCTAATTTCTACCAAATTCCCTCCCCAATCTTCTTCCCCACGTCCTAGAGCTACTGGTCTCACCAAAAGACCAAAATCAAATCCCTTAAGGAGGATCTCAAGGAGAAGAGATCAAGAGGTAAACATCCTCTTTTATTTTCTTTCTTTTCTTTCATTTTATGTTATTCTCTTCCATTCCCTTTGTATTGTGTTGGGATATTCCTTAAATATTCCCCCTTACTGTCCATATCTTGTATTAATGAATATATATTCCATTCCTCTCATCAATCTTGTTTTTATGAAATTTTAAGAGACGCCGTTAGGCTGCTGAATTTTCGTGAGAAATTTCTCAAGATTTTCTTTTATTTCTTGATTTCTTTTTCTTATTTCCTCACTCCCTATTATCCAAGAGGCATGAAATATCCAGAATGATTTATATTCATTATGTTCTCATTTTTATGGAAAATTCCTCATCAGTATTCTTCTCCTCTTCCACTTATTTAAAGAATAAAAAACATTGTCCATTTGTGTCGAATTACCGACATCGTGGACGATGTATTTTCAATTTACATTAATTATTTCAAGTCTGGTCATGAAACCATTTATATGGTTTAACCTTGTTATAATATATGTTTTATGACTCACCCTTTTTTCTGTAATTATTTTTTACTCATAGTTCAAATTTAAAAGACAAAATGAGGTTGTTATTATCAAAGAACCACTAAGATGATCTAAATGAACATCATTAATGTTTTAACTTATAAGTCATTATCATATAAATCATAAAAGTGATAAATGGTATAAATTATGGTACTGTAAATATGTAAAAACTAATCCATTCCAATTCTGGAGTTTCACTTCCAATCAACAAGAACGATTCATCATGAACCGATCGTGAAAATCATAAAAGAATTCACCCAAAATAATGCAAGGAACAAAATACTAACAATTAAGGGGTGAAATGAGGTTATGAAATGACTATATAATATGTTATAAACAAGAAACTGTTTCTGTAAAATACTAATAACACTCTTTTAACCATTATACAGGAGGTTTAAACAAGTTTGAAGTAAGACAAGCCTAAGGTAAGGAAATTCTTAACCTGATTTCCATTCTATGGGTTAACATTATACTTCATTATTTATGTGGTATTTAAATTGTTTTTGTGATGACTTATGATTATAATATGTTTAATAATGTGTATTTACTGAGTATATACATATTCCATCCACTCTATTAAGTCTCACTTCAAGTATATGATGTTTATAAGGGACTTTTCTTCTAAAATCATCTTTTAAAATTTTGTTTTACAAGATTCAAAAGCAATGTTTTTATGCTATTATTTATGTTGTATGATTATGTTTTGGTTATTGGGAATTGTTTATGATGAAGGGTTGGACCTATATTTCCATCCAATTCATTGTGTATGAGTAAGTTGGAGGTCGACCGTATGGTTACTCCAAGTGTAACTATGATGGTTACACAAACTAAGGTAGCTGTGAGGGTTACAAATTTTAAGGTAGCCAAGATGGTTACAAGATTATGTAAGTAAAGCCCCAAGATACCTCTATGATTATATTTATGTTATCATGTTTTTGTGGATCTTGTGTAAATCTCATGTTACACGAAGTAAGTATTTATGGGTGAAAAGCATGTCTTTTGAAAATGTTTTCATACGTTATGAGTATTCATGGACTACTATGATTTTTCCTTCTTTTACATCCCTTACTGAGCTTTTGTGATCATCCCATGTTTTTAAATGATTTTTCATAGGTTAATGGATGTGTAATACAAGGAAAGAAGACATATTAAATGTTGAATAATTGTCAAGGAGTCTTGTTTTAAGTTTTAATGTTTTATATTTTGAGAAAAGTGGAAACTGTTTTTATGGTATCCACTATGCATCAATGTGTAATGTTATGAATGTTTTGTACCAATTATCTAAAGCTATAAACTTGAAAAGATATTCAATGTAAAAGTAAGTGTTTTATTGACTAAATTCAAGATTATGTATGTAATAAGGTCGGGTCGTTATAGTTGGTATCAGAGGATGTTTTAGATAACTTTAGGGGTTAGGGTGATGTTAATAGAATACCATAAATGATTTTCACTCTATATTTAATTTGTTATAGCATTTAAAGATTACCATGTTGCTTCATCTAAGAAATGTTTGTTCAGAATGGTTGTCTGCAGAAGAAACAGGGATGCTGAAGAGGAGAGGCTCCAACATAATGACATCCTTCCTGATCTACATCCCAGAATGGTAGGGATTGGAACCGAGCAGTTTGTGACAGTAATGGCTCAGCTAACGCAGGAAATATATGGTGGTGGAATCCATGAAAGAGAACCAATAGAGGTACCACAACAGAACATGAAAGTGGGGGAACATTTTATGAGACAACATCCTCCTGCATTCAATGGATCTTCTGTCCCAGTGGCAGCTGAAGGTTGGATCAAAGCCCTTGAAAAGATATTTGATGTTATGGGATGTTCAGACAATCAAAAGGTAAGTCTTTCCATTTATTGTTTTGAAGGGGAAGCTGAGTAGTGGTGGTCAATGGTAAGGAATATCAGGGGTATAGAGGATTTTTATGCCTTAGAGTGGGATGAATTTAAAAGTCTTTTTCTTGAAAAATGTTTTCCTAAGGTGGTACGACTTAGATTAGAGAAGAAATTATTTGAATTGAAACAGAAGGAGGAAGATTCAGTGGATGTTTATGAAGTGAACTTCACCCGACTGGCGAGGTATGCTCCAAATCTTATTCCGGATCTCGATAGAAAAATCAACCGCTTTTACTCAGGATTGATTCCAAGGTATCAAATGGCGTTGGCCTCCCATGAATTCAAAAGTTATGAGAAACTTGTACGATGTGCTGAGAGGGTAGAGATGGAGTTTGCTGATGATCATGTGAATTTTAGAAACAAAGAGAAGAAGAGGTCTAGTTGGAAAGCAATGGGCAAGACTCAACCAAAGAAATCTGATGGTAAGAAAATACAATTTCTAGTTTGTGAAATGTGTGGAAAGAAGCACCCTGGGAAATGTCTTAGCAAAACCAGGAATTGTTTTAAATGTGGTAAGTTTGGGCATATGGCCCGAGATTGCAATGAAAATGATCCAAAGACTAATCCTGATAAGCAAACTGTAAAGTGTTTTAAATGTGGTGAGATGGGTCACTATGCAAATGTCTGCCCAAAGAGAGATCTGAATGATGCAAAAAAGCCAGACTATAAGAAGAAAGGTGTAGTGAGATCGTTTGTGACTACATCAGTAGACATCAGGCCATCCAATGAAGTTGTATCAGGTACTTTGTTTGTTCACTCAGATTTTGCTAAAGTTTTGTTTGATACGGGGTCTACACATTCCTTTATCTCTGAGAAATTTTTTGGTAAATTGGAAATATCACCTCAACAAATGAGACCAGAACTTATTGTTAAAACACCAGGGGGGAAATGTTATAGCAAAGAGGAATTATAAAAATCTTTCTATTGTGGTCTTTGGAAAGACTTTACCTGCAAACCTTGTTGTTTTACCCTTAGTCAAGTTTGATGTTATTATGGGGACGAACTGGATTTCTGATTATCATGCTAAGATTGATTGTAGAGCTAAAAAAGTTATTTTTCAAGAGTTTCAGTTTATATAAAAGAATGAACCCATACAATTGATAAATTATCAGGAAGCTGAGAAATTATTGAAAGACGGAAATGAAAGTTATCTTGCTCATATTGTTGAAAACAAGGGAACTATTCAAATTAATGATGTGTCAGTGGTAAATTAATACCTTGATGTTTTTCCTAAGGAGTTACCCGGTTTCATACCTGATCGAGAAGTCGAATTTACAATTGACTTAGTTCCTGATGTTAAGACAATTTCAAAACCCCTATATCGTATGGCTCTAATAGAACTTCTTGAATTGAAAAATCAGTTGCAGGATTTGCTTTCCAAAGGCTTCATTCGTCCCAGCACTTCACCATGGGGATCCCCTGTTTTTTTTGTTAAAAAGAAAGATGGTTCCATGAGACTTTGCATTGATTATAGAGCTTTTAATAACATCATGGTTAAAAAAAAGTATCATTTGCCTCATATTGATGAATTTTTTTATCAGCTCCAGGGATCTAAGTACTTTTCCAAGACTGACTTGATATCTGTATACCATCAGCTGAAGGTGAA
This sequence comes from Viscum album, assembly GCA_963277665.1. NCBI lineage: Eukaryota > Viridiplantae > Streptophyta > Magnoliopsida > Santalales > Viscaceae > Viscum > Viscum album. Next base: position 848,214,011 of record OY728119.1, on the reverse strand, counting down.
GGAGGATGACATCCCGAAAACAGCCTTTCGTACTAGATATGGGAATTATGAATTTGTTGTTATCCCGTTTGGGTTAACTAATGCACCTGTTGTATTCATGAATCTTATGAATAGAGTATTTCATGAGTTCTTGGATAAGTTTGTGGTTGTATTTATTGATGAAATTCTGTTTTTTTCTAAAAATAAAGAGGAGAATGAAAAACATCTAAGGATTGTTTTACAAACTTTAAAAGAAAAGAAATTATATGGAAAATTCAGCAAGTGTGATTTTTGGGAGCAACAGATTTATTTTCTTGGGCACATTGTAAATAAGGATGGAATAACAGTTGATCCTGTCAAAACAAAAGTAGTTGATGACTGGCCAAGACCCACAAATGTTACAGAGATTCGTAGTTTTCTGGGCTTAGCAAGTTATTACCGACGGTTTGTTAAGAACTTTGCACAGTTATCTAGCCTGATAACTAAGTTAACACAGAAAGGGGTTAAATTTTTTTGGATAGAGGAATGTGATGTTTGTTTTCAGGAACTGAAGAAGAGATTGGTGAATGCTCCAGTTTTGGCCTTACCTTCCCGGAATGGTGAGTTTTTCATCTACATTGATGCTTATTTGAAGGGACTTGGTTGTGTTTTGATGCAGAATGATCAGGTTATTGCCTATGCTTCAAGAAAACTTAAACCTCATGAGCTAAATTATCCCACACATGATTTGGAATTGTTAGCTTTGGTTTTTCATTTGGAAATATGGATTCATCATCTATACGGAACCAAATGCCAAATATATACTGACCATAAAATTCTAAGTATATATTCACTCAGAAGGAATTAAACATGAGGCAGATAAGATGGATAGAACTGATAAAGGATTATGACTACATGATCAATTACCATCCTGGAAAATTAAACAAAGTAGCAGATGCCTTAAGTTAGAATCATCATTCATCATTAACCAAGATACCTTTGGAACATGATCCCTTGATTAATGATTTGATGAATTTTTTCTTAGAAGTTGTTGGTGCAGGGAATATATCTATTTTGTTTCAGGTTTCAGTGTAGTATTCGTTGTCAGACAGAATTATGAAAGTGAAGAAGGAAGACCGTGAGCTACAGAAAAAGGTAGAATTGGTTACAATGGGTAAGTTTCCAGAATTTAATCTTGATAAAGATTGTGTTTTAAGATTTGGAAAAAGGTTGTGTGTGCCTTGTGATTCCCAATTGAAGAAATAATTGTTGTGTGAAGCTCATAGTTCTCCATTTTCTGTTCATCCTTGAAGTACTAAGATGTATAGAGACCTTCGGGAGTATTATTGGTGGAATGGTATGAAAAAAGATATTGCTGATTTTACAATGAAATATTTGACATGTCATGAGGTTAAAGCAGAGCGGCAGTTACCGAAGGGGATGCTTCAGCCTTTTCCAGTGACAAAGTGGAAATGGTAGAATATATCCATGGACTTTGTGGTGGGACTACCAAAGACTTCTCAAGGTAACAATGTGATTTGGGTTATTGTTGATCGGCTAACAAAGTCTTCACATTTTCTTTCTATTCGAGATACAATGACTTTGGATCAGCTTTCTCGATTGTACCTCAAGAAGATTGTCAGGTTACATGGAGTTCCTCTTTCCATTGTGTCTGACCGAGATCCTAGGTTCACTTCTAACTTTTGTAAGGGACTTTAAAAGTAGTTGGGAACAGAGTTAAATTTCAGTACATATTTTCATCCTCAATCAGATGGGCAGTCAGAACGAACGATTCAGACTTTAGAGGATATGCTTTGAGCGTTTTCAATGGACTATCAGGGAAGTTGGGATCAACATATTTCATTTGTTGAGTTTTCTTAAAATAATTGTTTTCATTCTAGTATTCAGATGGCTCCTTTTGAGGCCTTGTATGGGAAGCGGTGTCAAACTCCAGCGTTTTGGGATGAAGTTGGTGAAAGAAAGTTGATGGGGCTAGAATTAGTTGAAGAAGTGGCTGAGAAAGTGAGGATGATCCAGCAACACATGAGGATAGCTCAGAGCAGGCAGAAGAGTTATGCAGATAAGAGAAGAAAATACTTCTCTTTCACGGTAGGTGACCATGTTTTCCCTATAGTCTCTCCTTGGAAAAGTGTGATGCATTTCGGTAAAAAAGGAAAGCTAAGTCCACGGTTCATCAGTCCTTTTGAAATCTTGGAGAAAGTTGGAATAGTTGCATACCACGTAGCTTTGCCTCCGAGCTTGTTTCCATTACACAATGTTTTTCATGTTTTTATGTTGAGAAAGTATGTGCCAGATTCATCACATGTCTTGAACCCAGAAGCAGTTCAGCTGGTAGAGAACCTTTCTTATGAAGAGAAACCAGTTCAGATTCTTGATTGAAGGGAATAGGTATTACGGAACAAGGTAATCCACCAGGTAAAGGTTTTGTGGAGAAACCACATGGTTGAAGAAGCAACATGGGAGTCTGAAAATGCAATGATGGAAAAATACCCTCAGTTGTTTAATAAGTAAATAAAATTGTGAGGACGCAATTTCAAGAAGGTGGGGATAATTTAACACCCCAAGTTTTTCTAAAGATAAATAGAAATGCATGAAACTTTGTTTTAAATAGATATTTTTAATTAGCCTTTAAAACATAACTTTTCTACTTCTATATTCAGAATTTCAAGAAACTATCATCCACAATTGTGTTCAGTATGTTATTTGGAGTTTATTGGAACCAACTTGTTTTTTTGGTGAATAGTAACATACCCTTATGAATAATAATATGAATAGTGATATGACCCTAATGAATAGTAAATTTTATTATTATTATTTTTCTTAAGGCAATAAGATAATTAGATCTTAATTAATTTTTTAATATGAAATAAAACTAGTTGTGCCTTAAAATTGTTATTTTTCGAATTAATTATGCCTTTATTTAAAAATTAAATTAATAATATTTAGAAAATTAATTTTGAAAAATGGAGTTCATTTTTGAATTCTACACATCGAAAAATGGTAGGGGTAAATTTTTTTGGAATTTTTTGAAATTCAGTAATTTTTGGTGAATAGTGAAATACGGTAAAATACCGTATAATCAAATTATCAGTAAGCATTCACTCTTTATGACATCATAAGTGATGAAAGGCCCCGTATTTCGAACTCACGTGATATTATTACTATTTATAGTCACTAACATTGAGATTATTCATAGTCTTGATAAAATTATTATAATAATGATTAAAATAATCTAAAATACCTCCCCTCCTCCACTATAAATACCACCCTCACTCCCCTCTTCCTCCCACACCTCTCAAGCCTTGAGCATTGTCTAATTTCTGCCAAATTCCCTCCCCAATATTCTTCCACATGTCCTAGAGCTATTGGTCTCACAAAATGTCCAAAATCAAATCTCTTAAGGAGGATTACAAGGAGAAGAGATCAAGAGGTAAATATCCTCTTTTATTTTCTTTCTATTCTTTCATTTTATGTTATTCTCTTCCATTACCTTTGTCTTGTGTTGGAATATTTCATTAAATATTCCCCCCTTACTATCCATATCTTGTATGAATGATGAGATATTTCATTCCTCTCATCATTCTTTTTTTTATGAAATTTTAAGAGACGTTGTTAGGCTGATGAATTTTCGTGCGAAATTTCTCAAGATTTTCTTTTATTTCTTAATTACTTTTTATTCTTTCCTCACTCCCTCCTATGAAAGAGGAATGAAATATACAGAATCATGTATATTCATTATGTTCTCATGTTTATGGAAAATTCCTCATCATTATTCTTCTCCTCTTACACTTATTTAAAGAATAAAAAACATTGTCCATTTGTGTCGAATTACCAACATCATGGACGATGTATTTTCAATTTCCATTAATTCTTTCAAGTATGGTCATGAAACCATTTATATGGTTTAACCTTTTTATAATATATGTTTTATGACTCACCCTTTGTTCTGGAATTATTTTGTACTCATGGTTCAAATTTAAAAGACAAAATGGGGTTGTTATTATCAAAGAACTACTAAAATGATCTAAACTAACATCATTAATGTTTTAGCTTATAAGTCATTATCATATAAAGAATAAAAGTGATAAATGGTATAAATTATGGTACTTTAAATATGTAAACACTACTCCCTTCCAATTCTGGAGTTTCACTTCCAATCAACAAAAACGATTCATCATGAACCGATCGTGAAAATCATAAAAGAATTCACCCAAAATAATGCAAGGAACAAAATACTAATAATTAAGGGGTGAAATAAGGTTATGAAATGACCATATAAGATGTTATAAACAAGAATATGTTTCTGTAAAATACTAATAACACTCTTTTAAACATTATACAGGAGGTTTAAACAAGTTTGAAGTAAGACAAGCCTAAGGTAAGGAAATTCTTAACCTGATTTCCATTCTTTGGGTTAACATTATACTTAGTTATTTATGGGGTATTTAAATTGTTTGTGTGATGACTTATGATTATAATATTTTTAATAATGTGTATTTACCGAGTATATACATATTCCATCCACTCTGTTAAGTCTAACTTCATGTATATGATGTTTATAATGGACTTTTCTTCTAAAATCCTCTTTTAAAATTCTGTTTTACAAGATTCAAAAGCAATGTTTTTATGCTATTATTTATGTTTTATGATTATGTTTTGGTTATTGGGAATTGTTTATGATGAAGGTTGGGACCTATATTTCTCTCCAATTCATTGGGTATGAGTAAGTTGGAGGTCGGTCGTATGGTTACTCCAAGTGTAACTGCGATGGTTACACAAAGTAAGGTAGCCGTGAGGGTTACAAATTTTAAGGTAGCAAAGATGGTTACAAGATTACGTAAGTAATGCCCCAATATACCTATATGATTATATTTATGTTCTCATGTTTGTTTGGATATTGTGTAAATCTCATGTTACACGAAGTAAGTATTTATGGGTGAAAATCATGTCTTTTGAAAATGTTTTCATACGTTATGAGTATTCATGGACTAATGTGATTTTTCCTTATTTTCCATCCCTTACTGAGCTTTTGTGCTCATCCCATGTTTTTAAATGATTTTTCATAGGTTAATGGATGTGTAATACAAGGAAGGAAGACATGTTAAATGTTGAAGAATTTTCAAGGAGTCTTGTTTTAAGTTTTAATGTTTTATATTTTGAGAAAAATGGAAACTGTTTTTATGGTATCCACTATGTATCAATGGGTAATGTTATGAATTTTTTGTACCAATTCTCTAAAGCTCTAAACTTGAAACGATCCTCAATGTAAAAGGAAGTGTTTTCTTGACTAAATTCAAGATTATGTATGTAATAAGGTCGGGTGCTTATAGATACAAATATTTATACGGGTGATAACTTAAATTAATCATGTGATAATAGTGTCTTGAGGATCCAGGTATGATTGATGATGGGATCCCATATATTATTACCCTAGGATATGATGGATATTATTTGTGTTTGGAGATATTTCTAGTGATTACTAGGTTATATAATTGTACCTTATGATATTGGGAGATATTACCAGTGACTTATAGGATTTAGTCTATATACCTGATGATATTGGTAGTATGGGATGTCAAATATTACCTCCTTGGGATCGCCAAATGTCTGGTGATGATGGGATACCAGGTATTACCTCCTTAGGATTTAGTGATGCTTTATGACCCAAGATTCCTAGTTAAAACTATGATCTTATGCTTATACCCAATATAAGTGGATGAATAAAGTACTACCTAGTATCCTTAATGACTCTTCTATTAATTTAGATGCCTAGAATACTCCATAGGATCTGATGTTTTATCTACTAGAGTCATGTTCACAAGATCCTAGGGTAGAAATTTTACCCCCCTGTGGAGTTGTGTCATTCTTAGAGACATTAGGATCTATATAAAGAATGCATAATCAATCTTAGGTTTCATGTTAGAACCCAAGGATTGATGGTAGTCATTTTATTTACACTTATATAGTTATTTTATTTATTCTAAGCATTCCACGTGCACTTACACTATTTATTAGATATAAAAGGGGAAAATTTAATGGTGTCCTATTGAGTTATACTCACACCTTTCTTGGGAGGACTTGGAACTTTGGTACCCTAGTAGCCTTCAGTGTTCACAGAATAAGTTAGAGAGGAGGCCCAAGGATATATGATTGATCTAGGTAATATTGAATGGATTTATAGATTGGGATAAGGTACTACATTTTATTTTTTATATCATGTATCTAATTTATTGATTTTTCATACTCTAATATTTTCCAATGAGGGTTTATTATCCCCATATCACACCCTAGTCCCTCACTTATAGTCAATATCCTCATACATATGGAGAGTCACAGTTGAAGTCTTTTAATGACCAGATCTGTTTACTCTTCAAACTGAACTGGAGTATGGATGTTACAATGTCATTTTATAGTGTGGAGGGATAGTTTGTGGTGTTTTCTTGCAAGAATTATAATTGAATGTTCTATAGCTATTTGAAATCTTGGTTTTTTAGTTATAATACTTAACCTTGGATTCCATAGGGGATTAGGCTATGAAATTTCTTAAGGTCTTTAAAGAGAATACAAAAATTTCCCCTAAGGAAGTTGTGACCATACCCCATCAATGTGACATCAAGTTTAGGATAACATTAAAACCAGGTGATTCAATGTTTTTTATGGATCCATATCAAATAGAAACTTATGAGATATAAGAATTAAATATATAGGTTAATGATTTAATGCATAAGGGCTTCATTCGGCTAAGTCTATCTTCTTGGGGTGCTATGTTGTTCTTTTCTAAGAAGGAAGATGATGGTTTGAGGCTATGTATGGATAACCAGATTTTGAATTAGGTGATGATAAAGAATCATTATAAATTTCTAAGGATATATGACTTATTTTATTATTTTAAGGGTGAAAACTACTTTACTAAGATAGATCTATGGTTTAGGTATCATCATACAAGGGTTAATGGGAAGGAAATTTGGAAGACCACCTTCTATTGTCGTTATGGGCACTTTGAGTTTGTGGTCATGTCATTTGGTGTAATGAACACATCTGTTGTATTAATAAGACTCATGAACTCTATTTTCAGTGATTTTTTGGACTATTTTGTGGTCATATTCATTTATGACATACTCTTATACTCGAAATCAGAGTAGGATCATACAGAACACCTTAGAGTTGTCTTACAAAATCTCTAACACCACCATCTCTATGGGAATATGTTCAAGTGAGAATTTTGGATATAAGATGTGTACTTACCTTAACATGTTGTGTATCATCAATGAGTGTCATTATATCCATTTATGCATGAGGTTTTTGTTTCTTGGGAAACACCCAAGAACATGGAACAGGTCCATAACTTCTTAGCTATGGTGGGATATTATCAGAGATTTATTCCCAAATTATCTAGAGTCAAAAACCCATCGACATCCCTTATGAAGAATTTATAGGATTTATTATATAATTATTAGTGTATTGAATATTTCAACAATTTAAATGAGTAGAGTTTTAGTGGTCCCATTATCTAGGTTCTAGAGGAAGGAGTGATGCTTGAGGTCATTTGTGATGTTTCCTATCTAGGGTTAGGATGTGTTCTGATGTAGTAGAGGGTCATGAAGTTCTATGGGTCTAAGAAGTTATGTACTCGTTATCTTAACTATGAAACCCATAATCTTGAGTTAATAGCCATAGTTTTCTCTCTTAATCTGTTTTGAAATTACCTTATTGGGGAGTTCTTAGTGGTTTACATGGAACACAAGAGCTTAAGGTATTTATTCTCTCAGTGGAACCTGAACCTATCTTAGTTGAGGATTATATAGTTTCTCTAAGATTATGATTTCAAGATCACATACACCTCAATGAAAGGAAATGTAGTTATTGATGTGTCAAGTTGAAATTCACAGGGATACATTGATTCATGCATGTCGTAGGGTGTGGAAAAAGAAAATTTATTTTCATAATACAATATAGAGGTTGACCAGGGTTGTCTCACTTAAGGAGATTTCTTAGTTTCTTACTTAATCTAATTCACCTAAACTACTTATTTTTTATTTTTTCTTATTTATTCCATGAAAGTAATGGAATTTGATAGGACACATGAAATTCTAAAAATTAAACGAACATGTAATGACATAATGTGATTATTAAAGAAATATCTTGGATTTTGTGGTTTAGTTTACGGGTTCCATTATTCTCCTTATTGGTGTTAAATCTAGTTTGGTAATTCAATTATGAGATCTCATGAATGAATTTATAATCTTTTATTTAGTGGTGTTAAATCTCTAATTCCTTTAGCAATATTTATTCCACCTCTTCTTATAATCAAGTTTTATGACACACCTCAATCGAGAGTGTGACATCTTCAAGGAACTGGCTCCATCGTATTCCATTTCATCCACTGGATGGATCAACCTCATCATATTAAGAGATTATATCTAGTATAAATGAGGGAAAATTTTAATAAAAGTATATAAATAATTTTGAGTCTAGTTTTGTGGTGAGAAATTTCCAAACTCATGCACATCACACTTTCTCACCACAAACATAAATAATACATATGAATTTATGTTTAGAATTAAATGGAAACACTACTTACCTCCCCAGGTCCAAGACTTGGGTTAGGAACTCATTTTTTAGGGTAAGAGGTCACTTTGAGAATAAATAAGATAATAAAAAATAAAAATAAGGGAATAAAGAGAGAAATAAAGAGAGAGTGAAATAAAAAGAAGAAATAAAATAAAATAAAATAAAACAAGGAGAATAAATTAATAAAAGAAGAATAAGAAGAAGAATTGGTGTGTGTTGAATAAAAAATGCATGAATTTTTATTTTAATAAAATAAAATTCAAATTATATGAGAAATATAACTAAATCAAAAATTAAAAGAAAATAAAATAAAACAAAGGGAAAAATGGACAATATATTCGACCTCAATAGCCTTCTCCTTCTGGTGGGTTAAAATCATCTCTCAAGTGTCCAAGGAATGGATTTATAGAAAATGGTAGTGCCTTAGTCTTCTCTTTGGTTAACGTTCCCCAAATCTCTATATATATTTTTATTAAATATTCCTTGAGACCCAAATTTTTTTAAATTGGGAAAACCAGTGGTTTTTAGGTTTCAAACTTTTCAATGGACCATGTCCATGGGAAAGTGGCTTTTTGTGGTTTCTCTCATCACGTATGGTGTGCATGGAGTTCTTGAGGATATGTAAGTAATATTTAATGATGATGTGAAAAAAGTTGGTGAAGGTAGTGGCAACTGAGGATTCACTGAGATCCACCTTCATTTAGCCTTCGAAGTTGATGGATGAAGACTTGAAATGGATTCATGGGTGATGTTATAGGGTTTTGGAGTGATTCAAGGTGGTATTGGGGTGTGATAGTGGATGAATATCTTGGGTTTGTGCTTTTCCAGTAGAGAACATGGAATTTCCCGATGTTGTAGTGGAGGACAACGACGTTAAGCGGTGGAGCCGTGGCAGTGCGATGCAGAGTCAGTGGATCACAGTGTGTCCGAGCAGAGTGAGAAAGATTTATAAAATATGAACAATGAATTATAAAAGGCAGTCCCATGTTAGAATGTAGGATGGGAGAGGCATACACTTAAAAGAAAAGGTGTGAGATGACTGTCCAAAACTGTCGACAGTAGGGACTGACTACCACATTCACATGCACATATGCAGATTCGGCCAAGTTGCAATTCTTGGTCCATGTTGGCTTCATACCACCCATACTCTCCATGGGATTGACCACCTATGGGACACCTATGCATGTACATGATTCCCCCTTGAAACCACTAGGCGTTGGCTCTCTTATGGCCATGCTTTTTCATCTGTCCCATAGGGGATGGCTTAATGGATTGTGGGTGCTATGGTTGTGGGATTGCATTGGATAAAACTTCTTTTTACCTGAAAAAAGAGGTGACACTTCATAAATATTAAAAAAACATTCTTAAAAATATTTATCAGTTAAAATTCCCAATTAAATTCCATAATAAATTCAAACATTTAAAACTTCTCTTTTCATTCCATTTCAATTCATTTTAACTCCTCAAATAAAAATTCCCACTTTTGAATAAAACATTAAAATATATGGGATTTATTCATTAAAAAACATTTAAAATCTTTATAATATATTTGAAATTTTATTGATAAAATGAGACTATCAAATACCCCCACACTTAAACTATGCTTTCCCTCAAGAATAAAATCTCAACATTGAGTTCAAGAGGTCACCAATTCTACCAATATTCAAATATAAAAACAAAAAAATCAAACAATTAACAATGTTAAATAAAATTATCAAAAATACATATAAAATATCAATTATACTTCTTAATTTTCAAAGAAATAATCAAATCAAACTTTTTATTTTTTCCCTTTTGAAATTGATGTAACTTCTTCTTTCATATATTCAAGATCCTTAATTTATTATTGTTAAATATTCCAAATCATGATATACCTCTCTTTTGAATCTTCTCACCTGTCACTCATGATATTAATTAAATTATATTTATATACTCATATCATGAACACTTTCTACTTATACATAGGTTTATAAAGGAACTAATTTCTCCACTTTTTAAAGAAAAAAGACACATAAAACCAGTAGTGCTTTCCAATCAATGTTAAAATGAATCTTAGGCTTAAGGATGGTAGGAATTGATTTTTAAAAAATTAAGGCTCAATGGAGTGGGTTTCTTTCTTAATTATAAAGCATGATATCAAAATTTAAATCTTAATGAAATTCTACCTTTTAAAAATAACAATTTCTACTTTTCCAAAACTCAAAGTAAATGTCATGATCAAAATAAATCATAATGAATAGTTTTTTTCTCCTTCTTTAATTTTTCACTAATTTTATACTTCTATTTTTTTTTAAAAAAAAATAATTTTATTTTCTTTATTGAAGGTTATTCTAATAATAAAACTAATATTCCCCACTTAACCACATATAAAAAAATCATCGGTCTAATGATGGTGATTTTTTATTCTTCCAAGACACAACCCATTTTTTTATTTGTTTAGTTCCTTTTTTCATTTTATATTTTTTTCAAGTAGTGAAAAACAATTAAGATCATAATGTATGAATAAAAAAATCTTTTTTTAATCCCAATATGTAGCACCCACACTTTTTTTCTTACAATTAATTTCATCCCTTTCTTCATGTCTCCCTTCACCCTACACTTTAATTTTAAAATATCATGCAAATACTAAGTGTAGGGTTGGAATGGGTAAAAATGGATTGAAACATGGCTCATTACTGATAAGGGAATTAATATTATCTATGGTATAAATAAGGATTGATGTAAAGGTGGTCTCAAGGATAATATATGTTTAAAATAATACTAAATAATTTTAAATCTGTTTTTGTATAATCATTAGATTTGAAAAGTTTCAATGCATGTTATGGTAGGTGGAATATCCCAATATCACTCAATAAATATGCTCAAGAATAAATAGTCAGTACTTTGTCTAGAAATACTCTTGGGAATGGGACATTTGATATTGGAGAACAAATCAAGGAATGAATAATAATAACAAATCAATTCACATGAATTCCATAAATTCAAAGCATGAGAAATGAGAGGGATATTTAATTTACATTAATCAAAAAATTCTCTCAAATCATGAGTCCTTATTTTAATATTCATGAATCAATTTAATCATAAAATTCTCCATTTTCCTTATTAAATCTCATTAAAATTTAAATCTAAAACATGGAATCATGATATTCCTAAAGTGAACTCCATTTACCAGGAAGAACTAATCTTCTTCCATCACTTATTTTAGGGTATTTAGTGTTCCATAATGAACCTACAAAAGAAAATTACTCAATTAAACAAATGGATCATGTTATTTTAGATCATAAATATAAGTGGGAGTGGGCTGTATGGTGGACTAATAAAATTTAAATCCTAGGAAGAAAGAAAAGATAAATCTTGGTATGATCCACCAAGTGGGCCCTAATTTTTTACTACCTCCATAGGGTAGTAATCGATGTTATCCATAGTATGATGGTGGGTGGATCTTCTTGGACTTGAACTACCGCATGTGTATTTTCCCAGTTTCCACTATTCCATTTTTAGTGAACAACAATCCATGGATAATGTATACCAAATACACCCCCTTCAAAATTAAGTATATATATTTCATGGTGGGGTTAGGATGAGTTATAAATCATCATCTTACTTGGTTTATACTTGTGAAACCTCCTCCTTTATGTCTAGTGTTGTCTCAACATGGGTTTCATGAATTGAACGATCTAAGGGAAAGTAAATAGGTATTTTTACTTAAAGAAAATTTGAATTTGAATTTTTAATATGAAATTTCTATCTTCCAATATGGGAATATTATATCTTTCTTTCCTTAGGCTCAACTAATTGGATTTATTCATGGTTCTCTTCAAATGTATGTTCATCAAAATCAGAAATCTCTATATATTCTTTAATAGGTGCATGTTCAGTTTTATAATCTTCATCTAAGGCACAGAAAAGATTGTATGAATCTGAAAATTCAAAGTAGTGGGAATTAATACTCAATTCAGATTGAATTAAATCAAATTAAATAGTGTTTTAGATAATATCATCTCTCTGAATTAGTTAATATTAAATTTTTTCTTCAATGGTCAATACCTCTCGGATTTAGATGGTGGAAAATGGAGGCAAGTTGTTGAGATCCTCCATATTTTATTAACATTCCACCAATTGGGTGGTTTCTTCTTCTTCCATGGCTTGAAATAGGTAGTCAGGTGTTGATTCTTCAATCTTGTAGATGGGAAGATCTTGATACATTTCATCTTCTACACTGTTACTTTGAAACTAATCTGAATATTTTCCCATATTACTAGCAGCATATGAGTATTCATATTCACTTTATAAGTCTTAATGGTATTAGTGAATTCGGTTCATAAAATGGTTGGTATTTTTATAGTCCTATAGTTTTTCCCTAACCACTATTATGTCTTCAATAAAATTGGGAAACTTCAATGGCACTTACTTCTTGGCCTTGAATCTGTGCAGGTCAGTTCGGAGTTCATTGACCATGCCCATCAACTCTTGAGGTGATATTTTTGTCTCTATGAATATTTACTACTTCATGAACATTATAAAAAGTGCATCATTCCTTCATTGGAGGGCCTTTGTAGTATAATATGTTTCTTTTTATTTCACCTGTGAGTCATTTTTCCATGAAATGAAAAAAGATAATTTGAAAACATCATGAAAAAAAATTATGATTTTTAAGCTATAAAAACTATCTAAATATAAAAATATAAAAAGTGAATAAAATAATAATTGGCTCACCAAAACTGGAGCTAGTTTTTATGAATTCCTATCATAGGGTGTGAAAAAAAGAAAATTTATTTTCTAATGTAGCGTAGAGGATGACCATGGTTATCTCACATGAGTAGCTCTCCTAGTTTCTTACTTAATTAATATATTTCACCTAAAATACTTATTTTTGTTTATTTGTATTTATTATGTAAATGTAATGGAATTTAAGAATAGAAGTGAAATTATAAAAAGTAAATAAATATGAAATGAAATTATGTGATTATTAACGAAAGATATCGACCTTTGTGGTTTTTTTTATGGGTTCCATCATTCTCCTTGTCAGTGTTAAATTTAGTTTAGTAATTAATTTATAATATCTCATGCATGAATTATTATTATTTTATTTAGTAGTGTGAAATATCTAATGCCTCTATCAATATTAATTCCACCTCCTCCTGTAATCAAGGTTGGTGGCACACCTCAATCGATAATGTGTCATCTTCTAGATGTTGGCTCCAACAAATGACATTTCATCCACTACATGGATCAAATCCATCATATGAGAGATTGTATCTAGTATAATGGAGGTATAATATTTAATAAAAGTATAAAAATGAGTTTGATCTCAGTTTCATGGTGGGAAATCATCACACTCATTCACATCACATCTTCTCACCAAAAACATAAATAAAACATATGAATTTACATGTAGAATGAAATAAAATACCACTTACCTCCCCTAGTCCAAGCCTTAGGTTAGACCCTCATTTTTTAGGTTAATAGGTCACTATAGGAATAAAAAAATAAAAAAATAAAAAAATTTGAATAAATAGAAGTATAAAGAGATAATAAAATAAAAAGAATATATAAAATAAAATAAAATTTAATGATAAGATAAAATAAGAAGAAAAAGAAAAATAATTGGTGGGTGGTGAACAAAAAAATACATGAATTGTTATTTTAATAAAATAAAATTCAAATTACATGAGAAATAATATAAAATCAAAAATTAAAAGAAAATAAAATAAAACAAATGAAAAAATTGATAGCATCTTCAGCCTTGACAGTTTCCTCCTTCTGAGAGGGTGAAATACTCTCTCAATTGGTTGGTGCCTCCTTTCATAAAATCTCCACATATAATTTTATAAAATCTCTATTGATCCTCACTGTTTATTTAATTGGGAAACACCATTGGTTTTCAGGTTTCAAACTTTGCAGTGGACTATGTCCATGGGGAAGTAACATTTTGTAGATTACCTTGTCATACATGGTGTTTATGGCATTCCTTAGGACATGGAAGTAGAGTTTTATGATGATACAACAATGGTTGGTGAAGATATTAGTGGAAGAAGGTTCACTGAGATTCTTCTTCATCTAGAATTTGAAGTGGCTGGATAAAGACTCAAAATGGATCCATGGGTGATGTTCTAGGGTACGAGAGTGATCCGAGTTGGTATTAGGTGGTGAAAGTGGAGGTAGATATCATGTTCATGTTTTTTTAATGGAATTCATGATGTTTCATGGTGTTACAGTGGTGATTGGCGATATCAAGGGGTGGATCCACAATGACACAAGGAAGAGTTAATGGAGAATGGTGTGTTTGAGCAGAGCATATGATATTTTTAAAAGATGACAAATGAATCATAAATAGTCACCCCACATTAAAATAGAGTATGGGTGAGGAATGTTCTTAAAATAAATGGTGTGGGGTGACCATCCAAAATTTCCTGTAGTAGGGATGGGCTCACACATTCAAATGTACATAAGCACATTAGACTGAGCTGTACCACTTGGTCCACACAAGATTTGGCCTACCCTAATCCCAACATGATTGACCACCCTTGTGACACCTATACATGGGAATGATTCCCCCATATAGTTGATAGGTTTTGTCTCTCCCATGTCCCTACTTTTCTGGTCATCCTATAGGGGTTGTCTAGGTGTCTTGAAGGTGCTATTGTTGAGAGATTTACCTAGATGGGACCTCTTTTTACTTGATTTTTTTCGAAAATTCATAAATATATGAAAAAAATCATTCTTAAATGAATTTAACAATTAAAATTACCAATTAAATTCCATAATAACTTTAAAATTTTAAAACTCCTATTTTTATTCCATTTCAATTCAATTTAACTCCTCAAATATAAATTCCCACTTTTGAATAAAACATTGAAATATATGGGATTTATTCATTAAAAAACATTCAAAATACTTAGCATATATCTAAATTTTTTATGATAACATGATTCTGTCAGACATTGTTCAGGTGTTTGAGGATTCATGGAGAGTAGTGGGGGAGAGAGAGGTTATGCACCATGGTATAGAGATGGTTGATAATAAATGGTGTATATATCATATGGTATAAGAATCCTACATGTTTCCCTAGGTGAAGGAGCCTCAATGGAGATAATCAAAGGTTAATGTGATGTGAGAGTGTGTTAGTTACAATGATGCCCCAAAACATTGGTTAGATGATGGTCAACATTAAATGGTGTTCTAGGATAGACTGGTCAATCTATAAGTGATGTGAGAGGTGGTCATTCATGACTACCATGGATCACTTATAGTAGTGCATTCATGTGTCTCAAAGATGTATCATTCTTTGAGGAGGCGTCTTTGGTTTCCTAAGATGAAGAGGTCAGTGGAAGAGTTCATGGAATGATGTCTAACTCGTTAGTAGGTGAAGGTAGAACATTGTGTTTCTAGGGGTTTATTACATTCATTGGATATACTCAAATGGACATGAGAGGAAATATTGATGGATTCATTTCACCCGATTTCCATGATCCCATGGAGGGTATGATTCTCTTTGGGTAATCATGCATTGGATGATGAAATTATTCCATTTCCTAGCAATTAAAGAATTGACTGCCATAGATTCCCAAACAAGGTGGTATAGAGATGAGATAGTGTGTCTCCACAAGGTACCTAGGACTATCATATCTAATAGATATATTCATTTTACCTTGTAAGTATATGGTGGAATTTAATGATATTTTAACTCATAGTTATGCGTTAATATATATTTCCACCCACTGCTGGATGGTAAAGTGGATGGGAAAATATAGAAGACTATCCAGACCATAGAATACATGTTTCAGGCTTGTATCTTGGATTTTGATGGGTCTTGGGTGAAGCACTTGTCATTGGTGGAGTCCACTAACCAGAACAACTAGCACTCTTTCATTGGTATGGATCCTTTTGATATTTTTTTATGGGAAAATGTGTTGATCCCCATTGTGTTGGACCAAGATCCAAGAGACAACCAACCTTATCTTGGATGTATTGTAGAGAATTACTAAGAAGGTCTTAGTGATCTAAGAGTTGATACAGGTAAAAAAGGATCATCAATAGTTCCATTCTAGTAGGAGGAGGAGACCCTTAGAGTTTCAGTTTAGGGATATTGTGTTTTTTACGGTATCACCTCATCATGGGAAGTAAATATTCAAGCATGGGAGTAAGATTTATCCTTGATTTTTTGGACCTTTCAAGGTGTTGTATTATTTTGGAGATATTTCATATCGATTAGAACTTCCCCAATAGATGAGTGAGATACATGATATCCATCATGTGTTGTAGAAATTTTAGTATCTTCATTATAATTATCACATCATCGATTGGGGTGTGATAGATGTTAAAGATGGTGTGACCTTCAAGGATCATCATGTTAGGATCTAGGATTATCGGGAGTAGGTATTGGGTGGATGCGTTATCCCCTTGGTTCATGTTCTCTAAATGCATGGTGGAATAGAGGAAAGTACATGGGAATGTGAATCGTAGATGCATGCTCAATATCCTATGTTGTTTTAAGTTTTGTTTTACTATTACTTTTGGGATGATTTTTTGAGTTTAATGAAATTTTTTCTTTAAGAAATTTTGATTAAATTTTTTTTAACTTTATTGGGCTACAGTGATGGAGTCATTTCTGTTTGATAGGTATCTCCACTAGGAGAGTGATATTGGATGCTTTTGACACATGTATTAAGTTCCTTGTTCTTATTGGGTGGAGGTTATGTTTGGTATATAAGGAGATTTTTGAGAGGTATCTCATGGGATAACTGTTGGAACCTTTTATTCCTTACTTCATAGGTTTTGTTTTAATTATCATAAAAGAGAATAGTTTTATAGGTATATGATGTAATGGACCAGACCCTTCCAGCCCATTCCTTTTCATATTAAATAATTTTGAGGTGCTTAAAGGAGGCTTGAGGTGAGAAGGGGTATTGGAGCTAGAATTTCAGCTAGAAGAAACTAGTTATGACCTGAAAGGGTGTCTCATGGCGTGGAAATATAGTTGTAGTCATTGGTCATTATAGTTGGCCTCACTCACAAAATTATGGATTGGTTCATGGAAAAATGATAAGAAGTTTCATTAACTAACCCATCAGGGCTATCCTGTCTAGTGAAATCCAGGTGTGACACCCCAATCCCACCTCCAATAGGTTAGGGGATAGAGACCAGTGCCGAGTAGGTATATCTCACACATGTGAGGCCTCATCCAAAGGTAAATGTATTCATGGAAACATCTCCCAAATACCCATAAAATTATGAAAGGTAAAACATAATTGATACCATAATGTATATATAAAATCTATTCCATACCAGAGTATGAAAAAGTACATGAAAGTATAAGGATCCAAATAAAATCCCACCAAAAGTAATAAAGGATTATAACATGCTAAGTACTAGGGGACTATTCTTAAATGAAAAACCTTATTAACCATGTTCATTCTATCTCACTATTATCCTCATGATAAAAGTCATCTGCATAAGACATGTGTGGGAAGAGCCTATACAGGGGTGAGTATAACAATACCTAGTAGGGTGCCCCAAAATCACCAAACATAAAGAAGAAAGTGAAAATTAATCTCATCAACATAAAGCTATTCCAATCAATATATGAGATATAAAAATATGAACAATAACCTAGATAAACTCATGATAGACTCCACGTCTCAATGATTTCTCCACTATTTTTTCATCCACATGATTTTTCACTAGGATTCCAGTCAACTATTGTCTATGAAAACTCAATCAATGATCCATGCTTTCATTGATAGTGATCATCTGGGAAGATATTCTCATTATCCCCCCCTAAAAGTACTCTATGAAACTCCAAATAGATTGGTATAAAGATAGGTTATCACACCTAGGATCATGGGGACACCAAATCCCCTATTTCGAATAAAATGCTAAGTAGGGGATCTTAAACCCATGTAATCTGGTCATGATGATTCCTTAAACCCCACCTAGGGAAGATGATATGATAGAGGATCCCACCCCAGGCCTCATGGATGGATTCCTAAAACACTATTTGAGTTAAACCCATAAAGGGGTTCACAATATTATATATAGGATGCAATGCCACATTGTACCCTTGTAGAGATGGACCAAGGGATCACACCCAACTAATATTGTTCCAAACTAAAGTGATGAAGGACCTAAAATTTCCCTTTTAAAATTATACGACATGTACTGGGATTACACAACATGTCTCTCTTAGTATGGAACTACCTATTTCTCATAGTTCTACACAACATGTTCTTCTTCACATACATGGTGTTTCCTTTTAGGATACCTGACATGTAAAGGTTAAGTCAACACTCATCATTCAACCAACCCATGAATGTGTACTTATATCAATTTTAATGTACTTCAGGTTGTGCCCGTGTACCTAGCTGTGTCTAAGTACTGGGTCTTACCCATGTACTCTAGCCATGACCATGTGTCGGGCCATGTTTGTACCCATGTACCCCTAGGGAACACACCAAGCTACCAATACTTATTCATATTAAATGTGACATGTTCCACATAGTGTGTGATATTTTTATCTATGCATAAAACCTAGTTATATGGAAGGGGGACTACACAGTGTGTGTTCTTTAAAATACATGCCATGTCATTAGGATTTTTCTAGAACCCATAGGTTCTTCACGTAATTCTGCTCATACAACGCCACTTTAATATCACTACCAATAATGCCTAGAAATTGTGGATATAGGTTAAATGAACCTCACCTTCATTAGTGGATAGATTCCAACCATTTGATATGCTCAAGATTCAACTTTTTTTACACCACACCGGCACACCATGTTGCAAATGAGGAACACAGATCCAATCCTAATCTACCTTTAATCATTTTCCATCATTATCAAACCATAATTACTATATCAATAATGAAAATAAACCCATTGAATCGATCCATTATGCCAAATAACGGTCACATAATGATTGATTACCAGGTATTGGTTGAACCACTTACCAATGGAATATTGTTGATGAATGTGCACAGAATGGTTAAATAAATTCTCAAATCACAATAAGAGGAACAAACCTCGGTTTTTGTTTGGGTTGGACTTGATTCATTGCTATTATAATTATGAAATAAGATCCAAAATAAAATAATATAAACTCATCAAAACTTATGAAGATAACATCACACCCAAAAATGATAATTGACCCGTAAATAAAGTTGTTAGTGGAGTGGATTCACATTCATCCTTGGATAATAAATGGGGAAATAAACTGATGAAAAAAATAATGAAAACAATGTTTTTTATATCTACAAATATAGTGTATTTTTTTTTCTTTTTAATCCACACTAGGGTTGATAATAGAGTTTGAAAGTAACGTTATCTTATAGACAAAATGGATTAAGTTATGGCGCATCATGAAGGCATCCATTTTCATGAAGGTGTGGAGAATTATGAGCATGTGATGGGAAGATAATGTTCTCCACAAGTATGAGAAGTTTTGTGAATGTATGATTTGATGATGGTAAATATTTATGACTATGAGAATCTTCCAGAATGGGTTAAATTTCACTGGAGATTCATGAATAAAGGATCTTTATGAGCATGACTTAATAGGTTCAAAAAATTCCACTAGGATCATGAGATCTTTTTGAATTGGGGATCCTATAAATTGTAGGACACAACGACTTCCTTTGATATGAAGAGAATTAGAGAAAAGACTGAATCACTAGAAATTTATAAAGGCTATGATCTTTTTGAATCATGAATTATATGTGATCTTGATCATCGCAAAAAGAATAATAGATTCTAGATTGATGCTAAGGATTTTTAGTAAAGGTAGTTTCATGAAGACTATGGGTTTTGAAAATAATTAATATTCTATGAAGGTTAGATTATTTCTGAGGGTTGGTTGTTCTGTGAAGGTTGGGAGTTTCATGAAGGATTGTTACATCATGAAGGCTATCTGCATCATGAAGGTCAGTAGATTCAAAAAATTATTTGGGTTCACTAATACTGGATTTTATTTGAATCATAAAATGGGTTTCATGAAGGCTGGTAGATTCATGAAAAATAGTGTTGAACATTTAGTTTAAGAGATAAGTGCTTTTAAGTGCATTAACTGGGGACTTCAATGCAAGAAGAGTCCCATTATAATCAGGGACAAATAATTAAATTCCCAATCAACTATTGAAACATTCAAGTTGTTAAACTAAGTAATACTTCACCCAAGTCAATGAGATAGGGGAGTCAATGGAAGTTTTCTGAGGGAGGTAGTGTGCTATCCTTAAAATTCTTGTAAAGGAAACAATCCTAGAATATATTGACTATGTATGATATTATGTACTTTAAAATACCTATTGAATCTTAGAAGAATTAGGTATGGATGACAAAATGTTAGTGTATTATTCTTAAACTATACCTTAGTTGTGAACCAAGTAAAAATTTTGTGTTGTATCCCTGGATGTGAATGTTTAAAATTACACTATTCTATTAGAGAGGTTTTATAAGTTCCTACCTATGAAGGAATAGTAATCATCACTTTAAGAGAAAAATTCAACACACTAATTCAATCCTCCACTCTCAGAGTTTTATTTTGTTTTATAAAAAATTCCCTAGTATGAATTTGTATTAATCACTATTGAAGAATGACCACACATCGTATTCGTTGGTGAGATCCACAAGTTTTGTTGGTGCTCAATTTCCAAAGTAAAATATGTTATTGATCATTTGAGAATCCTCCTCTAATGAATCTCTCTCAACCTCTAGGGTTATGTGGATAACCTTGGGGGTTTTCCATAGATTTGTTTATATATAATAATATTAGGATAAGGTTTTAATAAAAAATAATAAATAAAATAATTTATTTATTTTTTTATTCCACCCATGACTTTGGTCAAGCCAAATGTCTGACATGAACAAAGATTATATCACACCTAGGTTAAAAACCAAATTCCAGATTCAACAATGGTATCTGTTTTCCCATCTGAACCCCCATTCAGAATTTATCCCATTATTTTATAATAATTTAATGTGCATGATATAATATATTTAATATTTTTATTATATCAACACCATGGCTCATTGAGCTCCAGAATCTTGTGTCGCCTCAGTGCATGGCTCCCAAAATATTCCTTACAACTTTATAAAGTCATATAAGGAAAAAAAGAGACATTACATTTTCCCGCCTTAGATTTTTTTTCCTAAAATGAAAAAAGACCACTCAAAAAGATGAGGGTACTGAGATTGAATATGGTTATCCCACTCCTAGGTTATCTCCTAAATATTCTCATGATTCCACCGGCACACACCAACAGAATATCTCACCCATGAAGGATATTATCCTATTTATCCTCAATCCCTATTAGGTACTATAAAAAAGGCAGCTTTATCCTTGATGTCCATCTCACCCCAGTCGATAACATGTGATGGGCTGTGCATGAACCTCATTAGATGCGACACATGGAATATGTCGTGTACTTGGTCTAACTGCGGTAGTAGATCCAAGTGGCATGCCACCTCACTGACGCTATATAGTAACTGGAAATGGACAATGAACCTCAAATATAACTTCATATCCTGAATAAATATCTATAATCCATATCAAGGTGATACCTTCAGGAATACATGGTCTCTCTCTACAAACTCAAAATTACTCCATTGTTGGTTTTAATAATAATTTTGATGGCTCTGAGGAGTCCTCATATTCTCTTAGATGATATGCACCTTATCTATCATCGCTCACATAAACTCTAAGACCATGAGTGTTGAATCACTTGGATCATTAAAACATAGTGTTGAATTATAGGGTCTTATGTACAAGGCCTTGAATGGTGCCAAACCAACGGTGTAATGGTAGCCTTTTTTTGAAAACTCTACCAAGGGTAGGTGATCCTCAAAACTATGAAAAAGGTCTAATAGGAAATCCTGCAACATGTCCTATAGAACCTAAATAGTCTTCTCATTTTGGACATCAGTCTGGGAGTGAAAATCCTTGTTCAAACAAAAATGAGTCCCTAAGGCCTCTTAATATTCTCTCCATAATCATGATGTGAAGAAAGAATCATGATCATAAACAATCATCAAGGGAACTCCATGAAGCTAGAATATATCCTCTACATAAATGAATCCCAAACTCTCTATTGAACCCTTCTCTTAGATATATAGGAAGTGGTCTGACTTGGCGAGTTGGTCTATGATCATATATATGAAATAATGTCCACTATAAATTTGAGGTAACCCTATCATGAATTATATATATATATATATATACCATCCCACTTCCACTTTAGCACCTCAATGGGTTGGGATAAGTTTTTTGAAACCTGATGCTTAGCCTTCACCTAATGACAGGTGAGGCATCAAGAGAAAATCTATGCTACACACCTCTTCATCTCTGGACACTAGAACTGAAACTAAAGGTCCTGGTACATATTATATACAACTAGATGTACTATCAAGGGGGTGTATGAAACTACCTCAGAATAAGCTCGCACAATGTCACTAGTACTATCTTCCTCCCTCTACAAATAATGACATGCTTTCCATATTTAGAAAATCCGGTGTGAGAAAATCCATTGGATATCTTAACACATAAGTTCTCACAATCAGCATCTCTAAGATGAGTCACCCAAAGACACTATATAAGTAATGGGGTAAAAACCATCAACTATAGTCAAGCTTCACCATCCTCAACTATTAAGTAAAAATGTAATGATGTAAACTAATCTAAAAAATCACTCAATAACTATGAACAAGATCTCCTACTAAGATAATATTCCACCATGTTCCCATTAATAGAAGTATAGACTATCTCAAATTCATAATCTGAGATGAACTCTATCCATTTCATTGGTATCTAGTCAATAAACATATGCAAGAAGATATACCTTAGACTATTTTGGTCAAAATAGATGATAAACCACTCACAAATAAGGTAGTGTCACCGCACCTTTAGGGTGAGGACTACCACTACTAGTTCTCGATCATGAGTAGTATAATTATTACCATGAGGTCTCAACTATCAGGACCTATATGCAATCATATCCTACCTCTATATTAGGAAACAACCAAGACCGATCTTAGAGGAATCATTAAAAAATACATACTCTGCACCCTACTCTAGAAAACTCGGGATTGGGGTGCTCACCAACCTCTATTTCAACTCCTAAAAATCCCGATTTCACCTCTCTTTCTAAATAAAACTATGCCTCTTATGGGTCTAAATAGTCAAAGGTGCTGATATCCTAGAGAAATCATACACAAATATCCTATAGTAGCCAACCATCCCAGGGATACTCCACACATTAGTCACACTCTTAGGTGGATACCAAGATAACACTAACTCAAACATGACTAGATCCACTAATAATCCTAAATATGAGATGAAATATCCTAGAAAGTGGACCTATAAAATCTATAATTGACACTTCAAGAGCTTCTCATAAATCTGGTTCTCTTTGAGTATTTCTAGGACCATCCTCAAGTGTCTCACATGATCCTCCTCAGACACTAAGTACACTAGGATTTCATCGATGGAGAATACCAAAAACCTATCTAAGAAAGGTTGAAAGATTTATTTTATGAGTACCATGAACACTATTCGGGAATTATTAATTCCAAAAGGAATAACCAAGTACTAATAATACCTATAGCAACATCAAAATGTCATCTTCGGTAAATCCACATCTTGTACTAGGAGCCAGTGATATCCTAGCCTAATATAAATCTTTGAGAACCATATCACTCTTCTCAACTGGTCAAATAGGTTTTTGATCCATATTAGTGGATACTTATTCTTTATGATCACCTAGTTTAGGTGATGTTAATCTACACACACCCTCAAACTCCCATCTTCCTTCTTAGTGAACAAAACTAGGGCTTCCCAGAGGTAAACACTGAGTCCAACAAATCCCTTCCTATGCATGTCCTTGAAGGAAAACATAAGCTCATAAATATATAAGATAGCCATATTATATGATAGTGTATATATAAAAATATTCTTAGGTGAAATTCTATGAAAAATAATATCTCTTAGTAGGGAGGTAATCCCAAAACATCCTCAGGAAAGACATTCTCATACTCTGCCACCACTGCAGGAAGTTGAAAGTCCATACCATCCATTGCTACTAGGGTAATACTAGCCAAATGATAAGTAATAAGTTGTATCCTCTAAAAAATGATCCCATCCTTCTCTTACTAGGTTTCATTATCACTGAAGAAGGAAAATATCATCTCATCACCAAGGACACACCACATACTTTTCTTGAAACAATCAACATGGAATAAACTTTGGATAACCAGTCTGTACCTAAGATTATGTCAGAAGGACACATTACTTCTATAAAGAGATAACATAAGAATATATCTCATATAAGAGTTAGGTTACACTGTCGAAATAATTTTGTGATCACTGAATCCCCTCCAATCAAAGTCTCCAAGTGCAAAGGTTGATCTATGGGATGAATTAGAATCTCTAAGACTTGAACTTGATAAGTGAAAAGAAAAGAGTTTCTTATACCCATATCTATGATTACTATGGATAAAGTAGAGAAGATATAGATCATACCTATAATAATATTGAGATTATCTAGGTCTTAGGACTCCATGAATTACATCTATCATCATCCTAGACCACAATCTATCTAAGAATGGTGTAGACCACCTAAAGGTGGTGGTGGAAGCAAGTCAAAACATCTTCCATCTTCAACTTCTCTCAATCCTCCTATTCCACATATTCTTCCCTACAGATCTTCCAACTCTTATCACCATCAATACCTAGGAATTCTATCAACTATCTCTTTATAAGTTGTATTTTGGGTTAGACAATCCTACACAAGATTTCCTTGATCATCACAAGAGAAAACCCACCGCTCTTTCGACTGACAAGAACCCTCCCAAGAGCCATGAACAGTATACCATCTATCCCAAGATCATCTCCTCAAGTGTCTTGTATTCTCATGTCCTTTTTTCCATTAGTTACTAGCTTTAGAGGTATCAAATCATGTGTACCAAACCAACACCAAATGTCAATGTCTTGTCATCTAGAAAGCTCTTTATCACTAAAGTGCACTCATGCACCCCAACATATATAGGATTGAAAATCTATATCACTCCATCCATGATATATTAACATAGTCCCCACTCAAATTTTTGTGCTACGAATAATGGATATTGATCCATATCAAGAGATAATCGTGAGAGGTTAGTGAACCTAAATAAATAATCTCTCATGTTCATGCTTTCTTATTGGAGCTACAGAAGCTCCTAGATACACACCACTTGCAATGTGGTTGGATATACCTCCTCCTTAAAGAGACACTCAAACTTCAACCAAGAGAGAGTCATATAATCATATTTTTAAGTAACTAGATTCCACCATCACCCTATAAAGTCCTAAAGAAGAATCACTAGTGAGACCACCATCTAGTTTAAAGGTGTCTCCATATGGAGAAAAACTCAGGTAACTGCCTCTAGACAATCCTCATATGCTTGAGGGTCTAACTTACCTCAAAACCTAGGAGTTTACTACCATTATAACTCATAGAGTGAACTCATCCTATATACATACTCATATAGAATTTATATCACAAAAACTTTACTCATTCGGTGTTAGTAAGACTAGAAACCACCCTAAGGTACCACCTCCTACATAGGAACCTGTACTAAATCCTCATCACTCGAAAGATCATCATCATGAGTATCTTGTGTAATACTATATTTAAATCATCCTAGAGGAATCCTGAAATAAAATCAATACATACCATAATCAAAGAATATATCTAGGGAGAAAACACAAGAAGGACATAGCAATCACAACCCATTCTTATATGATGTATGTACCAATGTTTTCCCTACAACAAGTGACTACATGTATCGAGTCAACAAGAGGGTTATTAGAGTCATAGTGAATGGATACATTAGCTGCTACACCCACATTGGATTCCCTAGATTGTGAGTCAAACTAAAAACACATTAACACTATTTCCCAAGTACCTAATCAAATCCTCATAGCTATATAATCTCCAAACTCTAGTCCTAAGATGAACACTACTATGATACTACTATGTCATGACCTGACCCATCGAGGCTTTCCTAGTCAGTGAAAAGACAAGTGTGAAACACCAAAATCCCCTCTAATAGGCCAAGGGCTAGTGACACAAGATAAGTGGGAATATCTCACACATAGGAGGCCTTAGACTAAGGTACCATTACACATACACACATCTCCTAAATACCATTACAATGTTTAAAGGTAAAAAAATCAATACCATAATGTATTCATAACATCCATCCCATATCATAGTATAAAAAAGTAATGGAAAGCATGAAGACCCAAATAAAAGTCCACAAAAACTGATAAAAGAGTCAAAACTACTAATTAGAAGGGTATTACTATCAAATGAAACACATGGTCCTTGCATGTTAGTCAAGATCATTATGATATACCTACTCATGGTCCTCCTAGGACTCTATCAAATAGATTTTCATTTTCATAAGACATGACATGTATATAAAAAGCCCAAGTATGGGTGAGTATAACAATACCCAGTAGGCCACCCCAAATTCACTAAAAATAATGAATCAAGAGATATGTCATCTCATCATCAAAAAGGTATGCCAATAATGATATTATATATAACAAGAATAATAATAACCATGATATACTCATGATATACTCCAAGTCTCAAAGATGTCTCAACTATACAGTTGGTCATAAGATTATACTAAAGGCTTCAAGTTAACACTCATTCGGAAGAACTCACTCAATAAGCCATGTCATTAGTAATGGAACTCATCTAAGAGTTAATGCTCATCGATACTTACCGAGGAAGTACTTTTTGAAACACTAAAGATATTGGTAAATATATAGGGGATCACACCCAAGCTAATGGGGAAACTACAAACTCCATATGAAATAACCTGTTAAGTAAGAGATCATACGCTCACATAAGTTATTGATGATGATTTCTCAAACCCCACCTAGTGAAGATGATATGATAGAGGATCCCACCTCAACCCTCATGGAGGAATTACTGAAACTCTATCCAATAAAAAACCATAAAGGGGACCACAATCCTATGATGAGGATGTAATGCCACAATGTACCCTCATAGGGATAGACCAAGGGAATACACCCAATTGATACTGGTCAAAACTAAAGAAATGGAGGGACTCTACTTACCTTGGTTAATGTATGGAGAATGTACTGGGAGTACACAACACATCTCTCTAAGTTTGGAATTTATAGTGTCTCACTATCCAACATGGAATATTCTTCTCCATATACACGAAATATCCTTTTATGATACATGAAATATAGAAGTTGGGATAGAACTTGACACACCATTATCCTATTGCGGTGTACTTATGTCCATCCATGTGTACTTTAGGTCATGCTTGTATACTATGTTCATGCTATTGTACTTAGCTATGTCTGAGTATTGGGCCATCTCCATTTACTCTGGCCATACCTATGTGACCGATCGTGTCTATGACCATGTACCCCTATGGTATACATTGAGCCTCCAACATCAGGTTGTATGGAATGTGACATGTTTTTCATGATGTGTGAAATTTTCTTTGTGAATAAACCCCAATGTCGTAGTTGGGGGATTACATGATGTGTGTTATTTAGATTACATGTTGTGTAGTTAGAATTTTTACATAACCTACAAGTTCTTTATGTGGTTCTTCTCATGTAACTGTCACTTCAATCTAGCCACCAATCTTGCCCATAAATCATGGACTTGTGTTGACTGAACATTAGCGTCATTAGTGGCTAGATTCCCACCATATGGTCTTCTATGGAATAGACTCCTGCCACACCACGCCGCACACCACACACCAATACACAAATAGGGGACACTAATCTGATCTCAATCTACCTCTGATCATATGCCATTATAATAACACCCTAATTTCTATATCGACTATGAACCTGAACCTGTAGTATCGATCTGTTTCACCAAATAATGGTCACAAAAAAATTGATTACTAGGTATTGGTCGAACCGCCAACCAATGAAATACCATCAATGAACGTGCATGGAATGGGGGAATAAATAAATAAATAAGATGAACAAACCTAGGATATTTATTAGGTTGTCCTTAATTTGTTGAAATTATAATGATGAACAAAAATCTAAAATAAAATAATATCAATTACTCAAAACCCAAGAAGATAAACCCACATCCTCAAAGCATGATTGAATCGAGAATCAATATGTTAGTGGGGTTGATTCAAATTATTTATTGGATAATCAATGGGGAAATAAACCAACAAAAATCAAACAACCTACCTCATATTTGGATCAATCACTAATGAAGAACAATTTCATGTCTCAATCATTGGTGAGATCCACAAGTTCTTTTGGTGTTCGATCACTAAAGAATGATCTGTTGTTGATCATCTGAAAATACTCCAACAAATCTCTCGCAATCCATAGGGTTATGCAGTTAACCCTAAGGATTTTACATAGATGGATTTATATATAGGATTATTAGGTCAGGTTTTTAATAACAACTAAATAAATAAATTATTTATTTATTTAATTTACTATTCCACCCATGATGATGCACGAATGGCCTGAAGGCCTTCATTTTTATTGATTTTTGATAACCCCCCTTTCAAGGGATGAGGGAGAACACTTACAAGGCCCGTAGGCTTAGAGATTACATGGCCTGTAGGCTTAGAAGATTACATGACTCGAAGGTATTAGGGAATTCAACCAGACAATCTATAAGGAACTGCCCCTCCCCAGCATCTGCATTATGATAGTAGCTCTCCACCTTCGCATGACTGTCTGGATAGGCTTCCCATGCAAGCACAGGCTGGTCCTGATGGCATAGTCGTACCCTCTCATTCTGAAAAATCCATTTGGCTCGTCTCTAGTGAGTGAACCTGCTCTGAATCCTCTTCTGGGGCTGCTCCTTTTTTGTAGTGTGTTTGGGGAAACTGCATGTGGCCCGAAGGCCTTGAGGAGGCCCAAAGGCCTTAAAGGTGGCCCGAAATTCCTACTGACCTAAAGGCCTGGGTGGCCCGAAATCCTTAACGACTCCAAGCCCAAACCAGTGTCCCAAGGTGAATAATTTTAGCTGCTACAGTACCGAACAGTACCTGCTACAGTAACTACTATAGTGCCTGCTACAGTACCCACACAGTGTACCGTTCTGCTACAGTACCTGTACAGTGTACAATTCTGCTACAGTACCTTATAGTGTATAGTTATGCTATAGTACTGTTACAATAACCCATTATTTTATAAAAAAACACATGCACATGATATAATATATTTAATGTTTTTATTATATCAGCACTGAGACTCACCGAGCCCTGGAATCTCACACCATCTTAGTGTCTGGATCCCAAAATATTTATTTAAATATTTTAAAGTATTATAAGGAAAAAATAGAGAGGTTGCATGAAGGATGTATTTTGGGTGTTTCTATCCTAGGAAAGATTCATAGTGTGATGCTCCCCATTCATGGCATGAATGAATTCCAAATTTATAGGATTTGGAGAATGAATCTCAGAGGTAGTTTAAATTGAAGGATTCATGACATGAAGGCCCTTATCATGCTATGAATTTGTGCTTTCCTTGGGAATTCATAGCATGAATTGTGATTTCATTTCATGTACATGATTTTCCATTCCATTTTAAAATGAGGCTAGCCGCTTCATAATATCTTATTTTCATCTAATCCCAATCATTATACTAGTAATTATAAGAGTTATTTTAGATTCTTTTGATCCCTCTTTAATATATTTTGATCCCTAGAATCCATAGATCAAGGATTCCTTATTCAAGGTGAATATATTCCTCTTTACCACTTAGTTTTCTTCTTAGTTCATCTCCTATCCTTTGTTCACAAAGACTTTAGTAGAGGCTTGGGTTTGTCTATTGATCTTGGTTCCTGGATTTGATGGAGATATTATTATTCCAAAGAATTGCATGTTTTCATTATGTGGTTTCAATTTTCAATCATCCTTGATCTTTCATGGTGATTTCTAGATTTTCACATCGAGTTAAGAGTTTCAATACTCTCTCCTTTATTTTTAACAAATTGAGAAATTATCATTCCTTTGGTTATTTGGGTGATTATTATGAATTCACCTAAGAGTATAAATAATTAAGAGTATGGAAAAATTATGGGAAGTGTTAGGCATGTGTTTATATATTCTTGTGTAATTTCATTCGTTATTATTTCTTCTATATATTTAGTAAGTAAGGTAATGAATAACTAATGAAGAATATGATGATATAAAAAGTAGGTAACCTAAAAAAATAATGTGAGGTGTAAAAAATCATTTTATATGAAAATAAATCCCCACATCTCCTTAAATTGAATAATTTTTTCATATTTTCTAATTAATGTGATCCCCCTTGTTATTATGAATTGATTTCCATTCAGTCCTTTCTTTTGGTTGTGATTTAATGTCATAATCACCTCGTATAATATAATAAAAATTAAATCTAGAAATAAAATTGGATTTTTATATAATCTATTCAAAAGTGATGGCGACATTAGACCTTGTATTGAGTATGCATGGAAGGATAGTTTTATCAGAATTGTGAGCAAGTGGTTGTGATATATGGTGTGTGTGAAGATGTAGTGATGTGGTTGGTTGTGAAAGGAAGAAGTTGGTGTTGGTGCCTGATTGGAATGGTATTTATGATATTTTTAGATGATTTGGTGTGGTTGGAAATAACATGTGTCTAGCTATGTCATGTGAATGTGGTTTTTAAGGTGTTGGTTTTGCAATATGGGGCTTAGCTAGTGGTGATTGGTGGTATGGAATGGAATTGATTAATAATGAATATAAAATGGGGTTGTTGGGAAAGAATTAAATATGTTATAAGCGTTTATGTCTTGAAATCTAGTAAATGGAATGATGGGTTTGGAATAATGTGGGTGTTAGCTTGTGATTGGTCTATTATTAAATATGGAAAATAAAATAAAAAACATGATGAGGATGATACACTAATAAAAAACATACCTTTAACAGCACTGACCTTTATCAATGCTAGCAAAGAGAGCTAATAATGGTAACCTTTATCTTCCTTAAAAAAAGTGTTGATAAAGGGTACAATTTATGAGCACTAAAAAAGTGTTGATAAAAGGAACCCTTTATCAACGTTGATAAAAAATAACATTTATCAGCGCTTTATTATTAGCACTAATAAAGGGTACCCTTTATCAACTCATTATTTTTAGCACTGATAAAGGGTAGGATGTATTAGTGCTTTTTTAGTGCAGATAAAGGTGAAAAGTAAAATGAAATAATTAAAAATTAAAAATTAAAAAAATATTAATAACTTTATTAGTTAAATAATTATTGATAAAAATGAACAAATTTAATATATATATATATATTATAAAAATTAATAAATAGTATATAATAAATATGTATATATGTAAAATGTGTAAAATGAAATAAAAAAATAAATATTAAAAATGTGTAAATTAAGAAATATATTAAACATTTTATTAATTAAATAATTATTGATAAAAATGAAAAAATTTAATATACATAAATATAGATTATAAATATTAATAAATATTATATAATAAATCTAGACATATAAAATGAACTAATTGTAATATTTAAATAAAATAATAAAAATAAATAAATTGTAATAATTAAATAAAAAATTAAAAATGAATAAATTAAAGAATTATTTAAAATTATTTTCAGGAAATAATTATTAATAAAAATGAATAATTATAAAATATATATATATATATTAATTATAAATAGTAATAAATAATATATATTAAATATAAATATATATATATAATGAATAAAATGTAATAATTAAAAATAAATTAATGTCTTATTCGTTTTTAATGTTGATTTATTTTTCAATTTAACATATATCAAACGTGTGTTAAATTTATTTCACAAACACATGTATAATTAATGCATTTTTATATACAACACACACACACATGAATATTTACACAATTAATGAAATATTATATAGAAACATATACACCTAATATTTATGTAATTTATTCAAATTTTAGTATATTTTAGAATTTAATTATAACATGAATCATTTAATATAATATTTTTTTAATCTGTTAATTTTTTTATTTAATTTTAATATTATTAGAGTTGGATGTTATTTATTTATTTTTAATATTTTTTTTATTTTTTTATGTTATTTTTTTAATTTAATCATTCTTTATTATTTTTTATACATATTTATTTACTATGTTTTGATATTTTCAATATGCATCCATCTTTACTTCAATATATTTATCCATATATTCTTAATAATTTATATTTATTTAATAAAACGTATCAAATTTTTTAATATTTTTAAAGTGTAGTCATTTTTAATTATTCAATTTCACTCATGTTTAAAATGCATGTATTTAAGATTATATATTCATTAATAATATTAAAAATATATTTGAAAATAAATATTTATAAATAAATATATTTATAAATTTATATTTACTATATTTAGAAATTTACAAATTTATAATTATTATAAATAAATAAATATTATTTTTAAAAAATGTATGTATATAATTATTTGTAAATAATTATATATATTTAAATAATTATAAAATTATAATAAGTTTATTTAAATAATTAATATACTATATTTATATTTATATTTATAATATATATATATATGTATATGTATATGTATATGTATATGTATATGTATATGTATATGTATATGTATATGTATATGTATATGTATATGTATATGTATATGTATATGTATATGTATGTATATAAAACTTGAGGTCAAAGGCCCAATTTATTCAAGGAAATGGGCGACATTACAAAGAAAAGCAGGAAACATGCAATGGAAGGATGTACCCAGTGAGACTCGAACTTGAGACATCACTGAGACCCACAAGGGAAACTACCACTGAGTTGCCCACTGGGGGCTATATATATATATAAATATTAATATATTAATATATTAATATATAAATATATAAATATATAAATATTATTTTTTCAAAGTATGAGTCATATATTTATAAGTAAATAATTATATATTTAAATAATTATAAAATTATATTAAATATATTCAAATAATGAATATATTTATATATATATTTTTAAATATATATATAATTATAAAAATATATATAATAATATAAATATAAATATAATTAATTTTTTAATAAATATATTTAAATAATGAATATATTTATATTTATATATATTTCTTAAATATAAATTATTATATAAATATATATAATGAAATAAATCTATTTATAATTATAAATAAATAATTCTAAATAAATAATTATAAATAATTATAAATTTTTTTATAAAGGTAAATTTAACATATTTATAAAATTGAGTATTTATATTTATAAATAAAAATAATCATTTTTTAAAAAATTATTAATGTAATTATAAATAAATAATAATATATTTAAATAATTATAAAATTATAATAAACAAATATATAACTACATAAATATTTTTTAAATTTTTTTATTTATAATTATAATTATAAATCCTTTATTAGCGCTAAACTTATAGCGATGATAACGGTTCATTTTATTAGTTTTTTTAGCGCTGATAAAGATATATTTTATTAGTGCTAAAAAACACTGATAAAATGAACCTTTATCAGCGCTTATCAATTTAGTGATAATAAAAGTGCTCTTCATCAGTGGTTTTTTTAAAGCACCAATAAAAGTGTCCAAGATTTTTTTTAAAGAACCCTAACCATTAATCATTCCGTCATGATTCTAAATCTCTTGTGGAACACCCCTGCTTCTAGCGATACTCTTATACATTCTCTCTCTTGAATCAAGGCTAGAATCTAAGGTATGTGATTTTATCATTTTCCTCTCTCATTGTTTGATTTTTTGGGTTCTTCAGTTTGTGTTTTTGTGCTGTTCATAACCATGATGAACTTTATACCTCAACTCTCTCTCTCTCACTCCCACTTACCTATACCTACACAACACCACCCCTACTCTGTAAACTCATTCATGCTTCATACGAGACCACTGCGAACTACATCTCTATCCACTATTGTAATTGATGGTGATTTTCTTGATTTTTCCATTATATTATTTTTCGTTACCTTTTAGATAGTGTGGATTGTCATTGTTTGAATCTTGTTTCCATAGTATGACATGTACGTAAAGATGAAAAAAAGATCAAGACAAAAAGAAGAATCATGAATATGTGTGTGTCTATTGATCAAATCATCTTCATAAAATTTCATAAAATGATAGGTGGATATTTTTACTTAATTAATATTGGATGATTTGTGTTGCATAGGTGATATAGTAGAGTGAATTAATGAAGTTTATTCCTATGTAATAAAATTATATAATTTTATGGTGGTTCCTATATACTTTCTTTCATTTGTTTATTTTTTATTATTCATGCACAATTTGAATATAAATCTGAATATAATTTCACATGATGAATATATTGTTGAATAACGAGGTGATGATTTACCACATAGAATAATTATTAAATATGTTAAGTTAAACTTGTGAGAAATATTATAAAATTTAGTGCTTCTTAGAACTATTATATTATATCTATTATTGTGGTAATTTTTACCATAAATGAATTGATAAATTCAATCTGATTAAATGGAAAAGTGTTTTTTGGGATTACATTGTGGTTGGTGGTACGTTGTGATGGAAAGTGAATTATATTTTTGATGGAGGCCATATAACCTTTGAAATGTGAGTAACAATGATGTGTTGTTTGATATTTTTCTTTGATTATGGTTATGGTTTAGGAATTTATAATAATTGTTAATTCTCTAAAGGACTATGGGTTTTAAAAATAAGGTTGTGTAAATATAAATCATTTTGGTAAGATAAATATACAATACAATATAGTTCATGTATAAAAGTTCACATTTTCATGCGTCTCGAATGAAAATTGTTACTATATTAAACAAACATATAATACTTCAATACTCTAGTACAACTATCCTTCACTACCTTTATTTAATCAATCCTCAAATGCTTGATTGACTTTCATCTCTTGATGATGGATTAGACTCCCTCTTTCAAACTACCCTTCCTCCCATCATTGTGGTTCCAAAGTTCCTTGATGACATACCCCTGCTCATATTGTATTAATTAATATTCATCAAATATACTACCATGAAAATGAATACTGAATTTCCCAACCCATTATTGAACACTTTCAACCTTTCATCCTCTTCATTTACTACTTCCTAAGAACAAAAAAAAGGACTCCTAAAAATTAATCAAAACACGATGAATGATTTTTTTGGTTTCTTGATATGCATTTTCTTATGAAACTCACTCGATTAATTTTTATAATGTTATATAAATTGTTCCCTAAAATTGGAGTGTTTAGAGAAAAAGAAAACTGAATACATTTTCATCAACTTTCTTTTGCTCCAAAGATGCCAATTACAGTGAAAAGGATTGTCGGAAAGGCTAATAGAAGCTATAATTTAGGCTCTGTTGGGTGAGAAAAAAAATGATCTATAAAAATGGATGGATTTAAAAATAACCAATTTTATAAATTATGGGAATAATAATTTATTTCAATTTTTATTTTAATGTTCATTCCTTCATTTTTGAAATATAATATGTTAGAATCCATAATTCAAATTTCATTTAGGTTATTTTTAAATAGTGGGTTTAGAGTATGTAACACCCCGAGATTTTATGAAAAATATTCTTTTAATTTCATTTATGTCTTGTGTTGTATGCTACACCAAGATTACCTTGCGCTATATGCAACACCGTATTAGCTTGCAGTATACGCAACACTATTCTTGGATCGCGTTACACACAATTTTGATAATAGTTATTCTACGCAACATTGAGTATATATATATATATTCAATGTATAAATGAAATATGGTTGGATTATGATATACAAAACAACGAAGGATTCTTGCACAGCACGCAACCCTGACTTGGCTTGCATTACACGAAATCACGACCTTCCTCGATAGCGTGTGTTGTACGCAATACCGGGTTTTACTAAACAAAAATATATTATTATAATATTATTATGAACTAGTCGTTATGAATATTATTAACTAAATTTTTGATCTTATAACATTATTATTCATCTTACACATTTTCTAAAACATGGTATAAGAACAAAATAATTTTTTGGGGTAAAATAAGTATTTTTCAAAAAATGCAGTTTTGCCGCCTTTTGATGGCGCACCCACTTTAAATCTTGTTTTTGACATGTTTATAATTTTAATTTGACAAAATAAAATTCTTCTTTAGAAAAAAAAAATATAAAAATTTACTTTGGATAAATTTTTCATATTATTCTGATAACTTTCATATTTTAATGAATAGTAAAAACACGCTATATTTTAATTAAAAACAACTTTTTTCATCGTAATAAATTATGTGATTAAATAATAATATTGAATTATTATTTAAAGTATAAATAGAATATATTTCTACCATTTAATATAATGTATGTCATTAGCCTTGATTTTACATTGAATTCGTAGGTTAAATAAATTCAATCTTTGGCAATGTTTTAACTTTTAAAACCTGTTTGCTTAAACAACGGGATTAATTTTAAATTAATTAATGAAACTTCTGTGTTTTGAATTTTGAAAAATGGATTCAGTATTTGGAATCAGTGAGTACAAATTATGTTAATATGTTACTTTTATTTTTTTGATATTATGAATAGTAACTACGGTAATGTTTTTTATTTACTACGGTTAAAGGTAAATAGGGTAATTAAAGGTTAAAAGAATATTATAATAATTCATAATTACCTTGACACTTGTCCTAACCTTATTGGATGAGTAGTGGCCGACTATTGTCATCCTTGGGTCGATTTTGGTACCCCATGGAGCCACTTTTGAAAGACAATGACACATTAGAATAATTAATTTAATGTAAAGACAAAATTGACTTTAACAAAACTCTTTTAGTAATTAATTTTTATAAGGGGTTATATAAGTTATAGTTTCGGCTATAAATATTCTTTGGAAAGCTAAAAATTTTCCCTACATCATGGTATTTTTTTCATAATTTTTAAACATCAAATGAATTAAATTATTTATGACACAATAATGATGTAGTGTTTAACTCATTAATAAATGATTTAAATAAATAAGATTAAAATGATTAAAATATCATCCAAAAACTGTCCAATTCCTATTGGATGATTTTATTTAGAATATGAGTCATATTAGCTTCGGCATTAATGTGTTTTGGACCTCTTGAAACGGAAGATAAGTTTATAATAAAATAATGTTTTCACACTTTCCTAAAGAGCCCCTCCACTCCCTTATAAAAGAAGACCACTTCTATGCAATTTCTCACACATCGCAAGCCTTTTGGATCGTCCAAACTCTTCCCAAATAAGCTCCCTACATCCCTCTCTTCCCCCTTGAAGCCTTACATTAGGCAGAAGACTCTCCAAGAAGTCCTTTTGGTTCAAACCAAAGGAAGTTACCAAAATTAAAGGTAACAGTTTCTCTTAAGTTGTTTTCTTTTATTCTACTTCTCCAACCCCTAAACTCTTTTTATTCCTTCCTTTTATAACAACAACAATATCATAAATATACTAGGATTTTTTAATTATAAGGATTCAAACTACACTTACACACACCTCCATCTAATGGATGAATAACATAATGTTTCTGTGATGACAAACTAACGCCTCACGAAACGATGATTGTTCGATTTTCTCCTACCGCCTCTCATGGTGGCCATTATTATGGCACTGTATTTATATATAATATATATTATGTTTATGATTTACTTATTCTTATTTACTACCAAATTATATCAAGCCTTTACAGTTTCCATAG
The DNA here is from genome assembly GCA_963277665.1 of Viscum album. NCBI lineage: Eukaryota > Viridiplantae > Streptophyta > Magnoliopsida > Santalales > Viscaceae > Viscum > Viscum album. Next base: position 848,175,725 of record OY728119.1, on the reverse strand, counting down.
TCGGTAAATACGATAATCTCATTTGAGGAAGTGCGGACTACCGCCCCCTCAAAGTGATGTGATTCGTTAATACCTTATATCGGATGTATAAAGGATGTGGTTAATGATATTATATATGATATTATAAGGGAATTATAATATACCTATTTATCATTATGTTTTAATTCCATTAAAATAAGAAATAGAAATGAAAGTATCATTTATGTGTACGTACGGCTTACCGTCTCCATGAAGGGTGCGTTTCATTTCTTACCTCCATATGTTATGTACTATTATAAATGCTTGTATATTATGGATATATAATGAATTTATTTGATATATAAATCATGATTTACATTTTTTAGGTAATTAAATCATGATATAAGTAATAATAACATCAAGAACAACAAGTCCAAACACGTACGATAAATAAGATTATTTTACCCAAAACCCTACTTTAACATTAATTTACATAAGAATGGGTAATATAAAGTCATAATTGAACCATATATGTGATATCATAACAGTGAATATGATTCTTTAATAAGTCAATGACATTATTTAAATCATTATACAGGAGGTTCGGACACTTACGAAGCAAATTGGACCTAAGGTAAGGGAAATATCACAATCTCATTTTTATCCGAGATTGTTTGGACTTTGGTATTTACTGGGGTGTATTTTATCATCCACATTTCCTCAATATGTGATATTAATATACTTCTATAATATTTAATATCCAATTTTACCCTTCGGTGAGTTTTTAGTAAAAGATATGAAAGGAATCTTTTTTCGTTTTTCGTACGAGGTACTTTTTGACTTTTCCGACAAAAGTACGAGAAGAATGTTTTTTAACTTATACGGCATGAATGGATTTTTAAAAAACATTATCTCCAAGAAGATTCCTTTAAAAGTTTTCAAGTTTATTTTTAATCATCTTTTTATAAAATTGTATGACATGTTAAGAAAGGAAAAGTGTTTTTGAAGTAGAAAGGATATTTTCCTCAAGAATGGAGTTCAAGTGTTTTATCAAAATTATTTTCTATCTAAGATAATAAAAGGGTTCTATTTCTATCCCTATTATTACATTGATTTTATTATTTTGTGATGGAATTAGTTTTATGAATTCCTTTATCTTATATGAATTGTTTTATGATGTCACGATGTTTAAGATTCCCATTTTTATTACATGGGTTATGCTATGATGTATGGTTTATGATTTTGTGGCACAAATAAGAATGGTATCATTATGAGATGGGTGGGAACTATATCTCCCTCAAATTCATTGGGTAAAGATTTTATATCTCATGAGATAGACATGGCTGGAACGGTAGGTTATACCGGTTCAGTGAAACAGGACTGAAACGAGGAGTGAACTCGGTTCAGAAAGGGACTTTGTCCACTAAGATAGTCTTGGCAATGAGTCTTGACTAATAAGAAATGATTCTCTATTATTATGTGTGTATGCCACAAAGTTTCATGTTTTATGTTATGATTATTGGTATTTCATTTCACTACTATGATTTATCCCATGTTATGAAATTATGCTCTTTTTTGCAGGTTAAGATTTCTAAAATTTTATGTTATTATGAATATGACGTGATTGATATTTCTTTTGTTTACCCTTACTGAGAATTTGAGCTCACACTTTTATGTTTTCTTTTCCCCAGGACATAAAGAAAGGATTTTGGTTTTAAAAAAAGAACTTTATGGGAGATGTTGAAGATCTTTCACCACGATTAGAAGATTATATTTCGAGTTTCCAAAGACACTAAACTATTACGATCCTTGTGTGTGTTTTTTTTATGTATTCCGAAAAAGTAATGTAATGTCCTTGTACATCAAGCTTTGGGTATCTATAGAGTATACATGGGATTAACATATAAAATAATAATTCCTAGGTTTTATGTGAATGCTAGGTATGGTATGTTAGAATGTGAGTTACTATAGAAATGTTAGTGATTCATCTAGGGATAGTCTTGGATGTTAGGGTCCGGAGGTTGAATATCATGGTACCTGTGATGTAGTTATTTCTAGAGGGAGATAAATATTTTTTTCTCCTCATTTGATTCAAATTCTAACCTATTATTATTGAAATAGTTTTAATGTTTGGAAAAACATGGTATAAACTTATGGAATGATTATTATAATTCACTAGTATGAAATGAAGTCGGTACATTCATTATCAAGGTGTAATGTTTAGTACAAAATGACTTGACTTACATGTATATTTTCAATGTTAATACTATGAAGATATACTCAAATATATGTGTTGTATATTTTAGGATCCATGTGATCATTTACTTGCTTATTTTTATAGTCACACCCTACAAATCATCCTTAGTGGATATAAATCTCTTATATTGGAGATATAGGTGAGGGAAAAAGGCTAGTAATACAAATTAGAGTCATTGAAACTCATTGACAATGAGTTGATGTTCTCAGGGTAGTGTGTCCGTTTAGAATTTTGATATGAGGTTTGAAAATTTAAATTGAGATGTAGTAATTTTAAATGTTTTAAGGAGACAACATTCATCCTCATCAACTTCATCTCCCAAAAAATTATTATTTCATTTTTTTGCTGAGACTCATCCCCCATCTCTTATATGTTTCTTGAAACACTCTGAGTAGTAGTCATCCAAAATGATCAAAAATACCCAGTATGGGATGAATTTTGGTTATAGTAGTTAAAGCAACATAGGTGGATGTCTACAAGAGATTATGGATGAGTATAAAGCAATAAAATGCAATAATAACTGTTCGAGAGATGAAATTGATGAGAATGAAATTTTTTGATAACTTTCACCTTTGGATGAATTCAGAGGATAACACCTACTATTGTGGGGTGATTCTTTTCTTAAATTCAATTACCCATTTCCTTTAAAATGGATGAATTCTTATCATTTGACAAGAGTATGAATATTGAGTTAAAGGTTTCATCATGTTTGAAATAGAGCATGCATATGACCCTTATCAAATCCTTTATCCATGTTTATTTTGTTGTTATTAAAGGAAAATTAAATGTTTGAATATAAATGCAGACAATGTCTTCTACACATGATGATGTTACCAATCTTGAGGAAGAATAGAATGTTAAAAATGAAATTCCATAATTACTAGGGTATCAAGAGTATGTTTGATGAAGAAAAACATCAATGACGTAGTATTATAGTGTTGAATAAAATTATCAAGGAAGGAATTCAGGGTATAAAATTTGAGGTTGGCCAGAATCAACCTAGCCAACCTATTGAACCCAACAAGTCAATGTTTATTAGTTATGTAGGGGTCACAATGAGGATGAATGTAATGACTGATATTGATTTAGGGTTCCATGACCAACCTATAATGAAGTAAATCCTTTAAAATATATGATGGTAATGTAATGATATAATTCCTCTATTTTACCAAAAAAAAATATAAATGAAGTGTGAGAGCAAACCCTCACCAAGAATAAACTGAACAATAACAAAAAATAGAGGTGGTTTCATCCCTATGACTTATCTACACTACAAATAAAGGGTCAGGGTAGTGAATCCAATAGTCACTATAGAGTCATAAAACACCAATCCAATAATCCTCACCTTAATCTGATGCATGGTGTGATGGGTATGACTCCAAATGAGTTTTTTTATTTAAAATTGACATCAATTTTAGTAAAAAGACAAACGACCTACTCAAATCGAAGAAAAATTATTCATATTGTTTTGATACTTTATAAAAATGATTCATAATTCATATTTTATGTGTAGGAATCATCCTCACCTCAATCCGATACAGAATGTGCCAAATTTGACTCAAAGTGTTCGTTATCAGTTTAAAATCAACATTTTATTTCAAAAAATTTCACTCACTAAAAACTGATCAAAAAAACTAAAATTGACTTGATAACTTAGTAAAATTATTAATAAATCTTTTTTGATGTATAATAATTGGTCTCATATCAAACCGATACACGATGTGACTGGTATGAGTCAAAGTGCATGTTTCTAGTTTAAAATGAAATTTTAGTAAAAAATACAGGTAACCTACTCAAAACGGATCAAAATAATTTGTAATGTTTTGATAAATTAGGAAAAAATCCATAAGTTATTTTATATGTGTAGGAATCGGCCGCATCTCAATCTGATTCACGGTGTGACCGGTATGACCCCAAGTGCATCTTTTTATTTAAAATTGACATCAATTTTAGTAAAAATGATAGAAAAACTACTCAAAACTAATCAAAATAATTAATATTGTTTTTATACATTAATAAAATGATCTATAATTTATTTTTTATGTTTGGGAATCATACTCACTTCAATCTGATACACGATGTCCCCAATATGACTCAAAGTGTCCGTTATCTGTTTAAAATTGACATTTTAGTTCAAAAAGTGTCACTCACTGAATACTAAGAAAGCATGATCTATTGTCTTGATAATTTATTAAAATTATTCATAAATTATTTTTTATTTTTAGGAATCAGTCTCACATTAAAGAGATATATGATGTGACCGGTATGAGTTAAAATGTGTGTTCCCAATTTAAAATGACATTTTAGTAAAAATGAAAAGTGATGTACTCAAAACTGAGAAAAAAATTATTATTGTTTTAATAATTTCAGAAAATTATTTTTATTTCATTTGAGACATGTAGAAATCATCCTCACCTCAATATGAGTCACAATGTGACCAATATAACTCCAAGTACATCTTTTTATTTAAAATTGACATCAGTTTTAGTAAACAAGAAAAATGACCTACTCAAAAATAATAAAATGCATTCAGATTGTTTTTATACTTTATAAAAACTATCAATAAGTCATTTTTAATGTTTATGAATTAGTCTCACCTCAGTCCTATAAATGATGTGCTTGGTATAACTCAAAGTGTCTGTTATTATTTTAAAATTGACATTTTAGTTCAAAAAGTGTCACTCAATGAAAACTGAGAAAACATGATCATATTGTTTTATAATTTGGTAACAAGATTCATAAATCATTTTAGACATTTAAAATTTTTTCTCACATCAAACTGAAACACTATGTGACCGGTATGAGTCAATGTGTGTGTTTCTAGTTTAAAATGATATTTTAGTTAAAAAGACAAGTGACATACCCAAAAATGAGAAAAACACATTTTCAATATTTTGATAATTTAGTAAAATTATCCATAATTCATTTGAGATGTGTAGGAATCAACCTCACCTCAATCTGACACAGAGTGTGATCGGTATCACTCGAATTGTGTCTTTTTATTTAAAAGTGACATCAATTTTAGTAAAAATGACAACTGACCTGTTCAAAACCAAGAAAACACATTTGGAATGTTTTTATACCTTAGTAAAAATCTCCATAAGTCATTTTTGATATTTAGTAATCAGCCTCACCTAAATCCAATAAATTATGTTCCTAGTATGACTCAAAGTGTCCATTATCAGTATAAAATTGACATTTTAGTTAAAACATCTCAGTCATTGAAAACATAAAAAACACACTTGGATTGACCTGATAACTCAGGAACATGATTTTTAAATAATTTTTCATTTTTATAAATCAGTCTCACATCAAACTGATACATTATTTGACTAATATGAGTCAAAGTGCGTATTTCCAATTTAAAATGACATTTTAGTTAAAAAGACAAATGACATACGCAAAATTGAGAAAACACATTTTCATTATTTGGATACTCTATTAAAATTATCCATAATTAATTTTAGATGTTTAGGAAGTATATGAACCTCAATATGATGCATGGTGTGACTATTATGAATCCAAGTGTGTCATTTTATTTAAAATTTACATCAATTTTTATGAAAACGAAAACTAACCTACTCAAAATAGAGAAAATGAATTAGGATTGATTTTATACTTTAGGAAAATGATCCATAAGAAATTTTTGATGTGTAAGAATCATGATGTTCTTAATGACTCAAAGAATCCATTAGCAGTTTAAAATTTACATTTTTGTTCAAAATTGTCACACTAAGAACAAGAAAACATGCTCATATTGTCTTGATAATTTAGGAAAATGATTCATAAATCATTTTTGATTTTTAGGAATTTTTCTTACATCAAACTGATACATGATGTGACCAATATTATTCAAAGTGTGTGTCTCCAATTTAAAATGACATTTTACTTAATAGATAAGTGACACACTCAAAACTAAGAAAAAACATTCGAATTATATTGATATATTAGAAAAAAGATCCATAAGTTATTTGAGAGGTTTAGGAATTAGCTACTCCTCAATTTGATGCACGGTGTGACCGATATGAATCCAAGTAAATCTTTTTATTTAAAATTGACAAAAAATATTAAAAATTACAACTCACCTACTCAAAACCAAGAAAATTCATTCATATTGTTTTTATACTTTAGGAAAATGATCCATAAGTCATTTTTGATGTGTAGACATTATTCTCACCTTAATCTAATACACGACATGCCTGTTTTGGCTCAAAGTGTCCGTTATCAGTTTAAAATCATCATTTTAGTTCAAAAAGTGTCACTCACTAAAAACAAAGAAAAAATTCTCAGATTGTTTTGAAAAATTAGTAAAATGATTCATAAATCATTTTTTATGTTTAAGAATTAGTATCATATCAAACTGATACATGATGTGATCATTATGAGTCAAAGTGTAGGTTTCCATTTTGAAATGAAATTTTAGTTAAAAAGAAAAATGACACACTCAAAACCAATAAAAATAATTCAATTTGTTTTAATACTTTATTAAAATTATCTATAAATCATTTGAGATGTATATTAATCATCCATACCTCAATATGATGCACGGTGTGACTGGTATGACTCCAAGTGAATTTTTTATTTAAAATTGACATCAATTTTAGTAAAAATGATAACTGACCTACTCAAAATCTAGAAAAAGCATTTGGATTGTTTCGATAAATTAGGAAAACAATCCATAATCCATTTTTGATGTGTAAGAATCAGACAAAACTAAATCTGATACACGATGTGACCGTTAGGAATCAAAGTGTCTGTTATCAGTTTAAAATTGACATTTTAGTTCAAAAAGTGTCACTCAATGAAAACTCAGAAAACACACTCAGATTTTCTTAATAACTTAGGAAAATGATTCATAAATAATTTGTGACATGTAGGAATCAGTCTCATATGAAAGTGATACATGATGTTATCGATATGAGTGAAAGTGCTTTATTTTTCTTGAGCAGGGTGGGTTGTTCGTCAATAGCATGAGTCGGGGTCAGGATCAAAACACAAAGGAACATTGATGTTTTTGAATGTATGTAATAAATTTTACTTATGTAATTTTATAAACTAATTCTTTAATGTCTATAATATAGTTTTTTTCTTGTATTTTGTTGTAAATTTAATTTTATTTAAATTTTGTATTGTTATTTTATTTTTTTGATATCTTCTGGTGCTTATGGTGCTATGGTGTGTTGTTAAAACACACTGCATTAGTGTTTTAGTGTTATGTTACAGCACATTACAGTATTCCCCATTATCACTACTTTTAAAAGCACTGATAATGGGATCCTTTATCAGCTCTTTTACAAACATCGATAAAGGATGACTTTATCAGCGCCTTTAAAAGCACTAATAAAGGTCCTCTATACCAGTACCTTTAAAAGTGATGATCAAATCCTAGGGAATTTAATCTTTCTTCGGTAATCAATGATTCTCTAACGCTGATAAAGACCATTTTTAGCACTGTTGAAGGCCTAGTTGTTAGTATTGATAAATCACAATATAGAATTAGTTGAAAATATTATTAGCTGAGAAGATGTGGCTAGTTAGTTGATAGTTATCATGTGGTATATATCTGATTATACTATTAAGGTAGATGTGATTTTCAATGGGTAGCGATGCTGGAATTATGGAATAAAATAGTTTTTATAGGTCTATTTGTGTGCACCCTATGTTGCGTTTTGTGTTTTAATGTTTATACATTGTATTTCTTGTGGTTTCTATATGCACCCCACCCAAGTCAGATAACCTTAACAAAACCCAAATTTTTTTTTCTTAATTTGTTTTCTCCAACATCCAGGTTGGTGAGGGAGGATGGTTGGATACCCCCTCTTCCCCACTCCCCCCTTATATAGATGATAATGGAACAATTAGTGATGATTCATGAAGATGATTATACAGTTGGGGGAGATGTGTGGACATGATGTAATAGTTGGTGGCGATGCCTGATGATGATGGTATAGTTGGTGGTGATTCCTAATAGTGGTATTACTTAGTAGGGTTTATGAATGATAAGAGGAGGGCATGAGGTTGACATCCTTGATATTCATGACACCCCACTACTCTAGACTAATGAGGTGATAATGATATGAAATGGATGGATATTGGAGTTATATCCCTAAAACCAACTTCTATGGTCTTTATGACTACAATTATTCATTGTTTTTAATATTAATAAAGATATTATCACATCATGATGGTTCTTTTATATGACATAGTGTATGATGATTTCTTAAGAGTAATTTCCATACTTAAAGGTCATAGTAGTTCATCTATATTATGAGAAATCATAACTTCCAGGATATTATTCTTAAAATATATATTTTTATAGACATATGTTATAATTTGATGGGAAAAAATGATATAGTCTACCATGGGTGGAAAATCATATGAATTTGAAGCACTATCTCATGGAATATTCCCTTGGTAATTTCCAATGTAAGAGATTTTGAGAACACAACCCGCTATTAAGAAGTCCAAATTTATATTTTTCATTAGATTTTACTATATGTGGAAATATGTATTGATCCTTATAATTTAATATTGTTATTAATAGATATTACTAGTCATGTACTTTTATATATTGATGAAAACTATGATAACATATGTTCTCGATGAAGTGAGATACATTGGGTGCCTCATGAGTGATATTGAATTAATGAATAATGTGAAAAAGGATTTATTCCTTCTATTACTTAACAAAAGTTAATATGTTAGGCCCTTTTATGGGAATGAAACAACTAAAATAAATCTATATCCATGGTGTTTTATGGGAAATTTCATTTCTAGAAATTTAAAGTAAGAGACGTCAAGCACATAGGTTGATGACTCCAGCATGAAACTCATTTGATTAGATATATCATGATAAAAGGATTATATTATACATTAATAATTTATATGAGGTTGTATTTCATTGAAACATTAACTTCTTTCTCTATTGGTACCTTGGTGTCTTTCTAGATGTTAACCCTTCAATTTGAGCAGCTCCACCTTATGAAACTAAGAAAGAGGCCTAAAGGGTCATATAATGAGTGTATCTAGAACCTTAGTTAAATATTAAATATTTTTTATGATTTAATATATTTAATTAATATTATTCTTGTGCATGGATTAATATTTATTCATGTTTTTCTGATTTCATATATTCAGTCACTAGTTATTTGAGATAATATTTGTGAGGAGAATATTTAATTAATATTTATTTTATATTTAGTGAATGTAATATTTATTTACTTATTGGAAAATAATGTAGTGATATTTATTTATTAAATAAATAGTAATTATTCAAGGTCTGATAAATACTGTATATGAATGATGGACCAATATTAAAGGTCTGATAAAAAATAATATATATTAAATATTATTTGAATAAAATATTAAAACTTTATTCAATAAATAATGTTTAATCAATTCACTGGTTTTTTCATGTTAATAAATAATAATAATATTATTATCTATTTGGGTTTTTATGGGGATTAATGAATCATATAACTATTTAAACCCAATTATATTATTTCCAACCCAAACACTAGCCATTTGTTTTAGTTTTAAACAAAACAATATCGGGAGAATCCTCTCAATCCCTAGAGAACATCTCTCTAAGAACATTCTAAAAAATAGAGATAAATCCTTATCCAACACCCCTCTCAGTTCTAAAGATATCAAGGTTATTCCTTATCTTAAATGATTCTCATGGAGATCATTGATGAAAGTTGAAATCATTAAGATCTTCTATACTAGTACTCAAAGATTCCTACGATGCTTCTTAGAGGTTAGTGGTTCACATGTGGATCACCATTGGATGGAATCAACACAAGATTCATATGATGCAATTATAGTAGGATGTATAGATTTCAGATTCATCAATGAATAAATAATTCATCAATGAAGAAATAATTCATCACAAGGTAAATCTTCAAATATATAAAATAATTAAAAATCATTTTTTTATTATCTTTCATTTAGTTCTGGCATTCTCTTTTTTTTAAAGGTGGGGATTTTTTCAAATGACCAAAGAAAATATTATTTAAAAAAGAGAAATTATAGAAGTCTAAAAGATGGGATCATATTACAGTCTTTAACATGAAGAGGAATCAAGGAGTTTGGAAGCTCCTCAAGCTAGGTTATGTCATGCATAACCCCTTTATTAGTGATTCCATCTGCAACCATATTCGCCTCATGTTGGTTCTGGAATTCTCATTTCAATTAATCTTCAATTACATTCCATTGTTCAAAATGTTTTTTGTTGTATACATCTAAGATTAGTCATGGATTATAATAAAATTCCATGTTTGGCTTACCCAAAAAGTGCTTCTGTTGTAGCCAAAAACTTCAAGTGGTATCATATAATTCATATAATAATTTATAATTATTTAAAAATAGTTCATTGATTTACACTTTTATCATTAGTTTTCAATTTCATTTAATCATTATCTAAATCCAAATCATGATATATTCTATTATACCTATTCTTTATCAAAAATATTATAAAAAATGGATTAATTATGAATGAAGAAAATTTAAAGAACTCATCTGGAGGTGACAAGTATTCTAAATAGATAAACAAAGAATACACAGCATGTAACTCGTTGGTACATGTCATGTACCCATGTTTAATTCATCAAGATGCCTCATGAATTAATTCAGAGTGTTGTGAATTTATTTCATGTGGTGTTTAGTAAATACACACTACATGTTTACTAGTCTATCCTGACGTGTGGTTAGCCAGACTATATGGAATGTAACTTACATACACAACATGTATTCAATTAGTCAAAGATGACCCATGTGTTTTTAATTGACATGTGTGACTAGTAACAACATAACTAAGATACAACATGATGTGTAGCCTAGGAACACATCATGTAGTTCACTAATGTTTATGGTAGGATGAAACACCCATTTTGTAGGCATCTCTCATGATTATACTATGAAGAACTATACATGATGTGCAGTTGGATTGTACACGCTATGTATTTTACACGATTATAAAAAATTTAAAATTAATTTTTTATACAACATAAACCTTATTAAAATGTGTTCCATGAGTTATTTATTTGAATCATTAATTCCATGTGATGGTTTATATATATATATTAAATATATAATTAATTTATGTATAATATTTTGAACTATTTTTTTATAATTCATAATACAACATTTACTCTACGTGCATTAAAACATAACACACTATTTAAATAACATGTGTATCTGTGTCATTTATTTGACAATAAACATCATGAAATTATGTGATAATATGTTTATGATACATTTTTCACAAGTAAACATTATACATATGTCATAAACACTAGGTAGTTCAGACAGGTACTCATTGTGTTGCCTCCAAGGTACATGTTTTGTACTTTATCAATTTTAAATAAATTATTTAATTTATTTTAAATAATTATGGATGATAATATCAATAAATTTTGTACGATAATTAGGATAAAATAATTCATTAATTAAATAATATAATTAATTGATTTTAGTGTGATTTATCATAAATAAGAACAATTCAGAATTGATTTTAGTTTATTAAATCCATAATTTTTTCATGTATATGGATGATAATGAGAATAGACCATAAAATTATGTGTGATTGGTTTAATTTAAATTTATTATAAAATTAAATTAATTATTTATGATTCATCTTTCCTATCATTATATAAGGGCCTACATACCCATGAATTCCTACTATGTAAACCCCCTAAACTATCTCTTTATTCCCCCTTACCTGCATTGTGAGTAAAAGATTATGTAATGGATAAATCTCTCAGGTGAGTGTAGGTGGTTCAATTTTTGATTAAAGAAAATAAAAAATCCAATAGATACATGATAGGATAGGTGGAAGACTTTATCATGAATAGTAAAATCCCATGTTTCAGATCGAGTTGAATAATTATAGGGGAATTTGAACTTCTTGTTGGTGGATGGGACAAATCTTTAATTTAGATTTAGAATATGAATCAAGATATTAAAACACTTAAAATTAATTTTTTGTATAATTTTTAAGTCCCAAAAGGTTTCCTAAAATCTTTGATGACTTTTGGGAGTGTCAGGCTCTAGAAAATTGCTTTCTATGAGAAACAAACAAGGAACACAATTTGTTTAAACCATGCACCACCTCAGGAGAAACTGTGAGACTCTGTAAGGGGTGTATCATAGTTTTCTAATCCAGGAAATTTGATTTCATGGATGTGTGGAATGTATTAAAAAAATTATAGTGGTGGGAAAATGGTTTGTGCATGATTTTCCAAACCAAGCACCTAACCACATGGTTAATTCCACTTAACCAATAGCACCACATAACTAGTACATGTTTATCCCAGACCGTATGACAAAACCATGTGAGGTGAGATCTTGGGAGGTGATATCTATACAGTTGTTTCACAATTATCCAAATAGTGTAGTCTAATTATGCATCTCATTTAAAGTAAAAAATGATTGTTTTTCCCTTTTCCCTTAAATGGGGTTTTCCTTTTTTTATCCCCATTTCTTCAGCAGCTTCCTCCACACGTGCCTCCTCTCCTAACCTCATCCATGATTTTTCTCCCCCATTATTTGTCCGATCAAGTACTATTAGTTGAATTGGAATCATATCAGTAAGTCTACAAGTCCTCATCATTCCTTTCCACATTTATTTTTCCTTATTTGGTGTTATCTTTATGCAAGATAATTCACCCTATTTTTAGGTCATTTTTCTAATCTTATGATTTGTCTTGTTCTATCTAAAACCAAGGCTTGGTATTGGACAATTAGTTTTTTCTATGAATGAGGTAAGTGGTCTATTTTCTTTTCCTATTAAGTTTCATCATTTATAAAATGTGTCATCATGCCACACACTGAACATTCCATGCATTTCCATTAAAATGTTAAATACAACTAATTAAGTATTTTAAATCATACTTTAGAAAATTTAAGTAATTTATAAATCCATTTATATGTTTTCGACCTCAACTCAGGACACCCCTTGGGTGAGATCATATAATTTCCTAGAATTGTTCACTTTTTATAAGACCATAACCCCACTAAGGTGTGTTTGCATTGTTTGATAATTGTGTTGATACAATGGGTTTTACTAATTATAAAAAAGAGTAAATTGAATTAAATGATATTATTAATTCCAAATGATTAAATGCGAATGGAAAGGCCATGTGTCTTGACCTTGTTAACCATAATTTATTACCATCACTAAATGAGGTTAAATTAAAATTTTAAATGGTTTAAATGTATTATATGAATCTTATTAAATAGTGAATTATGATCTTGGTTATAAGAGTTTTTAATGAAATGTGAAATGTATTATACTTTATTTGAGACTTTAATTATGAATATAAATATTAAAGGTATGGCACCTATTATAAACGTTTTCCATCTATAATTGAAAGGAAATTACCGAATTAAATGGAATGGTGTGGACACTAACCTAACCCTTAAATTACTTAGTCTAATTTTTATAATGTGGTTAAAATTATGGAACCTTGATCATGGTGTCTCTTACATTATGATTATGGGTAAGGCACCCTGGGCATGATGCCTCTTAAATTATCATTATAGGTATGGAACCCTGGGAATATAGCCCCTTACATTATCATTATGGGTATGGAACCCTGGTAGTGGTGTCCCTTATATTAGGATTATGGGTATGGATCCATGTACATAGCATCCCTTATATTGTGATCGGTGGGTATGGAACCCAGGGCATGAACTCCCTTATTTGATATGTGATCCTATATTGTGGATTTATTAGTAAAAAACCTTAATTTCACATTGATGCATGTATATGTGTTCATATGATTGTATTATGTATTCATATATGTATGTGATGGTAGGTATTCAGAGATATTTCATCTTTGGTTGAAGCAGGTATGGTCTGCCAGGTGTACTTGAGGAATCTGATCCCAACTTGTTTATATTTACATTTATTGAACTCCTATACTTTTGATATACTTTTTCTCTGGTTATTTTATATTCATAGTCTGGATAGATTTAGATACCTTAGGTGGTGGCCTACTGAGTATATCTCACACCCTAATTTGTATGAAATTTGGTCCCTGAAAAATCCTCATGGTTGTAGGTTTAGGACCGTGTTTTGTGCTATTGTGCATGTACATGAGAGATTTAGAGCATATGGTTGAGCCATAGCTCATGATTCTCATGGATATGGACCTTAGGAATTCTGTATTTTCTTTTTTACTTTGTTATTGGTATATGTTTTATGGTTGTTTCTCTATATTATGGAATATTCATGCCTGATTACACATTCATTTATTATTGATAATTAGTTGTTATTATATTCCACTTCTTTTATTTAGTATTTCTTCTGCGATATTTATTTACGATCCCGAGGGTATAGTCTCCCCACAGTAACACCTCTTGACTCTCACTACTAATTGGAATCCTCTAGCATATAGGGAGGTATTCTTGGGGACCAGTGGTAAACCAGATTAAGGAACCATTATAAGTGGATCTTGGGTTGGGGTTCTATAAGTGGTGTCAAATATTTATTTTCCTTTTGTCATACTATTTTGGGATGGTGTACTAGAGATTATAAATGAGTCAAAACATAGTAAATATCTTATGTTTGGGTCCATCTAACCCAGACATGGTGGAAATATGAAGTTTCTAGGGATGAGAATGATGTTAATTCTATTCTATACTACAATTGATTATTATTTATCCTTTAGTGATTGGTAAATTTTCAATGGTTATTGGTTTATGGGTTTCTACCACTTGTCCCAATATGGACAGATATGAGGTTTGTTCATGCATCAACATATACACATTGAGATTCAAATTCAATGCATATGTTATGCCATGTAGATTACATGATTAATGCCAATTTTTATAGCATGCTTATGTGTATACCATGCTTGGTGTATTTCCTTACTTGGTCATAGTGTTCCCTACTTATGTAGTAGCTTTATATTATTGCTACAATACTTGAATGACATGTTCACCTATATTTCCTACTACTATTATAACATGACTTGTTTAATTATGATATAGGTAATTAGTTATTAAAGTGTCTTCATGAAACTAAATGGTGATTCCTTGTATAGCTTGATGGTGGCACCTTAATTAACCATTTGTACATCTTTTAGCCATGAACCATTGGTTACATGTTCTGAAACATTTATGGTTTCAATTAAATGGGATCTAATTATATAATTTATAGAGTGTATGGGCCTTTTTAAATTAGATAATAGTAACCCATATAATTGAACTACCACATATGGAATTGAAATATTTTGACACTGAAGGTGAAAACCTGGTTACATTTACATGAATTCCAATTGTAATTTGTAAATGCATGTACCTTTAAAACTTGGGAATGGTAATTCATCTAACTCAGCCATGATTTATATATATACACACACACACACACACAATGAATTGAAATGTATATAGAAAATGGTTTCTATGATGAAGGCTAGTACCTATATAATTTGGGCGTGATGAACTGTGTGACTAAATACTTAAATGCACAACTGGACATAAGTAGGTTAGTTGGGGGATAATTATTATGCACTAACCCATTAAGGGTGTTTTAAAAATATTTAATGAAATAGTGGGACCCTCATAAGTTTACTTTAATATCCTTTTATGAATTATTACTTAAACCTATGGGGGTTTGTTTATACTAATGCTATGGGTTTTTCAAGTTTCTATGGATACTTATATCGGTTACATATAAACATATGGTGTCATATTACTTGACCAATCCCCTTAATTAGTAAAACACCCTTGTTATCTGCTTTGATATTTATTATTATGAGGCTTTAGTTGATTAAAATTCCAATTAAAAACTAATGGGTGTTTTCCTATATAGTTTTCAATTTGTCTATTATTTAACTAAGCCAGATATGAAAACATATGGATAGATGAAATGTTTAAAAAATAAATTATAAGATAATATTCTTACTATGCTGCATGGAGTCGGAAAAATAAACTCAAAAGTGCAATTTCTTTTAAACCAAGTACTTGATATCCTTTTTTAGTGAATTGTTTAAAATGTTTTAGAATAAAAACATCATTTAAAATTCCATAAAATGGAACCTTTATAGATTGAACCTGTATATAAGGGTTATCTTAATAATGGATTTGATTTGGAATGTGAATATTGCTCATAGGGCTCAGTTACCTTCTGACCTGTTGTTACTTAAACCCAAAGGATGGGAGGAATATCCTAGTATCCCTTTAGGCATGATCCAAGTTATTAAATTTTATGCCTTATATTAAATTAATGGTTGGTTTTCATTTAGTTACATTGGATATGAGAAATCAAAAGATTCATAAACCAAGTTTTTAAGCACGGTGTGTGTCGTATGTTCGTTAAGTTGAGCTAGGAATAAACCTTTGTTGATAAAATAATATCTTGGGTATAAGGGTGGTTTTATAGTAAGTTAAACAATTAGGGGTATTACCGTATAAAGATACCATTTTGTTTCATCCCTTTATCATTTATGTTAGCATTTTAACCTTTCAGTGAGATTTCCCTTGTTTTTATTCTCATTAATTATTAGGTTCAGGTAGCCTGTTGTTTTCCAGGTGATGTTGTTCTACCTTTGATGATATATTATAACCATTCTAGTTAATTCTTCCTTGCATGTTTTAGTTTAACCTCTTCTAAGAGAGTTTTTATAGGTGTGTTAGGTTCCATGTAATTGATGCCCATAAATGGGTTGTGGTTATCATGTGAGTAAACTTAGGGATCGGTAGTCAAAACCAGTGGACTTGTCTTGATATTGATACATAGTGTTAGGTGGGAGACCTCTATGCCCTACTATTGGATCAGACACTAGTATGTAATTATTTGGTTCAATCTAGGTAAACTTGTGAGAGATGTTGGCCCGATGTTTATATATTCCTTAGGGGTATTGATATTAGTTTTATTCTTATATTTAGGTTGCCTTATGTGTGGTACTTATGTTTTATGGTATAGGCATAGTGATGCCTTTGATTTTAGAAAATCACCTAAGTTATTTATTATTGAAACCATATATGTTTGGAAAATTTTTTTAGGTTCATAGACAAGTTTTCCAGTGGATAAGTGGATGATGCATTCTTATTTTCAATTACACTATGTGGTAGGTGCTCTTTCATTAAAACAAGACATAGGTGGGGTGTCTGGTGTTGGTAAGGAGTTCTATGGGAGCTTTTGGCCTGTTAGAAAATGACATGTTGGGTAACACGATCATATAGACCTAAATTAATAGATAACTCTTAGAGCATGAGTTAGGTTTTGAACCAAGTGGTATGGGATTTACACCCACTATGTATGAAAAGTTTAGCTTGCTCCTGTTGCGTGTGGTAGCTGTTTTGAATTAAACACTAGTGAATGACTGGGTGCGAGATGAGGGTCGATGTATTTTCAATTAATTGATGATTTTTGAGGGTAGGGAAACCCAAATATTTGGGAAATAATTTTAATTTAATTTTCAGTGATGAGGGATAATTTGAGGATGGACTTATGTGTTTTGAGACAGTTCACCCATAGTTGAACCTTGACATGAATGATCAGAAGACATGGTGAAAAGGGCTAACTTAAGGAATGTTTAGCATGTTCTTATATGAGCATGGATTGGAAGGAGTTACAAACACCTTTTGATAGAATCTTAGTGTACTCCTAGTGAGAGGTGATCATGCCTCCTATCTTGAAATCATCCTGAGTACACAGAAATAGCATTGACTATACACCAAGATACTTATCTAAATATCCTTTATGGGTGGATGAAAAGACTCCAAGGGAATTTCACTAAATGATCAGTTTAAGAAGAAGTCCAATGGTGTGTAGTACCCTAATGGTTGTTTAAGGGTGGTGAACCTTGTCATGTTTGGAATTTCAATGAACATCATTGAAACCATTCCAGAAAGTGGGAACAAGTGGGGGACGATGTTTATGTTAGAGCTCGAGAATGTGTGGGTTCTTATCCATGAAAGAAGTTATGTTTACAATTGTATAGGGAATGGTTGTGATAATTAGTTCATATTTCATTAATGGGAATACAACAATTCTCCTAATGTGGGGAATGGAATAATAGTCATTTTTAGGTGACCATTATGTGATAAGGGTTATGTGATCTTTATTCTAATCATTGGATGGTCATTTTTGGCTCTCGTATGGTGTTAAAATAAATGGACCAATGTAAAGATGGAATCCTCAAAAATTTCTAGGTATGGGTTTAATTATGGTTTTGGGTGGAATACAAATGTGGGAATTAAGGTTGGAGTAGGTTATGATGATCCATGAATGCTGAATTAGAATAGTTTTAGTGCTGGTGCTATAACATGATAGTTTTTTTCAAGAGACGGTTCAATCAAGAGACATCATAAGATATAGGGTACAGTCTTCAGTGATCATTCTTAGAAAAATCTCAATATTCCTTAGAATAAGGATTTGAAATATGGATTTGGGGATGCTTCACCATAGGATTTGTGCGTTTTTTAAAAATAGTTAATTGGAGGTGGTTCCAATTTATTTATATAAAATATTTATATGTTATTAGTGAAGAGCAACATAAAACATGTTGTAGACATAAAACAAGTGTAGTTTAAAGGTCAGTTATGGATTTTGAAGGATGAGTCGATATGACCTATTAATTATGGTTGATTGGAGTTTGAAAATTTCAACTAGATTGAGGACCATGGGTAGTGTCCTCATGTGCAATTTTATAAACATTTATGAAGTGTTGTTAGAACATTAATTCCACATTTTAATAGGAAAATTCTAATAGTGGAGGTACCATGACTCATGATCAGCCGTAAGAGATAGGACCTATAGTGAGGAACACCATAAAAAAAGTTAATAAAAGATATGATGTATTGATCATGTCTTGGGTTAGACGGGCTTAGGTAAGTATCATCTTAATGTTTCATTGGTAGTAATGGTCATTGGAATGATTGTTAATGGATTATGTATTGTATTCCTAAATTGGCTCTTGGAGGTTCATTGGGAATTTGAAAATAAAAAAAGACCATTTGAATGTGAGGTTATAACCTGTTTAGGTTGAGTGATGGTTTCATTGTTACCCAAGGCTTCTCAAGGACATGAATTTATAAGGTGGGTAGGTTGTAACATCCCATGTTTCTAATTGGGTTGAAAATGTCCAAGGGAATTTGAACTTATCATTAGTTGATGATCCAAATCTAAAATTTAGCTTTGGAATGTTAATCCAAGCATTGGAAAAATTAAAAGTGTCGTTTTTGGATGATATTTATATATAGAAATGTGTCTCAGAAGTTTGGATGATTTTTGGGAGCACCAAGATCTAGAAACTTAGTTTACGGGAGAAACATATAGGGAAAACAATTTATTTAAGCCATAAAGCCCCTCTGGAGAAACTGTGTGGCCTTGTAAGAGGTGTCACACGGTTTGTTAAGTTGAGAAAGGTGGGGTACATGGCCATGTAAAATTTATGTAGTAAATTAAAAATGTGGGCACATATACTGCACACAATCTTCCAAACCATGCACTTAGTCGCATGGTTAGTTCTACTTAAATAGTAGCACCACAAGGTTGGTGCACAGTTATCTAAGACCATGTGGCTAACCAATGTGGGGTGAGATATTGTCCAGTAAGAGATATATGATTTGTTCATAGTTATCCATATCATATGGTCCATCCATACACCTCATTTAAAGGGAAAAAATAACCATTTACCCTCCTCTGTTAAATGGGTTTTTTCCATTTTCCACCCTTATTTCTCAATCAACTCCCTCCACATGCACCTCCTCTTCCTCCAACATCAAATGTGGGTTCTCCCCCATTCTTGGTCTGATTAAATTACCTTTAGGAATTTTGTAAGCATATCATTAATTATAATACTCCTCATCCTTTCTTTCCCTATCAATTTCTCCTTCTTCAGCGTTATCTTCATGTGATATAATTCACCCTTTTTAGGTCATTTTCCTAATATTATAATTTTTCTAATTATAACATGAATTAAGGCTCAATATTTAATGATTGGGACATCCTAAGAATGGGGTAGCTATTTTATATGATTTTCCCTTAAAGTTTTATCATTTATAAAATTTGATGTCATTCCACGCACCGAAATTTCCTCACATTCCCAGTAAAGTGTTAAATGCATTCAATTAATTATTTTAAATCATGATTTGGTAAATTTAAGTGATTCATATACCTGGTTGGATGTTTTCAACCTCAACCTAAGCCTCCCCTTGGGTGAGATAATTTAATTTCCTTGAATTTTTTACTTGCTATAATACTAAAACACCACTAATGTGTGTTTGGATTGTTTGATAATTGTGGTGATAAAATTGATTTGATTAATTAATAAAAAATTAAATTGAATTAAATTATATGATTAATTAAAAATGATTAAATGTGAATATAAATTCCATGTTTCTTGAAATTATTGAACATAATTTATTCTCATCATTAAATGGGATTTAATTGAAATGTTAAATGGTTTAAATGTATTACTTGACTCTTATTAAATGGTGAATTATGCACTTGGCTATAAGTGTTTTAAAAAAATGTGAAATGGATTATAATTCATTTGATACTTTAATCCTAAATACAAATATTAAAGGTATGAAACATATTATGAACCTTTTATATCTATAATGGAAAAGAAATTGATGAATTAAATAGAATGGAATGAACACTAACATGGACCTTAAATTAATTAATTTAATTTTTATAATTTGGTTATGGGTATAGCACTCTAGGAATAGAATCCATTAAATTATGATTATGGGTATGGAACCATAGGCATGGAATCCATTGCATTATGATTATGGGTATCTCACCCTAGGATTAAAGAACCTAATATTATGATTATGGATATGGAACCCTTGGATTTGTGTCCAAAGCATTATGATTGTGGGTATTGAACCCTAGGAATGGTGTCCCTTATATTGTGATTGATCGGTATGGAACCCTGGTCATGATTCCCCTTATCTTAAATGTGATAATCTCATATGGATGACTTGGTACTAAACCTTGGGTCCATTCTAGTGCATGTATATATTTTCATAAGATTGTCTGAAGTATGCATATATATAAATGATGGAAGATATTCAGGGATATTAAAGTTTAGGATAAAATAGGTATGGTCAGCCAGGTGTCCTTGAGGAACCTGAACCTAACTTGTTTATATTTACATTTATTTCATTTTATTACTTTTGATATACTTTTTCACTACTTATTTTATATTCACAGACTGTATTGCATTAGACACCATTGGTGGTGGTCTATTGAGTATATATCACACCCTCTCTGGGCAACTATTTGGTACTCGAACAGACCTCATGGTTGTAGGTTCAAGATCATGTTTTGTTCTATCATTCTTGTATATGGGATATTTAGAGCATGAGACTAATTTAGAGATTGGGATTCTCATGGATATGGATCTTGGGGATTTTGTCTTTTCTTTTTATATTGTTATATGTATCTATTGTATGGTTGTTTCTTCACATTATGGAATGTTCATGCACGATGACCCATTCATTTATTATTAATGATCAATTTTTATTATATTTATCTGCCTTTATTTATTATTTATTCCATGGTATTTATTTTTGATCATGTGGGTATAGTCTCCCAACTATACCATCTGTAAAACCTTGCTGCTAGTCGGTAGCTTCCGGTATATGGGGAGGCGTGCTTGAGGCCCAATTGAAAACCGTCTTAGGGAACTATTTAAAGTGGATATTGGGTTGGGGTGATACATGAACCAAGTTATGGTTCATGGTGTTTTTCCCTGTGGTTGACAAATTTTTACCTTCTTCTAGATAAACTAACCATTAGGAAAATACAATGATCATACCACTCTTATTATTTTATTTATATCAACTTGAATGGTTAATTTCATTATTGATTATTTTTCATGATCACATGAGTTAATGAATTAATAATAAATCAATATATTAATAAAATAAATTGGATTATGTGTAAACTTTATCTAAGATATGGTTAATTACTTAATTGAATCCATATAAAATTAAAAAGCATATAATCGAGATAAAATTGACAATTTAAATATAAATATAAATATCCCTCAATTAAATATATTAACTCAGTATATTCTTCCACTACTTATGTTAAATTCAAACCATAGTTCAAAGAGCTTAAGTGACCAATGTTTGGGTTCTTTCAATTATGAGGGAATTCTAAAATGATTTTTGGGTCGAATTAACATAGTTCACATCAAGGGTTGACTAATAAAGTAGGGCTTGGTGTAACTAAGAGGAAAGGGTTAAGAAAATATAAATTGATGATTAGGATTGGGGAGTCCAATAAATAGACCATGAAACTGTGGTATAATGTATTCATAAAAATTATGCCTACCTAAAACCCTTCAAATAACTTAACAATCCAAATTATAGGTTATGAGAAGGGGAATATGGGTCCTTACCACTAGAATATCTATGCAATGGGATATTACAAAACCAAGAGTGAGGGATATTGGGTTTCAATAAAATAAATGGATGGTTAATAAATTTAATATTTAAAATCTAATTTTATAAATCAAATGATGTATTAAAATTCTTCTCTTTTGAATTATAGAAACAACAATCCACAAGACTTGAACCATATAACTGCGATCCAGAATTGGGAAGGTTAAAATTATAACTGAAAATTATTTCCATTAATTATAAACCCTCTTTCACATTATTCTGTACTATGAAAGAAGAATATATATACTAGAAAACTCATTCCAGAAGTGCTTGGCCAAGAAGTTAGTGAGGAATAATTTTATCTTTACATGAGACATTTGGATGATGCAAATGATGTCTAATGTTTCATTATATCATCCATTTCCAAGGATATTCTAAATAAATATGAGCATATAGATTCATATAACATCATGTATCACCTTCATGATCTCCATCAAGAGAATGTGATGCAAGAGAGATATGAGATTTATAGTGCATTATTCACGTGAAAGCTTAGAGAGTCAATACTATTTGGTCCTCATGTAGTAAAGATGATTGGATATATAGAGTGATTAAACATCTTGGTATTTTAGTTCCCCAATGATTTTTTCACAAATATCATCATTTCCTAACTGCCAAAATCATTCTTCAATTTCATTGTGAATTGCAACATGAGGATGTGAAACATTTATTAAGGCTAGCTTTGGCAAACAACTAGTGCCACATGGCACAAAGTATATATTTATAGTATATCCCAAGGAAACCAAGAGATATTGTTTTCATATCCCCTCAAACAAGAAAGTTATTATCATAAGATAATTCATATTTCTTGAGAGGGATCACATCCTCAAGAAGGATAGTGGGAGCAAGATTGAATTCAATGAATTTTATGCTCAAGATACATAAGAATTAGAAAAGTAATATATTACATAGGTCCCTAAGGAAAAATTTGTTCCTCAAATACAAGTTATATATTAAAGTACCAGAGTGGTATGCAAAAAAAATATGGTTTTCTAGTCACTGAATATGGTTACTCATTATTGATTAACAATAATAAACCATTATCATATAAAGAGAAAATAACATTCTCAAAATATAAATGATGTAAATAATACATGAATTTTGATATGGATTCTATGTATCAAAACTAATTTTGGGTTCTGGTTAATCTGAAAATTGATGTAAATCATGTTGGGTGTAAATGGGTATTTAAGA
Organism: Viscum album; assembly: GCA_963277665.1. Classification (NCBI taxonomy): domain Eukaryota; kingdom Viridiplantae; phylum Streptophyta; class Magnoliopsida; order Santalales; family Viscaceae; genus Viscum; species Viscum album. Next base: position 848,151,904 of record OY728119.1, on the reverse strand, counting down.
GAAAAATGGACATGGAAGGTAAATAAATACCTATAAAGTATGGATACCGACTAAAGGTTTTAAACAATGTTAATGGATTTACTATGATGAAACATTTTCTCTATTTTCCATGTTTAAATCCATCATAATTTTAATTTTTATAGCATCTTACCATGACTAAGAAATTTGACAGATGGATTTCAAAATAGATTTCCTTTATAAGAAAGCATCTAGGTCATGGAACATTTGTTTTGATGAAGCTATTAATGAAATTAGATTAATTAAGAATGAATGGTATCCATGTGTTTATAAGTGGTAGTGGTATATTTCAATGAAATATTACTTATTGGAAATTATATACAAGTCTTACAGACAATTAAGGATTGGTCAAACAAGTGCATCTCTGTGAAGGACTTAGGTGAAACAGCCCACATTCTATGGATCAAGATATTTCATGATAGATCCAAGAGGTTTCTTGGACTAAGTCAAGGTATATAAATTGACCAAATACTGAAAATATCTAGTATATATCAATCCAAGATATGATTGGTTCTAGTTTCACATGGTATAAATCTTTTAAATAAAATGTGTCCTTAGATACAAGAGGATAAAAATATAATAACTAAGACCACATACACTTCTTCAGTAGGATCGTTAATGCATGTCATGTTACATACTAGGCTTGATGTTTCATATTACTTGAGCATAGTAAGCATTTGTATGAGGTTTTATATCATTGCAACATTAAATTAATTCTCTATGGGTGAGTTGACATGTATCTAGATTCTAACATTGGACTATAGGTAGTGTTGCCTAATGCCACTAAGAAAGAGGCATTGAGGTTCACACGCCAAATTTATTCAAAATATGAGTTAAATATTAAATATTATCTATTATTTAACAAGTTGAAAAAATATTATTCTGGTAAATGGTTTAATAATTAGTCATGTTTTCATGATCACATATATTTAGTCATTAGTCATTAGAGATAATATTCTTGAGAAAAAATATTTAATAAATATTTGTTTTCTATGTATTGAATATAATATTTATTTATTTATTAGTAAATAATGAAGTAATATTTATTTATTAAATAAATATTCAATATTCAAGGACTGATAAATATTATAGAGAAATTGATGACCGAGTTTTAAGGTCTGATGAGAAATAAAATATATGAAATATTAACTGAATAAATTTTAAACAATTTATTCAAGAAATGATTTTTAATTAAATCTCTAGTTTTTTAATGTTAATAAATAATAATATTATTATTATAGACATGGGGTCCCTTGGGGATTAAATAAATAACAATGGTGCATGTGAAATTATTATTTTTCAACCCTAACACTATTTAAACCCAATTATACTATTTTCAACCCTAACTCAAGCCATTGTTTTAATTATGCATAAGGATATCCATAGAATACTTTCAAACCCAAGAGAGCTCCTCACTAAGATCGCTCTCAAGAACAAAGAGTGATCCTCCTCCACTACCACTCTCAATTATTTATAGATCAAGGAGAGTCCTTCTTTGAAGTGATTCTCATGGTGATCATAGACAAACAATACAAGAGTTAGGATCTTCCACACTATCACTTTGACATTCCTATCTCATCACTCAGAGATTTTTGGTGCATGTGTGGATCACCGTTGGATGGAATCTGCACTTGATTCCTATAGTACAATGACGATATGATGTAGAGACATCATATTTATCATTGAAGAGTGAACTCATTACAAGGTAATTATTTAACATATTAACTTAATTATTATTATTATTTATTATCTTATGTTTGGTTCTAGATTTATCATGTTAGTTAATATTTGATTCAATTATGTTGGTCATGATGTTATTTGTTATGGTGACCCCAAACATTTATACATTAATATTACATCTTAATAGATGAATATTTATTATATAACATTATGTTCCACACCATGACCATAATGGTTTAGTGTCCTTGGAAACTTGGATATATAAACAAATGGTATATAAAAGTTCTACATCATCTCCTACTTAGTTATTTATAACTAAAACCCTTCTTAGACATATAATTTGTAAAACCTTTCTTCTTATCCTAAGGAAAATGAAACATAAGAAAGAATGAGCTCAAATATTCAGTAAGGGTAAACATGGTAGATATCAATCAATGATCATAAGTGAGAAATAGATAAGCATATGGGTGTGAGATAATGAGATTAACATTAGAAAATCCTACAAAAAAATTCATAGATCTTATATATTACTCATAGAATAAGGTTTTTTCAGTAAAAATACATAAGACATAAGTGTATAGAATCATCAATAAACAATCATGAACTATGATAATGTATAATAATCATAAGGAATAATTCTGTGACATTCACGTAAGTATATAAAATCACTTCCTTAGTCAAGGTTCTCTCCCAATACTATCATTGTGGATAAAGTCCCATAATAGAAATGCCTACATGGTCATTTCCAAAATTTTCTTTGGAGTATCTTCCATCTTCTTAACTCCGTTGTCTCTTAGGAGTTTATTAACTCCATCTCTTAGGATTTTCTCATATTAGGAATCATTACCCAATTAATTGGAGGGATATAATGGAACCATCTGTTATCATGAACTATATCAATATCACCTATCACATAATCATAATCTATACATATGAGTGTCGTAAGATCATGAAAACATTTTTCATGTCATCATAACTCAACCTATATAAAATAAAATAGGTTTTATCAAATTTTCATCATCATGATCATAAAATATATAGATAAAGAATAAATAGGGTAATGTTTTATCATATACCTAGTAAAGTATAACATACATAAAAGGGGTTTTTTTATAGATGAAAATACCTTTAAAATATTAATTGAATATGTCTTGAGTAAATTACCCTTATCACTTTGATACAACTTATTTAAAACAAAACAATTTTCAAAATATTAAGGAAAACATTTATTTGAAAAGAGATAAATAAAATTATAATTTAATATTAAAGGAAAATTTTATTCATGATGGTGATGAAATCCATACATGTAGTGTATGTTAAAATAAAAATAACTTTTATATTTTGGGGTAAAACATCAAAAGTACCTCATTTGAAAAATGATAAGAATATTCTATATTTTTTTTATAAAAATTCAAACACAGATAAAAATAAATTTAAAAAATCATGTTATAATAAAAAAACATTCTTTAAATCATTTTAAATAAAACATGGACATGTAATAAAAGATTTTTGACTGAAGAGATAAATTAAGTTAGTTTTTCTTAAAAACATTATTTCAGTCTCTTGAGTACATAAAGAGAGAAAAATGAAAGAAACAATGTAATCTATATAAATAACCAGAGGAAAATAAAAAACATAATACATGGTAGATATAGATCATAATATTTCATCCATAGAAAATATAAGCATAAATAATCCCAGTAAAAATGATATTGTAACATAAAACCCTTACTGTTTTGGTGACATTTGATTCATGAACCACTTAAAAGAAATACCATTAATTGAAAATTTAAATACCATTAATATAAGGATTTTCATGATACACCATAAAAATTTTGTGGTATATAACCCTAATTAAATGAGATATGTGTATAACATCAAAGATGCCTCAATGAAATAAAATTGAGATGAAGAATCTTTATGAATTAAGCTATTTTTGAATAAAAATTCATTGGAAGATTGAAAATCATATGAATATATAAATAAATAGAATTAAATCATGTATTATTACAAAAAAATTATTAGTAAGTATGTACAACATAGAAATAATGAATTGGTTCATAACATTAAAACATGTTTGAATAAAGATAAATTGAGATGAAATCCTTACCGTATATCAGACTTGATTTGTAAGTGATCTAAGATTTTGTATAATGAATTTAGATTTATAATAACTTTATAAAATAATCATATTAATACATATAATATAATTTATTATCAACTTATATCATTTGAACACCCATTTATTAACAATTATCTATTAAAGTCATAACTCTTGGTGTTAATTACTTTGATTTTATTGTATGTTTTAGTTCAAATGTTATGGAAATTTCAATTTGATCATGTTTACTACATATATATAATATTAATCATGGTATAAATATAATATATATTCATTATATACAAATTTATGAATATTCATATAAAAAACTAATGATAATTTAATTGCACTACTCTATGGAGATGGTGGTTCGTACATACGCACGGGTGATGTTTCCACTTTTTGATGGATGGAATAAAATAAAGTTAAATGATAATTAAACATTAAATAATTATTATTATATCATAATTATCATATATTTTTATTAAATATATCATTTTTACCATCCAATTAAATTGGAAATTAAAAAAATCACATTGCTTTGTGGAGGTGGTAGTCCACATGTACACATGTGCGACATTATAGTTTACCAGTGGATCATATAGTAAGAAGGTAGATAAGATATTATAATTCTAGAAGAAAATTTATATTATAAATATCATATATAAAAATTAATTCCATAATTATAACCACCCATGAGATATTTTTATGGAAAATGAATTTGATCGCTATGTGGAGGCGATACTCCGCACATACGCATGAACGGTGAATTTATTTCCCATTTGATAGAGAAGGGGTGTAAAATGGTCATTAAATAATCATAATAAAAACTTATTATATTTATGATACTGTATTAATCATGTTTTTAAATATACAACAATCTCACAGATGGTGTAATAAAAAATAAAATTGAAAGAGCATGGTTAAGATTTATACCTCCCCTTGGAGAGACCCCATTTGGCTTACACATTAATCCTTAATGAATTGGTATTAATAGAATACCAGAATATATATGATGAAGTTAAGGAATATATAATGGTTATTTATTTTATATTTTATGATTTATAAGGATCAAATATTGTAAATAAGGGAGGTGGATGGGTTCAATTTTATAAGTGAGGGGAGGGACCTACATGGAATTTCTTAAAAGATATCAATTATATAAAGTCTACTTCATGATATAGTGGATCTAAATGAACAAGTATTATATGGTAGGATAATATATGGTTAAATTTTATTTAACCAATAAAAATTATATAAGTGTGGGAGGAAATATGACCCTTATTTTTTTTAACCCCACTGGTGAACCCATTTTAACTGTAATCGTGGTAACAAAATTTTACAATTTTTATTATTCCCTATGAAAAAAATTAAGTTGAACCTATTAAATTATATTAATTATAATGATTAAAAATATGGAATAATTTTAACCATATTCAACTTCTATAAGTGGTGTAATTTAATTTTAAATATGCACATAAACAGCAATGAAAACTCATTTTAGACAAATGGATTTTTAAGCATAAAACATAATTAAATTCCATTGATTTTCTTGTAAAAACCATAAAATGAATAAGAAAATATATTATTGAATATATAATCTATAGATTTCATTAAAAAAATTAATAAATAGAGATTAATGTAATTTATTAAGATAAAAATACACTATACAACTAAAAATAGTATTTTTAGAAAATTGTGTTTTTAAAACTAAAAAATAAACTTATACCAAAATAAAGTATAATGATTATTTCTATGTAATTAATTAGAATATTTATAATTAAAATAGACTTATTTTATTTTAAGATTAAATTAAAAATATAATTGAACTTTTACTTGAAAATAAATGATAGTATTTACAAAAATCTTTATTTTTTACTATTCAATGAAAAATAATATTTTTTATTAAAATTATAAAAATTACCATAATCTAATATTTGAATTATTATTTTAAAAAATTATATTAATTTCCTCAAGTAATTTTTTTAAAATTTAGAAAATAATTATAATTTATGTGCATGTAAAATGCAATAAAAATATTTTTTTTAGGAAAACATATTTTTGAAGCATAAAACTACTTTAATTAAAATTGAGTACCTATTTAGTATAAAACAATAAATACATTTTCATCATAAAAAAAATTATATATATATATATTTCATAATGTAGTTATTACTATTCATACCTTCTAATTCAATGGCTAGGTTTTAAAGAGTTACTATATTACGGTTCATTTAAACATGTAGTTACATGTAAATAAATATATCAAACACTTATAATTTATTTAAAGAAAAATATATTACTAAATCTAGGGGGTTCAAATTCTCCCCCCCCCCCCCCGACCCAAAAAATAAATTGTGTTCCTGAAATTTTTATCGTGGAAATAAAATGTTCAATATTTGAAAAAACATTTGTTGAACACCGAAATTATTCAAAGGAATAATAAAACTTATGTTTAAAGGGGAAGTGTGATACATAAAGGTTAGATTAAATAACCCAAAACATGGTTCCTAGATAAGGATAACATTAGTAGGAAGTGAAATTTTGGATATAGAGGAGAAATATACTGTCTAAGGAATAATATAATCTGATAGAGAAAATGATCATAACAAAGATAATGACCACAAATCCATAAATAAATTAGGGGTAAAAACCAAAAACAATTCACTAAAGATAATTATAAAAAGGAAAACATTTTCATTTTCAAGAACATTTTTTCTATGGTTGTGGAATTATTTTACCATGAAATTTGATAAAATGTACTTAATTTATTTATTTAAATAAACAAACATAATTTCATCAGTTGGTTATGTGTTTCAATTGGATTCCATCTCTTTTCATCCATATTCTAATGATGAAGTATCAATATGAATTTTTCTTGTCTGAAGCACAAAATTTACCTTTTAATAGACCATAATATCCATAAAATAATGAAAAGTCATTCCTTCTATCTCTAGATATTTATAAAAACAAAAATGGTTAGAAAAAGTTATCAAGTATGGATAAATCATCATATTATAAAATAATACATTAATTTATAAAACCTCAATAACAACCCCTAAAGTTTAACTTAAACTATTCCAAAAATATTTAACTTTAAACTCCTACAAAGTATGTCTGACTAAATTAAAAAAACCAAGAATATAGAAAAGGTCACTAAATTTTCAAAAAACAACTTAACTTTAATCCCTATATAATATACAGTCTATCTTAATGTCACATACCAAACATATGAATACCATGATCATATATTCTCTTAATACATGATAATCATTTCCCAAAATAACTTGAATCGCTATAAAACCTCAATGAAAACACATGTGTTTCCTAAAAAATCAATTTTATCCTTATTCATCAAATAAAATCACAGACTATCGAATATATTCCATAAATCCAAAAAAAATTAAACTTCATCAAAGATAACATAAATCACTTTATCATCAAATCAATAGTAAATTTCAAGGTCCATAATAATATCAAATTTAATATATCAAAATCAATCATCTCTTTATTCCAAATAAACATTATTATCTCAACCAAACACACATATTAATTTTTATCTATCCCTCAATCATGTGTTTTAAAATAATATAACTTTACCACTAAATCAATTTTATAGTTTATTAGAACCATTCAACCTATGTTTAAAAATACTTAAAGGAATCCTCTAATGGAATAGTCCTTATATGTTTCATGATTACTATAACCAGAATATCATTTTTAAAACATTTTTATAATATAATTATCAAATACCAATACATAAACACTTTAATTATTCCACTTCAATTATTGGAATAACATATTTCCTTCCTTGGTCTTGGAGTTAGATCTTGGATTAGGGCATCGACTCAATAATTCCCAAGTTATCCACACATAAGACATTGAAATATAAATGGTACCTTGTTATATAATTTATTATTACATTTAACGCTTCATTTTCCCTTTAAATTACTTTATCTATGTATTTTTCCAAACATAAAACATCTTCTAGTTCCTTTGAGACATTTTCATGGGTGATTCTTCTTACATTCATGACATGTAGGAAGATGAATCCAATTTTTTCCATGACCTTCATAACACTATGTTTCCCTTTTATTTGGTTCATTTGGAAAATCACCTATGTTTAGGTTTATTATCATATAATGTGATAGCTGGTTAAGAATAATCATAAACTTTAACATTCCATCTCCCATCTCATTTAGTTATTCATGAGGACAATCATTCCAATGTCTGTCACATTCTGTATTAACATGATTCAACCTAGTTATAACCATTGACTAAAACCAAAATAATAGTGTGAGAAAAAGTAATGAGTAATCATCTAATCATGAAAAATAATTCATAGGATATCTCAACCATGACACTCTATTTTAAACCTATTACACCTTAGGTTTAACATAGGTCATCCATGGTAATTATCTATTCAAATCCTTCATAATGGTTCATAAAGAAAAATTGAGTTAACCTAAGCATATACCCTATGACTTTCAAACCAGCTATGTAGTAATATCCAATTCAATATGGACTAGAATGATGGTCAAGATATATTTAGAAAACTCTTTTCGGGGTTATTACCCCAAAATGAATCTATGTCAAAAACACATCTACTTGTAGTATTCGGACAAGATTTTATTTTCTTAGGGAAATCATAATCCCTTATTTACCATAAATTATGATGTTCTCATATACTTAGGATTATCCTAAGGGTTATCAAAAAATTATTTTCATCCTTTTTTCCAAGATTTACTAAACCTTTCTTTGATACCAACTCTATCGACCCCAAACATTCATATATAAATATTACACCTTAATAAATGAATATTAATTATATAAATTTATGATCTATGCCAGAAATGTAAAGGTTTAGTGTCTTTAGAAACTTAGATACATAAAAAAACGGTACATATAAGTTCTAAATCATATCCCTCTTTGTTATTAATAACTATAACTGTTTTTAACCATATCATTCTTAAAACAATTTTTCATATCCTTGGTAAAATGAAACATAAGAAAGGGTGATATTATATGCTTAGTAAGGAAAAATATGGGAGATATAAATCAATTATCAGAAGTGATAAATGGTTAAGAATAAGGGTATGATAACATAAGATTAACATTATAAAATCATATCTAATAATTTATAGTTCTTAAACATGAATCATGGTATAAATATTTTTCAATACAAAGATATAATACATAAGTGTGTGAAATCATCAATAAATAATCAATAGAAATGAAAATATATCCTAATAATATTAAATAAGTTTTTTGTATTTACATAAGAATATAAAATTACTTCCTTAGTTAAGGTTTACTCCCAATAAAATCATTGTAGACAATGTCCCATAACATAAATTCCTACATGATCATTTCCAACATTCTCTTAGGGGTAACTTCCATATAGTTAACTCCATAATATCTTACTAGATTATTAACTCCATAATATCTTATTATTTTCTCAAATCCTAAATCATTTCCCAATGCATTAGAGGGATATAATGGACCCACCCATCATCATGAGCTATATCGGTCTCACCTAACACATAATCATAATTCATACATATGAGTGTGACAAGATCATGAATACATTTATCATTTCGTTGTAGATGAACTGTGGAAAATAAAATAGGTTTTATCAATATTTCATCATCACAATAATATATCATCTAGAGAAAAAATGGTAATATTGGATCATATACCCAGTAAAGCATAAGAAACATCAAATGATATTGTTATAGATAAAAAAAATATTTAAAATATTTTTAAAACATTTTTTGAAGAAAATACTTTTTCATTTTAAAATAACTAATTTAAAATATAAAAATTTACAAAATATTAAGAAAATTATTTTCAATGAAAATAATAAAGGAAAATTATAAATTAATATTCAAATAAAAGTGTATTTAAAATGATGAGTAAATACATTCATGTAGTGTAATCTAAAATAATTTTTTTTTTCACATTTTCAGTAAAAAGACAAAAGTATATCATTTGAAAAATGACAAAAATATTTATTTAAAAAGTTTCTATAAAAATTAAAAAATGGGTAAAAATAAATTTAATAAATATTTTTAGAATAGAAAATAAAATCTTGAATTCATTTAAAATAAAATATAAACAGAGAAGACAAGATTCCTAATAGAAAATTGAAATTAAGTTGGTCTTATTTTAAAACATTCTTTCGGTCTCTTGAGAACATAATGAGAGAGAAATGAAATGAAAACCTATAATCTAAAAAATAACCATAGTATAATAAAATAAATAATATTTTTGAGATATATGTCATAATATTTCATCATTTGAAAATTTAAGCCTGAACAATCCTGATAAAAATGAGATTCAAACAAAAAACCCTTACCGATTTGGTAATATTTGATTCATGAACCTCATGAAAAAAAAAACAAAAATAAAATAAAACTTTAAATACCATGAATATAAGAATATTAATGATACAACATAAAAATTATGTAGTTGATACACCTACTAAAAGACGATATAAGTATAACATAATAAATGTTTCAATGAAACAAAAGTGAGACAAAGAACCCTTGAGACATTAGTAATTTTTGAATAAAAAGTAAATGGAATATTGAAAATCATATGGTTTTTTAAATATCATGAATTAAATAAGGTATTATACAAAAATAAATTCTTATTTATTATATATACCATATAAATAATAAATTAGTTCCTAACATTAAAACATGTCTCAATGAAGAGAAATGGAGACGAAACCCTTACCCTATATTGGAATTGATTCGTAAGTGATCTAACCTCATGTATAATAAATTTAGATTTATTATAACTATATAAAAGAATCATATTCTTACATATAATACCATATATGATCCACTAATATCAATTCCAAATCTTTTTATTAATAATTCTATATTAAACTCATCATTACGTGGGTTAATTGCTATATTTTTCATGTATGTTTTAGTTCGATAGTTATGATCATTAAATTTTGATCATATTTCACCAATACTAATAATTTTAATAATTATATAAATATCATATATATTCACTAAATAAAAATTTATAACCATTCATATAAATCGGTGATAAAAAATTAATTACATCACTATGTGGAGATGGTAGTTTGTACGTACACACGAGTGATGGTTTCACTTTTATATGGATGAAATAAATGAAAGTTAAATTATAATTAATATTTAAAAAATAATTATCATATCATAAATATCATATATTTTAATTAACCATATCCTTTTTACCATCCAAGTAAATAAAAAAAATTTAAACAAACTACATCGCTTTGTGGAGGTGGTAGTCCACACATACACACGAGCAGTGTTATCATTTACTAATGGATAATATAGTTAGAAGGTAGATAAGATATTATAATTATATAATAATAATTATGTTATAAATATAATATATAAAAATTAAATCTATCATTATAACCACCCATGAAAGATAGTGATGGAAAATGAATCATATCATTATAAGGAGGTGGCAGTGCACACATATGCACGAGAGATACTTTTATTTCCCATTTGATAGAGAAGGGGTAAAAATGGTTGTAGAATAATCATAAAAACATATCATTATATTTATTATATTATATTAATCATTTTTATGGAGACAACCATTATATATAATGTATATGAAAAAATAAAATTGTAAGAGCCTGGTTAAGATTTATACCACTTCATTGAGATGCCCCTTTGTCTAACACCTTAATACATGAAGGTTGGACTTATGAGAAGAATATAAGTTCTAGGATGAATATAAGAAATATATAAAGGTTTTTGAGTATGTATTTACCAATAAATAAATCTAAAAATGGTGTGAATAAGGTAGGATGAGGGGTTCCCTTTTATAAGTGAGGGGAGAGACACATGAAATTTCTTAAAATATATCAATAATATAAGGTCACTTTCTTGGTGAAGTAGTACCAAATGGAAACATATTAGAAGGTATAATAATATAAGGTTTAAATATATTAAATAAAAAAAATTAAAAAAAAAATTGTGGAAATAATACTCGTATCTCTTGGTTTAACCCCCAATGAACACGTTTTACCTTTATCTATGGTAACAAAGTTCTACTATTTTTACTATTCAGTATGGTTGAAATTTAAGTTAAATATATTAAATTATATTAATTATTATGACTGAAAATATTTATTTAATTTAATTATATTCAATTTCTTTAAATTACCTAAATTAATTTTAAATAATTGATAAAATCGTAATGAAAACCTCTTTTAGAAAAAACATTTTAAGCATAAAACATAATTTACTTTCATTATTTTCATTATAAAAACCATAAAATTAATATTTTAATATATTAATGAATATATAATCTATATATTTCATTAAAACCATTAATAAATATATGTTAATTTAATTTATTAAGATAAAAACATATTGCACGCTTACAAACATTTTTTTAGAAAAATGTGTTTTTAATCCCAAAAATTAACTCATTGAAAGTATAAATATGATTCATATGTGATTAATTTTATTATTTAAAATTAAATGATAATTATGTTACTTTAATATTAAATTTAAAACATAATTATACTTTTAATTAAATATTAAATGACAGTTTTTATAAAAATCAGTATTTTCACTATTCACTGAAAAATATTTTTTTAGAAAAATCATAAATAATTAACCCTAAGATAATATTTACATGATCATTTAAAACATTATATTCATTTACTCAAGTAAAAGTTATAAAAAATTATGAAATTAATTATATTTTTTGTATGCATAAAATGCAATAAAACCCATTTCTGAAGAAAACATATTTTTAAAGAATAAAATAACTTTAATTAAAATTGAGTATCTATTTATGATGAATTAATATATAAATTTTAATTATTTAAAACCATGATATATATTTTTTATAATGTTTTTATTACTATTCATGCCTTCTAATTCAATTTATAGGTTATAAAGGTTTATTATAGCACAGTTCATTTAGATATGGATTTGCGAGTAAAGAAAGTTATTGAACACTTGCATATTATTTAAAGAAAAATATATTGTAAAATATTTTGGTGTTATATTCTTCATGTACACCTCAAATTAATCATCTATTATGAAAAAAATCCAAGTTAGACATGCGCTACAGGTGCTTTCACTGTGCTTAGAACCTTCAATGGAGGTTTGGAATGTTCAATGTTGGTGTGTGAGAGTAGAAAACTAATGGGGAAGTAGTTATAGGATGCATATAATTATATTATTCTGATATCATATTCTTAAATTATGTGTGATATTTGATTAATGGGTCTTGGTGAGGTTAAGAATGGATAATTGATATTGTATGTGCTTGCTAGCTCTATTTATTGTTCACTGGAGCATTAGTATGCTCTTCTCAAATTTGTAGGGGAGGTATTAAAGAGGATCCCATTGAATATGAATTTTATGGTCAACCTATTTATATAAACTATTTTTCAGGTAATTATGAGGACATTGGTGACCTGGATAAATAGTACTAGCTTGTATTGAAGAGTTGTTGGTGTTCCTGCCTAGGAGTCATTTGGTACTTTATTTTGAGAGACTGCATGTTTATTATTTCTTTCATTTTTTGATTTTATTGTTATGAGATATTGGTTTATTTTTATATTATGTGGTGTTAATAGGTGGTTCAAATCTTATATTTTTTTTATTAATTGTTATATTTAGACTAATGTCTCTCATTGTGTTTCATCAGTGTTAGTGATCAATAATAAGACTAGTAGAGATGGGTTTTAAGGGTCACTATCTCCCCTCATTACTGGACCATGAGATGTACCGGTGGTGTGTGTGTTGGGGGGGGGGGGGTTCATGACATAATTATATTTAGTATTTAATTATTTTATATTTTATTCCAACATTATTTCTTTAAATAAACTCTCATCCTTAGTTTTATTAGATTTCAGTTTTTTACACAACATTTTTATTCTTCAATCTTTTATTCTATGTAAACTTTATATTAATATCATACAGCTAATTATTTACCTATCCTACACTACAAGTGAATTTCCATGATAGAGGAATTTTAAACTGAATAATTCCATACCTATATAAGGATATAATGGAAGAACATTTATCATATAAGAATAAGTATTTTTTCATATGATTAGTTGGAGGCACCGCATAAGAGCAGATCAATGGTAGTCATACATGATAAAATTCATAGATGGAAGAGAAATTTTAATTTAGGTGATTCATATATGATTAAAATTATAAATTATGTAGATATTTAAGATTAAATCTATCCAATGTAAGAATAACCCTTCATTGCATCAAAGAAATCAGTACAGAGATCCATGAAATCTGATGTTATGATTGAGAGCAACCAATAAACCACACATTTCAAATTGAATAACATCCAATTGAATGAGGTAGTTATATTTTATGTGTATATGTATGTATGTATATATGTATATATATATATATTATACTAATATATGTTAATATATATTGTTATAATATTATCATATATGTTATTATTATTATAATATTATCAAATATGTTAATATTGCAATAATATTATTACAATATTGAATTAATATATGTTAACATATAAATGTAATATATATTATTATATTGTAATATATATATGTTATTATATATATTATTATAATATATGTTAATGTTATTATATATTACAATATATGTTAATATTATTATATTATAATATATATTAATGTAATTATATATTATAATAAATATCAATATATGTATACATTATAATATATGTTAATATTTCTTTATATAATATATGAAAATGTGTTTTAAAAAATATATAATATCATAATATATATTTATTTTATGTTCTTCCATTTCGGACTTAGTTTTTAATGTTATTATATTTGTTAATGTATTTGATGTCAGTAGTAGTATGAGAAATAATGCCAATATACATTTATATATAAAAATTTGAATCAATGAATATTGAATAATATATATTGTTCTACATATTTTTTTTAAATCAGTCAAATGTAAAAGCAATACATCATCAATGTCAATGGGTATCTATGTTTCCTCTAGTACCACGTCTCATCCCACTAATAATATGCCCAATTAACTAATTTTTTTGGTAGGTTCTAGAGTGTTCTCTGCTACAGGTCTAGGTGCAAAGTCTTAAGCAGTGGTTATAATGGTAGAACTAGAACCATCCACCCATCTAATCGTGTTCTGTATAAAAAATCAAAATCTAGAGAGACCATAGAGAGGAAAATCACTGAGCGGGAACCTGAATTGGTGCCCCAATCCATGGAATGTGAAAGTACATGAGATTTATATGGAATATGGGTCACAATATCAAACTAAAAGGAAAAAACGATGGGTGAAATATGAAACTTCATTCCCCAACTAGTTCCCTAATAAGTTTCATAGTAGGTTCCCCACTCCAAAGAAAATTGTGTGGGGAATGTCTCAGATGGAATCATGTATGATAAGGAAGATCCAATCAGTGGTTGTGTAGTGGTATATGCATCTGTATGAGAAATGGAATAATATAAATGATATTGATGTGAAGTTCATTCATCATCGATGTCTAATGGATTGAGTGCAGCTTGAAATGGCATGGGATGAGGATGAGGAGCACAATCCCAATATAAATAGATTCTCCTAACACTATGTAGCACACCTATCCTTGACTAAATAACTATATCAACCTCATCAAAAATAAATGTATCTCACATCTTGGGTGTGATCATATCATGAATCTGATCGATTAAATAACCCTGAAAAAAGAATGTTTTAAAATGATAAACATTAAATAATAGAATATAAAAATAATAATAATTAATCAAGTAGTGTGATGAATTTAAATTACTAGGGTATAGTATGACCTTTAAGACATTGATAATTCATTTGGTCACTCACATATACCATGGTATCTACTCAGTGTAAGGGCCATATTGAAGAGGTCATCCAAGATATATAGTGACACGATACTACTCTTTTGAATTCAACATGGATATATATGGATCATGGATAATATACCAATACTGATCTAACTTTCTGAAAGATATATACCATACACCTTTGAAACTAGCCTCAGTTTTTCTAGAATATGTTGTCGATATTCGAACTGCCTCATGAACATATTAGCTTAGTGCCACTCAACAATATGAAAATGGATCAATAAAACCAAAAAAGTAAAATGATATAGCCTCATGGTATATTAATCTAGAATATATACCCTAAGATCACTTACATATAGATTCCAAGAAATCTACACAGAGATAAATATATTTTTTTAATTCATTAAACAAAGAACATAGAATTGTATCCATGACAATTCATGCATACCTCATTAATGGAAGGATGATCTAACAATATATGGTAATATGAAATAGGATTTTTAGGGTTATATATATGTCATTAAGTATCTCCACCTACAAATTATCGGTAACAAAATTTTATAAATTGTATAATTAGTACATATAGCTATAATAAATGTGTGTATTAAACTTTTAAAGTACCTATAATATATAACACCCATACATAATGCATCTATTGATAAATTTGTCACAAATCGAGGTTAAAGTGTATGTAATTGGATCTATTCCCATATCTATAATAAAAAACAACACCAAATTTTCCTCTTTACCTCTATGTGTGATGCACTACACAATTCTCTGTTCAGATGTACAAGACATGATGAACCCAAACTATACTGACCAACATGCTTAAAATCCCCAAGTAGAGGTATGTTCTTCAGATAAAAATATGATCTAAAGAGATCTAGAGATAAATTGTGGAAAATAAATAAAAAATATATATACTCTTTCATATCTAAGTGTTTTCACCTCATCGTATATGGACCAATGGGGCCAAAATTAGTGTCCAGCTAGGGCATCTGCAACCTGCCTCCTCTTTGGGTCCTTGAAGTGTCTGGTAAATGAATTTCTAAATATCTATGTAATCTGTACTCCTAGATGTATATTAGCAAACCCGTAAAAATGTCCTCATCCACTATAACACCCAATAATATATAGACATCCCCTAAAGTAATCATTATCTCCCCCTAAGGTATATGAAATGTACGAGTCTTTGGTCTCTGTCACTCAAACATAAATTAAATGATCTAACTTCAAATGGCTATATATCCATACATGATCAACCCATAAAAGATATACTTATTAAAATAAGGGATTATATGCTCTGGTGGGATCTCGTGGTGAAATTTATTGGATTTGCAGACTTTCAGTATTCTCTCTTTGTTACTATCCCATAAATGTTGTGATACGTGCTCACACTGTGCAGTAAAAATCGATAGATCCTTATGTCCTGGATATAGTTATGTTTATGTCATCTATATTAATGGTTAAAAAAATAAAAAAGTATATATCTTTTAAATAATATATATCTTGATTGAAAAACAAATTAATAAAATGAAATTATTCATCCAACAAATATTTATACATGGAAAATAAAACATTTAAATTAATCAACCCATAGTAAATAAAATCATGTTGGGCATGATAATGAGTCATAAATGGTATCATTTTGAGGACATTTTCTATGATTATTCCCTCCCCCTACACATAAAACATATATGTCATGTCACTTTATCCTATGACCAATCCATTTATTTTTTCACACGTGAATATTTTGAATAACCTTTCCCACACAATAATGATGGACTCATGACTACAATTGGAAGATGTAGAGGGTAATTTAATATTGATAAATCTTCAATCGAGATCCACTCCACACTATATCAATCCCAAAACATGTCGATTCTATACACCAAATCAACATTAATCTCTTATGATAGGTGAATATGGGCACATGGTGCAATTAAATGTGTTCAAGGCACCTTCTAAGCTTGGAAGTTAGTGTGTTCATAGGTATGATAATCTATAATAATGGTCACCACCTAACCATTAACACCAGTTAGTGGATTTTAAACCTATTAAAATTTAACCTAAACTATTCTCTTATGAAAAAATAATCCTGGTATGATGTATCATGGGTTTTATTGATCTCAAAATTCTTTTCAAAATTTTTATCATGTCAATAACCCTAAAATATTTCTTTCTCCATGTCCTCTAATATGTCAATGAATTAATCCACACATATGTAAAATGTTTGAGAAAAAATTCCTATAATTGGTAATTTTATAAACCCCTTGAAAACATCATTGATGTATTAAAAAATGTTCATAGTCATGTTCTCATATCTCTTCTCTTTTCCAAATTCTAAAGACCTTGCTTGCTTCAGAATTAACATAATGTACTTATAGACATCCTTATTAATTACTATTATTTCTTACAATCATTGAAAGAATAACTATTTTCTTGGTTTGTACACTATAAATTCATGGAAGAAAATTTTAAATAAAAAAATGATATAAAATAATTATAAGTAAAAAATATGTAGAATAAGTGATCCAATACCAAATTTGATGTTTTTTTAATATTTTCATCAAGAAATTTTGTCTATATATTGATGAAAATATGTCTCGTGTAGTAAAGATGGCAGGAACTAGAGGTAGCCAAAAAGAAACCTTGATATTCACTACTTCTTTGATAACATGATGGTGTTCTAAAATAAGGCATATCTCTTGCCTATCAGTGACATGAACACATAGAAAATATAGAAACTAAATCCATGAGTTAGGATTATCCTTCTCTTCTATTGTAAATTCTAGTGGAAAGGACATAAATTTACATCCTGAGTGGTGAAAATCAAGAGAAATAAATTATAAATTCTATATAGGAAAGTTTCATCCACTTGTATTAATTTTTGTAGTGAGGTAAATATGCAATGTATGGAAGAAACTCTTAGAATATCTAACAAAATTGTGATTTTTCTACAGTGACAATATTTTCAACCACATTCTACACTATTTCAAATATTATAAGTGGGTCCCCTGGATCCATATTAAGTATGCACTTTGATTACCATTACATGTATACAGTTTTATATGTGTGTGTGTGTGTTTATCATACCATAATAGCATTGATACTTCTACATCCACTATATTTATGGTAATGTCCATAGATTACATATCATATCAAAAGGTTGTAATAGTTTCAAAGCTATAATGATAACCTATAGATACCATGATAATAATATTAAAGTTATGTCTAATAGTATAGATTCATCATGATAGTAGGAAGAAAATGATTTGTGGTGATTAGATGTTGGGGGCTCATAAGCATTAAGACTTCTTCACATGAAGTACGCACTTGGTGATATTGAGTATATGACATCATGAGGACTGACCCGCCAATATGAACACTACATGTTTTAGGTTTAATTAATTATTCTTATATATGAACATGTGTATTGGTCTCTATACTAGAAATCATTATCAATACATATCATTTTATAGTTTACTTTTTTGCAAGGAAAAAACCATGACATTGAAGTTGTGGTGAGGTAGCTTTTGTTTGGTGTGTCTTTGGTGGTATGAAATTGGTTGAATGATCAAGATATACTTTTTTTCTTCTGATTTGAGGAAGTGATATCTATGGAATAATTGATCATGATGGTAGTACCTTTGTTAAATACATGGTCATGGTATAAGTAGGTAAGTTCATCCAGTTAGATAAAAAATAATAAATAAATAATGGATGATGAAACAATGTGTACATCATGATTTATGAGATATAATGAGATAAAGAGATCATATTACACAAATTGTTTTTGTAGGAAGGTTTTATTTTCTATGATTATTACTTATTTATTTAGGGGCCTTGATGGGTTTCTAGACTCCACTCTTGTTCTATGAATAATATTTATTGTTATCAAGATAAGGTCCTAGAGGGTCACACACAATAACGTATTCAATATTCTTCCCTATTCTAATGAATGGGAGTATAGGACGTGGTGGTCCCCACCAAAGGGTCTGAGATATGTTCAATAATAAATGATCTCTAGTGAATAAATAAATTCATTATTATTTCATTATGGAATAATTAGTTTGAATTTACTTATTAAAATTATTCACAAGGTATTAAGAGAATACATGGAAGAATATTATACAAATGAATATTTTTTTAACATCAAAGTTTGTTTAATTTTATGGGAATTATGAGTTGAGTTAATGAATTATTTTTATCACATAATATAATTGTTATTACAAGAATGTGATAAAATATAAATAATGTTTACAATGTAGTTAGTTTTCATAACATGTCTTTTAATGCTTATATAGTGGGAATTTTTTATATGGTGGTTGGGGAACCCTATCCAAATGTTTTTCTTACACTATATAAGCAAATAGGAGCTCATTTTCATGTAAATATTCATTCCCATGATTTTGAGAGATCCTATATCTTCCTTCCTATGTCCTCGAGAGAGGAATACCCCCTTCAAAGTCTCGATCCAAGAACACCTTCACAAATCAAAGGAAGGGAGTCATGGTGATCTGTGGGGTGTCAAAGATGTCCTCAAACATCCTTGAAGGAGCCCTATTTTAGAAAATGATATACATATAAATTCATGAAGTGTGTGTAGATGATCTAGAGGGGTTTTATCTTGAATCCTTTGAGAAACTATCATGAGAAACAAGATGCAGCCAAATGTGCCACCAATTCGAATGATGTTTCCATTCAGATTATTTTTTTGCTTTTCACATGAAATCCTCTTTCCACTATCAGTGTTTGGATCATTAGAGACGATGAATTTATGCCACTATGATGATGAATAATTTTAAATCCCTGACCCACCGACTTTTTTTATGCACCCTGAAACTAATAATTGGAATCAGAATTATTGCATGAATTTTATAAGCTGGGAAATATTCAATTTTATTTAAATTAAGTACAGGGGTTCATTTTGGTCCCCATGGATTTGATATCACATCAGTATGATCTCAGAAGACCATGTTAATATTGTGTGAAAAATTAATATAGACCTTTTTCAGTTTTGAAAAGTATTAAATTTTGAAACATATATTTTTATATTTGTTAAATTTTATTCGATTCAGGTTTTCTATGGTGATTCTTGTAATCCCTATTTCAGCCAAGTACTAGTTTAATTCTGATGGCATGTACTATTCTAGCCATGGGTTCAATTCGATGACTAGGAAAAAATTTCTATCCTCTAATCTATAGGCTTAAAAGTTTTTTTTAAAAAAATTCATAGCAGTGGGTGTTATGTTTTCCATAAAATAAACAAATTTAAAAATAAAAAATAGGAAAATGACTCAATTTGGGTGGCGTGAGGTCAAAAGAAAACACTTTTTTTCTTTTCAAAAAATTTTCAACAATAATAAAAAAAACAAAAAAAATCGAAAGATTATATTGGAAGATCTCCTGACCAGAACCCATTCACAGACGGCCTACTAGTGTTGTATGCCTCTAACCAATGTTTCATCCTCCTATAGAATGTTGAAACTACCCCTATATTAATCAAACACCTCTTGATACCAACGTCGCCCTACGTACACCATCCGATCGGCCACCCGATTCCGTAGCCTCCAGCAGCATGTGGATGCCACATCACTCTGACCCCTCATCGAAGCATGACTGCTACCACCCCTGACACTGCATTTATGCCCTTTTTGTGGCCCTGAATATGTTTGGACCTCCCAAGTAAACCCTCATGCATTTGATTCACCAACCTTTACCCTGATTAGGATCCCTTCTAAGCACCCATAAGTTTTGATCGACCCGAAATGGGTAAGGGTTGGTATGTCCAATACGAAAGGGCCCTAAACGGGTCTACCCAATCTGAAACAGCCCTGCATGGGGTCCATCCAACCCACAAATTCCTAGGTGAGTTTTTGAGCTATATAAGATTTAAAATATTCAATTATTAATTTATTAATTTTTGGAATAACAATTTTAATATTCTGAGAATTACTTTAATTTTCGAATTAAATTAAATTAATTTTGGGGATGAAAAAAAAATATTTAAATTAAAATAATTAAAATAATTTTTTAAATTTCCCCTTGACTTAAATTTATTACAATTTAATTTTATCGTGCATTTATTTACACATTGATGGATCTTGAACATTGACCAACTTTTAATGTCTAGGTTTATTTTATTTATTTAATTATCCCAATTGTGTGTGATGATTATAAAATTTAATTAATTATTGACGGTTTTTAAATTGTCTTTTTTTAATATGTACAAGGTTTTACCTATCCATAAATTTTTTTGTATATATATTTTTCTTCCCTAAGACCTCCTCTCCTGCGTACTAGTATGTTTTCACTATTGACGATGAAAATGTAAGGCATGGACCATGCCAAGATGAGGTGATATTCCAAACAAGATGTGAAAAAACTAGACCAAGGGAGAGCTACGATACGAGTCAAGAACTGAATTAGGTGTTATACCCCTAGTTCATAGTTGATCCATTTAGTTTAAATGTATTTAGAAATATTAGATTTTCAATACCATTCAAGTACTTTATTTAATTTATTATTTGTTTATTATTTTATGAATGAGTGTGTTTGCGGGAATATATAAAATAATAAATAGAAAATTTCATAAATAAGTGGAATATGTTTTCTATTAATTCATGTTCAGTTGTGATCCTGACATCATAATATGAACATATAGAAAAGGATTACATTCATTGAGAAATATTAAAACCCTCAAAGTAATATTAAGTCATGAATATCTTCTGTCATTTACGTTTGAACAAAATTGGTGTACAAGGTTCTTTTCATCCCTAGTTGAGGATTCACCATACTACAATGGAGTTCTTATATAAATGATGGGTTGACTTCACTAAATCTGGTTGTAAAGAAGTATCCTTAGTTGGATTTCCAACTCTTTAGATGGAAAAAGTTGAGGGATTCCAAGATGCCGAGACTTCACTCAATAGTTCAAGTAACAACGAGTTAATGTGGTTGTCCAGTATAGTGCCTACCTTGAAACTCTCTGAGTAGTGGTGGATCTATATCTTAAATAATTATGGGAGGTTTCAAGGATCCTTTACACTAGAATAATTAAGCGATTAGGTATTACAAATATAGTAGTGAGAGCTACTAGGGTTCAATAAAATAGTGGGAAAATTTTAATGATTTAATCAATAATATGTAAAAGGTAATAATGAAAAAATAATAACTACTATGTTTATTTTTTGTAGATAAAATGATAATCAAAACCATGAGTACATTATCACTAAAATAGATTCTAGATAAAAGATATCTTGAATATCCATAACTTCTAAGAGTGGTATAGGTGATGGCACATAGTACTATGCCAAGAGATAAATCTTGATGTGTTAGATTCCTCACTTCCTGTCAACCCCCCTTAGGGAGTAAGAAAGGCAGATAAAGGAAAATGGAAAAATCATATAGATGATGGAATGGATGTAAAATTCATCATGTTTTCATCTATTTCCATTCAACTATATAAAATTCACACAAGGATGAATATACCTACAGGATGTGAACTCATCTCCAATAGTTATATTAGGAGAGAGAAATGAAAGAAAGGCATGAGATATCAAGTGCATTGTATAGGTGCATGCTCTCATAGGAGAATTAAGAAGGTATTCATACACTCAAGAAGATTAGGTAATTTGGGATACCTGAATCCCTTGGGTTCAAAATGAACAAAGAACTAGTGCAGTTGGGGTGGTTTCTAAGTGGTAAATCTCGTAAGCATCTACCCAAAAGACCTAGGTTCAAAATCGGGCAGAGGTGATTTCTGGAGTCATTATAGTTGAATTTCCATGCTAGAAGAATTTTAAAATGAATAATTCCATACCTATATAAGGATATAATGTAATAACATTTATCATGTAATAATAAATAGTTTTTCATATGATTAATTAGAGGAACTGCATAGGATAAGATCAGTGGAAGTCGCGCGTGATTAAATTTATAGTCGGAAGAGAAATTTCAATTTAGGTGATTCATGTATGATTAAAATTCTAAATCGTATAGAGACTTAATATTAGCTCAGAAAAATAAAGAATGATATAAGATTAAATCTACCCAATGTAAGAATAACCCATCGTTGCATCGAAGAAATCAATACAGATATCCATGAAAGCTGATGGAATGATTGAGAGAAACCAATAAACCACTAATTTCACATTGAAGAACATCAAACCAAATGAGGTAGTTATATTTTATGTGTATATATATATATATGTATTATATTAATATATGTCAATGTATATTATTATAATATTATAATATATTATAATATTATTATAGTATTATCAAATATGTTAATATTCCAATAATATTTTTAAAATTTGGAATTAACATATGGTAACATATATATATATATATATAATATTATTATATTGTAATATATCTATTATTATATACACTATTAAAATATATGTTAACGTTATTATATATTACAATGTATATTAATATTATTATACTATAATATTTGAAAATGTAATTATATATTATAATAAATGTCAATATATTTATATATTATAATATGTGGTAATATTTATTTATATAATATATGATAATGTGTTTTAAAAAATATATAATATCATAATATATTTTGATTTTATATTCTTCCATTACAGCCTTAGTTTTTAATATTATAATAAATGTTAATTTATTTAATGTCAATAGTAGTTAGAGAAATAATATCAATTTATATTTATATATAATAAAGGGAACCAATGAATATTGAATAATATATATTGTTCTACATGATTTTTTTGAATTTAGTCAAATGTAAAAGAAATACATCATCAATATCGATGGGTATGTATGTTTCCTTCAATACCACATCTAATATCACTGATAATACGCCCATATTGTCTAATCCGTTAAGTAGGTTCTGGAGTGTGATCCTCTACAGGTCCAGGTGTGAAGTCTTAAGCAATGGGTCTAATGGTAGAAATAGAACTAGCTACCCATCCACCCATGTGCCATATAAGAAATCGAAAGCTAGTGAGACTAGGTAGAGGATAATCACTGAGTGGTAACCCTAATTAGTTCCCCAATCCATGGAATGTGGCAGTAAATGAGTTGTATATGGAACATGGGTCCCAATATCAATCTCAAAGGAAAAACTGATGGGTCAAATATGATACTTCATGCCCAAACTAGTTCTCCAATCATTGTCATAGCTAGTGCCCCGCTCTGAAGAAGGGTGCATGGGGAATGTATCATATGGATCTGTGTATGATAAAGAAGACCCAATCAATGGTTGTGTAGTGGTATATACAACCATATGAGAAGTGGAACAACACAAATGATTTCGATGTTAAGTTCATTACTCATCAGTGTCTAATGGATCGAGTGAGTCCTACAATGACATAGTATGAGGAAAATGAGAATTCTATGAATATAGAGAGATGCTCTGGACACTATGTAGTTCACCTTTCATTGACTGAAGAACTGAATTCAACTCATCGAAACTGAATGTATCGCATGTCTCGAGGGTGATCATTTCATGAACCTGATCGATATCATCACCTTGAAAAAAGAAGGTTTCAAAATGATAAACATTAAATAATAAGATAAATAATAATACTGATGAATCAAGGAGTGTGATAAATTTAAATTACCATTATATAGTATGAACCTCCAAGACATTGATAAATCATTTGGTCACTCAGATATACCAGATCATGTACTTGGTGTGAGGGCCATGTTGAAGATGTCATCCAAGATATCTAGTAACACAAAACTACTCATTTGAACCCCACATGGATATATATGGATCATGGATAATATAACAATCCTGATCCTACTTTCTTGTAAGTTGTATAACATACAACTTATCAACCAACCTCAGTGGTGATGGAATAGGTTGTCAATATCCATACTAGATCATGAACATATCTTCTTGTTGCCACTCAACAATATGAAAATGGTCCAATGACACCTCAAAAGTAAAATGATACACCCTCATGGTTTAATAATCCATAAGATATACCATAATCTCACATGCATATGGCTTCCAAGAAATCTACACAGAGAAAAATAAAATTTGTTAATACATTAAGCAAAGAACATAGAATTCTATCCACACTGATTTGTGCATACCTTGTTAATGAAAGGATGATCGAATAGTAGGTGTTAATATGAAATAGAATGTGTGGGGTTATATATTTGTCTTGGAGTATATCCACTTATAAATTACAGGTAACAAAATTTCATAAAGTATATAATTAGCACATACAGTTAAAATAAATATGTGCATTAAACTTTTAATATACCTAGAAGCTAAAGAGACCATATAATGTGGCCTTATTTTTACATAGTTTTCACATCTTTTTATTTAATTTTTAATGATTTAATTTTTTACTTTTTTACTTTTTTTTAATAATCACACTTTTATATTTTTATTATTAAATTTATTAATTTATCATTTTTTATAGAAAATTATGTAATTTTAAACCTTAAAATATTTAAATTAGTGTAACTAGTTTTTCTAGTATAATAATTTTCTAATTAGCTCAGTTGTATCAATATCCTTGAGTTTTAAATAATCTGACATTTTTATTTAATAATTATTTAATCACCCTACTAACTCAATCTTAAATTAAAACATTTAACCACTTAATTTTGATTAATTAATTTTATTATTTATTTTAATATAATTATTTTTCTTATTATTTTTATGGATTTTAATATTAATTAACTTTTTAAGTTATTGTATTAACTCTTTTTATGTTTAATAATTATTCTATTAATAATTTAGTCAGTTATTAATATAAGTTAATTTCGTAAGTTATAATTTGATAAACTTATGTGTTTTTAATTTTAAGAGTATATATTTTTTATTTTAATTAATTAATTTAGTTCTATAAAACTTTTGTATTTTAATTTTGTATATGCAGTTTTAATAATAACCTAGCTGCAATTTATTTATTTTATTTACTTTTATTTTTAATTTTTAATTTAATTTTGTTTTAGTTTTTGTTTTAAATTAATTATTTAAATAATTACTTATCCTAATTTAAGGTTTAGTTATAATTTTATTAAATTTATTTATTTAAATTTTTGTTTCATTTTAAAAAATTTAAATCATGGGATTTTTTTTAGTCTGTGGGTTTCAGTCTCTCATGCATTTTTCCTATCGGTGACTCAATGAGTCACTGATGTAGTTCACTTCACTCAATTTTTTCCATCCTTTATCATTTTATTCTTATTTAATTGTTTTCTTTAATTTCAATTTTAATCCTCACTTCTTCTTTTTAAATAAATTTAACATTAACTGGTCTCAATAATTTTTTGTGATTAAAATTTAATAAACCAGCTCCTAAGTTTTATTGTTTAGTTTCAATTTAATTATTAATCAAGTTTCTTTTTATTTATTCTTTTTAGTTTTTTTAGTTTAAATAATTAATTCTAGTTTTCAATTCATTATTTTTAATGAATTAGTTATTTATACATTTTTAATTAAATTAAGTTTTAATTTATTTTAGTCTAACAGTTTTTTTTATTTATGCTACCGACACCAATGTCCATTGGTGTCGGTCTCTCCATGTCACACCGACGCTGATCATCTGTATTTGCCTCCTTTTGCTCTATCGGGGAGATATGTCTCACTGATTGCACAACCATTTTTTTCTCCATTATCGGTGCCATAATTTATATATTTTTTCTTCTAACAGTGACTTCTTATTTTCTTCCATCGGTGTCTCACGCACTCATTGATCCACCGCTTCAATCGGTCTCATGTTTCCATTGGTCCAACGTCCCACCATTACCTTCCCAAAACAACTATCGGTAGCAGTGTTACACTATCGGTAGAAGCATTACACTATCAGTAGCAGTATTACTCTATTAGGGTCTCGTGTCCAACCGCCATCCTCCCCTACTTCGCTTCTTCTACCACACTCACAAAAAAATCAAAGACATTACAGATCTGAAACAAAAAAATAGGGTTGCTGATCTAATCCTGCTACAGTGCTTAAAGAAGAGGGGAGTGACACTACAGATGCCAGAGATCCAAGAAATTTCTCTAGAGGTCTCCATCGGGATGATTTGAGGAGGTTGTTGCCACTGATCCAAAAAACCCGAGCCACCCCTGCTTCATTGAACTGAACCATGAACCATTCACCTCGTGCCGCCGCTAGAGTAGGTCCCGCAAACAACCGTCATCGCCCCACCAACATCAGATCTGAGCTACCCGAGTCGCAATGTAAGAGGTTTAGTCGTTGTCCAGCCGCCAGGAGGAAGAGAATCACCGCTGGACTCTTCACCCCTTGAAGCCAGAGCAGTTGTTGGTCCTCCATAAAAGAAGGTTTCCACCATTTCGGATTTGTGTCACGCCTCTGCATGAGAACCTGATGTTTTCGCCGCCACAATCGAACCAGAGGAGATTGCCGCACCTAGAAGGAGCTGACCACAAGCTTGCTACCATGGATGGTTATGACGATGAAGAAGAAAGACCCCCCACGGTTGCGCCGAATTGGGGGGGGGGGCAGGAGAAGAAGTTATAAAAATAATAATAAATTAATTAAATAAAACTAATATAAAAACTTAAATTAAAAAAGAATAACTAGACTTATATATTAAACAATAATAGTAAGGAATTAATAATACATATAAGATAAATAATTTTAATAAAAATTATAAAATTGGTTAACTAAAATTAAACTTTATTTGACTAAATTAGTTAATAATAACTTCTAAATTGATTTATAATAAATTAATTATAATTTAATGCTACATATTAAATAATTATTAAATAATAAAAATTGTTAAAAAAATAAAATACTAAATAATAATTTATAATAAACTAAACTAATTAATTTAAAATAGTAAAAAAAGTTAATATTCGAAATAACAATAAAATAATATTTATAATTAACATAAATAATGTTAACAAAATAAATAAATAATGTAATGAGTTAATAAGAAATTAATGACAATAAATTAATAATTAATAAAACTTTTTAACTTAAATTTTAATATTTATTAATTATTAAATCGATCAACAAAGTAATACTTTAACAATTAATTAATTATTATAACTTAACATTTATAATAAAATAACATTAATTATTATAAATTAATAAAATTAAATAAAATAATTAATTAATAATAATCTAATTTTAAAATATAATTACTAGTTATTAAAAATATTGATAGAATAACTTATTAAATAAAATCTAATTTAAAAAATTATTAATTTTATTAAAGATTTTTTAATAAACTAATGTCTTTAATTATAAATATTTATTTATTTCCTTCATGTTTTAAGTGTGTTGTTTTGTTCTTCTTGTGCAGTTTCATTCAAGAGGTAGAAGCTCATCTAGGTTCATTTAACTAACTTGTGGGAAGTTAGTTATGAGAGAATTTCTAAAGTGATGTGTATTGAGTGAAAAAATACATGTGTGTAGTGTAACAGTGTGAAAAAAGACTATGTCGGTAGGAGACATGTGGTAACGATGCAGCAGATGATGGTTGTTTAAAAATAGAACAAGCGTCGGAATTTGGGAAAACACTCATTCTTTCCTCGATCATGCCATTTTGAGAGTGAAGACTCTCGGGAAAAGCACTAGAGACGAACTGGAGGCTAAGGAGCCAGACGGAAGAGCATCACTTGGGGAGTTTTCCTCCCTCTATGTTCAAGATTTTGTACACTATTTTCATATGTTTTAGTTTTAAAATCAATATGATCACATGCTAATATTTTATCAACTCGGTAATTTGATTCTTCTGAATTTTTCTTTAAATTTATTCAAATACTTTACATTTTTCAGAATCATAATCAATTGGTGAGATTGAAGTATGATTCTCTGTTTAGTTGTTTCACCTCTCAATTGATTTCAAAATTCACAATTTCAATATCGACTGGTTAGGTTGATTTTGAATGCATCTATCAAAACTTTAATATCATTAACTTTGGAAATTTACGGTGAGTTTATTTCCAAATATTATCTTTTTCAAACTTCTTAGCAGTTCGATTATGTTTTGGTGTGGTGATCTCCAAGACTTAATCCTCTGCCTATTGAATTTCTTGGCGGAGGAGATTCTTCAATCTTGTCTTGTGGTGTGATTCAATAAATGTTGTGAAGAAGTCAATTATTTTAACCAGTAGATTAGATTTCTTGAGTAACTTTTTTTTATCTGAGTTCCTTTTTCATTGCTACCATGTATTAGTTTTTTGTTTTATTTTAGTTATCAGTACTTTAGAATATGATTTAGTCTCTTTGTCTTTCTTGTTTTCATAATCATTTTCTCAAAAACAAAACACAAAAAAAAAATCAAAAAGTAAAAAATACTCCCATTGCTGACAATAGTGGGCTTGTTTGTAAAAAAATTAAACCCTTAGAAAACTAACTTTTCTTCCCTTGGGTTCCCCCCTTCACTACTATACTAGTTTAGGTTTATAAATAATATTGTGAGGGTCGTGAAAACCTTTGGTCGCATCAAAATTTGGCATCATTGCTGGGGAAGGCACACGTTGGGTGTTCTATGTTTTTGATAATCTAAAAAAATATAAAAAAACATAAAAATTCATATATAAAAATTTCCTTAAAAATATCTATGAACTTGAATATTATTCTTGTTTTGAACTTCAAAAAAATTGTTATTTGAAAATTGGATGTGTGTTTAAAATTTTTTTAGTCTTAAAAAATGGAAATTCATGAGAACTATAATCAACTAGGGCCTCATTGTGTTTGTTGTGACTTTTATGGTAACACTGCCTGGTAGTATGTTTATAACCAGCCACAACAGGTAGTTTACATAAAAAAGGTTGAATAATTTGATTCTAATCCTGAATTCTTATCTAAACATGAATTGATTGAAACCAAATTGGATGTTAGGTATGTTGTTTGGAATTCCTGGTTTAATTAAACCCATGAAATTCAACTTAGAGATTCTCAAGAGCAAGATAAAAGAATGAAAAGATTAGAAAACAAGCTCTTGGAATTACAAATAATGTTTAAAGAACGGGAAGAGGTTGAAATGAATGAAAAATAAAGTGTTTATAAAAGATTTGAAAATGGATTTGAAGGAGCAAAGTGATAGTGAAAGTAGGAAACAACACTTTTACTTCAAAAATTTGAATCTGATGAACCAATTTTAGAAACAACCAACTCATTGAATAAAGAAAACAACATTGAAAATTTCATAAAGAACTTTAATTAAGATGAGTTAGACAAATTTGAAATTGAACTAAAACAGATTAAAAAAGAAATCCCATTTCTTTTCATAATTCTTTATTTTGAAAAAACACATTGTTTTAAGAGTTTTGAAAAGGATATCACTTGTGTTGAAGAGAAAAATGAAAATGAGAACTTTGATGTTAAAAACTCTTCACCAAAATTTTCTAATTTTTTGAATCATGAATCTAAACATCAATGTGGGAATATTCTGGAAGAGAACATTAAATTGGAAATCATAGAATCTCAAATCATTGAACTTGAACTAAACACATCTCTCCCATGTTGTGAAAATGTAAACCCAAATATGTCTAAAATTTTGGAGGATAAATATGAGGGTATGTTGTTTGAAGAAGGTCTCACTTATGATCTTTCATTTCCCTATTCTCACTTCTATTAATTTTCTAAAACTTTTTGTAGTGAGATTCAAAGTAGTGTTTTCATACATGGGAATAAATGTTTGAATATGATAAATCTAGAACATGACTGTATAGATGATGAATTGAACTTTTTTTCTCCTGAACTGAACTTTTTGAAACATACTAAAAACATTACTTTAGAAAATGATCCTTTTGAACTCGAACTTAAACTAGAGGTTGAACACACACTTGATGATGGTAGTAGAATGGATTTGTTAAAATCAGTAGATGTTGAGTGTGAGTTAACTGATGAGAAACTTTTGGAAGAGATTTATAACATTGTTAAACATAAATCTGTTAGTGATAAAATTAATTCTATTTCCTATCTATCACTTCAATCCTCAATTTATTCAGGTACTGAATCTTTCCTTGAAACTGATAGTAATTTATAAGGGGGATTTTACTTGAGTTCTTTTTTTTAAAAAAATTTCAACACATTATTGATCCCCTTCATGAATCTACTAATCAGTACTCACCCACATGCACCCTTGAATTTTAATTTGTTAATGTTGAAGTTGAGAAAGATAACTTTGAGGAAAATTCCACACCCTTAAGAGAACCTAGTTCAATGTTGTCCCTTCATGTGAACTCAAATCTTGATAAATCTGAACATAATATAGTAGTGGAGAACATTATGCCCACAACTGTCAAAGGGTGTTTCTTAGTTGTTAATTCAGGCTATGAGAATTCGATTTTAGTTTGCTTAAGCTTAGGTTCCCACAAATTTCATTTATATATTAAAAACATTTTGGGGAAAAACATGTGGTGGTTCCTATTAATTAATCCACATCCACCTAGTGACTATGGTTAGATCTAGGTGAGTCCGACTGGGGACTTTAAAACTAGCACTTTATGGGAGGCAACCCATGATTTTTATATTGTTTTTAATAAAACAAAAAAAATTGTAATTAAATAAATTCTAACTAAAGATGTTAAAGTTAGTTCTTCATGGGAGTCA
This sequence comes from Viscum album, assembly GCA_963277665.1. Classification (NCBI taxonomy): domain Eukaryota; kingdom Viridiplantae; phylum Streptophyta; class Magnoliopsida; order Santalales; family Viscaceae; genus Viscum; species Viscum album. The sequence goes on along the minus strand of OY728119.1, from coordinate 848,119,734 downwards.
ACCCATGGTTCATGCTTGTTTTTAATTCTATTTTTGTTTTGTTTTGAATAAAGTGTTTTTTTCTCTTTACTTAATACTCTATCTCCATTGGAAATTTTTGTCTCTATCTGCTTGCCTTGTGACTTTCAGGATGTTGTTGTTTTGTATCAATAAAGGAGTGGAATTCCCATGTTGGTGGTGTAATGATAAACTTTAATTCATGGAAGTACTTTTTATTAACTAATACATTCATTTTATGCTCCTATTTAGTTAAAAAAATATGTTTCATGTTTTTATTAAAAAATTATTCTTGTGATTGGAATGAAAGTATGTTGTTTGTCACTACATTTTAGTAAAATTCTGCATGTTCCTCCTTACTGAAAGTTGAATTTCATTTTTACTTAAATCAATTCACTATATCAACTAAGTGTGGGGGTCATATAGACCGGTTCTTGTGTTTTTGTTGAATCTTCTTAGCTAAGGGGTGTTGGAATGTTTTCTTTTTTCTTTATTAAACATCCATTTGAAACTAATTTGTTAAAATACTTACACCCTATCTACTGTGCACCCACATGTCAACATGATATTTCTTGAACTGAATTGAAAATATGTGTCACTTGATTTAATTGATAATTCATGTCATTGGATAATGAACCTACTTTATGTTATTTTTTTTGTGGAAAACATACTTGTTGAACTTCAAAGAGACCCTTAAAACATGTCCTAAATCTACTTAATTGAAAATATTTTTGAAGTTTAACTGTTAAATTATTATTCTCACAAATTTGGAATTTAACTTTAGAGACAAATTTGGGTTTTAAGTGTGGGGGAGGGGGTCAACTCATAGTGATCCAAAGTGTGCTTAATGAAATCTCATCAAAGTCCCACTACTACTTAAAACTTTTTTTTCAAAAAATAGTCAAAATTTTCAAAATTATTTCATAATTGTAGGATTTCATTGAATTAAAATGGTCTTACCAAATGATAGTATCTCATTGGTAGTTAGTATTTATTTTGAGTTTTAAATTAATGAATTTAGATGATTTCTGAGTGATCCTTAGTGATTTAATAGAAATTTGGTTTAGGAACTACTTTTGAGAGTGATTTGGGTAACCTGTTAGTGGAGTTATGATCATAACCCATGGAACTAAAAGTTTTATCTTGATTCTATGGAACTCATTTTACTTTTAATTATTAAATTAATTTCATTAGTGAGACAATTTAAAAGGTTTTCATATGAATCTTTTGAAACTAGAGTAGTTTGGGCATTTGGGATCCCACGGCGAATCTCCAGGAACCTAGATGTTGGGTTCATTTATATTTACTATAACCTCTCTATACATCTTGAATATGTGCATTACACTGTGCTCAACACATGATACATGGATTGGGAAAAATTAAATAAATTATCTAGGGTCAAAAATGAGTTCATTAAGGTAAGGGGAATGATGAACACCAAATGAAGAAGGGGACAAATTTTTTATATGGGAATCAATTAGTTTGTATCAATAAGGTTATTCTGAAAGAAAATATTTATTTTTGGAACCTAGGTGATGGGTCGAAGTACAAATTTCCTTTGGTTAAGTTCTTAATTTCACATATATTTTACCTGTTGTCACTCTTGTATTTATATTTTAGATTTTAATTAAGATGATTCACTAGGCAGTTTCACATATGAGGTGGGATATCCTCATTTCTTGATGATTCATAGCTTTCTAGACTACCAGCAATAGTTTAATTTAAGAAAATATCATTTGAACAATTCATTTTTAAAGCCTTTTGACAGTCCTCGGTTTTGAAAGTGCTAGACATGTTACTTTTTGAGCTGTAATATACACACTTTACTATTTTTAAAATATAATAAAACATGAGATTGTTTTAGGACTAACAATGCTTAAGTGTGGGGGAATTTTATTTGGCCTTATTTTTACATAGTTTTCCACATCTTTTTATTTAATTTTTAATGATTTAATAATTTATCTTTGCACTTTTTTCTTAATAATTAAACTTTTATATTTTTATTATTAAATTTATTAATTTATCATTTTTTATATCAAATTATATAATCTTAACCCTTAAAATATTTAAATTAATCTAACTATTTTTTCTAGTATAATAATTTTCTCATTAGTTCAGTTGTATCAATCTTCTTGAGTTTTAAATAATCTGACATTTTTACTAAATAATTATTTAATCACCCTGCTAACTCAATCTTAAATTAAAACATTTAACCGCTTAATTTAGATTAATTAATTTTATTATTTATTTTAATATAATTATTTTTCTTATTATTTTGATGGCTTTTAATATTAATTAACTTTTTAATTTAATTTATTAACACTTTTTATGTTTAGTAATTATTCTGTTAATAATTTAGCCAGTTATTAATATAAGTTAAGTTCTTAAGTTATAATGTGATAAAATAATGTGTTTTCAATTTTAAGAGTATATTTTTTTATTTAATTAGTTAATTTAGTTCTTTAAAACTTTTATATTTTAATTTTGTATATGCAGTTTTAATAATAACCAAGTTGTAATTTATTTATTTGCTTTACTTTTAGTTTTTAATTTTTTATTTAAGTTTGTTTTAGTTTTTGTTTTAAATTAATTAGTTAAATAATTACTTATCTTAATTTAATGTTTAGTTATAATTTAATTAAATTAATTGATTTAAATTTTTTTTGCAGGTTTAAAAATTCTAAATCACAGACATTTTTTTTAGTCTATGGGTGTCGGTCTATCATAAATTTTTCCTATTGGTGACTCAATGAGTCACCGATGTAGTTCACTTCACTCACTTCTGTACATCCTTTATCATTTTATTCTTATTTAATATTTTTCTTTAATTTGAATTTTAATCGTCACTTCTACTTTTTAAATAAATTTAACATTAACAGATCTCATTAATTTTTGTGATTACAATTTAATAAACCAAATTTGAAGTTATATTGTTTTTTTCAATTTAATTATTAGTCAAGATTCTTTTTATTTATTATTTTTAGTTTTATTTTTAGTTTAAGTAATTAGTTTTAGTTTGCAATTCATTATTTTTAATTAATTAGTTATTTATACATTTTTAATCAACTTAGGTTTTAATTTATTTTAGTCCAACAATTTTTTTATTTATGCTACCGACACCGATGTCCATCGGTGTCGGTCTCTCCATCTCAGACTGACGTCGATCATCGGTATTTGTCTCCTTTTGCTCTATCGGTGAGACATGTCTCACCGATTGCACACCCGTTTTTTATCCATTATCGGTGCCATAAATTCTATTCTTTTCTTCTAATGATGACTTCTTGTTTTCTTCTATTAGTGTCTCATGCACTCACAGATCCACATCTTCTATCGGTCTCACGCTGCCACTGATCCAACATCCCACCGTTACCTCCCCCAAACAACTATTGATGGCAGTGTTGCACTATCGGTAGTAGCGTTACACTATCGGTAGTAGTGTTACTCTATCGGTGTCTCGTATCCAACTGATGGCCTCCCCTGCTTTTCTTCTTCCAATACACTCACAATAATATCAAAGACATCACTGATCTGAAACAAATAAATAGGGTTGCTGATCTAATCCCACTACGGTGCATGAAGAAGAGGGGAGTGCCACTATGGATGTTGGAGATCCAAGCCATTTCTTTGGAGGTCTCCATAAAAAGGATTTGAGGAGGTTGTTTCTGTTGATCTAAAAACCCCGAGCCGCCCCTGCTTCACTCCATTGAACCAAAAACCATTCACCTCACGCCGCTGCTAGAGTAGGGCTAGCAAACAACCACCGCCATGCCACCAACATTAGATCTGAGCTTCCCGAATTGCGACATAAGAGGCTTAGTCGTTGTCCAGCTGCCGGGAGGAAGAAAATCACCACTGGACTCTGCTACCCTTGAAGCTGGATTCATTATTGATATTCTATAGAAGAAGTTTTTCACTGTTTTAGAGTCATTCCGTGCAGCTACAGGAGAACCTAATGTCATAACCACTGCAATCGAACCAGAGGAGACCACCACACCAGGGAGGAACCGACCACAAGTTTGTTGTCGTGGCTGGTTGCGGCACCGAAGAAGACATAAACCATTAGGGTTGCGCCGAATTGGGGGGGGAAAGAAGTTATAAAAAATAATAATAAATAAATTAAAGAAAACTAATATAAAAAATTATATTAAAAAATAATAACTAAACTTATATATTGAACAATAATAATAAGGAATTAATAATACGTGTAAGATATATAATTTTAATAAAACATATTAAATTGGTTAACTAAAATTATACATTATTTGACTAAATTAGTTAATAATAACTTCTAAATTAAATTAAAATAAATTAATTGTAATTTAATGATGCATATTAAATAATTATTTAATAATAAAAAATTTAATAAAATAAAATACTTAATGATAATTTATATTAAATTAAACTAATTAATTTAAAATAACAAAAAAATTAATATTCGAAATAATAATAAACTTAATATTTATAATTAATATTAATAATGTTAAAAAAATAAATAAATAACTTAATGAATTAATAAAAAAATAATAATAAAAAAATAATAATTAATAAAACTTTTTAATTGAAATTTTAATAATGATTAATTATTAAATCGAACAACCAAGTAATACATTAACAATTAATTAATTATTATAACTTATCATTTATAATAAGATAACATTAATTATTATAAATTAATAAAATTAAATAAAATAATTAATTTATAATAATCTATTTTTAAAATATAATTAATAGTTATTAAAAATATTAATATAATAACTTATTAAATAATATCTAATTAAAAAACTTATTAATTTTATTAAATATTTTTTAATAAACTAATGTATTTAATTATAAATATTTATTTATTTCCTTCGTGTTTTAACTGTTTTTTTTTGTTCTTCTTGTATAGGTTCATTCAAGAGGAAAAAGCAAGTTTAGGTTCATTTAACTAACTTAAGGGAAGTTAGTTGCGATGAAATTTCTAAAGTGACGTGTGTTGAGTGAAAAAATACACGTGTGTGGTGCAATAGTGTGGAACAAGACTATGTCGATGGAAGACATGTGGTGACGATGTAGCAGATGACGGTTGTTTAAAAACAGAGAAAGTAGTAGAATTTGGGAAAATGGTCATTCTTTCCATGATCACACCATTTTGAGAGCGAAGACTCCCAGGATCAGCACTGGTGATGAGCTGGAGGCTAAGGATCCCTAAGGCAGATCAGCACTTGGGGAGTTCTCCTCTCCCTATGTTCGAGATTTTTTACTCTTTTGTCATGTGTTTTAGTGTTAAAATCAATATGATCATAGATAACATTTTCTCAGCTCGGGAATTTGATTCTTCTAGATTTTCATTTGAATTTCTTCAAATACTTTAAATTATTCAAAATCATAATCAATCACTAAGATTTAATTATGATTCTCTATTTAGTTTCTTCTCCTCTAAATTGATTTCAAAATTCACAATTTCAATATCGACTAGTGAGTTTGATTTTGAATACATCTATCGAAACTTTAATGTCATTAAAATAGGAAATTTACTGTTAGTTTATTTCCAAATATTATATTTTTCAAACTTCTTAGTAGTTCGATTAAGTTTTGGTGTGGAGAACTCCAAGACTTAATCCTCTGCCTGTTGAATTTCCTGGCAAAAGAGATTCTTCAGTCTTGTCTTGTGGTGTGATTCAATAAAATTTGTGAAGAAGTCAATTATATTAACCAGTAGATTAGATTTCCCAAGTGAATTTTTTTTATCTGAGTTCCTTTTTCATTTCTTCCATGTATTAGTTTTCTATTTTCTTTTAGTTATCGGTACTTTAGAATAGGATTTAGTCTCTTAGTCTATATTATTTTCATAATCACTGTCTCAAAAAAACACAAAAAAATAAAAAAGTAAAAAGTAATCCCATTGCTGACAACAGTGGGCGTGTTTGTAAAAAAAGTAAAATCATAGAAAACTCACCTTCCTTCTCTTGGGTTTGACCCTTCACTACTATACTAGTGTAGGTTTATGAATAATATTTTGAGGATCGGGACGACCTCTGGTAGCATCACCATACACAATGGAACTATTTCTAAATTATTCACAAATTGAGGTAAAATTGTAGGGAATTGAATCTATGGCCATACCTATAATAACAAAAAACATTTAAATCTCTCCTTTTCCTCTATGTGTGATGCACTACATAATTATCTATACAGATTTGCAATACATGATTAAACCAAACTATACCGACCAACATGTACAAAATCCCCAATTAGAGAAAGGTGAATTAGATAAAATTATGATCTAGATAGATCTGAAGATAAATTACCACAAATTAATAAAAAAAATATATTCTTGTGCATATATTAGTGTTTTCACCTCATTCGCATATGGATCAATGGGGCAGAAATTGTATTCCAACTAGGGCATCTACAACCGAACTCATCTTTGTGTCCTTAATGCATCTCGTAACAACATGTCTAAATATCTATGTAAATTATACTGATAGATGTATATTATCAGACTCATAACAATTTCCTCATCCACTAGAAGACCCAATAATATATAGACATCCCCTAATGTAATCGTTGTCTCCCCCTGAGGAATGTGAAACGTATGGGTCTTTGGTCTCCATCACTCAACCGTAGAATAAATGGTATAACTTTCAATGGGTATATATTCATACATGGTCAAACCATATAATACATAATTATGAAAATAAGGGATTATAGGCTTTGGTGGGATCTTGTGGTGAAAGTGATGGGATATGAGGACTTTCAGTATTCATTCTTTACTACTATCCCATAAATGTTGTGATACGTGATAATGTTGTGTAGTAAAAAGTGATGGACCCTTATGGTTTGGATATATCTATGTTGATGTCATCTATATTAATGGTTAAGCAAATAGAAAACATATAAATATTTTAAATAATATATATGTTTAGTGGAACAAAAATTAATAAAATAAATTATTAATCTAATAAATCTTTATACATGGAAGATAAAACATTTAAAGTAATCAATACATAATAAAAAAATCTTGTTAGGTGTGATGATGAACCATCAATGATATCATTTTGAGGACATTTTCAATGATTATTCCTTCCCCCATTCAACTAAAACATCATTGTCATGTCCCTTTATCCTAGGTACAATCCATTTATTTTATCACACATGTATATTTTGGATAACCTTTTCCACACAACAATGATGGATTCATAACTATAATTGGAAGATGTAGATGGTAATTTAATATTGATAAATCATCAATCGAGATCCACTCTACACTTTATAAATCCAAAAAAATGTCAATTCTATACCCAAAACCAACACAAATCTCCCATAACAGAGGAATATAGTAACATGATGATCATAAATGCTTGAAAGGCATCTTATAAGCTTGGAAGTCAGAACATTCATAGGTGTGGTAATCTAAAATATTGTTCATCACTTGACTGTTAACACTAGTTAGTGGATTCTGATCCTCTTCAAATTCAACATGAACTCTTGTAATATGAAAAACACACCTGGTACAAATTATCATGGGTTTTAATGATATCAAAATCCTCTTAAAATTTTTTAATGTATTGATAAACCTACAAAATTGCTTTCTCTACATCCTCTAATATGTTAATGTAGTAATTCATACATCTATAAAACATTTGAGAAACAATTCCTATTATTGGTAAATTTCTAACCCCTATAATAAATCATTGATGAATTAAAAAAAAATTATATTCATGTGCTCATATCTCTTATCTTCAGAAAATGATAAGGGCCTTTCCTACTTTAGAATTAACATATTGTACTAATATATATCCTCTAATGATAAGGGCCTTTGATGTGCTCATATTTCATGTGCTCATCCTCTAATTTCATATTATTTTTTCAATCTTTGAAGGAATATCTATTTTTCTAGTTTTTATACTATAAATTCATGGATGAAAATTTTAAATAACCCTATAATTATATAAAATAAGTATAAGTACTAAATGTGAAGAACATGTGATCAAATACCCAATTTTATGATTTCTTTTTTCATATTGTCATCAAGAAATGTTTTTTATACATTTCTAAAAAATATGTCTCATGTAGTAAATATGGTTAGAATTGGAGGTATCCAAAAAGAATACTTGATATTCACTACTTATTTTATAGCATGATGATGATCTAAAATAAAGTATATATCTTTCCTATTGATGACATGAAAACACAGAAAAGATATAGACCCACTCCATGAGTCAAGATACTTCTTCTCTTATATTTTAAATTCTAGTGGAAACGATATCCATTTCTATCCTGAGTAGTGAAAATCAAGAGAAATCCCTTATAAATTCTATATAGGAAAGTGTAATTCACTTGTATGAATTGTTTGTAATGAGGGAAATCTGGAATTTATGGAAGAAATTCTTAGAATATCTAATGAAATTGGGATTTTTCTACAGTGAAATGATTTTCAACCACATGCTCTACTATTTAAAATATTGTAAGTGGGTTCCCTAGACCCATGTTAAGTATATACATTGATTACCATTAGATTTATATAGTTTGATATATACATGTGTTTATCTTACCATAATAACATTGATACTTCAACATCCACTACATTTATGGTATTGTCCTTATATTTCATGTCATATCAAAAGGTCATACCAGTTCCCATACTATAATGAGAACCTAGAGATACCTTGATAGAAATATTAAAGTTATGACCTATGGTTTAGATACATCATAATGACATGACATAGATGATGTGAGACTATCATGTGATGGGGGATCATAACCATTGATAATTCTTCACATGAAGTACATACTTAGTGATCTCAAGTAAATGATATCACTAGGACTGACCTACTAGTAGGAACACCACATGTTTTAGGTGTCATTGGTTATTCTTATCTATGAACATGTGTATTGGTCTCCTGACTGGATATCAATATCAATTCATACAATTTGATCATGTACTTTGATACAAGGAAAAAACCATGACATTGAAGTTATGGCGAGGTATCTTGTTTTAGGTGTGACTTTGGTGGTATGACATTGGATTAATGGGAAAGATAGAATTTTCCACTTTCGAGTTGAGGAAGTGATATCTTAGGCCTAGTTGATCAGGATGGAAATACCTTCATTAAATCCATGGCCATCCAAAAAGAAGTTATGTTTGTCCATATAGATAAAAAATATTCAAGAAATAATGGATGATGACAAAAGGTGTGCATCCTGTTTTATGAGACATCATGGTACAAAGGGATCATATTACATGGAGTGTGTTCATAGGAAAGTTTTCATTGATATGACTATTCCTTATCTCTTTAGGTGTCTTTATGGGTTTCTAAAATCCACTATTGGTCTATGGATAGTATTAATTTCGATCAAGATAAGGTCCTAGAGGATCACACACAATAACTTACCCAAGATTCTTCCCTTTTCTGATGAATTGGAGTTTAGGACATAGTGGGCACCACCACAGGGTCTGAGATATGTTTGAGAATAAATGTTCACCAATGAATAAATAAATTCACTATTATTTAATTATATAATAATTGGGTTGAATTTACTCTGTTATGGTATTCATAAGGTATTAAGTTAATACATGGAAGAATATTATAAGAACAAATATTTTTTTAATATCAAGGTTCATTTAATATTATGGGAATTACAAGTTGATTTAATTACTACATTATATCACATAATATATTTATTATTAGAATCATTTGATAAAATATAAATTATGTTTATGATATAGTTAGTTTTTTATAACATTTCATTTAATTCTTCTTTAGTGGGTATTTTATTTATGGTAGTCGGGGAACCCTTTCTGTGTGTTTTACCTCCACTATATAAGCAAAAGGAGATCATTTTCATGGGACAATTCATTCCCATGATTTTGAGAGATCTAATCTCTTCATTCCCTCATCTTAGGGAGATAAATACTTCTTCAAAGAACTCAATCCAATGACACCTTCATAGATCGAAGGACGGGAGTCATGGTGATCATTGGGATGTCGAAGACGTCTCCAAACCTCCCTGATGGTACCCTATTTCTGAAAAATGACATACATAAAAATTCTTGAAGCTTGTGTGGATGATCTAGATGGGTTCGAGCTTGGATCCTTCAAGTAACTATCATCAGAAACAAGCTGTATTAAAATTTTCCAATGATTTGAATGAGGTAACCATTCATATTAATTTTTTGCTTTGCAATATTCACGTGAAATCCTCAGAGTACTATCGGGGTTCATATCATCGGAGATGAAAGATTTATTCCACTCTAATGATTAAAAATTTTATGACCCATCTCACCAGCTTTCGTTGTACACCCTTGTACTAATAATTGAAATCGGAATGGTTGCATGAATTTTATGAGATATGAAGAATTAAATTTTCTTTAAATTAAGTACGTGGATTCATTTTTTTCCCAATGGATTTTACCACACATCAATATGATATAGAATAACCAAGTTTTGATTTTATGAAAAAATTAATAGAGATCATTTTGGTTTTCATTATTTTTAAAATTGGAAACATATGTTTTTATATGTATTAAATTTTATGAGATTCAGGTTTCTGATGGTGATTCTGTTGAACCCCCTTTCGGACAAGTACTAGCTAAATTTCAATGGCCAGTACTATTTGAGCCACACATTCAATTTGATGACTAGAAAAAATTTTCTATCCTTTAATCCATAGTCTTAATATTTTTTTTTAAAATTCATGGTGCTGGGTGTTGTTTTTCCCACCAAATAAACAACTTTTAAAATTTAAAAAAAAAGATGGAATGACTCAAGTGGGGTGGTGTGAGGTCAAATGAAAACACTTTCTTTCTTTTGAAAAAAGTTGTCGAATTTTTTTTGAAGAATTATTTTGAAAGATCTCCCGGTTGGATCCCATTCACAGCTAGACCATTGCCACCATAAACCTCTACCCAATGTCGCATCCTCTGATAACATGTTGAAACTCCCCCTATGATGGTAGACCACCACCAGATACCACTACCACCCCACGTACATCGTCTGATCATCCACCCAACATCGCCACCTCCTGTAGCACGCAAATACTACCTCACCATAACCCCTCTTTGAAGCATGGTCGCTGGCACCCCTAACATTGTATGTATGCCCCCATCAATGGACCCAGCTACTTTTGGACCTCCTGAGTGACCCCCCCCCCACATCTGATGTGGGAAGTCCTACTCCAATTGTGCTCCCTTCTAAGCCATCATTAGTTATGATCAACCCAAAATAGGTAAGGGTGAGTCTGTTTGATCTAAAAGAGATCTTCATGGGTCTACCCGACCTGAAATAGCCCTGCACATAGGGTCATCATGACCAGCAATGGGCCCATGTGAGGTTTTGGGGCCTAGAAAATTTAAAATATTGAATTATTATTTTATTAATTTTTGGATTAATAATTTTAATATTCTGAGAATTAATTTAATTATGGTATTAAATTAAATTAATTTTGGGAGTGAAATTTTTTTATTTAAATTAAAATAATTCATTTAGTTTTTTTAATTTCCCTTTGACTTAATTTTTTTGTTATTTAATTTTATAATGCATTTATTTAAACATCGACTGGTCTTGAGAGTTGACCAAATTTTCATGTTTGGGTTTATTTTATTTTATTAACTATCACAACTGCATGTGATAATTTTAATATTTAATTAATTTTTTGATAGTCTGTGTATCGTCTTTTTTGTTTTAATATGTATAAGTTTTTTCCTATCCATGGGTTTTTTAAGTATATTTCACTTCCCCAAGACCTCCTCGATATGTGCTAATGTGTTTTTACTATTGACAATGACAATGTATGATGTGGACCACGCCAAGATGAGGTGATGTCAAATATGAGATGTGAAAACACTAGAATAAGGGAGAGATTCAATATGAGTCAATACCCAACATAGGTATTATACCCCAAGTTCATTGTTTATCCATTGAGCTTAAATGTGTCAACCAATATTAGATTCTCAAGGCCAGTTGGGTAATTTATTCATTTTATGAATTGTTTATTATTTTATGAATGTTTCTATTTGAGGGAATGCATAAAATAATAAAAAGTAAAATGCATATAGACACAATGAATGTTTTCTATTAATGCATGTTCAGTTGTGAGAATGACGTAATAATATGAAAATTTATAAAATTATTACATTCATTAAGAAATATTAAAAATTGCAAACTAATATTAAGTCATGAACATCTTATGTCATTTACATTTGAAAAAAAGGGTGTATGGAGTTCGTGTTAGCCCTAGTCGAGGTTGAATCATACTAATGGGGAAATCTTATGTAAATTATGGGTTGAATTTACTAAATCTGGTAGCAAAGAGGTATCCCTTGCTAGTTTTCTACCACTTTAGAGTCAAAAAGTTTAGGGAACCAAGGTTACGATTCTAAGAAGTTGGGACTTCAATCAGTAGTTCAAGGAACCACGAGTTAATATGGTTGTCCAGTCTTGTGCCTACCTTTAAACTCTATGAGTAGTGGTGGAGCCATAGCTTAGACAATGATGGGAGGTTTCAAGTATTCTTACCACTAGAATAATCAAGCGATTGAGTATTTTGAATATAGTAGTGAGAAATAGTAGGGTTCAATAAAATAATGGGAGAAATTTAATGATTTAATCAATAATGTATAAAAGGTAATAATGATAAAAATACTGACTGTTAGGTTTTTTTTGTAGATAAAATGATAATCAACACCACTAGTACATTATCATTGTAATAAGTTATGGATAAAGAAAATATATTGAATGTCCATCATTTCTAGGAGTGGTGTAGGTGCTTGTACATAGTACTATTCTAAGATAGAAAGATTTATGTGATGGATTCCTCACTACCCTATGAACCCCTTTGGGAGAATGAAAGGGTGATAAAGAAAAATGGAAAAGTCATATAGATGATGCATTGGATATAAAGTGTGTCATGTTGTCATCTATGTATAGTAAACTAAAAAGAATTAATGAGGAATAATATACCTAAAAGATGCTAACTTTTCGTCAATATTTATATTAGGAGAGAAAAAGGAAAGAAATGAATGAGATATCGAGTGCATTGTATAGGTGAAGACTATAATAAGGGAATCAATTAGGGATTCATGTACTTAAGATGATCGGGAATTTGGGAGGATTAAATCCCATGGGTTAAAACTGAACAAATAACTAGTACAGTTTGCGTGGTTCCTAAGTGGAAAATCCTATAAGCCTCCATCCAAAAGACCCAGGTTCAAAATCAGGCAGGGGTAATTTCTCAATTCACTGTAGCAATAATGGTTTAGGGAAATGTGGTAGTATTATACTGCGATGGAACTATAGTGGAGATGAGTATTGTAGCATGTACTATAGCAGTGAAGGGTATTGTAGCACATAATGTAGTGGTGGTGGTGCTGTAGCAGCTAGGGTACTATAGCAGTATTATTAACTGGAGGGGTATTTTGGAAAAACAATGAGTTTTTGGGAATATAATTAAGGCTTTGAAGCCCCAGATCCTTCAGGCCACGTTCATATACCACTTAGCCTTGGGTCTATGAGTTATGTAATGCATCTTCCTCTACCTAGATAAGAAATAGGTCTTTGCTGTCATAATAAAAAGAGGATTTAACCAAAAATTTAAAAAAAACTAGTGACTAGTATCATTCTTACCTCTTAACCCCATGATTTTAAACTTTTATTATTAATTAAAATATGAATAACATAAAAAAAATTCTCCCATATCTTTTGGATTTATTTTTCCAAGAAGATAAATAAATGAAGAATACCAATTCATTAATCGTTATGGTGAATAAGAGGTGGATGGGAAATGCTAAGGGGTATAAGGCTAAGTCCAAGATGAAGAAATCAATGTATTATCCATCCAAAAATCCAAATATATAAAGGGAGGGTAATGAATAAAAGGAAGTATTCTTTGCATGTGTCAAGAAAGACCACTGGAAGAAGAATTTCAAAGATGGGATAAAGAATCAAGGTGATGCTTCTGCTTTAGATAATTTTTTCATTGAATGAAATATATATTTATCTATAATTTGGGTATTGGATACAATATGTGGCTCACACATTCGTATTCATATACAATAACCAAGTTGATTTCATAAGATATCATAGGGTGAGGTGGATCTACGAGCTGAAAATGGTGTGAGACGCACATCTTTGGAAGTGGGAGATTATAATATGACATTGCATATTGGTTTATTTCTTGTATTAAATAATTATTATTATGTTTCTTCAGTAACTATAAACATAATCTCAGTTTCATGTTTAGACACCCTGGGGATTTATTTTAGTTTTGGAAATAAATGTTGTCTCTTTTATAAGGATAACATATGTTATGGTATGGAATATCTTATCAATGGATTGTATATACTTGAAATCAAAAACCCAATAATGAAAATAAATAGAAAAATCAAAAAACATGAATCATATATCAAAAATCTATAGCAGTTTATTCTTTTTCATGTAAATAAGAATCATTTTCAAAAAGTACATCAAATAGGGTTTTTAGATTCTAATATGTTAAAACCCTTGGATGTGTGTCATGCTTATTTACAAGAAAAATGATCAAATAACCCTTATTGGGAAGGGATTAAGAGCCACTAAATTGATAGAATTGATTCATACTAAATTATGTGGTACATTTTCAATATATTAAAGGGGTGTTTTTTTATACTTTACTAAATTATATGGTACATTTTCAATATAGTAAAGGGGTGGGTTTTCATACTTTATTACTTTTACATACGATTATATTTGGTATGGTTATATATACTTAATAAGGTATAAGTTAGTCTCTTTTTAGATATTTAAGGAATACTAACATGAAGTGGAAAACCATATTGGTAAGAAGATTAAGTCACAATGCTTAGACTGATGTGGATAGTATCTCAACCAAGCATTAATTAATCACATAAAGGAGTGTGGGATAATGTACCAACTCACTCCTCCTTATACACCTCAGTGGAATGGTGTTAGTTGAAGGTGGAATGAAACATTGTAAGACATTGTGAGATCAATGATGAGTTAGAAAACTCTTTAATTATCTTTTTGGGGATACACATTGCAGACAACAACATATGCCCTTAACCAAGCACTAACTAAATATATAGATGGTATTTAATATGAGTTGTGGTATGGAAAGAAACCCAATATATCACAAATAGTTGTATGAGGGTGGGATGATATTTTCAAGACTATAACTCACTATAAAAAAGGGATAGTTGTGGTGGTTTTTTTGGAATAATGGTGGTTTAAACCACCACCTATTAGTATTGTGATGGTTTTAAAAACCACTACGTATTGCACGATATCTAGTCATTTAATGGAGGTTTCATTAATTTCATGGTGGTTTTTCTATGTGTCATTTTAGGAAGTTTATTTTTCATTTAATGGTTTTTTTTTATAAAAAAATATCCCAGAGAAATATTTAAAAAATGAAAAGAAACTCTATTAATTTTTTTAATAGTGGTTAATCCTAAATGCCACTCAACATATTTTATTTAATGTATTTAGTGGCAGTTTTTAAAAAATGCTGATAAATCATTTTTTTTAATGTTTAATAAAACATGTAAATAGAAAAAAGTGACATGAAATAAGCTAAAATTTGAATATTTAATAAACTATCATACATGCATCGTACATTAAATAAAAATATATAAACATCTAAATCCATCATAACCTCAATCTCAGTCAAACCATACATCTTTCAACTAACACCTTAATCATAAATACATACATATAACATATTTCCAACAAAAAATCATGCCCAATATACATCCACATAATGACCTCCACTGCTTCATTCTGCCTCCACTACATCTCATCAATTGAAACTGACCATGTCATATCATCAACTATAACAAAAATGATAATTAAAATTAAAACTAAACATAATAAATCATAATTAAAATAGAATAATTGATAAAATTGTAACATATCATGGAAAATAAGAACCATCACAACTGACTTCTGAATAATGTTGTGGATTAGAATGGTCAACCTCATACTTAATTCCAACATATGCCACTAATAATAGAAACCAAGATATTTAAGAAAAGACAAAGAATATATTCATAATACTATACATAAAATTTATTATTTTTTAATCAAACTAAAGAAATTTTAACATAAAAAATAATATATAATGAAAAAAACTTTGAAAACATAAACTTACCTATTTAAGATAAGATTCAACACGGGAAACTGAAAAGGGATGAGTAAATATTCTAAATTATTTTTAAAGCGACATGCAGTGTTCTTGAAATTAAACTAATAATTTTTTTTAAAGACTTTGATATCACAAAATTTCCTATATTTTAGAAATAACTTATCAGTGATTTTATAATGATTTGACATCAATCTATGGTTGTTTTCTAGGGTTTTGATCATTCCATGCAGGCTTTAGTGTTTTAAAACACTAAAAATGCATTTACAAACATAATAGAAAAATTGTCATTCAGAATGACATTCCATTAGTTCCTACATTTAAAAATTAAATATACATTCATTTAAACCTAATTTGAAAGTAATCCGACATCGTTTTCCTGGTTTTGACACCCCGACACATGTTTTTAAAGGTTTTTACCTTTAATAAGTGGTTATTGAGTCATTATGATGAAACCACACACTAGATTGATGTTTTTTCTATGATTACATGTCAAAAATAACTTATTAGTGGTTTTTGAATGATTTCACATCAATATGAAGTCATTTTTTATGGTTTTGATCATTCTATGCACGTTTTTGTGTTCTAAAACACTATGATTTCATTTATTTTCATAATAGGAAAATCGCAATTCATAATGACATTCCACTGTTTCCTATATTTCAAAATTAAATATATAGTCTTTTTCCCCTGATTTAGGGCTATCTGACGTCATCATCTTGATTTAGACCCCACAATACTAGTTTTTAAAGGTTTTTGTGCCTGTAAGAAGTGGTTACAGAGTCATTTCAACTATACCAAATGATAGATTGACCTGTTTTCTACGTGTACATATTGAAAAAAAACTGATAATTGGTTTCCCATTTATTTTATTTCAATATAAGGTCTTTTTATATGATTTTGACCATTTCACACATGTTTTAGTGTTTTAAAACACTAAAAAACATTTATGAAAATAATGGGTAAACCATTATTCATATTTATGTTCCATAAGTTTTTACCATTCAAAATTAAATATATTGTCTTTATCCCATGATTTTAGGGAAATTTGAAATTGTTTTCCTATTTTTGACCCCCCATCACTTGTTTTTAATGGTTTTTGTACCTTTAAGAAGTGGTTACTGAGTCATTCCGACCACACCACACATCAGGTTGATGTGTTTTCTATTCATACACATCAAAAATAACTATGAAATCATTTTGCAATTATTTCATGTCAATATTAGGTTGTTTTTTTACGGGTTTGACCATTCCATTCATGTTTTAGTGTTTTAAAACACTAAAACACGTTTACAGCCGTAACGGGAAAACCGTCATTCATAGTGACATGACATCAATTCCTACATTTCATAATTAAATATGTGGTCTTTTCACCCTAAATTTAGGGAAATGTGATGTTGTTTTCCTGGTTTTGACCCCCTAAAACACGTTTTTAAAGGTTTTTGTGCCTTTAAGAATTGGTTACTGAGTCATTTCGACCACACCACACATCAGATTGACTTGTTGCCTGTGCATACATATAAAAAATAACTAATCGGTGGTTTTAAATTTATTTCAAATAAATATGATGTTTTTTTTGTGGTTTTGATCATTCTATGCATGTTTTAGTGTTTTAAAACACTAAAAATGCATTTACTGTCATAAAGGAAAAATCATCATTTGGAATGAAGTGTCATTGATTAATATATTTCAAAATTATATATACAGTCATTTTTCACTGATTTAAAGGAATCTTGTTGTCGTTTTCCTAGGTTTGACCCCCACACACTTATTTTTAAAAGTTTTTATACCTTTAAGAAGTGTTTACTGAGTCATTCTAACCACACTGCACAACATATTAACATGTTGTTTGTGTTTACACATAAAAAATAACTCATCATTGGTTTTACAATGATTTAAAATCAATATGAGGTCATTTTCTATGGGTTTGTCCATTCCATGTGCGTTTTAGTGTTTTAAAACACTAAAAACATGTTTATAGACAAAACAGGAAAACCATAACTTAGAATGATGTGTCATAAGTTCCTACATTTAAAAATTATATATATGGTTATTGAACCCTAATTTCAAGGCAATATTACATCATTTATTTATTTTTGACCCCCTGAAACTTGTTTTTAAAGGTTTTTATACCTTTAAGAAGTTGTTAATTAGTCACAGTACACGTCATGCCCTGTCCAGTCACATCACACCTCATGCCCAGTCTGACATTCACCTAGACCGTATTCTATGCTCAAAGGAACTGGGCGCTTGAACCTGTTAAGAGGTTCACTATAAAAAAATATGGTCTATACAGTGGTTTTTTACTAATGGCGGTGGTTTAAACTACCAATACATTATTTAGTAGTTGTTAAGTAAACCATTGTGTATTTCATGTCTAAAAATCATTTAGCGGTGACTTTTATAGTTGAGTGATATTTTATATGTATCTTTTTTGGTTACTCATCGATGGGTTTTTATTCAGTTGGTGATTTTATTTTTAACAAAAAACAACAAAAAATACCACGGGGCTGTTAATGAGAATGCTCACCATCTCGCAAGAAAGATGACCAAGAATCTGACCATATATTCATACAACGTCACCGGTAAGAATCCGAAACTCATCAAATAGAATGAAAATCTTGAATTCCTTTAGGACCCATACATCTTCCATGTTCATATTTGTATCCCTTGTATGGTTGTCTTTATCTATTTGAAAAATACATTAAACAATTAATAAAATATAATGTTTTTATGAAGAATGGAATACATACCAATAACAGTAACTATCCAATATCTCCTTGATGAAGGGGTGAAAAACTACTCCATCACCGGAGGTGAATCAGACAGTGGGCTACCAATGATGTTTGGGGAAATGGGTTTCTCACTAGCAGTCTTGGGTACAATAGAATCACTAGGATCCACCAAAGATGATGGTAGTGGTGGTGTGATCTAAGATGCTGATCGGTTTGGATCCTAATTTTTTTTTATCAATATTCATTAATTTAAAATAGTTAAAGAATATTAAATGTATAAAAAATACAAAATAAAAAGTTTTTTACAAAAAAGAAAAATAAATACTAGAATATTTTATATATGTATGAAACACTTATTAATGAGAAATTGTAATATATTTTCATTACCAATTTATACATTCAATTATCTTAATCTTCATTATCTTCATTAGATTTATTTTTATCAACATCCATTATTACAAGTCCTTCAATTTCACCCTATATTGTAAGTTCTACTATTTATATATTTTCAAGAAAAAATGGCTTAATGTTTTGTGTTTGATGAGGTTCACTATCACAAAGAACCAATTGATCTTCCTCATATATATCATATAAGTCTCTCTTCTTTAAGAGTAAAAAAACACTCCAACCTTTGTGTATTTAAGCATCTACCTAATAAACCATCTTCACTTGTGAAGCCAAGATAAATGGATCATGTTATGAATTCTCATCGATATCCATCAAAGAAGATAAGTTGACAGAAGTAAAATGTAATGAATATTTTACTATAACCCTATCAATTTTTACTTAATTGAATTTGAATAATACAACTAAAAACTTTCCATGATAGTTTAATTAAATTATATATTTCTGATTCCCATAGAATCCCACCTTTGAAAATGTAAATACACCACTATTCCGAGTTTTCAAGTCTTCTTCATGATAAATTATATGAAACCTAAAGCCATGAATATTGTAGGCATCAAATCTCTTAGCCTTCCTTAGAGAAAATTGAGCCAAAAACTTCAAATCATTTAAAATTTTAGCGTGATTGTAAAAATGTTTTATCTATAAAAAAAGATATAAGCTATTAATTTTTACATCGAAAAAATAACTACATGTCAATAATATGAATTTGAGTATATACTTACATGATAGGAGAACCATTCAACAAAATCCTTATTAACATATTTTTTTAATTCCAACTCATTTCAATCTCAAACCCTTAGTCACCTCTTTGTTTGAAGTCATAATTCCTCAATAAATGGATTTAAAATAACACAATTGAGTAGCACATATCTATGTAATTGTAGAAACTCCAATTCAGTCAGTGTAAAATTTGACCCCATTCAAATTGGTCATATAATAGTTGGAAATACCAATGACTAATTTTCATAATGATAATTAGTGGAGATGTCATTAACATGTACACTATGATTGAATCTAGTTTCAATACCATCCAAATGCCTAGAATAAAAGTTTAATCACTCTTCGGCTATGTAACATTCAGCAATAGAGCCTTCTTGTTGAGCTTTATTCCTGAAAAATGATTTCAAATGACCTAAGTACCTGATATAAAAAAATAAGAATCATATTAAAAACTTTTATGCAATGATTTGATAAAATTGAATTCACCAATGAAAATAAAAAAATATCAACATACCTCTCAATTGGATACATTGATCGATAGTGTACTGGTCCACTAAGTTTATATTTTTCAAACAAATGAACAATCAAAAGAATCATGACTGTGAAGAATAACGGGGGAAATAAAATCTTCAAAGGAAACAGTGTAAAAAAATTCATTCTTGAAGTTTATCAAGCTCGGTTAGATTTATCTTTTTTTCAAAAAAATCACTGAAAAAGGTACAAAACTCAACTAAAACTGTGTTTACTTTTTTAGGTAAAGTATTACACAAATCTAATGGAAATAACTGATCTATAAAAATATGTGAGTCATGACTTTTCAGTCCATGAAACTTTTTATGTTTTAAGTCAACACACATTGATATGTTACTTGAATATCCATATATAACTTTTACATTATTTAAATTTCAAAAAAGTATGTCTTTATCATGGGTTTTCATTGTAAAAATATCTGAAGGATACTTTTCATTCTCAATTTACCACAAACCATTCTTTATATTCATTGACTCAAAATCCTTATGAGCATTATGATGATCCTTCAATTTACCATAATCATTCAGCATTGTAAAAATTACATTATCACATGTGTTCTTCTCAATATGCATTATGTTAAGATTATGATATATCAAATTAAACTCCCAATAGGGAAGTTTGAAAAATATACTATTTCTTCCATTTTTGTGTTCCAACTTCTTCAAATAATGTACCTTATACCCTTTTCCCTCTTTTTTAAACTGATGACATTTTACAAATTATTCAAGGACATTAATTAATTGTCCTAATATTTTTGAACTAGATAACACCTTCAGTGACTTTATCATCTCAATATCTCTATTTAATCATGTATTTTTAAACCTAAATTTATGATAAGCATTAAGAAATTGATTATGAAACATAAAAAACCATTTTCTACTATGAGGTAATCATTGAGGTTAAAAATCCAAATTACAAAATAGACAAGACAAACCAGTATGAGTGCTCCAACCAGATAAATTTCCCAGTCTAAGAAAGTCACCAATTGTCCACATTAAAGTAGTATGCATTTTTAATAGTTGTCTCATTGAAGCATCATATGCTTCCATTCCATCATCCCATCATTCTCATAATTCTTTGATTAGAGGTTTAAGGTATTCAGTAATGTCATTTCCAGACATTTTCTTGCCAGGAAAAATCATAGAAATAATAAAATAAGTCTTCTTCATACACACCCATGGAGGTATATTATAGGGGACCCAAACAACTATCCAAATACTATAATTATTATTTAAATTAATAAAAGGGTTAAAACCATCATAATTGAATCCCAAATGTACATTCCTAGGATCCAAAGAAAAATTTGGATATATAAAATCAAACATATTCCATGATTTTGAATCTTTTGGATGTCTCATCAAGCCGTTGTTACTATCCATATCATGTAACTTCATTTCATATGCAGTATTAGACAACATGAATGATCTTTACAAGCGTGGTTTCATAGGAAAGTAACACAATACCTTAATAGGAGTTTTCTTCTTCTATTTTATCCTATGATTGCATTGATTTATAATCTCATTGTTTTTCATAAACTTTTATCTTCTTGTATGTAATATTTTTCATTCTTATTTACCAGACTCTTATCCCTAGTAAATCATGAAATCATTAGGTCATGCATGTATCTTTGTGTAATCAAATCCAAGATTATTTATGAATTTATTCATCTCATAGAATGATGCAATGATCTTAGATTCACTAAATTCATCATGAAGAAACTCTAAAATCATGGACATTTATTTTTTAGTAATTCCACAAAGACACTTGATATGATATAAATCTAGTAAAAATACATATTCGAATACTTGGAACACCCTTCATATAGTTCTTGTTATCATATTCAACTAATTCATAAAAATAATTGTTTTTCACTGAAGTTATGAGAAATATTAACCTGTTCAGGATCAACTTAAGGTTTTATTGATCTATTAAAATCTTGGAAATTGTATTCTGGAAAACCAAACGCATAATTCAATAAATTTTGAACTGAATTATCCTCTGCTGGGTCACTTTGTATTTTGTTGAAAATATTTTCAATGTTTTTACTTTTCATAACAGTTTATTAACCATGCCAAATCCAAAATACATATCGAGTAAGAAACTATTTCAATATCAAATGATCAAATATTTCATTTCTATTCAATCATCTCTAGAATTTTCAATCACGACATGAAATTTTTATTATACCATCCACTGACCGGTTTTCAATTGTATGGTCTAAAAAATCTTCCAATCCCTTGAGGTGTGTTTTGTGGTAAATTAATACAACTTTTATACAAAAGTATTGGACTATATTTTCCTTGTAAATTCAAATATAATGATGAAAATGTTTGATTAGATAGGTATAATAAAAATTAAAGAAGGATCTATATGGGTTAGAATAATACTCAAGAGCACGATATTTAAAGAAAGATAGATACTTGACACAATTAATATTTAATGATGGAAGTGTGGAAAACGACCTCTAAATTAAAGATGACAAAGATGTGTCAATTTTTTATATTTTATATGTAGATGATATATTTTTATGATATAGAAATATAATGGTGTATTCTACTCTAGTGTTGTAACTAGGAGGGTTTCATTCCATTGAAAAATTTTCTACATTGATCAATGTCCAAACCATTTCCCATGGACTAACTAAGACCAAGAGCACCCATTTAAAAATATGAATGCAAAGTATACTTTATTTGAATATCACACACTGTTGGATGGATAAAACTGATAAACATAGAAGTTTGATGTTGTTATATGTGTTTATACTTCATTATGTCATTTGAGGTCATTTTATATGTGCACATAAATTTCATGTAAAACCATTCATCGCTTCCCATGTTATAAAATATAGGCCACACATCAATTATCACACAATAACATAGTTAAAAATTCAACATATAAGCTCACCCCCATCTCTATAAACCCTTTTATAAATATCCCCTTCTCTTTTATTGTGAACAATAATTAATATGAAAACCCCCTATGGGAAATCAACATGCCATGGCATTTCAATTTCCAAAAATATATCAATGGGAAAGGTTTATGGTTAAATATTAAGACTATTTTTGAAATGTTCAAAACACAAATTTGAATAAACTTTGAGAAACCTATTTATAAAATTTTCATTGAAAACTCAAATACTCAATAATTATAAAGTCACTATATTCAAGGTAACCCAACATTAGTTCTTAATAATCCATGAACACCCTTGGAATTCAAGATTTTACATTAAATGTTATTTCAAGGACCAAAAAAACTTTTAATTTTTTGAAATCATGTAATAAAATACATTCTAGTGTTTTATCAAAAGTTAGGTGTGCATGGTAGTTGAAAAATAAATTTAAAATACATGTTTTCATATAGAAATCCTTTTTCATTTAATGGAAAAAAAGTGAAACATGTTTTCCATTTAAAATATATTTATATACACATATTATAATTTCATTAGGAATCTAAAATATATATTAAAGTGGAAAGAAATCAGTTTTTATTAATTTCATGAACTATACAAGAAAGAAAACCAACCTATGATCTTACACTTTCACAAAGTAAGATAATAAATCAAAACAAAAAGTAAAAAGAATCATTAAGAGTCTAAGAGGATCCCTAAAATCACAAAAACCCATGTTTAAATCGATCTAGAAAACAACTTGGTTATCCAGACCATTCACCGGTTTGATGGAGAGATAGAAAATGAAGAGGAGGGGAAAAAGAGGTTTGGAGGGATTTACCTAGAAGAATATCTAATAATACATCTCAAAAGCTAAGGAGACCCCTTTTAAGTGGGATAATAGAGAGGGGAGTTGTTCCTGGTGTGAATAGGTTGAATGGGAAGGGATCTGATTCATTTAGAAGGAGGGTAACTGAGCCTGTGAGAGGGAGGTCGGAGGGTCGGGGGGTTCACATTTCCACCGAGGAGGGGAACCAATGTGGAGAGGGAGGTGAGAGGGGGTTTTATATCGCTGTTGGGAAGAGGGATATTAGAGGGGGCCTTAAGGGTCAGGGTCACCGCTGAGGATGGAGTAGGGAGGTTGGAGGGGGGTCATGAGGTTGGGGTCAGGGTTAGGCTAGGGAGGAAAGAGGAGGAGGTCGGGGTAGGGGGAGGATAAGGGCCAGGGTCGCATAGAGGGAGCGGGGGAGGGGGGAAAATGGGATTTTTAAAACATTTATCATCAGTTCAATGGAAAACTTTTCTAATTATTAAAATAAAAAACATATAGTGGTAGTTTAAATAAACTGCCACAATTTTTTTATTTTTTTTAAACTGAATTTATTTAGTGGTAGTTTTTAGAACTTCCACTAATAAACCATTTCTAACTAGTGATTATTTTAGCACCTAGTGAAAGATTAGCATCACAAATCATGAAGTGCATAATTATAGGTTATCCTAAAGAAACCAAAAGATGTTTCTTATGTAACCCTTCAAATAGAAAAGTTATTTTGGAAATACATTCCATATTCCTTGAAAAGGAAAACATTTATAATGGAAATTGTGGGATAAAGATTTTATTTGATGAAGTTAAATATCTAGATGAACAAAAGTTGGTATGTGAACCATATCCATAAGAGATAGTTGGAGATTCTGATGTTCTCAAGACACAAGTACTGCGTAGGTCAACTTGAGAGGTAAGAGAACTCGGGAATTATGGTTTTATGGTCACCGAGTCATGTGACAAATTACTCATAGAGGATGATGAATCTCTAACCTATAATGAATTAGTATAAGGAAATTTTTCTTCTAATTGATAAGATTCCATGAATTCTGAAATGGAGTATATGTACCGAAATCAAGTTTTTATTTTGGTAGATCCTACAACTGATGTAAAACCCATTGAGTACAAATGGTTATTCAAGAAAATGATAGAAAATTATGGTAAAGTAAATAATTTTTCATAATTACTTGTAGAGAATTATTTTAGGAAACATCAAGGTATAGACTATTATGAAACCTTCTCACTACTAGAAATGATGAAATCCGTCAGAATATTACTTGAAATAATATCCTTCTAATATTATGAAATTTGTAAATTGGATGTAAAAACTAATTTTCAAAATAGGAATTTGGTTGAAGTTGTCTATATAAATAAACTAAAAGGTTTTATTAATTAAAATATTTCCAATAAATTATACAAGATACATATTTCCATTTATGGATTGAAGTGGATATCATGATCATGGAATGTCTATTTTTGTAAGGAGATTACAAAATTTGGTTTCGTCAAGAATGAAAGTGGTCTATCTATAAGAAGTTTAGTGTGAATTCCATCATTTTCAGTATATTATTTTTTGATGACATATTAATTATGGGAAACAATGTGCAAGTCTTATAATTAGTTAAGAGTAGGTTAAATTAATTATTCTCAAAGAAAGACTTAGGTGAAGCAGCCTATATCTTAGGGATCAAGATCCATCAAGATAGATCTCAGAGGATGATTAGAATAAGTCAAAGTATATATATTTATAAGGTAATAAAATGGTATAATATAGAAAAATATGAGTGAGGGTGGTTTCCAATGTCGCATGGTATCAATATCTCTAATAAAATGTGTCTACAACCACAGGGAAATATTGAAAGAATGAGTAGAATCCATTATTTTTCAGTAGTGGGATCTATCAGGTAAACCATGATTTATATAAGGTTTGATATTTCCTTTTCTTTGATAATGGTGGGAATATATCAAGATAATCCAGGCGAGCTACATTGGAAAGATATGAAAACTGTCATGAAGTACTTGAGTTGTACAAAGGATATGTTTCTAGTGTATAGAGTACATTGGGAACTACCAATGAGGGGATATACTAATACTAGTTTCTAGATAGATCATGATGATTTGAAATCATATTCAGGATATTTATTTTTCCTGAATGGTAGTGTAGTGTGCCGAAGAATCTTGAAGAAACTTGTGGTCGCCAATTCTATAGTAGAATCCAAGTATATCATGGCTTCCAATGTAGAAAATAAAATAGTTTAGATATGAAACATTGTATTAAACATTAGTGTGCCTATTAGTGCAGAACCTATTCTTATTTTTTATGATAATACTAAAATTGTGGTTCTTTCCAAGGAACCCATGTCACTCTATAGGGAAAAGAATATACTTAAAAAATTTCATCTCTTGGTGGATTTTACTTTGAGATGTGAAGTCATATTTAACAGAGAGGACATAGAGGAAAATGTGGTAGACCCCCTGACTAAAGCCATTTCCTAGAAGAATAATAATTCTCATGTGAGAGATAAAAATTTGAGACTTTTTAATAGTTAGCTCTAGTTAAAGTGGGAGTGTTTTAAGTGGGTTCCCCATACCCAATTTTTTGTATAAAAATTTATTACCATTACATATTTATAGTTTGATATATAAATGTGTTTATTTTACCATAATAGTTTTCATGCATATGCATCCATTATATTTATGATAATATCCTTAGATTGAATTTCATATCAAATGGTTGTAGTAGTTCCCAGGATTTAATGAGATCCTAGAGATACCATTACAGAAATATTAAAGTTATGTCCTATGGTCCAGATAAATAATGATGATAGGACTCAAATGAAGTGTGACTCTCAGGTGATGAAGGATCATAAGAATTAAAAATTATTCTCATGAAGTTCACACTTAGTGATATTGAGTGGATGAGATCATGAGGACTAACTCTCCAATAGGAACATCACATTTTTTAGGTATCATTGGTTATTACTATCTATAAACATGTGTTTCAGTCTCCTAACTTGAGATCATTATCAATTTATACCATTTTATCATGTACTTTGTTGAAAGTCAAATACTATTCCATTGAAGGTGTGGCAAGGTATCTTTTGTTGGGTGCATCTTTGGTGGTATGACATTGGTTGAATGATCAAGATGGAAGTTTTCTCTTTTGAGTTGAGGAAGTGATATCTTAGGACTAGTTGATCAGGATGGTAGTACCTTCATTAAATCCATGTCCATTTTAGAAGAAGGAGTGTTTTTCTAGTTAAATCAATAATGGATGATGACGCAAGATGTGTATCCTACTGTATGAGATATCCCAAGATAAAGAGATTATATTACATGAAGTGTGTTCGTAGGAAAGTTTTCATTGCTATGACTATTCCTTATCTCTTTATGGGACTTTATGGGATTCTAGACTTCACTATTGGTTTGTGAATAGTACTTATTTCTATCTAGTAGGTTTCTAGAGGTTCAAAAAATAGTGTATTCAATAGATTTCCCTATTCTAATGAATATGAGTATAGGAAATGGTGGGACCCACCATAAGGTTTGAAATATGTCTGAGAATAAATAATCACTAATTAATGAATAAATTAATTATTATTCAAGTGTATAAAAATTGGGTTGAATTTATTTTTTAAATGTATTCACAAGGTATTAAGTGAATACATGGAAAAATATTATACAAACAGATATTATTTTAATATTCAAGGTTCATTTAATATTGTGGGAATTACAAGTCGATTTGAGGAGTCTATTTCTTCAAGTAATAAATTTATTATTACAAGATTGTAATAAAATATAAATGAAGTTTATAATGTATTTAGTTTATCATAAAATGTATTTTACTGCTTATTTAGTGGGCATTTTATGTAGGGGCTAGAGAACCCTTTCTGAGTGTTTTTCCTCCACTATATAAGTAAATAGGAGCTCATTTTCATTGGACTATTCAGTTTCATGATTTTGAGATCTCCTCTCTCTTCCTTCCCTCTCCCAGAGAGAGGAATACTTCTTTAAAGCACTCAATCCAAGAACAATTTCACGTATTTAAGGAAGGTTATTGTGGTGATTGTCGATACATTGAAGACATCATAAAAACTCCATGATAGTAACCAATTTCTAAAAATGGTGTTCCTTAAAATATTTGAAGTCTGTATGGATGATCTAGAGGGGTTTGAGGTTGGATCCTTGAAGTAATGATCGTCGAAGATAATCTATATTCGAACACACAAATGATTCAAATGGGGTAACTGGTTGGTTTAATTTTTTGATTTGTTATATTCACGTGAGATATTTATATCTATATTGTGTCTTGGATTATTAGAGATGATGACGTTACATCAATTTGATGATAAATTTTTTTAAATCCCCAACCCACTGGCTTCTGCTGTGCACCCAAATACTAAAATCAAATTGATAAATAGTGTGATGAGTTTGAACAAATTTCTCAACACAATAAGGTAACACCTAAAATGATTTTTTTCATATCACTATAAACCATCTCAATAGATTTATGTTTTTTAATTCACAACTTCTTGTATGAGAGTTTGTATCCATACGTACTCTATATGAACTTCTATATTAACTCAAAAAGAACATTCTAATTAACTATAAACATACCAATAATAATAAAGCATCTGAATATTGAGTTAAGGTATCTATGAAATTGATTCATACTTAAATTCAAATAGGTGTGTGCTCCATAAATTTTTTTAATTTTCCATTAAGTTGAATTTTCGAAAAGGTAACTCAAAATCAAGTCTTGCATGTGTCACTAAACTATATACATTTTATATAATATTCCAATATCATAGAGACATATATGAAATAACTATAATTTATCTTTACATGGTAATGATTTATAACTATCTGTATTGTCTATTTCCTATATAATTTTATTTCAATAGACAATTCATCATCAATCCCTCTAACATTTATTTGTTGTAAAATACATGTAACTCGATTATTAGTGTCATTGAATCCCTATAAACCCAGGAATCGCTGGTGTAATATCATGTGATGTTTTCCATAACCATGTAAATTTAATTTCTAGATCATTTTCATGAATTTTATCATGTTCTATGTCAGATACTTCCTCATAATTAAAATGAACATCATAGCCATCATTTATCATCCCCATAGGTGGATTAACTACAATAAGAGATGTCATAGAAACACATATATGTAATAACATCTGAAATACTTACTTCGATTTACATGTATAATCTTTAACTAATCAACATTAAATAACTAAATCAGATGTAAACATATACCCCTCAACAAATCCACCAATGTTTGGTATGTTTTTTTATTTGGGTGGTATCTTTAATTATACAAACCTCAGAAAACAATTCCATCACAGTTATCCTTCCATGATCTTGATATGTATCATAACCAAGCCCCAAATATTCACCATCAACCAAATTATGATGCATATAATATATATTATCCTAAGTGTGAGGAAATCTATAAATGATAGATGATATAAATTTATTCTTAGGAAGTTTTAATCGATAATGAATTTTACCATTAACTGCATTCATTGTATCGTATCCAGTAAGATTTAATAATCTTACTAGACCACCAATAGATTATATCCCTTTCCCATATTCTACCATTTCACCTTATTGATATAAAATTCATGTAATTGTTTTTCCATTTTTTTTTGAAATTGTTAATTGAAATTAAATTACACGTTAATTATAAACACTGATATTTATTAAAATAAAAAAAAACAATCTAACATTACATATACATATTAACAATATAAAATAAATTTTTTAATATAAATATAATTTAATAGAGTTCTTAATAGTGCATAATGATGCACACCATTGTTCTAAGGTTCACACCATGATACTCTGTTCCACACAATGCCTTTGGTGAGACACAAATGGAATAGTGCACATCGAGCACACAACTTTTTATTTGATTATTTTGATCATTTTATTGAAACCATACTCTTCACAAATTTGATTGAATCCATCAACACTGATGAGATATGAGCCATTTTGTGTCATGCAGTATAATTTTTCATTTTTAATCCAATATGAAATTTTATCTTTTACTATATTTTTATTAAATTAAACTATTTAAATTAAAAAACCATTGACCTAAATTAAAATTTTAAATTATTAAATTATATTTAATTGAATATAGTTGTTAATAGTGTGCATGGTGCAAGCCTTTTCTTTACTAAACTATTCCATTTTTATAAATTATATATTTTTCTCATGTTTCTCCATTTAATAATATTTTTTTGGTTGCTTCATGCATTTTATTTAATTATTATATATCCACTACATAATGTTTTATATATATTTTCATCATACCCAATATCATTGAACAAAAATATGTAACACATACCATCTAATTGAAAAAGTAAGCAGGGTTACAATAGGTAATAATGTTGATGTAAAAAAACATGCCTGATTTATAGAGTGGATTAAATAATACAGAAAAATTATTCATCAAAATATACATATGATATAATATAGATAAATTGAAAATAGTAAAATATAATAGAAATAAAATCAATTTTATGGTAAGTGGAGAGGTTTGAACTAACAGTGACGATGGAAGGTGATGCAGTGCAAGGTAGTGGTTAAAAGAGATCTTAGTGGAAACCAAAATAATAAAATTAAATTGAAGGAAATAATATATAATTCAAAAAATTAAAATTCTTCTCATTTAGATGTATTACTCGTACACACTATTTTACTCATCGACTAAAATTATTCTGGTATATATATAATTAACGTGCATATATTTCAATATTATATTATATTAGAATAACATATGTAAATATATATAATTTTAATATTATATTATTTGTTAATATTATTATGATATTTTATTAATATATGTTAATATATATATATATATATATTATGTGTATATGTATATATATGTATTATATTAATATATGTTAATGTATATTGTTATAATATTATCATATATGTTAATATTATTATAATATTATCAAATATGTTAATATTGTATTAATATATGTTAATATATATATATAGTATTATCAATATAATACTATATATATTATAATATATGTAATATATATTTTTATATTATAATATATCTGTTATTATATATATTATTATAGTATATGTTAACGTTATTATATATTACAATATATGTTAATATTATTATACTATAATATATGTTAATGTAATTATATATTATAATAATTATCAATATATATTATAATATATGTTAATATTTATTTATATAATATATGTGGATGTGTTTAAAAATATATATAATATCATCATATATGCTGATTTTATGTTCTTCTATTACAGCCTTCTTTTTAATATTATAATATATGTGAATGTATTTGATGTCAGTAGTAGTTAGAGAAATAATTTCAATATACATTTATGCATAATAAAGAGAACCAATTAATATTGAATAATATTTATTTTTTTAAATGATGTTTTTTGAAGTTAGTCAAATGTAAAAGCAATACATCAGTAATGTCAATGGGTAAGTATGTGTCCTCCAGTCCCACATCTCATCTTACTGATAATATTCCCATATTGACTAATCCATTCGGTAGATTTTGGAATGTGCTCCGCTGTAGGTCCAGGTGCGAATTCCTAAGTAGTAGGACTCATGGAAGAACTCGAACTAGCCATCCATGCACTCATGTTTTGTATAGGAAACCAAAAGATATCTTGATCAGGGAGAAGAAAATCGCTGATTTGGAGCCCCAATTGGTTCCCCAATCCATGGAATGTGGCACCACATGGGTTGTAGATGGAACATGGGTCACAATATCAAACTTAAAGGGAAAACAGATGGAATAAATATGATACTTCATTCCCCAACCAGTTCCCCAATCTATGTTGTAAAGACCTTGAAATTTCAAGAAATTTTTTTCTTAAATACTTTGGAATTTTACGAGTCTGTGGATTCTGACAGCACTTGATTCCGAGGCCCGTTGTGACTGGAATCAATTTCCGAAGTTTAGCTCGGGTACGTTCAGTGAACGAACGAGCGGGTTTTTCTTTCTTTTGAACCGGTGCTCGGAATTGAAATCTGAGGGTACCGATGAACTCGCAATGCTGGTAATTGCTTAAGGGGACCTTTACCGAAGTTGCGTTTGCACGGGATGAGGAATTAATTTGTGGTTAAAATAAGAAGTGAATAAAAAATTGTGGAACAATTTTTATTCTATATCTAAAGTGGTTAAATCCTACATGGGGGAGTTGGGGTGGGACCCACAAGATCCTAACTACCCATGTGAGGATAATTGTCAGGTGGGGCCCACACGAGCCCCAACCCTTCACTTTCTCTAAACCCCTTAAACCCCCCATTAAAAACATTTGTTTAGTGTTGGCAACCCCCTTGGAATTAATTGAGTAACTCTTCCTCTCCCCACTCTCCCACTTTAATTCTTTCCAACACACACTTAATTAATTAATTGAACCTCATCAATTAATTGAATTAAGTATTTTGAATTTTAAATTTTGAATGCATGGAATGATTTAATAAAATAAGGAGAAGCCTTATTTTAATTTTGGTTGGCTTGTTGTGTTGAGATTTTGGGGAGAGAGCTCTTGAGTTTCGAAGAATGCTTCATCTCCTTGGTTGAAGAACGCCAACTCTCCGAATAATAACATCAACTCGGAACCCCCAGATTCACCATCCTATTCTTCCTCCACGACAAGGAAGGTTACACCGACGCGGGAACTCGCCAACGACGTCACGCCTTGTTTTCTTCTCTCCATGATAAAAAGGGGAGACGCCGCTTCCTCCTCGGATTCTCTCCGTCAACGTCTACGAATCCTCACCTCACGACGCCACCAACCGCGACGCCAACGTTCGTCGTCTTTTGTTGAGGTAGGGGTTAAGTTCAATTTTAATGGATTAAAATTGTACTTTGGTTTCTCATTGAGCATCTTGTTTCCCTCGGCCATTTGCTATCGCTTTACGCGGAGGGCGCGGGCCGAACGAACACGGCCAGATGACCCTCCGTTGATCTTGTTTATTTTATTTAGAATTGGAAACCAAAGGCGGAGGAGGCACGACACCGTCGCGCCGTGCCGGGAATGCGACAAGGTAAACCGGTGTCGTCGCGCTGGTTGTGCGGGAGGAACCGCGGCCCGCTACATGGGCCGCTTCGGCAGAAGAACCGGCTGGCCCGTCAGCCGGCCGGGCAGAAGCAAACCATGGCGCCAGGAGGGAACCACGCTGAAGAACCGTCCGACCCGTCGGCCGGCCGGGCGAAGCTGGACCGCGGCGCCAGGAGGGCGCCACGCTGGAGGACCAGCGGCCCGCCCTTGTGGGGCGCATGCGCAGAAGACTGGCCGGTCTAGTCGGCCGGTTTGGGGAAGGGCGGCGCCACTAGGCGCTGCCATTACGGACAACTAGGGGGCCACGCCCCCCTTCCTGGAACCTGCTCGGCCAGCCGGCCGAGCTCGCCGGGCCGAGCCGGGCCGCGCCGTGCCTGGCTCTGCCGGGCCGGGCAGAGTTGAGCCGTGCCCTGCCGGGCCGGGCCGCAACACTTCAGACTGGGCCGCACCCCTTCGGGCCGACTTGTGTATTCCTTCGGATCGGGCCGACACCCTACTGGGTTGGACCGTCAAACTGGGCTTAACGGGCCGGGCCCTTTTCACTTAATCATGAATTACTTAAAGACCGCACGTCCGATCGACGCGCCGACTGCAGCACTAGGACCCATACGAAAAGACGGTTCTTTTGCGATACTCTAAGAGAGTTTTGGATGAATTTGGATATCATTAGGGTTATAAACGAGCATATTTCTAACCGGGCCCCTCGAACAGAAAGGCCAATATCTCTCAGATTGGGCGTCCGATTGATGCGTCGTCTATCGCGTTGAGTTCCTATTGACAAGACGAAACTTCGGGATACATCAACATTAGACTTTGTGACATTTGATGTATCAACCCCCCTTGGCTCATAGAGCGGACCCTCCTGGAATTGAGCGTGCTGTGTGCGGGAACCCTAGAGCTGGCTGCGACTGCGACGACGAAGATGATTGTACTTTGATCCTTTGTGGGTTCGGCAGAATAGATGATTCAGAGGCTACATCTAATCATCTCCATCCCTCTTCGGAAGTAGTATACCTGTGTGAGCTGAGTCTTGACTTTCAGTCATTTTCATCGATGGGTTTGACTTGTATTCCTGTGTGGACTGGGTTGAACTTGGGCTTGTGAGTTAGAGTCGAACTGGAATTGATGACTTAGGTATATGTATGGGCATATACCTAAGTAGAGTTGGTAGATACTTTGTGTTTGTATCTTTCCATTGTAGTTTATCCTTAGTGGATTCTGGGAGACCTTTGGGGGTCTCAGGGTCCCTACTGAGTATCGTATACTCACTCCTACACGGGCTATGCCCGCACTACGTTTTGTTGGATGCAGACGACAGACAACATTGATTGAGGTGGAGTCTTGTGGAGCGGGATGGTACCTGGAGGTGGAGAACTTGGCGGGACGTACTCGGAGTGGACAGCCGGACCCGAGGATCTAATGAGACTATCTGTACTCACCCTTCAAGTGGGAATTCCAGAGGATGACTTGGTGGTTGCTGCTTTACTTTTCAGCTGTTGTACTTTTTCTCAGTTGTACTGTACTTTCAGTTGGGTTTGTATACCGACCCATTTACTTTCAAGCACTTACTTTTGTACTCAGTTTACTTTGTGTTTACTTCATCTTGTGTACTCTGTTGTGTTTGTTTACTTATATAAAGGCAATGTCTTCCCTTTTATCGGGATTTACACCTTTGGTGCTAGTCGCCAGCCTCTGGACGATGGAAGGCGGGCTTGGGGTAGTCACGGCACGGGCCCTGAGGACGGGTCATGGAAAATGTCATAGTAGGTTCCCCACTCCAAAGAAGGTTATGTGGGGAATGTCTTAGATGGAACTGTGTATGATAAGGAGGATCTAATCAGTGGTTGTGTAGTGGTATATGTAGCCGTATGAACAGTGGAACAAGAAAAATGATATTTATTTGAAGGTCATTCCTCATTAGTGTCTAATGGATCGAGTACAACCTATAATAGAATGAGATGAGGATAACGAGCATGATCAAAATATAAAGAGATGATCCTAAGACTATGTAGAGAACCTATCATTGAATAAATACCTGAATCAAACTCATCAAAACTGAATGTATCTCATGTCTCGGGTGTGATCATATCACAAACCCGATCGATCTCATACCCTAAAAAACAAGGTTTCAAAATGATATCCATTAAATAATAGAATTAAACAATAATAATAATGAATCTATTTGTGTAATGAATTTAAATGACCATTGTATAATATGACCCTCCAAGATGTTGATAAATTTTTTGGTCACTCACATATACTAGATCATGTACTCAGTGTGAGGACCATATTTAAGACATCATCCAAGATATCCAGTGACACAATATTGCTTATGTGAATCTCACATGGATATATATGGATCATGGATAATATACCAATCCCAATCCTAATTTCTTATCAGTTGTATACCATACACCTTAACAACCAGCCATAGTGGTGTTGGAATAGGCTTTCGATATCCAAACTGCCTCATAAAATTATCAGTTTAGTGCCACTCAACAATAGGAAAATGGATCAATAACACCAAAAAAGTAAAATGATACAACCCCATGGTATATTAATCTATATGATATACCATAAGCTCACATGCATATGGATTCCAAGAAATCTACACAGAGAGAAATAATTTTTTATCAGTTAATTAAACAAAGGACATGGAATTGTATCCACAATGATTAGTGCATACCACGTTAATGGAAGGATGATCAAATAGTAGGTGGAAATATGAAATAGAATGGGTGTGGTTCCCATTACTATAATAATAAACAACACTGAACTATCTCATTTTCCTTAATGTGTGATGCACTGAACAATTCTTTGTATAGATGTGAAAGGCGTGCTGAACCCAAACTATACTGACCAACATGCTAAAAATACCCAAGCATAGGTAGGTTCATGATATAAAAATATTATCTAGAGATATATGGAGATAAATTTCCCCAAATCAATCAAAAAATATATGTATGTGCATATCTATGTGTTTTCACCTCATTCGTATATGGATCAATGGGGTCGAATTTGGTGTCCAACTAAGGCATATGCAACCTACTTCCTCTATGGGTCCTTGATATATCTAGCAACAACATGTCTAAATATATATGTAAATTGTACTCCTAGGTGTATATCATCATACCCATAACATTTTACCCATCCACTAGAAGACCCAATAATATAGATACATCCCCTAAAGTAATTGTTGTCTCTCCCTGAGGCATATGAAATGTATGGGTCTTTGGTCTCCATCAGTCAACCAAAGAAGAAATGATAAATGTTTCAATGGGTATGTATCCATAGATGATCAACCCATATAATCCATACTTATGAAAATAAGGGATTATATGTTCTGGTGGGATCATGTGGTGAAATTGATGGGCTCTACAGACTTTTAGTATTCTCTCTTTACTATTATACCATAAATGTTGCGATGCATGCTCATGTTGTGTAGTAAAAACCGATGGATCCTTATGTCCTAGACATAGCTATGTCAATTTCATCTATGTTAATGGTTAAAGAAATGTAAAACATATAAATTTTTAAATAATAAATATGTTGAGTGTAAAAAATTTAATATAATTAAATTCTTCATCCAATAAATCTCCATACATGGAAAATAAAACATTTAAAGTAATCAACCCATTATACAAAAAATCATGTCGGGTGTGATGATGAACCATAAATGGTATCATTTTGAGGACATTGTCTCTGGTTATTCCCCCTTACACCTAAAACATCATTTTCATATCCCTTTATCCTTGGGATAATCCATTTATTTTCTCACACATGTATATTTTGGATAACCTTTTCCACACAAAAATGATGGATTTAGGACTTTAATTGGAATATATAGAGGGTGAATTAATATTGGAAAATATTCAATTGGGATCCAGTATACAATATAGAAATCCCACAAAATGTTTATTATATACACCAAATCAATATAACTATCTCATGACAGGTGAATATGGGCACATGCTGCAAGTAAAAGTGAGCAAGGCCTCTTCAAAGCTTAGAAGTAAGTAGATTTACAGGTGCAGTTTTCTAGAAGAATGGTCATCACCCGACCATTAGAAAACATTAGTGGATCCTGAACCTCTTTAACTTCAACCTAAACCCTTTTTCTATGAAAAAACACACCTGGTATGATGTATCATGGGTTTTATTGATCTCAAACTCATTTTTAAAATTTTTAGTAAAATGATAACCCTAAAATATTTCTTTCTTCGCATACACTAATTCGTCAATGAAGTAATTCACACATCTATAAAACATATGAGAAAAAATTCATATGATTAGTAATTTCCTAACCCCCTTGAAGAAATCATTGATGTATTAAACAATGTCCATTTTCATGTGCTTATATCTCTTCTCTTCATCAAGTGCTAAGGACCTTTCATGCCTCATAATTCATATAATATACTTATAGGAATCCTCATTTATTCCTATTATTTCTTCCAATCATTGAAGGAAATCCTATTTTCTTGGTTTGTATACTATAAATTCATAGAAGAAAAATTGAAATAACCACACAGTGATATAAAATAAGTATAAGTACTGAATATGTAGAACATGGGATCTAATACCTAATTTGATGATTTTTTTTCATTTTGTCATCAAGAAATTTTGTATATACATTTCTAAAAATATTTATCATGCAGTAAAGATGGTAAGAATTGTAGGTAGCCAAAAATAATCCTTTATATTCAGTAATTCTTTAATATCATGATGATTATCTCAAATAAGGAACATCCCTGACCTATCATTGAGATGAACACACAAAAAATATAGAAACCAACTCCATGAGTCTAGATTATCCCTCTCTTATATTGAAAATTCTAGTGGGAAAGGACATCCATTTCCATCCTAAGTGGAGAAAATCTTGAGAAATCAATTATAAATTCTATATAGGAAAGTGTTATCCACTTGTATGAATTGTTTTATGTGAGGGAAATATTTAATGTATGGAAGGAGTTCTTAGAATATCTAATAAAATTGGGATTTTTCTACAGTGACATGATTTTCGACCACATGATCTACTATTTCAAATATTGTAAGTGGGTGCCCTGCCCATGTTAAGTATACACTTTGATTACCATTACATGTATATAGTTTGATGTGTGTGTGTGTGTGTTTGTCTTACCATAATAGTGTTGATACTTTTACATCCACTACATTTAAGGTAATGTCTTTAGATTACATGTTGTATCAAAATGTTATAACAGTTCCTAATCTATAATGAGAACCTATAGATACTATAAAAGTAATGTTAAAATTATGTCCTATGGTCCATATATATCATGTTTATAGGACATATATGATGTGAAACTATCATGTGCTGGGGGCTTATAAGCATTGAGACTTATTCATATGAAGTATGTACTTGGTGATCTTGAGTAGATGAGATCATGAGAACTAACTCACCAATTAGAACACCACATGTTTTAGGTGTCATTGGTTGTTCTTATATATGAACATGTGTATTGGTCTCCTGACTTGAGATCATTATCAATGCATACCATTTGATTATATACGTTGATGCAATGAAATACCCGTGGCATTGAATTCATGGAGAAGTAGCTTGTGTTAGGTGTTTCTTTGGTGGTATGAAAGTGGTTGAATGATCAAGATAGAATTTTTCACTTTTGAGTTGAGGAAGTGATATCTATGGAATAATTTATTAGGATGGTAGTACCTTCATTAAATCCATGTCCATGGAAGAAGAAGGTAAGTGCATCCAGTTAGATAAAAAAATAATAAAGGAAGAATGGATGAAGACATAAGGTGTGCATCTTGATTTATGAGATATCACGAGATAAAGAGATCATATTACATGGAGTGTTCATATGAAGGTTTTCATTGTTATGAGTATTCCTTATCTCTTTAGGGGCCTTGACGGGTTTCTTGACTCCACTCTTGATCTATGGATAGTATTCATTTCTATCAAGATAATACCCTAGAGGGCCACACACAATAACATATTCAAGATTCTACCCTATTATGATTAATAAGAGTATAGGACATGGTGGGCCCCACTACAGGGTTTGAGGTATGTCCAAGAATAAATGATCGCCAGTGAATAAATAAATTCATTATTATTCAAGTATAGAATAACTGTGTTGAATTTAATTATTAAAAGTATTTTCAAGGTATTAAGTGAATACATGGAAGAATATTATATGAATGAATATTATTTTAATATCAGGGTTTATTTAATATTGCGGGAATTGTGAGTCGAGTTAATAAATCAGTTTTATCACATAATATATTTATTATTATAAGAAAGTTAAAAAATATAAATGATGATTATGATGTAATCATTTCATCATAACATGTCATTTACTACTTATTTTGTGAGAATTTTATATATGGGGGCTGAGGAAGCCTTTCCATGTGTTTTTCCTCACTATATAAGCTGAGAGGAGATTGTTTTCATGGGACTATTCATTCCCAGGATTTTGAGAGATCCTCTCTCTTCCTTCTCGCATCATAGAGAGTGGAACACTCCTTCAATGTGATGGATCCAATAACACCTCCACAGATCGAAGGAAGGGAGTCATGGTGATTCTTGGGATGTCGAAGACATCGTTAGAACTCCATGATAGCACACTATTTCTAAAAAATGACATACCTACAAATTCATGAAGAGTGTGTGGATGATCTATAGGGGTTTGAGCTTTGATCCTTCAAGAAACTGTCACCAACAACAAGGTGTAGTCAAATGCACCACCGGTTCAAATGAGTTAACCATTCAGTTTAATTTTTTTGATTAGAGATATTCATGTGAAATCCTCAAACCATTATCAGGGCTTAGATAAAAAAATATTAAGAATTTATGCCTCTATGATGATGAAAAATTTTAAATCCCCAACCCAAGGGCTTTTTTTGTGCGCCTCATTACTAAAAAATGGCATCATAACTAGTGTGAATTTTGTGAGCTAAGAAAAAATAAATTTGATTTAAATTATGTACAAGGATTCATTTTGGTCTCAATGGATTTGACCGCACATCAATCTGATCTTAGATGAATGGGTTATGATTTTCTTAAAAACTTAATATGGATTATTTGTGGTTTTGACGGGTATTAAAATTTGAAACATATATTTTTATATGTGTTAAATTTTATCAGATTCAGGTTTTTTATGGTGATTCTAGTAATCCCCTTTTCATCCAAGCACCTGAATTCTGGTGGCCAGTACTGTTCTTGTTGGTGGACATCCATTTGCAGGACGGTGGCCGCCCCCCTTCTTTGTCAAAGGGGGGATGGTGGTGTTAGGTTGTGGGTAGCCAAACCCCCACCAAACCTCCAGCGGGTGAAGGAAAGGGGAAGGGGTGAGGAGGCCTATAAAATGAGGCTCTCCACTCTTCCAAATGGCATCTCTCATCTATTCCATCATCATCCGGTTTATCTCATCTGGTTCTATTTGCGGTATTAGTGAGGCGATTTCCCCATTTATTCAAGAGAGATATTTACGAGGTATTTCTATTTGTAATAGTGAGGGAGTGTGTACCCACTTTTACCTCATAGTGATCCTTCTATCTTCCTGTGGTTTTTTACCCCTTCCATTTGGGGGTTTTTCCACGTTACATCTGGTGTCCTATTTTTCCGCATTTTTCACTTTTTTTTTATCTCGTGATTATTGCTGCACCGTGGGCCAATCATTTACGGTCCTAACAAGTGGTATCAGAGGCAAGGTTCTGGCCCGATGTTGTTCACGTTTTCAGGTATTAATAATTCTCTTAAAATTTTAGTATTCTTTGTGATTGCGTCTCCAGTTGATCTTTCACATCAGAAAAAATTTATTGAGATTATTAAATACACCGTTGTGAAACAGAGGAGGTTCTGGACTGACAGCGTGTCCAGATGGTGGTAAAATTCGAGATCGAAAAATTCAACGGGAATAATTTTTCATTGTGGAAAATGAAGATGTAGGCAGCGTTGCAGAAGGATAATTGCCTACTAGCAATTGGTGAAAAGCCGGTGGGTGTGACAGAGGAGAAATGGAATGATATGGACGGAAATGCTATTGCCAACATCCATTTGGCTTTGGCAGACGGGGTCCTATCGAGCATTGCGGAGAAAAAGACGGCGAAAGAAATATGGGATACTCTGAAGAAGCTATACGAGGCCAAGTCACTACACAAAAAAATTTTCCTGAAGAGAAAATTTTACACTCTTCGGATGGTGGAGTCATCTTCAGTGACCAACCACA
The DNA here is from genome assembly GCA_963277665.1 of Viscum album. Lineage (NCBI taxonomy): Eukaryota > Viridiplantae > Streptophyta > Magnoliopsida > Santalales > Viscaceae > Viscum > Viscum album. The sequence goes on along the minus strand of OY728119.1, from coordinate 848,078,218 downwards.
TCAACAACCTCAATACTTTGTTCACTCAACTCATGACGTTGGGCTATAAAATTGTTGATACTGAACGTGCGGAGATTCTACTCTAGAGTTTGCCAGATTCTTATGTCCAACTCATCATCAACCTCACCAATAATATCCTAATGGATATTATGCTCTTTAATGATGTTGCAGCCGTGGTTCTTGAAGAAGAAAGTCGGCGCAAGAACAAGGAGGACAGACAGACAACTTCGCACCAAGCAGAAGCTCTGTCAATGGAGAGAGGAAGGATGATGGAGCGTGGTTCCAGTGGGAGCCAAAATCATGGCAGGTCCAAATCAAGTAGTAAGAAGAAGAATGTCACATGTTTCAATTGTTTCAAGAAGGGGCACAACAAGAAGTATTGTTGGAATAATAAGAGTGGTGAAAAGGGTTCTCAGGGGAATGTGGTGAGTACTTCTGGAAGTGGAGATATAATAGTCAGTGAAGCGGCAATGATTACTGGAAGCAGGCAGCATCTCGACGATGCCTGGATTATCGACTCAGGAGTAACATGGCACATGACGTCTCAAAGGTAATGGTTTGACCAATATGAAACCATCCTGGAAGGACTTGTGTACATGGGGAACGATCACACTCTTAAGATCATTGGAGTCGGTACCATCAAACTGAAGATGCATGATGGCATAGTACGGACCGTCCAAGGAGTACGCCATGTGAAGGGCCTGGAGAAGAACATATTGTCTTTGGGACAATTTGATGACATCGGATACAAGACTCGCACTGAGAATGGAGTGATGAGAATCGTAAAGGGCGCGCTTGTGGTAATGAAGGCGGAGAAGATCTCAAATAACCTGTACGTGCTTATGGGTGAAACGTACAAGGAGGCGGAGATAGTTGTTGCATCAAGTACCTCGACGGAAGCATTGAGGATGTTATGGCATTGGAAGCTTGTTCATATGTCAGAACGAGGCATGAAGATTCTTTCGGATCAAAAGTTGCTGCTTGGGCGGACAAAGGTTTCCTTACCATTTTGTGAGCATTGTTTTTTGAGCAAGCAACACAGGTTAATGTTCGGGACGTCAACAGCAAGAAGTTAGTAGATCTTGGAGTTGATCCATTTCGATGTTTGGAAAGCACCGGTTATATCCCTGGGAGGAGCAAGGTATTTTGTATCATTCATTGATGATTATTCCAGGAGATATTGGGTGTACCCAATCAGGAGGAAGGCAGATGTTTTTGAAGTCTTCAAAACATTCAAAGCGCGGAAGGAGCCTGACTCTGGAAAGAAGATCAAGTGTCTGAGGACAGACAATGGTGGAGAATATACAAGTGGGGAGTTTGATACTTTTTTTCAATAGCAATGGATCAAGAGGCAGTTCACGGTGGCGTACACTCCTCAGCAGAATGGAGTGACAGAGCAGATGAACAGAACCCTGTTGCATAGAACAAGGGAGATGCTAAAGACTGCAGGTATTGCCAAAACTTTTTGGGCAGAAGTAGTGAATGCCGCCTATTATGTGATCAACCGATCTCCTTCAATGGCGATTGAGATGAAGACATCGATGGAGATGTGGACTGGTAAACCCACTGACTATTCTCGGTTACATACTTTTGGAAGTATTGTATATGCAATGTTTAATGACAGGAAAGATCGAAGTTGGATTCGAGAACCAGAAAATCTATCCTCTTGGGGTATGCTGATGGTGTGAAGGGGTATCGTCTGTGGGATCCCACTGCCCACAAATTTATCATTAGCAGAGATTTCATTTTTGTAGAAGACAAGGTGAAAATGACAACTGATCAAGACATGGAGAAGAAGAATACAGAAACTACAATAGTCGAAGTAGAGGACAAGTCCAAGGAAGAACCCGTTTCCTCTGAGGCATTACCAGAGCATGATGATAAAGTACCGATTGAGTCTGGCCCACGACGGTCAACTCGGGAGAAAAGAGCACCAGTATGGCAGTCAGACTATGTCACTGAGAGCAATATTGCGTATTGCTTATTGACAGAGGATGGAGAGCCATCTTATTTTGTGGAGGCGACCCAGAGTCCAGATTTATCCTCATGGATGGAGGCGATGTAGTAGGAACTTGAAGCCTTGCACAGGAACAAGACTTGGGATCTTGTTCCATTACCTCGTGGAAGGAAGGCTATCGGAAACAAATGGGTCTTTAAGATCAAGCGGGATGGAAAAGACCAGGTGGAAAGATATTGTGCAAGATTGGTGGTCAAAGGATTTGCTTAGAAGGAAGGTATTGATTTCAATGAAATATTTTCTCCTGTTGTTAGATCGACGACTGTTCAGATAGTTCTGGCGATGTGTGAAACATACAGCTTACATCTAGAGCAGCTAGTTGTGAAGACTGTGTTTCTCCATGGTGATCTTGATGAAGAGATCTATATGCTCCAACCAGAAGGTTTTCTAGAAGAAGGTAAAGAGAACTTGGTTTGCAGGTTGAACAAATCTTTGTACGGTCTCAAACAGGAACCGAGGTGTTGGTACAAGAGATTTGATTCCTATATCATAAGCCTTGGATACGACATATTTCATTCAGATACTTGTGCATATTTCAAGGGTTCGGATGGTAATGATTTCATCATTCTTATGTTGTATGTGGATGACATGTTGGTTTCAGGCCCCAAAAATGATCAGTTCCTGGAGACGAAGGCACAATTGGCTAGGGAGTTTGATATGAAGGACTTGGGACCAGCAAACAAGATTTTTGGGATGCAGATTTACCGAGACAAAAATAATGGGAATATTTGGCTATCACAGAAGAGTTACTTACAGAGAGTCTTGAAACGCTTCAACATGCAAGACTGTTAGTCAATCTCTACCCCTCTTTCCATTAATTTCAAGTTATCCTCTATGATGAGTCCTAGAAGTGAAGCAGAGAGGATGGAAATGTCTCGAGTACCGTATGCATCGGTAGTGGGTAGTCTAATGTTCGCTATGGTTTGTACTAGACCAGACATTTCACATGCACTGGGAGCAGTTAGTAGGTACATGGAAAATCCAGAATGGGAGCATTGGAGCACGGTGAAGAGGATCCTGAGATTCATCAAGGAGACCTCAGATGCTGCATTATGTTATGGAGGATCAGATTTTACTGTCAGAGGCTATGTTGATTCTGATTTTGTAGGTGATTCTGACCGGAGGAAATCCACTACTGGTTATGTGTTTACTCTTGCAGGAGGATCTGTGAGCTGGATTTCGAAGTTACAGTCAGTTGTGTCTTTATCCACAACAGAGGCAGAGTACATGGAAGCTACACAGGCTTGCAAAGAGGAGATTTGGATGAGAAGGTTATTGGAGGAGCTTGGGCACAAACAGATGCAGATTCCATTATTTTGTGACAGTCAGAGCGCCTTGCACATTACAAGGAATCCATCTTTTCATTACAAGATGAAGCACATTGGGGTACAGTATCACTTTGTCCGAGATGTGGTGGAGGAAGGAAGTGTGGATATGCAGAAAATTCATACTAAAGAAAATCTGGCAGATTTCTTGACGAAGGCGATTAACTCTGATAAGTTCAGATGGTGCAGATCCTCAAGCTGCCTTGTAGATATGTGAGCAGCATGGTTGGGCAGATAGAAAGGATGTGTGGAGATATGATTGGTTCTCAATCAAATCTCCAAGTGAGAGATTTTTTGGCGGACATCCATTTGCAGGACGGTGGCCTCCCCCCTTCTTTGTCAAAGGGGGGATGGTGGTGTTAGGTGGTGGGTAGCCAAACCCCCACCAAACCTCCAGTGAGTGAAGGAAAGGGGAAGGGGTGATGAGGCCTATAAAATGAGGCTCTCCCATCTTCCAAATGGAATCTCTCATCTATCCCATCATCATCCGGTTTATCTCATCCGGTTCTATTTGTGGTATTAGTGAGGCGGTTTCCCCATTTATTCAAGAGATATATTTAGGAGGGATTTCTCCTTGTAATAGTGAGGGAGTGTGTACCCACTTTTACCTCATAGTAATCCTTCTATCTTCTCGTGGTTTTTTACCCCTTTCATTTGGGGGGTTTTTCCACTTACATATGGTGTCCTATTTTTCCTCATTTTTCACTTTATGTTGGAAGATTATGTTGGAAGATCTCCCGGCTAGACCCTGTTCGTAGTTGGCCCACTACCGCTGTACTCCTCTACCCGATGCTGCATCCTCCGATAGTATGCTGACACTACCCTCGTGCTGGTCGACCACCGCCCAACCCCACTTCCACCCCATGTACGTCGTCCGATGGGCCACCTGACATCGCTGTCTCTAGCAGCACGCTGAAACCACCTCTTCATGAACGCTCATCGAAACATGGCCGCTGCTGTCCCCGACACTCTACACATATGCCCCTTCGGTGGCCTCGGCTGCGTTCATCCCTCCTGGGTGACCCCTGCATCCGATGTGGCAACCCCTACCCCGATCAGTCTCCCTTCGAACCTCCATGGAAGAATTGATCAACTTTTAGTTTCTTGGTTTGTTTTATTTTATTAATTATCACAATAGTGTGTGATAATTTTAATATTTAATTGATTTTTTGATGGTATGCGTGTCATCATTTTTGTTTTAATATGTATAATGTGGAAGACCCCCCGACTAAATACATTTCTTATAAGAAGAATAATTCTCATGTGAGCGCTAACATTTTTAAACTTGTTATAAATTAGCTCTAGTGAAAGTGGGAGTGTTGTAAGTGGGTTCTCTATACCCAAATTATGTATATATATTTATTACTTTTACATGTAGATAGTTTGATATATAAATGTGTTTATCTTACCATAATTGTGTTGATACTTCTGTATCCACTATATTTATGGTAATGTCCTTATATTACATGTCATGTTAAATGGTTGTCGTAGTTCCCATGATATAATGAGAACCTAGAGATATCATGACAGTAATATTAATTTTATGTCATATGGTCCAGATATATCATGATGATAGGATAGAGATTAAGTGTGACTATCAGGTGATGGGGGATCATAAGCATTAATGATTATTCTCATAAAGTTCACAATTTGTGATCTCGTGTAGATGGGATCATGAGGACTAACCCGCTAATAGGAACACCACATGTTTTAGGTGTCATTGGTTATTCCTATCTATAAAAATGTTTTTTGGTCTCCTAACTTGAGATCATTATCAATTTATACCATTTTATCATGTACTTTGATGCCAGGAAAACACTATGACATTGAAGTCGCGGTGAGGTATCTTGTGTTGGGTGTGTCTTTAGTGGCATGAAATTGGTTGAATGATCAAGATAGAATGTTTCTATTCCAAGTTTAGGAAGTGATATCTTAGGTCCAGTTTATCAAGATGGTAGTAATTCATTAAATCCATGGTTATGGTAGAAGAATGAATGTTTGTCCAGTCATATCAATAAATAATAAAGCAAAAATGGATTATAACACAAGTTGTGCATTTTACATTATGAGATATCATGGGACAAAAAGATTATATTACATTAAGTGTGTTCATAGAAATTTTTTAATTGCTATGATTATTCCTTATCTCTTTAGAGGCACTGATGGGTTTCTAGGACCCTCTCTTGGCCTATGAATAATTTTCATTTCTATCAAGATAAGGGCCTAGAGGGTCAAACAAAATAGTGCATTCAAGAGATTTACCTACTCTAATGAAGAGGAGTATAGGAAATGATGGGGCCCACCACGAGGCCTGAAATATGTCTGAGAATAAATGATCACTAATGAATAAATAAATACATTATTATTATAGAATAAAATAATTGGGTCAAATTTATTTATTTTATGTATTCACAAGGTATTAAGTGAATACATGGAAGAATATTATACGAATGAATATTATTTTAATATCAAAGGTTCATTTAATATTGTGGGAATTACGAGTTGATTCAATGAATTAGTTTCATCATGTAATATATTTATTATTAAAAGTTGGTGATAAAATATAAATGATGTTTATAATATAGTTAGTTCATCATAACATGTCATTTACTGCTTATGTAGTGGGTGTTTTACATAGGGGCCAGGGAACCCTTTTAGAATGTTTTACCTCTACTATATAAGAAAATAGGAGATCATTTTCATTGTACTACTTAGTTTCATGATTTTGAGAGCTCCTCTCTCTTCCTTCCCGCATACCAAAGAGAGGAATGACCCTTTAAAGTGCTTGATCCAAGAAAACCTTTACGGATTGAAGGAAGAGTGTTATGGTGATTGTCAGAACATAAAAGACATCATCTGTAACAACCTAAACTTTTGAATAATATTTGTTTCATGAATTTTTGTGTTATTTTATTTTGTACTCAACAAAACTATATCATTTTATTGATGAAGTGAGTATAATTAAAATAATACAACTGAGTTTTGACAGTTATATGATTGTTGGTTAATATGACCGTTGGAAACTATACTCTTAAAGTTATGATTATTATTTATACAAACAAATGATCATGGTTAATTAATATAGAAAGAAGAGTCAATGACCTCATCTAGTAGACTCGGGCCGTACGAAGCCAATCTGTCGGAGCTTGGGAAGGAGGTAGCATCACTGGGCTTTTCTCTAGACCAAGCCCAAGTCGAGCTTCAACATATTAATCATAAACATAATGGCCTTCGGGAGAAGTTCAAGCTGATAGAAATCACCACTCGGGCAATGTTGTTCAAGCCACCCCAAGATTCTATCACCATTGCACACCTTACTCTTAGGTCATATACAGGTGTTATAAGGGGCTATGTAATGAGGCCTTAGTTACTTTGTGAAATCTTTTTGTATAAATAAATTTTTAATTTCTTATTATGGTAAAATTTGTGAATTTCCAATGTGAAAATAAATATAGGATAAATTTATATAAGTTCTATATTATTGATGAATATTGGAAAAAATGTGTTTTAAAATAATTTTTTTATACTTTAAAATATTAATAATGTGAAATGATTTTCAGAAAATGGTCTTTCTACAGTTTTGATCACTAAGAAATTTAGATTCTAATAAGATCAACTTAATTTTTGGGGAATAGTAAATTATGAATATTAATACTACCCTTATGAATAGTAATGTGACCAATAGAAGAGTAACATCACTTAGTAATGTATAAATATATTTTAGGCATCTTGATTGGTAACATGATATAATATCATAAGTAAATAACTGTTTTAGAAACTATTAGTTAAGTATTAGTATTTTTTCAGGTAAATAGTATTTTTACTTAAAAATTAAATATCTTACAATTAGAGAATTATTTTCATAAAATGGAGTTAATTTTTGAATTTAGATAATTTATATTAGGTTAGGGAGAATTTATGATATTTTTATAAAATGTTTTGTTTTTTGGTGAATAGTAAAAATACAGTTTTGAGTTTTGGTGTGTTTAATGACATCATTAATTGTTTAATAATGATGTAATAATTCTGTTCAACTTTTGTACATTAAAATATGTTATGAGGTGTCCCTAGTGACCAATACCATGGGCAAGCCTATGGTTTTGCAAATACCACTAATGATGTGTCCCTTGAAAATTAATAAAATATTCCCTCACTTTTTCTATAAATACCAACCCATTACTTCATTCCCTTGATTCCAAATTCCTCCTCAATGAATCTATGGTCTTTTTACCTCCAAAGTAGTCCACCCAAGGTGCCCTCAAGCCCCTAATGTTCCAACCTTCGTGTTTTTGAAATTACTCTTCAAGGTAAGGGAACCTTTCACCTTCCTTTTTAGTCAACACTTCTTTTATGTTATGTCTTTGTATTTCCATTTTCATATTTTGGGGTATGATATTATGTATCCCTCTAACTGTATTTTTGATGTCCATATGATGATATAACCTTTTTTCTCTCATCAATTCATTTTCTGCATTTTTAAGTGACGCTGTTAGGCTACCGAATTTTTGTAAAAGAAATCACATCTTCTCTTTTCTTTCAAGTTTCCTTTTCATGTGGTGTATCATTCAAATATCTATACCATGATATTATTTATATTTTATTCTATACCTATACTGTATTATGATTTATTTATTAGTGGGTGACCCTTGTCCCCTATCTTTTTAATGTTTTCTAAAACCATGTTATATAGCTGTTATGCTGTAGAAATTTTGTCTCAAAATCTCTCTCTTTTTCTCAAGAAATTATATTATTTTATTTATGTGAATACCCAAACCTATTTCATTTCTAGGTATAAGGACCCGACCTTAAAACGTTACTTAATCTTGAACTTTAGTCAATAACATACATTATTACACATTAAGGATCTTTTCAGGTTTAGAGTTTTAGAGAATTAGGATACCTTTCATATATAACATACCACATTCATACAAGAGGATACTACTCAAAACAATTTCCATTTTTTTTCAAAATATAAAACATTAAATCTTAAAACATGATTTCTTTGAAAAATATTCAAACATTTAACTTGGATTCATTATTTTTCTTACACATCTTTATAACCTGTGAAAATCATTTAAAAACATGAGATGAGCACAAAAAGATTAGTAAGGGATATAAAAAGATGCAAAGAACACATTAGTCCCTGAATACTTGAAAAGTGTGAAATCATTTTCAAAAGACATACTTGTCACCCATGTAAACTTACTTTGTGAAAAATGAGATTTCTACAATATACAAAAAAAACATAATAACATAAATATAACCGTAATGGTGTCTTGGGGAATTAATTACACAATCTTGTAACCCTCTTGGATACCTTATAATTTGTAACCCTCACGACTACCTTACAATTTGTGTAACCATCACCGTTACACTTGGAGTAACCATATGGCTGACCTCCAAATTACACATACCCAATGCATTTGATGGAAATATAGGTCCCAAACTTCATCATAAATAATTCCCAAGAACTATAACATAGTCATAAGACATGAATAATTTCATAAAAACATTGAATTTGAATGTTGTAAAACAGAATTTTAAAAGAAGATTTTAAAAGAAAAGTCCCTTGTAAATATCATATAATTGAAGTGAGAAATAATAAAGTGGATGGAATATGAATATACATTGCAAATACACATAATTAATCATAATATAATCAAAACTCATCACACAAACAATTTTAATACCACATAAATAATGAAGTAGAAGGTTAACCCAAAGAATGGAAATCGAGTTAAGAATTCCCTTACCTCGGGCTTGTCTTACTTCAAAATTGTTTAAAACTCCTGTATAATGGTTAAAAGAGTGTTATTAATATCTTATAGAAACAGATACATATTTATAATACCATATATGATCATTTCATTACATAATTTAACCCTTTAATTGTTATTATTTTGTTCCTTGCGCTGTTTTTGGGTGAGTTCTTTACATGATTTCCATGATTGGTTCATGATGGTTTTTCTTTTCAATTGGAAGTGAAACTCCAGAATTGAAATAGTGTGGTATTTAAATATTTCCAGAAACATATATTATACCATTTATCATTTTTAATTCTTACATGAGGATGATTCATAAGTTAAAACATCAATGATGTTTGTTTAGATCATTTTAGTGGTTCTTTGATAATAACAACCTCATTTTGTTTTATAAATTAAAATCATGTGTAAAAAATAATTTCAAAACCATGGATGAGAAATAATACATATATTATAACCTGGTTCAACCATAAAAATGGTTTTATGACCATACTTCAAGGAATTAAACCAAATTGAAATCACATCATCCACGATGTTGGTAATTTGACACATCACAAATAATGTTTTTAATTCCTTGAATAAGTGAGAGAGGAGAAGAAGATTGATGATGAATTTTTAATGAACATGAAAAAATCCAGAATATAAAAGATTCTATAGCTTTCATTCTTCTTGTATAATAGTATGCGAGGAAAGAAGAATAAAATAAAAGAACTCAAAATAAAAGAAAACTTGAGAAATTTCTTACGAAAATTCGGCAGCCTAACGACGTCGTTTAAATTTTCATAAAATAATTTGATGAGAGAAAATGGGTCTCTCATAATTATTAAATAATATGGGTATTAATGGGGATATTGAATAAAATATCCCAACATAATCCAAAGGTAATGAAAAATAATAAGATAAAATGAAAGGAAAGAAAGAAAATGAAAGAGGATGTTTACCTCTTGATCTCTTCTCCTTGAGATCCCTCTTAAGGCCTTTGGTTTTGGCCTTTTGGTGAGATCAGTAGCTCTAAGACGTGGGGAAGAGCCTTGGGAGGAGTATTTGGTAGAACTTAGGTAAGGTTGAAGGATTTAGAGGTATGGGAGGAAGAGAGGAATGAGGGTGATATTTATAGTGGACGAGAGGGGGTATTTTTCATTATTTTAATCATTATTAAAATATTTTTGCTCAATACTATGAATAATCTTAATTCATGTGACCCTAAATAGTAATAATGGAATATAAGTTCGAACCAAGTGGCCTTACATCACTTATGATGTCATAAATAGTGTATTTTACTGATAATTTGAATATATGGTATTTTACAGTATTTTACTATTCATCAAAAATTCAAAAATTTTAGAAAAATCCCAAAAAATCAACCTTACTATTTTTCGATGTGTATAATTCAAATAATGAAGTCCATTTTTTGAAAATAATTTTCTAAATATTATTAATTTAATTTTTAAATAAAATCATACTTAATTAAAAAATTAACAATTTTAAAACTATAACTACTTTTATATCACATTGAAAAATTAACCAAAATGTCATTATCTTAAATCCTTAAGAAAATAAAATTATATTACAATTTATTATTCATTAGGGTAATATTTCTATTAATATTACTATCCATAAGGGTATGTTACTATTCACCAAAAATACAAGTTAGTTTCATTAAACTCTAAATAACATACTGAACACAATTGGAGATGGCCATTTTTTGAAATTCAAAACATAGAAATGGAAAAATTATTTTTAAAGGCTAGTTATAAATATCTACTTAAAAAAAGTTTAATTAATTTCAATTTATCTTTTTTTAAAAAAAGATGGGATATTACCCTAGAGGTATTCATAAATACATAAAAATGATATATTTGATTATAGAGTTGACATACATGAAACCCTCATTCCTTTTTCGTGGGTTATAAATGACATAACGATCATGTTTTAAGCACTTTTAAAATGTCATGATTTTGAAATGAAACCCATTTCTTTAATTATTTTTGGGTTATTTATGAAATGTTTGATTATGATCTATGTGGCTCACATTAAAATAAATACATATTAAGGGTGCGCCCCGATAGTGCTCTAATGTATTGGGTAAAGAAATTAATCTCTAGAGATCACATGTTTTACGATACCTTGGTGAATAACCTTGGTAATTTTTATGACACCTTAGGGATGGACCTTGGTGATAAGATTATGAATGTCTAAATTAAATGTTGTAGCCACATTTTAAAGTTATGCTTCAAGTTATTATTTTTAAGTTCCACTAGGATAGATACCGTGAGAGGGGGGGAGTGAATCAGGGTATGAAAAATTAAAACACCTGCCCCTTTGATCTTGTTTTGTTGTTAGAAAAAACTCTCTTCTCTCTCTCCTTCTCACTACAGAGTATGAATGGATATTAAATAATGCACATGAAACAAAAATTTTACTTTGTTCAACTGCACCAGGCTAAGCTCAAGGAGCATACACCGGCGATGTGCTGATGTACCGAATCCACTAAAAGTGCACTACTGTTTACAAAGTTCAGAGCGGAGTCACTGTCCCTCCTGGTTTACAACCATTCAAAATTTTAAAGCTCACTGATCTCTCAACTGATGTGTGCTCACTACTTCTTCAGAAGATCCACTCATAGTTTACAGACCTGTAGGTCTCTTTATTCTCACTAATGAATGCATCCTCTACTGTATGTAGATGCTCTGTTGAAGTCCAATTTTCCTCCACTGAAGAAATAAAATTAACCACAGTACTACTGGGTAACTCCAAATCTTTCGTGCAACCCTTACTATGCCTTGTGTGCAACTTTAATCCCTTGCACACAAGATTCCACTTTTATCGTGAAACACCACTTGCATGCAATTTCAAACTTACGCGCAACTCTAATATTACGTGCAACTTTATTAGCTTGTGAAGAAAATCAAAATACTTTGCAAAACTCTCTTTGCATGAAATTCTTACGTGATCCGGTGCTCGGATTTTCTCTAAGTGTTGATCTATGCCGAATGAGGGGGGTCACCTCTTATTTATAGGCTTTGCTGACCCCTGCACAAAAGATTCACCGTGTCGCTCAAAATCCTCTTCTAGCATGCAAAACCTCGTTTGACGTCGCATTAGGCATGAAATTTTATTTCACGCAACCTCCTCTTACGCGCTCATTTCCAAATCTTTCTCACACATCACGACTTTTCCATTTTTTGACATTATTCTCCTGAAACATGCCTTGCGCGTAAGTTTCCTTCACGCAACTCCATCTTTCACGCACATCTTTGTAATGTCCCGGTTCCGAAAGGCACCCAAAGGCGCCTCTTACTCGGTTAGTCACATGGCCTTAAGCGAATTTCCTCTAACTATAGATGTTGTTGACTAGCAGCGAGGGTCTTGGGTGTGTTAGTGGGGAAACTATGCCCTCATTGGCAGAGTAACACAATAGAAGAGAAAAACAGATAACAATAGCGGAAGAAGAAATAATCCATAAGAAAGTAAACAGTGGAAGTCTGAAGAAATAAACAGTTAGAGTTTGTATATATATATATAAATTATGCATGGAACATATGTTTATGAAAACATCCAAACACATCACAATTCTGGAATACAGAACAATACTAAGCCAAAGTACAAAAGCAAACAGACAAACAACTCCTCAACATCGCAAGCCTTATCTTGGTCACATGCTCTCCAGCTCCACAACATATCAAGTACCTAATGTAGAAGGGCGCTTTCCCTTATCTATACCTGTAGTAATATAATCTATTTGGGCCCAAATGCATATCCCAAATAGGGTGTGAGACTAAATCCCAGTAGGCAATTACCACAAGATCTGTGTCTAACAGTCAGTGAATATATGGCAGATAATAAACAAAAGAAAGCAGTAAACAAGGAAGTACTCAGCAATAACCAGTCCTACAGTTTCAATGAAATCAGTTCTATACAGCAACAAAAGAAAAATCAGGGAACCCTCTAGGTAGTACTCTCAGCCTAACCCCTCTAGTTCAATCAAAACAAGGACACTACAGAGACTCTCTGAGGAAACTCTCTCAGTCAATTCCCCTTATAGTCCCAAGCATTTAAAGACTCTTTGAGGGAGCTCACTTTGTCAATTCCCCTTATAGTCTAAGGTAGTAAAGGACTCTGTGAGGAAGCTCACACGATCAATTCCCCTTATAGCCCCAATTGGTAAAAGACTCTTTGAGGAAGCTCACTCGGTCAATTCCCCTTATAGTATAAAATAGTTCAAAGGCTCTATGAGGAAGCTCACTCGGTCAATTCCCCTTATAGACTAAAGTTCTCAAAGACTCTTTGAGGAAGATCACCCGGTAAATTACCCTTATATCCTAAAGTTCTCAAAGTCTCTTTGAGGAAACTCACTCGGTAAATTCCCCTTATATTCTACTACACTAGGTTCTCGCGGTCCTGTGTAAGTCAAACAAGCATAGCAATGCAATATGACCAAAGTAAACCTCCAGAACTACTTGGGTAAACAGTCTACAACATATCAAGCATGTCAGAATACAAACACTCCACCCTAAAAACTAGGTGTGGGAAAATAGGAAAGGCGACCAAAGGGATAAGCAGGACCAAACGATCGTAAAAATAACATGCATGGGAAAACACATCCGAAACATAGCAATCAACCCTATTCACATCCAAATAACCTCTACTCAAGCATACAAGCATGGAAGGAAATTAACAGGGGTAAAACAATAAATGCACAATACCCCATTCAAGGGTATTGGGAAAAATTGAACATAATACTCAAAGACTTTCAATGGAAAGGCACAAACCACCTACCTTTAGGGTTCTAGCAAAATCGACCCACAAACAACCACACCCCAATCCAGGAAAACGCTTCACGAAAACCACTCTGTATCTCCTTCCCTATCATCCAAAAGTCTTAAAAACAACACCCAAGGCAACCCCAACATTATATCTACATGAAATAGATGTAGATCTAGAAAACAGAGAGAGAGGGAAGATAAGACCTAGAGAAAACCAAAGAGAAACCAAGAGGAGAGACTTACCCGAGAAGAACCGACTTCAAACGAACAAGAAACCCCTTCGATTTTCTTCCAAAACAAGTGGGAGAGAACCTTCAACCTTTGAGAACCCAAAATATTTAGTGAGGCTCAAGTGGGAGAGATTTTGGAGTGAAATGAGGCACTCTCAAGGGAGCCCGAATTTAAAACCCTATTTTTAAGTGGCCGCATAGTTAGTATGCACGGTTTGACAACCCGTGCGTGAAACGTATGCACGCCACTTCCTTGAGAAGAGGGGTCCGCACGGTTGCCTCACACGGTTTGGAAAACCGTGCGCAGGACATGTGAAGCCTACTGTCTCCTCCTTCACGGTTTTTCTGGAGAACCTGCACAGTTTCCCCTAACCGTGATCAAACCATGCTCCCTAAGAAAAACCCCCAAACTTATTCAAAACCATTCAAAACTCTCCCAACCTCTTCCCAACTCAATCCATGAACTTTAAACACATAAAACGAAAATCAAACCAACTCATAAAGTACAAGGCGTGTACTTTGAAAATTTCTATAATTTTCTCTTTTTTCTCAAAAACGACCAGAAAAGGAAAACATACCTGAAAAAAAATATCCAGGTTCTTACAAAATTCCCCACTTAAAGAAATTCATCCCTGAATATCTCTTGAAAGGCCTCATAGTAGAATAAACCCCAAAAAGATCTAGACACTTTGATCATAAATATGCCTCCCTCTCCCAAGTCTCGTCTTGTACTCACCTGTGCTTCCGTAACACTCATACCAGAGGAACGTACTTGTCACGAAGAACCTTCATCTTCGATCAACAATCCGGATAGGATTCTCCTCGAATGATGCATCTACTTCCAACTCAACCTCCTCAGGTTGGAAGACATGAGACGGGTCTAAGAAGTAACATTGAAAATGAGAAACATGGAAGACGTCATGCATAGCCCGGTACCTCTGAGGCAACTGAAACCGATAGGCAACTGGCCCAACTCTCTCCAAAACTTCAAACGGTCTGACGTACCTCGGCGAAAGCTTACCCTATCTCCTAATCTTATTGTGGCCCAACCTCGGCGTGACACGTAGAAAAACCCGATCCCTGACCTCGAACTCTAGATGTCATCTCCACTGATTATCATAAGACTTCTGTCGAGACTGTGCTGTAGCCATCCTCTTCCGAATTAACTCTATCTGCTATGTGGTCTCCTAAACAAGATGAGATCCCCGCATAACTGCCTCTCCTACCACCAGCCAACATAAGGGTGATCGGCATGGCCTACCGTACAAAGCCTCATAAGGTGCCATCTGAATAGTTTCTTGAAAACTATTGTTGTAGGAAAACTCCACAAGAGGTACGTTCTTCTCCCAAGAACCTTCAAAATCTAGGATGCATGCATGAAGCATGTCCTCAAGCACCAGAATCGTACACTCGAACTGGCCATCTATATGGGGATTGTAAGCTGTACTCAAAAGTACCTATGTACCCAAAGCCTTCTAAATCCCCTGCCAGACCCGAGAAGTAAAACATGCATCTCTGTCTGAAATAATGGAGTGTGGAACTCCGTGTAAGAACACAATATCACAGATGTACAACTGTCCCATCTCATCAACACTGAATGTCTCCTTGATTAGAAATAAGTGAGCAACCTTCATGATTTTGTCAATGAAAACCCAAACTGCATCATCCCCTCGAGGCGACCTCATCAATCCTGTCACGAAATCCATCGCGACATCATTCTACTTCCACTCATGAATAGGAAACTATTGCAAAAGCCCTTCTGGTTGCTGATGCTCCTCCTTCACCTGTTTATTGGTGAAACACTTCATGAAAAAACCAAAAACATATCTCTTCATACCTGGCCACCAATACTGACGGTGTAGATCACGATTCGTCATGGTGACACAAGGATGAACTGCCGAAACTGAGGAATGAAAGTTTCGCATTCTCTCCTCACGTATGTCTGCTGGAACCCATACACGCCCCGGGAAACACATGATCTCATCCTCACCTATGGTTCATCCAAAAGTGTCATTTTGAGAGCTCAACATACAACTGATGATCTCTCAGTGTACTCAAAATGATCTCAAGATGTGTGACATGGTCATGTTGAGTGTGAGAGTACACCAAGATATCGTCCACAAAGACAACCACAAAAGAATCCAAGTAGGGATGGAACACTCGATTCATCAATACCATGAAAACTGCAGGCGCATTCATGAGACCGAACGGCATAACCATATACTCGTATAGACCATACCTGCTCTAGAAGGCTGTGAGAGGTATATCTGATGGTCTAAAGTGCAACTCATGATAACCAGATCTCAAGTCAATCTTCAAGAACACCTGAGCTCCTCGAATATGATCAAAGAGATCATCAATCCTCGGTAAGGGATATCAGTTCTTGATTGTCAACTGGTTCAACTTTCGATAA
The DNA here is from genome assembly GCA_963277665.1 of Viscum album. Classification (NCBI taxonomy): domain Eukaryota; kingdom Viridiplantae; phylum Streptophyta; class Magnoliopsida; order Santalales; family Viscaceae; genus Viscum; species Viscum album. Next base: position 848,061,705 of record OY728119.1, on the reverse strand, counting down.
CCCACACACAGCCTGAGGGTATTGTCCATCTTCTTTGCAAATAGGATAGGTGAACTCCAAGTAGAAGTACTGGGTTGGATGAAACCCTTTGCCTGCAACTCCTCCAACTGCTTCTTGAGCTCCTGTAACTCTGGTGTAGCCATCCTGTAAGGAGGAATGGACACCGGTTCCACTCCTGGAACAAGCTCAATAGAAAAGTCTACCTCACTCTCTAGAGGAAAACCTGAAAAGTCTTCTTGAAAGACATCTCTAAAACGATCCACCACTGGAGGAAATTCTAACTGTGAAGTCCCCTGGTCATCCAGATATAGAATAGCAATCTGGGCTATAACTCCTCCTAACCCATGATGCTCGGGTCCCACTCTGCTCGCCTGGACATTCCACTCACCCTTATGAAGAAAGGATACACCCTCTGGTGATGTGAAACTCACCCTACGATGATAGAAATCGACAACTTCCAGGAAGGGAACTAATCAGTCCATTCCGAGAATGACGTCATAGCCTGTCATCTATAGTACATAGAGATCCCATAAGAAGTGACACCCACCAACCTCTAGAGGTAACTCCTTACACTGACACACACTAGCCGTTCTAGTCCCCAATGGAGTGTCTAACATCATGATATAAGAAGAAGAAAAGATACAAAGCCCAAGGCTCTCCACAAAAGCAACAGATATAAAGCTATGGGAAGCCCCTGTATCGAAAAGAGTTGAAGATAAAACTGAGGCAACTAGGATCATACCTCGAACTGTAGAGGGTCTGAGATCCTGATCCTACTAGGTCTGCTTCACTGCAAAAGTCTGGCCTACACCGTGGCCCTGAGACCCTACCCGACCACTCTGAGTTGATCCACCCTATTGTCGTTGAAAACCAGGTGATTGGCTACCATGGTCGTGACCTCCACCTTGACCTGAACAACCGAAAGAACTCCAGTTCCCAGACTGGTGAGAAACCGATGGTACTGCTCCTGAACGAGGAGCCATAGAAGAACCCCTATCACCAGCTACTGGTTAAATGATCTGACAGAAGCACTGAAGGTGACCCATCTTGCCATAAGATCGACACTCCACTGGGTCTCTCAGATAATGTGTCCTCATATGATTGCTCCTTACACACTGGTAGCATACCACCTGGCTACCATAAGATGCATCCCACCTACTCTGATCCCCTTGTGAAATCTACCAACAATGCTTCCTACTATCAGCTAGAGGAGCACTAACTCTGGATGCCGAACGACCCTGGCTCACAGCTCCCTAATCCCTTAGATTGCGCTCAGTGATCAACACCTGGTTGACTACAGAAGAGATAAAAGTAAACCTAAAGATATTCACTTATGATCAGATGTCGTGCCTAGGACCATCCTCAAACTTCTTTGCAAAGAACAACTCATCACCTCCTAGAATAGGCGTTAAATGATATAGCTTTGTGAAGCAAGAGGAATACTCCATAACAGAAAGAGTACCCTCCTCTAGACTCATGAACTCTCGGGCTCGATTGACCCTCAAGGTCTCTGGATAGAAGTAATTGTTGAATATGCACTGAAAGTCATCCCAAGCCATATTTTGCTGGCGTACTTCCCGTGAGATCACATCCCACCACCTATTGGCGGAGTCTTGAAGAATGTAGGTAGTGAGCTTCACTCTCCTCTATGGAGGTGTCTCCAGATGCTCGAAGATCATCAGCATGGCTTCCAGCCATGACTCTGCAGCCTGGGGTCCTCTATCCCCTAAGAAGGTGGGATGCTGCTGATGCTGAAAGATCCTCATCAATTCTTCCATCGACGGGGCATGAGGAGGAGCTCCCTGGAAGGTAATTATCATCCTCATAAATCCCTCCTTGAATTGTGAATCGGCACCTATGTCATGTATAACTACTGGTGCCAAGACTAGCACAACTGGAGGATCTACCGGCTATCCCCAATCAACCATATCTGGTGTCTGATCATCGCCTTGCAACTGGCGTACAATCGGAGGACGTCTCAGTGGCATGAATCTGCAAGGTCAACCACACAACTTAGATTAAGATCATCAAGGACTAAGAACTAGAAACATAATAAGGGAACATGAGAAAGAAAAAATTCAAGTTTTACAAAACAAGACAACACGAAGTGTAAGATTACCACACGAAGTGTTCCCTTAAGCCTTTCACATGGGCATGTACTTCTGCCTACCCAGGTCGTGTAACACCCCATACACATGGCGTGTTGGCCTAACACACAGTGTGTAATTGACTTCTCTTATTCTTCCCGAGTTCTCTTACATCGCTAACCCACACGGTCCTCCTAGGATAAGGCCACATAGAGTGTTCTCTCCAAACACGGTGTGTACTAGACGAGCTTCACCGACCTGTGTTGTTAGTGACATGGCCGGATACACAACTCACACTACACGACATGTTCTAGATAGACACAGCATGTATGAGAAAGGATAACACTGACCCGTGATGTTCGTTACACATTCAGTTCCAAGATTATACTACACGACGTGCTTAGAACGGAAACGACATGTATAACCTAAGGTTTTTCCATCTGTGTTGTTAGCCACACGAGTGGAAAAAGGGTCAACACGGTACGGTGTGTACAACCGGGACATGACATGTTCCCAAAAGAAATTCCCTACCCCGTGTCTCTGCCCACATAGCCAGTGACATGGTTAGAGACTACACGACGTGTACAGATAGTACATGGCGTGTACTTAAGAAAAACGGTTTCTTCCCAAACAGAAGAACACATGGTGTGTAGTCAAAACTACATGGCATGTATTCTGGGTTTTTCTAGAATGTAAGCCTCAGAAACTACTCTGAAGTATAGAGAAACAGTAAAACAAACACCAAAGTGAAAAATTACGATCTGTGAGGGCCCATACTCCCCATGAATCAAAACTTGGCATCTTATTCATGTTATAAAAAAACATAATAGGCAATGATCCACCAAATTTTGGTCCATGAGGGCCCATAACACCTCAAAAACCAAATTTTGGTGTTCATTAAAAAAAACATTACGTAAAAAATATCCTATCAAATAGAAGGTATTCTATCAAGCATATATCACAACAACATGCATATATAGCACACCATCTATCACAACAACATGCAATCGCTAATGCACCCTAAATGGCATGACAAGAATGCATGACATGTGATTTCTAGCAAATGACTACATGATGCATGAGATGGAATACCCTCATCTCATCGGGTTGCAACATAGATAAAACATCAATAACATTAACAATAAAAACACAATACATGTGAGTCATCCAACGGTGAAAATCAAATCAACTGTAAAAATCGCAAAACCAGAAAAATTGCAATAAACGAGGTAGATTGGTTTTTTCCCTATACATGAGTTAGCTACTCCTGGGCACAACTTATTACCAAATACCTATTCCATCATATCCCTGTATATAGGCTCCAAATAGTAAGTCAAGAGAAAATAATTCCTCAGATACCACTTTGTAACGTCCCGATTCTGGAAGCCACCAGAGGCGCCCCATACCTGATTAGTCACATGGCCTCAAGTGCATTTTCCTTAACGCCAGAGGATACCGACTAGCAGCGAGGGCCTTGGGTGTGTTAGTGGGGAAACTATGCCCTCATTGGCAGAGTAACACAACGGAAGTGAAAAACAGATAATAATAGCGGAAGCAGTAATAACTCATATGAAGGTAAAAAGCGGAAGTCTGATGAAATAAATAGATGGAGTGTATATATATAAAAATGATGCATGGTACATATGTCTAGGAAAAAAATCCAAAAACATCAAAATGCTGGAATAGAGAACAGTACTAAGCCAAAGTACAAAAGAAAACAGATAAACAACTCCTCAGCATTGCAAGCCTCATCTTGGTCCCATGCTCTTCAGCTCCACAGCATATCAAGTACCTGATATAGAAGGGTGATTGCCCTTATCTATACTTATAGCAATATAATCTGTTTGGGCCCAAATGCATATCCCAAACAGGGTGTGAGAATAAATCCCAGTAGGAAATCACCACAAGAACTGTGTATGACAGTAAGTGAATATATGGCAGGTAATAAACAAAAGAAAGCAGTAAACAAGGAAGTAATCAATAGTAACAAGTCCTAAATTTTCAATGCAATCAGTTCTATACATCAACAACATCAACAGTAGCGAACCCTCTGGGTAGTACTCTCAGCCTAACCCCTCTGGTTCAATCAATATGAGGATACTATAGAGACTCTCTAAGGAAGATCTCTCAGTCAATTCCCCTTATAATACCAAGAGTTTAAAGACTCTCTGAGGAAGCTCACACGGCTAATTCCACTTATAGCCCCAAGTGGTCAAAGACTATTTGAGGAAGCTCACTCGGTCAAATCCCCATATAGTCTAAAATTGTTCAAAGGATCTTTGAGGAAGCTCACTCAGTAAATTCTCCTTATAGCCTAAAGTGCTCAAAGACTCTCTGAGGAAGCTCACTCATTCAATTTCACTTTTAGCCTAAAGTGCTAAAAGACTCTCTATGGAATCTCACTTGGTAAATTCCCCTTATAGTCTATTACACCAGGTTCTCATGGTCCAGTGTAAGTCAAACGAGCATAGAAATGCAATACGACCAAAGTAAACCTCCAGAACTACTTGGCTAAATAGTCTACAACATATCAAGCATGTCAGAATAAAAACACTCCACCCTATACTCTAGGCGTAGGAAAACAGGAAAGGCGGCCAAAAGGATAAGCAGGACCAAACAGTCGTAAATAGAACATGCATGGGAAAACACATCCAAAACATAGAAATCAACCCTATTCACATCCAAATAACCTCTACTCAAGCATACAAGCATGGAAGGCAATTAACAGGGGTAAAAAGGTAAACAAAAAAAATACCCCATTCAAGGGTATTGGGAAAAATTGCACATAATACTCAAAGAATTTCAACAGAAAGGCACAACCCACATACCTTTAGGGTTCCAGAAAAATCGACCCACAAAAAATCGCACCCCAATCCTGGAAAATGCTTCACAAAAACCGCTATGTCTCTCCTTCCATATCATCCACAAGTCTTAAAAACAACACCCAAGGAAACCCCAACACTAGATCTACAGGAAACAAATGTAGACCTAGAAAACTAAGAGAGAGGGAAGAGAAGACCTAGAGAAAACCAAAGGGAAACCAAGAGGAGAGACTTACCCGAGAAGAACTGACTTCAAACCAACAAGAAACCCCTTCGATTTGCTTTCAAAACAAGTGGGAGAGCACCTTAAACCTTTGATAACCCAAAATCCAGAGTGAGGCTTGAGTGGGAGATATTTTTTAGTGAAATGAGGCACCCTCGAGGGAGCCCAGATTTAAAACCCTATTTTTAAGTGGCCACATGGTTAGTACGCACAGTTTGGAAAACTGTGTGCTAACCGTGCGCACGCCACTGCCTCTATAAGAGGGGTCTGCACAGTTGCCTTGAACGGTTTGGAAAACTGTACATAGGACATGTGGAGCCTATTGTCTCATCCTGCACAGTTTTCCTGGAGAACCCGCACGGTTTCCCCTAACTATGCTCAGACAGTGATCCCTAAGAAAATACTCCGAACTTATTCAAAACCATTCCAAACTCTCGCAACCTCTTCCCAACTCACTCCATGCACTTTAAAAACATAAAAAGGTAACCCTTCCAACTCATAAAGTACATGGTGTATACTTCAAAAATTTCCATAAATTCCTCTTTTTCTCAAAAACGACCATAAAAGGAAAACATAACTAAAAAAGAAGATCCATGTTCTTACAATCTTTAAATATTTTGTGCGAACATGCCTTTTCCATTTTTCAACATTTTGACACCAAAACATGTCTTGTGCGCAAGTTTTCAAACCACCCTAGATCTTTCACACAACTTCCTTTTCCAAAAACATGTTTCCACATTTTCCGATTTTGAGGCCCCAAAATTTAGAAAACACTAGAAAATGGTGGCACCTTAGATATGTTCTTTTTGTACCACCTCCAGATCATCCATTACTTTATCATCATTCTTTTTCAACATAGGTTATCAACAATATCTATGGAACTCAACTAGTCACCATGTAAACTCCCTTTGTCAAGAAATTAGACATCGTGGTCTGCTCTGTCAACAAACACAACATGGAAGCCCGATTTTTCAAAAAACACAATCACCTCAAAAATTCTTCAATGATACCTTGAAGGATTTTTCCCAACAATCGTTTCCTTTGGGTTTGTTTACAACTCTACTCATAACGATTCTCTACACTTTGATACCTCATTAAAGCTTCTGCCAACTGCTACCACCATTCACCTCTTGCGATTATGGTAATGTTCAATGATTCACTTAAAACGCACTATAATCCCACATGAGCAATGATATACATGAGAAACAAGAGTAAAAGAGAAGATAATCAATGAATCACTTCATTTTAGACACCAAATGTTGATACCAAACTGATAACAATTGCTAAAAAGATACCAATTGTTGATACCACACTGATACCAATTGGTGATATCTGGAAAGAATATGACACCATTCCAACCCCACTCACATGCTTTTATCACGATCCTCAACTGTCATAATATATACTCTTTTATTGATCAATTCTAGCATTGTCAGATTCAATACTCTCCCCCTATTTCATTTCTCTCCCCTTATCTCGATGCTCCACCTGTGAGCTTCTCCCCGTGACTTTGACTATGGAATTTTCTCCCTTCCTTTTCCACAGTTTTTCCCCTTGACGAGTCACTATTTCTCCCCCTTTGTTAATGAACCCAAAGGTCAATCCTCTATTTTCTGAGACATTGGAAAGAACACAGATTGGTACAATAGAGAAAAATAGAACATACCTTGGGGAGAGGGGGGGGGAGCTCCATAGCCACACTTTTTAAGTGCAGGGAGTCGACTGAACTCAAAGAGCCAGTTGATGCCTCTCAAAAGCTTCCTTGGGTAAGGAATTTGTCAGAATGTCTGCAACCTGTAGTTCTGTAGGCACATAATCCAATTTCCTGATTTACTTCTCAACCTTATCCTTGATAAAATGATACTTTATCTCAATGTGCTTTGTCCTTTAAGTTATGGACAATATTTTATCTAAGATTTATAGAACTTGAGTTATTGCTCTGGATTCCTATCGAAGACTTCACTTCAACACCCATATCCTCAAGATGCTACTTCATCCACAATAACGGTGTGAATAATTGAGTGGATGCAATATACTTAGCTTCTGCGGTGCTCAATGAAATGAAATCTTGCTTCTTACTTAGCCAAGAAATACACAATCCACCAAGATAAAAAGAACATCCCGACGTTGATTTCCTATCATCCGCTGAACTAGCCTAATCTGCATTTGTATATCCCAACAGCTCTTGCTAAGATTTGTCAGTATACTTCAAACCAAAATCCACAGTTCCTTTGATATACTGAAGTATTAGTTTCACTACAATCATGTGTCTTTCCTTGGGATTGCATTTATATTGCGATGCTTGGCATGTGGCGAAAACAATATCAGGTCTTTTCGCTGTCAGGTATAGAAAACTACCAATAATCTGTCTATATTCTATTATATTAACTACCTTTCCATCATCATCTTTTGATAATTTCATCCGGGTAGCAACCAGAGTCTTCATCTCCTTGGAATTTTCCATTACAAACCTTCTCAGAACCTCCTTGGCATATTTGGATTGAGAAATGAAAGTGTCATTCATTCTTTGCGACACCTTTAAACCAAGGAAAAATTTCATCTCTCCAATTATTGACATTTCAAACTCACTTTTCATGAATTTAGAAAACTATCTACACTAAGCTTCATCTGATCCACCAAATATTATGTCATAGATATAAACCAACACCACCATTCTTTGATTACTATTATTGTTGAAATAGAGATTGCAATTAACTCCACCGCACTGGAAACCAAGATTCTTCAAATACTGATCAATCCTTGAATACCATGCTATTGGTGCTTGTTTCATCCCATATAATTCCTTCTTCAGCTGACAAACCTTATTCTCATCCTCATGAATGAGAAAACCATATATCTACAAGATATACACTTCTTTCTCTATAACTCCATTCAAGAATGTAGATTTGACGTCCATTTGAAAATCCTTAAACATTCGTTGCACCATAATGGAAAAGAATAATATGATTGTTTCCAGACTTGCAACAGGTGTAAATGTTTCATCGACATCAATACCCTCTATTTGGTAGTATCCTTTGCACACTAGTAATGCTTTGTTTGAAATCATGTTGCCATATTCATTCATCTTGTTGCGATAGACCCATTTATTCCCAATGACATTCTTATCTGCTAGCCTTGAAACAATATACCACGTATGATTCTTCTCAATATGATCTAGATCTTCATTTATATCCTGAACCCAATTTTTATCTTCAGGTGCATCAACAAAACATTTAGGCTCTACATTAGATATAAAATATGTCTGCTGTAGAGATTTCATTATCCTTGTCTAAAATGGAGCTGAGAGATCACCAATGATATTCTACCCATCAATTTCAGCTCAACATCTTGGATTCTATGCAGATACAGATTTTACTTCATCATGATCATCACTAGTATCTTCTTCTGAATCAGCATCAACCACTTCTACAACCCTTGTGTTGATTTCCTCATCATCACTTTCATTAAGAAATTGTTCAATGTTCTATTGAATATTCTCTTCATTTTCCACTATAGTAACATCATTTCTCTCAACTACCTTTCCCAGCCTTTTATTAAAGAATTTATATGCTTTGCTTTTCCCTGAGTAGCCGAGGAATATTCCCTCATCTTCACGTGACTCAAATTTCCAGTGTTTTTCTTTGTTGTGTATAAAAAACTTACTTACAAAGATTTAAAAGTACTTCAAGGTTGGCTTCTTCCCACACCACATATTATACAGAGTCTTTCCTTCTTTCGGACACAACAAATCCCTTTTAGAAATGTAGAACGACATCAATACTGCTTCCTTCCAAAATTTCTATGGTTGTCTTTTTCTATAAGCATCGTTCTGGCCATGTTTTTGATGATCCAATTTATCCTTTCAACCACTTTATTCTATTGGGGAGTTATTACTGAAGAAACTTGATGCCTTATCCCATGTTTCTCAAGATAGTCTTCCACCTGAGTGTTTTTGAATTCCGTACCATTTTCAGTATGAAACTTCAGAATTTTCTGTCCAAGAATCCTTTCACACTCCCTCTGGTAATGTTTTAAGTAGCTGAACACGTCAGACTTATGGGAAATAACAAATACCCATGCAATTATACTATAGTCATCAATGAAAAGAATGTAGTACCTCTTTCTGTCAATTTCTCTTGGAATGATAGGCCCACAAACATCAACATGCACCAATTCAAGAACTCTTGTTGACTTATTTTCCTTTTCCTTATACGTCTTTCTGATGAGCTTCCCTTGTTGGCATGCATCGCACATGTGAGTATGATCACGTGATAGATTAGGGAGATCTATTACTGCATCACACTTTACCAGATATTCCAAGGATGGTTGGTATAGATGACCAAGTTGTTTATGCCACAACTTGTTTTCTTCCTCTCTCGATAGAAAACACATATCTTCTTCTCCACTTACCAGGTAGAGATTTTCCTTTGTTATTTTCCCCTGTAGAACCACTACCCCATCTCTTCATTTGATGATACACATTTTTTGAGTAAACCTTATAGAATGTATGGAGTCACATATTGACTAACACTGAACAAATTGTGACTGAGGAATTCTACAACTAATACATCAACACATCTCATATCTTTACCCCCAAAATGGCCTTTACTGAGCCAATAATCTTCAGTCCTCCGTCATTTAAAAACTTGAAAACTTCTTCTTTGTCATATTTTATGCCTGCAAAAAGATCCTTATTGCCTAGCATGTGAGATGTGAAACCACTGTCAAGGATCCACGCACCATAGAAGTCTAATTCTTTAAGGTCAATTTATGCCACCACTACCTTCTCATAATTTTTATTCTTGGTCCAATTTTTTTCCTTCACACTCCGAATAGATTGAGACTTCTGAGCTTTCTCAGAGTATGATAGACCGAATTCATCTTACAAAGATACAAATCAATTTTTCATTTTCAACTCACCTGTTGGTTTGTTGATTTGCTGATTGCAACTATTTTGATTCTGCTTTGGCACATTCCTCTCTATGGTTGATGTACAGTTTCTAGCCATGTGCCCAAATCCACCACACGAGAAGAATTTCCCTTCAAAATATGTTCTAGAGAACCATTCTCAATTTGGCTACCACCTCTATTCTTATTCCCTTCGGTATCTTCTAGCTATAGAACACACATTTTGTGAGTGTCCCATATTTCCATAGCAATAACACCAGATAAATGGTGCATTCCTACGTGTCACTTCTGTACTGTCAGTTGTCCCTTGGGTTCTTTGAATTTCCCGATTCTGCTTTGTACCCACATCAATTTTCATCCTCGGAATAGGTTCTTGAGGTCTGAATTTAACCCTAACTGCTTTCTATTTTTGATCGAGCCCCAAATCATCCTTAACATCTAAATTCAACTGTTTCTTCTTTCTTTCTGAACTACTAGGATCCTCTTTCATCTTTTTGGTCTTCTGAATGATCTGCTTTCCCGATAACGTGCTGGGAATCAGAAGTTTTTCTTGTTCCTTAAATTTTTTTCGCAGATCGATAACTTCTCCTTCAAGTTCATCGATATTCTTGATCTTATCTTTCATTGTGTTATTCAATCCATCGATCTCCCTTTTTTATTCTTCAATCATGATTTTATACTCACTAACTGATTCTGAGTCCTCTCATGTTTTTCAATTTCTTCCATCAACTCAGACTTATCTTCTTCTTACTACTGTATATAGAGTTTGGAATAATGAACAAATTTGTTGGATTTCTTTGTTTTATCACTCCAAGAATCTATCTCTTCAAGAGTATCCTATAACTCAGCTTTCATATCAACTCTTCCTTCAACTTATTCTTCTTTATCAATGTTAGTTTCTTCCTTTTTCTGAGTACTGTCGAAAACTGCCACCATAGATTTTTCTCCACGATCTTTTCAGTTCTCTATCTCTTAAACCTCCTCAACCTCAGACTCATCTGAAATGTCACATTCTTGTGAATGGAGATTCTTCTTCTTAAAGAAATTTCTCTTGAACTACTTCTTGACTTTCCCATAGGCTGAAGAATTCTTCTTGGAAATTTCGACTTCATCGACATCATCATATTATTAGAACTTTTTCGGACACCTTTCTGCAAGATGAACAACTTTTCCACATAGAAAACAATCCATTGGAAGTTTCCCCTTGAACTTTCCTTTTCCTATTTGAAAATTTGAAGAAAGAAATGACATCACCTCATATGTCTCTTCATCTTCCTGAGAATATTCAATGGTGATCTTCTTCATGACCTTAAATGCCACCTCTTTAGATTTCCCCTTTTCCATAGCCTCGTTTTCATCATTCCTCATTTCATATGCAACCATGGTACTGTGCAAATTTTCCAGTGTTAGCTCCTTCAGATATTTATCTTCTAGTACTAAAACTTTTGGATTGAACTGAGGTGGAAGTTTTCTCAAGATGCTCTTTATGATCTTTATGTATTAAATGAATTCTCTAAGACCCCTCACATCTTCCACAACAATATTTACCCTGTCAAAGAATGCATCAACAGACTCATTTAGGTTCATTTTTAGATATTCATACTTGTTCCTCAAAACTTGCAGCTTTGCCTCTCTGACCTTTGTATCTCCTTCATATATATTCAATGGATTTTACCACATGGTGTGTGATGTTTTTCAGGAAATCACCTTCGTATATATAGCATTGGATAGAGATCCCCCTAAAGCATTAATTCCCTTGGCACCAACATCCAATTATCTTCTCTCACCTTGTGATAAAGCACCACTATTAATGTTAGCTGAGATACCATGCATTGCTGTAGTAAACACGTCCATTCCCAAAGATCGGAAGTTGTGTTGCATTCAAATATTCCATCACTGAAAATTATTTTCGTCGAATATCATAATTCCCTTATGATTGGTGACCTCCATTGAGAGAGAAACATTGATATCAACATTTTGCTCTGATACCAATTGTAAGGTCCACTAGGCTAGATACCCAAGAGGGGGGGGGGGGGGGGTGAATCAGGGTATGAAAAATTTAAAAAACTTCCCCTCTGATCTTTTTTTGTTGTTAGAAAAAACTCTATTTTCTATATCCTTCCTGTTGTAGAGTATGAATTAATATTAAAGAATGCACAGGATATAACAATTTTACTTGGTTCACCCACACTAGGCTACATTGAAGGATCATACACCAACGATGTGCCGATGTACCAAATCCACTAAAAGAGCACTAATGTTTACAAAGTTTAGAGCAGAATCACTGTACCTCCTGGTTTACAACCACTCCCAATTTGAAATCTCACTACTCTCTCAATTGAAGTGTTCTCACTACTTCTTTAGAAGATCCACTCACAGTTTATAGACCTGTAGGTCTCTTCATTATCACCAATGAATGCATCCTCCACTATATGTAGATGCTCCATTGAAGTACAATTTTCCTCCACTGATGAAAACCACTTTACCATAGTACTACCAGGTAACTACAAATATTTTGTGAAACCCTTACTGTGACTTACATGAAAATTTAATCCTTTTCATGCAAGATTGTACTTTTTTCATGAAAAAACCCTTGCGTGCAACTTCAATCTTACACACAACTCAAATATTACACTCAACTTTCTTAGCTTGCATGCAACTCAAAATATTTCGCGCAACTCCCTTTGCACAGAATTATTATGCGATCCGGTGCTTAGATTTTCTCTAAGTGTTGAGCTATACCGAATGAGGGGGGTCACCTCTTATTTATAGGCTTTGATGACCCCTGTGTAGAAGATTCACCGTGTCGCGCAAGATCCTCTTCGAGCGTGAAAAAACTCATTTGACGTTGCACTAGGTGTGCAAGTTTCTTTTGCACAACCTCTTATTTCGTGCCTATTTCCAAATATTTTGCACACATCATTCCTTTTCTATTTTTTGACGTTCTTCTACCAAAACATGCCTTGTGTGCAAGTTTCCTTCGCTCAATTACATCTTTCGCGCACATCTTTAAATCTTTCGCGTGCAACATGCCTTTTCCATTTTTCAACATTCTGACCCCAAAACATGCCTTGCATGCAAGTTTCCAAACCACCCTAGATCTTGCGTGCAACTTCCTTTTCCAAAAACACATTTCCCCATTTTCTGATTTCGAGGCCAAAAAATTTGGCAAACAATAGAAAAAAGTGCCACCTTAGATCTGTTCTTTTTGTACCGTCTCCAGATCATCCATTAATTTTTTCATCATTCTTTGTAAACATAATTTATCAAAAATATCTATAGAACTCGAAAAGTCACCATGTAAACCCCCTTTGTCAAGAAATTAGACATCGTGGTATGCTCTATCAATAAACACAACATGGAGGTCTTCTTTGTCAACAAACATAATCACCTCAAAAATGATTCAATGATACCTTGAGGAATTTTTACCGACATTGTTATTATGATATTCCTTTTTATCCCCAAGTTCTTATAGATATATCTCAAGTTCACATGTAAATGTTTTTCACTTGTTTTCCTTACTGGGCCTTCTTCTCACCCTTTCCTTTGATGTATGTCTCAAGGTTATGAGGTGCAATAATTGTACTTAGGATGAACTTTTAAAGAATATTTTCAAGGGGATTAAAAGAATGTTTTATGTTTTCATGTATTATGTATCTTTTTTCTAAGAAACTAAACTTTAAATATCCTCTATTTGTAAAATAAAATTAAAAGTTATGTAATAAAAAGGCGGGATTCCATAGTTGGTATCAAAGGATAGTTTAGTTATTTGTGAAAATTAGGCTATGAAAGATTTAGGAAGAACCCTATAGAAGATTTTGAACATAGTAAAACATCCTGGTATTTTGGTGAAATATTAATTAAGTGGTTTCCAAAAAAATAAATCCCTGTCTAGATATGAACAAGTGGATGTGGCTCTGGCCCAGATGTACCTAGGAGTGAAAACTTCGACAAGGAGTTCTGTTCTTGACCCAGGGTATCCTGGTACATGACAGTGGGCCTTGTTGAACTCCTAGTTTGACACTACTGGAGGATATTTTTGGCTAATAAAAATCTTCTTATGAATCATTATGAAGGATTTAGAGAGAAATGTAAATTTTTTTAAAGAATAATATGCTTAAGCATAAAGTTTTAAGACATAAAAATTCTTTATAGTTAAAATATTCGTAAATGAAATAATATTCTCACTAAGGTTTTATTATTTTAGAAAATAGAAGGCAATAGGAGGAACCGTGCAAATGGTGACCGCAATGGGCCATGCGCTGACGGTCCTCCAATGGAAGACGCAATGGAAACTTTCATAAGAATGATAAACCAACAGACTCAAGTTATGGGAAATAACTTGAATCAAGTTGAGAGAACGATATAACCACAAAGGGAACAACATTATATTGAGTCCTTTATGCATCAATGACCACCAAACATTAGTGGATATACTGAACCATTGATTATTGAATAGTGGATCAGCTCTATCAAGAAGCTATTTTCCATGCTCCGCTGTTCAGAATAAGATAAGGTCACCCTGTCTGTTTACCACTTAGAGGGAGAAGCTGATTAGTGGTGGGAATTGATTAAAAACACGAGTCCAAGAGTAGAGGTTGAAGCTATGGAGTGGGAAGAGTTCAAATGTATCTTCTTCAATAAGTATTTCCCTCGTTCTATGAGAACAAAAATAGAGAAGGAGTTTCTCGAGCTGAAGTAGAAGGAGAATGAATCTGTTGGAAGCTATGAGATGAACTTCAAAATACTTTCCTGTTACACCTCAAGATTTTTTATCGATCCTAATGGAAAGGTTGATAGATTTTTTGGTGGACTAAGACCTCATCTGCCGAAGAATCTAGCCAATCAAGACTATGATAGCTATGAGGAGATCATGCGGAGTGTTATAAAAGTCGAAATAGAGTTTAGTAAGATGTAGTGGTATCATAAATCCAATGAAAAGAAGAGATCAATGGAGACAATCTTAGGGAGGATCTTTGATTAGGGAAGAGGATGAAAGGAAGTGCAATGTCCCACGTGTAATAAGTGTATGAAGAAGCATTTGGGGAACTACTTTCTTGGGAGCAGGAAGATCCACAAGTGTGGAAGAGATGTCCATATCGCTCGGAATTATCATAGTGAGGTGAAGCCTCAATTCCATACACTAACGACAAAGGAAAGATGGTACAACCCCTACCTGAATTCCAATGCTATAAGTGTGGAAAACTTGGTCACTTTTCTAATCACTATCTAAATTCAACGGTAGTGGAGGGGAATCACCATCAGCCTTAGTAAAGGAAAAGGGAACAAGGTATTGATTTTATATCAATATGGATAATGTTTAAGTTCTAAATGATATGGTGGAAGGTACTCCTGTTGTTCTCTCAAAGCTGGAAAGTACTTTGTTTGGTTATGGTTCTACGCATTCCTCCAAGTTTGTAAAGAATTTAGAATCATACCCTAAATTTCTAAAATTTTAGTTATCAATCAAGAATCATAGTGGGATTATCCAAGCATCACCAATGGTTAGAAACTCTAGTATTTAATTTAGTGAGAAAAATCCTATCTCAAATATAGTAGTCGTTCCCATGCTGGAATTTGACATTATACTAGGGATGGACTAAATCTCAAAGTATAATTCTAAGATCAAATATGGAAGCAAGTAAATATTATTAGTCTTTAAAGGAAAACCTATGGTTATCTTCCAAGGAGATATATCTCAACCTAATCTTTGTATAGAAGAACCTCCTATATCCTTCTTTATGAAATTGATGGGTGAAGAAAAATAAGGAAGTGATAGTATAATGATAAAAAATGTCCCAATAATCCATGAATACATTGACATATTTCATGAGGAGTTACCCAGACCTCCCTCAGAAAGAGAAGTAGAGTTCTCTATTGAACTCGTACCAAGATCTCATCTGATATCAAATACCCTGTATATGATAGAAAATGTGTATTTAGAGGAATTAAAGAAACAACTCCAAGATCTTTTGGAAAAGGGGTTTATCCAACAGAGTGTCTCTCCTTAGGGAGAACCAATTCTATTTTTAAAGAATAATGATGGATCGATGTGGCTATGCATTGATTATAGAGAAATGAATGAGATCATAGTGAAGAACAAATACCCTCTTCCAAGAATTGAGGAATTATTTGACCAACTTTGTGGGGCTCAATTATTCTCTAAGATTTATCTTTGATATGGTTATCATCAATTGAGGGTGAAGAAAGAATATATTCTAAAAAATACCTTCCAATCAAGATATGGGCATTATGATTTTGTTTCTATACCCTTTGTCTTGACTAATCCCCCTTCTATTTTTATGGATTTGATGAAAAGATTCATTAAGGACTAACTTGATAACTTTGTGGTAGTTTTTATTGATGAAATTTTGATATGTTCCAAAAGTTGAAAAGAGCATGAAGAGAATTTAAGGGTTAATTTGAAAATTCTACAGAAGTAGAGGATTTTTGGAAAGTTCATCAAATTTGAATTTTTGTTACAACAAGTTTCTTTCTTAGGGAACATTGTAACTAATGAAAGAATCATAGTTGAACCTGCAAAGACAAAGGTTGTAGAGGATTGGAATCAACCTACAACAATAACTGATATTTTTAGTTTCCTTGGATTAGAGGGATACTATAGGAGGTTTTTGAAAAAAAATCACAACTTTATAATCCATTAACTAAGTTAACTCAAAAAAGGATCATGTTCAACTGGAAAAAGGAGTACGAGGAAAGTTTCCAAGAGATGAAGAAGATATTTGATACTACACCCATGTTAACTATTACCTAAATTGGAGAAGGATTCATTATTTTTAGTGATGCGTCTCTGAAAGGGCTTGGGTGTGTCCTCATGAAAAATGAAAAAGTCATTGCTTATAAATCTCTACAGTTGAAGAATAATGAGTAGAACTATCCTACACATGATCTGGAGATGGCTGCGGTCATTTTTGATATGAAGATATGGAGGCACTATCTTTATAGGGAGAAATGTGATATATACACAGAATATCAAAGTTTGAAGTATATTTTCACTCGAAAGTAATTGAACATCAGATAGAGGAGATGGTTGTAACTTTATAAGGACTATTATTGTTCAATTCATTATCATCCCATAAGATCAAACAAAGTTGTTGATGCATTAAGTAGGAAAGACCCAATAATTATATCCATGATGAGGATTCAAATATATCCTCGGATCGAAGACCTATTGAAAATGGAAATGAGAATTATAAGGTAAGGGACATCATCAACCCTATACAAAATGATTTCTCAAATGTCATTAATAGATAATATCATGAAAGATCAGAAAGAAGATCCTTTGTTACAAAATAAGTTTGAGGCTGTGAAGGATGAGAAGTTTCTTGAGTTCAATATTGATCAAGAAGGTGTACTGAAATTTTGTACAAGACTATGTGTTTCATCTATTCCATAAATAAAGAAGGAGATGATTGATGAATCTCATAGCTCTACTTTCTCTATACATTCTAGAAGCACAAAAATGTATAGGGACCTTCGTGATCATTTTTTGTTGGATAATATGAAAAGGGAGATTGATGACTACACTAAAAGGTGCGTGGTATTTCAACAAGTGAAGGTAGAGAAACAACTTCCTAAAGGGATATTACAACCACTACCCATACCATCATAGAAGTGGGACAATATCACTATGAACTTTGTCACCAGTCTCCCGAGAAATTCCAAAGGAAACAATGCGATATGGGTTATTATGAACCATATAACCAAGAATTCCCATTTTATCTCTATTCAGGAATATTTATCTCTTGATTAACTTTCCAGGATTTACATGAAGGAAATGGTAAGGATGAATGGTGTTCCACTTTCTATCATATCTGATTTTGATCCAAGGTTCACATCAAAATTCTGGAGAAATATTCAACATGCTCTGAGTACCGAATTGAATTTCAGTATAGCCTATCACCCCCAAAATGATGTCTAATATGAATGGACTATTCAAACACTCGAGGACATGATGGAAACATGCTCAATGGAATTTAAGAGTGGATGGGATCAACATCTCCCATTAGTTGAGTTCTTTTACAACAATAGTTTCCACTCAAACATTCAAATAACACCATATAAAGCTCTATATGGGAAGAAATGTATCACTCTTACATTTTGGGATGATGTTGGTGGGAAAAATATTCTTTGGCCTGATCTTGTGCAAGATATGACATAAAAGGTTCATGCCATCTAGTAACACATTAAGGCTGCTCAGATTCAGAAAAAGAGCTATGCCGACAATCGTTGAAGGGACATGGATTTTGATGTTGGTGACAAATTCTTTCTTTGAATTTCACCTTGAAAGAGATTCATGAATTTTGAGAAGAAAGGGAAGCTCATACCTAGGTACATTGGCCTCTATGAAATCCTTGATCGTGTAGAAGTAGTGGCCTATCGGCTTGAACTTCCTCCAAATATAGAACAAGTTCATGATGTCTTCAATGTATCCCTCTTGAGGAAGTACATACCTGACCCATCATATGTTCTAAATCCTGAGGTGGTATGACTGAAACATGACCTCTCTTATAAAGAGCATCCAATGGAAATATTAGATCGTAGAGACAAGGTTCTACACAATAAGACTACCTGCCATGTTAAGGTGTTGTGGAGGAACCAAAAATGTGAAGAATCCATGTGGAAACCAGAGGAGTCTATGAGGAAGAAGTACCCACACCTTTTATCTTCATAGGGTACGAGTTGAAATTTAGGGGAAAAATTTCTTTAGGGGGGAAGAATGTAACAACTTGAACTTTTGAATAATATTTATTTCTTGAATTTGTGTATTATTTTATTTTGTACTCAACAAAACTATATCTTTTTATTAATGAAGTGAGTATAATTAAAATAATACCACTGAGTTTTGGCTGTTACACAACCTTTGGTCAATATGACCATTGGAAAATATACTCTTAACGTTATTATTATTGTTTATAAATACAAATGATCATGGTTAATTAATACAGAAAAAAGAGTCAATGGCCTCATCTAGTAGACTCAGGCTGTATGAATCCCATATGTCAGATCTTGGAAAGGAGGTGGCATTACTGATATTTTCTCTGGACCAAGCCCAAGTTGAGCTTCAACATATTAATCTTGAACGTAATCGCCTTCAGAAGAATTTCAAGCTGATAGAAATCACCACTCAAGCAATGTTGTCTGAGCCGCCCCAAGATTCTATCACCATTGCACTCCTTACTCTTAGGTCCTATACAGGTGTTATAAGGGGCTATGTAATGAGGCCTTAGTTACTCTGTGTAATCATTTTATATAACTAAAATTTTTATTTTTTATAATGGTAATTTTTTTTGAATTTCAAATGTCAAAATAAATATACGATAAATTTATAGAAGTTATATATTATTGATGAATATTAGAAGAAATGTATTTCAAAATATTTTTTTTTAAATTTAAATAATTAATATTGTGAAATTATTTAAAAGAATGATCTTTTACAGTTGTGATTAGTAATAAATTTAGATTCTAATAAGATCAACTTAATTTTTGGTGAATAGTAAATAATGAATAGTAATATTACCCTTTTGAATAGTAATTTAACCAATAGAATAATAACCTCACTTAAAAAAGTATAAATATATTTTAGGAATCTTTATTGCTAATGTGATATAATATCATATGTAAATAATTGTTTTAAAAATTATTAATTAAGTATTAGTATTTTTTCATGTAAATAGTTATTTTACTTAAAAATTAAATATCTCCTAATTAGAAAATTATTTTCATAAAATGGAGTTCATTTTTCAATTCAAAGCATTGATGTTAGGTTAGGGTGAATTTATGATATTTTTATAAAATTTTATGTTTTTCAGTTAATAGTAAAAATACAGTTTTGAGTTTCGGTGTGTTTAATGACATCATTAATGATGTAATAATGATGTAATAATTTTTGGTCGAATTGTGTACAGTAAAATATGTTATGAGGTATCCCATGTTTCCAATACCATTGTAAAATACCATGTTCAAGCCCATGATTTTTCAAATACAACTAATGAGGTGTCCCTTGGAAATTAATAAAATATTCCCTCACTTTTTCTATAAATACCAACCAATTCCTTCATTCCTTTGATTAAAAATTATTTCTCAACAAATCTATTGTATTTTAACCTTCTAAGGATTCCTATCAAGGTTCCCTAAATCCCCCCAAGGTCCCAACCATCTAGTTTTTGAAGTTACTCTACAAGGTAAGGGAACCTTTCACCCCTTTTTTAGTCAACAGTTTTTTTATATTATGTATTTAAATTTACATTTTCTTAAGTTGGAGTATGATATTATATATCCATATTAATTTATTTTTTATGTCTATATAATTATATTACCATTTTTTCTCTCATCAATTCATTTTCTGAATTTTTAAGTGACGCCGTTAGGCTACCGAATTTTCGTAAAAGAAATCACATCTTCTCTTTTCTTTCATATTTCCTTTTCATGTGGTATGTCATTAAAATATAACTATCATGAACTTATTTTTATTGTATCATGTAACTATATTATATTATGAGTTATTTATGTGTGGGTGACCCTTTTCCCCTCTCTTTTTAATGTTTTCTAAAACCATGTCATATAGCCGTTATGCTGTAGAAATTTCGTCTCAAAATCTCTCCCTTTTTCTCAAGAAATTTTCTTATTTTATTTATGAGAATAGCCTAACCAATTTAGTTTCTAGAGGTATTAATAAATACATAAAAATTATATATTTTATTCTAGAATTGACATACATGAAACCCTCATTCATTTTCCATGGATTATAAATGACATAATGATCATGTTTTTAAGCACTTTTAAAACGTCATGATTTTGAAATGAAACCCATTTTTTTATTCTTTTTAGGTTATTTATGAAATGTTTGATTATGATATATGTTGATAACATGAAAATAAATACATATTAAGATTTCTCCCTCATATCAATCCAATTCATTAGGTAAAGAAATTAATCTCTAGAGATGACTAGTTTTGCGATACCTTGGTGAATAACCTTGGTAATTTTTATGACACCTTGGGGATGGAACTTAGTGATATAATTATGAATGTATAAATTAAATGATATAGCCAAATTTTCAAGTTATGTTTCAAGTTATTATTATGATTATATTCCTATTTATCCCCAAGTTCTTATTGATATCGCTCAAGTTCACATGTAAACTGTTTCACTTGTTTTTCTTACTTGGCCTTCTGCTCACCATTTCATTTTATGTATGTCTCTAGGTTTTGAGGTGAAATAATTATATGTAGGATGAAATTTTAAAAAATATTGTCAAAGGTATTAAAATATTTTTTTATATTTTCATGTATTATGTATCTTTTTTCCAAGATACTAGGTTTTAAAGATCATCTGTTTGTAAAATAAAATGAAAAGTTATGTAATAAAAAGGTGGGATGTCATATCATAGAACCTCAACACTATCACCTAAAATGGTGTTCCTAAATATTATTGAAGAATGTTTGGATTATATATAGGGTTTAGATCTTGGATACATCGAGTAACGATCAACAATGACAAGATATCATCGAACACACCATTGCTTTGAATGAGGTATCTGATTGGTTTAAATTTTGTGCTTTGATATATTCACATGAGATCCTTGGAACTGTACCATGGATTGAATAACTATATGTCACATAAATAAATTAATTTAAATGAATTTTCAATTTAATTTCCATTATTTCTATGTTTTGGGGGTTTCTTATGCATTTTTTTTGAGAAATGGGTGAGTTTTCATGATTTGGGCCAAACCGTGAGCCCAATTCCAGATTTTAAAATAAATTTTGATTACTTTATAACTCTTTCATTTTTCAACATTTTTCATCCATTAAAATTCTTACTTGGAATCCCCTGACCTATAAACACCACCAAATTAATTGTGACCATTTAGAAATCTATAGTCATGGTGAAGTTGAGCTTTTATTTAAGGGATTGGGCCTGCCCGAAAGCCCATTTCCTGCATTAAAAATATTTTCTAATTCTTTAATAACGCATTCAATTTTTAAGTTTTTTGGTGATTCAAACTCTCACCTGAGGCCATTTACCTAAGGCGCACCCCCATTATCTGCACCCTCAATTTGAAGCTCAATAGAATCGCGAAATTGGGAGAAACTTCTCTGGATTTCGGAAATCGCCCAATTTTGAAGAGGTAAATTGATCCTTTCATAACTCCTTTTATTTTTACTCGTTTTCCCCAATTCCAGTTCCTAAATGATATCCTAATCCTTATTCAATCCTCCCATAAAATTTCAGCTATTTTAAAATTCATATACTGGTGGATGTTGGGTCATTTTCTTCAAGATTGTTTTGGGTAAGTGTTTCTCTCTACAATTTCTTCCTTCTCTTTAGGGTTTCCTCCCTCTTTAATAAATTTATTGAGTTTCCGGAAGATAGGGTTTATACCTAGGGTTTTATTTGAGGAATATTTGGTGAAATATTATGGTTTATGGTTCTTTTTAACTTTGTTTTGGTGCGGCAGAGGTGCGGTTGAGGTTTCGCACCAAGATTCAAGGGTTTTGACTCAAAAGGTAGGTGATTACATGTATAACCATTTTATGATGAGTTAGATTGCTTGGTTTATTAATTTAGTATGTTTAAAATCTGTTTTTTGTGGTGATAAAAATATTTTTGATGGATTTGGTTTTGTTTTTAATTTTTTAGTTGCATTTTTTCTTGGAATTGGGTGCTTTTCATGCATGGCTCTTGGGGAAATGTTTGGGTGTATTTTATAACATATGAAAGTGATTTATTAGTGTTGAAAGGGGATGAAAATTCTGGTTTGTTAGTTCCTTAATGTCATTTGGTCCTTTTAATGGGTTATTTGAATGACTTTAATGTGTGAAACCATGTTGTACTTCTTGAACGTGATTTGTGAAAACATGTGTTTTTCATGTGTACCTTTTGTGGTATTGTTTGAGGTATTTTTATAAAACTTGGGGGGTGGTTTAATAAATGTTGTTAAGGATTAAAATTATGTTTTTTTATTGTTATTGGTATGGTTTTGGTCTTGAATGAGGGTTTTGAAATGGGTTTTGTATGCAAACCATGGTTGTACCTCTTGGGTTGGTTTTATGAAAATTGTAAATGATTTAATGAGTAACATAAAGTGTGAAATGGTTTATTATGTAATGTTTTGGTGATAGTATGTTCCTAAAATTATTTTTTGAAACATAAAGTGGCCAGTTATGTTGTAAAACATTTTGGTAATTTTTTGTAATTTTCCGAGGTGATTTATGAAATTGTGATGTGGGTGAAAAACATGTTTTCGGGCTGTTTTGCGTGAGTGTGATGTGAAAAATGGACTTTTTTTATGAAAAGGGTATTATATAACATGTGAGTGGCATGTTATGTGATTTTAAAATCTTGGGAAAGATTTTATAAAATTGTCAACGGATTTGTTGAATTGTGAATGATATGCAAAATGTGTTGTGGGATATTTTTGGTGTGAGTATGATTTCAAAATTCATTCGAATGAAAAAGTGGATTTTTAGAATTGTGTAGAATAAATATGAGATTTCTGGTGAATTTGTGAAGTGAAAATGATATTTTCATGTGAAAAGTATATTTATTGACTTGTTGAACTTGTCTGAGGTATCTAGGTGGGTGGACATGTACTTGTATGGTAGTGAATCCGTGGGGTTTGGCCTCAGTTTCACTTAGAAAGATTGAAGCATAAAACTCTAACTAAACTATGATGATGATGATTGGGGAACACTAGGTTATGGGTATGTTCCCTACTAGTGGCTCGTGCACGAGAACAAATATTTTGATGGTTACTCTCACTAATATACGAGGTACCTGAGACCCACAACGAGCTAGTGCCTAGGGGTTATTTACTATTACTTGTGCTCATTAGTTACATTGTGCTTACCTTAGGCATACGGTATGGTTGGATGGAAAATTCAGTAGTGTTGACATTATTTTTAAAAGTGTTTATTCTTAATGATATCCCACTTGAGAACTGTTTTAATTCTTAAGTTTCATCTTTTAGAAATTGTAACTAGCATTTCTTGTTTATAAAAACTTGTAAGCTTTTCATCTTTGAATATTTATCACATGTAATTTCATAGTGGTGGTATCATACCGGGAATTGTATAACACCCTACTTACACCCTTGAGTGTAAGTATACTTGGTTATTTTTGTTGTCGCAGGTTGGGTACATTTTTTTGTGCTAGTGGTTCGGGTTTCTAGCAGGTCCTTAGTGGTGAAGTCTTGTGGAGATGGCTTGAGGGTGGTGCCCCTTGCCATAAGGGTTATTGGGATGTTTCCTTTTAGTTTTTTACCTTTGTTATAGTCCTGGTGAGTTGATTTAAACTATGTAATTGAGTTCTGATTTTTTGTAAAAGATTGTTTGGTTTGAAAAATCCAGATTTGTTTTATTGTATTCATTTGTTGTTTTAAGTTTATAAACTTGGGTAAATTGTTCCAAATTATCATTTTATGATACCCGGGCACTTGTACCATCCCGTGGGGATTGGGAACACCCTTCGGGCCTTGTCGTAGGCCGATTTTGGTGCTGATTTCAGTGGCGGACAGATTTGGTTTGTGACAAAATGGTATCAGAGCAGGTTAACTCTTTGGGTCATGTTATTTGGGGAAGAGTTGAGATATTCTGGAGTTAGGATTGTCAGGAATTGGTATTCCAGTTATGGGTAGTGTGCCTGATTACCACACCTTAGTATGGGATTCAAGTTTCTAGGAGAATTTGGGATTTATCTAAGACCTTTGGTTTTCTTGGTTTGATGATGATTTGGAGAAATGAAAAGAGAGTTGGGTTAATGGTCTCAGTGAGATCGCAGGGCCTGAAAAGCCACATAGAGCCTGGGATATTCCCTAGAATACTCTCTGTGATGGTGAAGTGATTTGATTATGGCTACCAACAATATGTCCAAGTCACCGACTGAAACTAGTTCTCTCTCGCATTGTTTTGTTCTTTAGTTTTGAAATCTTGGCACTTTGGTTTTAAAGTGACTTGGTTTTAAGAAGCATAAAGTTTTTGAGAAATTATTTTCAAGTAAATAGGTAATGGTTTGGTTTATGAAATGGTGGAACTGAATTTTCAGAATTTTTTTGGAATGGAAAATGGTGTTCTTACACCTCTTTTGAAAGTAGGAACTATATTGAAGTTGGTTTTGAAAAGTTTTTCCAATTGAGTTTTCTAAAAAATCAAAGGGTGTTTTAATGGGATGAGATGTTTTGAAATTGATGTGAATATATTTAATGTGAGTTATTTTCTAAATGGTGGTGTCTTTCTGAAATGTTTTGTAAGATGTGAGTTGGTATTTTGATCTCATGGATAACAGTTTTGAGAAAAAGGATGTGTTGGTTGACCGTTTTAGTTTTGAAAAGTGAAAATAATTTTTGTTTTAACCATTGTTATTTTTGTGAGAAACCACATGAATGGGGTTATATGGGATGATGGATGGCTGATGGCACAACTGGATGAGTGTCGGGATGGATATGAGGAGGGTGACCGGTGTGGCACAAAAACATTTATGTGTAAGGCCCATGGGTTACCATTGGTGGATGCGCTAACCGCTGAACCATTTGTTTTCAAAGAAATGTTTATAAAGAAAAACATGATGTATTGATGAATTGTTTAGGATGGTTTATATTTTGTGTTTTTGGAAAATGTTGATGTTGTGGGATTTTTTGAGTCCAAGAACCCCTCCTGTTCGAACTGTGTTTTGGGTTTGTGTTTGGTCGGTAAGATGGGTAGAAGGACCGAGTAGTAGTCTCCTCTGATATTTATTTCGGGATACCTTTATGGTGGTTCTATTAATTTGTTTGGATCTGGTTTGTGGAAATTTTTGACCAATGAAATAGCTTTTTTGGGTCCTTAGGTTCTCTCATTGGATAAGGTACGCCCCCATTAAGGGTTAATGCATAACTGAAGTGCAACCCGGATTGTTTCTCCATTGGAAAATCCTCTAGTTAATAAATATAAGGAATATTTTTTTCGAGCTCTATATATTGAGTCTATACCCATTCCTTTCTTTGTTTTTTTATCCTCTTGTAGTGGTAGAGTGCTCGTGGAAGTTTGAAATAGACCTTAGTTTCTTACTTTTCCCGATTCGTCGAAGGTGGAAGTGGTCTAGGGTTGTTAGTGTGGATGAGTGTATGGATGGTGTCTAAGAGGGAATCTGGTTTCTTCATAGTTTTTTTGAAGCATGAGTTCATGTTAAACTACTAGTGTGGGAAATATGGTCACGATAGGATATTTTGGACACTTTCTAGAATTTTGTGTTGTTTGGGGATGTTGTATAAGGTCCCTCTCCATGCATTGTTTATATCAGTCTCAGTTGTCATGTACGGTGACGCCTTGTGATGTCATGTGCTCAATTGACCATAAAGGTGAAAGTTTTGCAATCATTTGAGAGTCTCTTTTATGTTGGTAGAATGTCTCCGTTGGATAAACATAAAAATATATATTCCATTTTAGAGGAAGGTGAGTATAAGTGTTATTTACTTATATAGTTTCTCACCCAAACAAACAAGGTTTGTTGTGTGTGCATCTTCTAAGCCCTTGTTTTAGTGAAATATTGGGTTATGGTAAAGGGATTTTAGAATGTGTTATGTCTTGGAAAACTTATTGGGGATTGCAGTGTAGTTGTTGGTTGCACTGAAAGAAGAATTCTTGTTCGGGTTTCCAAAGCCTAACTGCAAGGCCAAAGATGCTTCAATCATTTGAGCTCCAGCCATAGTTCTTGGAGCGAAAATGGCTTGCATTCAGAGGAAATCCTAGGGTTGTTTAAACCCTTGTACAAATTCCTATCCTCAGTATGAAATATTGGAAGATTTTAAACCTATGGTGTCATCATCCTTCTTTTGTTGTTCCCGTTCAGTGGAAATAGGTGGAGCGACTTATACCCATGTTATCGCCCAATGTTATTCAATCCCCCTTTGGTTTCCATTGATTCTTTAAAGAAAGGTTTGAAGTTTTACTAGACAGGTTGAGCACACTGTTTGTGCTTGGTTAGTAGTGACCATGCCCTAGATAACCATATGGATAGAAGGATCCCCACTGTTAGTGCAAGGTTTCCCAAACCGTGCAGACTAACCATGTGGCCGTCACAACTCTTTAAATTTTGGGGTCATTCTGTACCGAACCATGATGGTCAGTAAAGGTGGTTGGTTATAATGGTGGGGAGACCCACTATGAGTCTTATATAAGTTCTTTTGTAATGGTTTTATGGATTTATACCCTTTGTACTAGGGATTCCATTCAGGCCTCCCCCTGTTAGTGTCCCGATTCTATCTCAAGAAAAATATAGGTTTTCTCTTATGGTGGGGAGACTATTTTTGTTCCCCTGTACCAATAACTCAGATTTATCCATGGTCTTGGATTGGCAGTAGGTAGTCTCTTTCTTAGCTATCAAGCTACCTACATCTTCCTTGGGTAAACGTTGAGATTGGAGAGTGCCCAATGGTTTAGTTATAGCAAGGTAAGTGTAACCTTGTTCAATGTTGTTGTTTGTTTGGGTAAATTTCTTGAGTCTTGTTCATATTGTGTTGGAGGATTTTTCCTTTTGGTATATTCCTTCCATAATTTATCAATGGAGGTGTTTGGGCCTTTGGAGGTGAAACCTGGCAAGGGAGTACTTCTGGTTTTCTCAGTTGGGTTTGGTTGTTATTTTGGCCTTGCAGTGACTTTCCAGGGAGGAAAGTTTTCATGGTGGGGAGAATTGTCACATAAATAAAATACTTTAAAGTTATGTTTAAATTCATTTCCATTATTATTTTTTGTTTTGGGGGATTCCTATGCATTTTTTTGAGAAATGAGTGAGTTTTCATGACTTGGGCCAAACCGTGAGCCCAATTCCAGATTTAAAAATAAATTTTGATTCTTTTTAACTTCTTCATTTTTCAACATTTTTAATCCATTACAATTCCTACTTGGAATCCACTAACCTATAAACACCACAAAATTAATTGGGACCATTTAGAAATCTATAATCATGGTGAATTTGAGTTTTTATTTAAGGGATTGGGCCTATCCGAAAGTCCATTTCCTGCATTAAAAATATTTTTTAATTATTTAATAACTCATTAAATATTTAAGGTTTTTTGGCGATTCCAACTCTCACCCGAGACCATTTACCTAAGGCACACCAAAATTATCTCCTACCTTAATTTGGAGCTCAATAGAATCTCGAAAGTGGGCGAAACATCTCTGGATTTCACAAATCACCCAGATTTGAAGAGGTAAATGGATCCTTTCATAATGCCTTTTATTTTTACTCTTTTCCACCCATTATAGTTCCTAAATGATATCATAATCCTTATTCAAACCTCCCTTAAATTTTTAGATATTTTAAAATTCATATACTGGTGGATGTTGGGTCGTTTTCTTCAAGATTGTTTTGGGTAAGTGTTTCTCTCTTCAATTCCTTCCTTCTCCATAGGGTTTCCTCCCTCTTTAATAAATTTATAGAGTGTATAGAAGTTAGGGATTATACCTAGGGTTGGATTTGGGGTATTTTGGGTGAAATATTATGGTTCAGGGTTCTTTTTAACTTCGTTTTGGTGCGGTGGAGGTGCAGTTGAGGTTTCTCACCAAGATTCAAGGGTTTTGAATCCAAAGGTAGGTGATTCCATGTATAACCATTTTATGATGAGTTGGATTGCTTGGTTTATTAATTTAGTCTGTCTCAAATCTGTTGTGTGTGGTGAGTAAAATAGTTTTGATGGATTTGGTTAAGTATTTAATTTTGTAGTTGCATTTTTTCTTGGAATTCAGTGCTTTTCATGCGTGGCTCTTGGAGAAATGTTTGGGTGTATTTTGTAACATATGAAAGTGATTTATTAGTGTTTAAAGGGGCTGAAATTCTAGTTTTTTAATGCCTTAATGTCGTGTGGGCAATTTAGTTGAGTTTTTGAATGGTTTTAATGTGTGAAACCATGTTGTACTTCTTGAACGTGATTTGTGAAAACATGTGTTTTTCATGTGTACCTTTTGTGGTATTGTTTGAGGTATTTGAATAAAACTTGGGGGTGGTTTAATAAATGTTGTTAGGGATGAAAATTCTGTTTTGGATTGTTATTGGTATGGTTTTGTTCTTGAATAAGGGTTTTGAAATGGGTTTTGTATGCAAACCACGACTGTATGACTTGGGTTGGTTTTATGAAAATTATAAATGATTTAATGAGTAACACAAAGTGTGAAATGGTTTATTATTTATTGTTTTGGTGGTAGTATGTTCCTAAAATTATTTTTTGAAACATAAAGTGGTCAGTTATGTTGTAAAACATTTTGGTAATGTTTTGTAATTTTTTGAGGTGATTTATGAAATTGTGATGTGGGTGCGAAACATGTTTTCAGGCTGTTTTGCGTGAGTGTGATGTGAAAAATGGACTTTGTTTCTGAAAAAGGTATTATGTAACATGTGAGTGGGCTGTTATGTGATGTTTAACATCTTGGGAAATATTTTATAAAATTGTCAACGAATTTGTTGAATTGTGAAAGATGTGCAAAATGTGTTGTGAGCTATTTTTGGTGTGAGTATGATTTCAAAATTCATTTGAATGAAAAAGTGAATTTGTAGACTTGTGTGGTATAACTGTAGGAGGTATGTGGAATTTGTGATGTGAAAATGATATTTTCATGTGAAAAGTATATTTATTGACTTGTTGAACTTGTCTAACCACAAGGGGAAAACCCGAGTATCTAGGTGGGTGGACGTGTACTAGTATACTAGTGAATCTGTGGGGTTGCCCTCAGTTTCACTTAACAAGATTGACGGATACAACTATAACTAAAATATGATGACGATGATTGGGGACCACTAGTTTATGGGTATGTTCCCTACTAGTGGATCATGCATGAGAACAGATATTTTGATGGTTACTCTCACCAAGATACGAGGTACCTGGGACCCACAATGAGCTAGTGCCCATGGGTTATTTACTATTACTTGTGCTCATTAGTTACATTGTGCTTACCATCTGCATACAGTATGGTTGGCTATAAAATTCAGTAGTGTTGAAATTATTTTTAAAAGTGTTTATTCTTAATGATATCCCACTTGAGAACTGTTTTAATTTTTAAGTTTTATCTTTTAGAAATTTTAACTAGCATTTTCTGTTTATGAAAACTTGTAAGATTTTCGTCTTTGAATGATTATCACATGGAATCTCTTAGTGGTGTTATCCTACTAGGAATTGGCTCACACCCTACTTACACCCTTGGGTGTAAGTAGACTTGCTTATTTTTGTTGTCACAGATTGGGTAAATTTTTTTGTGCCCGTGATTTGGGTTTCTAACAGGTCCTTGGTGGTGAAGTCTTGTGGAGATGTCTTGAGGGTGGTTCCCCTTGCCATGAGGATTATTGGGATGTTTCCTTTTAGTTTTTTACCTTTGTTATAGTCTTGGTGAGTTTCTTTAAACTATGTAATTGAGTTCTGATTTTTTGTAAAAGATTTTTTGGTTTGAAAAATCCCGATTTGTTTTATTAGATTCATTTGTTGTTTTAAGTTTATAAACTCGGGTAAATCATTCCCAATTCTAATTTTATGATACCTGGGCATTTGTGCTAGCCCGTGGGGAGTAAGAACACCCTTCAGGCCTTATCGCAAGCTGATTTTGGCACTGATTTTAGTGGCGACCAGATTCGGTTCGTGACACTAGAGATGATGACGTTATGTCACATCAATGATAAAAAATTTTAAATCCCCAGGCTACCAGATTACATTGTGTGCCCTGGTACCAACATCAAATTAATAAATAGAATGATTAGTTTGAACTAATTTATCGACCCAATAAGGTAACACCTGAAATTTTGTTTTCTAGTCACTATAAACCATCTCAATAACTTTACATTTTGTAATTCACACATTATTGTATGAGATTTTGTATCCATACATACTCTCTATGAATTAATGTATTATCTCAACACAAACCTTCTAATTAACTCTTACCATACCAATAATAACAATTCATTTGAATACTGGGTTAAGATATCTATGATCTTGAGTCATCCTGAAATTAAAATAAGTGTCTGGTCTAGAAAATTTTGTATTTTTCCAACAAGTTGAATTTCCTACAAGGGTATATCAAAATCGCATCTTGCATGTGTCACTAAAATATTGGAATTTATAGAAAATTCCAATCTCATAGAGACATGTATGTGATAAATATAATGTATCTTTACATGGTAATGCCTTATAAATATCCATATTTCTTATTTTCTCTAAAATTGTCTTCTAATAGAAAATTAATCATCAATCCATCTGACATTTCTTTGTTGGAAAATACATGTAACTTGATTATCAGTGTCACTACATCTTTATCAAACCCAGAAACCATTGGTATAATATAATATGATGTTTGAAATAACTATGTATGTTTATGTTGTAGATCATTTTCATGCATTGTCTCATGTGTTATGTCAGATAATTCCTTATCCTTAAAATGATCATCATAGGAATCATTTATCATAACCATAGGTGGAGTAAATACAATAACTGATGTCATCAGAACACCTACATGTACAATCATATGAAATCTTTACCTCAATTTTCATGTATACTCTTCACCTGATCCACATTAAACAATCGAATCAGATCCAAACATATTCCCCTGAACAAATCCACCAATGTTTTGTATGTTTTGTTCAATTTGGGTGGTATCTTTAATGGTAATAACCTCAACATATAATTCTATCATATTTAGGCTGACATGATCCAAATATATATCATAACAAAGCCTCAAATATTTACCATCGACAAAATTATGATTCATGCAATATAGATTATCTTGAGTATGAGGAAATATATAAATGATATATGATATACATTGATTCTCAAGAAGAATTAATCAATAATTAATTTTACCATTAATTAAATTAATTATATCACATCCAGTAAGATTTAAAAATATTTAAGGACGACCAATATATGATATCTGTTGCTTATCTATTAACATTTCCCCTTTGTGATATACATATTCATGCAAGTGTTTTTACATTTCTTTGAATTGTTAATTGAAATTAAATTACACATTAAATATAAACATTGATATTTCTTGAAATAAAAAAATCATCTAACATTACATATACATATTAAAAATATAAAATATTTTTTCTAATATAAATATAATTGAATAGAGTTTTTAATAGTGTGAAATGATGCATGCCATTGCTCTAAGGTGCATGCCATGACACTCTATGCCACACAATGACTTTGGTGAGGCATAAATAGAATAGTGTACATAGAGAACACATATTTTTATTTGATTCTTTTGATGATTTTATTAAAACCCTACTCCGTGCAAAGTTAATCGAAGTAATCAACACTGACAAGATAAAATCCATTTTATGCCATGCACCATAAATTTTCATTTTTTAATATAACATGAAATTTCAGTTTTAACTATAATTTTTTATTAAATTAAACATTTTAAATAAAAGAATCATTTACCTAAATTAGATTATTAGATTATTAAATTATTTTTAATTGAATAGAGTTTTTAATAGTGTGCATGGTGCATGCATTTTTTTACTGAACAATTTTATTTTTATCAATTATATATTTGTCTTCTGTTTCTCTATTTAATAATATTTTTTGGTTACTGCATGCATTTTCTATACTTCTTCTATATTAACCAGATAATATTTCTTTTATATATTTTCATTATACTCAATATCATAGGACAAGAATATATAACACATAAAACCCAATTACAGAAAATGTTCTAAGGAAGAAAAGTTTAAATAGGTAATAATGTTGATGTGAAAAAACATGCCTCATTTATAGAATGAATTAAAAAATGAAGGAGAATTATTCATCAAACTCTACATAGGCTAGAATAATGATAAATTGAAAATAGTAAAATATAATAAAAATAAAATGAATTTTACTATAAGTGGAGGGGTCAAAAATGACAGTGACATTGGATGGTGATGTAGTGCAATGTAGTGATCAAAAGCGGGCTTGTTCAATTCTGAAATAATAAATTTTAATAGTAAGAAATAATATAAAATTCAGAAAATTAAAACTATTATAATATAGATGCATTACTTGTCCATATTATTTTACTCATCAATTGAGATTATTTTAGTATATATATAATTAAAGCACATATATTTCATTTATATATAAATATATATATTTTTAATACATTTAAATATTTAACAATTGAAATTTACTTATAAATGAAAAAGTGACCAATTAATATTCAAATTACATTCCATGTTAAATTCACTTTGAAAAATTGTAATTTTTATCAAATATCCAATTTTATTATTTACTATAGTTTTTCATTAAATTAAATTATTTTAATTAAATAATATTTAATTTAGTAAAATAAAATTATCAACTGATTATATTTTCATCATTATATATATATATAATTAAAATATAGTAATATATTAATTAAAATGAAATATTATATAAATAAATAAATAAATAAATCATAATATAATAATTACAATGCAATGATATATTAATAATATATATATTATAGAATAAAATAATATATCAATTAAAAAATCACTAATCAATTTAATTATATATTTTATACAATTCGATAATATATATATATAATACATCATAATAATTAAAAATCTGAATTTTCTTATAAATAAAAAAAGTAACAATAAATATTTAAAGTAAATTACCTATTTAATTAATTTTTTAATTTTTTTAAATTTATTATCAAATATAAAATATAAATATTTTCTATAATATTTTAATAAAATTAATTTTTTTATTAATGAACATTTAATATATCTAAATTAACGTGTTATTAACTTATTTTTATTTTAATTACTACTATTTAAATTAAATTTCATGTTCTATTTACCTATTTAAAAAGTTAAATTTATTATCAAAAATTAGATTTTATTATTTAATATAATTAGTTTTTATTAAAATATATTCATTATAATAAATTTAATTTAGATAAATTAAATTATTAAATTTTAAACTTATATTTAATTGAATAGAGTGGTTAACAATGTGCAATGGTGCATGACACTCTATGTTTCGCCATGCATTTTATGAGACCCACATGGAATAGTGTGCCCTGAGCACACCTCTATTTATTCGATTCTTTTACCCATTATATATATATATATATATTATTACAATGCATTATTATATTACCCTATTTATTATAATGAAAAAATATTATTATATATTTAAGTTAATATATTAATTAAAATGCAATGACATATTAATATTTATATTATATAATATAGTAATATATTAATTAAAAAATCAGCAACTAATTTACATAAATATAAATATATATAAAGATTATTCAATGTAGTAATTATTTCACAAATATTCATGCAATACAAATAACATAAAAAATTAAAAACCAAACCAAAATAAAACTACCATAAAACATTATTACACTTTTAAAAAAATACTTCAAAAAATATAAAAAACTTTCACAAAAAATTTCATCAGACCCAAATATTTATAAAAAACTAGATATTATAAATATAAATGATAAATACAATAAAAAATTTATAATAATATTTCACAATTTTCATAAAATCAAACTACCAAATTTTTTTTAAAACTTCATACAAATTAACAGAAACTGAATCTATAGTATAACTTAGATTTTTTTATAAAAACTAATATTAAAATTAAAAGAAATATTATTTGAACAAAATAAAACAAACATAAAATTAAATTGAAAATATACCTGTTGTGGCAGTATGGTAGAAGGGATGTATGAGATGGGTAGACCTCATAAAGGGAAGGGCTTCATGAATAGTGGGGGAGGGGGGATTTGCGAATGGATAGTGCTTGATGATAGGGAAAAAATTGAAAAAGAATCATGAAATACTAGACTCATAGAATACTCATGGAAGGGGAGGGATTTGTTATGATTTTGGAACTTAAGGAACCTTTCCAAAAAGGGTTTCATGAAACCTGATCAATAATTCACGGAGTATGGATCTAGATTCATGGATTGCTGATGGGAGAGGATTATAAATGGAAAGGGAAAGAATTATTTGAAAAAATAGGTTTTAAAATGGATTGAGAGGAAGACACTATCCGAGACAAGGGATTCTTTGATATAAACATAATGAAGGAACTATCTTAGACAACACCCCCTTCCTCTAAGAAACATCAGTAGATTAAGAAATCATTTCCCATATACAATATTTAAGTATTTTTTAAATTATTATTATTTATGGAAAAATTTTCTAATTGATGAAGTGAACATTGATCGAATATGGTTTTTTTGTTCTTATTGTCTAGAAATTGAAGTTGAAGGTGACTTGTTGAACAAGTGTACCTCAATATCAATATAAGAGATTATCCAAGATATATGGAAGAAGAAAACTGGAGTTTCAATATTGAAAAAATTTGAGAGTTAAGGCCTATCCAAACATTAGGATAAATGTGACTTGTCAAGATAGTGAATATTGATGAGAAAGGATTGATAACCCTAGGATGAGAGAATATTGTCATAAATAGGGTTGATTTTATAGGACCAAATTCTAGTATGAATAAGGTAATGAGAAGAATAATTGAGAACCCTATCATAATAGTTGATACAGAACTAGTGTAAAAAGGACGTTGATCCTAATTAATGAAGGATGTTATGTGAACAATGATTTTTCATGGATTGTTTAGTTAGGATACATGAGAGAGTAATTACTTCTTATTCTTCTTCTCTCCATTTAAAATAGTATAATTAGAATTTTTCTAGTCAACTAAAGTAGTTTTTATTTATGTAATTCTTATTTTCTATTTCAGTAGATAATAATAGTGATTTTAATTTGAATATGATGCTTTTATTAAAGTATAGATGTTTTTTTGTTCAACATAGTAGTTGTTAATTCTAATAAATGTTTCATCCTCAATGAATCATTATATGGTATTTTATTTATTTATTTGTAATTCTTGATTCAATTATTATAGAATTTTAACCATGTGATTTTTTGATCAATTATTGAAATATAAATTCAATTGAATCAATTTTAAATATTCAAAAATTACATGAATTAATATTAAACAATATAATTCATGTATGTTATTTATTGTGTCATCAATATCTATTTTATAATTGTTTAAATAATTTGATTTTCATTTTTGAAATTATAAACTCAACAATCGAGCCTAGAGATTGATAATTAATCATTTTTTTATTTCTTATTGACCATTGATATAAATTACTGAATGCTAAACATGTTAATTGAGTTTAGTTTTAAACAATTGACCTGGATTCAAAACTATTCTTTCCAGTGTAAAATTTTTATCTTGTATTCGTGTCAATAACTCAATTTTTTTATTCCCCACATTGTAAGTGTCAGCTTCATATTAAAATTACTGGAAAGTAATAAATATACCTTACCTGAGAGAGATTTATCTAAGGTTAACTGTAGTGAAACATTATCGAGTCCAATATATAAATCTGCATGTGAAATATTAGAACAAATATTATACATACCAAACATCCTCACCTTAATTATTCAAATATTTTTATTATTTATATAATAACCTAAGTGATACTTCAACCTTTATATTTTATCTCTGAACTTCTTGAGGCATGTTATAATTATTTATTAGGTTTTTATTCTATTATTTTAATGATTTTAACATGTTATGTGATTAATTTATAGTGTTTAAAATGTTCAATTTTTTTAAATACTTATAAAATGAAAGTGTTATGTACATTTTTGTTTCAAAATAATAATATATAAATATATTTGTTGTGTTTTCATTAGCATGGAATAAAAATAAAAATAATATTATACTTTTTTAATTTAAAAAATAAAATATATATTACTTCTAAGTAATTTGGTGGTTTTTATAATTACCACTTTAATTATAATTTTATTACTACTATCATTTGATAAATATATCAAGTAAAAGAAGAACCACCCTTGTTCCTTTGATTTCTGTGACACACCAAGGAGGAAATTTTAACTTTATCTTATTCTATTCCTTTCATTCCACATAAATATGTATCAAGTTATGCTTTTCATTTGAATTTGATAATACATGAGAGCCTACTATAGAGGGTAAACCCTACATCTAAAACTAAGGCACAAAGCACAATCTAATGAGCCTTTACTAAGGATTATACATAAAAATTTAAATTTCTGAATTCTAGAATTTATATTATATAAAAAGTATTTTAATCTTGTAATAATCATATAAAAATTAACTTATAGTGAATTTATGCGATTTTTCTAAAAAGATTGAATTTTTGGGTTAATAGTGAACAATACCACATTACAAATACCATCATAACTAGGATATAAGAATGAATTTAAAATTTATGAAAAAATTTTATAATAAAATATGTAACAAATAAGTAAAATTATTAATTTAAAATATCAATTTTAATTTAAAAAACTCTGTTTAATATTTTGGAACTTAAGTAATGTTTTATTTCAATAAAACACTATTTTTGGTCTTCTTTTTTAATTAAATATTCACATGGTGGATTTTTATTCTGGATTGATTTTTAAGACACAAAACTCTTAATTTTTTAATAATACACCAATGAATATAATGAAAACTAAAAACATTGAAGATTTTATCCTTAATACAATTTTTATGCTTAAAAATAAAATTTTTTCGATTGTGCACTAATATTAAAAATAAATTTTCTCACCCTTGATTTTTTTGAAATAATTAATTCTATATTTTAAATATTCATGTTCAAATTAGTAAATAAGGTCATTTTTAATGTTTTTCACTAAAATTTGTTATTGATATTAAAATAATATTTTCCATGGAAAAAGTAAATTGGGGTAAAATTTAAAACTAATAAGAAAATGCCTAAAATTGATCAAACATTATGTAAAAATTTTTAGTGAATGTTTTTTAACCAAATCCTCATAAAAAATCTATTTAAAAAACTTGTACTCACATGCCTTTAATAATAACTTTTCCTTTTATAATATTAAAAAATTCCACTCCTATAACTTATAAAAGGAGTCTTTCACCATTCATATATATACAATCTAAAATTAGAATCCGTCTTGAAACTAAAAATTTTAATTACCCTATATCTAATTCAAAATTTTGGTAGATCATTGATCCAAGGAAAACCTAAATCCTTCTTTTCTAATAGGTCCTTTAAGATAAGGTTCAAATTCTCATGTGAGTACTAGCAACCTCTTAACATTTTTCTACTTTATTTTATCTGAAAAATTTATTTTACTATTTCAAATATAATTAAATCAGTATTTTTAGTATACTTAAATTTAATTATGTTAATGCTATTATTGGGAATGTATTGTCTCAAACAATACTCAATAAATTATGAAGATTTTGATACTCACAAATTCCCTTATTTATTTTCTAATAAAGTTTTCTTGAATGAGTTTTGAGGAATTTATATTCGAGATAAAGTAATTTAACGTTAGGAGAATTACTCTAAAAAAATGTTTCAAAACCCTATGTTTAGTAGATGAATATATGGTATCAACCCTATGTTCGGTAGATGATTGTATGGCATCAACCCTACGTTACGCAAAATAGTTTGTGATTGGATTAGCATCCTTACTTTCAGATAATTTTCAAACATATGGATAAACAACCCTACATTGGATGTTTGGATTACTATTTATAAACCCTACGTTCAGGAATTTGAAAATTTGGTTAATCAATGCTATATATGGGATCTTGTTCAAAAAAAGTGAATATATAGATTATCATCCCTATGATAATTTTGTTCCCTACATTATGTGAAGATGAAAGTATAGTTAAGAAACCATACATTAGTAGGAACCCTATGCTACGCGAAGGAATCCTGTGCTATGCAAAGGAACTCTACACTATGTAGTTCAACCCTACATTGTGTTTACAATAGTGAAGTTTTTATGCTGGGTTTTCAATATGAGATTACTGCAAAGATAAAATCATAATTGAAGACCAATTGAAGGATCAATATGATTGTTTCAAAGAACCGTATTTATTGGATAAAATCACTCCTATTATTTGGGAATTTATGAATCCCCTGGTCAATTGGAATTTGAATTTCTGTGATCAATCAGTCTATTTTTTTGGATCTGGAATACCAAAGCCTGATATATATTCTATATATTTATTTAGATTATCTATTTAAAAATATGTGTATAATAATAGATTCAAATATGTGACTATATTTTTGAAATTATCATTTATAGAGTTACTGTAATGAATGATCAATTCTGAAAGAAGATGCATTTTGGAGATATAAATGTTCAATATTTTACTATTGTATGATTACTACTTATATTTAAGCTTCTACCTTATTGAAGATCATTTTTCAACAAGGATCACTTTAAACTATTTTATTCTTGAAGATATTCTTTTCTGAAGAAGAAGATCCATCATCTGTCAGTTGTTGTTTCTAAAACTATGAAGAACTACCTGAGTCAAAAAATCAAAATCTTTTGATTTATTGGAGTTTTAACTACTCATACTTAGTTGTGATAGAGTATTAGATTCTCATTCTAAGCTGTGGATAACCAGTTCCATATTATAAAACCAAAAGGCTTTAATATTAGTCTTGTTGTAAAGGTGTCAACTACCCACACTATGTTGTGAATTTATGGTCTTGTGATAAGAGGACCATTCTAGTGAAATTTACTAAGCTCACAGAGAGAGCGATTGGTATAGTGAACTAGGGGATCTTTGTGCCCCAAACCACTATAAAAACTAATGTACATTATTTATGTTTATCCATTACATATTATTTTCTTATAGATGAAAACACTTCTTGTCTTCATAAATCATAGTGGGTGTCAAAAGATAGAATTGTGGAAGATTTTTGAAAAGACACAATTCAACTCCCTCTTGTGTTACTTTGTATATTCTGACGTAACAATTGGTATTAGAGGATATATTTTTTAAAATATATAATAATATAAAAGTATAAGGTCTATTTAAAGATGTAAATAGATGATATGATATAAGTAATGTCAATAGTACATGCTCCATATTTTAATGGTGAAAATTATGGTTGCTGGAAATCTGGAATTATTATCTATCTAAAAAATCTTGGATTCAAAGTCTACTAAAAAATCATTACTCCCTATAATATTCCTGAGCAACCAAAAAGTTGGGCTGCTAAAAAAGAATCCGGGTATGATATTAATTCTAAAGCAATATATTCTATCATTTTTGGTCGTAGAAGAGATGAATTCAATCATGTTTCACAATGTACAACTACCTATGAGATACGGAAAACTATTCCAGTTGCTTATGAAGGAACAAATAATGTCAGACAGATGAGGTATGCTACAACTAATCCAATGTTTGAAAAATTTAGAATGTTTTATTGAGAAAGAATAACCCAAATGAATAGAAGGATTATAGAAATTATCAACAATATAACTGCCTTAGGAGAACCCATCAAACAATATGATCAAGATTTGAAAGCACAGAGAGAACTACCCTTTAAATGGAATGTAATATCTACAGTAATTTACCAATCATCACCTACCAAAGATCTAACAATGAAAGAACTAATTATAACACTGATGATGTATGAAGTATAGATGAAGGCTGAAGCGGAAGATCATAATATTATAGTAAAGAAGAAAAATACTGTTCTAAAGGTGACATCTCAGAAACATAACATAAAAAAAATAAAGAAGTCAAAGAAGAGAAAAATTCAGATTCCGTATATTCTAAAATGGAACTATCTAAACTAGCTAGAAATTTCATCAAATTTTACATAAAGAAAATAGGATTCAGAAAATTCTTTAGGAAGTATGACAAACAACTAAGAGAAGTTCAATGCAATGAATATAAGAAACTAGGTCATATCAGACCTGATTTTCCTCAACTAAAAGATTAAAGAAAAAGGATATAAGGAAGATATCTAAAAAATAATGATTATAAGAACAAAATAAAAATAGTAATGAAATCTACATGGAGTGTATCTAAATAATCTTTCATCCCTTCAGAGTTTGATTCAGAGAAGAAGAAATCAAATCTAAAATCCAATATATGTTTCATCAGGAGAATTCTCTCACTTTGCCAATGCTTCTCATCTTGTACCTTCTTCTTCACCAAAAGGGAAGGAAACAACGTGGCCCATCAGCTTGCGGCCTTAGGCCTTTTCTATTCTAACCATTTTTGGTTGGACAATTTCCCTTCATGGATTTGCACATGTACTTCTGCTGATCTTTGTCATTAATGTTATATTCCTTTTTCAAAAAAAAAATAAAAAAAATTAACCTTACTATTATATATTAGAATAAAAATATGATTATTTTTTGAATAAACACAAATCATTTTAAAACATTCATAATACTATTTTAGGTGAAAGAGATACCCTATCAAAACAACATCAAGAGTTTATTGAAAAATTAAACACATCTACCTCAAACTCTGTTGATCATGAAAAAAGGATTATAGAATTTCAAGATTAAGTTGAATCTTATAAAATTACTGCTCTTGTTTTTACTAAAGGAGACAATATTTTAAATTAAATTCTTCGAAATAATGTCATTAAAAGGGAAATATTTAGAATAGGAAGTAAGGTAGAGAAATCAAAATTGTATAAGAATTATTTTGTTCCCAATTATAATAATAGTACCTATTATTATTGTGGAAGAAAATGAAATTTCACTAATAATTTTTATTTAAAAACTCCTTAAATTAGTGGTATTAAAAGAGCATTTATTTATAAAAGTTTTTATGAAGATAGTGATATAAATTATGGAAAAATAAACCAGATTTGTATTCCTAGATCATTGCTTGCTAACACTGCTGGACCCAAGAAGATATGGGTACCAAAATGAATATTGGCTTAATTAATTTTGAAAGAAAAAAGACAAAAAAAAAGAAATATAGTATATGGATAGTGTCTATTCCAGGTATATGAGTGGAAACTCAAAAAACTTTCATACATTGACTCAACTAGATGGGGTACTAGTCAATTTTGGTGACAATTCCAAAGGAAAAATTGTTTGAGTTGGAACTTTTGGAGATCAAAATACTATCTCAATCATCAAAGTAATATATGTGAAAGGGATAAAACAAAATCTTATAATTATCTCTCAACCATGTGATGATGTATTTTTGTTGATTTTTCTAACAATTCTTGCTCTATGTTTAAAGATAAGTTCCTTGAATTTAGAGCACCAGGAACTGATAATGTTTATAATTTGGATTTAAATTCCCTATGTGAACAAAAAGCGAATTGTTTAATTGCTAAGAAAAATAAATCATGGATTTGGAATAGAATACATGGAAACTGTAATATATATTCTTTATATAAATTATCTAAGAAACAGTTAGTTTCTAATTATCCAATCCATAGTTTGAAAATGAAAAATTCTATGATGCATGCCAAATTGGCAAGAATCACAAATCTTCTTTCAAATCTATTAAAAAAATTTATATATCTAAATCTTTAAAACTTATCTATATAGATTTGTTTGGACCATTAAGAATAGAAAGTTTTTCTTGAAAATTATATTTTTATATTTTAGAAGATTATTATTCTATATTTACTTGGGTTTATTTTCTAAAACTCAAAAATGAAGTATTCACTATTTTTAATGTTTTTATAAAATTATTCAAAATGAAAATGATTTTAAAATAATTTCATTGAGAAGTGATCATGGTGGAGAATTTTAGAATCAAGAATTCAATTATTTTTTCTCAAATCATGGCATTAAACACACCTTCTCTACACCAAGAACACCTAAATAAAATGGAATTATTGAAAAGAGAAATAGAACTATTCAAGAAATAGAAAGAAC
Source organism: Viscum album (assembly GCA_963277665.1). Lineage (NCBI taxonomy): Eukaryota > Viridiplantae > Streptophyta > Magnoliopsida > Santalales > Viscaceae > Viscum > Viscum album. Next base: position 848,018,980 of record OY728119.1, on the reverse strand, counting down.
TATGATAAATGAATACAATCTTACAACCTATTTTTGGGCATAAGATGTAAGCACAGCCAACTAAGCACAGCCAACTATTTCTTAGATAATCTATAACCTTAAATAACCACCTCTAGAAACTGTTATAAGAGACCTAGACGCATGAATAAGAACTAGAAAAATGAAGGAAACCTAAATGAATTCTCTACCTTTCTATATTAGTTAAAACCTAATTCCATTGAAGAATCCTTAAAAGATGAGAGTTGGATGCTAGCAATGAAGGAAGAGCTAAACTAATTCAAAAGGAATGCAGTTTTGGGAACTACTAAAAAGACTAACCAATTATCCAGTTATAAGAACTAAGTGGGTCTTTGGAAATAAATAGGATAATCAAGGGATCATAACTGGAAATAAAGGTAGATTAGTAGCTAAAGGATATAACCAGGAATAAATTATAGATTATGATGAGACCCTTTCCCCTATATATAGATTAAAATCTTTTTAGCTTATGCATCTCACGTTAATTTTAGATTATATTATATAGATGCCAAATTTACCTTTTTAAATTGTCATTTAATGGAGGAAGTTTATGTTAAACAACCCCTTGGTTTTGAAAATCTTCAAAAACTAAATTATGTTTTTAATCTTACTAAATATCTTTATGGCCTTAAACAAGAACCCAGAGCTTGGTATGAAATATTGAGATCTTTCCTCTTAGAAAATTAATTTACGGTTTGATTGGAAGATCCAACACTTTTTAAAAAAACTATTCATTCTAATATTTTATGAATTCAAATTTATGTTAATGATGCTATTTTTGGTTGAAATAATAAAAATATTTGTCATTATTTTTTAAAATTAAATCAAAAAGAATTTGAAATGAGTGTGGTGGGAGAACTAAATTTCTTCTTAGGATTTCAAATTTATAAAAAAAATTAGAAATTTTTTAATTCAATGTAAATATATTATCGATTTACTGAAAAATTTTGGACTTAAAAACAACAAGACATATGCAACTCCCATGTGTACCAATATAAAACATGATTTGAATAAATATAGAAAACCTATAGACAACTAGTTATATAGAGGTATGATTAAAAGTTTTTTATATCTTATTGCTAGCAGAAAAAACATCGATTTTTCTATATGTCTTTGTGCTATATTTCAATCAAATCCAAAAGAGTCTCATCTTACTACTTTTAAAATATTTTTAGATATTTAAAAGGAATGGTTTTTCAATCTCTTATTTACCCAAAAAATTATGATTTTAATTTAATTTAATATTAAGATGATAATTTTAGAGGTTGTATATTAGATAGAAAAATCACCTTAGGAACCTATCACTTTTTAGGAAAATCTTTAGTTTCATTGTATAATAAGAAAAAAAACTCAGTTTCCCAATCAACCACTAAAACAAAATATGTATCTGCTGGTAGTTTCTATACACAAGTATTGTGGATGAAAAACACTCTACTCTAATTTGGGTTAAATTTTAAAATTATACCTATTTTAACTGATAATACTAGTTCTATATATATTTCAAAAAATTTTACAAGACATTCTAGAACTAAGAACATTGACATAAGACATCATTTTCTAAGATATCATTTCCTTAAAAAAGATATATTATTATAATTTGTTAATACTGAATATCAATTTGATGTTATTTTTACTAAACCACTTCCCAATGCAAGTTTTGATTCTATTAAGGGGGAGTGTGGTTTATTTAATTTTTTAAATGAATGAATGATTTAATTTAATTTATTTTAATCTATATGTTTATATTTTAAGTACTATATATGTTGTATATAAAATTTTATTATTATTTATTTTATTTAGTTATGTATTAATTTGATTTTATAATAATTTTTTTTCCAAATGAAAAACTTAATGAGTATATTCTCAATTGGAACAAGAAAACTATTCACCTTCTCCTGCTCTCTTTCTCCTCTCCTATATGTCTCTTCAGTTTATAGAGCATCTCTCTCACTATTTTGATCTACTTTTATAAAAACCCTAAACCTTCAACCCCTTTAATCTAGAAACCTTTAGAGATAAAAATTTCTTGAAGATATGAAGATGCTGAGTTGGATGCGACTACTTATGCATCAGGGAATGCTCAAAAAGTGCTCTAAGGAAATTTAATCGATTTTGATTATTTATATTCTAAAAATATTTTAATCAAGGAAGGAATAAGATTTCAAGGTCTGGTTTATGATTTTGGAGAAGATAACATTCTTATAGTATATGACATTAAAGTATAGGAATTTTTTATAAATGCTTCATTCAGTCTCAGATTTGATGAAGATATTATTATCACTAATATTAATGATATTGAATTTTCTATTTCTTCTATAGAAATGGATGAGTTGTTATGTTGTCTACATGAGGGGGAGTTTTAGTTTTATTTGATGAATATAGGTAACAAAAAACATTTTTCACAGGAAATTATGTTTTCATTGTTTTGAACAAGAACTATAAAAAAATTAATGACAAAATAAATTACTCTTTATTGCCAAATAATGGTGGAATTCATTCAATCTAGGATTTTTCAAGGATTTATATTCTAGAGATATTTTTACATCCTAACATGTATTTCATGTTTTAATTTTTTAATCACATCAAGTTCAATTTCTATCAGTTTATGATAAGGTATCTAAACCATTTCTTCCAAAAGTATGTCAAGATGATATATTATCCCTTTGAAAGGATCATTTACTTTTTTACTGTGAAGAAAAGGAAAAATTGTTAATATGTTTTTTGGTAAAACATGTCATCACAATAAAATTTTAAATGCTGGGATTGTTATGAAGTTAGGATTTGTGTAAAGAAATTCTCACAACATTCTTCTACTAGTTGGTGCAGACCAACAACAAAGGCTTATGATAGCTACTCAGTCGGAGAAAAGAATGATTCCTATGGTTGGTTCTGTTAGATAGAGACCTAATGAAGAGGCTGAATCTTGGCTAGAAGGAGATCTTGTTTAGAGAAGAAGGATTTCAGTCGACATTCTAGAGACTATGGATGAATCTGCTATTAGAACTATGGATGATGCTCTTTTGGGAGAGAATATTGACTAACAGGCACCCAGTCAAAAACTTCATAGGGAAGTTGTTCCTAATTATGAGGCTTCTGGAAGATCCAACTTAAGATACATATCAGTTTATAATGAAGATCCAAGTTTGGACTTAATAGAAGTTCATAACAGGGAAGATATCCTTGACCCTAACACTCAATCTTCTGAATCATTCAATTCTTATACTGAATCCGTAGTTATAAAGTTAAATCTATTGGAGGCTCAAAATTTGTTTCTTATAGAAAATTGAAAGCTGAGAAAAATAAGTTTTAATTATTTAAAATCACTACAGTACCAAGATCAGAGTTTGAGGCTCAGAAGATCTATCTCAGAAAATTCAAAGACAATAGTATTTCTATTGGAGACCTTCAAGAGTTAATCAGAAAAATGTCTATAGAGTTCAATTTATTGAGAGATGAATCTGTCAAGAAGTTAGATTTTGTTGAGTTCAAGGTGATGATAGGGAGAGAATTTCAATATCTTGGGGAAATAAATAGAGCATCAATATCCTCTAAATAGAAACCTCCATACCAGATCAGAAGATTTGAAACAATTACTTTAGTGCTAGTTGATTTCAATGATAGGCTGCACGCTCTTCAGTGTGACAATACCCCTTTAAGTGTTCTGTTAGACAATCAAAGGCATCTAGTTATTAAACTAACTTCAAATGAATCCTGGTTGGGATTAGTTCTTAATCAATTGAAGGATAAGTTGACTTAATTCATTCATTTAGAGGAAGCTATATATGAGTTTATGAAGGATAATTTGGTTAAGAATATGAATATTGGTCAAGATTCAAAGAATAATATTCAATAGTGGTCAGAAATATTTAACAATCATTTCTATATCTTGCTACTGAAGCTCATTAATATTAATGATGTTGTCCAAGACATTCCTCATCATACTACACCCTCTACCTTTGAAGATTCTGATCATAGTCCCTCATTTTCAAGACAAACTTTCACTGGCTATGGATTGTACTATATTTTCAAAATATTTGAATTAATTTTAAATTAAATTTCATTTATTCTCTTTTATTTAAGTTCAATAATTAACTTCCAATCCTAAATTTATTTCTATTATCGATTTTTATAACTATTCATTTATAGTTAAATGCTAAATTAATTTTTTTTTATATTATTTATTCTTTCAAACCATCTTTTTGATATCACAAAAGGGGAGATTGTTTATAATAATATTTCATTAGAAGAAAATATTTAATTTAAAAATATATATTTTCCTTTATTGAAATAATACTGTGAAATAAAAATATCAAAATATTTCTTATATATATTTTTTGTATGTTTACAAATCTTACATTTTATTTAAATTTTATTATGGATTATGTTATGGGTTTTGTGATCATCAAAAATGGAGAGATTATTGGGCATGTATTGTCTCAACAATACTCAATAAATTATGATGATTTTTGATGCTCACAAATAGCCTTGTTTTTTTCCTAATGAATTTTTCTTGAGTGGATTTTCAAGAATTTATATTCAGGTTAAAGTAATTTAACATTATGGAAATTAATTTGGAAACACTGTTTCAAAACCCTAAATTTGGTAGATTAATGTATAGTTTCAACCCTACCTTCGGTAAATGAATGTATGTTACCAATCCTACATTACACTAAATAGTTTCATTTTGGATCGAAATCCTTACATTCAAATAATAATCAAACATATAGATAAACAAACCTACATTGGAAGTTTGGATTACTATTCATAAACCCTACATTCTAGAATTTGAACTTATGGTTAATTAATGATATGTTTGGGATCTTGTGCTAAAAAGGTGAATGTAAAGATTATCATTCCTATGATACCTTTTTTCCCTCCATTACGTGAAAATGAAAGTATGGTTTAGAAACCATACATTAGTAGGAACCATACACTATGAAAAGGAACCCTACGCTACGTGAAGGAAACCTATACTACACATTTCAACCCTACTTTGTGTTTACAACAGAGAAGTTTTTAATCCCTCTTTTCAATATTAGATTGATAAAACAATCAAGTTAGAATTGAAGACCAATTCAAGGTTTTATATGATTGTTTCAAATAACTGTATTCATTGTAGAAAATCACTCTTGTTCCTAAGGGAATTTATAACTCCCTTGGTCAATTGGAATTTTAACTTCTACGATCAATCAGGATATTATTTTGGATATAGAATAACAAAGAAAGATATCTATTCTATATATTTTTTAGAGAATCTCTTCAAAAATATGTGTGTGATAAGAAATTCCCATATACAACTTTATTATTGAAATTATATTTTACATTACTGCTGCAATAAACGATCAATTCTAAAAGAAGCTACACTTTGTAGATATACATGTTCAATCTTTTACTTCTGTAATTTTACTATTTCTATTTAAGTTTATACCTTATTGAATATCATTTTGTAATAAATATCACTTCAGACTATTTCATTCATGAAGATATTCTTTTCTAAAGAAGAAGATCCATCATTTGTTAGTCACTGCTATTGCAACTGTGAAGAACAACCTGAATAAACAAATCAAAATATTTTGATTTATTGAAGTTTGAATGGCTCATACTTAGTTGTGATGGTGTATCATATTCTCAGTCTAAGCCATGGATAACTAGTTCTATGTTATTGAACCAAAATGATTTGTTATTTGTCTTATTGTAAAGGTATAAACTCCCTATACTCATTTGTGAATTTATGGTCTTATAATAGGAATACCAATATAGTGATATTTACTAAGCTCACAGAGAGAGTGATTAATAGAGTGGAATAGGGGATCTTTATGCCCTGAACCACTATAAAAAATCTGTGATTTTTATTTTGGTTTATCCGCTACATATTCTCATCATACGGATGAAAAAACTAATTATCTGCATAAATCATAGTGGGTGTCAAAAGTTATAATTGTGGAATATTTTTGAAAAGACACAATTCACCCCCTCTTGTGTTAATTTTTAATTTCTGACCTAACAGTTATAACCATTATCTACTATTAACACCTCCTTATAAAAATGATAACGTTGTTCAAATTATCATTTGCATGAAGAGATGTATTTAATTTTTCATAAACTCATTACATTAATGGTCATAAAATAGATTTAAATGAATAAATATAATATTTATAACATGTTTATGATTTTGAAAAGTTAAACCATTTTATACCTTCCTTTTTTTCAATGAAAAATGAAAATGTCATTTGTCTGTACATGGATACAACCACCTCCATGAAGCAGTTTGTTTAATTTTTCATCACATCTCACGTGGATGGTTATAAAAATTTATTTTATGAATATATATGATATTAAGGGGTAATATATATCATGAATAATATCCATTAAGTAAAACATAATAATTAAAAATAATTTTAATTTAACCCGTTGATATTAGTAAATTACCCGAAATAAGCTCATCGTGGATTCCATTTTAGAAAACCATACACATGAATTCCATGGAATGAAAATAATACTTAACAAATAATTAAAAAATATTATAATATATCTATTAATATTGAAATGATTAAATTTTTATCAAGGAACATGTTCTGATATCATTACTATGAAACACATATGAAACAATTGAAATTAATAACATTTGATGATGAAAATAAACATTAACTTACTAATATATGTGTAGTGAATAAGTATAGTTAAATAATATAAATGGTAATAAATGTGAATAAGGATATAAATAAGATATTTAAATTTTATATTCATTATGTTTCCAGTTAAATATATTCTATGAAATTTATGAGTAAATGGTAAGGGTTCTTTGTCTCAAATTCCCTTCCTTGAGACATATCATGTATTATGCACATATTCTCATTTTTATGGTGTGTATAATTCCCCTATTATATATTCTACCACAAATATATTTATTCATAAAATTTAAAGTTCTATTTAATTTTTTTCCTTCGACATATTTTGATTAAAAGTTTACCAAATCCTTAAGGGTTTCATTTCAAATCTCGCTATTTTTTTTATCGAGAATCATTCTCCTCCATATCCATATTCTTCTTCCCTCTAATGTTATCCTTTATCATTTTGAAATAAAAATATTTATTTTTTTTGTGATATTGATATTTATCGTTACCTATTTTCAAAAAGAATCCTTATTACTATTTTAATGATGTGGGTTTCAATAAAGATGTTTTTGAAATATTATTCACATTCATATTTTTATCTTTTATTCCATATATGTGGACTTAGATTTATTCCTTTTAAAAATACAATTTTTCAAGATTTATCTTTTTAAATAATTTTTTAAAAAGTATCATAGTCATCTTATTTAAAATGATATTTAAAACAGACTTGTGAATTCATTTTTGATTAGTTTTGAATTTTTTAAAAATGTGAAAGGAATATTTTTTTATACATTTTATATAATAATTCTTTTTTCCCACTACCTTAATTTGTTTCCTTTTATATATTTCATGTGTAAGTCATCATGTTTTTTTAAAAAATTATATCCCCTTTGATATAGAATATATTTTCTAAAATGGGTATCAAAATTATAAAGGGTGTTTATTCTTCTTTCTCTAAGTAAAATTTTAATAAACTTGTAAAGATTTCATCACCTATGTAAAAATATTTAAAATTTATTATGTTTCACTTAATATGTGATCTTATGATACCACCCCCTTATTTATTTGTATTTATTATGATCATGTTATTCTATTAATTTACTAGTAAAAGTATTGACATCCCTTATATTTATTATTCCAATATTGATGTCTATTGATTACTAAATATATTTGATTATAAATTGTATGTTGTAAATTTATTTTGTATGGTGAATGCATTAGAATTATCAAGTGATGGGTGGGGACTAAAATATCCCCTAGATGCATTAGTAGATCCCCTGAGATAAACAAGATTGAGTATTTGGTGTATGCCTTACTTATTTATGTAAAATGTTTTGGAAGGAGGCCTTGATGGTAAGATTATGGTGTCCAACATTATGTATTCTATCACTATAAAACCATTTTTTGTTATCCATGAGATTATTTATGTTGTTTTATTATACATGGAAATATTCTTATTTTATGATTTTAATTATATATGAAATTTTATTATTGTTAATCTCTTACATATTATTCATTCTATTGTTATTCTATGATAGCTTCAACTATATGTTATCCATTACTGAACATCTGATCTCACTATTTTATTTTTTTTCTATCCCTAGGTTACCAAGAATGGATCTTTGATTAAATTAAAATATGTACTAAAATAAATAAGAAGTATTTCATGAATGTTTTATGTAATGTTTTTACATTTAAAATGTAATATGAGAATCATGTATGAATATGATCTCCTAAGAATGCTAAATAGTTTAATCCTTGGTGATAGGATCCATTGTATCTTGTAAAAATGTAATAAAGTAACCACTGACTCTGAATTAATGGAGTTTGGGTTGTTATAGTTCATTCCAAATAAATTTTATTAGAAACATTAGGAACTATATTTTAGAAAACATGTATTAGAGAACATAACCTTATGACAGAATCTAGGGATAAGTTGAAGTATATTGAAATATCATAAAATTTTGGTGAAATATAAAGTGAGAGGTTTCATTGAAATGTAATTCCATTTTGGATACAAATTAATGGATGTAGGCTCTAAAATAGACGAACTTAGGTGTAATAACCCTATAAAGGTAGTTTGGGTACTAACTCGATATTTATGTGGTGGATGAAAAAGAGACCCAACTATACACATAGTTTGAAACTCCCTTGGGATATGATTTGGTTGATTCACATGCTATTTATGAACACTTATTAAGGATTTTTAAATATTATTATGATTTTAAGAAATTAAATAAGACACTAAGATTATGAATCTGGGATTTTCTATTAGATAAATTTTCAATTTATGTTAAATATTGCACCAGATTTTGAATTACATAATATGATTCACAGTGTTATTTACAAACTAATACAATAAATTCCATTATTTAGAAATGTCACATAAAATAAGGAATATAAATTACATCAATACCTATTACCTATATAAGGATATAACTCATGAGAAACTTAATAAATTAAATGAGACTAGTGTTGGAGCTGAGCATATTATAACTATAATAGGGAAGCTGGCTTAGGTTATGACCTTTCCCATATAGAGAAACCTGCTTATCCTTAACATGGGACAAAATTTTTAGACTAATTTATATTATAAAAACATCCATCATTGAATGGGACTATTAATTCATTTGTATAAGAACAATGAATTAATCCCCTAGAGAAGATATTTATCACTTTGGGATATAGTGAAGGGTAAAAAGTTATTTTTATTTTTTATGATACAAAGGGAGAGGGTGATCAATATTAGCTATTGATCCAGAACACTAAGGAGATAGAGGATATACAAAGTATGGAATGCGAGAATTTTTATAAGATAATCATTAATAAATAATTTCCTCATAAACATTTATATGACATGGAATGATAATTCCTTAACTTAATGCAACATAAAGAGGAAGATTCTTCTAAATATAAAGATAAATTTACAAGGTTAGAAACTCATTCATTGGATTATGTAAATAATCAAAGAAGTAAGATTTATCACTTCTTTGATGGGATAAATTATATCCTTCTAAAGGCATTATTCTCTCACACATTTTCATTATACAAGGATATAATATCATGTTCCATTTAGATAGATAAATAATTCTACAAGTTTTACATTTTATAGGGAAATCAAGAAAAGAAGAGGAAAAATGAGTACTTTTTAAAAAGAAATACAGAGAAAGGAAATAATGTAAGGGTGAAATTTCCAACATGTAATATTTGAGGAAAGAAACACCATGGAACTTGATTGAAGGAAATGATATTTTTCTTCTTGTGTGGAGAGAAAGATCATTAGGCTCTTGAATATAAGGGGAAGAAAGAAGATTCCCATGTTCAATGCTTCAACTATAAAGATACGGGGAACTATTTGAATGAATTACCAAATAATAAAGAGAATTTATATCACAAAAGGATAAGGTAGAAATTCCAAGATTATGTGACCATTAAAGTTTAAGTTGAAATCCCAAATTACTTAATGACAAGAAATTTGATCATAAATTCAAGTTTATATAATGTTGTATTTGATTACAGATCTATGCACTCTTTTATATCTTTAATGTTTTATAATTACATTAAATCATCCCCAAAAAATTTTATAAAAGGTTTTTTAATAAATACCCAAGTGGGAATATTATTATTACAAGGAAGTGTTAGTAAATATCTATTTAGATGCATATACATTCTCTTATTGTAGACCTGATTATCATACCTATGATTGAATTTGACACAATAATTGGTATGGATTGGATTTCAAAGTATAATTTAAGAATTTCTTTTCAAGAGACTGAGTTTACTATTATAAAGGGGATAAAGAATCCCTTATTTTTAAAGGAGAGAATTAATTATCTAAATAATTTATTGATCCAACTCCTATAGATCACCTTAATTAAATCCAAAGAGAATAAGAAGATAAAACACTATATTTGGATGGGAAAGATAGACTGAGGATAAAGTATATACCTATTATTCAATAATACACTAATGTATTTCTAATATAATTACCAGCACATCCACTTGAGTGTGAAGTTGAGTTTTCTATTGAATTCATACCTAATGAAAAAAATCTATCCAAGAGTCCCTATAGAGTTGGACTAGGGGAATTAGTAGAGTTAAAGAAATAACTATAGAAGTTATGTTATAACAGATTTATACCTCATAATATTTCACTATGGAGAGAACCTTATTTATTGGTGATAAATTATGATGGGCCTATGAGGTTTTGAATTTATTATAGAGATAATAATACCATTACTATAAAAAATAAGTATCCTTTACCATAAATTGATGGATTTTTTTATCAGCTTCGAGAAGTTAAATATTTTTTAGTGATCATTCTTCATTCTGGTTATTACTATCTAAGTGTGATGAAGGATGATATATCAAATATGTCATTTCCTACTAGGTATGATTTTTTTTAGTTTTTGGTAATGCCCTTTATATTTACTAATGAACCTTTTTTATGGATATGATGAAAGAAGTATTCAAGGATTTTATTAATAAATATTTGGTTGTATTCATTAATATTATCTTGATACACTCTAAAATCTATGAAGAGTATAAAAATCATCTGTTAATAATTATTGAGACCCTCATAGAAAAGAAATTAAATAGGAATTTGAGTAAGTGTGAATTTTGGGATGAGTTTTATTCTTTTAATATCCATATTGTCTCCAAGGATGGCATATTTTTTAATCCTTAAAAGAAAAAGGCAATTAAAAAAATGGTTTACACCGATTAATATAACTTAGATACATATTTTCCATGTTTTAGTAGGTTACTACTAGTATTTTGTTCAAAAAGTTACTCAATTGGAAGACTCATTAATCACATTAATACATAAAGTGGTTAAATTCACATAGTTAATGGAATGAGAAGAATTTTTTTAATAGCTAAATTTAATATTTATTAATGCTCCAATAATGAATCTACCATTGGGAAAGGAATTATTTGTAATATATAGTGACACATCAATGAAAGGATAAGGCTATCTCTTTATAAATAATGATAAATTATTTTTTTAAGAATTAATGAAATTGAATATATATGAATATAACTATCTAAATCATGACCTTGAGTTAAAAGCTATAATATTTTCCTTAATGATATTGAGGAACTATCACTATGGTGAAATATATGACTTATATACAGACTATAAATTTTTAAAGTACATTTTCTATTAGAAATAGATCAATATAAGGAAAACAAGATGGTTGGAACTACTCATGGACTATGATTTATTTATACATTACCACCTTAGGAAGGAAAACAAGGTGGATAATGCATTGAGTATAAGGGAACACTAAGTTATAAGAATAATGAGGATTAAAAAGGATCCAATTTTTAGGGATTTATTAATGATGGATTTGGTAATTTTTAGGAAATGGGAGACATCATTAAATTTTTAGAAAACAATTTAAAGGATATTTACTATAAAATATGGAGAATTACTTGTAGGATGATTGGAATTTACAAAAGAATATTAAGGTAGTGAATAATGGGGAATTGAAAAACATCATCTTTATAGATTAAGTGATGATGTTTGGAAAGAGTTTAACATGTTCTTGTTATGGGGTGTAGAAAAAAAAATTATTTCCAAAGTTAAAATATAGGAAATTGATTAACCTAGGGTTTCTCTAAAACGTATCACACAATAATCAAGCTATCACCCAGAATTAGAGGAAAAAATGTGGTGTTTTTGAAATTGTTTGATTTTAAAAAAAATAAAGAAACTAAATAAGCGAAAAAAGTTCTGAATGAGATTGAAAACTATGATATGATAAGTGTGTTCAGGTTAGGGTTAGTTCTTGGATTTCAATTCTATACTATTTTTGAATTTTCAAATCCTTATTTTTTATGATGATAAAAGTGAGATTCCACAATCGATTCCACTCACCCCTTAGTAAAATGACAATAGTGAGAATAAAACTACCAAAAATATCATCTTGTTCTACCCTCCTTCCTATGTGAAAGATAGTTTTAGTGAATACCCTCAATTAACATAAGAAATACCCAATAATGTATTATTTATCTCAAACAATAAAGAATATCCACTTCCATCCCACACATTCTAATGATCACAAAGTACTTCACCACTAAGCCTTGATCTATTCCATCATATAAAAACTATAACTTAGTAGACAAATAAAATTATAATAAACTAATCCAATAACAAAAAATAAATCTAAAACCAAATAAAATCATTCTTTATAATAAAAATTGATATTAGAATATTAAAACCAACTTCATAGAAGAAAGAAAATATTTTTTTTCTATAAAGTTCCTAAAAAATATAGAATTATAAAAGGGAAACCCCTTACCTAATCACCAGGAAGTTTACCTCTCCAAGTGAAGGGTATAAAATAACAATTTATAATAGGAAAACATTAAAAAACTAATAACAAACAAAAAAGAGGAGGAAGAGTAGAAAATTTATTCTCCAAAATATGTCTATAATTTTTTTCACTATTCAAGAAAACTAAACAGCTAAAAATTACTAATATTATTTATTAATAATTGTTTGAAATTTATTTTACTATTTACTCTAAAAATTTCAAATAATTTTACAATGTATACAAAATTTTATTCTCTATTTACTAATGATATTTTTTTTCTAGCTAAAGAGACCCTACATCTTCTTCCATTTTTACATGTGAAAAGTCTAACATAATGAGTGTATTTCTCTATGAAATTTAATGTGAACGTGGAAAACATAGTTATATTTCTTTTACATATTGAATAACATATTTTGAAGGTATAAAGTATTAGATATGACCCATTTAATGATGTGTTTAACAGTCCTTTGGCTAAAAATATTTTTCATACTTATTGATTTGTTTGGGCATATTGGATTTTGAAATAGATATGGGACTAGCTGAAGAAGTTGAATACCACATATAAAGGAATATAATTAAAATAATTCTTCAATTTGGATCAATTTTGAAAAAGTTATGATTGAAATAAAGAATTTATAGAAAGTCATTAAAATTATAGAATTATGAAAATTTCACATTTAAGATCAAAACATACCTAAAATGAGAAAATAATGAAACTGAGATAAAATTAATAATTTTTTTGGGGATGATATCATTGAAACGAACATGAAAAATAATTTAAATATTATATTTATCAATTCCCCCACACTTGGTAGTTATATTTATGGACAATTTAGCATCAAAATCAAATCAAAGAAAATTTAAAACACAAACCCATGAGATCCACCAATTTTACCCCATGAAACAAAATATATCATGATTTCTAAAAAATAATTATTTTATGTTCTTAATTTATATAATTAAATCCATTTACACTTAAATTCTTCTCACATGCACACAAAAAACCTACCTCACATGAATTTTATCTCATCTCATAAATGTTAATTTTCAGCAAGTATTTTCTCATCCAACTCTTTTCACAAATCACCAAAGGATTAAAAAATTCCCACATCTCCATTATATTTAAGTCAAGAACATGTTTTTATCATGAAAATTTTTAGGGTTATTTAATGGAATTCAGTTTATAGGATTTAGATTTTAAAAATTATGATCTAGAATTAGGAGGTTTTGGCTCTTTTTGACACAAAATTTCATGATTCTAATTTTCACTCAAGTATGGTCTCCTCCTCACTCTAGTTAAAATTAATTCAGATTCAATCATATTAAAAACATTAATGAAATTTCACACCATTAATATTTGAAGATTCAAAAAAGATATCTACTCAATTACCTTGAACATAACTGAATTTTTGATTAATATTTTCAAATTCAACACAAATTGATTTTTGAAGTAAGTGAGAGTGATTTGAATTTACAGTAGTGGGTGTGACTTCCAATACCTTATATTGAATAAAAATAAATCTTTTTATATTCAAAAACTTGATTTTGAATTTTTTTTCCATTAGATTCACTAAAAATATTCTTTCAGAGTTTGACTCAAAAGATCCAAAAAGGAACAACTTTTATCAGATTAAATTTTATCAATAGAAAACCCATTTATTTAGAATTTTATTTTCCACCCAAATTAGCACTAAATGATTTATCACACCACAAGACATCTTCCCCCACACTTACATTCAACTATATCATTCATTTTTACTTCAAGAATAGGTTGGATAGGAAACAATGGCTTGTAATATGGCTAACCTAATAGGATATCCATGGATACTAAGAGATTCAAGGATTAAATGTACAATTTAAAATAGAATAAAATGTATTATATTAAATGGGGGGATTTTTTTTAAAAAAATTACTCAATAATTTAAAACAAAAGTACCTCAAACCATCAAGTTTTGATAGAAATAAATCAAATTATGGTTAAGTCAATCATGGTTTGGTTCTCTCAAAAAAAATGAGGTGAATGAAAATATTATGTCAAAAAGGTTCAGAAGCCTCATAGAAAGGTTATTTTAAAGATAAATACTATAATATGTGTCACTTAATTAAAAAATAAGAGGTATTTTCATGAAATTATTAATGTTTTTAACTTGAAATAAAATCATTTTTTCGTATTCATTTATGTTGGATTTCATTGGAAAAATTGGATCACTCATTGACACAGGTTCAAAAAATAGAAAAGAAAATCATTTTAGCTTACTAGTTTCAAAAATAGGAAAAATAATTGAAAAATAAACACAAAAAAATTTCTAAAAAATACAAAAAATTTGAAAATAAATTTTTTGAGAATAATAAACTACAAACTTTCCCATGCCCACACTTAAATGATATAGTGTCCTCTATACATTCAGTTAGATTATATATGTAATAAAAAATTTAATTTAATCACAACAGGAAATTAGATGTTAAGGATATATACAACTTTACTTATCGAGAGTGCAACATTGAGTTAATCTCCCAAGTGATGATCATTGAAAACCTACAAAACAAATTAGAAAATATAACATAATAAATTTTTTAATTGAAAAATATAAATACAATTATTAATGGAAATAAAATAAGGGTAGATATTGGTTTAATCCTATGTGGAACCTGGGTTTTTTTACTTCTTCTAGATAGGTAATACTAGTGGGTTATACCCAATATGACGGTGGGTGGATTTTCTTTCTCAAGAACCACAAAAAATTCTTCTTTCTATATTTAACTTTTTCTATTTTTTAAGGAATCTATGGATAGAGTATCCTAAATACAACCCCATTATAATGATATACAACTTTCAAGGTGGGGGGTATGATGAAGCATGGGTCCTTATTGTAACACCAAGAGTTTTTAGGGACCATTTTTTTCAATTGAATTAACTTTCATTGATATATTTCATTACACTAATTCAAAAATTACTTTTACATGGAACAATTTTGGAGTACATTACACACAACACCAACTTGGTGTATGATACATGCAACACTGAGTTTCTATGAAATATATCTTTTATTATTATAATTCTTTAAATGAGATAATTATAACCTATCTGTTAAAATTATTAATATAAATAGTAATAAATAATTTTCAATTATTTTTTTAATTTTTTTATATAAATAAAACATATTGATAATGAAATATATAATTTTTGGTAAAGTCCATATATATTTTAAAATAGAATTTTCTCAAATGAACCACTTTCAATGTCCTTTTGGAAAAAATGATAAAATTAATTTTTATAAACATTAAGAAATTGAATTTTATAAAATAAAATTTATTTTTTAATCTATAATTTCTAATTTATCTTAGGGTTAATTTTTGATATTTTTATGAGAAACTTTATTTTTTGACAAATAGTGAAAAATACTAAATTTTAATTCAAAACTGCGTTTTCATTTCATTTATTTATAATGATAAATTATATTTTAAATTTATTTAAAAGTTTAATTAGATAATATTTTTATCAATTAATACAATTTAGTTAATTGGAACCAATTTCACAATGAAATTGTACATAAAAACTTATAAAACATTTGATTATTTTACTTTAAAACCCGCAGTGCTATCCCATCATCAAGATTAAATTTAAATTAATTTTTTCACTTATATGATTTTAATTTGTAAAAATTTATTCCATATTTTTAATCATAATAATTTATAATTTCTATTAAGTTGAACTTAGTTTTTTACCGACAATATTAGTGAAATTAATTAAAATTAATTACAATGATTAAGGTAAGATTAAGCATAATAAGGGACTAAGCATTAATATTAAAGGCCCAAAAAACCTATAAAATTTTACAAGAGAAATATTATGGCCATATTGAGACCATAAAATACCTTGGATATAATTTTTTCTATTATTTTGTCCACTTGACATGGGAAAAACGTTAGTGGCATTCCTTTTCCCAAAATTTACAAGAGTGCCACTCCTCCTCCACTATAAAAGGCCTCCTCTCCTCCCTCTTCATCACACATATAAAGACACTTTTTATCAGACAATATCTACCCCAATATATCCTTAACATATCTAACATAATCATATAATCATACCCTTGGGAATAAATAAATCCAAGTAATCCCTTTGGTGTAAACCAAATGGAGTTACCCGAATAAGAGGTAACATTGTTCCTCAAGTTTTTTATTTTATTTCAATTATTCACCCACTAAAATCTTATTATTACATTATTTTATAAAAAAAACATTATACTAAATATATTTTGATTTTTTTATGTTAAGGTTTCTACCTAAACTTATAAACACTTCCATCTAATGGGTAATGAACATACTGTTTATGTGTATGGCAAACTATTTCCTCACGAAATGATGATTGTTCATTTTTCCTTTACCACCTATCATGGTGTAAATTAAAATGGAAAATATGTTTATATAGGTTATATATCATATTTATTATGTATTTAGTCTTATTTAATCTTTTTAAAACACATATCTTTATAATTTCCATTTGGTTTAATATGATAATTTCGTTTGAGGAAGTGTGGATTACCGCCCCTTAAAGCGACGCGATTCATTCACACACTAAATTGAATGAATTAAAGATGGGTTTAATGAACTTATATGATATATATGATATGATAACTATATTTTAATAAATATATATTTACATATATAAATAATTATATGTCATTTTCTTTTTTTTCTTTCAATACGATAATAAAAACGGAAACATCATTCAAGCGTAGGTACGACTTACCGTCTCCATGAATGGTATATTCCATTTCATACTTCTATATTATATATATTATTATAATACACATATAATGTATTTAAATTATATTTATATAACATTTTTCATTATTTAAATCTTTATACAAGTATAAGTATCAAAGATATAACAAATTAATACACATGCGAAGAACAAAGTAGATATTTTCTGAAGTGAAACTATAAGATAGAATTTTTCACAAGTGGGTAATATACGGTAATAATAAAACCATATATGGTATTATATATAATTATATTATTATGAAAAACATTTATAATAAACTTACATTTATTGTATAGTAATCTTGTATGAGTGTCAAGAGATTCAATACAAAAGATAAGGGAAATTTCATCTCACTTTTTATTTTCATGAGATACATGCCTTAGACACCAATATTTTATTTTGTGTGGTGTATATAATTCACATGAATGTATTATATTATTATTATTATTATTAAATTTATCATTTTTTTCATATTTATTATATTATATTTCTTTCATGGGGTTAATGTTTCAAAAGTTACCAAATTGGTAAGACAGTTTTGTCTCAATTTGCCTTCCTTGAGACACATGTTTTGTTATACACATAATTTTTTTTTCAAGGTGTATATAATTAAAATTTACCTATTATATGATGAATATACTTCTTTTCATTATATTTTAAACTTCATTTGAATTCATTTTCTTACATGTAGAGTATGATCCAAAGTTAACAAGTGGTAAGAGTTTATTTAAGAAATCTCATCATTTGTCGATATTGTTTATGATCATGCTTTCATTAATGAAATATTATGATTCATATCTCAAGAAAACTCATGATTTTTCCATATCCTATGTTTTTTCAAGGTATATCTATGTATTAGTACCATTTTTACACTCTTTCGTACTTAAAATAATTAAGAAAATTGTTTAAATAAAAATAAGACTATATTTCTATCTTCGATCAGAAATCTATTTTATTTCCAAAACCATGTTTTAAAAAATGTTTTAAAAATTATTTTAAAATAATAGTTGAAGATATTTTTCAAGGAAAATTTATTTTATTTGTTTATAAATCTTCCTTTATATGTTTTCAAAGAATTGTTTTTCAAAAATATTTCATGTTTTAAAAAGAATTTTTCAATGAAGAATGGATATTTTCCTCAAGAAATATTTTTAATGGATATCTAAAAATTATTTCCCATCTAAGATGAAATAAATTTTTGTTACTCATGAATTTATTGGGAAATTATTCTATGTTTCCATTCATATAATTTCAATGATTGGTTTATGTTTTGATAGAATGATGTTTATCAAACCTGTTTCTCTTTCACGGGTTATATGCCTTTGAAACCTTCTTCTTTTCATGGGTTCTACTTTTGATGAAAGGATTGTGAAAAATGTATCTTTTTCCACAGATTATGATATTATTACATGTTTATGATACCCATTTAATTTCATGGGGTATGATAATATTTTTAATTTTGTTGTGTAACATGTATGTATTATTTCAGAATGATATGGGTGGGACCTATATCTACATTCAATACATTGGGTAAAGATTTATATCTCATGAGATAGACTAAGATAGTCTTGGGAATGAACCATGACAACTAATATGACCATGGGAGTGAAACATCACTACCAATATCGTATGAGTAGTAAAATCATGCTACTAAGATGGCCATGGGAGTAAACCATGACTTCAAAGATGGTATGGGAAGTGAAACCATACTAAAAATATGGTCTTGGAAGGGATGCCTTAGAAACTATAGAAATAATATTATATGATCATGTATATTCCTAAATTTTGTGTTTTATTTATTTGTTATAGTTTCATGGCTCTTGGACACACTCTAAAGCATCGTTAATTCCTTTATGGTGTGTTAAATTTAAAATTTATATGATCCCGAACCATACTAACTTCAAAGGCGTAATATAGAAGAAGTGTGGGGTTGAACCCAGAAAGAGTGGGGAATATAGTGATGAAAACTCTAGACTAAAGGTTAGGTCACTATAATTTATGTTTTATTTTATAATACAAATGATGCAATTTAAATAAATGAATTAAAATAGAGAAATAGAAGAGAGTGGAATCAGTTTACAGGGGCGGTTTTGCTAAATAAATTAATTCAACTTTACTCACAAAATAATTATATAAAATAGCTACACAACTAAACAGTTTCATCGATAGAGGAAATGTTAAATCCCTATTAAACTACCAAAGAATCCCAATTCATCATGGTTAGATGAATAAAAATAGGAAAAGTGTATTTAGTTTAGATTTCCATATGCATAAGATTAATTCAATTCAACGATCATGAACAAATTATCTCAATCATGCTGAGGTTTGTTCATTATTTAAAACATATGGTCAATAATTAATTAATGAATAGAATATACACGTCAGTGCAACATGATACCATTGAATAAAATCATCTTTTACGAGCAAAGTAAAATCATGTTTTTTTGGTACACAACCCCTTTAAACAATCCCATTCTACCCTTTGGGGTTTATAAAATCATCGTTGGGTGGTTTTCGATGATGAATAAACTAATACTCATAGTGAAAAGATTATAAAACAGTTAAGGAGAATGATAAGGAATGAAAATACAGAGTTTAATCAAAATATAAATCATTTAACGATTATATCCAATAAAGGAAAAAAACTAAAACAAAAAATTATCTACGGCAGGATAGAAGCCTACCGGTGTCCACACCTCCAAAGTCGAATGGAATCCATTTCTCTTAAATGAAATAAACATTTTATAAGCCTCATTTCCATCCATAGTGTTCCACTAGTTCAATTATTTAAATAAATTACAATTTAGGTTGACAAAATTTAAGAAATCCCATATGGAGATATAGTGTAAATTAATATTTTTTTCTATATCGGGATTTTAAACGACATGTAATCATAATTAATGTATGAATTTAAAGGCTTTAAATTTCATGTCATGTAATGAATTTACATGATCTGTAATTGTGATTTTAGCTCTGTAATATTTATTTTATTTAGTTTCTTCAGTTTTTTGCCTTGGAATTTCTCCACGATCATCCTCAAAATCTGATGTCATGATGAAAGTGAATATCATGGCGTGAAGTTTCATTTTGTTCCTCCATTGACATTTTTTCCTTGAAATTTTTCCAAATATCAATCATGCATAAGAATTTTCAAAAAATTAATATTAGGCATATATATTGCATAGAATTAATTAATATTAAATGAATTTTTATGTAAAAAACCCATCAAAATATGTATACAAAATAGAGTTATCACTTATGATATTTATTTCCTTATGATTCATGTTTTATGAAATAATAAGATTTAAGACTTGATTCATGCATATGATCTTTGATACAAAGGCTATGATATTCTATTTACATGATCACATTCTCATACCCTTATGCTCATGATTATGCTTACATATCTCCTTTGTTTACCCTTACTAAGTATCTGAGCTCACCCATTTTTATGTTTCCTTCCCCAGGTTATGAAGATATGTATTATGTTTGATATGTCTAAGAAGTTTTCTAGTCATGAATAACCTAGTGGGGGATAATGTTGCTCTATTATGTATTATTGTTTATGTTCCCATGTTTCAAAAGGAAATAGACTAGTACAGTCATTGGGTGTCTGTTTGTATAATGTTTTATATATTCTGCAAATGTTATGTAATGTTAATGAATGAAAATAAAGGGTCACTATTTTTGGTATCAAAGAAAAGGTTTAGTTAATCTTTGGAAGCTAGTATGAGAAAAACTTAGTGATAACCCAAAGGATATGTCTAGGGATTAGTCTAAGGATAAGGAAATGTATATGAAAATATCCTGGAGTTTATTAAAGGATAAAGCGAGTGGTTTCTTAGAAATACATCCCTGTCTGGATACTACAAGTCGATGTGTCTTTGTAACAGATGTACCTAGGGGTAACAAATCTGAAGAGATGTTTGGATCCTAACTCAGGGTAATATGCTACACGAAAACGGTCCTTACTTCACACTTGGTTTGATAATCCCAGGGGATATAATTTGGTAATTCACAAACTCTTCACAAACCATCATTAAGAATTTAAATAGAATATGGTTATGAATAATCTAGGATAAAAATAAGGTTTCATAGATTAAAGAAGGTTTCATAATTTAGTTATACTATAAGTGAATTTTCATGATTATATAGATCCTCATTATGATAACTGTTTCTTACTCTATAATTTTGGTTTAATTCAATGGGTGGATCCCAAAGGAACCACATTAATAGTTTTTACGATGGAAAATTTAATGACTATCCTTATGAGAAACCGAATTCTATGAGATATGGAATGAAAAACCTCATTTCTATGCTCACACAACTTTCTCAACCTATAAATCATGATGGACTTCCAAATAATCAATGGAGGGAATGACATTATATCAATTCGTTCATGAGGAAATTTCATCCTTCCTTCAGAGTATCTTATGATCCACTTGTTTCTAAATACTGGATTAATACTACTAAAAAGATATTCTCTATTCTCTAGTGTTCGGATCATGAGAATGTCATTCTGACTATTTATTAGTTAAAAGGTGAAATAGAACAATGGTGGAATCTAATCAATAATAGGAGAAAGTAGGATGATATTGAATCCATGGATTTGGATGAGTTCAAGAAATTATTTTTCAATATGTAAATTCCTTATATTATTCATACCAAGATGGGGAAAGAGTTCCTTGAGTTTAAGTAAAGGGATGATGAATTTTTTGGTTCCTACTAGGCTAATTTCATAATAATTGTAAGGTATGCTATAGGAATTTTCATCCAACCTGAAAGTAAATTAGATAGGTTCTTCAATGGATTAGAGCCTAGTATTAGTTGGGAATTGACCATAAGTGACTTTAGTAGCAATGATAAGATTTTACATTGTGAAATCAAGGATGAAATGGAGGTTTGAGTCACGTATCAATCTCATGGGTTTACCAAGAAGAGGAATATTGAGTTTAAAATAAAATTTAAAAACCATGAAGAGAAGAAGATGATCTTTCCTTTATGATCTATGTGTGGGAAGAAGCAAGAAACAAATTACCTTAAGGGATCTGATAAATGTTTTAATTATAAAAGATAAGGACATCATTAATTTGATTTCTAAAGTGATGGGACGACATTACTAAATAGTGCGAATGGAGAAAAAAACCTAGAATGAACCTCCCCCAATTCAGTGCTACAAGTGTATGGAGAATGGTAATTATGCTAACAACTCCTCAAACCGGCGGGATAGTGATGATGAATGATTTCAGCAACCTATTAAGCTAAGAGAAAAGAGGAAATCTCATGAAATCACTATTTTTGACAGGTTTGAAGTAACGAAGTGATGAAACGTACGCTTAGCATCCACTCTAGAACTACTAATGTCATATTTGATTTTGGATCTACCTCTAAAGAATTTTCTAAGGGTGTTAAGATTACACCAAAATAATTAGATATGGAATTATAAGTGAAAACCCCTAATGGTATGATGATTGCATCCCAAGTGCATGATTCCTCCATGGTTGAAGTTTTTGGGATTGTGCTTCCTGCAAATCTTATCATTCTTCATTTGGTTGAATTTGATGTCATCTTTGGAATATATTGGATTTCTTAGCATAAATCCCACATCAATTTTCAAGGAATGGAAGTTTCATTTGATATTTCAAACCCACTTATTATCTTCCATCAATGTGATGTTAAGAATTAACTTCCTATGGATATTACATCTAGCGTATGGGTCATAATTCCCATTCAAAAGGGTTATTTATCTCAAATGGTTGGGGAGAAAATTGAAATTCATGATATTACTATTGATGTCTTTCCAAAAGAGTTGTCTAGCCTTTCACTAAAACATGTATTTGAGTTCTCAATAGAAATCATACCTGGTTCCTCACAAATTTGGAAGACTCCTTATAGAATGGCCCCGATTGATTTGCATGAATTAAAGAAGAAACTCCATGAAAACCTTGATACAGGATTCATTCGGCCAAGTGTGTCACCATGGGGTTCAACTATTCTCTTTGCAAATAAGAAAAATGGATCAATGTGACCCTGAATTGATTATCGGGAGTTAAAAAAGATTATAATCAAGAACATTTATCCTCTTCCCCATATTGATGATTTGTTTGATCAAATGTGCGGAGCTCAATACTTCTTCAAGATTGACCTTTGTTATGGATATCATCAATTAAGGGTCAAGAAAGTGTATATACCCAATATGGAATTTCATAAAAGGTATGAACACTATGAATATATATTGATTCAATTTGGTCTTACTAATTCCCCTACTATCATCATAGATTTAATGGATAGAATCGTTAGATATTACATTGACCAGTTTGTGGTAGTATTTATAGATGATATTATTATATATTCAAAGAGAAAGGAAGAGAATGAATATCACTTGATAATTATACTAAAGACCTTAATGAATGAGAAAAAATATGAAAAATTTACAAAGTGTGAATTTTGGATGCAAAAGGTTTCATTTTTGGGTCACATGATCTCAAGGTATAGTATAACAGTAGATCCATCAAAGATGAAGGCTATTAAATGCTGACCTAGAAGAAACACAATGAAAGAGATTCATAGTTTTCTTTAATTAGATGGATACTATAGACTGTTTATAGAGAATTTTTCATGACTATACAATCCTGTAACCAAGATAACTCAGAAGGGTGTCAGGTTCTTTCTAACATATGAATGTGAGGAAAATTTGAAGGAACTGAAGAGAAGGTTAGTCAGTGCACCTTTGCTTACATTACGCTATAGTAAATAAGGGTTAGTAATCTATAGTGATGATTCCAAGAATGAATTAGGATGTTTTCTTATTTATAATAACATGTTTATTACTTATGCCTCATGTCAGTTGAAGATTCCTGAGAAAAATTACCCAACTCATGATTTGGAGTTAGCAGCAGATTTGTTTTCATTAATGATATAGAGGCATTATCTTTATAGAGAAAAGTGTGATATATATACTGATCATACAAGTATAAAATATATATTCACATAGAGGGAGTTTCACATGCATCAGAGAATATGGTTAGAGTTTATAAAGGATTATGATTTCTCAATAAATTACCACCCAGGGAAAGCGAACATGGTGGCCGATGATTTGAGTTGGAAAAATCATGATAGCATAACCATGGTGAGGATCACAAAAGATCCAATATTTCTAGATTTTCAAAGGATGAATCTAGAATTACAGAAGAAAGGGGAAAATACTATCTTTCTAAAATGAATGATCAAACCTCTATCCATGTAAAGATTAAGGAGGCATAGAAGGAAGGTGTGGAGCTGCAAAATAATGTTAAAAATGTTCATGAGTTTAACCTTGATCAGGATAGAATGATAATGTTTAGGAACTATGTATGTGTTCCTTCCATACCATATTTGGATGAGTACCAATTATAGGAAGCTTATAGTTCTTCATTCTCTATTCATCTTGGAAGTGTGAAGATGTATATGGACTTGAAAGAATACTTCTAGTGGGATGGAATGAAGAGAGATAACATGGAGTTTGTATCTTGGTGCTTGGTATGCCAACAATTTATGGATAAAATACAAATTTATATAGGTATAATGCAGCCATTACCCATACTATAATTAAAATGGGAGAAAATAACTATAGATTGTTTTCTTGGACTACTCAAACATTCTAGAGGGTTTAATTCTATGTGGTTGGTAGTCAATCAATTTACTAAGTCAGCATCACTTCTTCGCTATTAGATAAGACTTCTATTTGGATTGGATTTCCAGGATATACATTAAGAAAGTGGAAAGAATGCATGGAGTACAATATTATATTGTCTCATATTAGGATTTGAGTTTTACCTCAATGTTCTGGATAATTCTTCATCAAGCACTTGATACATATCGATTTACTAAGTCACCATCACTTCATCACTATTAGAGAAGTCTTCTCTTTGGATCAACTTTCCAGGATATACATTAAGAAAGTGGAAATGATGCATGGAGTACAATATTCTATTATCTCATATTAGGATCTGAGGTTTACCTCAATGTTCTAGAGAAGTATTCAGCAAGAACTTGATACCAAATTGAGTTTCAACACTACTTATCATCCTCATACAGATAGTCAGTCTGAAAGAACAATTAAAACCCTATAGGATATGTTGATATCTTGTTCTTTGTATTTAAAAGGTGGTTGGGATCAACACATTTCTCTATTTAAGTTTTCTTACAATAATAGATTTCACTAAATAATTAATATGGTTCCTTATGACACCCTCTATGGGAGGAAATGTAGAGCTCCAATGTGCCGAGATCAAGTCAGATAAATAAATCTATTAAGACCTAATATTGTTAAGGAAATGGTTGAGTAGGTTAGAACCATTAAGCATCATATCAAGGCATCTCAAAGTTGGAATAAAATTTATGCTGATAAAAGATGACATAATCTAGAATTTGAAGTAAGTGAAAAGGTGTTTCTATGAATCTATCCCAATAATAAGGTTATGAGGTTTGAAAAGAAATGGAAACTAAGCCCTCGGTATATCAGTACCTTTAAAATATTTGATCGTATAAGGATAGTAGTATATCGATTGTAACTTCCTCTAAATCTATCTAAATTCCATGATTTGTTCCATGTATATCTCTTGAAGAAGTATATAACTGACCCTTCATATATATTGAACTCATAGGTCATACAGCTAGAGTAGGATATTTATTACAAGGAACAACCTATTGAAATTTTGGATCGTACAAAGAAAGTTCTATGAAACAACACCACTCAACTGGTCAAAGATTTATGGAGAAATAACTAGTTAGAGGAACCTATATGGGGACATGAGGATATGATGATTCATAAGTATCCCCATTTTTTTTACCTGAATGAAGATTTTTGAGGCTGAAATTCATTTTAAGGGAGTAGAATGTAACACCCTCAGTTTTTAGGGACCTTTTTACCCAAATAAATTAACTTTAATTAATATATTAGGTTTTACTAATTCAAAAATTCCTTTCACATGACACCGGCTTGGGGTACGTTACACGCAAAACTGACTTGGTGTACAATACACATAACAATGAGTTTCTAAGAAATAACTCTTTTATTATTATAATTATTTAATTGAGATAATTATAACCAATCCATTAAACTTCGTAATATTAATAGTAATAACTAATTTTCAAATATATTTTATAATGGTCTTATATAAATAAAACATATTGATAATAAAAGATATAATTTTTGGTAAAGTCCTTATATGGTTAAGAATACTATTTTCTCAAATGAACTACTTTTAATGTCTTTCCTTAAAAAACAATAAATTTAATTTTCAGACATATTTAGAAATTTAATTTGATAAATTAAACATTATTTTTGAATTTAGAATTTAGAATTTATCTTATGGTGATGTTTTGGGATTTTTCTGAGAAACTTCATTTTTTTGATGAATAGTGAATAATACTACTCCCCCAATTTTTTTTATATCCAAATAAAATCACTTTATGCTTAAGTGAGAACTATACAAAATAGAATGAGGTAATGTACCCAAGGGTATCCACCATTTTAGTCATGAGAAATTAATTTTTTTGGAAAATAGAGAAACCTCAAAAAGACCAAGTAACCAAAATAGGTTTGATAACAAAATTTACCAAGATCTGCCTTATTCCAGAGGAAACCTAATAGTCACATTTGATCCGCGAATGACTGATGCACCTACACACACCACACCACCTCAAGAGACAGTCTCTGGACAACACACCATTAGCGCACACCTCACCACCATAGAGCCAAGAATGATCCACCAGGAGGAACACAAACACATCAAGTCGGAAGAAAAGATACACGAGAACCTTTGATAGAGGATGACCAATAGAGAGGGATTCATTGAAATATCTAGAACGAGGAACCATGGGACATCTAAATAGCCACAAACAACACCACCAAACTAGAAGTGCAGATATGCCATCTCCAAGGACACCGACATGATCCAAAATACCCCAGGATCTGTCATACATGTGTAGAATGAGGTAGTGTATAATGGAGTAGAGAAAAATAGGAGAGAAGTCCAAGGATAAATATAACCTTCCGAAACTAGTGGAAAATTTACAATAGATAAACTGAAGAGAACTAGAAAGGAGAAGACACCACCAACACCGAGAGGTCCTGTGTCAGCCATTTGCATCAACATACTAGCCCATGATGTCGATGTTGACCCTACTATGATTCGACTCTAGTGAAACCAAAAAAAATCACACAACAAAAATCCAGCATGGAAGCTCATGTGGTGACTCATCATTCCTAAAAAGTCATTTCCAACTACCAAATACCGCCAGAACCCTCAATATCGGTCAGTACCACAAACTGGTCCCAGGTCAAAAGTTGTTGGATGTGAAAGTACCTGTGATCCTTCCACACCAAGGATTCTCGTGAAATGCTAGGCATCTACCCTATGAACTAGTTGACACCGAATAAATGCCAAATTAGAATGGGTGTGATATAGAAGGGACGACGATGATGGGGGAAATTTTTTTTGTATTTTCATCTAATTTATTTATAATGTTAAATTATATTTTAAATCAATTTCAAAGTTTAATTAGATCATATTTTTATCAATTAATACAACTTAGGTAAATGAAACAAATTTAAATTTGAAATTAGATATTAAAACTTATAAAACTTCCAATCATTTTTACTTAAAAAACCCGTCGTGTCATCCCATTAGTGAGCTTACATTTAAATTAATTTCTTTCACTTTTGTCTCGTTAGATACATCTAATAATTTCTTTCACTTATGTCATTGAAAATTGGAAAAATTAATTCCATATTTGGAATTAGGATAATTTATAATTTATAAAAAGTTCAAATTAGTTTTTGACCAAAAATATTAGTGAAAGTAATTAAAATTAATTATAATGATTAATGTAAGATTAAGCATAATATGGGGCTAAACATGAATCTTAAGGGTCCAAACGACCTAAAAACTTATCGAAGAGATATTGAATGTAAATATTTGTACCTTATAATATATTGGTTCAAATTTGGTCCATTATTGGGTCCACATTACCTGGGAAAAACATGGGGGGAATTCCTTTTCCCTAAATTTACAAGAGTGCCACTCCTTCACCCCTATAAAATGGAGTCCTCTCCTCCCACTTCATCACACCTCTAAAAGAAAATTTTATTGACTATGATATGCCCAAATAGATCCTAAAAATATCTCACATTATCCTATAATCCTCCCCTTGGGTAGAAATAAATCCAAGGAATCCCTTTGGTTCAAATCTGAAGGACTTTCCTGAAAAATAGGTAACATTCTTCCTCATGTTCTTTTATATTATTTCAATTATCTACCCACTAAAATCTTCTTATTACATTATTTTATAACAAAAAATTATTCTCAATATACTATTATTTTTTTATTCTATGTTTTATACCTACACTTACAAACACTTCCATCTAATGGGAACGAACATACAATTTACGTGTACGACAAACTACCGCCTCATGAAACGATGATAGTTCATTTTTTATTTACCACATTTCATGGTGGAAATTTTGATGAAAAATATGTTTATATATTATATTAATTATGTATTTAATATTATTTAATCCTTTTATAAAACATATTTTTATCCTTTCTATCTAGTATAAATACGATAATTTCATTTAAGGAATTGTTGAATACCACCCCCTTGAAGCGGTGTGATTCATTCACACACTACATGGAATGTATTAAGGATGAATTTTATTGAAGTTGTATGATATATATTATATAATAATGATACTGTAATATTGATATATATAAATATATAAATATATACTTATATGTTATTTTCTTTCTTTCTTTCAATACGACAATAAAAATAGAAACATCGTTCATGCGTACGTACAACTAACCGTCTCCATGAATGGAGTATTCCATTTCCTAAATATATATTATATATATTATTATATTAAAAATATAATTTATATAAATGATATTTATATCATTTTTACATTATTTAAATCATGAAATAAGTATAAGGATTGAAGATACAACAAATTAAGGCACATGCAAAGAACAAAACAGATATAACCAGAAGTGAAACTATAACATAGGATTGCTAACAAGAAGGTAATATAAGGTCATAATAAAAAATTATATGGTTTTAGATATAATAATATTATTACATAAAATATTTATAACAAACTTACATTTATTATACAATAATCTTGTATGAGTGTGAAGTGAGTCAAGACACAAGGTAAGAGAAATTTCATCTCACTTTTTATATATGTGAGATACATTCCATAAACACCACTCTTTTATTTTTTGTGGTGTATATAATTCCCATTAATTTATTATATTATTAATATTATTAAATTTAATTTTATTTACATATCCATTCTATGATATTTCTTTCATGGGATTAATGTTTCCAAAGTTACCAAATCGGTAAGACAGTTTTGTCTCAATTTTCCTTCTTTGAGACACATGTTTTTTTATACATATACATTCTTTTTTGATGTGTACATAATTCCATTTGACCTATTATATCATGAATATACTTATTTTCATGATATTTTAAGCTTCATTTAAATTAAATTTCTTACATGGAGTGTGTGATCCAAAGTTACCAAGTAGTAAGAGTTTGTTGAAGCAATCTCATGATTTATCGATATTGTTTATGATTATGTTTTCATTGATGAAATATTATGATTAATATATTAAGAACACTCATGATATTAATTATCATATGTTTATTCAGTTTATATCCATGTATTAGTACCATTTTTAACTGTTTGTTACTTAAAATAATTAAGAAAAGGTTTTTAAGACAAATCTGAACTTATTTCCCTCTTCAAAAAGAAATATATTTTATTTCAAAAACCATGTTTTCAAATATATTTTCAAAAATGTTTTCAAAAATATTTTCAAATTATCCTTGAAGTTAATTTTCAAGGAAAATGGATTTTTATTTATTTTAAAAGATTCCTTTATACGTTTTCAAAGTAATTTTCAAAGAAATTGTTTTTCAAAAATGTTTTATGTTTAATGTTTTAAAAAGAATTTTCAATGAAGAAAGGATATTTTACTCAACAATTTTTTTTAATGGATATCTCAAAATTATTTCCCATCTAAGATGAAATCTATTGGTGTTAAACATTCATTTATTATGATATTATTCAATGTTTCTATTCATATTCTTTCAATGAATAGTTTATGTTTTGATGGAACGATGTTTATGAAACCCATTCTATTTCATGGGTAATATTCCTTTAAAACATACTTATTTTCATGGGTTATTATTTTAATGAAATTATTATAAACTTGCATCTTTTCCCATAGGCTGTAGTATTATAACATATTTATGATACCAATTTAATTTCATGTGTTATAATAATATTTTCAATGATCTTGTGTCCTATGTATTTATGATTTAACTATGAGATGTGTGGGACATATATATCCTTCTAATGGATTGTTTGAAGATTTATATCTCATGGGATAAACTAATATAGTCTTTGGAATGAGCTTTTACTACTAAGATGTCCATAGTAATGAACCATGACTACCAAGATGGTATGGGGAGTAACCTCATGCTACTAAGATGGCCATGGGAGTGGACCATTACTTCTAAGATGGCATGTGTAGTGAACCCATACTTCCAATATGGTCTTGGAATAAATTTATTAGAATATTTGGAAATCGTATTATATACTTATGTGTCTTCCACAATTAAATGTTTTATTTCTATGTTATGATTTTATGTCTACATTCTTTATTTCACAATGATTTATGTCTTAGGAACTACTAAGATTTATTCCATAATTTGTTTATATGATCTTTGATATACATGAAATGATCTTATATTTTCATGATCATGTTCTCATACCCTTATTCTCATGACTATGCTTACATATTTCCCTTTTTTATCCTTACTGAGCATTTGATATCACATATTTTTATGTTTCCTTTACTAGGTTATGAAGATATGTATTATTTTTTATATGTATAATAAGGGTTCTAGTCAAGAAGAACATAGTGGGAGACAATGTAGATTACTTATGTATCAATGTTTATGTTTCCATGTTTCCTAAGGCACTTGACTAGTATGATCTTTTTGTGTCTATTTGTATAATGTTTTAATTATTCCACAAATGTTATGTAATGTTAATGTTTGAAAATAGGGGGTCTCTATACTTCTTCTAGTTTGTCACTTTAACAAAATCTTCTTATTTTTCAAGTATATTGATTACGTTTTCTTTATAAATGGAATAATCAAAGGGAAAGTTAGAGTGAAATCCTACTTAAACAAAATTAAAACATAAAGAATAAATATAAAAAACATTCCCCTCCAATATAGGTATCTTGAGTATCTATTACCTATATAAATAACGCTTTTATGTCCTCATGAACTCCCTCCAATAAGTATTCAATATCTTTGGGGATCTCCAGGTGTTTCTCAGAATTTGTATCTTCTTTTTCATCATCTTACTACAAGGAAAACAAGGGTTGTATGATTCTGAAAATTAAAAAATAATTCTAGGTGATACTCAATTTAGTTTTAAATTATTTTTATAAGAATGATTTAAAGAAAATATCACCTTCCTTAGTTTTTAGATTTAATTGATTATTATATGGAAAGTGCCTCTTGAATTAATATTTCATTGAATAAAGGTATGTATTTAGGCTCATCCATCTTTACTTAAAATTATATCACTTAGGTGGTTTCATCTTCTTCCATGGATAGAAAGAGATACAAATGTGTTGATGACTCTAATTTTTAAGGTATAGAGAGATCTTATTGAACTTCATATTCATTCTAGAAGTTATCCAAATCTTGTTGATCTCCTATACATAATTCAGTAGTAAAATATTCTTCCTAAATCTCCTTTAACATTGGTCAAGAGAGGTGGAATGAATCTTATTGTATCTCCTCATTTATATCCTTAGGTTCTTCAAATTCAAGGTGGGTAAACCTTATCCACCACCAGCTTAGGTTAGGGTTACTTTTCATCCTCACATGAT
The DNA here is from genome assembly GCA_963277665.1 of Viscum album. Lineage (NCBI taxonomy): Eukaryota > Viridiplantae > Streptophyta > Magnoliopsida > Santalales > Viscaceae > Viscum > Viscum album. The sequence goes on along the minus strand of OY728119.1, from coordinate 847,986,300 downwards.
GTTTTTTCCATTTGCCTCTTCAACTCATGTATCTTATCATCAATCTATTGAAAATGTTCTTTTATAAAATTTTAAACCACTTTTCATTGTTGTTTCACCTATGGAATTTATTTTTAAAATTTTTGGGGAAACAAGGAAGACTATTTATGGATTTACCTTTTCTTGATAAATTTCCTAAAATTACTCTTGGAGTTTAGTTAATTCTCTATACAATCCATCCAATAGTGGGTACTCAAGGAACTATTTAAGGTATTGGATGAGCTACTTGGATTTATACTCTTTAGATAATTGGATTTGTTATCTACTAATATGATTATCAAATAAATCAACACTATCTTTTGTAGACCATGGTGAGATATTTAAAAAAAATTAATTTGAATATTTTAAGATATTTACAATTAGATTGTTAGTACCGTGTCCCTATAAACAGCTCCATGTTTTTACATGTTCTTTTTGTGGGATGTGAAAAAAACAATTATTTACAAAGTAAAAATATAGTAAAGTGGTTAATCTTGGTTTTATATAGAGAGGAGTTCACAATAATCAAGTTGTGACCTGGAATTAGAGGAAAAAGAGGGTGTTTTTGTAATATTTTAATTTTGAAAACAAAAGAAAGAAACTAAACAAGAGAAATAAATTAAGAAAGATATTTCAAACATTGTTATAATATATTTGATTAGGTTAAGGTTGATTTTCCAATTTTGATACTATTCTAGTTCTAGTTATCCAATCATTTTCTACCAAGCTGGTTAAAGTGAGATTCCACATTCACTTCCTCTCACTCCCTTGGTAAAATGGTAAAGGTGAGAATAAACCTTTCCATAATATCAGATTGGTCCACCCTTATTTAAATGTGTTCGAGATTTATAATGAATACCATCAATCATCCAAGGAAATACCTGATCAGGTCCTATTTATCCCAAAAAAATAATAATATCTACAACCCCTCCCACATGTACTGACGATCACCATGTACTTCACCAATAATACTTAGTTTATTATATAATATATAAACTAGAACCTAGTGGATTGAGAAGATGGTTATTGACCAAGGTAATGAAAATAAAATTATCTAATACCAAATACAATCATATATTATAATAAAAAACCTCTATTAGAATATTGAAACCAACTTTACAGAAGAGAGAAAATATTTTATTTTATGAAGTTATATAACACAAGCATTAAAAAAGGGAAAACCTCCCCTTCTACAATCACTTAGAAGTTTAACCCTCCTTATGAATGGTAGTCAATAATAATGGGGAATATGAATCTATTACAAAGCCAAGAACAAAAATTAAAAGAAAAGGAAGAGGAGAAAATTTCTCCTTCAGAGTCTTTCTATTATAATCTTTCACTGTTTTCGACTATAAGATAGCCTTAAATCACCATGATTACTTCTTAATGGTTCTTATAATTTATTTTCTTTCAACCATAAAATTTTTAAATAATTTTAACACATGTAAAAAAATTTATTCCTGATTTACTTAAGTTCTCTTTTTTCATTCCGATGAGATCCTTCATCCTGCTTTACTTTGACACATTAAAAGGAAAACTTAATGAGGAAATTTATCTTTGAAATTTAATATAAATGGTGAATTCGTGTTATCTTTCTTTTAAAACTATAATAACCTCATTTAGAGATATATAGTTTGATATATCAATCATTTAATGAGGAGTTTTCTAGTCTGGGGCCAAAAAATATTTTTTAAATTGATTGATTTTTATTGGGTCTATTAGAGTTTGAATGAGATATAGGTCTAGTTTAAGAATTTTAATCCCACAAAAAAGGAATACTAAAAATATAATTCCTCAATTTGGATTAATATTGAAAATGATATACTGTAAATATGGAAGTTATAGAAAATTATTAAAATTTTAGAATTAATCAATTTTCACATTTAGGCTCAAAATATACATAAAATTAAAAAATAATGCAATTAAGATAAAATTGATAAATTAGCAGGGAATAAATTATTGAAATACACATGATAAATAATATAAATATAAACTCTATGAGGGTATATTTTTTCCATTTATACCAGATCTAAAGAGGGTGATATTATATGAAAAACATAGATTAAATTTCTCTATATACCCTAGGAACACAAATTTATATAGGGATTTAATAAAACATTTTTTTGGGATGTTATGATGAAATAAATTATTTAATATGTGTATTATTGGTGTTATAGTAGGTATGGTTTGAAATAAACCTTCCTAAGGGAGTCATGAAACCTATGACTATACAACCACCAATATATAAGTAGGTAAAGGCTGAAAGACAATATCCCAAGGGAGTCAATGAAAAAAGTGATAGGATTATAATCAAAAGAAAGGAATGTAATTTAAAGGTTGTGATTATGTATTATTAAAGGTTTACCCATGTAAGTGAGTCATAATATTTATTAAAAAAGGGTATATAATCCCATGGTATAATGGGCCTTTTAAATTATTGAGAGAATTGGAGTTGTATCTTACTGATTGGTTATAACCCCAAACCTATCTAAAGTACATGACATCATCCATGTTTTATTATTAATGAAATAAATTCTATATCAAACAAAATTACTCAAAACAAAGGGAATATATTGGAAATAAAAATTTTATTATAATGAAGTTCTTTTCCAGATTCTTGACACTAGAGATAAAGATTTACAAAATCGAATAACTCATCTGGTGAAATTCATTTGGGGAAAACAAAAACTAGAGGAGGAAACAAGGGATCCTAAAGAATATATGAGTAAGGATTACCCAAATTTGTTTAATAACTGAAATATATCTCAATTTATAGGATAAAATTATTTAGGGGGGGATTTAGTACATGAGACCCTACTATAACAGGTAACCCCTACATCGCAAAACTAATTCATAATACACACTAAAAAACCTTTATTGAAGATAATATTTAAAAGTTAAATATACAAATTCTAGAATATATATTTTATAAAAAGGATTTAAATTTTGGATTAATCACTTCAAAATTAACTTTGGGTGAATTTATGTTATTTTTTCTAAAAAAATGATGAATTTTTGGTTCAATAGTGAAAAATTCAATTTTTAAAAATTCTATCATCATTATCATATAATAATGAATTAAAAATTTATAAATTTTTTTCCTAAAAAAATATTTATTTAATAAGTAAATTTATAAATTTAAAATATTATTTTTAATTTATAAACCTATGTTTATCATTTTGGAACAAAAGTAATAAAAACAGTTTTGGTCATTTATTTTATTTAAATATTAATATGGTGGATTTTTGTTTTGGATTTCATTGAAATACACATAAAAATTATTTTTTTATTAATAAACTAATTAATTTTATGAAAATAAGCAATATTGATAATGGTATGATAAACATAATTCTTATTCTTAAAAATAAGTTTTTTCTAAAATTTTTTTTTTACACATTGTGTACCCTAACATTGAAATTAATTTTCCCAACCTTGAAATTTTTTTTTATAATTTTAATCTGCATGATTTGATAATATTTTTTATTTTAATTTTCATCATTAAAATAAGTTGTCGAGGTTGACAATTTTTTTACCATGGAAAATGTAAATTGTGTAAATGTTAAAACAAAGGATAAAAAGACAAAAATTCATAAAAACTTATCTAAAAATGCGTGTTTAAGGATTTTATCAACCAAATACTCATAAAAATTTCATTATTATAGAATTTTGGGCTCATATTCCTTGAATAGATACTTGTCTAATTAAATTTTTATAAAATTCCACTCCCACACCTATAAAAGGATACTTCCACCACCCCATTACATACACTCTAAAATTTAAATATCTTTTTAACCTATAAACATATTAATTTACATATATCCATTTACCATTTTTGTTATCCCATTAATCCTTGTAAAACCCCTAAATCCTCTATTTCCAAGAGGTCCTCCAAGAGAAGGTTAAAATTCTTAATGTGTGTACTAGTACCTTATTTATTTTTTTCTCTATATTTATCAAAAAATATATTTAAAAAATTATAATAAAATGATATATAATATTATTATACTGAATTTTTATTATTTAAATTATATATATTATCTATCCTTTCCACTTCCTTATAAAAATTAGAACGTCATTCATGCATACGTGTAGACTGCCACCTATACGAAGCATCACGTTTCATTTTTCACAACCATATTACATGGGTGGTTATAAAAATGTATTTAATGAATAAATATCATATTTATAACATGTTTTATATTTTTGAATGATAAACCATTTCATACCTTCCTCCTATTAAAGGAAAAATTAAAATTCCATCTATGTGTATATGTGGATTACCGCCTCCATGAAGTGACTCATTTTGTTTTTCGTCATATACTTACATGGATGGTTCTAAAAATTTATTTTATAAAAATATATTATATAAATGTGTAATATATTTCTTTTTTTAAAGGTTGGGGCTGAATCCTCATTTTATTATTAAAGTAAATAAAAAACCTCTTTAACTGGGTAGAGGGAGACTCATTACATAGCCTGAAGGCCCAGTGGGCATTTAGCTCATTACATGGCCTGTAGGCCCATTTTTTGGCCCAAGACCCATTTTTTGAATAGTAATGCTACAATACCCATGCTGCTACAATGCCCTGCCGCCACTATAGTGTCCGCCGTTGCTACAGTGTCATCGCTGCTACAGTACTGCTACAGTACCCTTCACCCAATAGGGTTTGAACCCCCATTTTTCATGTAGAATTAAGGGGTGCTTACCACTAATACAAACCCCAACTACAATGAGTAATATATTTCATTAATACGATTATTTAATAAAAAAAATAATTAATTATTTTTATAAAGTATCTTGTTGATACTGGTATATTACCCAAAACAAGCTCATCATGGATTCAATTTTCTTGTAACATACACATGATTTCCATGGAATGAAAAGGAAAATTCATAATTCATTGAAAAAATAAGAGAATATTTAAAATAATCTTGTAATAGTGAATTTTTTATCAAATAATGGGTTTAAAAATCATCGTTCTGAAACATGTATTAAACAGTAAAAATTACTAACATCCAATGATAGAAATAAACATTAAATAATAAATACATGTTTAGTGAATGAGTATAATTGAAGAATTTAAAAGGTAATATATATATAAATAAGGCTATAAAATATGTTTTCAATATTGATATTTTTATTTTAAAGGATGTTAAATAGATTTTTTGGAAGTTATGAGTAAAAGGAAAGGGTTATTTGTCTCAAATTTACTTTTTTGATACAAATTTTGTATTATGAATCTACTTTTATTTTAATGGTCTATATACAACCCTTTGAAATATTTTACAATGAATATATTAATTCATAATATTTAAGGTTACATTCCATGTTTTCATCTTCAAGTTATTTTGGCTCAAAGTCACCAGATCTGTAAGGGTTTCATTTTGGGACTCACTTCTTTATGGTAGAGAATCTTTCTCATATATATAAATTTTATTCATTCCAATAATATTATAATTTCTTAGTTTGAAATAAAAATATGAATTATATATTACAATTTTTTATTTTTCTCTTTAACTCTTTTCAAAATAAATCTATATTACTCTTTAAACATTATGGGTTTCAAAAAATATATTTTGAAATATTATTCATGTTTTTATATTTTATAATCCACTCCAAATGTCTGGAATTAACCTTAATTAATTTTCAAATTACCATTTTTTAAAATTTCCCTTATGATTTTTTTCTTGAAATTGATATTTAAAATTGACTTGTGAGTTAATTTTCGGTTAGCTTTGACATTCTTTACAAATTATGAAAAGGATATTATTTTCAAAATTTTCCATATATGAATTTTCCTACCCCATTAATAAAATTTATTTTAGAAAATTCCTCTCCAAGAATTAATGTTTTTTAATGTAAATTTATATTCTCTTTTATTTACAAAATATTTTCTAAAAAGGGTTTAAAAATATAAAGTGTATTTCTTATTAATTCTCTGACGTTTTAAATACTTTTTTCATCTATGTCATCATCCTTAAACATTATTATTTTTCACTTATGAGGTGATCTTACAATACCTTCCACATTAATTATTTGGATGTCTTATGATCATGTTATTCTGTTTATTGACTAGATAAATTATTGACATCCCATATGTTTCTTATTCCAATACATATGTTTATTGATTACTAAGGTAATTTTATTATTCATTGTATCATTATTCATTTATTTCATATAGTGAATGAATTGGACATATGAAGTGATGGGTGGGGTCCATAATATCTCTTTGATGCATCAGTAGGTCTTGTGAGACAAACTAGATTGAGTATTTGGTGTATTCCTTACCTATTTATGTATGAGTTCTTAGCCTAAGGCCTTGATGATAAGATTATGTTGTTTGGCATTATGAATTATATCTATATTGAACATTATTTATATCCATGGTATTATTTATATTTCTATGCCATCTATAGATATATTAAAATTTCATGATATTAGTTATATGGAACATTTATTTTTGTTTATATATACTATATTATTATTTATATGATTATTCCATGATAGATTCCATTGTACATTAACCCTTACTGATCATCTGATCACACCATTTATTTCTTTCTCCAGGTTACCATGAAGGGATCTTTGAATTAATTCAATGATTCAATAAAATAAATAAGAAATATTTTTTGATATTTTTTATAAGTGTTTTATAATTGTAATGTAATATAGAAATCTTTTATGTATTTGGGTTCCCAGTTCTGAAAAACTATGAAATCCTTAGTGATGTGATCTCTTATATCATGTACCAATGTAATAAAGTAACCATCTAATATGTGTTTTTAGAGTCGAGGTTGTCCCCTATTTTTTCTTATATTATTCTTATTCACTATAGCACTTTATATAATTTTATGCTCTTCATCTCATGGGATTTTACATCTTGGTGTTGTGGGGATTTGTGGTTTCTCTATGTCAAGGATAAATACTTGAAATACTTAGTGATTTTTCTCTTGGTTATTATAATGGAAATTGTCATGGTATTCATGCCTCATTAAAATCTTCACCTTGAATCCATCCCTTGCTGGTAAGTGTTCTCACTTCCTGGGTCCCTATATATTGTTTAATTATTCTTTATTTTGGGGTTTTAACTAAAACATAATGACTCTTTAGGCCTCAATATATGGTATTTTTTGGATTATAATAATATTAAATTTTAATGTGACCAAAATAAGTAAGTGGATCTATGTATCCTACTTTATTTTTAGAAACACAATTTTCTTATTCTAAATACATGTTTTAATGTTATAAAATCATTTTTAATTCCTATAATGATTTCATTATAAAAACATGATTTCGATTCTTTTTTTGAGACTTTATTTAATAAAAGTAATGTTTCTAAATATATAATTTTTACTTGTATAATATTGACATGTGAATGTTTTTTGTAAAAATGTTAATCGTGGTTTTTCAATGAATTAAATAAAATCCCCTTAATGAAATGATTTTCAATGATTTATAATGAATTGTAGAAATTATTTTATCAATGAATACTTTAGTTAAATGGATGTCTAGATTAGTTTTGATTCTTTCATCATGTTGGGCATGCTTATTTTAATAATGGTTGTGTAAATTTAAAAATGTAAGTGTGTGATGTTAATTTGAGAAATATGATGTTTTTTATGAAATAGTGGTTTCTTACATAATGTTTTAAACCTTTTAACTACCTTTAACTTGGTGTTTCCTTATAGGAATCCTTATGTACTAAGGTGGTACCTTAAGAAAATTATCTATATTGGGTGATGTGACTAACTTTAAGACATAAATATCCCTTTGAAATATACTCATGGGGACATGAAACTCCTCAAAAAGAAAAATATATTTAAAATATGTTTCTTACATGATTATCAAACCATGTGGACACGGTGTTCCCATGGAAATGATTCCCCAAAGAAATGGTTCTCTAGGGGAATTCCTTGGTGCTCATTCCTTAGTCACTATGTTTTCTCCCATGATTATAGTTTAGATATTTATTAAATAATTGTTTTATATTTATATAATTGTATATACCTGTTTACTTATATATTTATAAAACACATGTAAAGGTTATTTTCTTCTGAAAAGAATTTTTTTTAAAATTATATCATATTCTTACTTGTTTTTTTTTTCAAATTCCAATATTACTTTATATATATAGATGACAATAACGAGTTATGGAATGTTTATATAGGTTATAAATAGTAAATTTGGTGGGACACTTTTGGGATTTTTATGATCATAACCTACATAAAAATTCAATTTTAGGTAGATTATATTCAATTTATTTATTTTTTGGTGTAAATATGATCTCTTCTACCCATAGGTATAGAACCATTATCTTAGTTATGGTGATATAAAGGTGGTGGAATGTAGATGATTTTGTCTATCTTAAAGAGTTAGTGACATATTTACATTTCATTTATATTTAGTTCTATATCTTTTGTAATTTTTTTTGTATAGTCCTGGTATTCAAGAATTGGTGTCTACAATATAATTTTTTATTGGATGTCAAGTCTATTTACTCTTTGGGTCTCATTTATTCATTATAGTATCTATGAGAGATATCATTTTCATTTTTTATAGTTGATGCTTGTGGAACTTGTTTGTTGACCACAATGATTAATTATGTTCCTCAATCCTTGTTGTCAACCATCCTAAGCATCAGGAAATCGTAGCTCAAGTTGGCTTGTTACATTCTATATGTAGGTATACATTGGAACCGACGTCCTCACATACGTTAGTGAATAACACCATTAGTGCTTGCATAATTTATTTGATTCCAAACACTTCCCAAATGGGTTATTCATCCTCTTACTCCCTAAATGGTATGAGATATATTGTATCTACAATGTTAAAATAAGGGAGATCAAAGTGTAATTCATATTTTATAATATTTTAAAATGAGTTACAATAATGATCATCTCCCTGTATAGTATCAGTATGATATATTATTCTCTAGTTACTATTTTTTCCCCATTAAAATAATACAATATATGATTTATTTCTTTCTTATTGAATTTAGAAGATTATTTTTGTAGCTATTGTTTGATATAGTCTTCCCAGTATTCATCAAAAACTATTTTCTCCCTCAAATACTCGCATATTAATATATTTTTTTCAAACATCTCCACTCATATATAAAACATTATGGGTAATAAAGGATTATCCAGTGGTTTTATAACCTTTATTATATATTCTTTATAAGGACATGATAATTATACATATTACATTGTTACCTTTTAAATGAATAATTATTAGAGGTTGTAAATTCATTATGAAATCTATTCCTCCACTATCATCAGGATATTATACTATTTTTACTTTTCATATCTCATGAGTGGTTGGTTAAACTTTACTATACTTGTATAGGAGATATTTCTAACAATACTTTCTTGATTTGATGAATGGTATCATGACAGGTGTCTCCAACAACACAGGAACACCTCTAGATTTCCAACAGCTGGTGTACATTTTAAAATTTTAGATCAATATAATTTAGAGATGATTTTCTCCTAGGAATAATAATATAATCTCAATGGGATCCATTCCAAAATCTGATTACCATTAAATGGTAAAAACTTAGGTGACAAGGAAAGATATATGAGGTTTATGATAACATGTACACAAAAATACTATCACTAAAGAAAAAAATAGGAAAACACCGCATCAATAGGTGATAATAAACCAAAATGGGATATATAAGCAGTGGGTAGGTTGAGAACCACTTGTCGGTATGCCTAGAGATGATGTGGGTAGGTGACACTACTTGTCCAGGATGACCACTAAGATGGGTATTCAGATGATGTAGTGAATTTTTCCACTTGGTCAATTCTTGATTTAGGAATTTAAATGAAGACTTCAAAATGGGTATTAATTCAGATTATAGGCTTCAGGGTGATACTATTTGGATTCTATCCAGTTGTAAAAATAGAAGACACTTGATAAGTGGGTGCTATTAATATTGATAAGATGTTATAAACTTTGAGTATGTTACAATGGATTTTTTATTTGTTTCTCACTATTTTATATGATGTTACAATCATGTTGGACCACATGTTTTAATTTATACACATATTATTTTATAATAATTTTATTAGGGGATTGAGTTGGTTCGCGAAATCATTCCCCAATATGTTTCTTAAAAATGAGGTATAGTGACCCCAAAAAAGAAATCATTCTTTGAAAATCCTCCAAAAAAAATCAAGGAAAACCCATTTTATTTCATCCCATACACTCTCTAGAAATATATAAAGGGTACCATCCGGTTTCTAGAATACATGTGTATCTATCTTTCTTTCCCATGCCCTTTTTAGCCAAGTCCTGGAGAAAAGGGTATGTATACATATCTAGGGGGACCCTTATTGGCTTTTAGTGTGGTATACCTAGTAAGGGGTAACTAAATTTCCTTAACCACTGTTCATAAGATTAATTGTATATAGTAATAGAACCAATCCATAATAATCGATAAATAAGGTCGAAACATGCTTGCTATAATTTAAATCTTATATTTTATTGAAAAAATAAATAACTCCATATACTAGGAAGGTTTATAACATTCCAACCACCATCGGGATTAACTAGGGATCTAAAAATAATTATCACTGAAGTCATGGTGAACCTCTTATACCATTTTGGTAATGTTAACTGTGTATAATATAGTCATATAAGCCAAGAAAAACTTCTATTTTAAGGATAAGGAATGAGGTATAATACAGTTAGGGTATTGTGAGCCCATACAATTCCATAAACCGGTCCAATGAAAATAGTTGTACCTAGGAAACTATATATGAATGTAAAACATACCCCATTCATGAAAATACATCAACCTCAAAAATCAAAATAAGAAACACACAATAGAGTACAAAATATTACAAACATGCCATTCTCAATAAATCTAAATAATATAACTTAATCATGTGTGTAGAAATCAACACAATGTTCATGGTTGGAATTTAAAACTTTTACCCTAATAAGTTAAAAGGAATACTTTATCATTTTTTCCAACATAAAATAAGGGAAAAATTTCTTCCAAGGAATTCCATTATATAAGTATAATAAGTGAACTAATTATAGATCATGTTTTTTATTAAAACCATTTGTGAAAAGGTTATTAAAAGAAAACCTATTGGTTTTTAATTATATTAAGTTATCCCTACATCATTTTCGACCCCACACTTAATGAATTTGAGGGAGAAATGGTTTTATGTACTAATGAAACTACATAGAAATATGAGATCAGAGAAGGAATCTGAGGACATAATTTATTATTTCCTAATAAACATATTTAACAATGCCAAAAAAAGAAAATATTGAGTGATAATGGTATATCCACAAGCCCTAAAGATAGATAAAATAAATCATACCCACTCTTATAGATAAACAAAAGGAATTAGAGAGTTATAGGAAATACATGTCATTTCTTAGATAAAGAGAAGAACCAATGAACAAATCGAGCTTCACATGTCAAGGTTTGATAATGTATATCTATAGAGGAGAGTTTAGGGGTGGAGAATCTTTAAAGAGACCAAAAAAATAAAAAATTAATTGAAAATTCTAATATAAGTCGTTAAATAGATTTAATTAAGGGTTTATAAAGTTTAAAATTCCCTTTATTAATGAAAATTTTTTTAGGAGTCAACTAGGTATTTAGTAAAAAACCACTAGGTACTAGATAGACCTAACACATCCACCTATACCCTATAATCCCCAATTATTACCCAATAATAATAATCCATGAGGTACCCAATGCTTACTGTACCTCACCCCTTCTCCTATTTCCTCCAACATTTCCCAAAACCACATGATACCTTATTTCCCTAAAAAAATACCAAAAATAAATTAAAATGTTTTATAATTAGGGAGGATTACCAACCCATAGATTGCAGGGTATTTAAAAACTCCCCACTATCGGGATTCTCATCCTTAAAAATTCATTTGTTTCTTTTTATGGAAAAAACTCAGACATTGGATGCTCATTTCAGTTTCTCACTCCCAAGTCTCATCATGGAGCTTATTATAACCCAAACTGGAGGAATAACCATAATTGTTTTCTCCTTATAACTCTAAACCGTGATAAAAATTAGATTTTATATATAAGATGCCTCAATATCTAACTTAATATTATTATATTAGATGATATGTGAGGTATCAAGAAGATACTTCCTCAATTGAGAAATATGAAAGGTTGTACACAAGACACTAATTTTTTTGGTAAGGATATATGATGGGAATGTACCATGACTATGTTTAAGATTTATAAAGGCTTAAGATACCTTGGGATTAGCTTCCCATACTTTCTCACTCATTAAGGTCCCAACCTTGGTGAAAATCAAAGGAAAAAATGATCACCCACTTTTAATTCTTAGGGTTATCTTCACTTATGTAAATGTAATTTTTCATCTGTATTATATAGTTAAAAGAATTTTTGGATCATTATTAACTATTATGAAATCAATTGTATAATATTAGCTTTGATCAATAAATATTATACATTTTCTGTCTGGTAGAGGAGAAAATGACTTGGTTTCAAATATAGATATTTGAACAACTCCATTTATATTGAATACTATGAGTTTTTATTATAGAATAATTATAAAAAGGAGTGGTTATAATCATAAAATACACTAAATTCAAGAATATATACCTATAGTGTATATCCAATAATACAGATGGATCTCTTATATTGGACATCAATCTATATATTAAACATAGTAATGAATCTCACCTGTGAACCCAAATATCATTGAAACCCTTTCTAGAACTAAAATTTTAACCTCAGGTCACACTCAATGATGATTATTTCTAACACCTCATGAAGATTTATAATTTCTCTAACATATTTTTTTTCTAATATTATCTACTAAATAATACTCCTTGATATAAAAAAGTGGTCATTCTTTATTAAATGGTTTATGATCACCAATATTGTATATTTACTTTAAAGGATCTTGGTAAATGGGATAGAAAGTCTATTGTGATATCATCCCATTTCTATAGGGGCATAGGGAGGGATTGAATAGTATAAGTGGGATTCTAATTTTTTTATTCATATTCTGATTAGTATGGATTCAAGATATAAATATCATGACATCATACTTTAATCCAGACAAAAAAACTTTTTATATATATCCTAGTACATTTTAGTGATCCCAGGATGAACTGAATATCAAGATGAATGTGATGGGTTTCATATGATCATGTAATGACCATTTGCAGCAAAAGATAACTCCAAACATCGATAGATATATCTTTAAGAAATCAACATCTAAATAAAACAAAAAACAATGTACCTAGAATAAATGAGGTGTAGAAGCTTCCATCCTCCTTCAATAGAGAGTGTTTGAGGAAGATCATGAGGAGCAGTTAATGTAAGCACCCTACATCTAAGGGAGTATACCATTCAATGGATCCATAATAATATTGTGAGGATACCTAATAATTGAAGGGGTCCTAGTTCCTTCTTGAATTATATTAACAGAGTTTTCAGAGGATTAGGGTTAATATAAGCTAACAAGAATCATACACCACACACAACAAAAAGGAGGATATCAACCTCTTATATATATGAATCTTGATGCTCATCCAACACATTATATGAGTTTCTACTACTTTTTGTATAATTTATTGAAAAGTTTCAATGAATTCAATGAAAATAATTTAAACCATTCCCAATGGTCTATAAATGATAAAAATATTTAGTAAAAAATATATAATATATATATCACACACACACACATAATAATCAAGCATCACATGCATGAAATATACATGCATCATATGAATATATTATTTGTATACTGAATATAATATAATATAATATATATATATATATATATCTAATTTATTATATCCATGAGTACATGAATATCATTCATGTACATTTTAGTGCACATCCATATATCTCCCACTTTCACTAAAATCCAATAAGGAATTTATACAAAACTTCACAACTCTTTTTGAATCCATCTGAACTGTTTTAAATATGGGGTTTTCATCAAAATCTATTCATTTAGAATAATTTTTTAATAGATTTTCATCCTTATCCAAATTCTTATTAGCATGATCCCATGATCCTTAAAATAATTGAAAATAACTAAAAAATCCTAATTTCATATATTTAAGCAAAGAGAGTCTCTAGTAAAGCATCAATGCTACTCAAACTATTAAGGGATCTTGTATGATCTCCATAAAACATACCAATTTCTCTATAAAAACATGCCCACCACAAGATATATCATCCAAATTATATATATACCCATATAATACCTTTTTTCATGACATTTGGAGGCCACTTGACATTGAACATGACAATATAATATTATCCTCTCCTCATTTCATGATTCTCTAAAAAAGACTAACCAAGTGGATGAATACATCACATGTCATTCATATATCAAATAGGAACATCACATGCCACTTATCCAAGTAGTTGAAAACATCATATGTGAAACAAATAATCATGGAAATGCATTTACTCATCATAATTCAATTAATCTCTAGATTTATTTTCTAATCACACAAGTGGAAAAAACCAATCTTGGTTTCACTCTAACTGATGACATGATAAAAAACATACCCAAACACCCATAGATTAGCTATGTTAATATGTTGACTTGAATAAGTAGGGTATCAAAGTGTAATGGTTCTCAAGATAGGTATCCCTAAAACCTCAGGTAAGAATGATTTATAATAAGTATACACCCCTAAGTATATCAATGTTTATATAAAATTAAATGAGATATACTTTAGAGAATAAATCCATGTAATAAGTATCCAATTATTACCTTTTGAATCTATTCTTCATATATCATATCCAAATATTTGGAATGATTACATGATTATATTAAGGTTAACCTTATCATACCATTACAAACCATAATACTTCATAATGATCATTTGTTAGGGGAACTCAAAGGAATACTTTTAGGACATATTATCATTCAAACATTCATGTAAAATAAAATTTTAGCACACATGAATGAATGATAATCGGAAATTTCCTTTTATTATAATAACATGATACATTTACAACCATTACAACCAATCTATCAAATGTATAATACCTAGAGACTCTATATGGCCCTCATGTAGTTGTTGTGATAATTATTTCATCAAACAATCTGATATATTCTCATGTGTAGCCACCCAGATGATCTTTACATTGAACCTATAAATAAACTATTATATGATATGGTATTTGAAAAGGATGTGTTTAGTCCTTTGATGAGACTGGGGTACCTTTCCTTGAGTAATAACACAACTATTTTCATAATATAGCTCAATTATTCCCTTGATGATAGGAACCACTCCAAGTTCACAACTGAACTTGATCCAAATAGCTTTTATCACAACATTAGATACATCGATGTATTCCACCTCTATTATCAAGTACACAATGGTGAATTTTTTGGGACTATTCCAATTTATTGGTACACCTTTTAGAAAAATCATGTATTTAGATTGGGATTTCATATCATGTTTGTCAAATTGGAAAACAATATGTGTAACCCTTTACAAAGATCCGATCCTATCATTCAAATAGCAATAACATATCATTAATCATTCTCAATTACATCGGTATATTTTTGAAATCATTTTAGTGACTCTCATTAGGATTGGATTGGTTTCTACTATTAGAGTTGGTTCCCTAGAACCAACTACTTTTTACTATAGACTATATGTATATTGAAAGAACTGAATATTATTTTAAATAACTTATCACACATTGATTGTTCTTCTAGATAAAATTGATATGATAATTTTATAAAGTATATATCACATCAAAATAGTTCATAGTAGTTCACCACTATGATGAGAAACTTGATATGCTATGATGATATCTCTTAAACCTAGTTCTATGATCGGATAAAATATTATGATGGGATATATAAAATGCGGGATTTTAGGTGTGAGTACTCGTAATCAGATTAGACTTCTTATCATGATGTTTTCACTTGGTAATATCTAAGATATGAGATTATGAGAACATAATTTCCTATAGGAATTATTTATATTTATTTTTCATTAAATACTCCTATTTATTAACATCTTTAATGAAACCTATACTTTATGATTGATATTAATTTTTATCATAACTCAAGCACTTTGATGTACTAACCAAAATTGTGATACCATATGTTCACAAGAAGTAGGTTACATTGGGTGTGTCACAAATGACATGTTATTAATAAGTAATTAAAGGAAATATTTTCTCCTTTTATATTTATGGAATTCAATATCTTGGAATATTGATTAAAATATAACCTTCACACTAAATCCCAGTTACATGGTGTAACAATGAGTTTATTTTAGGTAGTCAAAGAAAGACTTATCAAGTACATAGGTTGATGAAACAAGTGTATAACCTTCTTGATAAGATATTGTAAAGAAGAGATTATATTACAAAGTAAGTTTTCATGTGTGTGGTTTTTTATGTTGGGATATTAACTTATTTCTCTCAACTGCCTCAACTCATTTCTAGATAGTAATTTTAGAATATAGGAAAGATCATCAAATGAAAATGAGAAATAAGAATAGATGTTCACACACTAAGTGTTTCTGTTGATAATAATTGAATTCTATTTTAATTTAATTATTTGAATAAATGTTATTCCCAATATGAAGGAATAATTTTATTCATGATTTATTTATCATTAATATTCCCAAGGTAATAAATAATTATTTATTCATTAATATACAATTTATTTAATTAGGTGAATATTTAATAAATATTTATTATATAGACTATGAATATAATATTTATTTGATTTATTTAATATTTATTAATGATTTTAAAATATTGGGAATATAATATTTATTTATGAATAAATATTTAATAAATATTTATTCATGTATTCGATAAATGATGATGAGGATAAGCAAATGAAGATCATGTTCAGTGAAAAATATTAATTTTCAAGTTTATAAAATAATATTTATCATTTCACTAGATATCCCACACCATATAATAATAATAATAATAATAATAATTTTATATGGAATGAGGTTATATAAGGTTTATTATATTATTTAAGGGCCATTGTGAAATTAAACATTATTTTAACATAAAACCCAACTCTATAAATAGACTATTATGTCTATTATGTAAGACTATTCAAGAATTGAGAATTTTTGAAAACAACAGATTTCTATAAATGTTTATCCTTCTCTTATTCTCTTATGAATGATAAAAACAAGAGATATTATCTTATGTTGTTTGGAGATCAAAAGTTAATGTGTTGATCACATCTAGAAAGGTTCTACTGTGGGTCCTCTTTATGAAATGATATAAATTAGAGAAGGGTTTTAGAAAATAAACATATTCATCAAATAAGGATCCTAATATAAGGTAATAATTCATTCGATCTATTTTAAATTAATTATAAAATTAACATGAAGAATATCTTCTTTGGGTTCTGACCTTTCTATGTCAACATTTGAAGTAAAAATTTCATTTTTCATGACATTTATGTATTAAAAAATTGGAGAATGAATCATTGAATTTGAAAAAAAATAATGGTTATTCACCCAAAAGGTGCTTCTACTGCATCCAAAACCTTGAAGTTGTATTAAAGGGATAAAGTTTAAATTAATAATTATTTATTTTATTGTTGATCTATTATGAAAAATAGTGGTTCAACGTTTTATTTCCAGATTATTCATTTTTAATATGATGTTTAATAAACATAATTTTGAAATTTTAATATTCATCATTCAAGATTTATAATTTTCATAAAGACTAATAACAATGAAGAACTATTTTAGATACCATTGAGAGGTTCCATGTTTCTAGATAGTTTATTTCATTACACAATGTGCAGCAAGAGTACACACCATGTACCCAAGTTCACTGGACGTGGATGCATCATAGGATAAATGATATATCAATAAGCTATTACATGTAGTTTATTTATTGTACACAACATGTAGACCGAGATAATATGTAACATAGTTTTTCATATTACATGGGGTGTGTCTGGTGTACAAATTATGTAGCCTACATGGTTCAGCAGTGAAATTGGCATAAACCTGTGATCAAATATATAGTTTTTAACCATGTGAGATTGAAAAAATGAATAATTAATGAAATACATGGGATATAACCGATATATAAGGCATGTTAATAATTAATTCCCATTTTCAAAGAAAAATCCAATTAAATTGGTCTGTTAGGTTGACTCATGGGATGTAGAAGACATGATGTGTAGCCGGAGTACACATCATGTGGTTCTACATATGAAGAACATGCCAAGTCAATCGATAGGTGACGCAGACCCATGAAAATAAGAACACACAATGTGTAGTTGGAGTATACATCATATGGTGCCACATTCAAATAACATGTAGATCCAATCAGTGGGTTACATGAACACATAAAAAGTGGAACACAAGCCTTGTAGCTCATTAGTACACATTTTGTAATCTGACTTAGAAACACACTGGGGCTCTAGGTGTTTGTCCCAGATACATGAAAAGTGAATAACATGACATATAAATCAATAGTACACATCATGTAGTTTCCCAATAAAGGAAAAAATCATTTTACATTAAAATAATTAGTTACAAAATTAAAACCTATTTACACAGTTATCCCCTGCCATGTTTGACTATGTAATAAATGTTTTGAAGAATTGATAAGTTCTCAATTAATTTATTGTAATTATTTGTAATTATTGGTCATGATATTTTATTTTCCATGAATGAATTTATGATGGGTATCTCTAAGAGACTTCATATGGTCATTAAGATAAAGGGAATTAATTAATTATTTAATAAATTCATGTTTATCTTAATAATAAATAATCAATTGAAGTTAATTCTATACAATGTACTTTTTCTTATTCATTGCATGTATATGACTGATAAAACTATTTTACTAGACCCATGTTTGTGTTGGTTTGATTTAATATAATTTATTACACGGGTTTTGAAATTATTTATTATTAAATTAAATATGATGGCCTACAAGTCATCCTTATCTCTTTAATTTTTTATTATCTGAATGTTCAAGGTTTTTTATGCAATTATCTTGAACTAATCATCTGTTTCATATCACCTGTGTGCGATTTTTAAAAATATATAACAAAAGGAGTATGTCAAGGTGTATAGTGATTGTTCAAGACAAAATATAGATGAATCCAACCAAGGTGACACACATATAGACATGTGGAATGCTACAACTCAAGAAAAGAACAATACTAGGAGTTTTACCTAAGGGTCATAGGTTGATTTATTTTCCACTAAACAAATAAACCATTAGATTATACCATAATTGGATTATTTATTTATTTATTTCTGTATTATTCATTATTCATTGAGGGGATCCAAGACCGTGATCACATTTATTAATGGACTAATATGGAATTATAGAATTAAAATTAATGGATTATGTTTAAATATTTGATCAAAACATGGTTAATCACTTAAGTAAAATCCACTTAATGTTAAAAATACATATAAAGGATAAAAAATAAATATTTGTGAATAATAAATAAAATTACGCAACTTAATATCATGTGAGACTAATTACTTCCATTACCTAATTAGGAATGAAACTAATGGAATTAAGTGTATCACCAACCATTATTGGGAAACTTAATTTTATAAGAATATTTTTTATAAATTTTTTGGGTTGAATTATTAATTTTACATCAATATTAGTAGACTTATCTATACTTGGTGTAACATGGAGGAAAGTATTAAGGAAATCCTAATTAGAATTCTAGGATTAGGGAATCCACTTAACGAATCAAGGAGTTTGAGGCCCACATTAGGAAAAGACCTACCTACATAAATATCTTTGAGCAATTGGTTGATCCATTGATTGGGTTATGAGAAAGGGAATATGGATCCTTGCTACTAAATTATCCAAAAAATTAGTCATTTTGAGTCTAACGGAAAGGGATATTGGGACCTAATAAAATAGTGGGATATATAATAAAATTAAATTCATTATCTCTTGCATAATTTTTAATCAAATAAAGTAGTAATTAGCTGCTTTAATTATTATAAAAAATTGAAATAAAAACCGAAACACCACTACAAACATTTTTTTAACTTAGGGTATGTCCATATAATTTTTTTTAGATATTGTATAATTTTTTATGATATTAATTATTATCATAAAATTTGTATTATGTATTTGAATCCCTTATTCTTGTTCTACTACCCTAGTTAGTAAGAAAAGGTAAAAATGATGACTACTAGAGATATGTAGATGAATCTCCCAACATCTGTTATATTATATTATAAACCTTTTCTGGAGGTTTGATGATACAAAATAAGGACATGGTTGGTCACACCATAATATATTATCTTATTTTTTTGATAAAGATAAATAAATTCTTGAAATAAATTAAATTGTTATTACACTATATTAGTGTAAACTGGAAGAAGGGAATCTAAATACTAATAATGGTTTTAAAATTTGTAGGTATATTGAAAATTTAGTGAAATTATTCTTCCACTTAGATAATAATTTATAAAATAATTCTATTTTATTTTCTATAACACCAAGGTTATCCTTATTTGTCCAAGAGAAAAAAGAAGGAATGGATAAGTCCCTATGTAATTTTTTTACACTTCACCCTACTGTTAAGGGTTTGTTGAAATATGTTTCTCCACCCCTTATGATATTTTTTTTAAAAAGTATGAATATACTATGGATATTCTTAATCAAAAAATATCCTTTAAAGCATCTTTCAAGAAGATAAAATATTCAAAGGTGGAAGAATGAAAATGAAGCTATTTTCATCGTGTGTGGAAAGAATAGAAACTAGAAAAGAAATTGAAAATAATTGAATAAGAAAGCATTTCATCTACTTCTGGTATATTAATCAAGTTTCTATTCACCAATTATGTATTAAATACAATATTTTAACAATATACATAAATTTAAATACTATAAAAGGAGCAAGAATAGAATTTTTTTGAGTCAATTAAAAATGATTTGAGAATGGTAGAATACTAAATTAGCCAAGGTGAGCTCATTACATCTCATTTCTATAATGGATTATGTAATTTTTTAATTAGTGTTAACAAAATCATTCATCTCAATGACTAGCTAGACACAACATGACATTATTCCCCATATGGGAATAAAT
The DNA here is from genome assembly GCA_963277665.1 of Viscum album. Lineage (NCBI taxonomy): Eukaryota > Viridiplantae > Streptophyta > Magnoliopsida > Santalales > Viscaceae > Viscum > Viscum album. The sequence continues at coordinate 847,965,204 of OY728119.1, read as the reverse complement.
GTTTCTATAACACTTAAATAATAAGCTATTGGTTAATTAACTCTTGAATGACAAATATTCATTATAATGAATGATTAGTAGAAAATATAAGATCCTTAACTGAATTTGAAGAGATAATTATTTTTCAAATAAAACTAATATAAGTTTACTTATTTATACCATAAAAGCGTTTTAGTCTCAATGTATCTAAGATAATAGGTATACAAGAAAACTACTTATCATGTTTTAGATAAATAAAAATTTATAAATAAAGGAAAGTCACAAAGATTTTAGAGTTAGTTCAATGTGGAAATGTGAACTATTCTAAAACTAAAGGTAACTTTATATACATCATGGAATTCCTTTAATAAATTTTAGAAATACTCACTGAAATAGATGAATGCACTTGGTAAATATTGAAGAATATCTATGATGGCCTATTGGAGAATAACATATATAATTAATCATTGATAATACATGTAGATTAAAGGTAATACCAAAATCAGATTTCCTTATATATATATATATATATCAATTTCATAGAGGTATTGAAAGGAATATCATTGATGAGGTTCATATATTTTGAAAATATTCTATTGTTTCTTCCAAGACATATTTTGAAAATAAAATTGAAAAAAATAACCATATGAAGACTATATTGTATAATGGATATCATATCAATTATGATATGATAATAATCAACTTGGACACTACCATAAGTGTTTTTTGAAAACTGTTTGTTGAAAGATGGATTTAACTACAAATGAACAACAAACTCTAAAGTGTATTTGATTTCATGATCTTATAAACACTAAGTATATTAAAGTGTATTAAATATTGACTATATTTATATAAATAAAACCTATATATTTAAAATAGTATAAGTAGAATTAACTTTTATGGGTTAAGAATCTGGATGCACATGGGTTGGAATAGGAATATTGGAATCCACTGAGTTAGTTGGGGAGTAGTTCCTAATACACATACTGTGTAGGAATTCATAACCAAAGAGTTGATCTATATTTAATATAGTGGATGATACATATATTATTATTTTAGAATAAATATTCCTATAAATAAATAGTAAATTAAAACATACTAAGGTTGAATAGAATGTATAAATTCAAGTAATGGACACCATGCATCAAGATTTGAGGACTTCTTATCTTGAATGTTTCAATGAATTGATACTACATGTGAGTATTCAAGATAAATATTACATGGATGGTATATGTTAGAGAAACTAGGTTAAATACCTTTAGGGGGTGAATCATGGTATAAATGATTAAAACAACTAACCCTTCATATCTTGTTTCGTTGTTAAACAAAATATTCTTCTCTCCATTTCCCAATGAAATGTAGGAACATAAATGAAATAATGCATGAGACACATCAATTTTACTTGGTTCAACCTCAATGGGATATATCAAAGGATCATACAATGATAATGTAAAAATTTTCCAAATCCACTATGGATCACTACCAAATTCAAGGTTTAGGCTTGATCACTTCTAGGCTCAGGCTCACCGCTTTTTCAATGTTTGTAGAGGAATCAACGTCCCTACTAGTGGACAACCAATCATAATTTGAAAGATCACTGCTATCTCAACTGAAATATGCTCACTATTACTTTATAATAATCTACATTAATCTCTTGAATCAGTATGAATTTACATTTCATTTAGTGTATCATTAACTACCACTTTCATTCACTTGATGAACACCACTTTACCATAGAATTAATGGAAAACTTCTATATTTTGTAAAACCTTTGTTTGTACTATGTGCAGTTTTAGCCATTTGTGTGTGTTTTTTGGGTTTAAGTGTAGGGCTTCCCACCTCCTCACAGTATTTGGGAACAACCTCTAGTGTGAAACTTTTATGTTTTCTACACTACTCTCATTAAGAGAAACTCCCCTTGAGCACAAATCTTATGTGATTCAGAACCCGAATTTTCTCTAGGGGCTGAGTTACTAAAAAGATGAGGGGGGGGGGGTATTCATTAATTTATATACCCAGATGAAACTTTATAAAAAATATATATGTGTATTACTCTTGACACATAAGATTTCTCTGAGCACAAAATATCTTAGTTTGATGTCAAATTGGGTGCCTAAATCTATTTTACACTAATGAATTCATCTTTATTTCATTGGTCCACGTAAGTTGCCTTTAACGAAATACATTTTTTTTCAAGCGATTCTTTCCTTTTTTGTATTTTTATGTGATTAACATAAAACTTATCTTCCATGAAAAATATGCATTCACCTTCAAACTTCCATACAACTTTCTTTCAAAAAAAACTTTCTTCATTCTCTAAATTTTGGTTCTGAAAATTTGGCAAACACTGGGAAACGACACCACCTTGTATACAAACTTTTGTACCACCTCCATAGAACCCATTCCTTTTCCTTGTAACTTTATCAATATAGCTTGTCCACAATCTCTCTGAAACTCAACAACTGACTATGAAAAACTATTTTTTCAACAAACACAGTCAACCCAAAAACACCGCAATATCACCTTAAGGTATTTATTTCTCAAAATTATATGATGGTACTAATAAATCATGCTTTATTAGTGATAGTTTTTATATATGAAAAACCTATAGGCCAATCATAGTGACTAAAATAATTTTGAATTATACTTATCAAAGCATATTTCTATGATCATCATATTGGGATAATAATAATCAAGTCTAACTAATTTGGAGGAATCCTTATAGAAGATTTTTATATGACATGACCAAAAGGAGACCCTATGGTATATACCTATAAAGAATAATTATAAAGGGATGGTGAAATAAATAAACTCCAATGATATATTTAAATTACATAAATTCATTTATGAATAAATTATGTATAGTGATAATATAATATTCATTTGTAAGTGAATGAGTTACATGTATCTATAACTGGTTAGTGGGAGCACTATAAGTTTTCAATATAGATATGTTTATAACATATGAAATTTATTTTTATGTCTTACCAATTTGTTTAAACTATGGAATGAAATTTATTGATGCATGACTTAAAATAAAAACTTTGTTCTAGGGAAAAAAATATGCCAAAATAGATACATGAGTTTTCTAAATCTAGTCATAGTACATATTTTAATGATGTATTAAAAAATACTATTTAAAAAAATTCATGAATAAATTATTTTTGTCATATAATCCTTCCAGTAGAACATGAATTGAAAAATGAGTATATTATTGAGGTTAAGATAATTTCAAAAGAATAAGTTCCTGGAATTTATATCATATTCAATGATATTTATTGAAGTTTAATATTATAGATTAATAATCTACAATAGGTTAATATCAAATATATCCATAATAACTACATCTAATTGAATTTAAAACCATCCAAAAATACATGTAAAAGTAGAACTAGATCAGTTACTAGTGGCTGGAGAAGTGGAAATACTACAAACTAAGGGAATTTAACAAATAGATCCACTTAGTTAAATTTTATCTTGTATAATAGAAAAAGGCTATGGTAATATAAAAGTATGAACTTATTACAGACAGTGGTTAGAATATATACAATTTTTGAGTATGCTATAAATTTTGATGCATCTTAAGGATGTGTTTAGAAAAATATTTTTATGATTTTCAGTTACAGAAAAAGAAAGAGTTTTATCATTATTATGATAATATTTGACTATGGCATTCATCTAGATTTCAAGATTTTAACATAGGAATACGAGGTGGATACTCAGTTATGCCACTACTTTAGGGACTTTATCAAGGTAGTAATGTTTTAGTAAAATACTTTCCCCACATGATTGTGGAATTACCAACCCTAACAACAAAAACGTGATAGGCCCAAAAACTATATCCATACATAAAAGTAGAATGTTTAACAAGTGAGAACTATCCAATCATTAGCAGTTAAATCTAGTGAAAGTGGAATTCTGTTGGAGTTAGTTCCCAAAAACCAACAACTCTATACATTTGATTAAATATATATTCAAGGAAGTGAATATTATTTTATATATATTATGACATACTTATTGTTCTTCTACATAACATTTATGTGATAATTCCCTAGAGTATCTATCACATAAAAATAGTTATTAATTGTCACGACCCGCCCTTGGGGCCCGTGCCGTGACTACCCCAAGCCCGCCTTCCATAGGCCAGGGGCTGGAGACTAGCACTAGGGCGTAAATCTCGATAAACAGGGAAGGCATTTCCCTTTTAAAGTAAACAAGCACCACAGAGTAAACAAGCGGAAAAGTAAACACTAAGTAAAAACTGTAACAAGCTGTGCTGAAAGTAAAAGGGGCCGAAAATACAAGCCCAACTGTAAAGTACAACTGAAGGGAAAAACAGCAACTGAAAAGAAAAGCTGCAGCATCGAGCGGTCCTCTGGAAGTCCCAGGTGAAGGGTGAGCATAGATAGCCTCCACAGCTCCTCAGTCCAGCCGTCCGCTCCGAGTACGTCCCGCCCAGTGGTCCACCTCCAGGTACCGTCCTGCTCCACAGGCCTCCACCACGATCAGCGCTGTCCGTCGTCTGCAACCAACACAACGAAGTGTGGGCATAGCCCGTGCAGGGGTGAGTATAAGCTACTCAGTAGGGACCCCGAGACCCCCGAAGGTCTCTCGAAATCCATAAAGGATAAACCACAAAGGAAAGATTACAATCACGAAGTAACATCTGACACTGCTTAGGTATATGCCCATACATATACCTAAGTCATCAATTTCCGTTCAGCTCCAACACCCGAGCCCAAGCACAACCCAGTCCACACAGGAAAGAAAAACGTAAACCCACACAGGATAGCACAACACAATCCACGAAGGAGAGAAAAACTAATCCACATAGGATAGCTCAACACAATCCAAAAAAGAGAGTAAACAGTAAATCCACACAGGATAGCTCAGCACAATCCACAAAGGAGAGTAACACAGGATTCAACTCACACAGGTATACTTCTTCGAATGACGATAAAGATGATCACTGATCCATCTAAGTCGTCGGACCCACAATGGATCGATAGGTAACTAACCCCTGTAATGACCCACACAGGATCAGACCCACACAGGATCAATAGGTAACTAACCCCCACAAAGACCCACATAGGATCGGGTCCACACAGGACCTGTAGGCGCTGGCTCACACAGAACCGCTGAGCGCTGACCCACACAGGATCGGATCCACACAGGATCTGTAGCACTGATCCACATAGGATCGCTGAGTGTAGTAGTCGTCGCAGTCCACCGAGGATCTCTGCACAGTCATCGTCACAGTCCACTGAGGATCTATGCACAGTCGTGGTCGCAGTCATAGAAGCAGTTTCAGCCAGCTCTAGGGTTCCCGCACACATCAAGCTCATTCAGGAGGGTCCGCTCCATGAGCCGAGAGGCTGATATATCAACTGACACAAAGTCCGAAGTTGATGTATCCAAAAGTTCTGTATCGTCAACATGAACTCCACATCACAGACGGCGCGTCAATCGGACGCCCGGTCTGAGAGTTATTGGCTTTTTCGTCCCAGGGGCCCGGTTGGTTTTTAAGGCAAAACCAACCCGACCGTACTCCACCTGCGTCCAAACCTCGGGCGGAGTGAGCCAAAAGATCCATCTCACTTAGAGGAATTCAACAAAGTCGACGACACGTCAATCGGACGTCCAGAGCTCAAGATATGAGGGTTTCCGCTCCGAGGGCCCAGTTGGTTTTGTGTACGGACCATCCCGGCCGAACCCAAGGTATTCCAAAACCTTGAGTCCAGTATATCGAAACGACCGTCTCGATCCAAGAATTGTGTTTCCAATGACAGCGCGTTGTTCGGAGGCCCGTAGCTCAAGTTACGGGAAAAAGACCGAAACGGTCCGAAGACGGGGGAGTCTGGGCCTGGGCCGACCCGGCCCGACCCCCCCTGGGTCGGCCGAACCGGGTCGACTAGACCCGGCTGGACCCGGTCCGATCCGGCCAGGGCGCGGCCCGGCCCGGCTCGGCTTGGTCGAGCGGCCGAGCAACGCAGGGGGCACGCTGCCCCGACGTGACAGCTTCACGGCCCCCGCGGGGGGCCGCCCTGGTCAACGGACGCGGCAAAGCCGCGTCCTGCATGCGCTGGACCCGCGCGGCCGCGGGTCCGCCAGCTTCGCGGCCGCCGTTGCGGCTTCAGCCACGGAGGATCCCTCCGGTGGCGCGCCGGGGCGCCGCCGCCTCCGGCCACCGCGCCGACAACCCGCGCCGCCGGTGGCTTCTGCGGGCCACCGGAGTCGCTCTGGTGGTCCGATTTTGTTCCCGTCTGCGCCGATGCTCCTCCCGGGTCCCGTTCTTCACTGAGGAAACATCAAATCGCCCTTGCATCACGTTTTTTCGTCTCCCTCCAAATCTGCACTACAACGAAGAACTGCGGAGGGTTGTCGGGCCGTGTTCGTTTGGCCCGCACCCACCGCGTTAGGCGATAACAATCGGGAAGAAATGATCAACATATCAAATAGCAATTTTAATAAATTAAAATTGTTCTTATGAAACCGGGTTCTTTATTTTAAAAGAAACGGTCACGGGAATATAAATTATTTTACAACAACCCCTACCTCGTCAAGTCGTCGCACGCGCGTTCTTCGCAGAATTGATCATCGCAGAAGGAGGGGACTGTCGCGTCGTCGCGGTATCCGGCATTGCGTCGACGAAATCCGAGGACCAAGAAACAGCAGATTTAATTATATCGATTAAATCTATGTGTTGTTAAAATCCGCAAAGAAATTTAAAGAACCGCAATCTCTCACCTCAACGGATGATCGAATATTTTGTTGCAGAATAAGGAACGTCGCAGAAGAACATCGCGGCAGAGGAAACATTGGTGTCGCGGCACATGGCGTCGCGTCGTCGATTTCCGCGGGTTCGGAGTTCTTCGTCGGAGGCCGGTGTTCTTCGCATTCTTCGCGTTCTTCGCGAAGGAGGATGAAGAACTTGAGGTTTCTATCAAATCCTCTCAACGAACAACACTTAATGAGAAAAAACGTTGGTCTTATTTTATTATTACGCCAACGGATTTCAAACAGGTTAAGAAACGATTAAATTAATTCATAGAATTAATTCAATGAAGAAAACCGCCCAATTAATTGGTGCGTTAAGAATTTAAGAAAACGCGTCAGTTGACTTTCATAATGACGGGTTTTCGCGGGTGCGTTACTTAGCGGAAAAGAAACGGTGGGGCTCGTGCGGGCCCCACCTCACAAATATCCTACCAAGAGGGTAGGATATTTTTTGGATAGCACCCTATCTACATCAACTCGGCTTAAACAGCTTTAAGTGGCTTTCAAGTGTCTTTAAGTGAAATAAAATAAAGATTGTTGCACCAATTATTTTATTTCTTAACTTTAAGCCCAAAAATTAAAAACCACACCCGAGAAAACGCAACTTCGGAAGAGGCGTTTCTAAGCAAATACCGGCGCTGCGATTTCATCGGTGTCCTCAGAATTCGATTCCGAGCACCGGTTCAAAATTTAGAAAAACCCGCTCGTTCGTTCACTGAACGTACCCGAGCCAAACTTCGGAAAAAGATTCCAGGCACTCCGGGCCTCAGAATCAGGTGCCGTCAGAAACTGTGTTCTTGTAAAATTCCAAAGAAAATTAAGAAAAAAAAATTTCCTTGAAATTTATGGGTCTTTACATTACTCCCACCTTAGGGATTTACGTCCCCGTAAAGATACATCATAAACTAGGGAAACAAATGTGGGTACTGAGCACGCATTTGAGTCTCCCACTCCAAAGTCCTCTCTTGGAGGTTCCCGTGCTGCCATCTGATGCGCACTAGAAGAATCGATTGTCCAGGTAGGACCCGCTCCTGTTGATCCTCGATCTCCACTGGGACCTCCGCAAAATTCGCCCCATCATCAACGTCTAGCTCCCCATGGTCAATGATGTGCGTCAGGTCGTGCACGTATCTCCTCAGCTGAGATACGTGGAAGACGTCGTGCACCCGGTGCAATTGAGGTGGTAGAGCCAGGCGATAATCCACCTCACCAATCCTGCTGAGGACCTGGAAGGGTCCGATGAAGCGTGGAGACAACCTGTCGCCTTGGCCAAATCTCCTTAATCCACGTCGAGGTGAGACACGCAAAAAGACATGGTCGCCATCCTCGAACTCTAGTGGCCTCCGCCTCCTGTCAGCATAAGACTTCTGCCAGCTCTGAGCTGTCCTCATCCGCTCCTGGATGACCTGGACCTTCTCTGTCGTGGCCTGGACCATCTCTGGTCCCACAAGTGCTGACTCCCCAGGGTCTGTCCAGCACAAAGGAGATCTGCAAGGTCTACCGTACAACGCCTCATATGGCGCCATCCTGATGGTTGAGTGGTAGCTGTTGTTGTACACAAACTCCACCAAGGGTAGGTGGTCCTCCCAGCTGCGACCAAAGTCGAGGACACATGCACGGAGCATGTCCTCGAGAGTCTGAATGGTCCTCTCCGTCTGACCATCCGTCTGAGGGTGAAAGGTGGTGCTCAGACATAGCCGCGTCCCGAATGCCTCCTACAACCCCTTCCAAAGCCGGGAAGTAAAGTGAGCATCTCGATCGGAGACGATAGATGATGGAACTCCATGAAGCCATGCAATCTTCTGAACGTAGAGACGCCCCAAGCTCTCCACTGATCCCTTCTCTCTGATGGGTAAGAAGTGTGCCGACTTGGTGAGTTGGTCAACAATCACCCAAATGGAGTCGTGACCTCTGGAAGTGCATGGAAGTCCAGTCATGAAGTCCATAGATATCCCATCCCACTTCCACCTCGGGACCTCCAAGGGTTGTACCAAGCCTGCTGGTACCTGATGCTCTGCCTTCACCTGCTGGCAGGTGAGGCATCGAGAAAAAAACTCTACCACAGCTTTCTTCATGCCCGGCCACCAGTGCTGTCGTCTGAGGTCCTGGTACATCTTCGCCACTCCAGGATGTACCGCCAAAGGAGAAGTGTGAAACTCTCTCAGAACCTCCTCCCGTAAAGCAACTGGTATAAAGGTACATCCTCTGAAAAGGACGTCGTGCTCTGCTCCAAGGGAGAAACCATCAGGTGCCTATCCCGAGGATATCTGTGCATGTCGTGTCTCACAGTCAGTGTCCCCATGCTATGCCTCTCTGACCCGCTGTAGAAGTGGAGGAGATACTGTGAGAGACTGTGAGAGACTAAAGGAAGGCTGCTCCGTCCCTATCCACTAAGGATATCTACAAGGCGGCTAGATGCTCTGTCGCCTCCTCAAGTAGCTGAATGACCATCCTCCTGCTGAGGTCATCGGCTACTACGTTCCCCTTCCCAGGAGTATAGACTATCTCAAAGTCATAGTCCTCGAGGAACTCGAGCCATCGCCGCTGTCTCAGGTTCAGGTCCTTCTGAGAGAAGATGTACCTGAGACTCTGGTGGTCTGAAAAGACTATAAAGCGCTCGCCCATCAGATAGTGCCGCCATGTCTTCAGAGCGAAGACCACTGCTGCTAACTCTAGGTCATGGGTAGCATTGTTCTTCTCATGCGGCCTCAACTGACGTGATCCATAGGTGATAACTTCCCGCTCCTGCATCAGGACACACCCGATTCCGGTCCCCGATGCATCACAGTAGACTACGTATCCAACTCCCTCCTCAGGAAACCTCAAGATAGGTGCGCTGGAGTGGATATTGGGGCTGTCCCAGGGTACAGATCAATATAAAATTCTACCTCTCTGCGAGGAGGTAGTCCTGGAACGTCGTTGGGAAAGATGTCCGCATACTGATCCACCACTGCAGGAAAACTAGGACTTCGCACGTCCACTGCTCCTAGGATGAGACTAACCAACTGATGAGTGATGGGTTGTCCCCTCCTCTACGAGAGTCCCTCCTATGCTGCAAAGGCTCCCTTCTCGCTGGTGAAGGTGAACCTGCTCCCGTCGGTGCGCACACATCGCACCTTGTGCCTAATACAGTCAATCTGAGCATGGACTGTGGATAACCAATCCATACCCAAGATGACGTCATAAGGCCTCGACGCCGCTACCAGAAGATCCCAAACGAAGCTCTCGCCTCCTAGAGTAAGCTCACACTGCCGGCACCAGTGCGTAATCGTCGAGTCTGCTCCCGTAGGAGTCTCTATCGTAAGGATCGAGCCAACGGCTCTGTCAGAATCTCTGAGCTCCGAACAAGGGCAGCGGCTAAGAAAGAGTGACTCGCTCCTGTGTCTATAAGAACTGCAGAAAGGGTGGAATAGACACAGATCGTACCTCGAATCATCTCTGGCGTGCCGTGCTCGTAGGCCTCCGCTGCCTGGAGCTGTGCCTGTCTCTGCACGCCAGCTCCCTGTGGTTGGGGCGGACCTCCTGGTGGTGGTTGTGGCAGAGCCTCAAAGCGTCGTCCACCACCTACTGCTCGGCCAGCTCCTCTGCCTCTTCCGCCTACTCCTTGCGGACTGCCACGATCGACCCTCTGCCTCTGCCTGGGTGGCCCCTCCACCGTCTGATGCTCCTCGACACGGTGGGTCGGGCAGTCACGAGCCATGTGGCCCTGCCCGCCGCATGCGTAGCACTGCCTGCCTCTCGAAAGACTAGCTCCGTGCTATGTGCCCCGCACTGCTGATCTAGTGTCCGGAGGTCGTCTGCCAGAATGTCTGGTCTACCTACACCGATGAGTCATCCGTCGGCTGCCTGCTGTCGAAGACTCCGCTACCTGCCGCCCTGCGGTAGCTCTCGCTGTGGACTCAGCCAGAAATCTCTCGATCAGAAGGGCTTGCTCCAGTACTCCTACCTGGGTCGGGATGCTGAGGGAGATCAGTGATGCCCTGATCTCGTGTCTCAATCCCTTCTCAAAGGTCCGAGCCCGGAAGAACGGATCCCGTACCATATCGGTGGAGTAGTGCGAGAGATCAGTAAATCTCGCCGAGTACTGGGCAACCGTCATGCAGCCCTGTCAGAGCTGTAGTAGCTCCTGGATGTGCACCGCACGGAGGGTGGCTGGGACGAACTCCGAGCAGAAGATGCTCTCAAAGTCCGTCCAGAGGAGAGATGCCTCATCGTGCACCTGGAGCATCAAGCTCCACCATCGTCCTGCTGCTGCGTGCAGTAGGCTTGCAGTGAGGATCACCATGAGGTCTGCTGATGTCCTCACTAGCCTGAAAACTCGTACGACTGCCTCCAGCCAGTCCTCGGCTACCCGGGGGTCTATCTCCCCACGGAACCTAGGCAGTTGCTGGCGCTGAAACTCGTGCAGAGCTCCAAGGCGACGTGCATCGTCAGCGGCTGGGGCTGGTAGCATCGGTGGCTCGGCGGGTATAGGTATCGCCGGTGCCTCAGCTGTCAAAGGACCCTGTACCGAGTCCTTGTCGCTCGGTGGGCTCTCGCCACGCACAACGCTCGGAACCCTAGCTGGCTGCCGTCGTGGGGCCATCATGAAAAGAAAACAAGTGCGCCACGGTTAGAACAGTATACCTGGTGAGCTGATACAAAGTAATCACGAAGAAAACTTGAAAACACACATGCAATTAATGTTTTCGTGCATTAAGTCAGAAATCAGAAGTCAGGGTCCTGGTGTGCGGATATGTCGGCCGCCGCACCAACACTGGACTCCCTGGACTGATAACCACACCCAATATGCTAAAGACTATTGCTTCACATAGAAGAAAGATCAGAGCCTACGGTAGAACCGACCACCTCTGATACCAATTTGTCACGACCCGCCCTTGGGGCCCATGCCGTGACTACCCCAAGCCCGCCTTCCATAGGCCAGGGGCTGGCGACTAGCACCAAGGCGTAAATCCCGATAAATATGGAAGGCATTTCCTTTGTAAAGTAAACAAGCACCACAGAGTAAACAAGAGGAAAAGTAAACACTAAGTAAAAACTGTAACAAGCTGTGCTGAAAGTAAAAGGGGCAGGAAATACAAGCCCAACTGTAAAGTATAACTGAAGGGAAAAACAGCAACTGAAAAGAAAATCCGCAGCGTCGATCCGTCCACTGGAAGTCCCACGTGAAGGGTGAGAACCGATAGCCTCCGCAGCTCCTCGGTCCAGCCGTCCGCTCCGAGTACGTCCCGCCCAGTGGTCCACCTCCAGGTACCGTCCTTCTCCGCAAGTCTCCACCACGATCAGCGATGTCCGTCGTCTGCAACCAACACAACGAAGTGCGGGCATAGCCCGTGCAGGGGTGAGTATAAGCTACTCAGTAGGGACCCTGAGACCCCCGAAGGTCTCCCAAAATCCATAAAGGATAAATCACAAAGGAAAGATTACAATCACGAAGTAACACCCGACACTGCTTAGGTATATTCCCATACATATACCTAGGTCATCAATTTCCGTTCGGCTCCAACACCCGAGCCCAAGCACAACCCATTCCACACAGGAAAGAAAAACGTAAACCCACACAGGATAGCACAACACAATCCACAAAGGAGAGAAAAAGTAATCCACATAGGATAGCTCAACACAATCCACAAAGGAGAGTAAACAGTAAATCCACACAGGATAGCTCAGCACAATCCACAAAGGAGAGTAACACAGGATTCAGTTCACACAAGTATACTTCTTCGAATGACCATAAAGATGATCACTGATCCATCTAAGTCGTCGGACCCACAAAGGATCGATAGGTAACTAACCCCTGCAATGACCCACACATGATCGGACCCACACATGATCAATGGGTAACTAACCCCCGCAAAGACCCACACATGATCGGGCCCACACAGGACGTGTAGGCGCTGGCTGACACAGAACCGTTGAGCGCTGACCCACACAGGATTGGATCCACACAGGATCTGTAGCACTGATCCACGTAGGATTGCTGAGTGCAGTAGTCATCGCAGTCCACTGGGGATCTCTGCACAGTCGTCGTCGCAGTCCACTGCGGATATCTGCACAGTCGTCGTCGCAGTCCACTGAGGATCTCTGCACAGTCGTCGTCGCAGTCCACTGAGGATCTCTGCACAGTCGTCGTCGCAGTCACAGTAGTAGTTGCAGCCAGCTCTACGGTTCCTGCACACAGCAAGCTCATTCGAGAGGGTCCCCTCCACGAGCCGAGAGGCTGATACATCAACTGACACAATGTCCGAAGTTGATGTATCCAAAAGTTCCGTATCGTCAACAGGAACTCCACATCGCAGACGGCGCGTCAATCGGACGCCCGGTCTGAGAGTTATTGGCTTTTTCGTCCCAGGGGCCCGGTTGGTTTTTAAGGCAAAACCATCCCGACCGTACTCCACCTGTGTCCAAACCTCGGGCGGAGCGAGCCAAATGATCTGTCTCACTTAGAGAAATTCAACAAAGTCGACGGCACGTAAATCGGACGTCCGGAGCTCAAGATATGAGCGTTTCCGCTCCGAGGGCCCGGTTGGTTTCGTGTACGAACCAACCCGGCCGAACCTAAGGTATTCCGAAACCTTGAGTGCAGTATACCGAAAGGACCGTCTCGATCCAAGGATCGCATTTCCACTGACGGCGTGTCGTTCGGAGGCCCGTATCTCAAGTTACGGGCAAAAGACCGAAACGGTCCGAAGACGGGGGGTTTGGGTCCGGGCCGACCCGGCCCGACCCCCCTGGGTCGGCCGAACTGGGTCAACCCGACCCGGTACGACCTGGCCGGATCCAGTCCGGTCCGGCCAGGGCGCGGCCCAGCTCGGCTCTACCGAGCGGCCGAGCAACGCGGGGGGGCACGTTGCCCCCGCGTGACAGCTCCACGGCCCCCACGGGGGGCCGCCCTGGTCAACGGACGCGGCAAAGCCGCGTCCTGTGTGCGCCGGACCCGCGCGGCCGCAGGTCCGCTGGCGCTGCTGCCGCCGCCGCGGCTTCAGCCGCGGCGGCTCCCTCTGGCGGTACGCCGGTGACCCGCGCTGCCGGTGGCTTCCGCGGGCCACCGGAGTCGCTCTGGTGGTCCGATTCCGTTCCTGTCTGTGACGCTGCTCCTCCCGGGTCCCGTTCTTCACTACGGTAACATCAAATCTCCCTTGCGTCACGTTTTGTTGTCGCCCACCAAATCCGCACAACAACGAAGAGCTGCGGAGGGTTGTCGGTCCGTGTTCGTTTGGCCCGCACCCTCCGCGTTAGGAGATAACAATCGGGAAGAAATGATCAACATATCAAATAACAATTTTAATAAATTAAAATTGTTCTTATGAAACCGAGTTCTTTATTTTAAAAGAAACGATCACGGGAATATAAATTATTTCACAACAACCCCTACCTTGTCAAGTCATCGCACATGCGTTTTTCGCGGAATTGATCATCGCGGAAGGAGGGGACTGTCGCGTCGTCGCGGTATCCGGAGTTGCGTCGACGAAATCCGAGGACCAAGAAACAACAGATTTAATTATATCGATTAAATCTATGTGTTGTTAAAATCCGCAAAGAAATTTAAAGAACCGCAATCTCTCACCTCAACGGATGATCGAAGATTTTGTTGCGGAATAAGGAACGTCGCAGAAGAACGTCGCGGGAGAGGAAACGTCGGCGTCACGGCACACGGCGTCGCGTCGTCGATTTCCATGGGTTCGGCATTCTTCGTCGGAGGCTGGCGTTCTTCGCGTTCTTCGCGAAGGAGGATGAAGAACTTGAGGTTTCTATCAAATCCTCTCAACGAACAAAACTTAAGGAGAAAAAGCGATGTTCTTATTTTATTATTACACCAACGGATTTCAAACAGGTTAAGAAATGATTAATTCAATTCATAGAATTAATTCAATGAAGAAAACCACCCAATTAATTGGTGCGTTAAGAATGTAAGAAAACACCTCAATTGACTTTCATAATGACGGGTTTTCGCGGGTGCGTTACTTAGCGGAAAAGAAACGGTGGGGCTCGTGCGGGCCCCACCTCACAAATATCCTACCAAGAGGGTAGGATATTTTTTGGATAGCACCCTATCCGCATCAACTCGGCTTAAAAAGCATTAAGTGGCTTTCAAATGGCTTTAAGTGAAATAAAATAATGTTTGTCGCACCAATTATTTTATTTCTTAACTTTAAGACCAAAAATTAAAAACCACACCCAAGAAAACGCAACTCCAGAAGAGGCGTTTCTAAGCAAATACCGGCGCTACGATTTCATCGGTGTCGTTAGAATTCGATTCCGAGCACCGGTTCAAAATTTAGAAAAACCCGCTCGTTCGTTCACTGAACGTACCCGAGCCAAACTTTGGAAAAAGATTCCGGGCACACCGGGCCTCAGAATCAGGTGCCTTCAGAAACTGCATTCTTGTAAAATTCCAAAGAAAAAAAGAAAAACAAATTTCCTTGAAATTTACGGGTCTTTACATTAACAGTTCCCTGCTATGATGAGAACATTGAGATTCTATGAATACATCTCGTAAATCTAGTTTTATGGTCAGATAAAATACTATGACATAAAAAATATAATTTTGATTATCATGAATGAGTACTTTTTATAAAATAATACCTCTTATCATAAAGTTCACATTTAATAATCTCTAATATGTAAGGTTATGAGAACATAATTTCTTATGTGAATTCTATATGTTTAAGTTTCAATGGATAATATTATCTACAAGTATATATAATGTTCTTTATTCTTTATGTTTATTGTTAATTTTTTTATGACTCACATTATTTTATGTATTGATCAAAACTGTGATTCCATATGTTCACAAGAAGTAGGGTATGTTGGATATTTCATGAATGACATGTAATTAACGAATAAATCAATGAAGGATTTTTCCCTTCTATATTTGTGGAACTTGATATCTTGGACCTTTTATTGAAATGGTACCGTCACATTAAATTCCATGGGAATGGTTTGAAAATGAGTTTATTTCAGATATTAAATGAATGAAGTATCTTGCACATAGGTTGATGACCAATATGTGCGACCTTCTTGATCAGATATTGTGAAAAAGTGATTATATTATACATTAAGTGTTTGTGTCTATGGTTTTTGACATTGTGAAATTAACTTATTTGTCTTGGGTTGCTTGACCCATTTTTATAAATCAATCTTGTACTTTATGTAATCCCACCTAATTCCAAATAGAAATAAGTATATAGGTTTATACAATCAGTGTTTCCTCTGATATTAATTTAATTATATTTGAATTTAATTTTTTGAATAAATATTATTCTTAATACCAAAGAATACTTTTATTTAGGATTTATTGATCGCAAATATTCACATAGTAATAAATAATTATATATTTGTTGATAAATAATTTATTTAATTACTTGAATATTTAATAAATATTTATTTTATGGACTGAATAAAATATTTATTTCATTTTACTGAATATATAATAAATATTTATTCACTAGACTATGAATGAAATATTTATTTATGAATAAATTTTTAATAAATATTTATTCAGGAAGTCAAAAAATGTCTACGGGGATGAGTGGAAAAAAATCATGTTTGGTTAAAAATATTAATTTCCAAGCCGTTAAAATAATATTTAATTTTGTGCAAGATAACACAAGCTATGAAATAAAGATAATAATAATATTATATGGAATATTGGTAGAAAAGTTTTATTTCATGATTTAATGGATGTTTTGAAATTAAATAACATTTTAACCTAAACCCTAACTCTGTAAATAGAATTCTATTTCTATTTTGTAGGGTTAATCGAGAATTTAGAATCGTCTCACATAATAGATTTATCTATATATTCCTTCTTCTCTCATCCTCTTAAGCATGAGAAGAATAAGAGAGATTCCTTCAGTCATTAAGGAACTGAAAATAATCAAGATGAATAACAAAAGATGATTAATACTCTATGATAGAACCCAACATTCCATCAATGTTATTCATAGATTGAACAAACACATGTGGATCACCGGCAATGGGGATTTAATTTTTTTCCTCCCTAAATAGGGACAATAATCAGAATATGGTTTCAGATGATCAAAATCTTCACTAAACTTAGATCCAAAGATGTGGTAATATGTCTTATTATCTAATTTAAATTAATTATAAATTTATCATTTAAAATATCCTCTCTAGATTTTGAGCTTTCTATGTCAAAATTCAATAGAAATATTTAATGGTCATGATGTTTACATCTTTCACTATTAGAGAATGATCCATTGAGTCCAAAATACACAATGGTTTTTGAACCAAAAGGCACTTTTACTGTATATAAAACCTTAATATACTTATTATTCTCAATGAATATGAGAAATGAGGTCAAGTAAACAGAAAGAAATACATGATAGATCCCATTGAAGAAGCATAATGAGTCATATCCATCCTATATAACTCTTTAGAAGGATCATGAATCTTCTTAATATTCAATCCATGCAACACCAATAAAGACCCCTTATTGGAGTTCTCCATGTTAAACCTCTTTAACACCTTACCAATATATGTGATCTGAATCAATCTAATAAAATTTTTAGATCTATCACTATAGATCTTTTTATCGAGTATTTAAGTTATTTCACTCACGGCTTTCATTGAGAAATAGTTTCCTTGCCATATATTCATAGAGTGAAGTGTCCAGATGTCATTTCCAATAAGACATATGTCATATACATACAATATTATAAATAATAATATACCCCCTAAGATACCTATATACATAGAAATCATCCAAAAACTTAATGACACCAAACTACCTGATTTGATCATCAAAGTTGATATTCCATCTGTAATTAGTTTTCATTAGTACATAAATAGATTGTCTCAACATACAAACCTTAGCATTCTCATTTGGAACTTTAGAACCCTAATACTATGTCATATATATTTCCTTGACTAAATTCCCATTAATAAATTTATTTGTGGTTTAAAAAAATCCAAATGTACATTATTATTGCAACATGTGAAAAGGTATCTTCATAGTCAATACTATAAACTTGTTTCTAACCCTTTTCCACTAGGAGTTATTTATAGATATACTCTCTACCATCCAATTAAATTTTATTATTCTAAACCTTCTAACATCCTATGGGTATCAACCATTTAGGTTCATCCCCCAATATCCAAAAATGGTTAGTATATTTATAGTAAATCTCAGATTCCATGGCATGTAACCACTTCTCAGAATCAAAACTCTAGATGGACACTTAGAGGAAAATAGGTTTATCTCCTATGAATTTCACTTTATCATCATTATCCATGATAAATACATTTCTCTCAGTCTCTTAATGAATCCTACCATATCTTTGTGGTCCTTGTGTAAATTGAGTCATTTTTCTTCCACAACTATTTGTGGAACTAGATTAACCTCCATCTCTAGAACACTTTATATTTAATGGTCTTTAACTTCTCTATGTTAAACTTTCCTCCCACTAACACCTTGAATCATGTGTTTATTCTTAGTGAAAATAGATCTTCGGTCCATAAACACTTTGTGCTAAGTAGTATTATAGAAATAATATCCCACAGTTTCTTTAGAATAACAAAAAATAAGTATTTATCAGATTTTATGTAATTGTTTTTAGGATTTAACCAACGTATAAATTTTTCACCTTCCTAAATCTTCATAAAAGACAATTTGGGACATTTCCCATACCCTATATCATATTTTTTCATTATGAATACTTTAGATAAAATTAATTTTAGCAGGAATATAATTGTTTCTAGAGAATAAACCCAAAATTAGATAGGAAGGTTGTAGAGACCCGTATCTTGACGTACATGGACATTACATTACATTTGCGGAATACTTAGTACATAACAAAAACACACACTAAAGGATCGTAATAGTTTAGTGTCTTTGGAAACTCGGAACGTAATCTTCTAATCGTGGTGAAAATTCTTCAATATCTCCCATAAAGGTCATCCCTTTTTTCTACCTAAAACCTTTCTTTATATCCTGGGGAAAAGAAAACATAAAAGGGTGAGCTCAAATGCTCAGTAAGGGTAAACAAAGGAAATATCAATCACATAATTTTCATAAGAACATAACATTTTTGGAAATCTTAACCTGCAAAAGAGAGCATAATTTCATAACATGGGATAAATCATAGTAGTGAAATGAAATCATAACTTAAAACATTACTCATTGTGGCATACACACATAATCATAGAGAATCATTTCTTGTTAGTCAAGATTCATTGCCAAGACTATCTTAGTGGACAAAGTCCCTTTCTGAATCGAGTAATCCTCGTTTCAGTCCTGTTTCACTGAACCGGTATAACCTACCATTCCAGCCATGTCTATCTCATGAGATATAAAATCTTTACCCAATGCATTGGAGGGAGATATAGGTCCCACCCATCTCTTAATGAATCCTTTCTTATGTGTGCCACAAAATCATAAATCATACATCATTTCATAACCCATGTAATAAAAATGGGATTCTTAAACAACATGACATCATAAAACCATTCATATAAGATAAAGGAATTCATAAACATAATTCCATCACAACATAGTCAAATCAATGTAAAAATATGGATAGAAACAGAACTCTTTATTATCTTAGATGGAAAATAATTTTGATAAAACACTTGAATTGAATTCTTGAGGAAAATATCCTTTCTTCTTCAAAATCAATTTCTTTTCACAAAACATCATGCAACTTTAAAAGAAAGAGATTTTATTGAAAATAGTCATGAAATCTTTTAGAGGAAGCTTCATGAAAATAAGGCTTTATAAAACAGTAGAAATCCGTTCGTGCCGTATAAGTTAAAAAAAACATTCTTCGTACTTTTGTCGGAAAAGTCAAAAAGTACCTCGTACGGAAAAACGACAAAAGATTCCTTTCATATTCTTTACTAAAAACTCACCTAAGGGTAAAATTGGATTTAAACTATTTCAAGTGGATGGAAACAATATTACATATTGAGGGAACATGGATGTGGATGATAAAATACACCCCAGTAAATACTTACGAATAAACAATCTCGGATAAAAATGAGATTGTGATATTTCCCTTACCTTAGGTCCGATTTGCTTTGTTCGTGTCCGAAGCTCCTGTATAATGGTTTAAATAATGTTATTGACTTATTCCAGAATCATACATATTGATATGAGGTCATATTATTAGCTTCTTGTTAGTAATATTTCATTGTTACTTGTTACTCGGGTCTTTATAACTTTTTGTTCTTATGCGTGTTTTGTCGAATAAATTCTTATTCTTATCTTTAGGTTATAGATAATTCATTTCCAGAATGGTATTAGTGTAGTATATACCATATTCATTCATTCAATTCATTTATATAATCATTATGAAATGAAGATCATGTAGAACGAGTCGCATCACATCGTGGAGACGGTATTCCGTACGTACGCACGAGTGATGATATCGTTCCTATGATCGTGGAATTGTATTGGAGTATATATATATATTATTTCAGTATCAATATTACTTAATAATAATCATATATAGTTACTGATTACACCATTATACCCATCCTTGTAAGGTGATGGTGGAAAATAGATTACACCACGGCGTGGAGACGGTATTCCGTACGTACGCACGCGCGGTGATTTCATTTTTTCCGTAGGATGGATAGAAGGTGAATTAGGGTTGTTTCATATTTATAATAACATATCA
Source organism: Viscum album (assembly GCA_963277665.1). Classification (NCBI taxonomy): domain Eukaryota; kingdom Viridiplantae; phylum Streptophyta; class Magnoliopsida; order Santalales; family Viscaceae; genus Viscum; species Viscum album. The sequence goes on along the minus strand of OY728119.1, from coordinate 847,944,805 downwards.
GTATGTAAGTAATACTGATGTTATTACTTTATCATGAAACAACTAAAGAAGAAGAAGTTGAAGAAGAAAGAAATTGAAAAGATCGGTAATGGATATTACCTCTTCTTTGGAACGCCTTTTTGAATCCTCCACTTAAGGAACTAAGATTGGTCTTTGGAGAAGACCAGGACCTCTAGAATTATTCTAGGGAAGTGGAGAAGGGAAAATGGCAGGGGTTGGCCGAGCTTGAGTGCTCAAATTGGTGTGAGGAGGAGGGGGAGGAGGTGCCCTTTTATAAGGGAGGAGAGGGGCACCTTAGGAATATCTCAAAATATTATTTTATATTAAAGTCAAAATCGGTTTATAATGGTTCCAAAGGGTCTTATTTCGAAGCTAAAGTGGGGATGGGTCGAAAGCCTATCAACCAATAGGATTTAGACAAGTTTAGGGTATTATTTTAACCTTATCAATTAGATTTAACTCTAAGTTAATTAATTTAACTTTTACCGTGTCTTTTTGTTTTCTTTCACTATATGGTTAATACACTTACTATAACATGCCAAACGAACCCAAAATTGTTTATTATTAATATATATATCCTTATCTAAGTCATTTGGCCGAACCTTAGATTTTTAGGAATAAAATAACAATTAATAATATAATATTTGATTTAAAAACTATTTTGTGTCAATTTTGACACTATTTGATATATGATTTTTGTCAAAGTCATAACAGAATTATATGTTCGAACCAAGTTGATTAAATCAATACTAATATATCATAGTAACCTAGAAAATTAGTGTAATTCATAAAAAGTCTCAAATTACATTTATTTTGGTATTTATATTATCAATTTTTTCAATATTTCATTAATAAGATAATTACTGCATCATCTTTGTGTCATAAATAAATTAAATTATTTGATGTCTAAAAATTACAAATAAAATACCATCATGTAGGAAATCTTTTTAGATTTCTAATGAATATTTATAGTCGAATTTATCTTATGTATAACCCCATATTAAAAATGATTTACTTATTAAACTTTGATTTTAACTATTTTAACCCTTCTTTAAATAAATTAATAATAAATGTCCTAATCTAATCCAAGTGGGCCTAAATGGTCATATTTTATTCCTAAGTTTTTTTTTGGTCGAATTACACTTGTCCAATAGAATTAGGACATGTGTTAGGGTAATATTAATATCATATTTACCCTTAGTTACCCTATTTACTATTAACCGTGGTAAAAAAAGTAAAAAGTTACTATTCACCAAAAAATTATTTTCATCTCATTGAACCACATTTTAGTCCTTGATATTAACCGTGTCTCTCGGATTTTCGAAATTCCATTCACAGAAGCGGTAAAATTAAGTTTTATGCAAAATTCCGTTTTTAACCTACCACTTAGTGGTTTCACTATCAAAAATTGAAAGTTTTCAGAAAAATGCCAAAATTTCATCCTAAGCTATATTTCATATTCCGAATTCAAAAATGAAGTTTATTTTACCAAATTCATAACATAGAAGTTGCATTAATTAATTTTATAATTAAATCCCGCTGTTAAAACAAATAGCGTGTTTTTTTAAGAAACAAAATCTATCAAAAGATTGACACTTGATTATGTCTGGTTTAAATGTGAAATTACAAACAATGACCAACATTGTATTAAATTGTAAAAATATATTCTAAATATACTTTAAAACCACTCAAATTAATAATTTATCACTATTAATTATTTCGATTAAAAAAGTTGTTTTTAATTATAATTTAGTAATTTTCACTATTCATTAGAATATGAAAGTTATCCGAAAAGTACCAAAATTTCACCTTAGGCTAAATTCGATACTCCGAATCCAAAAATGAATTCCATTTTGAAAAATAAAATTTACAAAATTTCCAAAAAGTGGTTATTACTATTCATAACGGCTAGTTTTAATAATATTTTAATAGCATATCGTTGTTTCGTGAAACTCAGTATTGCGTACTACACACGCTATCGAGGAAGGTCGCGATTGCGTGTAACGGAAGGAAAGTCAAGGATGCGTATTGTGAAAGCTTCTTTTGTTGTAGCGTACAACACAAGACATTAATGAAATTAAAAAGAATATTTTTCATAAAATCTTGGGGCGTTACATTCTACCCCCCTTAAAATGAATTTCGCCCTCGAAATTCGTCGGGGTTATAAATGGTTTACTATTCAAAATTTTCTTTGATAGAAACCCACATCGTAAAAAGGAATACCAAAACATGGCTTTAAAAACTAAAGTATGAAATGTAACGATTACCCAAATATACTAATCACTGGGTTTCCACATAGGTGAAAATATGGATATGGAAGAAAAATCTAACCATCATGTTCTGATGGAGAGTGGTAGAGAACATGGCTATGGAAAATCCAGTAATCACAAATCCATAGATTTGTGATGATATAAGGTACCATCTGATTCATCAGGTATAAGATCACTAGGACAACATTTTTGGTTTTCAAGATCATTTCCCTAAAGTTGAAAATTTACTTAGAATAAATACTTACTTTATTTTGGTAAAATATCACTTTTGTTCGTGCCTTGAACAATTTCTACTTCATCTCTTAAATAAATGAAGTTGAATTTGTTATTCGTGATGTGTTAGCAGATCATGTGATAGAATGACAGGTCATTCCATCTGTCTCAAACAAAAGGTTAGCAAAACTTATATACATAAGTCGATCTATAGTGAGATTAATCATATATGGTTCCTAAAATGGACTTATACTTCATATATCATACTGCTTAATATAATAAAACTAGTTTCTACTAAACAGGGACTTCCTGTAGGTCAGTGGTAGGCGATAAAGGCCAGTCGCACTTCGGTTGTGGGTTCGATTCCCACAGCCTTGTCCGAAGCGATGGGCTGTCGCCCGTCCTGCAGGTTGTCCTTTTTCCAAAACTACTATAACATCCCATCAATAATATCGTCCAACACAATCCATTCCAATCTTTAGGCTTATCCATAATACTGCAGTCCACTCTCATAACATAGTGAAAACAATTACCAGAGATTTAATATCATCGTTGATCCCCATATATCATAAGATATGTTTTTTTTTGATCACATTCCAAACATTCAAAGTCCTTAATCATGTATACTCTTGAATACCCATTGAACCTTAGTGAAAACTTGAATGCAGTTAAAAGTTAACACTTTACACATACCAAAATCCTCAAAATTATTTATACTCAAACCATGATATCACTTAGTCCTTATATCAATCATGAGCTCATGAATACTATTAAACATTTCATTTTCTCGTCTTCATTATGCGCATATCATCTTATTTCCAAAAAAAATATCTCAATCACTTTGAATACCACATCAATAAATATTGCAATACTCAATGATACAACATTATTTTGGAATCCCATTACATAAACACTTAATCATTCCACCACATCGTTGTCATATTCAACATTGCCAATAGTGATCGCATGTGATTTCCCTTTGTCCTTTGCCTTCAGTGGTTGCTCATGTTGATCATCACTAACCCTTGGATTAGGGCAATTATTAGCATAATGCCCCATTTCCTTGCACTTGAAGCATTGAAGTGTTGGCGGTGCGTTCTCTGCAGTGTTTGCTTTATCATTAGAAACCCTTTTTCCATTACTTCGACACTCAGCTGCTCGATGACCTTCTTTTCCACACTTAAAACATTTTCTAGTCCCTTTTAGACAATCTCCACCATGCTTCTTTCCACACTTTGTGCATAAGGAAACATTCATCTTCTTTTCACCATTATTCTGAGATTTCTCCTTGAACTCCATCTTTCGTTTCTTGTCAAAACCATGAGATGGATATGTAACACCAACTTCCATTTCTACCTTGATAGCACAACGCACAATTTCTTCATAGCTACTGAAGTCTCTTATAGCTAATGCCCTTCGAAGACTTGGTTTTAAGCCACTGAAAAATCGATCAACTTTACTTTCAGGTTGGATGATAATTCCAGAAGCATACCTTGCAAGTCTTGTAAAATTTGCTTCATAGGTACCAACAGATTCATCGTCCCTTTGCTTCAGTTCAAGAAACTCTTTCTCCATCTTTGTTCGAAGAATACGAGGGAAGTACTTATTGAAAAATAAGTTCTTGAACTCGTCCCATTCCATAGTCTCAATTTCATCCCTTTGCCTTGTATTCTTAATAAGATTCCACCATTGATCAGCATCTCCTTCCAAACGATACACTGCTAGGATGACTTTATCATGTTCAGAACATTGAAGAACTGAAAATATCTTTTCAGTAGTACTAATCCATTGTTCAGCAACTAATGGATCAGTAGACCCACTGAAAGAAGGTGGACGCTGCCTCATGAAGGATTCAACAGAATGTTGCTCCTTCCTTTGCTCGTTTGGAAGTCCTGCATGATTCATAGCTTGAGAAAGTTGTGTGATCATGGCTACAAGATTTTGCATTCCAGCTCCTATATCGTTTGGTTGCTCAGGGGTACAATCATTGCATTGCCCATCACATTCCGCATTAACACGGTTCCTTCGGGTTCCAGCCATCGTCTAAAACCCCAAAAGAATTGTGTGAGAGGCAAAAATCATGCTAGGGAAAACAACATAATAAAGGGTTAGTACCCTCAATATCTAACATCTTAGGTTAAATTCGAAGATCGTTAGCGTAATTCTAGGACTATAACCTATACGTATACTTAACCTTAGAGACATCCCTAGACATACCTTAGAAATATCTCTAGGGATCTCACTAAAGTTCTCGCATCCTAGTTTCCAAAGGTTGACTAAACCTTTCCTCTGATACCAACTGTAGAGACCCGTATCTTGACGTACATGGACATTACATTACATTTGCGGAATACTTAGTACATAACAAAAACACACACTAAAGGATCGTAATAGTTTAGTGTCTTTGGAAACTCGGAACGTAATCTTCTAATCGTGGTGAAAATTCTTCAATATCTCCCATAAAGGTCATCCCTTTTTTCTACCTAAAACCTTTCTTTATATCCTGGGGAAAAGAAAACATAAAAGGGTGAGCTCAAATGCTCAGTAAGGGTAAACAAAGGAAATATCAATCACATAATTTTCATAAGAACATAACATTTTTGGAAATCTTAACCTGCAAAAGAGAGCATAATTTCATAACATGGGATAAATCATAGTAGTGAAATGAAATCATAACTTAAAACATTACTCATTTTGGCATACACACATAATCATAGAGAATCATTTCTTGTTAGTCAAGACTCATTGCCAAGACTATCTTAGTGGACAAAGTCCCTTTCTGAATCGAGTAATCCTCGTTTCAGTCCTGTTTCACTGAACCGGTATAACCTACCATTCCAGCCATGTCTATCTCATGAGATATAAAATCTTTACCCAATGCATTGGAGGGAGATATAGGTCCCACCCATCTCTTAATGAATCCTTTCTTATGTGTGCCACAAAATCATAAATCATACATCATTTCATAACCCATGTAATAAAAATGGGATTCTTAAACAACATGACATCATAAAACCATTCATATAAGATAAAGGAATTCATAAACATAATTCCATCACAACATAGTCAAATCAATGTAAAAATATGGATAGAAATAGAACTCTTTGTTATCTTAGATGGAAAATAATTTTGATAAAACACTTGAATTGAATTCTTGAGGAAAATATCCTTTCTTCTTCAAAATCAATTTCTTTTCACAAAACATCATGCAACTTTAAAAGAAAGAGATTTTATTGAAAATAGTCATGAAATCTTTTAGAGGAAGCTTCATGAAAATAAGGCTTTATAAAACAGTAGAAATCCGTTCGTGCCGTATAAGTTAAAAAAAACATTCTTCGTACTTTTGTCGGAAAAGTCAAAAAGTACCTCGTACGGAAAAACGACAAAAGATTCCTTTCATATTCTTTACTAAAAACTCACCTAAGGGTAAAATTGGATTTAAACTATTTCAAGTGGATGGAAACAATATTACATATTGAGGGAACATGGATGTGGATGATAAAATACACCCCAGTAAATACTTACGAATAAACAATCTCGGATAAAAATGAGATTGTGATATTTCCCTTACCTTAGGTCCGATTTGCTTTGTTCGTGTCCGAAGCTCCTGTATAATGGTTTAAATAATGTTATTGACTTATTCCAGAATCATACATATTGATATGAGGTCATATTATTAGCTTCTTGTTAGTAATATTTCATTGTTACTTGTTACTCGGGTCTTTATAACTTTTTGTTCTTATGCGTGTTTTGTCGAATAAATTCTTATTCTTATCTTTAGGTTATAGATAATTCATTTCCAGAATGGTATTAGTGTAGTATATACCATATTCATTCATTCAATTCATTTATATAATCATTATGAAATGAAGATCATGTAGAACGAGTCGCATCACATCGTGGAGACGGTATTCCGTACGTACGCACGAGTGATGATATCGTTCCTATGATCGTGGAATTGTATTGGAGTATATATATATATTATTTCAGTATCAATATTACTTAATAATAATCATATATAGTTACTGATTACACCATTATACCCATCCTTGTAAGGTGATGGTGGAAAATAGATTACACCACGGCGTGGAGACGGTATTCCGTACGTACGCACGCGCGGTGATTTCATTTTTTCCGTAGGATGGATAGAAGGTGAATTAGGGTTGTTTCATATTTATAATAACATATCATTATGTAAGTAATACTGATGTTATTACTTTATCATGAAACAACTAAAGAAGAAGAAGTTGAAGAAGAAAGAAATTGAAAAGATCGGTAATGGATATTACCTCTTCTTTGGAACGCCTTTTTGAATCCTCCACTTAAGGAACTAAGATTGGTCTTTGGAGAAGACCAGGGCCTCTAGAATTATTCTAGGGAAGTGGAGAAGGGAAAATGGCAGGGGTTGGCCGAGCTTGAGTGCTCAAATTGGTGTGAGGAGGAGGGGGAGGAGGTGCCCTTTTATAAGGGAGGAGAGGGGCACCTTAGGAATATCTCAAAATATTATTTTATATTAAAGTCAAAATCGGTTTATAATGGTTCCAAAGGGTCTTATTTCGAAGCTAAAGTGGGGATGGGTCGAAATCCTATCAACCAATAGGATTTATACAAGTTTAGGGTATTATTTTAACCTTATCAATTAGATTTAACTCTAAGTTAATTAATTTAACTTTTACCGTGTCTTTTTGTTTTCTTTCACTATATGGTTAATACACTTACTATAACATGCCAAACGAACCCCAAATTGTTTATTATTAATATATATATCCTTATCTAAGTCATTTGGCCGAACCTTAGATTTTTAGGAATAAAATAACAATTAATAATATAATATTTGATTTAAAAACTATTTTGTGTCAATTTTGACACTATTTGATATATGATTTTTTTCAAAGTCATAACAGAATTATATGTTCGAACCAAGTTGATTAAATCAATACTAATATATCATAGTAACCTAGAAAATTAGTGTAATTCATAAAAAGTCTCAAATTACATTTATTTTGGTATTTATATTATCACTTTTGTCAATATTTCATTAATAAGATAATTACTGCATCATCTTTGTGTCATAAATAAATTAAATTATTTGATGTCTAAAAATTACAAATAAAATACCATCATGTAGGAAATCTTTTTAGATTTCTAATGAATATTTATAGTCGAATTTATCTTATGTATAACCCCATATTAAAAATGATTTACTTATTAAACTTTGATTTTAACTATTTTAACCCTTCTTTAAATAAATTAATAATAAATGTCCTAATCTAATCCAAGTGGGCCTAAATGGTCATATTTTATTCCTAAGTTTGTTTTTGGTCGAATTACACTTGTCCAATAGAATTAGGACATGTGTTAGGGTAATATTAATATCATATTTACCCTTAGTTACCCTATTTACTATTAACCGTGGTAAAAAAAGTAAAAAGTTACTATTCACCAAAAAATTATTTTCATCTCATTGAACCACATTTTAGTCCTTGATATTAACCGTGTCTCTCGGATTTTCGAAATTCCATTCACAGAAGCGGTAAAATTAAGTTTTATGCAAAATTCCGTTTTTAACCTACCACTTAGTGGTTTCACTATCAAAAATTGAAAGTTTTCAGAAAAATGCCAAAATTTCATCCTAAGCTATATTTCATATTCCGAATTCAAAAATGAAGTTTATTTTACCAAATTCATAACATAGAAGTTGCATTAATTAATTTTATAATTAAATCCCGCTGTTAAAACAAATAGCGTGTTTTTTTAAGAAACAAAATCTATCAAAAGATTGACACTTGATTATGTCTGGTTTAAATGTGAAATTACAAACAATGACCAACATTGTATTAAATTGTAAAAATATATTCTAAATATACTTTAAAACCACTAAAATTAATAATTTATCACTATTAATTATTTCGATTAAAAAAGTTGTTTTTAATTATAATTTAGTAATTTTCACTATTCATTAGAATATGAAAGTTATCCGAAAAGTACCAAAATTTCACCTTAGGCTAAATTCGATACTCCGAATCCAAAAATGAATTCCATTTTGAAAAACAAAATTTAAAAAATTTCCAAAAAGTGGTTATTACTATTCATAACGGCTAGTTTTAATAATATTTTAATAGCATATCGTTGTTTCGTGAAACTCAGTATTGCGTACTACACACGCTATCGAGGAAGGTCGTGATTGCGTGTAACGGAAGGAAAGTCAAGGATGCGTATTGTGAAAGCTTCTTTTGTTGTAGCATACAACACAAGACATTAATGAAATTAAAAAGAATATTTTTCATAAAATCTTGGGGCGTTACAAAGGTCATATAGAATCATCACTGATCAAACTAAATCTAACAATGTATGATTCCTCCTTTTATATACACCATTCCGTTGTGGTGTTTTGTGAGGGCTGAACTGTGAAAAAATTACACAATCTCTCTGATGGGATATGAATTCATGGCTCAATTATTCACCACACCAATCAAATTGGAGTGCTTTTATACTTTTTTTTCTATTTGATTCTATAATTTGTTTGAAACTCTTTGAACTTTTCGAAATTTTCATAACTATTTTTCATTAGAAACACATACCCATAGTGAATAAAGTCATTGGTAAATGTAAAAAAGTACATAAAACCACCATTTTATTATGTAATTATTGGTCTATATACATCACTATGTATGGTATCCGGTAGTCCACTAGCCATATCATATTTTCTCACAAAAAGTTATTTTTTTATTTTTAAAAATAAAAATGATCATCATGTATCAAAAAATTCATAATCGAATGAGTCCAACAATCTATCTCTATGGATTATTTGAATATGTTTCTCATTTATATGTCAAAGGTGGCAATGTCAAAGGCAGGAATGATTACAATTAACCATAACATTATTATTATGAATGTTATAAATAGGATTATCTATATACCTAATGTATAAACCATTAATTATATTCTCAGTTCCATAAAAAATTTCATTGTTATATATAGAATAACTCATGTTCATAATAATGAATGAAAATACCATTTTTTACAAACAATATATATAATTCAAATTAATATTTATGGCAGGAAAAAAATGCATTTTTTCTTAATTCAAGGATCAATCCACTTGGTAAAATAGGATCATAAGTTTAGACTTATAATGAAAAAACTTTTTCTCGATTACTAAAAAAAATCTACTTCACCTTTCATCAATTCCATCCTCTCTCCGAGTCTGTGTTTTTTTAGCGCAAATGTGTGATGCACACCTGGTATCTAATACCCAAAAGTTAGAGTTGTAGAAATTGATATTTATAACATCCACATTTATATACTCTCAATTTATCTCCCTGAGAACACTTATCAATCCTATATAATAATATTTAATTATTTTATATGGAATACCTATTAATGATCTTAATACGATTATTTTTAATTAATCCATAATCTATAAAAAATATTTTTCAATTGGTGAGTATCATATACCTTATCTTTTTATTAAGGGTTTTAAATGAAAGTGATCCCTTTAAAAATGATAGATCCATATATCATATTCATTTAGTTAGCCATGATCCAAATTTAATCATAATATGCACTTGTTATTATGTAAGAAATCTATGATTATTTAGATATGGAATCATCACAATTGTAATAGTTGTGTTTCCAAGATAGTTGATCAAATAAGCACTTATCCAAATGCATCATATGGATTCAGTATACTCTTTTACTCTAGTATATAAACCGTAGTGTAACCCAAACTAAGGCCCAGAATATGGAAACTAAGGATAATTATGGGATACTTATTTTGAGCTTGAATATACCCAACATGAAAATATTGAGTTACTTATATATTTATTTCCTTACATAAGATAATCCAGGTGTACTCATGCCCAATTTGATAATACCTAGTTGAATGATCAAGGTCCTAAAAATTGTTTCTTTGGAATGAATCAAACACTTTGTATTTGAGGGTTTTTTGTTTCATCAATTTAATACAAATCATATTAATATTAAATTATTATATCATATTTAATAATTTTCTCTTCATGTTTTATTTATTTTCATGTATGCATGCTTCTAATAATTTAGTTTTTGAAATCCCTATTCCTACCACCAAATTAATGTGTTCATACAATATTATTGTGTAACAATTTATAAAACCCAAAAGAGTATATTAATTAACAAAAATAAAAAATACTAATATATTCATACATATACAAATTAATTATATACATAAGGTACATGAAAGCTTACTGTGATCGTGTAAAGTGATACAATATTGACAAAATCCATATGAGAAATCCCAAAGTGATAAATATCCCACCCTATTCTTTTTATTATCCATGAAAATCCTCCAAGAATGTAAGTGGTTTTCCCCATATCCATCTACCTAGGGAGACATTAATCAAGATATAACTTAATTCATGCTAACTCTAACACCAAATATACACAAACTATTCCAAATAACTATTCTCATGTTCATAACTCAAAATGAAAACCCAGGTCAAGGTAAATTAAACTAAATTTTATAATATCAAACCTAGCCTGATATGTATGGTTATATACTAGAATAATTTTTTTATATAAATTTTCATACACAATATTCATATTTCATAAAAAATTTACTACACATTAATATAAATAAAATTTAACAAAAAATAAACATTTTTTAATTTTTCTAAAACATGAGACACTTATGAAATATTTATAAATAATTACTAATTATAAATATTTTATAAATTATAGTGAATATATTTTTTTATTAATTTCAACATGAACTGTAAAGACCCGTAAAATTGAAGGGAAATTTTTTCTTACTTTTCTTTGGAATTTTACAAGAGCGCGGTTTCTGACGGCACCTGATTTCGAGGCCCGATGTGCCCGGAATCAATTTCCGAAGTTTGGCTCGGGTACGTTCAGTGAACGAATGAGTGGGTATTTCTAACTTTTGAACCGGCGCTCAGATTTGAAATCTGAGGACACCAATGAAGTCGCAACGCCGATATTCGCATAAGGAGATCTTTTCCGAGGTTGCGTTTTATGCGGGATGAGAGTTAGTTTTGGGGGAAATTAGAAGAAGTTAAATAAATTGTGGAACACAATTTATTTCTAACTTTGTTGGTTATTTCCTCCCAAAGGGAGTTAGAGGTGGGGCCCACATCCACATAACCTCCCTTGAGAGGATAAAGTGTGGTGGGTCCCACACGAGCCCTAACTCTTCAACTTCCCTTAAACTCCCCAATAACTCCACTCTAATTAATTTGAAAACTTGTGTTATTAATTAAGATGAGTTACTTAATTTCAAACTCTGGAAATTCAAAGAGGATAGGATGTGTAAATAAAATAAGGCTTGGACTTATTTTATTTTGGTCAGTTTCTTTTGCCACCTTGAGAGGATGGGGAAGCATTCTTCATCTTCTTCAACCTCGACGAATAACGCGAAGAACACCTTTCTTCAACGAAGAACTTCTCCGCCGAAGAACATGGTTCTTCCGCGACGCAACGTTCTTCTTCCGCGACGTCTATTCCACGACAGTTTTCAGCGACGAAATCACCGTCAACGACTTTGAATCCTCACTTCACGACGTCGACGTTCTTTTTCCGCGACGCCCGACCTCCGCAACGCTCGTCTTCTGTGGGTCATTGACGAACACCGTTCCTGAACCGAGGTAGGGGTTTTATTTATTTAATTGTTCGTGAATACCAAATTGATGATGATCGTGGATTAAAACCATTTGTTATCGAATAACGTGAGGGGGTCGGACCACACAAACACGGCCGACCCTCCTCCTTATTTTCGTGATGGTTTCTTGTGGTTGGTACGAGAAAGCGTGGTGTCGTCGCACCACGCGGTTTCATACGGAAGGTATGCGCGGCGCCGTTGCGCCGCGCCGTGGAAAGAAATTCAAGGACGCAATGCCGTCGCGCCGCGTTGAAGAAAACAGAAGACGCCGCGGCTGGAGTGGGGCCGCGGCGGAGAGGCGCGGTGTCGTCGCACCACGCCGGAAGACAAGGGCCGCGGCTGACTCTGGGCCGCGGCGGAGCAGGGTGACCGGCAGCCGGCATCGGGCTACCGGCGTCGGTGCTGGAAGGGGACCGGCCGTCGCCGGACCCGTGGTGCAGGAACCGGCCGGCCATGGCGGGCCGGCCGGACATGGAGAACCGGGGGAATTAAATTCCCCCGGCTGGCAGCAGTAAGCGGCCCAATTAAGGGGCCGCGGTTTCGAACGAATCGAGGGGGCAGCACCCCCCCGTGCGCGAGCCGCCAAAACGGCTCAGCTGTTTTGGCCGAGCTATCGGCCAGCGCGCCCAGCGCGCGGGTCACCGGGCCAGGCCGTGCCGGGCCGGGCCGACCCGGACCGGGGTGGGTTGACCCGGTTCGGGCCAACCGGGGGGTCTCGGGCCGGGTCGGTCTCGGGCCCGAAACCCCCATTATCGGTCTGTTTGGGTTCAAATGCCCATAACTCGGGCTACGGACCTCCGATCGACGCGCCGTCAGCGGCGACACGATCCTTAGAACGAGACGGTCGCTTCAACATATCGAACTCAAGGTTTCGGAATACTTTGAGTTTGGACGGGTTGGTTTGTACACGAAACCAACCGGGCCCTCGGAGCGTGGAGCGGACCCTCCCGAACGAGCTTGCTGTGTGCGGGAACCCTAGTGCTGGCTGCGACTACTACTGTGACTGCGACGATGACTGTGAAGAGATCCTCAGTGGATTCGATGATGACGACTACATCACTCAGCGATCCTTTTTGGATCAGTGCTACCGATCATGTGTGTGTCCGATCCTGTGTGGGTCAGCACTCAATGGTTCTATGTGAGCCAGCGCCTACAGATCCTGTGTGGGTCTGATCCTATGTGGGTCTTTGCGGGGGTTAGTTTCCTACCGATCCTGTGTGGGTCATTGCGGGGGTTAGTACCTATCAATCCTTTGTGGGTCCGACGACTTAGATGGATCAGTGATCATCTCTATCGTTTTCGAAGAAGTATACCTGTGTCAGCTGAATCCTGTTTTCTTTCCTGTGTGTATTTTGTTGTGCTATCCTGTGTGGATTACGTTTTGCTTTTATGTGTGGAATACGTATACTTTCCTATGTGGACTGGATTGTACTTGGCCTCGGAGGTTGGAGCGTATTGGAATTGATGACTTCGGTATATGTATGGGCATATACCTAAGCAGTGTCGGTTGATACTTCGTGATTGTATCTTTCCTTTGTGGTTTATCCTTTGTGGATTTTGGGAGACCTTCGGGGGTCTCGGGGTCCCTACTGAGTAGCTTATACTCACCCCTGCATGGGCTATGCCTGCACTACGTTGTGTTGCACTAGTAGAAAAATGATTTTTAACGCCGCCAGTTTGACGTCGGTTTCTTATAAACCGACGTAAATAATTTTTACGGTGATTTTTTGGCATCGGTTTTTAAAAAAACCGACGCCAAAAAGGGAAAAAAATTGTTTTGGCATCGGTTCCTAAAAAAACCGACGCAAAAAACTAAAAAATATATATTTTGGCGTCGGTTTTTATGAAAACCGATGCCATAAATGTTTTAAAGAAAATTCTTTGGCGTCGGTTTTTATGAAAACCGACGCCAAAAACTTTAAAAAAAATTATATTGTTTTAGATAATTTTCTAATCTTTGATTTGACTGGTCGTGCAGCAAAAACGGAGTTACGGATTAAAAGTTATGGCCTTTGAAAGTTGAACTTCTTTAAGACTTCTTTTAGAGAAGGTCAACTTCCGACATTCATAACTTTTAATCCGTAACTCCGTTTTTGCTCCACGACCAGTCAAATCAAAGATTAGAGAATTATCTAAAACACTGTAATTTTTGTTTTTAATTTTTGGCGTCGGTTTTCATAAAAACCGACGCCAAAAATATAATTTAACTTTTCGCGTCGGTTTTTTTAAAAACCGACGCCAAAAAAATTATTTTTTGTTTTTGGAGTCGGTTTTTAAAGAAAACCGACGCGAAATGTAGTTTTTTTTTAAATTTTTAGCATTGGTTTGTTAAAAAACTGACGCCAATGATTTTTTTTAACACTTTTATGGTGTCGGTTTTCATAAAAACCGACGCCAAATTTTTTTTTTCATTTTTTGCGTCGGTTTTTTTATGAACCGACGCCAAAAAGAATATTGATTGACATTTTTTGCATCGGTTTTCTAAAAAACCGACGCCAAAAGACCAATGTAAATACTATTTTGCGTCGGTTTCAAACAAAACCGACGCCAAAGAGTAACACGGGATCAGAATTTCAATTTTTTTCACAACGCGCGTTTAACTTTTTAAAATCCCGCCTACATTTTCATACAACGCAATTGAAAATATTTTCGTTTACTATATATATATCCAGTTTCTCCTTCTTTCATCATTTTCAACATCTTCGATTCAATCACTATTTCAATGCGACTTCAATCATTAATTTGAACATGGTACATATTCTATTCATTTGTTTTCTTTATTATTATTATCCTTCATTTCTAAACAACTCGATTGGCTTTCTTATAATGATGATTCATTCTCATTTCTAAATACAAGTTATATGATAATAAAAAACATATCATTTCAGTGGAAGCCCCTAAAACCATTGAAATATGTTTGATGTATTATGATTATTTTATTACATTTGGTGTATATGATTATAATTTATGTTTATCATGTTTTCTTTGAAACAAGTTGTATCAATAAAAACTTTGATAGGTTCAACTTCTAACGGCGATAACTTTTGAACCGTAACTCCGTTTTAGGTCCATAGCCTGTCAAATCGAAGCTTAGGAAATGATCTAAAACCTAGAAAAAAAATTTGATTTTTGGCATCGGTTTTTATAAAAACCGACGTGAAAAATATTTTTTTTTTCATTTATGGCGTCGGTTTTTTTAAATAACCGACGCCAAAACTACTTTTTTTAAATTTTTCGCGTCGGTTTTTATGAAAACCGACGCGAAAAATTATATGAATTATTTTTTTGGCATCGGTTTTTTACAAAACCGACGCCAAAAAAAATTTGATTTTTGGCGTCGGTTTTTATAAAAACCGACGCGAATTTTTTTTTTTTCATTTTTGGCGTCGATTTTTTTAAATAACCGACGCCAAAACTACTTTTTTTAAATTTTTCGCGTCGGTTTTTATGAAAACCGACGCGAAAAATTATATGAATTATTTTTTTTGGCCTCGGTTTACAAAAACCGACGTAAAAATTCATATTTTTTACATCGGTGACTTCGACGTCGGTTAAAAACCGACGTCCAAAATAAAAAAAAAACCGACGTTAAAAACCGTTTTTCTACTAGTGTTGGTTGCAGACGACGGACAACGTTGATCGTGGTTGAGGCTAGCAGACCAGGACGGTACCTGGAGGTGGACCACTGGGCGGGACGTACTCGAAGTGGATGGTGGGACCCGAGGAGCAGTGGAGCTATCTGTACCCACCCTTCAGGTGGGATTTCTAGTGGACATCTCGGTGTAGAGGCTTTACTTTACAGTTGTTGTTTTCCCTTTCGATTTGTACTTTATAGTTGGGCTTGTATTTCCAGCCCCTTTTACTTTCCGCACTTTCTGTTGTACTCAGTTTTTACTTAGTGTTTACTTCCTCTTGTACTATGTGGTGCTTTTTTACTTTACAAAGGCAATGCCTTCCCTATTTACCGAGATTTACGCCTTGGTTCTAGTCGCCAGCCCCTGGCCTATGGAAGGCGGGCTTGGGGTAGTCACGGCACGGGCCCTGAGGACGGGTCGTGACAAATTGGTATCAAAGGAGTTCGGTTCTACCGTGAACTCTGATCTTTTCTATATGAAGCAATAGTGTTTAGCGTATTGAGTGTGGTTATCAGTCCAGGGAGTCCAGTGTTGGTGCGGCGGCCGACGTATCCATACACCAGGACCCTGACTTCTGATTTCCGACTTAATGTACGAAAACATTGATTGTGTGTGTGTTTTAAGTTTTCTTTGTGATTACTTGTATCAGCTCACCAGGTATACTGTTCTGACCGTGACGCACCTATTTCCTTTTCAAGATGGACCCACGATGGAAGCCAGCTATGTTTCTGAGATTCGAGCGTGATGACAGCCCACCGAGCGACGAGGCCTTGGTGCAAGGCCCTTTGTTAGCAGTGGCACCAGCGGTAGCTCTACCCGCCGAGCCACCGATGCTTCCAGCACCAGCCACTGACGATGCACGTCGCCTCAGCACACTGCATGAGGTCCAGCGCCAGCGACCACCCAGGTTCCATGGGGAGACGGACCCCCAGGCAGCCGAGGACTGGCTGGAGGCAATAGTATGAGTTTTCAGGCTAGTGAGGACACCAGCAGACCTCATGGTGATCCTCGATGTGAGCCTACTGCACGTAGCAGCGGGCCGATGGTGGAGCTTGATGCTCCAGGTGCACGATGAGGCATCTATACTTTGGAAGGACTTTGAGAGCCTCTTCCGCTCGGAGTTCGTCCCAGCCACCCTCCATGCGGTACGCTTTCAGGAGCTTCTTCAGCTGCGGCAGAGCAGCATGATGGTCGTTCAGTACTCGACGAGATTTACCGATCTCTCGCGCTACTCAACCGACATGGTACGGTACCCATTCTTCTGGTCCTGGGTCTTTGAGCAGGGATTGAGACACGAGATTAGGGCATCGCTAATCCCCCTCAGCATTCTGACACAGACAGGAGTACTGGAGCGGGCCCTTTTGATCGAGAGTTTTCTTGCTGAGTCTACACCAGCGCCGAGACCCACCGCCGGGCGGAACGTAGTAGAGTCTTCCGCAGCAGGTAGTCGACGGATGATTCTTGGGTCTAGGAAGACCAGACCCTCAGGCAGATGACCTCAGGACACTGGCTCAGCAGTGCAGGGCATACAGCGCAGAGCCAGTATTTCGAGAGGTAGACTGTGCTACTCGTGCGGCGGGCAGGGCCACATGGCTCGTGACTTCCCGACTCGTCGTGCCAAGGAGCAGCAGACGGTTGAGGGACCACCGAGGCAGAGGCAGAGGGTCGACCGTGGCGGTCCATATGGAGGAGGCGGACGTGGCAGAGGATCTGGCCGAGCAGCAGGTGGTGGGCGACGCTTTGAGGCTCTACCACCACCACCACTAGGAGGTCCACCCCGACCACAGGGAGCTGGCGGGTAGAGACATGTACAACTCTAGGCAGCGGAGGCCTACGACCACAGCGCGCCCGAGATGATTCGAGGTACTATCTGTGTCTATTAAACCCTTACTGCAGTACTTATAGACACAAGAGCGAGTCACTCTTTCATAGCCGCTGCCCTTTTTCGGAGCTCAGAGATTCTGACAGAGCCGTTGGATCGATCCTTACGGCTAGAGACTCCTACGGGAGCAGACTCGACGATTACGCACTGGTGCCAACAGTGTGAGATTACTCTAGGAGGCGAGAGCTTCGGCTGGGATCTTATTGTAGCGGCGTCGAGGCCTTACGACGTCATCTTGGGCATGGATTGGTTATCTACGGTCCATGCACAGATTGACTGTTTTAGGCGCAAGGTGCGATGTGTACGCACCGAAGGGAGCAGGTTCACCTTCCCCGGCGAGAGGGGAGCCTTGGAAGCACAGGATGGACTTACGCGGAGGAGAGGACAACCCATAACTCATCAGTTGGCTAGCATTATCCTAGGAGCAGTTGACGTGTGGAGTCCTGGTTTTCCTGTAGTGGTGGATCAGTTTGCGGACATTTTTCCTGACGACGTTCCAGGGTTACCTCATCGCAGAGAGGTAGACTTTTATATTGACCTATACCCCGGGACAACTCCAGCATATCGAATGTTCCCCGCCGAGCTTCGAGAGCTATGGGTACAGTTGGAGGACTTGCAGGGAAAGGGGTTCATCCAACCCAGTGTTTCACCCTGGGCTTCCCCGATTTTGTTCGCCAAGAAGGCGGACGGGAGCTTGCAACTTTGTGTTGACTATCGTCTCCTTAACCAGGTTACATTGAGGAACAAGTATCCGCTACCGAGGATTGATGGCCTCTTTGATCATCTCAAGGGAGCATGGTGGTTCTCGAAGATAGACCTCAGGTCAGGCTATCATCAGCTTAGAGTTCGAGACGAGGACGTACAGAAGACGACCTTAAGATGTCGGTATGGCCACTATGAGTTCTTGGTTATGCCCTTCGGCATGACCAATGCTCCAGCAGTGTTCATGGCCCTCTTGAACAGGATCTTTCAGTCATACCATGATCGGTTTGTCGTGGTCTTCATCGACGACATTCTGATTTACTCGACGACTGAGGAGGAGCACGCCTACCAGTTACGGGTTGTACTAGACACACTCCGAGAGCACCAGCTTTATGGTAAGCTCTCGAAGTGTCAGTTCTGGATACGTGAGGTCCACTTCTTGGGACACGTCATCTCTGAGGCGGGAGTTGCAGTGGATCCTGCGAAGATCGAGGCAGTGTTAGCTTGGGAGCCACCCAGGAGCGTGACAGAGGTTTGGAGTTTCTTGGGACTAGCTGGATACTACCGGAGATTCGTGCCAGATTTCTCCAGAGTTGCGGCACCACTCTCAGCTTTGACGAAGAAGGGGAAACCCTTCGTGTGGTCAGACAGATGTCAGCACAGCTTCCAGGAGCTGAGACAGAGATTGACCAGCGCACATATCTTGAGGTTTCCTGAGGAGGGAGTAGGGTACGTAGTCTACTGCGATGCATCAGGGACCAGACTCGGTTGTGTCCTGATGCAGGAGTGAGTAGTGATCGCCTATGGGTCACGTCAGTTGAGGCTGCATGAGCAGAACTATGCTACCCATGACCTGGAGTTAGCAGCAGTGGTCTTCGCTCTGAAGACATGGCGACACTACCTGATGGGCGAGTGCTTTACAGTCTTTTCTGACCATCAGAGTCTCAGGTACATCTTCTCTCAGAAGGGCCTGAACCTGAGACAGTGGCGATGGCTCGAGTTCCTCTAGGACTATGACTTTGAGATATTCTATACTCCTGGGAAGGGGAACGTGGTAGCCGATGCCCTCAGCAGGAGGATGTGCATTCAGCTACTTGAGGAGGCGACAGAGCAACTAGATTCTTTGAAGATATCCTTTGTGGATAGAGATAGATCATCCTTCCTTCAGTCTCTCACAGTCACTCCTCCACTACTGCAGCGAGTCAGAGAGACACAGCGTGGGGATACCGACTGTGAGACGCAGCGTGCACAGATATCCTCAGGGAAGGCACCTGATGGTTTCTCCTTTGGAGAAGATCACGATATCCTTTTCAGAGGACATAACATGGTACGGGTCGCTTTACGGGAGGAGGTGCTGAGAGAGTTTCACACGTCTCCTTTGGCGGTACATCCTAGAGTGGCGAAGACGTACCAGGATCTCAGAGGACAGCACTGGTGGCCGGGCATGAAGAAGGTTGTGGCAGAGTTCGTTTCTCGATGCCTCACCTCCCAGCAAGTGAAGGCTGAGCACCAGGTACCAGCAGGCTTGGTACAGCCCTTGGAGGTTCTAGAGTGGAAGTGGGACGGCATATCTATGGACATTGTGACTGGACTTCCATGCACTTCCAGAGGTCACGACTCCATCTGGGTGATTGTCGACCGACTCACCAAGTCTGATCACTTCTTACCCATCAGAGAGAAGGGCTCAGTGGAGAGATTGGGATGTCGTTACGTTCAGGAGATTGTGCGGCTTCACCGTGTGCCATCATCTATCGTCTCCGATCGAGATGCTCGCTTTACTTCTCATCTTTGGAAGGGGTTGCAGGAGGCGTTTGGGACGCAGCTACGTCTGAGCACAGCCTTTCACCCTCAGACGGATGGTCAGATGGAGAGGACCATTCAGACTCTCAAGGAAATGCTCCGCGCATGTGTCCTCGACTTTGGTCGTAGCTGGGAGGACCACCTACCCTTGGTGGAGTTTGCGTACAACAACAGCAACCACTACACCATCGGGATGGCACCGTACGAGGAGTTGTATGACCAACCTTGCAGATCACCGCTATGCTGGACAGACCCTGGGGAGTCAACACTTGTGGGACTAGAGATGGTCCAGGCCACGACAGAGAAGGTCCAGGTCATCCAGGAGGGGATGAGGATAGCTCAGAGCTGGCAGAAGTCTTATGATGACAGGAGGCGGAGGCCCCTAGAGTTTGAGGATGGAGACCACGTCTTCTTGCGGGTCTCACCTCGATGTGGTATACGGAGATTTGGCCGAGGTGGCAAGTTGTCTCCATGCTTCATTAGACCATTCCAGGTCCTCAGCAGGATTGGCGAGGTGGCTTATCATCTGGCTCTACCACCTTAGTTGCACTGGGTGCACGACGTCTTCCACGTATCTCAGCTGAGGAGATACGTTCACGACCCGACGCACATCATTGACCATGGGGAGCTTGACGTTGACGATGGGGAGAATTTTATGGAGGTCCCGATGGAGATCGAGGATCGACATGAGCGGGTCCTACATGGACGGTCGATTCCTCTAGTGCGCATCAGATGGCAGCACAGGAACCTCCAGGAGAGCACTTGGGAGCAGGAGGCTCAGATGCGTGCTCAGTACCCTCATTTCTTTCCCTAGTTTTGATGTACCTTTACGGGGACGTAAATCCCTGAGGTGGGAATAATGTAAAGACCCGTAAAATTCATGGGAAATTTTTTCTTAATTTTCTTTGGAATTTTACAAGAGCGCGGTTTCTGACGGCACCTGATTCCGAGGCCCGATGTGCCCGGAATCAATTTCTGAAGTTTGGCTCGGGTAGGTTTAGTGAACGAACGAGCGGGTATTTCTAACTTTTGAACCGGCGCTCGGATTTGAAATCCGAGGACACCAATGAACTCGCAGCGCCAATATTTGCATAAGGAGATCTTTTCCGAGGTTGCGTTTTGTGCGGGATGAGAGTTAGTTTTGGGGGAAATTAGAAGAAGTTAAATAAATTGTGGAACACAATTTATTTCTAACTTTGTTGGTTATTTCCTCCCAAAGGGAGTTAGAGGTGGGGCCCACATCCACATAACCTCCATTGAGAGGATAAAGTGTGGTGGATCCCACACGATCCCTAACTCTTAAACTTCCCTTAAACTCCCCAATAACTCCAATCTAATTAATTTGACAACTTGTGTTATTAATTAAGACGAGTTACTTAATTTCAAACTCTTGAAATTCAAAGAGGATAGGATGTGTAAATAAAATAAGGCTTGGACTTATTTTATTTTTGTTAGTTTCTTTTTCCACCTTGAGAAGATTGGGAAGCATTCTTCATCTTCTTTAACCTCGATGAAGAACGCGAAGAACACCTTTCTTCAACGAAGAACTTCTCCGCCGAAGAACACATTTCTTCCGCGACGCCGTATCCGCGATGCAACGTTCTTCTTCCGCGACGTCTCTTCCGTGACGGTTTTCCGCGACGAAATCGCCGTCAACGACTACGAATCCTCACTTCGCGATGTTGATGTTCTTTTTCCGTGACGCCCGACCTCCGCGACGCTTGTCTTCCACGGGTCGTTGACAAACACCATTCCTGAACCGAGGTAGAGGTTTTATTTATTTAATTGTTCGTGAATACCAACTTGATGATGATTGTGGATTAAAACCATTTGCTATCGAATAACGCGAGGGGGTCGGACCGCACAAACACGTCCGACCCTCCTCCTTATTTTTGTGATGATTTCTTGTGGTTGGTACGAGAAAGCGTGGTGTCGTCGCACCACGCGGTTTCATGCGGAAGGTATGCGCGGCGCCGTCGCGCCACGCCGTGGAAAGAAATTCAAGGACGCGACGCCGTCGCGCCACGTCGAAGAAAACCGAAGACGCCGAGGACGGAGCGGGTCCGCGGTGGAGAGGCACGGTGCCGTCGCACCGCGCCGAACGACAAGGGCCGCGGCCGACTCCGGGCCACGGCGGAGCAGGGTGACCGGCGGCCGGCATCGGGCCGCCGACGTCGGTGCTGGAAGGGGACCGGCTGTCGCCGGTCCCGTGGTGCAGGAACCGGCCGGCCATGGCGAGCCGGTCGGACATGGAGAACTGGGGGAATTAAATTCCCCCGGCTGGCAGCAGCAAGCGGCCCCATTAAGGGGCCGCAGTTTCGAACGAACCGAGGGGGCAGCGCCCCCCCCCCCCCCCCCCCCCCGTGCGCGAGCCGCCAAAATGGATCAGCTGTTTTGGTCGAGCTTCCGGCCAGCACGCCCAGCGCGCGGGTCGCCGGGCCGGGCCGACCCGGACCGGGGCGGGTTGAACCAGTTCGGGCCAACCGGGGGGTCTCGGGCCGGGTCGGTCCGGTCCCAAAACCCCCGTTATCGGACTGTTTGGGTTCAAATGCCCATAACTCGGGCTACGGACCTCTGATCGACGCACCGTCAGCGGCGACACGATCCTTAGAACGAGATGGTAATTTCAACATATTGCACTCAAGGTTTCGGAATATTTTGAGTTCGGCCGGGTTGGTTCGTTCACGAAACCAACCGGACCCTCGGAGCGGAAACGCTCATATCTTGAGCTACGGACGTCCAAATGATGTGTCGTCAACTTTGTTGAGTTCCTCTTAGTGAGATGGATCTTTTGGCATACTCTGCCCGAGTTTTGGATGCAGGTGGAGTACGGTCGGGTTGGTTTTGCCTTAAAAACCAACCGGGCCCCTGAAACAAAAAAGCCAATAACTCTCAGACCGGGCGTCCGATTGACGCGCCGTCTGTTGCGTTGAGTTCCTGTTGACGATACAGAACTTTTGGATACATCAACTCTGGACTATGTGTCAGTTTATGTATCAGACTCTCAGCTCGTGGAGCGGACCCTCCCGAATGAGCTTGCTGTGTGCGGGAACCCTAGTGCTGGCTGCGACTGCTACTGTCACTACGACGACGACTGTGCAGAGATCCTCAGTGGATTCGACGACGACGACTACAGCACTCAGCGATCCTTTGTGGATCAGTGCTACCGATCCTATGTGGGTCTGATCCAGTGTGGGTCAGCACTCAGCGGTTCTGTGTGAGCCAGCGCCTACAAATCCTGTGTGGGTCTGATCCTGTGTGGGTCTTTGCGGGGGTTAGTTTCCTACCGATCCTGTGTGGGTCATTGCAGAGGTTAGTACATATCTATCCTTTGTGGGTCTGATGACTTAGATGGATCAGTGATCATCTCTATCGTCTTCGAAGAAGTATACCTGTGTGAGCTGAATCCTGTTTGCTTTCCTGTGTGGATTGTGTTGTGCTATCCTGTGTGGATTACATTTTTCTTTCCTGTGTGGAATATGTATACTTTCCTGTGTGGACTGGGTTGTACTTGGGCTCGTAGGATGGAGCGTATTGGAATTGAAAACTTAGGTATATTTATGGGTATATACCTAAGTAGTGTCGGTTGATACTTCGTGATTGTATCTTTCCTTTGTGGTTTATCCTTTGTGGATTTTGGGAGACCTTCGGGGGTCTCGGGGTCCCTACTGAGTAGCTTATACTCACCCCTACACGGGCTATGCCCGCACTATGTTGTGTTGGTTGCAGACGATGGACAACGTTGATCGTGGTTGAGGCTAGCAGAGCAGGACGGTACCTGGAGGTGGACCACTGGGCATGACGTACTCGGAGTGGACGGAGGGACCCGAGGAGCAGTGGAGCTATCTGTATCCACCCTTCAGGAGGGATTTCCAGTGGATAGCTTGGTGTAGTGGCTTTACTTTACAGTTGCTGTTTTCCCTTTCGAGTTGTACTTTACAGTTGGGCTTGTATTTCCGGCCCCTTTTACTTTCCGCACTTTCTGTTGTACTCAGTTTTTACTTAGTGTTTACTTCTTCCGCTTGTACTCTGTGGTGATTGTTTACTTTACAAAGGCAATGCCTTCCCTATTTACTGGGATTTACGCCTTGGTGCTAGTCGCCAGCCCCTGGCCTATGGAAGGCGGGCTTGGGGTAGTCACGGCACGGGCCCCGAGGACGGGTCGTGAAAAATTGGTATCAAAGGAGTTCGGTTCTACCGCGAACTCTGATCTTTTCTATGTGAAGAAATAGTGTTTAGCATATTGAGTGTGGTTATCAGTCCAGGGAGTCCAGTGTTGGTGCGGCGGCCGAAATATCCGTACACCAGGACCCTGACTTCTGATTTCCGACTTAATACACGAAAACATTGATTGCGTGTGTGTTTCAAGTTTTCTTTGTGATTACTTGTATCAGCTCACCAGGTATACTGTTCTGACCATGGCACACCTGTTTCCTTTTCAGGATGGCCCCACGATGACAGCCAGCTAGGGTTCCGAGATTCGAGCATGACGACAGCCCACCGAGCGACGAGGCCTCGGTGCAGGGCCCTTTGTCAGCAGTGGCACCGGCGGTAGCTCGAACCGCCGAGCCACCGATGCTTCCAGCACCAGCCGCTGACGATGCACGTCGCCTCAGTGCACTGCATGAGATCCAGCGCCAGCGACCACCCAGGTTCCGTGGGGAGATGGACCCCCAGGTAGCCGAGGACTGGCTGGAGGCAGTAGTACGAGTTTTCTGGCTAGTGAGGACACCAACAGACCTCATGGTGATCCTCGCTGCGAGCCTACTGCACGCAGCAGCGGGCCGATGGTGGAGCTTGATGCTCCAGGTGCACGATGAGGCATATCTACTTTGTACGGACTTTGAGAGCCTCTTCCTCTTGGAGTTCGTCCTAGACACCCTCCGTGCGGTGCGCATTCAGGAGCTTCTTCAGCTGCGGCAGGGCAGCATGACGGTCGCTCAGTACTCGGCGAGATTTACCGATCTCTCGTGCTACTCGACCGACATGGTACGTGACCCATTCTTCTGGGCCCGGACCTTTGAGAAGGGATTGAGACACGAGATCAGGGCATCGCTGATCTACCTCAGCATTCCGACTCAGACAGGAGTACTGGAGCGGGCCCTTTTGATCGAGAGTTTTCTTGCTGAGTCTACACCAGCGCCGAGACCCACCGCAGGGCGGCACGTAGCAGAGTCTTCTGCAGCAGGCAGTCGACGAATGACTCTTGGGTCTAGGCAGACCAGACCCTCAGGCATACGAACTTAGGACACTGGCTCAGCAGTGCGGGGCACATAGTGCAGATCCAGTCTTTCGAGAGGTAGACAGTGCTACTCGTGCGGCGGGCAGGGCCACATGGCTCGTGACTGCCCAACTCGCCGTGCCAAGGAGCAGCAGACGGTTGAGGGACCACCGAGGCGGAGGCAGAGGGTCAACCGTGGCGGTCCGTAGGGAGGAGGTGGACGGGGCAGAGGAGCCGGCCAAGCCGCAGGTGGTGGGCGACGCTTTGAGGCTCTACCACCACCACCACCAGGAGGTCCACCCCGACAACAGGGAGCTGGCGGGCAGAGACAGGTACAGCTCCAGGCAGCAGAGGACTATGACCACGGCGCGCCCGAGATGATTCGAGGTACTATCTGTGTCTATTCCACCCTTACTGCAGTACTTATAGACACAGGAGCGAGTCACTCTTTCATAGACACTACCCTTGTTCAGAGCTCGGAGATTCCGACAGAGCCGTTGGCTCGATCCTTACGACTAGAGACTCCTACGGGAGAAGACTCGACGATTACGCACTGGTGCCGGCAGTGTGAGCTTACTCTAGGAGGCGAGAGCTTCGGCTGGGATCTTCTTGTAGCAGCGTCGAGGCCTTATGACGTCATCATGGGCATGGATTGGTTATCTACGGTCCATGCACAGATTGACTATTTTAGGCGCAAGGTGCGATGTGTACACACCGACAGGAGCAGGTTCACCTTCACCGGCGATAAGGGAGCCTTGGAAGCACAGGATGGACTTCTGCGGAGGAGAGGACAGCCCATCACTCATCATTTGGCTAGCCTCATCCTAAGAGCATTTGACGTGCAGAGTCCTGGTTTTCCTGCAGTGGTGGATCAGTTTGCGGACATTTTTCCCGACGACGTTCCAGGGTTACCTCCTCACAGAGAGGTAGTCTTTTATATTGACCTATACCCCGGGACAACTCCGATATCGACTCCAGCATATCGGATGGCCCCCGCTGAGCTTCGAGAGCTACGGGTACAGTTGGAGGACTTGTAGGGAAAGGGGTTCATCCGACCTAGTGTTTCACCCTGGGCTTCCCCGATTTTGTTTTCCAAGAAGGTGGACGGGAGCTTGCGACTTTGTGTTGACTATCGTCGCCTGAACCATGTGATAGTGATGAAAAAGTATCCGCTACCGAGGATTGATGACCTATTTGATTAGCTCAAGGGAGAACATTGGTTCTCGAAGATAGACCTCAGGTCAGGCTATCATCAGCTCAGAGTTCGAGACGAGGATGTATAGAAGACGGCCTTCAGATGTCGATATGGCCACTATGAGTTCTTGGTTTTTCCCTTCAGCGTGACCAATTCTCCAGCAGTGTCCATGTCTCTCATGAATAGGATCTTTCAGCCATACCTTGATTGGTTTGTCGTGGTCTTCATCGACGACATTCTGATTTACTCGACGACTGAGGAGGAGAACGCCTACCACTTATGGGTTGTACTAGACACACTCCGAGAGCACTAGCTTTATGGTAAGTTCTCGAAGTGTCAGTTCTGGATACGTGAGGTCCACTTCTTGGGACACGTCATCTCTGAGGCGGGAGTTGTAGTGGATCCTGCGAAGATCGAGGCAGTGTTAGATTGGGAGCCACCCAGGAGCGTTACAGAGGTTCAGAGTTTCTTGGGACTAGCTGGATACTACTGGAGATTCGTGCCGGATTTCTCCAGAGTTGCGGCACCACTCTCATCTTTGAAGAAGAAGGGGAAACCCTTCGTGTGGTCAGACAGATGTAAGTAGAGCTTCCAGGAGCTGAGACAGAGATTGACCAGTGCACCTATCTTGAGGTTGCCTGAGGAGGGAGTAGGGTACGTAGTCTACTGCGATGCATCAGGGACCGGACTCGGTTGTGTCCTGATGCAGGAGCGGGCAGTGATCGCCTATGGATCACGTCAGTTGAGGCCGCATCAGCAGAACTACGCTACCCATGACCTGGAGTTAGCAGCAGTGGTCTTCGCTCTGAAGACATGGCGACACTACCTGATGGGTGAGCCCTTTATAGTCTTTTCTGACCATCAGAGTCTAAGGTACATCTTCTCTCAGAAGGACCTAAACCTGAGACAGTGGAGATGGCTCGAGTTCCTCCAAGACTATGACTTTGAGATAGTCTATACTCCTGGGAAGGGGAACGCGGTAGCCGATGCCCTCAGCAGGAGGGAATTCAGCTACTTGAGGAGGCGACAAAGCAGCTAGCTTCTTTGCAGATATCCTTTGTGGATAGAGATAGAGCAGCCTTCCTTCAGTCTCTCACAGTCACTCCTCCACTACTACAGCGAGTCAGAGAGACACAGCGTGGGGATACCGACTGTGAGACGTGGCGTGAACAGATATCCTCAGGGTAGGCACCTGATGGTTTCTCCTTTAGAGCAGAGCACGATATCCTTTTCAGAGGACGTACCATGGTACCAGTCGCTTTACGGGAGGAGATGCTGAGAGAGTTTCACACTTCTCCTTTAGTGGTACATCCTGGAGTGGCGAAGATGTACCAGGATCTCAGACGACAGCACTGGTGGCCGGGCATGAAGAAGGCTGTGGCAGAGTTCATTTCTCGATGCCTTACCTGCCAGTAGGTGAAGGCTGAGCACCAGGTACCAGCAGGCTTGGTACAACCCTTGGAGGTTCCAGATTGGAAGTGGGACGACATATCTATGGACTTCGTGACTGGACTTCCACGCACTTCCAGAGGTCACGACTCCATCTGGGTGATTGTCGACCGACTCACCAAGTCGGCTCACTTCTTACCCATCAGAGAGCAGCGCTCAGTGGAGATATTGGGAGGTCTTTACGTTCAGGAGATTGTGCGGATTCACGGTGTGCCATCATCAATCGTCTCTGATCGAGATGCTCACTTTACTTCTCGTCTTTGGAAGGGGTTACAGGAGGCATTTAGGATACAGCTACGTCTCAGCATAGCCTTTCACCCTCAAACGGATGGTCAGACGGAGAGGACCATTTAGACTCTCGAGGACATGCTCCGCGCATGTGTCCTCGACTTTGGTCGTAGCTGGGAGGACCACCTACCCTTGGTAGAGTTTGCGTACAACAATAGCTACTGCTCTACCATCAGGATGGCACCGTACGAGGCATTGTACGACCGACCTTGTAGATCACTGCTGTGTTGGACAAAACCTGGGGAGTCAGCACTTGTGGGACCAGAGATGGTCTAGGCCATGACAGAGAAGGTCCAGGTCATCCAGGAGTAGATGAGGACATCTCAGAGCCGGCAGAAGTCTTATACTGACAGGAGGCGGAGGCCACTAGAGTTTGAGGATGGCGACCACGTCTTCTTGCGGGTCTCACCTCGACGTGGTCTACGGAGATTTGGCCGAGGCAGAAAGTTGTCTCCACACTTCATTAGACCATTACAGGTCCTTAGCAGGATTGGCGAGGTGGCTTATTGTCTGGCTCTACCACCTCAGTTGCACCGGGTTCACGACGTCTTCTACGTATCTCAGCTGAGGAGATACGTGCATGACCCGACGCACATCATTGACCATGGGGAGCTTGACGTTGACGATGGGGCGACTTTTACGGTGGTCCTGGTGGAGATCGAGGATCTATAGGAGTGGGTCCTACGTGGACGGTCGATTCCTCTAGTGCGCATCAGATGGAAGCACGGGAACCTCCAGGAGAGCACTTGGGAGTGGGAGGCTCAGATGCGTGCTCAGTACCCTCATTTGTTTCCCTAGTTTTTATGTACCTTTATGGGGACGTAAAGCCCTGAGGTGTGAGTAATGTAAAGACCCGTAAAATTCAAGGGAAATTTTTTCTTAATTTTCTTTGGAATTTTACAAGAGCGCGGTTTCTGACGGAACCTGATTTCGAGGCCCGATGTGCCCGAAATCAATTTACGAAGTTTGGCTCGGGTATGTTCAGTGAACGAACGAGCGAGTATTTTTAACTTTTGAACCGGCGCACGGATTTGAAATCCAAGGACACCAATGAACTCACAGCGCCGATATTCGCATAAGGAGATCTTTTCCGAAGTTGCATCTTATGCGTGATGAGAGTTAGTTTTGGGGGAAATTAGAAGAAGTTAAATAAATTGTGGAACACAATTTATTTCTAACTTTGTTGGTTATTTCCTCCCAAAGGGAGCTAGAGGTGGGGCCCACATCCACATAACCTCCCTTGAGAGGATAAAGTGTGGTGGGGCCCACACGAGCCCTAACTCTTCAAATTCCCTTAAACTCCCCAATAACTCCAATCTAATTAATTTGACAACTTGTGTTATTAATTAAGATGAGTTACTTAATTTCAAACTCATGAAATTCAAAGAGGATAAGATGTGTAAATAAAATAAGGCTTGGAATTATTTTATTTTGGTTAGTTTCTTTTTCCACCTTGAGAGGATTGGGAAGCATTATTCATCTTCTTCAACCTCGACGAAGAATGCGAAGAACACCATTCTTCAACGAAGAACTTCTCCGCTGAAGAACACGGTTCTTCCGCGACGCCGTATCTGCGACGCAACGTTCTTCTTCCGCGATGTGTCTTCCGCGATAGTTTTCCGCAACGAAATCTCAGTCAACGACTTCGAATCCTCGCTTCCCGACGTCGACGTTCTTTTTCCGCGATGCCCGACCTCCGCGACGCTCGTCTTCTGCAGGTCGTTGACGAACACCATTACTGAACCGAGGTAGGGGATTATTTATTTAATTGTTCATGAATACCAACTTGATGATGATCATGGATTAAAACTATTTGTTATCGAATAACGCGAGGGGGTCGGACCACACAAACACGGCCGAACCTCCTCCTTATTTTCGTGATGGTTTCTTGTGGTTGGTATGAGAAAGCGTGGTGTCGTCGCACCACACGGTTTCATGCGGAAGGTATGCGTGGCGCCGTCGCGCAGCGCCGTGGAAAGAAATTCAAGGACGCGACGCCGTCACGCCACGTCGAAGAAAACCGAAGACGCCACGGCCGGAGCGGGGAAGCGATGGAGAGGCGCGGTGCCGTCGCACCGCACCGGACAACAAGGGCCGCGACCGACTCCGGGCCGCGGCGGAGCAGGGTGACGGCGGCCGGCATCAGGCCGCCGACGTCAGTGCTGGAAGGGGACCGGATGTCGCCGGTCCCATGGTGCAGGAACCGGATGGCCATGGCGGGCCGACCGGACATGGAGAACCGGGGGAATTAAATTCCCCCGGCTGGCAGTAGCAAGAGGCCCCATTAAGGGGCCTCGGTTTTGAAAGAACCGAGGGGGCAGCACCCCCCCGTGCGCGAGCCGCCAAAACAGCTCATCCGTTTTGGCCGATCTTCTGGCCAGCGCGCCCAGCGCGCAGGTCACCGGGCCGCCGGGCCGGGCCGACCCGGACCGGGGCGGGTCGACCCGATTCGGGCCAACCGGGGGGTCTCGGGCCGGGTCGGTCTGAGCCCGAAAGCCCCGTTATCGGACGGTTTGGGTTCAAATGCCCATAACTCGGGCTACGGACCTCCGATCGACGCACCGTCAGCGGCGACACGATCCTTAGAACGAGACGGTCGTTTAGAAATATCGCACTCAAGGTTTTGGAATACTTTGAGTTCGTCCGGGTTGGTTCGTACACGAAACCAACCGGGCCCTCGGAGCGGAAACACTCATATCTTGAGCTACGGACGTCCGAATGACGTGTCGTCAACTTTGTTGAGTTCCTCTTAGTGAGACGGATCTTTTGGCATACTCTACCCGAGGTTTGGATGCAGGTGGAGTACAATCGGGTTGGTTTTGCCTTAAAAACCAACCGGGCCCCTGGAACGAAAAAGCCAATAACTCTCAGACCGGGCGTCCAATTGACGCGCCGTCTGTTGCATTGAGTTCTTGTTGACGATACGGAACTTTTGGATACATCAACTCTGGACTATGTGTCAATTGATGTATCAGCCTCTCGGCTCGTGGAGCGGACCCTCCCGAACGAGCTTGCTGTGTGCGGGAACCCTAGTGCTGGCTGCGACTGCTACTGTGACTGCGACGACGACTGTGTAGATATCCTCAGTGGATTTGACGACGACGACTACAACACTCAGAGATCCTTTGTGGATCAGTGCTACCGATCCTATGATGGGTCCGATCCTGTGTGGGTCAGCGCTCAGCGGTTCTGTGTGAGCCAGCGCCTACAGATCCTGTGTGGGTCTTATCTTGTGTGGGTCTTTGCGGGGGTTAGTTTCCTACCGATCCTATGTGGGTCATTGCGGGGGTTAGTACCTTTCGATCCTTTTTGGGTCTGCCGACTTAGATGGATCAGTGATCATCTCTATCGTCTTCGATGAAGTATACCTGTGTGAGATGAATCATGTTTGCTTTCCTGTGTGGATTGTGTTGTGCTATCCTGTGTGGATTAAGTTTTTCTTTCCTTTGTGGAATACATATACTTTCCTGTGTGGACTGGGTTGTACTTGGGCTCAGAGGTTGGAGCGTATTGGAATTGATGACTTAGTTATATGTATGGGCATATACCTAAGCAGTGTCGGTTGATACTTCGTGATTGTATCTTTCCTTTGTGGTTTATCATTTTTGGATTTTGGGAGACCTTCGGGGGTCTCGGGGTCCCCACTGAGTAGCTTATACTCACCCCTACATGGGATATGCCCGCACTACGTTGTGTTGGTTGCAGACGATGAACAACGTTGATCGTGGTTGAGGCTAGCAGAGCAGGACGGTACCTGGAGGTGGACCACTGGGCGGGACGTACTCGGAGTGGACGGCGGGACCCGAGGAGTAGTGGAGCTATCTGTACCCACCCTTCAGGTGGGATTTCCAGTGGGCAGCTCGGTGTAGCGGCTTTACTTTACAGTTGTTGTTTTCCCTTTCGAGTTGTACTTTACAGTTGGGCTTGTATTTCCGACCCCTTTTACTTTCCGCACTTTCTGTTGTACTCAGTTTTTACTTAGTGTTACTTCTTCCGCTTGTACTCTGTGGTGCTTGTTTACTTTACAAAGGCAATGCCTTCCCTATTTACTGGGATTTACGCCTTGGTGCTAGTCGCCTGCCCCTAGCCTATGGAAGGCGGGCTTGGGGTAGTCACGGCACGGGCCCCGAGGACGGGTTGTGACATGAACCCCTTCATATTTTATATTAAATGGAATCTTTATGACATTTCATGAATTATAATCATTTTAAAATTAAATATCTATTATATAATCATTTTATATAATCAATATATTGTTTATAATATAATTTATAAGTACTTTCTAAATTACCTTGTATGATTTATAAATAACCCATTTATTTCTAGATCATAAATAATGACATATATTTTTTAAAAAGTTATTTTAAAATATTACCCTTTAATATTTGGGAATAGTGTTTCATAAATATTTATCTATAAATTATAAATAATTTTTATCTTATTAATTAATTTATTAAATACATATAATTTAAAATATCCTGAAATACCTTTTATTTTTATTTATAGAAATTTTAAAAAGTATAAAAATAATTTAATATTTAAAAACATTATGTTGAATATATTTTTTGCCTACCCTTTTACAGAATCCCTATTTCAAAAAAGGGTGTCCTCCCTTTACCCTTACACAGATCCCCTACATAAGGCTATTGATATTTTTAGCCACTATGTTATAGTAATACATAGATTAAATTTACACAACTCTCTCATGTAAATGTATTACCTTTATAAAACTCCTTTACATAAGGGTACTCTCCACATTTCATACACTAAATAAAGGTAAAAATTAGAGTCCATTTTGAGAAAATTTCTCTGTGCGTAAGGTTAAATTACCAATGAACATTACATAAACCCC
This sequence comes from Viscum album, assembly GCA_963277665.1. NCBI lineage: Eukaryota > Viridiplantae > Streptophyta > Magnoliopsida > Santalales > Viscaceae > Viscum > Viscum album. The sequence continues at coordinate 847,911,643 of OY728119.1, read as the reverse complement.
TTTCATAAGGGTATCATATAAGGGTAAATTATATTTAAATTTACATAACACTATTGTGTAAGGGTATTACCATTATGAAACCCATTTTTTTAATGGTAATACTGAGGATAAACTTCCAAAAATATTATGTATAAGGTTATGACATTTACGTAACAGACCCATGTAAGGGTAAATCAAACTTACCTTTACACATCACATGTAAGGGTCTTAAACCTTCTCTAGTTTTACAAAAAAAATTATTCTTCATTTTTCTTTGAAAACCAGTGATTCAAATTTGTTTACATCATAAAGAACCACACAATGATACCTATGGTGGATTTTTTATGATCTTATAATGACCATTAGGAGTGAAAGATAACCCAAAACATAGGAAGATATACCTTTATTAAATCAATTTGTAAATAAAATGAAAAATAGAGTAACTAGAAAATGAGAACAAAATCAGTTTCTATATTCCATTCATAGAGAGTGTTTGAGTAAGATCACAAATATTAGTGAATGTAAGCACCCTACCTTTGAGGGAGTATACTGGCCAATGGATCCATGATCATATCATGAGGATACCTAATATTATAAGTGGTTCTAGTTCCTTTTTCAACAAGATAAATATAGTTTTAGGAGGAATAGATTTTGTAGAGTCTGAAAAGCATTGAACAACACAGAAACCCAATAGGAGGGTATGTTCCCCTTATATATCCAAAACCCAAGGCTTGTCCAATGCATTGTATGCATTTCTTATAGTTGGGGTATAATTTATTGAATGTTTTCAATGAATTTAATGCAACCATTTTAAATTATTCATAATGGTTTTTAATTGATGAAACAATTAATGATAAAATAAATAATATATATATATATATCATTTATATATATATATATTATTCAGGCTTACAATATCTCTTTTATGTTCTTCTAATTCAAATATATTTCTGGTTTTAATAGTTTTTCTCTTATTATCTTTAATTATTAATACATATTCCATATTCAAAATGTGTTTACTTTTGTGTGATATATATATTTTCATATGGATTCATTTTATCATACCTTTAATTAAATTAAATATGTTTTCTAATCTATGAAATTTTGTCCTTTTCAAGGGATTTTGATTCCAGTATATCTAAAACCATAAGAGATTTTATTCACTTAAAATTCATTTCTTTGAGAAACAATGCTTCCACTTTAACTCCTTTCTTATATATTTCATTTCCCTATGATTTAAATATTTGGTAAATTCTATTCCTCTCTAAGTAAGATAAATTTTTAATTAAAACATTCTTTCTTGGTGAAATTCTTTCTCATAAAAGTTTAGCATTGTTAAGAATAATTCCCATCCTTTTAAATAAGACCTTTCTTAGTACATTTTACTTCTTCAGACAATTTTCATATTCCATATTTTTAAATCTAAATATTTTTTATTTCATGAGATATTCATACTTATCTTCCTATTTTTTATAGTGTTGATTTATTTCTCTTTTAATTATGTGTGTTTCAACAAGTTCATTTTAAATTATTTAAATTATTTTTCATTTCATGACTGAATGTTTTTTTATTCCACTACACATTTCCACAACATAAACTTTATTTATTCTTTAAGGAAACATTATTGATGATTCCTTTTTAAAAAGTGAATTTTTTTAAAAATATTTTACTTCACTTCTTCAAAAATATATTTTGAAGTTGACTTGTAACTTATTATTTTTTGAAAATGTAATTTTTTTTAGGAAATTATTGTTTTACTTCTTTTTTTCTTCTTTATTTTAAAAGGATTTATTTCCTTAGAAATTAATTTTCATGAATCAATCTCAAAATTACCTTATTCTATTTTTTTGGGGATTAAACTCATTGTATCAAAGGATCCAACTCTTGATACCTTCTTATGTGGTACCATTCAAAGTGAACTTCTTATACATGTTATTTTTTCTATATCACTATCCTTATAGTTTTTTAATATTCACTATGGATATGTCTTTACTATACTATAAAACTTATTTCTCTATATTAATTATAAAATAATATAGGAAAATTTTGATGTGGCCTATCTCTTTTTCAAGGATTAATTAAGTGATGTTTGAAATATGAATGTTTTCATTTTGTATTAGAACACATATGTGTAAATTTTTAATAGATTTTTATTTCATACTATATATCTCTCCAATGTATTGGGAAATGTTTTATATCTCATTCAATAATTATTTTTTTATAGGTGTAGTTGAGGTTAATCTAGGATCAGAATATTGGGTGTGAGTATAATTTTTGTTAAGCTGTGCTCACAAACATGTGTGTGGGTGTAATTGTGATTAATATATACACCAAATATTGTTCATGGGTTTAATTTTGGTTAAGATATGTTAATAATATTTATTGTAGACACTATTTAATTAGATATGTTCACAATATTTTGTGTTCAATTGATGGGATTTTCTATGTTTACAAGATTGAGAGTGGACACAATGCGATTATCTATGTTCACATGATTGAGAATGAAAATGAAGAAATAATAAATGTTCAAACTATTGATAATGGATAAGATGTATTTATATATGTTCACAAGAATAAATGCATAAATGATGTGTCAATCTATGTTCACAAAGTTATAATTTCTTATTCTTATACTCATACCTCTTTTCTATATTATTTTTCTATATTTTAATCCATGGATCATGATTATTGTCTCATGATTCCACACTCTTACCTCATGGTATATGTTTTTTCATTTGAGATTACATGTCCTTATATTATTTCTTATTGATAAATGTAGAGACCCGAAGCCTGACGTACATGGATATTACATTACATTTGCGGAATACTTAGTACATAACAAAAACACACACACAAGGATCGTAATAGTTTAGTGTCTTTGGAAACTCGGAACGCAATCTTCTAATCGAGGTGAAAGATCTTCAATATCTCCCATAAAGATCTTCCATTTTTTTACCTAAAACCTTTCTTTATATCCTGGGGAAAATAAAACATAAAAGGGTGAGCTCAAATGCTCAGTAAGGGTATACAAAAGAAAAATCAATCACATCATATTCATAAGAACATAACTTTTGGAAATCTTAACCTGCACAAGAGAGCATAATTTCATAACATGGGATAAATCATAGTAGTGAAATGAAATCACAATAATCATAACTTAAAACATGAAACATTGTGGCATACACACATAATCATAGAGAATCATTTCTTGTTAGTCAAGACTCATTCCCAAGACTATCTTAGTGGACAAAGTCCCTTTCTGAATCGAGTAACCCACGTTTCAGTCCTGTTTCACTGAACCGGTATAACCTACCATTTCAGCCATGTCTATCTCATGATATATAAAATCTTTACCCAATGCATTGGAGGGAGATATAGGTCCCACCCATCTTATAATTAATCCTTTCTTATGTGTGCCACATAATCATAAATCATACATCATCGCATAACACATGTAATAAAAATGGGATTCTTGAAACATCATGATATCATAAATCAATTTATATAAGATAAAGGAATTCATAAAAATAATTCCATCACAACATGATAAAATCAATGTAATAATAAGGATAAAAACAGAACCCTTTATTATCTTAGATGGAAAATAATTTTGATAAAACACTTGAACTCCATTCTTGAGGAAAATATCCTTTCTTCTTCAAAATTTTTTTCCCTTTCTTAACATGTCAAACAACTTTAAACTAAAATAAGTTGATTAAAAATAAACTTGAAAACTTTTAAAGGAATCTTCTTGGAAATAATGTTTTAAAAATCCATTCATTCCGTATAAGTTAAAAAAAACATTCTTCGTACTTTTGTCGGAAAAGTCAAAAAGTACCTCGTACGAAAAACGACAAAAGATTCCTTTCGTATCTTTTACTAAAAACTCACCGAAGGGTAAAATTGGATATAAACTATTGTAGAAGGATGTAAATAATATTACGTATTTAGGGAACATGGATGTGGATGATAAAATACACCCTAGTAATTACCAATGTAAAAACAATCTCGGATAAAAGTGAGATTGTGATATTTTCCTTACCTTAGGTCCGATTTGCTTTGTACGTGTCCGAATCTCCTGTATAATGGTTTAAATAATGTCATTGACTTATTACAGAATCATATTAATTGTTATGATATCATATATGGTTCACTTATGACATTATATTACCCGTTCTTTTGTAAATTCCATGTTAAAGAAGCGTTTTGGGTAAAATCGTTTCATTAATCGTAGGTGTTTTGACTTGTTGTTCTTGAAATTATTATTACTTATATCATGATTTACTTACTTCCTGAATATAAAATATGATTTATATATCATATATATTCAGTATATATATATATATAATAGATAGATAAATGAAATGAAAAACACCGTTCATGGAGACGGTAGTCCGTACGTACGCATGAACGCTGTTTTCCTTTCCTTATTGTCTTGAATGGAAGTAAGTAGATGAAATACATATATATATATATATACATAAATACAGTAGCTTTATAATGTCATATATTTCATTATTATTTCTTATATATACTTTATAATCATTCTTAAATGGTTAACATGGAGAATGAATCTCATCGCGTCGTGGAGACGGTAGTCCGTACGTACGCACGAGCGATGATATCATTTCCATAAATATTGAATTTAATTGGAGTGGATTATAAAATATATCAGAATCAATATTATGTTGTAATAACTATGTATAGTTATTCTTTACACCATTATACCCATCCATGTAAGGGGGTGGTGGAAAATAGATTACACCACGGCGTGGATACGGTATTCCGTACGTACGCACGCGCGGTGATTTCTTGTTCCGTAGGATGGATAGATGGTGAAATAGGGTTGTTTCATACTTATAATAACATATCATTATATGAGTTATACTGATGTTATTACTTCATAATGAAACAACCTAAGAAGAAGAAGTGGAAGAAGAAATAAAGATGAAAGAATTGGTAACGGCAATTACCTCTTCTTTGAAGCACCTTTTGGAGACCTCCTCTTAGGGAACTAAAATTGGACTTTGAGGAAGACCAGAACCTCTAGGATGTTTCTAGGGAAGTGGAGAATATATTTTGGTAGGGGTTGGCCGAGCTTGAGTGCTCAAATTGGTGTGAGGAGGAGGGGGAGGAGGTGTCCTTTTATAAGGGAGGAGAGGGGCAGCTTAATAATATCTCAAAATATTATTTTATATTAAAGTCAAAATCGGTTTATAATGGTTCCAAAGGGTCTTATTTCGAAGCTAAAGTGGGGAAGGGTCGCAATCCTATCAACCAATAATATTTAGACAAGTTTAGGTTATTATTTTAACCTTATCAATTAGATTTAACTCTAAGTTAAATAATTTAACTTTTACCGTGTCTTTTTGTTTTCTTTCACTATATGGTTAATACACTTACTATAACATGCCAAACGAACCCCAAATTGTTTATTAATAATATATATATCCTTATCTAAGACATTTTTCCGAACCTTTGATTTTTATGAATAAAATAATAATTAATTATATAATATTTGATTTAAAAACTATTTTGTGTCAATTTTGACACTATTTGATATATGATTTTTGTGAAAGTCATAACAGAATTATATGTTCAAAACAAGTTGATTATATCAACACTAATATATCATAGTAACCTAGAAAATTAGTTGAATTCATAAAAAGTCTCAAATTACATTTATTTGAGCATTTATAACATCAATTATGTTAACATTTCCTTAAAAGAGTAATTACTGCATCATCGTTGTGTCATAAATAAATTAATTTATTTAAAGTCTAAAAATTATAAATAAAATATCATTATGTAGGAAATCTTTTTAGCTTTCTAATGAATATTTATAGTCTAATTTATCTTATGTATAACCCCATATTAAAAATGTTTTAGTTATTAAACTTTTATTTTAACTATTTTAACTATTCATTAAATAAAATAATATTAAATGTCATAATCTTATCCAAGTGGACCTAAATGGTCATATTATATTCATAAGGTTATTTTTGGTCGAATTACACCTATCCAATAGAATTAGAACATGTGTTAGGGTAATAGTAATATCATATTTACCCTTAGTTACCCTATTTACTATTAACCGTGGTAAAAAAAGGTAAAAAGTTACTATTCACCAAAAATTATTTTCATCTCATTGAACCACATTTTACTTACTGATATCAACCGTGTGTCTCGGATTTTTGAAATTCCATTCACAGAAGCGGTAAAATTAAGTTTTATGAAAAATTCAGTTTTTTTAACTACCACTTAGTAGTTTCACTATTCATCAAAAATTGATGTTTTTCAGAAAAATGCCAAAATTTCATCCTAAGCTATATTTCATATTCTGAATTCAAAGATGAAGTCTATTTTACCAAATTCATAAGATAGAAGTTACATTAATTAATTTTATAATTAAATCCCGCTGTTAAAACAAATAGCATGTTTTTAAGAAACAATATCTATCAAAAGATTGACACTTGATTATGTCTGGTTTAAATGTGAAATTACAACCAATGACCAAAATTGTATTAAATTGTAAAAATATATTCTAAATATTCTTTAAAACCACTCAAATTAATAATTTATCACTATTAATTATTTTGATTAAAAAAGTTGTTTTTAATTATAATTTAGTAATTTTCACTATTCATCAGAATATGAAAGTTATCCGAAAAGTACCAAAATTTCACCTTAGGCTGAATTTGATACTCCGAATCCAAAAATGAAGTCCATTTTGAAAGATAAATTTTCTAAAATTTAAAAAGTGGTTATTACTATTCATAACGGCTAGTTTTAATAATATTTTAATAGCATATCGTTGTTTCGTGGAACTCAGTATTGCGTACTACACACGCTATCAAGGAAGGTCGTGATTGCGTGTAATGAAAGGCAAGTCAAGGATGCGTGTTGTGCAAGCTCCTTTTGGTGTAGCGTAAAACACAAGACATTAATAATATTAAAAAGAATATTTTTTATAAAATCTTGGGCTGTTACATTCTACCCCCCCTTAAAATGAATTTCGCCCTCGAAATTCGTCGGGGTTATAAATGGTTTACTGTTCGAAAGTTTCTTTAATAGAAACCCACATCGTAAAAAAGAATACCAGAACTTGGCTTTAAAAACTAAAGTATGAAATGTAACGATTACCCAAATAAACTAATCACTGGGTTTCCACATAGGTGAAAATATGGACATGGAAGAGAAATCTAACCATCATGTTCTGATGGAGAGTGGTAGAGAACATGGCTATGGAAAATCCAGTAATCACAAATCCATAGATTTGTGATGATATAAGGTACCAACTGATTCATCAGGTATAAGATCACTAGGACAACATTTTTTGTTTTCAAGATCATTTCCCTAAAGTTGAAGAATTTGAATTAGAATAAATACTTACTTTATTTTGGTACAATCTCACTATTGTTCGTGCCTTGAACAATTTCCACTTCATCTCTTAAATAAATGAAGTTTAATTTGTTATTCGTGAAGTGTTAGCAGATCATGTGATAGAATGACGGGTCATTCCATCTGTCTCAAACAAAAGGTTAGCAAAAATTATATACATAAGTCGATCTATAGTGATATTAATCATATATGGTTCCTAAAATGGACTTATACTTCATATATCATACTACTTAATATAATAAAACTAGTTTCTACTAAACAGGGACTTCCTGTAGGCCAGTGGTAGGTGACAAAGGCCAGTCTCACTTCGGTTGTGAGTTCGATTCCCACAGCCTTGTCCGACGCGATGGGCTGTCGCCCGTCCTGCAGGTTGTCCTTTTTCTAAAGCTATTTTACTATAACATCCCATCAATAATACTAACTTATGTCCAACATAAACCATTCCAATCTTTAGGCCTATCCATAATACTTTCCTCCACTCTCAGAGATTTAATACCATCATTGATCCCCATATATCATAAGATATATCTTATTGGTCACATTCCAAACATTCAAAGGCCTTAATCTTGTACTCTCTTGAATACCCATTGAACCATAGTGAAAACTTGAATGCAGTTAAAAGTTAACACTTTCCATATACAAAAATCCTCAAAATTCTATATACTCAAACCATGATATCACTTAGTCCTTATATCAATCATGAGCTCATGAATACTGTTAAACATTTCATTTTCTCATTTTCCCTTCATTATGTGGATATCATCTTATTTCCAAAAATATCTCAATCACTTTGAATACCACATTAGACCAATACATAGATATTCCAATACTCCATGATACAACATTATTTTGGAATCCCATTACATAAACACTTAATCATTCCACCACATCGTTGTCATATTCAACATCGCCAATTGTGATCGCATGTGACTTCCCTTTGTCCTTTGCCTTAAGTTGTTGCTCATGTCGATCATCACTAACCCTTGGATTAGGGCATTTATTGGCATAATGTCCCATCTCCTTGCACTTGAAGCATTGAAGTGTTGGTGGTGCGTTCTCTACAGTGTTTGCTTTATTCACATCATTAGAAACCCTTTTTCCATTACTTCGACACTCAGCTGCTCGATGACCTTCTTTTCCACACTTAAAACATTTTCTAGTCCCTTTAAGACAATATCCACCATGCTTCTTTCCACACTTTGTGCATAAGGAAACATTCATCTTCTTTTCACCATTATTCTGAGATTTCTCCTTGAACTCCATCTTTCGTTTCTTGTCAAAACCATGAGATGGATATGTAATACCAACTTCCATTTCTACCTTGATAGCACAACGCACAATTTTTTCATAGCTACTGAAGTCTCTTATAGCTAATGCCCTTCGAAGACTTGGTTTTAAGACACTGAAAAATCGATCAACTTTACTTTCAGGTTGGATGATAATTCCAGATGCATACCTTGCAAGTCTTGTAAAATTCGCTTCGTATATACCAACAGATTCATCATCCTTTTGCTTTAGTTCAAGAAACTCCTTCTCCATCTTTGTTCGAAGAATACAAGGGAAGTACTTATTGAAAAATAAGTTCTTGAACTCATCCCATTCCATGGACTCAATTTCATCTCTTTGCCTTGTATTCTTGATAAGATTCCACCATTGATCAGCTTCACCTTCCAAACGATATACTGCTAAGATGACTTTATCATGCTCAGAACATTGAAGAACTGAAAACATCTTTTCAGTGGTACTGATCCATTTTTCAGCAACAAGTGGATCAGAATACCCACTGAAAGAAGGTGGACGTTTCCTCATGAAGGACTCAATAGAATATTGTTCCCTCCTCTGCTCATTTGGAAGTCCAGAATGATTCATAGCTTGTGTAAGTATAGCAATAAGATTTTGCACTCTATCTCCCATAACATTTGTTTGTTCAGGAGGGAAATCATTTCATTGTCCATTGCATTGATCAACACGGTTCCTTCGGGTTCCAGCCATCGTCTAAAACCCAAAAAGAATAGTGTGAGAGGCAAAAATCATGCTAGGGAAAACAACATAATAAAGGGGGAGTACCTTCAATATCTAACATCTTAGGTTTAATTCTATGATCGTTAGCGTAATTATAGTACTATAACCTATACGTATACTTAACCTTAGAGACATCCCTAGAAACACCTTAGAAATATCTCTAGGGATCTCACTAAATTTCTCGCATCCTAGTTTCCAAAGGTTGACTAAACCTTTCCTCTGATACCAACTGTAGAGACCCGAAGCCTGACGTACATGGATATTACATTACATTTGCGGAATACTTAGTACATAACAAAAACACACACACAAGGATCGTAATAGTTTAGTGTCTTTGGAAACTCGGAACATAATCTTCTAATCGAGGTGAAAGATCTTCAATATCTCCCATAAAGATCTTCCCTTTTTTTTTACCTAAAACCTTTCTTTATATCCTGGGGAAAATAAAACATAAAAGGGTGAGCTAAAATGCTCAGTAAGGGTATACAAAAGAAAAATCAATCACATCATATTCATAAGAACATAACTTTTGGAAATCTTAACCTGCAAAAGAGAGCATAATTTCATAACATGGGATAAATCATAGTAGTGAAATGAAATCCCAATAATCATAAATTAAAACATGAAACATTGTGGCATACACACATAATCATAGAGAATCATTTCTTGTTAGTCAAGACTCATTTCCAAGACTATCTTAGTGGACAAAGTCCCTTTCTGAATCGAGTAACCCTCGTTTCAGTCCTGTTTCACTGAACCGGTATAACCTACCATTTCAGCCATGTCTATCTCATGAGATATAAAATCTTTACCCAATGCATTGGAGGGAGATATAGGTCCCACCCATCTTATAATGAATCCTTTCTTATGTGTGCCACATAATCATAAATCATATATCATCGCATAACACATGTAATAAAAATGGGATTCTTGAAACATCATGATATCATAAATCAATTCATATAAGATAAAGGAATTCATAAAAATAATTCCATCACAACATGATCAAATCAATGTAATAATAGGGATAAAAACAGAACCCTTTATTATCTTAGATGGAAAATAATTTTGATAAAACACTTGAACTCCATTCTTGAGGAAAATATCCTTTCTTCTTCAAAAACATTTTGCCTTTCTTAACATGTCAAACAACTTTAAACTAAAATAAGTTGATTAAAAATAAACTTGAGAACTTGTAAAGTAATCTTCTTGGAAATAATGTTTTAAAAATCCATTCATGATGTATAAGTTAAAAAAAACATTCTTCATACTTTTGTCGGAAAAGTCAAAAAGTACCTCGTACGAAAAACGACAAAAGATTCCTTTCGTATCTTTTACTAAAAACTCACCGAAGGGTAAAATTGGATATAAACTATTGTAGAAGTATGGAAATAATATTACATATTGAGGGAACATGGATGTGGATGATAAAATACACCCCAGTAATTACCAAAGTAAAAACAATCTCGGATAAAAGTGAGATTGTGATATTTTCCTTAGGTCCGATTTGCTTTGTACGTGTCCGAAGCTCCTGTATAATGGTTTAAATAATGTCATTGACTTATTACAGAATCATATTCATTGTTATGATATCATATATGGTTCACTTATGACAATATATTACCCGTTCTTTTGTAAATTCCATGTTAAAGAAGCGTTTTGGGTAAAATCGTTTCATTTATCGTAGGTGTTTTGACTTGTTGTTCTTGAAATTATTATTACTTATATCATGATTTACTTACTTACAGAATATAAAATATGATTTATATATCATATATATTCAGTATATATATATATATAATAGATAGATAAATGAAATGAAAAACACCGTTCATGGAGACGGTAGTCCGTACGTACGCATGAACGTTGTTTTCCTTTCCTTATTGTCTTGAATGGAAGTAAGTAGATGACATACATATATATATATATATATATATATACATAAATCCAGTAGCTTTATAATGTCATATATTTCATTATTATTTCTTATATATACTTTATAATCATTCTTAAATGGTTAACATGGAGAATGAATCTCATCGCGTCGTGGAGACGGTAGTCCGTATGTACGCACGAGCGATGATATCATTTCCATAAATATTGAATTTAATTGGAGTGGATTATACAATATATCAGAATCAATATGATGTTGTAATAACTATGTATAGTTATTCTTTACACCATTATACCCATCCATGTAAGGGGGTGGTGGAAAATAGATTACACCACGGCGTGGAGACGGTATTCCGTACGTACGCACGCGCGGTGATTTCTTTTTCCGTAGGATGGATAGATGGTGAAATAGGGTTGTTTCATACTTATAATAACATATCAGTATATGAGTGATACTGATGTTATTACTTCATAATGAAACAACCTAAGAAGAAGAAGTGGAAGAAGAAATAAAGATGAAAGAATTGGTAACGGTAATTACCTCTTCTTTGAAGCACCTTTTGGAGACCTCCTCTTAGGGAACTAAAATTGGTCTTTGAGGAATACCAGAACCTCTAAGATGTTTCTAGGGAAGTGGAGAAGAGATTTTGGCAGGGGTTGGACGATCTTGAGTGCTCAAATTGGTGTGAGGAGGAGGGGGTGGAGGTGTCCTTTTATAAGGGAGGAGAGGGGCACCTTAGGAATATCTCAAAATATTATTTTATATTAAAGTCAAAATCGGTTTATAATGGTTAAAAAGGGTATTATTTCGAAGATAAAGTGGGGAAGGGTCGAAATCCTATCAACCAATAAGATTTAGACAAGTTTAGGTTATTATTTTAACCTTATTAATTAGATTTAACTCTAAGTTAAATAATTTAACTTTTACCGTGTCTTTTTGTTTTCTTTCACTATATGGTTAATACACTTACTATAACATGCCAAACGAACCCCAAATTGTTTATTAATAATATATATATCCTTATCTAAGTCTTTTGGCCGAACCTTAGATTTTTAGGAATAAAATAACAATTAATAATATAATATTTGATTTAAAAACTATTTTGTGTCAATTTTGACACTATTTGATATATGATTTTTGTGAAAGTCATAACAGAATTATATGTTCGAACCAAGTTGATTAAATAAACACTAATATATCATAGTAACCTAGAAAATTAGTGGAATTCATAAAAAGTCTCAAATTACATTTATTTGAGCATTTATAACATCAATTATGTTAACATTTCCTTAAAAGAGTAATTACTGCATCATCGTTGTGTCATAAATAAATTAATTTATTTAAAGTCTAAAAATTATAAATAAAATATAATTATGTAGGAAATCGTTGTATCTTTCTAATGAATATTTATAGTCTAATTTATCTTATGTATAACCCCATATTAAAAATTTTTTAGTTATTAAACTTTTATTTTAACTATTTTAACTATTCATTAAATAAAATAATATTAAATGTCATAATCTAATCCAAGTGGACCTAAATGGTCATATTATATTCATAAGGTTGTTTTTGGTCGAATTACACCTATACAATAGAATTAGGACATGTGTTAGGGTAATAGTAATATCATATTAACCCTTAGTTACCCTATTTACTATTAACCGTGGTAAAAAAAAGTAAAAAGTTACTATTCACCAAAAATTATTTTCATCTCATTGAACCACATTTTACTTACTGATATCGACCGTGTCTCTCGGATTTTTGAAATTCCATTCACAGAAGCGGTAAAATTAAGTTTTATGAAAAATTCAGTTTTTTTAACTACCACTTAGTAGTTTCACTATTCATCAAAAATTGATGTTTTTCAGAAAAATGCCAAAATTTCATCCTAAGATATATTTCATATTCCGAATTCAAAAATGAAGTCTATTTTACCAAATTCATAACATAGAAGTTGAATTAATTAATTTTATAATTAAATCCCGCTGTTAAAACAAATAGTGAGTTTTTAAGAAACAATATCTATCAAAAGATTGACACTTGATTATGTCTAGTTTAAATGTGAAATTACAACCAATGACCAACATTGTATTAAATTGTAAAAATATATTCTAAATATACTTTAAAACCACTCAAATTAATAATTTATCACTATTAATTATTTTGATTAAAAAAGTTGTTTTTAATTATAATTTACTAATTTTCACTATTCATCAGAATATGAAAGTTATCCGAAAAGTACCAAAATTTCACCTTAGGCTGAATTTGATACTCCGAATCCAAAAATGAAGTCCATTTTGAGTGATAAATTTTCTAAAATTTAAAAAGTGGTTATTACTATTCATAACGGCTAGTTTTAATAAAATTTTAATAGCATATCGTTGTTTCGTGAAACTCAGTATTGCGTACTACACACGCTATCAAGGAAGGTCGTGATTGCGTGTAATGAAAGGCAACTCAAGGATGCGTGTTGTGCAAGCTCCTTTTGGTGTAGCGTAAAACACAAGACATTAATAATATAAAAAAGAATATTTTTCATAAAATCTCGGGCTGTTACAATAACTCTTAGTTTTCTTGGTTTTTTTATAAATATATATTCTCCCACAATTATTTTTTTCATATGGTTATGATATAACCCTTGATAAGTCATTGATAAGTTTTTTCCTTATTGATAATTTGAGATCAATAATTTGTTATGTTTTTCGTTCCCAATCATATAAATACGAGTACAACCAATGATATGTATAGAAGGAGAACTTTTAAGGTTTAATTATTATGAAATTGTCACAATAATATTTTTATTCAACTATTCTCTGATGTCACTAAACTTGTTGGTTTTGGTATTGTTTAATTATTTTTAGAAGCATTATTTAAATTATTTAAATATATGTATGTTTATCTTAGGTCATATAATTTGGAATTGAAGATAGAAATAAATGTATTTGTTTTTAGAAGAAAATCTAGGAGTGTGGGTCTGGGGAATCTCAGTTGGTATTAGAGTAGGGTTTAGTCATTTTTAGAGATTAGTTTATTTTCTTAGAGAGTAGGACTAAAGAACATTAGTAAAAAATCTAAAGGAAAGACTAAATGTGGGGAAAAATTCAAATTTTTGTAATTTATAGTGTTTTTGGATTCCAAAAATGATATACCTATTTTTATAAAAACAATTAGATATAAGAACTAGAACAAATTAACCTATTTGTAATAACCCTAAAAAAGTTTGTTTGGGTATTAACTTGAACTTCACTTAGTGCAAGACAAGTGGGAATAACTGTAAACCTTGTTTGAAACTCCAGGGGGATATTTTTTTTATTCACCTTCCCTTTATAAACCATTATTAAATATTTAAATTTAATTTTATTATGTAATATATAAATATATTGGTTAGAGAACCTAATAGTAATATTACCATGGACAACCAAGGCTAAACTGAAAGAGTTATAACATGATAAAATTCTATAATAATTGAACTGAAAGTTTTTTTGGTTAAAATGAAGGTTCTATAAGATAATACATTATAGGACTGGGTTTTCATATTCATTTAATCATTTACTTTTATTTTATTAGATATTATTCCAACTATTTTTGTTATAGTGTTTTCTCGAATAAGGACGATGAAAATGAAGTTGTGAAAGCTAAATCTCTTGAAATTCACAAATAATATAGTCAGTTAATGTGGAATATTTAGAATAATATTTTAAAAATCTAAATAAAGTACTCTTATAATGGAAAAATTGTATTTTATATTCTTAACCAAGATAATGAGTTATAAATTATATCTTGATCCATACCCAAAAATATTTTTTATTAGTTAGTGAAAATTAAAATTTCAAGGATGTAATTTATTTAGAAGGTGGAGGAAGAATCAAGATTTCAGTATTAATTTCATTTTAAATAAATACTATCTTTAATATATATTTTTACATGTAACACCAAGCTAAAATAAATTATGCTATATTTTATTAAGATAAAATTATATGATGAAATTATATCTATTATAATGTAATTATTAATTTGGTAGCTACAAATATATGTAACTTAAATATGAAATAAATATATAAATAAAGATAAAGGTAACTTTTACTACTTATTCCCTGATTATATTCAATTATTATAGCTAAACAACTAATATAATCATTTTATGCTGAAAATGTATTTTTTCTAAAATTGACTTCTTATATGCTATTCATTTTTAATTCAAGAAACTATGTATATTATGATTAAATGATGATAAAATAATTTTTTATATGAAAAATATATGAGAATTAATTTAATTATAAATTGAATTGAAATACGAATTTAAACTGTTAAGATTTGAAAAAGTCATTTTTCCTATAAAAATATTTTTCCTTATATATTATGATTCCATTTAAAAGTTAAATGTCCAAATTTTATAATTTTTAATTTCAAAAATTAAATTCATTTTTAGTTTATCATATTAATATTTTATTGTTATTTTTTTTATTTTTTTATATAATTTTTTAGGTGAATAATAAAAAATACCATTTTTACAACTAACATGAATTTTATGACATAATTTGGGTATAAGCATAACTTAAAATTTATGAAAAAATTTTATTAATGAAAAAATTATTTTATAATTAAAATTATTAATTTTTAATATTTTTTTTAATTTAAAAACCTATATTTGACATTTTAGAATTTATATTTTTCTCTAAAACTATTTTCAATGCGTTAACAAATTATTATTTTAGAATTTGTTTTTATCAATTTTATAAGTTTTATATAATTAAATATATTTCATATTTAGAATAATAAGTTTAAAATTATATGATAGGGTCCATTTTATTTTTAGGTATAAAAAATTACTTAGTTAAAAACTAGTTACCACAGTAAAATCAAAATGGTAAAAGAGTTTAATCTAAGGGATAAAAGACATAAAACATGTAAAAAAATGACACCAAATGAGTGTTTAAGGTTTTTATAAACCTTAACCTACCCCCTATTTAATATTTACACTCTTGGATCCAATTACCTTTTAAAGTGAAATAACTTTAATATAATGTTATGAATATTTATAATAATTACAGCCCTCTCACCAATAAATGAACCCCTTCACCACACCACTTGTACATACAAAAAAAGTCCCTTAGTTTGATCAAAATCAGACCAAATCCCTCCCTGACACTCTTATAAATATTCTAGAGGTTATATTATCCTCAAAGTACTGTCCCTAATAGGTTTAATCTAATTTTTAAATTAGTTATTCTAAAGAGCGAGGTAAATGTCCAATATTACACTTTTCATTTCTGTTTGTTTCAGTATTATTCTTTTACATAAAATTATATAATAACTTTATAAAATAATATTATTAGTATCATTATGATAATTAAATTTTATTATATTTATGGAATAATCATAATCTAATTTCCTCTTTTCCCTTTAGAAAAATGAAAATTTCGTCCATATATACGTGCGAACTACAACCTCCATAAATGTTATATTTTATTTTTCATAATTTAATTAAATGTACAGTTGTAATTTTTTTAATGAATAAATATGATATTTATAAAACTATTAATATTCTATAAATGTTAATCAATATCTACCTTTTTTCCTCCCATTAATTAAAAAATGATATTTCTATCCCGTGTACGTGTGGATTATCACATTCATAGACGATGTGTTTCATTTTCATAACCACTTTATACAAATGTTGATAAAATATATTTGATGAATATATAAGATAATAATTAGTAATATTTATAATTAATATATTTTTTTATATTATGATATAAAAATTTATGATCATTATAAAGAAATCTGTTGATATTAGTAAATTACTAGAAATACCCCTCCAAATCCATTTTTTTTTTGTATTTTTCAAGAGTCACTTTATGTTTAAGTATGAACCTCACATGAAATGGGATTTAAACCAAACATACACCAAAATTAATAAATTAAAAAAAAACATGATACAACAAAATATAACTGAAACCACCTTTCCCATGTCATTATACATAAAAAACACGTATCCCAATTTGAAATTCAAAAATAAGATTTGTGTATCCTATCCTTGGGTTATGTAATCTTGATCAATGAGATACGTAGATCCAAACCCCATAATGTCACCATTTCATGGGTGAGGACCCAATCCGAGATCATCACAATATATCTTCCATCACCGAAGAACTTGTACCGTCATCACTTTACCCTCATCGAACATCAACACCGATGTCCATCACCACACGAGAAAAAATCAGTAAATCTATAAAAAATTTGACTTTATCACTATATGATAATCAAATGGATTGATCACACATTTAAAAACACACTAAACTTTCACTGATTCCTTTGAGGAAGAAACACCAAGTATATCTAACAAACCAGTTACTGTTTTCATATAAGCATACCGACTAAAGACTCACCTAGATCACCGAAAACCACTAAACCATACATCCCAAAACATCCTAGTTACCACAACACCAGATCTTACATGAAGAGGATAAGGGGAAAAAAGGTTAGAGTAGGGATCTAATAAGTTTTGGGATCCAAATGATGCCAACATCTATAGTGTAGAGAACCTGAAGATTCCAGAACAAGCCAACCACAATAGCACCAGAATACCCATTGACCACCAAACCACATAACCCAAAACCTCTTTGTTCCTAATGCACCAACACTGAATTGGATAAGAATAAAGTGTTGTGAGGCCATATATGGGTTTTTATGACTGAGGGATTCCCTGACACACAAAAGTTTATGGGAATACCGAAAGAGTAGGAGAAGGAATCCCATGGCAGCGAGCACCAGGGAAGAAACCCTAAGGAAGGAGCCACCAGGAAGAAGGAGAACACAATAATGAAAAATAAGAATGGAAATGAGGAAGGATGAAGAAGAAGGAGAAGAGGGATGGATAAATCATGGAAAAAATTATTAAAATATATTTTATAATCTTATAATGATTAAAATGAAATAAAGTAATGGTATTTGACATTATCATTACAAAACAAGTGTGAAAAATTCAAAAATAACCATCATCCGATGATAAAAATAATGGATAAATAAAAAATGAAAGTATAATAAATTATTATAATTAAATGTTATTATAGAGATTAATAATTTTATGATATAAGTTTTTATGATAGATATGTTTATTATTTAATAGTTTAGAACTCATCCAACCAAGCGGGAATCCAAGTCAGGGGTTTTCAATTCAATTTCTCTTCATTGATGAATAATTTCATATTTTTCATATATTATTATTTAAAATAGTGAAATTAATTCCCCATAGAATTATTTCACCAAGAATCACACCTTATTAGGTGATTTATAAGTCCATTTTATAATCACTTTTTAATGTTTTTTTTAATTTGGTTATATTTCAAGGTGTAAGGATTTTTCTCTTCTAAACTTTAATTATTGAGACATATGACATATTCACCACTTTTTTTTTAATTTTGTGGTGTATATACTACCCTATGGATGAATTTATTTATTATTTTAATTAAATTAGTGTGATTAATTAATCTATGTGATGTTTTTTTCAAGGTATTTTGATTCAAGTGATCGAAATCCGTAAGGAATTTTGTATACACAAAAATCATTTATTTGAGTTATTATCTTTCCCATTGAACTTATTTCTTCTATGTATGGTTAAATCAAAAATAATATTTTATTAGGTGTCAATATCTATTCCTATGTAGGGAAAATTAATTTTTAATTAAAATATTATTCTTTGACGAGATTCTTTCCCATAAAAGAATAATGTTGTTAAGAATAATTCACATCCTTTGCAATAAGCCCTTTCTATTAAATGATTATATTATTTCAACCCTCCAATGTTCTCCTTACTTATTTCAAAATCAAAATATGTATTATTTATTTATATCATCATATTTAAGGTTATATTTTTTGACAATGAATCATTATTACTCTTTTAATGATGTAAGTTTCAATAAAAAATTTTAAAAATAATAAATTTGTTTTTTTTCATGATAAAATGTTTTATAATACACTATAAATTTAATTGGGATAACCTTTATGTATTTTTCATGGATCCATTATTTAATATTCATTTTCAAAAAGTATTTTTTTTCAAAATATTTTACTTATTCTCTTTGAAAACGACTTTTGAAAATGACCCACAAATTATTCTTGTACAATAATATTTCAAACATTTTCTAAAAAACCATTTATGATTTCACTTGAATTTTCCTATTTATTTAAAAATATTTTATTTATTGAAAAGATATTTTTCATTAATTACCCTCTATATTTCTGTATAATTTTTTTTCTTTTCTTGAATTAAACACATATTATCAAATGATCTAACTCTTAATATTTTCTTATGTGGTATCATTCAAATTTTTCATCTTATAATAGAGATTTTTATCTAACTAATCATTCATTGGTGATTTTAATCTTCAATGGAAATATTTTCTTACAATTCCATCCAACTTATTTATTTGGATGGATTATGAAATATTCTTGTAATGTTTTCTTGAAACCAACATCTTTTTTCATTATTTAATTGAATGATTTTTAAAATATGAATGTTTTCATTTTATCATGGAGTACATATGCATGTATTTTCATTAATTTATTGTTGGATCCTATATAGGATATTAATTAAATATGTAAAATTTGATATCTCATGAGATAATTTTTTTTACATGGGTGCAATTGTGGTTAATAAATGAATACAAGATTTTTTAGGTGTAATTACAGTTAATATATTCTCAAAGGATTTTTAATGGGTGTAATTTTTGTTAATATATGATCAAAATATTGCACTTGGTAGTAATTTTGATTATTATATGCTCACGAGATTGTGTGTGGGTGTAATTTTAGTTAGGATATGCTTCCAAAATTGAGTGTAGACATGATGCAGTAAGCTATGTTCACAATATTGAGTGAGTACATGATACATATAACTATGTTCACAAGATTGATCATGGAAATAATGTGGTTATCTATGTTCATATGATTAATAATTGACGCTATGAGGTTATCAATGCTCAAAATATTTATAATGGACATGACGTAGTTAGCTATATTCAAAAGACTGTGCATAAATAATATATCTAGATATACTCACAATATTGTTATTTCTTATGATTATGTCTATAAATATTTTCTATATATATATATATATACAGACATTAATCCATTGATTATGATTACTATCTCATGATTTATAACTCTTATGAAATGGTATGTTTTTGACCATTTTAGATTACATGTACTACTATTATTCCTTATTAAAATCTACATTTTTTTAATTTGATATTATCCTATTAAAATGATTCCCACATTCTTATGATCTAAAGTTTGATGAATATTTCAACCATTTCCCTTAATAAGAATTTGAGCTTACCCTTTCTCATTTTTTCCATTATATAGGTTACATAGAGAAGTATAACAAAAAATATATCTTTAAGGGGACTAACATTGTGTGATTATGGACAAATTTTCACAATAATATTTTTATGTAGATAATATTCAAATACATTAAACATTTGAGTTATGGTATTGGGTGATTATTATAATATGTAATGTTTAAATTCTTAAAATATATGTAAGTTTATATTGGTTCATCTAACTTGGTATCTAATCCATAAATAAAAGTATTTTTCTTTTGTACAAGACCCTTGAGCATGGGTCTAGGGAATCTCATCCATGATAGGAAATTTCATGCGATCCATCATAATCTATGGTCACATCCATATGAAGTTATACTATAATCATAATTAATATCTACTCTTCAATTTACTCTATTAATATTATAGAATGAATATTCTTACTGAGGTAATATATAACTATATTGAATTTACCAGGAGAATACCGAATATCAAAGTAGAAATATTGGATATATTCTACCTAGCATCAGTAGCTTAAATTTAGTTCCTTTTGAGAAAATATATACTAAAGGAGTTTATGACTACTATATATTATAAGGAGTTCACTAAACAAATATTGACTCTAATGATTTATTGAATGAAGCACCATAACTAATTATAGATCATGGGTTTAGTTATTCATTTCATGAGGATAAATATTTCTAAACAATAACACACCACCAGATGATGCTACATTAGAAAAAAACCAAGACCAACAAAGGATGAATTACAGTACACCTCATATACCTCTCTTGTAAGAGGCAATATGAGAATTATATTCGAGGTTAACATCCTTTTAGTTTCTTAAAATCCTCCTCACACAGGTTAGAGTATATAAATTTAGACCCTTTTTTAGATAAATTGGTAGATAATATAATTACAAGAATTCTTAGATGAAGCATCACTAATACACCATGATCCCAGGGAAACTTGAGATATCTAATACATTTGAGGGAACCTTTCACTACATTACCGATTCCACTATGTCAATATCCATTTAATTGTACACTTTTGATATTACATTCCCAAGGAACATTACTTCCCAAATCCAAAAATAAAATTTTGATATCTTGGTATATAAATTTTGATCCCATAAGGTCTCATATATGTTTTAAATATGTTGATATGTTAATTCAAAGACATAGAATAAAATAATATATCATCAACAAAGACCATAAAAAACAATTCAAATAATGGATGAAATATCCATTTCATCTGATCCATGAACACATCCTAAGAATTATCCATCCCATAAGGCATAACCAAATACTTAAAATGTTTTTATTAACTCTAGAATACAGTGTTTCAAATGTCCTCAAGTTTTACCAGAAGATTGTGATATCATTAATAATTTTCAATATTAGAGAACCATATTTCATCATTTAGTTGATCAAATAGATCATCGATTATAAGTAAATTTTAAGGGTTTTCAATGAGAAATGGTTGAGTCTCTAATAGTCTATTCATAATTGTTGACTTTCATCTATATTCTTTTAGAAAACGACTAATGTACCCCATAGAGATGTACCTGACCTAATGAAACCCTTTTCCTCAATCTCCTATAATGGAATCTTGTGATATCATATGTAAGTAATGTAAATTTTATATAGAGGGATGGAAATACATTCAATTCTATGTAGGATTTATATCTTTAATTCAACATCCCTATTTAGTGGTAATATAGAAAATATTCATTCAAGACATTTGGGTAAAAATTAACCACTATATGTGACATTAAAAATTCTTTAATCTTAGATATTCTAAGTGTATTAATATTACCAACCTTCCCCTAATCAATAACATCTAAACTAGAATAATGCTCTCACTCCCCATAGAGTGCATAATGTCTACTAGCTGGTGATGAGAAAGATAAACTTTGGGAATAACAATCTATACAAGTTTAAAATTATGTCAACAAGTACATTAAAAAAATTATATTAAAATTTTTATATCCATAACAATAATATCCCAAAAATGTGTATAAGAATCAATGATTAAGGACCTAGAAGGAAACTTTCTAGTTTTTATACCCTTTTCTCTATAAGATTATCAAGGATCGTATATGAGGGTAGAGATTCTAATTTAATTCCCAAAAGTGATACAAATTTATTAGAAATTAATGATTATGATGCATCTATATAAAATATAGAACAAGATAATGTATAAGATATTATAATTGTATCCATAATTATAGATTTACATACTCCATTATTGGTGATAGATGGTTCTACCACATATAACTTTCCTTTAGCCTTACACTAACCCTAATATGTAAATTCATGATAAAAATATTGAGCTAAAACCACATTCCCTTATCTATATCATCATCTTCCTTTACCAGATCTTCCACAATGTGGTCAAATGCTTATTTTAGACTAATCTTATCATAGATATTTTGATGAATTTTTTTGGATGAGGTTTCTTCCCAATAGTATCATATGAGTTGCATTGAAATAACCCATGGATATGGTCATACTATCTTCATAAGTGGAATTTATTATCTATGTTGGTACAATTTGTCTTGATGTTAATAAAGTGATAACACAAGTAACACAGTATAGATGAAATTCCCAAACTAGGCTCCGGAGGTATTCCACTAGCCCATCCCCCTAGTGAGACTTACACATACTCATGTCCATTCATTATCTTTTTCAACCACTAGTGTAACCATCACCTACAGTTGGGTTAAGAAATGGGTTACCTTATCTTGATCCTCCTTTAGATTCAGTCATGGAAAAAATATATTTGTCCAATACTTCATAAGAGTGTACATATTTTGAAAATTATAACCTATGTATGAAGTGGATCTTTTATGACCATCTAAAAGTTAAATTCTTTACATTCATAATTTCTACTCATATATAGATATTAGTAAATTAAATCAATATATTTGGTTACATAATCCATAATTTTCATTAACTATTACAAGAGGTTCATTAATTCATTTTTCACAACCCAATACATAGTATTATAATATAAATACTTGATGAACAACTACTGGAAGTTATTATAGGTTGATCCCTTGTTATTATTTTCTTCTAAAATGACATCCCACAATTGGTAGGATTCTCTTTTATATATAAAGGTATAATACTGAAATCAATGTACCTCTGGATTTTTTATATATTCAATTATCAAAGGAATCCAGATGATTAATTTATTAACCTCTTAGGGAGACACATATCAATTAAAAACAAGAGTAAGGTGAGATTGTAAATATTTCATATTATTAGTAGAGGTAAAATAATTTTATCAATATTCCAAATAATAAACATAGATCAACTATGCAATCCCTTCCATGACCTTCCGTTTTATCATGGGTTATTTGGGAGGTACGTTCTCACCTAACCCTTCTTATATGAATAGATATTTTCATCAAGGGAGTGTACTGTCACATGACTTGGCCTTATCTCAGGTTCTCATGTGGAACATGACTAGATTCCTCACTAAAATCCTAGAAACTTTTAGCCTTTCCACTCTCACAATGTAAGTAAGTATAATAAGGGAAGTTCTTGACAAACTCACAAGGTACAATTACTTTGTAAGCTCTCAATTTATCTCAACTTCTGTGTGTCTTTACAAATGAGGACCACTCCCTTTATATAGGGTTGGGTTGAAAAGTACAAAAAATTATATAATATGTACACATACACATGATTCTATATAATTCTAGCCAACTTGAATATACATGGATCATTCTAGAACTCGTAGAGATCTACAACCTTCTATAGAGGTATAGAATGTTCCAGAGCCCTTAAGGCCCAAGGGGTGTTCCATAACACTCCAGATAAGTTTGGAATATTTTTGAACCTAGTAGATGTGTAGATATTAATAGAGGATTCTAGAGAACATAATTACCATTCATACTATTCATGTGGTGGAGGCATGGAATCCTCCTTAAATTATTATATTTACACCCTCGGTGCATCCTGATGGTACTCCTCGATTGCCTTCACAAACTACCACAAGTTGTCTAAAGGTTCCTAGGTTGTGTCACACTATGGTAATCCCTTCCACTTGACTAGACACTCTATAATTTGTGGCACTCCACATATCTAAACTATTTGATCATTGAGTATGAGATCAAACTCCTTGGTATACAACTCAAAAACTTTGGAAGGTACTCTTGTTGACACCCCTCTGGTTGGGTCCTACATGTCTTCATGATATGGATTTAGTATACTCACATGGAATACTGGATGAATATTTTTCTTGGTAGGAAAATCTAAGCTATATGATACCTCCCCAACTCAATGAACAACCTCATATTGTCCCTCATATCACTGTATCAAGCCCTTATGCCCACTCCTGAAATCCTTGTGTTGTGGAGGCAAGAAATTTACTATTACCTTGTCCCAAGGCTAGTAGATGACATCCCTTTTCCCCTCATTATCCCAATTCTTCATCCTCTTAGTAGGTTTGTGAAAGTGGGTCCTTGTTATATCTGCCTATTCATGCTACTTTTTTTTTCATAAAATAGGAGGTAGGGATTCTTCTTTTTTTACTTATCCCAAAGTACTGTTATGTGAGGATAAAGGGGTTTTTTTCCAATAACCACCTCAAATGGACTCTTCCCTATAGATTCACTCCTTTTTAAGTTTTAGGAAAATTGGGCCACATCAAGAAACTTTGGCCAATCTTACTAGTTGGAACTACAAACTTCCTCAAGTAGAGCTCCAACAAGGAATTCACCCTCTCCGTCTACCCATCCATATGGGGGTGTAATCTGGTAGAGTAGTGGAGCTTTGATCCTAAAAATCCTAATAGTTCAGTCCACAACATACCTATGAAGCATGGATCCCTATCACTGATGATGTGTCATGGTAACCCCCAATAATTCACCCCATACTTGAAGAGTATCCTTTCAGTGATATCTATTGTCACTTATTCTAGAGAAGGGATAAACGTGGCATACTTTGAGAACTTGTACACAACCAAAATGATTCTCCCATACCCTTCGGACTTCGATAATACAATGATGAATTCCATGGTCACTATCTCCCATGGACTCTATGAAATGGGAAATGACTTCAATAATCCTCCAAGAAAATGATTTTCCACCTTGTCTTGTTAGAACACAAAACAAGTATTCACATAGGAATCCACTTCATCCTCCATCCTCAACCAATAGTATGCTCCCTCTAGTAAGGACTTTTTTTGATGCTACCCTAGATGTTTTTCCCATCTAGAATCATGAAACTCTTTGATAATTTCCCTCTGTAGGTTTACCCACTTTGAGACATATATCCTCTGCCCTATAGTAAGAAGAGTTCCATCAACTCCCAGAATATACTTTTATTTCAATACACCATAGGGGACAAGATGTTCTTGTATATAAGATCAGTCACCATACCTTCCTTGATTCCAACCACGATCAAATAATCCAAACACTATATGTGGATGAATACCATATTCCTGATTATTTCTTCAACCACCACATTGTCTATCCCAATATTTTACTCTAAAGGTTAATAAAACTCTGCCAAGAATTCCTATCATATTTTTTTCTTTAGAGTCTTCTTCTTCTGGGGTTGGAAGTAGCTTGTGGAAACATTTTTGGTCTTTACTAAAAACATTGACCCTAATAGGTTGTGTCTCCATGTCCCAATGCAATTTACCATTACCATCATCTATTTCTCTTACACCATGTACCTCCTCACAGGGTTATTCTGCTTTTAGCTCTCGAAATCTATGAGATGTCTTTCCTGCATGAGAACACCACAAATATCAATGTTTGGGGAATCAATTTGTACCTTAAAAGGATTTTAGTATTTTCCATGCTCAAGATGAGTTCCTCCATGACCATCTTCTTCAATCCCTCAAATGTCTCCTCACATTTTTCACCCCACTCCCTTGGAATGTTATTATTTAGAACGTTGGTGAGTGGAGACACATTCTTTTAATAGTCACAAATGAATCTATAATAATAATTAACCAAGATAAGGAAATATCTCAACTTAGAAACCTTATTTGGCCTCTCCCATTCATCAATATCATATATATTCTCATGATACATCATGATCTTGCCTCTTTTGAGATTGTTCACTAAGAAGAGAAATTCATCCCTTGAAAATGAACACTTTTATTTCTTCACATATAACTCTTTATCCCTAAATACCTTGAGAATAGTTTTTAATTATTCTACATGCTTTTCCATTGTGTCACTATAGATAACAATGTTGTCCAAGTAGATTACCACAGACTTCTCTATGTATTTATTGATGAATTTGTTCATCAATGTAAAAAATGTAGATGGGGAATTAATAAAACCAAATGGAATAACAAAGAACTCATAGGATCTATACCTTATCACACATGTGGTTTTTGACACATCCTCCATGGAAATGTGAACTTGATAGTATCCTAACCTCAAGTCCATCTTAGTGAACACCCGTTCCTTTCCCAACTTATCAAAGATATATATCATAAATGGGATATGATACTTGTTCTTAACCTTGAATTTGTTCAATGCCTGATAGTACACACACATCATCAAGGTGAAATCATTATTCTTTTAGAATAACACGGGCAATCCATATGGTGACTTTGATAGTTGGGTTTTCCCAGCATCTAACATCTCTTTCAAATACCTCTTCAACTCCTCTAACTTAGATGGATCCATGAGATTGTGTTCCATAGAAGGTGGTTTCGATCCAAGAACCAAATAAATTTAATGATAAGCCACTCTCTCAGGTGGAATATTATTGGGAAACCTCATTGGAATAACGCCGCTAAACAACCTTAGTACATCTTTCACTTCCTTCGGTAACTAATCGTTGTCTTCCACTGACCCATCCTCTTTAAAACAAACCCAATACTCGCTCTTATTAAAACCCTTATTCACTCTAATGGTAGGAACTAAAGACAAGTTGTGATTGTAACATACCTTCATCATCACCATGAATGATAATATCTCCTCCATGATTATATTTTTCTCCAATTGTTGTGTTGGTATGAATTTGGATTTATTTAAGAACACCATCACCAATAATAGCTTGAAGTCAACCATGGGAAACAACATGAGGTAAATAGATCCCCTCCATTACCCAATGAAAAGGGTCACCCTATGAACAATTCCAATTGAAATCTTTGGTGTGGAATTCACAGCTTTCATGTGAATAGTTGTATTGGTTACAACTATCCCAAGTTTCCTCACCTTGTATTCGGCCACAAAGTTGTGTGTGGATCCTATGTCGAGCATTAAAAATCTTTCCTTCCCATTACACTCCTCCTTTTCATACATCAACTCATCCTTCTGTGGCAACTTTGGTGGTTTCATCACCTCCAATGCATTGAAGAGCCTCATTGAACCCATTTTTTTCTACATGGTCTCCTTCTCGACCATAATACTATAATAGTCCACATTAAAGCTTTCTATTACTGAAAAATTCCCATGAACACACATTTGATACCAATTGTAATAATACTTAGCCTTATCCCAATATCTCATGCATCACTTGACTAGATTCCTCACTAAAAGACTAGAAAAGTTCTTCCTTTCCACTCTCATAATGGAAGTATTGATCATAAGATAATTTCTTGACAATCTCACAAGAGGAAATTTCTTTGGAAGCTCTCAATTACTCTTAACTTCTGTGTGTCTTTACTAATGAATATCCACTCCCTTTATATAGGGTTGGGTGGAGAAGTATACAAAATTCTAGAATATATACACATCCACATGATTATATAGAATTCCAACCTACTATAATATACATGCTGAATTCTAGAACCCATAAAGATCTATAACCATCCATATATGTCTACAATGTTCTAGAGCCCTCAAGGCCTAAAGGGATATTCATAAAAACTCCATAGAAGTCAAGAATATTCCAGAACCTGGTAAATATGTAGATATTTCTAGTGGATTACAGAGAACCTCATTACCATGAATCCTCTCTATGTGAAGGGGTGTGACAATACACTACAATGAATTAGATAAATAATCAATCTCTTCCATTTTAGTAATAATGAAAATGTTCAGAACTATATTAAAAATACTAGGTTTAACCCCCCTCCTTTTCCCTTTATACCTTTTATTATTTATTTACCAAGCCAATTTTATCTTATAATTTGTTTTGAAAAACATATTAATTTATTCATGAAATATTTCAACATAATATTAGTATAATACAAAATGCTTTAAACAAAATAGTAATAATAAACCTAATTAAGAATATGGATAAAAAAACTTTTCAAATAAAATAATCAATTATTGGTTCATATTAACCTACTCATTAATAATAAATAGATTAGAAAACTTTATTTATTTTCTGTTAATGTGTTGTTTAATATGAACATAAAATTTAGATAAATAATTAAATAATCAAGTGAAATAAATCATATGAGATGAAATATAATGCTATTATAACCACCTTATAAACACCTAACATGATGCACGGGACTCAAGTTCTTCATATGGTCAAAATAAAATGATATAATACTCAACTACCATTAATATCTCAAGAATTAACTATAATTATTATTAAGATTTGTATTTGTGGGTTACTTACAAAGTCCTAATAATACCATCTTATAGATAATATCAACAACCAAACCCCATATCCCTTAGTGTGGGGAATGATACAATTTTTTAATAACCTTATCCTCATTACCCAAATGGTATTATGTCAGATCACCAAAATAATATAGGAACACCTCCCAATAGTGAGAGGCTAGAGTAAATTATTGGGGATGAGATCAATATCAGTGAGATAATATTTCCTCTAGTTATGGTAACATAAACTCAATGGGGGTCTATTTCTAGTGTGGAATAACCAAACGATTTTACAATAATTAAAACATAACTAGTCAATTAATGAAGCATAGATGACAAGGAAAGATAAACAAGGTGCATGATAACATGTACCTATAACTACATACAGTAAAATAGTGTAAATTATACAAATTAAATATCAATAAGTGATACTAAACCAAAACTATACATACAAGTAGTGGGTAATCCAAACAAGTCCTAATGATCCAAAAGAGAACTTTTCAGGTAAATTCTATCAAGATAAACATCATTGGAAAACCCTTTTGAGTCCATCCCATACACCCTATAGGAAGTGAAAAGGGAACCATACATGATCTAGAATCCATGTATTGATTTATACCATGATTAAGAACTTCTCCATTACTTGGGACATAAACAAAAGGTTTAACACACATAAATAAGGAGGTAACATTATTAATATACTTTAATAATTTTTTATAGATAAAATAAATTACTCCATATACTGGGATGGTTATAATTTGTCAAACATTCTTCAAGATTAACCTATGATATCAGATGAACCATAAATAAAGTTATAATAATATATCTTTTCCTTTTTAGGGAAATGGAATCATGTATAATAGTGTTAAGATAGCTGATTGAATATTCCCATTATGGTATAGTTAAAAGGGTAAAATAGAATCAAGGTTCCACCGAAGAATCCCATTATATAAACCTATATGTTTATAATAAGGGTTCATAAGATCCATTATATTTATAATATACCCTATTTTGGAATAATTTCTAAACCATAGACATAAAAATATGAAATAAACCATAGAGAACAAAATCAAGATAATATGATATGTTCAGTAAGTCCAAATAATGTGTGGGAACAATAAAAAGGTCATGAATGGAATTTAAATATTTTTGAAAAATAAATTTAAAGGAATGATTTATCATTTCCCAAATATTGATAAAGGGAATAAGTTCAATCAATTCATGCTAACACAAAATTATAATCAGTTAACAAACACCATACCTTATTTTTATGAGAACCAAATAAGTAAAATTTATTAAAAGAAAACCCATTTGTTATTAATTAAATTTACTTAGTCCTTTTCCACTGCCCGCATAACCTATTAATGAGTACCAAACAAGGAAGAGGTTAATATACCAATTATATTTAATGGAAGTTTCTTATTTTCTAGGGAAAAATATTAAGACACCACTTGAATCCTATTATCAACCTATGTCTATAAAATAATTATGGCATAAACCATTATTGACCTAAAATATGAGATCAAAGTAGGAAACTAATCCATTAGATTGTTATTTCCTAATACAACCCATCATCAATGTAAAAATAATTATACGGAATAACAAGGTTATGTCCAACATATCTAATGGTGGAGGAAATAAATCACACTCACTTGTGTAGAGAAATAGTGTGATGGAATGTTATAGGTTATCCATGACCTTACCCAAATGAATAAAAGCACCCATGACCAAATAAATATGATTAGATCATGGTTCATATATAGATCCTAGAGATTACTGCAGAGGAGTAGGGAAACATTAAAGAGATTTAAATGGGAGAAAATGAAGTGAAAATTCCAATTTAAGGGATTAAAGGGGTTTATTTAAGGATTTATAAAGTCCACAATTCACTTCATTAAGGGTTTTCATGCATTAGAATCCACATAGTACTTGGAAAAATTACACTAGGTACCTAGTGGTCCAAATACATCCTCATGAACCCTAATATCCCAAATGGATATCTGGTACTATGTCACTAGGTACCCTATGCTTTCTACACTACACAATATTCCCCTTTTCTCATTAAATCCTCTTAAAGCCTCATGATACCTAAATTTACTAAAAGATACATGGATTTAATTAAAATGAAATGTAATGAAATAGAATTATCTACCCATATAGGTCATGGATTTTATAATATTGGAATTATTTTTCCATTAATTATATCCTTCCCTTTCTGGTAGTCTATTGGTGGTAGTGATTACTAGTGGTATTAATCCCATTTAGAACCGCTTAGTATAAATATCTTTCATTTTCATCAGTGAACTATAATATTTGTTAGTATTGTGATTTTAAAACATATTCCTAACCATTATAATTATATCATAAAATATATAAATATATATTGGGTATTCATTATTCATATTATATTATTTAGTATTTTTTGAAAATAAATAAAATTAGAAGAAAAATAAAGAAATAAACAGAGAAAAAATGATTTTGTCTATAGAATAGCTTAAGAATAATTAGTGAATAATAAAACCAACAAAAAAAATCAAAAATATTATGATAGTACCTTTTCATGATCCCGTTAATATAACATTCATATTACTATAAGAATCTATTAAAACTAAAAAATAATGGTTATCTCTAAAAGATTATCTTTGATTCACTAAATGTATTCTTCTATTTTGGAAACTGTAATTTTTTTTATTTTTAGTATAATTAAATCATGAAAAGGAGTTCATTTTATGAATACATAAAAAATATAGAAATTAAATTTAATATAATATGTATGTAATTCCAAATCGACCATCCTTATCGTTCTTAAACTAATTTCTACATGGGATTTTTATTAAAAATTATTCCATATAGTGAAGAAATCATTTATTAAAGTCTTCCTTTATTAATTTTTTTAAGTTTAAGAAGAAGAAAAATCCCATGTAGAAATTAGCGGGCCTCGGGATGTAACTTTCTTAGAAGATGGCATAGGTACTAGTCGTACCTCGACATGCTTGGAGATAAGGTACAACTGATGACTCTGATCGACATGGGTTTTGAGTGGTGGAATTAGGTATTGGTTATGGTATGATTGGTTTTACATCCTCTCCTATTGGTGGGGTTGGTGAACAGGTCAATAGTGACCCCAGAAAGTGAGGTGTAGGACAACAAAGGGTTTGGGATCCTAACAGTGGTGAGGTATGTGTTTGGATCTGACGCCTTCATCATCAATTATATATGAATCGTGCCTCTCATAGCTTGTAGTAGAGGATTCATTGATAAATATTAGAAAGGTAGAAGATGTTAGCGACCTTGATGGTTGGTGACTGAATTTGGATGGATAAAGATAGACTGATGATGTTTACAGAGTGAACTCTAAGAGACTTTCCACAGGATGTAGATATGGAATTGGGTGATGTGTAATTGTCTAAGGAGGGTGCAGGGTGTAGAAAATCATATGAAGTGGATGTAAATATCAATATGGAAGAGACCTTAGGATGGGTGATTGATGCAGATATGGGGACATTTTGGGGTTTCCATAATGGAATTTAGGCTGAACCTCTATATGGGGAATGGGTTATTTGTTACAATCTACCAGGATCTCATTTTTGGGTGAATCTAGTTGATTACAATTTTGTGGAAGGTGCATGTATACAAGATATTTTCTCAAGGAAATTGAAGGAATTTATTTATTCCTAGAGAAGTTTCATGTAGTGGTGAGAGTGGTACTTGAGTTTTTCATGTGGCTAATAAGTCACGTTCATATGTTTAATGTTTGGAGGGGATGGTGATGGTACATGAATCTAAAATAGTTATCAGTGGCTTGGGATGCTGATGAGTTTCGACTCTCATAAATAACATCATGGGTATGAGATTACAATGGGTGTGATGTCCTCTAATAACTATAGAGTCTGGTGGTATGGGATGCCAGTGGGTTCATGGAACAAGTCCAATGTTGAAGTGTTAATTCATGGATGACACTTGGGTGCAGATGATGGGGGGGACAATGCCACACTTTAAGTGGAGGTAAATGGATAGTAACATGATTACGTATGGGATTTGGGTGTTCATGAATCTTCAAAGAAGGTAGGATCATGGTGGCCACATTAGATCTCATAGTAGGGATTTGGCCTAGTTTCCAGGAAGGGATT
Organism: Viscum album; assembly: GCA_963277665.1. Lineage (NCBI taxonomy): Eukaryota > Viridiplantae > Streptophyta > Magnoliopsida > Santalales > Viscaceae > Viscum > Viscum album. The sequence continues at coordinate 847,878,358 of OY728119.1, read as the reverse complement.
CATGATGGTTTTGTGGGCCCATGGTTCATGAATTAATGGGGAACTTCAGGTCTCATTTTTTCTAGGTATATTATTGGATACTATTTTGTTTAAGGTTAACTATTATGCCCCATCATTGTCTCCTCTTAATTCATTTTTTTAATAATGTTTGGGGATCATGGGATAAAACTCATTGTCTTCCTTACTCTGGGTATAAATATACTCCACCCATCTTACATTGGAAACATAAACTTACTCCATGTAGAATAATATATTTGGGTAACCATTATACATAGAAAATGAAATATTTGAGCCTTTATTTTTTCCTTGATATTTTTTTGGGTATGGTATTCTGTTCCCACTATCATCCTTCTTATTTTTTCCATCAATCTATACATGGAATGTTTTTTGTTACCCAATTTGGTTATATCCTCTATACATGTAATGTTCTCTTTTCCTTAAGATCATAAATGTATTCTAGATAGATATAATCATTTATCAATTACTAAGTATCCTACACATTTGGGGTTATTTATTCCACCACACACCCAAATATTTATTTAACATTTATGTTTTATGAGTTACCAGCTGGTGTTACAACTTGTTGAGGTATATTATATACAGCGACATAAAAAAATACAAATGTTTAGTTATACATTATATAGAGACATTATTCAAAAAACATTAAACATTATATATATCAACATTGTAGAATATCTTTAATCTATATCACTTTAAAAATTGAAGGTATATACAACATAATGTTGTGGTTGTTATCTATATTGGTGTTGAATGATCTAATATGAGATATCTCATAAAACATCACATTATTATCCTTAGTGTTTTCCCAACATCTAAAATAAAGTTTCATGTAATTTCATATTTTGATCATGGTTCACTATCTACATAAACAATATAGATGGTGAGATAAGGGTTTTTATATATTTTGGACACATATGTGGTTTCTATTAATTTTGGTTCCCTTATGAAGTGATATAGAAAGTATTCTTGAGCTTTTACAAACCATTGATTCAATGTTGGATCATTATATAGTTTTCTTTATCCTTGTATACACTATTTAAAACATTATGGTACTGTCTTAGCATGAATAAGTGACACAGCCAATGATGTTATATTTTCTCTCCTTTAGGATGTGACATGGGAAAATACACAAGATTTTATAGCAAATCAATGATCATTGTCCAATATGAATGCAGTCACAGTCTCAAATATAGAAAATCATGGTCCAATATAAAGTGGAATCATGGTACACCACTAAATATGGATCATTCTTCCTATAAAATCATTCTAACAATAAATATAAATTTTTTCCTTGATACTATAACAAAAAAATCAATAAAACAACAATTTTATAAAATTTAAAAATTTATTTATGAAAAAAACAATAAATATATAATAAATTACCATATAATTTTTAATTTATGGTGATATAATCAATGAATCATAGGATAAAAATTATAAATATTTTTGTTTCATTACTATTCTCCTTTAATGGAACCCACATTGAGAACCAAGTTAAATATTTATGTCTATATTATTTAACTCTCATTAAATTTTTGTTATGCTTACATTGAATGATTTATTTATTTTTTATTCATCTTAGCATGAAAACACTGTCCAATTAATTATGTTTGGATAAATGGAATTTGTACCATAATTTACTCCCCACCTGGGGTATTTGACACATTTGATGAAACACATAGAACCCTCATATTATGATAAGGTAATTTAAAATAGATAGTAAAATAAATAGTTTAAAATTCTAAAAAAATATAGATAAATAATATGTATAATGAGTGAATATTGACTCCCATAATAAAAAATGAGTGATAAATTCCTATAATTGTATATATTAAAAAAATATAAATTAATCATACATTTCAATATATTAAATACCTACCCATACATAATAATATGATATATAAAATAAGAGAATGTTTTTATGAATATCTATACCAAATTCAAAAACCATAAGACACATTTCTAAATGGTTATTAATACACAAATTGCTAACTAACTTGATAACCATACCTTTTTAGTTACACATCACCAAAATTTTCCTCAATTTCATAAGTTTTTTCAACAATTTAAAATAAAATCTACTTGAAACAAAGAAAATTATTATTTATCAATGAACGAAGACACACAATCACACAAAAACACACATACACACACAAAAATATATGCTCCCATTAATGTGTTATAATATCATGAAGATTATCTTATCACAATGAAAATAATTTCATAATGGGAAGTTAATTATTTAGAAATATTAATAGAAAAAATAGATTTGACATTAATGGAAATATTTTCTTGAAAATTATTTTGAAAATTAATAATTATATAAAGACATATATATTCAGTTATATATATAAATTTTTTATATTTAAAAATATATTTATATAATATGTTGATGATTACATTTTTTTATAGTATATATTTGTATATATATTAGTATATATTTTTATATATCCATGGTAAAAGGTAGAATATCATGACTGTCCACTTCAAAAACAAAGATACTAGGGATCCCAATGATGTTCCTTTTATAGGTTTCATAATTAATGGTTTTACCATCATCCTATTGTGATTCTCAAGTAACATTGAAAAGAACTAGATGTAAAAACTAAAATTTATTTCAGCATGAAAAAATATGTTACAAAACTCTCTTCCATACACCACCCTTTCTTTCTCACAAATGGTTCTTTCAAGGATCACTCATAGAATAATAAATACATATCTATCTCAAAATTGGATAAATTGGATAGATCCTCATGTCTTATTTTTATAGGCATGGAGTGAAGATTCAATTTTTAAACAACTCCCACCAATCCCTACCTACACCCACCAACAAATCCAACTACACATTTGAAATATATCATGGAGGGGAAAGGAAAACTACACATACATTCATAAACAACTATGTTGGAAGTCATGTTTTCTAAGGATAAGTGAACCAACTACCTACCAAGTAAGTGAGAGGAAATATCTATAAAGTCCCCCAATATCGATATAATCAACTAGAGAATAAACCAAGGTGAATCTACTCCCAATATATATCCTCTCTCAATATGTTAGTCAAGTTCTCCTTAATGTGAATTATCATAAGTCTTAGTAGTTTCCAATCCATCAACTCATGTATCAAATGATAGACAATGTGGATATGTTTCATCCAAGAATAGTACATAAAATCCTTGATCAATTCCAAATAACCTTTTCTATCAAAATTAAACCCATAATAAATTTGGTTTAATTTAATATCTGGGAGAAAACACTTTATTTAAACCATGTGATTTAATTTTTTTAAGTAAGATTTACTTCTTAAGAAATAATAGTGTAATACAAAAATCTTTATTCAGTAATGTCATTAGAAATTTAAATATAAATTTTTATAAATATAATTTGAATAAATTTATTTCATTTTTTAATTTATCATGTCAAGATTATATGAGGATGGATTTTTGATATTTTTTAGAAATAGATAAATTTTTGGTGTATAGTGAACCAATTTTACAAAACTGACAATTTTATGACATTATAATGATATAATAATAAATTTAAGGTTTTTGAAACATTTTTTATAAAAAAATAATATATTTAATAATTAATATAATTCATGTAAAAATATAATTTCAAACTAATAAATATATGCTCAATATTTTATAAATCTCATTAATGTTTTTGTTTAAATATTTTTTTAGTTCTTCTCTTTTAATCCTTTATTTATAAGGTTACATTTAGTTTTTTTTAAGGGAAAATATGTATTATTTTATTTAAAATAATGAAATTAATTCTATTGTACTCAATATTATACTTTATTTTTTCATAAAATCATTTTTATACATAAAATGCACTTTTTTTCTAGAAAATTGTTTTCCATCACGTTTTGCGAGATTGGGTTTAAATTAATTTCTGAAACTTATAAAAACTACATTTGATAAAATTTAATGCATATTTTTAATCATCATTTAATTTTTTTTTCAATGATTCCACTTTCATTTTTTTCATTATTAATCATATCTTTTACAAAAATTTAGTTAGCAATTTAAGAGTTAAAACTGGTTAAAAGGGTGGATACTAAAATGGGAAGAGTTAAAATGGGCTCAAAAAATGTCTAAATCCTCTTTTATGGTCATATTTATATCCCATGTCATCTTATATTATAATTTGAGTCATTTTAGAGCTATTTGGATTGAGTATCACATTAATATATTTTAATCATTTGAAAAATTCCAAGTGTGTCATCTCCTTCACTTTTAAAAGGAAACCACCAATCATCTCTTCTCCAAACTTCAAGAGCCTATTATATTGAAAAATTCCCACAAAAATAATTTTATAACATCCATAATCACATCCAAAATTTCCTTTTTTATTATAATACCATCCTAATAATTATTTAAGTAAAAATCTATGGTGGGTGCCTGAAGAAGAGGTATAGTTCATAACTAAGTGTTTTCTTTTTTATTATTATTTTTACTCCTTTGAAACTTCCCAAGCTTCATTCCCTAGTTTATATTGTTGTTAATATTAATAAATTATACAATATTTATATTTAACATGTTTTTTTTAAAACGTTGAAAATGGAATTGTCCCTTCTAAAGTTATCTTAGACTATTCCTTTGCAATGGTATCCTTATGTGCATATTTCAAACACCACATTAATCATATTAAATTTGTCTCATCCAAGATCCTAGAAAACCTAATTTCCTTCTACAAATTCATTTTCATTTGGCCAAAACATTTTCTTCAAAATACCTGATGCATTCAAGATATAGATTTCATGCATGATGTCAGAATGATCAACTGAGCCTCATTATCTTGGTGTGAGCACTAGAGAAGACAATTTATGTGACTTTAATAATATTGGTTATATAAAAAATTATATATACATGTGAAACAATTTGGATGCCCATAGGTATAATATGAAGACATGTAATGTGATAAAATGATGAAAATTTTCTGGATCAGATGATGATGATATAAACATATGATTTTAAGAGGGTGAATAGTAACCCAGAATTCACCATCATGAAACAAATTTAAGTTATGTTTGTATGTGCTTTATAAAAAATACCCTTTCCAATTTAATATTGAGATAACATAGGTATCAACATCTGGATACACAACACCCATTCCCCACGTGATTTGTGCCACACCTCTGTGTGGTCCCTTTGGCGGCCTTGCATGCTCCAAGTGCCCCTTTCTTACTACACTCCCTATGGGTTCTATGTAAGATGAAATTTCTCTTCCAACACTATTGAAAACTAATGTTTGAACCTACCTAACTAAGATATGAATTTGGGGTCGCCTTGTTTGGTAATTTATTTGGCCATTTTTCTAATAAAGGCTAACTAATAGACTTAGAGAAACAATATTTCATATAAGCATCATCACCAAATTTCAAGAAATTCAAAATCCTTCTTCAAAATACTCATATAAAATAATATATATTTTTCATGGACTTCTATTTTTTTTCATGGAATAAACCTTAATTACTCATGTGAGTAAACAATTTCATATTCTTCATTTATTCAACTTCTATAATCTTCTTCATAAAAATAATGTTTTCAAGGTATTCCTACTTCTTTTAAATATTATAGACAATTGTGATTTATTTACACACCACTTTCAATTGTCATCTAACATTAAGAATAGTTCATTAATTGGAAGACTTAAATATGGATAATTTCTCAAGAATGTCATCCACTTCCATTCCATGAATCCATAACAATTTTCCATGAATAATCACCAAACTTATTCAATAATTCTTAAGGTATTTCCATATTTCTACTTAAATGATTAATCATTAATCACATGATTATTTTCTCATGTTTCCACATTATTATTCCATTGTATATGTTATTCTTTCATGATGATAATTTTGATGTTATATATCCTTATTTCATGCTATATATTATTACATTAGTCTTACTAACAAACTTTTATGATTATATGTTATTTTTAATCTTCAATTTATAGAATGATTATATTTTATAACATGTTTATGATATAAAATTTGATGGATCATTGATATAATTTTTTGTTTCTGAGAATTTGAGATCACTCCTAATATTTTCCACTTCCCCAAGAAATTAAATTTATGAGTATTTCTTGTAGGAATTTGTGGAATATTTTTGGAGATATGTCAAAAAAATATTGTTTAATGATATGTTTGTGTAGCTAATATTCAATGATACTAAACCTTTGGCCTCTATGATTGTATGTTTTATTTTTGAGAGGTATTATTTAACCACGAAAATAATGTAAAGTTATCTTATGTAATTCATGGGTCATAATCATTGGTATAAAATGGAGGTTTAGTAAAATTCAGGTATTTTGTTAAGAATTATTGGAGAACCTAATTAAAAGTAACACAGGATGAACTTATAGTTTCATAATAATGTATTATAAAAAAAGAAATAAAAACGTCTATTTTTGGAATTCACTTGGGTGCTTACTCTAATTTGACTAAGTTATTATCATTTATTTATCACATTGACCACGTTAGTTTTTGTTAATGGATAGAAATAGTTTGTACTATGTTAAAAATGGGTGTGATGGAAAATGTAGTTTTTTTGCAATGATAAAACTAATGGGATGAGATATGAAGTGGAATCCTTCTTAGTAATACTATTAGAGTTTATGAAAAATAACATTAATTATATCTATCCCTCAAACAGACCATAAAAGGTTGAAATTTCCTTCTAGTCCTTTATGGATCAATGGATATTATTCATTACTGGATCTTATGAATCCCTAATTAACAAATAATTGCCTAATTATATAAAAAATATATTTTCTATTACATAATGATCTAAGCATAGAAAGTTAAAATTTACTATTTATAATTTGAATGTTGATGAGGATCAAAGGTGTGCATTGATCAATAACAAGAAGAAAAATGATGAAATTGACTCCATAGAATGGGATGAGTTTAATAAAATATTATTCACATGATATTTTACTTAAAATAATTACATTAAAATAGAGTGATAATTATTTGATATAAAAAAATGAGGATTAATTGATTGATTCATATAAATAAAACATCCCAAGATGTTCAACGTATGCCTGTAGCTTCATTATGTATACTAAAATAAAGATCAAAGTGGATTAAAACCAAACATCCAAAAGGAAATTTATATAAGGGACATTGGTAACTATGAATAAATTATTTAATGTGCACTTAAGGTGGAAATGTAAACTAGATACACCCATTATTATTATTTATTTGATAATAAGAAATGTAAATTGTAATTTAATATGTGTTCAAATGATAAAGAACATGTAAGAGTGACTGAATATAAATTAAATTTTTATTATAAAAATACTTTTTTGGAAAAAGAGAGAAACCACACAAGTAAAATCAAATCCAAATTTTAGTCAACAAAAATGAACTCATAAAGCCATTGAAAATAAGGATAAGATTGTAAGAACCACTTAACCAGTATAATCCCCATTATAGTGTTTTAAAATTCATGTTCAGGTCATCCCAGATTAAGTCTTCAAAGTGGGTAGCTAGTTTGTATGATGTTTGGATATATTCATCCACATTGATCTTTCTTTCATTGAAACCCCATGCCAAAATAAAATCTTTTGGGTATATCCAGTCCCTTTGATAATTAAAAACATCTATTTGAACCTCTATTTATATAATTCTTTCCAAAACCTCCCTTGGGGAATTAAGTTTGATATAATTTTCATGCATTTTTTCCTTCTAATGAAGAATTAACTCAAGGCAGTTCTTTTCTTATCCTTAATTCTTTCATAATGCACCACCCTTTCATTGACTCTTAATGTATCCACACATTTCCTTTAGCTTTATACTTCTTAGGCTTGAACCTGACTTTAATTTCTGGTCTTGAGGCCTTGGTTCACATTCCTTTTTCTTTTCCCTTACTTTCTGATCTTGTTTTCATCAGCTAAGGTAGTTGTGAGTAGTCTTTTAGCCATTTAGATCTCTTCCATTTAATCATGATGCAACTCCCAATGTAATGATTCCCCTTACAACCCTTATTCTTCCTTGGGCTATGAAGACCTCTAAATCTTGGTCCCTATTCACTACTAATAGATAAATGGATAGAAAAGTTCACATAATGAATCTCTAAGAGCCTAATGTTTTAGGTATAAATAATTTAGGAACTATTTAGATTAGTTTACTAATATAAGGATTAATGAGGATAATTGACATCAACAACCCCTAAGAAAAAGGGAACATGGAAGTGATTATGCAATCACTAACACTAAAGTGGATCATGAAAAAATTGGTAAAAGGTTAATTTATTATCCAATCAAGAACATCAAATGCCATATTTGATTATAGTCCATTACATTATTTCATGTCCTTCATGTTTTTAATGGACACTGATTCATAACAACAATCATTGGATATTTAATTATCATTGAAAACACTCTATGGTGTAATGATTATATCCTAGGTATATAAATCCTCCCTTATTAAAATTATTGGGAAGATAATTCCTAAAATTACAATGATTATTCCCTTGGTTAAATCTAAAATGATATTGGGAATGGATTATATCTCTCAATATAGATCAAATATAAATAAAAGGGATAATAAAATCATGTTTCATGTCACAAAACATTCCCTAGTAAAATATAAATGCAAAGATAGTTGTAATCTTCTATCAGAAACTAGTTCCATAATATGGGTCTTAATACCCATAAATAATTAATACATATTTGAAATGGTTGGGGAGGAAATCAACATTTAATGTATAGTTATCATGAAAGAATATATTGATTTATTTCCAGATGAGTTACCTAGTATCCCCCCCAGAACACGAGGTTGATTTTTAAATTGACCTCATATATAGTTCTATTCCTATATTGAGGAGTCCATATAGAATCTCCCATATTGAATTGTAAGAATTTAAGAAGAAAAATCATGATAATTTAGAAAAGGGTTTTATTAACCCAAATACATCTCAATATGAAACTCTAATACTATTTGTTAAGAAAAAATATGGGTTAATGTATCTTTTCATTGATTATCATGAACATGACAAGATCATGATCAAGAAAAATTATCCACTACCTTATATTTTTGAATTTTTTGATCAACTTAGAGGGATTAAATACTTTCAGAGATGAATCATTGATTTAGATATCATTATAGAAAGGGGGAATAGAGAATATATAACAATTATAACATTACATATAATATTTTGATACTATGAATTCATTACGAATCCATTCAAATATAAATATTCTCCTCTTATCTTCATGGATTCAATTAATACTGTATTTATAGATTACCTTGATAGATTCATTGTAGTCTTTATTAACGATATTATATTATACTCCACGAGTAAGGAATAACATGAATAATATTATAGTATTATACTAAATAACTTATAAAAGGATAAATTTTTTTCTAAATTAAAAAAGTATGAATTTGTGTTTAAAAAATTATCTTTCTTGTGTTATATAATCATAAGAATTGGTATATCCATACATACTTAAAAATTGACGTGATTGAATAATGGCCAAGTCCAATATATATTACATAGTTATATAATTTTTTTGGGTTATCTAGATACTAAAGAAGGAATTTTAGAAACTTATCATGATTAACAAATAGAATAAACATATTAATTCTAAAGGGATTAGACAACTTATAGATAGAATAATGTGAATAATTCTTTTAGGATTTTGGAAGAAGGTTGGTCACGAAACCTTTACTCACATTACCCTATAGTGGATAAGAGTATTTGATATATAGTGGTTCAATAAGGAAGGGATTAAAATGTGTCCTTATATAAAATATTAAGTGATAACCTAATACTCATGTTAATTAAAATTAAATGAGAAAAAGTAATTTATTATTGATTTAAAGTTATCTATGATAATATTTCCTTAAATATGTGAAGGTGTTATATTTATGGTGACAAGTGCAATTTATATATTGATCATAAAAACTTAGAGTATATATTATGAAATAATGAGTTGAAATGAATTGATTACCTCCCTGGAAAAGTAAAAAATGTGGATAATGTTATGAGAAAGAAGGATAAAGTATCATATCCCTAATGAGGATTAAAAGTGACCTAATACTCAAGGATTTGTACCATATGGACATGGAAATAAAAAGGGTGGTGTAGAAAACTAATATTTCTAAAATGATTACCAAACCATTTATCAATTTTAAGATCAATGAGTAATAGAAGAATGATATAGAGCTATAGAATAAAGTGGGAAATATTTTGGAGTTTCAACTTGATAAAGATGAAGTCATAATATTTAGAACATGGATATGTTTTCAATCCATTCCATAGATAATGGAAGGGATTTTTGATGATTCACATAGATCACAATTATCTATAATTTCTAGAATAATAATTATGTATAGAGATCTTAAGGAGCACTTCCAGTGGGACAACATGTTGAGTGAGATTGTAGAGTATATATCTCTATGAATCAATTTATAGAAAGTAAATGAAAAATGTTATAAGTATAAGGGTATGATGTAAAAACTACCCATAACAATATATAAATTAGGGAAGATCCTTATGAATTTCATCATTATACTTCAAAATAAATCTAAATAATTTAATTCCATTTTTTTATAGTTGATCGCCTTGTTAAGTCAAAACATTTCGCTATAATATGAGAATATGTTTTACCTGATCAACATTATAAGATATATATAAAGGAAGTGGAAAAGGTACATGGAGTACCACATTCAATTATATTTTATTGATATCCAAGTATCATATTAATTATATTGAGAAGTATCTGAAAAGAATTTTCATATAGAGATATGATTAAGCATAATTTATTATCTTCAAACTAATGGTCAACATGAAATACCATTAAAACCATAGAATATATTTTTAGATCAATATAAAATTATTTTAAGTGATATTGTTATCAACATTTTCCTTTTGATGAGTTATTATATAACAATAAATTTAACTCTTATATGTAAATAGAATAACATAAGGATCTATATGGGAAGATATATATAACTCTAACATGTTTGGATGAAGTTAGAGAGAGGAAGAGGATGCAACACAATCTTTATCAAGAAATGACAATTTTTTTAAAACTATTTAGTGGTATATTATATTAGAAAAAATCTAATAGAATAGTTGTACTGATAATCATTAGTGAAATTTTGTGTTTGATATTAGTGAAAAAGAACTCCTTTGAATATCACTAAAGATAAGCGTTATGAGATTCAATGAAAAAGGAATCTCACCCCTAGATAAAGTTTATGGGGTATAGTATAAGTGGTCAATCCCATAACCAATAATTTTTTTACCGTTTTTTTCCAGATAAATTCCCAAAAATTTGATGAAGCAACCCCCGATTTTTTATAGGGAATATATTTTCACATATAATTTATAATTAATTTAAAACAAAGAATTACCTAATCTTGATAATTATTTCTTTGTTTTTGATTTTTAATCCCCTATCATATCACTTAATTTTCATTGTTTTCAAAAAATAAAATGTTTAATTCATCTTACAGTATCCACACATGTTCCATGAATACCAGAAATAATTATCAAATATTATATTCTATGAACTTGAAAATACATATTTAGTTTATTATACACATGAATAAATAAATATTTTTATTGAATATTTATTTAATACCTTACGAATAATAAAAAGGAGATAGATAAATTTAATATACTCCCTAATATGAAAATAATATTTATATAATATTAATCTCATATATATTCTAACTTGAATAACTAGTGGCTGGAATAATAAAATCAACCTAACTAGAATACTTATTACATAAAAAACTAGAAATAATATTTATTATTAACATTAAATTCAAATGGAATTTAAATTGTAAATCTAAATACACATGGTTTGTTAACCACTATTCCTATTTCTTAGTGGAATTAGGAGGGATTTAAAAATATCCAGGTTTGGTATGTAGAAACACATCAAGGTACCCATATAGAGAGATTTTAATGTTTGGATATAAAATACTCCTCTGAATGTTTTCCATGTGATATAATATCCTTTTACCGATATCTTATCAAGAAAGTTGTATACATATGTCATCAACTTAGAAGACTAATTATATTTCTTTTAATAACTAAAATTAACTAATTAATAAACTACCATGTAAACATATTTAATCATATAGTTCCATTATAATCAAAGGGCATGTGATATCCACTTTCATTAAATCAAAAGGTAAAAATCCTTTATTTGCTTATTTAATTAATGTCATATCACTTATGATGCACCCAAGGTATCCTAACTCACTATGAGACTATGACATCATGTTTTTTAATACATTAAAGTAGAAATTTATGATATACATTAATAAAAATTTTAACTCGAAGGACTAATACACACATTCATAAATAAGAATATCAAATGAAACATATAAAATATGAAATTTATATTAGTGGGAATTTTCTCTTAATCTACTTTATTATAGATTAAAAAGTATGAACATCATGTGAAGAAGTCATAATTTATTATGATCCTCTAGAACATGATTGTAAAAAAAACATCTACATTTCATTAGATAAATGTAAACAAAGCCATAAGAAAAATGTTTAAGAATATTCTCATAGCACTTCAAGGTTCTCATTATAGCAGGGAACTGCTATAACCTTTGGTTTTGAAAAATACTCTATGGAAATTATAACGTTAATGTTATGTATAAGGATACTTATCATGTGATAACATATTTATAAATGTTATAGTATTTTAATATTTTTCTAATCAAGATTAGAAAAGTCAGTTGGTTCAAGGGAACAAACTCTAATAGAATCCCAATTGAATGAGATCCAACTATTATCTAACTAGTAACATTTCACATGTTTAACTTGATTCCACTAAAATAAAACTATAGTTATTTTAAAAGATTAAAATATTTCATTAGAAACAATATTGTACTCAGTAGATATAGATTTGAAAATCACTAGTTTTCAAAAAAAATTCCTTCTTATTACCTTAGCCTTACTAAATTAATAGATCAAAGTTTTTAGGAGAAATAGTAGTTTTATACCCACTTGGTAAATATTATCCCCTCTTCTCCAAAAATATATACTTATCCATTATAGTTAACTCATGTTCTCTTATATAGTTCCAATTTCAAGTTAGTACATTTATGATAGTTATGTTTGATATTTTTTGATTATTATTTAAACATAGGCAACATAAAACCTCAAAATATATCATAGAATATAAGATATATTTCAATATACACATATGAAAATTTAATTCTATTTATTATAATAATCATATCATATGATTTTTCATTTCATATTGGAGAGATTTCATGAAATTTGATGCATGCAACAATTCAGTATTAAATTATTACATCTTATATTTTCCAATAACATTTCAATGTATATACCATGAAAAGATTGATTAAACCTCATAGATATATTTTTCTAAATGTTGATTTCTAAAATTTGGGTTTTTACTTTATGAAATCCTTTGATAAATTATTTTTTTAACTAAATGTAAGACTAATATTCTATTTTATATCTAATATCAACATATATGAATTCATAAATTATAGTTCTTATCACAAACCATGTCAGGATTCCATCCTACCTGACACCCAACCCAGCTCGTGACATGGCATGAAGGGCGTTTCCAATCACCACGAGCTATAAATTGGTGGCTGGGTATCAAAATCTCACTGTAGGGAATGATTTTGGTGATGATAAACAAATATAATCAATCCTTAATAATGAATAACACCCCAAGATCAATATCCATAACCAAAATAGATATAATAATTCCAAGTGAAACATTTTAAAACATTTACCAAAATACCAAAATACTAAAAAAGGGAAAGGTACCAACTACACAACCCAAATACCATGCAACAAGTGGGACAACACCCTCATGACACCTCCACCAACACCTATAATAAGGGGAAACACTTGTAACCAGATCCACCATCACCACCATGATACATATTTCCTTTACCTAGGCCAATCATAACAAGGTATAGAAACACATGAGGGTGTATATGGGGTGTGATCCATATTCCAGTAGGATATCATTCAAGTAAAAGGATTCCAGGACAAAATATTATAAGAAAATCACCATGATAATTTTAAGAAATAGTTGAGAAACATTTTTAATAAAAAATTTAAAGGAAAATCTTTCAAAGAAAGAATTATTTAAATAAAAATAAATCAAGGTCCACTGTATTCTGATAGTAATCGTAAGTTCACAAGATTACCATGGGTAATCCCTAAAAGAACCAACACTAACGGGACATTAGGAACCTCATATCTCATTGAAACATGGTATAGAAACCATAACCCACAATGTCCTCATGCACGATCCACTGGAGAGTAATCTATATAAAATTAATGTGGTCTCCAATCATAATATGTTTTTTAGTGTTGTAGAGTTAATCCTTATAGAAGAAACCAGACCTCGACCCCACCAATCCAAAAAGCATACTACTCCTAGTATGTTCACTTAGTCATGTAGGATTCCATTTGTGATAATTCCATTCTCCATGTAACACAAAAAACCTCTTGTATATACACACATAAAAAAATTTGAACACACATGAAAATCAATATTTTACATGATAAAAATCACTTTTAAATCCACACATACATCAAATACACTTTAAAACATGCTTCACACCACTTACAAAATTCATGGAACACATTTAGGAAGCATAATAAGAATGAACATGTGAAACCCAACCAATTTCATTTGTAAAATCACATTTCAACCCATAATTACCTCAAAAAACATTTAAAACATTTTATTAGAATTTAAAAAATTTATTGAACACATTTAAGTAGAACATAAAGCATACTAAAATCATCCAATAATGCTAAATCATGGAATATCATACCACATGTTTCAAAACCTTTTAAATATGGTGGAAAACCACCATCGTACCATAAGAGGAACCTATAAAGAAAATATCATCCTAAAAACATAAATATTAGACCGAAATAAGTAATGTTGAACCCATTTTAGGGAAAACAATCTTTTGGAGGGAGAATAACCTATGAAATAAGAAGAAGGAAGCCTAGAAGAAGGAAGAAATCAAGAAATAAGGGGATTACTTAATAATTATTGTATATCCTAAAAAAAATCTACAAGAAAATAGAGATCCAAAGGATACAACAGGAGAGATAGAGACATTTAGGTATGAAAACCACGAGTGGCGAAAAAAGGGGTGGATTTAGGTTTAAATTAAGGGAGAAGTAGTTTTTAAAATTACACATTTTTAATTACTTGGATTGTCCGCACACTTTGGCCACACAATTTTTCAAATAGTGCAGTAAACATACAGTCTCTTCTGTCAAGGGTGAACAGTCTCTTTTGGGCTGGTGTACAGTTTCCCATATCTATGAAAAAATTGTGCGCCCCTTGTTATTGAGCCGAAAACACCATTTTTAACAAACAATGCTTGAGAAATACAAGAGATAAATACAAGGAAAAAATAATACCTCAAAATAAAATCATGTATGTGATAATTCTCCCAAATATGAAAAATTTCCTACAACAAAAAGTCACTCCAAAGTCTAATCAGAGAACAAAAAATGGGTGCGGCTGCTCAACATAAGATTTTATCTCCCATGTATCATGCTCATCATTCCCATGGTAAAAAATAACTTAGACCAACAGTATGGAATTCCCCTCAATCACCTTATCTTTGGAAACCACAATTTGTACTGGCTACTCAAGAACATAAAAATAAAATTGCAACTCTAATTATTCCCAGATCATCACATGAGATGGATTTGGATTATATTTCTTTAACTGGGAGACATGTAACACATTGTGTATTGATGAAAAATGAGATTCCAAAGATAACTTGTATTCCACCTTACCAACTCTATCAGTAACCTTGAAGGGTTTGACATACCTCAATGTCATCTTCCCTTTCTTACCAAAATGATAGTGACCCAAGTGAGGGGAAACCTTCAAAAACACCTGATCACCAACTGATAATTCGAAGGCTCATTACATCTGATCGACATAAGACTTGTGGTGGATCTGAACCAACAACAAATAATGCTTTATCAAATGAACTTTCTTAGATGTCTCTTATACAAGACTCAGTCACAAAACTAAGGACTCACCCACCTCAATACAACACTGTAACGAATGGCATGAATGACCATAAAGAACCTTAAATGTTTCATTCCTATTGAGGATTGGTAACTATTATTATTAAAAAATTTGACTAATCACAAATAGCTATCCCACGATCCTCAAAAACCAAACATAGATGCCTAGATCATGTTTTCCAAGATACTATTCACCTAATTCATTTGAAAATCCCTTTGAGGATGGTATTTCGTGCTCAACTTGATATGGTATCCCATTTACTTTTGAAGACCATCCCAAAATCGAGAGGTAAAATAGGCTTACCTATCCGTTTTGTTTTGAAAAAACACCATAAAGCCTCACTATATTCTAGACACACAATTGACCCAAATCATCCAATTTTTCTATATCCCTAATTATAATGAAATGGGATGACTTGGTCAGATGGTCAATCTCAACTTAAATCGCATTCCTTTCCCTGAATGTATGAGGGAAGAAAATAATAAAATACATATTGAACTCATCACACATCCAAGTAGGAATTGGTAATGGATGAAGAAAACCAGAGGGACTCTGGTGATGTTCCTTAACCTAATTACATGTATAACATTGAGATAAAAAATAAATTATGGATCATATCATACATGGCCACCAGAAATGATGACACACAACATAAAACATCTTAGTGGTCCCGCGATGAATAAACCACTGGGAATGGTGGCTATCCTTCAACACCACCTTCTACAGTGACAAAAAAACCACAAAGAGACCCTAATAATAGATAAATCCCTTCTATAACAAGGTCTTTTTGGGGGAACCACCCCACCATTTAATAACTACATAGAATTCTGGAACAAGTCATCATAAGGATTCTCTTTCCAAATCAACTTCACGAGGGAGGGTGTTAGCTGAACACTGTCCAAGAATGAACCTCCACTACGATCCTTAGATTCCAAGTTCATTTGAGAAAAAAGTCCCATAAAAGTCCACTAATCACTCAAATATTTTAATGATTTCACCAAAACTTTCTTTATCAAAGAATACGATAATATATTACCTTTACCTAGGGTGTAGAATATATCAAAATTGAACCCCTAAAGGTGTTAAACCCAATGGTGTTGCATCAAATTCAACTTCTTCTAACAGAAAATGTATAGTAAACTCTTATAATTCAAATAGAATATAAACATATCTTTGAATAGGTAATGAATCTACATCTTCAAGGAATGAATCAATTCCACTAATTCCAAGTCATGGGTTTGATAATTATTTTCATGTGTCTAGAGTTTGAAAGATCCATATGCGAACACATGGTCATCCTACATCATCAAACACCCAAGACACATACCCTAGGAATTACCGTGACCACATATCTCTTCCTAGATTCAAGAAAGACTAAAATAGTGTTGGTGGTCAACCACCACTTAATCTCCTCAAAGGATACCTAAAATTCTAGGAGACACTCAAAATTCACCCCTTTTCTGGTAAGCAATGTCATGGGCATAGTAAGACAAGAAAAATATATAAAAGACGTCTTGTAATACCCAACCAGCCCAAAAAATCTCATGATTTGGAAAAAATTATTTGACTGCTTCCGTGACATCACAACACTGATCTTATAGTGTTCCATTGAGACCCCTCACTCTAAGATCACATGACCCAAAAGTTTCACATCCCTAATCCATAAAGTATAATTGAAGAAATTTTCAGAGATAATGATACCAAAGAGTGCCCAAAATGATTCTTTATTATTTCTCATAATCCTCTTATATTATCGAGTAGACCAGGATTTCATCCACAAACACAATGTGGAAAGAGTCGAGATACCAGTGGAACAACTAGTTTATAAGTGCCCTGAAAATCTCTAGAGAATTTTTCAACCTAAAAGGCATGGCCCAATACTCATAGTAGTCATACCTACTTCATAACACTATTTTAGGGTCATCCACCTATCTAACTCTAATATGGTGATACCCATAATTTAAATGAATCCATTGGATTAAAAATCATCCAACTTTACCTTCAATTATATAAACTTGTTAGGGCCATACAGTATAAGGGAAGAGATATCGACTGTGTTCCTGGTTCCAAATAAATGGTGAAATCCCCATCCCACTATGGAGGAAAACCTGAAAAATCATATGGAAGTACCTCTGGGAAGTTATCTACCATAAAAGGTAGCATAATCTTAGAAACACTACCATTATCCTCCAATATTAATGAAGAGATCTGAAAAACTAGAGTGCCCAATTTCAGAAGTGGAGGTTCTACACGTTTTGACCAAGGATCCCATTCATAGTGAAAGACCCGAGGGATTCCACCTGGTTCCACAAAACTAAATCTTCACTAATAACAATTGATATAATCCTATAATCACACCATCCAACCCATACTAAGGATCACATCAAATAGGTCCATATAGAAAACCATGAAATACCATTCCAGCTTGACCCTTTTCATGGTGAGTGAACAATATGAACACCTAAAAACCAGATCTTTATTATTACCCAATGAAATCATCAAATCCATCACAGACTAAATAATATCTTTTTGAAAATTTTGAAGATACAAAATATAGGAAGAAATAAAAGAAAGATATGCACCCATATCAAAAGGACCATCATCCATGGATGACATAATAAGAATTGTACCTTGAACCACTACATGCCTTGTATTAGATTCTGATTGATCTTGATCTATAGCATGATGATTCCATATCTATGAAAATTCGTGATAATGACCACTAATTTGTAGATCTTCATTAATATGACTCTACTAGAAAAAATATTACCCTACTTCTATGAAAACCAAATCGGGAACCCACCGTCCTAGATTTATTAGATTGGGATGACATCCCCCTAGAGTCTGCTGAAGCTCCACAACCCTAGAATGGACATGTAGCTCTATTTTTTTTCAAGTTCTTCATTTTTTCACACTGATGGAAAGGTATAGGTGGAGATGAACATGTAGACCACACATTCCGCACCTTCCTACACTGATGGAATATGACTGAACAAACATCTGAAGCCATAGATGAAGTCAGTCAGAAATGATGGCTTGAACAACCACCTACCTATTTTCCCGGTTGACTTGCTTCCTCTTCTTCTCAAACAATCTATCACTCCATTAACCCATTACTGAAACTTACCTAAAAAAACTAGACTTTCTATACCTATCAATATCAACCATCAAATCATGATCAACAACTTCAGCATGTATCTTTAACTTGAATAGGATGAAATTGGAATTAATGTCCAAATGAAACCCCATTTCAAACTATTGAGCCTTCAAATTATCTTTGGAGACTACCTCTGGTGTGAACTAAACCAATTTAGTGAAACTGTTTTCATACTCCATCACAGTCTGATCCCCCTAGTGGAGATCTAGAAACTCCCAGGTCTTGTTGAAGGCCATGGTCTCAGGATAATTATTCTCATTTAATATTACCTTAAAGTACTTATAACCCATCTTCTCATGCTTCCATGTTTGAAATAGTAAGTCCCACCACCTCCAACTGGGGCCTTCCAACAAAAACAGAGCACATTTCACCTTCATTACCTCAATAGTGTCAATAAGCCCAAAAAACCTATTCTAATTCTCAATCCAATCCTAAGATTCTTGGGAGGTCTATGCTTATCCTAATGGAATGTTTCATTTATTGAGTAAATATTGATCCTTGTCTTTTAATGGACCATGTTTGGCTTCTTTGAACGGAGCAAGATGAGGTCCCACTCCTTAAACTAAGGCCTAGACAACTTGAACCAATTATTACTATAAGGCCCCAACCTTAAACCTTACTTAATCTTGAGTTATTAAAATATTACACATTGAGGATCTTTTCAGGTTTAGAGTTTTAGAGAATTAGATCATAAAACTTTCATTACATTCAACATTTAAACAAAGTGGTTACACAAAAGATAGTATTCATTTTTCCCATAAACGGAAACATATTTAAAATAAAACATGGATTCTTTCTTGACACTTCCTTGACACTATAATCATATCATGTACCCTTCCCTTGACCTGTGAAAAACATTTCAAAAACATGGGATGAGAATAAAAATCCCAGTAAAGGATACACAAAGAAGGAAAACTATTAATTTTTCAAAACAACAATTAAACCATGTATACTTTATCAAAGTATTACTTTTCACCTTTTCTAATTATTAAAAACACTCCACTGATTAAAAGTTCATTACTTACCCTTCTGTAACCAAAAGATTACCATAAAACCCATATAAAGATCACATAACATATAAAGGTAACTTGTGACATTAACATACTTAAGTGGAAGAACCATAAGGTCGACTTACACACATATCACTTAATGGAATAGCCATTCGGCCAACTTCCATACATACATAATGGAATAGCCATACGGCCGACTTCCATACCCAATGCATTGGAGGTTATAACATAACCACCCGTCCTGGTATTCACGTCACCACCCGTCATATGGTTTATCACGTAACCACACGTAAAAATTCCAAGTACCATCATTACACATAAAATATTGAAAAAATAAACATTTCAATAACAACATTTCATTTTCAATCACAATAAGTAATTCCCATATATTGAATTAATCAATCCATTTTCAAAAACCATTTAAAAACATTTAATAAAGAGATTTTTGAATCAAAGTGTCCCATACCACCTTGAAGCTTTTAAAATTTTAAACCATTAATATAAATATAAATAAATCCTTAAAACCATTTTAAAAACATGGATATTAATAAGAACAAATAATTAAAACATTTAAAGCGATATTTTGGTTAAAGGGGTTTTACCAAAATTAGAGACACTTGAATACAATAATTGAGGAATAACATTTAGTCAGAACTTTATAATATCATGAGAATAAATGTATTCATGATATAATATTCCAAAGGATAGTATATACACCATATAAGAGTGAATTGGTGCATAAAAACAATGAAGTCTCAATAGAAATTTCAAATGTGATGAAATCCCTTATAAACAAGGTATCCTTAAATTAAGGATAAATCAATCTCAAAATTATGTGTGAAAAATATAAATACACCCAATACAAGTGGATATTAAGTGTAAAACAATAAAAGGCCACTCACACATATTCCAAGGATGACATATTCAATAACTACATGTTGAACCCAAAGAACTCGAAATTGGGTTAAAAAGTTCCCTTGGTAAAATTCGACAGCCTAACGGCATCACATCAAAATTCAAAAAATGATTTGATGAGAGATAAAAAGGGAATATCATAACTTGGACATAAAATTTACATAAATAAGGATATAAAAGAACATATCCCAACATAATATTATGTGAATTAAAAGACATAACAAACGAAGTCTTTTAAAAAGTGGAGGGTGAAAGGTCCCCTTACCGAGTTGGGTAACTTTCGAAACGTACACCCCATGGAAGAAGGGTCATACAATGAAGATGTGAATACCCATAAATGCAATTATACTACAAAAACTGTATAATAATGGTCAGTACATACACCACTCAAAGGAAATTGTGGCAAATGTAGCATAAATCTCACGGGAATAAGAGTGAGATGAAAAATCCCTTACGAAAACTCGGCAGCCTAACGACGCCACAAAAATGGATTGATGAGATCAAATAGGGTCTCTCATTATATTAACATAAAGTTTACAGAAAGAGGAATATAAAATAACATCCCCCAACATAACAAAGAGGATCTTAAAAGAAGTGACATAAAGGAGAGTACTTAAAAAGAAAGAGAGAGGTTAAATCTCTTATGAAAATTCGGCAGCCTAACGGCGCAACTCAAAACATCCAAAATCGATTGATGAGAAAGAATAGGGTCCCTCATCATATGAACATAAAAAATACAGTAAGAGTAATATGAAATAACATCCCAATAACAATAAAGATGAGATTTAAAAGTAATGACATAAAAGAGTGTACTTAAAAAGAAAAAGAGGAGTAGGATCCCTTACCTCAAGTCCAACTTGTCTTGTTCGTTTCGTTATATTCCTGAATAATAAACTTTGTTCAATTTATAATTTCTTAAGGACATCCTATAAATATTATTATTCATTTCATATCACATATTTTAATTTTATAAAAATTGGTTAATAATATGAGTTCATATTAGACGTTTTTGTCGATGTTTGAACATGAGTCAAAAATGAACTTGTTTGAAAAATGATTGTCCATGTAGTTATAAGTAAATAATTTCCAGATTAGTATTAATGATTAAAATATCATATATATCCAGTACATATTCATTTTATACTATTCCATATCATTTGGAGATAAAAAAACAAAAATCACCGTTCATGGAGACGGTAGGCCGTACGTACGCATGAACACTACTTTCATTTTTTTCTTTGTCATATTAATGGAATTAAAAATAAATGATATATATATATATATATTATAATTGCAGAATGATATCCATAATTTAGATGTAATATATTACATATATATCAATTATATATATGTACTTATAATAGTAAATAACATTTTGAGATAAGAAATGAAATGTACCGTTCATGGAGACGGTAAGCCGTACGTACGCATGAACGCTAGTTTCATTTCTATTTCATATTTAATGGAATTAAAACATAATTATACATAGTATTATTTTAATTCCAGTATGGTATCATATATAATATCATTAAATATATCCTTTATACGTACCACATATGGTATTAACGAATCAAATCACTTTGAGGGGGCGGTAGTCCGTACTTCCTTAAATGAAGATATCGCGTTTACCCATAATGGAAACCATAATGGTATGCCATAAATGAAAAATACAGAAGCTTAATTAAAACATAAACATATTATATATCATATATAAATATAGTGTCATCTTAATGTAACCTTTGAAGGTGTTAGAAGAATGTTGAACAATCATCGTTTCGTGAGGCAGAAATTCGCCATCCACAGAAACAGTATGTTATTTAACCATTAGATGTAGGTGTGTGTAAGTGTAGCTCGAATCCATCTTATAAAAACATACTAGTATATTGAAGATACTGGATTTGTTACAAAAGAAATGAATAAAAAGAGTTTAGGGGGATGGAGAAGAAAAATAAAACAAAAGGACTCAAGTGAAGACATTACCTTAAAATCAGGTAACTTCCTTTGATTTGAGCTCCAGGGCTTCCTTGGGAAGACTTATGCCCAATGTGAGGCTTCAAGGAGTTATAGAGGGATGTGGAGAGACAAAATGGGCAGGGGTTGGCCGAGCCAAAGGCTTTGGAAGTGTGGGTAAGGAGGTAGAGGTGGGGGCCTTTTATAAGAGGAGAGGAGGGGCACTCTTGGAAAGGTATAAAATGTAACTTTATTTTCAAATGAGTTTCAGATTTTAATGGTCCCACATTGATGTGTTTCGAGGATAAGGTGATAAGGGTTCGAAATCCACTCATCCAATAGGTTTTGGACATGTGTAGGTCTTATATTTTACATTATCTTTCCATTTTATTTAAATCGTTAAATAATGAGGTCATTGCTGCATCATCATGATGTCATAAATAATTTAATTTATTTAATGTCTAAAAATAATAATAAAATACTATGATGTAGGAAATATTTTTATATTTCCAATGAATATTTATAGTCCAAAAGATCATTTATGTAGACAAAATTAAAAATATTTTACTTAGGTGATACATTCTTTGTTACATTTAACATTCTTGAAAAAAATAAAAAGATAAAAAGTCACTTTCTCACAAAAGTGATTCCATGGGGCCCCCATGTTTGGCACAAGGAATCCAATGGTCGGCCATGAGACAACAAGTATACTTAGGACACATTTTGTGGTAATTTTCTATTATTATGATATTATCTTATTATCTTTAACTACCCGATTACTCATTAATCAAGATAATTAAAGATAATTACCATTGTTACTATTCATTATGTCTAAAAACAAAAGAGTCTTAATTACATAATTTAGACCTTCTGATTCCAAATATGTAATTCATTTTACCAAATTCCAAACACATAAATTTCAATAATTAATTTAAAAAAAACTTCCCGTTGTCAAAACAAATAGCGGGTTTTTCAGAAACAATATTTATAAAAAGTTTGGCACTTGCTTATGCCTAATTAAAAAGTGAAATTAATCCCAATGACCATAATTGAATTACATGGTAAAAATATATTCTAATTACACTTTAAAACAAATTAAAAATATAATATAACCATATAATTAAATTATATGAAAAAGCAGTTTTGATGTAAAATGCAGTATTTTTCACTATTCATTGAAAAATGAACATTGTCAGAAAAATACCAAAAATTAACCCAAGGTAAATTTCAATGTCCCAATCATAAATAATATGTTTATTTTGAAAAATAGAGCTTATAAAATTGTCAAAAAGTGGATTTTAAAGGGGTTCTCCATCAAAAGGCGGTCAATCGACCTTTTAAATAATATTAGAATGTTTACGCTTAAAAACTGGATTCATTTTCATTTTTAATCCACTAAAATTTATTGTAAAGAGTAAAAATATTTGAAAAACATATATAATCATTTTGTAGTTAGTTCTGTTCATTCCCGCCATTACAACGGCTAGGCATTAACTACCATTTAAAATAATATTATTTTATTATTATAGAGCAACGTAAGATTTCAAAGGAACTCGTTGTTGCATATTGGGTAAGCCATCAAGCATAGCGTTCCCTTTAAATTAATATTACCATTTTATTCAAAAATATGGATAAATATAAAAATGTCATATTCTTTATTTACCTGGGGTGTTACATCCTTCCCCCCTTTTTGGAATTTCTTCATCGCAATTTTAAAATTGGGCTCGGAAACATCCTTGAAAGTTTCACATCAGAACAAGAGTTTGTAAATAAATCACTTTAAAATAAAGGGAGAGAAGTACAGAGGTCACCCGAGTTAACCTATACTATAATTCCAAGTAGGAAAATATGGATATGGAAGAAAAAACAGAGGGTCATGTTCCGATGGAGAGTGATAGTAAACATGTTTAGGATAAAGTTAACCACAAGAAAATCACAAACTTGTGATGGGTTAAACGGTATTCGATTCGCCAATAGGAAAAGTTAATAGACAACATTTTTGTTTTAAGTTACTTTTTATTGAGGAATTTATTCATAATGAAACATAATCACTTATCATGTTGACTTTCAACTTTTATTAGATTCCTTACACAAACTCATATTTTCTCCAAAAGACGAGTATTTAGGAAGACTTGTTCACATTAAGAGTACTATAATCAACTTCTAGAGAATCACCTAATCCAGAAAAGAGAACTATATACTTCCCATGTCATTATACTTTAACCAAAACCAAAACCAAAAAGGTTAGTACAAGATCAGATAATCCAAAAAAGGATAACCCTTTATAAAAAGAAAATCTATTCTTAATCTCCAAAATTTGTCCAACAAAACCCAAGGTTCAAAGAGGACCATTCGATAAACAATTTGACCATAAAAATTATTCAATGTAAACCAAACTAAGTTTGAAACCCAAATATTTGAAGTATTTAGTCACATAGTCTTCCAAGTTAAATCATAACATTTATCTCTAAACAACATCAGTTGCTCTTAATGTCTCGTATTGAAAAGTAATTAACCTAATCACATATCCTCCATGATAGGTTAATAAATTTCCATAGATAAACCAAAATCAACTTACTCTTAATTCATAAAATCATCTAACTAAAAAGAATCTGTCAAACTAACCAGGGACTTCACGTAGTCCAGTGGTAGACGATAAATACCAGTCGCACTTTGGTTGTGGGTTCGATTCCTGCAGCTTTGTCCGATGCGATGGGTTGTCACACGGTCTGCGTGTTGTCCTTTTTCCAAAACTACATAATTCATAAAACATTCCCCAAAACAAGATAATATCTTCAAAAATTATCATAACATATTTTAACCTCATGTTTATCTCATTCCTTTTATTTTCCATCATATCATAGAGTAACCCATAATTACCTAAAAAGTAAGGATCATATAAACCCTAATGGTTACCTTAATAATTATTACCTGAACTTCCACATCGAGTTAGCCATCTCATACATGATGCATTAGAGAACTCACCAAGGTTGAAGTGGTTGATCATGAATCCTTGATAGTTGGTTTAGAACAACTATGATATTCCTCATTGAATCCCCTATTTCATCTAGTCTCTTAATCAGAGAACCACCATAGTTTCCTTCAAACCCATTGTCACTTTGGTGCCTGCTAGATCCATCCATTTAATAAAAACATAAATGTCAGTGTGCGTATATCAACAAAATCATCATGTACTAATGAGGAAGATAAACACTAAGATATACTTACTCATTCACTTTATCTAAAAACTATAAATCTTTCTAAAATCATAGCCAATATAGTAATTTCACTTATGCTTATAAATATCCAAACCTCTAAAGTTATCTAAACCGACCTCTGATACCAACTATAAGGACCCAGCCTTAAACCTTACTTAATCTTGAGTTATTACAAGATTACACATTGAGGATCTTTTCAAGTTTAGAGTTTTAGAGAATTAGATCATAAAACTTGCATTACATTCCACATTTAAACAAAGTGGTTACATAAAATATAGTATTCATTTTTCCCATCAATGGAAACATATTTAAAATAAAACATGGATTCTTTATTGACACTTCCTTGACACTATCATCATATCTTGTACCCTTCCCTTGACCTGTGAAAAACATTTCAAAAATTTGGGATGAGCAAAAAAATCCCAGTAAAGGATACACAAATAAGGAAACTGTTAGTTTTTTAAAACAAAAAGTAAACCATGTATACATTATCAAAGTAATACTTTTCACCTTTTCGAAGTAGTAAAAACTCTTCACTGATTAAAAGTTCATTACTTACCCTTCTGTAACCAAAAGATTACCATAAAACCCATATAAAGATCACATAACATATAAAGGTAACTTGGTACATTAACATACTTAAGTGGAAGAACCATAAGGTCAGCTACCACACATATCACTTAATGGAATAGCCATTCGGACAACTTCCATACATACTTAATGTAATAGCCATACGGCCGACTTCCATACCCAATGCATTGGAGGTTATAACGTAACCACCCGTCCTGGTATTCACGACACCACCCGTCATATGGTTTATCACGTAACCACCCGTAAAAAGACCAAGTACCATCATTACACATAAAATATTGAAAATATAAACATTTCAATAACAACATTTCATTTTCAATCACAATAAGTAATTCCCTGATATTTAATTAATCAATCCATTTTTAAAAACCATTTAAAACATTTAATAAAGATATTTTTGAATCAAAGTGTCCCATACCACCTTGAAGATTTTAAAATTTTAAACCATTAATATCCATATAAATAAATCCTTAAAACCATTTTGAAAACATAGATATTAATAAGAACAAATAATTAAAACATTTAAAGTGATATTTTGGTTAAAGGGGTTTTACCAAAATTAGAGACACTTGAATACAATAATTGAGGAATAACATTTACTCAGAACTTTATAATATCATGAGAATAAATGGATTCATGATATAATATTAAAAAGGATAGTATATACACCATATAAGAGTGAATTGGTTCA
Organism: Viscum album; assembly: GCA_963277665.1. Lineage (NCBI taxonomy): Eukaryota > Viridiplantae > Streptophyta > Magnoliopsida > Santalales > Viscaceae > Viscum > Viscum album. The sequence goes on along the minus strand of OY728119.1, from coordinate 847,850,758 downwards.
TAATAACAATGAAGTCTCAATAGAAATGTCAAATGTGATGAAATCCCTTATAAAGAAGGTATCCTTAAATTAAGGATAAATCAATCTCAAAATTATGTGTGAAAAATATAAATACACCCAATATAAGTGGATATTAAGTGTAAAACAATAAAAGGTCACTCAAACATATTCAAAGGATGACATATTCAATAACTACATGTTGAACCCAAAGAAGTCGAAATTGGGTTAAAACGTTCCCTTGGTAAAATTCAACAGCCTAACGACATCACATCGAAATTCAAAAAATGAGTTGATGAGAGATAAAAAGGGAATCTCATCACTTGTAAATAAAATTTACATCAATAATGATATAAAAGAACATATCCCAACATAATAGTATGTGAATTAAAAGACATAACAAAAGAAGTCTTTTAAAAAGTGGAGGGTGAAAGGTCCCCTTACCGAGTTGGGTAACTTTCGAAACGTACACCTCATGGAAGAAGGGTCATACAATGAAGATATGAATACCCGTAAATGAAATTATACTAAAAAAAGTGTATAATAATGGTCAGTACATACATCACTCAATGTAAATTGTGGAAAATTTAGCATAAATCTCACGGGAATAAGAGTGAGATGAAAAATCCCTTACGAAAACTCAGCAGCCTAACAGCGCCACAAAAAAGGATTGATGAGATCAAATAGGGTCTCTCATCATATTAACATAAATATTACAGAAATATGAATATAAAATAACATCCCCCAACATAACAAAGAGGATCTTAAAATAAGTGACATAAATGAGAGTACTTAAAAAGAAAGAGAGAGGTTAAATCTCTTACGAAAATTCGGTAGCCTAACGGCGCCACTCAAAACATCCAAAATGGATTGATGAAAGAGAATAGGGTCTCTCATCATATGAAAATAAAAATTATAGTAAGAGTAATATAAAATAACATCCCAATAACAAGAAATATGAGCTTTAAAAGTAATGATATAAAAGAGTGTACTTAAAAAGAAAAAGAGGAGTAGGATCCCTTACCTCAAGTCCAACTTGTCTTGTTCGTTTCATTATATTCCTGAATAATAAACTTTGGTGAATTTATAATTTCTTTAGGACCTCATATAAATATTATTATTCAGTTCATATCACATATTTTAATTTTATAAAAATTGGTTAATAATATGAGTTCATATCAGACGTTTTTGTCGATGTTTGGTACATGAGTCAAAAATGAACTTGTTTGAAAAATGATTGTCCATGTAGTTATAAGTAAATAATTTCCAGAATAGTATTAATGATTAAAATATCATATATATCTAGTACATATTAATTTTATACTATTACATATCATTTGGAGATAAAAAACAAAAATCACCATTCATGGAGACGGTAGGCCGTACGTACGCATGAACGCTACTTTCATTTTTTTCTTTGTCATATTAATGGAATTAAAAATAAATGATATATATATATATATTATAATTACATAATGATATCCATAATTTAGATGTAATATATTACATATATATCCATTATATATATGTACTTATAATAGTACATAACATTTTGAGATAAGAAATGAAATGTACCGTTAATGGAGACGGTAAGCCGTACGTACGCATGAACACTACTTCCATTTCTATTTCATATTTAATGGAATTAAAACATAATGATACATAATAGTATTTTAATTCCAGTATGGTATCATATATAATATCATTAAATATGTCCTTTATACATACCACATATGGTATTAACGAATCAAATCACTTTGAGGGGGCGGTAGTCCGCACTTCCTTAAATGAAGATATCGCGTTTACCCATAATGGAAACCATAAAGGTATGACATAAATTAAAAATACAGAAGCTTAATTAAAAAATAAAAATATTATATATCATATATAAATATAGTGTCATCTTAATGGCCACCTTTGAAGGTGTTATAAGAATGATGAACAATCATCGTTTCGTGAGGCAGAAATTCGCCATCTACAGAAACAGTATGTTCTTTAACCATTAGATGTAGGTGTGTGTAAGTGTAGATCGAATCCTTCTTATAACAACATCCTAGTATATTTAAGATACTGTAGTTGTTACAAAAGAAATTAATAAAAAGAGTTTAGGGGGTTGGATAAGCAAAATAAAACACAAGGTCTCAAGTGAAGACATTACCTTAAAATCGGGTAACTTCCTTTGATTTGAGCTCAAAGGCTTCCTTGGGAAGCCTTATGCCCAATGTGAGGCTTCAAGGAGTTATAGAGGGATGTGGAGAGACAAAATGGGCAGGGTTTAGCCGAGAAAAAGGATTTGGAAGTGTGGGTAAGGAGGTAGAGGTGGGGGCCTTTTATAAGAGGAGAGGAGGGGCACTCTTGGAAAGGTATAAAATGTAACTTTATTTTCAAATGAGTTTCGGATTTTAATGGTCCCAAATTGATGTGTTTCTAGGATAAGGTGATAAGGGTTTGAAATCCACTCATCCAATAGGTTTTGGACATGTATAGGTCTTAGATTTTACATTATATTTCCATTTTATTTAAATCGTTAAATAATGAGGTCATCACTGCATCATCATGATGTCATAAATAATTTAAATTATTTAATGTCTAAAAATTATAAAAAAAATACTATGATGTAGGAAATAATTTTAGATTTCCAATAAATATTTATAGTCCAAAAGATCATTTATGTAGACAAAATTAAAAATATTTTACTTAGGTGATACATTCTTTGTTACATTTAACATTCTTTAAAAAAATAAAAAGATAAAAAGTCACTTTCTCACAAAAGTGATTCCATGGGGCCCCCAAGTTTGGCACAAGGCATCCCATGGTCGGCCATGAGACAAATAGTAGCCTTAGGACACATTTTGTGGTCATTTTTTTATTATTATGATATTATCTTATTATCTTTAACTACCCAATTACTCATTAATCAAGATATTTAAAGATAATTACCGTCGTTACTATTCATAATGTCCAAAAACAAGAGTCTTAATTACATAATTTGGAACTTCTGATTACAAATATGTAATTCATTTTAACAAATTCCAAACACATAAATTGAAATAATTATTTTAAAAAAACTTCCCGTTGTTAAAACAAATAGCGGGTTTTTTAGAAACAATATTTATGAAAAGTTTGGCACTTGTTTATGCCTAATTACAAAGAGAAATTAATCCCAATGACCATAATTGAATTACATGGTAAAAATATATTCTAATTACACTTTAAAACAAATTAAAAAGATAATATAACCATATAATTAAATTATATGAAAATGCAGTTTTGATGTAAAATGCAGTATTTTTCACTATTCATTGAAAAATGATCATTGTCAGAAAAATACCAAAAATTAACCCAAGGTAAATTTCAATGTCCCAATCATAAATAATATGTTTATTTTGAAAAATAGAGCTTATAAAATTGTCAAAAAGTGGATTTAAAAGGGGTTCTCCATCAAAAGGCGGTCAATTGACCTTGTAAAGAATATTAGAATGTTTACGCTTAAAAACTGGATTCATTTGCATTTTTAATCCTCAAACATTTATTGTAAAGAGTAAAAATATTTGAAAAACATATATAATAATTTTTTAGTTAGTTCTGTTCATTCCCGCCATAACAACGGATATGCGTTAACTACCATTTAAAATAATATTATTTTATTATTATAGAGCAACGTAAGATTTCAAAGGAACTCGTTGTTGCGTATGGGGTAAGCCATCAAGCATAGCATTCCATTTAAATTAATATTAACATTTTATTCAAAAATATGGATAAATATAAAAATTTCATATTCTTTATTTACCTGGGGTGTTACAATTACACTAGTCTCTGATTAACTGGTGAGAGAGAACTATCTCTGGCCTCTTCTTGTGGTTGCACATGAAGTCTCTAGGGAGGAATTATTCTACATCAAGAAAAAACACAAAGAAAACCATCAATACAACATTATTGAAATTTTTAGCATCAAGAACAATATAAAAATTCTTCCATAAAAAAACCATGTCCACTATAATAACAAAAAAACACCACACCCCTACCTGGTGTCTATGCAAGTTCTTCAACCTATACGTCTCATATGGAGGAGAAGTCAAATAAATTCCCAATATCCCATGGTGACCTAAGGTCTATAATAAGGATTTTTGGGAAGAATACCCACTCATAACCAAAACCTAAATCCCCAACAATCATAGCTCCTATCTATCTAGACTCTCATAAATATCATGACCCTAAGAATAGGAGAGATCCTCCTTTGATATCATTTTTTCATGAAGTGAGACATAGTTTCATCCAACCCGACACTTTATCTAGCCCGTGGCATGGCCCGAAGGGTGTTCCTGGTCCCCACGGGCTAGTAACTAGTGTCTGGGTATCAACATATTACTTTTGGGATCAATTTCACCCCTGATAAACAACTATAAACAATCCCAAAGAGTAAAAAACACACCAAGATCAATATCCATAACCAAGAGAGATACAAAAATTCCAAGTTTAACATTTTAGAACTTTAACACAAAAAAAAGGAGATGGTACCAACTAAAAAACCCATCCTCCATGCAACAATAGGGCCAACACCATCATGCCACCTCCACCAACACATGAAATAAGGGGACACACTAGCAACCAGATCCACAATACCCACCATGATACATCTTGTTGTTACTTGGATCTAACATAATAAGGTCTATATACACCGAATGGTGTATATAGGGTGTGATACAAATCCTATTAGTATATCAACCAAATAAAATTATTCCATGAAAAGACATTATAAGAAAAATCACCATTCCTGTATTAGGAAAGAGATTAGAAACATTTTTAATATTTTTTAAAGAAAATGTTTTCAAGGAGAGAATAATTTAAAATAAAAAAGAATGCATGGTCCGCCATATGCCAATGATAATCAAAATGTCACATGATCACCATCAATAATCCCTAAAGTCACTAGAATTAGTGGGACCCTATTGACCTTGTATCTCAGTGAAACATGGTATAAAATCAATAACCCATAGCGTCCTCAAACATGAGAAAATATATAGAAATCCTTCCAAAATTATAGTGGTATCCAATCATTGAATGTTTAGTAAGTGTTTTAGTGTAAATCCTACTATAGGAAACTGGACATCAGCCCCTCTGATCCAACTAGCGTTCTAATCCCACTCTTCCCACCTTGTCACCTCAGATTCCCTTTATGCTCAATTCTATTTTCAACATCACATAGTACACCTATTTCAAATAAATATATAAAAAACATGAAAAATAAATTAAAATCATGATGTTACATAAGAAAAACCACTTTGAAATCAATATGCACACCAAATACACTTTAAAACATGCCTCACACCACTTACACAATTCATGGAAGATGTTTAGAGAGCATAACAAAAAGCCACATGTGAAGCCCAATAATTTTCATTTTTAAAATCACCTTTCAACCCATAAAAACATCAAAAACCTTTGAAAACATATTTTTCACCATTCTTAGAATTCATAGAACACATTTAAGAGGCACTTCAAGCATACAATAATTATCCAAGAACTCTAAAGCATGGAATCAACAACCTCAGGCTTGAAAATTTCTTGAATCTAGTGGAAACACAAAACTGAACAACAAGAGGACCCTATAAAAGAAAAAATCATACAAAAAATATAAATATTAGACACAATTAACTAAAGTTAAACCCATTTTAGGGTAAAAAATCCACTAGAGAGAGAGAAACCTAATAAAGAAGAAGGAATCCAAGAAGAAAGAAAAAATCAAGAAATAAGGATATTACTGGATGATTATTTGAGATCCTAAAACAAATAAACTAAGAAAATGGAGATATAAATGAGCCAAGAGTAGAGGTAGAGGAACCTAGGGCCAAAAATCTTAAATGGGGAATAAAGTAAGTGAATTTTGGTTAAAATCAAGGATGATTAGTTTAGAAAATTAAAATTTTTTAATGACCTAGATTAGTCAGATGGTTTGGCCATACAGTTTTTTCAAACAGTAAAGTAACCATGAGGTCTCCTCTATCTAAGATAAAACTATCCCCATAGTTTTTTAGGGAGGTTGTATGCCCATGAAGAAAGCTGTGTGGCTTGGGAAGTTCCACTTTCCATGGTGCACAGTCTCTTATGGGTTGGTGTACAGTTTCCCCTAAATGTGCACCAATAGTATACCACCTTATTATGGACCCAAAAAATATATTTTCACTAAAAATTAAGAGTAAATCCAAGAGAAAAATATATGACATAAAATAAACAAATGAATAACTCAAAATAAAATCATGGATGTGATAGTGCTCCCACTAAAATATTATAGTAAATTGGAACACTATCATTCTCAAAAAAACCAAATTCTTTAGTGGATTCATTAAATTAATATTCTTTGATCATTTCTCTTATATAAATCGATAAATTAATCTCCTTACTTTTATAACTGATTGGATTTATTTATTATCACAAACCATTTTTTTGGTGTCACATAGACATATTTCAGAGGGTTTTCTTAAAGGAAGGTTTTATTGACATCCAATAGACTAATATATGATCACAAAAGGTTTATATGTTAAGTAGAATTATGAAAATTATTTTTACTAGATGTTCAAATATTTTTTCATAGACTATGTTTAGGAATTTATTGAAAACTTTTTGTAACCAATCAAGCCTTATTAGTTCTAGTGTGTACTATCAATGTATAGTTTCTTTTTAAATATCCATAAATGGATTTACATTAACTGATAAACTACCAAAATAGAAAACTAGATTTTAGTACATGGAATATATCTTGGAATTCATATTTACTTCATAATCTTATCCTTTTTCCAATTAACTTCCTCCTTGTAATATTCTTTATTATTATAAAATAACATATCACATGACTTGGTGATTATAATAACCATGTCTTTAATTTTAATTTTCCTATTTATTATGAATCTCTTGAATTACTCCTCCCACTAATACTTTTAGTGATTAGTTTTTCCATGGAAACTCATGTTTATCTAGATCCATTACTTCATTGAAGTCATGTTTACTCCTATAGTTAAAAAAAATATCCCCACTTTTATAAATATAGTCAATATTTATTAACAAATTTCTATTATATAAATATTAATGTCCCAAGTTGTTATAGAATAATTAACTAATATGAATATAGTATTTCCCCTAATGTGTTATTATATCTAATTCTATCTTTAACAAATGGTTTATACAAAATACCTAAATATATGAAATATTGAATTCCAATAATATAGTAACTTATATGATATCCATTGGTAAATATTATTAGTATATGGTTAATTATTATGATTTATTTTTGAAAAATTTGTTAAAAGGAATTATAGACGACTTGGAATACATATATAACTCTTCATAGATCATCCATTTACCACCATCACGTATTTGATGTGTATAAGTTACTGTGAGTTTAAGATTATATACTTTCAATATTTAAATGATTGATTTATAATTAGTTAAAAAATTATGTCCCCAGTATCCCAATATGATCTTATATATTTTACCAGATATATTCATTACGTACAGTTTACATTCTTAAAATCTCTTATAGAAACCTCATGAAGTACATGAATTTACCTCGAGATTATCCTTATAAAAATTCACACAGTCCTACTAAATTGACTCTAGAAGATTTATAGATATAAATTTATTCTTAAAGATTTATTTATTTAAAAATTAATAGTTATTTTATCTTATATACAAAAGTTTTATATTTACAAAGTGTTTAAATACCATTCTAGGTATATCTTTGAAAACTAATTCGAATTTTATTCTCGATATAATTATCTTTATATAACTGGTTATAAGGCTTTTATTTTGGTTCACTATTCTTTTCAAATATATGATATATTTGATTCATGTATTACTAAACAATTAAGTATTAAATAACATAAAAATATTCATTTTCAATATGAAATAATGAATCTTGGTGTCTAAATAGAAACTAAGATAAATGTTTTGGTAACACTCAATAAAAAATTATAATATGAAAATAATCAATCCACTTGGCTATCTAAATTCATCTGATTCTATTTGTAGATAGATGAATCTCTATTTCTTAGATACCTTGTAAATAGACCTTATTTATAATAATCTTTATGAAATTATTTTATTATTGCATTTGAATACAAACATTTTATTTTATATCCAAGAATAAAAAGTAAAATATTACATGAAATGATGAATATACCTAAAGTAGAAACATCTTGTTAGTTATTCTTAAATTTAGTATAGTTCCTCTAAATGAAATTTTTGTCCACATGAGAATAAGATATCCATATATTGGCTATGCTACCTTTGAATCTTTTTCTTCTTTAAATAATATTTTAAAGGCTTCATTGACCTTGAACCTGTCATGATATTTTAAATCTTTTATTTCACTTATTTCACTATAATTGATGGGGAACGATATTCTCACCAATCCTTAATTCCCCTACAAATAATAGTGAAAATATTTATAATCATATTCATAGAAATTTAATACTATATTTATTTAATAATTTGGATAACATAGGTCATAATTTCAATAATACAATATTAATGGAAAATTTATTATCCAAATTGAATTAAAACTACACTATCTGATCATTGTACCCAAACATATTGAGTACAAGAACTCTATCTCGGTACCCATATTCAAATTTACACTGATATACTATAGTGAAAATAACATATATCTTAAGACTCTATTCCTCTTTTTTATTTTCTGGTATATGACATATCACAGTTTAAGTATCATATATTTATTTTTCATTTTAGCTATTTAAACATAGATAACTTTATAATGCAATAAAAATTTAAATAACCCTTCATGTTTGTCATATTGGCATAATTATCACCCTTTTTTTAGTGAGGTGGTTGATTAGGAATATAAAATACTAATGCATAATATAAAACTTTTATTAGTAGTACATTGTTTAAAATAACATAAAACTCTTGGAAATTTGTGTTGGTGAGGGAAATATATTCTTCCAAAAATGATCACACTATTCCCATGGTTTAGAAATCCATTTTCTATAATAATTAAAATAATATTTTAGAACATTTACTTTATTAAAAATTTTGACATAGTAAATTAATTTAATTATTCTACTAATATTTATCAAAACCGAAGATCCCGTGCCATTAGATTTTAAAAATCCTTTTAGATGGATATTATAGTGAAAATGATCCATATTCTCCTTTAAATAACGTAGAAGGAGGAATTATTAAATAATTTGAAGGTATTTAGGTATGTAGTCTTCCCAAATGAATTAACTCATAGTTACTTGACCCTATGCATAGACCCCCTAATTTTGAAAACCTAAAATCATATTTCAACAATGATTTCCTCTAATTTACATGATTTTTTGTGAAGGAAACTACTCTTGATGCTAACTCTATTACGTAAAAGCAAATAAATCATTATAACTACCTTGTAAATTAAAGTGTTCTAATAAGGTCTGAACCCAAACTTTGATCAATATCGTATATTAAATAATGTAATGGAAGGCCATGCATTGATTGCTATTTTTTTATATTTTTTAACTTTATATATAAATATTATTTATTTTACATTTTACATTCTTTTTAGTAGTATTTTTATTTTATATTATTAATTAATCATGAATGATAAAGTTATTTATGGATAATCCATTCATTTTACTTTATATTACCTTTGTTGTTAATTTATTTACTTTATGTGATTATGTTTACACATCAAATGAACATCGCATCTATGCTCATGAAATTTTAACTACTATTTGATTTTATTGAGTAGAATATAAAATAAACAATGATGCTAAAGGAATAAATCATTGAATTGGGTTTGTATCAAGTTGTATAATTCTACATTTAACCTGCATATCATCATGGTTAATTTCACTTCAAGTCTGTCTTGAACCATATTCAATCACATGGAACTCCTTCCTTTATATATTATTACTAACTCATAGGTTCAGGGTACCCTGTGTTTATGGTTACCTAAAATTAACTAGGATCATATAGGCCCACGCATAATAAGAATGAAGGGACGATACATAGATCATCATATTTAATTTAATAATAAATTTATTAAAAAATCCAGGCAATAAATAATGTAATTATAAATAAAAAATACATAGTTTCAAAAATCTCATGATCATACGATACAAAAAACAAATACTTTCTAGAATTCATTTCAATTCATTCTCAATTAAGATAAATTTATATAATTTATAAAATAATCATCTTATTAATTAATAAATTCATTATCTTAGTTGACAATACAAATAATATTTGAAAATCCAATCATCTGTTAATTTTAAATAAATAAACTATTTAATTTTAATATTAAATTAATTAATAAACAAAATATATTGATTAGATACAAATTTTTTACCCTTGTGGAATGATTAATTTTAGTTTAGAATTTAATGTACATGGAATGTACTCGAGGCCACATAGTTTGTACCCTTCTACTGAATTGGGCTTCTATTTTAACTTGTAATATAATGTCACTTCCAAAAAACTGGGTTTCCGCAGCGCCACCCTTTAACAGTGCTAAAAAAAGCACTAATAAAGGGGGGGGGGGGCTTTATCAGAGCTAAAAAAAGCGCTGATAAATCAGAACTTTTAACAGTGCTAAAAAAGCGCTGATAAAAGACTCCTGTTATCAGCGCTTCTTTTAGCGCTGATAAAATCCCCCCTTTATCATCTCTTTTTTTAGCGCTGTTAAAGGGGACCCTTTATCAGTGCTTTTTCTAGTAGCACTGATAAGAGGTGGATTTATCAGCGCTTTTTCCTAGCACTGATAAATTTTATATTTCAAAAAATATCATGGAAAATAATATATTGTTATATAAGTATATTTATATTGATATAAATATAATATATATATTTTAAATATGTTTTAGATAAGTATAGATATACTATTACATTTAATATATAATAAATATTGTGAAAATGGCTTTAAAATATTTTTAAAAATATTATTAATTAATAATTTGAGAATTATCATGGACTAATAATTATTTAATAATAATTTTAAGACACAAAAAATCAAAAAAAAAAGATCTAAAATAAGTTGAAAATGTAACTCAAACTTCAAACGACCATAACTTTTGATCCGGGTGCCCGTTTGAGCTCTACAGCATATCAAATCAAATCCAGCGACAAGATCTACATTCTAATGACCGAAGAATAGCTTCAGTCACATTTTCTCGAGGCAAAAATGGCCTAGAAGTCCTATAAAAATGTGTTTTTAGTCAGGATACCCCAATTTGTTATCATTCAAACAGATATAACTCCTGATCTGAATATCCGTTAGGCCTGTACCACATATCATATCGAATGTTATTTCATTTTCTTCGATTTGACTGGTTGTGGAGTTGAAACAGGCTTCTATATTAGAATTTATGGTCGTTTTAACATTCTATGGATTTTCACATACACACACACATATATGTATTTATTCGTTAATTTATATATGTGTGTGTGTGTGTGTATGTGTCTGTGTGTGTTGTATATATGCATGTATTTATTTATTTATTTATTTATAAACACACAAAAAAACATATTTTATAAATGTATTTAAAACTAATCTTATAAATATATATTAATATACAAATAAATATACGAATATAAAATTATAACTAGAATATATATATATAATAAATATAAATATATATTAATATACGAATGAATCTATATATACTAATATATTAATATATATATATATATATATATATATGTATTAATATAACAAAATATATTTATATTAATATCAATCTATATTAATATATGAATAAATATAACTATATATATAAATAAATATCAATATATATTAATATACAAATAAATATATATATACTAATAAATGAATAAATATATATATACTAATATATGAATAAATATACATGTATTAATATAAATAAATATATTTATATTAATATGAATCTATATTAATATACGAATAAATATAACTTTCTCTATATATAAATAAATAGATAATAAACGAAACGGCTTAGTGGTAAAGGTGCAGGTGCGCATGGGGGGAGGTCACAGGTTCAAGTTCGGGTTGAAGCAAGGAGGTTGCGCATGTGTGGGGGATGCGTGGGAAGGGCAGCGCGCGGAAGAGTGTGAGGGGGGGGGGGGGGGGGGGGTCCGCCCAGCGCTGATAAAGGGGGTGTTAGGTGCTATTAAAAGCCCCCTCACATATTATATAATTATTATTTATTTATTTTTTTGACTTTTATCAGCGCTTTGTAAAAGTGCTGATAAAATACCACTTTTATCGGTGCTAAAAAATCACTGATAAAAGGGGTCCTTTATCAGCACTTTTTTTAGCGCTGATAAAAGGGGTCTTTTATTAGTGCTTTTTTTAGCATTGATAAAAGGTGCCTTTATTAGTGCTTTTCTAAGTACTGATAAAAGGGACCCCCTTTATCTTCACCTCAATTAACAACGCTTTTTTTAGTGTTGTTAATGCACTTTTATATCATTGATAAAAGCCATATTTGTAGTAGTGTGTCTTTATCCTTAATCAACCCATAATTACATGATTGATTACAAGGTATTCCATTCCAAACATTCTAGTATATTTTTAGTTTATAATTTTAGGGTGTTTGGTAATAACTCTTATATAATAAACCCAACATTACAAATTCGTTGCTCCTACTAAATATCCATTTTTCTATAATAAGATACTTTTAAAATAAAACTTGTTTCCTTTTCCTAAAAAATATTAATTATTTCCAACTTAACTTTGTCAATGTTCTTACTCAACCTTAAAACATGTGAAAAATATTTGAAAATGTGGTATAATAACAAAATGTATGGTAAGGGACACAAATAAATAATAAAAGAAACTAATTAGTCTGTTTAAAAATCATGAGATTATACTTGAGAGTTTTCCTTTATTATAATAAACTTTAAGATTAAATAATAATTTGGTTTCACATGGAATTATATTTACTAAAATTATTTTTCATAAAAAACTTTATAACAAAACATAAATGAAAAATAATAATTATGAGGGTTTCTTTGAAAACATGATACCCATGAAAAACATTTTTTTAAAATATTACCTTTTATCGTTAATGGAAATAATAATTCCGTTAATCAAAATATCATTAAGATAACTTATAGATGAAAACTATTTCCATGAATAATCATTTCAAGAATAGAAATTTCATGTTTTTACCTTGATACATCATCTTTATAGAAACCTTACAACAAAACTTGTAGATGGAATAACCTACTCGGTTAATTATAACTTAATTATTTGGAGAACATAATCATTACCCAATGCATTGAAGAGACATATCGAGCACACCCATCCTCACAAAAAATTTACAAGGACCAAAATATATATTAAACACATATAATATTTAATTTCCATTATAAAATCTTATAAAATACTCCATTTAACACGTATGAAATATCACTTTTTAACTTCATGTAAAAATATAGATAAAAATCCTTTTAATTTAAAAACTATATAAAAAAATTCCAAGAAGAATAAAAAATTTAATATTATTTTTAAAACTCATAAAAAATGAATATTAATATTCTTAAAGAATAATGGTCAAGATGGTGAATTTTTTTTCTCATGCCATATAATTTAAAAAGACCACTTTATCACTTTTTTAAAATATAAAAAATAACCCATTTCGAAAACATTTAAAATTATTAATTTGAAACCATAATAAATAAAGTAAATAATGTAATAAATTGAATTTTAATATATATATTTAAGAATAATAATAACATAATTAAAACATTTTAAGTAACATTGATATGGAGGAAAAATATAATAAAAACTTTTCACTTTTAAAATATTATTTAAAGAAAAATCTCTTGCAAATTGAGAACTTTTGATCCAATGAAACACTGAAATAAAAAAAATTAAATGGATTTGTTACAAAACTAATTTTTAGAGGATTATGATAAAATAAATTCATAAGGTATTTTATACACCACAAAATATAATACATGTGTTGAAAATATCTTATGTCTCAATGAAAGCGTATTGAGACTAGACATCCCTTACCTTGAGTCTCACATTCCAAATATGTTCTTTATCTTATTAGATAACTAAGGTATGTTAATAATTTAATTTATTAAGTATATTTCTAAATTTAACTATTTTATTATTATTATTTTTTATTTTACTTATTACCATGTAATACTTAATCACTTAATTTATTAAGTTTACTTCAGACATTTTGATGATGTTTGGTTCATATGTCCAAAATGACTTTGATAGGTTGAATATGGTAAAATGAATCATGATTATATAATTTATGTATTATTAATAATTTAATAATTATAATTTTTATGAATTAATTATATATATGACTATCTATATAAGGTGGTTATGAAAAATGAATTAAGTTACAACTAGAAGACGGTAGTTCGTATGTATGCTTGAGTAACATTTCAAATTTTGAGAGAAAATTAAGAAAAGAAGGTAAATATTGTTTTAATTTTCCATAGTTATAATTATTTAATAAATAAAATATTATTTCTTTAAATTCAATAATATATAAATTCCAGGTGAGGTGATGATGAGAAACATAATACATCAGTTTGCGAGGTGTTATTCTGCATGTACACACATGGGATGCCTTTTTTCATTTGACGGTAAAAAAATAATTAGAATATTTATTTAAAATTATATATTAAAATATATATCATATATATCATATTATTTCATTTTAATCAATTATTATGATAAGATATAAAATTATGTGATGAAAAATTATATACATCATCTCACAAGGTGGTAGTCCACACGTACACACAAAAGATGATTTCATTTTCCATTAGATTAATAAGTAGATAAAAAATAGGTATACAATAACTATAATATAATTTAAGTATGTTATAAGAAATAATTTTAAAATATCACAATGGTTATGAGAGTTTTGATGGAGGTAAAAGAAGAAAAAAAGAAAACACTCAGTTAATATTTATACCTCCTGATCAGACAACCTCACTAATTTATACCTAAATCCTTTGTAGGATGGTATTATGATCAAACTATAACCCCTAAGACTTAGGAAGGGATTTTATGAAAATATTTTTTTAGGTTGTTTCTTAGAATATAGTCTCCTGAAGTCTTTATAAGTGAGGATATGGGTTCTTTTTTAAAAGTGAAGAAGATGACACACTTGAGATTTTTCAAAATATTAAAATATATTAATGTATTAATCAATAATAATTTCTCTAAAATGGATTATTTTAAAATAATAGAAAATATATGTTTTACAAATGACTAAAAAATAGTATTTAGGAATGTTTTTAGGTCATTTTTAACCTTATCATTTTAATTTTAACCGTTTTAACCCACTTAACTCTTATTAATATAACTAACTTTTTTTCAAAGATATTATTAATGATGAAAAAAATGAAATAATGAAAATTAACAAATCTCTAAATTAATATTACAATTATGGATTCCATTTTATAAAATTCAGTTTCTACAAGTCGTAGAAATTTATATAGAAACAAACACAAAAAACATGATGAAATATGATTTTCTAGAAGAATGACATTTTATGTATAAAAATGTTTTTGTACAAAATTAAAGTGCAATGTTGATCCTATTGAAACTTATTGGATTATATTTAGTCAATAGAAAATAATTTAATTTTTAGACTAATCCAAAAAAATTTGACTTCTCTAATACATGAAATTAAAATACCATTTTCTTAAAAGTTGGATTTTTTTTTCTATTCACCCAATTTTTATTTTATAGAGAATTACAAACAATTCACTCATAGATTATTTTTATTTTATAATTTATAAAATTAATTACATTTTTTTAAATTCATATTCTAAAATTTTAAATTAAAATTTTAAATAAAACTATATAATAAATGTAAACGAATTTAGCGAGAACAAAATTATTTACATTTTGATTAAAATAATACCTAATATTATTATAGGGAATATAAATCTATTAAATATAATTTATGAAATTAATAAGGAATGGAATTGATCTATTAGAAAAATTACATGGTTTTTTCATTATTGATCCCTTTTTGAAATTACACCCTCTCAATTTTATCTCATTTCTGATAAAAAAGAGTTTAAAATATTTTAAAAATTAATTATGTTAAATGGAATATAAGAAATAATATCATGAAAGGAAAAACATTTTAATTTATAAAAATTATTTTTTTTCAAAAAACCATATCGCGAGAGGGGATAACCAAACATCCTTCTAAAAAGTGGGAAGTGAGAAATAAAGGTTACCAAGAATAACACATTATCAGGTTCCCAAATAATGAGATCATTGAACTAAAGTGAAAATGTAGACATGGAGAAAAACATAACATTCAAGGAATAATAGAGGTTGATATAGAACATGATCATGAGAAAGTTAATGACAAAAAATGAATTAGTAGGGATAAATAATGTAATATCCTAGTCTAGTCACAACTTTATATTCAGTTTGAAAGGTTATATTTCAGGTTCGGGAGTTATAAGAGGAGTTTTTTTGGACTTTTTAAAGAGATTGGGATGAATAGTGGTTAAAGGGAGCCACTGTCAAACCTATGGATTTGGATAGAAGTCATGTATGGATTAGAGTTCCACCAGCCAATAATAAACTTCCAATGACCCACCATTATGATTTCTAGCAACCATTGCATTGTTATAGTGGCCACCAGATAGCTGGTGGTGTCTGGATGGGCCAAATGTGCAAGGGACTAATTCTAAATTAATTCCCTAGAAACCCTTAATTAAACCTATAATCCCAATTTTTCAAACATAATTTGGCTAGTAATTCTAGAGAGGCTCTCCCTTAATGTTCCCATCTCCTTCAAACTTCTCTGTTAGGTATTTTGATCCTGGTTCGATCAGTTTTCAATGAATCAATAAGTGATTAAAATAGATTAATTCTCAAAAAATGGGATTGAGACTAGAAATCCTTTACCTTGATCTTGACATGTCATGTACGTCTTTTAATCATCTTGAATAAAAAATTTATTGTTTATTATTTACTTTATTAAGAATATTTTTAATTTTTTTATGTTTTCATTATTCATTTTTTATTTCACCAATTAACATGTCATTATTAATCACTTAGTTGATTAAGTTTACTTTAGATGTTTTGAAGATGTTTAGTTAAAAATTCCAAAATTATTTTGGTAGTTTGACTATGGTAAAATGGATGATGACTATATCATTAATTTTTTCTAAATAAATTTATTATTTATATTTATATAAATTAACTATAATTTTACAACCAACTATGTAAGATGGTTAGGAAAAATGAATCATATTACAACATGGAGACAATAGTCAGTAGATACGTAGAAATTACATTTCAAATTTTCAATGACCAAGATGGAATAAAGGTAAATATTATATTATAATTATATAATTATAAATATATAATGAATATAATATTAATTATCTAATACACCAATATATCCATCAATGTGAGTAATGATTAAAAATTAAATCCATCGGTTCACGAGGCGTGAGTTCACATGTACGCACGAATGATGTTTTTTATTTTTAATTCTATGGAAAATAAAAAACTATAATATTTATTTACCATTATATAATAAAATTTATATCATATATATCATATTAGTTAATTTTTATATATTATTATGAACATCCATAATATTTGGTGATGAAAAATGAAATACATCGTCTTGTGATTCAGTAGTACGTGTGTATGCATGAAAGATGTTTTCTGTTTCCATTTGATAGATAAGTGGAAAACAATAATTATAGCACAAAAATAATAAAATTTCTGTATGTGAGAGATATGTATGTTATTATATCACAATTTTTTATATAATTTTCAAATAGGTAAAGGATGAAATAAAAACCAAACACTCGGTTAAGAACTATACATATTCTTCAAACAATCTCATTAGGTTTATAAGTAAAGTATTTATAAGATGGAAATATAATAAAAAATAACCTCTATAATATGGGTAAGGATTTTAAGAAAGTATTTGGGTAGGTGTTGGCTGAGATAAAAGGATCTTGAATTATATATAAGATACGAGGGGTGGTTTCCTTTTATAATATTAGGAGATAAAACACTTGGAATTTTTCAAATGTTTAAAATTTATTACTTTATTACTCATGAAAAATTGATGTAAATGGATTTTTTTATAATAATAGATATTATTGTGTCAAAATATAACTATGCAGTAGGATTTAGACTAGTTTATAGTCTATTTTATCTACTATCTTTTTAGTTTTAACCCTTTAAACCCATTTAGCTCTTACCATAATAACTAGCTTTTTTAACAAAGATAATATTAATAATTAAAAAAATTGAAAGTAGACTCACTAAAAAATTTAGAAATGAAGATTCTAAATATGGATTAAATTTTATAAAATTAAATCTCTTTAATTGGTGGAAATTAATTTTAATTTTAAACCCACAAAATGTAATAAAATGTTTTCCTAGAATAATGTCTTTTCTATGTATAAAGATGATTTTAAACAAAAATTAAGTGTAATTTTGATACTAATGAGATTGATTGGTATATTTTTAATAAAATGGAACTAATTATATTTTATAATGAAAAAATATAATATAACTCTATAAATATAAGAAAAGAAAATAAATTCATTTTAAAATTTTGTATTTTCTACTATTCACCCAAAAACACAGTTTTGTAGAAAATTCCCATAAATTAACTTTGATATAATTTTAAATTTATGACATTGAAAATGAATTTCATTCTATAAAATATAAATTCTAGAATTTTGAAGTTGAACCTTTTAATAAAACCATACGATACATGTAAATGGATTTATTATAAATAAAATTATTTCCTTTTTATTGATAAATTAATTAATATTATTACAGTAAAAATAAATCTATAAGATATACTTCATAAATATAAATAAGGAATTAAATTGATCTATTATAAAAATTACCTGGGTGTTTATATTCAAGGAATGTGACTTACGTCATGTGTGGTCCTTTTGTTGAATGATGAACATAAAAATTGTCCACAATTAGAATATTACAAACAATAATAATTTATGATTTTAATTGCACAAAACCACCTAAAACTAATTAACATGTAGTCTGGGAAAAAACACTATCTTACATGACATGTACACCAGCTACACATAGTTTTTTTCATTTATGATTTAATTAATTTTCCCTTATGTGAATTTTTTCTCGCACGATACACCTTCTTCATTATGTTCATATCTTGATTTAGTATGATTTACAAGGTACAATTATCCTTATACACACTATATACTCTATTTATGACCAACCATAAACACTCCTAAGGACTCTATGTGTATTATGTGTGGTTAATAATGTGTTCTTTATTTTTTACACCAGTTACACACTATGTAATCACTTCTATACCATGTCACTCAGCTATTAGTCAAAACAAAACAAGTGTATTATGTATACACCATATATCTACACCACACTATTTCTAAACTATTTAGGATTACATGAATTGTACACTAGATACATGTTTTGTACTACCTATCAATCTATGTGCCAGTTTTTGGTCAGTATGTGACTTTTAATAATGTCGTGTAATGATTTCTCACATGACACGCCATGATTGATGAAGCTTACCCTTATGTGGTTGACCATAAGTGTGAGTGAAGTATTTTTAATTTTCATGCCGTATATTTGTTTCCTATATCCAAAAATTCTAACACCTCCAAATGGGATCTTTAAGTACTCTTTATTGGGTTTTAACCTATTTGGTCATATGAAACTGAATAATCACATTGTCTTTACATTGATATTAAAGAATAAGAAAAATAGAAATAAAATATCTCTAAAAAACTGTAATTCAATCAAAAAATAATAAATATTTATAAATTAATATGTGGCTAATCTAATCCCAATTAAAGGTTTCAAGGCATAACAGAAGTGGTCAGATCCATGGAAAACAATTATTTCACTAGTTTCTTTCAAAAAAAAACCTTATAAATTGGGAAATAAACCCTTAATTCTTCATAGGGAGGATATTTTAACATATAATTTATAATTAATTTGAAACTATGAATTACCTTATCTCGATAATTATAAATTTTTTGATGATAAATCATTTTTATTCTCACTTATCATAGATCCTATGTTGTAATGAATGAATCTAATGTAGAATTTCTCTATTGGTATCCACATGTTCCATATAAACCACAAAATGTATCCATGAAATGTTTGGTTATTGCTAATGCGCTAATTGTTTTTTCCTTTTACCATTTTCCCCAATAAAAATTTTCATATACTTGAATAATTATTTCTCTTATTCTCTCAGCCTTGAGAGAGAGGAGGAAGATCATATCTTGTTCTTGAGAGTATTTTTGATATCTTATCTTAGTCTTTAGATAATTCTCTTAACTAAATATCCTTTTCCCCAAAAATTATCTTCACTCTTAAAAAGATATAAATATTATTTTATACACATAGTCAGATGGTTTTTAATTACATAATGTGTATTTATTTAATTATTTATTATAATTAATCCTACCGCTAAATAGTAAAATTAATAACAATATTATATTTTGTGAGAATTTCTAACTCACAAATATTAAAATATCATTTCCCTCAAGACCCTAACTCAGCCTATCAATATTTCTCAACATTGATCACACCTTGAATAATAAGTATTTATTTTAAATAAGTCTGATTATATTATTTTTCCAATAAATAAATAAATATTATATTCACTAAACTTTCAAATAATTATTTATTTTAATATATGTGATACTAAATAAATATTTATATTGAATATTTTTTATTACCTTTCTAATATTAAATATGACATGAATAAATATTATATATTCAATAACTCAAAAGTTATATTTATTTAATATTCTTATAATATATATTTTAACTCAAATAATTCGTGGTAGAATTTCTGTGATTATCCTAACTAGAATAATTATTATACCACAAGTCATGAATAATATTTACTCTTGATGTTACATTCAAAACAAATTTAATCAAGTTTATGAATACACATAGTGTGTGATTCTCTATCTATCTTTCTCATCAGAATTAAATGGGATTTTCTAATATTGAGGATTAGCATCTATAAATACCTCAATGAACCCATATATAAATACTTTAACATTATAATGAAAAAAACTTCATACAAACACTTACAATGTAATATAATCCCTTTGTCTTGATATCTCCTCAAATAGGTTTCACACTTGTATCATCAACATATAACTTGATTATCTTTATATAACTAGGTAAAAATAATTAATCAATAATCTAAAATGGGTGTGAATTTAATCATAATATTACATTCTAATTGAAGGTAATGAGATATCTATTCATATTAACTTAGAAGGAAAAAAATTATTCATATAATGATTTAATTAATTTCATATCACTTATGATGCACCCAACTTATCTTACCTCCCTGTAATTATATCACATCATGATTTTCATCAATACATGAAAAATGAGATTAATGATATACATTAATAATAATATCAAGTCTAAGGACCAATACATAATCCCACTGATAATAAAATAAAATGACATATATAACATATGGTATTATTCTTGGTGAGTCTGTTTTTATAACCTCCATTATTAGAGATTAACAACTGTGAACTTTATAATAAGAGGTCTCCATTTATTATGAGGATATAACACCCAATAATCAAAATATCATTTGTTTCTCATTAGATATATTTCATCCCGACCATAAGACATATGATTAAGAAATTTATCATAACATATTATGGTTTTCATTATTATAGAGAACAACTATAACATTTTGATGTGACAAATACTTTAATGAAACTATCATATTATTTTCATATAGAATATTTCTCATCATGTTATAAGATAATTATTAATATTATTATATTTTAATTTATTTTAATCAAATATACAATGTTAGTTTGTTCTAGGGAACCAACTATAACAATAGTTACATTCATCCCTTAGAGATTCTTGACTACATGAGGACTATTCTTATTACATAACACTACCACCAAACCTATCTCATGTAAATGACATGTCCTATGTATTACTTTTGAATATGTAAATACAATATCCATCACATGTACCTAACTCATAATCTATAAGACTCAAAAATTATAACTCTAACATGGAACAACTAGGGGAGATCATATATTGTAGAGATAAAATTCAATGAAACTAGACAAATCACCTAGTCAATGTTCTATGGTGAAACCATAAGTTTGAACTAGAGGAATTATATTAAGAATATATGATGATACAAATACCATCATTTATTTTCTTCAAAGTAATAAAATTTCTAATATTAAGTTATTTTTCTGGGGAGGGGAATATAGAGCCCCAAATTTATATTGTTATATACCCTTTAAATAATTGATAAATTATATTAAACAAAAAATTGAATTAAGAAAAAAAATTATACATTTCATTAAATAAAAATATTATAATATAACATTAATAAATTTTTATAATGATATATTGAAAATGATCAAAAACATTTGAAGAGGAATAATACCACATTTCAACTAAAAGAACAAAAACATATTCATCTTTAGGTTCACATTGAAGACTGAACAATAAATTAAGACTATAAAAATAAAGAAATATATTATAAATATGTTATAAATCTTAAGATAAAGAAATATTTATTTTATATAAGTGTCTATGTCTATAAATAGAAATGATATATGGACATTGGTTATATGTTCATTAGTTATATGATCATTTGGAATATATAGTAGTTGGGATTATATTACCATTGGGATTATGTATCCATTTGGTATATACCATAATTATATATAATGAATACTAATGAGTATGTTTAGTGGATATAATATTTTAAATTAAAATGTGACCATTATAATATAGCCATTGAATTAGGTAAATAAAAGTAACCACCTTATAAAATTTATGTAGAAAAGGAGAAGTATTAGGATCTATTAATAGAAGTATTCATTATGAGGATAATTTATTTAATCTTGGAAAGGAGGTGGAACCATTAGTTCCTACCCTTAATAAATTCCCAGAAAAACATTAATCAGCATGGCTTGATAAAAATTGTTGATGGGAAAATTTCAAGCATATAAATCACTACAGGACCCATGCTTTCTGAATCACCACCCATGACCACCAAAATTATCTATCTCACCATTAGGTATTATGATAATTCCATGATGGTTTTTCTAAGTAGGTTATAGGATGATATAAAAATGTAGTTAAGTTATTATTATTATTAGAATATTATTTATTCAATGAATGATATTAATATAAATGGATTGATAAAATTGAAATAATGGTATAATTAATGAAATAGGAATAAAACCCATATAATGAAAAATATTTTCTAAATAATATATTTTATATATTATGTGTTAGTAAAATTTATCACTGATATATAGTTAATTAATTAAATTCATTTATATATATATAATAATTTTTAATAGGTAAAATATAATGATAAAATCATTTATCAGTTAAAAAGTGTTTTTTGAAAAATTGTTTTTTAAATAAGATGTGCATTTTGAAGGTTAAAGGAAAATTCTATTAAATTTTTACATAAAAATTAAATTAAATTAACACTTAATTAATGATTATCAATTGATATGAAATAAGACCCGGAAAAATTATAATGAAAGATTGTATTTTTCTTTAAAAATAATTTCTTATATGTTTCAAATGTTAATTTAAAAGTTATATTTCACAAATTTATAATTTGAATTATATTATATGGATATTATATTTTTATTCATGAAATTGATATTAGTAATTCAGGTTTATATTATATTTTTAGTAAAAATAGTTACCATGGAAAAGAATAAAACAATGTTAATAGTGGTAAATGGGGTAGAATAACATGAATCAAATCTATAATGATTAAATTAATGTAAACTTATTTTAGAATAATATTGATAGGTTTGGGATCCATTAAAAGAAATTAATGCCAATATTTTCTTACCCAACTTGTAAGAACCCGGGTCTTCGTTTCAGGTACGTTTTTTCTTTTTCTGGAGTTTTTGAGAAAAATGGGGTTTCTGGAAAATATCGAAGTACACGCCGTGTACTCCCTTGCCATGTCAGGCCGTGTGCTGGCCATGACCAGGCCACACACACGGTGTTTACGGGTGAGGTGGAGTCTGGTTAAAGAGGTGTATAGAAAATTGGAGTACACTCCATGTACTCAAGAAGTACATGCCGTGTATTTTCTTTTTTCTTTTCACTAAACGCACCAGGGTCGCGCCT
Organism: Viscum album; assembly: GCA_963277665.1. Classification (NCBI taxonomy): domain Eukaryota; kingdom Viridiplantae; phylum Streptophyta; class Magnoliopsida; order Santalales; family Viscaceae; genus Viscum; species Viscum album. The sequence continues at coordinate 847,826,607 of OY728119.1, read as the reverse complement.
GATGGACAGAACTTGCTTCTTCTTCAGGATCTTCATACGAGAGTGACCTGTACGACCAAAAATCTTCCCCGAGCCCCCGTGCTTCCGTCTGATCTCTGTTTCTGCCATCGTCGATTGCGTTGGAACCGCATCGGTGAGTTATTCTTTCTCCTAGAGCATTGTTTTACAATTTCTCCTATTTCTCAAGTTATCTTGGTTTGAGCATTTTGGTTGTTTTCTTAGATCTACAACGTTCCAAGGAGAATCAGTCGTCATGGTTCAAGTATATCGATCTCCTAGGATCGAGGTAGGTGGTTTGTGCCTTTCTTTAGAAAGTTTGTGAATATTTTGTGCAAATTCCACCAATACCCTTGAACGTGGTATTGGGTGTTTCCCATTTTTCCCCTGTTGTTTGTCTGCTTTTCTTGATTTCTTGAGTTGAGGTCATTGCATGTAAATTTGGATAATTTATACTGTGTTCATGTGCTTTGCCTTGCATGTTTTTCTTATTAGGCGTTTTTCCAGTTGCCATGCCTAGTTTTAGGATAGTAGAACTATTGTATTGTTATGTTGTTGTGCCTTAGAATAATAGCCAAGTTGTTCTTGAGGTTTACTTCGGCCGATACGCGCGCTATGCATGTTTTTTTCACACAGGGCTGTGAGAACCTAGTATAGTGGACCATAAAGAGAATGGACGGAAGGGCTTCTCCAGAGTGTCTTTAATTTATGATGCGAGACCACAGGGGGAATTGACATTGAGTGCTTCCTTAGAGAGTCTGTAGTTCCCCGACGTGGGCCACGAGGGGAATTGATGTTGAGTGCTTACCCAGAGATCCTTTAGTACGATACGAGACTATAGGGGGAATTGACGGTGAGTGCTTCCCCAGAGAGTCTGATTCTTAACTGAACCAGAGGCGTGAGACTGTGTGTGCCTCCCAGGGGCGTTGCTAGTACTTGTAGGTTGAACCTTAGGGGTTATACTATAAGAAATACCCATAGGTTACCTTTTTGTCCTATTTGCTTGAGTGGCTGTTCCTGTTGTAGATTATATGTTAGAACTGTGGATTGTTACTGCTGTGTATTCCTGTTTACTGCTTACTGCATTTTACCTGCCATATATATTCACTGACTGTTAGGTACAGATCTTTGGGTGGTTTCCTATTGGGACTTTGTCTCACACCCTATTTGGGTCATGTTTTTGGGCCCAAACAGATTATTTTGTTATAGTTATAGATAAGGGAAAGTGCCCTTATGCTTCAGGTTCTTGATTGCGCTATAGCTTGAGAGCATGGGACCAAGCTGAGGCTTGCGATACTGAGGAGTTTCTCATCTGTTTTTATTTTGTACTTTGGTTTCAGTTTTTTTTCATCACATTGGTTTGTTTACTGCTTTCCATAGACATATGTACCATTCTGCATCATTGTTATATTATACATTGCTTCCGCTGTTCAGTTCAGTTGTTGTATGCTTTTTATTGTTTTTGCTATTTTGTCTGGTTGTTCTTTCAATGTATACTTTACCGAATGAGGGCATAGTTTCCCCACCGAATCACCAAGGCCCTCGCTGCTAGTCGGCAGCCTCTGGCGTTTGGGGAAACATGCTTGAGGTCATATGACCAACCGGGTACGGGGCGCCCTTGGGTGGCTTCCGAAACCGGGACATTACAAAGTGGTATCAGAGGGGTTCTTTCTCTCAATTTACTGTTTGGATCCTTTAGTCAAGGACATGACAGATCCAGTACTTGGTATTAAGCTGTGCTCGGGAGTAGCTAACCCATGTAAAGGGAAAATCCATACTACCTCGTTAATTGCAGTTTTTGGTTTTTGAGATTTACGGTTGATCTCATTTCACCTAGAGTGATTCACATGTTTTTCATTGTTATGGTTGTTGATATTGTGGTTCTATTTCTGTCGCAACCCGATGAGATGAGGGTATGACATCTCATGCATCATATAGGAACTTGTTAGAATCACATGCCATGTATTCTTTCCATGTCATCCAGGGTGCATTAGTGATTGCATGTTGTTGTGATATACTATGTGTAGATTATGCATGCTGTTGTGATAGATGCATTGATGGAATATATGTTGTTTGATAGAGGACAGTTAGTATCATACTTTTCTTAAATGAATGCCAAGTTTTGGTTCTTGAGGTGTTGTGGGCCCTCTTGAATCAGAAATTGGTTAATCATTGACTTGTTCTTCCTTATATATGACTATATTGGATTCCAAGCTTTGATTCGTGGGGAGTATGGGCCCCACGTATCAGAATTTGGCACCTTTATGCTCATTTTTCAGTGTTTTCTGGGATTCGGTGCAGTTTCAGAGCTACTGACCGAAAAAACCCAGAATACACGGCGTGTACTTTATATATACACATCGTGTAGTTTTCAACTGTGTTAATGACTATGTGAGTAGAACACAGGTTGTGAAAATTGCCAGGAACACGCCGTGTACGGTAGATACACGCCGTGTAGTAGTGAGCGTGTACCCGGCCGTGTAACTAACAACACGGGTCGAGGAAGCTCTTGTCATACACGCCGTGTTTCGTATGAACACGCTGTGTATCCTTCTTATCTATACCCGATCGTGTCACAAACAACGTGGGATGGTGTTCTCTCCTCTTATACACGCCGTGTTTGTTCAGAACATGCCGTGTAATGGTCAGCCGTGTACTTGGCCGTGTCCCCAACAACACAAGATGGGAAAATCTTGAAGTAAACACCGTGTTTGTTCGGAACACGTCGTGTATTCTCAGTCGTGTTGCCGACTGTGTAACTAACAACACGGGTCGTCGAAAACTTGTCTACTACATGGTGTGTCCATAGGGAACACGCCGTGTAGTCTCAGTTTAAGAAAAACGTTTGGGTTAGCCGTGCAAGGAAACACGAGCTGCAGAGTGGAGTTAAGTACACGCTATGTAGAGTTTATACATGCCGTGTAGTCTTGTTTTGTAAATCTTGTGTGTTTACTTCTCCTGTTTTCGTTTTGTACTCCTTGGTTCTCTGTCCTTGCTTTCCTAATCTAAGGTATGCTTTTAATCTTTTAGAGATATGACTCCGAGAGGTCCTCTGGTTGTACGTCAGTTATCTGGAAGTGATGAGACGCTAGATATGGATGATAAGGGACTTCCTGCCAATCCTCCAATCAGGCCAGCCTTGGCACCGGCTGTTATACCAGTTGCAGGCGCTGATGCGTAGTTCAGGGAAGGATTTATGAGTATGATGTAGACCTTTTAGAAAGGATAATCACAGTGATCTGAGGAGGCGAGATACATCTTCAGGTAGATAGGTGGTATTCTACCAGTGTGGAAGGGAAAGGCACACGAGGCCATAGTGCCAGAGGGACCCAATGAAGTGTCAATCTTACGACAAGATGGGTCACCTTCAGCGTTTCTGCCAGGTTTTCTCACTAGTAGATGGAGACGGGGGTTCTTCCATGACTCCTCGTTCAGGAGAAGCACCACCAGCTTCTCACAAGTCAGGGAACTAGAGTTCTTCCGGCCATTCAGGCCAAGGTGGAGGTCGAGGCCATAGTAGTCAGTCACCAGCCTTTTAGCGCCAGTAGGGAAGATCAACTCAGATTGGTCAGGCAGGGTCACAGGGCCGTGGGGTAGGCCAGACCTTTACGGTGGAGCAGACCCACCAAGAACAGGATCCCGGACCTTCTACCATTCGAGGTACGATTTTAGGACCCTCGGTTTTATCTTCATCCCTTTTCGATACTGGTTCCACGCATAGATTTATCTCTGTTGATGTTGTATAGAGACTTGGGATCTGTATCCTTTCTTATACCGACTTTTTGACACTAGAAACACCTTTGGGGATGAGAACATCTAGTGTACGTCAGTGCAGAGAGTGCCCTCACGAGGTTGCAGGATATCTTTTCTCATGGGATCTCTATGTCTGAGAGATGATAGGTTATGATGTCATTATCGGGATGGACTGGTTGGTTCCCGTCCAGGCAGTCGTCGACTGTTGTCACTGTTAGGTGAGTTTCATCTCACTAGAGGGTGAATCTTTTCTTCCTAGAGGTGAATGGGATGTTCGGGCGAGTTGAGCAGGACTCGAGCATCTTGGGATAATAGGGGTTATAGCCAAGATTGAAAGTCTTTATCTATATGATCAGTGGACTTCAAATTTTTTACTTTCCTCTAGTGGTGGATCGTTTCAGATATGTCTTTCTTGAAGACTTTTCAGGTTTTCCTCCGGAGCGTGAGGTAGACTTCTCTATTGAGCTTGTTCCAGGAGTGGCACCAGTGTCTATTCCTCCTTATTGGATAGCTACAGCTGAGTTGAAGGAGCTCAAGAAGAAGTTGGAGGAGTTGCAGGAAAAGAGTTTCATCCAACCCAGTAATTCTCCTTGGGGTTATCCTGTCTTGTTTGTGAAGAAGGAAGACGATACACTTTGGCTTTGTGTGGATTATCGGAAGCTCAACCAGTTAACGGTCAAGAACCGATATCCCTTTTCAAGGATTGATGACCTCTTTGATTAGCTTCGTGGATCCCAGGTGTTCTCAAAGATCGATTTGAGGTCCGATTATCATCAATTGCACATTATACCATCAGATATACCTCTTATTGCCTTCAGAAGTAGGTATGATCTCTATGAGTATACGGTCATGCTGTTCGGTCTCACGAATTCCCCATCAGTTTTCATGGCACTGATGAATCCAGTGTTCCATCCATACTTGGATTCCTTCGTTGTGGTCTTCAGGGATGATATCTTGGTGTACTCTCACACTCGACACGACCATGCGAGACATCTTGTGATCGTTCTAAGTACATTGAGAGAGCATCGACTTTATGCTAAACTCTCAAAGTGCCACTTTTGGATGGATCAGATTCACTTCTTGGGTCACGTAATCTCAAAGACAGGAGTATCAGTGGACCCAGAGAAATTGAGAGATGTAGTTTCTTGGGAGCAGCCGAAGAATTTCTTTGAGGTGCGGAGTTTCCTAGGGCTGGCTGGATACTACCGACGCTTCATTCATGACTTCTCACGCCTAGCAGCACCTTTGATAGGTCTGACCAAGAAGGGGGAAAAGTTCCTATGGTCAGATTCTTGTGATTCAGCCTTTCAGGAGATGAAGGGAAGGTTGATTTCAGCACTAATACTAGTCTTTCCAAATCCCGTCAAGAGCCATAATGTTTACTTTGATGCTCCAGGTATCGGGTTGGGAGCTGTGCTTATGCAGGGAGATGGGGTCATTGCATACGGGTCTCGATAGTTGAGGCCACATGAGAGGAACTACCCGATGCACGATCTGGAGTTAGGAGTTGTTGTTCATGCCTTATGTTGTTGGATACATTACCTTCTGGGAGAGCACTTTGTGGTTTTCACTGACCATAAGAGTCTCAAGTACATCTTCACTCAGCCTGATCTGAATCTGAGACATCGCAGGTGGGTCGAGTATCTTCAGTCATTTGACTTTGAGATCGCCTATATGCCGGGAAAGGGCAATGTAGTGGCAGATTCTTTGAGCAGGAGAATTCAGATTCAGGCAGTTCAGGAGGCCATCAGTGAGTGGCAGATTATGGCTCTGTTCTATGAGATGCATCAGGAGGTGCACGACAGACAGGGATAGACTTTCATTTCTTCTGTAGCTGTTACCTCTACACTTCTTGATTGGGTACAGATGAGGCAACTATCAGACTCAGAAGGCTTAGTCTTACAGGAGAGTGTGTCAGGAGAGGACCCTCTTCCTAGATGGACAGTGGACGAGGATGAGATCTTGCATTTCTAGGGACACATATGGGTGCCAGCAGACATACGCGAGGAGCTGATGCAGGATTTTCATTCCTCTGTTTGGGCAGTTCATCCTGGCATCACCAAGATGTATCAGGATCTTCATCACCAGTACTGGTGGCCAGGTATGAAGAGGGATGTTGCTGGTTTTGTCTTGAGGTGTTGTACATGTCAGCAGGTGAAGGCGGAGCATCAGCGACCAGTAGGCCTTTTATAGCAGTTACCCATTCCGGAGTGGAAGTGGAACGATGTCACGATGGACTTTGTGACCAGATTGCCGAGGTCACCTCGAGGTAATTATGCTGTTTGGGTTGTCGTCAACAGGCTTACAAAGGTTGCTTACTTCATACCGATAATGGAGATCTTCAGTTTTGATGATCTAGGACGACTTTACATCCGAGAGATAGTATGTCTGCATGGAGTTCCACACTCCATTGTTTCAGATAGGGATGCAGGATTTACTTCTCGATTCTGGTAGGGGCTTCAGAAGGCTTTGGGTATGTAGGTACTCTTGAGTAAAACATACCATCCCCAGAAAGATGGCCAGTCCAAGCGTATGATCCAGGTGCTTGAGGATATGCTCCGAGATTGTATTCTAGACTTTGGAGGTTCTTAGGAGAAGCATATCCCTCTTGTGGATTTCACCTACAACAACAGTTTTCAGGTGACAATTCAGATGACACCTTACGAGGCCTTGTACGACAGGCCATGCCGATCACCTTTATGCTGGCTGGAGGTAGGAGATACAGCTTTACTGGGACCTCATCTTGTTCAGAAGACCTCATAGCATATTGAGTTGATTCGTAAGAGGATTGTTATAACACAGTTTTGACAGAAGTCTTATGCTGATAAGCGGAGACGACCTCTAGAGTTCGAGGTCGGTGATCAGGTTTTCCTGTGTGTCACACCGAGATTGGGACACAAGAGGATTCAAAGACAGGGTAAGCTTTCACCACGGTACGTCGGGACGTTTGAGGTGTTGGAGATAGTTGGGCCGGTTTCCTATCGGCTGCAGTTACCTCAGAGGTACCGGGCCATGCATGACATCTTCCACGTCTCTCAGCTCTAACGTTACTTTTTAGACCCATCTCTTGTCTTTCAGACCGAGGAGGTTGAGCTTGAAGTGGATGCATCATTTGAGGAGCATCCTATCCGGATTGTCGATCACAGTATGAAGGTTCTATGCAGGTGGTTTGTTCCTCTAGTACGGGTGCTATGGAAGCAAAGGCGAGTATAGGACGAGACTTGGGAGAGAGAGGTCGATGTACGATCATAGTGGACAGAGCTGTTCGGGGATTCTTCGCCTATGCCTCGTTAGGTAAATTCGGGGACGAGTTTTTTTAAGGGGGGAAGTTTGTAAGAACCCGGGTCTTCGTTTCAGGTACATTTTTTCTTTTTCTAGAGTTTTTTTGAGAAAAATGGGGTTTCTGGAAAATTTTGAAGTACACGCCGTGTACTTTATGAGTACAAACCATGTACTCCCTTGCCGCGCCATGCTGTGTGTTGGCCATGTCCAGGACACACACATGGTGTGTAAGGGTGAGGTGGAGGCCGGTTAAAGCGGAGTTCGTAAAACTGGAGTACACACCATGTACTCAAGAAGTACACACCGTGTACTCAAGAAGTACACACCGTGTACTCAATAAGTACACACCGTGTACTCAAGAAGTACACGCTGTGTATTGTTTTTTCACTAAACGAACTGAGGTCACACCTGACGGACAGAAATTACTTCTTCTTCAGGGTCATCGTCCGAGAGCGACCCGTACAGCTGAAAATCTTCCCCGATCCGCCTTGTTTCCATCTGATATCCATTTCAGCCGCCGTCGATTGCATTGGAACCGCAGTAGTGAATTATTCCTTCTCCTAGAGCCTTGTTTTGCAATTTCTTTTCTTTCTCAAGTTATCATGGTTTGAGAGTTTTGGTCATTTTATCAGATCTACGATGTTCCAAGGAGAATCAGTCGGCGTGGTTCAATTATATCAATCTCCTAGGATTGAGGTAGCTGGTTTGTGCCTTTTTGTAGAATGTTTGTGAATATTTTGTGCAAATTCCACTAATACCCTTGAATGGGGTATTGCGTGTTTCCCGTTTCGCCCCTGTTTTTTGTATTCTTTGCTTGATTGCTTGAGTAGAGGTCATTGCTTGTAAATTTGGATAATTTATACTGTGTTCATGTGCTTTGCCTTGCATGTTTTGCATATTAGGCATTTTTCCAGTTGCTATGCCTAGTTGTAGGATAGTGGAACTGTTGTACTGTTATGTTTTTGTGCCTTAGAATGATAGCCAAGTAGTTCTTGAGGTTTACTTGGGCCGATATGCGTGCTATGAATTTTTGTTTTACACAGGGCTGCGAGAACCTAGTGTAGTGGACCATAGGGAGAACGGATGGAAGGGATTATCCACAGTGTCTTTAATTTACGATGCGAGACCACATAGGGAATTGATGTTGAGTGCTTCCTTAGAGAGTCTGTAGTTCCTCGATGTGGGCCACATGGGGAATTGATGTTGATTGCTTCCCCATAGAGCCTTTAGTACGATATGAGACTATAGGGGGAATTGACCGTGAGTGCTTCCCCAGAGAGTCTGCTTCTTAGCTGAACCAGAGGGGTGAGACTGTGTGTGCCTCCCAGGGGGGTTGCTAGTACTTTTAGGTTGAACATTAGGGGTTAGACTGTGAGAACTACCCAGAGCTTACCTTTTTGTACTATTTTCTTGAGTGGCTATTCTTGTTATAGATTATATGTTAAAACTATGGATTGTTGCTGCTGTGTATTCCTGTTTACTGGTTATTGCATTTTACCTGTCATATATATTCACTGACTGTTAGGTATAGATCTTTGGGTGGTTTCTTATTGGGACTTGGTCTCACACCCTGTTTGGGTCATGTTTTTGGGCCCAAACAGATTATGTTGCTACGGGTATAGATAAGGGAAAGCTCCCTTCTACTTCAGGTTCTTGATTGCGCTGTAGCTGGGGAGCATGGGACCAAGCCGAGGCTTGCGATGCTGAGGAGATCCTCATCTGTTTTTCTTTTGCACTTTGGTTTCAGTTGTATTTCAGCATGTTGGTTTGTTTACTGATTTCCATAGACATATGTACCATGCTGCAACTTTTTTATATTATACATTTCTTCCGATGTTCGGTTCAGTTGTTGTATGCCATTTATTGTTTCCTCTATTGTGTCTGGTTGTTCTTCTGCTGCATACTTTACCGAATGAGGGAATAGTTTCCCCACCGACTCACCAAGGCCCTCGCTGCTAGTCGGCGGCCTCTGGAATTTGGGCAAACACACTTGTGGTCATGTGACCAACCGGGTACGGGGCGCCTCTGGGTGGATTTCGGAACCGGGACGTTACAGAACTCTCCTAACTCCCCTGTGAGATCTACCTTTTACACTTCAACCAACTCATGTTTCGAGAAAAATATCCCTATATTTCTGTTACAAAGGTATATCTCATCAAAACACTATTAAAAAAATTCTATCATTAATTTTTATCTTTTATCGTGGTCTAAATTCTCACTCCTCAACCCATCCCTAATTTTTTTATCCTTTGGTCTCATGAATGAGGCTAAATCTATTCATTCAAAATGAAGATGTTGTGAGGAGTTATTCCATCAGTGTAAGTAATGAGATATTATTCATCCCTTTTCATTTATCTTATCATCCCGACTGTTAAAAATAAATATATAAAACTATAATGTTATATTTTTAAGATCACTAAAAGTCTATAAAAATTATATTATAACTATATAAATTCATATTCTTACTCATTAAATTGTTACGACATGGTATTCTTCGAGATGGGTTTTCCACCCACATGATCAATTCTATAACTATTCTATAATTAATGAATTAGCTAACATGAAATATAGTTATATTTAGAAATAATGATTAGTTTATATTATATTTTTTATGTATTTATTATTAATAGAAATTAACAATTTAATTAAAAAAATTAGTTCTTATTTTTATTCATTATTCACAGGAAATGTAAATTTCTAAACAATATTTATGAACTACTACTCTATCCCTAATGAAATTATCTAATAAATATAAAACTGATAAAATTAAATCTATATATTTTCCATGAAAATTTTGGAGGCTATGAACGCATAATCAAGAATCAGGGATTGAAACCCCTATACTAATGAACGAAAATAACAAGCATAATAGTTAACACCTAATGATTAATTTTTTTAATGATTTATTGATAAATATATAATATGAAATTATAAATGGAACTATTATTTAAAATAATATAAATAAGGTTTTTAAAATTATTTATATTAATATTCAATTAATTATATAGGTTTTTAGACTATGTATGAACAAGAGTGAATCTAAGGTAAGTGTTTTCCTAACTCAGTATTTATTTCTGTGTGTAATCCAATTTCCTATTTGACTGTATTCTTCTATGTTTGATATATTATATCTCCAAAATATCTCATATTATGCTTATTTTTTTTAATTTATGTAAATTAATTTTTCATATAAAATTATTCTTCATTGATTTATTTTAAACTTGATTAAAATTATTATTTTTAGAACAACTATTATTTTCTATATTGTCTATTTCTCTTCCATGTCCATATTATTTATTTAAAATTTTATTATTTCATTATTTTGGAATATAGATATTTATTATCTTACTTAGCTTTCATATTTATTTTTATTTCTTTTCAAAGTGAAAATTTATAATTTTGTTTATTAATGAGAGTTTCTTTAATTTTGTAAAAATGATTATAATAATATTTTTTCCAACATACATGCATTTTAATTATTCCAATCAATATTTATTATACTATAGAATTTATATATACATTAACATTCAATTTTTTGGGATATTTAATTATAATATAGTGACTTAAAAGTCTTCTATTCACCTTTGAAAATTACTTTTAATTTTACAAATAACCTTGTATATCAGAAAAATAAACATTAAGAAAACTATATTTAAATTTATCTTCCATTTTTAAATATACCAAAAAAAGATAAACAATTTATGGTATTATATTTAATGTATCACTTTACCAATTCTATTTTTCTATTTTTATTTTGGGTGATTGATATTTTGATATCATCATATCAAACCCTTGATTTCCTTTCATACAACACTATATGAAAATTCCTTGTTACCTATTTTATTTTTATGGGGGTTTTAAAGATATGATGTATAATTGAGTTCATGTGTATAAAAAATTTAGGGTTTATCATAAAGTTTTGGTTTCGTGCAATATATCCCTTCATTATTTTGGATATTGTTTTATAAATTATCTGACCTAGATGATACATTAGTGGTCATCCCAAATTTGTTATGTTATAGGGAACATGTGGTTATCCCATATATAATTTGTTATGGGTAGGTGGATAACCTATTATATTATGATAGTACTATTTGTGTGGCTACCCTTGACATATTTTATAATTTATATGATTATGTTTTACATAATCCAATGTTATGATCCATGGATCATTATTATTGTCTCATGATTGCACATTCTCATGTAATGATATATGTTATGCATTCATGATGATACTTTTAAGGCTATATATCCTTATCCCATTATTTATGATATTATATCATTCCATATGATTTTTTCTTATGATTATAAGTAATTTTTAATATAATATTTCTCCCTTGATTATGTGTTTTTATATGTTTCTGATCTAATTATTTTTGATTCATTGATATGATTTTACCATAGTGAGCGTTTGAGCACACTACTTATGTTTTCCATTTTTCCATGAAATTACTGACATGAATATGTATAGGGGTAGTTATGTGTGTAGGATTATTTAGGATTTATTGAAGAAATAATGTGTAATTAGATGTCTATGTATTTAATATCCAAATGCACTAAAACTTTTGTTTTTTGAATTGTGTATTTTATTTGTGAGATTTATTATTTAATCAAAGAAACAATGTATTGAAATTTATTGGCAACCATGGTTTATCACACAAAAAAAATTTCCTACCGAAATACCTATGAAATTGATAAATTATTTCTCTAAAATTAGAGACAAAAATACTTTAAATGTATATCATTATTCTTAATGTTTATTTGATTGAACACTACTATCACAACACCTTCCACATGAGAAATATTCCCATTTATATAAGTTTTAATCACATCAATCCTTATGGATAACAGTTATGATGATATACAATCCTCCAAAATATGATAGTTATTTCCATAAAATTTTAAATATACCCTATATATTCACAAAATTAATATGATTCATTATTCTCATAAAAATAATAACCAAATACACTTCAAAAATAGAGAACACATGTCTCCAGAAATCATTAATAAAATTATTATCTCTAATAAAACACCAATCATAGTTTTTATATCAATTTATAGATACTTAGAAACTAATATGTATTAGGATCTCCAAGGATTCACTTATGGGGTAAATTAGTAAATCTATTTCTTTTACATTCCATCATTGAAAAACATTCATCACCCACTAACGTAAAAGTATTTTTTACTATATTTACTTAATTCCTTAATCTTTGTTTGATTTTAATGGTATTAATAAATTAAATCATTAATTACTCACTTAAAAAACAATTAAAGTTATAACATTTAATATAAATTGTTCACCATTAAAAATTAATGGTTATATCATTAGAATAATCTATAAAACCTAAAATCACATGATTTAGGGATCCTTATCGATACAAACCATATGAATTATTGAGTTGAATTAGACCACGAGTTATCCAGGAAGACACATCATCAAAATAGTCATAACTATATCTTCATACAAATGATATCATTTTGAGATTATTTAGGGATAAAATCATGTGGTCACTAAAGTTGATTCCCACCAACTACTCATGCTGATTTTTTTTTCTAGTGACATTGTGATATAACAAAAAAATTTATAGATAACAACTATTATCTCTAATGACGTCATTATTGAATAATAGTATACATATTTTTATGACTTTTTTCCAGAATGACACAAAATATTTTCACATACAGAATAACTTAAACACATAAAATAATGGCATACTATTATAATGTGATCTAGATGATGTGATAGACTAGCTCTTGAGCTATTATATTTTATAACATTATCACAAGATTTTAATATACATTGTTTCCATATTTTTTCTACATCAAAATGTTTTATCTCTATAAATCTTATAATTGTATAATTTATTCACATTATAATGTGATTTTATAGTACAACACTGAAAAACATGAAAAATTGAATTTTTAACTTCAATAATTATTCAAAAAAATTTAAACACTTATATTATTTCAAAATAATTTGAAATGTTTTATTTTGTTTAATTTTGAATGCGACTCATATGTTGGTAATGTGTTTTAAAATAAATAGGAAGTAAAATTCAATAAATATTTAATAAGTCATACCCACTTCAATTTATATTCAAAACCACATCCCACATTTTCAATGAAATTACAAATGGACTAGCTTCACTATCAGTCATCTTCCTAGTCAAAATATATCCCTCTTTAATTATACATGATTGTGTTTTTTTCTATTCTATATTTTATTCCACCCATTCTCAATGGTATTTAGTTATTATTTCTAAATTAATTTGCATTCATAGTGAGATGTTAATTTATCACAACATATCATTCACTAATCCAGGTCTCTGATACCCTACTAAATATGAAACTCATATGTTCTCTTCCTTTAATCATAGTCATTTAATTGTTTATATTATGTTGTATTTATTATATAATTTAAAAATTGGATTTTATGATGTAAAATTGTAACTTTTTTATTTATGATGTATTTTAAAAATGATGGATTCATGATGATTACAATATGATTATGCGAATAGATATAAATTATAGGGATTATTTTTTATACTATTCAAATTAATATGGATATCCTTATAACCATATCTATCAACATTAGGATTATTCTATTAATGAATTCAAATTATTGGGTGATAGATATTAAGTGTTAAGAAATTGATGAATCATGATGTCTATTGTATTAGTTTCCACTAATGTTGTTACCCAGTAGTTGGATGCTATGATCGTCATGTTTATCCATTATATTTATATTGGTAAAATAGACTTCTTATGATATGAAATTGGATTTTAGGATTTATTTTATTGTGATGATGAACCAAATGATGTCTTGTAAAAGTAAATTATTTATTCATTTTTAGTAAATAATTTCTCATCCAAATAATTATTTTTATCATTTTATGTTTTCATGAAATGATTAAAATTCCCCAATGTGGAATTCTACTAACCCACTACCTGTGGATTTTAAATTTTATCTTCCAAATATATATTAATGGTAATATCACATATGACTATATTTATGGACAAATCAATAAGAATCTTACAGAAATGTGTATTTAATAAATTCATTAGTGATTAGAAATCACTATAATTTTTTAATATAAAATAATATAATAATAATAATGATAAATTATATTGTTATTTATCAGTTCCCTAATTCAATATATTTGTTTTTTGTTTTTTTTTCAATTTAAAGAATTAATACTTAATAGAATATAGTTTAATTCCATTATTTATTATTATATGTGCTGATAATAATTTCAAATTATGTTTAATAATCCTTTTCCCAATTTATTTTGAATTGTTACATTTATCACTATTTTAAATAAATTTATGCTTAAAGTAATTTAATGAGATGTGAAATTAAATTATACATAATAATTAGTTTTCCAACGATAATATAAGGAATATAAATGTCAATTATTATTATTCTATTTTATTAGATTATAAATTTCGAGTATTTTATTTTCATTCAATTAAAAAATTAAAACAACATAAATAATTTCATTAATTAATTTACCTAATATATAAATATTGTGAAGAAACTTCCCAAATATCTATAATTGTTAGATTTTTTATAAATTATATGGTGAATGTTTTCTTATAAAAATAAATGAACATTTTTTAAATAATTTTTGGTTGTTACACAATTGGTTTCATTGATGAGTTTTAGGTAGATATTTGTATGTGGTTTCACATCATTAATAAAATAATCAATAATGAATATATAGATTTAAAATTTATTTCCATTGATATATTGAAACATAGTAGCCCATCATTTGAAATTACAGTAATTAATTTTCTGGTATATTTTTATACTTTAAACATATTTTCTTTAACATGTGAGTTATTTTATGATTTTTTAAAAGGATAAAAATTAAATTATAAAATGATATTTAATTTTTCATGAATAGTAACAAAGGTATTAAGATCCTCCCATATGGGGTTGAAGTAGTATAAATATTTTATGGGAATGTAATCAGAGTGGGATAATTATTTTTCCTATTTGTTTATTATATGCATAAAATTATTTTTTATAGTTTCAAAAAAAATATATTGAACCATATATCATCGAGTAATATTGATTAATTCCTACACTATAAAAACTTTATGATCAATTTTCAATATATATTTTATACGATAATTTTTGTGAATGATCATCATTCAAATTGATTAGTACCATCACATAAATAAATATTATTATAGTATTACCTTTTATTTCCAAATTCACAATTTTTGAACAAATTAATTGATTATAAATTTAGTTTGTTTATCAATATATTTTCCTATTAAAATTTATGTTTTTCATATAAGAACATTTTATATATTATTATTTCTATCCAATAGTAATAATTTGAAATTCCTTTTTTTCCTTGTAAGCCTTTGACAAAACTATCCTTAAGATTTTTTAAGTTTAGTGCTTTTTCATGTTGAACACAATTGTTTTGGAATATTTGACTCTATATGGGTTGAATATTTTGATTGTCAAAGTCATGGAATATATCTTCAGATGTGGCAGTGAATAATTGTTTATCAGTATATTTAGATGAACCTCATCAAATATCTTGTTCCCCCATTAGTAGTAATCCCTGTCACCCTAATGATAAACATGATTTAACAAAACATGTAAATTAGGAAACAAGAAATTTTTACTTGGTTCCTTGAATAGGGATAATCAAATAAACATACAATGATGATGTGTTAATTAAGGGTAATAACTAATATTACTTTCTATTTGTTATAATTTTTAGTAGGCATACCAAACCTTCATGGTTAAAACCCTAAAAGAATTGATAACATATTACTCTTAATCACATGGAAAGCTCACTACTCTTATAAATGAAACCATATAAATATTCAAAAAATGAAAATGATATTACCCTATTGTTAGTGTATAAATTAGATAATCCATCACCCATGTAAGGAATACTACAATATTTTAGTGAGATAAAATCCTGGGCCTCCCCCTTTATTCATTCTATATTTTCATCACAAATCTAGAATCCCATTTTTTCTTTTATGATATTTATTCCACTCTTATATGGAATGATGTATCCTAAATCTTGAGAGGATCTATATATTTCTCAATTAATTAATCTTTAATCCCATTTCACTATTAAAGGAAAGTTCATCAAAATAATTCTTCAAATATGAGTCAAATTGTATCATGAAAAGATCCCAAAAGATCCCAAAAAGATATAATTTTGAATTCTAAAAAATCATCTTGAATTTATTTTTTTGTATCATGATAATTAGGATCATGGAATAAATATCTTCACTCCCATGCTTAATGTATTGAAACCCAAATTGTATTGTGAGGGAAACAATATTTGATTATCCACTGGCCATCTCATTGCGGGATGAGATTTCTTCCACAATGTGACCACCACTTCTTAGATAAAATATATGATACCTACTCCTACTACTTGATGATGTATCCATACCCACAATGATGCTATTTTCCTTTGAGAATTCCTAGTTTATTAATATGTTTATTTGATTTAATCTCATGAATTTCTCATCATATTGTCACACCAATCATCTATATTTTATTTTAGCAATCATCTCTAGACAACCCCACCCCTAATATCCATGGGGTAACTTTTAGGACACAAACCATTCCCCACTATACAAATCAGAAAAATAGTTTTTTAGGATGTTGCATACTCACAAAACCACCTAACCCACAAAAGTATATTTTAATAATAGTAAAAAATATATAGTTTTGTGTAATTACTATATAGTATCTAACTTAAACTTTCATATATCCTTTTTAATTGTGGATTTACCATTCCAAAAAATCAACCCTTCATCTAGAATTATTTATTCTTAAATGAGACAAGCTATGGTGTGATTGCTACCATTATGACATAACCTTTCATTTATATATAAATCATTTAATCAAACACAATACCTACTGTAGTGTGATTCATGTAATTTTATTATGTTTTTTATTCGAATTTAATATAAAAAATTCCAACCCTAAAATTGGTCCGAGGGTATTTTTATTAAAAAAATACATCCTTAGGTTTATTACCAATACCTCAATTAATAAAAAAACAATATCCAAAACCATCCAAGAATACCAACAACACAACCTAAAACTTCTTACTTTTTGATAGTATATCAATAAATCACCATTCATAAACTCTAAGAATTCAGAAGTTATGAAAGTTTTGTGAAAAAATATTTAAATTAATTTTTTTTATTGAAAACACTTCCTTGATCATTATAATCTTTAAAAATTTTAAACCAAGAATTTAACCTTAAATAATCACTCAAATAATCTCCCCATATAAGGAAATTTATCATAGGAAAGATTGTCATTTATTAAAAATTAAGAAGAATTATTTCACATATAACTTCTCAAAACTTCAGAGACAACTTATCCTATTTTTTTAATGATCTAAATGAGAACTTATATGAATTCTCATAAAATATGCATGGAAATAAAAATAATTAATTCCTGATAACCAATATACCATTATATAAATAGACAATTACATAGAGTTGTGGGGGTCCTTACAATAAATCTTTTATTTAGATTGAAATGGTTTGAATTTAATAGC
Organism: Viscum album; assembly: GCA_963277665.1. Classification (NCBI taxonomy): domain Eukaryota; kingdom Viridiplantae; phylum Streptophyta; class Magnoliopsida; order Santalales; family Viscaceae; genus Viscum; species Viscum album. The sequence continues at coordinate 847,809,007 of OY728119.1, read as the reverse complement.
CAAATGATGCATCTCAAACTTATTCTAAGATAGTGACTTTGTGATGATGTCAAAAAACACATTTTCAAATGAAATATACAATAAATTTACTATCTCTTTCTGAACCTTCTCTATGATTAAGTGATATGTTATCTTTATGTGCATTGTCTGTGAATGATGGAAAATAGTTTTACTAATATTTATAGTAATTGAGTTATAAAACTTAATTCAAATATAATATTGTTTATTCTCCTAAACATCATAAAGTTTTTGATTATTATATATTAATTGATTATATGATTCAATATCTACAATACATTCATCTTCCATAATTCCAAAAAATATGAAATATTATTCTTTTATTATCAAATAAACACAATATCCTTATAGATAGAACACATCACCCAATTTAATATTACAATCATCTATTAAAAATCCAATCCGCATATATAAATCCAAAAAACTCATGAAATGAAATTTCTTGATAAATTTGTCTAAAAATAAACATAATTTTGAAATAATGAGAATAATTGTTGTTAATATCATGTGGATTTACATATAACAATAATGGTATCATGTTAGTAGATATGTGAAAAAATAGGTTTATCACAATCAAGTATAGTATGATCTTGATTAATTTATTATATTCAGTCACCTAGATATTTTTATCATCACCATCCCTTGATGATTTATTTGGTGTTATGAATGGTGTTATACTTTCCTTGGAATACTCCATAAAAAATATATTTAATAACACCTTGGTATATTTATATTATGAAATAAAGGTTTCATTCCTTCCATATATTAACTATAAGATAAGTAAAAGTGATAACTCTCTAGTTAATGACATATCAAACTTGTAGCTCAAGAAATATTTAAATAGATTTCGTTATTCTTTTTCGATCCTCTAATTTTTTTCATCCATATAATGGATAAAAAAAATCCTTTGATCAGTATGCTTTTAATGTATATATTGTCATTAACTACTCCCCAATGGAATCTAAGAATTTTGAAATGTTGATCAATCCTATAGTACCATGACCATGGTTTTTATTTTTTCCATATAATTACTTCATCAACTGGAATACCTCCCTCTCAAATTCAAAAATAAAAAAACCATATGGTTGCTAAATTTATACCTATTAATCATGGAATCTTTTAATGAATAATGATTTTACATCCATTTGGAATACCTGGAATATCCTTTTCACCATTATTTCCAATAATAATTAAATTGTTTCTAATTTTGATATAGGGGAAATATTTAATTGATATAAATTATTTCAATTTAGGAATATCCCTTGAACACAATTATTTCATTATTTTTAACTACCTTTCCATTTTCATTTATATTGATAAGGAAAACCTACTTTGTTGCATTAACATTTTTATCCTCTAAAATTGTAATATTTTTCTATATTTTATTCTTCTCAATCTGGAAAATCTATTAATGAATCTCTTAACCTAATTTTCATCTATAATATGAAATAAAATATTCTTGGGTCTATATGAGATAATAATGATATCTGATGTGGATAATTTATACTTCTTATTTTCACTGAAGTGATCCATTCACCAATGACGTTCTATTGATTTATTTAAACCATGATTTATGACTTACTAATATTTACTTATGTTTATTTATTTTCCTTATCATTAGTATAAAAATCTAAATTGAATCCATACCCATGTTACCCCCATATGTTTCTAACTTCATCATCAGTTTCCTATACTATTACATCAATTTTTTATTGAAAAATACTCACTTGATTTGGAAATCTGCACATTGTTTTATAAATATGAAACCATGACATTAAATTATTTTTTCAATCCCTTTATTGTAACACATATATTTCTTTATCATAGATGAGTATCCATGAAAAATATCTTAATCCATATGAGAATAAATTTTTTAACTCTTCTTCTTGAAGATCAAAAACAAAATATTATAAACAATTTAAATTATTTAAATGTTGAGTTATCTTATTACACATCGCTTATAATGTCTTTCATTAATAAAAATATAAAAAATCCATATTTTAGTTATAAATTTTTGTAAGGAATACATCCTTCTAATAAATCTTTGATAAATATTTTCCAATGAGAATCATTTGGGTCATTTTTTTAATAATATCATTCCTTATCTCTAAAACATTGTTTTATTGAAGAGTTATCATCATTTAAAATTAGTTCCTTCTCCTATGATTCTTGAATTACTCTTTCACTTGATTGTTTGTAAATTTTATTTTATTTTTAGTTTAATTTTTCATGAATTTATTTCACGAGAATATTATTTTCCCTTATCTAATAACATACAGTCCACTTGAATGCTTTATATTTGTTTGATATCCTTATTATCTACACCATACACAAATAATTATCGATTAATAAAATATTATAAAATTTATCATCCATCATTTTAGGCTATATGTTCCAAAAAAAAATCAACATGTACTAACTCAAGTAACATTTTCACTTATTTTCCTTGAGGTTATAAGTTTTTTTTATAATCTTTCACTATTGAAAAATGTCACATGTATGGATTAAATCTTGTGGATATTTAATAATATCATGATTTCAGTCATTATTTTACAAATAATTAAAGTATTTTTAGATTAGGTGGAGAAAGATTTTGTGGAACAACATGTTTTCTTCATCCATGCATAGAAAACCCATGTCTTCTTCTCTAATCATGAAATACTTTCCAAAAGGGAATGATTATTATAAAGACTTATAAGATCAAGGAAAATATTATTTTCGGTTTTATTATTTCCTTAAATAAAAATTTAACCAACTATTCATTGGACAATTCATGCCTTCTTATTGAAATTGAATAGATTCCTTGAGTTGCATAATCCATTTATTATTAAAAAAAATTAACCAAGTCCATTAACAATGAAGGCATCATTGAACCTCAAGTCATTAAATTCAATTTTTTTCATAATATAATTATCTTAAAAAAATTAACATTTCTAAAATAAAGAACATATTCTTTATCATACTTGATACTTGGGACAAGATCTTTGTTTCCCATCATATAGAATATGTAACCACTATCAATTGTATTGAAACCAACTTGATCTATTGCTTTCAAATAAATTTTACTTACATTCTCTATGCAATCTATTCATTTCATAATAAATTTATACTATATCACTTCCTTTTTTCCATTAATGAGATTGTTCCACCAATGGATCTATTGGATTATCCTTTTCTTCCTAGGATATAATTTTACTATGTGTTTTAGCATATAATATGATGTTTCCAATCACAAATATCTCCCATTTCATAACAAATTTTTCATATCTCTTTATACCCTTAATAAAAAAATTATATCTTTATGCCTATACTATTAAAAAATTTCTATTATATAGTAAATAATGATAGGAATCCTAATAATATTTTTTTTCTTATTCCACTAAATATCTCTTTAATATAAAATAATAAAAAAATTTATTCCTCATACTTCCAAAATTATATCATAGAATTTGTTATTAATTATTTCATTTATTTTATACTATACCTATATCATTTTGGATTTATATTAAGTAGCTAAAATCAACCATCTTACATGGAGTATATGCCCATGGACTTTTATCTATCAATATATCCTTTTTCTTATGGGGAAGTTCCAATAAAGATTTCCATTTTTTTTGAAACACAACATTAGCGGTAAATTTTCTAAATTCATTGTCGACTCCCCATTTTCCTCTATAACTTATTAAATATTTTTTAAATTTTAACTTCCTAATGTCATAGAATGAGTTACATGTTTTTATAAATGTTTGATATTTTTTCAAATAAACATACCTTTTCCATCATGTTTCTTGAACTTTTTGAAATGATTTTTTAAATAATATTCAAACTATTAACAATCCATGCATTCTATTTTTTTAGCATGAGATTTATGACATTATATTGGTTTTCCAAATTTTTAAATTTGATCAAATAAATTTAGGTTTTTAACTCAAATTATCAAATTGTTTTTTATTCATATACAGTTTAAAATATCTAAAAACTCCTTTGAACTTATTGTTTCCCTCCAGACATCAATTTATCCAAGGGAAACTTTTATTTTAACATTGAGGTCAACTATTCCTTAATATTTACTGATATAATCACTATTATCCATTAGTATATAATAAGTACAATTTATTATTCATTAAAACAATTTTATTCCTAAATTTCATTCACTTAGTTTATTTTGCTAAAACAAATTATTATGAAAGGATTTTATTCTTTTTAAAGAATTTATACTATGAACTCCCATTTCACTTCACATATTTTTTTCTTCTTGGGTACTTTATCTTAATCCCCATATCAAAATATCATTTGAAACTGTTGACCTCACCTGTTTTGATAATCCCAATCTTGTATTCATATGTTTTGACAATCCCAATTATGTATTCATATATTATGATATTCACAATTACTGTTGATCTACACTTTAATTCTTTCAAATCGATGATCAAGTTAATAATAATGTTAAAATAATTTCTGATTTATGTTAATCTCGATTATCCATGTTTATATAAGTTTTGAAATGATTCTAATTGAATTAGATGTGTTTTGCATAGGACACTGAAGTGTAAGTATCACTGACCTGAATAGAGCTACCGATGTGCATGACTGCATAGAGCTACCGATAGACAGATAGCTACCAATAGCCAGAGCTACCAATAGACAGATAGCTACCGACATCCAGAGCTACCGATAGACAGAGAGCTACCGATATGCATAATAGCCAGAGCTACCGATGCATAGAGCTACCGACAGCCAAGAGCAACCGATGGAACTAAGTTCATCGAGCTACCGATAAGAGCTACCGATAAAAGCTAGAGAAACCGATGGAACTAAGTTCATCGAGCTACCGATAAGAGCTACCGATAAGAGCTACCGTTAAGAGCTAGAGCAACCGATGGAACTTAGTTCATCGAGCTACCGATAAGAGCTACCGATAAGAGTTTGAAAAGCTACCGATGGAAGATCCTACACTGAGTCAACCGTACACATCTACAAATAAACGGCTACCTATAATTAACTGCGGAGTCAAATCCTATATCCTCGACACTATTTTTTTATTACACTAATGGATACATTTGTTACTTTTGATGAATTTAATGTTATTAAATGATTTTTGTTTCCATTTCAGGAAACCGTACCAAGTACGATTGAAAAGGATAATCAGTCCTTCTTCTCAGCAAAAAGGCATAAAGTTATAAAGGGGGTGAATGTGAAAGAGATAAGATATACAAGAAAAAAACCAAGAACAATGTGTATGTATCAGTGAATCAAGACAAGAGACTTGAAGAGATTGAGCACACAGGAACACACTCGCGATCAAGCTCAAAACGTGCCAAGAAAAACTGGAGAACTTGCACTCACAAGACTACTACTACCAGACTCCAGAACACAGAACATACATCGAGTGATCTACGCTAAAGAAGAACTACACAGAACACTTCATTTTTTGAGCCGATAACCAAGCTGAACCTGGAATCACTGAAAGAAGAAACGATACTCTGTTTTTCAGTCAAATACCATAGAAGGACTCAAAACCATTTCTGATCAAATCCAAAGGAGTCCAGAGCTACACTGCAATCACTAGAGCCATTCTAAACTCTATATCTTGATCTAAGTGATTTAGTATTTGCATTACGAACAGTGTGTGTAGCCTGTTAATTATTACACACACACTATCTCCTGAACCTTAACTGGAGGATTTGTAATTCCTCACTCACAATCTTTACATCCTTTATTTCCCACTGTGGATAGTGGTAGAGGTCGAGTGTGACCTGGATATCTTTGAGCTATTGTTTGTTATCCCACGTATAACTGTGGTAGAGGTCTCTTGACCTGAATAGTGTGATCACTGTTGTTATCCCAGATCCAGGGTGTGGATCACTTTATATAAATTTTTAGAGGACTAAGTCTCAGCTTGAGACTGAAATTCTTGGTTAACTCTTGTGTTTTTAGTTAAAGTCTATATCCATACTATATACATTTATTTCATATTCTGCTACTATTACTTTGAAATATAATTTATTTTCAAAGCTACATTGATAGTTAAACTCGCAAGTGTTTATATTTATTGTAAACCAGTAAGTTAGTTTCAAAAGTTAATTTAATCATAAGATTAAGTTAACTGAGAATTAATCAATCTTTGAGAAACTAATTTATCCTTTATAGTCTGTATAAATTCACTACAGTTTAATTTGTTTTTGAAATTGGGGGATTTTAATAGAAATTGTTTTTAGCAGAAATTTTGATTGGAACTCAATTCACCCCCCTCTTGAGTGTCCACTCCGACCAACATTTGGTATCAGAGGGAGGTTGTGTTTTTTGCAAAATTTTTATTTACTCTCTGCTTTTCAACTGTGATTTTAGTTGTATTTTAAAGATCTTAAAATTTATGTTATTTCTAAATTTTTATCTCTTTAAATTTTGTTTATAATGGATAATAGACTTGAGGGTGCTACTACTAACCGGCCACCTTTCTTTAATGGAAATAACTATGCTCAGTGGAAACTTAAAATGAAAATTCATCTAGAAAGCATGAGTTTTGATATTTGGACTGCTATTGAATCTGAATACAAAATTCCCACTACTGATAGATCTACTTGGGATGAACCTATAAAGACTGCTTACAATAATAATTGTAAATCTATGACTGCTCTGTAGTGTGCTCTAGGAGTTGAAGAATTCAACAGAATTTCTGCATACAAAACTGCTTTTGAAATTTGGGATACCTTGGTTGTTTCTAGTGAAGGAACAAATAATGTTAAAGAAATGATATTGAAAACTTATACTATTAAGTATGATAATTTTAAAATGATGTCTGATGAACCTATTTCTGACATGTATCTCAGGTTTAATAAGATAGTCAACACGATGAATTCACTCGGAAAAGCTGTTCCAGTAAAGGAACAAATTATGAGAATCTTGAGATGTCTACTAGACCGATGGAGAGGCACATCTGTCTCAATCAGAGAATCATGTGACATTGCTTCTCTACCTTTCAAAGAAATTATTGGAAAATTGATGATGTATGAAGAAGAGCTCAAGGTAAACAAAGAGGAAGATGATGAACCAAAAAGAAAATCTGTAGCTTTAAAGCCTACTGCTTTGAAGAGTAAGGAGAAGGAGAAAATACAAATGGAGGATGAGAGTTAAACAAGTGAAAACTCAGAGTATGACAGTGATGCAGAAATGGATCAGATAGCAAGTAGATTCAAGAAGTTTTATAGGAAAAATAAATTCTTTAGGAAAACAAATTACAATGGAAAGTATGATCAACAAGGCAAATGGAAAAAGGACTGGAAGAAAGATGATAGGACTGATGAAGTTGTCAGCTACGAATGAAAGCGAAAAGGGCATATCAAAGCAGACTATCCAAAGTTAAAATTCAAATAGAAATATTATTACAAAGACAAGAAGTACAAGAAAGCCATGAAGGCTACCTGGAGTGCTTCAGAAGACAGCACATGTGAAGCCGAATCTTCGGACTCTGAAAGGAATCGAGCCAACATGTGTTTCATGACAAATACTTCTGAGGTAACATCTGACACTCCTGTTTTAAATTCATATTATTCTAGAGATGATTCTGATTCGGAAAACATGTCAAAATCTGAACTATTTTAATACTGTGATATGTTAGAAGAAATATATAATGAGCTTAAAGACAAATACAAAGGTTTAAAGAAACAGTATGCTTTAAGTGTTAAGAATAAATCTGATCTTGATATAGAAAAGGAAAATAATGATCAACTATTAAAGGAAAATATAGAACATAAACTGTCAAATGAGCAACTCAGAAAGGACTTAGAAAAATTCACAAATGGAAAGGATGCTCTAACTCAAATTCTAGGAAATCAAGTTGCACCTAGATATGCTACTGGTTTAGGATACCAACCTGGACAGAGACAGTTCACCAGAACCCAATTTATTCCTAAGTCTGATTTTTTTTGCTAATTCCAGTTTTGGAAATTCATATGCTTCAACAGGATATTCATATGGTTATAGACCAAATAAAGTTTATCTTTCAAAATCTGTTACTTCTGTTAATTGTATGAAACCGATAAAACAAATTTGGGTACCTAAAGCCCTGATTGATAACCTATCTGGACCCAAGAAAATCTGGGTACAAAAGTCATTTCCTGTTTAAATCTGTTTTGTAGGAGACCTGCTTGAAGAGCTGTCACAAGAAGATATGGTATTTAGACAGTGGGTGCTCAAGACACATGAATGGAGATTATTCTTGCTTCAAGATCTTAATAAAGGTTTATGGAGGTCATGTCACCTTTGGTGACAACTCTAAAGGAAAAATCATCGGCCTAGGCCAGATTGGTAACACTGACTCAGTATTAATTTCTAAAGTTTTATTCGTTGATGGACTTAAATATAACTTGCTTAGTATATCTCAATTATGTGATGATGGTTTCAATGTCAAGTTTGAAAATGATTCATGTGATGTTTTTAACTCCAAAAATGCTTTAGTATTTTCTACTCTAAGGAATGAAAATGTTTATGCTGTTGATTTAAATTCTTTATCTAAACAAAATATTCCTTGTTTGAATGCTTTTCATAAAGAATCTTGGCTATGGAACAGAAGATTAGGACACTGCAACATTCACTCACTTAGAAAACTGGCTAGGAAAAAGTTAGTTAGAGACTTACCTAAGTGAGAATTCCCAAATGACAAAGTGTATAATCCTTGTCAAAAGGGAAAACAACACAAAGTTTCTTTCAAATCAAAGAAAGAAGTCTCAACTTCTCAACCACTTGAGTTGGTTCACATGGATTTGTTTGGACCATCAAGAGTTTCTAGTTTAAATGGGAATAACTATGTCTATGTTCTAGTAGATGACTTCTCTAGATATACTTGGGTATATTTCTTAGCTCACAAAAGTGAATCTTATTCTTCCTTTGTTAAATACTCCAAGTCTGTAGAGAATCTTAGTGGACTCAAAATTAAGACCCTGAGAAGTGATCATGGACGTGAGTTTGAAAATCAAGACTTTGAATATTATTGCTTACACAATGTCTACACTCATAACTTTTCAGCTCCTAGGACACCTCATCAGAATGGCGTAGTAGAAAGGAGAAACCGAACCCTTCAAGAAATAGCTAGAACCATGCTCAATGAATATGAACTGCCTATTTACTTTTGGGCTGAAGCTGTAAATACAGCTTGTTATGTTATCAATAGAGTCTTGATCATACCTGTTCTTAAGAAAACCCCATATGATTTGTGGAACAATAGGAAGCCTAAGGTTAATTACTTTAGAGTTTTTGGTTGCAAAGTCTTTATTCTTAACACAAAGGATAATCTGGACAAGTTTGCTTCTAAAAGTGATGAAGGAATTTTTCTGGGTTACTCTACTTCAAGTAAATCTTATAGAGTGTTCAATAAGAAATACAAATGTGTGGAAGAATCTGTTCACATCAAATTCGATTAAACTGATCCACATGAGCCTAAAACCTCTCTTGAGAATCTTGAAGAAGATTTGTCTGTTCTGGACCTTAATGATAAATCCAAAGAACCTGTCATAAAAACATCCAGTTCTGGACTTTTTCCACAATCTTTTTCGTTTGAACCTGAACCTACTGATGAACCCGAAGTGTCTAGTCCTACCTTTACTAGATCAACAAGAATTCTAAAGAATTATCCTTTGGATGATGTTGTTGGTAATCTTCATAGAGGAACACAGACTAGAGCTTCTCTAAGAAATCAGGTTGAACATCAAGCTTTTCTCTCCCAGCTAGAACACAAAAATATTAATGATGCTATCGTTGATGAATTCTGGGTAATGGCTATGCAAGAAGAGTTAAATCAATTTGAAAGAAAAAAAGTCTGGGAATTAGTTGACAGACCTAAGGACACACTAATAATTGGCACTAAATGGGTTTTTAGAAATAAAGTTGATGAATCAGGAAACATAGTTAGAAACAAAGCTAGGCTAGTTGCACAAGGATATAGTCAAGAATAAGGCATAGACTATGAGGAGACCTTTGCACCTGTAGCTAGACTAGAAGCCATTAGAATTTTACTTGCATATGCTGCACATCTAAATTTCAAGTTATATCCAATGGATGTCAAAAGTGCATTTCTAAATGGTTTTATAATTGAAGATGTTTTTGTAAAACAACCTCCTGGATTTACAAACCCCCATTTTCCAAATCAAGTTTTTAAACTTTCTAAAGATTTATATGGCTTAAAACAAGCTCCAAGAGATTGGTATGATAGACTCAGCAACTTTCTTTTTTCAAAAAGTTTTAATAAAGGGATTGCTGATCCAACTCTTTTTATTAAAATAATTTCTAAAGATGTTTTAGTTGTACAAATCTATGTTAATGATATTATTTTTGGATCTTCTAAACATTCTTTATGTACTGATTTTTCAAAAAGTATGCAAAATTAATTTGAAATGAGTTTAATGGGAGAACTTAAATACTTTCTTGGATTTCAAGTATTTAAAAATGAAAATGTTATTATTTTGAATCAAAGTAAATATACAAAGGATCTTTTAAAACATTTTGGTTTGGATAGTATTAAGGAGAGTGAAACTCCTATGAGTACAATCTGTAAATTGGATACAGATGAAACTGGGAAACTAGTGGATCAAACCAATTATAGGGGTATGATTGGTAGTTTACTTTATCTTACTACTAGTCGACCAGATATTATGTTCAGTGTATGTATGTGTGCAATATTTCAAGCTAACCCGAAAGAATCTCATTTTCTTGTTGTTAAAAGAATTTTCAAGTATCTCAAACATACTGTTAACCTTGGTTTATTTTATCCAAAAGGAAAATCTTTTGAGTTAATGAGTTATTCAGATGCTGACTTTGCTGGTTGCAAATTAGACAGAAAAATCACTTCAAGAACATTTCATTTATTAGGAAAATCCTTAGTATCTTGGTGTAGTAAAAATCATAATTATATAGCTCTATCCACTGCCGAAGCAGAGTATATAGCTGCTGGTAGTTGCTGTTCACAAATTCTGTGGATGAAACACACTCTCTTGGACTATGGATATGATTTTAAGCATGTTTCGATTAACTGTGACAACACTAGTGCAATAAACATCTCGAAGAACCCTGTATCTCACTGAAGAACCAAACACATTGATGTAAGGCATCATTTTCTGAGAGATCATTATCAAAAGGGTGATATTTCTCTTGAATTTATTGGCACTGAACATCAATTGGCCGACATTTTCACTAAACCCTTAAGTGTGGATAGGTTATGTTACATTAGGCACGAGCTGGGGATGTTTAATCTTCACTGATGTTGAAATCCTCACCGATAAAAATCATCACCGATAAAGCGCTGTTTTAAATCTTTTTGTCTGCCACCAAGAATCTGAACCGTTTTTTTTATTTTTATTCATTTAACTTATGATTCCTAAATGATAAAACTAAGTCTAAGCCGCTTGTCACTCCACCGAACCCAAAACCTTTTACCTTCGAACCTTAGAACCCAAACCCTCTGCGAACCTGAGATCCCTCGAACCAGCGATGGAAAAAACCAAAACTCCTATCATCCGAGACGACTGTGTTGAGCCTAAAGCAAAAAGGCAGAAGTCTGAGCCAGAAGCGAGTAGTGCTGTTAGAACTAGGTCAGGAAGGAGACCAGTAAATCCTCATCTGCAAAATAGAGCTGTTGTGATTGAAAAAGAGCTGTGTGTAGACTGGTTTCTGCCCAGCAAGTCCTTGGTGCTCGATGTTCTGGAAGCTCAGAGATGGGTAGACTGCTTTTCAAATAACAATGGTCCCTACTACCCAAAGTTGGTAAAATAGTTTTACGAGTTCGTAAGCTTCAAGAAGTTAGAGAATGAGAACCGAGTATCTTCATTTGTAAATGGTAAAGTGATATCATTTTCATCAGTAGAATGGGATGATTGCTTAAAAGTTCCACATGAAGGTGTGTCTGGATATGTATCAAGAGAAATTCCACCTACCAGTGACATTTTTGATCATGAGACCGCGTTGAAAGAACTGACTGGTGATGGAACTCCAAGGAAAGTGGTTGCTGCAGAAATGGATGGAGAGAACAGATTACTGTTCAAGTTTGTTCAACATGTGTTGATACCAAGGAGAGGAGACTTTGCTAATTTGAGATATCAGGATATATATCTCCTACATCTTTTGAGACATGATGTCAAAGTCAATTTGTGCAGATTGGTGATGAGTCAAATGGAAGATATGATAAGGCCGAAATCAAAGACTAATGCCCTATTCTTTGCTAAACTGATTTTTGTAATGATCAAAGTGAAAGGGATAGTTGAGTCTTAAGATGAGACAGTTGTAGTGAAGATCAACTTTTGTATCACTACTACAGTTTGAAAATATATGAAGATTAATTGGAATCCGTGGAGAGGAGAATGTGTCAATGATGACCAAAAGGTATATGATAAATTTAATCCTGTGGACTATCCTTCAAGGAAAAAGGATAAAAGAGATCTAGGTCTAGGACCTGATTAAGAGGAACCTGAGTACAGTGATGAGTCAGAATAAGAAGTAGAAGAAGAAGTGGAAGAAACTCCTATGGATGATGGAGGAGATCCGGACTTGCCTCCAAGCCCTGTTGCTGAAATTATGTCTTTAAAAAAGGAAGTGCTAGAAGAAGTGGAGACACCTGCTAATGAAGAAGACTAGTCGGTCTCTGAGCATGTAGAGGAAGAAGAGAATGTCTTTGAATAATCTGATTCTGCTGAATTGAGTCTGATTACAGTTATTGGAAGCTTAGTTGTACCTTCTATGGATGAAGAAAGAGAAAGAGGAGAAGTTGTACCTATTCTAGAAAATCATCTTGCTGCTGCAGAGATAGAAGTTTTTGTGGAAGATTCTGATGAAGAAAGACCAGCAGAGAATGTAGTTGCTATATATGAGAATGCACCCATTGAGGGGGAGCATCACACCAAGTTTGGAAATGTTATAGTGATTATCGAGTCTGAAGACTGGGTAGAAGACCCAGGTTTTATAGTATGTGGTTTGGATTATCCTGATTCGGATAATGAAGTATCTTTGAATAGACCATAGATCAGCTATGACATCAATCCTGAGTTATTACCTGCTGATGTGGTCCGGGTACATGATTTAGATGTGCTGAAAGAAAATCTCAAAGTCAATTTTGTAGAAGAAGTAAAGACAATGGAATCTTTTTTAGTATCCTAGATTCAATCAGTCATGGCTGAATCTATAGTCAGTTTAGCTTCTGAAAAAGTATCTACTACAGTTTCTCCTACTGATTTTGTTACAAAGTCTGACCTCGAATCCCTAAAGCATGAGCTGAAGGAATCCTTCAGTGCCTCTGTTGCTGAGATGAAGCACTGTTTTGGTGAAGAAATGAAGATGTTAGAAAGGTCTTTTGAGCTTTCTATTGGTTGCAATCTGTCAACTTTTGTGGGTGAGCTAACGGAAGAAGTCAAGGAGTGCCACACTCAAAATTATAGGCTAGAAGCAGATCTTGAAGCACTACGGATATCTATTGTTGCCTTAGACTCTTTCATGAGTTCAAAATCTCAAGCTGACAAGGATTTAGCCTATGTGAAGAGTGTTGTAAGTCATCTGGTCTCGGTGTTTGAAGCTTTAAAAACATCTATGAAGGATCATGTCAAAAATTAGGACTCTAAAATGAAAAATCTGATTAGTGGGTTTACCAAAAGCTTCAAAGAAACTGTATCCTTCTCTGTTGGTCCTCTAGTTTCAAAACCTGCAATTGATCTGAATCAATTTTGTGCTCTGATGAAGGAGGAGCTTGGTTCTATTTCAACCAGTGGCTCTATATACTCGTCAGATTTAAGTCGAGTTGTGGTGTCTACCAGGGATTCATCCAGAGAAATAATGAAAGTCATCTAGGACTATATGAGAGAGGCCTCTGCTTCTCAAGAGGCAATCAAGAATAAGGTGGATACTTATTTTGAAAAGGTTTATACCAAGCAACAACTGACCAACCATTTCAAACTTCTTCTTGAGAATCTAAAGTTACCTCCAGTGTCTCAGGCCTTTAGAGAGCAGGTTAGTAAGCTCAGGGAGCTTACTCCTGCTTTGGATAAATTCATTGAAAATAGAGATGATTTTGTGTCTGCAATGGAGAGAGGAGGAAGTATTATAATGGATTTTAGAAACCTATTGCCGCCCTTCCTGCATGTGGATGCCAGACCGGTCATTGTACCTCCTACTTTGCCTGCCTTTGCCTTTACTGCGTCTCCAGTTCAGATGACTCCTACTCAAGCCATAAGAAGTCTCACTCCTATGATCACTCAAAGGACTTCCCAATACAGGCCCTGCACTGTATCAGTTGCTCAGCCTCCTCTGATCATTTTTGGAATTCCAAAGTCCTCCCCAGTATCCTCAACACCTGAATTCTATTCTGATCCCAAGGGAAAATCTCACATTGAAGATGTGGATTGATAAAGTGGCAAGGATGTTTGATATGAATCATTTTTTTGTTTTTTTCTATTCTGTTTATGTAATTTTTGTCTGATCTAATACAAATGCCTTGTTTTCCACTATCTCAGTTTATCAGTTTTCTATGTTTGGTTTCCCACTTTTTGATTATCACAAAGGGGTATAACTATAAAGAGTGGGAGAAAAAGGGGGAGAAATATGCTCAAAAGGGGAAAAAAGGGGAGAAATATAAAAGGGGAGAAATATGATCAAAGGAGGAGCCTTTGATACTATTTCTTACATTTCCTTCTTTGGTACCAATTCTTTCAAACCTTATCTCAGATACTATTGTATTTAATTCTACCTATGATAATTTTTGATCTATATCTTTCTATTACTATTTCCTCTTTCCTCTGATACTGTTTTCTTTGAGAAAATTGAATATTAATGTTATACTATCTAATACTATATTCTCACTATTTTAAAATGGCCATATCATAAGTTGTGATTATCAAAAAGGGGGAGATTGTTGACCTCACCTGTTTTGATAATCCCAATCTTGTATTCATATGTTTTGAAAATCCCAATTATGTGTTCATATATTATGATATTCACAATTACTGTTGATCTACACTTTAATTCATTCAAATCGATGATCAAGCTAATAATAATGTTAAAATAATTTCTGATTTATGTTAATCTCGATTATCCATGTTTATATAAGTTTTGAAATTATTCTAAGTGAATTAGATGTGTTTTGCATAAGACAGTCAAGTGTAAGTATCACTGACCTGAATAGAGCTACCAATGTGCATGACTGCATAGAGCTACCGATAGACAGATAGCTACCGACAGCCAGAGCTACCGATAGACGGATAGCTACTGATATCCAGAGCTACCGATAGACAGAGAGCTACCGATATGCATAATAGCCAGAGCTACTAATGCATAGAGCTACCGACAGCCAAGAGCAACCGATGGAACTAAGTTCATCGAGCTACCGATAAGAGCTACCGATAAGAGCTACCGATAAGAGCTAGAGAAACCGATGGAACTAAGTTCATAGAGCTACCGATAAGAGCTACTGATAATAGCTACCGATAAGAGCTAGAGCAACCGATGGAACTAAGTTCATCGAGCTACCGATAAGAGCTACCGATAAGAGCTACCGATAAGAGCTACCGATAAGAGCTACCGATAAGAGTTTGAAGAGCTACCGATAAGAGTTTGAAGAGCTACCGATGGAAGATCCTACACAGAGTCAACCGTACATGTCTACAAACAAACGACTACCTATAATTAACTGCGGAGTCAAATCCTATATCCTCGACACTATTTTTTTATTACACTAACAGCTACATTTGTTACTTTTGATGCATTTAATGTTATTAAATGATTTCTGTTCCCATTTTAGGAAACCATACCAAGTACGATTGAAAAGGATAATCATTCCTTCTTCTCAGCAAAAAGGCATAAAGTTATAAAGGGGGTGAATGTGAAAGAGATAAGATATACAAGAAAAAAACGAAGAACAACATGTTTTTATCAGTGAATCAAGACAAGAGACTTGAAGAGATTGAGCACACGGGAACACACTCGCGATCAAGCTCAAAACGTGCCAAGAACAACTGGAGAACTTGCACTCACAATACTACTACTACCAGACTCCAGAACACAGAACATACATCGAGCAATATATGCTATAGAAGAACTACACAGAACACTTCATTTTCTGAGCCGATAACCAAGATGAACCTGGAAGCACTGAAAGAAGAAACGATACTCTGTTTTTCAGTCAAATACCATAGAAGGACTCAGAACCATTTCTGATCAAATCCAAAGGAGTCCAGAGCTGCACTGCAATCACTAGAGCCATTATAAACTCTATATCTTGCTCTAAGTGATTTAGTATTTGCATTACGAACAGTGTGTGTAGCCTGTTAATTATTACACACACACTGTCTCCTGAACCTTAACTGGAGGATTTGTAAATCCTCACTCACAATCTTTACATCCTTTATTTCCCACTGTGGATAGTGGTAGAGGTCGAGTGTGACCTGGACATCTTTGAGCTGTTGTTTGTTATCCCACGTATAACTGTGGTAGAGGTCTCTTGACCTAAACAGTGTGATAACTGTTGTTATCCCAGATCTAGGGTGTGGATCACTTTATATAAATTTTGAGAGGACTAAGTCTCGGCTTGAGACTGAACCTCTTGGTTAACTCTTGTGTTTTTAGTTAAAATCTATATCCATACTATATACATTTATTTCATATTCCGCTGCTATTAATTTGAAATATAATTTATTTTCAAATCTACTTTGATAGTTAAACTCGCAAGTGTTTATATTTATTGTAAACTAGTAAGTTAGTTTCAAAAGTTAATTTAATCATAATATTAAGTTAACTGAGAATTAATCAATCTTTGAGAAACTAATTGAACCTTTATAATCTGTATAAATTCACTACAGTTTAATTTGTTTTTGAAATTTGGGAATTTTAATAGAAATTTTTTTAGCAGAAATTTTAATTGGAACTCAATTCACCCCCCTCTTGAGTGTCCAGTCCGACCAACAGAAACAATATAATGAAATTTAAAACATTTATTCATAAAAAAAGAACATTAAATATTTATTTTAAATTTTCCTTTTCCTATTTTATAATTTATGGAAAGAATAAATATTACATTATTGACTTCACCATAATGTAGATCATCCTACCATAAGATTTTATTCATTTATATGAATTTTATATACTAATAATTGTCTTATTATAAGAGGTTATTTTCATAGTTACTCTTATTATGTAAAATGAGAGTGTTTTAAGGAAAATACAACGTCACCTTGTTTGGGAAATTTTCTTTGATCACCAATACCTTCAAATTAAATAGTTATGAAAATATTATATAGATACTATTAAATTTTTTAATATCATTGTGGGTTTATTCCTAAATGTACATGACCTCTACAATCACATTCACTTGATCAAATATTGCATCAAATGATTCATTCAATTATATCCTCAAGTATTCCTACCTATTCTATAAAACCTTCTATTTTGCTTCACATACATAGAAATTATCTTCATAATTTATGATAATGTTTTCAAACAAGACATGCTATTATTTATGTTATATCAAATTTTATAAATTAAGATTCTCAAATATCCCCCTAATACATTGATTAATTTGGTGTCTACATCAAGATCCCTTTGGTCTTTTTTTCAGATAATGATATGTACTCTATACCGACTGAGATCTTGTGTATAGAACCAATATAGGCATCCCTTCCCAATGATTACAAATAGTGATGCATGCAATTCTTCCCTAATTTATTTTTTTCCAATGATTGAGATTCTATTATTTTTAATGATAATATGAAAGTCTTTAATGATACATTAACCCTCCAATAACTTTAGGATTTAATTCTAGTTTTTTTCTTAATAAAGGTAAATATGTTGGGGATATGAATGATGGTATGTCACAAAACATCCCGCACTAATGATATTTTTTCATTATTAGTATGAACCCTTATCCCCATCATGATGAAGGAGATATAAAAAATCATGTAATGTCATACCTATGAAATTTTTACTTGGTTCACCCAAATGGGATAATATAAGGACCATAAAATGGCGATGTATCAATATAAGAAAATCAAAAAGTGAACCACTTAATTCTTCTAATAGAGTGGTTGAAAATACCCTCTAGATTTATTACCTTTATAAAGCCGAGAAATTATTTCTCCAAATCAGTAAAACTCTCACTACTCTTATAAGACCAATGATATTGTTATTAATAAACCAAGAGTGATATTACACTATCATTTGTGTATCAATTGGGCCCTCCTTAATCCACATGATAAACTCTGTGATCCCCCAACAATGTAGACTCATGAAGCTTCTACTTTTTTTATCATAAATTTCCAAAAAATATTTGTAATCCTATCATTTTTTATATTTGGTCTTCCCTTTCTTTTTATAGATAAACATATCTATTCAATATTGAGAGAATATCTCAGTTTCACCTTTTATTAATCTTTAATATACCTTCTTTAAAATGAGAAAATTCAACCAAATAAGCATTCAAATCTGAGTTAAAATATACATTGAATATATCCCATAAGATCTAAAAAAATATAGATAATTCAATTCTACTAAATCTTCTTGACTCATCATGATTGATGTTTGACTATCAAAATCACATAAAAAACCCTTCACCTATGAGATTCATGACTCAGACTCCCAATTTCATAGATTGGTAAAAAGGGTTCTCTTTTTACTATATAACCATATAGTGATATTATTAACAAAATGAGACATCCACTTCTAGGTAGAATACCAAATATCATCTCCAACTAAAAATGACAGAGCTATACCCAAAATAAAATTATTTCCATTTTATAATTCAAATTTTATTCTTATTTGTCTTTGATTTAATCTCATGTAAGCCTCACCTCATTGTGACTCCCATGTTTAGTGGTGTAATTAAACAACCACCTATAGAAAACACTACACCTAACATCCATGAGGTCACCATTATGAAAAAATAGATCCCCTAAATATCAACCTAAAGAATAAATAATTTTAATGTATCATACATGTTGAGTGTCTTAACACACTTTAGTGTGATTCAATATTTTTTAATCTCACACTTGATTGAGTTATTCATATATAGGCTCTGATTTAACCATATATAGGTCATTTTTGGAGAGGCTTCACTATTCAGGGAACAATCGATCTTTTAGCCATAATATTTTATTGTTATGTAAGTCCAATTGTGACATTGTCACTTTCCTCATTAAAAAAAATTTCATTTAGACACAAATTATTTAATTTGATAACATTTTCACTACTATATGTCCCATGTTATTTTTTGTCTCATTTTTTCCTATGGATAAACTTGATAAAAATTTATACAACACTTTTAAGAACTCCTATAATAACCATAGTATAACTTTTAATGCCTCTTTAAATGCTCTCTCCACTATTTTTGTCAGTAAAATAAACCCTAAAAATGATCCAAAGTCATTTTCCTATTATTACATAATATATATGAATGAATATTTGAAATTAATATTAAAATTTCCTCATTTTGGTCACAAATTATATGTAAAATTTTCTTAAATAAATTCAAGGGATAAAAGTTTACATAAATAATATAATTTATTGCTAATATTTTTAATTTAATAAAAGAAATGAATTTCAATACACAAAAAATAATTTAATTTGAAAAAACGTAGTGGAATTCATAAATAAAATAATTTATTTTAAAATATTAATGTTTAAATTCGATGAAAAAAATTATCATTCTATGTAATTTAATTTTTTTGTTATGGGATGAATATTTCATTTTTGTTAGTTATTTAAATTTTATAATTATATTTAAAGTAGTTCTAAATTTCCCTCTAACCTGGTACTTTCTATAATTTATTTAATTTTATTTTTTGGATATTATATAATTTAACTGTATACAAATATATATAAAAGTTTAAATATATTTTAAAAATTTTTATAAAAAGATCGTACTTTTCAAACCAAAACATATAATCATTAATTATTCCACTCATGGTAATGTATATGATTATAGATTCTTTCAGAAGTTTGTCTTAATATCATTAATATAGCATAGTTTCTAAATATAGTGAACATTATTTCATTCATTTTTAAAAATTTATCTACTTAAATGATATATTTTTTAAATAGTACTATATTAACTACATTAAATATCTCATTTACCAAAAGAAAGTTATCGAACAATATGACATGGATGACATTACTGTCTTAGTTGATTCTAGAGTTCAAATTAATATAATTAATATGGAATAAATTTATTATAAATTCATATTATATATGTTTAAGAAAATTATAAGTTAGTGACATATTAAATGTTTATGTACAATTAATATGGTAATCACTAGATATGTTTTTTGGGATGAAAAACATTTTTATTTTCTAATATTTTTAGGGGTCATAATATACATAGTATTTTTGAATCATCAATAAAATTTACATAAAACAATATAGTTTTTTAATTTATCATAAATTATTATGATATATTATTATGATAACCAAATATTTTCATACTTTTAATGTTATTGAAATAAGAGTGTTAGTATGGTTCTTAGTGGTAATGTCCCCAACCAAGTCATCCTAAATAGTATCGAGTTGGGAGTAACACATAACCTCAACCATGGATCCTAATACACCATAGGAAACTAACTAGTTTTAAGAGTCTTTCAATAACAGGGGATACTAAACCTTGTATCAGAAAACTAAAAGTAATATAAGAAATAATAGAAAACCCTAATACGTAACAAATTGCAAAATATTTTTATTCTAATGATAATAAATCTATTTCAAAACACAATATTCAATAATTTAATATGACATTATGTAATTCCCCAAAATTAAAATATAAATTACTAGATCTCTCATTGGTTCGATCTTATATAAAACATAATAAAAATGTTTAAAATGATAGATATATTGAAAAAATTAGGTCCTAATTTTTTTCTTAGTTATGTCTCCCAATACAGATGTCCTCTTAACACAATAATTAATGACAAAAAATTTTCTTTTACCTATACTTATGACTATGAAGTTTTCATGAACATGAAGGTGTATATGAAAGGTGTGAGAAATATACGAAGTATGAAACTACCAATGATGTCCTTAAATACATTATTTATATATGGAAACATAAATAATATGAAATGGAATAAAAATAACAATAATAAAATAAAATTTATGATTACTGAGTGATGATGGAACACGTAGATTAGTGACCATACTTTCTTTGTCCAGTGTTGTAATATGACCATTCTCAAAATTTTCTTATCACCATAAGCGTTTAAACAATTTATCACTACTCATAACAGTAACCTAGGTGAATAATCCATCACTATAAAGTATCCATAATTGAGAATATAATATGGTTGATTAATTATAGGGGTGAATGCTTCAGTTTGAGGTAAAAAAAATAAGATCAATAAAGAATCACCATATCATATATAAGGGTGAAAAATACACTACCATACCACTATACATGGTGAATGATGAATGAAAAATTTAATACTCATGGTTGAATGATACATCACCATTATAATAACCTAGTTGAATGATATATCGTTGAAACATCACTAGGGGTGAATATTATTTATTCATTCTAATATACCAAATGAGCTATCCATAGCCAATATAAACAATACGATGAATGATATATGACTATAACATATCAATATTATTAGACTGATGTAATTTCACACTAAAAAATACGAGAGTATAATATATTATTAATATAATAATAAAGGTTAGTGATGTATCCTTGATATATAATAGAACAATGGTGAAGGATATATCACCACTAAATAACAAAGGGTGGATGATATAACACCAATATAATAAGCTAGGTGAATAATATATAATTGAAATTTAACAAAGAAATGGTGAATAATATATCCCCAACTAAATAACTATAGTTGATGATCATCCTAAAACAAACAAATATAGGAAAAATAGTTATCATCACTTTATAATGTCATGGAAAAATGATTACACACCCATAGTTCTCATTTTTAACCTTCACACTACTAACTCAGTCTTATTATACTCACTACCTTATTAGAATACCCACACCATATGTGTCATGCACTTAATACCATTTATTCACACCAGAACTCCCTTAAGATGAATTATGTTATTATATCTACAAACCTCTAACAAATAATGTAAATTTATTAACCAATTTAATTCATTATTAGTATTCATAAATTAGGTTATATATATTTATATTCATTATAATAATATTAATAAAATTTTCAATCAAATGGGAAATAGTTTTATTTTTATTAAACAACATTTAAAATAATGTTTTATTAAAATGTTTAATTTATAAATTTTAGAATTTTAATTTTAAAAAATTAACTAAAATTTTTAAATCCTTATATCAGAATTATCTTAGACTGAAATTTTAGGATTTTTATAAAAATATTGAGTTTTCCGTAAATACAGAAAAATAAAAAATTTTATAATACTAAAATTTAATTTCATTAAATAAAGTAATTTAAAAGTATCCTTTTATCTTAAAGTAAAGAATTATCCTTTAATTACTAACAATATAATTAATTATATTGGAGTCATCATTAAATATATTTTCAATATATTTTTTTTGGGATTAAAAAAGAATTTTTTGAAAGGTCATTTTTTCATTAAATTCTTTATTTTAATATTAAATTACTTTATTAAATATATATAAATTGAATATTAAAAAATTTATTTCATATTTTGAATTAGTATGTCTAAATTTGTTAAATAGGCCCTTTTGTCAACATGAATAGTAATTGTGGTAAATATTTATTACCTCAGTAAGTGTAAATTGGGTAATCATGGTTGAAAATAATATGACTAAAACTAAAAATAAACTTAAAAATTGAATTTAAAATATTTTAGTGTGTGGATAAGCCATACACATATTGGAATAAAATCTATGGAAATTTTGTTCCATTTTTATTGAATATTATTTATATATTATTTTAAGTAAATATAAAGTAATTTTTTTTCTCTATTTCTCTAAATTTATATTTTTTTATGGAGATAAAAATAAAAAATATTAGATTATAAATGTTGTTTTTAAATATAAATTACTTTATTTTATCATGGGTGTTTATTTTAAATATTTAGTGTTAAAATAATTACCTTTAATTCTTACGCAACACTAAGGGAGTGCTTGTGGAAGTAGTAGAGAAACCAAGTAAATAATTTTCAAAACACTAATAGTAATATTATTTTGGTGAGTAATGTTATTCATAATTTTTTATAAATATATATAACTTATTAAGGATATTTTAATGTATTATATTATAATTCAGTTTATATAATTTTTTTTTCAATTTACGATTAAATGAATATTTCCAAAAATGTCATTAATGTTATTTCATAATAAATAATGTTTTATTTAGTGGTTTAAAATTACTAAAAATATGATACCTTAAAAATGTAATGTTATATAGTTGGTAATATTAACCATGGTCCATTTATGGGTCCCTTTTTATTTTATAGTTACATTTTGACCACTTTAGTGTAAAAAACCTTGATACCGTGTTAAGTTTCAAAAGGGTTAACAAGGGTAGAAACAAATAGATAAAGGTGAAAACATAACCTAAAAGTGTAAAAAAATTATTGTATTATATTATTTAGACTCATAATTATCATACTATCTAATTATATCAATTTATAGACATTTTTTCATGAAAAGTATTATAAATTAATTTAATATTTTAAGTGATTCCAAGAGTGCCCCTCTCCTTACTTTTAAAAGGGAAACTCATATCCTCTATTCCTAAAATGTTTTTAGAGATCACGTTCATTTAAAACCTACCCAATTATCTCAAAAACATAAATTATCATATCCGAGAGTCCTTGGTTTGATTATAAAACCATCCTAGGAAGGATTTTGGTGAAAACTAATAGTGTTTGTTTGAAGAAGAGGTATAGTTCTTAACTAAGTGTTTTGGATATATTTATTCTTATACCTCCTATAAATATTATTAAAACATGATGATATAATATTATTAGTAACTTAAAATTAGTATTATTTTATTACTTTTATTGAATAATCTAAATTGATCTACTCTTCCATCAAATGGGGAATGAAAACATCGTTTATGCATACATATAGACTAACACCTCCCCAAAGCAATGTGTTTAGTTTTCAATTAAGACCTCTCACTGATGGTTACAATGATGGATTTAATGTATATATTTATAAATTATTTTCATTAAATATTTATGATTCTTAAAAAATTAAGATATCAACTATTTTTACCTTTCTATTGATAGAAAAATGATATTGTCATTCATGCATCTATGTGAGTACCACCTCCAGAAAGCGACATGGTTATATTTTCTTAACCACATCACATGGATATTATAAATAGACATATTTATAGATATAATATAATTTTTATTATATAATTATCATTTTTTAATGGAAAAATAATACTTCTCTTGTTACCGTTATGATCATTGAAAAATGGAAATGTTACTCATGCATTTGTACGACCTACCATCTCTAGGATTGTAACATAGTTCATATTTCATAACCATATTTCAAGGTTGGTTTTAAATTAGTAATTGATATATAAAATTATAATTATTTCATGATTATTATTATAGATATGATGAAATAATGACATCATTTTCCATAGTCAACTTATCGAATTGATTTTGGACATGTGAGCCAAATATCATCAAAATGATTGATGTAAAATCAATTGATTAATTAATTGAATATTTCATGGTATTAAATAAAATAAATGGAATAATGAACTATAAAAATGTTCCTAATAATGTAAATAATTAACATAATTTTAGTATTTAAGAAGGTAAATAATGTATGTGATGATTTAGACTCAAGGTAAGGTGATTTCTTTAAAAGAAATCCTCTTTTAAAGTGTCCCTTCTAACTATTTTTCATCAATGTCCTTATTGTTTATAATATTTTATAAATATATTTATATGGAACTAAAATTATTATCAATGAAATTTTATATATATTTTATTTTCCTTCATTGGGTTTGTAAAGGAACGTTTTTATATATCTTATATGGAATGTTTTGATATTCTTTAAATGAATGAAAAATGAATGTTCTATTTTAATCTTTATAGTTTCAATGACTATTCACACAGTGAAAATCATTATTTTATCTTTTTATTCTAATAAAATATTCCATAATTTCTTCAAATAAAAAACACTATTCTATTTTTTCTAGTTATTTTAGTTTTGAAAATAGGTTTTTACAAGGAATGGGTAGTTCAATATATTAAAATGTTTAGCATATGGGTTCAAAAGAGTTTTTCAAGGGTTTTCTAATGAAAAGGTGAAATCCTAAAATGTTTTCTACATGAAATGGTACTTGAAAATTATATATTATGAATGGGTGATCCCAATACAACTTATATTATTGGGTGGTCCCGATATAGCTTATACAAATGAGTGATCCTAATATAGATCTCCAATGCATTGAGTAATGTTCATTATCATAAAATTATAGAAAAATGGAGTTAACGATGGTGTTTTATAATATGTAATTAACTAGGATCCGGTTATTTTTAATATAGGTTTGGAATAAAATCTTCTAAGTTTCTATAAAATTATTTATATTTTCTTTTTATGGGTTTGAAAAGTTTTCTTTGAGAAAAAATTTTGTGTTTTTCATTTAAATATGATTTATTTCATATTCCCAAAGAATATGGTGATAAATGTAAAAAATATATTGGATTTCATGTTTTTTCCTAGGATAATAGATTTTCTTACTTTTATGTATCTTAATAATATTTTTGTGGTTATCCCACATTTAAAACTATTTCGAAAGGGTTTTAGGATAGATACGAATAAAGAAGAAGTTAAGATGATAACCATGAATAATTTTCCCAAAAAGAAAACATGTTTCATTTTAAATATTTTATATTTGGGGAAAATTGATATTTACTATAACTTTTAACATTTCAATATATGATTTATTTATATAAGAGTTATGAATTAATTATATAATACTCTAAGACATAATGATACTCAGGAATGTAAGAAAATATATTCTTGATTAAAAA
This sequence comes from Viscum album, assembly GCA_963277665.1. Lineage (NCBI taxonomy): Eukaryota > Viridiplantae > Streptophyta > Magnoliopsida > Santalales > Viscaceae > Viscum > Viscum album. The sequence continues at coordinate 847,783,027 of OY728119.1, read as the reverse complement.
CTCAACATTTTTTAATTTTTAAAGGATATGACCTTATAGTTATTATCTGTGGAAAAGTTAATAAGAATTTATATTTTAGGATAATATTAATATAATACCCTTTAAATATTCTATTTTTTATTTAATTTAAAATGATATATAATTTGAATAATAACATTTTTCTTCATCTAGTCTATGTATTTTTGAAATGGTTTTCCATTTAGGAAATATGGAAGTTAAAGGAAGAAGGTATCAAGAGGAAAATATCCTTCAAAATTAACATCCTAGAATGGTAAGAATTATAACAGAGATTTTTTTATTGTGATGAATTAGTTGACACAAGATATAAATGGGGTTCAAATCCTTGTTATAGAGGAACTAGATTTACCATGGAGAGAAATTTCGATAGTTGATCATTTCATGAAACAACACCCTTGAGATTTTCATGGATCCTTCGATCTAGGGGTAACCAAAGGATGGATCAATGATTTGGAAAAGATATTCGATGTCATTGGATATTCAAAACATCAATGGGTAATGATTTCCATTTATTATTTTAAAGGCGAATCTAATTGATGATGGTCATTGGTTAAGAATACTAGGGAGAGATAAGATATTGATGTCATGTAATATGATACATTTATAATTGTTTTTTAGGAGACATATTTCCCTATGGTTTTTCAACATAGAATGGATAAAATTATTATAATTAAGGAAAAATGATAAATATTCAATAGTTGTGTATGAATAAAATGTTATAAGATTGTCTAGGTATGTATCAAATTTTATTTAGGACCTTGATAATAAAATTAATATATTTTACTCAAGGTTGAAACCAATTTTATAAAGATATTTTTTCTCAGGATAATTTTAAAAAAATAATATTTTTTTTATTATAAAAATATGTTGACATGGAGTTTCTTGGTACTTATATGCCTCTTGATGAGAAGAGTAAGAAGTGTTATTTATAGAAATAAATAGGGAAGTAATCAATTATAAATCTGGATGTAGTCCTCCAACATGTTCCAAGTGTAGTAAAAAAGTTTCAACGATTTTTTGATGGGATTTAGTAGGTTCCCATGGTGTAGAATGTTCGGTCATTTGGATCAATACTGTATAGAAAAGATTCCCAAAAATTCTAAAAATGTATTAATAGATATCCAGCTAATAATGAGATGGTTTAATTACAATTAGTTGGGGCATTATTTTAATATTTTTCCAAATTTAGTTACTCAGGGTGGTAATCATAAATATCTAAAGTAGAATGTTGTGTAAAAATCAACCGCTAAAACTATGATTGATGTTATGTCATCTAATAAGGTAGAGATAGGTATGCTACTTATTTATTCAAATTATAATAGTGTATTTTTTGACAAAGAAACTTTACATTCCCTTATTTAAGAGAAATTTTTAATTAAAATAGTAATATCACCTCATGAACGAAATTTAGAAATTTTGGTGAATTTTTTTTTGGAAATATTAACCCAACTAAGATTTAAAGTAATATTCTTATTGTTATATGGGGGGATGGTATTTCCTGCCAGTCTTTTTTAACATCACATAGTATATTTTGATATTATTTTGGGTACATTTTTAATTTTCGTTTTTCCTAAAAAGTTACATTATAGAGATAACAAATTTATATCAAATGACATCATACAATTGATAACATATCAAGATAATAAGAAATTTATTAGAGATGATAGTGAAAGTAATATATATTACATTTTTGAAAAGAAAATTTTCAAATTTTAGATTTTCCAATATTAAATGAATATATGGATGTATTTAATGAAGATCTTCTTGGTTTTATTCTTCATTGGGAGGTTTATTTTACTATTAATTTAGTTCCCAATGCTAATCCTATTTTAGAAACCCCTAATCAAATTGGTCAAGTAAAACCTTTATAATTGAAAAATAAACTACTAAAATTTCATGATAATGGTTTCATTCATTCAATAACATAAATTTGTAGTGATTATATTTAATTTTTTAAGAATAAATATAGATCAATGATAATTTCCATTGATTATAGAGGCTTGAATAACATCACTATTAGAAAAAAATTTCTTTTCCCTCATATCAATGATTTTTTTATCTCCAGGGAGAATATAATTTTTTAATGATTGATCTTTTTCCAAAGTTACAAAATTTGAATGTGAATGAGGAATATATTCAGGAGATAACATTTTCTAATATATAAAATAATTATGAGTTTATATTTTTTGACTTTGGGATTTCTAATGAACCAACTGTATTCATGGATCTTATGAACATAGTTTACAATGACTATTTTTATAAGTTTTTTGTTGTGTTTATTACTGATATATTGTTATATTATAAAATACATGGGTGTCATGAAATAAACCTATGTATTTTTTTAAATATTACAAGAAAATAAGCTATAGGGAAAATATTGTAAGTGTGAATTTTGGTTGCAATAAATTTATTTACACAAGGAATACTATTTCTAAAGATGGCATAACTATTGTCTTTGTTAAAAATAAATTTGATGAATAATAGAAAAAGAATAAAATATCACATATATTCATAATTATCATGGATTTGTGGATTACCACTATTGGTTTATTGAAAACATTTCGAAGCTATCCATCCAGCAAAATAAATTATATTAAAAGGAGTAAAATTAATCTACAACAATGAATGTGATGATTTCTTATACGAATAAGAAAAAAGAATGGGGAATGATTCAGTTTTGGACCTACCCTCTATAAATGTCAAATTTCTCACCTAAAGTGATGATTATTTTAAATTACTAGGTTTTGTTCTGATACAAAATGATTAGTTAATTTTTTGTGCATTACATCAGTTAAAACATCATGAGTTAAATTATACTACACATGATCTAGAATTATCTATTTTGGTTTTTTTCTTTAAAAAATTTGATCAATCATTTATATGGAGTAAAGTGTAAAATATATGTTGATCATAAAATTTTTAACTACATATTATCTTAGAAAGGATTTCCCATGAGTTATAGAACATGGCTAGAACTCATGAAGGATCATCACTACATTATTAATTACCATCATGGAAAAACAAATTAGCTGATGCTTTGAGTTGGAAATATAATTATACATTAAGCATGTTAGTTTTAGAGTATGAATATTTGGTTAATTATTTTATTAATTTTGGCCTATAAATTTTGTATTTAATAACTTCCTCTATTTTGTTTTAGGTATCAGTACAATCGTCTCTATCCGAAAGAATTAAGTAAGCTCATAAAGAGGATCAAGTGTTATAGAAAAACATTGAATCTATTAATAAGGGTATGTTTCTAGATTTTATTATTGATGAAGATAGTGTTATCATATTTGTAATGAGATTATACGTGCCTTATGTTTCATATTTGAAGATATAATTTTTGAGTGAATCTCATAGATCCCCAATTTCCATTCATCCTAGAAGCACTAATATGTATAGGGACCTTTGAGATTATTACTAGTGGGATGAAATGAGAAAAGATATTAAAAAATTTACCATGAAAGTTTTTAATTGAAAATACTTTGACGAGGAAAAATAATTACCAATGTAGACACTTAATCCTTTTCTTTTGCTTGAGTGGAAAAGAGAAAAATATATCTATGGATTTCATGATGGGATTTCCAATAACATCTCTAGATTATAATGTGATTTGGGTTATTATTGGTCAATTAACTAAATATACACACTTACTATTCTAGATTATATGTATCTAAATCATATTTCATAAAATAAACTCAAGAAGATAGTTAGGTTACATAGATTCCATCTCTCTTTTCTATCTAACTATGATACCTTGTCTACTTATAATTTTTGGAAAGTCCATTAGGAGTTGTTTGGTAAAAAATTTAATTTTAGTATAATTTTTCATCCTTAATCTATATGGTAGTTCAAGTGAATGATTTAGACATAATTAAACATTATTAGATATTGATCAATGGATTTCCAGGGATGTTGGGACCATCATATTTATTTAGTTGAATTTTTTTATAATAATAATTTTTATTTCAGTATACAAATGAAACTATTAGAGGCATTATATAGAATGTAGTGTTGAAAAGTATATTATTAGGATGAATTGGGATAAAATAATTTTTTGGGAAACAATTGGTTGAATAAATGGATTAGAAAGTGAATAAGACTCAAAAAAATATGATGATAGCTTGGATATTGTAGAAATGTTATGCTGATAACTGGTGGAAAGATCTTTTATTTCTGGTAGGTGATCATTTTTTTCTTAAAGTATCTCTAGGGAAAAGTGGTATGTATTTTAATAAAAATGGTAATCTTTGTAAATGGTTCATTAGACTATATAAAATCATAGATAACATTGGATCATATTCATATCGTTTGGACTTGCCTCTGATTTTATCTTAGGTATATAAAATATTTCATTCTTTGTTCTTAAGAAAATACATACCATATTCATCTAGTCATTGGATCCCTGAAGTATTATAAAGGATTTCCTATAAGAGAAAAAAGTGTATAATATAGATTTATGGGATAATGTTTTTTTGAATATGGTATTTCATAATGTTAATAATTTGTGGAAAAACAATATTATTGAAGAAGCAACATAGGAATCATAAAATTCTATGAGAGAAAGATATCCTCAGTTGTTTAAGAAATGAATAAAATTCAGAGGATGAAATTTAAAAAAGTCGGAATGATGTAACAACCCAAGAAAGTTTAAAAATCAATTTCATTACTTATTATTATTTATGAATTATATTTTATAGAGTTATATTCATTATAATAATATTAATAAAATTTTCAATAAAAAAGAAAACAATTTTATTATTATTAATTTTTTTTACTATGAGGTTTTATTTAGAAATTAAATTTATCATTTTTTGAATTTTAATATATAAAAATGAACTCATTTATTGGAATAAGGATATCAAAATTATCTTATGGTGAAATTTAGGGATTTTTCTAAAAATATTTATTTTTCATAAAATAGTGAATAATACCGATATATAAAACTATAATTCATTCTCATTAAATAATGTAATTTAAAAGTACCATTTGAAATTAAATTAAAGTAATTATCCTTTGTTTATTAATAATAAATTAATTACATAGGAAACATTTTTATACTTTATTTTGGTGTAATTCATTTTTTGGATTTAAAAAATCATTTTTTTTAAAAAAACTTCCATTTCATTTTGTGTATTAATATTAAATTAATTTTTTCAATATATAAAAATTGAATCATGAAAAATTTATTATATATTTGGAATAATTCGGACTAAATTTGGTAAATATGGTTGTTTTATTTTTGGTCAATATGAATGTTAAATGTAGTAAATATTTTTCTCCTCGTTAAGGTTAAATTGGGTAATTAAGGTTAAAAATAATACTATAAAAACTAAAAATAAGCATAAATACGGAATTTAATTTATTTTATGAGTGTAGTTAAATCATACTCTTTCATGATTAAAATTTATTGAAATTTTGTGTCATTTTTCATTGAAAATGAATTATATATTATTATTTGTAAATAAAAAGTCAAAAATGTCACTCTCTTGATTTTAATAAATATAAAAATTCATGACAGTAAAAAATGTTTTTTATATAAATGGTTATTTTATTGATAAATTATTTTTTATCATGAGAATTATTCTATGTTTTAGTGATGAAATAATTACCTTAAACACTTAAGTAATGACGACATAGTGCTAGTGCAAGCGATAAAATCAAGTAAATAATTCTAGAAATTGTAAAAGTAATATTATTTAGGTGATTTATAGTGTTATAATGATTTTATATATTTATATAAGATATTAGTTTTTTTAATAGATTATATCTTAATTATGTTGTTTTCATGTTATTTTAAAAGTAAAATTAAATGAATAGTTCAAAAAATGACATTAATAAAATTTTATAATATATAGTGTTTTATTAAATGATTTCAAATTACTTAAAATATTATCTTTGTACAATTGAATATGATATGGTTTATAATATTAACCTTTTTCCATTTATGTGTCACATCTCATATTTTATTAACTGTTTTGAGTCCATTATTGTAAAAAAACTTTGAGATTATGACAAGTGTCAAAAGGGTTAACATAGGATTAAACCAAAGAGATAAATTTAAATCATCTAAACTTGTCTAAATTTTATTTTATGATAGGATTTAAATGAATAATAATCCTAAAATTTAATTATATCAACTTGGAGAAACTTTTCTATGAAAATTAATTTATATTAATTTAATATTTTATGTTATTCAAAGAGTACCCCTCCACCAACTTATAAAAGGGAAACTACTATCCTCTCTTCCTCAAAAATTTTGAGCACTATATTTCTGAAAATTCAAACATGAGTATCTCACCAACTTCTATACCCACATCATAAAGTCATTTTTTTATAAATAAATCTAAGAAATGATTTTGGTGTAAGCCTAAAATGGTTTTTCGAAGAAGTGTTATAGTTCTTAACAAAGAGTTTTCAATTTTTTTATTCTTCTACCTCCCACAAAATTTCATCAAACAAGATGAAATAATAAAATATTTATATTCCATATACTAATATGTTATTATTGCAATGGAATAATCTACTTTCTTCCACTCTTCTATCAAATGTGGAAAAAAATACCATTCGTGTGTACATGTGGACCACCACCTCCATGAAGAGATGTGTTTCATTTTCCATATCCACCTATCATAGATAATTATAATTATAGATTTAATATATATAAATATATAAATTATATTCATGACATATTTATGATTCTAAAAAAGTGATATATCATCTATTTTTTACCTTTACATTTATTGAAAAATGATAACATTATTTTTGTGTACGTCTGGATTGCACCTCCCCAAAGCGATATGATTTGTTTTTCAGAAACACGTCACATGAATGCTATAAATAAGTACATTTAATAAAATAATATTATATTTATTATATAATTATAACTAGGTAATGAAAAAATAAACTTATCTTCTTTTCATCATTATCACTAAAGAATGGAAACGTTACTCATGCATACATGGGGTCTACCGTCTCCATGATAACAACATAGTTCATTTTTCATAACCATATTTATTGGTTGATTTTAGAATAATAATTTATTTATAAAATTATATTTTATTAATTACTATTTTTATGATGAAATAATGACCTCCTTTTACCTAGTTTACCTACCAAATCCATTTTAGGAATATGATCCAAATATCAAAAAAGCGTCTGATGTGAACTTAATTGATTAAGTAATTGAATATGACATGGTATTAAATAAAATAAAAGTAATAATTAACATTAACTAGGTTATTAAGTAAGTAAAAAAAATTAACATATGTATTTTTCAAGAAGAATAATAACATATGTGACGAGTTAGTCTCAAGGTAAGAAACTTTCTTTTTAAAAAAATTATTTTAAATGTTCCCATCTAACACTATTTATTCCATATCCAATTTCATTAAAATATTTTATGATAGTATTTATATAAATATAAAATAACTAAAAGGAAATTTTATATCTTTTTGAATTTCTTTTAAAGGTTTCCAAAAGTAATATTTTTATGTATCTTATACATAATGTTTTGAATTTATTTACAGAAAGAAGGATAAATGTTCTATTTTACTTTATACTGATCAATGGATTTTTAAACTACAAAAAAAAATATTTTATACTTTAGTAATTTATAATATTCCATTTTTATTAAAATAAAACACTTTCTTTCCTTTTTTCTATGTATTTTAGTTTTGAAAATGGTTTTAAAAAGTAAAGTGTATTTTAATTATTGAATTTTTTTTTGCATATGGGATCAAAGAGTTTTGAAAGGTTTTTATGAATTAAAGGTGGGTGACTAAAGTTTTGTATTCATAATGTAATTCTTTCTCACTATATATTATTAATAGGTGATCCTGGTATAACTTCTATGAGTACGTAAGGCCGATATTTCTTATACGAGCATGTGAGATCTTTATAGCTTATATGAACATGTGAGCTCAATATAACAATCAAATGGATCAAGTAATGTTCTTTGTCATCAAAGGAAATAAATAGTGATTTAACATGGTGGTTTCTCCAATGGATTTAACTGGTTTCTAGTTATTTAGATATGAGTTTGAATATAATGATCTATATTTTAAAAAGGTATTTCTATTTTCTTGATAATGGTTTTAAATGTTTTTCTTTATAGGAAAGTATTCTTTTTCCATGTAAAAATATTTTTATTTCATATTCTCAAATAATATGGTGATAAAAGTAAACAATTTATGGTTTTTCATATTTTCACTGGACTAATAAATTTTCTTACATTTATGTCCCTTATTTAGGCTTCTGTTCTCATCCCATTTTTTTAAATGTTTTTTATAGGGTTTAAGAATGGGTAAGAAAAAAGGTAAAGTCAAGTTGAAATTTATAAATGTTATTCATAAAAGGAAAACATGATCTATTTTAAAAATTTTATAATTTGGGGAAAATGGATACTGAGTATAAGTTCCATAATTGTAATTTATTGATTTTTATGTAAGACTTATTAACTAATTCTCTAAATATCTAAACTATAAAGATACTTTGGAATGTAAAAAAAGAATTATTTTCTAAAAACTCAATATTATGTAATGTTTTATGGATGGTTCTTTAAAAACCCTCTCAAATGCGTCATTTCATATTTTCCACTAACCATTATAAAGACTTATTACAAGTATAATTCAAAATTGTCTTAACATATATATAATCTTTTAAAAAATATGGAATGATCAACGACACTTCACAAGGATCTCTAAGTCAGATCTTAGGTAAGGAGACTCTTCATAGGTTATATTCATTATTTTTCTCACCATTGTCCTCATGTAATATGGAAATTAGTGACCAAAACATAAATTATTTGGATTTTTATGATCTATCTTGAGTTAGATAACCCATATTCATCACTTATAAAATAATAAAACAAGATTTGGTTCCTTTCCGAAAAATTTCAATTACCCACTTATACCTACATATCATATGTTTAATAACCTTCATTTTTCATCAAGTGAGACTTAATTTGATTTTGTGTTTTAGAGAACCATCACCATTAAAATGGTTAAAATGGTAAATTTTCTCTAACGCATTCTAGTAGAAAATTATTTGAAGGTTCTATTGAGATTAAAAGATGAATAATACCATTGGGTTGTTTTTTGTTGGAATTTTGGAATAATAGAATTTTATGGGATTTTTAATATTTATTAAAAGAATAATATTTATCTTTAGAGAATCAATGTGGGTATCTATTAAATGTTATCACTGATAGAAATTTTGAGACCTTTTGTTTCAAAAAAGATGTTTTTTACATAGGGGTGGTATAAATTATGTGTTCGCTTGATATATATCATACTAATCCTTTTCCTAAAAATTTACGTTTTTATATAATTTTCCATATATAAGATTATAAATACACATTTAACCATTTATCTAGGGTTGGATATGTCATTATAAAAAACCATAGATGGATATATACATAAAAATTCTTATAGTAGGAGGAAGAATCCATGATGAACGTACTTGGCGGTGATGTTCGAATAAAGAAGCATCGATGAATGTTAGAAAATAATAATTATCACCATGAGGTAGGATCCTTTTCTTACACTTCATTTTTAGTGTGATTTAATCCTATTCCCCGAATTATAAAATCATAAATTTTTTATTATATAATATTTATATGATCCTCCATCTATTAAAATTATTAATTATTCAATGTAGATTTGATTACATTTTTAACTAAATATTATTCCTATGGTGAAAACACATTAACAATGCTTAGGAAATTTGAAATTATTTTAATTGATCTTAATTTTTTTCTTTTGGTAAATTAAAATTTATTTATTTTATTGATAAATTAATAGGTTATTATTAATTGATGAATAAAATAGTTATGAGATGAAAATATAATTAATAATTTACTCTTTATGGGTTTCAAATAATTATTTAAGCTATAGAGTTTTTTTATATTGTACATATGGTAAAAATAGATAATTTTGACGCATCATCATCTATAATAAATTGTATGATCATCACTATATTTTCCTTTAAGAAATTCTCTTTTCCTTAATTATTTAGGGATTATAATTGTGGGTTTATGCTTGGTTCATTAAATATCTTCGTAAATATGTTTGTTCTTCTACACCATCACGTTTTTCAATCACCATCATCATTATCCTTTACTACAGGATAGACATTGGGTAATTAGAATACTAATATGGGGTCAGTCTAATAAGATCATGGTGGAGAGTGTGTGTTGAAGGACTATTAGCCGGGGGTTAGAAAAAGTTCTAATGAGATTGTTCTAGTAGTGTATTAGGGAGAAAAATTAGGATGAGGTATCACAAATAGATGGTTAATGAAGGGTCAACCAAAATAATTTTTATCATGGTTATAGATATGAGTGAATCGAGTGGAATTTGTAGCACAAATTAGGAAGAGAAATATTTTGGAACTATTTTTTTCTATATGGAATGTAGTATTCGAGCTCGCACACTATGTATCTTATTCCCCATATAACACTGGAGTTTATGTAGGCTATAAATATCCCATTTTTTTAGTTATAAAATATATTCCATGGTAGGGATGAACTGCGAGGATAGAGAAATTCCGCTTTTATACTTAGATTTATTAACATTAGATAATATATAGAAACTTTAAGATTCTTTCTATTTCCCCTCAATCCTATGTTTGATCTTACTTGTGTTCCTTTACACTGTGTTTTCTGGGAATTATAATGGGTATATTATACTTTATCCTACAAAGGCCTTATGCCAACACATGTTGTTCTTATGTAGATACCACACATTTAAGTTGTGAAATTGGCATATTGGTAACTATTAGATCTTGATGAGTTGATATATAGTGGTTTATAGAGGTTCATTAAGAATATTTTGTTACATTCATTGTATTCCTAATATTTCTTGATTCATAGATTTGATTTGTCTTATTTAATGACAGTTTTTTTATATTATATATTATATTTTTACAATTCATGTTTTTACCATATGATATTGTATTGGATATTTTTTTCTCATAAATTAATTAATATATAGTTAAATTTTATATATATATATATTTATGTACATGTGTGTGTAAGGGGGGTATTTTTGGTTTTATGTTTTATATTAGTGATGTATATTTGTTTCATATTTGTATTAGTAGAGACCTCCTATGTGTTTATGCCTTCTTGGTTTTAGTTTCCATACCCTATCATATTATAGGTTATATTGGGGTCGCACAGTCAACTTATTATACTAAAAGGTAGATTATTATTTGTTTGGGTTGTGTGTGATGTTATAATATTGGTTTGAGTCCTAAGAATAGAGTTTAGAGTCAGTCTCCATGTAAGAACTGTTTTGGGAAATTAGGGCAGTGATTCTATGTGGGACATGAGTTTTTTTATCAAACCAATTAGATCAATATAGGTAAAATTATTGGAAAAATAAAACTATATGTCTAATTATAACTTAGTCAACTTAAAACTCCAAGACATTATTTACAAGGTGCATTTATATTGGTATGTAAATTATACAATGGGATGAAAAAATGTTTCATATTTTTCCAATGTCAGATCACCCAGATATTTCTTTGTGACCATTGGATGTTTATTATATAATTGAGGATGTTACACCTAGATGGATAAACTAGGATAAGATTAAAGTCCATGATGAGACTATTCTAGTGTTTGATCCTCTTAACACTAGTGAGTAGAGAGATGCAGAATTATTATGAAGAAACAAATACAAGGTATCATTACTTAATGAGTGGATGGAATATCATCATTTAAGATTAGTATAAACCATTATATGGGTGGAAGGTATTTCATGATGAGATAGATATCATTAATTTTATACCAAATTTGATATATGTGTTCAATTAATAGATGCCTCATGGGTTCAAAAAGATAGTCAAATACTTAGGTGGTGTAGGATTGGTTAGGGTCCAAGACTTTCATTTCCCATCTGGTTCAAACACTCATACACTATATAGTTGTTATTTCATGGAATTTTCATGTCATGATATAGAAAAAACTGATTCATGTTTACTCAAACTCATGAAATTATTAAGATATCATGGTTTGAGTTTGAGATTTTATTTATAAATTTTTATCTGACCATGTCATGAATGGTTACGTTTGGATAGAGCTCAACCCTCTTCAAGGGAACTTTATAATGAAAAAGTGTTTGTATTACTTTAAAAATGAGATAATAATTGTAAATGATTTGAAATGAAATACTCTAAACTATAATGGTTTTGATAGGGCTCTAGAGTGTGATTAAACTTATTGTTATTCCTCTTTCATTCTCCACCTACACTGGAGACCTGTAGATATAATTAAAAAATGGGTGTTTTATTCTGGAAGTGGACCATTTACTTGGATTGATTGTAATTTCCTTGTAGCGAGCTAGAGTGGTGAAATAAATGTATCTACATGTTAAATATAGCTATGAGATCATATGATATCCTATTATATTCTCTGTAGACTTCCAAGAGGTAGTCACTTTTAGAGAGTTGGAAGTGCATAAGTGGTTAGAGATGGGTGATGCTTTAGAACATATAAATTACCACCTTAATATAATAATAGAGACACAAAAAGTGATGAATGTCTGGATATGTATGTATTTGCATCATGGATGGATCTAAATCATAAATACCTAACAAATATATGGTATGAATTTGTTAATATTAATTAATTATAATAATCATAAATATCGATAAGAGACATTCATTTCTTCCTGTGTTCTTCATGAGAGTAGGAGATTATTAGGGATTCATTCAAGAAATATTTTTCTAGAGACTCCAACTGGGGGTGATCATACTTTACTCATTGTAGTTAAATGTGAGAGATTTTCCTCCTATGATGGAGGGATTTTGTGGGATTCTATCTTGTTAGGATGAGACCCTATGACATAATCCTTAGTATGGATTTGATATATTGTGATTGTTATGATGTAATTTGTAGTTGAGAATATGGGTTAATGTTAATGTTTAATAGAGAATGATACTTTTTTAAGGAGAATTATATTGTTTCTTAAATGAAGTAATTAGATTATATATCATCTTCTTCCAAGGCTATATCGATATCTCCTAGTATTTATTTTGTCACCAAACAATGATCATAAAGCTAATGGTGTAATTTATATACCTCAATAATAATTTTTCTCATTGGTTTTAGTGTGTTCTCTTTGACCTATAGAAAATAACAAAGGGGTTCCTAGAGATTGAGTATAGGCCTATTTCATATCGACTTCATTTTTATTATAAAAAAATTATAGGGTAAGTATTTAGGAATTTCTGTTGAAATCTTGAAATAAAGTAATGTTGAGGGGTGTAAAAAAAATCCTTTGTTTTTCTTACATGACCTGTGTATCATTTATAGTGGTCTATGTTGGTTCCACTCTCATTTAATCTAAAACATGATGCTGAGAATCTCAATTTTTTAGAAGTTATTCTTATCTTAATTTAAGAGAACCAACCATGTGGTGGGATCTTGAAGTGTGAATTTTTAGATGTGGGATACAAAAACCTTTGTGAATGATATTCAATAACATGGTCAAATAGTTTTGGTTCATGATTCTTGAGGTTATGATGGACTATTTTATTTGATTGGTATAATAGTAGAGTTCGAATTTATTATTATAGCATAAATTTTATGGCCACATAGTGGAGAAGATGTATGATTAGTTCTTCTTAGAAAAAATAGTACTAATAGAAGTGCGATATATGGAATAATTTTTTCCAGATGCAATGAACCTCACATACTAATGATTGTGTTCATTCCACAATTATGAAATCAATTAAGTGATCAAGTGCGACCATATATTTATAGATAGTAACAAAGATAAATTTTCAAAATTTTTGGGATTACATAATATTTTTCAACAGGAGATATTGGTATTATTATCATAATAATTTTTGTTATTATAATGGCCATTTTGACATAATGTATTCTATTAGGGAATAGTTCCTCAATGGTGTAGGTTTAACTGATCATTGGAATTTACTACATCTTAAATCTATCAATTCATTGAAGGATTTTTTCTACAGGTTAAGGATTTTTGTTTCTTGAATTTTATAAGGCCTATCACCGAATTTAGAATATAGATAGTAGGGTTATACAAATTTTCCAAGACCATATAGTATATACTTTAGAGGAATTTCTCACTAATGAGATTAAGTTTTTTGTAAGGTAATTTGAGGAAGTTTATGTTACATCTTTATGTTTTTGTAAATTTAAATCATTAATAGAGTCCATAATACAACTAGGTAATCACTAATTGTGGATGAGATTTTTTTTGGAGTTATTGTTTTAATTTTGTGGTTTCTATAAATTAAAAAAATGGATTTATCTTTGGACCTGGTGATGTACTTACTCTTTATGGAAAAGAAATTGGATTTTTCACCTTATCGGTTAATGATAGGTTGTTAATGTAGAAATTAAATAGATTAAATCATTAAGAACATGTAGGGTTAGTGTGATTTTTAAGTTCAATAACACTAGGAAAGGTCATAAAGTGTAATATTGGATTCCATGTGGTAGGTTTTGGGTTTCACTTTAAAGGAGGGGATAATAATTCTCTTTTGAGTGGTACCTTTGATGAAAAACAAATCTTTTATTGTTGTCTATGATTCAAGGTTCTCAATTTTTATATGAGGATGGGTGACATGTGGTTGGAAATGTATTCAGTATAAAAAATTCTGGAAGTCATGAAACTAGATATTATTCTTTTTTTGTGCCTCAAGATCTATAAGATGATGGATAACTCGAAGTCATATAAGTACTTGTGAAATGGGTTTTCTATTCACGTAGATGTTTTATGATATTATATGTTTAGATACCCGAGATACTACATTTTTGGGCATTAAATGTTTTAATGGTGAGGAGAATATAACAACCTAATTTTTTCATCCACCCAAATATAATTTATTTTTCAGTTTTGAATACCTATGTCACTTAAAAGTGGTAAAATAGTTAATATAACCTATCAAATGAACTCAAGAAGACTATCAAATGGTTTCACTAAGTTTTGAATATTTACATTACCATGGGTTGATATTTGTTTGAAATATTTTCAATATTAATTTTGAGGGATATATAATATTTCATTAATAATTTTCTTATTATATTAGAGTGAAAGTAGGCATCTGATTATCAGAATATTGGTTGGAAATTTTGATACTTTAATTTTTTATGGAATGGAGAGTTTTACCTTGGTGATTTACAAGTTATGTTCTTGATTTATGGGGTTTATATCGACACTATTTTGGGAAAATTAATTGTTTACTTGGTTAAAATTTTATGGAATTTTAAAATCAAATTTATCTAACTCTCTAGTGTTGTTCATTGCTTAAGAATGAACCCTAGATAGAGTTATTCCTCAATAATCTTCAAATACGTGTAATAATTGATAAAGACATCACGTAGAGATGATGTTTCTATAATGTCACATTAATGAAGGTTTATGAATATGTGTTACATCCTTGAGGTAAGACACATTTAACTTCCTTATGCCTTATTTTTCAAGAGATTTTATCATGATCCCCAATTAGTCAAATCACACAAATTATATGGTAGAATCATGGTATGCTTCTCTTAATTTTGACATTATTAATTGTTTATTGGATATTCTATTATATTTTAAATTGATTATTATTCATGTTATGAAAACAATTTTATAATCCATGTGAAGTAGAAAAATTGGTATTTGGGTTTAATTGATTTACTTTGATAAATGTATTTTTTATTTTTTTATTAAATGAACAAAGAAATTAAAAATTGATGAACAAAATAATCATGGAATTTTGACATATTTGGAAGTTATTATTTTATGGGTTTCAATTAACTATTTAAGATAACTAGTTTGTTTTATAATGTGTAAATAGTCAAGTCAGAGCATTTTGATGTGTTATCCCTCACATAAGCACTATATGATCACTTTGGGTTTCCTTCTAATAAATTATTTTTTATTTTAATCTTAGGGGTGTATTTTTATCACTGGATACTTATATTATTGAAACTACTCCTGATTAATCACTTTTCATTCATACCACCTTTATGATTATTTTTCCCCATTGAAGTTCACATTTCCAAACTATTCATCATCATGTGATTTGTATAGTGTGGTGTGGAAAATTTGATGAGGTAGTAGTGGATAGAGTACACATGAGGTATCTAAGGTAGTGACCAATATTGTTTTTCATGAGATAATGAATGGGGGAATTAATAGAGGAAATATTGTTTGAGGTGTCATGGATAGATGATTGATGAATGGTCAACCGAAATAAATTGTTATGTGGTCCTAGTGATGAGTGGATCAAGTGGACATGGAAATATAAATAATGGGGTGGAATTTTCTTTATATTTTTTCTTGAAATCAATATTTTTAGTTCTCCATGTCTCACACCATGTATCAAATTCCCCATGTGACACTAGGGTTTATTCATGCTCTAAATATCACATGAAATCTTATTATGTAATTCATTATGTTTATTTCATAGAGGGTAAGGTTTTGGTGATGAAATAAATATTGAGTGGGGTTTGAAAATAAGATAAAAAATATATATTTTGAGCCACATAACATAGTCATGTACCAGATTAAACTACATATTATTAAAATTTCACCACACATTGTGTGATCCATATTATAAACTATGTATAACTGGTACATGAATTGAGAAATTATGAATGTACACACCTTGGTGTTTAATGGGTTCCTTACATCATAAAATATACCAATAACCCCATTTATATCAATCCTAAATGAGATATTCAGAGATAGTTCACATGATATGTACTTAAAAGTATATTTTATGCATCTAGACATTATGAATTGATGTGCACTAGTAGCACACACAAGGTTGGAGCAGCAAGTCAGTCTACCCTATACTATACAATTAAGTCCATTTAAGTAAACTCCAAACAATAAAGACAATTATATATCCCACTTGGTTTTCTCTCTAAGCTTATATGTTATTTTCTCATAGTTTAAATTACTTTTAAAGTATAGTTTTTTTCATCCAAACTTATCGATTATGTATCAAAATTAGACACTTGAGTAGTCCATTCTGAGTGATTTCCACCTAGAAAATAATATCTTATGTTTCTTTGATAATAGAGGATTTTACAAGGAATTTAGAGGATATTATTATAATTATATTTTATGGTATATCATTGGATTAGATGGGAGACATTCAAATCAGACACATGGACAGTAACCCCTAGTGATATTTTGAGGATAGGATGTGGGTATTAGAATGTATTACTATGTTGATTATTCTCTTATTAATATAGGATAACTAGAATTATATCCATTGGGAATTATTAATCCATTAAAACATGGTTTTATTACCCCCTCAATACTAATAATGTGATGGTTTCATATTTTATAGGCAAGTTTGGTATCCCCTAACATGTTGGGTGATGGGTCCTCAACTTATAGAGTTTATTGTTTTCCTATGATTTAAGTTATGAGTATTGAATCAAAAATGGTTTGGTGCCTTTTTTATTTATTTATGGTCCCAAGTGAGTATTGTTTCCATTTCTAAGATTACATTGATGTATCACGGTTGTTATAATGGTTGGGTAGTCATTATTGTGTGAGAAATTGATGTTATAGGTTTTTTGAAGCATCAAAATTCATGTTTTTTCTCAAGATATATCTTATAAATTTTTCATTAACTTTAGAATTTTTTAGAATTTGGTTTTAAAAATATCTCTAATCATTTTTATAATATGATACACTAAATGGATAACCCGAGAATATAAGAAATCTTTCCTTTTATCCATGGTTGACAACACTTTATAGAATGTCTGTTGACTTTGGGATTCTTCCTATTTTTTCACATTCATGGGTATGAGTTGAAATGTGTTCCTTTAATCTATTTATTGGGGTATTCTCTTAGGTATATATATAATCACCACTACATAAACCTTGTTCTAATAAATTTTGTGTCTTTATAGTTGCTTCTTAGTTAGGTGGTGACTTTGGCGGACATGGAGTTGGTGAATCTTGACAAGCTGGTGCATAATGGTCTATAGTTGTTTATAAAGGGGATATTACTATATTAATTATATTACAAGATTTTTTGTAGATTTTTTTTCTCTTTCTATGTATTAGTCATTTAGAGGGATTTTATTTGTTGTATTTTAACATTTTTAGTTTTTTTAATATATCATTGTATTGGATAGCTATTCTCTCACACATAAATTATTATTAAGTTTATCTACATATATGTATATTAAAATGGATTTTTTTGTTTTACATTGTGAATTAGTGATAATTATTTGTTAAATGTTGATATATTCTATGTCATCCCACGTATTTACGCCTTATTGGTTCTAGTCGCACCCTTGATCGATTATATGTGGGATTGGGGCAGCACAATTAGCCTTTTATTTTCCCAGGAGGCACATTAGTGGGTTGTTTCATATCAATAAAACACATGAAACCATTAAATATGAATGTAAACTCTTCATATCACCAAAATTGTAGTCATAGTATCCTTCACATCTGATATCATAGAAATAAATTAGCTCAATAAATTGAAATCGATAAATCAAACTCCCCCTATAATTTAGTGATTTGGTATGAATAAGGGGATATATTGTTATATAATATGAGTAAGGGATAATTCTTAATGGTATTAAACAAAGTAGGAAACCCTAAATGAAATAAATATACCCTTTTTATTTTGGTGGGTTGGGGTCCCACGTGAACTTTATTAGACATACACATGAATTTTGATAGAGAGGGAAGAACCCCTTTCCCTCCACTAGAAAGATTCTCATCAATAATATTTTTCACTAAACCTTTAAACTAAATATATTTTTATACTGATATCTCATGTACCTCTAATTCTCTTAGGTACCTTTTTGGATATGTCCATTATACAACAAAACACATTCTTGGGGTACTATCAATACATAAACAATTTTCTTTATCAAAACCACTATGCATACAACTCACCCCTTAAATGATGCATGATCATCAAAATAGAAATCATCAACATAAATAAAATATGATAGGTCCAAATTATATCTTCAAAGTGGATATTTTTATAATACGTCATGCATAATATAGAATCTCTATGGAATATGTAATCCGTATGCTCATTTAGAAATATAATAAAATTCCTCAAATGGACCCAAAAATAACGGCACTACCTATCGCCTTCTCTAAAACATATTATGTTCTAACCAAGGTGAAAATATTATTAAAAAGTGTTTAGACACCTCAAAATTTGGAGGCCCGTCTTGCTTGTTTTCATATATTAACTAATTTTTTTATTGGTCACCAACTACCATTAGATCAACTAAATATACATAACATTATCCCATATGAACCTTGGTGCAATTAAATAAGACTCCCTTTCCTCTAGATAGCATATTGGTTATTAAAACAACATTACATAGAGTTCCTAAAAAGTTTATTACTAAAAAAATACTTATAACTATAATTATAGGTAAATTTATAGGCACACGATGACTATTCCATGGTTTTCCACAATCTTGAACACTTGTTCACAATATGAAATCTATAACCTAAATAGTACACATAGATTTTACATGAGTCTAAGGATGGTTTGTGTACTTGATTTCAATTGGCTGTCCAATTCCCACTATAACAATTCATGAAATAGATTATGAACGGGGAATATTGATCTTCCATGACACTCTTTGATACACTATATAGTCTTATAAACTTCAATATATTTAACATGAATAATTCAACATTTGTCTTGGTCTCTTTGGATACTAGTAAAGTTTTCACATTTTTCAAGTGATAATTGATAACCCATACAACATCTCATCCTTTAGGTGACCTTTTTAACCATTTCATTAATTACATTGTGGCCTTATTTCACTTCAAACAATGTAATAGTAGCATTTATATAAGAATAGTGATTATTTATTATTATTCCTTGAACTAATGATAAGTTAAGAAACATGAAAAAATATCCCTCTATATAATTTTTCATTCTAGGCCACCAGTACTTTTGATGTAAATGAGGATTCATCTTTTTCAGCCCTATGTGAACCACCCATATTGAGGTAGGTGAACCCCACATAATCACATTGCACATTATTATTGGGACCATAACTATCCCTCAATAATACGGGAATCCATCATTATAATTAGTCTAGATAGTTAATTTCACCCAAAATATATATTATCCCTCATCTCATGATTGCACAATCACGATAACTATAACTCATTTACTCTATGATTATGTGATAAGTATATGATTAGAATTATTAGTGTGTATCTCCATTAATACTCTAGGATATCATAATTTATCTCATCCAAAAAAGATCATTAATGACCACTCACTATAAGATAATAAAATTACTATGACAAAGTCATCTTACTCAGTGAATCTGCTAAAATATTCCCCTTAATAGGGTTGTAAACCATAACAATGTCAAAATATTTGAGAAAATTAACCATCCTTCTATACTAAAGGTTCAAATAATTCTCTGAGAATATGTATTTGAGAGTATTGCATTACTTTTACACTAAATATATCTCAACAATAAGATAATGAAACATATACTCTAATGTGTATACAAAAACCACCATCTTTGGATTATGAGTTCAATATTTCTGATCATGTGACCTCAACTACTGGGAATCATAAGAAACTACTTATGAATCCTATATTAATAGTTTCTTAATAACAACTATGGATGTATCATAATATTATTTATACTTCTCACATGGCTTAGGTAATATCATAATGGAATAGTAATCAATATACCCTTAGTCTCCTAGAAGGCTCTATCACTTTGACATGACTACTCAAACGAAACCCCATTATTGGTTAGGGTTTTCATTGATGAATCTTATTGGGATCAGTATTGAATAAATATGTTATAGTAGCTAGATAAACCTAAGAAGAAACGGATATAAATTTTTTTTGGAATCACACAATAAACCACAACATCAATGTTTTTAGGGTCCCATTGATCCCACTAGATCATGATGTTTTTTTGTTTACAATATTTTATTTCAAGGGTTTTGATAGTTTATATCATTAATTTTGAGTTTTAAAAGATTTCATGAGGATAAATGAATATGTTTTATGTTATTGTTGATTTTTTATTAATTTTATTTAGAAATTATATCTTGAAGTTGAAAAATGATTTAGTCATGATGTTTTCCTAAGACTTATAGATTTTCATTAATACTTGTATAAATTTTCATAAGAGTTATTATGTTTCCATAATACATATAGAAAATTTTATGATGTGAGGTGATTTCATAATACTTGTTTAGATTTTGTAAGTATTGTGAGGATTTCCTAAGACTTATGGAATATTTTATAAGAATGGTTGTAATGTTGTATTACTTGGAATAATTCATAATACTTAGGGTATTTTTCTAAGAATAATCCTTTAGTTAAAAAAATATTAATTTCCTGAATCATATAAGAGTTGTGAGATTTTTAAGATTTATAAAATTTTCACAAGCGTATATGAATTATCCAAAACATGATATCTCTATAATTTAACCGACATAAGGATTTTCAGAAATTTTCTTCTAAAAGTTAAGATAAATGGTTCATTTTTTTATCATAATGAATGTCACAAATTAAAATTTGATTCTAGATAAGCATTGAGAGTTGATAAGAAAAATAGATGTAGATTCGGTCAAAGTATAATCTATGAATTGAGAAGGATTCATTTCATGAAGAAGAAGTAAATATAATTATAATAATCTATAAATCCAATTAAAAACTATGATATTAAATAAAATAACCTATTTTATCCCCAATTTAGATTCCAAATTATTAATATCTATGCAACAAAACATGAATATAATTTGGATTAAATTGAAAAAAATATTTTTTTTTGTATTTATGGAGCCTATGATAATTATAATATCATATGGGGAGTTTAAATTATGAGTTTAAAGGAATGTTTAAAATAATATGTTGAAAAATATTTGAATGGGATTTGAATTATGATTAAGATAAAGTATTTTGTTGAGAATTTTTAAATATGAGAAGACCGTACTGCTTATAATCAAGATGTTTTCAAATATCAATTATTAAAAATTTATTCACGATATTTATATAAATAAAAGGTTATGATAAGAATCTTGAAAACGTTTTCTTTGAATTAATTATTCATTCTAGAAAAAAATAAGAGCATTAAGAGATAATAAGGAAGGGAAAGATATAGATCAGTGTTGAGTAGAGAAGAAAGAATATAAAATGTACTCGGTTATTATGAAACATATGTTCATTCATGAATTTTTGAAAAGTTATATTCTAATGATTGTTAACATGATTTTATGCTTGCATAAAGGTCTATTTTATATAAATAGTTATAAATGGTTAAGGTTATACCATTGTATTGGTTCTTTCCTTTTTATAGAAAGATAACTATATATAATTGGGACAAAAACTAGCACACAATAAAGATGTAGGCATCTATCATTGAGTTTAAATTCATTAAAATACATATTTTCCCCTTTATATTACTACACCATTTATATTTATATCAAATTTCTAAATCAGGATGTTAATTATTGGGTTCAATAAGAAAAATATTCAAACATTGATTCAGCCCCCTCAATATATTCACCTTTTTAGTGATCCTTACATTTAGTATTATAACCAAATTAGCACATATTGATCTCTATGGAATTTTATAATGAATAAATATGACTTTTTAAATAGAAATTTTACCTTAAAAATTTAAATAAATGTATTTTATATTTAGAAATATAGAATGGTACTATATATTCTCTATCCAAGTCTAGATGTTGTAGATTTTATCTAATATGGTTTAACAATACTATGTGAGATTCCAATGTGGTACCTTATTGATGAAAATAATTTTAAAGGTAATGAAATTGAAGAAAATTAAATATTAATTTCTTTATAAAAAAAATCACAAAATTCATGGGTTTTAGAACTAAAAATACAATTTGGAAAAACCATTTTTGAATTTATGTATGAAAAAATAAGGTCAAGGATTATAAGCCATAACTTCTTTGACAAAAATTTTAATATGTTAAAATACAACAAAATGAAATAGTTGATGAGTTTTTTACCATAGTTAATTTTATTTTAAATTACATTTATTGATTCTGTGGTAATCTTGAAAACTCCTCATTGGTGAAGAAACATGTGAGAATTATTCCATACAATTATTGATGCCAAGATATATGCTTTTGATGATAAAGTTCTTATTAATTTCATAATTGAAGAAATTCATAGAACTATCATAAACTATGAGATGAGAAGAGGATAATCTCATAAGAGTAAGGTAAAAAAATAAAAGGATATTTCCTTTAATGCCTAACACAACATGAATATTGAAGATAATCACACTTACACTAATGAAGAGGAAAATATGGAGGTCTTTTATGAAACTATCTCTCTAATGTTACAAAGTTACACCTGAGAGAAAGGAAAATATATATGTAATAATACATTAAATTATCATAATTATAGAAAATTTGCAACATTTTCCTCAAATTACCCAGTAAAAATTAGATTATTGTTTTAAAAATAATAATAAACGAAGAAATTCACTAATAAGGGAAGTTATGAAAAGAAAAAATCAATCAAAATCCATGAAGAATATTTTACCCAATTTCCTAAAAAAATTATTTTCAATTAAATAAATTATATATGATATTGAGGAAAGTGGTTGTCAAGAAGGGATTCTAAAATCTTCTTCTAAAAAGGCTCTCATAGACGAAGAATAAGAATAAACTAATTTATTAAAAGAAAACTAAAAATTCAATAGTTATTTTGTAGCTAAGGGATGAGAATTTGTAAAGAAATGTACTATAAGGTTGGAAATAAATATATTCTGGAAATAAATATAAATATAGAGTGACGAAAAATATCATCTAAAAAGAAACTCAAATAATCATAATAAAATTTAAATTTCTAAAATTGATCTGACCAAATAAATTAAGAAATTAACATTTTAAATTACTGAGAAAAGAATTATTATTGATGATATGAATTTTATAATCATCCATGGTGAAAAATACATAGAATTAAATGTTGAATTTTTTTAAGGATAATTTAGAGTAAGTTGAATGTTCCCAGAAAAAAGAATCGGTTTTCTGATGATTAAGAATTTTTAGATAAAAAATGGAAGTCTAGAATTGGATCACCTAAAAAGAAAACCATGTATACAGAAGAGTCCAATGGGTAATGACAATTAGGACTAAGGATAAAGTTGGAAGAAAAGATAAAAATACTTAAATATAGATGAATAATATTCAATGAATTTATCCTTTGCAGACCCAAAATCCAAAGTAATAATTAAACAGAAAGGAAAGATAAAAAAACTTATAGGAGGTCAAATAACGGACCAGATAGTAACCCATACAGTAGTTGAAATATTATCAAACGAGGATATTTTAGAGCTACTACTATAATTTTGGGATTTACTACTATAAACCTACAATATTTTTTATAAAATTTCTTTACCATAAATAATAATGGAGCATGAATCTAGGGGGATAGGACAACTACATGTTAGAATCATATAAAAATCAAAAATCCTATGAAGAATACTAATGTTCAATTTTTTTTAATAATTTTCAATAAGATTGTGTGAGTTGTGATCAAGAGTGAAACATTTATAATGAATGTGTTACATTCATTCCATCTGAGTAAAATATTTAATATAAATACAATATTATTAAGAATAATAGTCCCAACCACCAAATTACTAATGTTGATGAAGATTCATTTGATGCGTTCAAATTTGAAAAGTAACAGATCTTAGATAGTGTTTATCCCTCTCAAATGATTTGTGATTGATCTAACATGAAGAATATTAAAAGATATTACTGAGGATATATAACTTTTAGTAATTATAGCTCATTAAAAAATAGGGTTATAATGACCAATACTAGTAAAAAATATATTATCCTCAAAAAATATTTACCTTTTTTACTGGTAAAACACAATCTATTTAGTGTATAAAAACTATATAATGATTTATATGAAGTAATTTTTAGAAATAATGTGTCTCTAGTGAATAGGTTAAGAAATTAATTTATTATAACAAAAGTTATGGGAACCTCAGGTAACCTATTTAAGATTATATAATTCAATACATATTGTAACACGAGATTGAAATTTTTAAATAATTTATGGTATAAAAGGATGGACCATCATGGATAAATGAATTTGATGAATTTGATCATATAAAAGGTTATAGGAAATATCCAAATTTTGTAATAAGTTACTAAACCTATTTTTAAAACATGTTATAAATAAAAATGGTGAAAAAATCATAAGGAAATTGATATTATAACTAAAAAACCATAAGAAATTGTTATATCTAATGTTTTCATACATATGTAAAAGAAGATAAAAAATAGATACAAATACATCCTCACTTTTATCAATGAATTCAATATAATGTCATGTATCATGTTTATATATCACATGTATGATCCAGAACTTTTGTGTAGTTATATCCTTGTTTAAATTTTGGTTAAACTCCTCTTAGTTTGGTTAATGAAATTGTTCCTGACTGTACAAGAAGTTTCTAGGGTATTCTCGGAGTTCCAGAATGAGAAAGAGGGAATAAATGTACATTGATTTCATGATTCATAGTATGGACATGATTAGTAGCAACTGTTCACCACAACCAAGTGGGTCTGGGAAGATAGGTACATAGTTTGGAACCTATACAAGGGAGAGCTTGAAAGTGTATGGGTTTGAATAGAGCCATCATAAATGGATACCAAATGGGTTTTCAAATTGTGAAATCTTCTGGGAGACCATGACACCCAGTCCCATATTAGAAAGAGGGTGGAACATGGTTGGTTCATAGTTTGGCCATCCACGTGGCCAAACCATGCAACTCATTAGATAATGAGTAATTTACAATTTTTCGCCCTTAGGATTTATGAAACCTCATTTGAATTTCCTCCCATTTCACCCAATAGTAGAAAGGTTTATGAACCTCTCTCTCCAAATCTCCCAAGAGATGTTTCTCCTTTGATTCTGGGTAGTTTGGAGTTCCATTTATTGTGAATTGAATATCTAGGTAAATCTTAGAATATCTTTCCCTCTATATTGGAGAAGAGGCTTGATGTGTGTTTTAATCTCCATCCAAAGACCTAAATCCTTTTTTACAAGGTGTTATTCATCTAAGTGGTTGAGGTTGAGTTAGTTTGAATCAAGGTCTGTGTTTGGGTAAGAAATCATCCATGGACATGGGGAAGTGGTCTTAAAGATTTTTCCCATATTCTAGATGTTTTATATATGTATTTAGATGTCATAATTTTTTCCTTTATTTTTTTTAATTTTTTTGGTTATGGAAAGTAATTTGTTCGTAAGATTAAGTTTCGATACCTTTCACAGACTCTGTTGGGTTCATTTATGAGGTGAGACCAAACCTAGGGCTACCCACAAGGTATGCCAAACCCTTGGAAATGGTAAAAATGAATTGGTGAACATTGATATAGGGTACATATGAAAGGGAATGGGTTTTGAATTGTAAATTGGTATGTAGGATTGGTAAAATAGATTAGAGGATTCATTCTATGTTGAACTTTGTTACATGAATAATATGATTTTAGAATGGGTTAAATGATGTGTTTTGGATATTGATCCAATTATGGTTTTAAATGAATAATATATTTTTTTTAAAGATGGAAACGTTTTCAAATGAGGCATTAACCTAAAGAGGATTTAGAAATTTTTTTTCATTATAGTTTTTAAATGATTATTTGAAATGAGGGTGTGGTTACCTTTTTTTGAAAATGTGTTAATGAATATTTGAAATGGTTGGGAATGGAAATTAAATCCTTGGGGTGTGGTATAGTTTTTCAAAGATGAATACCTATGTTTTAAAGGGGTGGATTCAAGATGGTTTTAAATGAGTATTTTTCTTTGTGTGTCATCATGG
The DNA here is from genome assembly GCA_963277665.1 of Viscum album. Classification (NCBI taxonomy): domain Eukaryota; kingdom Viridiplantae; phylum Streptophyta; class Magnoliopsida; order Santalales; family Viscaceae; genus Viscum; species Viscum album. Next base: position 847,756,164 of record OY728119.1, on the reverse strand, counting down.
ATTGTGAAATGAAATTGATGTTAATTATTGTCTAGTTTATAATTTGGAATAAGGGGTTTTTTGTTATAATGGTATATGTGTTTAAAGAGTTATGGTTTTTAAATTGTATATGTGATGAAATGGGTTAAGGCATGAAAATGGTAAATATGTTAAATGGTTAAATAATCATGTTCACATGAATTATTTTTCAATTGTTGAGTTAGGATGTCAGACTGAGGCTCTATGATTCTAACTCGTGGACTAAGGATCCTTTTTTGGGTTGGACTGGACTAATGCTATAGGCCCCACTAATGTATTTTATGAGTTCAATTTTCAGGATGAGTATATATAAACTTATATCATGGTCTGAGGATCCATACATGGGTTGGGCCGAACTGATTATATTGGAAACCAATGGATTTTATGGTTTGGGTTGTTGGAGTGAGACTCTATGCTTCCTAAATGTATGGAAATTTAATGATTACCAGAACGAGGCTATAAGGTAAGTTTATGAATTGATTGATTAGTAAATGCACATTTTGATTAAAATTTTATACCTCTTATGCAATGGATTAGGATCCTAGTAAGACCAGAGCTATTTTTGTAGGGTGGTTGACCCTAGAATAACTTTAAGTATAAAATTGTCATGTGATAATTTCTTAAATGTGAGAAATATACCTTTAGTTTTATTTATTTTTTATTTCAATTGGTTATCTGCATAAACTATTATATAGACTGGTTATTTATTTAGACACCATTGGTGGTGGCCTACTAAGTTGTACTCAACCCCTGCTTAGGACTCTATAGAACTTGGGTACCCAAGTAGATGATACTTGTTTTATGCTACATGTTTAGGATAGCGACCTAGTAGTTGGTTGTGCATGGGATGGTAGGTTGGAGCATGGTTGGTCATGATAAGATTGGGGATCAGGTCCATATTTAGGATTCTTTTTTTAGTTTTGATTTTGGATTTTATTTTTATCACTACATGAATTTTAGTGTATCCATCTTATTACTATAGAATACTCAACTTGGTTACTTATGGGATTTTGTTTTATGATTTACAATTATAGTTTAAATTGGTTCTTTAATATATTGAAATTTTTATTATTTTTTATTTACTCTAATAAGTGGGTATAGTCTCCCCAATATATCTCTATAGACTTGCGCTTTTTTTTGAAGCCTTTTGCATACGTGGAGGCACACTTGAGATCATGAAACCATCTGGCTCGAGGCATTGGATATACTAGCTACCGGATTGGGGAAATTACAAAGTTATAGAATAAGTGGTTTATTTTGTATTACTATTTGGTCATGGTATATTGGAGACTAATATCTTTTCAGGGATTGGTAATGAGAACATTCTTTGGTAATAGAATCCCCATATATGAGGGAAAACCATGTTTCCAGGGGTTGGAATTGATGTTCCATTTTTTTATTTTATGGTTTATTGATAATTACTCCTTATATGGTGAACTTGGATGTGATGTTATTGATTTATGAGGTTTTAACTCTTATCCCAATATATAAAGAGAGGGTGCATGAGTTCATGCATCTGGATAGGCATATTGGATTGATAGGTCATCTGTATGTTTCCTGTGATTGACAGTTCCTCGGGAATTCGATGATGGTAGTGTGCATTATTCTTGTTATTTTTTTTTGTATTTCCTTAAAATATTCATTAATGAGAATGTTTGAAATACAAATTTAAATAAATTTAGGATTTTCTTGTTGAAATTTTGGGGATTTAAAAAGGTTTTAGAAACTGTAAATATTTGGGGTTTTCAAATAGAAGGTTGTGTAATGTGAAATTTTAGGTCTTAAAAATCGTAAGTTTAATTAAATAAGAACATAAAATGGTGGAACCTTTAAGGAAACAAGTGGTTAGTATCCCTTGTGTTGGTTGTTGACACTGTGTATGGGTGGTTTTGTAGTAAGAGTGCCCTAGTTTTTGACCTTGGTTAAGTGTTGTGAGGTTTTTGGGTTTTTTATGTATGGTTAAATAGATATTCTTATTGTACCATTAGTAGGGATATGGACTTCAGTACATGAGATGTTGTCCAGTATGTGAGTGTTGTAACCCTTGAGAGTTAAATCCTTATGAGTTATGTTTTGGACCCTAGAGTTGGTTCTTGGATCATAGCATTGATGAATGTGTGTGGGTATCCTTGGTGTATAACCTAGAGTAAATAGTTTCTTTGGTGTGTTGTATGTAGCATGTTTTGGAATGGGGGAAGGCGTGAAACTCGTGAGAAGTGAGTTTTTGATGTTTTATGTGTATGGGAGCCAATGGAATTACTTGACGTAACTATAATATTGAGAGTTGGTATCGTTTGAATTTTTAGGTGACCAGTGAAAGAGGTTGGCTGAGGTTTCTAGTGCCATGGGTGTGTATGAATTAGGTGGATGTTTTGGACTTTGGTGGTGGAAACCCAAGGGTATTTCCTAGTATGGGTTTAGCCTAAAGGGATACGTAAAAAAGGCTAATTTTTTTGAATATGTGAATCGAGTTGTTGATATGAGTCGAAAATCATGGGGAATTGGGGGTATCTCTAGGCCAGGTTAGCCCATCATTGTTAGTGCCATGTAATGCAAAGCATATCTAGTTGATTTACAGTTGTAATCGATGCATTATTGGTTCCATCAAGTTTTTTTCATAAAATTACATGGTTATGACTGAGTTCCTTTCTTAGGGAGGCACCTGAGTGCTTTTAGTTTGTTGTAAGGTTGGTTTCTAAAGGATGATTTTTTTGGGTTTATTAACAATCTCTTTTTTATAAATATTAATTGTGGCCTTGATGTTGATTTTGGGTAGACAATACCAGGGTGAGAAAATCATGGATGAACTCTTTGTTAAGGAGGGGACACCTGAGGTGAGGGTGGTCACATGGTTAGAATTTTTTGTATGAATGGATTAGTTGTTGTGTGAGATGCTAAGAATTAAGTGAGGCTGATAAGAATGGGAGAATAATAGGATTGTTTTGATGATTATGTGGGTGTTTAGGCATAACTATGGCAATTAATGACTCATGTGATCTAAATTTGGGTTCAGTGAGGGTTTTTGTAAAGTCAGTGATCTAAATGGTCCTGATGAGGTCCAGATGTTGTTGTATGTGTTGGAGGGACATGAATCTATTTGGGACGTGTGAGGAGGTGGATCAATATGAGTACCTGTCATTTTTTCATGTGGATATAGTGGGAAGAACTAGTTATGTGTGAGATAGATGGGTTTTGGATCAGTGTGGTGTTCATTGGGTTTCGTGCGAATCACTAGGTTCATGTTGGAAGAACTCCAGTGGGGTGATGTTAGTGGTTCCAAAGGTATAGATGGTTCACGACCACTTGGTAGTGGGTCATAAAGTGGTGGTGAGTTTTGGTTGTAAATTACATTAAAGTTGTGGTGATTGAGTGTTGATGAGATTTTAGTTAGAATGGAATATTAATACTTTCAATAGGCCAAGGCTTCATTGAAGTTTAATGTGACATCGATGAAGATTAATTTTTGGGGGTGTTTATCAATGAATTCTTAGCATACTTTTAGTTAGTCATGATTGTTCCCAATATCCTGAAATCATCTTGGGTACACTAATAGAGCTCTAAATTTATGCTTAGTAACCCAAATGTGTTTTGGTTGTTTATGGGGCCTCTTCGAGGTTTCCCTCATGGAGAAGTGCATGTGGAGCTACATGGTGGGAGGTACCCCATCAACCAGTTATAGGTGACCTCCTCAGGATTGATTAGATGTCGAATAATTCCATGTGTTCCAATATTGGAAGCTGATAATAGGTCATAGTTAATGATATTTGGTATTCATGAGGAATCTAGGTGATGACATTCATGTTTTGGGGTTCTTCTTATGATCAAATTTTGATCCATAGTGGTTGTAATTTCTTGTAGAAAAAGGTGAAAAAAATACTCCTATGGTGGGGAACTATATGTCAGTAATGAATTTGTGGAGCACGCTCTGTAGTGAATTTGGTGGTATCTATATACCAATAAGAAACATGTGAGTAACATGTTTGGATTCCTCATGAAATTCTAAGTGGGCCTTGTATGTGGAGGTTGATTGAGTGAATTGTTTTCATTGTTATCAGGGTGGTTCTAAAAGGAATTTTATATGCATGTATTAGAGTCGTTGATGGGTGTGATATGGAAAAAAAATTGTGTATGGAAATAGATGTTGGTTCTATAAACATATCATAATTAAGGCATGGACTTGGGTAGGTTTTTTTGGGTGACCTAAGAATATCTTTAATGGTGAAGGTATCTTGGTTATGTGACGTACTGGTGCACCCTAAGTGAATATGTACGTTCCAGGATGAGTCAGATACTGATAGCTTGACTGAGCTAGGAAAAGGAATGAAAGTGATGAGTTTTAAACTACCTTCGATTGATTATTTGGAATGAAAAGTGAATTTAAAAAATGGAAATGGGTTTTGAGGGAGAACATAGTCAACATTACTCAATGTGGGGATGACAGAGGTGCTTGTGTTCGGAATGATTATGGGTGGTGAGGAGTACAATGATCTCTTGGTGAGTAATGGGTTCCTTGATGGTGTAGTTTTACTAGAAGTCGGAGAAATACATTGGTAGGTGAGTCGTATGATAGTGGCATGAATTAAGTGAGAAGGCATCATGGATAGGTAAAAATGGTAGCATTTCAATAGTGGAAGATGAGTGTTTTGGAAAAAACTAGTCGAGTTTGGTCTGTAACATTATGGTAAGAGTAACTAATGTTGTAATTACAAGACACCTTATTTTTTATATTTTTATGGAAAGTGTGTTTCAAAAAATAGAGGATAATGTGAGAGAGTTCAAGCTGTTATTATCCTACTAATAGACCATGTATGTATATCCATTTCAGGCAATTTTGATGGAAAGGGTGGATTCTAGTGTTGGGTGGAGTTCTTATGGATGTTTGGTCTCTGTGAGTGGGGAAATGTGTCAGGTATATTGTGAAATTTTATTTGAGGTTCTGGTGGTATCTTTTTCGATGGTGGGAGTGACCAATACCTAGAGATTGTGGTGGAATGATAAAGTAGATGGTGGGGAGAACCATGGAAGTAAAGTGGTGAGTCGATTATGTGACCAATGTTTCGAGATGTATGGACTCGGGTAAGAGCCATATTAGGGTTTAATTTTGGTGATAGGCATTGGATTGAGTTTTAATTGGTCTAGTACCTTGAGATGAAGGTTATTATTGGGTTTTGATTTGGATATATGGATATGAAATGAGGTTATGGGCCTTGAGTTTTGGACTAATGTTGGTCTGGGGTATGTGGTTGGAAATATTTGTGGGAAATTACCCAGAATGTGGTTGGATCTCCAATGGAAGTGTAATGCCTTTTAGTACCTTTTTGAAAGTAGTTCAATGATATTACCCAGAATGTTTTCTTATTTTTTGATGTCGGTATTGATGGGTTAGATGTTAATGTGTCCTTTTAGGAGCATGAGGTTCATGATTCTAGATCATGGTGGGGGAGATTTATTCTAGGGTAGTATAATTTATTTGGTCTGAGTGTGATGATGGCATGAACATGTTAAATAAGAAAAATTGGAGATGAAATGTGATAAGTGGGATGGTGGTCCAAACATTTTCTATGGAGGCTTTGTGGATCTTTGGAATTCAAATCAAGGATGATCCATTTTTAGGTGAGGATATTTTAAGATCCCAATGAATTATGGAGGTACATCCTTGTTTAAATTTAGTTAAACTCCCATTGTTCTGTTAAATGAAATGGTTCTTGTGTGTTTGGGAAGTTTTAGGGGTTTCTTCAGAGTTTGAAAATATATAATAAGAATGAAATGGAAATCCAATTCATGTTGTATGATTTAATCATGGTTAGTAGTATCTATGTGCCATTACTATAAAGGGTCGGGAAGGCAGGTTCATAGTTTGGAAACCATTCAATGGGGAGCCTAAAATCTTATGGGATTAGATAGAGCCATACTGCATTACTACTAAGTATGTCATACCGTGAGAACTCCTAGGATGCTGTGTGACTGAATCCCCTCTTGGATAGAGGATTGGACACGATTGGTGCATTTCTGGGCAAAATCTGTGTCCAAACCATGCCCCTCATTAAATAATGGAAAATTTCCAATTCCCCTTGGAATTTATTAAACCTTGCATGAATTTACTCTCATTTCACCCTACAAAAAATGGGTTATGAACCTTTCAACCCACTTCCAAGGGGTATTTCTCCTTATTCATAGGTGTTTTTAGTTCCATTTAGTACAAATTAAAGCTTCGAGTACGTTTTCGAATATGTTTCCCTCCATTTTCTCAAAGAGTATTTGTGTGTGGTTTCCTCTCCTTCTGAATCCCTAAACCTTTTTTTTTTCAAGGGTGTTCTTCCTCTTAGTGTTTGAGTATAATTTAATCATAATAAAGGGTTGAATTTTGGAAAGGAATCATCCATATAAATAAGGTTGGTGTTCATAAATATTTTTCTCACAATATTAAAGTCTTATATTTGTATATAGTTTTGATAATTTTATTCCATGAATCATTTTAATTCACTACTGGAAAAACGACCTATACCCACGGTTCAAAACCGTGGGTATAGCCCCCAAAACCGTGGGTATAGCCTATACCCACGGTTTTGGGAACCGTGGGCTGGAATGGCGTCGGTATAGGGGTCTCAGCCTATACCCACGGTTTGGAGAACCGTGGGTATAGGGGAGTCCAATTTGGCACAACGCTGTTCCAGCGTGGCACATAGCAGACCCCACGGTTTTTCAAACCGTGGGTAATTTTTTTTTTCAAAAAAAACTGGGTTCAGGGGGTTTTGAACCCGTGCAGCGCATCAAGCTTCGCGGCGGTCCCGCACTAACAGACCAACACAGCCACTATTTTTATTTGATTAATATACATATATCTTTGTATATATATTAATATAAAGTATTTAAATTCAAAAAAACTATCCTGGCGGGTTTCGAAACCACGTCGCACGCAAGACCTCGCGTCCGAGGAAACCGATAGACCAACTCTGCTGGAAATTTTCTACGATAAAGGTATATATATTTGCCTATATATATTAATATATGGTATTTAAATTCAAAAAAAGGCACCCAGCGGGTTTCGAACCCAGGCTGCGCGCTGAGACACCGGACCGCTCTACACAACTGGACCAACTCAGCTATACTACTTTAGATTATTTAGATTTATATGTATATAAATATATTAATATAAACCATGAAAAAATGTATCCCCGCCAAATTTGTCCCGCCTAATTTTATTTACCCGCCATAACGTGGGAAGCTATACCCACGGTTCTCTAGAACCGTGGGTATAGGTCTTCAAAAAAAACCCGCAATACCTACGGTTTTCAAGAACCGTCGGTGTACATCTTCGTAAAATACCCTATACCCACGGTTTTCTCGAAAACCGTGGGTATAGGTCTTAAAAGAAAAATATACCCACGGTTTTTGGCACAACCGTGGGTATAGGTTCACATGCTATCCCTATACCCACGGTTGTGAAAAACCGTGGGTATAGGGGTACCCTATACCCACGGTTTTTTGTAAAACCGTGGGTATAGACCTATTTTCCAGTAGTGATTTTTTTGGTTATGGAATGTAATTTGGGCCTTATATTGAGGTGTGAGACCTTTCATGGACCTTTTTGTGTTCATTGATGACGTGACACCAAACCTTGGGCTACCCATTGGGTTTGAAAAACCTTTGGAATTGGTGAAAATGAGTTAGTGGACATTGAGATAGGTTAAATATGAAAGTGAATGGATTTTGAATAATAAATTGGTATGTGGGAATGGTTAAAGGGATAATCAGGTTGATTCTATGTCGAACCTTTTGAAATTCCTATGAGTATATTGAAATGGGTTACGTGATTTGTTTTGTATTTTGACCCAATTATGGTTTTAAATGAGGAATATGATGTTTTGAAAGTGGGAACTAGTTAAAAAGAGGTGTTGGCCTCAATGTGATTAAAAAGTGTTTTTTGTTTCAAATGATAATTAGAAATGAGTGTATGGTTCCCTTTTTTTGAAAATTTCTTAATGATTATTTGAAATGGTTTGGAATGGAAATGAAATCCTTGGGGTAATGGTTTAGTTTTTCAATGGGGAAGACACTTGTTTCAAAGGGGTAGAATCAAGATGGTTTTAAATGAGTATTTTGATTTGTGTGTTATCATGGATTGTTAAATGAAATCGATTTTAATTAATTTCCAGTTGTTAATTTGTAATAATGGGCGTTTGGTATAATTGTACACATGTTTAATGATTTATTTTTTGTAAATGTTATATGTATTAAAATGGGTTAAAGAATGTAAATAGAAAATATGTTAAATGGTTAAAGAATATTTTTCACATGAATTAGTGTTGAATTTTTAAGTTAGTATGTTGCACTGAGGATATATGATCCTAAATCATGGACTGAGGATCCTTTTTTGGGTTGGTATAGACAGATTCTATAGGCCCCATCAATGTATTGTTTGAGTTCAATTGTTGGATTAAGGCTATATGCTCATAACTCGTGGAAGGAGGACCCATACTTAGGTTGTATGGACTTATTCTCTTAGACAATGATGGATTGTAATGTTTGGGATGTAAGAATGAGGATATATTCTTCCCAAAAGTATGGACAGGGCATGATTACAGGACTGAGGCTTAGAAGATGTTGTTACCTGCCTAAAATGGACCCTTTTAGCACAGTTTGGATCTGGGAATACTCCTCTCCCCATTTTTCAAATGCTTTTTGGATTCTTGGGGGATGTAGGCCCTGACTCGCGATTCTTCTATTCATCAGAACTCATTTTTCCTAGTGATGGATTTAGAATATGACTTTTTCCAGGAATGGTGCAAGGCTCCCTAGATCTTGGGTTGCTGGAATTTCAACCTAAACATTTGGTCGATGAAGGTCCATAAGGGGAGGGAATATCCCTTTGCTACTGTTTGGGTCTACTTTCCTGGCATCACGCTCCCCTTTCAGAATGGTCATCTTCTCAAAGAAATTAGTGATTCTCTTGGTGTATTTCTCTATATGGACGACCACACCCACTACTGTGAAGAAGTTTCAGTTTCTTGGGTTAGTGTGGAACTGGATATATCCGTCCAGGTCTCATACAAGCTCTATTTGAAGGTGAATGATAAGGTGGTGTGGATTTAGGAGGTCATCTTTCCTGTCCTCCCCAGTTTATACCATCAATGCCTCTTCTAAGGACACTCCCCCCAAGTGTCTAGGAAACAACATCCTAGTCTCTGATTCCAAGAGGATATAGGTTCTTGGGGAAAGGGTATCATGTAAACAGTGCCTTAGGATGGGTCCTCCTATGATGTGAAAGTGACACCTCGGGGCCCTCTGGGAAAGTCCCCCTTAGACCTCCCCCCTTCATTTGATCCCTCCTCTTCCCCTTCACTAGTTAGTGTGGCCTCCTCCATCATAGATCTTATCCGTTTTGTCCCTTGGCTATCCTCCCCCCTTATGCAAGACCTCAAAGAATTTATCTTTAGTCCTTACTAGATGCTATTATGGCCCCATCTTCTGAATAACCTTATGATTATTCCTTCCAGTTTCTTTATAGCCCCTAAGTCTACCCACTTTGGAGTCTGCACTCATATTGAGTGATGAATGGGGAAAGCCCTTGGGATCGGGAGGCTAGGTGGCCTGTCTCCCCTAGTTCTGAATGTGGTTGACGTTATTAAAGAATGAGACCCCGCTCCGAAGGGGGATCCTGGCCCTTCTCCCCCTTGGTTTCTAGAAGTTCAAGACTAGACCTTTCAGTCTCCTGCATGCTCAGTGAGAGGGAAGACTCTCAAGGCCCCCCTCTCACAGGACCCACCCTTCTCTATCCTCCTTCCTTCTATCCTCAGTGGTATGAACGAGGATGAGATCAAGACACAAGTAGAGTCAGAGTAGGGAGTGATCCTTCTCCCGTCAGATAGATACCATGGTGCTTGGGGCCAAAGTCGGGCCACACCTCACCCAATGATTCCTTTGATCATCTAGAACACTCATGGCCTGGGGGCATGAGTTAAAACTGATTACATATCTTTAGAGTATAAAAATAACAAGGAACACATTGTTTCCATCCTCTAACACAGGAAAAACCCTACTAAACTCAAGGAGTTCACTCATAATATCAAGATGCATGCATCCATGCATGCAGACCCTAAAAACTGACACATTTGGATTTATATAATAAATATACAATGGTGGACTTAGTGAAGGCGGGTGACCAATTCATAACAACAATGGTTAGCCATGGTAAAAACCACTTGTTATTGTCCTTTGTGTATTGTAGTTATGATTTGAGAAGGAGGCAGTCACTGTGAAATGATCTTAGTGTTTTATACCAAGGGGGTCTTCCTTGGATCATTGGTGAAGATTTCAACACCATCATAGAACCAATTGAAAAGAAGTGAAGAGGATATTTACCTCGAAAAGAGAGTATGGATTTTTCCTAGTTCATAGGGGATAACAGCCTGGTGGACATGGGGTATTTAGGTGACTACTTCACTTGGTGAAACAATCAAAAAGAGAGCAGGCGGTGCTGGAGTAGGTTGAACCGCTGCCTGGAAAACTTACATGACATCACTAGTTTTCTAAATGCCACAGTTAGTCATCTAGTACTTGGAATATCTGATCACTCTCCATTGTTGGTTTCTCTGTCTCCAAGGAAGGAAACCAATAGCAGGTTCAGGTTCTCGGACCACTGGACTCACATTCCCAACTATCAGAAAACGGTGATTGAGTTATTGGGAGGTCCAACCTAGGGTCACACGTGTGTGGCGATCTATAACAAGTCAAGGTAGCTCAAGATAAGAATGTAGGAGTGGGTTAAATATCTACCCCACGTGGATCAAAATATGGAGGAGATAAAATAGGATATTGAAAGACATAAATTCTGCTTAGAGGGGAGCTGGAATGAGGCGACCATTTCTACCCTGTCGTAGAAAAAGAACAACTTGGTGGAGATGATCCTTTCAAAGGAATGAAAGGGCAGGGAAAACTCAAGTATAAAATGGCTTTGAGAGGGGGATAATAATTCTACCTATTTTCAATAATGAATTAGGGAAAAAATGCGAATCATTAATCCAAATATCTTACTTGATAATGGGTGCTACATCAATGATAGGGAGGTTGTTGGGGCCATGGAACCCATGATCTTTAAGGATCTCCTGACAGGCCTGAATGCGAGGATATTGAATGGATACTTGGGAGGTAGTGTTGGACTCTGGGACATGATATCTCACTTGGTTTACCCATAGTTTAATGACTTTCTAGAAGTCTTTCTAGCTAAAGAGGAAATTAAAGAGGCGATGATGCACCTTAGCCATGATAGCGCGCCGGGGCCTAATTTTTTTCCAGGCACATTTTATAGAGGATCGTGGGATCTGGTTAAAAGTGACATCAGGTATGCAGTTCAGAATTTATTTCCCTGGGGAACTCTTCAGAGGGTGGCTAGTGTTATAACTCTGGTTTTTATCTCAAATACCATGGACCCCTCCTCCCGTCTTGACTACAAGACAGTGAGCATGTGCAATTTTCCTTAAAAAATTCTGGCCTTCACCACCAATTTGAGAAAATCTAAGTACCTCCCTCGCATGATTTCGATGGAACAACATGACTTTGTGAGGGGTCAATCAATCCAAGGTTCCCTTGCCTTGTAGAAGAAAATTCTAAGAGATGTCAACTGGAAAACTCATGTATCCAACATGGCTATCATGTAGGACATGATTGAAAATTATGATAGGATTGAGTGGGGATTTATAAAAAAAGTGCTTGTGAGATTGGGATTCTCCTCCCATGGTACTGATCTTATCTTTAGATTCTTCAGTTCCTCATGGATGGAGATATATTTTATGGGAATAACCCAAGACTTCTTCAAGTCAATGTGTGGACTTCGACAAGGTGACCCACTCACTTCAATTATTTTCATTCTCATGCAGGACTCTCTTATCAATCTCATTAACAAAGCAATATACAATGGGGATATCTGACCCTTCTATAGAAAATTTAACCTCCACTTTATATCCCACTTGATTTTTTAGGATGATACAATAATATTCTCTAATGCCAGAAAAAAATTGGTGCATAGGCTTAAAAATATTCTGGAGAAGTATTGCTACTAGATCATCCATATTTTTAATTAATCCAAAAGAAACCTTTATATATCTAACAAGTTCTCTTCTAGAAGGACCACTCACTTATGCAGTAGGATTGACATGCAGTGCATATTTTTCCCGATGGAGTATCTCGGCAACCTGATATCATCTGGAAGGATGATAATCCGTGACTTTTATCATGTTTTGAACATGATTATGAGTCGTGTCTTCAACTGGAATAATAACCACCTATCGTTCAGGGGTTGGATAGCTCTGGTGAATAGTGTCTTTTCCACCATCCTTGTGCATGCACTAGTCTCAACCTCTATGCCGAAGAGAGTCATAAAATCCATTAAAAAGATCTTAGAAAGATTTATCTGGGATGATCTTTTCCAAGGTAAAATTAATTTTATATATTGGGACAAGATGGCTAGACCCATCACCAAGGGTGAAATAAATGTTAGAAGCTTAAGAAGCCCAATCCACGACATGCATGATAAACTCGTGTGGGAAGTCATTGAAGAATGCATGATTTGGGGGAAGGTTATGTCTTAGTTGGACAGTGGTAATACGGAAGTGGTGGGTACTCAAGGATCCCCTCTCTAGGCTAGGATATGCCCTCTCATTTTGAGCCTCAAGATACACTCTCGATGGGTTGTTGGAGAGGGTAATATCCACTTCTAGAACTACAACTAGGTAGCGGTTGTGCTCGGATTCCCAAGGTGTCTGCCCCCATACATCTCCTTCAAGAAGGCAAGTTAGTACTCACAGTTCATCAAGGCTGTGTTGAATGAGAATAAAATTGGTACTTATGAGTTAATCTCCTTGATAGCTGATCCAGAAAAATGCGTCTTCACAAATTCTACCTCATGAAATTTCACGATGAGGGACTTCCACAGTATCTCCACTTATCAGGATCATCAAGATACATGGAATGAGATCTTGTGGTGTAGAAAGATCCAAAAAAAATATATCTTTCTATGTTGGAGAATAAAGAACCAAGCACTTCCTACATATGACAACATCAAAAAACTAGGTATTCCTCTCACCCCATGTTTCCAATGTTGCATTAATAATAAGAAATAAAGTATCAATTAAATATTCATTGAAGGTGACTGGGCTCAGGATGTGTGGAGGTACTTTAGTGGATTAATTGATGTTTTCTCTTAAGATCCTCGAGATGGAATGTTCCTACTTCGATGGTTCCAGGGAACAACTTATAAGTGACAAGAAAGGATGTCTTGCTCCATTATCTTCAATGCGGGATGCTGGTGCCTATGGTATGCTCGCAACTAGGCATGCTATGAGGGATCATCTCCAACAGGGAGGTCCATCACCATATGCGAAAGATACCTTCTGGTCGACTTGGTTAATATTTCCAATACCTTAAAGGATTCTCCTTAAGGATGATTCAAATTAATTAACCTGTGGCCCAACCCCTCACCAGGTAGGTCCAGTGGGTGCGGTGTAAACGTCCTGATAATGGTTTTAAGCTCAATATAGATGGATCTTGCAGTGCATGGGAGATGCAGGGGGGGATGTTCCACAACTCCTGAGGAAGTGTTATCCTTGATTTTACGACCCACTATGGCCAATGAAATTCCATGAAAACGAAGGCCAAGGATGTCCTCACATGACTTAACCTATGTAAGAAAACGAATATTGGATTATCCCACATTCAAAGAGACTCCAAGATCATAAATAACTCTATTCGGGGTAAAGGATCCACTCAATGGGAAATATATTACATTACCAGGAAGTGACGGACCCTCATCAACAACAATACCTGTGTATCCCACACTTGGAAGGAGGGGAACAAGGTTGGAGACCATCTTTCTTCTTTGGTCGTCCAAGGTTCTAATTTCACCTACCTTCAAACAAAATATAGTTTTAAACTCGAGGGGGTGAATTTTATTTGAGGGTATTCCCTTGGTCTCCACTAGTTTATACCCCCTAGTCCTCGCTTTGTTTTTCCTGCGTCATTTGTAACCTTTTTCTATTAGAATAAAAATATAATGTTATGATGATAACAATTTATTAAAAGTGAGACATGTTACTTTTGTTGATTTTCTTATTTATTATAGTTTATTATCTATATACACTATTGTATATATTGGTTATTTCCATAGACAATGTTGGTGGTGGCCTAATAAGTTATACTCACACCTTTATCGAGTCGTCATGAAACATGGGAACCTAAGAAGGTGCTACTAATTTTTTGGTACATATTTAGGACATAAATGTAGTTGTTGGTTGAGCATGGGGTGGTAGGTTAGAGCATGGGAGGTCATGATCGGTTTGGGGCTCAGGCCTACAATAGGGATTATTTTCGTATTTTTGGTTTTGTGTTTTTTATGAATTTATGACTTGTAGTTCATATTTCATATTTCAATAGCATGTGAAACTTGGTAATTTATGATATATTGTTACATGTTGTCCAATTATAGGTCAAATTGGTTCTTTTATCCATTGACATTTTTTTTGCTATGGATTTACTCTGATAAGAGGGTATAGTCTGCCCAATATATCTTTATAGACCCATGCATCTAGTCAGTAGCCGTTAATGTAGGGAGTCACACCTGAGGTCATTTGATGATCTAGATCGGGAAACTGGATATAGTGGCTACCTATTCGGGGATGTTATATCACAAGTATAAATATTGGATATATTCAAGAACTTCAGAATAATTTATGAAAATAAGATACATTTTCTCTAAAGTATGTTGATATTTAATAATGGTATAGAATATTCCAATAAGTAGTTCTTAAAATGTATTTATAAGTGTGTAATTACGCATGAGATTATTGCTCTGTATACTTCCCAAAAAATGGAGCGTTTAAAAAAATATTGGCATTATTGATATGGAAAGAAAAATTCTTTCTATGAATAGCACATAAATAGTTTTTTGGCTACAAGATATTATCACTGCTAAAATTATTCAAAATATATGAATTTTAAGTATAAATTTGGACATGAATCCTTCTATTATGTGCTTCTAGAATAAAAAAAATGAAAAACACTTCATAGTATTTAAGAGCTTATTTTTTATCAAGAATAAAGATAGAAGTGGAGAAAAGTTTGATGAAAAAATATGATAGAATATTTACTGGTTTCACACTAAATGGAAGTTCCAACGTATGTTAAATTAATAAATATAAGAGGATTTTATACGGCGATGTTATAACTATATATGAAAATGAATAAAATATTAGAAATTAAGTCATGGAATATGGTGAGATTAGTGTTGTTGGTTTTAAAAGTACTATAAAAAACAATTAAAAATAGAATTTTCTATTGATGATACATATTTTACATCTTCAAGTGATGAAAATGATGAATATAATTCAATTAGAACAATTTGAAGGTTATAGAAGCATATTTATATTGAAAACAATTATAGAGATCGGTATCAAGTGGTTCAAAAAAGAAGAAAAATCATAGAAAATAGTTAAACCAATTTTCTATGAAATATTGAACCACAAATTATTGAATAATTTTATGATAATAAATAATGGATTTAGGATATAAATGAAAAGGGGACAAATTGAAAATAATTAATGATGATAGATTATCCCTAAGTCCAAATAGAAAATTATAATCAATATTAAATAGGTAGATAGGAATAATATAGAATAGAAAGGTAGAGTTTTTTTATTAAAAAATAAAGATCAATATTAAATGGTTACTCACAAATTTATGAAATTGACTTTGATGAAAGGTTTAAATGAGTTTCTAGATACATTAAAATTTGAATATTTTTTTCTATTTTAGATAAAATATATTTCAAAGTATTTAAAATTGAAGTAAATTTTATAGTTTTTAAGTGCATGTTAAATGAATAAATTTTCGAGGAGAAACATTAAGGATTTCTACTAGATAAAAATGGGAAACAATGTGTGTAAATTTAAAAATATCTTAATGGATTTAAACAACCATCAAGATATTATTACTTTAAGTTGTATGTATATATGAGTATCATGGAATTCAAAAAAGGTTAGTTGAATTGAAATATATATAAGAATAAAATCACCACATCTTTTATTGTGAATATGTTTATTGATGATATTTTTTTTCCAATAATGAGTATAATTTGTCTGAAGTTTTTTCTAAGAAGATGAAAAAATGTTTAATATTTCATTACATAGGGAAATTAAATTCTATAAGGGTTTAAATATAACCTACAATGAATGTCACATTTTCATGTAATAAGAAAAATAAGATAGTTAATGTTGAAAAGTTTTAGAATAAATAAGTATATAAGAGAATATATACCAATTCTAGAAGGAAAAAACTAATCAAGGATGATGAATGATAAAATGTAAATGAAAAATAATTTATATAGTTAATTGGTGGTCTATTTTATTTTATTTCATCAAGAGAAGCTGTCATATATTTAGTTACTCTTTTTTCAAGTTATAAATTGAATCCCAAAGAATCATATTTTTTGATGCAATTAAAGTTATAATATATATTTAAATACATTTTATTATGGATTTATATAAAAATAATAAGGTTTAAATAGATCTAAAAGTGTTTATTGATGTAGATTGGGAAGGTAGATTTGATGTTATGGAGTTTATATTAAGTATAGCATTCTTATTTTTGAGATATGTGTTGTATATAACACAAATAAGAATACATAGGTTTAGTTTCACAGAAAATTAATATTTGCCTGCATCATAGGAAGTTTCATAGATGATCTGGATGAGGAAAAAAATTGATGATATAGATATTATTACTAAATACCCACTAATGATATATGTTATAATAAATGGGATAAAAATATATCTAAGAACCCGATACAACATTAAAATCACAACATTTTGATATTAAATGTACCATTTTAATAAAAATGAGAATAAAACTTGAGTTTTTTCTACCAATTTGAAATATGAGAATATCTCACTACCTAAAATCAAGGATTATCCAACAATGAATTATTGAAAAAATTATTTCCAATATTTCTATAAATAAAAAGGTAGTATAAGAATATAAAAAACGTTTTTTATGAACATATATTAAATTCTAGGAAAAGAAGATGAGTATTGAAGAACAATGAAGAAAGACAAGTCTAAAGATTTCTATTGAGTCAAGAAGGAATAACATCACTTCTACTTGATCATTGTGACTTGTGATTACACTGGTGATTTTTCTTCTATGTTGTGATCTTTTGATTTTTATAATGAATTGATTCTTTTATGAAATTATGGTTGATTCTAGTAGTTGTATAATTTCAAGATTTTACCCTTTCCTGGTTTCATTTATTGTAATAAAAGGAGCGTTTTTGGTGTGTTTGGGATAAATATCACCACACACAGTGGATATAGTCATCCATCATAAAGGTGAAACACATTAAAAAACGTTCATGTGTTTCCTTTTATTACTAAATTGTTCTAATTTTGAAATAATTTTTGAACAACAAAGTGGTATTATGCTTGACTTAGATATCACCTGAACCAAAAGGTGAACTTCCATGATAAAGAAGTTAAATTACATGATTTTTAGTAAATATAATGATTTCTCAATTTACACAAAATGACGTACAAATATTGACCATTATCTCCCCATATACAAGTGTATACCAAGATTTCATCAATGAATACAACTATAAAATTAATCAAATGATGAATAGAATGTCATATTAATTAAGGCTATAAACACATCTAGGATAATAATTAAATAGGATTACATCACAAGAAAAATGTATATACTATACCAAATCTTATTCAAATAATATGATATCTTCCCTATACTCACCCATAAGTGATGATAACCTAACTATATATTAACCTTTGAGAACCACATGGCTCCCATAAAATAATCAAACACTTCAACTATTTTAGGAATAATATACATGTTCTTGATCCAAACCTTTTTATCCTATGATAATCCATACACATAAACAATATATTACCACTCTTCTTGTAAAAAATAAAAATACTAATGTTAATTTACCATGTTAATAAAACCCTTCCCCACCAAGTATCATATGTAATCCTTCAACACATTATTTTCTTCTAGTTCCACCTTATGGGGTTAACTTGATATGGATTTCATCCCTATAACCAATTTCATTAGGATCACGATCTATATTTTGAGTGTCATTTTGAAAAATTACTTAGTAAATACATCATGATATAGATATATGAATATATTAAATAACTATTTCTCATCTCCAAATCATCCTTAAAAACAATAATGAAAACTAGTATGTATTCATACCTAGTTAGTGTTGGATATTCCATGGATTCCTTGTATTCAATTATAGTATTTTCATAATTTTTTATTACTCACATTGATAAGATTTTAGTGTTACCAATTCATGATATAATTTAATGTGTACTCTGTAATGAATAAACCATTCCATGTTAGGGTCTACATAAAATCATATTAATCACCAAAAAATTCCATGGATAACCACACCCACATGACACTATTAAACATTACAGACATATTTTAATAATCTTGGATCTATTTCCAAAATTAATATCAAGGGTTAATATTCTCACCAAGAACACTAATTCCAAACCCCAATATCCATCTTTCTATGGAAAAAGTAAAGTTAATTCCACACCTTAATAAAATAACATCTATTCCATTTTAAATGACACTAAGACCATACCTTTGACTATTAATGGCCCCCCTATAGTGTCAAAATAAATATTCATGGTTACAAAAAAAATTCATAACAAATACCATGGGAATAGAATCTTAATCCTTCACTACCTCAAAGTATACCACCATATATCAATGTATTCCTATATGAACCATAAAATTACTCAAGTGTTTATCTACCCTAATATCCCTAACAATCACTCTAAGTTGATTCTCCTAGACCAAATTTAGATTCCCATGTTTCACCAAAACAATTCCCACTAGTTGTATATGGTAAATTCCTATATAATATATACAAATTCCACATATAGGAATAATAATGGTACAAATTGAGTATAATAGGACTTAATATATATCCTCCCTCATAGGATAAGATATGGTCTAACATTTTGAGTGACCTACCGATCACCATACTATAGAGAACTATCATTTCTCCACTTCCCACTTCTTAAAGGCCCACTCTAAAATATTTCTGAACAAACAACATACCATTAAACACTTCCCTTAACAATGTTCCAATAATCTATGAAGTTCTAGTTCCCAACTACTATAAAATATTATAAAAAAATATGTTAAAGAAAACTCATATCCCATACATTAGATAAACCTCAAAACTCCTGACTTAAATAGACTCAATACTTAGTATCCTCAGTGAAAAATAGTGAAACTATGTAAAATAGGTTATATTGTTCATCACTAATATATCAAATTAATCAATATGTATAAAATTATGACCCTATCATGGTTTTATATTACTGAAGTGTCGAATTCATGACTTCGAACATTTCAATCCCAACTGTTTATAATACTATTCACAGAATGCAGTATTATAAGGACCCGACCTTATTACATACATAATATTGAATTTAGTCAAGAAAAAACTTCCTTTTACATTGAGGATCCTTTAATTTTTAAATCTTTAGATAATTAGGATAAAACATTCATAACATTAAAGATTGTTATAAAGTGGATACCATAAAAACAGTTTCCATTTTTTTTTCAAATTATAAAACATTAAAACTTAAAACAAGACTCTTTGAAAATTCTTAAACATTTAAAATGTCTTACTTCCTTATATTACACATCCATTAACCTGTGAAAAATAATTTAAAA
Organism: Viscum album; assembly: GCA_963277665.1. NCBI lineage: Eukaryota > Viridiplantae > Streptophyta > Magnoliopsida > Santalales > Viscaceae > Viscum > Viscum album. The sequence continues at coordinate 847,736,385 of OY728119.1, read as the reverse complement.
ACTTGGGATGAGCCCAAAATCTTAGTAAGGGATGAAAAATAAGGAAAGAGCACATTAGTCCATGAATACTCGTAATGTATGAAAACATCTTAAAAAGACATGCTTGTCACCCATATATACTTACTTTGTGTAACATGAGATTTGAAAAAAATCCAAAAAAAAACATGAGAACATAAATATAATCATAAAGGTATATTGGGTCTTTACTTATATAATCTTGTAACCATTCTTGGCTACCTTATAATTTGTAACCCTCACGCCTACCTTACATTGTATAACCATCGTAGTTATACTTGGAGTAACCATAAGGCCGACCTCAAACTTAAACATACCCAATAAATTATAGGGAGATATAGGTCCCAACCTTCATCGTAAATAATTCCCAAGAACCAAAACATAATCATACAACATGAATAATTCCAAAAAAAACATTACTTTGGAATTTCGTAAAACCGAATTTTAAAAGAGGATTTTTAAAGAATAGCCCCTTATAAATATCATACAATTAAAGATAGACCTAAAATATTGGATGGAGTTTGTATATATACTGTAAATATACATAATAAAACATAATATAAATAGAACCCATCACACAAAAAATTTAAATATCACATAAATAATGAAGTAGAAGGTTAACCCAAATAATCGAAATCAGGTTAAGAATTCCCTTAACTCGGGTTTTTATTACTTCCAATTTGTTTAAACCTCATGTATAATGGTTAAAGGAGTGTTATTAATATTTTAGAGAAACATTTTTATGTTTATAACATCTTATATGATCATTTAATAACATCTTTTCACCCTTAATTGTTAGTATTTTTCCCCTTTCACTGTTTTTGGTTGAATTCTTTACATGATTTATATGATTGGTTCATAGTGGACATTATTGTTGATTGGAAGTAAAAATACAAAATTGGTATGGAGTATTATTTTTATATAACCATTAAAATAAATTATTCCATTTATCATTTTGAATTCTTACATGAGGATGATTCATAAGTTAGAACATTAATGATGTTCGTTTAGATCCTTTTAGTGGTTCTCTGATAATAACAACCTCATTTTGTCTTAAAAATTAGAACCACGAGTTCAAAAGAATTTCAGAACAATGGGTGAGTCATAAAACATATATTATAACCTGGTTCAACCATATAAATGGTTTCATGACCAGACTTGAAAGAATTAATAGAATTGAAATCACATCGTCCACGATGTCGACAATTCGACACAAACGAATGATGTTTTTATTCTTTAAATAAGTGGGAGAGGAGGAGAATAATGATGATTAATTTTTCATAAACATGATAAAATCCAGAGTATACCTGATTTCTGTATATTTCACGCCTCTTGGGTAAGGAGATACGAAGAAAGAATAATGAAGGAACTCAAAATAATAGAAAAAGTGAGAAATCTCTTACAAACATTCGGCAGCCTAATAGCTACACAACATGGTTTTAGAAAATATTAAAAAGAGATGGGCCAAGGGTCACCCATCTAGAAATGAATAATAATATATATAATATCAATAATAATAAGTAAATAAGAACATGGTATGAAAACTTGAATATTATACCACATAAAAGAGAATTTGAAAGGAAAAAAGAAAGAAATTGAGAATTTTCTTACCTTGTAGAGTAACCCTTAGAACATGAATGTTGGGACCATGGGGTCTTGAGGAAACCTTGGGAGGACTAATATGAAGGTAAGGAGGCCAGATCTTTGTTGAGGGAGAATTTGTAATGAATTCAATGAAGGGAATAGTTGGTATTTATAGGAAAAGTGAGGGATTATTTTAATAATTTTCATGGGACACTTTATGAGTGGTATTTACAAAACCATGGGCTTTCCCATGGTATTTTCCCATGGTATAATCCACTTGGGACACCTCACATATTATTTAACTATAAAAAAGTCGGATCGATTTATGACATCATTATTATATCATTAATGATGTCATTAACACACCAAAACTTAAAACTGTATTTTTTACTATTCACCAAAAAATCAAATGTTGCAGAAAAAATCCCAAAATTCACCCTAAAAATTTATTGATGTGTATATTTAAAAAATTAAGTCAATTTTTTGAAAATAATTTTCTAAATATTATTAATTTAATTTTTAAATTAAATCATACTTAATTCAAAAAATAACAATTCTAATTCTATAACTACTTCTATATCACAATGAAAAATTAACCTAGATGATATTATCTTAAATCCTTAATAAAATAATAATAAAATTTACGATTCATTAGGGTTATATCACTATTCATATTACTATTCATAAGGGTATGTTACTATTCACTAAAAAACAAGTTGGTTCAATAGACTCCAAATAAGATACTGAACACAAATGTAGATGACATTTTCTTGAAATTCAGAACATAGAAGTAGAAAAGTTATGTTTTAAAGGCTAATTAAAAATACCTATTAAAAACAAAGTTCCATGAATTTATATTTATTTTTATAAAAAAAATAGGGTGTTACAAGTATTATGAATCTTTTCCCATTACACTATACACATGGTTTCAATATAAATTTATTCCATATTTTATGCATATTATTTTGAAACCACCCCTATCATAGGGATTAGTATAAAATATGACAAACAATCACATAATTATTCATTGAATATTAAGAGTATCCAAATAAAAATTAACAATATATTTGTTCAATTAATATACCACTATAACATATATACAAAAAAAAGATTTTATAACTCAATATTGACACATTAAATAAACAAACCACTCTTCATAACTATGTTATCAATAATATATAATCATACAAATATTATCAAAATCCTATATGTTGAATATGATGCATGAAAACCTGAACTTTGAAAATCATTATCCTAGAGAATATAATAAACTATAAATTAAAAACCACATTACTTAAAAATCACCCATAATCATAATACTAAAAATCTATGAAAAATAGTCTGATATGCTAGTGACTAGAAAATTACCAATATATTTTTTCAGTAATGGAATGGCATAATATCAATACCAATTCTCAACAAATAATTTCTATGTTCTACCATGTCACATATGATAAAATAATTTAAAAATGGATTGATGATACTTTTTAATCGCCTTATCATGGTCTTTAAAAAAATCATAATTAAGAGAGAAATGAGACCTTTGTTGGTTGGAGTAGAGTACTCAATAGGGGGGGGGTGAATTGAGTATCTATAAAAATTTATTTTTGAAAATTATTCTTAAAAGGTTCCCCAATAAAAAAATACAGCTTAGTTAATCAAAGTAATATGGTTATGAAAGGTTGACTATTTAATTAACTTCTCAGAAGATTGATTAATTCTTAGAAATCTTAATATTAGTTTTTATTATTACCTTTAAAGCTATTATAAAAAGTAAAAACTATTATAACTTCCTACCAAGATTAACAATCAAAGTAAACTTAGTGATTTCTGAATTATACTGTAAAATAGAGAAAACTAATTTAAACAAAACAGCAGATATAAAATAAGTGGTTCAGTCTCAAGGTGAGACCTAATCCACTCCACTTTGTGATCAGCTTCCACCAAGCAGTTTATATTAATAAACTTGATCCACACCCTAGATCGGGGTAAACAATAGTACACAGGACTGTCCAGGTCACAAGACCTCTTCCACAGTTCTTCATGGGTATAAACTAATAGGTCACACAAGGATTTCTTCCACACTTATCTGTGGGAATAAACAAGTGTAAAAGGATATGATAGGAAGGATATCTTATATCCTTTAGTTTAATTTAGGAGATAGTTTGTGTTTTTATACAGACATACACACACTACTCGAAAGCTAAAATAATACATAACATGTAAAAAATTATGAGATAAGGTTAGAAGTGATCTTAGTGTTAGTCTATGCAACTCTGGACTTCTAGGATGAAGCAGATGTTATAATCGAGTCCTCTTGCAAGAAACAGAGTATCGCAAGTCTAATGCTATGGTTTCTAGTTTGATCTAGCTCGTGTTCTTCATGGAGTTGGTAATACAAATATGTTCTTGACTCTGATCAATGGTATCCAAGCTTCTTGATTTGTAATTGATTCATGTGTTCTTCAGATGTATTGAGTTTCATGTGTCAGTTCTTTTCTCAATAATTCCCGCGCTTATTCGTTATCGCGCCCCACTAGTTTCTGGGCCACACTTCTCTTTTTATTCTTGGAGTGCATGTGTTGGAGCTGACAGGATGCATGTCTTCTGCACCTCGTACCTTATACTATTAGGTGATATGTCTACAAAGAAATATTAATTATGTCAGTGCATTTAAAAGACTCAAATATGACCGTTAGAAATTAAATTGAAAAACTATAAAACATATTAAAGAACAATGTCACATTCAGTCTCGAAGTAGTGTCTCCATGAAATGGTGTCTCCATAAAACAGTGTCTCTTTCTTTTCCTTTGAAAAGTGAGATAATTATGAAGGAACAGTTGTATATATATTAGGAATCGGTAGCACAAATGTGGTGTTAGGATCACAGTGTCTGCGTCACGGTGTTTGGTCACAAGGTCTAGGTCACAGTGTCTAGTTACGGTGTCTAGGTCATGGTGTTTGGTCGCGATGTCTGGGTCATGGTGTCTGGTCATGGTGTCTGGTCATGGTGTCTGTGTCATGGTGTCTGGGTCACAGTGTCTGGGTCCTTTTCTAGAAAAACATAACTGGTGCCATACTAATGGTTTCTCAGACTTAGCCAAATATCTGTATATAGACTTAAATAGTTATATTCATAGAATAGATTAGACTTAATCATTTATCAAGGAAATCCATCATAATACAAATTATAAGTAGTTTAAAATAATAAAACACAACACTTAAGATCTTTTGATAGGTTTATTTAAAGAATAAAGAAACCAACCATCTGTACGCCTTATTTGAGACAGATTAAACAGTATTAACAAGATTTATAGAATGTATAGGATTTTTTATCATTAAAACATGATCAACACATGAGGATTCCAATAATCTCTTTTTTTGTTGATCCGGAATCATGTGAGTGTGATATCTATTCTATGTGAATGTTGTGTATCTACCTTAGTGTGCATGTCTCTCCCCCTTTTGGGATTATCAAAAAGAGTACAAAAATAAATAATATAATAGATAAGAAGAGTTCACAATGCATTAGATGGATAAAAAGTCTTATTAAAAATAGTAAGCAACAAAAATACAGAAATCATCCCTATCAAAAGATAGTGTTTATTTTTATTTAGGACCAGCTATCTTCTCTTTTCCCTTGGCAGCAATATCACTAGAAGCCACAAGAGTAGAGGTAGAAGCTGAATAAGGAATTGAAGCAATTGAAAGATAAGGTAGAGGGAGTCCTTAAAAAATAGAAGGGGCCAAGGTAGGTTTGGTGGAAAACCGAGGCAATTTTTGGTCGAAGATAAAAGGTCTGATATGACCCAGATCCTGAGAGACAAACATAGAAGTAGAGGAAAGGGTAGAGGATGAGAAGGTAGGAAAACCATGTCTCAAGGTTGCAGCTATAGGAGCCACAATATTAGTGATATGCACATGAAGATAAGGTCTCAAAAGTTTGATGAAGTCAGCAATAATCTCACCACCATACTACATCGCCTTTTAAAAGTCATACTTATTATCCATGAACTTGACCAATAAAGAAGTGAAATCCTTATACTTTTGAACTTGAGTTTTGAAATCTTGAGTGACATCAGGGATTTTTAGATTCTCTATAAGGTACTTAAAGTGGTTTGTCATATCATGCTTAGAGAAGATCCTATTGAAGTTGAAGTCCACCTTCTTAGTATTTACCCTTGAGCATCTTTGGAAATCTTGGAATGAATTCTCCCAAAATCAAGAACTCTGTCACTGTTCCTGACAACCACATATAGAAACTCTTTGTCAAAGCCACTGAGCACAAACTGAAGTTCTTCTTTGATAACTGTTATAGGTATATCACTATCCAAGGAAGGTTGAGATGATTATCCATAGGCACTTAAAGAAGTAATAGCTGAAGTAAGAGACTTCAGTTGATTCATAACTTTTTGGAGACATCCCTTATACTCATCAGTTAACTTGTTAAGTCCAACAACAAGCTCACACATCTCATAAAGTATTTTCCTGTTTCTTTTATCCACCTTGCCAACTAAGGAAATTGGGTTAGGTTTAATCCAAGAGGCTACTTCATATTAAATCTGACTACCAACATCCTTGACAGGATGAGCAATAGGTTATGGTCTTGAGTTCATCACTCTTTTCATTTCTTAAACCACAGTTCTGAGAGACTTCACTTCAACACTTAATGTTTGTTCTCAACTCCGACTTCTTGAATTTCATGAAGCATTTTTGTCTGAATCTTCCAAATAATATTCTCTAAAAATAGGGAAACATCTCTTTCACTGAATTTTTTCATAGGATTAGGTTGAGTATTCATGATCTTTTCAACCCCATCTAATAGGGTAGCTCCAAATTCTTTTAAATCATCTTTACTCACCACGTTTTAAGGTTCATTTGAAGGTTCAGAAATAAGAGCTTTGAAAGGATTAGGTTCTTTTGCAACTATAACATCAAAAGAAGATACTAGTTTCAATTGAAACACAATAGAACAATCTATAAATTTCACTGAGGCTTCCTGTGAGTCATTCACATCAAAATATCTAATAAATTTATATCATGTATCCAAATAGCTTTAATCAAATATATTCGTCACTTCAACACTTTCCAGATGCGGGTGCTGCTCCCCCTCAACATGTGCATCTTTCTCGGCATTAATTTATTTATATCCTTGATATAATTCTAAGATTTTATCCTCAATAGCCTCACCAATTTCCTTTATAGATAATTGAAAGGCTTTCTCCATTCTCTCTTCAACAGATGGGATAATTTTAGGAATAGCTTGTTCCTCTGGGTGTTCGTCAAGAGCAGCTTCTTTCTCAAGGGAAATATATTCTTCTAAATTTTCTTCCAGAACAACCTTTCCTTTTTCAACTACAAAAGATTCTTCTTTATAGATTGGTTCTTCAACTAGATCAACAATCTCTTAAGGGAAAAGTATTTCCTTACCAATTAAGTCTTCAGGAGAAGATTCATTTTCTTCCTCATCCAGGATATTTTTCCCTATAGGTACAACAACCTATTCCTATTATTTCTCATCAAGATAGTCTATGATTTCATCTGGTTCCAAACCAGGATCAGAAATATCCTTATGTCTTGAAGATTATTCAACCGGGTTAAACTTTTCATAGACCCTCTCATTATCTTTTACCCATGATTTTCTCCATGGATTCCAACTAATTTTCATTCTCTTGACTGTAACTTTTGAAATAAAATATTCACAATCCTTAATGACTTCTTCATATGGTCTAACCAATCCTTTTTCATGAAGCATAGCTAATATTAATCTTGAGTAGAACATGGCGGTTGACTTAGAGGTTGTCTTGATCAACTCACACATGTGATTTGTAACATACTTGTATAGGTTGATATTGTGTCCAACCTTCATAATATGTATCAAAAATACGTCATGATACATGAGTGTAGAAAAATCAACTTTTTTAGGGCTGATTAGATTCTGATCAAATTTAAACAAAAGTATGATTTCCCTATCTAGATCACCAACTATAGCTCTTCTCTTTGTTGCATTCCCAGTTAAGCTTCTAAAGGATTCTTCCAACACAAAGATATCTCTTAGAGGTGGATTACCTCTTAGGTAGTCTTCAAAAATACTTTCATGAGGTATCCTTAGGCATACAACCCATAACCTCAAAGAAAAAGTACATCTTTTCCCATTGATCCGGCTTCTCAGAACAAAACCATCTTCTATATCAAAAGAAAATTAAACGAACTGATAAAACTGTGCAACTAGCTTCAAGTATATCAACCTATCCTTTTTTGTGAACCAATCCATATATCATTTCTCTTTTAGTACTTTCAATACTAAAGAATTACTTTCCAGCAGCCACTAGGGGAAAATATCCTCTTCAGGTACCACTATTTTGTTCAACAGGTTCAGATTCAAAGGACCGTCAGGCACTAACTTTGGTGATATTTTCATCTTCTTCTTTGATCTTCCCTTATCAGGAGTTGATGAGGATGGATGTTTCATTTTTGGCATTCAAAGAGGGTTTGAGGGAGAGAGATAAAGGTTGAAATAGGGGTTACAATTTGATAGAAGAGATCTTAAGTGAAGAAAAGGAGTGAAAATTATTTCATATTTATCATTTCGGGATACCAAGCATTGCAAAAACAAAAGCACAGGAAAGTAAAAATAAAATTATTATTGACCACGGTATGGGTTATAGTATGTAAATAAAATAATAAAGTGCCTTTACAATGAGACCATGATAGAATTTTATGGTGAGATCGGAACTGGCATTCACTGTGAGACCGTAACTGTCTTTCACGGTGAGACTATAACTATGTGATTTCTAAACTGTGTGACTATATTGTTTGAGATAGTAAGATCTAGATAGTAACTGAGAGATAAAAACCGTGAGACTGTAAACATGAAACAACTATTTTTAAGATAATAAACTATAAATATGTTAGAGTTAGAGAGTAATCTTACGATTGTGACTTGTGGAACTGTAAACTATGAAATAGTAAGCTATGAAACAGTATACTTACTACTTAGGATTTATCATTCCTAAATCATGTATGCTGTAATATATTCTTTCAAAATTTAATGGTTTGGTGAATATGTAAGTAATCTAATATTTAGTTCTAATAAATTCCAAAGTGATATCACATTTTTTATAATGATATCTCAAAAAGTGATTTCTTACATCAATTTTTTTTCCTAGAGTGTGAAACAAGATTTCTTTAGATATAAAAAGAACTTTTATTTTCACAATTTATATGTACATACCTAAATTGATATCCATAATATAGTAATGCATGTTTCATCCACAAAATATTTGCACAAAAACTACCAGCAGCTATGTATTCAGCTTCTGCAGTAGATAATGAAACAATGTTTTATTCCTTACTACACCATGACACTAGAAACTTTTATAAAAAGTGACATATTCCATAGGTGCCTTTTCAATCTAACTTACAAACACCGAAGGCAACATCAGAATAACTAACTAACTCAAATGATTTTCCTCTAGGATAGAACTATCCAAGATTGGGTGCATGCTCAAGGTATTTGAAAATTATCTTAAAATAATTTAAATGATATTCCTTAGGGTTTTCTTAAAAACGAGAACTCATACATAAAATAAAAATAATGTCAGGTCAGCTAGAAGTTAAGTAGAGTAAGCTTCCAATCATTCCTCTATATGTGGTTTGATCAACATATTTTCCATCATCATCAAGATCCAGCTTACAGGTAGGACTCATTGGAGTTTCACTACTTTTAGTGTTGTCCAGGCCAAAAAGTTTTAGAAGATATCTAGTATATTTGATTTTATTTAAAATAATACTATCATTTTTTTGAAAGATTTGAAATCCATGAAAGAATATCAGTTCACCCATTAAGCTCATTTCAAATTCATTTTGCATCATTTTAGAAAATTCAATACATAAAGAATTTTTTGATGATCTGAAGATAATGTCATCTACATAAATTTTAACTACTAAAACATCATTTTTATTTCGTTTTATAAAAAGGGTAGGATTATCTATTTAATTTATAAAATCTTTGTAAATAATAAAAGTACTTAATCTATCATACCAAGATCTTGGAGTTTGTTTTAAACCATATAAATATTTTGATAATTTGAAAATATGATTTGGAAAATGTGGATTTGTAAAACCAGGGGGTTTCTTAACAAAGACATCCTCAACTATACACCCATTTAGGAAATCACTTTTAACATCAATTTGATGTAGTTTGAATTCAGATGTGCAACATAAGCTAGTGAAATTCTGATGGTTTCAAGTCTAGCTACTAGTAAAAAGGTTTCCTAATAGTCTATTCCTTCTTCGTGAATATATCCTTGTGCTACCAATCTAGCCTTATTTATAACTATGTTACCAGATTCATATACTTTATTTCTAAACACCCACTTAGTGCCTATGGTAAATGTGTCTTTAGGTTTGCCAACAAGTTTCCAAAATTTGTTCCTTTCAATGTTATTAAGCTCTTCTTTCATATCCATTACCCAAAATTCATCATTGATAGAATCATTAATGTTTTTAGGTTCTAAGTTGTGATAAGAAGACTTGATTTTCAACCTGATTTCTAAGATAAGATCTAGTTTGAGTTCCATTATCTAAATCTCCTACAACAATATCTAAAGGATGGTTCTTAAGAGTTCTTACAACTCTAGAAAAATAAGGACTTGTATTTTCAGGTTCTTAAACAGGTTCGGGGTCCTTGTGACTTGAATCTAATGAATTTTTAGAATTGGAAGCTTTCACATATTCATTTGCAGAATGGTTAAAATATTTTGAATTTATATCCATATTTGATACATCATCCTCAAGGTTCTCTAAATAGGTCTTTGGATCATGTGGATCTATTTCATAAAAATTTTACATGGACAGATTATTCCACACATTTTGTTCTTTTGTTAAACACTATATAGGTTTTAATAGATATTGAATATAATAGAAAATTTTCCTTCATCACTCTTGAATGTAAATTTTTCAATATTTTTCTTATTATTAATGATATAAACTTTTCAACCAAATACTTTGAAGTAACTAACTTTGGGTTTTCTATTGTTTCATAATTCATATGGAGATCTTTTAAGAATGGGTCTAATAAATACTGTATTGATAATATAGAATTATATATTTATATCTTCAGCCCAAAAATAAATAGGTAAGTCATATTCACTGGGCATGGTTCTAGAAAATTCTTGCAAGTTTTCATTTGTTCTTTCTACAACTTCATTCTGTTGAGGTATTCTAGGGGTAGAGAAATTATGACTATAGCCATTTTGTGAGTAGAAGGATTTAAAATATTGATTTTCAAACTCATGGCCATTATCACTTCTTAATGATTTAATTCTAAGTCCACTAATACTTCTTATAGATTTGGCATATTTGATAAAATGAGAGCAGGCTTCACTTTTGTGAGCCAAAAAGAAAGTCCAAGTGTATCTAGAAAAGTCATATACAAAACATAAACACAGTGATTCCCATTTCAACTAGAAAATATAGATAGTCTGAAAAGATCCATGTGAACCAATTCTAGAGGTTGATAAGTTGACACTTCTTTCTTTGGTTTGAAGGAAATTTTGTGTTGCATTCCCTTTTTAAAAGGATTGCACACTTAATAATTTGGAAACTCAATTTTGGGTAGGTCTTTGACTAAACTTTTTATAGTAATATTTATAAGAGAGTGAATTTTACATGTCCTAGTCTCTTATACCAAAGCCAAGAATCTTTGTGAAATACACTTAACCATGAAGCATTTTGAGAAACTAAAGATTCTAAGTTAATTGAGTATACATTTTCATTTCTTAATGCAGAAAATAATAATTCGTTTTTAGAATTGGAAACATTACAAGCATCATTTTCAAATTTAACATGAAATCCATAATCACATAGTTGTGAAATACTAATCAGATTATATTTCAATCCATCAATAAAAATTACTTAGGAAATTAAAACTGAGTTAGAGTTACCGATTTGGACAAGGACAATGATATTTCCATTAGCGTTGTCACCAAATGTGACATGTCCACCATCAATTTTTACTAAATTCTTAAAGTAAAAATAGTCTCCTACCATGTGTCTTGTAAACCCACTATCCAAGTACCATAAGCTTTTACAAGACCTCTTTAAGCATATTTCCTACAAAATAGTCAAATACAAACAGATTTTGGTCCCATATTTGTTAGGGTCCAGTAATATTAGTGACTAGTGCTTTAGGAACCCACATATGCCTCATAGGTTACCTATAAGCATTATGTAAAGTGCTTGAAAAATAAACTCTATTTGGCCTAGAAATGCTTGAAAAAGTAGATAGTGTATCGTAATTTGAACTAGCTGAATGTTTTACAGAACTAGGAGTAAAGCTGTATGGAATAAACTTTGAAACAAATTTAGTTCTTCCAAAATTTCTTTTACCAGGTTGATAACCAATACCAGTAGTATACTTAGGAGCAATATGTTTACATAGAATTTGTACCAAAGTATATTTACCATTAGTAAACCTTTCAAGATCCGTTTTCAATTGCTCATTAGATAGCTTTATTTCATTATTTTCTTTTAGTAGTTGAGTATTTTCTCCCTTTCTACAGTAAGTTTAGTTTTAACAGTTGAGGTAAGAGAATACTATTTCCATAAAGATTTATATTTATCTTTTAGTTTATTACATGTATCTTAAATCATATTATAGTACTCAAACATTTACTCATTAGACATATTTTCATAATCACTCTAATCTCCAGAATAATAGGAATTGTGTACAGAAGATTCCAGTGTTACCTCAGATGTGTTTGCCAAAAAACACATATTGTCTTTGTTGGCCTATTCATCATGTGATGATTCTGAGTCACTTGAACTATCCTCGAAATCACTCTAAATTGATTTCATTTCTTTTTTATACTTTCAATATTTGTCCTCATACTTATTTTTGTACTTGATCTTGGGATAGTAAGCCTTTACATGTCCCTTTCACTTACATTCATAGCATACTATCTCCTTAGACTTGTCACCTCTTTTCTAATCTTTATTCCAACTTCATTTTGATCATATCTTCCCTTGAAGTTAGGATTTCTAAAAAAATTATTATTCTTTTAAGATATCTTAAACCATAGGACTAATTGAGCCATATCATCATCACTTTTAGGTTATGATTGTTCACTTCTAGAACTTTCTATAAAGACTTCCAATTTCCCTTTCTCTTTTTGTTTAAAACTGGCGGTCTTAAATGCAACAGATTTTCTTTTGGGTTCATCCTCATATTCCGTGATAACTTTCAACTCTTCTCCATACATAATTAGTTTCCCAATGAGTTATTTTACAAGTTACTTTCTGATGTCACATTAATATCTAATAGAGACATAGGTTCTTCTCCATCTGTCAGGAAGACATATGAGAATCCTCATAATTTGTTCTTTGGTAGTAACTTCTCTTCTAAGATAAATCATTGTGTTGAATTTTTTTTTGAAACTAAGATACATGTCAGAAATAGGCTCATCAGGTTTCATTTTAAAGTTATCATATTTAATATTATAAGTATTAAGTCTTATTTCTTTTACACTAGAAGTTCCTTTATGTGAAACAGACAAACTATCCCAAATTTCATGGGCAGTTTTATATGCAAATATTCTGTTAAATTCCTCATATCCTAAAGAGAAATATAAATAATTCATGGATTTGAAATTTTTATTGTAGGTAGTCTTGGTTGGGTCATCCCAAGTGATTATTTCAGTAGTAGTAATCTTATACTCATCTATAATTGTAGACCAAATTTCAAAACCCATACTTTCTAAATGAATTTTCATTTTAATTTTCCATTGGGCATAATTGGTTCCAGTAAAGAATGGTGGTCTATTTGTTGCAGCACCTTCCAGTCAATTTTCCATAATTAATAAATACTATGAAAGTGATAGAAATTTATAATTGACAGAAATTTATATATCTTTAAAGTATAACTAAAATCATAGATAAATATGGTTAATAACAGAATCTTAATAGGAATAACAAACACCCTCAGATACCAAATGTTGGTCGGAGTAGAGTACTCAAGTGGGGGTGAATTGAGTATCTATAAAAATTTATATTTGAAAAATATTTTTAAAAGGTTCCCCAATTAAAATAAATAAATCCCAATTAATAAAAGTAATACAGTTATGAAAGTTTTACTGTTTAAATAACTTCTCATGAGATTGATTAACTCTAAGTAATCTTAATATTAGTTATTAATATTACCTTTGAAGTTATTATAATAAGGAAAAACAATTATAACTTATTTCCATGATTAACTATCAACGTAAATTTAGTGATTTCTAAATTATATAGAAAAATAGTGGAAACTAATTTAAACAACACAGTAGATATAAAACAAGTGGTTCAGTCTCAAGCTAAGACCTAATCCACTCTACTTAGTGATCACCTGCCACCAAGCAGTTTATATTAATAAACTTGATCCACACCATGGATCAGGGTAATCAAAAGTACACAGAACTGTCTAGGTCACACGACCTCTTCCATAGTTCTTCGTGGGTAAAAACTAACAGGTCACACAAGGAACTCTCCCACATTTATCCATGGTAATAAACAAGTGTAAAAGGATGTAATAGGAAGGATATCTTGTATCCTCCAGTATAATGCATGAGAAAATGTGTGTTTTTATGCAGACACACACACACACTATGTAACACCCTGATATTTTATGAGAAGTAAATTTTTTTATGTATTATGTTATACGAAAAGGAATATTTCAACGCATACAACACTAGCTTGGATTGCGTTACACGCAATCGTGACCTTCCTCGATAGTGTGTGTAGTACGCAATACCGAGTTTCACTAAACAACTATATATTATTATATTTTAAAATAGCCGTTAGGAATATTATTAATTGAATTTTGAATTTTATAACATTATAATTCATCTTACACATTTTCTACAATGAGGAATGAAAACAAAATCAGTTTTTCGGATAAAAGAAGTATTTTTAAAAAAATGAAGTTTTACCGCCTTTTGATGGCACACCCATTTTAAATCAAGTTTTTGACATATTTATAAGTTCAATTTGACAAAATAAAATTCTTCATGGTAATCATGATATAAAAATTTACTTTGGATAAAATTTTCATATTATTCTGGTAACTTTCATATTTTGATGAATAGTAAAAACACGTAATATTTTAATTAAAAACAACTTTTTTCATCGCAATAATTTATATGGTTAAATTAAAATATTGAATGGGATTAAAGTATAAATAGAATATATTTTTACCATTTAATATAATGTATATCATTAGCATTAATTTTACATTGAATTCATAGGTAAAAACATTTCAATCTTTGGCAATGTTTTAACTTTTAAAACCCGTTTGCTTAACAACGAGATTAATTTTAAATTAATTACTGCAACTTATGTGATTTGAATTTTAAAAAATGGATTCCATATTTGGAATCAGTGGGTCCAAATTATGTTAATAGGTTGTTATTTTTTTTGATTTTATGAATAGTAACTATGGTAATTTTTATTTACTGCGGTTAAAGGTAAATAGGGTAATTCAAGGTTAAAAGAATTTTATAATAATTAAAAATTACCTTGACACTTGTCCTAACATTATTGGATGATTAGTGGCCAACCATGGGCATCCTTAGGTCTATTTTGGGACCCCATTGAGCCACTTGGTAGTGATAATGACAATTTGGATTAATTAATTTAATGTAAAGACAAAATTGACAATAACAAAAATCTTTTAGTAATTAATTTTTATAAGGGGTTATATAAATTATATTTTCGACTATAAATATTAATTAAAAAGATAAAAATATTTCCTACATAATGATATTTTTTTTATAATTTTTAGACACCAAATAAATTAAATTATTTATGAAACAATAATGATGAAGTATTTACCTCATTAATAAATGATTTAAATAAATAAGATTATAATGATTAAAATATTTCCCAAACAGGTCCAATTCTGATTGGATTATTTTATTTCGACCATGATTCATCTTATATTAATCTTTAATAACTTTTGTACCTTTTGAAACCGAAGATAAGTTTATAATAAAATAATATTTCCACACTTTACAAAGGTGCCCCTCTCCTCCCTTATAAAAGGCACCTCCTCCCTCTCCTCCTCACAAAAATTTGAGCCTTCAAGCTCGACCAAACCCTGCCCATTTAACTTCCCCACTTCCTTAAAAACCTACTAGAGGTACTGGTCTTCTCAAAAGATCAACTCTAGTGCTCTAAGTGAAATTTTAAAGGAGGCACTTCGAGAAAGAGGTAATACCTTCTACCGTTTTCTTCAAGTTCCATTCTTCTTCTACTCCCTCTTCTTTAATTGTTTCATTATGAAGTAATAACATAAGTATCCCTAATATACTTACATGTTATTATAAATATGAAACAAACCTATTTCACCTTTTATCCATCCTACGGTAAACAAAATCACCGTGCGTGCGTACATACGGAATACCGTCTCCACGTCGTGGTGTAATATATTTTCCACCACCACCTTACTTGGATGGGTATAATGGTGTAAATAAATAACTATATATGATTATTTTAATGTGGTATTGATTCTGAAATATTATACATACACTTCAGTACAATTCCATGATCATGGTAACGATATCATCGCTCGTGCGTACGTACGGCCTACCGTCTCCACGATGTGATGCGACTCATTCTATATGATCTTCATTGAATAATGATTATATAAATGAATTTAATGAATGAATATGATATATAGTACACTAATACCATTATTTAAATTATGTATCTATATCCTATAAAGAGGAATAATAATTTATTCGACAAAACACACATAAGAACATAAAGCAATAAACACCCGAATAACAAGTAGCAATGAAATATTACTACTAAGAAGATACAAATATGACCATTTATGATATCATAACAATTATTATGATTATTAAATAAGTCAATGATATTATTTAAATCATTATACAAGAGGTTTGGACACGTACAGAGCATATCGGACCTAAGGTAAGGGAAAATCTCACAATCTCATTTTTATCCGAGATTGTTTGTACTTTGGTATTTACTGGGGTGTATTTTATCATTCACATCCATGTTTCCTCAATATGTAATATTATTTCTATCCTCCTACAATTTTTTAAATCCAATTTCACCCTTCAGTGAGTTTTTAGTAAAAGATATGAAATAAATCTTTTGTCATTTTTCATACGAGGTACTTTTTGACTTTTCCGGCCAAAGTACGAGAAGAATGTTTTTTTAACTTATACGGCATGAATGGATTTTTTGAACATTATTTCCAAGAAGATTCCTGTACAAGTTTTCAAGTTTATTTTTAATCAACTTCTTTTAGTTTAAAATTGTATGACATGTTAAGAAAGGGAAGATGTTTTTTATGTAGAAAGGATATTTTCCTCAAGAATGGAGTTCAAGTGTTTTATCAAAATTATTTTCCATCTAAGATAAAATAGGGTTTTGTTTAGATCACTATTTTTTCATTTATTTGATTTTCTTATGATGAAATTAGTTTTATGATGTCCTTTTATCTTATATGGGTTATGTTATGATGGCATGATGTTTAAGAATCCCATTTTTATTACATGGGATATGCTATGATGTATGGTTTATGATTTTGTGGCACACATAAGAATGGTTTCATTTTGAGATGGGTGAGACCTATATCTCCCTCCAATGCATTGGGTAAATATTTATATCTCATGAGATAAACATGGATGGAATGGAAAGTTAAACCAGTTCAGTGATACAGGACTGGAACGAGGAGTGCACTCGGTTCAGTAATGGACTTTGTCCTTTATGATGGTCTTGGAAATGAGCCTTGACTAATATGAAATGATTTTCTATGATTATGTGTGTATTCCACAAAGTTTCATGTTTTAAGTTATTATTATTTGGGATTACTTTTCATTACTATTATTTATTATATGACATGATATTATGACTTCTTTTGCAGGTTGAGATTTTCAAAATGTTATGTTCTTATGAATATGATATGAAAGATATTTTTTTTGTTTACCCTTAATGAGCATTTGAGCTCACCCTTTTGTATGTTTTCTTTTCCCTAGGTCAGGAAGAAGAATATTAAGTAGGATATGCCAAAAGGGACTCTAGATATGATGAAATAAATGGGAGACAACGTAGATGATTTATGAACCAATTGTTTATGTTTCCCAGTTTCTAAAGACATTATACATATATGGTCCTTTCATGGTTTTGTTATATGTTGTAATAAGTATGCTTCAATTTTGAAGTAATAACCATGTATGTAAAGTATGGGTCGTTATACACTAATCGAAATCTAAAACAATACACAATAGAGAAAATTTATGAGGTAAGGTTAGAAGTGCTCCGAGTGTTATTCTATGTAGATATGGACATCTAGGATGAATCAGATGTCAGAATTGAGTCCTCTTGCGAGAAATAGAGTATTGCAAGTATGATGATCTGGTTTCCAGTTAGATCTGGCTCATGTTATTCATGGAGTTAGTAATGTAAAGATTTTCTTGAATCTAGTCTATGGTATTTGAGCTTCTTGATTCATGAATGCTCCATGTGTTCTTCAATTTTATTGAGTTTCATGTGTCAGTTCTTTTCTCAAGAATTCCTGTGCTTCTTCATTATTGCGCCCACTTGTCTCTGGGCCACACCTCTCTTTTTATTCTTGGAGTACACGTGTTGGAGCCAACATGATTCATGTATTCTACACCTCGTACCTTATACTGTCAGGTGATATGTCTACAAAGAAATATTTATTATGTTAGTTCATTTAAAATACTCAAATATGAACGTTAGAAATTAAGTAGAAAAACAAAAGAACAGAGTAAAGAACGATGTCACAGTCAGTCTGGAAATAGTGTCTCCATGAAAAGGTGTCTCCATGAAACATGTCTCCATGAAATGGTGTCTCCATGAAACAATTTCTCCTTCTTTTCCGTTGAGCAGTAATAAAATTATGATGGCACGATTTTATAGTGATCAGGAACCGATAGCACAAATGTTGTGTTAGGATCACGGTGTATGGGTCACGGTGTCTGGTCGCACTATCTAGGTCACGGTGTTTAGTCACGGTGTGTGGTCATGGTGTCTGGGTCATGGTGTCTAGGTCATGGTGTCTGTGTCCTTTTCCATAAAAACATAACCGGTGGCATACTCACAGTTTCTCAGACTTATCCAAATAGTTATATTCAGACTTAAATAGTGATATTCATAGAATGGATTAGACATAATCATTTATCAAGGAAATCCATTATAATACAAATTTAAAGTAGTTTACAATAATCAAACATAGAACTTAGGATATTGGATAGGTTTATTTAAATCACAATGAAACCAGTCATCTGTACACATGAATTGAGACAGATTAAACATGATTAACAATCATTACAAAATGTATTGGATTTATGATCATTAAAACATTATTAACACATGAGGAGTCCAACAAACTTAAATGAGTCTCTTAGGTCACTAGATATTGATGACTAATAGTGAAATTCTATCAATATTTTAGAGAGTATACCCTCTATCTGATTACCATAATGAATAAATAACCATCATTTGTAATAAATTACATAATACGTATATTGAATTGATAATATTACTTTATCAAAATATCTATTTCTATAAAAGAATATGAACAAATATAATTTCATATAATATATATATAAAATAAATTTTCTTAAAATGGGTCGATCATAAAAAATAATAATTACAATTTATTAAAAATGAAAATATAAAAAAATATGGTTCTGACGGTTTTCTTAGTTTTTTCTTCCAAATAAATTATATATCTATATCAACTGTTGATCAATAGACCTTTACACTTTCTAATATTTCTAATTATTAATTCTACATGATATATAACATTAACATGAAAGGTATGAGTAATATACATTACAGTAAGCAATCAACAGTGTCCCAAAATAAATAAAATATATATTGGTGTATGAAAAATATTATATGGTACCAGAACTACCATTAACATAACCATTATCACATGAATGAATGATAATAAGAGACATGGATGTGTGACCATACTTGATTCGTCCAATTCTAGAATGAGATAATGTTCCCATAGTATAATCACAACAATAGAGGAAAAAATCTATCTTAACTCATAAAAATAACCTATATGATTGATACATCACCCTGAAATATATTTAATGGTGAAAAATAATAAAAATATTAATCATGGGGTTAAATAATACATCCATGAATAAAAAAATTAAGAAAAAATAGGAATAGTTATAATAATACTATTGGTGAATGAGTTATGAACATATTTCTATAAAATGGTGAATGATACACATCCATACCACTATAAAAGGTGAATTATGGATGAAAAACAAAATATTCATTGGGGAGTGATATATAACCAACATAACTACCAATATGAATGATACATCATTGACACATCTCTAGGGGTTAACAATATATCATCGATGCAATACAAAGGGTAAATAAAAAATCCCCAAAATAAATAATAGGGTAAAAATATTTTAATGTAATATATCAATCCTTGGTGAATGATGCATCACCCTATTATTAAAAAATAGTCGGCGATCTTCTACTAATCTAATTAGAATTTTATATGACACATCATAGATATAAAACTATAAATGGGTAAATAATATACCACTTCATCATAACCAAGGGAGGATGTTCTATGATAGATATATTTTGGTAATTTAATGGTATATCCCGAACATGTAATAATGAAAGGGTAAATGATATATTACAATATAAATAATAAGCGTTGAAGATCTGCCACCAAAAATAAAAATGAATGTGAATGAGTTATCACCAAATTTATAAGTATTTGGGTGAATGTTTCATCATCCACACTTCTCATATAGGGATATCATACTACCATGTTTTTTTTGTTATACTCACTTCATTACTTTTATTTCATAATTCCTAGTTACACATGGAAAGGCATAAGATCCCATATAATAACCCAAGTCACAAGGTTCATTCAATATTATCCACTGAACATTCAAAAGTCCTATAATAATTATTATTCATTAATATAACAACCTATATGTTAGCTTTTAATTAACAATTAAAACTCAAGTATGCCACATAAGGAAAACTGACTTAATACATAGGCAAGGATAACCATATCAGGTTCTATTCTCAACTCTCCAGTTTAATCAACAGAAATGGACATTGATGGATATAACAATAAATCACTGGGTTTAAAGGTCCTTTGATGGAATAGATAGTCTATATTAATCATTTTATGGCTGTATATCCCTAATCTAATTCTTTCCCTGGTCATTTTGATTCAAAATTCTACACCAAGAAAGCATACGACACATGAAAAACTTATAAAATGAATCAAAATTGAATGAAAAAACTACCTCATTGTTATAATAGGTTTTTTATCTCATATAATTATAAAATATCATCTCAATCAAGGAAAATCCATTCATTATAAAAAAAATTAGGATTTGGAATAAAGACCAATAAAATAAAGATATAAATTGAGATTAAAGGGTTATAACAGATTAGACTCACCTATAGAAGTTTAATGAAACTAATGAAACTTGATCCATCATTAATAATAAGAGTAAAATCCAAAATCTTCCAATTAAAATATGGGAAAATATTTTTACCCATGGTAAATAAGGTATGAAATATGAATGTATTAAAAGTTGATGTAATTTAAATACTAAAAAATATATACCCTTTAATTTTATCATTGGAATACCATTGGAAATCCAGTGTACCTCCTTTATAATATCAATAGTGTATTAACAACCCAATATTTTATATGTATTTATTTTGAAAAGAAACTTCAATTATTTGATAGATTTCCTTACATGAAAACCTGAGTCTATATGAATCATGATATAGTAAACCATTATAACATAACTTTTGAAATGGATTGTTTGAATATAAAGAACCAATTCATGAAAAATATGTATAAATATTTTTATGAATTCAAATGTATTTATTATTACCTAATAGAAAAGTACTCAATTTTTAGAAAATTCATTCGACAATTTTAGAACATGTATTCTTCAAAAATGTTTTTTATTAAATTTTTTCACATAGAAATTCAAACTAATTTATAAAATTTTTGGAACTTTTATTTTTAAAAATTAATATTAATTTTGAAATCATAACATAAATGTTAGATTATGGTTAATTCTTAGGATTTTCAAAGAAAATTTATTTTTCAATGAAGAGTGAAAAATAACAATTTTCATGAAAATTTATATTTATTTTTTAGAAAAATTTAAATTTCTTTTGAATTTGATCTTTAAATAAACTAAGAACCATTTAATTACTAAAATATAATTAATTACATATTAATAACCATTATACTTTATTTTTTTATAATTTAATTTTTTTTTCGTAAAAACACATTTTTCTAAACCATAATTTTTTTTCACCAATGTGTTTCCATATTAATAAGTTAATTGAATATATATTTATTGATTGTTTTAATTAAACATATAGATTTTATAATCAACATATTATTTTATCATTCATTTTATTGTTATTAAAAGGAATTTAATGGAAGTAAATTATGTTTTATGCTTAAAAATTCATTTTTTTGAAACCATGTTTTTTTTGTGGTTTGCACACATAATTAAAATTAAATTTTGATACTTAAAAAATTAAATCTTTTAATATGGATTAAATATTTTGAATCAAGATAAATAATATAATCAAACAATAAAATTTTGTTACCAAAATTAAGGTTAAAACAGTTTTACCAGGGGGTTAAATAAAGATATAAGAGTAGGATTTTTAACCAAACCCATATATTTATGTTATTATAATATATTTAAATATTATATTATCATAAATTAAATTACCTATCCTTTTGGAGCACCTTTCACATGAAATTGACCTTATATAATTAAAATATTTTAAGAAATTCCAAGTGTGTCCCTTTCCTCACTTATAAAAGAAAACATACCCTCGTCCCTTATTAACGCTTTTTGAGCCTTATAAATCAGTAATTAATTTCTAAAAATACTTCATAAAATCCTTCCCTTTATCCTAGATCTTATGTTCTTCTCTTAAGACAAATCCTTCAAGTCGTAAGGTGTAATCCAAAGGATTCAACTCAAAGAATAGGAATAAATATTCATCTAAAAATTGAGAGGATGAAGATTATTTAAGGGGTAAGAATATAACACCCCAACATTTTATATAAATTTTTTCATGGCCCGACCCAAAGGGGCTGAATTTTCAATTCCCCAAGCCTACCTCTATAGGCCAAGGCCGACTGTCCAGCACTGAGTAGGCATATTACATATATGTAAGGCCTTTGTATAAGGTAAATGTATGAATGCACCAAAAAATATCTCCATGAAAAAGTAAAGAGTTATAAAAATATGGAAACTAAAATGAATGCATACATCTATACCAAACCAGAGTATAACAATATTAAAAAAAGAGAAAAAATGCACACCCACAAAAAGAAAAATCCAAAAAATACAACATACTCAGATATAAGGGATTTTTTTGAAATGTAACCCCTAATAATATCCCCATATTAGCATCAAGAACCACCTCAATCAGTCTTTTCTGCTAAACTCCTCCAACCTTGGGTCCTCCTGAGACTCCATTAAAAGGTTTGTGGCCTACACAAGACACAATAAGTGCTGAAAAATCCTGTATAGGGGTGATTATAAAAATACTCATTAGGAACCCAAAAACCCAAAAGAAAATGGATAAACTAAATGGTATAATTCCTCTCAACCTAGCGAGAGGGAACCCAAATGAGAGAGAAAATCCATCTTGAACCCAACCTCAGCTATACAATACAATTCAGCTCATCCCAAATGGGGTTTCAATGAATACACGTGAAAACACAATAAGGACTCCAATAACAAATCCAGATATACTTTTCTTTGACTCTAAGTCTGATTATATTCTTACCACATAGCTAGATATAATATTATACTCAATGATTTATAGGTAACACACGTCTTAGAGAAAACACTCCATGAGCTCTGTTATCCTATATGTCCCTTGTCTGAGAGATATGGTATTGTCTCCTATGTAGATTTGGTCACAACTATACTAAGAACCCACTCTAGGGAAATAATATGATATAGGATCCCATATCAACCACTCTAGAGGGATTCTATAATACTATACAAGATCACCCTTTTGAGGGAATCACAATATAATACTAAGGATGTAATTCTCTTAAGAACCCTCATATGGATCAACTAAGGGAACTCGCACACCACCATTCAAAATGTAGCTAACCCAAGTATACCACAACATGTCCTATCATTTTAGTTATAAGGCCCATTCTAGGTCCACGATTGTGTTCTTTGTAGAAAATTTCTCAAGATAGGGTACTCACAAGCCATAATCCAATCCACAAAGAAGGAGGTACAAAAGGCCAATGAATCTTTGAAAGAGTTCTACATAGTGTGTAAGGGGGTTCAAATGACGTGTATCCCCACCTAAATACCAATATATGTCCTATGATTTCATGGATAAACTACTAATGTGAAAATAAAAAGTGTTTGTCGGCGGTAAAAATATTGTATTACCTAACCCAAGCCCCTAGCCGTGTCCTTTCCTCACACGACCTGACCAACTATGTCTCATATATGGAATGTGGCCCCTGGTACTTGGAATTTCCTTTTCATCTATCCACTTATCTAGGTTGATAACTCTTTTCTATGCCTGGAACCCCGTTCATGTGCCTTTCACCCTGTATCTGAGTACTTTGGCCATGTACTTCTACATGGCCATATCCCATCACATGACTTCCCTAACTATGTTCCATGGCCACATGACCTGGGGTCACAACAAGGTGTGTAACCCTAGTACATGTAATTTAGTCCCCACAATCCAAATTCCCTAAATGGGAAGAATACATGGTGTGTGACCTAGCACTACACATCATCTGATCGAGAATTCTGATTGGGAATTCCCTCTGAAAATATTGATTCACCTCGGTTTCACCAAAAACCTCCAGAGAAACCCTCACGAGGTACTTATAAAAAATCTAAGGGATTTACAACATTAAAGAAATTCCTAAAAATGGTACCTGGAATAAAAAATCAAATATTTTTACATCTTTGATAAATGATGATTATTCGGGTATAGATCCATGCTCTGAAACCGCTACACAAAAATTCAAAAAAATTCACCGTCATGATTGGAGATTGGCTGTGCTTCTTCTCCTTAGATTTTCCTCATTTAATACATTGGTGAAAAGGGAAGGGTATGGTTTTGGATCCTCTCTATTGTGTGCACCAAGGAGGAGGGGTAGGGATATTGTTTCAATTTTATTAAAATAATATCCTATACTTTACACCCTAGCCATGACTTTCCACAGACCTGGAACCTGATGCTAAATTTTTTTTGTGTCATCCCTAGGGTAAACATGATTTTAAAAACTCAACCTTGTCCTCATGTTTCCAATATGAGACTCTAAATGATATTTTAAAAATGTTTCCAAATAATCTGTGTGTGTGTGATAAAATATATTTAATATATTTAATATCACAACATTGAGGATCTCTGGCCCCCATAATACCATAATTACTTAGCTCCTAGCTTCGGAAATATTCATAAAAATTTAAAAAGTATTAAATTTCATAACCTACGTCACTAAAACCTCATCATCTTAATGATTTTTGTCCCAAAAAATAGAATGCCAAAATGGATGGAGCATAGAACTAAATTCTCAACTGGGACTCCTACACCAGGGATCTTTCTAAGAATTCTTCAAAGGCCTCTAAGGGCTCCCATTCTTCCTAAAATAATACACATATGGGAACCAGAAATTATAAACCAACCTACCTCCAACTCAAACCTAATCGACATCATGCAACCAATAGGCACATATCCCCTTATCTACGGAGGGTGGGAAAAAACCAATAGTCACCAAATAGTTGCCAAAGGGTTTAGAAACATGGAATCTTGATAACCCCATCAAAATAAAATCAACTCATCCACCAAACCTCAATACTATCCACTTTGGGTGGAACTTACTCACCCACATGGTTTTGGATCCCATCATAAGAATGTGTATTAGTGGGAGAGGCTTCCTTAATTCTTATGGTTCTGAAGCCGCATTAAACCACACCACACCCTTCTAAAGCGTCCTGTGTAAAAATATTATTTCAAGAACATGAGGTTTCCAAAGAACAACCAAGGGCTTCCCTGGTGCACACACTAGGTCTTACCAAGCCCTCTATGAAAAACACAACTCAAAACCCCATACTGAACACATAAGAAAGAGGGAAACATCCACTAAAACTCGACACTATCCACTTCAGGTGACACTAAATCACCCTCATGGTTTTAATCAAATCATAAAAATGGATCTCATTTGAGGAATAATCCTTCTTACTCATGCATTTGAATATACATCAAAAAACCCCAACACATGGTTATACCGACGCCCCGTGTCACCCCAAACAAACCTCAAGAACTAAGTAGGAAGAGAGTTTAACCTCGAAAAAGTGTTTATAAATATTAACAAAAAAACAATAATGGAATTAGATAGGACAACTAATTACCCTTTAAGACTTTAGGAAAAATGATTTTATGGCTGAAAACTATCCTTAACCCCATCCTCCAGCTCTTTGAGCATGGCGTGGACCACCTGAGGGTGGTTTTAGAAACTCATACTATATGCCACTTATAGATTCTCTCCCCACTCCCCACCCATGTACAAGATATTGTGGAACTCCCTACTCTAAACGCTAGCTCTTTTGGGGAGGCCCACTGAGTAACTGCCTCTTAGTATCTTGGCAGGTCAGACAATCTCTAGTAATATGTCCCTGGCCTTCGCAAGCGTAACACTGCCTCTCCTATGGCTGACGAAAACCTACCTAGAAATCCTAATCCAAAAAACCTCAATCCTATGGTTGTATCCTAAATAAAATAATATCCCCATATCCTTGAACTTTTTGTAGTCTACCCACTACCAATGTCTCATCTCCTTTGTTTTTATTTCGAAGGGTAGGAGTGAACTGAACTAGAAATCTCTCCACTATTAAAGCCTGCTCAAGCACTCTAGTGTAGTTGGGAATGAAAATAGATAACACTAATTCCATTCTCTCCTGATTAAATCCCCACTTGAAAGTCACCAATCTGAAAAAATATATCTTTAACTCTATCTAGGGTGTATC
Source organism: Viscum album (assembly GCA_963277665.1). Taxonomy (NCBI): domain Eukaryota; kingdom Viridiplantae; phylum Streptophyta; class Magnoliopsida; order Santalales; family Viscaceae; genus Viscum; species Viscum album. Next base: position 847,709,680 of record OY728119.1, on the reverse strand, counting down.
ATGACAGGTTTGTGAACCTCGCTGAGTACTCCACCATGAAAATTATATCCTACCAAAGTTGTAGAAGACCTTAGATATGTACCAACTTCAATGTGGATGTATAAAACAATTCTCAGATGATCCAATCAAAATTTTTTCAAGCAATCATCAACTCATCATGGGTTTCCATCACTAGACTCCACCATCTCCTGGTTTAACCCCATATAATTCTCATCGTTATGACCACCATCTGATCAAGAGAATTCTTTACAATACATGAAACACACATGACTGTATTTGGATTGCACTGATACCTCAGAGGTAATTTACTTGGGAACTCATGTAATGCACTCAAACTATGTGAATCATTGGCCTAAAATTCCAGCACAACCAACTTCACAATAGGTGGTGGCTCAACAGGCAGACCACTTGGCGGTCCAGCCTCTGGATCAGTGTTCTACACTGAAGCCTCAACTCGAGGAAGATAATCCTAAAAATCTTGTTAATGAACCTTGTCTAGATATCATCACGGGGGCATCCTAAAATATAATCATGGCTTACCATTTTCAAAGAGTATATATTAGGATTTTAATCAAGAAATATAGGAAAAAACAATACACAGTCCTATATGATGCACATACCAAATTTTCCTAAAACTATTATCTTAATGTATTGAGTTGAAAATCATGTTATTAGAGTCATAGTGAAAGGATGTGTGAGCCTCCACAATAACACAAGAATCCCTAGCCTGAAATCTGATCTCGAAACACTTTAATACTATCAATATGAAGCACAAACCAAGCTTATATCACGGTGGTCCCCAAGGGAAAACCCACTTTGATACAAATCTTTCATAACCCAACCCAACAGTGCTTGAGTTGTGAATCCGAAATCCCACCTTCATAGTATAGGGGATGGTTTTTAGTTTAGAGTATCCATATCACACACATGGGAGGACTGAGCCTAATGTGCTTGTATGCACACACCCACAAAAATCTCCATGCAACAATGTAGAGATATAGAAAGATGAAAACTAAAATGAATGCATACATCTATCCAAAAAATGATTACAAAAGTAGTAAAAATGGAATAAATATATTCCTAGAAAAAGAAAAATTCAAAATCATCCAACCTTATCAGATGAATGGGATCACTATAAAATGAAACATTTGGTAATCTACTTGGCCCAAAACCTGAAAATCCTTAGTTGGCCTAGTCCACTAAGCTCCTCTTGCCTCAAGTCCTCCTGAGACTCCATTAAAAGGCATTTGGGATGCACAATGTGTAAAAAATATGGGTAATTACCATGCTGGGGTGAGTATAAAAATACTCAGTAGGCATGCCAAACCCCAAAAAAGAAGGGAGAAACATAAACACAACCATCCACTCAACCTATCCAGAGGGAACTCAAACAAGAGGGAAACTCCATCTCGAACCCAACCTCAACTATACATGATTAGTAAGCTCAGTCCACATGGGGTGTTAACGAAGACATGTGAGAACACTACAAGGAATCCCAGAAAAATCCCATATATACTCATATTAGGCTCTAAGTTACATGATGTTCTGACCGTATAGCTAGCTACATGATTCTACTCGAAGATCAAAAGGTTACACATAAACTCTATCGAGATCAACTATGCCATTCCAGATAGAACATATGAGAGATACCACTCCATTGGGCATCACAATGATGATGGAACACCCCCTCTATCCCAAGTGGCATAAATCTGAGATAAAATTCTTTTAAGATCTCACCATGAATAAATTTACTTGGAATTTAAAGGATCTCACTACTCAGATAGGGGATCTCACCCGTGTAGGATGTGTTATTCTACCAAAGCTACCAAAACAAGGAAAATACTCATCAATTATAAAGGGGATCACTCCCAGAATCGAATGGAGGACACTACAAACCTATTTTGGAACAATAAATACCACACCTCCCCATATTAGGGATCACTCCAAAGATTCATTGGGGGACACTAAAAACCAAATCCAGTGACATAAGATCTCTCAGAAAGAAGATCACACATAATACTGTTGGGGGAAAACACAACCCAATCTAATATCCTGGAGATCAAATCACTCAAATATGGGATTTTCTACTGTGTAGTGTTTGTCATGAAAATTCCAAAAACCCCACCTAGTAAGACTCATGAAGTAGGGGATCATATAATCGACGATACCAAAATTCCAACATAAACTGTCTAATGATTAGGGGAATATGTACCTGAAGATTTCACACACTCTATTGAGCTATCGTTCTAGATAGGGTATCCCCATCTGTATAGTGTTAGTCATGATAATACCAAGAACTCAATCTAGGGAAATGATTCGATATAGTATCTCTTCCTATACTCTCTATAGGGACACTAAAACTCTATATAATCTCATCCTATTGAGAGGATCACAATCCTATATTGAAAAATAATTCCATAAAGAACCCTCATAGGTATCTACTAAGGGAACTCACACACTGCCATTTGAAATTTCATTAAACCAATAGAATAAAAATAATCAACTTACATCATAGCTCCATGTCCCCTACCACTAAAACCATCATGTTCTATTCATAAAATAGCTCAGGATAGGCTACTCATAGGACATAACCTAAGACCCAAAGAAGAAGATACAAAATGAGGAAGAATCTCCCAAAAAGTACTACATGGGGTGTAAGGGGGTCCGAATGGTGTGTAACCCAACCTAAACACTTGGTTCTGTCCTCTGATTACATGGATTTCCTAGGAATGTGAGCATACACATCATGTACTAGTGGTACATGAAATGTATCACCTCACCTGAACCCCTAGTCATGTCCTTTCTCCACACTACCCAACCAACCATGTCTCAAACATGGCGTTCACCCCCTAGTACATGGCATGTCCTAGTCAACATGACACTTGAACATTCCATCAACCCATGACCTTTTCTAGAACCCTTTGTCATTGTACTTTGGTTTTGTAGTTCTACACTGCTATGTCCCCTCACACAACTTCCCAAGCAATTTCCCATGTCCACATGACCTGGTGTCACTACATAGTGTGTAACCCTGATACACACCATGTATTACCAAAAGACCATCTTCCAGGAATGGGAAGAACACATGACATGTGACCCTACACTACATTTATTATTATTATGAATTCTAAATAGGAATTCCCTGCAAGAATCCTGATTCACCTCAGTTTCCCATGAAACCTTCAGATTGACCCTCAAGGGGTCTCTAGAAAGCATATAAGGGATATTCAACCTTATGAAAATGAATAAAAATGGGGTTTGGACATAAAAATAAAACCTACCAACCTCATGGTGAAATTATAAAGCTTTGGGTATAGATCAACACTCTGATGTCGCTGCACCATGATCTGGGAGCGATCGTCGTCAAGATCGGAGATCGACAAGGCCCCTTCTCCATGAATATGACATGGTTCATCCATTGTTCCAAAAGGGGAGGGGAGGGGTTCGAATCCACTCTATTATGCTCACCAAGGTAGAGTGGGAGGGATATTATTTTAATTTTATTAAAATACTATTCCCCATTTAACAACCCAACCATGACTTGCCTCTGACCTGACCCTCGACACTGGAAAATTTTATGTCATTTTTAAGGTAAAAATGAAATTTTGAACTCAAATTAAGCCTCAAATTTCTGATTTGAGACTACACATGTAAGTTAAACCACATTTATAAATAAAATTCTTGTGCATGATAATTTTTTTTAATAATTTTAATATCTCCATACTGAGGTTCCCTAGGCCCCATAATCATGTGCCGACTCAGTGCTTAGCTTCAGAAATATTCTTGTAAATATTCCAATCATTTATAGGTTAAAACAATATTCATTGTGTATTTATTTTGAAATAAAACTTGAATTATTATATAGGTATCTGTACAAGAAAAAACAAGTTTATATAAACCATGATATAATAAAATATTAAAACCTAGAAGTTAAATTGGAAGGTATGAGTAATAATAACCACTATATAAAAAATATCTATATTTTTTTATTAATTAAAATTTATTAATTAATTTATAATAAATAAGTACTCAATTTTCTATAGATTCATTTTAGGTTTAAAAAATTTAATTTCTTTAAAAATGGTTTTTATCTCTTTTATGAACGTGAAATTTATATTAAATTTTTACCATTTTTAGAAATTTTATTTTAGTAAATTTATATTATTTTTAATAATATATTCAATATTATATTGATTTTAATCTTTATGATTTTTCAAGAATGATTTATTTTTAACTAAATAGTGAAAAATATGTTTTTTTCTAAAAAGTGTCACTTATTTTCTTATAAAAGTCCCATTTTGTTTTGAAATTTATCATAAAGTAATATATTTATCATTTAATTATAAATAATATAATTAATTACAAATTAATAATTATTATAATTCATTTGGTATGTTTTATGTTTTGAGAATAAAACACATTTGTCTAAAAAATGTTTTTATAAATGTACTATATTTTTATCTTAACAAATTAATTTAATATCTATTGATTAATGTTTTTAATGTAATTTATAGATTATATTTTTAAATAAATATAATAAAATTCATTTTATGGTTTTTACCATGAAATTAATGGAATTAAATTATGTTTTATGCTTAGAAATTCATTTTGAGAAAAATGAGTTTTCATTAAGATTTGCATGCTTAATTAAAGTTAAATTATGAAAATTATTGAAATTAAATATTTCAAAAGTAATTCCATGTTTTTAATTAAATAACTAGTATAATATGATTGGTTCAAAATAATATTTTTCCATAGTGAATAGTAAAATTATTCAAACTTTTTATCACAGTTAAGGCTTAAATGGGTTTTCCAGGGGGGTTAAACCAAGTGATAAATGTAGGATTTCCACTAAAAACTATATAGCTATAATTTTTTGAAGATATTTAAACATTTTATTACTAAAATTTAGAATAAATGTCTATTTGGATCCAACTTCCCATGAAAGTGACCTTATATAATTGAAATCTTTTTATAAATTCCATGTGTATCCCTCCCCTCACTTATAAAGGGGAACCTATCCTCCTCCCTTATTCACACAATTTGAGAAATATAAATCAGAATATTCCTTAAAAAAATCATTCCTAGAATAATTATCTTCTTTCTATAGCATTTATTCTTCTCTTAAGACCAATCCTTCAAAAATTAATGTGTAATCTAATGGTGGTATCTCAAAGTAGTGTTTTAAATATTAACTAATCTCTATTAATTTTATTTCATCTTAAATATTATATAAACCCATTATATATATAAAAACATGATGAATATATTATAATCATTATATATTTTCATGTTATTATGATGATTTCACAACCATTTTACACCCCTTATTCATTAAAAGGAAAGTAAAAGTATCACTTGTTCATACATGTGGACTACCACATTCACATAGAAATACAAATCATTTTAAATTACCATATTTCATTGGTGTCTATACGTAAAAATTTAATGTGTATATATGATATTAATAACAAAACTATGCTTCTATAGATAAAAAATATTATCCACCGTTTCCCCTTCTGAAACATTAGTAAATAATAATGTTGCACGTGCGTATGTGTGGACTACCACCTCCATGAAGTGATGCGTTTTTTATAATTTCCTATTTACCTATATGGTAATAAGGATATATTTAATTAAAATATGTGATATTAATTATATAATAATTACTTCATAAATATAAAATATTATTTACCTTTTTTGATTCCATCCATTGAAAAGTGGAAACACCACTCTTGTGTACATATGGATTAACATCTCTACAAAGTGATATAATTAATTTTTCATCACCACATTATTTGAATTATTACCAAAAAAGGTTGGATACAAGACCATTTATTAAAAAGTGATATAAAAATAGATAGAGATCCCTTTTAGACTAGTTTAATGGAGAACCCATTACTTGCCCAATGTTCTAGAGGCATGCATTATTAGATTTGAGTGGCTTAAAAGCCCATTTACCCAAATCCCATTACAAGAACACCCATTAGAAATTGTCCAAACTAACTAGAAAAAAGGTAATATTTAGAATTGAAAATATATAATAAAACCATAAGTGGGAACACTGCTACTATCTCCCTTTAGCTAAAAGGAGATGCAGTTAACGATCGTCGCTGGACCCGACTCAAAAACATGTTGCCTGAGCCATTTTCCATATTTACCCATGGGATCCACTCACTGCAAACCACTCAAATCTATTCCATGATGCCTCCACCATCAATGAAAAATAATACAAGATCCAACCATCCTCATATCTAACCATCGAGATCATCTTGAATCTCTATAATCCACCCCATCAAAAGATTGAAGCTCGTCGTTGATGACCACCTTAGTAATTCAAAAATCAAAGCTCCCCATGATCACCACGACCCCTCACCGAGCCCGTTACCCTTGTCATAACTTGAATATTACAAATATTGCATGCACCAAAATCCACACCCATCACCCTTGGTAGTGATACCTATTATTAATGATCTCACCTGCAAGCTATAAACCCCCATCACCGCACTGCTGCCAAATTCTCCATCAAAGGAGCTGACTTTTATTGAATTTCTGCACTTCTATTGGTGCGGTGATCCATCCCTATTCCACTATGTGGAACCATTTTTTGAAAATAATAACCCCATAGAAAAATACCTGAGGAGACCCATATCTACATGATAGGAACCCTCCACATCCCACTGAAGACCAGGGGCCGCATCACCAGAAGCATTAGAGAAACCCTTAGTTGGGGAGCCCCCAAGAGAAGATCTCCAAAGAAAACCTACATAATTTTAATTTTTTTAAATATGTATATAATGAATATATGTGATTTTTATATTATAATTAAAATATTATATATTAATTAACCAAGATAAAATTTCCAGTAACATAACCGATGAACCAAAATATATCTGAGAAATGAAGTTGTTAATACTCAAAATGATGATAAAAATGAAATATTGTTAATTAATGGGTGATGACATGTTATAAGTATAAGATTTATGGAAATTTATGTATTATTATGGTTATTTTATATAATTATAATAAATTTAAATTTATTTTACAGGAGTTTATATCCCTTTTGAAAAAGGAGAACTTCCAATAATGGGTTTTCAACTAAATATCTCTTCATTGAGACATGTTCTAATTTAATGCACCAATTTATTATTAATTTAGTGTATATAAAACATAAAAATTTATTTTGAATAATATATGATATAATTTAAGGTATTTCCAAAACCATATAATTTTCAAGATTCCAATGACTTTGGTATGAGAAATTTACTGAAGTCAAAAGGGTTATTCATCTAGGTTTTGTTTCATTGAGACATGTTTGATGTTATAAACCTATCTTCTATATGTGGTGTAGCCAATTCACTATTGATATGGTTTATCATTAATATCATTATGTTCATGTTATTTTATGTTACATTTTATGTTATTTCTTTCATTTGGGTTATGATTCAGAATTTACCACAATGATAAGGGTTTTATGTTACTATCTCAATTTTAACAGGATTATTTATGCTTAAAGCTTCCAATGATTAAATTTTATGATATATCTATCTAAAAATATTCTTTATTTTTCTTATCATTTATTTTTTATAAATATTTAATGTTTTCCTTTCATTTTCCTCTCTTTAAGTACCTACGATACTGAAATAATGTTTTTAAGGAAATGTGAAAATGTTTTTCTCTTTGATTGGTAATATTTTATTCCATGTGAATAATTTATTTAAAATGATAAAAGAATTAATTAAATATTATAGGAAGAATTAGTAAATTACATTTCATCCATGTTTAAATTTAAATAATTTTTCTAAGGAATGTTATTTCCTTTTTTGAACAGGATACTTCTAACTTTTTACCGAAAATGTTAATTGAATTTTTTTTAGTACACTGTAGGAATAAATTTATTTTTCATCAGGAATAATAATTTTTTGAATATTCCTTTATAGTTTTTATTCGTTTTTTTCATAGAAAATAATCTCCTTAATATTTTAAATTTTTTTATATTTTAAAATTTTTATTTCAAAAGAAATGGTGTTTTCATCAAGAAATTCTCTAGTGATCTTGTAAAGGTATTTTCATATAGAAAAATGTACTTGGACATTTATTATAATCTATTGGTAATATGATCCAATGTCACCATAATTTTTAATTATTTGGATTTTTTATGATTATAATGATGAAATTTTTATGAAACTCATATACTTTCAATAGGTTATGATTCTATGATATGATGAAAATTTTATGATATTTTTTTAAAAAATATATATATGTTTTAACATGTTATGGGTAGTGATATCATTATATATACCTCTAATGAATTAGGTAAATAATTATTTACCATTATATAATAATGATTGGAATTTTTTGTGAACCTAGTTTAGTAAAGGTCTTTGTCTAATGAGATAGAAGTGGGAGTGAACCTTGACTACAAAATGTTGGAATGCGGAGTGAACCCAATCCACTATGATAGTGTTGGAACTGGTCCTTAACTAAGGAAATGATTTTATATACTTATTTTTATGTCAAAAATTAATTTTATGTGCATGTTGGGGATTAACATGATTTATAATCTTTGGTTAATGATTGAATAAACATTATGAAGATAATAATCCTGAAATCTATTGAAGAATGAAATACGAAATGAGATACTATGATCACACATGTTTTTTATAGTAATTGTACACTTATTGGTATTTATTAAATTATGTGAAGTTTATAAATATTATTATTTTTATTCCATAGTATGGATTTTAGGTTTGAAATTTTTAAGAAACAAAAATAAGATAATATTAAAAAAATAATGAATGAGGCATAAGGAATTAATTTGTTTTCTCCCTTAATAGTACTTGAATATGGAATTATTTCTTGGAAAATGTTTATGGATGATTTTTTATTATTTTTATCTACTAATGTTAGGTTTATTATAAGTAAAATCTATGCATAATTATTAATTTAATTTAATATGGTAATGAAACAAAAATTGGGTAATATTAAATGTTTAGGGCTATTGATATCCTATCAATATTGTTAAAGGATGACATGCTTGAGTTTTAAGACCTTGGTTTAAAATTATATGTGGAAAATTTTATCTTTTCTATGTGTGTGCATTATATTGATATAATCCTTTCTATGAATTTTCATTGAACCATTTTGGTTGATAAATTAAACGAGGGATGAATGAAACATTTTAAGGTAAACACTTTCTAGTTTCCTACCATTGAGAATATGTTGATGTTGGGATGGATGGTTTAGGTTGAGAGATGGAATTTTTATTACCAATTTTTTATCATTATTAACTTATGTGTTGGTATGGGATGAGATATGGTTTTCCCATCATTCTTGCTTTTTCATGTTAAGTGCCTTGTTTTCTTGGTGGTTTCTTGTTCAGATTTCTAACTTCCATCTTCTATTGGCCTATACATTGAGAGTTCATATTCTATGTGGTATTTTAGTTATAACCTTAGAGTACTCAAATTATATAACGGTAAATAAATTAAAAATGAACTCATAGGATTGGGTAGTGATTATGGTGGTATTGAAATATTTAATTTGAACCATGGTATTGTTCAAGAAATATTCTAAGAGCATGGGATGTAAATTTAGAAATTAAAATATGTATTATGAAAGTGTTGTCTTATGATGAAATGAAAAAATTAAACCTGTAATTGTAATCAGAATAATAAATGATTGGTAATTTGATGAATTACTAAATTCAATGAGTAATTATGCTAAAACTTGTTGTTTGTGTGCTTATATGAAATTTTGATTCCTAGACTTTAGTGGTGGAAACTAGGTATCATATTGGTTGATAAACAAAATTGATTATAAGGCTAGGAATTTTCCATTAGTTTGATTTTGTGGTATATTATTCCTTATATTTTCTATTTTCTCTTGCTCCAGCACCCACGTTAGGTGGGCAGCCGATGCATAAATGTTTGGTTATTATTTGATTTCCCCAACATCCTGGTTGGTGGGAGAATGGATGTTTTAAAAATCCCTCTTCCCCACTCCCCCATAATATGTAGCATAATGTTTAACCACATCCATGATATGATGGATTACGTTATAAGGTACATTTTTATATGGGATGTAATGGATCTTTTTTACTATATATTTTTGTGTGTGCTGTAATATGTTATCGTTATAGCACATACATGTATTCCAACAGCAATGACTATAGTTACTAAAGGATTAATTGTATGGGTTATGAGGTATTAAGGTATAAATCATGTTAAAAAATATATGATGTATTTAAATATTGTTATTCGGTTATGATATTTGAGAGAGGTATGTGTGCATGAGGATCATGATGACTTTTATAATGGATTTAATTACAGGACACTCAATATTGTGGTGTGGAGTGAAAAACTATTGGTGAAGTGAGTTTGGGATACCTTTCTTATTTTAAGGATTTAAATATTTAATTACTCACTTATATATGTTACTTGGTGATTAATCTTTATTGAGGATGGTTTATAGTTTTTCATATTTGTGTAATGAGTTGGTTTCATTTATTTATTCACTATAATTTATCACGATTATTTAACATTTAAATTATAGGTTTCGGGGAGGATCCTACTGAGTATACCGATATACACACCCCATATATATATATATATATATATATATATATATAATTTCTTAGGTTCAAAAAAGTTTCTTGGTGATTGGGGAGGGTGTTTCTAGATTATATATTGGTTAAGGATCTTTTGGAGTTTCATGGCCATTACTTAGGCCTTTTTTAGTATTTCAAATTATTTCCACTTCTATGAAATGACATTAATGTACTATAATTGTTTATTTATTTAATATTTAGATCTTATTAGAGGATTTAAAATTATCTCTAGGACCTAAATTTTATATATTAATGGAATTTATTACCATTTGTTTATATAATATACCATCAATGTTAGTCATCAAGCCATTTCCTTTTAGATACGGGCTTCAGGGGTTAGATCATTCTTTACTTATATCCCGAAAGGGGTTCATGTTGGAGGGGGGTCATGAAATAGTGGTATCAGTCCCATGTTTAGATGTTTTATGGAGTTTGGAGATAGTAATTGGATTGTATTTTTGGGGAAACAATGTCATTCAGACTTCCCATGCGATGTAAGTAGGGGAGACTGATTGGGTCATAAGATTTTAGGGACCCCTATGATTTGATGCAAAGGAACTTCATGTTTAATTAACATTATAAGGGAAGTTTAGATTCCTAAGAGGAATATACCTTAGTAAGGATTACACATCATGATTTTATATTCATATATTTTAATTATTCAAATAATGGGAATTAGGTCAAATTAAAAATCAATTAATACTAAATATTTCACATTTTAAATTCAGAGAGTCCATAATGGTTTTCTATTTTATAATTATGGATCGTTATCAATGTCCCCATTAGTTATTTATTAATGTTATTCACTAAGATTCACTCGAATATCATCACAGATATTAGATCAATAATGAAAATGCATGTTGGAAGAAACATTATGAGTTGCAGTTCTAGGGTCTACAGAAGAATAAGGGATCCTGTTTATATTATGTGCATGTGGCTAGGTCGTATTAGGTATGGATTTACTTCAGTACAATAAACTCTTAGAGAGAGAATTGGGTTTTTTATATGGCTATGTTGTGTGGGATATCTCAGAATTGGTGGTCCTTGTCCCTTATGAATTTTAATGAGTCGACCATCTCTATAGATAAGTTTCATGATTAGTTTATAACTGATATTCTTTCATTGATCATGTAGGATTATTGTTTTTATACTATTCTTTCCCTCTTTCATGGGAGTTATAGTGTTAATGAGTTTAACAATTAGTAAAAGAACCTAATTTGTTATGATTTATACATACTTTCAAATGAGGAGGATGATGTGAGGACTTTGGAGGATACTTTTTGTAACAACCTGATATTTTATGATAAGTATTCTTTTTAATTTATTTGATGTCATGTGTTTTATGCTACAAAAATAATATCTTGTGTTATACGCCACACTGTATTAGCTTGCAGTATACGCAGCACAATTCTTGGATCGTGTTATACACAATTTCAAGTTCATTTGATAGAAGTTATTCCACACAACATTGAGTGTATATATATATATATATTCTATGTATAAATTAAATATGGTTGGATTCTCTTATACGCAACAACAAAGGAGTCTTTCAATACACGCAACCCTGACTTGGTTTTCATTACACGCAACCGCGACCTTCCTCGATAGCGTGTGTTGTACGCAATACCGGGTTTCACTAAACAACGATATATGGTTATAATATTATCAAGAACTAGCCATTATGAATAAAATTAACCACATTTTGAATTTTATGACATTATTATTCATCTTATAAATTTTCTAAAACATTTTATGTGAACAAAATAAATATTTCGGGTAAAATAAGTATTTTTCAAAAAATACAGTTTTGACACCTTTTGATGGCGCACCCACTTTAAATCTAGTTTTTGACATGTTTATAAGTTCAATTTTACAAAATAAAATTATTCTTTGGAATAAAGATATAAAATTTTACCTTGGATAAAATTTTCATGTTATTCTAATAACTTTCATATTTTAATGAATAGTAAAAACACGCTATATTTTAATTAAAAACAACTTTTTTCATCATAATAATTTATGTGGATAAATTATAATATTGAATGGTATTAAAGTATAAATAGAATATATTTTTACCATTTAATATAATGTATGTCATTAGCATTGATTTTACCTTGAATTCGTAGGTTAAATCAATTCAATCTTTTGTAATGTTTTAAACAAAAACCCATTTTCTTTCGACAACGAGATTAATTTTAATTTAATTTCTGCAACTTCTGTGTATTGAATTTGGAAAAATGGATTCCATATTTGGAATCAGTGGGTCCAAATTATATTAATAGACTACTTTTTATTTTTGGGCATTATAAATAGTAACTACGGTAAATTTTATTTACCATAGTTAAAGGTAAATCTGGTAATTAAGGGTAAATATAAGATTATAAAATTACCCTAAAACCTGCCAAAATCCTATTGGATGACTAAAAGTTGACCCATATCACCTAAGGGTTGGATTATAATCATTTAATGGACTTTTTTCCATGGAAATAACTTAATTATTATTAAAACCAAAGAAAGTGACAACATGTCACTCTCTTAAATCTTATAAGTATATTAATTTTAATTTAGTGATAAACTTCATGAAACTTCGAACATGAATAGTCTCCAGAACTATAATGAAATTATCTACATCATATGAATTTATTTATAATATTTATGGATTAAATAATTATCATTAATTGTGACAAAATAGTGATGCAGAAATTGTTTATCTAGTGAAAAATCAAGAATATAGTTTTTATTAAACTAATAGTGACCATAAAAGGCACAAAAACCTGACCAAAACTTATTCCTCATGTAAATTTAAACCATAATCATCCAATTGTATAATAGTTGACCATTTGGAGCCTTATAAAAGCGATTATGACACTTATATTATTTTATTTTAAATGATGCCAAAGTTGTCAACTTCATAATTTAATAAATATAACAATTTAAATATTGTGATTTTAAGATGATAAATTCGTGTACAAATATTATTGTAAAATTTAATATATTTATATTCATCATAGAATTTTATTTTAAATTTTTATTCAACAAATATGTATATTAAATAATTATACAAAAATGAAGTAGTAATTATTTTATTAAGATATAAACCAAATAAATGATTTTAAAAATAATAAAATAAATTTTATATGAACTATTCAATGTTCTCCACTAATTTTCTTGATACATATGACCTTTTATGAATCTATTAAAGCTTTTATTTAGAACATATAATCTGTATATATGTTATTTAAATTCAAATAAATGAATAGTGTCAAAATTGACACTATTGTTATTTTATAAAAATAACATATTATAAAATTGTTTAAAAATCACAAAAATATTTAAAAATTATAAATTTAAATTTATATGGTATAAAATGTTTTAAATTAATCAATTATGGACAATTCACAACAAATAAGTAATTATTTGTTATAATTTAAAATTTAGAATGTTATTACCACAAATAAAATTAAATTGATTAAATAAAGATAAATCAAGTTGATAATGTTTAAAATAAATTACTAACATGTCTTAATTTTATTGGTTGATTATATTACAACCCTATATCATCTAAAATTATAATATGAGTCATTTTTGGAGGTTTTTAAGTGGGGTTAGATTTATTATAAATTAATATTTTTAAGATTTACAAAGGTTCCCCTCTCCTCCCTTATAAAAGGGCACATCCTCCCTCTCATCTTTACACAACATTGAGCCTTCAAGCTCGGCCAAACCCTACCAAATTCCCTTCTCCACTTCCCTAGAAACATCCTATAGGTCATGGTCTTCTTCAAAGACCAATTTTAGTGCCCTAAGAGAAAGTTTAAAGGAGGCACTTCGAGAAAGAGGTAATACCTTCTACCGTTTTCTTCAAGTTTCAATCTTCTTCTACTCCCTCTTATTTAGTTGTTTCATTTTGAAGTAATAACATCAGTATCACTCATATAATTATAAGTTATTATAAGTGTGAAACAACCCTATTTCACCATCTATCCATCCTAGGAAAAACGAAATCACTGCACGTGCGTACGTACGGAATACCGTCTCCACGCCGTTGTGTAATTTGTTTTTCCAACACCACCTTACTTGGATGGGTATAATGGTGTAAAGAATAACTATACATAGTTATTATAGCATCATACGTATTCCTATATATTGTATCATCCACTCCAATTCAATTCAATAATTATGGCAACGATATCATCGCTCGTGCGTACGTACAGACTACCGTCTCCACGACGCGATGAGATTCATTCTCAATGATTAACCATTAATGAATGATTATAAAGTATATATAATAAGTAATCATGAAATATATGACATAATAATGATACTTAATTTATGTATATATATATATATGTATTTCATCCAATTAATTTCATTCAATTCAATGAGGAAACTAAAACAACATTCATGTGTACGTACGGCCTACCGTCTCCATGAATGATGTATTTATTTCCATTTATCGATCTATTATATATATTTATATTCTGAATATATATTATATATAAATCATGTTTTATATTATGTAATTATGTAATCATGATCTAAGTAATCATATGAATAATTACAAGTCAAAACACGGACGACAAATGAAACGATTTTACCCAACACGCTCTTTAACATGGGATTTACAAAAGAACGGGTAATATAAAGTCATAAGTGAACCATATATGATATAATAACAATGAATATGATTCTGTAATAAGTCAATGAAATTATTTAAATCATTATACAGGAGGTTCGGATACGTATGAACAATATCGGACCTAAGGTAAGGGATAATTTTGCAAATCTCATTTTTATCTGAGATTGCTTATACGTAAGTATTTACTGTGGTTATTGTTATCATCCATGTACATGTTTTCTAAAAGTGTTTTTATGTATGTTTAATGGCCTTTTTACCCATTTTGACTTTTACTACATGGTATGTAAGGAATCTTTCTTTTTTTATGTTACGAGGTAGTTTTTAACTTTTCCGACAAAAGTACGAGGAGAATGTTTTTTAACTTATACGACATGAAAGGATTTTTACGGTTTTATAAAACCTTATTTTCATGAAGATTCCTCCAAAATATTTTATGACTATTTTAAAAAAAAATCTTTTTCTTTTAAAATTTCATGAAGTTTTTTGAAAAGAAATTGATTTTGAAGAAGAAAGGATATTTTCCTCAAGAATTAATTTCAAGTGTTTTATCAAAACCATTTTTCATCTAAGATTACATTATTTCATATGTGTATGTTTAAAGTATAATGTCCCTATGATATATGTGGTTTCGCTTATCTTATTATGAAATGATATCCATTTCTTTTATATGGATTATGTGATGATGGGATGATGTTTATGAAACCCATCTTATTTATTGGGTTATTATGAATGATGTATGTTTATTTTGTGGCACAAGTAAGAATGATTTCATTATGAGATGGGTGGGACCTATATCTCCCTCCAATGAATTGGGTAAATATTTATATCTCATTAGATAGACATGGCTGGAATGGTAAGTTAATCTGGTTCAGTGTTACAGGACTGAAACGAGGAGTGAACTCGATTCAGAAAGGGACTCTGTCCACTAAGATGGTCTTGGCAGCAATGCCTTGGATACTATGGAAATCATAACATGTGCTGAATTTTTTCCACAATTACATGTTTTATTCCCATTATATTTTATCATGGTTGATGTTCCATTATGATATATACCTTACGTACTTCCACGATTTATGGCTTCGCTCAAGATTTTGATGTTTATATTCTATGTTCATGTTTTTGCATTCAAATGTTTATGGATTATTTTATGTTATTTATGTTTACCCTTACTGGGCATTTGAGCTCAGCCCTTTTATGTTTTATTTTCCCCAGGATATAAAGAAAGGTTTTAGGTAAGAAAAAAAAGGAAGATCTTTATGGGAGATGTTGAAGATATTTCACCACGATTAGAAGATTATATTCCGAGTTTCCAAAGACACTAAACTATTACAGTCCTTGTGTGTATGTTTTTATTATATAATAAGTTTTCCGAAAAAGTAATGTAATGTCCATGTATGTCACGATTCAGGTCTCGACAGTTGGTATCAGAGGAAAGGTTTAGTCAACCTTTGGAAACTAGGATGCGAAAATATTAGTGAGATCCCTAGAGATATTTCTAAGGTATGTCTAGGGATGTCCCTAAGGATGAGTATACGTATAGGATATATTCATAGAACTATGGTAACGATCTTAGAATTTAACCTAAGATATTAGATATTGAGGGTACTCCCCCTTTACTATGTTGTTTTCCCTAGCATGATTTTTGCCTCTCACAGAATTCTTTTTGTGGTTTAGTCAATGGAGGGAACCAGAAGGAATTCAGTTAACATTGAATCCAATGGACAAATTGGTGACTATGAGCAATGAAATTGTGTAATTCCTAGAGAGAAAGATATTTTGATTATGCCGAATCTGTCATCGCGATATATGATTAACAAGGTGAAATTTAGTGGTATTCCTAATTCATAAAATAAGAGGAAGATAAACTTTTATGCATGTTCGCATGTTGATGAGAATAAGGAAAGGAAGATTGAGATTTATAAAGAAGGAAAGAAGAACCTTGAGGAATACCTCAAATGGAGGGAAAGATGTTATATGTGTGGAAAAAAGGGTCATAGAGTGACAGACTGTTATGGAGTTCAATGTCTTATTTGTGGAGAACATGGGAATTACCCAACTCAATGCCCTGACCTAAAAAGTTACTTCTAAATCAAGGAAGGACTTATTCCAGGACAATCATTGAAGATGATGAATTGATGTGTTTATGTATTGGTATTCAAGAATAATGTTGTTGAGGTACTTTTATGGTTTATTAGAATATTTTTGTATTAGTCTATTGTGGTTTTCAATAATTTTATGGTACCGGTAACCATGAAAAGTGATTCAAATATTTTGGAAAGCAGATGATATGCGCATAATGAAGGGATAAGGAGAAAATGAAATGTTTGACAGTATTCATGAGCTCATGATTGATATAAGGACTAAGTGATATCATGGTTTGAGTATATAGAATTTTGAGGATTTTGGTATGTGGAAAGTGTTAACTTTTAACTGCATTCATGTTTTCACTAAGGTTCAATGGGTATTCATTTTTTTTCAAGAGAATACATGATTAAGGCCTTCGAATGTTTGGAATGTGACCAACAAGACATATCTTTTGATATATGAGGATCAACGATGGTATTAATATGCTTGTTATATGAACTCTTTGGTAATCGTTTTCAATATAATATGAGATTAGACAACAATATCTTGGATAAGCCTAATGATTGGAATGGATTGTGTTGGACATATGTTAGTATTGTTTAAGGATTAGAATTTTTTCGATATTATTGATGGGATGTTAAAGTAATGTAGTTTTAGAAAAAGGACAACCTGCAGGAAGGGCGACAACCCATCGTGTCGGACAAAGATGTGGGAATCAAACCCACAACTGAATTACGACTGGCATTTATCACATACCAACGGCCTACATGAATTCCCTGGTTAGTAGAAACTAGTTTTATTTTATTAAGCGGCATGATAGATGATGTATAAGTTCATTTTTGGAATCGTATACGATTAACCTCACCATAGATGGACTTATGTATATTTGATAAATTTTTCTAACCTTTTGTTTGAAACAGATAGAATGAACCATCATTCTATCACATGATCTGTTAACACTTCATGAATAACAAATTCAACTTCATTTCTTTAAGAGATGAAGTGGAAATTGTTCAAAGCACGAATAACAGTGAGATTGTACCAAAATCAAGGAATTATTTCTTCTAATTCAAAATTTTCAACTTTAGGGAAATGATATTGAAAACCAAAAATGTTGTCCTAGTGCTCTTATATCTGATGAATTATATGGTACCTTAGATCATCACAAATTTATGGATTTGTGATTGATGGATTTTTCATAGCCATGTTCTCTACCACTCTCCATCAGAACTTGATGGTTAGATTTCTCTTCCATATCCATATAATCACCTATGTTCTCCTATGTGGAAACCCAGTGATTAGTTAATTTGGGTAACCGTTAGGTTTCATACTTTAGTTTTTAAAGTTAAGTTTTGGTATTTCATTTTACGATGTGGGTTTCAATTAAAGAAACTTTCAAGTAGAAAACCATGTATAACCCCGACGAATTTCGAGGGTGAAATTCATTTTAAGGGTGGTAGAATATAACAACCTGATATTTTATGATAAGTATTCTTTTTAATTTATTTCATGTCATGTGTTTATACTACAACAAGATTATCTTGTGCTATACGCAACACTATATTAGCTTGCAGTATACGCAACACTATTCTTAGATTGTGTTACACACAATTTCAAGTTCGTTTGATAATAGTCATTCTACGCAACATTGAGTGTATATATATATATATTCAATGTATAAATAAAATATGGTTGCATTCTGTTATATGAAACAACAAAGGAGTCTTGCACAACACACAATCCTAACTTGGCTTTCATTACACGCAATCGCGACCTTCCCCGATAGCGTGTGTAGTACGCAATACCGGGTTTCACAAAACAACGATATATTGTTATAATATTATTATGGACTAGCCGTTATGAATAGTATTAACTACAATTTTAATTTTATAAAATTATTATTCATCTTACATATTTTCTAGAACATGGTATGAGAACAAAATAATTGTTTCGGGTAAAATAATTATTTTGCAAAATATGCAGTTTTCCCGTCTTTTGATGGCGCACCCACATTAAATCTAGTTTTTGACATTTTTATATGTTAAATTTGACAAAATAAAATTCTTCCATGGATTCAGGATATAAAAATTTAATATGGATAAAGTTTTGATATTTTTCTAACAACTTTCATATTTTAATGAATAGTAAAAACACACTATATTTTAATTAAAAACAACTTTTTTCATCGTAATAATTTATATGGTTAAATTATAATATTGAATGGTTTTACTGTATAAATAGAATATATCCTTACCATTTAATATAGTGTATGTCATTAGCATTTATTTTACCTTGAATTCATAGGTTAAATCAATTCAATCTTTTGCAATGTTTTAAATAAAAACCCGTTTTCTTTCAACAATAGGATGAATTTTAATTTAATTTCTGAAACTTTTTTGTATTGAATTTGGAAAAATGGATTCCATATTTGGAATTAGTGGGTCTAAATTATGTTAATAAACTACTTTTTATTTTTGGGCATTATGAATAGTAACTACGGTAAATTTTATTTACCATAGTTAAATGTAAATCGGGTAATTAAGGGTAAATATAAGATTATAAAATTACCCTAACACCTGCCAAAATTCTATTGGATGGATAAAATTCGACCCATATCACCTAAGGGTCGGATTAGATTCATTTTATGGACTTTTTAAATTAAAAATAATTTAATTATAATTCAAACCAAAGAAAGTGACAACATGTCACTCTCTTAAATCTTATAAGTATATTAATTTTAATTTAGTGATAAACTTCATGAAACTTCGAAAATGAATAGTCTCTAGAAAGATAATAAAATTATCTAAATCATATTAATTTATTTATAATTTTTAGGGATTAAATAATTATCAATAATTATGACACAATAGTGATGCATAAATTGTTTATCTAGTGAAAAATCAAAAATATAGTTTTTATTAAACTAATAGTCACCAAAAAAGGCACAAAACCCTGACCAAAACTTATTGGTCATGTAAATATAAACCATAATCATCCAATGGTCGAATATTTGACCATTTTGATCCTTATAAAAGAGATTATGACACTTATATTATTTTATTTTAAATGATGCCAAAGTTGTCACCTTCATAATTTAATAAATATAACAATTTAAATATTATTATTTTAAGATTCTAAATTCGAATAAAAGTATTATTGTGAAAGTTAATAGATTTATCTTCATCATAGGATTTTATTTTTAATTTTTATGCAACAAATAAGTTTATTGAATAATTATAAAAAAAATGTTGTAGTAATTATTTTATTAAGAGATAAACCAAATAAATGGTTTTAAAAATAATAAAATAAATATTATATGAACTATTTAATGTTCTCCAATACTTTTATAGTTACATATGACATTTTATGAATCTATTAAAGCTTTTAGTTCGAACATATCTTCTGTATATATTTTATTTAAATTCAAATAAATGAATAGTGTCAAAATTGACACTATTGTTATTTTATAAAAATAACATATTATAAAATTGTTTAAAAATCACAAAAATATTTAAAAATTATAAATTTAAATTTATATGGTCTAGAATGTTATAAATTATCCAATCTCATTTTTATCCGAGATTGTTTATACTTTGGTATTTACTGGGGTGTATTTTATCATCCACATCCATGTTTCTTCAATATGTAATATTATTTCTATCCTCCTACAATTTTTTAAATCGAATTTTACTCTTCGGTTAGTTTTTAGTAAAAGATATGAAAGGAATCTTTTGTCGTTTTTCGTACGAGGTACTTTTTGACTTTTCCGGCCAATGTAAGAGAAGAATGTTATTTTTAACTTATACGACATGAAAGGATTTTTACGGTTTTATAAACCCTTATTTTCATGAAGCTTACTCCAAAATATTTCATGATTATTTTCAACAGAATCCTTTTCTTTAAAAATTGCATGAAATTTTGTGAAAAGAAAATTATTTTGAAGAAGAAAGGATATTTTCCTCAAGAATTCATTTCAACTGTTTTATTAAAACCATTTTCCATCTAAGATGACATTATTTCATATGTGTATGTTTCAAGTATAGTGTCTCTATTATTTACATGGTTTCACTTTTCTTATGATGAAATGATATCCATTTGTTTTATATGGATTATGTTATGATGGAATGATGTTTATGAAACCCATTTTATTCTTTGGGTTATGATGAATGATTTATGTTTATGTTGTGGCACAAGTAATAATGATTTCATTATGAGATGGGTGGGACCTATATCTCCCTCCAATGCATTGGGTAAAGATTTATATCTCATGATATTGACATGGATGGAATAGTAAGTTAATCCGGTTCAGTGTTACAGGAATGAAACGAGGAGTGAACTCGATTCAGAAAGGGACTTTGTCCACTAAGATGGTTTTGGCAGCAATGCCTTGGATACTATGGAAATCATGACCTGTGCTGAATGGTTTCCACAATTACATGTTTTATTCCCATGATATTTTATCGTGATTGATGTTCCTTTATGATATATGCCTTACGTACTTCCAAGATTTATGTCTTTTCTCAAGGTTTTAAGGTTTAGATTTCATGTTCAAGTTTTTGTTTTCAAATGTTTATGGATTGTTTTATGTTCTCTATGTTTTCCCTTACTGAGCATTTGGGCTCACCCTTTTGTGTTTTATTTTCCCCAGGAAATAAAGAAAGGTTTTAGGTAAAGAAACAAAAAGGGGAAGATCGTTATGGGAGATGTTGATGATCTTTCAACATGATTAGATGTTTATATTCTGAGTTTCCAAAGACACTAAACTATTACGGTCCTTGTGTGTCTGTTTTTGTTATGTATATTTGATAACATTTTCTAACCTTTTGTTTGAAACATATGGAATGACCCATAATTCTATCACATGACCTGTTAAAACTTCACGAATAACAAATTCAACTTCATTTCTTTAAGAGATGAAGTGGAAATTGTTCAAAGCACGAACAACAGTGAGATTGTACCAAAATCAAGCAAGTATTTCTTCTAATTCAAAATTTTCAAATTTAGGGAAATGATATTGAAAACCAAAAATGTTGTCCTAGTGCTCTTATATCTAATTAATCAGATGGTACCTTAGATAATCACAAATTTATGGCTTTGTGATTTTTGGATTTTTCATAGCCATGTCCTCTACCACTCTCCATCAGAACTTGATGGTTAGATTTTTCTTCCATATCTATATTTTCACCTATGTTCTCCTATGTGGAAACCCAGTGATTAGTTAATTTGGGTAACCATTGCGTTTCATACTTTAGTTTTTAAAGATAAGTTTTGGTATTTCATTTTACGATGTGTATTGCAATTAAAGAAACTTTCAAGTAGAAAACCATGTATAACCCCGACGAATTTTGAGGGAGAAATTCATTTTATAGGGGTTAGAATGTAACAACCCGATATTTTATGATAAGTATTATTTTTAATTTATTTGATGTAATGTGTTTTATGCTACGAAAAGATTATCTTGTGCTATACGCCACACTTTATTAGCTTGCAGTATACGCAACACAATTCTTGGATCGTGTTATACACAATTTCAAGTTCATTTGATAGAAGTTATTCTACACAACATTGAGTGTATATATATATATTCAATGTATAAATGAAATATGGTTCGATTTTGTTATATGAAACAACAAAGGATTTTTGCACTACACACAACCCTGACTTGGTTTTCATTACACGCAATCGCGACCTTCCTCGATAGCATGTGTTGTACGCAATACCGGGTTTCACTAAACAACGATATATGGTTATAATATTATCACGAACTTGAGGTTATGAATAAAATTAACCAAATTTTTAATTTTATAACATTATTACTCATCTTATAAATTTTCTAAAACATTTTATGTGAACAAAATAAATTTTTCAGGTAAAATAAGTATTTTTAAAAAAAAATGCAATTTTGCCGCCTTTTGATGGCACACCCACTTTAAATCTAGTTTTTGACATGTTTATAAGTTCAATTTCACAAAATAAAATTATTATTTAGAATAAGGATATAAAATTTTACCTTGGATAAAATTTTCATGTTATTCTGATAACTTTTATATTTTAATGAATAGTAAAAACACACTATATTTTAATTAAAAACAACTTTTTTAATCGTAATAATTTATGTGGTTAAATTATAATATTTAATGGTCTTAAAGTATAAATAGAATATATTTTTACCATTTAATATAATGTATGTCATTAGCATTGATTTTACCTTGAATTCGTAGGTTAAATCAATTCAATCTTTTGAAATGTTTTAAACAAAAACCCATTTTTTTCGACAATGGGATTAATTTTAATTTAATTTATGAAACTTCTGTGTATTGAATTTGAAAAAATGGATTCCATATTTGGATTCATTGGGTCCAAATTATATTAATACACTACTTTTTATTTTTGGGCATTATGAATAGTAACTACGGTAAATTTTATTTACCATAGTTAAAGGTAAATTGGGTAATTAAGGGTAAATATAAGATTATAAAATTACCCTAACACCTTCCAAAATCCTATTGGATGACTAAAGGTAGACCTGTAAAGACCCGCAAATTTCAAGGAAATTTTTTTTTCTTAATTTTCTTTGGAATTTTACAAGAGCGCAGCTTCAGACGGCACCTGATTCCGAGGCCCGGTGTGCCCGGAATCAATTTCCGAAGTTTGGCTCGGGTACGTTCAGTGAACGGACGAGCGGGTTTTTCTATCTTTTGAACCGGTGCCCGGAATCGAATTCTGAGGGCACCGATGAAATCGCAGCGCCGGTATTTGCTTATAAACGCCTCTTCCGGAGTTGCGTTTGCTCAGGCGTGGTTTTTAAATTTTACGGCTTTAAGTCAGAAATAAAATAAGTTTGTGCGACAACTTTATTTTATTTCACTTAAGCTGCTTGGAAGCCACTTGAAGTCACTTAAAGGCGGCTTGAACTGAGTTGAACTGGATAGGATGCTATCCAGAAATATCCTACCCCTTGGTAGGATATTTGTGAGGCTGGGCCCGCACGAGCCCCGCCGTTTCTTTCGCTAAGTAACGCACCCGCGAAAACCCGTCAAAGTAACTGAAAAGTCAACCGACGCGTTTTCTTTAATTCTTAACAGACCATTTAATTGGGCGGTTTATTTCGTGAATTAAATGGACTGTTTCTTCGTGAATTAAATGGGTCATTTCTTTCGTTGAATTAATTCAACGAATTGATGGATCGTTTCTTAACCGGTTTCGTGTGTTGGCATGTTTATAAAATAAGACCAACCCAAAAATCCTTGGAAAGGATTTGAAAGAATCTTCGTTCCTCCACCCTCTCCGCGAAGAACGCGAAGAACGCGAAGAACGCGAAGAACGCCGGCGACCGGAATTCGACGACGCACATCAAGATCTGCGACGTCGACGAGATCTACCCGCGACGTTCTTCGGCGACGCCTCTTCTTCCGCGGCCGATCCTCGTTCGGCAACTAAGGTGAGAATCGGATCTTTTCTTCTCCCTTTTTAATTTCAATATCAACGGATTTAAACTAATTAAATCCGTTGATCTTGATCCGGAGATTGGCGACGCGACGAGCGATTCCGCGACGACCTCTCGTCCGACGACGACGACAAGGTAAGGGTTGATTGGAATATTTTTCCTTCCCGTGATTTATTTCTTTTAAAGTAAAGAACTTGATCTTCGAACAATTTTAACATTTAAAATTGTTGTTGATTGTTTTATTGTTCCTCCCGTGGATTATGACTAACGCGGAGGGTGCGGGTCTAACGAACAAGACCCGGCAACCCTCCGCCAATCTTCTCTTTTTGCGCGGATTTGGCGGACGACGACGAACCGTGCGGCAAGGGCAATTTGTTGGCTCCGCAGTGAAGATCGTCCCCCGGGAGGAGCATCGGCGCAGACGGGAAAGAAATCGGGCCACCGGAGCATCTCCGGCGGCCCGCGGAAGGCGGCGGCGCCCGGCGCGCCGCCGTGGAGGAAGCCGCCGCGGCTGAAGCCGCGGCGGCAACGGCGGCCAGTTCCGCGGCCGCGCGGAACCGGGACGGACGCGGCGGCCCGGCCGCGTCCGCGTGACAGGCGGCCCCCCGCGGGGCCGCGGTTCCCTCAAGCCGCGGGATCAACCCGCGGCGGCGGCGGCTCCCTCGGCCGCTCGGCCGAGGCCGAGCCGGCCGGTCCGGTCGGCCGGGCCGCGCCCAGGCCGGACCGGACCTGGCCGAGCCGGTTCGGGCCGGTTCGGGTCGGCCCGGTTCGGGCCGACCCGGTTCGGCCGACCCCAGGGGGGGGTTCGGGCCGGGTCGCCCCGGGCCCAGTACCCCCGTTTCGGGCCCTCTTCGGTCTTTCGCCCATATCTTGGGCCTGGGACCTCCGATTGACGAACCGTCAGCGGCTACGCGATCCTTGGATCGAGACGGTCGTTTCGGTATATTATACTCAAGGTTTCGGAAGACTTTGGGTTCGTCCGGGTTGGTTCGTACACGAAACCAACCGGGCCCTCGGAGCGGAAACGCTCATAACTTGGGCTACGGACGTCCGAACGACGCACCGTCAGCTGTGGTAGTTTTCTCTAAGTGAGACGGAACTTTTGGCATACTCCGCCCGAGGATCGGATACAGGCGGAGTACGGTCGGGTTGGTTTTTCCCTAAAAACCAACCGGGCCCCTGGGACGAAAATGCCAATAACTCTCAGACTGGGCGTCCGATTGACGCGCCGTCTGTCGCGTTGAGATCCTGTTGTCGATACGGAACTTTTGGATACATCAACTTCGGACTACGTGTCAGTTGATGTATCAGCCCCTCGGCTCGTGGAGCGGACCCTCCTAAACGAGCTCGCTACGTGCGGGAACCCTAGCGCTGGCTGTGACCTCGACGACAGAGCAGAGATCCTCCGTGGACTGCGATGACGGCAGAGCAGAGATCGTCCGTGGACTGCGACGACGACAGAGCAGAGATCCTCCGTGGACTGCGACGACGGCAGAGCAGAGATCCTCCGTGGACTGCGACGACGGCAGAGCAGAGATCCTTCGTGGACTGCGGCGACGACTGTGCAGAGATCCTCAGTGGACTGCGTCGACTACTGCACTCAGCGATCCTATGCGGATCAGTGCCCGATCCTATGTGGGTCCTACTACCGGTTCTGTGTGAGCCACTGCCTACCGGTTCTGTGTGAGCCACTGCCTACAGGTTCTGTGTGAGCCCGATCCTGTGTGGGTCTTCTGCGGGGGTTAGTACCTATCGATCCTTCGTGGGTCCGACGACTTAGACGGATCAGTGATCGTCTTTGACGTCATCTGAAAAAGTATACCTGGTTGAGCTGAATCTTATGTTACTCTCCTTTGTGGATTGTGTTGAACCATCCTTTGTGGATTTACTGTTTACTCTCCTTGTGGATTTGAGTCTTGCTTTCCTTTGTGGATTGAGTTGTTCTTGACCTCGTGAGCAGAGCTAGAATTGGGGACTTAGGTATATGTATGGGCATATACCTAAGTCGAGTCAGATGTTACTTCGTGATTGCATCTTTCTTTTGTGCTATATCCTTTGTGGATTTCGGGAGACCATCGGGGGTCTCGGGGTCCTTACTGAGTAGCTTGTACTCACCCCTGCACGGGCTATGCCCGCACTTCGTGGTGTTGGTTGCAGACGACGGACAGCGCTGATCACGGTTGGGGCGTGGAGCAGGACGGTACCTGGAGGTGGACCACTGGGCGGGACGTGCTCGGAGCGGACGTGGGACCCGAGGAGCCTGGAGGCTATCTGTACCCACCCTTCAGGTGGGATTGCCAGTGGACGACACGAGGCCGCCGTCTTTTCTTCAGTTGCTGTACTTTACTTTTCAGTTGTACTTTACAGTTGGGCTTGTATTTCCGGCCCCTTTTTCTTTTCTGCACCTTACTTTCCGCTTGCTGACTCTGTGTGGTTGTTACTTATAAGGCAATGCCTTCCCTATTTACTGGGATTTTACGCCTTGGTGCTAGTCGCCAGCCCCTGGCCTATGGAAGGCGGGCTTGGGGTAGTCATGGCACGGGCCCCGAGGACGGGTCGTGACAAATTGGTATCAGAGGTGGTCGGTTCTACCGCAGACTCTGATCGTTCTTCCTTTCTATATGAAGCAATAGTGTTTAGTGTATTGAGTGTGGTTATCAGTTCAGGGAGCCCAGTGTTGGTGCGGCGGCCGACGTATCCGTACACCAGGACCCTGACTCCTGATTTCCGACTTAATGCATGAAAACATTGATTGCGTGTGTGTTTCAAGTTTTCTTTGTGATTACTTGTGTCAGCTCACCGGGTATACTGATCTGCTTTATGAAAGTCTCAAGTTTTCCTTGTGATTACTTGTGCCAGCTCACCAGGTATACTGTTCTGACTGTGGTGCTCTTGTTCTCAGGATGGCCCCGCGACGACAGCCAGCTAGGGTTCCGAGTGTAGGGCGCGACGGCAGCCCACCGAGCGACGAGGCCTCGGTGCAGGGCCCTTTGCCAGCAGTGGCACCGGCGGTAGCCTTACCCGCCGAGCCACCGATGCTTCCAGTACCAGACGCTGACGATGCACGTCGCCTCAGGGCACTGCATGAGTTTCAGAGCCAGCGACCGCCCAGGTTTCGCGGTGAGGCGGACCCCCAGGCCGCCGAGGACTGGCTAGAGGCGGTGGTACGGATCTTCAGGCTAGTGAGGACACCAGCGGATCTCATGGTGATC
Source organism: Viscum album (assembly GCA_963277665.1). Classification (NCBI taxonomy): domain Eukaryota; kingdom Viridiplantae; phylum Streptophyta; class Magnoliopsida; order Santalales; family Viscaceae; genus Viscum; species Viscum album. The sequence goes on along the minus strand of OY728119.1, from coordinate 847,681,688 downwards.
CTCGCAGCGAGCCTCCTGCAGGCGGCGGCAGGACGATGGTGGAGCCTGATGCTCCAGGTTCACGATGAGGCATCCTTGCTCTGGGCGGACTTCGAGAGCCTCTTTCGCTCTGAGTTCGTCCCGGCCACCCTCCGAGCGGTGCGCATCCAGGAGCTTCTCCAGCTGCGCCAGGGCAGCATGACGGTCGCTCAGTACGCGGCGAGGTTCACGGACCTATCTCGCTACTCGACCGACATGGTACGGGACCCCTTCTTCCGGGCCCGGACCTTCGAGCAGGGCTTGCGACAGGAGATTCGGGCGTCGCTGATCTCCCTCAGCATTCCGACCCAGGCGGGAGTGCTGGAGCAAGCCCTCCTGATCGAGAGCTTCCTGGCAGAGCCTTCTTCAGCAGCGAGACCTAGCGCAGGGCGGCAGGTAGCTGAGTCATCGGCAGCAGGCAGCCGACGGATGACTCACGGGTCCAGGCAGACCAGACCCCCTCGCAGACGGCCTCAGGACACCGGCTCAGCAGTGCGAGGCACACAGCGGAGTGCCAGCCTTCTGAGAGGCAGGCTGTGCTACTCCTGCGGCGGGCAGGGTCACATGGCTCGTGACTGCCCGACTCGCCGACCAGAGGAGCAGCAGACGGTGGAGGGGCCACCCAGGCAGAGGCAGAGGGTCTACCGTGGCGGTCCGTAGGGAGGAGGCGGACGAGGCAGAGGAGCTGGCCGAGCAGCGGGTGGTGGGCGATGCTTCCAGGCTCTACCCCCACCACCACCAGGAGGGCCACCTCGACCACATGGAGCTGGCGGGCAGGGACAGGCCCAGCTCCAGGCAGTGGAGGCCTACGACCCCGACTTGCCAGAGATGATTCGAGGTACGATCTGTGTCTATTCCACCCTTGCTGCAGTACTTATAGACACAGGAGCGAGTCACTCTTTCATAGCCTCTGCCCTTGTTCGGATCTCGGAGATTCCGACTGAGCCGTTGGCTCGATCCTTACGGCTAGAGACTCCTACGGGAGCAGACTCGACGATTACGCACTGGTGCCGGCAGTGTGAGCTTACTCTAGGAGGCGAGAGCTTCGGCTGGGATCTCCTTGTAGCGGCGTCGAGGCCTTACGACGTCATCTTGGGCATGGATTGGCTATCCACGGTTCATGCCCAGATCGACTGTTTTAGGCGCAAGGTGCGATGTGTTCGTACCGACGGGAGCAGGTTTACCTTCACCGGCGAGAAGGGAACCTTTGCAGCACAGGATGGACTTCCGCGGAGGAGAGTGCAGCCCATCTCTCATCAGTTGGCTAGCCTCATCCTAGGAGCAGTGGATGTGCGGAGTCCGGCTTTTCCTGCAGTGGTGGACCAGTACGTGGACGTCTTTCCCGGCGACGTTCCAGGGCTACCTCCTCGTAGAGAGGTAGACTTTTACATCGAATTGTACCCCGGGACAGCCCCGATATCTACTCCAGCATATCGGATGGCCCCCGCCGAGCTTCGAGAGCTGCGGGTACAGTTGGAGGACTTGCAGAGCAAGGGGTTTATCCGACCCAGTGTTTCACCCTGGGCTTCCCCGATTTTGTTCGCCAAGAAGGCGGACGGGAGCTTGCGACTATGTGTCGACTATCGTCGCCTGAACCAGGTGACAGTGAGGAACAAGTATCCGCTGCCACGGGTTGATGACCTCTTCGATCAGCTCAAGGGAGCGCGGTGGTTCTCGAAGATAGACCTCCGGTCAGGCTATTATCAGCTCAGAGTTCGAGACGAGGACGTGCAGAAGACGGCCTTCAGGTGTCGGTATGGCCATTATGAGTTCTTGGTTATGCCATTCGGCGTAACCAATGCTCCAGCAGTGTTCATGAGCCTCATGAACAGGATCTTCCAGCCATACCTCGACCGATTTGTCGTTGTCTTCATTGACGACATTTTGGTATACTCGACGACTGAGGAGGATCATGCCTACCACCTGCGAGTTGTGCTAGACACACTACGAGAGCACCAGCTTTATGGCAAGCTCTCAAAATGCCAGTTCTGGTTACGTGAGGTCCATTTCTTGGGGCACGTCATCTCTGAGGCGGGAGTTGCAGTGGATCCCGCGAAGATCGAGGCAGTGCTAGCTTGGGAGCCACCCAGGAGCGTGACAGAGGTGCGGAGCTTCTTGGGCCTAGCCGGATATTATCGGAGATTCGTGCCAGACTTCTCCAGAGTTGCGGCACCACTCTCAGCGTTGACGAAGAAGGGGAAACCCTTCGTGTGGTCAGACAGATGTCAGCAGAGCTTCCAGGAGCTGAGGCAGAGGTTGACCAGCGCACCTATCTTGAGGTTCCCTGAGGAGGGAGTTGGATACGTAGTTTACTGCGACGCATCAGGGACTGGAATCGGGTGCGTCCTGATGCAGGAGCGGGCCGTGATCGCATACGGATCACGTCAGTTGAGGCCGCATGAGAAGAACTACGCCACTCATGACCTGGAGTTAGCAGCAGTGGTCTTCGCTCTGAAGACTTGGCGGCACTATCTGATGGGCGAGCGCTTCACAGTCTTTTCTGACCACCAGAGTCTCAGGTATATCTTCTCTCAGAAGGACCTGAACCTGAGACAGCGGAGATGGCTTGAGTTCCTCTAGGACTATGACTTTGAGATAGTCAATACTCCTGGGAAGGGGAACGTGGTAGCCGATGCCCTCAGCAGGAGGACGAGCATTCAGCTACTTGAGGAGGCGACGGAGCAGCTAGCCTCCTTACAGATATCCTTCGTGGATAGAGACGGAGCAGCCTTTCTTCAGTCTCTCACAGTCTCTCCTCCACTTCTACAGCGGGTCAGAGAGGCTCAGCGTGAGGACGCTGACTGTGAGACCCGGCGTGCACTGATATCCTCAGGTCAGGCGCCTGATGGCTTCTCCCTTGGAGCAGAGCACGACATCCTTTTCAGGGGGCGTACCTTCGTACCAGTTGCTTTACGAGAGGAGGTGCTGAGAGAGTTTCACACTTCTCCCTTGGCGGTACATCCCGGAGTGGCGAAGATGTACCAGGATCTCAGACGACAGCACTGGTGGCCGGGCATGAAGAAAGCTGTGGCAGAGTTCGTTTCACGATGCCTCACCTGCCAGCAGGTGAAGGCAGAGCATCAGGTACCAGCAGGCTTGGTACAGCCCTTGGAGGTCCCGGAGTGGAAGTGGGACGGAATATCTATGGACTTCGTGACTGGACTTCCACGCACTTCCAGAGGTCACGGCTCCATTTGGGTGATTGTCGACCGACTCACCAAGTCGGCACACTTCTTACCCATCAGAGAGCAGGGCTTAGTAGAGAGCTTGGGACGTCTTTACGTCCAGGAGATCGTACGGCTTCACGGTGTGCCATCGTCTATCGTCTCCGATCGAGATGCTCGTTTCACTTCCCGGCTCTGGAAGGGGTTGCAGGAGGCGTTCGGGACGCGGCTCCATCTGAGTACAGCCTTCCACCCTCAGACGGATGGTCAGACGGAGAGGACCATACAGACACTCGAGGACATGCTCCGTGCATGTGTTCTCGACTTTGGTCGCAGCTGGGAGGACCACCTACCCTTGGTGGAGTTCGCGTACAACAACAGCTACCACTCCACCATCGGGATGGCACCATACGAGGCGTTGTACGGCAGACCCTGCAGATCACCGTTGTGCTGGACAGACCCTGGGGAGTCAGCACTCGTGGGACCAGAGATGGTCCGAGCCACGACAGAGAAGGTCCAGATCATCCAGGAGAGGATGAGAACAGCTCAGAGCCGGCAGAAGTCATATGCTGACAGGAGGCGGAGGCCACTAGAGTTCGAGGATGGCGACCACGTCTTTTTGCGTGTCTCACCTCGACGTGGTTTACGGAGATTTGGCCGAGGCGGCAAGTTGTCTCCACGCTTCATCGGGCCTTTCCAGGTCCTCAGCAGGATAGGAGAGGTGGCTTATCGCCTGGCTCTACCACCTCAGTTGCACCGGGTGCACGACGTCTTCCACGTGTCTCAGCTGAGGAGATACGTGCACGACCCGACGCACATCATCGACTTTGGGGAGCTGGACGTGGACGATGGGGCGACTTTTGCGGAGGTCCCAGTGGAGATCGAGGATCGACAGGAGCGGGTCCTACGTGGGCGGTCGATTCCTCTTATGCGCGTCAGATGGCAGCACGGGAACCTCCAGGAGAGCACTTGGGAGCGGGAGGCTCAGATGCGTGCTCAGTACCCCCATTTGTTCCCCTAGTTTTTGATGTATCTTTACGGGGACGTAAAGCCCTGAGGTGGGAGTGATGTAAAGACCCGCAAATTTCAAGGAAATTTTTTTTTCTTAATTTTATTTGGAATTTTACAAGAGCGCAGCTTCAGAAGGCACCTGATTCCGAGGCCCGGTGTGCCCGGAATCAATTTCCGAAGTTTGGCTCGGGTACGTTCAGTGAACGGACGAGCGGGTTTTTCTATCTTTTGAACCGGTGCCCGGAATCGAATTCTGAGGGCACCGATGAAATCGCAGCGCCGGTATTTGCTTAGAAACGCCTCTTCCGGAGTTGCGTTTGCTCAGGCGTGGTTTTTAAATTTTACGGCTTTAAGTCAGAAATAAAATAAGTTTGTGCGACAACTTTATTTTATTTCACTTAAGCTGCTTGGAAGCCACTTGAAGTCACTTAAAGGCGGCTTGAACTGAGTTGAACTGGATAGGATGCTATCCAGAAATATCCTACCCCTTGGTAGGATATTTGTGAGGCTGGGCCCGCACGAGCCCCGCCGTTTCTTTCGCTAAGTAACGCACCCGCGAAAACCCGTCAAAGTAACTGAAAAGTCAACCGACGCGTTTTCTTTAATTCTTAACAGACCATTTAATTGGGCGGTTTATTTCGTGAATTAAATGGACTGTTTCTTCGTGAATTAAATGGGTCGTTTCTTTCGTTGAATTAATTCAACGAATTGATGGATCGTTTCTTAACCGGTTTCGTGTGTTGGCATGTTTATAAAATAAGACCAACCCAAAAATCCTTGGAAAGGATTTGAAAGAATCTTCGTTCCTCCACCCTCTCCGCGAAGAACGCGAAGAACGCGAAGAACGCGAAGAACGCGAAGAACGCCGGCGACCGGAATTCGACGACGCACATCAAGATCTGCGACGTCGACGAGATCTACCCGCGACGTTCTTCGGCGACGCCTCTTCTTCCGCGGCCGATCCTCGTTCGGCAACTAAGGTGAGAATCGGATCTTTTCTTCTCCCTTTTTAATTTCAATATCAACGGATTTAAACTAATTAAATCCGTTGATCTTGATCCGGAGATTGGCGACGCGACGAGCGATTCCGCGACGACCTCTCGTCCGACGACGACGACAAGGTAAGGGTTGATTGGAATATTTTTCCTTCCCGTGATTTATTTCTTTTAAAGTAAAGAACTTGATCTTCGAACAATTTTAACATTTAAAATTGTTGTTGATTGTTTTATTGTTCCTCCCGTGGATTATGACTAACGCGGAGGGTGCGGGTCTAACGAACAAGACCCGGCAACCCTCCGCCAATCTTCTCTTTTTGCGCGGATTTGGCGGACGACGACGAACCGTGCGGCAAGGGCAATTTGTTGGCTCCGCAGTGAAGATCGTCCCCCGGGAGGAGCATCGGCGCAGACGGGAAAGAAATCGGGCCACCGGAGCATCTCCGGCGGCCCGCGGAAGGCGGCGCCGGCGACCGGAGGCGGCGGCGCCCGGCGCGCCGCCGTGGAGGAAGCCGCCGCGGCTGAAGCCACGGCGGCAACGGCGGCCGGTTCCGCGGCCGCGCGGAACCGGGACGGACGCGGCGGCCCGGCCGCGTCCGCGTGACAGGCGGCCCCCCGCGGGGCCGCGGTTCCCTCAAGCCGCGGGATCAACCCGCGGCGGCGGCGGCTCCCTCGGCCGCTCGGCCGAGGCCGAGCCGGCCGGTCCGGTCGGCCGGGCCGCGCCCAGGCCGGACCGGACCCGGCTGAGCCGGTTCGGGCCGGTTCGGGTCGGCCCGGTTCGGGCCGACCCGGTTCGGCCGACCCCAGGGGGGGGGTTCGGGCCGGGTCGCCCCGGGCCCAGTACCCCCGTTTCGGGCCCTCTTCGGTCTTTCGCCCATATCTTGGGCCTGGGACCTCCGATTGACGAACCGTCAGCGGCTACGCGATCCTTGGATCGAGACGGTCGTTTCGGTATATTATACTCAAGGTTTCGGAAGACTTTGGGTTCGTCCGGTTTGGTTCGTACACGAAACCAACCGGGCCCTCGGAGCGGAAACGCTCATAACTTGGGCTACGGACGTCCGAACGACGTACCGTCAGCTGTGGTAGTTTTCTCTAAGTGAGACGGAACTTTTGGCATACTCCGCCCGAGGATCGGATACAGGCGGAGTACGGTCGGGTTGGTTTTTCCCTAAAAACCAACCGGGCCCCTGGGACGAAAATGCCAATAACTCTCAGACTGGGCGTCCGATTGACGCGCTGTCTGTCGCGTTGAGATCCTGTTGTCGATACGGAACTTTTGGATACATCAACTTCGGACTACGTGTCAGTTGATGTATCAGCCCCTCGGCTCGTGGAGCGGACCCTCCTAAACGAGCTCGCTACGTGCGGGAACCCTAGCGCTGGCTGTGACCTCGACGACAGAGCAGAGATCCTCCGTGGACTGCGAAGACGGCAGAGCAGAGATCCTCCGTGGACTGCGACGACGACAGAGCAGAGATCCTCCGTGGACTGCGACGACGGCAGAGCAGAGATCCTCCGTGGACTGCGATGACGGCAGAGCAGAGATCCTTCGTGGACTGCGGCGACGACTGTGCAGAGATCCTCAGTGGACTGCGTCGACTACTGCACTCAGCGATCCTATGCGGATCAGTGCCCGATCCTATGTGGGTCCTACTACCGGTTCTGTGTGAGCCACTGCCTACCGGTTCTGTGTGAGCCACTGCCTACAGGTTCTGTGTGAGCCCGATCCTGTGTGGGTCTTCTGCGGGGGTTAGTACCTATCGATCCTTCGTGGGTCCGACGACTTAGACGGATCAGTGATCGTCTTTGACGTCATCTGAAAAAGTATACCTGGTTGAGCTGAATCTTATGTTACTCTCCTTTGTGGATTTTGTTGAACCATCCTTTGTGGATTTACTGTTTACTCTCCTTGTGGATTTGAGTCTTGCTTTCCTTTGTGGATTGAGTTGTTCTTGAGCTCGTGAGCAGAGCTAGAATTGGGGACTTAGGTATATGTATGGGCATATACCTAAGTCGAGTCAGATGTTACTTCGTGATTGCATCTTTCTTTTGTGCTATATCCTTTGTGGATTTCGGGAGACCATCGGGGGTCTCGGGGTCCTTACTGAGTAGCTTGTACTCACCCCTGCACGGGCTATACCCGCACTTCGTGGTGTTGGTTGCAGACGACGGACAGCGCTGATCACGGTTGGGGCGTGGAGCAGGACGGTACCTGGAGGTGGACCACTGGGCGGGACGTGCTCGGAGCGGACGTGGGACCCGAGGAGCCTGGAGGCTATCTGTACCCACCCTTCAGGTGGGATTGCCAGTGGACGACACGAGGCCGCCATCTTTTCTTCAGTTGCTGTACTTTACTTTTCAGTTGTACTTTACAGTTGGGCTTGTATTTCCGGCCCCTTTTTCTTTTCTGCACCTTACTTTCCGCTTGCTGACTCTGTGTGGTTGTTACTTATAAGGCAATGCCTTCCCTATTTACTGGGATTTTACGCCTTGGTGCTAGTCGCCAGCCCCTGGCCTATGGAAGGCGGGCTTGGGGTAGTCACGGCACGGGCCCCGAGGACGGGTCGTGACAAGACCCATATCACCTAACGGTCGGATTATAATCATTTAATAAACTTTTTTCTATGAAAATAACTTAATTATTATTAAAACCAAAGAAAGTGACAACATGTCACTCTCTTAAATCTTATAAGTATATTAATTTTAATTTTGTGATAAACTTCTTGAAACATCAAACATGAATAGACTACATAAAGCTAATGAAATTATCTACATCATATGAATTTATTTATAATTTTTAGGGATTAAATAATTATCAGTAATTTTGACACAATAGTGATGCAGAAATTGTTTATCTAGTGAAAAATCAAGAATATAGTTTCTATTAAACTAATAGTGACCATATAAGGCACAAAACCCTGACCAAATCTTATTGGGCATGTAAATTTAATCCATACTCATCCAATGGTCGAATATTTGACCATTTGGAGCCTTATAAAAGCGATTAGGACACTTATATTATTTTATTTTAAATGATGCCAAAGTTTTCACCTTCATAATTTAATAAATATAATAATTTAAATATTGAGATTTTAAGATGTTAAATTCGAGTAAAAGTATTATTGTAAAAGGTAATAGATTTATATTTATCATATAATTTTATTTTTAATTTTTATGCAAAAAATAAGTATATTAAATAATTATACAAAAATGATGTAGTAATTATTTTATTAAGAGATAAACCAAATAAGTGGTTTTAAAAATAATAAAATAAATATTATATGAACTATTTAATGTTCTCCACTAATTTTCTATATACATAAGACCTTTTATGAATCTATTAAAGATTTTATTTTTAACATATCTTCTGTATATATTTTATTTAAATTCAAATAAATGAATAGTGTCAAAATTGACACTATTGTTATTTTATAAAAATAACATATTATAAAATTGTTTAAAAATCCCAAAAATATTTAAGAATTATAAATTTAAATTTATATGGTAGAAGCTGTTAAAAAGTATCCAATTATGGACAATTCACAACAAATAAGTAATTATTTGTTATAATTTAAAATTTAGAATGTTATTACCACAAATAAAATAAAATTGATTAAATTAGGATAAATCAAGTTGATAATGTTTAAAATAAATTCCTAACACTTATTAATTTTATTGGTTGATGAAATTACAACCCTATCTCATATAATATTCGAATATGAGTCATTTTTTGAGGTTTTTAAGTGGGGTTAGATTTATTATAAATTAATATTTTTAAGATTTCCAAAGGTGCCCCTCTCCTCCCTTATAAAAGGGCACCTCCTCCCTCTCATCTTTACACAACTTTGAGCCTTAAATCTTAGCCAACCCCTGAAAAATTCTCTTCCCAACTTCCCTAGATACATCCTATAGGTCCTATAATTCTTCAAAGACCAATTTTAGTGCCCTGAGAGAAATTTTAAAGGAGGCACTTTGAGAAAGAGGTAATACCTTCTACCGTTTTCTTCAAGTTCCAATCTTCTTCTACTCCCTATTCTTTAGTTGTTTCATTATTAAGTAATAACATCAGTATCACTCATATACTGATATGTTATTATAAGTATGAACAAACCCTATTTCACCATCTATCCATCCAAGGGAAAACGAAATCACCGCGCGTGCGTACGTACGGAATACCCTCTCCACGCCGTGGTGTAATCTGTTTTTCCAACAACACCTTACTTGGATGGGTATAATGGTGTAAAGAATAATTGTACATAGTTATTATGACAACATACTGATTCTTATATATTGTATCATCCACTCCAATTCAATTCAATAATTATGGAAACGATATCATCGCTCGTCCGTACGTACGGACTACCGTCTCCACGATGCGATGAGGTTCATTCTCAATGATTAGCCATTCATGAATGATTATAAAGTATATATAATAAGTAATCATGAAATATATGAAATAATAATGATACTGGATTTATTTATATATATATATATATATGTATTTCATCCAATTAATTCCATTCAATTCAACGAGGAAACGAAAACAACATTCATGCGTACGTACGACCTACCGTCTCCATGAACGGTGTATTTCTTTCCATTTATAGATCTATTATATATATGTATATTCTGAATATATATTATATATAAATAATGTTTTATATTATGGAATTATGTAATCAGGATCTAAGTAATCATATGAATAATTACAAGTCAAAACACGGATGACAAATGAAACGATTTTACCCAACACGCTCTTTAACATGGAATTTACAAAAGAACGGGTAATATAAAGTCATAAGTGAAACATATATGATATAATAACAATGAATATGATTCTGTAATAAGTCAATTACATTATTTGAATCATTATACTGGAGGTTCGGATACGTACGAAGCATATCAGACCTAAGGTAAGGGAAAATTTCACAATCTCATTTTAATCCGAGATTGTTTATACTTTGGTATTTACTGGGTTGTATTTTATCATACACATCCATGTTTCTTCAATATGTAATATTATTTCTATACTAATACAATTTTTTTAATCCAATTTTACCCTTCGGTCAGTTTTTAGTAAAATATATGAAAGGAATCTTTTTTTTGTTTTTCGTACGAGGTACTTTTTGACTTTTTCGGCCAAAGTACGAGAAGAATGTTATTTTTAACTTATACAGCATGAAAGTATTTTTACAGTTTTATAAAGCCATATTTTCATGAAGCTTAATCCAAAATATTTCATGACTATTTTCAACAGAATCCTTTTCTTTTAAAATTGCATGAAATTTTGTGAAAAGAAAATTATTTTGAAGAAGAAAGGATATTTTCCTCAAGAATTCATTTCAACTGTTTTATTAAAACCATTTTCCATCTAATATGACACTATTTAATATGTGTATGTTTCAAGTATAGTGTCTCTTTTATTTACATGGTTTCACTTTTCTTATGATGAAATTATATCTATTTGTTTTATATGGATTATGTTATGATGGAATGATATTTATGAAACCCATTTTATTCTTTGGGTTATGATGAATGATTTATGTTTATGTTGTGGCACAAGTAATAATGATTTCAGTATGAGATGGGTGGGACCTATATATCCCTCCAATGCATTGGGTAAAGATTTATATCTCATGAGATATACATGGCTGGAACGGTAAGTTAATCCGGTTCAGTGTTACAGGACTGAAACGAGGAGTGAACTCGATTCAGAAAGGGACTTTGTCTACTAAGATGGTCTTGGCAGCAATGCCTTGAATACTATGGAAATCATGACATGTGCTAAATGGTTGCCACAATTACATGTTTCATTCCCATACTATTTTATCATGATTGATGTTCCTTTATGATATATGCCTTACATACTTCTAAGATTTTTGTCTTTGCTCAAGTTTTTAATGTTTAGATTTCATGTTCAAGTTTTTTCTTTCAAATGTTTATGGATTGTTTTATGTTCTCTATGTTTTCCCTTACTGAGCATTTGAGATCACCCTTTTGTGTTTTATTTTCCCCAGGAAAAAAAGAAAGGTTTTAGTTCAGGAAACAAAAAGGGGAATATCGTTATGGGAGATGTTGAAGATCTTTCAACATGATTATATGTTTATATTCCGAGTTTCCAAAGACACTAAACTATTACGGTCCTTATGTGTCTGTTTTTGTTATGTATTAAGTATTCCGAAAAAGTAATGTAATGTCCATGTATGTCAAGCTCTAGGTCTCTACACTTTTCATCTATAGATCCAACACTATGTCCCTACATTCAAGCTTACAATATATCAAAAGTTGTTGGCGAAGAGAGAGGTTATATGGATAGAAGTTCTCAATTTCCTGGACAACATATAATTTATATTGTAGGGAGTCAGTTTCAAATTTCATTGACCCATTCCATCAAGGATAGAAGTTATTATACCCATTTTCATAGATTGATCAAGGTTTTTTTCTTGTTTAGGTCATACACATCAGGGGCTCAAGTGCCCAAACATCCTCAACAGTCTGTGTAAAGATAGAGGCCTTCTTGAGGATTAGTATTTGTAGATGTATCTTCCAAGGAATCAACAATAACATGGTACTTGTGTTTTTGATCAGTATAGAAGGGACATGGTAGAAATAGAAATTCCCCATGATGCCACTCATCCTCATAAAAAATGATCATAGAAAAGCTGTGGAGTTAGTCTCTATCATGTATAAAGAGGTCATGGATCTAGGCATGATCAGATTCGTACTTTTTAGTTGAATGTTCTAGGAGAGATAGAAATTATTTGATGTTTTATCTACTTATATTTTATTTGTTTTTATACCTTTTTGGATTTAAGAACTATGAATTAATTCATTTCAGGCTCCCTAGTCTATGATGTAAGACTTGATGAAGTGAGATTTCTAGTGCCCTTGGAATTTAATGTGCCAGTTGAAGGTCGAGCTACCTTTAATGATGTGTGTAGAGATTATGAGTGGGTGATGCAAAAAAATCTCTTTTGGGGATATTTATTATGTTTTTTGATACATCCACACAACATCATTCTTATTATGGACTGGCTATATTCAGATTAGTATATCGTGGATTGATGTAGGATGTGTATTATATTTTCTGATGCTGATAGAGAGAATATTGTGTTTTTTAGCAAGAAATTCCCTTAGATGGTTCAAAGTCATGTTGACACCATTCCATACTTGATGTTTAAGCTATTGATGAGTTCATAATTGGATCAACCAATGGTGTTTACAAGAGTTTTTAAAGAGAACACTGATTTATTTTTAGAATATTTTATGGTGTTATTCCCTTAATGATAGATCATATTTAGTATATATAAACAACTTGGAATCACTCTGACACTGTTATCCCCATAGTATATTGATTTTTGAGATCTATATACTTAGTTTTATGATATTATATGATGAGGATTTATTTTACCTCATGTATTAGATTTTATTTCTCTAATTTTATTTATAAAGAAGGGAGATGGTAGTCTATTTTTTGTGTATCAATTATTATCACTTAAACCAAATGAAAATTAAAAACCAATTTCCTCTTCCAAAAATTGATGATTTATTCAATTAGTTGAAGGTATATAGATGGATCCTGAAGTTTAATTTATGATCATGATAGCATTATATGTGGATGAAGGATGAGAATATTTTGATGAATAATTTTAGATGTCTTAATGGGAATTATGGGTTTATTGTATTATTGTTTAGTGTTACCAATTATAAAGCTATGTTCATGGGATTGATTAATTCTATGTTCCAAGAATTTTTACACTAGTTCATGGTGGTATTTGATGATGGAAATTTTCAATATTCAATTTTTAGGAGGAGAATGCACAGTATATATGGGCTATTTTTGGATTCCGTTGACATTATCACCAATTTGGGAAGCAATAAAAGTCTATTTTTTAGTATAATTAGGTCTATTTATTGGATCATGTATTTCCTCATGAGGTATTATTCATGGATCCTTTGAATATTGAGGTTATTATTTCATGTGTATCCCCAAGATGGTTTTTGAGGTATAGAGTTTTCTTTGTCTTATAGGATATTATAGGATGTTTATACAAAAAATCTTTTTAATTATGAATCCTATGAAATCTTTGAAAATAATGGATTGAGATTCCATGTGAAGTGACTAGTATTAATTTAATTTTGATTATATGAAGAAAATATTGTTTGTTTCTCTTATTCTATATTTAGAAAGGAATGTATTGTGTATGAGGTTTATTTCATTGCTTCATATCTTGGATTAGGTTATTTCTTGATGTATAATGGATATGTTATAAAATATATTTCTTGGTAGTTATGACCTCCAGAATTTTAAATAAACTACCCATGATCTTTAGCTTACTATAGTTGTGTTTGATGTAAATTTATAGCATAATTACCTCATTGGTGAGAGATTTTTAGAATTTACATATTAAAAGAGATTGATCTATGTCATATCACTCAGTGATTTGAATTTGTTAATGTGGTTATGTATGAAATATTGTTAGAATTGTGAATTTAATATTTTATATACACAAGTGAAAGGTAATTTTGGGGATGATACTTTGAGTAGAAAGTCATATAGAGATGTCATGGGTGGGTCAGGGGATGTTTGGAGTGTGGTGGTGGTGCTCTCTATGATTACCATTGAAATGAGAAAATTTGATAGTAGATGGTGTATCTACTATATTTTCATATGTGAGTATTTTGTGAAATATTTGGAGGAGTCCCATTTGAGGGATTTCAAGGAGTAGTATTGCTGATTTCATGTTGTCTTTAGTGATTACCCTAAGGGATGGCTTAATGATGGTTGGCATTAGGTGTTATTTTATGGGAGAATCATTATTACTTCATAGGTGTGGGACATGGTTATCCATGAGTTCCATAGTCTTACATTGGTGGTACATACTAGTGTTCCTAATATGTATCATGTCACGTGAGTTAGGTTTTGGTGGATTTTGTTAAAGTGATTTGTTGTGGAGTTTGTGCCACGATTTTTATTCTTCAAGTGGGAAAATATGTGAACCTTATTCCTTGTGTGTTTCTTCATACCCTTGATGTTTCCTAGTGTAAGTGAGAGGAAATTTTGACAAACTTCATTAATATTTTTCTATAATCTCATGTATCTTTGGATGTTATATGGGTGATTATGGAAAACTTGATGAAGTCAGATATTTTTTTTCAATTATCGAGTTGAGATTAGTGAATGTTTTGTTGAAGAAATATCTAGAGTATGTGGTGAAGCATCATGGGGATATGAATATGATCATATATAATCATAATATACGTTATAACAATATATTGTGGAGGGATCTACAATATTATTTTGTCTATCATCTATGCCTTAGCTAAAATTTTCATCCATAGACATATGTTATGACAAACTTGACTATATAGATTTTAGAGGACATGTTTCACGCATGCATTCTAGATTTTGTAGGTTTGTGGGATAGGTTCCTACCCTTGGTTTAGTTCACTTGCACTAAATTTTATAACTCTACCATTAGGGAAGATTCATTTGAAGCATTGTGTAGCCGACTATGGCAATTTATATTGTCTAAGACTATGGTCTAAGAGGCTGTTATTCTCATATTAGATTTTGTATCGAGCATTGGAAAAAAGGTGCAAGTAATTCATGATAAGATCAAGGCATAAATTAATCTCCCATTATCCTATGATTATCAAATTTGTAGGTTTATGGAGTTAGAAATTAGAGATCATGTGTTCTTTAAGATATATCCTCATCATGAGAAGGGACGGTATGGTCATCAGAGTAGGCTATCTCCCTAATATTTTGGACCTTTTAAGGTTTCATTGTGTATCATATCTATTAAATATTGGTTATAAATTCCCCTATATATGATTAAAATTCATAAAACATTTCATCTGTCATAGATACACCAATATATTCATGATAACTCCCATATCACTGACTATGGTGAGCTGGAAGTTAAAGACAGTGAAACCATTGAGAAAGGACCAATTGAGATCTAGGATTTTCAAGAGAATTTTTTACACAATAATTATAATACCTTGGTTCTTTTTATGAGGTAGAATACTATATTGGAGGAGAATAATATGGAGAAGGATTCATAGATTCAGTCCCAATATCCGAAGTTTCTTGATGTTTCATGTTGTTTAAATGATTTTTATAACTTCTAATTGATTTACGAGATAAATGTAGATATTTCAAGTTTATAAACCTGACTATTTTTATGTGTTGAATATGTAATTTTATGGATATATCATTGAGAGGTATCTCACAAGGTGGCTTTTTTTCTCTTTCTCTTAAATTCCTATGTTTTGTTTTGAATTATTAGATGTGATAGTTTTTTGGGAGGTATTTGATATAATGGTCAAATTTTTTTCAAGAAATTAATTTTTTTTAAATGTGGTTGAACATTTTTTTTGAAAGGTATTGAGGAGAAAATGTATGGTTTTAGAAAATGTTTCAGTGAGAGGAGGAGGATTTAGGTGTGGTGTTCTTTATTATGGTGTGTTATGGTTTTATAGATGGCCCTTAAAATGTATTATTGGCCATTACAATGTAAAGGGTTGAGATAATTTTTTTTGGTTCTTCTGATTTTGAGGAAGCTGTGGAGTGGTGTTTAGGGATACATTATAGATCTTGAGATGTTGGGTTCATCATGAAATCTTTGTTAAGGGTCAATGTGGCATAGGATGTAGGTTGAGGTGTGGAGTATTGGTGGCTAAGGAGCTTCTATTCTTCCATTTGGTGAACTATTTTGTCATGATGTGTGGGTTCAGTCCTGGACATACCTTAGGTTTATATAATTTAGAGGGAAATTTCATCATGGATTCTGAAGGGGTGTTTCAACTAAGAATACCATTTTTTAAACATATATTCAATGTTATGGTTTTAGTGGAATGGAAAGGGGTGTTGCATCATGGTCCTATTAAAACCCAACCTTTTTAAATTAAAGTGCACCTTAATAATTATCTTACTTCCTCTATTATATTTCAAACACTAAGAGACTAAAGGTTCCCGTTTAAAGGCTTTTGAAACCCATTTCTAGGATTTTGATCCAGGCTTGTATGGATCATTTCATGGTGATCCAAGGTGAGTTTCTTCTTCTCCAATGGTTTCATTATCTCACATTCTCTCTCATCATTCCATGGATATTTTTTCGATTCAATTTTCATGAAATTTATATTGATGATTAATTTTACATACATGGTGGGATGGTATAATTAGGGATAGTGGGTTCCTCATGGAAGAGGTGACTGGATATATTATCTTTTTCTTATTTGGAGAACGTTGAAGGTTTCATCTTATGTTAGGGGATTCACAAATTATTTCTATTTTATATAAAATGGGGTAATAAAATTATTTATATTTTTTTCATAATGGTGGAATAAATATAATTAAGATAATAATTTAGAAATGGAATAGATAATGAAATAATGAATGGGATACAGTGATCGCATGTTGTTTTTGTTATGATTGGAATCCTCTTGATATTTTCTAGATAGTGCAAAATGAAATTGTATGATTATTTTTATTCCTTGGAATTTGTGATATTATTAAAATTCAGTAGGTTATGTACATATAATATGATAGAGTGAATAATGAATGATTCATGTTGTCACGAACCAACCCGGGTCGACCCTGAACCGGTCACCTGAGCCGGTCCGTGACATGACCCGAGAGGCTTTCCCGATCCTCCCGGGCTGGCGACAAGCGCCAGGGCATCAACAGAGGCAGTGGGAATGATTTTGCCCAGTAAAAATAAATAATTAAAGCAACAGAAAAATAAACAGAGCAGTGAAAAATAAATAAACAAAGTAAAGTAACTAAGAACAAAAGAAAATAAAACTAACCGAAAGAGACAACCACTATCACTGTGTGACCTCGCGGGTCACTCTCCAACTCACAACCAAACGTCACCCAAGGCGACGCACCCAAGCTATAACCTGCACAAACACTAAAAACAGAAAAGATCTATAGGCGTGAGTATTAAAACTCAGTAGGTAGGACTGACTAAATCGATCCCCAAAGCACATACCAATAAATAAAGAATTTATCAATTCCAGGTTTAAACTAAATTATATAAAATATGGTTTCCACACACTTTCATTTCTAAAACAAGTAACAGTCCATTGCCCTTTTTAATTTAGAACAAGTTTAAAGTTGAAAGAAGCATGTGCATCGCATTTTTGAAACATTTTACGAACAGTTTAGAAACCCAAACATTAGGTGTTAGTCAAAAGGAAAATTACACACAACACACACTAAGGGAAATGGTAAAAGTGGCACACATGGGTTAGCAGTCGAACTCGACCTCTCAATCGTCCTCCACACACAAACACTAAAAGAAACATGGGTCAAACCTAGGAGATCGTGAACACTCCAGAACGTACTATACATCTGACTCATCCTGAAGGCATGCCCTAACTCGATGACGTCATAACGCCCTAACGCTCGGCATAGACCGACATAGCCTAACCGAGGGGCCCAATCCCCATAGCAGTAATAACTCAGTATTCCCCTACTATGGGGCCACTAGCCAGTGCGTAATCTAAACTAGTGCAGTAATCGTTCACAGAAAATTCACTCAATATGCCAGGTTCCCATGTCATCACAAGCAATAAAAAGGGGGTGTGTCCACAATGTAAATTAATCAGTCATGATGCACCAACATCACATATAGCTCACGAAAACAACTCACACCAAAGATCACCCCCGATTGGGTTTTCAAAAATAATCTATTTTTATTAAAGTGCCAAACGGGCCTTCGCCAATTTTAAAGTAAAGCTTCATTTCTCAAAAAGCTCAAAACACTTGTTCAGAAGAAGTCATTTATCTTTAAATATAGAAGTACATTTGAAATGCCGTGAATTATGTTTTAAGGCCAAACATGCATTTTTTCAAAACTGGGTGTCCGCCCATCAAGAAAATGTTCCAAGTGTTTGGTATAAAATAAACGGCTCTTTTCACACTAAATAATAATTTAAAGTTTAATTATCTAATATTATTTCTAATTCATTAAAAATTAATAAAACAACAAGCAATTAATAAATTCTAAATCTAAAGTTAAGTGCAATGGGGGACCTACCTCGACTCGTAGCCCGGTTACGACGACGATGCATGTCACACACTCGCGCAAGAGTACGCGCAACCTTCTGACGATCGCAACATCACGGAAAATCTCGCCAATGCGCTGCAACAATGCAAAACCTCTCAAAATACACACAAAAGCGAACCTAAAATAATCCTAACATATAAACAATATAAAATAACTAGATCGACATGTTTTTAAAATATCACATCAAAACACGTATCAAAACACAACCAAACTCTTTAGTAGAATTCAATTACGACCTTTAGACACACCAACTTCTTTACGCACCACAAGATCAAAGTAATAAAGCATTTGAATAATTTATAAAACATCCGCAAAAGGTGAAACCAAGGTTCACATCAAAACATACTCAGTTTCACATAAAAAACACTTTAAAATAAAACACACAATATCATTACACCTAGAACATGTCTCGCACCTATCAACCAACCCATTAACATTTTATAAAATAACGCACCCGTTTGCACACACAAAACATTGCAGCTTTCAATTAAAAATTATGTTCGCAACACTTAAACAAGTTCACCACCTTTAAAAATATAATTCACACCCTAAAAAAATAGTTGATTAAACACTTCTATAAAATAACGCAAAACAAGACCAAAAAGAAAACACATTATTTCTAAAAGAAGATATAATTTCATCACACACGCATGCCAAAACAATTGTAAAGCACGTCTCACACCTTCTAAACACTCTTAAAACCCATTTTGAAACCATGCATACACCGCTTTCAAAAACTGTAGACCAAAATTCTACCTTTGAAATCAAGCGCGCCTCAAAATACTCCCAAAACATAATCCGCACGACATAAATAAGTTAAAGGACATAGCAGATTGATCAAACAAACAAGCAGAACAATGTAGACACATGAACACATATACATAATTTAATATTCAGTTCAAAACATAGTTTTAACAAATTATACTCTCAAGAAAACATCACGACAAAATCTCTAGGTGATTAAAACAAAAATTGAGCATTAGCATACATAAACATAAACAAGCAACACCTCATAAACTAATTTTAACATGCTATAACAATCCATAAACATCATAATGGACTAATTAGATATATCATCAAGCAACAAATCAAGTAAAAATAATATGTAAAGCAACGCAAGCACCAAAAGAATTCTTCAGAAGAGGAAGAATACAGATTTATGTACCTCAAATGCACGATTTTGACGAAACCTTCAGAGGAGGAAGTGTACACCCCGCAGGACCATTTGCAACACTTGCCGATTGGAAAAGAGGGGGGGGGGGAGAACATGCCTCTGCGAGGAGGGGCGACTGCCGGAGGCATTTCATGCCAAAGAAGAGTCCACCTGGGGAGGATGGCGAGCCGAGAGGGAGACGGCGGCGACGAGGTCGGACAGGAGGAGCCGAATCGGCAGGGTCGACCGGAAGGGGGCTGTGTGTGGCGCGGGTTGGAGGAAAAGGGGGAGGCGGCGGCACCGGCACGGTCGAGGTGGCCGGCACAGGTAGCGGCGGACGATGGCAGATGGCGGCGACCGGGGTCGTGAGGAGGGAGGAGCGGCGCGGGCCGGCGAACGAGGAAGAGGGGGGGGGGGGGGCGGAGAAGACGGGGGGAGAGAGGGAGAGCCGCTCGGGGCTGGGGAAGATTAGGGTTCTGTTTTGTTTTGTTTTTTTTAAACATAATAATTATAATAATAATAATAATAATAATAATAATAATAAAACATATAAACATAAATAAATAAATATATATACATACATATATATATAAACCTACTTATATAAACATAAATACATCCATACATATATATTTATAAACATATATATAACACATATAAACATATAAACATATATAAACCTATATATAACACATATAAACTTATATGAACCTACACATAAACATGTATACACATAATAATATAACACTAAAACATATTTATTTGCGAACATATGTGTATATATATATACACCTATAAATATAAATACACATACATTATATATATTACACACAATGTTAGAGCATAAACACATACAACATAGATACACATATAAATGTTCACATATATAAAAATATAAACATACATATACATATATCTACACACATAACATTAAAACGGGATGACCGTGCGGTATCCAAGCGGACTGCAAGCTGGCTGCACGTACCCAAGCGGATAGCACGTGCCCAAGCGAACTGTGCGTCTTAAGCATGCGGTGTTCGCGCACTAACCCAAATCATAAACTCATCCCAACGTTAAAAATTTAAACCGGGACTGAACCGCACTTAAGCAAAACACCCGACGCCAAGTGAAATAAAATAATTAAAATGACTAAAAAAACGGGTGTGACAATTCTCCCCACCACAAACACTTTCTGCCCCCAGAAAGTCACCAAGACAACAGTTATCTTAACTCGAGTCTGTGCCCAGGAAAAACCAGAAGAAATTTAGAGGCTCGGGGTGACCATTACCAACACAAGTCGCACCCGACCAACTAAAGTACAAACATAGTCCGAGATTGAGGGGAGAACACAGGAGGGTTCTCCCCACCACAGAAATCTACTAACACGGAGACCTTGAAACTCGAACACACCACCCCTGAGGGGGGGAAAAATGGGAAGTCACAAACTGAACCCAGTTACTTTCTCCACACAGACCGAACGACACTCGGAGATATAAACAGGAAGCTTTCTACGAAAAGACCAAACAGCTCTTGGATAAGGAATTAATTCAACCCCTCACACACCGACCAAAGAAAAACCTCACTGCAACCAGAGACTAGGGAATTTCTAGCCCGGACTCACAAAGGACCAAGAAACACCGCATGTTAAATTCATGAAACCAAACATCCCCCTAACGCAAAAAATTGAGACCCAACTCAAAATTAGAATGACCCATTTATTCGCGGGCGCAACACCCTTCAAAGAAAACCGAATGATTTTGAGAACACACTGAGAACAGATAAGACCGCTTAGACTGCGGTAGAATAAGTTCATCACATCACCACAACTATGATGAGCTTCCAACGGTGACAAGAAAAGAACAAGGAAACTTTGGATATTTCCCTTTAGAAAGCTGAAAACATAATCCGAAGCGAGGATTTACACACCCTTGGCAACTCCTGACTGTGCGCGAGCTTCACCCCGAGACCTATGGTTGGGGCCCTGATGGCTGAAGCATCTCCTGCCTCACAGTCAGGCATTTACATCCTTTGGTCCCTAGCTCCTTCATCCCGGATGAAACTTCTTCCAGAACTCTCACCGGTGGCCCGAACAGCCACACGGTAGCAAGACTTCGAAGGGACGCGGCAAGGCAACTTAGAATGTCTGGATAGGCCATACTGGTGGCACACAAGAGAGCGGTCCGACGAACTATGAGCCGGTACCAACAAAGATGGTTTCTTGGAGACAGGTTCTACTGGCCCACACTCCTTTCCAGGTGGGGAACCATCGTGGAAGTCAACCACCGTTAATCACACCCAAAACTCCAACGACGATGAGACATATCATCTTCCCTAGTCTAAAACTGAACCCTCAAATAAACCTGAGACGGTACGCACCCTAATATCCCTGGGAGTTCCCAAAAACCTGAAGACCCACTCCAATTCCACAACCAAACAACTACCCCTCCTGGACTTTTATTTCTTTGATCAATAAGCAATATGAAAAAGAACTGAAAATTGGGCATGACTCATTAGCAACCTTAGCGACCTTTCTTGGTGGCATACTCATGACAACATGTGAAACATCAAAGAAACCGGAATCAAGAAAAAACTCAATCAAGGAAACAACACAAGCCAAGGTCAAAAGGCCCATAAGCCAATCATATACAAACACAAGCATAAATCACTTTCCAAAACCATCATTTCTTTAAAACATTACAACTCACCTATGGAACCTTATGAACCGTCACATGTGCGTTCATTCAATCTCGCTCACATCATCTGCAAACAAGTTCCCCTACACACTCTCCATACATACCCACACACGTGTGACCCTCCATAAGGAGTGACAAGGTTCAAACACTTATTTTCTTACCAAATCCAAACACATATCATATTGCTCCAAACTGAAACACTTTTTCTTTAAAAACACACTTTACTAATTTCAAAAACAATTTGGAAGGAACCACTTTTTTTTCGTTTTGAAATCACCTTCATTTTCAACACACACCCACATAGACAGAGTTTAAAACGAAACACAACCAACTATAAACCATCAGAATGAGGGACTAGTGCCTGTACTTAACTCGGCGACATGGTGGTGAGTCATGCCCCAAGGAAGACATAACACTAAGAGGACCTTAGACCGGGAACTTGGACTCCACATGGGTCACCACCCCACGTGAGGCCGCAATGTGAACCGATTCGCTTCCATTTTCATCCCTCAATCCAAAATAACCAAAGACAAAAGACTCAAATCCCGGACTAACCCTGGTAACTCAGGTCTCGTCACGAGCGATGGTGATCAGGCACCGACCCGTAACCTACCTCTTGAGCCCCGAAAGTCCTAATCTCCTTCTACCAGACATCCCAAATATCAAGAACCTCCCTCTGATACCATTTTGTCACGAACCAACCCGGGTCGACCCTGAACCGGTCACCCGAGCCGGTCCGTGACATGACCCGAGAGGCGTTCCCGATCCTCACGGGCTGGCGACAAGCACCAGGGAATCAACAGATTTTGTGGGAATGATTTCCCCCAGTAAAAAAAATAATTAAAGCAGCAAAAAAATAAACAGAGAAACGCAAAATAAATAAACAAAGTAAAGTAACTAAGAACAAAAGAAAATAAAACTAACCGAAAGAGACAACCATTATCACCGTGTGACCTCACGGTTCACTCTCCAACTCACAACCAAACGTCACCCAAGGCGACGCACCCAAGATGTATCCTGCACAAACACTAAAAAAAAGATCTATAGGCATGAGTATTAAAACTCAGTAGGTAGGCCTGACTAAATCTATCCCCAAAGCACATACCAATAAATATAGAATTTATCAATTCCAGGTTTGAACTAAATTATATAAAATATGGTTTCCACACACTTTCATTTCTAAAACAAGTAACAGTCCATTGCCCTTTTTAATTTAGAACATGTTTAATGTTGAAAGAAGCATGTGCATCGCATTTTTGAAACATTTTACGAACAATTTAGAAATCCAAACTTTAGGTGTTAGTCAAAAGGAAAATTACACAAAACAAACACTAAGGGCAATGGTAAAAGTGGCACACATGGGTCAGCAGTCGAACTCGACCTCTCAATCGTCCGCCACACACAAACACTAAAAGAAACATGGGTCGAACCTAGGAGATCGTGAACACTCCAGAACGTACTATACATCTGACTCATCCTGAAGGCATGCCCTAACTTGATGATGTCATAACGCCCTAACGCCCGGCATAGCCATGCATGGCCTAACCGAGGGGCCCAATCCCCATAGCAGCAATAACTCAGTATTCCCCTGCTATGGGGCCACTAGCCAGTGCGTAATCTAAACTAGTGCAGCAATCGTTCTCAGAAAATTCACTCAATACGCCAGGTTCCCATGTCATCACAAGCAATAAAAAGGGGGTGCGTCCATAATGTAAATTAATCAGTCACGATGAACCAACATCACATACAGCTCACAAAAACAACTCACACCAAAGATCACCCCCGAGTGGGTTTTCCAAAATAATCTATTTTTATTAAAGTTCCAAATGGGCCTTCGCCAATTTTAAAGTAAAACTTCATTTCTCAAAAGGCTCAAAACACTTGTTCAAAAGAAGTCATTAATCTTTAAATCTAGAAGTAAATTTGAAATGACGTGAATTATATTTTAAGGACAAACATGCATTCTTTCAAAACTAGGTGACTGCCCGTCAAGAAAATGTTCCAAGTGTTCGGTATAAAATAAACGGCTCTTTTCACACTAAATAATAATTTAAAGTTTTATTATCTAATATTATTTATAATTCATTAAAATTTAATAAAACAACAAGCAATTAATAAATTCTAAATCTAAAGGTAAGTGCAATGGGGGACCTACCTCGACTCATAGCCTAGTTACGACGACGATGCATGTCACACACTCGCGCAAGAGTACGCGCAACCTTCTGACGATCGCAACATCACGGAAAATCTCGCCAATGCGCTGCAACAATGCAAAACCTATCAAAATACACACAAAAGTGAACCTAAAATAATCCTAACATATAAAAAATATAAAATAACTAGCTCGACATGTTTTTAAAATATCACATCAAAACACGTATCAAAACAAAACCAAACTCTTTTGTAGAATTCAATTACGACCTTTAGACACCCCAACCGCTTTACGCACCACATGATCAAAGTAACAAAGCATTTGAATAATTTATAAAACATCCGAGAAAGTTGAAACCAAGGTTCACATCAAAAAAATACTCAGTTTCACATAATAAAACGCTTTAAAATAAAACACACAATATCATTACACCTAGAACATGTCTCGCACCTAGCAACCAACCCATAAACATTTTATAAAATAACGCACCCGTTTGCACACACAAAACATTGCAGCTTTCAATTAAAAATTATGTCCGCAACACTTATACATGTTCACCACCATTAAAAATATAATTCACACCCTAAAAAACAGTTTATTAAACACTTCTATAAAACAACGCAAAACAAGACCAAAAAGAAAACACATCATTTCTAAAAGAAGATATAATTTCATCACACACGCATGCCAAAACAATTGTAAAGCACATCTCACACCTTCTAAACACTCTTAAAACCCATTTTGAAACCATGCATACACCGCTTTCAAAAACTGTAAACCAAAAGTCTACCTTTGAAATCAAGCGCGCCTCAAAATACTCCCAAAACAAAATCTGCACAACATAAATAAGTTAAAGGACGTAGCAGATTAATCAAACGAACAAGCAGAACAATGTAGACACATGCAAACATATACATAATTGAATATTCAGTTCAAAACATATTTTTAACAAATTATACTCTCAAGAAAACATCACGACAAAATCTCTAGGTGATTAAAACAAAAATTGAGCATTAGCATACATAAACATAAACAAGCAACACCTCATAAACTAATTTTAACATGCTATAACAATCCATAAACATCATAATGGACTAATTAGATATATCATCAAGCAACAAATCAAGTAAAAATAATATGTAAAGCAACGCAAGCACCAAAATAATGCTTCGGAAGAGGAAGAATACAGATTTGTCTACCTCAAATGCGCGCGATTTTGACGAAACCTTCAGAGGAGGAAGTGTACACCCCGCAGGACCATTTGCAACACTTGCCGATTGGAAAAGAGGGGGGGGGAGAACACGCCACTGCGAGGAGGGGCGACTACCAGAGGCATTTCATGCCGAAGAAGAGTCCATCCGGGGAGGAGGGCGAGCTGAGAGGGAGGTCGGCGGCGACGAGGTCGGACAGGGGGACCCGAATCGGCGGGGTCGGCCGGAAGGGGGGTTGTGCGCGGCGCGGGTCGGGTCGAAGGAAAAGGGGGAGGCGGCGGCACTGGCACGGTCGAGGTGGCCGGTGCAGGAAGCGGTGGACGACGGCGGATGGTGGCGACCGGGGTCATGAGAAGGGAGGAGCGGCACGGGCCGGCGAACGAGGATGAGGGGGGGAGAAGACGGGGGGAGAGAGGGAGAGCCGCTCGGGGCTGGGGTAGATTAGGGTTCTGTTTTGTTTTGTTTTTTTTAACATAATAATTATAACAATAATAATAATAATAATAATAAAACATATACACATAAATAAATAAATATATATACATATATATATATATATATAAACCTACTTATATAAACATAAATACATCCATACATATATATTTATAAACATATATATAACACATATAAACATATAAACATATATAAACCTATATATAACACATATAAACTTATATGAACCTACACATAAACATGTATACGCATAATAATATAACACTAAAACATATTTATTTGCGAACATATGTGTATATATATATACACCTATAAATATCAATACACATACATTATATATATTACACACAATGTTAGAGCATAAACACATACAACGTAGATACACATATAAATGTTCACATATATAAAAATATAAACATACATATACATATATCCACACACATAACATTAAAACGGGAAGACTGTGCGGTATCCAAACGGACTGCAAGCGGGCTGCACGTACCCAATCAGATAGCACGTGCCCAAGCGAACTATGCGTCTTAAGCGTGCGGTGTTCGCGCACTAACCCAAATCATAAAATCATCCCAACGTTAAAAATTTAAACCAATACTGACCCGCAATTAAGAAAAACACCTGACGCCAAGTGAAATAAAATAATTAAAATGACTAAAAAAACGGGTGTGACAATTCTACCCACCACAAACACTTTCTGCCCCCAGAAAGTCACCAAGACAACAGTTATCTTAACTCGAGTCTGTGCCCAGGAAAAACCAGAAGAAATTTAGAGGCTCGGGGTGACCATTACCAACACAAGTCACACCCGACCAACTCAAGTACAAACATAGTCCGAGATTGAGGGGAGAACACGGGAGGGTTCTCCCCACCACAGAAATCTACTAACACGGAGACATTGAAACTCGAACACACCACCCCTGAGGGGGGGGGGAAAGGGAAGTCACAAACTGAACCCAGTTACTTTCTCCACACAGACCGAACGACACTCGGAGATTTAAATAGGAATATTTCTACGAAAAGACCCAACAGCTCTAGGATAAGGAATTAATTCAACCCCTCACACACCGACCAAAGAAAAACCTCACCGCAACCAGAGACTAGGGAATTTCTAGCCCAGACTCACAAAGGACCAAGAAACACCGCACGTTAATTTCATGAAACCAAACATCCCCCTAACACAAAAAATTGAGACCCAACTCAAAATTAGAACGACCCATTTATTCGCGGGCCCAACACCCTTCAAAGAAAACCAAATGATTTTGAGAACACACTGAGAACAGATAAGACTGCTTAGACTGTGGTAGAATAAGTTCATCACATCACCACAACTATGATGAGCTTCCAACGGCGACAAGAACAAAACAAGGAAACTTTGGATATTTCCCTTTAGAAAGCTGAAAACATAATCCGATGCGAGGTTTTACACACCCTTGGCAACTCCTGACTGTGCGCGAGCTTCACCCCGAGACATGTGGTTGGGGCCCTGATGGCTGAAGCATCTCCTGCCTCACAGTCAGGTATTTACATCCTCTGGTCCCTAGCTCCTTCCTCCCAGACAACACTTCTTCCAGAACTCTCACCGATGGCCCGAACAGCCACACGGTAGCAAGACTTCGAAGGGATGCGGCAAGGCGACATAGAATGTCTGGATAGGCCATACTGGTGGCACACAAGAGAGCAGTCCGACAAACTATAAGCTGGTACCGACGAGGATGGTTTCTTGGAGATAGGCTCTACTGGCCCACACTCCCTTCCAGGTGGGGAACCATCGTGGAAGTCGACCACCGTTAATCACACCCAAAACTCCAACGACGATGAGACATATCATCTTCACTAGTCTAAAACTGAACCCTCAAATAAAACTGAGACGGTACGCACCCTAATAGCCCTGGGAGTTCCCAACAACCTGAAGACCCACTCCAATTCCACAACCAAACAACTACCCCTCCCTGACTTTGATTTCTTTGATCGATAGGCAATATGCAAAAGAACTGAAAATTGGGCATGACTCATTAGCAACCTTAGAGACCTTTCTAGGCGGCATACTCATGACAACATGTGAAACATCAACGAAACCGGAATCAAGACAAAACTCAATCAAGGAAACAACACAAGCCAAGGTTAAAAGGCCCATAAGCCAAACATATACAAACACAAGCATAAATCACTTTCCAAAACCATCATTTCTTAAAAACATTACAACTCACCTATGGCACCTTATAAACCGTCACATGTGCGTTCATTCAATCTCGCTCACATCATCTGCAAACAAGTGCCCCTACACACTCTCCATACATACCCACACACGTGTGACCCTCCATAAGGAGTGACAAGGTTCAAACACATATTTCCTTACCAAATCCAAATGCATATCATATTGCTCCAAACTGAAACACTTTTTCTTTAAAAACCCACTTTACTAATTTCAAAAACAATTTTGAAGGAACCCCTTTTTTTCGTTTCGAAATCACCTACATTCTCAACACACACCCACATAGACAGAGTTTAAAACGAAACACAACAAACTATAAACCATCAGAATGAGGGACTAGTGCCTGTACTTAACTCGGCGACATGGTGGTGAGTCATTCCCCAAGGAAGACATAACACTAAGAGGACCTTAGACCGGGCACTTGGACTCCACATGGGTCACCACCCCACGTGAGGCCGCAATGTGAACCTTTTTGCTCCCATTTTCATCCCTCAATCCAAAATAACCAAAGACAAAAGACTCAAATCCCGGACTAACCCTGGTAACTCAGGTATCGTCGTGAGCAGTGGTGATCAGGCACCGACCCGTAACCTAACTCCTGAGCCCCGACAGTCATAATCTCCTTCTACCAGACATCCCAAATATCAAGAACCTCCCTCTGATACCATTTTGTCACGAACCAACCCGGGTCGACCCTGAACCGGTCACCCGAGCCGGTCCGTGACATGACCCGAGAGGCGTTCCCGATCCTCCCGGGCTGGCGACAAGCGCCAGGGCATCAACAGAGGCTGTGGGAACGATTTCGCCCAGTAAAAATAAATAATTAAAGCAGAAAAAAATAAACAGAGCAACGCAAAATAAAAAAACAAAGTAAAGTAACTAATAACAAAATAAAATAAAACTAACCGAAAGAGAGAACCACTATCACCGTGTGACCTCGCGGGTCACTCTCCAACTCACAACCAAACGTCACCCAAGGCGACGCACCCAAGCTGTAACCTGCACAAACACTAAAAACAGAAAAGATCTATAGGCGTGAGTATTAAAACTCAGTAGGTAGGCCTGACTAAATCTATCCCCAAAGCACATACCAATAAATAAAGAATTTATCAATTCCAGGTTTGAACTAAATTATATAAAATATGGTTTCCATACACTTTCATTTCTAAAACAAGTAACAATCCATTTCCCTTTTTAATTTAGAACAATTTTAAAGTTGAAAGAAACATGTGCATCGCATTTTTGAAACATTTTACGAACAATTTAGAAATCCAAACTTTAGGTGTTAGTCAAAAGGAAAATTACACACGACACACACTAAGGGAAATGGTAAAAGTGTCACACATGGGTTAGCAGTCGAACTCGACCTCTCAATCGTCTGCCACACACAAACACTAAAAGAAACATGGGTCCAACCTAGGAGATCGTGAACACTCCAAAACGTACTATACATCTAACTCATCCTGAAGGCATGCCCTAACTCGATGACGTCATAACGCCCTAACGCCCGGCATTGCCCTGCATGGCCTAACCGAGGGGCCCAATCCCCATAGCAGCAATAACTCAGTATTCCCCTGCTATGGGGCCACTAGCCAGTGCGTAATCTAAACTAGTGCAGCAATCGTTCTCAGAAAATTCACTCAATATGCCAGGTTCCCATGTCATCACAAGTAATAGAAAGGGGTTGTGTCAACAATGTAAATTAATTAGTCACGATGCACCAACATCACATACAGCTCACGAAAACAACTCACACCAAAGATCACCCCCGAGTGGGTTTTCCAAAATAATCTATTTTTATTAAAGTGCCAAACGGGCCTTCTCCAATTTTAAAGTAAAACTTCATTTCTCAAAAAGCTCAAAACACTTGATCAGAAGAAGAAATTTATCTTTAAATATAGAAGTACATTTGAAATTCCGTGAATTATGTTTTAAGGCCAAACATGCATTCTTTCAAAACTGGGTGACCACCCGTCAAGAAAATGTTCCAAGTGTTCAGTATAAAATAAACAGATCTTTTCACACTAAATAATAATTTAAAGTTTTATTATCTAATATTATTTCTAATTCATTAGAAGTTAATAAAACAACAAGAAATTAATAAATTCTAAATCTAAAGGTAAGTGCAATGGGGGACCTACCTCGACTCGTAGCCCCGTTACGACGACGATGCATGTCACACACTCGCGCAAGAGTACGCGCAACCTTCTGAAGATCGCAACATCACAGAAAATCTCACCAATGCGCTGCAACAACGCAAAACCTCTCAAAATACACACAAAAGCGAACCTAAAATAATCCTAACATATAAAAAATATAAAATAACTAGCTCGACATGTTTTTAAAATATCACATCAAAACACGTTTCAAAACACAACCAAACTCTTTAGTAGAATTAAATTACGACCTTTAGACACACCAACCGCTTTACGCACCACAAGAACAAAGTAATATAGCATTTGAATAATTTATAAAACATCCACAAAAGGTGAAACCAAGGTTCACATCAAAACATACTCAGTTTCACATAAGAAAACACTTTAAAATAAACCACACAATATCATTACACCTAGAACATGTCTCGCACCTAGCAACCAACCCATAAACATTTTATAAAATAACGCACCCGTTTGCACACACAAAACATTGCAGATTTCAATTAAAAATTATGTTCGCAACACTTAAACATGTTCACCACCTTTAAAAATATAACTCACACCCTAAAAAAACAGTTGATTAAACACTTCTATAAAATAACACAAAACAAGACCAAAAAGAAAACACATCATTTCTAAAAGAAGATATAATTTCATCACACACGCATGCCAAAACAATTGTAAAGCGCGTCTCACACCTTCTAAACACTCTTAAAACCCATTTTGAAACCATGCATACACCACTTTCAAAAACTGTAAACCAAAAGTCTACCTTTGAAATCAAGCGCGCCTCAAAATACTCCCAAAAAACAATCCGCACCACATAAATAAGTTAAAGGACATACCAGATTAATCAAACAAACAAGCAGAACAATGTAGACACATGCACACATATACATAATTGAATATTCAGTTCAAAACATATTTTTAACAAATTATACTCTCAAGAAAACATCACGACAAAATCGCTAGGTGATTAAAACAAAAATTGAGCATTAGCATACATAAACATAAACAAGAAACACCTCATAAACTAATTTTAACATGCTATAACAATCCATAAACATCATAATGGACTAATTAGATATATCATCAAGCAACAAATCAAGTAAAAATAATATGTAATGCAACGCAAGCAACAAAAGAATGCTTCGGAAGAGGAAGAATACATATTTATCTACCTCAAATGCGCGCAATTTTGACGAAACCTTCAGAGGAGGAAGTGTACACCCTGCAGGACCATTTGCAACACTTGCCGATTGGAAAAGAGGGGGGGGGGGGCGAACACGCCATTGTGAGGAGGGGCGACTGCCGGAGGCATTTCATGCCGAAGAAGAGTCCAGCCGGGGAGGAGGGCGAGCCGAGAGGGAGGCCGGCGGCGACGAGGTCGGACAGGGGGAGCCGAATTGGCGGGGTCGGTCGGAAGGGGGGCTGTGCGCGGCGCGGGTCATAGGAAAAGGGGGAGGGGCGGCACCGGCACGGTCGAGGTGGCCGGCGCAGGCAGCGGCGGATGACGGCGGATGGCGGCGACCGGGGTCATGAGGAGGGAGGAGCAGCGCGGGCTGGCGAACGAGGAAGAGGGGGGGTGGGAGAAGACGGGGGGAGAGAGGGAGAGCCGCTCGGGGTTGGGGTAGATTAGGGTTCTGTTTTGTTTTTGTTTTTTTAAAACATAATAATTATAACAATTATAATAATAATAATAATAATAATAATAAAACATATACACATAAATAAATATATATATATATACATATATATATATATAAACCTGCTTATATAAACATAAATACATCCATACACATATATTTATAAACATATATATAACACATATAAACATATAAACATATATAAACATATATATAACACATATAAACTTATATGAACCTACACATAAACATGTATACACATAATAATATAACACTAAAACATATTTATTTGCGAACATATGTGTATATATATATACACCTATAAATATAAATACAAATACATTATATATATTAAACACAATGTTAGAGAATAAACACATACAACGTAGATACACATATAAATATTCACATATATAAAAATATAAACATACATATACATATATCTACACACATAACATTAAAACGGGATGACCGTGCGGTATCCAAGCGGACTGCAAGCGGGCTGCACATACCCAAGCGGATAGCACGTGCCCAAGCGAACTGTGTGTCTTAAGCGTGCGGTGTTCGCGCACTAACCCAAATCATAAACTCATCCCAACGTTAAAAATTTAAACCGGGACTGACCCGCACTTAAGCAAAACACCCGACGCCAAGTGACATAAAATAATTAAAATGACTAAAAAAACGGGTGTGACACATGTGGAATTAATTTTTGTTCCTCACTAAAAATAACTTACTTTGAAAGTCTTACAAGAAGAATGTTTATTTTTGGAGTCTTCATAGTTTTTAATTTATTAATGTTAGGTTTCCTGTTGATGAAACCTATGCATAATGAAATATTTAATTCAATATGGTATTGAAAAATGTTATTTTATGAAATTAATATTTTGGGGATATAGATATTCCTTACATTTTTTTCATATGCTTGTATTCTTGGCTCATATAAACTTGGTTTCCCCATAAGTTTTCTATACTACAAAAAAATTATTTCTATGTGTGTGCATTATATTTTTAGAAAAATTTAAATAAACTATTATGGAATGGACATGGTTGGGATATTTATTGAGGGACTTAATACGTAATTTTATAAATGAGATTTCATGTTTCCTACCATTGATAAGAGTTTGATATTGAGAAAGGGGATTTCATGTTTCCTATTATCGAGAGAAAGTTGATGTGGTAATGTATAAAACATGTTGAGAGATAGGATATCCTGTTGTAGGGTTGTTTTTATGGGTTATTTATTGCTTGGTTGGTATGGTTTGAGATATTTTATAGCCCACCTTGGTAATTTTTGGGTGCTTGGTGGATGGTTTTGTAGATGATCATTGGTTGTGATTTCCTACCACCAACTATGTAGACCCATTCACTATGACTAGATAATAATTATTGTATTTTTGATCAATTCCAAAAATAAAAAGATTATTGAATGGTAAATAAAATACAAATGAACTCATGGGATTGTGTGTTGATGATTATGGTATTAACATGCTAAATTAGAACCATGGTATGGTTGGATAAATTTTCTAAGAACATGGGATATAAATCTAGAAATTGAAATATTAAACATGAATGTGTTGGATTATGATAAAATGGAATTATGAAATTAGTAGTTTTAATGGGATAAGTTAATTATTGGTAATTACATGAATTTTTAAGTAAAATGATTAATGATGTTGAAACATGATGCTTCTATAATTATATAAAATCAATATTTCTAGAGCTTAAAGGTGGAATCTTGATGTAATGTAGAATTATATCATTTATTGAGTCTAATTCTAGGTATTTTACCTTAGGTTGGTTGTTTGATATATTATATATTATAATTTAGTATTTGATACACTCCACACCTATGTCAAGTGGGTAGCTAACTGATATGGCATGTGTTTTTCAAAATTTTCCACACCTCTTTTAGTGATGCTAGTAAGTTTTTAATGTGAAATTGAACTTATAATTGGTAATCACTGAATTTAGAACATTTTTTTTAACTTGTAATACATTGATTATTTTAATAAAAATTTTCATTATGGATAATTTCTCTGGATGTTATGTGACTGTTTAAGTGTCAATGATTTTTTGAGAGTTAAATAATAAAATATTCTTTCCATATTTTATAATTTATTTAAAGAACCTAATTTATGTAAACATTCAAAGATATTTTTTTAAAAGTGATTTTTATTTAGGTTTTTTATTTTTAAAATTAATTATTCAATAATTCCATATTTTAAAATTAAAAATATATTTTTTGGAATAATTTGTTTCCTAAAAATTTAATTATTTTCTTTATTGAATTTTAGTTTGAAATGAAAATACTTTTTTTTGAAACTATTTTCATTGAATTCTTATTTTTTAGGTTCCATGATAATAAAATCTATAAAAATATTCAAGTGACTACAATTGGAGTGAGAGTGAACATTATTCAAAATAATTAAAGTTACAAATTTGGAAAACAATCCATGTAACTGTAAGAGAATTTTTTTGATCAATTTCTCTTATTATCTAATCTCTCTTGAAGGAAAAAAAGCATTCTAGTCAATTTTCAATAAAAAATGGCTAAGTAGAATCAACCAAAAAGGAAATTATGGGTCAAAAATTTGAAGAATTGATGATAAAATGAAAATCAACTGAATATTTATCCAAAACACGATAAACCGTACCTTACCCATACAAGCTAACACAACACATAAGAGTGACCATAGATAATTATGTTTGACTATGATGTAATATTACTAAATAATATGATGTAGATATGTCATATCTGCAAATTGGAGCAGACTGGACTAATTTTTTATGTCTATATCAACCCAATGTTGAACTCCCATAAAACTCGAACCAATGCTTGATGGAGAAAATCAATCCTGAGTTGGATAGAGATCCCCAAAGAAAATATATTATTAAAGGTAACTAAATCCACTAGAGTCTTACTATGGATGAACCCTAACTATTTTAATTTGGATAAAGTTGAATGATCTCATAAGGTAATGATGTCACCTTCTGAGGAGTTGAATGGGGATGGAAATGAGACTTGATTGAGGATTTTAGTGAACATGTGTACTAGATAAACTATTATTATGATAAACTAAACTAAAATTGGTCATTTAGTAGTTAGAATATATGTACCCATGCTATATTGAATATGGGTAGCGATCTATTCTAATAAAAAATACCAAAGTTCTAAATGATGAAAAAATAAACTAGTCACAATTCTAGAGTGAAGTCAGAGAAGCACTAAAGTTAGAGATCACTATTATAGGATAATATGATCTCTCTGGATGAGTGTCATCACTTGAAGTGTATGAACTTTTTTGGAAAGATTAACTTAATACATGATTAAATAGATTCCACTAATGAAGCTCGTCTAACATTCACATCCACTTCAAGATGAGGTTTCTACTTTATAGACCAAAATAAAGGTGATAGGAATCAAAATTTTCTTATCATGACTAAAAAACTAACACTAAATCGGACTTTGGGAGACTCAAGTAAGCTCGTAATATTATAAAATAATTGGTGAATTCCAAAAAATTAATCATGTGAGAACTTTGTTCCTGAATGAAAACCTAGGCTTGATGGAAGACAATCGAATCTTTATGCATAATCGAACCATATCAAGGAGTATAAGAAAGTATGATTGAATAAAGGGGGCTTGAATCCAATTCCAAGTGAGGTGTTCATAGAGATAGGAATTTCATGTATAAATGATGTTGATTTCGACCAAGTAGTTATCAAAATATTAAACTAAAGAAATGTATTATTAGTTTTTCTTAGACAAATTTGAGAGGGGAGTTATTCCTCTCAAAGGTTTTCTTAATCAACTTTAATAAATTTCACACTAATTTCATCATCAGTTTCCAATGAGATATTTTTATTATTTATATTGTGGGTTCATCACATGTTGTCCCTATTGTGGATAATACTTCATAAGTGATGTATTTTGAGCCTAAGTCTATGCCGAAATATCAAGAATTGGTTAAGAATAACCTATTACCACACCCTACTAAAGATGATCAATTAAGAATATTTATATGATTCTATTCAATATCAAAAATGGTGGAGGGCCTTGATTCACCCCAATTTATCTGATGATTGATTATAATTTCATGTGCACCAACTGATTGAATAAATTCCTCAATAAAGAACTGATTTATTCCAAAGGAAACATGGATATTGACATCAAGCACATATCTATATAAGAAGATTTATTTGACACTTAAAATTGTGAAATGGGTATGAACTGTAATTTCCAACTTTTTTGTTATTATTAAATGTTTTTCTGAGCGATGAGTTTGGTGGGAGGCAAAGATAACGATTTTCATGGTGTGTTTGAAGGTTGAAAATGATTAGATTTTTTAATAAATTTTTGTGTAAGAAATATAAAACCTTGATAAAAGTTACATAAGGGTGTCTCAAAAGTTAAAAATAGGTACCTAGGCCACACTGTATTAGGCTTTAAAATTATATTTGAGGGATGACCAAACTTGCACTATGATCTTGAAAATAAAATTAATTCACTTTTGATGGAGCCCTAAAATTAGAAATTGATGAAAAATACGGTACTTTAAGAATTTTTGAAGTAGGATGAAGCCAAAAATTATTGAGGCATCAGGATATTTTTTGATGTACAAAAATTTGAGAGAACTGAGTGAGAAAATTTTCCATGTTGATAATGTTGAGAAGAATTTTTTTATAATAGAAAATTTTAGAGATTGCATCATATACAGGGGAGAGTGTTCAGTTATAATGGTTTAGATAGTGTCACCTATGATGAGGAATAAGTATAGTGACAATGATATATAGTGGAAAGGGAAATTATCTCTGAGCAGTGATGGGGATTTGGGGATATTTTTTGCCACACAATTAGTTATATAAATAATAATATGTAAATAATTTGATGGGGAGGTCATTGTTAGATATAGGGTGGAATGAAATTATAGAATAATTAAGGGAGTGGTGAACATATTAGAAGAAATTGAAAATGGAGCATGAAGCATAGGGAAGGAGAATCATATATGTTCAAGAAAGATATTAGACATTTATTCTTTATCTTGTTTCTATGTATAATGGATTCTTCTAGAATAAAATTTTTCATTATTGAATTTACAAGCATGGTTAGATAAATTTCATCATGGAAATGAGAATTTTATGGTAAACATTTTTAATTCATACATGCTTCCAATGATTGATGTCTATATTTAGTTCATTTTCTATTGAACCAACTTTCAAAATCAATAAGAGTAAATGAAAATTAGCCTCAATAAAACTTATTCATATCTATGTTTCCAACATGGAGATCAATATTAAGAGTAGCCCACTGAGTTAAATAGTAGTTTGTACTTTAGTTAAAACAAATTCATGATTTCATGATCAAGTGAGTTCTATATATGAGTAAATATTTTATTTAAAATTCATTAGTTTAACTTCTGAAAAATTTAGTTATCCACCTTCAATTAATCAAGAAAGATTAATTGTAGTGTATGAATTAAGTAAAACTTATTTAAAAGTTTTCAATAAAATCCACATATATCATTAACCATTTATTCAAAATTTATCATTGATTTGTTTTATCACATTTGATTATTCATTCGTTTAATTTCTATCATAGAAAAATGTCCCTTGAACACATGCAACTCTATGACCACCATCACTTGTTTCAATAACTATTATAGTGATATAATATTTTCTTGAGATTTATTTAGACTCTTGGTTGCACATAAACACATACTACGATTCCTTCCCTATGTATAAACTCTGTCATACTGCTAAATGAGTCTCAATTAGGGTTAAAAATAGTTAATTTTAACTTTTCCTAGTGAATGAACTTGGTTCAAGATGTTCAACGAAATCAATTTTTTTTTGGTTTTGTGTGTTTTCCACAATATCTAGGTTGTTGAGGGAATATATGACATACTAATCCCTCTTACCTTCTATCTATTTTGAAACAAATGTTTTTCTTGTCATCAAGGCCTTGATAGATTATTGTATAGGGTACATTTATTCATGAGTTGTGATGGCCCTCAATTTACCATTCATGTATGTGTGTTAAATATCATCTTGAGGTTATAATATATTGGGTTATTTCAGATATATTGATTGTGGTTACTGTAGGTATACTTTCTTGGGTTGTAAGTTTTTTATTTATAATTCATGATACATGGAATGTGATGAATTTTAGGTTTATTACTTGGTTATGAGGTGTGGAGGAGGTATGTGTGCATGGGGTTCTAGTTGAGATGGGTTGATTTCTATAGTATGTTTTCACAAGGTGTTAGATAAATTACAAAAGGTATTACAACACAAGAAGATTGATTTTTTTGTGTAAAAGTGATAAACCAGTGGGTAAGTGGATGTATGGTAACTTTAATATGTATATTATTTTGATATATAATTACATAATTATATATATTATTCAGTAGGATTCCCTTAGTGAGGATGGGATATAGTGTTACCAATTTAAGTAACAAGTTCATTTGGTTTTTTATTAATTGGGCTTTCGTATGATTCTTTTATATTAGCACAAGTGATTTTAGAGATGATAAAATTGAGTATAATTGTATGATCATCACATATATAAAATTATTTTATGTCAAGGATCTGGTTGGTGATGGAAATGAACATTTCTAACTTGTGGAGTTGTTCAGGAGTTGTGGGTGTTTCATGGTTGTCACATAAGATTTTTTTGGTATTTATAGTTATTTCTACTTCTATGATATTACATTCCTATATTGGGATAGTTTATTTATTTATTCCTTAGAGTTGATTGGAGGATCTCATATTGTCTATTTTCCTAAAGTTTTTTATATTGGTGGTAATCCATCCCATTTGTATGCATTCCATAACCTTTGTGCTAGATGTCAACCCATAGCCTATTAGAGGCGATCTTTGGGGGTCATCTCCATCTTCACTACCATCTCAGGATCATACCAGTGGATAGGGGTCATTATAATATTTATATATATATAAATTTATTTACATATATTTATATGTGTTTATATATACATATATAGTAATATTTATATTTTTATATAAATATATTAAATTATATATATGTGTCTATGTTTATATATAATTATGAAAGTTTATTCATGGTTATATAAATATATATATTTATATGAATATATGTATATTTATATGTATATGGAAATATATATATATTTGCGCTTATATATAATTATATATATTCATATATATATTTGTAAATATTTATATGCATTTAAAAATATACATATTTATATACATATATGTATATATATGTGTGTGTATGTGTGTGTGTGTGTCTATATGATTATATTGAATTCTATATATATAGTTATATTTTTATATATTTTTGTATATTTATATATATTTATATACATTTATTTATATTTAATTATATATATATATATAAGTTCTTAAATATATTTACATATATTTGTTGGGAATATATATCTATAACAGGTAGAAGGGATTATAAAAATTAAATACACACACCTAGACACCCTAGTTGGTCAAGCCTCATCTATTCCCACATGGATTTGCACACAAGTAAAGGACCTATTTTATTATATATAAGTGGCATAAGGTTCCAACTTGTAGATATAACAAATACCCACTTGAGTGTGGACCAAAGGCACATGAAGGAAGAACCAAAGGCCCAAATCAGCATCTGAAATCATGTTGTAACACTGGTCATCAAGCAAGGTCCCCACAATTGTCATGTTTATCAGCATGTTTTCATGCCACACAATGTACTCATGCATTATAATTCAATCCTTCGGTGCATCAAACTACCTTATTCTATTTATTGGCAAGGAAATACTCCATCTTGCATTAGAAATCTATTTGGGAAAATGGATAGTGGATATGTTCCAACACAGTCATCTATATTTTGAGATTCTTAGGGGTTACCATATTGTGCAACATACCTGTCGTGCCACATCATATTGCCTAGTTAGATTAAATTTTCTACTGCATTGAACCTGCTTCTATTGCATAAGATTATATTTTGTTCCATAATTGACCCATTTTAATGGCCTTGAGGTTTTATGGTCCAAAGTCCCAATTTGATGGCATGAAAGACCAAATGTGATGATATATATATATATATATATATATATATATATTTAAATTTATTTATGTATATTAATATACATTTGTATATATATATATTATGTCGGTATATATATTTATATTTTTATATAATTCTATTTAATTATATAAATATATATATATGTATTTATATACAATTATGTAAATTTATTTATATTATTATATGTTTAATATATATATATATATATATTTGCGAATATTTTAAAAAAATTATATAACTATATTTTCAAAAAAATATGTAATTATAATTTTATATGTAATTATTTAAAAATTATGTATAAACTTATGTATGAATTTATATATTTTCATGTATCCATTTTTATGTTTATAAATATATTAAAGTTTTCTTAGTCACTAGATGAAGGGTCTGGTGGAGTGGTAGACTTTGTAAAATTTCCAAGTGGTAAGGGGTTCATATGTATCCCTAAACATATTTACGCCTAATTCTATAAAAATTAATAAAAAATAAAAAATATTATTTTTTAAATGAAATTAAGGAATACACTAAAATAATTGTTTATTAAATTTTTTGTTAAAATTTTTAAAAAGAAAAAATAAGTACATAACATTAAAAACCATTACTAAAAGACCCCATTAAATAATTCCTGACAATTTTTAAGATAATTATTAAATGAATCCTGAGAGTTGAATACATAGTGGTTTACAAAAACCCTTTTAAATCATTTTGAAGTAGTTTAAATTCATAATAAACACAAAAAAACTTTTCTAAATAGAATTTTTGGCATAATGTCATTATGTGATGTGTAAGAACAAAATTATATAGCTCTCTAATGTATTGTTTAAATCATTATACCTCATGATATTATATAATAGAAACTAGGGTGTGATACAAATCAACTCTAGGATTCTTTCCATGCTATTTATAGGACTAGGGAGTGAACCCAATCCACTATGTTTATGGGAATGTGAAGTGAACCCAATAAAATATGGGGCTCCACCCACTATATAATGATGGTCTTGGTAGTGATAATTGACATAAAAACTATTTTTGATGACTATGTATGTGGAAAACTCTTATGAAACAACTCTCAGTTATACAAGATTCATAGGCCTTGTTTTCATGCCTCGTGTTTGTTTATAAACCTGACCCAAAGGGCTTTTAAATTTTTATTTATTATATATTCCCCCTTTTTAAGATGGGTTGTGGGGGAACCCTTACATGACTTGGGGGGGCATAGACACTGATACCTTTAATTAAAATAGTATTGGATCATGGTATTGAAATCCATAACATGGATGAATGCCTAGAATCAAATATAATCAAACTAAACATCCCTATTGAATCTTCAAGATGGAACCTAGCTCACCTACTAATGTTGCTAATATATTTTAGTAACTAGATGCATAACTACCTATGTCATTGTCATTCCTACGAAATCCCTCTAATCCTATGATCAGTTGGCTCTATCTGGTGGTCTTCTAATACTCTGTTCATCATTGGGTTCCTCTAGGTCTTTATAGTTGGGCATAAGATGGGGGACCAAATGCTTTGTGTATTAATGACCTATTTATGTGGTTTAAACTCCCATTAATGATGAATAGTACTATAAATAAATTACCCCTATATAGTAACCATACCCCCATAGTGTTATAGTATTTGTAATATGACTATGAAAATTCACTCCCTCTTGGTTTCGAACTCATGTTTGATGCCGGATTACAGAAATTATTTACCACTTAGGAAATCCCCAGACTATATATTGAATCATCTTTTCACACACCAAGGAATCATGTCTTATGTTATGTGAAAAGGCTTATTCCATTTTTATTTATTTATTATCTATGTGTTATTGGGTATGATTTTCTTATGTGTGGTTCAATAACCAAGATTATGTTTTTATACCCACATTTTTATCATATGATCATTTATGATCTTTAATTGTTATCTCATAAGTATATACTTACTGTGTATTTGATCTAGCCCTTTTATTCTATTGACA
Source organism: Viscum album (assembly GCA_963277665.1). Taxonomy (NCBI): domain Eukaryota; kingdom Viridiplantae; phylum Streptophyta; class Magnoliopsida; order Santalales; family Viscaceae; genus Viscum; species Viscum album. Next base: position 847,639,678 of record OY728119.1, on the reverse strand, counting down.
GTTCTCAAGAAATGAAGAGGATTATTATTATTAATATTTCTAAGAGGATATTATGTGTGGATAATTTAATGGGACACGTTGAAGAATTATTTTAAAAAATATGGTCACATAGCTAATATCTGAAGATAAGAAACCTATGGGTTCATAATAATGATTTTTTTAGATGAAATTAATATTCATGTTAAATGATGTAATATTTAGGTATATTATGGTTGTTTCATATCAAAATCAATCCCAATATTTCCAATTGGTGCCTATGGAACTTGGTGTTAACTCAGAGTTATTGATAGTAAAATTTGGGTCATGTGATGGACCTATTTTGATACGAGGTCAGTGTGACTCAGTTTTTTTACTAAAAAATAGTATTAGTGCATGATAGGGAAGAAGAGATAGGGGTTAGTGGTGGTATGATCATAATAACATGATAAGTAAATCATAAACATATGTGATCACCCCCTTTATAGATGAATCTCATGTTACTAGGGGAGTCAGAGATTGAATGAAAAATTTCAACCCTTTCTCATGTATAATTTTATTTTTCTTTTCATGTATAAGTGTCTTGATCAATTTTAGTTTATGTTTTTTTGTTTTATTTCTAAATTTATTCAATTAAATAATTTATTTTACTGAATCTATGTCTCTAATATTAATTTGGAGTTCCCATAATGGTTATCCATGGTTCTCTAATTGATTATGATCTAATAAATTCATTTTGATGTGTTTTGATATGTTTTATTTGATTATTCAGTGATATATGTATATTTTGATTAATTAATTTTCATCTTATTAAAAAAAGTATTGGTTTCAACATTTCCTTTTATTGAACTCATTTTAATAGGTTATTTTTTGAATGTAAATATATTAAAGTTAATCTTGTATATAAACTTGTTTTCTAAATATTTAAAAATAAAGAGGAATTAATGAATTAAAAAAGTAATAATTTTTAAATTATATTTTTAAAGCTAAATCAAATTTCAATCAAATTTATTATTACTTGATATAAAAATTTTATAATAAGATTATGATTTAAAAAATATAATTTTGAAATAAAAACAGAAATTTTAATATATTTACAAGAAAAAAAGTAAATATAAATAATATATGTTGGTATTCATAAGAGTGATTTTATACCACTAGATTTCAATTTAAATAAATGACATGTAATTTTTTTTATCTCAATATAAATTTATGAATAGTTGTTATGTGTTTTGATCTTATCAAATTATTTTCATTTTGGGTTTTGATCTTTTCATGGAATTCAATTATGTATATTATATTTTTTTTGTATTTCTATTAAGTTGTATTTAAATTTCGTAAGTTCATTGGTTGATGTTAGGACTACTTAAGGTGATATGGGATCAATGTCAATATAAATTTAATGCGCGTAATTTTATATCAATGATTAAATTTTCATTTATATGGATATGTAATTAATGAAAGGTTTTCACTATATCTTAGGGTTTAGTGTGATTTAGGTATAATAATATCAAATTTAATAAGTTTTACTAATCATTTACTAAATTTTAGTTAGTTTAACCTTCACTAATGTTTCTTCTGATTCAGACTTTTCATTATAATTCATTATTTTGTTTAAAATTAATTTAAATGAATAAAAAAAGATATATTGGAAATCTTAAACTGGATGTTTTAATGTAAAAAACTTTTATATTCTCTAAAGGAGGTAATTTAGTTGTTTTAGATATAGAGTTTAAGTTAAATCATGAATAAGGGGTTAGTTAATGTTTTATTAACTTATTTTATTTTTAAATATAAAATCTAATTATAATTTATTTATTTATTTTCTTGTATTTTAATTTAAATAAAAACGAATCTTTGAAAAAGGGGAAACATATTACAATATGATCTTGTAATTAAATTTTTTTTCCTGAATATAAATTTCTAATTGTTTTAATAAAATATTGTTTCATAAGTTAGATTTTTTGGGTTGTTTTTTAATTGATTTTATTATTCAGAAAACATGCTTTCATTTCTATTGAATAAAAAATATTATAATGGGGTGTTCATGAATTATTAACTATTATTTAGTTATATTTCAAAATGGTAGGGTTTTTATTGTTGTGTTTTTAATTATAGATTTAATATAGAAGATTAATTTTAAGTTTTCTTGTGTTTTCTTCTTAAATAATGATACTTTTAGATGAAATGAATTCTTATTTTTTCTATCAAAATGATATTTAATGTATAATTGAACATTTTAAATAAGGGGGTGGATGTTTTTTTGATTAATTTTATTTATGAAATATAAAATAGAAGATTTTATAATTAAAAGGATTCTTTGGATTTGATGAATTTGTTACATTTTTTAATACATGAAAATTTGGTACTTGTTTTCTTGTAATGATTAATCCATAATTGATGGTATAATATTATATTTTAGTCCTTTTTTATGTTTAGGATGTCTTATAAGATACATGAAATGTTTAGAATACCTTTCTTAATAATTATTTTTGGGTTTTCTTGAAATGGGTTTTAAATGGAGGTTTTTTTTCAATTGGTTGTGCATAAGGTGTTTGAAGTGGAATGATACTAAAATAAAAAAAATACATGTTTAGTTATGATGTATTTTTAAAAATTATTTTATTGGGAAAGTATATTTTTCAAGTAATTTTATATTAATCCAATGAGCCTGTACACGAGTGGTAAGGGCTCCTGTTTGGCATCCAAGAGACCCAGGTTCAAAACCTGGTGGAGGAGAATTTCCGAGTCACTATAGCAGTTACTGTTTGGTATTGTAGCAGCCAGAACTATTCACCTGATTTGGGCCTTTGGGCCACCGGTTTGGGCATACAGGTCTCAAGGGCCTTCGAGTCATCAAAGGCCTTTGGGCCATAGGGTCTTCGGGCAACGTAGACCATGGAGTGGCCCAGTTCACATAGAACAGACCCCAGAAGAGGATCAGAGCAACAAGAGTAGCAGCCACCAGAAGTAGAGCTAACATGATTGGAATAATGAGAGGGTATGGCAGCCGCCATCGGGACCAGGCACCATACAGCTTTGTACTGGGCATTGCTAGCTGATCAGCATTGCAAGGTGGGGAGCTATGTGATCAATGAGGAAGAAGATGAGGAGGGTTAGTTCATGTGGGTTGGGCCTACGGGTCATGTATTGGGCATGGTAAGCCTCTAGGCCTTCAGGTCATGTTTGCAGGTTTGTCGAGCCTTGTGCCTTGGGCCTACGGGTCATGTGCGGGTTCCCCTTCAACCCTTAAAAGGGTGATTATCCGTAATAAAATAAAAAATAAGGCCTTCGGGCCATTCAAGCAAGTAATTTTATATTATAACAGTATATTGATCTAAATTTATTTGAATATCATGAAGTTTAGTTTTGAATGAGTTTAATGGATTAAAAGTTTTTTCAATATTAAGATGTTTTGAATTTAAAAAAAATCAAAATTTTGTTATTTATGAATAATTTAGGGTATAAAGTCAATTATTGATGTTGAAATATATGTTTTCAAGCATATTTGGTTAAGCAAGTTTTGTTATAAAATACTTATCTTGAATGGGTTGGTTATGAAATGGACTTGAATGTAAATGTTGGGTTTGTTTTTTTAATTAGTATTTTATTTCGTAATATCTAATTTAATTATATAATGATCATTTATTTTGAAGACATTTTTTTTGGGTTCAAACTATATATTAATGTTCATTTAGTTTTTAAGAATAACATTCAAGTCACCCTCTATTTTCTTCACTAGAGTATCCCTAAATGATTTTTGGATGTGAATTTTGGTTATCTTATGCTGGATCAGAACATGAGTCTTTACCACTAATGATAAGGTTTTATCCAACATATTAATATCATTATTAATCATGTTTGTAGCTTCATAATCATTTTCTAACCTTGGTCCATGGGGAGCTACTAATATACGTTTTGAAGGGGAAGAGTGTTCTTGGATTTATAACCATTTAGATTTTGAAACACCCTCCACCATGGATGGTTGAATTATAGTGGAAATATAATAAATATTATCCTTGGATTCCATAGATATTTTCTTCTAACAGTATTTCTCCCCATTCCCACTTGGAGAAAAAAATGAGAATATACAGTTCTTAAAACAATTAGTTTGTGAATGACCATTAGACTATTATAATAAAAAAAAGGAAAGAACCTTTTTATACTTTATTTGAAGATAAATATATTCCTCAATGGTATATAAAACTACATTATCAATCAAAGTTTCAATTAGAGAAACTACAACCAGTATTCTAGAGAAATAAAAAATGGGCAACCTTAGTTTCTTTATCCATTTTAATGGGAATACAAAGTTCTAAACCAATATGAAAATAAATTCTAGGATACCAAAGGATCTAATTCAGTCCAATAATTTGAATCCAGTATCGAGATCTAGTATTCTTAACATTGAAAGGATTGAAATGTAGGTCAAAATCCTAGATAGAGATCATGCCAGGCATGAGAGAAATAATAAAAAATTCAAAAATATCATGTTTTAGTTCATCATTGGGAAATAGAAAATGAAAAAACCCTTACCAAGTTGAACTCATCTCCAATCCAAGAATCCCCAAATAGAATTTTAATTTCAATAAAGATCATATTATCTCAATAGCTTTCTACCAGTTGAAAAGAAAAGATATTCAATTATTGAAAAAATGCATAGGTATAGAAAATCCTTGACCGCATCCTATTTGGAAACTACATGTGTCTTCATTCTTCTTCAAAATACGCACTTTGGGGTTGAGAACTTTGGCGATGAAAATCAACACCTACTTGCATACACATAAGTAGAGAGTCCACAATCTGTAACAGTAAGAACCTCTTTAGACATCATGAAATATGATTTATATAATAAAAATTATTTATTTACATTTAACAAGTCATATATTTAGTGAAAATGGATTATAATAAAAAAATTATTATTAATTAAGAATATTGATGTTTAATTTGTAGGTTATGTAAATTTAATTTATTTTTTCAATTTAACAAATATCAAACTACTGTTATATATATAATAATAATTTTAGAAACACATGTATGTAATTAATGTAGTGTTACATAGAAAGATAAATACACACACACATAATATTTTTGCAATTTATTCAATTTTTAATATTCATTGTAGAATTTTATTTATTAGAATAACATATTTAATATATATTATTTTTAATAGATGGATTTTATTCATTTTTTGTATTTTTTTAGTATATACTCTTTAATTTTTTTTATATTTATTCATTTCAAATATTATTTATTCATCAATAATATTAATTAATTTGAAATATTTTCATAATTTATTCATTTTTATTTTTTTATTTTTTTTATTTTATCCATTTTTAATATTTATTTATATATGTTTATTCATTATCATTTAATATTTTTAATATGGTTTTAATTTTTATAATTACTATGTAACCATTTTTATTTTAATATATATTCATTATCAATTTTTGACATGTTTTATAATTAAGAACCTTTATTCATTTGTTTATATATTTTTCAAATATATTGATTTTTTAATTAATAAATTTAAATCTTTTTAACATTAAATAATTTAATATTATTTAATATTATTTATTCACCAATAATTTTAATTTTTTTCCCTTATTTATAAATTATTCATTTTTAAAATTTATTTGTTTAATGTTTTTTTAATTTATTCATTTTTAAAATTTAGTTGTAAATATTTATTCATTAACATGTAGTGTTTTTAATCTTGTTTAAGTGTACATATTTAATATGTATTGATATTCATTTAAATATATATTCATTTTTATTTTTTTAATAATTTTTATAACTAATAAAACGTATTCATTTTTTAATATTTTTTAAGTCTATTCATTTATAGTTATTAAATTTCACTCATTTATAACATTCATTCATTTAAGATTAAATATTCATTTATAATGTCAACTTTTCTATACTTTTTTCTTAAAATTTATTTATTATTAATATAATTTCATTTATATATATTAAATTTATTTTAAATAGTTTTTATCGATGTATAAAAAAACACTAATAAAATATGGTTTTATTAGCGCTAAAAAAATGTTCTGATAAAACCCATATTTATCATTTTTTTGGAAATCTCTAATAAAAACCTTTGAGATCATTTAAAATCAACCCTAACAAAACCCAACACCCTCACATCATTCAATCTCTCATGGAACTCAAACTCTACCGCCACTCCCCCTTTAACTTCTTAGAAAAATTAACCCACTAATAACCAAATGTTTGTGATTCATTTTAGTAATTATAGTTGATATATAATTATTTTACAATTTTTAGATCTTATTTTCCTTTCTACAATACCTTCCCTATTCCCCTTATACTATTGGTACTATAGTTTTTTGACCTAGTAGAATCAATCAAGACCATCAAGTTTCTAATTACCTAGGTTTCACACAGTTGATTCCTTTTTAGTTATTTGTTTATCCATGATATCCAAAGGGTTTGGATACTCAAGTTTGGGTGTTTTTTATTTTTCTAGTATGTAAGTGGATGTTTCATGTTTTTATTCATAAATTTTTACCTTAAAATAATCTTCTTAAATATTATAATATATCTCTCCAATATTCTTTGACTATATTATGAAAATTCTTATTAATTTCATGGTCAAACTACTCTAAACCAGTGTATGGGTATTTTAGAATGTTATTCTTAGAATATAAAAAGGTTTTCAATCATAAATATAAAGTAATAAGATGGATTGACGAAAATATTTTAATCAAAATATGAAAAATAGTGAACTTCATGGTAACCCCTTCATAATGATGCTAATTTGATAGTGGGAATTTTATCACTAAGTCACAATCAAAATATATTTTTCCCAAGAATGAAACATAGTTGGTCTATGTAGTCTCTCATGGAGTTTTCTAATTGAGTTCATTGTCAGTTAAAATATTTATTGAATCAATATTAATAGAATGGGATTTATTCAAAATATATTTATGATGAAATTCAAATTGGTAATTTTAATTGGAAAATGAGTGTGAAAACAGTTATTTTTGAAGAATAAAAAATAAGTAAAAGAGTGATTGTAACGTCCCGGATCTGGGTGCCACACAATGGGTGCCCCAAGCCCAGTTGGTCACATGACCTCAAGTGAATTTCCCCAAACACCAGAGGCTTCCGACTTGTAGCGAGGGCATAGGACTGATAGTGGGGAAACTATGCCCTCATTTGTCAAAGTGTAGCGCAGCGAAAAAATACAAACAAACCCAGAAGTGGAAGCAGTAAAAAACATAGATCTAAAATGGAAAATGGAACTGTAGTAATAGATAATCAACAAACATATATAAGATGATGCCACATGTCCCTAATTCTAAGAAAGAAGCCAAAACCAGATACACTGCAATCTAATACAATATAGGACCAGGTAAAAAATATAGTAAAGAAAAAGCACAACAGTGCAATAGAAACTCAACAGCATCGCAAGCCTAAGCTCAGTCCCATGCTCTCTTACTCCTCTGCAACAATCATGTACCTATATAGGGACCCTTTCCTTTATCGACACCTACAGTAATATAATCTCTATGGGAAAAGACATGACCAAAACATGGTGTGAGAAATAAATCTCAGTAGGCAACCACCAAAGGCCCGTGCCCAACTGTTAGTGAAAATGTGCAACAGCAGTATGCAATAAAGAAATTCAGTAAGATAGGAAGTACCCAAAAGTAGCTACTCCTACCAGTTCTATTACCAATTACTAATAATTTAAAAATTCAATATAATTAAATTATATGTTCTCGAGACTCGACCTCAAACGAAAATCTCATATACAGTTCCACAGCAAAAACCACAATAGGTTATCTAACAAGTATAAGGTAATAATAATACCAAACCTGTGATTTATCTTGGTAGGTATAACATAAGAAATAACTATAGTGAATATTCCAGTAAAAATTGTCCTCAAACATACAATTCCTTACCCTCAGGTAAGATGAAACGACACCCTCAGGGGACTTCCCTCAGTCATAATGAATATTGTCCTCAGGCATACGAGATGTTGCCCTCAGGAACAGAAGCAACTGCCCACAAGCATAATAAATGTTTCCCTCTGGCTAAAAAAACACTGCCCTTAGGCATAACAAAACACTTCCCTCAGGCTAAAAAAGTAACTAGTCCGAGCCCAACTCATAAGAAACTAATTGATATATGTTTCCTCTCAATAAAACTCAAAAATGTTATAATCATGGCATACCCATGGGTATCCTGTCCAAACGGCTAAAAAAGGGAAACACACCAATGGGTTGGCCCTGGATCAAGGCAATGATCCCACACAACAGTTTACACATGTTCATTAGATTGTTTATGCAATTCTAGATATCTTAACAGCAAAGGCCACATATATACGACACCCCGAACATGGGCCTGTTGCACAACTATGCTAAAAATGAACTCAACAGTTGGGAATAAACACTTGAACACCTACCTTGATCTACTCTGATCGATACACGCGAACAATGCCTCCTGAAACAAATGAGAAGGATGAAGATCTGGGATAAACATTTATCCATTCAAACTCAAATAACTTCCCTTATGGAAAAAATTGGAAAGAGTGGTTCAAGAAGGCAGAAGATCTCACCCGCAAGGTTCAAACGAGATTGAAGGTGGAAGAATCGAAGTTTCGGTGAGTGTTCGGGAGCTCCTCCAAGCCTCAGGCTCCTCTCCCATAGCTCCTTTTGAGTTTCCTACCTCCTCTGCCGAATGAGGTGGCTACTGCCTATTTTTAATGAAAATAACATGACTACACAGCGTGTACTCTCAAGTACATGACATGTACTTTCCTTGTAACTATTCACTAGTGGTAATTCTCCACCGCCTTACAATTCATATGCTGACTAATTACATGGTGTTTATTACTAATAACATGGAATATACCATCGTTCGTCTGGTGGCTACGTACACCGCCTTACTGTTTATCTGATGGCTGATTACACGACGTGTAATACTACGTACACGGCGTGTAGTTAGTTTTTACACCCTGAATCGCCAACAAGCCTACATTAACGCTATTCTCATCCCACATGTCCAAAGTACATGGTGTGTGGAAAAGTACATGGCGTGTACGCATAAAATTTTGGATTTTTCCCCAATTTCCCTTATTTTCTCAAAAACACTTCAGGAAAAAGGGAAAGAAGAAACCCGTACCTCAAGAATAAGAACCAGGTTCTTACAAACTTCTCCCCTTAAGGAAATTTGTCCCCGAATTTCCCTTATAATTGTAGTGAAGATAAATCTAAGAACAACTCTATCCACTAAGAACGTATGGTGGTCTCCCGCTCCCAGGTTTCGTCCTACACTCGGCCATGCTTCCATAACACCCGTACAAGAGGAACTGACCGGCTTTAGAGAACCTTCCTGATCTTATCAACAATATGGATCAGATGCTCCTCAAAGGATGCATCTACATGAAGTTCAACCTTCTCGGGCTGAAAAACGTGAGATGGGTATGAGTGATAACGGTGCAGCTGAGATACGTGGAAGACGTCATGCATGGCCCGTTAACTCTACAGTAACTGCAATAGATAGGCAATCGACTTGACTCTCTCGAGAATCTCAAACGGCCCCACATACCTCAGTGAAATTTTACCCTGTCTCCTAATCCGCCTGTGTCCCAACCTCGGTGAAACACAAAAGAAAACATGTTCCCCGACCACGAACTCCAAGGGTCATCTGCGGTGATCAGCATAAGATTTATAACAAGGTTGTGTAGTATCCATCCACTTCTTAATCAAATGAACATGATCTGAAGTCTCCTGCATGAGACATAGTCCCAGTAAAGCTACCTCACCTGCCTCCAACCGGCACAAGGATGATCGGCATGGCCTACCATATTAATCCTCGTAAGGTGTCATCTCAATAGTTTCTTGAAAACTATTATTATAGTCAAAATAGACTAGGGGTCTGTACTTATCACAAGATCCCCCAAATTCAAGGACGCATGCATGCTTCATGTCCTCTAGCACATGCATCATATGCTCTGACTGGCCATCGGTCTGAGGGTGGTAAGTTGTGCTCAGAAGCACCTGTGTACCTAGGGCCCTCTAAAAAATCTTCCAGAAATGAGATGTAAAATGGGTTTCCCTATCTGAAACGATAGAATGTGGGACCCCATGAAGATGTAATACATCTCATATACACAACTTCCTGATTTTTTCATCACCGAAGGTCACCTGGATCGGCAAAAATCGAGCTACCTTCATAAGTCTTTCCACAATAACCCATACAACATCGTTTCCTCGAGGTGACCATGACAACCGGGTCATGAAGTCCATCACGACATCATCCCATTTATACTTTGGAATGGGTTACTATTGTAACAGTCCGGCTGGCCTCTATTGCTTCGCCTTTACCAGCTGACAGGTGGAACATCTCATAACAAAACCAGCTACCTCTCTTTTCATACCTAGACACTAATACTGACGTCTCAACTCACAGTACATTTTGGTAACTCCAGGATGTAATGCCCAAGATGAAGCATGCAATTCCCACATTATCTCCTCATGTATATCCTGTGGAACCCACACTCGTCCATGGAGATACAGTACCTCATCATCGTCTATTTTCCAACTAGGAGGAGGGTCCTCATCTGCCACTGAAACCCGTAGAACTAGGCCTTCTGAATCCGATAGCTGTCTCATCATCACTCTATCCAGGAGGGTAGAAGTCAAAACTAAGGATGAATGATAGGCTCGCCCCTGACTATTGTGCACCTCCAAATGCATCTCAGATAACAAATCCATAAGCTACCACTCACCATTGGCCTCCTACACTACCTTTATGTAAGTCCTCTTACTCAGTGCATCAGCTACTATGTTACCCTTTCCAGGTGTATAGGAAAGCTCAAAGTTGAAATACTTAAGGTATTCAACCCACATTCGCTATCTCAAATTCAAGTCACGCTAGGTAAAGATTAATTTAATACTTTTGTGGTCCGTAAACACCAAAAAATGTTCCCCGAAGAGATAATGTCTCCAACAGTGTAACACATGAACAACTACAACCAACTCGAGATCATGCGTTGAGTAATTCCTCTCATGTGGCCTCAACTGCCGAGACCCGTATGAATCTACTCGATCACCCTGCATCAACACTACTCCCAGCCCAATAATTGATGCATCATAGTAAACTGTATAGCTCTTCCCTTTCTCTGGAAGTATTAGGACTGGTACTGATGTTAACCTTCCCTTCAGCTCATGAAAGGCAGTCTCGTAAGCTTCTGACCAAACAAACTTCATACCCTTCTTAGGAAAACCCATCAACGGCGCTACTAAGCAAGAGAAGTCCTGTATAAAGCGCATGTAGTAACCATCCATCCCTAAGAAACTCCATATTTCAAACATTTTCTTAGGCTTCTCTGAGGAAACTACTGCTCTCACTTTCTCTGGGTGTACCACAACTGCTGCTTCTCAGATAATATGACCTAGGAAGTGAATCTAGTCTATCCAAAAGTGTCACTTTGAGATCTTAGCATATAAATGATGCTCTCTTAGTGTACCTAGTATGATCCCAAGATAGGTAGAATGGTCGTGTCGAGTGTGAGAATACACTAAGATATCATCCACGAAGACTACCACAAAAGAATCCAGATATGGGTAGAACACACGATTTATCAGAGCCATGAAAACTGTTGGTGCATTCGTTAGTCTCAATGGCATAACCAAGTACTCGTATAGACCATATCTGCTTCAAAATTATATAAGAGGTATGTAGGATGGTCTGACTCGCAACTGATGATATTTGGATCTCAAGTAAATCTTCAAGAACACTCATGCCCCTCGAAGATGACCAAAAAGATCATTAATCCGTGGTAAGGGATATTTTTTCTTAACTTTCAACTGGTTTAGCATCCGAAAATCCACGCATAGTCTGTGGGTATCATCCACCTTCTACACAAACAAGATAGGCGAACCCCAAGGAGAAGTACTGGGTCGGATGAAACCATTTGCTTGTAACTCCTCTAAATGCTTCTTGAGCTCTTTTAATTCTTGTGTAGCCATACTATAAGGAGGAATGGACACTGGTGCGGCTCCTGGCACAAGATCAATAGAGAAATAAACCTCTTGCTCCATAGGTAGACCTAAAAAGTCATTTAGGAATACATCCCTGAAACGATTAACCAATGGAGGGGAATCCTTCTGACAAGTTCCCGAGTCATCCAGATATAAACTCACAATATGGGCTGTCACCCCACCTCTCACATGATGCTCGGGTCTATCTCGGCTTTCTTGGACATCCCATTCGCCCTTGTATAGAAACTCTCCACCCTCTGGTGACGTGAAACTCGCCCTGCGATGATAGCAATCTACAAAGGCTCAAAAGGGTACCAACCAGTCCATCCTGATAATGACATTATTGTTCATCATATCTAAGACATAAAGGTCCAATAAAAAGTGACACCCACCAATGTAATGAACCAGAAATTTCAAGGAAAAGTTTTTCTTAATTTCCTTGGGATTTTACAAGAACGCAGATTTTGACGGCACCTGATTCCGAAGTCTGGTGTGCCCGGAATCAATTTCCGAAGTTTAGCTCGGGTACGTTCAGTGAACGAACGAGGGGGCTTTTTCTAACTTTTGAACCGGTGCGTGGAATCAAAATCTGAGGGAACCAATGAACTCGTAACGCTGGTATTTTCCTAAGAAGACCCTTTTTGGAGTTGCGTTTTCTCGGGAGGAGTTTCTAAAAAGAAGGTGAGGAATAAAAATAAAATTGTTTTACAATTATATTTTCATTTCTTGTTAAATAGATTAAGTGTTGTGTCACAACACTTTTCCCCTCTCTTATGTGGTTATAACCTAAGTAAGGGAGTTGGGGGTGGGACCCACTTGTAGTTAACTACCTGTGTGAGGATTAAGGTGGGGTGGGGCCCACACAAGCCCAACCCCTCACCTTCCCCAAACGTTCTTAACTTATTCCCTTTTAATTTTGTAACTTTCAAAGAAAAACCACCTCTCTTAACTCTTTCCAACAAACACTAATTAATTAATTGAACCTAATCAATTAATTAATTGATCATTTTGAGTTTTGAATTTCAAATGGATTGTGATAATAAAATAATTGGTTGAGCCATTTTATTTTATTTTGGGGGATACTCTTTGTGTTGAGGACCTTGGAGAGAGAGGGCCTTGTGAGAAGAAGAAGAAGAAGGAAGATGAAAGAAATTCTCCTCGTTGAAGAACGATGCCTCTTCAATGACGAACAACGCCTCTTCAATGTAGAAAGATACCTCTTCAACGAAGAACGATGCCTCTTCAACGAAGAACGACGCTTCCTTAACAAAGAACGACAACCTTCCTCTTCCGCGACAAGGAAGGAGACGCCGACCATGGAGGCCGACGCCAACAACAACGTTCTTCTACTTCTTCTGAAGTCGACGGAATCGATACCATTCTTCCACGACACCTGACTACCGCGACATTCGACTTCTGCGACTCGACGACGTGCGACGTCAATTTCGAGGTAGGGTAATTTTTTATTTGATTTTTCCCTTTTATCATTTGAGAAAAGGATGACGAGGGAGGATCAATCTCTACCGGTTGACCCGTGGATCGCTCATTCATGCGGGGTGGTTGAAGGGTGAATTTTTGGGATTGGTTGAGTTTGAAATTGTTTTTAAGACCTCTAACGCGGAGGGCACGAGCTAACGAACAAATCCCGGACCCTCCGCAGTTTGTTGTCGAAGTGTGGATCGACAGAAGATGATGAGGCGGGCCGCAAAGGCATTTTGAATCCTTCACAATAATCTACGGCTCCCTGGAGGACCACCTTCGAAGAAAGAATTTAAAATGAACCACCGGAGCAACTCTGGTGGTCCGCGGAAGTGCCTGACAGCACGCCACGCCCACATGGCGGCGTCGGCGGCCGGCACCGGTCGGCCGCCAGGAGGCGGCGACGCCCGACGTGCCGTCAGAAAGGTCAGTCGTGGCTGAATTCACGATGGAAGGCAGCGGTCCCGTGGCCGCACGAGACCGAGGGGGGACGCGGCACCGGGTCGCGTCCGCTGGCCGAAAGAGCGGCCCCACACGTGGGGGCCGCGACTCATCAAATCAGGGGGGGCAGCACGCTCCCCCCTGTCTGCCCAACTCGGCTCGCCGAGCTGGCCACGCGGCCGCGCGAGCGCTCCAGGCTGGGCTGGGCCGTGCCCTTTTGGGCCGGACCCGGGATGGGTCGACTTGGTTCGGGCCAACCCAGGGGGTCTCGGGCCGGATCGGTCCGGGCCCGAACTCCCTATTCTCGGGCAGTTTTTGTTCAAATGCCCATATCATGGGATATGGATCTCCGATCGACGCACCGTCAGATGAGATGCGATCCTTGGATCAGGACAGTTGTTTCGGTATATTACACTCAAGGTTTCGGAGAACTTTGGGTACGACCAGATTGGTTCGAGCACGAAACCAACCGGGCCAGCTGAGCGGAAACGCTTATAACTTGAGCTCTGAACATCCGATTGATGTGCCATCGACTTTTTTGGATTCCTCTTGATGAGACGGAACTTTTGAAATACTTTTAATGAGATTTGAACGCAGTTGGAGTATGGCCGAGTTGAACTGTACCCGAAATCCAACCGGGCCCCTCAAACGGAAAAGCTGATAGCTTTCAGACCGGACGTCCATTTGACGAACCGTCAGCGGCGTTGGTGATCACATTGAGAAATGGTCCCTATGAGTATACCCTATGAGAGTTTTGGGTACAGTTGAGATACATCTGGGTTGGTTCGCACACGAAACCAACCGGGCCCCTGGGACGGAAAGGCTAATAACTCACAGACCAGGCGTCCGATTGACGTGTCGTCTGATGTGTTGAGACCCCTATGACAAGGTGGTCCTTTGAGATACTTCTTCGTGGGAATTTGAGATACTTGGAGTATCGACCAGTAGCTCATGGAGCGGATCCTCCTAGAGACGAGCATACGGAGTACGAAGACCGTGTAACTAGCTGAGACCTGACGACTGCTTGACTGACTCGACTTGGAGTGAGTCGACTAGCCCAGTGGATGGAGCACTACTTTGTTTGGGTGCAGACCCATGGAAGACGGAGAACTACTATTTTTGGGTGCAGACCCGTGGTACTCGTCCAGAGAGTACCTCTGCAGGCTATTAGGGGGAATGCACTACTGTGTTTGGGAGGAAGACCCCGGCGAGTAGCACTACTGTGTTTGGGTGGCTGACCCACGATACTCGACAGGAGGAGTACCTCAGAAGTCTTAGGTTAGTGATCAGTACCTCGGAGTCGTGATAGGATCACTGTACTCTCCAGAGACGGGGCTCTTCAGCAGGTACCGTTTCAATAATGAAAATACTGGTTTGAGCTGAGTCTATGACCTTTTTGTTTCCTCATGATTGAGATGGATTACTTGATAACTTAGGTATAAGTATGGGATTATACCTAAGTAAGGGTTATCTATTGAGATCCTTCCTTATGGTTATCCTTGTTAGATTTAGTGATACCTTGAGGGTCTTGGGGTACCTACTAAGTATCATATACTCACCCCTGCACGGGCTATGCCCGCACTTCGTTGTGTTGGTTGCAGACGTCGGGCAGCGTTGACAGATTCTGAGTGTTCAAGGACTAGACGGTACCCGGAGGTGGACCTCACGACAAGTCAGTATCCGGAGGTGGACTTCACGACAAGACGACACTCAGAGGAGGTTGACGGGAGAGAGAATTTTGGAGGATATATGTACCTACCCTTTAATTTGGATCTGTGGTGGATGATCCAGGAGTTGCGCTATCTGTACCTACACTTCAGGTAGGATCTGAGGAGGAAGAACCAGGAGCTGCTTCTATTCTTCCAGCTGTTGTCTTTTTTTGTTGTACTTTTGTTCAGTTGTAGCTGTACTTTTGATTGGGTTTGTATTCTGGCCCATTTACTTTTTAGCACTTCCTTTTGTACTTAGTGTTTTACTTACGCTTGTACTCTGTGGTGTTTTGTTTACTTTTATAAAGGCAATGCCTTCCCAGTTATCGGTAATTATGCCTTTGGTGTTGGTCTCCATCCCCTGGCCTATGGAAGGCGGGCTTGGGGTAGTCACGGCACGGGCCCCAAGGATGGGTCTGGACAAATTGGTATCAGAGGAGTCGGTTCTACAGCATAACTTATAACTCTGATACTTTCTTTCTGTGAAGCAATAAGTGTTAATGTTACCGAGTGTGGTTTTCAGTTTAGGGAGTCCTGTGTTGGTGCAGGCGGCCGATATATCCATACACTAGGACCTTGACAACTGATTTCCAACTTTGTGCACAAAAACACTGATTGCGTGTGTGTTTCCAAAGGTTTTTCCTTAAAATAGCTCAAACCAGGTCAGATCACTAGGTATAAATCATTTGACTGTGTCACGTCTGTTTCTTTCAGGATGCCTTATCATGGATGACCAGCTAGAGCCCAGAGGGATGTGCGTATTGACAGCCTGTTGAGTGATGGGGCTTCGTTACATGGCCCTCTTATAATGGAGGCACTAGCGGTACTACCATACATTGGGCCACCGATGCCACCATCCCCAGCAGCAGGCAATGCACGCCGCTTGAGAGCGCTGCACGAGTTCTAGCACCAGAGGCCACCCAGGTTCCGGGGGGAGATGGACCCGCAGGCGGCTGAGGATTGGATGGAGGCTTTGGTTAGAGACCTCTGGCTAGTGGGGAAGCCAATAGACTTCATGGTGATCTTTGCTGCCAGCCTCCTTCAGGAATCAGCAGGCAGGTGGTGGAGCCACTTGTTCCAGTTTTGCGATGATATGGTCTTCACATGGGGAGACTTCGAGACCTTTTTCAGGGTGGAGTTTGTACCAGTAGCTCTGCACCCCGAGCGTGTACAGGAGCTGCTGCGTTTGTCGCAGGATTTCGATCAGTAGACAAGTCATCTGTGGGAAGTAGAGAGATGATACAGAGGTCCAAGAGGACCAGAGCCAGCCGTATGAGGAGTAGAAAGTGTTATGAATGCGGCAGGAAGGGTCACCTGGCACATGACTGTCCGAACCCCCGCACAGTTGATCCGCAAGCTTTGGGGGAGCCACCAAGACAGAATCACCAGCGGGTGCTTGAGCAACAGCCGAGCAGTGGACAAGGCGGTAGAGCTCCGGAAGCAGGTGGACAGGAGTGGAACTAGTGGATGTGTCCCTTGTACTTCTAGTTCCATGTGACTATTGTATTCGTGTCTTTGTACTATGAGCTGTAGTAATAAAAAGACACATATCTTTGTGATGTTTTCATTCCTGTCCTTTTGTTCGGTTGATACTGAGAGGTCCCGGTTAAAATTGTTCACTTGACCCTCACTTTTGAGATTTCTACTGGGGGAGACCTAGTGACCTAACACTGATGCCGACAGTGTGACTCGACCCTTGGAGGCGAGAGTGATGGTTGGATCTCTTGGTAGTAACGTCAAGGCCTTACGACGTCATCCATGGCATGAATGCATAATTTATGTCAGGATTGACTATATTAGGAAATGGGCATGGTTCATCCAGGGGATGAGACCGAGTTTCTCTTTTCGGCAAAGGATAAATCTTAGAAGATCTTACAGATCGTAGGCAAAGAAGGTACAGATCATCCAGGAGCAGATGAAGACTGCACAGTGTAGTAAGAAATAGGAAACTGGAACCAGTCTTAGAGACTATAGTGAGTTAAATGTTTCAAGAAGAGGAATCTTTAAGGAGAGATGAGTCTGCGAAGTAGCAGATGTGGAGGCAGAGCTAGGAGAGCAGCATGAGGTGGTGTACATTTTAACATGCTACAACCACCCGCCTTTGTTTTCTCCGCCAGGCTCAGGGAGCTGGAGGGCAGGGGAAGAGTGCGGCTGCATGTGGTCAAGGAGTGTGACCCAATGGCTTTAAAAATGATTCAAGGGATAGTCTGTGTCCACTACTAGCTTCCATAGTAACAGGCGTCGATATGAATCATTCATTCCTTTCACAAATCTTGTCCCATACCTAGAGTTTCCGGTAATCCATAGACTTGACCCTCACGTCTGGAGATACCTTGGGAGAAGACTTGATGATCACACTTATGCCGACAGTGTGGTCAGACCCTTGAGGAGAGAGTTTCAGTTGGAATCTCTTGGTGGCAGCGTCGAGGCCTTACGACGTTGGTTTGAGTATAGACTGGACAATCACAGTTCATACACAAATTGATGGTATTAGGAAAAAAGGTTGTGGTTTAACTACGACGTCGGGATGGGTTTTCCTTGGTCGGTGAAAAGGAAACCCCAGGCAGCATAGGATTAACTCATTAATAGGAGGGTGCGACCGATCACTCTTGAGTCGGTCAACCATACCCTCGTGGCAACATGAGTTTTGAGTTTCAGTTCTAAACAGGAATTGGAGACCTCTAGAGTTCGAGGATGACGATCACGTCCTTATACGGCTCTCACCTCGACGAGGTTTACTGAGATGTGGCCAAGGAGTCAAGTTATCTCGGAGGTTCAATGGACCTTTCTAGGTCCTTAGAAGGGTAGGCGAGGTGGTTTAACTTTTGACCTTTCCACCTCAGTTGAACTAGGTTCATGATGTCATCCACGTATCTCAGCTGAGGAGATACGAGCATGACCCTTCGCATAACATCAACCATGAGGAGATAGACGTTGGAGATGGGGTGACTTTTGTGGGGTTCCAGTAGAGGTTGAGGATCGATAGGATCAGGTCCTACGAGGATGGTCGATTCCTCTTGTGCGCTTTGGTAGGCAGCACGGGAACCTCTAGGTGAGCACATGGGAGCAGAATGCTCACATGCGTGCTCAGTACCACTTTTGTAACCCTAGTTTGTGTTAAAGCTTTACGAGGACGTAAAGACCTGAGGTGGGAGTAATGTAAAGACTCAGAAATTTCAAGGAAAGTTTTTTCTTAATTTCCTTTGGATTTTAAAAGAACACAAATTATGACGGCGCCTGATTCCGAGGTCCGGTGTGCCCGGAATCAATTTCTGAAGTTTAGCTCGGGTACGTTCAGTGAACGAACGAACGAGTTTTTCTAACTTTTGAACCGGTGCTCGGAATCGAAATCTGAGGGCACCGATGAACTCGTAGCGCCGATATTTGGTTAAGAAGACCCTTTTTGGAGTTTTGTTTTCTTGAGAGGAGTTGCTAAAAAAGGTGAGGAATAAAAATATAATTGTTTTACAATTATATTTTCATTTCTTGTTAAATGGATTAAGTGTTGTGTCACAACACTTTTCCCCTCTCTTTTGTGGTTATAACCAAAGTAAGGGAGTTGGGGGTGGGACCCACTTGTAGTTAACTACCTGTGTGAGGATTAAGGTGGGGTGGGGCCCACACGAGCCCAACCCCTCACCTTCCCCTAACGTTCTTAACTTATTCCCTTTTAATTTTTTAACTCTCAAAGAAAAAAACACTAATTGAACCATCTCTTAACTCTTGCTAACAAACACAAATTAATTAATTTAACCTACTCAATTAATTAATTGATCGCTTTGAGTTTTGAATTTCAAATGGCTTGTGATAATAAAATAATTGGTTGAGCCCTTTTATTTTGTTTTGGGGGATACTCTTTGTGTTGAGGACCTTGGAGAGAGAGGGCCTTGTGAGAAGAATAAGAAGAAGAAAGAGGAAAGAAATTCTCCTCATTGAAGAACGACGCCTCTTCAACAAAGAACAACGCCTCTTCAACGAAGAACGACGCCTCTTCAACGAAGAACGACACTTCCTTAATGAAGAACGACAACCTTCCTCTTTCGCGACGAGGAAGGAGATGCTGATCGTGGAGGCCAACACCAAAAAAAATGTTCTTCTACTTCTTCTGATGTTGACGGAATCGATACCGTTCTTCCATGACACCTGACTACCGTGACGTTCGACTTCCGCGACTCGACGACGTGCAACGTCAATTTCAAGGTAGGGGAATATTTTATTTGATTTTTCCCTTTTATCTTTTGAGAAAAGGACGACGAGTGCGGATCAATCTCTACCGGTTGATCCGCGGATCGCTCATTCATGCGGGGTGGTTGCGGGGTGAATTATCGGGATTGGTTGAGTTTGAAATTGTTTTTAAAACCTCTAACACGGAGGGAACGGGCTAACGAACAAAGCTTGGACCCTCCGCAGTTTGTTGTCGAAGTGCGGATCGACGGACGATGATGAGGCGGGCCGCAAAGACGTTTTGAATCCTTCGCAGTAATCTATGGCTCCCGAGAGGACCACCGACGTAGAAAGAATTGAAAACGGACCACCGGAGAAACTCCGGTGGTCCGCGGAAGTGCCTGCCAGCGTGCCACGCCGGCACGACGGCGTCGGCAGCTGGCACCGGCCTGCCGCCAGGAGGCGGCGGCGCCAGACGCGCCGCCAGGAAGGTCCGCCACAACTGAAGCCATGGTGGTAGGCAGCAGTACCACGGCCACACGGGACCGAGGGAGGACGCGGCACGGGGCCGCGTCCGCTGGCCAAAAGAGCCCCCCCCCCCCCACGTGGGGGCCGCGACTCATCAAATCGGGGGGGGGGGGCAGCGCGCTCCCCCCTGTCCGCTCAGCTCGGCTCGGCGAGCAGGACACGCGGCCGGGTGAGCATGCCAGGCCGGGCCGGGCCGCGCCCTTTTGGTCCGGAACTGGTACGGGTCGACCCGGTTCGGGCCGACCCAGGGGATCTCGGGCCGGATCGGTCCGGGCCCGAACCCCCTATTCTCGGGCAGTTTTTGTTCAAACGCCCATATCATGGGCTACGGACCTCCGATCGATGCACCGTCAGCTGTGATGTGATCCTTGGATCGGGACAGTCGTTTTGGTATATTACACTCAAGGTTTCAGAGAACTTTGGGTATGGCCGGGTTGGTTTGAGCACGAAACCAACCGGGCCAGTGGAGCGGAAACGCTTATAACTTGATCTCCGGACGTCTGATTCAAGTGTCATCGACTTTGTTGGATTCCTCTTGATGAGAAAAAACTTTTGGAATACTTCTCCTGAGATTTGGATGCAGTTGGAGTATGGACGGGTTTTACTGTACCCGAAATCCAACCAGGCCCCTGGAACGGAAAAGCTGATAGCTTTCAGACCGGACGTCCGTTTGACGAACTGTCAGCGGCGTTGGTGATCACGTTGAGAAACGGTCCCTATGAGTATACCCTATGAGAGTTTGGGGTACAGTTGAGATACGTCCGGGTTGGTTCGCACACGAAACCAACTGGGCTCTTGGGACGGAAAGGCTAACAACTCACAGACCTGGCGTCCGATTGACGCGCCATCTGATGTGTTGAGACCCCTATGAAGAGGCGGTCCTTTGAGATACTTCTTCATGGGACTTTGAGATACTTGGAGTATCGACCAGTAGCTCGTGGAGAGGATCCTCCTGGAGATGAGCGTACGGAGTACGGAGACCGTGTAGCCAGCTGAGACCTGACGACTGCTTGACCGACTCGACTTGGAGTGAGTCGACTAGCCCAGTGGATGGAGCACTACTTTGTCTGGGTGTAGACCAACAGAGGACGGAGCACTACTGTGTTTGGGTGCAGACCTGCGGTACTCGTCCGGAGAGTACCTCTGCAGGCTATTAGGGGGGATGCACTACTGTGTTTGGGAGGCAGACCCCAGTGGGTAGCACTACTGTGTTTGGGTGGCTGACCGGCGGTACTCGACAGGAGGAGTACCTCAGTAGTCTTAGGTTAGTGAGAAGTACCGCAGAGTCGTGATAAGATCACTGTACTCTCCAGAGATGGGGCTCTTCAATAGTTACGGTTTCGATAATGAAAATCCGGGTTTGAGCTGAGTCTATGACCTTTGTGTTTCCTCATGATTGAGATGGGTTACTTGATAACTTAGGTATAATTATGGGCTTATACCTAAGTAAGGGTTAACTGTTGAGATCCTTACTTGTGGTTATCCTTGTTGTATTTAGTGATACCTTGAGGGTCTCGGGGTCCCTACTGAGTATCGTATACTCACCCCTGCATGGGATATTCCCGCACTTCGTTGTGTTGGTTGCAGACGTCGGGCAGCACTGACAGAGGCCAAGTGTTCGAGGACTGGACGATACCCGGAGGTGGATCTCACGACGAGTCAGTATCCGGAGGTGGAATTCACGATGATATGACACTCAGAGGAGGTTGACGGGCGAGAGAGTTGTGGAGGCTATCTGTACCTACCCTTAAGGTAGGATCCATGGTGGATGATCCATGAGTTGCGCTATCTGTACCTACCCTTCAGGTAGGATACGAGGAGGACGAACTAGGAGAAGCTTCCATTCTTCTAGTTGTTGTCTTTTTCTGTTGTACTTTTGTTCTGTTGTAGCTGTACTTTCGATTGGGTTTGTATTCTAGCCCATTTACTTTTCAGTACTTTCTTTTTTACTTAGTGTTTTACTTCCGCTTGTACTCTGTGGTGTTTTGTTTACTTTTATAAAGGAAATGCCTTCCCAGTTATCAGGAATTATGCCTTTGGTGCTAGTCACCAGCCCCTAGCCTATAGAAGGCGGGCTTGGGGTAGTCATGACATGGGCCCCGAGGATGGGTCGTGACAACCAACCTATAAGGGGCACTCGTTGCACTGATGCACACCTTCCGTTCTAATTTTCAACGGAGTTTCTAGCGTCATGATATCAAATGAAGAAGAAAAATGGAGCCCAAGGATCTTCATAATGATCAAAGATATAAAGATATGTGTAGCACCAGTATCTAAAAGTACTGAAGATAAAACAAAAGCAACTAGAATAGTGCCTCTGATAGTGGAAGGTCTGAGATCTTGCTCTTGTTGGATCTGTTGCACTGCATATGTCTGCCCAATGCCGTGGTCCTGCGACACAACTTAGATACCATGAGCTGACCTGCCTTGTTGTCTCTCAGATCCTGGTGTTTGGCTACCACGACAATGACCACTTCCTCAGCCTAAACGTCCTGACGTATTCCAATTCTCTAACTGGTAAGAAGCTAGTGTCCTTGATCCTGTACATAGAGTCTGCACCAAACCCCTCTCATTAGTTGCTGGTGGAAACGCCCTACAAAAATGCTGAAAATGACCCATCCTACCGCAAACTCGGAACTCCACTTGGTCACATGGATACTGAGGTATCTTGTGCCCCTCTTTACCACACTGGTAGCACATTATCTGGCCATCTGAAGAATGTTTCTGGCTAGTACTGCCACCGTTTGAGAAATCCATCTGCCTCTTCCTCTTACCAGTAGAAATAGTACGAGAAACTAGTGCTGAACCACCTTGGCCCGCACCACTAGCTTCCCGCAGGTTCCTCTTAGTAATCAATGTCTGGTTCACAATATCATGAACTGTAGGAAACCTGAAAACATTCACCAGTGCTCAGATGTCATATCAAATACCATCCTTATGGAATCTAGCCCTCAATTTATCATCACCCACTAGAAAAGGTGCAAAAGATATAGCTCAGTGAAGCGGGCAGAATAGTCCACCACTAACATGGCGCCCTACTGCAGATTCATGAACTCTTGAGCATGATCTGCCCTTAGGATCTCTGAAAAGAAAAATTCATAGAATACTTCCTGAAAATCTTCCCATGCCATGTCTCAGTGATGCTCAGTCTAGGTGGTAACATCCCACTATCTCTTGGCGGAATCACACAACATGTAAGTAGCGAGCTTGTACCTCATCCCGGGAGGCATCTCAAGATGCTTGAAGATATTCTACAATGAACCTAGCCATGAATCTGTAGCATGTGGTTCTCCATCCCCTGAAAATGTAGGTGGTTGTTGCTGCTGGAATATATGGGTCATCTCTTCCATAGATGTGGAAACCAGAGGTGCTCCCAGGAAGGTATGCATGAACCACATGAAGCCTTCACGAAACTGTGCATCCGCGCATGCATCTGGTATAACGGTTGGGGCCACATTTGGCACTGCTGGAGGATCCATTGGTAGCCCATGACCTACCATCTCTGGAGTATAATCATTGATGCTCTCTTGGAGAACAACTGGTGGTCATCTCGCTGGCATGACTCTACAAGGTCAAACACACACCTTAGATTAAGATCATCAGGGACTAAGAACTGGAAACGTAAGAAGGGAACAGTAGAAATAAAACATTCAAGTTTTACAAAACAAGACTACACAGTGTGTATAATGATTACATGGCATGTTCCTTTAAGTCATTATGATGGGCATGTACTTCTGCCAGAACTAGTCGTGTAACACCCCAAACACATGGTGTGTTTCCCTTACACACGACGTGTACATGAATTTTCTTTACCTTCCCAATTCCTTCTACACCTCTAAGCCACAAAACTCTCTTTTGAATGAGGATCCACGGTGTGTATAAAGTCTACACAGCGTGTACCCTTAAGCCCTTATGTGGTCATGTTCTATTGTCGGCATGGGCGTGTTTCAACCCTAGGTACACGGCGTGTTACACCCGCACACGACGTGCACACCACCCCGTCTCCCCAGCCATATGGCCAAGTCCACACGGTCTCTCATCGGTCAAGACTACACGACGTGTCCCACAGGTACAAGATGTGTCCCACAGGTACACCGCATGTACTAGATTATCTCCACCGACCCATGTTGTTCGAGACACGGCCGAATACACGGCTCACACTACACAACATGTACCGGATGGACACGGAGTGTACGAGAAGAGGTAACACCGAACCGTGTTGTTAGTTACATGGTCAGATCCCCTGATTAAACTACATAGCATGTTCAACATTGAAATGATGTTTTTAAGCTAATATTTCCTCCATCCATGTTGTTAGTTACACAGGCGGACACAGGGTCAAGACGACACGGCTTGTTCCCACAAGAACTTCTCTATCCCATGTCTCTTCCCACACAGCCAATGACACGGTTAGAGACTACATGGAATTTACATAAGGTACACGATGTGTACTTAATTTTTTTCATTTCTTCCTGAACAAAAGAGTACATGGCATGTGTTCATAGAAACACACGACATGTATTCTAGGTTTTTCCGGACAATATACCTCAAAAACTACTTTGGAGCCCCTATTTCTTTAACTTCAAGCATCAGTATGCCAATTTATGTTCTGTGGGGGCCCATACTCCCTGAGAACCAAAGTTTAGCACCTGACCTTTCACATTATAGTACAAAACACAACAATAAGGTGGGATCACGATCTACTAAATTCCAGTCCAAGAGAGCCCATACTTCTCAGGAACCAAAGTTTAGCATCCATAAAACCAACCATAACATGTACCAATACCCTATCAACCATAAGTGTATCTATTAAGGTACCTATCAAAACAACATGCATTTTCTAGCACAACATCTATCACAACAACATGCAATTTCTAATGCACCTACATTGAATGGAAACTATACATGACATGTGGTTATAACATGTGCCTAAATGATGCATGAGATGGTATAACCACATCTCATCAGGTTGCGACTAAATAAAACCTAGTATAAAAATATAAACAACACACCAAAAGTGTTTCACCCAACGGTGAAAATCATATCAACTGTAAAAGTGAAAAATCAATAAAATTGCAACACGAGGTATATTGGATTTTCCCTATACACGGGTTAGCTACTCCTAAACACAACTTATTACCAAGTACCAATTCCTTCATATCCTTGGCTATAGGCTCCAAACAGTAAGTCAAGATGAAAATAAATTCCTCTCATACCACTTTGTAACATCCCAGATCTGGGTGCCACACAACAGGTTTTGCGAACCCGGTTGTTCACATGACCTCAAGTGCATTTCCCCAAACTCCAGAGGCAGCCGACTACCAGCGAGGGCCTAGGAATGATAGTGGGGAAACTATGCCCTCATTTGACAAAGTGTAGCACAACGAAAAAATATAAACATACCCAAAAGTGGAAGCAGTAAATAATATAGAGCTAAAATAGAAAATGGTACTGCAGTAAAAGATAATCAACAGACATATATAAGATGATTCCACATGTCCTTAATTCTATGAAAGCATCCAAAACAGGATACACTAAAATCTAATACAATATAATACCAGGTACAAGATACAGTAAAGAAAAACCACAGCAGTGCAATAGGAACTCAACAGCATCACAAGCCTGAGCTTGGTCCCATGCTCTCCTACTCCTCTACAACAATCATGTACCTGTATAAGGACCCTTTCCCTTATCGACACCTGCAGTAATATAATTTTTTTGTTCCCGAGACATGACCCAAAAATGATGTGAGAAATAAATCCCAGTAGGAAACCACCAAAGTCCCATTCCCAACTGTTAGTGAAAATGTGCAACAGTAGTATACAATAAAGAAATACAGTAATCTAGGAATTACTCAAAAGAAACTACTCCTACCAGTTCCATTACCAATTAATAATTATTTAACAATTCAATATAATTTAATTATAAGTTTCTGAGACCCAGCCTCAACTGACAATCTCCTATACAGTTCCATAGAAAAAAACCACAAAAGGTTATCTAACAAGTTGAAGGTAATAACAATACCAATCCGGTACTTTAGATTTGTAGGTATGACATAATAAATCACCACAGTGAATATTCCAATAAACATTGTCCTCTGACATACAAGTCCTTACCCTCAGGAAAGCTGAAACGAAACCCTCAAGTGACTGCCCTAAGTCATAACGAATATTTCCCTCAGGCAAACGAGATATCACCCTCAGACACTGAAGCTACTGCCCACAGGCATAAGAAATGTTTCCCTCAGGCTAAACGAACACTACCCTCAGGCATAGAAAAACACATACCTCAGGCTAAGCAAGTAACTGGGATGATCCCAACACATAAGCAAGAATTTGATATATGTTTCCTCTCAAGAAAACTCAAACATGCTATAATCATGGCATACCGACGGGTATCCTGGCCAAACATATAAAAAAGGGAAACACACCCACGTGGTGGCCTTAGATCAAGGAAACGATCCCACACAATAGTTTACACATGATCATTAGATTATCTATGCAATTATATATATCTTAATAGCTATGTCTGTAGCCATACGACACCCCGAACATGGTTGCGTAGCACAACTATAGACAAAATCAACTCAATAGTGGGAAATAAACACCAGAACACCTACCTCGATCTCCTTTGATCGATACATGCGAACGACGCCTCCCGAAACAACAAAGAAGAATGTAGATCTGGGATAAACATTTATCCGTTCAAACTCAAATAACCTTACATAGGGAAATAATTGGAATGAGAGGTTCAATAAGAGAAAATATCTCACTCGCTCAGTTCAAACAAGATCGATGATAGAAGAATCAGAGTTCCGGTGAGCATTCAGGAGATCCTCCAATCCTTAGCCTCCTCTCCCATGGCTCCTTTTGAGTTTCCTACCTCCTATGCCGAATGAGGATTCTACTGCATATTTTTAACGAAAAAAACATGACTACACGGCGTGAACTCTCAAGTACACAACGTGTACTTTCTTTTTAACTGTTCACCGGCGGCAACTCTCCACCACCTTACTATTCATATACCGACTGATTACACAGAGTTTATTACTAAGTACAAGAAATGTACTATCATTCCTCTGGTGGATACTTCCACCAACTTACTATTCACCTACTGACAGATTACACAGCGTGTAATAATAAGTACATGACGTGTTGTTAGATTTTACACCCTGAATCACCGAAAAGCCTACACGCCCTGTATTCTCATCCCACATTGCCAAAGTACATGACGTGTGGAAAATTACACAGCGTGTACCCATAAAATTTGCGATTTCCCCCCAATTTCCCTTATTTTTTCAAAAAAAAAACATAAGGAAAAAGGAAAATAAGAAACCAGTACCTCAAGAATAAGAATCGGGTTCTTACAGTGATAGAGGGTTGTAAGGGAAAGAATTCATATTTTTTTAGAAACAAAAAACATTATTTAGAATAGTGACCTTAAACATGTTAAAGTAATGTGGTTACATTTATTAATTGTGCAAAATATTTCGTTCCATAACATATTTTTAGTACTTAATCCATAAATAAAAACTAAGAATTCATATGGTTAAAATCGAAGAGATACATTATCATAATCACAATGAGAATTGAATTTATTTTAGTAATATTGATTAAGTGGTAAATTCTCATTGATAATAATAGTTTAATGGAATACTAACTATTATCACAACCTCATTTAAGTGTTATTAAATTTAAATTGTTTGTAAATAATTAAAACCATTATTATTCAATTTTAAATTCTTAGAATAGTATTAAATATGGAATAAAATTTTATTCAAACATATTGAAACAAATGTATTGAATATAAAACATAAATTAAATAGTTTGAGAAGAAAAAAATATAGTCTCAACTAATTATAAGCATTCAAAAAATAAAAAATTGATAGTACATAAAAGTCTGTTTAATATTTCACTCAAGATCTCCCATGTTTAGATCACTAGTGGTTTATCTCGATATGAACACACAAAAACCTCTATTATTTTTTAATTATAATTTTTTTTCATTTCTTATTTAAGTATCCCAAATAAGCATGCCTTTTTTAGGAAAAGAATCAAATTTATTAGAAGTATCAATAACTATCTCCACTGATTATGAATATTCAATAATTCTTTAACAATATAGACTTTATATATTGAAAACAAATATGTTTGGTTATAAATATACATAATTAAATATTTACACTCAAATTTGGATACATTATTTACACATCAAAGTATATATAAATTATATGCATACCTTATGTGAATTTATTTATTTATTATAAAAAATGAATATTTTTAAGCCTAATATGATTGATATTAATTGAACATAGATGTATTCTAATCATGTGAAAATGAGTATAAGGATGGTGTTCAAGAGTTCATCATGTCTTTAATAGAGTATTCATAATACCCTTCTCAAATATTTTTTCCACGTTTACATTATTATTATTCAATATGAATTTTTCCAGAAGAGTTATAAGAACATTTGATTTTTTAAAGAATACATCAGAGATATAAATGTTAAAATAAAAATCATGAAAATTGAATGTTTATACTAACTAGTATGACACTATGATCTCTAGATAATTTTCTTGGAATGATAGTGTAAATGATGATGGAGATTGTATGAAATAAATGACAATGGAAGTTGGAGATGGCCTTAGAGATTATCTAATGATGTTTAGGAATTTGTATATATATGAAAATAGACCATTTTATACCAATTTGACTTAATATATAAAAGTTTACACTATATGGAAGTCATATAATTTAAAAGACAGTAGTGGATGGAGTGAATACAACTTTAGAAAAAATTTCGCTCTCATGTGCGATGATACCAGAAGAAAATGAGCTTCCATATAAAATATATGATACTAAAGGTATTATTTATTTAATAGATATGATATCTAAAAACACATGTCAATCCAAATTATCGTATATTTTTTCATAATAACCATGAATCCCTCAAAAAAATCTCTAATTTTAGTGAATATCGATACGAGAAAGTTGAATCATGTCCTTAAAATGTTATGTGAAACTTTCCAATAATTTGAAGGTTTAGATGAATATATGGATGTTAGGAAACCTATATATAGTTGATATGGTATATAGATAAAGTAACTAAATATGGAAAAAAATCACCCAGTGGTCTCCCCTTAGTGAAATAAAATTAATTATTAGCATCTTGAATTTGGAAAAGAGCTCTAAAACGTTCATATTTTTTTCTATAGATGGAATAAATCCTTTTGGAATACAAATAAGTATTTATAGTAAATGACCATTTATGAGGGTAAATTAAAACTTTCCACCATGGTTATACATAAATAAAAAATAGATTATGTTTTATCTTCTTATATCTGGACAAAAATAACCCAGTAATGATATTGATGTCTATTTTGATCCATTAATAGAAGATATGAAATTGATGTGGGATGAAGGTGTAACATTTTATGATTCACATAGATGTGAATATTTAACATATCAATCCATGTTATATAGGAAAATAAAATAATTTCTTTCTTATTGAAATTTATTAGACTATAACATTAATGGATTTTTTGGGTGTCCCATTTGTGAAGAAGGTACACACTCAGTTATGTTGAAACATTCCTTGAAGTATATGATTTTAGAACATCACAAATTTTTATACTGATGAAATAAATAATGATCTTGGAAAACATTATTATATTTAAATAGGGAATAATCAATTATACCATCTCCACTAACATTTTATTGGCTATTTTAGATAGTCAAATATATTGACATTATTTTTGATGAATTTTTTTCGAAAATCCTTACAAAATCAGGTTGAAAAAGTGATCAGTTTTATTTGAATTACTATAATGGAATTTCTTGTACATCATATATTTTCTTGATGTCATGCATATATAGAAAAATGTGATAGTGTTATTATAACATTACTAAATGTACAATACCAAACAAAATATGTAACTAAGCCTAGGTTTAACATGATTGATATTGGTATAAGGAAGAGTTGGAACTAGTGAAGGATAAAAAACAAAATTTTCTTCATGTATCAGATTACACTATTTCTAAATAAGAAAATTTTCAATTTTTCAAAATTCATAATGATGTAAAATATCTATATGTATATTCATAAAATATCAATAATTTCATTTCAGTGAATAACTTCAAGTTACAGGGTCTAAAATCGCATGAGTTTTATGTTTTTATGATTTATTTAATGCATTTATCTTTACTTTATATTCTTCCTAAAAAAATACAACATAAAATAATGATACTTAGATTCTTTTTCATAGAAATATGCAGTAATGTTATAAACCCAATGATTTTT
The DNA here is from genome assembly GCA_963277665.1 of Viscum album. Taxonomy (NCBI): domain Eukaryota; kingdom Viridiplantae; phylum Streptophyta; class Magnoliopsida; order Santalales; family Viscaceae; genus Viscum; species Viscum album. The sequence goes on along the minus strand of OY728119.1, from coordinate 847,609,065 downwards.
CCAATCATGAATAAGGAAATTGTAGTAATATTATGTAACTTGGATATTTTATTCACACCATCATTCTTTGATATAATGGTCCACCTAATGGTTCAATTGGTTAGATATATTAAACTATTAACTAATGCATATTATAAATGGATGTAACCATTTTAATGTTATATAAATATTTTGAAAGTGTATTTCAAGAATCAAAGTTGTCTAGAAGGTTCTATTGTAGAGTAATATATTTTTGAAGAATCTATTAAACTATTTATTGATTATCTATCAAATATTAATAGCATTGTTCTTCCAAAATATCATTATAGTAGATTCCATATGGTGAAGAATTTTTTGGAAGTGACACTATTGAAATTAAAATTGTAGAGAAGGAGCTTGATCACCTTTAAATTTTACATAATTGTATAGAGTTTTATCCACAAGTTGAATCCTATAAAGTAATTATTAGGCATTTCAATCAATCAATGGATAAAATATGGATATTAAATACACATAATAAATATTTTCTAGGATGATTCATGATCATATTTATAAGGAGTTATCTTAAAGTTTAAATTAAATTACTGAATTCCCTCAATAAATATCCATAGAACCAAATGTATATGTATAATCAAATTATTTTTATGTAATTAATGGTTATATATTCTATACAAAGGGACAATATAAACACAGTGAGAAGAAAAATAGTGGAGTTACACTTATGTAAAAAGATATAAAGGTATCTAGTTCCAAGGATTGAAATCCAAAATATGTGAATATGACATACTTCAACATTATATAACAAATATATGAGTTGTATTATATTGAATTTCATGTGGTGATTTTCCATTTAAAATGGGTTGAAGGTTGGAGTGTAGTCAAACTTGATTAATTTGTCTCTATAAATGTTAATCTCAATATTAAAGGGTATAAGGATGAACTGTTCATAATGGCATCATAAGAATTGAAAGTATTTTGTGTCCCGGATCCAAAAAATAAGAATTGGTCAATTAATTTTTTGGAAACCAAAACAACTATAATGTTAACTGATAATTCTATTGATGATGAACCTTTCATTGGTATATCACAATAATTTAATAGAGGTACAAAAGTAAAGAGTGTATTGTATGTTATAGGGGACCTTAAGTTGGGGATTAGGATTCTCGATAGAGGAGGAAAAAATATTCATCCTTCATAGAAATAAAGATAGTTCAATGAATAGATTAAATTGTTTTTAAAATACTATTATTTTCCTCGTAATATTATATGTTCTCCACTAACTTTACATAACCTAATTTTAATTTTTAACTACTTATAAAAATAATGATTTCTCTAGGTGATGATGTTACCAGTCATGAGGAAGAACATGCTAATTATTTTTTAACCGATGAATTTTTAGGGGATCAACAACATGTGGATGAAAAAAACTAAGGATCCATAACACCACTGTGTTATGAAACTTTATCAATGAAATAAGAAAAGGTATAAAATTTGAGGATGGATAGAGTCATCATGGCCAACCTATTAACCACGAAATGTAAATGTTTATTAGTTACATTGAAGTCACAACACAAATGCATATTCTAATTGATATAGATAATTAGCATAATGTCATATCTGCGTTGAATAAACATTTTAGGAAGATATTAGGGTAATGGAATGATATAATTTCTCTATATTATTGAAAAATTATATAATGAAATATTTATTTACTTTTAATTGTACCATAAAGAGTATATTTATTTTAGATGATTTCTATATGAAATTTGAATTGATCTCCACTGGAAAAGCTCATAAAGTGTTCTAGACACTTTTGGAAAAGGAACATACCATGTATGCTAAGGGGAATGTTAAGACTCACCCAACAGTAATGCATGCACACATTATAAACCAATAAACATAAAAAATATTTAATTAGTCACCACAATGAGGAATCATTCCTGGTTAATTGTAATAAAAAATATTTTATTTGAAAATATTTATTTTATTCACTTTAATTAAAAATTTATAATTTAGAAAATAGAAATAGAGTACTAAAAATAAGTAGCATGCATAAAAAACAGTGTACCCTTACCATAATGCAAGGATGGGTATGCTTCACTTGAAAATAAAATGGTATGTATTTGAAATCTAAATTAAAAGTTTTATGTTATATAAAATAATATATATTTCTTTTCTTATATATAGATTGATGAATCCAAATCCAAATCCACTTCCATCACTCTTCATGTGCTATGGAAGGAGGCTCATGTAAACAAAGAGGGAAAAATAGTAGATATAAAATCACAAAAGATATGGTAAACACTTGTAATTATGACATAATAGTAATTTGTTATGTTTTTTCAGTATTGAGTAAAAATATATATTTATGTTTCTATGTTTTTTAATGTGGTTTTGACATAATAATCACCATCAACTATACCTAAAGGACAACTACTTTTAGTATCTTTAAAGTGATCATAACAATATGGCCATGTTAGAGGTACATGTTTTGGAGTTTCACCGCAATAATATTTAGAGATTTAAAATAAGTAAGGAAATAAATATGATATAATGAAATCAATGAAGGTATAAATAAATTCATTAAAATATATTATTTTCTAATCTGGTTTGGTGTACTAGTTTATCTGAAAGGATTAAAATGAATTAATAGTAGAACAATGATATTTTTATGAAGAGACACAAGGCCCCACTATTTTCTGAGGCCATCCATACCCATCAACCTCATGAATTATTTGAGGAAATTGATTTTTTATAACCATTTCTTATAAATTTAAATCAAACAACTACTAATTACTTAATATTAGTAAAATTATACTCTCTGAAATTGTTTGTGATTTATATCTATCATCACCCACCCATCACCTTATTACAATGGGTATGTTCTATAATATTCAAGGACACATTATATGTAATAAAAAACTCCAAAAAATATCAAGAGATAGTGGGGATTGAAGAAGACCCTGACCTTCCCACAAAGATTATGTTTCCTCTTGATGATCTGGATGTCACCACAACCAATAATTATTTTGGAACATTCAAAGTATGGATGTTTATTGTTATAAAGATTCATGGAAATAATGAGGTATGACATTTATAATATTTTTAAATTAAAAAAACATTATCCATTGACTGGAAATGGTCGAAATTAGGTATGGTATTATATATAATCAAAAAAATGAGGAAAAATAAGGCCAGAACCAGACAATCCAATGGATCAACTAAGAAATGAAAATGACCTTCCAAGAGTACCTTCAACCCACCAGTACCACTTCTTTGTATCCTAACATTCCAAGTTCATGAGGATAGAATATTCAAAGATGGAATCATGTCTTATATTGAATATATAATTGAAATATTTTTATAAACCATTAAAAACATTATTGTTATCAATAGTACAACTGAAATTATAATGTTTGAATGGCTAGGAGTTTGATTTGTAATTATACACATGAGGTATATTTTCATACTTTTTTATGAGAAAATTGATATAATATGTTTAGTATAGTTAATAACTATTCATATTTTCTTTATTTGTATATATTACTGTTATATAATGGGAAACCCTTGTGAAGAAGATTTTGGACTCATTAATCCAACTATTGTTTATATGTGAGATTTTAATTTCAATATGGAAGAAATTGGTAAAAATATATTAATTAAACATTCCATGTGAAAATAAAATAAAAAATGATATAATATTATTGATTCCTATAGTTTATGGGTAAAACATCGTAATCTAATCATATAAAATATATTTTTCACTTTTCATTAATTGTTTTATTTTGTTTTTAGGAAGAATGGGATTCTCATCACAATCAATTTGGATAACCAGAAAGTTTAGTATATATATCAAGAGTATATATTTATAACAAATCAACCACACATGATGTACATTGTGAATTTTTAATTTACTGAAATCAATATTTTACAGATAAAATTCAAAGTATATGTTTTAGTTTTCTTATTTGGTTATTATTTTGTTTTGATGGTGTGAACTAAAATTATCACCTAAATCATGGTATGAGGTCAGGGAATGAACAAAATAAGCCTATTAATTTATTAAAATTGATGAAAATTAAGTTTTTCATAGTACTATTTACCTATCAAAACATATTTCGAAATAATTTACTTTTTTTGGTTAATGTTAGTGTAGTGAATAAAACAAAAATAATGACAAAATTGAGTACATTATGTTTTTACATTTATAAAATATATCATATACCATCAATAAAATAGCATCCCCAAATGGGTATTTCTAAAGGTAATTAAAAATTCATTTAAAATATTTATTAATTATTTATTTTTATATATTTTCTCAGTACGACTATGACTTCTAATGGTATAAAAACTCAAAATAAAAGATTGATTTTTTGGATATGTGTGGTCTAAGTATGCCATATTAGAATGTTTTCGGAAATCATGTTGAGGTGATTACATATTATGTTTGTCATCGAGTATAGACTATGACTATAGAGATTCATTTGGCATGTGAATAATTTATATCATAATTTTAGATATTATTTTTCCTAAAATAAATTCATGTTTCATTGGAAATATGTTGGTTTATTTTTTATTCTAATCCTATATTTGTAGTTTATATCCAAACATTTTTTATTTTTTATCCTATAATTATAATGGAATTTTAAATCCACAATATATAATTTCCTCTCCCTAATGAGGCTATAGAGTTAATGATCCTCCCTTACATGTAATTCCTTCATTTGATGACAACAGTTTGAATGTTTTCATTTAGGGTGTTATAAATTTAGAAGTATGTTATTGAAAAATATTTTATAGACTATCTTAAAAAATTAAAATAATCTTGATAACAATCCAAAACCTGATGGTAAATAATTTCAAAATATTTTGAACATTCAAATCCAACTACTTCTTCTAAGTACATAATATAGATTCAATTCAACCTTTCTAATAGGGTTACTAAACCTGCATCTCATGTGAGTACGTTAATCATCCTATTGTTACTATAATTTTTAAATTCTTCTAAAGGTTATATGATCGTTACTTAATTAATTTTGAATTTATTTTCAACTGTCTACTAATTTCCTACTTCTAGGTGTCAGAATTAGTTGTTATAAACAAAACAACTTTTAATGATGACCTTGAAAAGTAAGAAATATTTTTATTTATTATCAAGGATTAGTATCATTGAGGATGAAACTAAGATAATGTTCAGATGGAAAAATTTCGAGGATCCTTCTATCCACAAATCTGTTGACATATTTCTAAATTTTGGGATGCAGTTCACCCTTGGAAGTGTAGTGGTGCTATACTTATGGAGTATTTTCTTCATTTTATGAAAGGGTTGTGCCCTTTGTTTCTTATTTTTAGTATTGTATGAAAGTTATTGTTTCCTTATGTACAAGAACTAAATATTTAAAAGGATGAAGATTTATAAATACAGAAAACTTACCCAAAATGGAAGGAATTTCAATGGCATCGTTCTCATATTTTATGCTTGTACTTTGATATCAATGGACCTTATCTAGGGAAGGTGATTCCATGGTCATATCTCCATAATCATAATTTTTTGCCTTATTGTCTATTTATATGTTGGTAAAAATGGTTTTGATACATTAAAACAATGGTCTATAATTCCTTTGTGATGTTTTGGAATCAACCACAAATTTATTCGCCACACGGTGTGTCTTATATGACCGAAAGTGCATGTTGTCAATATAAAAGGGTCATTTTAATCTAAAATGCATGTAACATGGCCCAATTACTTAAAAATAGATTTAATTTACTTAATACTTTATTAAAATTATCTATAATTTATTTTTGAAAAGTAGGAATTGACCATACATAAAACTGACCCACGATGTGGCCAGTATGACTCAAAGAGTGTGTTTTCACTTTAAAAATGACATTTTACTCTAAAACTCTCATCAAATTAGAAAAAATGAGAAACTAATCTGGTATTTTATTGAATATTTTGGATAATATTACATAATACATTGTTAGTGTGTAAGAATCTACCTCACATAAATATGAATCATGATGTGTCTGATATAACTCATTGTGCGTGTTTTCAACATAAAAGTGCCATTTTACTATAAAATATTTGTCACATCGTAGAAACCAATAAAATAATGTCATTTTTTTCAAACATTTGAAAAAATATTGATAATTAATTTTTGATACGAAGTAATTGATTGCATGTCAATCTGAAACACAATGTGTCTGATATGACTCAAAGTGTGTGTTTTCACATTAAAAGTGTCATTTTACTCAAAAACACACCCCACATTGAAAAAATAAATTAAATTATCTTATATTGTCTTAATACATTTTTAAAATGATCCATAGTTTATTATTAACATGTTGGATCATTCACATGTCAATTAGATATGTGATGTTCCCAGTAGGACTCTGAGTGCATGTTCGTAATAATAAATATCATTTTAGTCTAAAACACGATTCAAATATCCAAAATTGAGAAAATAGGACTAAATTATCTACATTCATTATAAAAATGATTTATAATTTATTTTTTATATAGAAAATAAATTCATTTAAATCCAACACATGATGTCCCAGATATGACTTAAAGTGCATGTTTACACATCAAAAGTGTCATTTTATTCATAACATGCATCACTTAGCTAAAACAAAGAAAAAATATTTAATGGTATAGATAAAATATTAAAATCTTCCATAATTTCTTTTGTACAATTAGGAATTGATGCACATCAATCCGAGACACGATGTGCCCAGTAGGACTTTTAGAGTATGTCCATAATAAAAAATGTCATTTTTGTCTAACACATGATTCAAATAACCAAAAACAAGAAAATGATATCATATTTTCTTTATAGTTTATAAAAATGATCCATAATTCATTTTTCATTTGTAGGAATTAACCGTATATCAATCTAAAACATGATGTGTTCGGTATGACTCAAATTGTGTGATATCACATTAAAAGTGTCATTTTACTCTAAAACACATGTCACATAGCCTTAATAGAGAAAAATATATCATATTTTGTTTATAAATTATTAAAATTATCCATGATTCATGTGTGGAATATAATAATTGTCGACACATCAATCTGACACATGATTTCATCGGTATGACTCAAAGGGCATGTCTCACCTTAAAAGTGTCATTTGAATCTAAAAAATGTGTTGTATACCCAAAAGTGAGTAAAATATATCAGTCTTGATACATTAGGAAAATAATATAGAATTTATTTTTATGTGTGGGACTCGATCGCACATCAATCCAATACATGATGTGTTCGGTATGGATCAAGATGTATGTTTAAAATATAAAATTTTCATTTTAGTTTAAAACATGATTCACATAAAAACACATAGTAAAAATTATATGATTTTCTGAATTATTTTTTAAAATGATTAATAATTAATTTATGGCATGTAGGAATCTACCTCACATCAATATGACACATGGTGTGGCTAGTATGACTCAAAGATGATGTTTTTAATATAAAAGTGTTATTTTTGTTTAAAAGTGTGTCACACTATCAAAACTGATAAAATAAGATAACATTGTTTTCAAATATTAAAAAAATGATCCATAATTTATTTTTATGTATATTAATTGAACAAACATAAATCTAACACAAAATGTGGTCAATATGACACAAAGTGCTTGTTTTCATGTTAAAAATGGGGTTTACTCTAACACACACATCACAAAGCCAAAACCAATAAAGAAGGATTCTATTTTCTTTATACCTTATGAAAATTATCTATAATTAATTTTGGATATGTTTTAATTGAACTCACATAAATCCAATATAATGTTCCGGATAAGACTCCAAGTGTGTGTTCCTAAAAAATTTCATTTTTGCCTAAAATAAGATTTACATAGCCAAAAATGAGAAAATGATCTTATATTTTCAAGATACATTATGAAAATTATTTTCAATTATTTTTTATGTATATGAATAAAATTCACATCAATTTGACACATGATGTGACTGGTATGACTCAAAGTGCATGTTTTCGCATTGAAAGTATCATTTTAATCTAAAACATGTGTCACATAGGGAAAAATAAGAAACAAGATCATATATTCTTTATAATTTAGTAAAATTATCTTTAATTCATTTTTTGTGTAAATATCAACCACATGTCAATATGAAACATGATGTGGTCAATATAGACCAAATTGTGTGATTTCACATTAAAAGTAACATTTTACTATAAAACACATGCCACATTTCCAAAATAGATTAAATGAGATCATATTGTATTTATACATTATTAAAATTACCCATAATTATTTTTTGATATGTTGAAATCAACCTCATAACAATACAAGACATGATGTGGTTAATATGACTCAAAGTGAATGTTTTCAATATAAAAGTTTTATTTTCATCTAAAATACCTGTCACATATCCAAATTTGATAAAATGAGCTCATAGTATATTTATTCTTTAGGAAAATGATACATTATTCATTTGTGACTTGTAATAGTCTAATTCATGTTAATCTAACACATTATGTGACTGATATCATCCAAACTATATAATTTCAATATTAGTGTGAATGGAGACCCCAGAAAGATGGTGTGAACCCCATTCATGTATGGTGTGTAAGATATAATAACTAATACTATCATGAAATAACCCAGATTGCTTTTTAAACAAATACACAAGTCATCCCTTACCTGACACGAAGTGTGTTCCCGATCTCCATGGGCTAGTGACCAGCATAATAGAATCAAAAAATGTTAAGAGTGAATGGTTTCACCACAAATGTTTTGAAATAATGTAAAACAGTGGAAAAAATGGTCACTAAGACAAAAACTCCATAGAAAAAAAAGGTTTCATATGACCATGATAAAATTGTACAAAATAGAAAAACAACCTGGTATAACTGGTGGATCACAAACTCTATCTAGTTCTAGTAATTTATGAATGTCCTGAATGTTTGTTAAATCCTCCATCTCTAAGTGGTTTATTCCCTTTACCTGGACCTATCATAAGGAAATATAATAATTCTCAGAGGCAAAGGTAGGGTGTGAGGTATAAGAATAGTTGTATTTCACTAATCATTTCAAAATAATTCTATATTAGATAAACCATTTATTCTTAATGTAAATAAAAAATGGAAAGGAAACATTTTCATAGTTCATATCAAAACATGCTTAATGAAACATTTCCAATGACCATTATAAAATAGGTTTGACAACTTTTCCATAAATGTAGATATAATCAAGCATCTTTTTAAAATAGGCATGATTTTTTTATAAAAATAGAATAGAAATAATAATTTCCATCAAATGTTACATAATTTAAATATTTATATCATATGACATGAAAATTCATTTCCAATCATAACACTTGTGTTAGAAGAACAAAGGGGTAGTATGTTCAATTATTCTCACACATCTATGTTAATTATGACTTCCAATATTCCAAAGTAACATCCCTAAGGATGATAAATGATAAGATCCCTAAGGATTAATCTCTCCACCCTCAAGTAGTTTACATGACATTATCATCGTTAATCAATTCATAGGTTGAGTTAATGCATTCCTATCATATGTTATTCCTACTCAACTACCCATTTTCCTTTTACTTCAATGTAAATCAAGAAATTTTCAAGGGGATATTATTGTTTTGAAACCCATTTCAATCATCATTTTATTTGGCCTAATTCATGTTTCAAAACACACATCTCATTTAAATAACTGGCCTGAAATGTTTTTTTATCACAAAATAATGTCATTCTTTCAAAAACAAACATCAAATGGTTTATATAAAAATTCATGAATTTTTGTTCAAAAACCAATATAAAGTGGTTTTTACCAAAATCCAAGAAATAATCATATTTCTAACCAAAAATATCACATGCCTTTGATTCTCCACAAAATAATTTACAGATTCATATTTTAAATTCAAGAACTTTTTATCTCTCACTATTCCATTTTAAAGTATATAAATCAGAAACACAATGTAAGGTTTAGAAATTTTTTTGAAAACCAATTTAAAATATAAAATCATAAATGGTTTTAAAATATATTAATATATTCCTAAACCACCTACATTGATAATGATATCGCAATAAGTAAGGAGAGTCAACCTGGAAAGACTCCATGACCCAATTCAAGTGCTGTGATGTAGAGAAAACAACTATAGAGTAGGGTGGAACACTATAGCACAATGGTGCACTGGAATATATATCATCAAAAAAATTTATGGCTTCAGGATAAATAGTACCCCCATAGTTCCTAAGGTATGGATGTAGTGTGAGAAAGGGACTACTACATCGTTGGAAGTACCAAAATACAACTCCTACAATAGAGAGAGGGGGTCTACAGCATGGAAATGCATTGTAACTTGAATCTATAAAACATAACATGATCTCTATGGTCTGGGTTTAGTGAAATAATTTAGTGTTTTTAATGATGTCGAGAAAAGGGGAACACCTGGTACAAATATGGTGTCTCATCTTCATCAAAACCCCCTCACAATAGCTCTCCAATAACCAAATAGAGGATCCCCAAGTTACAATTGAATCACACTAATAAAAGGGTGTAAAACTTGAAGAATAAAAACTATATCTATATAAAAAAACTTGACAGGTTCTATGGTGTTGTTTATGATACCCTAGTGCATCCTATCCAAAAAATCAGTCAACAATGAAGACTATAACATAGCCTCCATAAGTTGGGTCACTACGGCATAACCATTCCCTTTACAGCATGACCTCGACCAATAAGATACCAATACAGTGTATAAAGTATCTCCATAGCATAGAGACCTCCTATATGGTGTGGTATTGATTACTTATGCATGGTACCCTTATTTTGGTAGGAAGACACAAAAAAATTCTTTTATGATTTCACAAGTTTCTTGAAGCCCGTAATCCCTTAAACAAACATGGATATACTAATTAACAATGAGAGGAATGGAAAACATCATGGAGTAAAGAATTTACCAAAAATATAATATTGGTTGTTACAATTTTCCCCACCATAAAATATTTCTCTCCATATTAGCCCTATCAAGAAGGCTCCATATCAAACAGATAAAGCCACTACTCCTTCATCAATGCCTCGGGCTCCCAAGTCTAATATGAGTCAAAACCATACTTCCATAATACCTAGATCAATGGTATTGATTTCCCATGAAGAAAATTTATCTCTGAATCAATAATCTATACCATTTTCTTAGTCACTGATAAATCATTTTCCACATCCAGACTCTCCCAACATAAGATATTATATGAATCAAAGAGATACTTTTTGAGGTGTGACACATGAAACACATTATGGAAAAAGTCCAATTATGGTCAAAAATCTAAATAGTATTCCACCTTACCATTCCATTAAACATCCTCAATTAGCCCCACATATATTGTTTCTAACATTCCTTGTTTCCCTATCTATTAGTGATCTAACTACGGTGAAACTCTGATAAATACCAGATCACCAACACCAAACTCCAAAGTATGTCAAAGAATATAAATATAGTATTTGTAATAGATACATGTCATTTCCATTCTCTAATGGATGAATTGAATATTAGGCATCATATCTTATAATAAAATGGGCCCCACTAGGGAAACATCACTAACCTCAAAAAAACATTGTGGATATTTTCATGTTTGGTCATACAAATACCAAAAGAGTTCTATCTTGATGGATGAACAATATATGTAATTAAAAACAAACTTAACCATTCCCAAAATGGTTATTTAAATCTCTTAAAAATCCAAGTACACAATAATGTATCCTTTCCTCAATAATATAAATTACCCATTCTGTCTGGACATCCAATTGATGCTAGTATATCATGTTCAACTTCACATGGGATCAAATTTTCTCATAGAGGACCTTCCAAAAGCAATAATTTAGCCACGGATCCCTATTTGAAATGATTATAGATGAAACACTATGAAATATGATTATTTCATAGACATACAAATTTCTCAAGTCCTCAACCATGGTGGTATCATGAATTAGAATAAACTGATCTTATTTGGTCAATTGATCAAAAAACAGCTTGATTTATGTATTAACATGAGGTGTAGGTGTCAATATAACCAAAAAGTCCATAGATATCTTTTCTCACTTCTAACTTAGTACTGAAATGGGTAAAAGAAAACCTGGAGGCTTCTTATTCTTGACCTTAATCTATTGAAAGGTATATCAATGGGAAATAAAATCAGAAATTTACCATTTTATACCTTTCCACTAAAAATGTCGCCTCATACCATAAAACATATTTGTTTTTCCATGGTGTACTTCCCACTGGGAGTCATGAAAATATACCATCATAACCTTCCATGAATGTATAGAAATAGAAAACTGATTCCAAAATCATAGGATACCCTCAGAAGATAGAGACTACTCATTAGTGGTCTCACCACCAAAAATGGAATATCTAATTCCTAAAAACTCATTATTGAGTTATTATTCTTGAATAATAATCCCTATTAAAGTATAATTCAACTAAACACTCACCAAAGTAATCTCTATCTTATCCTCCTGGACTCTTAAATTCATATTGTAAGATCCCGAATCTTAATTGAGGTAAAAATCATTTACTTTATGTCATTTTTTATTTAAATGTTTAAATGTGGCCTTTTGTGAATTCACTTTGAGGTTATGGAGGTATAAAGTGTGTCGGGAGCTCGTTTGAATCCCATAACCCTATATTTTGGTAAAAAAGTCATGGTTCGCAGTTAGTTCAAAAAGAGTAGGGTAGGTTGCATATTTAGACTAAACCATGTGAGGCTGGAAAATAGGGAGCTATAGGATTCATGGTTATAGTAAACCTTTTGATATGGGACACACAACCATGTACTAACCTATGTAACATTGAAAGTTGGTTTTGGCATAGTTTTTTCATGGTTAGTCAAATCGTGCAGATAAATCATGTGGGGTTCCCTCCTTCTAAAATTAACCACGCAACTAAACCGTGTGACAATATAAATTGAGTGAAATTAAAAAACTACCCCTAAAAAATATTTTAAACCTACTCTATTTTATCCCTTCTCATTTACGTAGAAAAAATTAATTTTGGAAGCCCATATGTATGCCTAAGTTGGAAATCAAGGGAGATCCTCCACCTGATCTCTGATTCAAGCTCCACTCATCTCACTAGATCCAAATTGGGGAGTTCTCAATTCATTTTTAGTCATTCTTTGTTGTTATGGATATCGACTACTCCATCTAGGTGTAATATAATATTCCCTATTATTATGTTCTTCATCCGTTATTCAATGTTCTCATTATCTGAGCTGAATCAAGACCTGATACAAGATGAGGAATCAACTACATACCAAAGGTAGGGGGTCTCATTCCTTTCATTAAAAGTTAGAGTGTTTGTATATTTCTATTAGTCCAAGCACCCATTTCCCAGAGCGTCACCATTAAAATGAGTTTAATTCCTTAAATTGAATTGATAAGTATATTCAATTAAATTAAAGAGACCAATAAGTGAATGGTTATTGGTTGAGAACATTGATTTGAAAACAATCCTTGGGTGTGTTAATTTTATAAATTTCCATTATAATGGAAGATGAAGGTGGACCATTTTGGGTGTTCCCTTTACCCCTTTTCATGGGATGTCAATAATTATTTTTCAATTTATGATTGAAACTATGAATTGATGTGTAATTGAATTTTTATATCAATTGTTATTTTATTGATTAAGTAGAAGGTATGGAATGACCATGACCCTTATCCCTTGATATTCAATTTCTTGTCAAATTTGATTTTCCCTTTTTAAATGAAATGACCATGTGAGATAAATAGAGGTTATTCCATGTGATAGTTTGTTTATGAATGAGGTTCTTGTTAGGATGAATTTATCATGTAAGTAGTTTGAAGCCAATCCTTTTATGCTTGGCTAATACATTGACACACCTTTTGAGGTAAGGTATAGGCTAGATGTTCTTGGATTTTACCTTGTCATGTTAAATGAAAATAAATAAAATGGTATTGAATTAATTGAATAATTATATGAATTTGGTGACACATGGATTCATTGAATAAATCCATGGTCAGATTCCTTTGTCTTGAACATTTCTTATGAATGATTGATACTTGGTCTCCCTATAGGATTACAAAGGATAGACTCTGAGGGTTGAATTATATGTTGAGTGATAATGGATTCAGATTAGAATTATATGGATGGACTCAAAGGGAATTTATCATATATTCTGTAGGTGATACTTGGGTCCCCTTAATATATTTCCAAGGAAGAACTCAAATGGTAGGGATATTATACCGTAACTAGAGTGATACCTGGTTTCTTGGTATCTTCTCTATGGATAGGATTATAGGGTGTTGGTTTATATTACACGTTGAGTGATACTTGGATTCCAAAATAGGAATTCCAAGGATGGGATCAGGTTCTAAATTTATTATTGAATGAAGTGGTTTATATAGAGTGTCTATAATGGAAAATCACAAGCATGGATTTGATCTCTGCACTTCACTTTATGAAAGACCAATCTGGGCATCATTTGATCATTCAATCATATAGGACATTGGGGTATGCACCAGGTCTCAAGAATTATTAATGAAATTAAATTGAATCATGAACTGATCCTTTTTATAAATGAAATAGGCCTGACTGTTAATTAATAGACTTATATTTTGAATGAAATGATTAAATTAATTGATTATAAATGATAACCTGGACTTATAGGATGTTTAATTTTAAGTATTTACTTTACTTATTATATTTTTCCTGCACAATGTTGGTATATATATATATTCACTGGTTAATTATAACTTGACCATGAGATGTTTCCTACCAGGATTATATCTCACACTCTATTTGGGTCACCTTTGGGTATCCAAAAAGACAATGTTATTATATGTATCAGTAAGGGAAAGTTCCCTAATACAGGTTCTTGATTACTACATAGGATCGAAGGAGTATGATACCAAATTGAGGATTGTGATGCCACATGGATACTTTTGACATTTTTTACTTTTGATACATGTATTGTACTATGCTGATGTGTACCAATTTTGGCCATTATTTAGAGACATGTGACATGTATTATCATTTTTTATATGTGAAGACTTATGGAATTGTTCTTTATTAATATTCTTCTATTTAATTCTTATTTGGTTGTTATAATACTTCCTCTTCTAGTATGATATTGTATATTCTATTATGTTACACTATTGTAAGAGGGAATGGTCTCCCCACATACACACCCTAGGCCCTCACTTCTAGTCTTCATCCTCTGTCCTTTGGGTTGATGCGCTTGAGTCCATGTGATGAACTAGGCTCGGGGAATTGTTGAGTGGAATCTGAGTCCTGGATGTTAAAAAGAGGTACCATAGCATATTTTATGGTTTAAATTAATATTTGGTGATAATATAAAGGGATAAGAAGGAACTATAATTTTTTAATGAGATGTGCTTGGGAATAACTAACCCAAATACATGAAAATCCAAATTTACTCTAATGAAATCTATAGTTTTATGGATTTTGACTATTATAGTTGATTTAATTCTACTATTGGGTGATTCACTTGAATTGTAATGTTATTATTGATACGATTGTGGTTTTTTTGTATTGAAACTTGATGAGATGAGGGTATTCCATATCATGCATCATAATATAGGCACTTGCTAGATCTCACATGTCATGCGTTATGCCATTCCATTTAGGATGCATTACTTGTTTTACGCTATTGTGTTAGGTTCTATGATAGTTATACATACTATTTTAATAGGTATTTTTCATTGTGTTATTATGTGAATCATGTGGATTCCATGATTTGGTTCAGGAGGAGTAAGTGTCCTCATGGATTAGAATTTGGTGGACCATTGGTTTAACCTTCTAAATTTAATGTGATATAACCTTAAAATGGTTATGATTCTCAATGGGAATGAATACATGAATTCAAATGAATATGATAAAATGAGAATGGAAATGAAATGGGAAATTGAGTTTATTAAGGCACGTAATTTGACCATACCTGACCTTAGTTGTGGGATATTAGTAGCTTCTCTTTCTTATACCTGATATGTACATCGCCCAGACCTAACTCATTGAGCAGGTAGAGAGGTTTGTTCTTATATAGGAAGGATTATACCTATCCTATTTATATATATACATTTTGAGCTACAACCTTTGATAAGATCTCAATATGAGGCATGTATTTTTCATTATAGAGGCATACCACCATGACGACTTCCAATCATATGTGATGAGGGTGGCGAAGACCACAATCAAGAGGTGGTGAGCCATAAGATACTAGGGGATCCTCTAGTAGTGCTAGCTACGGCATGAGTATATGTAATAGAGAGATGTGCTAAAGACTAGTTATAGGAAGTCTTTATGTGGTCCCTTTAGACCAGTCAAGGAGCACTATGACCTACCCCAACTATGGAAGAGATGGCCCATGAGTTCAAATAGTATCATATGACCACTTTTTCCAGGGATAGAGGAACATAGGCTATGAAGTCTTAGACATAATCCATGTTATCGATCATTGAGCATATAGAGATGACTCATAATAGGAGGGTAATGTTGTCTATGTATATGTTGTGTGATTCCCACAAGATATGGTGGGATTCCATAACTCATACATAAAGTCATTAAGAGATGTCATAGAGATATTTTCATATGACCTTATATGATTACTTCTATCTTGAGAAATTGAGGGCTGGTATATCCTGAGATTTACTGCACATCAAGTAGGGAACTTTATGAGTTATATATTACTCCACCCAGTTTACTGAACTCTAGAAATTAAAACCTATTCTAATGGGTGATGATTTATCTAAAACTAGGCGATTCAAGGATGGTATTAGGTATGAAATCTGATTACCGGTGAATTTATTTTAGCGGAATTCCATTTCTGGAATATTGAATCAAGAGATTATCATAGAGCATAACCTGAGTGTGGTTGGAAGTGAGATCCAGGGTGGTTCAATATTTATATCGGGTACTGCATTGATCTGTATAAAGAAGCATCATCTAGAACTTCCACATGGTGATATTAATATTCAAGACCAATTTTATAAAGAAAGTAGGGTGTATTTTCTCAGGTTAGCCATGCAGTATCACATGTCTATGATTCGGTCTAGATATAAAATGTTTGACGAATCCCTGAGGAGAAGGATATCAAACCATCTACTATTAGATGTATAATTATAGTAGACTATACTTTATATTTTTTACTTTTTCAAATATAGTATTCACATAGATTTATATCGGTGCCCATTTTAGAGATCCTTAGGTTCAATTTTTATACCTTCAATGGTTTTATGATGCTTGAAACTATGTTGGGGATTTCAACAGAGGACATATATTAGTGAAGGGAGTTCCCCCTTGATATTGTTGGCTGTCACTTCAAATGGGACATCTTTTTCTTCTAGATGACTGGTCCTGGCATCATTATTAGGATGGATTTTTTGGTTCTTTTTTATTATTTTTTTATTTCTATCACTAAAGGGTGACCTTTATATCACTAGAGGGTGACAAGTTTACTCATAAGGGTGAATGTGAAGACTAGGTGAGATGAGATAGACCTGATCATTGTGTGCTGGGTGGGATGACATCCCATACTGTGAGTTTATATATGGATGATTAGGGAATGTTTCAGACTGATTTCCTTCAAGTGCTTGATCATTTCAGTGATGTTTTCTCAAAATACTTTTTAGGATTACCTCTAGTGACAGGTATATTTCTCTATCGATCTAGTTACATGAGCTACAACAGTATCCATTCCTCTTTATTGGATGGATATGACTAAGATGCACGAGATCAAGAGGTAGATATAATATTTATAGGAAAACGGGTTTATCCAATCCAGTACTTATCTGTGGGGTTCTCCAGTCCTTTTGGTTGAAAATGTGTTCAAAACTCTCAGGATATGTGTGGATTAACAAAAAATGAACCAACTGGCAATTATAAACCAATATCCTCTACCATGGATAGATGATATATTTTAACACCTACAAGGAGCTCGAGTTGTCTTAAATATTGATTTGAGATCTAGTTATCATCATGTGTGTGTTATACCATTAGATATACCTCACACAACATTTCATAGTAGGTATGGTCTCTACGAGTATTTGGTTATGTTGTTTAGTCTCATAAAGGCATCAACAGAATTCATGGAACTAAAGAACTGAGTCTTCCATCCTTAACTGGATTCATTTTTCCTTGTATTAATGGATTATATCTTGGTGTATTATCATAATTTACATGAACATGAAAAAAACATTAGATCGTATTAGATATATTGAGATAACATAAATTATATGCTAGGCTCACAAAGTTTCACTTATGGATGGATCATATTAAATTCTTGAGTCACAATATCTTAGTGAAATAAGTATCAGTTGACCCATTGAAGGTGATAGATGCAGTTTCATGGGAGCATCCCAAGACATTCATTGACGTACAGAGTTTTTTAGGGATAGCTGGTTAATACTAGAATTTCAAATAGGACTTATCATGCCTAGAGGAGCCACTTACAAAATTGAATAATAAGGGTGTGAAATTCATATGGTTATATTCATATGAGAAGAAAAAAAATTTATGTGAAAGGTTGATTAAATTTAGTGATGATACAAATATTTCCAGATCCAAGTAGGAGTTACAAGTTTTAGTATGATGCATTACGTTTCGGGCTTGGAGCAGTCTTTATACAGGGTGATAGATTCAGAACATATAGGTCAGGATATTTGTGGCTACATGAGAGGTATTAACTGATGCATAATATTGATTTGGATGAAGTTTTTCACACATTTCATTGATGGAGAAATTACTTAGAGAAAATTTTGTGGTGTACACGTACCAAAAAATCCTGTAGTACATATTTATATATCGTGATCTGAATAAAATGTAGTGTAGGTTGGTTAAATGCCTAAAGTAATTAGAAATCAAGATTTCCTACATGCATGGTAAATTCAATGCAATAGTCAATGAGATGATAAGGATTAATTAGATCAAGCTAGTCCAACATGCAAGTATCATGTGAAATCTCATGGATTTGTTCTCTGATATGAACTTGGTGGTGCAGGATAGTCCAGGGAATACTTTTCTATCAACCTTATCTATTACCTATACTCTTCTGGATTGAGGTAGGATGAGGCATCTATCAAACTCAAAAGGACCATTCTTATGATAGATTGTGGCAGTTGTGGACCCTCGTCTCGGTTGGACCATAGGCAATGATGAAATTCTATGTGCATAAATTCATCTATATGTTTCTTTAGACAAGATTGAGGATATGATGAGATACATTCATAATTCATCTTGGACAGTTCATCTTGGCGTCACCATGATATATCAGGATTTTCATCAATCGTACTGGTGGTCAGGTATGAAAAGAGATGTAGCTGGTTTCGTCATGGGTGTTCAATCTGTCAGCAGGTTAAGGTGGAACACCAATGACCAACCAAACATTTACTGCTATTACCCATCCTCTAGTGGAAGTGTACTGATGTATTAATGGATTTCATGATTTTATTACTAAGTTTTCCTCGAGGAAATGATGTGGTATGGGTTTTTGTTGACACATTCGTGAATGTTTCACAGTTCCTTCCAGTCAATGAAACCTTCAATGTTGATGAGCTTTGAAGGTTATTTATCCATGAGATGGTATGGATTCATGAGGTCCCATGTACTATAATTTAAGATAAGGATTATTGATTTACATCATAGTTTTAAAAAGGGCTAGAAAGGGAATTGGGTACATAGGTTATTCTAAGCACAATATACCACACCCAAGAAGATGTCCATTCAGAGTACACAATTCAAGTTCTTGAGGACATACTGTGAGCATGAGTCCTAGATTTTTAGGGATCTTGGGAGAGGCATATAACCCTGATTGAATTCTCCTATAATAATATCTTCTAGGATAATATACAGATGAAATCTTATTAGGCTTTGTACAGAGGGCATGCCAATCACCCTTGTGTTGGTTAGAGGTAGGATAGGAAGCTATGCTTGGACCTTGTCTTGTTTAGGAGAAAACAAAACATGTAAAGTTGATTTAAAAGTGGATGGATACAGAACAATCTCATCAAAAATCATACACAGATCACTCAATATGATCTATAGAGTTTAAGGTTAGGGATTTAGTTTTTTTACATGTTTCATTATGTTTGGCTCACAAAATAATCATGAGACAAGGTAAGATTTCACCGCAGTATGTCGGGCCGTTCGAGATTCTAGAGAGAGTTGGGACTATAGCCTATCGGTTGCAGTTAACTCATAGGGACCAATCCATGAATGGTGTATTCCATGTTTCTTAGTTGGGACTTTACTATTCAGAACCACCTCATGCCTTTCAACCAAAGGAGTTTGAGTTATAGGTAGATGCATCCTTCAAGGAGCATCTTATAGGAATTTTGTATCATAACATGAAGGTTATATGAGGATGGTTAGTTCCTCTAGTATAGGTTTTATAGAATCATTATTGATTATAGGATGAGACATGGGAGTTGGAGGTCAATATATGATCACAGTTACTAGATTTATTCACATATCATACTTCACCAACCTTGAAAGAGGAATTCATGGATGAATTTCTTTAAGATATGAAGTTTGTAAGAACCTAGTTCTCTGTGGTATAGATACTTTACTTCTATCCATTTTCTATTTAAATGATTAAATGTCTCCTTTTTTAATTCCCTTTTATGTTATGAACATATTATGTGTGTTCAGGGATTGTTTGAAGGCAAGAATCCATGTTTTTGGGAAGGAAAAGGCCTGGTGTATGGTTAGTTCAAACCATGTGGGGATAGCCACATGGTTAGACTAAAAAATATGAGTCTGAAAAGTAAGGTGCTAAATGACAAACAGTTGTATAAAACCATTAAATTTAGAAAGCATGACCGTGTGGAAACATCTTCAATTTCAATCATGGGTTTTGGTATGGTTTTCTCAAAGTTAGTCAAATCGTTCGGGTAAATTGTGTGGGGTTCCCTTATTCTATATCTAACCATGCACAGTAGCCACATGGTTTGTAAACTATTCTATTAAACCACACAACCTTATAAATTGGGTGAAATGAAAAAACTAAACCTAATTAAATTTATTAAAATATGTATATTTTCTCCCTTATCTCCCTCACTATGAACTCTCATTTTGGAATCCCCATTGTATGCCTATGCTAGGAATCCAAGGATATCCTCTATCTAATCTCTGATTCAAGAATCTCACATCTCATTGGATCTACATCAGTGATTTATGAATTCATTTTTATCCATTGTTTATTCTTATAGATATCATATGCACCATTTATTTTTAGTATAATATGCCATGTTATTAGGTTCTTTGTATGTTCTTCAATTTTCTTTTGATATGATCCAAAACAGAAGAGTATAATAGATGAGAAATCAACTATATAACTAAGGTAGGTGATATCATGACTTTCATTTAAGGTCAAAGTGTATATATTTTTTCATTGTTCCATGTTCCCAATTCTCAGAGCATCTCCCTTGAAATTTTTTAGTTCATTAAATTTAATTTATATGTATAGACTATTTAATTATAGAGGCCTATTAATGAATGGTTATAGGATTATCACCTTTATTTGAAACCACCCATTGGGGGTGTTATGTTTTTAAATGTCCATTTAAATGGAATATTAAATTGGAACCATTTTGGTGTAAAATTTACCCCTTTTCATGGGATTTCAATAATGATTTTTCAAATGATGACTGAAACTATGAATTAATGTGTAATTGAATTGTGATATCAATTGTTAATTGAATAATTAAATAGTAGGGATGGATTGAACCTGAACATTGTACCTTTCTATATAATTTCTTGTTAATATTGAGTTACCCTTTTTAAATGAAATTCACATGTGAGATAAATTGAGGTTATACCATGTTATAATGTTTTTAAGCATGAGGTTCTTGTTATGATGAATTGACCATGTGGGTAGTTTGAATCCAATCCTTTAGTACTCCGATAATACCTTGAGACACCATTTGATGGGAGTTCTAGGTTGGATGTTAGTGATTTTTTCCTCAACATGTTAAATGAAAATGAATAAATGATATTGAATTAATTTAATGCTTATATACCTTAGGAGACACATGGATTGAATGTGTCTTGCAATGGACAGAATCAATTGGCCTAAACCTTGCTTATGAATGAGTTAAACTTGGACTCCCTAGCAGACTCACAAGGACAAACTTTGATACTTGACTTATATAATGAGTGATACAAGGATTTATATGAGAATTACATGGAATGACTCAAAGTAAAGTGATCATATCTGTCATTAGTGATACTTGGTTTCCCTTAGTGGACCTCCGAGGATAGACATGAATGTACGTGATGTTATACCATACCTAGAGTTATACTTAGGTTCTTGAGAGGTTTACCAAGGATGGGATTGTAGGGCGTTGGTTTATATTATACCTGGAGTGATATTTGGATTCCAATTTTAGAATTCTAAGGATGGTCTCAGGTTCTAAATTTATTATTTAATGAAGTGTATTATATGATGCGTATGCAAAGACAAAGCACATGTATGTATTCTCTCTTTGGATTTCACTTTATGTATGGAATGTTTAGGCACCCATTGATCATGCTATCACGAGGGACATCAGACTACATTCCAGGTATCAGGACTTATTGAAAAAATGAAATTGAATCATTAATTGAACCTACTTATAAATGAAGTAGGTGTGACTGCTAATTCATATAATTTTCTTTTAAATGAAATGATTATATTAATTAATTATAAATGAAAACATGGACTTTTAGGACATTTACTTTTGAGTAAATCCTTTATTTTTTATATTTTTCATAGACACCGTTTTCATATATATTCACTGACATATTAGAATATGACCTTGGGTTGTTCCCTTTTGTAATTATATCTCACACCCTATTTGGGACACCTTTGGGTATCCAAACAAACTATATGATTATAGCTATTGATAAGGGAAAGTTCCCTACTATTGGTTCTTAATTGCTCTTTAAGAGTAGAGGAGAATGGAACCAAGATGAGGTTTGGGATGCAATTGGTATGCTTTTGGCCGGTATATAATTTTCATAAATGTATTGTATTGTACTACTATGTACCTATTTCAGATATTTTTTTGAGACATATGAAATGTATCATAATTTTGTATATGAGATGATTTTTGGAATTATTTTTATCTTTATTCTACAGTTTACTACTTTCTGGTTGTTACACTGCTTTTCCTACTTGAATTTTATTGGATATTATGTTATGTTACACTCTAGTAATAGGGAATAATATCCCCATAGACCCACCCTAGGCCCTTGCTACTAGTTGGAATCCTATGGTGTTTGGGGAAATTATATAGAGGCCCTATTACCAACCAAACTTGAGGCATTTTTGAGTGACATCTGGGCTCGGGACATTACACATATAAGAAAATTGGGTCATCAACATTCACTAATCAAAAAATTCATTCATGGAAATGGATGAAAGTTTCTTACTCCGAGAATTAGTAATGAAACTCCCATTACCAGAAGTGTGGGAAATTTTTAAATCAAAATCTTTTAGGTACTCCACTGACCACATCTTCTATAATTTAAAATACTTTTGAGAGAAGATATAAATTGGGATTTTATGAATAAAGTGGATAGTAAACTTTTTTATAAGAAGGTAATACCACTAACTCTTCAGATCCTTCTTCATGGTTATGAGTTAAATATATTTTGTGGTATTGGTATTTTCATGATGATGTACTTAAAAAAGAACTATATTCCACCACATGATATCCTTTCAAAAGAACATATCCTAAACCTAAGCCCAATGCATCACAAAATACCAGATAGCCCTAACTGGATTATGCAAGAATCAAAATAGGAGCTAAATCCAACTGATGCTTAAACTCATGAAATTTATAATATTTAAAAAATTTGACACCTTTTCAACTAAGATTAGTCATCATAGAAGCTACCTTAGTGAAATCATTCAATAAATAATGATAATATCTTACCTATCCAAGGAGGCTCCATATCTCAAAGAAATTATTTGGTTCCTCCCAGGTCATAATTGCTTTCAACTTATTAGGATCAACTGAAACAACATATCCAAGAATTAAATTTCCCAATAATTTTAATTTTTGCTTCATTAAGTTCCATTTAGATATCTTGGAAGAAGTGTGTGGGTTCAAAATATATCCAGTACTTCTCATGGGTGATTTATTTGGTCCTCATCAGTGTTAGAGTAAATCAAAATGTTTTCCATAAAAACATGAAAAAGGAATTGAGGTACTCCAATAAAATACAGTTTATCAATTCCATGAACACTACAGGAGGATTAGTTAGACCAAATATCATAATTATGTACTCATTATGTCCATACCTTCTTTTGAAGGAAGTCTTGGAAATGTCAGGCTCTTTAATCGTAATATGGAGCTAAAAACTGAAGATAAATATTTAAGAAAGAGTATAACCCATCTATTTATTCTTAAAAATCATAAATTCAAGGATATAGATGCTAATTTTTGACATTGACATGATTTAACTTCTAGGATTCAACACAAAGGAGAAGGGTCCTATTGGATTTCTTATAACAAAGAATTAGTGTTGCCCAAGGTGAAAACTAACCCAGATTAAGCCTTTTAAAACATATGATACAATCTAGTTTTTAACACCTTAATTTATATTGGTTATATATGGTAAGAGGGAATGGAGATAATTTGGGTACTTGGAAACAAGTTAATAAAAATATCCACCTCTCTAACTAGAGGTAAAAAAATGTAAAATGAAAAAATGTTAGAAACTCAAAATCTACTAGAGTAAGTACAAAATATGAAGGTTCATTCTCCAATTCAAAGGAAAATGTGGATGTCATATTACCCAAATATAGAAGGGGAGTTCTAGATTGACTTGACCTCGAGTCCCATTCTCTCTAAAATACATGACTCACTCCATCAATTCTAGTAAAGGAAACCTGTTGAGAATAAAAAAAAATTTAGAGTTATGCATGATCAACCAATTCATACCAAGAATGAAATATAGAGGTTTCATATCCAAAACTAAACATTCCCAACCAATCTTGAAGTTATATAAGGGAATCCAAGACCCTTACCTTTCTTTTCTCTAAGAGGTGTAGCAATATTCATAATATATGGCATGGAAACAATCCGAAGGTTTATCAATTCTAATATATGGGTGGATATAAAGTAGTGAGAGGTAATATTATAAAATAAAATAGATAATTAAAAATAAGCAATGGTAATGGTATTTTTCACTATCATAAGACCTATATCTACTTCTATTATAGATACATTCACAACCTAAAAAGCACCGTTACTGATGTCTATGGTTATAACCCCTTTTCTCTTGAAGTATATGACCATTATTCGGTTACACTTGGTACTAAAGAGTTTACATATCTACATTGATAATAAAAAGGAAAAAAACCTCTGAATATTTCTTATGTGTGCATAAGAGCTATAACTATTTGGTTCCTGGGAAAATGTATGCTTTGTGTGAACTACCTTACCATACTGATAGTAAGTTAGTGGGCTATTACTAAAAACTACAGATGACATAACAAAGATCAATTATGGTGATAAAACAACATGGTTTCTATAATGAGACCATTACTTCTTTCTCATACCATTAAAGGAACTTTTGAATCCTCCAAAAGGAGTGGGAGAAACTCCTAGAAACCATTAATTTTAAGCCAATCCAACTTCCACTATCAAATATCTATCCAAAATATCTTAATATGAGGTGAGGTTTAGTAAAACAAATTTGGAAAAATATATGGTTGAAGACATATATCAAATCTCAAGGATTTTAGCTTTTAATCTGATACCACCTCTGGTGAGAATTGATCATGCTCGACAAAGCGATTATCACATCAAGTCACAGTTCAGTCACCTTGTTCAAATTTAAGGAACATTATAAATTTATCCAGCACTATTATCTATGGATTAAACTAATCCATGAAAATAGACCTAAGGTATTTCCAATCCAGTCCCACTTCTTCCCTTCCTCAACTATAGCATTATTCCACTTTCATCTAAGAACTTAAATCTTGACTGAAGAAAATTTCACCTTAACAAAATATGACCTCTATAATAACAAGAAAATCATATCAACATCATTCGAACAATCCTATAATTATTGAGGATCATTAGTACCAAATAAATATAGTCTTTTGAGATGAATAAAATCCTAGGAATGATCTATGTTATCATTACTATATAGTATAACTTCTTTTTCCTGTGTATAAATAGGTGTTGCTACCTAGACTAGAGCTTGGACAACACACACACAAAACTATATAAGGTTCTGATCAATCGTACGGTTCTCTTATAGCGGTTCATCAAAAAATCCTTCCTAAGATTTATTCACATGTCTTCTTTGTGGGAATGTTACTGTAAAACATCAATGTAATCATTAGAATAGAGACATGAGGTGATCAACTATATCAAGAAAAAATCAACTAATTTATACAAAAATAATATCAAATCCCATGAAAAGTATAGAATTAAAATTCAATTTTCCACAAAACACTTTTCCCCATAAAACCCATGGTAAATTAAGGCTCATTATGATGAGAACTATCCATGAACTATATTATAACTTACAACTTAATTATAAAAGATCATGTCCTAAACTATCATAGAAAAAATAGGTGGCTCAACCATAAATGATACCAATTTCTCACAAACAAGATCATATACCATTGTCTACTAATACCCAAACTGGCCCTGAAATGACCTGATGGGTGTTCCTTATCCTAGTGATTTACTGAAAAGAACCATGGAATCAAAAAAATTAAAGAGGGAATAATTTTTGCAAAAAAAAATTAATTTTTTCTAAAGAATTAGATACAAATGTCTTATATGATAAAAAAATCCTTAGTATAAAATTGTCTACAACACCCTGATAAAACTCTCCAAAATGAAAAAACTACCACGTAAAACTACAAAATCACAACCTAACTTAAGTTCTGCTAACTTCTAAAGTCCCCTCATGTTAGGTACACCCTATATCTATGAGTGGTTCTTTACCTTTACATAGTAATGGCATAAAGAAATCTAAAAAATCTTGAAGGAAAAAGTAGGGTGTGAGAAAAAATACTAGTTGAATTTAACCAATAAGTTTATATACATCAAATATTAGGCAAACCATTTATGATTAATGTAAATAAAACATGGCATGAAAACATTTTCATAGTTTATATAAAAACATGATTGAACCAACGATTACAAT
This sequence comes from Viscum album, assembly GCA_963277665.1. Lineage (NCBI taxonomy): Eukaryota > Viridiplantae > Streptophyta > Magnoliopsida > Santalales > Viscaceae > Viscum > Viscum album. Next base: position 847,581,920 of record OY728119.1, on the reverse strand, counting down.
AACTATTAGAAAATTGGGATAATAGATTTTCCATTAAATCATGCATAATCAATAATCTTTCTAAAAAATACATGAATAAAAAAATTATCCCAAGATATATTTAGTAGAAATTTTCATAAAATCAAGAATGATTAAAAAAATTATATCATAAGGTATGAAAATTCATTTTCAATCATAGCATTATCATTAAGAGACCCAAGGGTAGGATTTCCAAGGATTCTTACACATATTTGTTTAAGTACTAATTCCAATATGCATAAGGAACATCCCTAAGGGTGAATAGGAGAAGATTTATAAGGAATAATACATGCCTATCATTCATTATTCCCCCTCAACTACACAGTCTCCCATGTGATTAAAAGTAAATCAAACAATTTATAAGGGGCTATCATTGGTTCAAAAAAAAATTCAATCATCATTTCATTTTACAAAAGTTCAAGTTTAAAATAATTCCTTTCATTTCAAAAAACCAACCTCAAATTGTTTTTATACAAAACTCATTTCATTCATTTAAAAATTTACACAGAATGGTTTTTATCAAAAAAATTTATTTTTTCTTCAAAAACCAAAATGATTTTTTTTTCAAAATATATAAAATCATCACATTTCAAACAAAAAATATCACATTCCTTTGATTATCAATAAAATCCTTTACACAGTCATAATTTCAATTCAAGAACTTTTCATCACACACCATTCCATTTCAAATTCTATTTATCGAAAACCCAAGTCATGTTTTAGAAATTAATTTGAAAACAAATTTAAAATATAAATTCATCAAGGGTTTTAATTAATAGGAATAAATTTATAAAACACTTACCTTGACAATGATATCACAAGACCATGACAAAGGGTTCACAAGAAGGAAGAAGGGTCATCCTAGAAAATCTCCATAGTGAAATACATGCACTACGATGTAGGGTAAACCACTATTGTATAGGGTCGAACATCATAGAATAGTAGGAACTGGAAGGGACATTCTTAGAACTAGATGTGTGGCTGTGCAGTGGAATGTACCACCATAGAGAAAAGGCATGCCTGCGGAAATAGAAATTGACTACTATGATATAGGAAGTACCGAAACATGACCCCTATGTTACAAAGAGGGGGATAAGGCATGGAACCTCATTGAAACTTAGAACTATATAGAATAAAATAAAAAATATAGCCTAGAGTTAGCACAACTCTTTAGAGCTTGGAAGGATGTTGAGTGAAGGGAAATATCTATTGTAAATAGGGATTCTCATTCCCATTTCTAGATCCTTATAGAATTCCTCCAAAAACATAGCAAAGGATCCCTGAGTTAAAATTGAAATACACTAATAAAAGGGATTAACCATTGAAGATATAATGAATTCATTTTTATGAAGCTGATGCTGAATATGTTTTTCCCTATGGGCTAATATACCATTGTGTAACCCATCCGAAAAATAAATCCATAGTGAAATCTACAGAACGTCATTTAGATGTTGGGTCACTACGGCACAACCATTACCTCTATATCTTAGCCTCAACCTACACAGTACCTCTACAACATAACCAATATCTCCATGGTGCATCCACCTCCTCTATAGTGTGATATTGGGTGTTATGGTTCGGTACCCTCTATTTTGGAAGGAAGATACCAAAAACATTATTTTAAGATTTAAAAAGCTCCTCGAGGGCAATAATCCATTATAAAAACAATGATTAACTAAAAATCATGAGGAGAGTAAGGGAATACCTAAAAACCATATATCATACAAAAAATATATGGTTGAGATGTTAAAAATCAGATAATTAATGTAATTAATTATATCAATAAATAACAATAAAAAACTAATCAATATAATTTATGAATGATAAAAAAATTAATAATATAAATATTCATTAATAATGTAATTAAGATATTGGTAATTGTTTATAAAATTGTTTACAATTTATATAATTAATAGAATTAATAACTGATAATTTCATTAATTTATTCAATAATTAATAATATAATTTATCATATGTGGATTATATAACTTTAAAAAAAATTATTTTATTTTTTATTTAATGTTACTGAAATAAGCATTGGTTTTATTACAGAGACACGCTTTTTAACAGAATTTTATTGTTGGAAAAATCCTTCTATAAGATTTTTGTGTTTTTCTTCTGGGCTGTAATTTTTTTGACTAATTATAACTACACATCAAGGTAAATATTTTATATGAATTTTTTTAATGTAAACATTCAATTGAGATGATGGCGTAACATAATATTCTTATTCTAATATAGTATTCTATAGTATTTGTATTCTGATATAGATATTCTTTCTAATATCCTTTTATATTAGGTATTCTATTGGGATGTAGCTATAAAACAACTATTACAACCTTTATTAGTGAAATTAAATGTGCTTATAAAGAAATAGTTTTTACTATAATTAATGAATATATAAAATTTCCCTTTATCTATTATTTTGAAATAATTAATAAGGATTATGTTTTTAGGGATAAAATAACTCACTGATAATGGTATACTTAATCAATTCTAAAATAAATCAATAATAATGGTGGTGTTTATTAGTGATTATATTAGAACTAATAAAGGGAGCATACTTTGAAGGGTGATGAGAGTGTTAGAAATTTTTAAAACTGTAAAATACCACATATAATGCTGTTAAATGCGGTTTATATAGTATTGTGATTATAAAATACACAATAATATTCCTTGAAACTACTATTAAAATAAGAATTAAGCCATCATCTCAATTCTAATGGTACAAGGGAGTTACCAAGAGGTAAGAAAAAATTATCTAGATATGATCAACCACTAGATGTATTTGGAATACAATGATTTCTTGGTCATCTAATCCAAAACCCACACTAATTTTTATCTCAAAAGAAACTATGGGTGCTCAAAGAACTGGTAATCCCTAAAATTTTGAAGTGGATAGTGAGCCATACATAAAATATCTAAGAAAACCTAAGGGAGATCAAGGAATCACAAGTCTCAAAGTATCTATTTTGGTTCTTCATTTATTTAAAAAAATCACTAGGTACCCAGACATAGGACCCACTACTCAGTGAGGAATCCATATTAGTTGAGGGGGGTACCACACCTTATTGTTGTCACCATTGATACCATTCCACCAAACTAGAATACCTAGAATAAATACCACCTTAAAAAATAATAAATATAGTTCAATGTGGTACTGACCCATACAATCACTAGAAATTAGGTATGATGTAAAGGGGAATAACCTATGATATTATAGAGAGTCATCCTCTTATAGCACATCTATATGAGAAATCAACATGTAGCTCCAAGAATCTGAAATACCCAAATGGAACCACACAATGTAACCTATCCAGAATCATAGTAGAGAACTCATGCCTTACTAAGGAATTGGACATTGACTAAGGGAGTATAGACCCCAAGGATAGAGGATCCATGATCTAAGAAGGAAGGGAAGTATATTATCCGCATTGTATGGGGTACCCATACATATTTGTTGTTATGGAGTACCAACCCAAGTAAATCTTCATTATTTACACATAGAATATGTTGTGGATTACCAAAAATTAGATTTAAAGGACATGAGGGACCCACAATTAGTAATAATATTTCTTCGAGGGAGTAAATACCATGAGAAATTCATGATCATCACATATATCCTTAGGGTCACCCTAATAGAGTTAAAACCAAAAAATTTATTTCTTTTAATGAAATCATCTATTAATGGTTAATCAGAATTCATTAGTATAATATATAGATAAACATAATCATTAAATGTTACATATTTATAAGAAAAATTTATTTTAAGATAATTATGTATTTTATTTTATCAGTAAAATAATATTTACAAGATGGGACTCAGTTCTCATGACATGAGATAGATTTTGGTACCAAATCTTGGTATTGAATTATTCAACTTATTGTATAGATCAAGATGTTGCAGAAGGATCATAAATCTAGCATCACAATAAAAATATATATCTGAAAAAAACCATTAATGAAAATAATATTATTACTAATATTAATAACAAGTATATTATTATGAATAAAATATATTCTTATATATAGACTGGCTCGGGAAAATAATTCACACGTGCGGGGATTCTCTCTCCAATCACCCACCCCTTTCCATAATTTTTCATTTCATCTTATTATAATTATTTTCTTTAATCGAATACCAGGTTAAACCCATGTTTCATCCATCACCTCACACAGAGAAAACCCAGTCAACCACTACCTATAACACTTATGGGCCCTCAACATGTCCTTATTATCTTCACCGTCACAACAAGTCATTTTTTCACCACCCGTCATGTCTCAAAGTGCATATTTTTGGTACATAAGTGTTATTTTAAATTAAAAGGCGTATCAAATTATCAAAACTAGTTAAATTATCTCAGATTTCATTGATTCATTTAGAAAACAATATATTATTCATTTTTTGTGTATAGGAATCAACCACACATAATTCTAGATCATGATGTGTTTAGAATGACCCACAATTCCTTTTTTCAGTATAAAAGTTTAATTTTAGTTTAAAACATGTGTTATATTGTAAAAAATAATTAAAAAAGATTATATTTTTTTTAAATCATTAGGAAAATGACCCATAATTTATTTTCTATGTGTTTCAATTCACTTTAAGTCAACATAACAAAAAATATTTTTCTTATGAATCAATGTGTGTGTTTTCTCATTGAAGTATCATTTTACTCTAAACATTCATTACGTAGAAACAACCAAGAAAATGATCTCATATTGGCCTGATACTTTAGGAAAATGGTATATACTTAATTTTATATGTATTAATTGATGTAATGTTAATTTGACACATAATGTTTTATGTAGGACTCCAAGTGCATGTTCACAATAAAAAATTACATTTAATCTAAAACATGATTCACAATGATAAAAATGAAAAATTAATTTGATATTGTCTTTATAAAATATGAAAATTATTAATAATTAAATTTCTACGTGTAGTAATTGACCACACCTCAATCCTACACACGATGTTCCTACTATGACTCAATGTTCATGTTTTCACATTAAAAATGTAATTTTACACTAAAACAAATATCACATAACCAAAACTAAGAGAATTATCTTTTATTGTCATGATAATTTAGAAATATTATCTATAATTCATTTGCGATGTCTTGGGATTGACCCGTAGGCCTCAAAGTGCATATTGATAATTAAAATTTTTTTTAGATTAAAATGTGATTTATGTTTCCAAAACTGATAAAATTATATCATATTGATTATATACATTAGGAAAAAACCATATTTCATTTTTGATGCATAATAATTGACCACACATCAATTTGACACACGATATGGCCGATATGATTAATTATGTGTGTTATCACATTAAAAGTGTCATTTTATTCTAAGACACATGTAACATAGACAAAACCAATAAAATGATATTATATTTCTTTAATACATTAGAAAAATGATCTATCATTAATTTTTTTAAATATAGTAATTGAAACCACATCAATCTGAATCATGATGTGGTTGATATGACTCAAATTCCATTCTTTCACATTAAAATGATCATTTTAGTCTAATAGACACATCACTTGGAAAAAACAAAGTGGAAATTCATGGATTTTCTTAATACATTTTTTAAAATGATCAATAATTAATTTTGGATGTATAGGATTCATCCGCACACAAATCCAATACACGATATGAATGGTATGACTGAAACTGTGTGTTTTTAATAAAAAGTGTCATTTTAGTCTAAAAAATGAATCACATAGATAAAATTAATAAAAATATACCATCTTATTTGGAATCTTTAAGAAAATGATACATAATTCATCTATGGTATGTAAGAAAATATTTTACATCAATCTGACATATGATGTTTTTGTTATGACATAAAGTATGTGTTTTAAAAATAAAGAATTCGTTTTAGTTTGAAACATATTCCACACATTATAAACTAAGAAAATGAATAAGGATTTCTTTGAAACATTTTTTTAATGATCCATAATTCATTTTTTATGTGCTGGAATTTCCCATACATTAATCTGACACACAATATAGCTAGTATGAAAATACACACTTTAATAAGTCATTTTTATGAGTAATAATCAACCCCACATAAATATAACACACGATGTCTCTAGTATGACTCAAAGTGTGTATTTTCACATTAAAAGTTCCATTTTTTCTTAACAAACGCATCAAATTTCCATAGATGAGAAAATGAGATCATGTTTTCTTGATTCTATTAAACAATGATCTATACTTAATTTTTAACATATAGGTATCAACCATACTTCAATTTGACACACGATGTGATTGGTATGACTCAAAGTGTGTGTTTTCATATTTAAAGATTCATTTTAATCTAAAACACACACCAGATAAACAAAACCAATCAAAACAGATCAAGCTATCTTGATACTATTGAAAAAAGTCCATTATTCATTTTTTATGTATAGGAATCGATATCACATCAAATTAACACAATTTGTGTACAGTATGACCCAAAGTGCATGTTTTCAATATAAATGTGTCATTTCCATCAAAAACATGCATCACATAGCAAAAAATAAGGAAACTATCTCTGATTAACTAGAATATTTAGGAAAATAATACCTATATCATTTGTGAAATGTATGAATTTTCCACAGATCAATCTAACACATAATGTTCCTAATTTGACTTAATCTATGTTTTTTCAATAAAAGTGAAAACGAAGGCCCCTTGTAGAAGGTGTGAATCACGTTCAAGTTTAGTGTGAAGGATATAATAACTAATAATATAATTAAGGAAAATAATTATAATAATAAATAAAAATAAAAAATAAAAATAAAAAATAAAATGATTAATAAATAATAATAAAATTCAAAATATAACTCTTAAAAAATAATGTTATTAAAATATTAGTAATTAATGATATAATTGTTAACTTTTTATGTAATTGAGATAATTATAAAGTAATCATATCATTAATATATTTATTAATTGAAAATATAATTTATTATATTTTGATTACATAATTTAAAATTATAGTCTTGTTTATTATTTTAATATAATTTTACTAAAATAAATATATTTTTTATTATATAGAAACACTTTTGTCTATATGTTTATTGTAAAAAAACCCTGCTATAAGAGTTCTTATTTTTCATATTGGGTTGTAATTTTTTTTAATAATTTTAATTACACATCAATGTAAATTTTTTTATTCGTATTTTTAATGTAAACTTTGTATTAAAATGACTGTGCAATGTAATATTTTTATTCCAATCTGACTATCTATAATATTTTTTTTCTAATATAGTTGTTCTTTATAATATGGTTTTATGTTTGGCCTACTTCAGGGATATAGATTTGTAGTATCTATTTTGGTCTTTATCAGCACTAACAAAACTTGTGATAAAGGCCTCCTTTATCAAGGCTAATGAAAGTGTTGATAAAGGTTCCATTAATCAGTGCTAACATAATGTACAGGTAAATGTATCCTTTATTATTGCTAAATAAAATTACAAATAAAAGATGCATTTTTTATCTCTTTATTTTTTTAATTGATAAATTCTGTGAATTTTTAAGGGCTCTTATCATCTCGGTGCTTTGTATCACTCACATTTCCCATTTCTAGTGCTGATAAAGTTAGTTTCTATAGTAGTGTGAGTATAAATATAAACAATTAGATACCTTGACACCACAAAGAAAAACTAAAGGAAACTATCAACTCAAAACCCCTGGTGAAAGGGAGTAACTTGGAGGAAAGAAAGAAATGATCTAGATATTCTCAACCACTAGAAGTCTTAGGCACACAAAGAAGTCTTGGTCTTCTAAACTCCTACCCACACTGATTCATATCTCACGAGAAACTAATGATTATCACAGAACATGCAAGTCATTAAGGTTTGGAGTTGATAGATATCCATACATTAAATCTCTGAGGAAACCTAGGGGTGCTCAAGGTATCATAGGTCTCAATATATTTTTCCTTCCCTGTATTTCTTCAAAACAACCACTAGTACCTATATAGAAGAGACACCCCATGTAAAAGAATTCACGTTAGTCAAGGGGGTACCACACCCTATTATTCTCACCATAGATACCATTCCACCAAAATAGAAACCCTTGGAGAAATATAACATTTAATAAGAATGAATGTACATAAAGGGGTACTGACCCCTCCATGAAAACTGCTTGTGTATGATGTAAAGGTGGAGATCGAGTGATACAGGAGATGCTCAACCTCTACCATCCCAACTACATGAGAAGTCATCATGTAGTTCCAATAATATTAACTACCTAAATAGAACAACCAAATTTAACAAATATGGAACCATAATCAGGGACCTAGGATACACCATGGAATAAGACATTATTCGAGGGTGTAATGAACCCAATGATAGATGAAAAATGATCCAATAATGCATGGGATTACTGAAACTTGTATTTAGGGTATGGGATACCCACGCATCAATGGTGTTGGAGGAGTACCAACCCTATGCCAATGTATAATACTTACAACCTTAGTATGGAGGGCAGTTCCAATATACAGAGTGATATAATTTGTGGAACATGCACCCTATCATAACATGACTTTGAGAGAGTACCGACCCCAATAATTCTATGATTATCACATTTAGTCCTCATTGTTGGACTTACAGAGTTAAAACCAAAATTTTCATATCTTGTCATGAAAAAAGCTTTGATTGGTTAAGAATACTATACCATAATGATATACTTAGAAAAATACTCATGATAGGCACTTTATTTATCTAAAACATGCATCAGATGAAAATTATGTAATACATCATATCAATCAAATACTAATTTACATGACAGGACCAAGGTCTCATGCCACAAGTTGTATTTTGGAACCAAATATTGATATCAAACCATTTATCATGTTTTATAGATCGTGATGTTTCCAAAGGATTATCAATTTGACATAAAAATAGAAATATATAACCATAAAAATAATATTTAATAAAAATAATAAAATTATTATTATTATTAACTATATTGATTTTCTAAAATATATTCTTATATACTTATTGTTGAGGGACATGAATTCATGCATGATCAGATTCTCCCTCCAATTAGCCACCCCCCTTCTATACTTTTTTTCAATTTATTAGTATAATTTTCATTAAATAGACACTGGGGGGACCCACATCACCATCATCACCTCTTACAGATGTAGGCCACTCAACTTCCACCACCATCACCCGTTGACTCCTGACACAACTTGACTATCATTGTTATCACCATATCACATTATTTACCTCTAAATTGTTCTTTTATTTTAAATTATTTTCATAATAAATTAGTATTAATTGTAACTAGGAAAGAAAAAAGAGAATTTCAGAGACTTATGACAAAGCAACATCTCATTGATGCTAAGGGGAAAGTAAACCCATGCCCATTAGCTATACATGCACATAATATAAACCAAGAAACATGGAAATCATTCATTACATTTCTGATGAGGAATAATTTTTGGTGAATTATAATAAATAATATTTGATTTTATTTTATTTATTTTATCCAATTTTATTCTAAATTGTTAATTTTTTATATAAAAAATTAGTCCTAAAAATAGTCGACATGCATCAAAACAAATTTACCTCTACCAAAAAGCAAGGATATGTTAATCTTCACTATAAAAAAACATGGGATGTATATTAAATATATAGTAAAAGTTTTATGTGACATGAAATAACATATTTCATTGTTTATATATAGATTTATGAATCAAAATCCAAATTTACTTTCATCTCATGTCATGTGTTATAAAAGGATTCCCATGTAAACAAAGAGGAAAACTAGTAGAGGAAAAAAAAATAAGTCGTATGAGAATGATGTATAATTATTACATAATAATAAAATTTATTATTTATAATTGTATTACATAAAAATATTTATTTATGTTGTTATGTTTTTTATATTTGGTATACCCAAAAATCACTTATGACTATTCCTGAATAACGAATACTTTCAATACATTTTAAGTGTTCAGAACAATATTTTTGTTTTATAGGTTCAAGTTTTATAGTGTCACCTTGATCTTATTTTTAGATGGTGAAGTTTCATGGAGATACATATGAGACGATGAAACATATGAAAACATAGATATATTATTTAAAAGATATTATTATATGTTCTGGTTTGGCCTACAAATATATGTGAAAGGGTTAAAGAAAACCAATATCCAAAAAATTATCAGTATATGGAGACCCACAAGACCCCACTAGCTCTAAGGCTATCCATTCTCTCCGACTATCTACCTTAGCTAGGGGAATCAATTTTTTATGAAAATTTATATTAAATGTTAATCAAAAAACTATCAAAAACACTATATTACTCAAATTATATAGGGTAAAATTTTATTTCATTTATCTCTATCCACACCCACCCATCTCCTTATTGTGAGTGCAATGTACAATATCCAAGGATACATACTGCATTAAAAACAACTCCTAAAAGATCATGTGTGAGTGGGGATTTATGCAACTCATTATTTGATAGCTGAGTTTCATGATCCTCTTGATGATATTGATGTAACCATGGTTGATAATTCTATTGTAACTTTCCTAGAATAATCATTTAATATTATTAATATACATTCCAATAATGAGGTATAACATTTAGAATTTTTTTAAAATGATTATTTTAACTTTTAATAGGAAAAGGTCAAAATGAGGTATGTTATTACATATAAAAAATGATTAGTGAACAAATTTTCATATCAAAAAAAGATATTGGATTAACTAAAAAATTAAATAGACCTTCTAAGAGTAACTTCATCTCATCAGTTCTACTACCACATATATTAAAATTACAAGTTCATAAAGATATAATATTCCAAGAAGAAATTTTTTACTAAATTTAATAAAAATAAGAAATATTTTTGAGAGGATATTACTGACTTATCTGTATTTAAGATTATAAATGAAATTATCAAGTCTGAATAACTAGATGTATTAGTTTTAAATTCATATATGACGAACATTTTCAGTCTATTTGTCTAAAAATTGATCTTAAATGTTCATTATAGTTAATAATTATTCATATTTCATATAGGTCTAAATAATAATTTTAGATAAATTGAAGACCATGAGAAGAAAAATTTGGAATCATTAATCCCACAATCATTTCTACATAAGAATTTAATTTGAATATGGAAGAAATTGATAAAAAAAATGAACTATGTATGACCTATGAAAATAAAATAATAGATGGAATAATATTCTTGATTCCTACAATATAAGAGTACAATCTCTACAATCTAATCAAAAATAAATATTTTTCATTTTTTCATTACTTGTATTTAATTTTTTAGAAGCATTGGATGTTGATCGCACTAAATTTGGATATTATAATGTTTATTTTTTCAATAAAAAATATGGATTTTTAACATTTAGACCACACATGATGTCTATTTTCAATTTTTAATGCACTAAAATCAATATTTTATAGATAAAATTCATATTATTTGTTTTATATTATTTTTAATTATAATTATGTTTTGATAGAGCGATCTATAATTATCATCTAAATCATGGTATGAGATCAGTGACTCAACACCAAAAGCCTTTTATTTCTTAAAATGGATAATAATTGACATTTGTATAGTAATATTTACCTATCAAAACATATTTAGAAAAATTAATTATATTGTTCAATTTTTTTCATTGTCTGAATAAAAAAATCCACAACAGCTTTCCATGTTACATTTATAAATTTATAGAAGATATCATATACCAAAAATAAACTATAATCCCCAAATAGATATTTCGGATGGTAATTATAATTTCACTTATAATATTTATTAATATATATATATAATCTTTACAACTAGGGTTTCCAATGGTCTATGTACTCAAAAGATGAAATATATTTGTTTCAAGTTTAGTAGTCAATATACGTGATGTCACAATGTCTTCCAACATCAAGTTGAGGTGATTAACTAGTATGTTTGTGATATAATATAGAATACGACCTTAGAGACACGTTTGGGATATGGAGAATTAGTATTTTAGTTCTTAGATATTAATTTTCCAAAAATAAATTCATGTAATTTTGAAAATATGTTCATTAAATTTTTATTCTAAACCAACATTTATAATTTCCATTCAATCATTCATATAGGTTTGATCCTCAAATAATTATAATTGATTTTGAACCCAACCAAATATTCCCTACCCTTATTAATAGATGATACAAAGTTTATAATCACCCCCACATGTATTTCCTTCACCAAATTCTTCTATGGATGTAGTTGATCTTCAATTCAACCTTTTAGATACATTTACAAAACCTAAATCTCATGTGAGTAATTCAATATTCCTATTTTTTCTATAATTTATAAATTATTCTTAATGTTATATGATCATTTCATAATTGGAATCGCATTTGTTTTCAACTATTCCCTAATTTCATTCCTATGGGGTTAAGATAATACGGTAAAAACTAATTTTTTTGGTGATTACCCAATAATGAAAGAAATATTTTAGTTATTTCTCAAGGAGAATTATCATTGAGGTTTCAGGTGTGATAATAGTGAGATGGTAACGGGACAAGGATAATAATACCCAAAAATCTAATGACATATCTGAAACTGTTGGGTCACAGTTCACCCATAGAAGTGAAATATTATGTGCCTTAGGATGTCCTTTATTCACTTAAGCAAGGATTGTTCCATTTTTTTTAGTTTTTAGTACTATATTCAAGTTGGTGTTCCCTTGTTTCTAAGTACTACAGGATAAAAAGTTTGAGGATTTTTAAATGAAGAAACCTTACCCAAATTTAGAGGAGTTTCAATTGAAGCCTTTTCTTACTTATGCAAGATATTTGATATGAGTAACCCTTATTTGGGGAAGAAACTTCCATGATTCTGGACTCATAATTTTTATTTTGTGTGTTTCTGTATTTTTATGAGTTTAAAAAAATGGTCTTTATACTTTAATACAATTATCCATACTTCCTTTTTGATGTGTATTAATCGAAAAAACATCAATACGACACAGGGTGTGGTCAATATGACTCAAAGTGTGTGTTTTCAATATAAATGCCTTATTTTACAGTTAAACACACATTATATAGGAAAATTCAAGAAAACAAGATCATGTTTTCTTTATACTTTAGGGAAATGATCCATAATTCACTTGCGATGTGTAGTAATCGACCACATATCAATCTGACACATGATGTGGTTGCTATGACTTAAAGTTCATTTTTTCATATTAAAAGTGTAATTTTACTCTAAAACATACATCACATATAAAAAACTAATTAAACAATCTTTTATTTGGTTGAATCTTTAAAAAAGTGGTTCCTAATTAATTTTTGGCATATAGTAATTGACTAAATGTCAATCAATCAAACAATGTGTCTGACATGAGTCTCGATGTGTGTTTTCAATATAAAAGTGTCATTTTTCTCAAAAACGTTTAACAAATTGTGAAAACAAAGGAAAATATCTCATATTTTTTAAAAAAAATTAAGAAAATGATCTATAATTAATTTGTTATGTATTGGAATTTACCACACATAATGTGGTAGGTTTGACTCAAAGTGTGTGTTTTTACACTAAAAAGGTGAAATTTTAGTCTAAAATGAAAATAATATAGCCTAAACTATTGAAATGAGACCATATTATTTTGATACATTAGAAAAATGATTTATAATTTTTTGTTAATATGTAATAATTGACCATAGATCATCTAATACATGATGTGTTAGGTAAGTCTCAAAGTGCATGTTTATAATAAAAATTTCATTATAGTCTAAAACAAAATTCACATATCCAAATCCAACAAAAAAATTCATATTCTCTTGATATATTATGAAAATGATCTATAATTAATTTTTGTAACACCTCGACCCCAAAAGCCTGGATCTGGTGTATTATTTCATTACATTGTCATATATAAAATCTTCAAATCCCAAGATATTGAACAATTTTTCCGTTTTTGAAAACCAAATTACATACATGATACCCATATTATATTGGAAAAAAAAAATATAAAAAATAATATATAACAAAGACTAATAAACAGTATCTTGAAACCAATTCAAAGGATTCCTTTTCATAGCCTTGGGAAAGGAAAAAAACAACAATGATATCAAATGATTGGTAAGGGTAACTATAGAGGAAGAAATAATGAATCTATAAGAATAATAGTTATGGAATTCTAGATAAATGAGAAAAGATTCCACTCAAATTACTAGATAAGGAATAATCTAAATGACCAGGTAAATAACTGAAACCCATGCTGTTTAATCAATAAAATGATAATGAAATGTATCCATAGTTATGTCAAATAAAAAATATAATAGATCAAAATAATGACTGAATTATCAATAAAGTAAATTCATAATTATTGGACTTCATGTTTCCCAGGCATGTGAAACCTTTACCATCAAGATTTATTCTTAAGATAGTTTAAACTATTCTGATTTGGACAACTGATTCATCTCATGAAACTATTGATACATCACGGGTCATGCATTAACCATTCCACAACCCGTAGTTCTTTCATTAAATGGTCACCAACCCATATCTTTAATTTCCAAATCATTCCTCATATATCGAATAATCTATTTCATTAATAAATAATGTTCCTTATCAAATATTTGTATTGAATGAATAATATTGATTCATTATTAATCCCCCATTTAATCAAATAACTATCAAAGGAAAAACATTTGTAACAATGGTATACGTTTTAGACAATAATAATATAAATTTAATGATAATTTGGATATGTATATATAATAAAAATGATCATAAGTAAGTGATTATTTCATGATAAATTCAACAATCACAGATGAAAGTGATATTGCGAAGATAACTTTTAACACATGGTAATTTTGAGTAAAAACCCATTAGATAATATAATTCAAAGTAAAACCATATATACTAGGAATATAAAAGGATTAATGGTATAATATTTAAAAAGTGTAAGTGTGAACACCACACAATAGAAGTAAGTGGTGAATGTGACATTTATCTCACATATGTAAAAAAGTGAGATGAAAATCCCTTACTCTATCCTTAATTTTTGTTGTGTAGAATATAACCTCATGTATAGTGTTTTATAATTTGTTAATAACTTATAAAGGAACCATAATCATATTCATAATATCATATATTAACTTCTAAAAATATCTTATTACCCGTTTTTTAATAATCTTTCATTAGTTTCAATATTTTGGGTGTTAATTTCCGGGTTCATTAAATATGTTTTGACATGTTACATGTTGTTATTATTGCATCGATAATGATTTAACAATATAATGAATTTAAAAAATGATTTAATTGTAAAATATATTCATTATATATGTATTTAGAGTAATCCATAATATTTGGAGATAAGAAATGAAATGCAACATTCATGCAGACGGTAGGTCGTATGTACACATGAATACTACTTCCATTTCATTTTCCATATTTAAAAGAATGAAAAGTAAATGATACTTATGCATATTATAATTCCAATATCATATATCTGTAATATATAACACATTTTTTATTAAACCCATCCTTTATAAGAACCATATTTAGTATGAATGAATCACATTTCTCTAAGGAGGTGGGAGTCCACACTTCCAGAAACGATGTTATCGTATTTACACAAAATAGGAAGAATGAAGTTATGCATTATATAAGAATAAATGAAGAATAATGACATTATAAATATCATATATATAATATATAAATATATTTACCATGATAATTATTAACCATGAATGGTGGTAAAGGAAAAAATGAAAAATCTTCATTTCGTGAGGTGGCAGTTCACCGTACATGAACAGTATGTTTGTTACGCATTAGATGGGAGTGTGTATAAGTGTAGGTATAAACCATATAATAAAATAATAAAATAATATTTAGGATATTTAGGTTATTATTTAATCATGGAATAAGAATATTTTTGGGGATGGAGAATGCAAAGAAAATAAAAGAGCTTGAGGAAGGATGTCACCTCTTCTTTGGGTAAATCCTTTTGGTTTGCACCAAAGGTCTTCCTTGGATGGATTTATGAAAAAGGGAAGGATTATAGGATGAGTATAGGGGTGTTTTAAACTTATTTTACCAGAGTTTGGTAAAATACTGTGTTTATTAGAAATTATAAACTAATATAATTCCAAATATGGAATCCATTTTACCAAATTCCAATCATATAAGTAGAATAAATTAATTTAAAATTAATCATGTATATGCGAAGATAATGTGGGTTTTTAATCTTAAAAATTCTCAAAATATTGATATGTTTTTATATCAAATTTCAAAGGTAAATTAATTATTATGACCTAAATAAGATTAATTGTTGTATAATTGATATAATGAGGCTTTTAAAACAATATAAAATACAATTTAACCTTATAAATAGAGTATATGAAAAAACATTTTTAATTAAAATTCAGTATTTTTCACTATTCATAAAAAATAAAACTTCTTAGAAAAATATCAAAAATATACCTTAACCTAATTTGGATGGTTTTATTTAAAAAATTTATTTTATTTTTTCTTATTAAATACGTAATATTTTTAAAATTCATATTTAAAATTTTTTTCACCATTAAAAGGTGATAAAATTGCCTTTATAAAAATATAGGTTCTTATGCGTATTATTGGGTTTTCTCTTTTATTATGCTTATAAAATATATTGGATGGATGTGAAAATGATATTATTAAATATAATATATATATATATATATTAAATTTATATCACTCAATCATTTTAATTAATTTAATTTATTATGATAAAATGAATTTGGGAGCATAAATATAGTTTTTTTTATAAAAAAATTCCCTTTATATTCAATTTGTAATTATATTCAGTTATAATTAATTCAAGACCAATGCATTCAACCATATATTTATATAAGTTAGTTAATACTATTAATAACCATAAATTTTATGGCTACATTGTATCTTATTATGTTAAATAATAGTTTTTTTAATAATATATTATTTGTCTTTCATGTTACGTAATCCATAGAGGAATTTCAGTCTTGTGGTAATGTAAGCTAGCCTTGTTGTTCCATGTAGAGAATGATAAACATTATTTTGTGTGTAAAATAATCTTAACATGGAATTTCATATAAAGAAATATAGGAATAAAAATTAAATTTATTCTAGAATGAAAATATTTCAAAGTCTTGGGATGTTACATTCTCCCCACCTTAAATAAATTGCATCCTCACAATTCAAAATATATCCCATTAATCAAAGGATTTTTATTTGAAAATAAACTTTTGTTGAAAAAAATACATCGTAAATAGGGTTAATAATGCATCTTCTTAATAAAAGATAAAGGGAAGTACAATAGTCACATAATTATGTTTCTTAGTAGGAGAACATAAGTGGGGAATGGAAACATGGATATGGAAGAAAAATCTAAAAATTAAATTCTAATGAAGAGTGATTGATAACATGTTCAGTTGAATGTTGATGATCATAAATCCTTAAACCACAATTATGAAAGAGGTCACTGGTATAATCAAAATGATGATAATATGACAATATTTCTTTCAAGACCATTTTTTCTATAATTGATGTATTTTTTACACTCTAATTATATAAGAAAATATATGTTTTTATAAACAAAATATTTTCCTTTCATTATGCCTTGCACTATTTATACTTCATCTCTTATCATAAGATGATTCATATAGTGAAGTAATACATTAATATCTAATACCCCATTCAATTATGAACTTAAACCATTTCATAAATGTTAAACTTTTTCTATATGGTTATGATCCAAAACTTTTATAAAGAAGGTATTTGAATTTCCAAAGTGATCTTATCATTAGCCTTTAATCAATATAAAATAGCTCTTTAATCCTCACATATCTAATTTGTGAACATCTTCATCATGTTTTTTCTTGAAATATAGTAATATCTTGAAATAAGATAAAACTTTATTAGAAACCAGCATTCTTTTTTATTACTTAATTTAAACACCTTTTATTGGATATATTCCATAAATCGAAAAGTGTTTCGAACTCCATAAATGATAGAATAAATCACTTTGTCAACAAATAAATAATTACTTCAAGGCAGTTAGAACTTATCCAAATAAATAACTTATTTATCCAAAAAAAATTGTATAAAAATTAGGAATATATTTAGATGTATATTTCACTCAACCATGTGTTTTCCAAAAAATCTTAACTAGTTATCAAATCACTTTACTTGGTAACATGCAAAATTTGATCTCAAATATTTAATAAAAAATTACTGCAGTATGAACATCATATATTCCAGAATTCTTATAACTAGTACATCATTGATAAAATACTCAAATGAAAAGATTATTTAATATAAACATAATAACATTAATCATTCCTCTTTGTCTGTGGTTGTAACATTATTTTGGAAATGATCCATTAGCCTATTTGGGGGTATATTCCTTTGATGCATGAGACATTTATTTGTGTAGTGTCCCATCTCTTTAAAGTGGAAGCATTTCACATTGGAATTTTATTTCTTTCCCTTAAAATCATGACCTTGAAGTCATTTTTCTCCACACTTATAACAAACTCTTGTTCCCTTCAAGAAAGTACCAAGGTGTTTCTTTCCACAATTATAACATATGGGAAAAATACTTATTTCCCTTCTTCAATTAATTCCTCTATTGACCTTCCATCCTCTTGTTTTCTTGTTTTTTTTAATACATGTGAATTGTAGAATTAATTATCCCTATCATTATTTCATGATACTATGTCCTCATACCATGATAATTCTTGGGAGGATATTTAGCTTCAAAATATTAGCCTAAGACCATAAATGATATGATCCTTCATACTATTTGGATCATGTACATTGGTGAGTTTCACATTCTTTCTTATAGGTTATATTTATAAATGATTACATACACTAAATTAGTTCATAAAAACATAAAAAATAACTTATATTCCCAAAAATAGTAAAATACTTAACAGAAATTTAAAAATGTATTCATAGCTAATATAGTAATAAAAAATATTGTTTCTTTGAGAGAATATTTAATTTTCAATCCCTCATAATGGTTTGTAAATAGAATTGGAATTAACCTAAGAATATAACCCAAGAGTTTCAAAGTATGTGTAGAGTAAGGTCCATTTTCATGTACTTTGTTACCCTTGATTAAGGCTTGATGCACCTTATCAGAGTTGTTACCCCAAGGTACATCTGTGCCAAAAGCACATTCCCTTATAGTATCTAGACAAAGATTTATTTCTAAGAATACCCACATAATATCTACGATAAAAAAATTACCGGATGTTATTATATACTTATCCATAAAGACTATCTTATGGTAATGTCATGTAATCTATGATTTCTTAATCTATTTTCCAAGGTTGCTGCTAAAATTCCTCTAATACCAATTGCAACGCCCTAACCCTAGAATCCTAGAGAAAGTGTATTATTTTATTACATTGGCATATATAAGAACTCCAAATACAAAGGGATTGAACAGTTTAACAATTTTGGAAAACTATATTACATAAATGATACCCATATTATATTGGGAAATAGAAAATAATACATAATACACAACAAAGACTAATAAACTGCATCATTGAAACTCATTCAAAGGATTCCTCTCCATAACCCGAGGAAAGGAAAAAAAATAAGGGTGAGATCAAATTCCCAGTAAGGGTAAATACAGTGGAATAAATAATGACTAAATATTAATAACAATCATTGTATGGTAGATAACTGATAACACATTCCAATCAAATAACTAGGTAAGGCACAATTAATATAGCATAGTAAATGACAAAAACACATTACATTTACTCAGTAAAATGAGAATGAAATGTATACATTGACATGTCAAAGAAAAACTATCATAGATAATAATAATGACTTAATTATCAAAAAAAATAATTCTTAATTATTGGACTTCCTGTTTCCTAGGAACATGATACCTTTTCCATCAATATTTTTTCTCAAGATAAACTATTCTGATTTTTCCAACTGATTCATCTCATGAGACTACAGATGCACTGAGGGGATTGTATTACTCAGTACACAACCCATAGGGATAGTGTTAAATGGTCACCAACCCATTTCATTCATATCCAAATAATTCCCTATATATCAAAAAACCTATTTAATTAATAAAAAATGTGCCTTGTCAAATATCCATATGGAACAAATAATACAAATTTATCAATAATTCCCCAGTTAATTAAATAAATATCAAAGTGAACACCATATGTAAAAATGATATATTAATTAGACAATAATAATATACATTTTATTAGAGTATGGATATGTATGAAAAATAAAAATGATTATAAGGAATGTGTTGTTTTAAGAGAAAGTTAACAATCACAAAATAATGTGATATTACAAAGATAACATTTACCACTTTTTAATTTTCAAGTCAAAACAACTTATATAAGATAATTAAAATTAAAACCATTAATACCATATATATAAAATGATTCATGATATAATATATCAATATGGGTAGTAGATACACCACACAGAATAAGCAAATAGTTAATGTGACATTTATCTCACAAATGTAAAATGTGAGATGAAAATCTCTTACATTATCCTTTCGTATTATTGTGTAGTATTTAACATACTTTATAGTGGTTTAAAATATGTTAATAAGTTATACTATAATCATATTAATATTCATAATATCATATATTAACTTTATATAATATCTTATTACCCATTTGTTAACATTTTTTCATTATTTTCATTATTTTTGGTATTAATTGCCTTGTTTCTTATATCTATTTCAACTTGTTACTTGTTATTATTCTTATGTAGTTCATGATTTTAACATCTAATGAATTTAAAATACTATTTTTTTTATCATATATATTTAGTATATACGAATTTATAACAATCCATAATATTTGGAGAAAAGAAATGAAATGCATCGTTCCAGGAGATGGTAGGTCGTACGCACGCATTAATGCTACTTCCATTTATTTTGTCATATTTAAAAATGAAAATTAAATTATATATATTATAATTATTGTATTATATATGTATCATAAAACTAAAATATGTTTATTAAAACTATCCTTTATATGTTCCATGTATATATTGAACGAATCACATCGCTTTGAGGAGGTGATAGTCCACACTTCCACAAACGATCTTATCATATTTAGAAAAATGGAAAACATAAAGGTATGAATTATAAAAGAATAAAATAGGACTAAAGACATTATAAATTTCATATATATAATATATAAATAGTTATTACATCATAATTTTGATCTTTGAGAGGTGGTAAAGTAAAAAACAAACAATCATCATTTTGTGAGGGAGTAGTTTTCTGTATATGAATAATAAGTTCGTTACGCATTAGATGGTTGTGTGTTTAAGTTTAGGTTGAAACATTAGAATAAAAATATATCAGTATATTTAGTATACTTAGGTTATTATGTAATCATAGTACAATAATATCTGAAGGGGTGGATAATGAAAACAAAATCAAAGATCTTGAGAAAGGATGTTACCTCTTCATTGGGTAACTCCTTTTGGTTTGCACCAAAGGGGATACTTGGATGAATTTGTTCTGAAAAGAGAGGATTCTAATATGATGGGATGGTTTTTTGGATCTTATTTAAGCAGATTTTTAGTGATCCCAAGGGCTTTATATGTCTGAATAAGTGGGAGGGGTGAGTTCCTTTTTATAGTGCAGGAGGAGTGGAATTCCTATAAATTTTTTAAAAGGGAATTCCACCCACATTTTTCTACTATAAAGTGGATCCAATAATGGACCAAATTATAGAAAATAGATTATAGTTTCCAAATATTAACATCAAATGAATTTTTGAAAATAATATTGGTCGTTCTAGTCCATAAGTTTAAGGTTTAGTCCTTTCTATGCTTATTTTCCTCTTAATTGTTATAATTAATTTTAATGAGAAGATATTATGAAGGAAATTTCAGAAAAAGTTCAATTATTCATTTTTAATTTTTAGGAATTGACCATATATCAATTTGACACACAATGTGGCCAATATGAATTAGAGTGCATGTTTTCACATTAAATGTGTCATTTTACACTAAATCACACCTTATATATCCAAAACCAAGTAAATAATCTCACATATTTTTTGATATGTTAGTAAAATTTTCTATAATTAATTTATGAATGTATGAATAAACCTCATGTCTATCTGACACACGATGTGTTCGGTATGACTCAAAGTGCATGTTTTCACATTAAAAGTGTCATTTTAATCTAAAATTCACATCACATAGAGAAAACCATGTAAAAGATATTGGATTGTCTTGATACTTTAGTATAATGATCAATAATTCATTTTTGATGCATCAAAATTGACAACGCATCTATATGACACATGATGTGGCCATTATGTGTTAAAGTTCTTGTATTCAATATAAAAGTGTCATTTTAGTCTAAATCACACTTCACATAGAAAAAACCAAGACAACTTGGTTTTTTTATCTTGAATACTTAATAAAATGATACACAATTTTTTGTGTGTAGGAATCAACCACATTTTAATCTAACCCAAAATTTGGTAGATATGACTCCAAGTGCGTGTTTTCAATATAAAATTTTCATTTACGTTTAAAACACCTTTAACATTGTCAATATTGAGAAAATGAGCTCATATTGTTTTTCAAAAAATTGAAAAATAATCCATAAAAATGTCATTTCTATTTAAATCATTATTCAAATAGCCAAAACCAAGGAAAAAATCTAGAATTTTCTTAATAATTAAAACCAAAATCTATAATTCATTTGTTACATGTAAGAATAAACCACAAATTAAACAGACACAAAATATGGTTGGTATGACTCGATGTATGAATTTGCATATTAAAGGTGTCATTTTAATCTAAAACATGTGTCACATAGCCAAAACTGAGAAAAATATATTGTACTGACATGATACATTAGTAAAATGATCCATGATTAAATTTTTATTTTTATGAATTAACTACTTATTTATCGAACAAAATATGTAGTTTTAATGACTCAATGTGTGCATTTTCACATAAAAAGTGTCATTTTACACTAAAGAACGCTCCACATAGCCAAAAATACATAAAAATATTGAATTGTATTTATACATTTGTAAAATGATCCATAATTCATTTTTGATGTGTTGGAATTGACCTCACGTCAATCTGACACACAATGTGGGTGGCATTACTCAAAGTGTGCATTTTCAATATAAAAGTTTCATTTTTATCTAAAACACACATCACATAGCCAATATTGAGAAAACGAGTTTCATATGTCTTGAATATCTATAAAAATTATATATAATTAATTTTTGGCATATATGAATCGTCTGCACATCAATCAAACATATGATGTGGCTGATATGACTGAAACTGCATCTTTTCAATATAAGTGTGAAGAAAGACCCCCTATAGATGGTGTGAACCATGTTCACATATAGGGTGAAAGATATGATAACTAATAATATGATTAATATAATTAATTATATTAATAAAAATCAAAGAATAACTGATTAATATAAATAAAAAATAATTATACAGTTGGAAATATAATTAATAATTAATAATGTAATTGAAATATTAGTAATTAATCAAATAATTATTAACTATTTAAGTAATTAATATAATTTATAACTAATATTATTCTCAATATATTTAGTAATTAATAATAAAATTTACAATATGTGGAATATATAATATAAAATTTATAATTTGATTATTTTGTTATGTACTGTTACTTAATTAAACATTATTTTTATTACAGTGACACTCTTTTTCAGAGAGGTTGATCATTAGAGAAAGACTTCTATAAGAGTTTTTTTTCTCATATTGGCTTTTAGTTTTTTTAATTGAAAATACACATTAATGTAAATCTTTTTTGTGACGATTTTTAATAGAAATTTTGAATTGAAATGATGGTAGAATGTATTTTTTTATTTCAATTTTATTTTCAATAATATTTGTATTCCAATATGGTTGTTCTTTCTAATATGGTATTCTATTAGGGTTGTTGAATGACTATAACTTTGAAGAATTTTTTATGGACTTTATTAGTGCTAACAAAAGTGCTGATAAAGGACACCTTTATCATCTCTAATGAAAGTGCTGATAAAGGTTCCCTTTGTCAGTGCAAAAAATAACATGTTGATAAAGGAATTCATTACTAATGCTAAAATAAAGTGTTGATAAAGGTTTTATTTATCAAAAACTTAATTCAGTTCTTATAAAGGTGGAATAAATCTGATATTTAATTTGTGATAATAAATTATGCGCATTTTAATTAGATATTCTTGTTATTTCATTTCTATTTTGACAATTTCAATTTCTAGAGCAGATAAAGGTGACTTATGTAGTAGTCTGAGTGTAAATATACACAATATTATTATCTAAAACCACCAAGAAAATTTTAATCAAATCACCATCTCAAAACCCATAGTACAATGGAGTAACTAGGAGTAAGTAAAAAATGATCCATTTATGCTCAATCACAATAAGTCTAAGACATACAAAGAATTATCAGTCATCATATCTTTGAACCACCTAAATTGCTATCTCATGAGAAACTAAGGGTTCTTGATGAATCAGTAATCACTCAATGAATGATTTCATTAGTGAGATGTAATTAAAATTTCTAAGGTAGCCTTAGGGGGATCAAGAAATCACAGGTCACAAAGTGTTTATTCTGTGTTGTATTTCTTCCACACAACCACTAGTAACCAATATGGAGGACCCACTCCTCACTGAATAATTCACATTAGTCAAGGGAATACCATACCCTTCGTGCACACCACTTATACCAGGAATCCAAACTAGAAACCCATGTAGAAATCACACGTTTGACAGGAATAAGTATTGGTCAATGGGGTACTATCCCCACCATCACAACCTCTTAGGTATGATTTAAAGGGGGTAGGGATGTTGGAGAGAGTCCTCCTATACTAGCCCAACTACATGATAAATTAGCATGTAGCTCAAGAATCTCAACTATCAAAATTGAACAACCAAATGTAGCCTATCTGGAATCGTAGTGGAGGAACCATGCGTCACCAAGGAATAATAAATTATATGATGGAGTATCAATCCCTAGTATATATGGGAAATATCTTAGCATGAAAGGGTGTATTGAACCTTAACTATAGTGAATGTGGGACCCACACATCATTGATGTTTGGGGAGTTCCAACACTAATACAATCTATAATATTTACACCCCATGTATCCAAGGGAGAACAAAACTTTAAATATAAAGAATACAAGGGACCCACAACCTACCTTTAGGGGAGTACTGAACCGAAAAATGCTATGATCATCACATATAATCCTCACTGGCATCCTTACAATTTAAAAACCAAAATTTACATATCTTTTCATGAAAACAGACTCAAGTGGTTAAGTAGAATGTAATATTATTATCTACTCATAATAATAATCATGATAAGATATTTATTTTTAACGGAATACATCAAATGAAAATTATGTATTTCACCATATCAATGTCATAACATTATTCATGATGGGACCTGGTTCTTGTTCCATGAGTCATATTTATGTACCAAATATTTTTATTGAATCACTAATCTCATTAAAAATATCTAAATTTTATAGAAGTATGACCAACATGACATCATAATAAAAGTATATAATTTAGAAAACACTCTTTAATAATATTAATATTAATAGTAATATTAATATTAAAAATATTACCAGCAAGAAATTATATTATTATATAATGGATGGAAGGGGAAATGAATTCATGCACGAGGGGATTAACTCTCAAATCATCTCCCTTCCATATATCATTTCTTTCAATTTGTTTTTATTATTTTCTTTAATTGAAAATTTTGGGGACCCAAATCACCCCTTCACCTCGCACAGTGGTGGACCACTTATACACCACCTCCAGAACTTTTTAGCCCTTAGTGTGTCCTGGTCATCGTCGCTATCACTATCATATGTTTTCCCCCACCCACCCCAATGCAAAGTTCATTTATTTTAGATTATTTATGTAATAAATTTTTAATAATAATCCTTGTAAAAGCTCACATATCATTTTGGACACTTTTGAAAAAGTTGCAGCTTAAGGATGTTGAGAGAAAATTAATTCACCACCCACCAACAATGTATGCACACATTATAAACCAAAAAAACATGGAAATTATTCATTAGTCCTCACGATGATGAATAATTTTAGGTTTATTATAATTTATAATAGTTTACATGAAATTATTAATTTTATCCACTTTGATTCAAAATTGTAAATTTATGAAACATGAAAAAGTGATAAAAAAGAAGTGTGCATCAAAACTAATGTACCCCTACCATAAAGTAAGGATGAATAATAATTCACTTGAAAAAAATGTATATATTTTAAATACATTAAAATTGTTTATGTTATATGAAACTATATATGATCCTTTATTTATATAAAAATGATTAATCAGAATCCAAAGACATTTCCATCTCATGTCATGTCCTATGGAAGGAGACTCGACAAGATAACAAGGGAAAACTATTAGACGAACCATGAAATAAGTATGGAGATCATGTGTTTTTATTACATAATATAAATTTTTTATGATTTATAATATTATTACATAAAAATATCTATTTAAGTTCACATGTTTTATATATGGTTTATACACATAAATGACCATAGATCAAAACTAAAAAACAACTACTTTCATTATATTTGAAGTGGACAAAATAATAAGACTGGTTAAGGGTAAAGGTTTTGGAGTGTCACTACAAGAATATTTTTAGAATACCAAGTTGTATGGGGATATATATGAGATGATGAAATAAATAAAAGAAAAAATATATTCTCCAAAAAATATTATGTTCTAGTCTGGTATAGAAGACTAGTATATGTGAAAGGACCAAATTGACACAATTGTAGAACAAAAATCATTACATGAATATTCACCTAACCCCACTATCTTTGAGGCTAGAAATTACCCTCAAATTCCTTCCTCTACCGAGTTAATCATTTTTTATATAACTCTTTCTACCAAATTTGAAAAAAAACTATTGATAAATTTATATTTAAAAAATTATACAAGGTTAAATTTTATATGATTTATATCTATTATCATGCACCTATCATGTTGTTGTGAGGGGTGCGATGTAAAATATATAATTAGAGAAGGTGAATTATAAAATACTCCAAAAATATCATGTCATGGTGGATATTGAATCAAATCATGAGATAACCACTTTGTTTTCTATTTCTCTTAATTATCTAAATGTCACAACAATCGATAATTATTTTCAAAAATTTGTAGCATGGTCATTTAATATTATAAATATACATGGTGATAAGGAGGTATGGAATTTATAATATATTTTTTAATTAAAAAAATATAATAGTTTGTGAAAAAATGTTGAAATGAGGTATCATATTACTGAGGGAAAAACAATGAGGAAATACAAGGTCAAATCAAGAAAATCTAGAGGATAAATCAAAAAATCAGAAGGACCTTTCAAGAGTACCTTAACCCCCCAGTTCCACTACCACATATATTAACATTTCACATTCAAATAGATAACACATCAAACGATGTAAATGTGTCCTATATTTAATATTAAGAATAAATAATTGTGGGGGCTATTATAAACAAGACTGGTCTTGAGATTTTAAATGGAATTATCGAGTTTTAATGTTTGTGAGTATCAATTGTGAATGCATACATAAGGTACATTTTCATAGAATTTTCCTATAAAAAATGATCTATTATGTTCATTACACTTAATAATTATTCATATTTTTGACAAGCATATATATTATTACTATATATTGGGAAAACCCTATGAAAAACAATTGGACACATTAATTGCACTATCATTTCTATTCCACGATTTAATTTTAATATGGAAAATTAAAAAATTGATGAACTATGAGCGGTGTTTCAAAAGAAAATATCTTATGAAAGATTCTTGTTGATTACTACAATAAATTGATAAAAATATAAAATCTAATATTCTAAAATTTATTTTTATTTTTTAATTTTTTTTATTATTTTTGTTTTTTAAGAGGCTCTGGATGGTCATCTTACACAATTTGGATACCCTGAATGTTTATTATTAAGATCCAAAACATGAATGTTAAATAAATTGACCAAACATGATGTTCATTGTGATTTTTAATGAACTAAAATTAATATTTTTAGATATAATTCAAATTATACATTTAAGCATATTTTTAATGAGAATTCCTTTATGATAGGGTAATATGTAATTATCATCTAAATAATCATATGGGGTTAGTGAATGAACATAATAATCCTATAAATTTCATCAAATTGATATATATAAAGTTATTTATAGAAAAATTTACCTATGAAAACATATTTCAAAACAGTTTACTTATTATTATAAACATTTATGCAGTGTCTAAAAAAATAATGACAATGATTGTTCATATTATTTTTTTGAATTTATAGAATATATCACATACCATTAAAAACTAGTATTCCAGAATATTTATTTCCCCATGTAATTACAATTTCATTTAAAACATTTTCTAATAATTTTTTATCTATATTTTCGGAGTACTACCAAGACTAACAATGGTGTATTTACTTAAAAGTAGAAATATATTTGTTTATAGATGAGTTGTCAGATTTTGTAATGTCAGAAGGGTTTCCATTGTCAAGTTGACATGATGACCTAATATATTTGCGATCTAGTATAGACTATAACATTTGAGAAACATTTGTAGTGTAAAATGTTAGTATTGTAATTATTAGAAATTATTTATCCTAAAATAAATGCATGTATTATTAGAAATTTGTAGGTTAAATTTTTATTCTAAATCTATATATTTATAGTTTCAATCCAAAGTGTTTTCTAAATTTGTTCCTCCAATCATTCCAAATGAATGTAAAACCCACCATAGTTTCCACCGTCTTCATCTTTCTTGCATAGTTGATGATCTTCCCCCACCTAATAAAAATAGTATGCATATTTTTATTAACTGTATTCATAATTTAATAGATTATTGCGTAAAGCTATTAGAGGACCACTCCATGGTGAAAAACCAGTCAAACCATTATCTTTTTTCGTACCGACGGAGATGGTCATGATAGTTTTAAAAGGAATCTCTAGGATAAGTAAAAAATCATCATGATAACAAGATACAAGTTTATGGGAAATCATTTCAAAATATTTGAAACATTCAAATCCTCCCACTTCTTTTATGGATGTAATCCAATAATAATCGAACATTTTAGATACATTTAATAAAGCTTAATGTCATGTGATTACTTTAATATTCATAATTTTACAATACTTTTAAATTATTATAAATATTATGTGTGAAATCCCTAACTTCTCATGCATTTATTTTTAAATTTTAACTAATTCCCTTTATTTGGGGATTAAGATTAGTTTCAAGAAATATAAGAACCTTTTAGTGATGACCCTAAAAAGAAATATATAGTTGATTTGTTTATCATGGATAAGCATCATCAATGATTCATCTATGATAATGGTGAGAGGTAATTAGATAATGATACTTCTATCAAAAAAATTTAAGACATCTTACATACATATAGGATGTATTTCACCCCTATAAGTGTAGTGATGTGTCCCATCAGGTGTTTTTTTCTTCATTTCGAGTAGGGGTTGTGCCTTATTTTCATTATTTTTGGTACTGTATTCATTCTATTTACTCTTGTGTCTAAGTATTGTAGGTTTAAAAGGCTAAATATTTAGTAATGAATAATCCTTACCCAAAAAGAGAGGGGTTTGAATGGTTACCCTCTCATATTATATGAAAGAATTTTTATATTATTGTCCCTTATATAGAGAGGGTACTTCCAAGAACCTAGACTCATCATTTTAATTTTTAATCTATATATATTGTAATGAGTTTTTAAAAGTGGTCTTAATAATTTAATACGATTACCCACAATTTATTTTTGATTTATAGGAATTTAATTCACATCAATCTGAAACATGATGTGGCCAATATGTATCAAAGTGATTTTTTTCACTATAAAAGTGTCATATTACTCTAAAACACACATCACATATCTAAAAACAATAAAACAATATCATATTATGTTAATAGTTTTTGAAAGTGACCCAAAATTCATTAGTGATGTGTAGGAATTGTCCGCACTTCAATATGACACACGATGTGATCAGTATGACTCAAAGTGTGTGTTTTCACATTAAAACTATAATTTTAAAATGAAACACACATCCCATATAAAAAACTAATTTATCATGATATGATTTTGTTTAGTATTTATTAAAGCATCACATAATTAATTTTTTTGAATGTTGTAATTAACCATTTGTCAATCTGACACACGATGCTATTTGTATGACTCATAGTGCATGTTTTCAATATAAAAGTGACATATTATTTTGAAAAGTATGTCATAGTTATAAAACTAATAAAATAATATAATATTTTTAAAAAAAATTACAAAAAGAATTCATAATAGATTTTTTACATGTAGGAATCAATCACATGTCAATCTAATACAAAAAATGTGACCATTAAGACTCATAGTGCATGTTTTCACATTAAAAAAGTTTCATTTAACTATAAAACACTCATCAGATAGAAAAAATTCATAAAATGATAATATATTTTCATGATAATTTTTTAAAATGATCTATAATTAACTTTTGATGTTTAGGAACTAACCACATGTCTATCTGACACATTATGTTCTCGATAAGACTCTAAGTGCGTGTTCATTAAAAAATATCATTTTTATTCAAAAAGAAAAAACAAAGAAGTTCCAATTAGTTTTTTACAAATGTACATTGATCCATAATTCATTTTTGACATGTAGTAATTTACCAAACATCAATCCAATACATGACGTTCCCTATATGACTCAAAGTGTGTGTTTTCACATAAAAGTTTTATTTTACTCTAAAACAAGTTTCACATGTCCAAAAACATTAAAAAGATCTATAATTGACTTTTAATACATTAGGTAGAAGATACATAATTCATTTTTACATGTAGGAATTTAATGAATGTCAATACAACACACATTATCCTAAGTTAGACTCCTAGTGCCTATTTACAATAAAAATTGTCATTTTAGTCTAAAATGTGATTCACATATCAAAAAATAAGAAAATGAGATCATATTATCATGATACTTTTGTCAAAAATCTATAATTAAAATTTTATTTTTATTAATTGACTTCATATCAATATGATCGAAAATGTGGTCGGTGTTGCTCAAAGTGCATGTTTTTACATTAAAATTTTCATTTTAATCTCGAACACTCTGCATACAACTAAAATTGATAATAAAAGATTATATTTTCTTGATACATTATGAAAATGATCCATAATTTATTTTTGATTTATAGGAATTGACCACACATCCATTTTACACACTATACAGTCGGTATGGATTAAAGTACCTATTTCCACATTTAAAGTGTCATTTTTTTCTAAAATATTACTCACATAGAAAAAAATTAAACAAGATATAATTACCCTAATACTTTAGAGAAATGATTCATAAATCATTTTTGATTTGTAGTAACTGAACACACATCAATCCAATGCATGATATATTCTGTATGACTCAATGTGTGTGTTTTCAATATAAAAGTTTCATTTTAGTCTAAAACACACATTTGAAAAAATAAAGAAAAAAATATTTGATTGTCTTGAATATTTAGTATAATGATACATAATTCATTTATGAAATTTATGAATATATTGAACATAAATATAATAGATGATGTGTCCAGTATTACTCAAAGATTATATTTTCAACGTAAAAGTGTCAATTTAGTTTAAAAAACACATTACATTGTCAAAATTGAGAAAATGAAATCATATTATTTTCAAACATTAGGAAAATGATCCATAATTTATTTTTTATGTATAATAATAAATCATATTCCAATCCAACACACAGTGTGGTCGATATGACTCAAAAAGTGTGTTTCCATGTTAAATAGTGTCATTTTACTCCAAAACACAGATCACATAGCCAAAAATAAGAAAACAAGATTATATTTCCTTGATACATTACAAAAAAGATCCAAAGTTCATTTGTGATGTGTAAGAATCTACCAAATGTTTATCTGAAGCAAAATATTCCCATTAAGACTCCAATTACATGTCCATAATAAAAAAAGTCAGTTTATTCTAAAATGTGATTCACATAGACAAAACTAAGAAAACAATCTTGGATTGTATTAATACATTAAAAAGGTAATATATATTTCATTTGGGATGTGTAAGAATCAACTACACATAAATATAATAATAAATGTGTCTAGATTGACTCAAAGTTCAGGTTTTCATATTAAAAGAATAATTTTAGTGTCAAACATTATTAACTTACCCAAAATTGAGAAAATGGGCTCATATTGTCTGGATAATTTAGAAAAAATATCCATAATTCTTTTTTAGTGTGTTTAGATCGACCAAAATTCAATCCAACACATGATGTGGTCGGTATGACTATGTTTTCACATTAAAAGTCTCATGTTAATCCAAAATACCTAACACATAGCCAAATCCAAGTAAAAAAGATCATATTGACTTGATAATTTAGGAGAATTATCCATAATTCATTTTTAATGTTTAGTATTTAACCTCACATCCATATTACATATGATGTATTTGGTATGACACAAAGATTATGTTTTCAACCTAAAAGTGTCGTTTACATGTAAAACACACATCACATTTCCAAAAACAAGAAAAGAGCTCTGATTGTCTTAAATTTTTAAAGAAATGATACATAATTCATTTATTTCATATATTAACTGACCACATGTTTATATGAAAAATGACGTATATAGTATGACACAAAATACATGTTTTCAACATAAGTGTTAATAGAGACACTTCAGAGAAGGCATGAACCACCTTCATTCTTGGTGTTCAAGCTATAATACCAAAAATATCTAGCCAGAAGAAAATATCTTGACCATGTATTAAAAGAATGAAAAATAAAACAAGAGATGAATATGGGGTTAAACCAAGATAATTTCACTAATCCAGAAAACATGTTTAATAGAATTAATAATAAGGATTATTCCCATGTCATGATCAGATTCATCAATGGATTCCTACTCTGACTATGAGTTACCATGGTTTAGAATCATAAGGATCCCTACCATGGACCTTTCCTGCTCATGGGTGATCTTGGCCATCAAAGTCTCAGAAGATAATCTGTAGGCTCATTCCTTGGTCTATTGGAATAACCCGTCCTTGTCATATTTGGAGGATTACCCTTTCCTTTTCCAATGACAGAATCATTAAATGAAACACCACTTCTTGAAGGCCTAAGATGAGAAGTGTCCAATAAAATAATCTTCCACTCTTTATCACTTCCATCATCTGAAATATTACCCCACTTCCCAATTCATGAGAAGAATAATACATCCTGAATCTCTGTAAAATAAATCATATCCTATTGAATATCAAATTTCCAAGACCCATCATCATATAGAGTATTTCGAGAGAAATCCATTTTTAGTGGGTACACCACATATCCTTTTCCTTCAGGGTGTGAAGGATTATCCTCTAGGGCAACACACTGAACAAGATACTCATTTATATACTCTGAAAAATATGCACCTTTTTTATTCTAATCACTTATATTCTACCTTTACATTTTTGTTCAATTATATAAAGAGGTACCAGATCAGTTAGAGGTAGAGAAATTTCCTTCCCTCTTTCCACCTTCATCACTTGCTAGTCCAGTACTAACATGTATCTACTCAAGATCACAACCTTGTATTTGATGAAGCATTATACACATATCATCACTACTAATTCTAGTCACCCCCATTACATTTTCCTTTCATGTTTTGAGTGATCTTCTCCAGGAAGAGCATCTCTTTCCATACCAGCACCTAGACTCAAACCAAGATACCTAACAACATCACTAGCTAAGCCCTACTAGGAAACCTCAATAACATATATATATCTCCTACAATTGAGCCCTTCATACAATGTTCATCTACCTTGAGGAATGAAACTACAGCTGATGTAGACCCTTATTATCATGATTCTCATTTCCTATTTGATCCTTATTATGTTTTCCATTCCTACAAATATATCCATCATGTCATATAATTTATAAATTTTTTGAAAAAAATGGATCTCATACAAGTGTACAAAAAAATTCCAATTGTCTTGCAATCAGAGTAATAATAAGGAATATTTTCATATTCAACATGAAGGTTTAGTTCATCAATCTAAATGGATTAAAAAACCATTTTTTAAGTTTTGAGATTAAATCAACTTCTAAAAGGAACCTTGAAAATAGCCAAACCTAAAATTCTATATTTTCTTATCCATCATAATTGGGACACCAATTTCAGAAGCAATATCAAACAATTTTTTGGATTCCATAGACTCTAATTCAATCTAATAATTTTAACCCAAACATGTGGAAAATAGTTTCTATACTCATAAGGTTTTAAAACCAAATTACACTCTTTAATCCTAGTCATACATGGATTTAGAGAAACGAAGCCGAAGACCCGTGCCATTTTCTTCAATACAGCACATGGAAACAAAATGTGATAGAGGCCATACCCCACATGAATACATTTCTAATTTTAGAAGCCCCAAATAGAGGATAACATATTTATTATATCATCTAATTTCCTTGTATTATCACCCTTTATAAGCACAACCCGACAAATGATGGAATACTGACTCATTTCAAGATTCTCTAAAACTGCTTCTTATCTCTTTATCACATGGGTAGTGTCACCATTTATGAAAACCCTACCAAAATAAGAATCATTCAAAAAAGTATTCAATCATGAATTCAAGGATTTTGAATATTTACCTTTATCCATATTTCTTGAGGATTCATCTTTGAAAAAAACACTTAAACGAGAATCCTGTGGAAAACCATTATGCATTAGGGGGAAGGATGAATACAGTTTAAAAACTATCCTGGAGATCAAGGTTGTTCATCAATATTCTTTATCCCTTAGGAAACATTATTAGATATATCCATAGGAGATAGAAAACCTTCATATAGCATATGGGAACCCAAATAGTGTGGTAGATCCATAACGATGAGAAAAACCTATTCACCATCTCCATCTCCATGGAAGATCTCACAAACCCCCATTCCGCCTTTCTCATGAAATATGTAATAAAAAATTTCATAATTAATGATATTAATTATATAAAAAACTAACTATAAAAGATAACTAATTAATATAATTAATAAATACTATTAAAATTAATAACATAATTAATAATGAATAATGATATTAAAATATTAGTAATTAATGAAATAATTATTAACTATTCAAGCAATTAAGATAATTAATAATGAATAACATCATTAATATATTCAATAATTAAAAATATAATTTATCATATGTTCATTATTTAACATCTAAATTATAATTTTATTTTTTTTGTACTGATACTAAAATTAAGTTTTTTTATTATAAGGACACGCTTTTGTACATTGGAAAATCCTAAAATAAGAGTTTATTTTCATATCGAGTTGTAATTTTTTTGATTAATTAAAAATACACATCAAAAAAGAAATTTATATGGCCACATAACAATTGTGGACATTCTTCTCCAGTGTGTCATTGATAGAGGTTGGGGACTCTGAGCCTTGTCGAGTTGTCATGTGCCTCTCACATATAGAGCGTAAAACAACATACCAATAATTAAAATAATAATAAATTTTCTAACCTAAAATAAATTCCATAGGTATCCAAAATCAAATGAACTAACCTTATAATCTTTAAAATATATAGGTAAAATTGGATCTAAAAAAATATTGAATCTTACCTCAAATTAAGATTGTTTTTCATTGAATAAAACATTTATGTTGATCTTAATTGGGGATTTCCTTCACTCTGATCACACTTTTGGATACAAATCATTCTTGATATCCTATATATCCCTTACTTCTTCTAATTGGGGTTTATGGATAACCCTAATTAATTTTCCTTGTGAGGATTACATATATGGGGATTAGTGTTTCGATACTAAATCTAATTAAATAATTTTTTAATTTTGTTGCCAATCCACCCATGATGAACATTCCAGAAATTTCCAATGTTAAAAGACTGTACCTCATATAGGGTAATTGCACTATTTTGGACTCAATGGAGGGGGTATGATTTCCTTCATGACCCATCGTTTCAAGGGAGAATCATAATTACTTTTAATTGACATGGGTATGAAAAAAATAATATTTTTATACTTAAAATATTTTTTTCTAGGTGCCACTGTGCCCACTATTCTACGTCCACAAGGAATTTCATCTGAATTATAAGTTTAAAATATTCAAAATTCCTAACACCAAAAACCAAGTTCACCACATAACTACCCAAGATCTGGGAGTAATATTTATTTTTGTAATAAATATATAAGATCCCATAAACTCACCGTTGTAGAAAATTTAGAAATACTCATTCAAGGGGTTTATACTGCATTCCAAGGTAAATGGAACCATCAAGAAAATGTTTTTGAGGAAGTATACTATGGTAAATTTACCATTTTTCCCCTGGGGAGTTCCCAACCCTCTTAAATACAAAATTGAGAAAAGTCTTGATCCGTAAAACTAATGACACTAAATCCCCCACCATAAAATCATTCTCCTACATAAAAAAAATAACTTTTTCTACAAAACATGAAATATCATGGAACAACCTCATGTAAAAACCCCACCAACTCATGAATATCCTTTTCTCAATGTTCTAAGATCTGTGGGATCTAGTAACACCATAACCCTATGAGGGAACATCTTCTTCCATAGATGAAGATATCAACTCTAGCTCATCATGAAGAAAAAACTCTTTGGGAACAAGCTTTTAATCAATGAGAGTCTTAAAAAGCATCTACACCCAAAAAAATAACTTCATCTTAAGTTTATCCTATCACATAGGTTGAAAACCAATCAATGAACCACAAAAATATCATTCATAAAGGACCTGAAAAAGTTAACATTTTTGGGAGAACCTCACTCTCCACCTTTAAAGAATGTTTTTTATTGTTTTTTCAAGAGTAAAAAACCATCCATAGTTCACCCCAACTATCATAACCCCTCCCATAAAATATTACACAATTAAGGGAGAGAGAAAATGACCCCTCCATGCCTGACTTCTAGTAGTCCTCAAGTTGGCGACTAGTACAAAGGGTTTAAAAATCAAATGATATGGGAGGAATTACACTATATAAATAAAAAAAGATAGTGAGATTGGATAAAATATCACCAAACAACACTAGTAAGAAATATAAATGTAAAACAAACCACAACACAACGCATGAGTTAATAAAACTGACACATATAAAAGTATCCAAAGTAAATAAAAAAACAATACTTGGGAAGTAACTCAAAAATAACTCCAACCCGACTAGTAATATCAAACATGGTCCCTAAAGTCTTATTGGATACTTGAAAATAATCTATATACATCTTGTGATAATAATAGTTACACTTAGTAGGGACATAATGAAGGCCTCAAGTGTACTTGTGGAAAGAGAATTCTAATGTGTCACTGGACAAACAAATGAACCATCAAGAACCTATATAGGTCATCCAACCAAACCCAACCTCACCATGGATCTCTCAAAAAATCACATATCCAATATAATAATATAGCATCAAGATTATAACAAAGGAAGGTATCCCACCACCTCTACCCCATTTATTTTCAACTATCACACCCCAATGTCGAATATCCTATGCTCTCATCCCTTCCACACATATCACATCACATCGCATCTCACCTACAGACACCTAAACCACACATCACATCAAATCCCACCTGCAGATACCTTGGCCACACATCACAACTAGAACTAGAAATAAATGAATAATATTTTCTTATAATAACACATTAATGATAACAAATAATTAATCGTAACAAATTATTAATAATTAATTTTTAATAAATAATGAAATTACTAGTTATTAATAATATAATTAATTTGGTATTTAAAACTAATTAGTTATGATAAATAATCAAATTAATATTAATAACAGATAATGTTTTTGAATGTTTTAATAATAATAACATAATTTAAAAATACTAATAATTTATCTTTAAATAATAATAATAATAATGATAATTAAAATTGTCATTAAAAAATTCTTGTGTAAATTAAATT
This sequence comes from Viscum album, assembly GCA_963277665.1. NCBI lineage: Eukaryota > Viridiplantae > Streptophyta > Magnoliopsida > Santalales > Viscaceae > Viscum > Viscum album. Next base: position 847,543,867 of record OY728119.1, on the reverse strand, counting down.
CATTTTTGTTTATTATATTTATGAATAAAAGTAATAAAATTACGATTATTAATTAAATATGGTAAGATATGAACTCAGATATATTGAAAATACATGAATATAAGGACTCAACCATGAATAATAAATTGAGGCTATTGAGGTCATGATAATAATAAAGTCACTATAATAAAGTCTGTATAATAAGTTCAAGATAATAAACTCATGATAGTAATATAATGTGTAATAAATTAATGAGCCATAAGTCCATGGATATAAATATTTTTTTAAAAGGTTAGGGCCGAAGCCTCATTTTATTATTAAACCAAAGTAAAGACCTCTTTAAACTAGGTAGAGGGAAACCCATTACATAGCCTGAAGGCTCAGTGGGCTTGTAGCCCATTACATAGCCTGTAGGCCCAAATTTCTGGCCTAATAGCCATTCTGTGAATAGTAACCTACTTGCTACAGTACTCGCACAGTACTGCCGCCGCTACAGTGCCCTGCCGCCGCTACAATACCCACCGATCAACAGTGCCTTCGTTGTTACAGTACCACTACAGTACCTACGCCCAATGGGTTTTGAACCCCCATTTTTTATGTAAGATTACAGGGTGCTTACCATTAAGCCAAACCCCAACTACAATATAAAATATAATAAAATAATTATAATTATTAAAAGATAATAAATTCATGATAATTTATCCATGATAATCAAGGCATGATGATTATTATTAAAGATTTAATGTACTTTGCTTATTACTAATGATGTAAATAATTGTATTATTATTTAAGGTTATTAACTAAACATATAATTTTAATAATTATAAATTTAAAAATATCAATAATATAATTCATAATACTAATTATACTTATCATTAATAACAATAAAATATTAATTATTTTACATTATTATTATTATGTCATATATTATTATTGTTACTCAATATTTTCTATTTATTATTATTAAAGTATTTTTTTTATTTTAAATTATTTAATATATCTTAAGTACAAGTCTTAAATTAAATTTAGAATTTAATTATAATTTTTTAAGATTTTAAATTTAGATACTTCTTTGAAGGTTTAATTGATATGTTTTGAGACAATAATGTTTTATATCATCTATATTATTATTTGTCTATTATTTTGGTTAATATATTTTTGTTTTTAATTACTTTTTATGTTTTTGGTATTTTTTAAAATTTCATTTCCATTGTACTTATATTTTATTTTTAATAAGCTTTTAGAGTCACTCACTTGAAACACAACAAAATTATTTTTTTAAGTAGGTAAGTTTGAAAGACTATAAAATAAATATTGTAACCGAAAAATTAAATAAAACCTAAAAAATAGACTAAAAATATAAAAAACAGTTTAAAATGAAAAATAATTTCATAAATATAACAAACAAAAATTAATTTATATGACACAACCATTATTAATTTAAAACATAGCATTTACTCTTCAAAAAATTTCTGCACATAATATATTGTACGAATAAAATCTAAATGAAATTTAAAAAATTTATTATACTAATAAAAATTAATTTAAAATAAATTTTATTGAAAACTAAATAAAAAAAAAATTAATTTACTAAAAAAAATCTACAAAAAAATTACAAGAAAAAAGTTAATTTTCTGAAAAAAAACAATTTATAACATTGAAATTATTTTTCATTAATTATCTTTATGAGATTATTTTTATTTTAAATTATTTTTTTATTTTTAGTCATTGTGTCAAATTTAATTTTTATTTTAATCAAAATTTATAATTTATATGCTTTTAAATTCACTTACTTGAAATATTAATATATTTCAAGTATGTGAATTTAAAAGAATTTTTATTAAATATTATAAATAAAATCTAAATGAAATTTGTCACACTAACTAAACATATGAAGAATAACTAAAAATAAAATTAAATTCATAAATATAACAAAATAGAAACCAATTTACGTGACACAAACTTTGTTGTTTAAAAAAATAACATTTACACATTAGAATATTTATTGGTATAATTTTGTTAAGTATTTTAATGTTAACTACATTATTATCATTTATTATTACTTAAGTAATTATTATTAAATATTATGAATTAAATTGTTAATAAATATTAACTAAATTGTTAAATATTAACAATAATTATTATAATAATTATGAATAATGATGTAAATAATATAATTTTTAATGTAACTGATAAAGTAGTTAATAATCTAATTAAAAATATATATTAATTAAATTATTTATACAGGTGAAAATGTTAGTGGTCCATGGGAGTGGTTAGAGGAGTGCATATAGAAGATGTTGACTGATCATGGGTGTAGTGAATGTACAAGGTGACTAATAGTGGAATGGAAGTTGTGGTTGAGCAGGGTGATAAGAATTTGTTTTCTTAATAGTGGGTGGATAGATAGTGGGATGATTCAGGTACAGTGTTTCATAGGCTATCCTTGGGGCTAGTATGTTTGCTTATGGGATCAGACTTTGGTGTAAAGACACAAACCCATATTTCTGGGTTCAAAAAATATAAATGATAAGTATTTTTTATAACATAAACTGAAAAAATACACAACATTTACTATATACTAGGAACTTTTACCAATCTAGGTTTTGGATATTTAGTTACATGTCATACAACCTAAAAAACTATACAAAATAAAATTAAATAAACTGAATATAATTCACATGTGTTTCCTCCTCAATGAAAATAACATCTCATAAAATTTATTTTAGACCTATGGATTAACAGATTTAAAACATATGGAGAGAATTTAATTTCCCAGTAATGAGTTTTAAAATATTTGAAATATCTTTTATGAAAATTTATTTGAAAATAAATATTAAAAATAATGTATCAATTATTTATATAATAATTTTGAAATTAACTTTACAAATACCATTTGAAAATATTATTGAAATTTATTAATAGTTGAAAATTTAATATCAGTTTGAAGATACTTATACTAAAATATTGTTTAAAAATAATCTAGTGATATTTCTAAAAACAATATGAATGATTTTGAAAAAAAACTTTGAGACCACTTCATACAATAAAGGTTGTCTTGGTATTACTCACTTGATGAGGGATGAGTTCACTCCCCAATTCCTACCATATTTACAACGTTCAAGTGCCAATATTTTATAAAAACCTGTTCATCTTGACTTATATATATATGTGTGTGTGCTTTCACTATATTTATTGTTTTAAACACCTAAACAAACATTAAATAAGTATACAATTATATATTTATATAAAATTATAATGATAAACATTCATTGAAAATCAACTGTTAGAATTAGCACAACCAAATCTCTTGATACTTGATTTTTCATATTTACATAGATTGTTAATTAGTATCCATGAACCTAAAATTTCATTCATAAACTCAAAAAAATCCATTTTTGTAGGTAGATTTGATAAGTTAGAAAGTTTATTCAATGCACATGATTATATGTACATACATATATATTCACCTATAATAATGTTTGAGATGTCAGGGAAAATCAATGATGTATGGTCATAATCATAATTTATGACTCACATGATTCCATTTCATAAAACATTGGAAATTATAACAATTATTTTATGAAATAAATAATAATATTCAACAATTTATTTAACAATAGTTATAAACTTGAGCTCCAAAATTGAATAAAACACACACACACACACACCACATATATATATATATAACTTGTACATAAATATAATACTCAAATGAAGATACTTTCGAAATATTTTTGTAAATAAACATAGCATATAAAAAATAAAACTGAAATATGTACATCAAATATAAACATAAAATTACTTATATATATATATGTCATAAAATAAAACTATGAATAAAATAACTTTAAGTTTCCCATAATAACACACACACACACACACATATATATATATTTGTCATGGAATTTATAATACACATAATCGTAGAATAAATTCATGTTTAACAAAAACTTTTATAATAAAAAAATTTAACAAGAATTAAAATGTAATTTTGAAAAATATAAATATAATCATTTTCATTAGAATAAAAAAACAAAAGAAAATAAATAAACTCATTACACAACCATGAATTTGATACATGAATTAATAAATAAAAATAATTCCTTTCAACATAAATTTCAAAACATAGTAAACTAAATATGACCTCATACTAAATTGAAAAATATAGAACCTTAATTGAAAATAAATAAATATCATATCACCCTCATATGTTTTTATAAAATTTAAAATAATGAAATACACAAGTAAAAATATACTTTTATAAATTGTAAAAAAAATAACCCTTATCTTAGTGGATCCAGGCTATCTATCAGGGCTTGGATACACAAATTTGGGAGTGAAAAAAACATCATAAGTGGTTTGGTACATAAGCAGAGTGTAAAACACCCCCGGTAGTGCATGTGCAGCAATTCAAAAAGGTGGAGAACTCCAAAAATGAAGGCAGAAGAGAGGCCATGTTCTTAAAACTAAGGGAACACCTATTTATAAACTCAATATAGGCAACACTGCATACAGAAGAGTATTGGAGATTCTTAACATAAAAAAAAATATTTCTAAATGTATTCTCTTAAGGTTTGGTTCACATAAAAGGCAGTACAATTTATATATATTATATTCTAGCTGAAAAAGAAACTGAAAAACCAAAACCATTATCCTCTGTTCAAAAATTAAAATCAAAACCATATTAAACCAAATGAAAAATTGATATAAATAAAATGAGAAAAAATGTGTAATTAGACCGAATAAAAACAAAAAAAACCACAACATTCAACCGAAAATGAAAGAGGAAGAAAAAGAAACCAAGAAACATAAAAACATAGTAATATAGGTCAACATGAATTCAAACATCTATAAAGAAAGACAAGACATCTACCTCAGATATAAATAGATAGAAACCCCAATTACTATGCACGACCTTTGTAATCCCCCATGGATGACTGAAACCCTAACTGCAGATAAAATTGGATGACAACACTCTATCCTCTTCACTAAAAATTGGTATTTTCTTTGTCAAAACTGACACCAGATCTGTAGTTGAACATGGCTCAGACTCCTCCCCCATGCTTTGTGTGATGACAGTGACCTCTAACTTTCCTCCTACACTAGGCTTATGTGAGGCCCCTGGTCAATACCCCATTGTGTGAAGTGGAATCCACTTGGGTTGATTTCACACATAACCCTTTTTATCCAATTTTTTATCACATAAAATTCAAAAAAAATATCATAATATATGTATAATTTCAAATACCTATAACTTTAACATTAAAATAGTTATAAATTATTATACATAATAACTATAAATTTTTTTATAAAAAAACTTATTATCTAATCATATTTTATAATTAAAAACTATTAATTATAATTTTATTTGTAAATAAATAAATAAATATATAAATATATAAATAATTTCATAAAACCAAATTAATTATATTTTTATATGAATATAATTATTTATTATTTCATAGGAAAAAATCTTATCATAGTTAAAATATGAATATTTTTATTTAATATACTTAACATAAGTTAGTATTTTTAATATATTTATAGTTAAAATAGTCATGAAATATATATTTTTAGAAATTTTTTCATTCAAAATACTTTTCATAATATTTTAAAAAATAAATATTGTTATAAAATTACATTTATTATTATATTTATAAAAATAATCAAATACATATATTCATATTAAACAATTAATTAAAAAAATAATACTCTAAAATAGTATTTGTTTTTAGAACATTAATTTAAAATTAATTGGAAAACTATATATTTGACTTATAATTATTTATATGTATTATTATTAACTTATAATAAAATTTTTAGAATGATTTATTATTATTTTTCATAACATAATTTATTTAATAATTATAAAATAAGTAACTAGGATGTTAAATTTCCCCCCTTAAAAAGAAGTGCATCCTCACAATTCATTCATCAGACCTAAAACAATTCTAAATTTCATTTCACAGAATTAAGAAAAATTAGGACTACTAAACTTCTATACTATACCGCTTAGATTACAAAATATAATATCCAAATTTTTCTAGACCATTGCTCTAAAACCAATTGTAAAGACTCGAACCCTCTCTCTTGGGTTCAGCGTTGGAAAATGATATGTATTATTTTTATAAAATTAAACTAAAAAAATATACTACATTTATTACATACCAGAAACTTTTATTAGCCTTGTTTCTTTATAATTAAATACATGCCACAGAACTTGGAAAATTGTAAAAAAGAAAATTAAATAGAAATATGAGACTTCATGAGTATGGTCTCTTCAAAGAAAACTGACAACTCAAATAATTGTAACTAGACCTGTGAAAAATATATTTACAACATAGAGTGAGCATTTAATTTCACAGTAATGAGTTTTAAAATCATTGAAATATATTTTATGAAATATCAATTGAAAATAACTATTAAATGTACTATTGTACATTCTTTAGATAATAAATTAAAAAATGCATTCAAAAATACCATTTTAAAATATCATTGAAATTAATTATTCCTTGAAAATTATATATCACTTTGAAAATACTTATGCTAAATAATTTATTAAAAATAATCTAGTGATATTTATGAAATCAATATGAAATCTTTTGAAAACAAAACACTAAAGCCACTTGAACCATTGATGGATATCTTGGGCCTACCCAATTGATGAGAAATGGATTCACTGCCCAATTCTCTACCATATTTACAATGTTCAAGTGCCAATATTTGATAAAAAAACTTTTCACAATGCCTAATATATATAAATTCCCACTAGAGTTTCAGTTTTAAAAATAAAGAACCATAAAATACACATATACTTTTATTTTTATATAAAAGTTTATTTATAAACATTCATTGAAAATCACTTTTTAGATATTGAACAACCAAATTTCTCGATACTTGATTATTAATATTTACTTGGAAGTTTATTTAGCATCTGTATACCTAAATTATAAATCATTATCTCATAAAAATTTATTTTTAGGTAGTTTCGATAAATGAGAATGTTTATTCGATGCACATGATTACATGTATATACACTTAAATTCACATATAATAATGTATGAGATCTGATAGACAATCAATGATGTATGGAAATAATCATAATTTATGAATGGAATGATTTAATTTCACAAAATTTTGGATTTCTTATTCTTTATTTTATTAAATAAATAATAATCGTTATTAATTTATTTAAGAATTGTTATAAACTTGAGATTGAACGTTGAGTAAAGCACTTATATATAGATAATTTGTACATAAATATAATACTCCTATGAAAAAACTTTCATAATTATAAATACAGAATGTGGAAGAAATTTAAATATAAACATCAAACATAAAATTAAAATTACCTATATATATATAAACCATAAATTTAAATTCTAAATAAAAGGACGTGATTTTTCCCATAATCACACACACACAAAGATATATATATATATCATAGAATTTATAATACACATAATCAAATACTGAATTCATGTTTAATCCTAACTTTGATAAATAAATATATCCTTATTTAACAAGAATTAAAATTACATTTTAGTAAACATATATATAATCATTTTCTATAGAATATTAAAACAGAAAAAAAAAATAAACTCATATCAACCATGAATTTAAAAAATGAATCGATAAATATAAATAAGTCCTTAAAACATAAAATTCACAATAAGGTAAAATTAATACAACACCATACTAAATTTAAATATATAGAACATTAATTGATAATAAAAAAATATGGTATCACCCTCACATGCTATTATAAAATTTAGAAGAATGAAACACACATGTGAAAATATACTTTTATAAATTATAAAAACACAAATATCTCTTACCTTAGTGGATTCAGATTTCCCACTCGGGCTTGGATACCCAAATAAAGGGGTGTAGAAAACACCGTAGGTGGTGAAATGTTCAAGAATAGTGTGAAAAAACCACCAGTAGTGCATGTGAAGTACTTCAGAAAGGGGAAAAATCCATAAACAAGGCAGTAGAGAGGTTGTGTTCATAAAACTAAGGGAACACCTATTTATAAATAAAATATAGGCAATATTTCATGTGGAAGAGTATTAGATAAGATTAACAAGAAAAAATATTTTTTAAAGGATTCTCTTAAGGATTGGTTCCCACAAAAGGAAACACAGTTCTTATCTTTTATATTCTAATAGAAAAAGAAACAAATAGACCAAAACCATTCTCCTTCATTTAAAAATTCAACGAAAAATTGTATTCAACCAAATGGAAAAACAGTATAAATGAAATGAGAAAAAATGTGCGATTAAAAAAAATAAAAACAAGAAGACCACAACATTTATCCGACAACAAAAGAGGTAGAAAAAAACCAAGAAACAGACAAATATAGCAATATATGTCGACGAGAAAATTAGAAACCAACAAAAAAACAAGACACCTACCTTGGATCTGAATAGATCGAAATCCCAATGACTACACACGACTATTGGAATATCTCACAGATTGCCAAAACCCTTACCACATGTGAAACCTGATGACAACAATCATATCCTATTCGCTGAAAACTAGTCCTTGATCGGTCAAAACTAACACCAGATCTATAGTCGAACGATGCTTGGACTCCTCCTCCATGCTTGGCACGATGAGGACTGCCTCAGACCAGCTTCCTGCACTCGGCGCCTATGAATCCCCTTGGTCAATACCCCCCATGTGTGAAGTTGAACCCACTTTGGTCAACTTCACACATTACCCCTTTTTTATTTTTTTATCCTCTTTTTTTAACACATGAATTTAAAAAAATATCATAATATATATATAATCTCAAATATGTATAACATCAACATTAAAATAGTTATAATTTCTTATAAATAATCAAAATTCATAGTTTTATAAAACAAAATAATTTTATAATATAATCATATTTTATAATTCAGAACTAATAATTATAATTTCATATATATATATATATATATAATTTTAAAAACCAAATTAATTATATTTGTATATGAATATAATTATATATTATTTCATATGAAATAATTATTATCATAGTTAAAATAAGAATATTTATATTGAATATAATTAACATAATTTAGTATTATTAATATATTTATAATTAAAATAGTCTTGAAATATATACTTTTATAAATTTATTTATTAAAAATAATTTGAATAATCTTTTGATAAAAATTTTTTTTATTAAAACTCTTTTATTATTATTATTATAAAAATAAACAAATATATGTATTCATATTAAAATATTCTTTTTAAAAAATAATAAAATAAATTTGTATTTGTTTTGAAAACATTAATTTAAAATTAATTTGAATAATATATATCCGAATGATAATTTCTTATATTCATTATTATTAACTTATAATAAAATAAACTAAATAACTATATTATTATTTTTCATAAATTAATTTATATAAAAAAATATAAAAAAATTTAATCAGATGTTACATTTGGGCCATATATTTCATAGGCTTTGTGTATCTAGGCCTACAAGTCATGACAAGGGTTAACTCTCAACCCTCTAGAAACTAGAGTTTTCTTTAAAAAAATAGAGTGTTTCCCCTTACTTGTTTGAAAAAATATTTTCAATAATTAAAAATAATAATAATAATAATAATATTGTAATTTGTTGAATAAACTTACAATAATAAAAATAATATTTATTATATTACTAATTATCACAAATTATTTTTAAATATAAAATTATATATATTTTTTATTACATTATTTATATTCAATTTTAGAAATTATTAATAATTATATTTTTATTAATAGTTATATTATTAATCGCATCATTTAATAGAATTTTTTTATTAATTATAGTTTTAATAATATTAATGACATTATTAGTAATCATTCTATGACTTCATTAGTTACTATTTATTACATTATTATATAATAAATATTTATGAAAAATCTATTATAATTTAAATTTTTTATCATTAATGTGTAATTATAAATAGTATATTATTCATTAAATGATGGGAAATTAATTTCTTAATCCCACTTCAAAAACTTATAAAATATGTTAAGTATCATACACTTATAAAAAGAAAAGTTTTTTGGGATTTTACATAATATTCTCCTAATACTTTTCATAAAGTAATACTAAAGGTAATAATAGATAAATATAGTTAAAAACATTGCATTTATATATATATATATAAATAAAAAATAAATGTATAAAAAGATTAGAAGGTAGGACATTGTCTGAGGAAATTCCTTCGTTGGAACTTTTCTGAAGAAGGAACTTTATAAGAAATTGCTTTCTCAAAACATGTCTTAAAGAACACTTTTTATAACAACCCAAAATTTAATCAACGAAACATCTATTCACATAATTATTCCATAGAGTATAAATCACATAAAATTACATTAAGAACACAATATAAACAATATAAATGAATAAGGAAATAAATAAGAGGTATTTCTAGAAGTTAAGGAACCTATATCGACGACATAGTAACTTGACCATAGGAAAAGTAATTTGACCCTTACAAACAGTAAACCAGACAAATTAATAGTCACCTTACCGAGGAAAGTGAAAATAAAATTTAAGAATCAAATAAATGAAATTATGATATAATTATATCATAGTATAAGTAATTAAATATTTTAAAAATAATTAATTAAGTGTTGGTATTTTTATAAGCCATAAATATTTAATTACAAATTTATGATTAATTTAATAATTTAAAATAAAATTCATTTTCATAAAATGTATTTAAAAATTTATTATTTTCTTTTCTTTTGATTTTAAGATAATTTTATGATACCTTATTTAATTTTTCAAAGTGTTATAAAATTAGTAATAATTTTAAAATCTGTATTTTTCATTTAATTGATGATTTTAATTAAATATTAAATTTCTCATATATATAATATTATATTCTTTAAATTGGGTTCTTTTTTAATTCTAAACATTGAAGAATGGTTAGGGTTGTTCTTTTATATTTTTCTAAAATGCATGAATTTTTAGTGAATAATGAAATACAGTAATTTATAGTAGAAGTAAATAAATGAATTTTTGAGTCATGCTTGAGTAATGGATGATAAAAGTTACCATTGGTTCATACTCTCATGAACTAATTACTATATTTATTCACCATAATCCTCATTATTTCTTATCTTGTGGAAAATAATAACCTAATGAATAAAATAATGAGAAAACCCCCTCTCTTCCACTATAAATACCAGCCTCACCACCTCTTCTCCTCACACCTCTCATGATTTGATCCTTCCCTAAATTCTACTAAAATATCTTCCCAAAACCCTCCACCACATCTAGGATCTCATTGTCTCATAAAATGACCAAAACCTTTTTCCCAAAAGAGGCTGTCAAGGAGGAGAAATTCAAGATGCAAATTCCTCTTTTCTTTTGTTTTGTTTTCTTTTATCTTCCTTTCAAGTTCATTATTTCCTTATTATATCCTATCCTACTATAATAAAAATGGAATAAAAACTCTATTACATTACATATAATAGAATTTTATTATAAAGGTTATGGCTGAAGCCTCATTTTATTATTAAAGTAAAGCAAATACCTCTTTCAACTAGGTAGAGGGAGACCCATTACATAGCCTGAAGGCCCAGTGGGTATGTAGCCCATTACATATCCCGTAGGCCCAATATTTTTGCCTAAGTCCCATTCTATGAATATTAACTCAGCTTCTACAGTACCCGCCACTACTACAGTGCCCTGCCGCCGCTACAGTTCCTGCCAATCAATAGTACCACCGCTGCTACAGTACTACTACAGTACCTGCACCCCATGGGTTTTGAACCCCCATTTTTCATGTAGGATTAAAGGGTGCTTACCACTAAGACAAACCAAAAATAATATAATTATATTATATATATGGAAAAATATGTCATCAATTATTTCTCCTCTCCTTTAAAAAAATGAAAACATTGTCTGTGGTGTGTTAATTTATCATATTCATGGAAGATGAGTTTTCAATTTCTTTTACCAAAATAAATGATGGTCATGAATCCATTTTTATTATTTAAAAATATTATAATATATTTATTATATTTTATTCAATGTTATGGAACCATTAAATTTAGATGATATTAAATAATAGAATAAAACAAGTTCACTGTGATAGAAAAACGGTAAAGTTAATCCAAACGATTATCATTAACATGTTATCTAATGATTCATCCTCATATATAGAAATTAAATAATATATAATGAATATTAATCTTATAGTTTTAAATAATAACATATAATTTCAATTTTGTGTAATTATACCCATTTTACATGAAGTTCTATACTCATATACAAGGGAACCGATCATGAAAACCAAGAAAACAAACACTCCCAAATGATGAAATTAAACTCAAAAACTCATCATGAATCCCATAAAAGATATTAATAAACCTATAATGAATAAAATTAATGTATAAAAGTTTATTTATTATTAAATTAATGGATTTTATTTGATTATTCCATATTATGATCAAGTGGAGAACTTTTTCAAACATAAGCTAAGGGATGCTTTCCAAACCTCCATATTTTCTTCAAGTTATGATTTGTCTCAATTTTACTAATTCAAATCTTATTTATTTTTATGAACATATTCTAAATTTTATTTATAAGTTACAAACTCATTTATTCAGATCATTTCATACTTATTTTATGGGTTAGTACATTTTTTAATAAGTTTCTCTTCTCAAATCGTCCCAAAAAGAAAACTTGATTCAAGGGAACTTCCCAAATTTTTACCGATTTTCAAGTGCACTCCATTATTTTTTTTACTCCCCCATTATTTTTATAAAATAGAATAATTTATTATGAAAATATATCTTCATTAATTTTGGGTTTTATACAATCAATTATGCCTTTTCTATTTTAAATAATCAATAATAGTTTCCATAAACCGTACTAAAATGTTTTATTTCTATAGTTTCTCAAACACTATTTTTACATGTATCAAATTCATTTTGATATAAATTTTCATGATTTATGAATTTTTTTCCTTATTAATGTACATGTATTATTTAAATCCTTCCTTTCATTGACACCATCATAATATTACCTTATGGTATTCTTTTAATATGATTATGATACTCAATTATTTCCACGGGTAACCCTTATGCTTGATTGCTTATGTTTTGTTTTTTTTATGTGGAAAACATATTCATGAACATGTTAAGATGGTTGCATCCATATTTTACTCCAATGAATTGGGTAATTTTTAGTCTCATGAGATGTCATGTGAAATGGTGTTGGTGGTTATCCTTGACTCGTGATCCTCCATGTGTAATGAGCCTTAAATCATACTAGAGTCATGTTTTATATTATTTCCACATTCCTACGATGCCATGATTATGTGTTCCTATATTATAAATTTTATTCTTCATTATGTTTATTCATGATCCATTCTTTTTATATCATCATGTTACTATTTCTAACCCAACTACTGTATTTTATTCCAATCCTTATTTCCTTACTAGGATTTTTAGCTCATTTATTTTGTTCATGTATTCCCTAGGTTTTCTTATGTAGTTATAGGATCTCAATGGAATTTAGGATCTCATTATGAAGATTAAAAAAATATGTTCTTATTTTGGGATCATGATGTTTAATTATGTACCTAATCTCCAAGACACTAGAATTTACAATCCTTAATATTTAATTTGAGGTTTAATTATTCTTAAATAATGTAATGATATGTGTAATAGGATAGGGTCACTATATGTTGTTCTGGATAGCATACAAACTTCCTTGTGAATCCTCCTAGTTTCTTTTTCATACTAAAAAATAGTTTCCCAATATTCTAATTTTTGAAATTTTGTTTAATTTGTACCTTATATGGGAAATAATTGTTTAGGGTAAAACCATTTTTTCTCCCTTCACCTCGCATAGGACTATGACCACTAGCCCTTTATAGTATCCAATAAATCTAGACCAACTTATTCGTCACCACTGACCACAGATGTAGCCATCCCCCACAACATTGTTCCAGCCTTGGATACCTTACTTCATATTTTTAAAGTTCCGCATTTCCCTTGTTGGTTCCCCCACAAAACCCATCCCCCATCACACCTCATGTTATTGCAACCACACAAAATCCATAACCCCTTCTCTATCACATTGTTGATAGAGGTATGAAAATAAAATATATTCCATGGATTCATGTAGCTTGAACACAAGGTTGTATTTCCATCATCAAAACGATCAAAGAAAATAGACAAAATATTTGATGAATAAAAATATTTTCAACCATAAAAACAAATACATAGGGATGAAAGATAAAAACCATGTATTTACCTTAAAATATGGAAAGGAATATAAAAAATGGGATAGAAATAAAATATCAAATCTTACCTCAAACCATGAATTGTTTTGGGTAAAAATTGTATTTATGCCAGTCACCGTTGATGGTTTCCTTCACAATGATTTCACCAATAGCTCAAAATCCTCTTGTATCTAGAATATCTACCTACCTTCCAAAAATTAGGATTTATTAACAACCCTAATTAATTCTTATAGTGAGTCTTAAATAGGTTGGGGTGGGTTTAGTGTTCCCATGATTAATCTAAGTAATTAGTTTATTAATTACCGCAACTAATGTTATGAAATTTATAATTTGAACAAAAAATTTACCTCCCTTAAGGAAAAACCACTATTAAAGACTAAATTGTGGGATCAAATTGAAAATTTGATTCTTAATTTTGATAAAATTAAATTCGCACGAATACTAGTTCATAGGCTAAAAATAATACTTTTATACTTAAAATATTATTTTAGAAGCCCCACCATGCTTGAAATTCAGTATAGACTCATTATTTGAACAGAAATATAATTTATATATATTATAAATTTCAAAAATAAAAAATTGGTGTTATAAGATCAATATCCAAGAACTTGGAGTAATATTTATCAATATAATAAATATTGAAAGTTCCATAAAACTCAACTTGCTCAAAAATTCCTCAAAACTAATACTAGGGGGGTTACAAAAAATTATTTGATCAATAAAACCATAAAAATGTTTTTATGATGTTATATACTAAGTTAAAATTTAAATTTTACACAAAGGTTGGTCTCTAGCCTCTTAGACATGACATTGAACTTAGTCTCAATTAAGAAAAACTTAGAAAACTATACATGATTAAAAATTAAATTTGATACACATTTATATTTTTTATGAATGTTCTTATTTCTTTAACAGAACATATATAAATTTTATTTTATTTTATTTAGTAAACATTTCAAATAAAAAGACTAATATTTTATTTATACAAGGAACTGAAATTACACACATGTAACCCTTAATTCTTACAGTTCATGAACATGATAAATATATCTTAACATGGAAATAAAATCATTTATTTTTTTATCTTAGAAATTTCATTTAACTCTTTTATTGGGAAATATAATATTAAATGTCACATAATCATGAATCCTCATGAATAAATTAACATTACATATATTGTATTCTCTTGAAAAACAATAATTATACCAAAATAATGAAACAATAAATTGATTAAAAAATATAACATAACAAAAAACACATTACAATGAAAAAAATATAATTATAATCTTATAAATCCACTCAAAATCATTTTTGGAAAATCACACAAATAATTGGTTTTTGTAGTTCCTATTTGATAAGGAAAATCAATAGTACTTTTCCAATTTTTTCATCATAATATGAGATATTTCACTAAATTTAGATTTTCTAAAAATATTATTGGATTAAAAAGTGAAATGATTCTAAATAAAAAATTTAGACTATTTTTGACAAAAAAAATTCAAATTTATTTAAGGATTATTCATATAACTCACATACGAATCAATTAAAAATTAATTATATTTTTTCATGAATCTAATATCATTTTATCATTATTATCATTTATCAAAAGTTTATATAATATAAAAAATATTTATAATGTAAAAAATAACCTATAAATAATGTTAGAAAAACAACATTTTAGATTGATGTGTGATTTTTTCTTATCAGCCAAAAGTGAGTCTTTGGATTTTTTCATAATTATTTCCAAGATCCCAATCTCCATGATCTATTATGATCATTTGAAAATTGTTAAGAGGACATAAAATTATATTAATTATAAAAATGAAATTTTAATTGTCCAAGGAAAATCACATGTAGTGTAACACCCAAACTTGAATGCACATGTCTGATCTGAAGTTCCACGTAACCTAATGTGTGCCTCATCGTAAGTTAGAGGCTATAAAATAAAAGTGAGGGATCAAGTCTGTCATTGGGGTGATTGTACCCTCAGTATCATGTAATAGGATCAATAATAAATAATATACAATATAATAAATAGTCAGAGTAAAAATACATGAACTAATAAATAGAATACATTTAATGTAGATAAAATCATCTCTTAGTAGGGAAATATTATCCAGTATAATAATTAGCAAGTAAATAAACGAATAAATGAACAATGTGGGTCATCTGGAGTCTTTATTGGTCTACCATATGCTCCATACTCGTATACTCAACTATCCAGTAAAAGACCCTTTCCCTTCTCTAGATTCAACATGAAATCGATAAGTGTACTAAAATTATTGAGTAGGGTGTTAGTACTAGACTCAATAGGACAACTTCAATGCATCCTTAACCTAGGTTTCTCAAGTATAACATGTGTTCGACATAATAATATTAAATTTATAACAAATATAATGTCATACAATAAAAAACTAACTGGTAATGTGCAAACCAAGCTACCAAAAACTGTCAGCTATATTTTCTCTAGCTCAATGCCAAAATAAAAATGGAGATGTCGATAGTAATGAAACAATCCATGGTATAGTGTCCTCATGGAGTCATTTTAACATGCTACCCAATTTCATCTAGCCATAATGTACATCATGTTTGAATGTGTAATCTAGTTTTGAACTAGGCTAGCTCAAGGGCATGATACTTGGAAAATTCCAATCTACCATAAGTGAATCCTCAATAAGGTCTCTATGGCTACCACTTAACCCACCCTATTCCTATACCCCTCAATTCCATCATCAAAAGTTTGGAACTTGTACCCTTTAAGGGATAAACATATCACGATGGTCTATCTTTCTCACATACCAATAACAATCACCAAGGAATAGTAACACACATACATGGTAAGGAATACAAGGGAGTCATAATATATCATCATGAGTATAAATCAACACACATAATAACATTTAATCATAATAAAACATGGGAATAATATACTCTAGCATAAATCAAGGAAATAAATATTTTAATGGGTCTCACAGGCTAAAGACACACAACCACATGGGATCACAATCAAAAGAAATATCAAATATGACAACACATAAATTATACTATAGTAGCATATGTGAACATGAACCGTGCAGTTAATAAACTTCTCACCAAAGGTTTCTAAATTGATTTTGAGGTTCACTGAGGGTATAATTACCCGAGAAATGTTTTTTACACATACCAAAAAATATCAGACACTAAGGAATCATATAACTGGTTCCAATCCAATATATCATTGGTTCTAGAGTAAGGAAAAGAGTTAAACATCCATGGAATAAAGACAGACATACCTAAAAGGGATCATCGGGGAAAACCATGAAGTTTTAGAAAATTGGTAGGCTCTACGGTTCAAGGAAGGGTGTTGTGGAACAAAGGCAGGCCCGGGAGAAGTCTAGTATAATTTAGAAAGACCACCATGATGCAAGGGTGAACTCAGAAGGGAATAAATATGGTACATGACGACAATTATGGAATGGAACAACCATATATAGAACCAATGTGGGGTATTATAGGTGCTTTAGTATCTGTAGGGTGCTTGAAATTGACTTCAATGGTGCAAAGGGAGGGCTTGTGACATAAAACTTCACTGATTCATGCTTCTATGTGGTGTGAGGAGATACAACGTAGCATGGATTACTATATGAAAACCTTCAGAGATACCAATTTCTCTATAGCCATTCTTCAATTGGGAGAAATAAGAAATGGAGGATGATAACTAAAACACATTTATAAACAACATTAAAGGCTCAAATAAACTGAAATGAAGGCCCCACTTCAGTTCAAAAATGGATTCCCCGAATCTCAATATAACATCCAATTAAAAAGGCTTAAATCCAAAATACCAGCATCCTAGATGCACTGTCTGTAACAGAAGCAGAGAGAGCTCTTAGACATGCCCTAAGCCTCTATGGTGAAGCCTTAACAATCCACTTTATAGTAGAGGCTATGATGAAAACCTATGTCGCCACAAAATAGACTCTCTCCACTATGTCATAATCTCATAACCTCAACACACTAAAAACTAACTAGTCATTAAATGACACAGTATAGGACACTACAGCTTGGACATACAAGCTACAACACAACCACCCTTGTTTTGGAATCATGATTTCCAAAAACACACCTAAAGCATTCAAAAATGACCTAAATCCATCCTGCCTTAACCAAAACATGGCCCTACCTAAAAAAAATTTATGTGATGGGAAAATTAGATCACATGTAAGAAAAAAAATATTCATGGTGTTATAATTCCTTACATTTAATGACTTCTCATCCTCAAGAAGTTTCTCTAGGGTTCCTGCAAAAACAAGTCAGGCCACTGTGATTTAATTTCAGCCTCCCACTCCCATGTATCCTCCTGAATCCACCATTGATTCCACTATATCTAGGAAAGTGGTACCATATTACCTCATAGAACATTATTAATCTGATCTATAATCTATAATAGAGACTTCTTATAAGACGCATCAATATTTAGCTTAATGTCCTTGCAATTGATAACTTACACAGGGTCAGGTATGTACCTATGAAGCTATGACACATGGAATGTGTTTTGAATACCATGGTAATGAGAAGAAAGATTAATATGTTAGGACGCTTTCCCAACCCACTCGGTGATCAAAAAGGGTCCAAAAAACAAGGTGATAGCTTACCCTTCATCCTCAGATGTCTGTTCCCAAACCATGGATTCACTCACAAGAAAACTCTATCACCTAAAATGAACCCCAAAGGTCTCATACAATGGTCAATATAAGATATATGTCATATCTATGTAGTGATTAACCTCTTCTGAATTATCTACACTCTCACATAGATCTCATAAAACTAAAATGGGACCACAATTATTGTATCACCCACCTCATGATAATAGAGAAGTGAAGAACCCAACCTCCTATACAAATCCTCAAAAGGATCTATCTGAATAAAATCCTAGTGACTACTTTCTTAGTAAAAATACACCTAGGTTATGTGATTATCCCATGATCCACCGAATTCAAGGATGTAATAACAAATTATATCCTCAAATGTGTATATACTTTTCTTAGATTTTCCATTTTCCTAAGGATAGTACATTGTGCTCAATATTAATAGAGTCCCTAGGTAATTATTCACACCCTATGAAAACCACAATAAAATGAGAGTATCTATATTAAATAATGATCAAAGGTACTAAATATATGTGTATAATATCATAAACATAGATCTTTCTCAGTTTTTCTTTGAGGTGACTCTATATGGTAGGTAAAATGTGTTAAACATTCATTATCTGATCAAAAATCACCCAGATAGTGTCATGAATCCTTGGGATATTTGTTAACCCCTTTAAAATTTCTACCATGATGTCCTCCCACTTCTACATTGGCATAATAAGTAGCTGGATAAAACCACTAGGACACTAGTGCTTGACCATCACCCTCTAATAGGTAAGGCAATAGGAGATAAACCCCAAAATGTCCCTCTTCATCTCGGGACACCAAAATTGTTTCTTGAAGTTATGTTACATCTTCGTAAGTCTATGATGTACTACCAATAAAGATGTATGTTATTTTCTCATCAACTCCTATTTGATAGAAGAAGGGAATACCAATATCCCATATATCATGTTCTCATCTTCATCACTCAAAGAACTCCCTGGTATCATATAACCTACAACTATATATTCACTAATCACAACACACTATGGGTGTAAATCCTAACTTATATTTACATGGTAAACATATAATATGATACCAACAAGGTAGAAGAAGAAATAGAGTCGCAGTCCTCTAAATCATCCATCATACAATCTTCCAAAAAGATTATCTTGAACTACTACTCAATAGATGGACTCTCCCCAAGCTCCTAATTCACTTATGTCTTATGGATATGAGCCTCCACAATGATGTTACCCTTCCAAGATTCATAATTTATCACAACATTTTACATCTTCCGATAAAAAAACTAGTGATTCTATCTCAGGTTCATGTCCCTCTTTGTGAAAATATAGTGAAAGCTCTTGTGGTCTATCTAGACAAAAAATCTCTCACTGAAGAGATTATGCCATCGAAACATCAAATAAAGAACCATATAAACCATCTCTAAGTCATGTGTATGTTTATTCTTTATTTGGGGTCATAGTTTATGGAATATATATTCTAATACCATCACTCCCCTAATTATAAATTATCCTAGACTAACACATGTTGGATCATAGTACACTACACAACTAATCCAAGGATCGAGGAGTATCAACAATAGAGCTATCATAAACCATCTATTTATATCAAGGAATTCCTATTCAAACTATCCCAACCACTCCTTATTTCTCAGTGCATTCATAGGTGCTGATAAATGGGAGAAGTCTTGGATAAGCCCTTTATTATATCCTATTATGCCTATAAATCCCATAAGCTCAAATACATTATGGGGACATGTTCAGGACATAAGTACATAAAATTTATTTGGGTCCATCGATATACCCAATTTAGACACCATTCTCCCCAAGAATCTCACCTCTCATATCCATAAGTCACAATTTTATATCATGGTATAAAGGCAATGTTCATGATGCATACTCAGAATTATCTTGCGGTGTATCATGTACATATATTGGGTTGGTGAGTATATAAGGATGCCTTCAAAAAATACCATGATGATAGACTCCATATATGGGTGAAATATCTTGTCAAAAAGGGTCATAAACTCTGTTGGAGTGTTCTTCATCCCAAATGAAATTACCAGATACTCATACAACCCATAACTACTCTTAAATTTTACATTCGGAATGTCCTCCTCTTTAACTCATAACTTATGATAGCCTGAAAAAATATCAATCATAGAGAACCACTAGGATCCCCATAATTGATCAAAAATATTATAAATCCAAGGTAAGGGATATCATTTAGTCACCATCAACTGGTGTTTCTTCTAATATTCAATGTAATGTCTTATAATAAAATCCTTACTCTTGGAAAATAATGTAAATACTTGTGTTTTGCATACTGAAATTCTGATAATAAATTTAAATTTTTTTTATCAGATTATTGTGAGGGGTTAAATGGTCATTTCACCCTAGAATATGAATTCATGTAATTTTTATGACCACTAATTTAGTCTCGGAGTAGGTTTTTTACGCAAGGATAGAAGTTTGGTATAATTTTTAACTATTCAAATTTGTGTGGAATAATTAATTTATAATATATATCAATTTTATATCAATTTTTTGAGACAAGTTGGTTTGGTGATATATTTTGAACTAAGAATTATATTAATATTCCTTATCCTCCATTAAGTCTAGAATAGGCGGTTTTACCATGTAACCCATAACTTTTAGGTGGTGCTACGGTTGGGCCAAACCCAATTTCCTTTTTATTTTATTTTCTTTTTCTTATTATACTTTCCCACTTTTATTTTCTTTCTCTACTAACTTCTCATAAATGCCCCTATAAATTCTCATTCATGAAACTAAGAGAGTAAAAGTTATATGAATAGATCTAAATTTATAGGGAGGAATATAGGTACTGTCACAGAGCTTGGGAGGATCTAGACCATAGTGTGGTTGTCGTGGACCGTGAAAATGGGAAAAGCTTCGGCGGATTCTGGCCAAAGGTAGGCCATTTTTAAATTTTGTTTTATATAAACATAGGTTTACCATTTTCAAATTTTTGATACCTATTATCACTTCTTAGTACTCCTTTATAGTTGATATATAGATTTTGGGGGAAAATGGGGATTCAGACTGAGGGGTTTCTCATTCTGAAATCCCTATCACGTGACATTTAGTTCAGGAACCCAGATCGTGTGATTTTTACATTAAGGAAAGATGATATTTTTGGATGAAAACATTGTGTATGGGGTATACAATCAATGTAATGGGACTTAGCCATATAGTTTCTTACGTATCCAAATATCCAATGTAGGGGCACATGGATCTGTGGAGCACATGACCAAACCCCGTGTTGGGTGCACGCTATGTAGGTGTTAAAATATAGGAAAAGGACATGGATATTCAATTTAAGAAACACAAGAATGTAACCCATGTAGTTTAAACACAGTGTACCTAACTTACATGTCATATACATGGGATTTTACACACCATGTCTGATTGAGGTAGATTCCTAGGTAGAGATTTGACGGTACATGTCGTGTACTCCTCCCTTGTTACCAATTTCTAGGTTTTTTCATATATTTAAACCTAGGATTCATAATTAGACACAAGATTAGTACATTTTTAACTTTTTTCTACTCAGTTCATGATAGTTCTAACTTTGAGGTGATTTGAGGACTCCTAGGAGATGTATTAGGATTTTTTCTAAACCGAGGGGTTCTTCCACCAAAAATTCAATCCAGACATCTCTTAAGAGTGAGACTTTAATATGATATGGGACATGATCCATATACCATTTTTAATTATTATGTATATATTCCCTTCATTATATCCTCCTTTTTAAATGTTACCATCTATCCAAGGATACTATAAAGTTAGTCATTCTTGAGGATCCCCAATAGAATTCCTCTACTTACATTTCAACATAGAGGATCCAATTTTTGATGCCTCTATCTTTATACAGTTACTAAGGGTACCCCAAGGGATGAATTAACATATTTTTTGACCTAGGGGACTCATTATAGGGCCCCTTTAATTTTATACCATTCCAAGGAACCCTTGTTGGATTCCTCTACTTCTTATGCTACTCTTGAGGGTCCCATATAGGAGACATTTTCTTATATACCATTATGAGGATCCCATTAATGATTCCACTATTTAATTATCTTCAAGGATCCCACATAGGATTCCTCATATTAACTTAACAATTGAGGATCTGAAGTTAGATAAATTTTCTTATGTGTAGACTTTGAGGAGGCCTAGAAGGATTCCTCTCTTATGTTTTGAAAAGTGGGGACCTGAGGTTTCCCTAGTGTTTAACTATCCCTGAGCTAGTACAATGCGGGTTTGAGTATATATGGAAGCGTTTGTCACCTTAGAACCCATAACAACCATATAAACCATAATTTTGTGGTGGTAGTGGTGATTTTAGGTGTTCCACCTACCTCACTCTTTTATTTTATGCATTAACTTGGTTAATGATGATGCAATTATGAAAGACAGAGGTGCTTCTTGGTTTGTGGATAATGTGAATGAAAAGATATGAATTTATTTATTAGGATGACTAGAGGTATTTATTTGTATTTTGATTCCAAGACCCTTTCATTTATATCATTGGGATTCCCAGATGTACTTTCTAGGGTTCGGATCATGAGCATTTTGATCATGTATTATTATTGGGATTTCCAGACGTCTTTTCTAGGGTCTAGTATATCATACACCTTGAGTGATACTTGGATTTACATGTATAAATTTCTTGGATACACTCAGTGGGTGAGTTTTTTATATATTAATTGAGTGATACTTGGATTTCTATATAATAATTCCTTGGATGGACTCATATGCTCGATGAATTTTTATATGCATTGAGTGATACCAGGATTACCATGTCGAATTCCTTGGAAGGACTCAGAGGGTGAGTATTTTATATAAACCTTGAGTGATACTTGGGTTCCCATTTAGTAATTTCTTAGATATACTCATAGGTTGGATGAAATTTATATATTTCTTGAGTGATACTTGGATTCCCTTGAAGTAATTCCATAGATGGACTCATAGGGTGAGTATTTTATATATTCCTTGAGTGATACTTATATTACCTCGTATAAATTACTCGGAAGGATTCATAAGTAGAGTCTTTTATTTCTTCTTTTAGTGATACATGGTTTCCCATAAGAATTCCTTGTATGGACACGTAGGCTGGATGAATTTATATACTTTTTGAGTGATGCTAGGATTCCAAGGTAAGAATTACTTAAATGGTCTCATAGGGAGAGTTATTTATATTCCCCTTGAGTGATACTTGGATTCCAATGTAGGAATTATTTTGATGGAATCATATGTAAAATTAATTTACACTAATGTTTGTTTATCAGAATATATGGATTCCTAGGTTTCATACCTAAGGTCTTGGTTTATTTGAATATTGTAAAGATCCATTTATATGAGTACCTTCCGGTATGTGGAATTTTTTATTATAGTGTTTGGAGGAACTTTACAAGTTTGTTGAGATTACAAACCCAAAGATTGATAGTGGTTCCATGTTTTTATTTATTTATATTTCCAGATGTGTATCATCTTGGATGAGAATATTTCATGAGACAACACTTTTGATAGAATATTTATAGGTTCATCATTGGGGTGGTCAACTAATATTACTTCTCAACCCTATATATGAACCTTGGTGTTTTTCCAGACCTTATGTCTTCTTTTTAGGTTGAATACAGATTTAATGGTGGATCAGTATGAGGCCCTAGGTTTCCTGATCAAGAAGATCGAGTCATACAGATCCTTTTGATCAGACTAGAACATCTCGGCAGTGCCATGGAAACTGTGTATGTGGTATGGATTTGAGTTAGTAGTGGAGCCAAGTAATTTTATTTAAGTTTCATTTAGGTTATCCTGCATGTATGGTCAACTGAGTGACTGACCAATTTTTTATGTTTGACGTGTCGGTTCTAGATTTTATAAAACTACATTTATTAATACATCATGTTCTATTTCAGTTTATTTATAGCTTACACGCTCTATTTACTTATACTATAGATGATATCTGGTTATTTCCTCTATTTCTACTCTAATATGAAGGTATAGTCTCCCCACTATACCACCTTTAGATTCTCACTACTAGTCAATAGACCATGTCATGTGGGGTACCGCACTTAATGCCTTGTGGGGAACTGGATTGGGTAACCGATTTAGTGGAACCATGATTGGGACGTTGAAAATTGACATAAGAGGTGTTCCTTTACATTTGATTTATAATTTAATATTTGTTATATAGGAGTATGAGGAATGTTTTAGAACTTATAATGGATATTGGATAGGTGCATAGAGAAAACTTGTTCCGATAAGAAGTCTTGGTTCCTAGGGTTATGGGATTGATCTTCTGATTTTTGATGTTATAGTTAAATATAATATTTTAATTCAGTGATGAACATGTTTTTTTGTATGCTATGATTTATTATGTATTTCTTTCTCTTTCCCCAATGGTAAGAGGCTCATGATAGGTTTTAACAGTTGTTTGACAAAGTAAAGAGGTGTCTCATGCATTATATTTTGAACATAGGGTTCCTAGAGTGTGATTTTACTAATATCAAAGGAAAATTGATTAAAGGTTTAGAAAAAACCAAAATAGTGTTTTCCAATATAGTTTTTGGTATAATTATACTCAATTTGGCTGACTTTAATGTATATTTCACTATGATGTTTGGTGATTTGGATCTATGTTGAGATGTTTTTATGGTGAGGATGACGACTCAATCCACCTGCATGGGGGATATAGTTACTCTAATAGGTCAATTGGGAACATGGTTCCAAATTTTTTAACCCCTTGTAGGATTTGTTTTCTTAGGATTAGTTATTTAAAGTGTCAATGACAAAGTATACAATGTTTTCTTGAATAGCTTAGAATTCCATTATACTTAACCAAACTTCATTTGTGGTTATCTAATCAGATCCCCAAGTATGATATTGATAGGTACTAGGATTTTTTAAGTGAACTTGACCATGAGAGGGTATTACCATACAAAACCTATAGATGAGTGTTAGTTTAGTGTCTCCTATACATTATATCCTAACCTTTAAAAAGTAGTTCCTTTTGAGGATTCATGGATATGATCCAAGCCCTTGTAAGATAATGTTGATAGCTTTGAACCTCATAGGTCAATTTTATCTTTACCACCCTAGGAGAGTTTTTTTCTTGGTTTAGGAGATTAGACCATGTGACCCAGTTATAAGACTTGATCAGTTGGGCTTGGTGGGTGACCTAGAGGCCCTTAGTTTTGACTCAGAACCTTGTAGGTTGATGATCCATCTGATCAAGGGAAACTAATTAGTATGGTTATCTCGGGTTTATGAATTTCTTTTTAGGAAGGAATCTAGGTTATATGCTCTTTTGAGATATATGCATGATTAGTGCTCAGGTGTTGTGATATAGGGATGTTGATGACTATGACTTTTGATGATAAACCTAGGTGTTCTTGGGTATCAAGACTAGATTTGATGGGAATGACTATTCAGGTAACTGGCCTGCTTGACCAATGAATATATTGTTCCTAGTGTAGTTAGAGCATGGGTAGATGCTCATGACCAGAAATAAACTGTGTAATGGTATAACAAACTGAACTTTTGAATAATATTTTTATCTTAAATTTTTGTGTTATTTCATTTTATACTCCACAAAACTATATCCTTCAATTAATGAAGTGATATCATTGGGTTTCGACTATTATATGACCATTGGTTAATATGACCGTTGGAAACTAAACTCTTAACATTACAATTATTGTTTATAAATACAAGTGATCTTGGTTAATTAATACATAATGAAGAATAGATGGCCTCATCCAGTAGACTCGGGTCATACGAAGCCCTTCTGTCAGAGCTTGGGAAGGAGGTAACATCTCTGGGCTTTGCTCTGGACCAAGTACAAGCTGAGCTTCAACATGTGAAGCTTGAACGAAATCACCGAAGGGAGAATTTCAAGCTAATATAAATCACCACTCGGGTAATTTTATCTACGCCGCCCCAAGATTCTATCACCATAGCACACCTTACACTTAGGTCCTATGCAGGTGTTATACGGGGCTATGTAACGAGGCCTTAAATACCTTTTGTAATCCCTTGGTATAAATAAAATTTTTGTTTATTATTATGGTAAAATTTGTCACTTTAAAATGTCTAAATAAACATAGGATGAATATTATTGATGAATTTTGGAAAAAAGGTATTTTAAAATATTCATGTAAACTTTAAATAATTAATAATGTGAAATAATTTTCAAAAAATGATCTTCTACAGTTCTGATCAGTAATAAATTTAGTGTCTAATAAGATTAACTTTATTTTTAGTAAATAGTAAAGTATGAATAGTAACATACCCTAATGAATAGTAATTAATAGTAAATTGGCCAAAAAATAGAAACTTTACCCATGAATGAATAAATACAATTTAGACATCTTAAAGGTGATAAAATGATCATAATATAAGTTTTGGTATTTTTTATATCATAAATATTTTATTTACAAATTTATAATTAATTTAATGATTTATAATAGAAATTTATTTTCAAAAAATTTAATCATAAATGGTTACTTTATTTTTTATGGTTATACAACAATTTTATGGGACCTTGATTACTTTTTCAAGGTGTTACAAAACGAGTTATAGACTTAAACTTGTTTATTTAGAATAAATAATGATTTTATTTCAAAATTAAATTAAAAATATTTAGAAAATTATTTTCATATAATTTAGTTCATTTTTGAATTCATAACACTAATATTAGGTTACGGTAAATTATGATATTTTTATTAAATGTTTTGTTTTTCAGTGAATAGTGAAAATACAGTTTTGGAGTTTCGGGTGTTTAATAACATCTTTAATGAAGTAATAATGATGTAATCATTCTATTCTACTTGTAAATATTAATATATTCTATGAGATGTCCCAAGTGGCCAATACCATGGGAAAATACCTTGGGCAAGCCTAAGGTTTTCCAAATACCACCAATGAGGTGTCCCTTGGAAATTAATTAAATATTTGATCACTTTTCCTATAAATACCAATCCATTCCTTCATTCATTTTATTCCAAAATCTTACTAAACAAATTTCTAGTCTTTCTACCTCCCAAGGAGTCCTTTCAAGGTTCCCTCAATCCCCCCAAGGTCCCAACCTTCATGCTTTTGAAGCTACTCTTCAAGGTAAGGGAACCTTCCTCCCTTCTCTTTTAGTCATGATTTACTTTAAGTTATGTCTTCTAGTTTCCATATTATTATGTGGGGTTATGTTCTTATATATTCTTATTATTTTCCATTTAATGTAAAAAAGATGAGAGACACTTTCCTCTCTCATCAATTTATTTTCAGAAATTTTAAGTGACATTGTTAGGCTACCAAATTTTCATAAAAGAAATCACATTTTCTCATTTCTTTCAAGTTTCCTTTTCATGTGGTGTTTCATTCCACACCATGATCATATTTCTTTTTATTATGTACCTCTATTTTAAATGATTAATTTATTGATGGGATACCGTTTTTCCCTCTCTTTTGATTGTTTTCTAAAACCATGTTATATAGCCGTTATGCTGCAGAAATTTAGTCTCAAAATATCTCTCTCTTTTTTCCAAGAAATTATGTTGTTTTATTTATCTAAATACCCAAATATATTTTCATTTCTATTGGTATTCATCAAGACATAAAATTGATCTATTTAATTCAGTAATTGGCATACAAGAAACCCTGTTTCCTTTTCCAAGGGTTATAAAAGACATAACGATCATGTTTCTAAGCAATTTTAAAACGTCACGATTTTGAAGTGAAACCCATTACTTTTACTATCTATGGGTTATTTATGAAATGTTTGATTATTATCTATGTGGATAACCTTAAAATAAAGAAATATTAATGTTGTGCCCTGATATCACTCCAATTCATTGGGTAAATAATTTACACTCTAGATATGACAAGTCTCACGATACCTTGGTGAATAACCTTGGTAATTTTTATGCCACTTTGGGGATGAACCTTGGTGATATGTTCATGAATGTCTAAATTAAATTTTGTATCCACATATTCATGTTATGGTTCAAGTTATTTTCATTATGAAATTCCTCTACTTAAATTTCTCATGTCTTTATATTTTTCATCAAGTCCTTATTGATATCACAAGTAAACTGATTTCCTTGAGTTCTTTACTGGGCTTTCTTCTCACCCTTTCCTTTGATGTATGTCTCCAAATTATGAGATGCAATAGTTTTACATAGGATGAACATTTCAAGAATCTTTTCAAGGGGATTTAAAATATTGTTTTAATTTTTCGTGTTTTATTGTTCCTAATTTCCAAGACACTAGACTTTAAATATCGTCTGTTTGTAAAATGTAATGAAATGTTATTTTAAAAAGGCAGGATGCTATAGTTGGTATCAAAGGAAAGTCTTGTTATTTATGTAAATTAGGCTATGAAAACATTAGGAATAAACCTATAGAAAAGTTTAAATATATGAATACATCATGGTATTTTTGTGAGTATTGAGTAAGTGGTTTATCAAGAAAATACATCCCTATCTAGATACGAGTAGGTAGAGGTGGCTTTGGCACAGATGTACCTAGGAGTGAAAAATCTGAAAATGAGTTTCGATCTTGACCCGGGGTATCCTACTACATGACAACGGGTCTTTCTGCACTCTTGGTTATGAAACTCCTAGGGGATATGTTTGGTTAATCATAATATTTTTATGAATCATTACAAAGTATTAATAGAAAAATGTAATTATTTAAATTATGATGTTTTAAGAGATAAAATATTTTATAGTTAAAAGATTCATAAATGAAATATTATTCTCACTAAGGTTTTATTATTTTAAAAAATGGCGGGCAATAGGAGGAACTATGAAAATGGTGACTGCAATGGACCATGTGATGACGACCCTCCGATGGAAGCCGGAATGAAATCTTTCATGTGAATGATGAACCAACTGACTCAAGTTATGGAAAATAATTCAAATCAAACTCAGAGACCTATCTCACCATAAATGGAACAACTTTATGTTGAATCCTTTATGCGTCATCGACCACCAACCTTTATTTGATCTACTGACCCATTTATTGCTCAACAATGGATCAACTCTATCGAGAAGATCTTTTCTGTACTCCGTTGTTTTGAACAAGAGAAGGTTTCCTTGGCTATTTATAGCTTAGAGGGAGAAGCTGATCAGTGGTGGGAACTGATTAGAAACACAAGTCCAAGAGTGGAATTTTATGATATGTATTGGGAAGAGTTAATAGGGATATTCTTCAACAAGTATTTCCTTTGATTGATGAGAACAAGAATGGAGAAGGAGTTTCTCGAGCTGAAGTAGAAAGAGAATAAACTTGTGGGAAGCTATGAGATGAACTTCACAAGGATTTTACATTACACCTCTAGATTTTCTGTGGATCCAAATGGTAAGGCTAATAGATTCTTAGGTGGACTGAGACCTCATCTGAGGAAGAATCTATCCAACTGAGATTATGATAGTTGTAAGGAGATCATATGAATTACGATGAAAGTCAAACTGGAGTTTGGTGAGACACAATGGTCTCATAAATCCAATGATAATAAAAGATCAATGGATCCAAGCTTAGGGAGGAGCTTCGATCAGGGAAGAGGAGGCAAGCAATTAAAATGTCCCACGTGTAATAAATGTGGGAAGAAGCATTCGGGGAACTTCCTGTTCGGGAGTGGGAAGTGCTACAAGTGTGGTAGTTATGGCCAAATTGTGAGAACTTTTCATAGTGAGGTGAAGCTACAACTTCCCAACACTAACGAGAAGGTGAAGATAGTGCAAGACCTACCTTATTTCCAATGCTTTAAGTGTGGACAGCTTTGGAAATTTTCCAATCATTTTCCAAATCCGAGGGCAGTAGAGGGAAATCACCATCAACCTCAGCAACGGCCAAGAGAAAAAGGCTGAAGTTTTGCAATCACTATGGATGAAGTTGAATAACCAAATGATGTGGTGGCAGGTACTCTTGTTTTCCTCTAAAAGCTATCAAGTACTTGGTTTGATTCTGGTTCTACGCATTCATTTATTTTCTCCAAGTTTTCAAAGAATTTAGAATCAATCCCAAATTTTCTAAAAGTAGAGTTATCAGTCAAGACTCCTGGTGGGATTATCTAAGCATCGTCAGTGTTTATAAACTCTTGTATTTACTTTTTTGAGCACAATATTATTGCAAATATAGTAGTCATTCCCATGTTGGAATTCGACATTATACTAGGGATGGATTGACTCTAAAAGTATAATGCTCAGATTAAATGAAAAAGAAAGGAAATATCAGTAGTCTTGAATGGAAAACCTACAGTTATCTTCCAAGGAGAGAAATATCAACCTGATATTTTTCTAGAAGAACCTCATATATCCTTCTTTATGGATTCTATCACTGAAGAAGAAGAAGAAAATTAGAGTTTGAGGATAGAAAATTTCCCCATCATCCAGGAATATGTTTACGTATTTCCTGGGGAGTTACCCGGACCTCCCCCAGAAAGAGAGGTAGATTTATCTATTGAACTCGTACCTAGATCCTATCAGATATCAAAGACCCCATATAGGATGGAAAATGTGGAGCTAGAGGAGTTAAAGAAACAACTCCAAGATCTTTTGGAGAAGGGTTTTCTCCGACCAAGTGTGTCTCCTTGGGGAGAACCAGTTCTCTTTTTGAAGAAGAAAGATGCATCGATGTAGCTATGAATTGATTATAGAGAACTGAACATGATCATAGTGAAGAACAAATACCCTCTTCTAATAATTGTTGACTTATTTGACCAAATTCATGGGGATCAATTATTCTCTAAGATTGATATTTGGTCTGGTTATCATTAATTGAGGTTGAAGAAAGAATATATTCTGAAAACTTCATTCTGATCCAGATATGGGCATTATGAGTTTGTTGTTATGCCCTTCTAACTGACTAATGCACCTACCATTTTTATGGATTTGAGGAATAGAGTCTTTAAGGACTACCTGGATAACTTTTTGGTAGTTTTTATTGATGATATTATGATATATTATAAAAGTCGCGAGGAGTATGAAAATAATCTAAGGGTTATTTTGAAAACTCTACAGAAGGAGAGGCTTTTTGGGAAGTTCATAAAATGTGAATTATGGTTACAAAAAGTTTCTTTCTTGGGGCACATTGTAACCAATGAAGGAATCACAGTTGACCCTATAAATAAAAAAAGTGTAGAGGAGTAGCTTCAACCTACAACAATAACTGAGATATGTAGTTTCCTTAGATTAGCGGGTTATTATATGAGGTTTGTGAAAAACTTTTCATGAATTTATAATCCATTAAACAAGTTAACTCGAAAAGGGGTCAAGTTCATCTAGAAAAAAGAGTGTGAGGAAAGTTTCCAAGAGCTGAAGAAGAGATTGGTTACTGCACCCGTGTTAACTCTTCCCTCAAGTGGAGAAGGATTCATTATTTCTTGAGATGGATCTCTAAAAAGTCTTGGGTGTGTCCTCATGAAAAATGATAAATCCATTTCTAATACATCTCGACAATTGAAGACTCATGATCAGAACTATCCTACGCATGATCTATAGTTGGTTGCTGTTGTTTTTGCTCTGAAGATATGGATTCACTATCATTATGGGGAGAAATGTGATATATACATAGACCATCAAATTTTGAAGTATATTTTCACCCAAAAGGAATTGAACATGAGGCAGAGGAGATAGTTGGAACTTCTCAAAGACTATGATTTTTCAATTCATTATCATCCCAGAAGAGCAAACAAAGTCGCTAGTGCATTAAGTAAGAAAGAACCAGTTGTTCTATCTATGACGAGGATTCAAAGAGATCCTTTAATCAATGACCTAGTAAAGATGGACATGGGAATTATAAGGTAAGGTACAACATTAACCATAACCCAAATGATTTTTAAACTGTCATTACTAGATAATATCAAGAAATCTCATAAAGAAGATCCTTTGTTACAAAAGAAGTTTGAGGCAATGAAGGATGGAAAGTTTCCTGAGTTCAATATTGATCAAGAAGGTGTACTGAAATTTCATACAAGACTATGTGTTCCATCTATTCTGGAAATAAAGAAGGAGCTGATGGATAAATCTCATAGTTCTACTTTCTCTATACATCATGGAAGCACAAAAATTTATAGGGACCTTCGTGATCATTATTGGTGGGATAATATAAAAATTGATATTGCTAACTACACTTCAAGGTGCCTGGTATGTCTGCAAGTGAAGGCAAAGCAATGACTTCCTAAAGGGGTATTGCAACCACTACCCATACAAGCATGGAAGTGGGACAATATCACTATGAACTTCCTCATTGGTCTCCCAATAACTTCCAAAGGGATCAATGAGATAAGAGTTATTGAGGACCATCTCAACAATACTACCCATTTTATCTCCATTTGGGAAGATTTATCTCTTGAGAAACTTTCCAAGATTTACGTGAAGGAAGTGGTAAGGCTTCATAGAGTTCCAATTTCTATCGTATCTGATCATGATCCAAGGTTCACATCAAAATTATAGATAAGTATTTAACATGCTCTGAGCACTAAATTGGATTTTAGTATGGCCTATCACCCCCCAAACTGATGTCCAATCTGAACATACTATTCAAACACTCGAGGATATTCTGAGAACATGATCAATGGAATTTAAAGGTGGATGAGATCAACATCTCCCATTAGTTTAGTTCTCTTACAACAAAATCTTCCACTCGAGCATTCAAATGGCACCCTATGAAGCTCTATATGTTAAGTGATGTAAAATTCCTACTTGTTGGCATGAAGATGGTGGGAGAAAGCTTCTTAGGCCTGATCTTGTGCAAGAGATGATAGAAAAGGTCCATTCCATCTAAAAACACATTAAGGCTGCTCAAAGTTGGAAAAAGAGCTATGCTGACAACCATCAAAGGGACTTGGAGTTTGATGTTGGTGACAAGGTCTTTCACCGAGTTTCGCCTTGGAAGAGAGTCATAAGGGTTGGAGAGAAAGGTAAGCTCGACATTTGGTACATTGGCCCCTATGAAATATTTGACCGTGTTGGAGCAGTGGTCTATCGTCTTGCACTTCCTCCAAATCTA
Source organism: Viscum album (assembly GCA_963277665.1). NCBI lineage: Eukaryota > Viridiplantae > Streptophyta > Magnoliopsida > Santalales > Viscaceae > Viscum > Viscum album. The sequence continues at coordinate 847,509,967 of OY728119.1, read as the reverse complement.
GAACAACTTCATGATGTCTTCCATGTATCCCTCTTGAGGAAGTACATACCACACCCTTCACAAGTACCAAATCCAGAGGTGGTACAATTGGATCATGAACTCTCTTATGAGGAGAAGCCGGTGGAGATTTTGGATCGTAGAGACAAGGTTCTACGAAACAAGACTACCCACCTAATTAAGGTGTTGTGGAGGAATCATAAATGAGAAGAAGCCACATGGGAACTAGATGTGTCTATGAGGCAGAAGTACCCACACCGTTTCTCTTCTTAGGGTACGAGTTAAAATTTTAGGGAAGAAATTCTTTAAGGGGGGAAGAATGTAATGACCTGAACTTTTGAATAATATTTGTTTCCTAAATTGTGTGTTATTTCATTTTATACTACACAAAACTATATCCTTTAATTAAATAAGTGATACTGTTGGGTTTCAACTACTATATGACCATTGGTCAATATTACCATTGGAAAATAAACTCTTAACGTTACAATTATTTTTTATAAATACAAGTGATCATGGTTAATTAATATAGAAAGTAGCGTTGATGGCCTCATCCAGTAGACTCGGGCCGTACGAAGCCCATCTGTCAGATCTTGGGAAGGAGGTAGCATCTTTGGGATTTGATCTGGACCAATCCCATGCTGAGATTCAACATGTGAAGCTTGAACAAAATTGCCTAAGGGGGAAGTTCAATCTAATAGAAATCACCACTCAGGAAATGTTGTCTGAGCCACCACAAGATTCTATCACTATAGCACAGCTTACACTTAGGTCCTATACAGGTGTTATAAGGGGCTATGTAACAAGGCCTTAGATACTTTTTGTAATCCCTTGGTATAAATAAAATTGTTATTTCTTATTATGGTAAAATTTATGACTTTCAAATGTCTGGATAAATATCGGATGAATATTATTGATGAATTTTGGAAAAAATGGTATTTTAAGATATTTAGGTAAACTTTAAATAATTAATAATGTGAAATTATTTTCAAAAAATGTTCTTCTGCAATTTTGATCAGAAATAAATTTTGAGTCTAATAAGATCAAAAAAAAATTTAGAAAATATTAAAGTATGAATAGTAACATACCCTTATGAATAGTAATGAAAAGTAAATTGGGAAAGAAAATAGAAACTTCACCCATGAATTTATAAATACAATGTTGACATCTTAAAAGTGAAAAAATGATCATAGTATAAGTTTTGGTATTTTTTATGTCAGAAATATTTTATTTAGAATTTTATAATTAATTTGATAATTTAAAATGGAAATGTAATTTAATAAAATGTAATCATAAATTGTTACCTTATTTTCTTATGGTTATATAATAATTTTTTGGGATCTTGATTACTTTTTCAAGGTGTTATGAAATGAGTTATAGATTTAAAGTTGTTTATTTGGAATAAATAATGATTTTATTTAAAAATTAAATTAAAAATATTTAAAAAATTATTTTCATATAATGGAGTTCATTTTTGAATTCAGAATATCTATATTAGGTTATGGTGAATTTATGATATTTTTATAAAATGTTTTGTTTTTTGGTGAACAGTGAAAATACAGTTTTGGAGTTTCGAGTGTTTAATGACATCATTAATGATGTAATAATGATGTAATAATGGTTTAATCATTCTGGTTGACGTTTTAATAGTAATATATGCTATTACATGTCCCAAGTGGCCAATCTCATAAGCAAATACCTTGGGAAATCCCATGGTTTTGCAAATACCGCCGATGAGGTGTCCCTTGGAAATTAATTAAATATTCCCCCACTTTTCCTATAAATACCAAGACATTACCTCATTAATTTCTTTCCTAAATCATCCTCAACAAATTTTTAGTCTTTGTACCTCCCAAGGAGTCTTCCCAAGGTTCCCTTAAGCCCCCCCAAGGTCCCAACCTTCAAGCTTTCAAAGTTACTCTTCATGGTAAGGGAACCTTCCACCCTCCTCTTTTAGTCATGATTTCCTTTAAATTATATCTTCCTATTTTTATATTCTTATGTGGGGGTATGTTTTAATATATTATTATTACGTTCAATTTCATTTCCAAATGATTATAGACCCTTTATTCTCTCATCAGTTTATTTTCTGAATTTTTAAGTGATGTCGTTAGGCTGCCAAATTTTCGTAAAAGAAATTACATTTTCTCTTTTATTTCAAGTTTCCTTTTCATGTGGTGTTTCATTCCATACCATGATCTTATTTCTTTTCCTTCTTTACATCTACTGTAAATTATTCATTTATTTATGGTATACCTTGTCCCCTCACTTTTTATTTTTTTCTAAAACCATGTTATATAGCCGTTATGCTGCAAAACTTTTGTCTCAAAATATATCTCACTTTTTCTCAAGAAATTCTCTTGTTTTATTTATTTGAATACCAAAATATATTTTAATTTCCATATTTATTCATCAAGACATAAAATTTATCTATTTGATTCTTTAATTTACATACAAGAAGCCCTCTTTCCTTTTACAAGGGTTATAAAAGACAAAATGATCATGTTTCTAAGCACCTTTAAAACGTCACGATTTTGAAGGCAAACCCGTTACTTTTAATATCTATGGGTTATTTATGAAATGTTTTATTACGATATCTGTGGCCCAAATGAAAATTAACACATATTAAGGGTTCACCCCGATAGCACTCTAATACATTGGGTAAAGAATTTAATCTCTATATATGACAAGTTTCACAATACCTTGGTGAATAACCCTGGTAATTTTTATAACACCTTGGAGATGAACCTTGGTGATATGTTCATGAATGTATAAATTAAATATTTTATCCACATACTCATGTTATGTTCCAAGTTATTTTCATTATGAAATTCCTCTGCTTCCATTTCTCATAGCTTTATTCTTTTCATCAAGTTCTTATTGATATCACAAGTAAATAGATTTCCTTGCTTTCCTTACTAGGATTTCTCCTCAACCTTTCTTTTGATGTATGTCTCCAGGTTATGAGATACAATATTTGTACATAGGATGAAGTTTCAAGAAGATTTTCAAGGTTATTTAACATAGTGGTTTAATTTTTCATATTTTATTGTTCCTGATTTCTAAGACACTAGACTTTAAAGAACCTCTGTTTGTAAAATGTAATGAAAAGTTATATTAAAAAGGAAGGATTCCATAAATGGGTAGTTATGAAAATAAATTATTGCATGGGTGAGTTTCATGATTTTTAATAGGAGTTCTATATTAGATTCTAGATGGTTTGTACTGATATATTCCGTAGCATTCACATCTTTTTTTCTATAGAACACAGCCTATGGGAGTGTGATTTTGGTGATTATGGTATGTGTCAATTTCACATGGTACCATTTAAATCATAATTTAGTGAGGGTTTGTATGCGAGTCAAGGACCAATGTTTTCAAGACTTTAAGTGGTCATGGATTCATGATTTTTTATACAAATGGATAAATATACCTCCATTGTAGAGGATACATTTAGTATTAATTTGGTTCCATGAGATGGTTGACTCATGGCTAGACCTGGACACACATGGTCAGAAGATGTGGTGTCAGGTGTTGGTTAATCCAAGTATACTCGATTTTTAAGTAAGTGTGGCTTAGAGATAGCGATATATTCCTATTGATATAATCATAGTGTGCTCTTATTTAGATATAATAATTATTTATCTGAACATCATATTGAGTATTTTGAGATAATTTTAGCTCTACACTGACCTTATTTTCATTAAAATATCTTTCATGGTCAGTGAAGGAACATGTTAAGATTTTACTTGGGGATTGGTATAAGTTAATACATATGGTGGGGAGTAAAACATTGGATATTGGGGGTGGTGACCTTTTTTCATTTTAAATTTGGTGCTTCCATTGAAATAATTATTAAGAAGCAGGTATGGGTGATGTTGTGAGGTGATGATATGGATACTACAATGGAGGGAAGTACTAGATCAATTGCAGTTAAGTTTTCCCCTTGTAGGATATAGTTGTTGATGTTGTGAGACTGGTAATTATAAATTTGATATGGAATAGTTATGTTGATTCTCAAGACGAGAGCATGAATTCTGTTTGGACAACAAGGATTCTTCTGTAACAGATGGATTATGGTGGGAAGGTAGTAAGGACCTGTGTTTTTTCAGACTAGAATTTTGAGCAGAAAATTCATTTTTTTCAATTAGATTCTTTTAATTTGTAAAATTTTCATTTTACCAAAGAATATGACTTTGTAGAATTTTTACGACCACTTGATTCGTCCTAGAATAAGGTTTTTACCCTAGGATAGGATTTTAGAATTAATAACCATTCAAATTTAGATGGAATAATTAATATTTAATATATATTAGTTAGATATCGATTTATTTCCATAGGTTCATTTGGAACTTTCTTTTGAATGGATATTTGGATATATATTTTATCACTTCTATTAATTCTAATAAGGGGGGTTTTCCTAGGTGAGGAAAAACCTTGATTTGGGTGATGGGGCTGGGTTGGGCCCATTTCCCTTTTTTTTCTTTTATTTTCTTTTTCTTCTTTTATTTTTTCTATTTTATTTTATTTCTCCCTTGTCTTATCATTCATGACCCTTAGGATTATCCTTCACACAAATGTGAGAGTAAAAGGAAAAAGTAGAGATAAAAAGAGATATGGAGAAAGGGAGGTACCACTATAGAGATTTGGATGAGCTCGGTCGTTGTTTGGTAGTTATAGACCACAGAAACCAGTGAAGATTAATTAGATTCTTCCCAAAGGTAGTTCTTTTTTTGTTTTTTCATGAATCCTAATATATTTACCTTTTTCAACATTTTAATCTCTTTTATCACTACTTAGGACCCATCTAGGATCAATCTATATCTTTTGGTGAGAAAAACATGGATTTAAGCTAATTTTAGGGGTTTCTCAATCGGAATTCCTGTTCACATGACATGTAGTTCAGGAACACACACCTTGTGGTCTTACCATTTGGGGAAGATTATATCCTTACTAATAAACACCATGTATAGAGTATACACTCCATGTACTGAGACTCGACCTTATTGTTGAGTACCCAAACAAATAGCCTATGTAGGGGCATATGGTCATGTGGAGTACATGGCCAGAACCCATGTGGGGCGTATGCCGTGTAGGAGTACATGACCTGCCAAAGTACATGTACAATCCATGTGAGGAACATAGGAAATTACCTCATGTTTGGTAAACACTATGTACCCAAATTATATGCAACACACATTGTCCTTTACACACAATGTCCAGTTAATGTACATGACCATGTGGGGTATTGAGGGTACAAGTCATGTACTCCTCCCTTGTTAGCTCTTTTGATGGTTTTTTGTATCATTATTACCTAGAGTAAAAATCGGACAAATTACTCATCCATTTTGATCATTGTTTCAGATATATTGTGTTGGAACTATCTTTTAGGTGATTTGAGTACTCGTAGGAGGTGGTTTGGGTTTTTTACTAAATATAGAGGTTCTTTATCTGGTAATAGAATCTAGCTGTCTCCTGAGAGTGAAATGTTGATCTAAGATGGGCCATGATCCATGTCCCATGACAAAATATTATGTAAATATTTCCTCGAGGATGTATCCCCTGTGAGATTTTTTATTATCACCCATGATTCCATGTGGTTAGTTGTTCCTAAGGATCCCCAGTAGGATTCCTCTACTTATGTTTCAAACTATAGGATCCCATGTTGGATTTTTCTATATTATTATTGTTACCTAGTTTACATTGTGGTACTTCTTTTCTTACATGATGAAAAATGGAATCTCATGTAGGTCCCCTTAACTAGTATACCATTCCAAGGATATCATGTTCGATGCCATAGCTTCTTACATTTCTTTTGAGGGTCCCATGTAGGATTTGTTTCCTATGTTCCATTCTGAGGATCCCATGAAGGATTCCTCTATTTACTTATTTTCAAGGATCCCAAGTATTATACCTTCATTTATATTCATATTTTAGGATCTCGAGTAGGATTCCTTCACTTGTCTATAGACTTCAAGGACCCCAAGTAGGATGCCTCTCCTATGTTTTGACATGATGGGCCTAGTGGGTGCTCTAATTTTTTATCGAACTTGATATAGTGTGATGATGTTTTGGGTAGATATGAAGTGGGTGTCACCATAGAACCCATAAAAAACATGTAAACCATGAGGTTGTGTAAGGATTTCTGGTTTTAGGCATTCAAAGACCCTCACTCCATTATTTTAAGAATTCAAATGGTTACTTATGTTGCATCTATTATAGTCACAGGTGCTTATTGGTTTGTGGCCAATGTGCCTAATACAATATGACTTTATTTATTAGGTTGCACCGAGGTATTTCCTAGGATCCTACTTATGAGCCCATTTTATTTATATCTTCGATATTCTCATATGTACATACAAGGGTCTATTTTTTGATCCTTCTGATTAGGTATTATTATTAGGATTTATAGACATACTTCTTATGGTTGCACTATGTGATACTTGGATTCTTGTGTAGGAATTATTTGGATGAACTCATAGGGAGATTTGTTCATATAAAACTTTAGTGAAAATTGGATTCCCATGTAGTAATTCCCTAGAACAACTCATAATAGGGATGAATTTATATATTCATTGAGTGATATTTGGATTCCTATGCATGAATTCCTTGGACATACTCATAAGGTGAGATTTTTAATATATTCCTTTAGTGTTACTTGGATTCCCATGTTGGAATTCCTTGGATAGACTCATAATTTGGATGAATTTATATATTCCTTGAGTGATACTTGGATTCTCGTGTAGGAATTCCTTGGATGAACTCATAGTGTGAATTTTTTTAGATATTCATTGAGTGATACTTTAATTACCAGGAATAAATTATTTTGAAAAACTCATTGTTTGATTCATTTATATACACCTTGAGGGATTATTGTATTATCATGTCATAATTTCTTGGATAGACTCATTCGATGGATGTATTTATATAATCCTTGAGTGATACATGGATTCACATATAGGAATTCCATTAACAGTTTCATAGGGTGAGTTGTTTACATACACTTTGAGTGATACTTTAATTCCCAAATAAGAATTACTTGGATAGAATCATATGGAAAATGAAATTAATAAAGTGTTTGTTTATTAGTATATATGTACAACTTGGTTTCAAACATCAGGTATCAGTTTATTTGTATAAAGTAAAGTTCCATTCGTAAGAGTTTTTGTCAATATATGACATTATTCATTATAGTGATTAGAGGATCGTATGAGTGAACCCATGGCAAGTACATGTATCACCTTGTGATGATATAGCTTAATTAGGGACATTTTTTACACTGGCTAAAGCAGATATTATTGATTGGGATTATCGACCCAAGGATTGACTATTTTTGTTTTTGTTATTTTTCACCTTACTCATGTACACTCATATTTATGTATATATATACACCTATTTATGTGAATATATATATATATACTTATATATATAAATACACATTACAGAACTTTTTCTAGTTGGTAAGCATTATGAACCCAAGGATCGATGGTGATTTCAATTTTTTATTTATTTATCTTTCCAGATGTGTCTTGGATTAGTTGAGAATATTTCATGAGAATGGAATTGTAACAAAATATTTATAGGTTCTTCATTGGGGTGGCCTACTAAGATTATTTCTCACCCCTGTATGTTCACCATGTTGTGTGTACAGACTTTATGTATGTTTTTTAGGTTGAGCACATATTGCATTGTAAAGACCCAAATTTTCTTTTTAATGTTTTTTAATTATATGTAATTATTACGAGTCTGTGAAAATTGACGGCGTATGATTCTGAGGCCCGGTGTGCCTAGAATGAATTTATAAACTTTTTTTAAGGTATGTTCAGTAAATGCACAAGTGGAATTTTCAAAATTTCGAACTCGTGCTCGGATTAAAAATATGAGGGAGCCGTTGAATCCAAATCACTAGGATTTTCTTAAGGAAGGATTCACTACAACTGCAGCAGGTTGGGATAAAAAGATAGATTTTGGACATTTAAAAGAATAATAAAATAACTTTGTTATTTTCTTTTTATTTTTATTTTTCCTCAAATGGAAAAGTAGTGGTGGCGGGACCAATGACGTGTCAATTCATCAAATGGCTTTACTCCTCAATTCTTTGTAACAACACCATTGGAATTTGGAAGGGTACTTAATTAATTGAACCCCATTAATTCCATGGACGTTACTCACCCTCCCCCTCTCCTATTTATATGGATATTGGAGTGGAGTATTGGCATGGCTTCACAAAGATAAGAAGCCCAAGGAAAGTACAGCGACACCAATCACTTGGAGGACGGAACCAGTTCCAATGGGCAGCAACGAGCGCCACCGAACGACGAATACGGACTCTTCCGCAAACGCGATGTTCTCAAACGATCTTGAGGTAGGGATTTATCTTGTTTTAATTTCAAGATATTGTTGAATCATGTATCCCCCCCTTGTTAAGACGCTAACGTGGAGAGCGCAGGACAAACATAAAAGGCCCAGACCCTCCTCTACTTTGTTAATCTATGCGATCTTCGCAATACTTTTTATTCGGATTGGACAAACCCCGGAATTGAGGGTCAATTAGCGAAGAGGGCGTCCCGGGGAGGCCGATGGTACCTACGGACGGAAAAACGGTCCACTGACGCTCACCCGGTGACCCGCGGAAGATCGCTGGCATGGCACCGGCACGGAAGCACTGGTGACCGGTACCGATGGGTGACAGTGGTATCCGTCAATGGCCGACCATGGGAGGGATGGAGGCATGCCTCAGCGTGCCGCCGGCAGAGAAGGATATAGCCGTAGCCACTATGAGTGAGGACAGCGGCCGGCTCGAGCCAGCCATGAAAGGCGGAGGTGGAAAGGCGCATCGTCGCGCACTGCAGGAGATGGCCATGGCATGAAGCTGTGGCGGTGGAGGAGAGACCAGCCCCCGTGGGTCTCATGACGACCAGGAAGCACCACATTGCACCACTGCTCCATTACCCGACTGACTTAGCCTTTCAGGAGTAAGGGGGGAGCGTAACCCTCCCCCTGTGCCAGCTAGCATGAGCCCCAGTGGGCCACACCTTTTGCAGACCGCACCCCTACGCGGGCTGTGCCGCACGAGCCCCAGCATGTCACGCCCCTCTGTGGGCCGCACCCTTCATTGGTCGGGCCGCGCGAGCCCAGTGGGGTGCGCCCCTCCGTGGACTGGGCCGCGCCAACCCAGCGGGCTGCACCGCCCAGGCTGGCTGGGCTGTTTCACAGCCTAGTGATCTGAGCCTGCCAAAACCCCGCCCTGCCGGGTCATACCTAAATCTGATCTGGTCAACCCGAACAGGGTCAGGTCGACCCGATCGGGTCTGACCGAACCTGGACCCAACTAGGTTAAGTTTCTCCTAAAGGACCATAACTTCAAATCTGAGAATCCTTTTGACAAACTATCTATGGCGCTAGGACCCTTGGAGCGAGACAGTCCTTTTTGTATACTCCACTTGAGTTTTGGTGAAATTTGGTCTATGACCGGATTGGATCAATCCCGAATCCAATTGTGCCCTCGGTACTAAAATTCTTATAGGTATATGTATGGTAATATACCTAAGTAGAGTTGATGACTGATTTTTTCTTTGTGATTCAAATCTTGATTTGTGGTATTTTCCATTATGGAACTCTCGGAGACCTATGGGGGCCTCGGGGTCCCTACTGAGTATTGTTATACTCACCCCTACATGGGCTACGCCCACACCTTGCTGTGTCTTTTCAATACGACAGACATCATTGATATAAACTGAGGGATCTAGGACTGGACGGTGCTCATAGGTGGACCATTTGATGTGATATGACATAGAGACTACTGATCGTGATATGTACCTACCCTTCAGGTAGGATCCTCAGTGGACATTCCAATATCTATTTTTTATCTTTTTAGTTGTACTTTTACTTTTCAGTTGGGCTTGTATTCTGGCCCCTTTACTTTCAGTAAACTTTTTACTATAGCAGTTTACTTCATGGTCACTTCTTTTCATGTTCTTGGATTGTTTTTTTGTATAGGTTTAAAGGAAATGCCCTCCCATTATAGTGATATGACTTTCTAGTGCTAGTTTCCAGCCTGTGTTCTATGGAAGGTAGGCTTGGGTAAGTCACGACATGGGCCCTGGGGGATGGGTTGTGAAAGATTGGCATCAGAGGATTCGGTTCTAACATAGAACTAGGAGTCTGTTATTTTCTATGTGGAAATAGTTTTAAGTGTTACGAGTGTGGTTTTCAGCTTGGGGAATCCAGTGTTGGTGTGGCGACTAATGTATCCATACACCAGGGCCCTAAATTTTGATTTCTAACATAGTGAACAAAAACACTAATTGCGTGTGTTTTGAAAAGTTTTTCTTGTGATTTCTTTGAGTCATCTCACCAGGTATAACTTATTGATTGTAGAACACGTGTTTTATTTCAGGATGTCATCATGTAGATAGTCATCCAAGATTCCTGAGAGAGTACATGATGATAGCCCACTAAGTGATGAGGCATCAGTGTAGGGCCCCTCTTATAGTGTTATCACCTTCAGGTGGTGTTCCAGTAGCACCACAACCCATCGGGAAACCATTTCCACCAACCCCACCATCCTAGGATGCACGAAGATTAAGCGTGTTTCATGAGTTACAGCGGTAGAGTCCTTTAAGTTTCTGAGGCGAGATGGATCTGCAGGTGGCAGCGGACTATCTGGAGGCTGTGGCTAGAGTTTTATGCTTAGTTGGGACACCTTCTAATCTGATGGTGATCCTAGCTGCCAGTCTCTTCTAGGGACTAGTTGGGAGATTGTGGAGTCTGACACTCCAGTTACACGATGAGGTGACCCTCTCTTGGGTGGACATCGAGGGACTTTTTAGGGAAGGGTTTTCCCCCAACGACTCTATGCTCAGTGCGTATACAGGAGCTATAGCACTTATATAAAGGTAGCATGACCATGGACCAGTTCTCAACGAGGTTCACTGATATCTCCTACTACTCCATCAACATGGTATGGGACCCTTTCTTCAGGGCATGGACCTTTGAGCAGGGTCTCTGATGGGAGATCAGAGCATTGAAGATATTGCTCAGCATTCTGACACAAGCTAGGTTGCTAGAGGGAGCACTTTTGGTGGAGAGATTCCTAGCTGAGTAAGCACGACCAACGAGATCCACCACTAGACATCAGGTAGCTGAGTCATCTGCAGTAGGTAGTAGATGGATGATGCAGGGGCCCAAGTAGTACAGAACTTCTGGTGGGAGACCTCAAGATATGGGGTTAGTGGTGTGGGGCTCTCAGGATAGAGGAGGATAGACGAGGAGCATGTAGTGCTACTCGTGCGGCGGGGATGGTCACATGGCTCCTGATTTCCCTACTTATCGTACCGATGACCAGTAGATGGTCGAGGGACCTCTGAGGAAGAGGCATAGGTTCAAGCGAGGAGGTCGGTAGGGCGGCAGACGTGAAAGAGGAGCTCATCTTGTAGTAGGCGATGGTCGGTGATTCAAGGTTCTACCACCACGACCTCCAGGTTGTCCACCTCGACCACAGGGAGCAGGAGGACAAGGACGAGCTCAGCTCCAGGTAGTTGAGGCCTACAACCACGGTGCTCCAGAGCTGATTAGAGGTATGATCTGTGTCTACTCCACCTTAGCTACAGTACTTATAGGCACAGGTTCCTGTCAATCTTTCATTTCCTTGACTCTTGTTCGGATCTCTAAGATTTTGAGGGATCCATTATCTCGATCCTTACGGCTAGAGCCTCATACAAGACAAGTTTTGATGATTACACACTGGTGTAAGCAGTGTGAGATTACTCTAGGAGGTGAGATCTTTGGCTGGGAACTTCTATTAGTGGTGTCGAGGCCTTACGATATCATCTGGGGTATGGACTAGTTATCTATATTCCATGCTCAGATTGACTGCATTAGGCGCAAAGTGCGGTGCGTTCGTGAAGATGGGATCGGGTTTTCCTTCACCAATGAGAATTTAACCTTTCTAGCATAGGATGGACTTACCTAGAGGAGGGTGCACCTGATTACACATTAGTTGGATAGCCTTGCCCTATGAGCAGTTGATGTTGAGAGTCTGAGCTATCCTGTAGAGGTGGATCAGTATACCGATGTATTTCCTGATGATGACCTGGGACTACCTCCACATAGAGAGGTAGGATTTTACATCGACCTATACACCAGGATGTGACCGATATCTACACCATCATATCGGATGGCTCCAATGGAGCTTTGTGAGTTACGGGTATAGTTAGAAGAATTTTATAGGAAGGGGTTCATAAGGCCCAGTGTTTCTCCATGGGCAGTCTTGATTTTGTTCTCCAAGAAGGAAGATGGGAGTTTGAGACTATAACAACCCGATATTTTATGATAAGTATTCTTTTTAATTTATTTTATGTCATGTTTTTATGCTACAGCAAGATTATCTTGTGCTATACGGAACACTGTATTAGCTTGTAGTATACGTAACACTATTCTTAGATTGTGTTACACACAATTTCAAGTTCGTTTGATAATAGTCATTCTACGCAACATTGAGTGTATATATATATATATATTCAATGTGTAAATAAAATATGGTTGGATTCTGTTATATAAAACAACAAAGGAGTCTTGCACAACACACAACCCTAACTTGGCTTTCATTACACGCAATCGTGACCTTCCTCGATAGCGTGTGTAGTACGCAATACCGGGTTTCACAAAACAATGATATATTGTTATAATATTATTATGGACTAGCCGTTATGAAAAGTATTGACTAAATTTTAATTTTATAACATTATTATTCATCTTACATATTTTCTAGAACATGGTATGAGAACAAAATAAATTTTTCAGGTAAAATAAGTATTTTTCAACAAATGCAGTTTTGCCTCCTTTTGATGGTGCACCCACATTAAATATAGTTTTTGACATTTTTATAAGTTAAATTTGAAAAAATAAAATTCTTCCTTGGATTCAGGATATAAAAATTTAATTTGGATAAAGTTTTGATATTTTTCTGATAACTTTCATATTTTAATGAATAGTAAAAACACGCTATATTTTAATTAAAAACAACTTTTTTCATCGTAATAATTTATATGGTTAAATTATAATATTTAATGGTTTTAAAGTATAAATAGAATATATTTTTACCATTTAATATAATGTATGTCATTAGCATTGATTTTACCTTGAATTCATAGGTTAAATCAATTCAATCTTTTGCAATGTTTTAAACCAAAACCCATTTTCTTTCGACAACAGGATGAATTTTAATTTACTTTCTACAACTTTTGTGTATTGAATTTGGAAAAATGGATTACATATTTGGAATCAGTGGGTCCAAATTATGTTAATAATCTGCTTTTTATTTTTGGGCATTATGAATAGTAACTACGGTAAATTTTATTTACCATAGTTAAAGGTAAATCGGGTAATTAAGGGTAAATATAAGATTATAAAATTACCCTAAAACCTACCAAAATTCTATTGGATGGATAAAAGTATACACATATCACCTAAGGGTTGGATTAGATTCATTTTATGGACTTTTTAAAATAAAAATAATTTAATTATTATGAAAACTAAAGAAAGTGACAACATGTCACTCTCTTAAATCTTTTAAGTATATTAATTTTAATTTAGTGATAAACTTAATGAAACTTGAAACATGAATAGTCTATAGAAATATAATAAAATTATCAACATCATATGAATTTATTTATAATTTTTAGGGATTAAATAATTATCAATAATTATGACACAATAGTGATGCAGAAATTGTTTATCTAGTGAAAAATCAAGAATATAGTATTTATTAAACTAATAGTGACCATAAAAGGCACAAAACCCTGACCAAACCTTATTGGTCATGTATATTTAAACCATAATCATAAAATGGTCGAATATGTGACCATTTGGAGCCTTATAAAAGCGATTATGACACTTATATTATTTTATTTTAAATGATGCCAAAGTTGTCACCTTCATAATTTAATAAATATAACAATTTAAATATTGTGATTTTAGGATGATAAATTATAATAAAAGTATTATTGTGAAAGGTAATATATTTTTATTCATAATAGGATTTTATTTTTAATTTTTATGCAACAAATAAGTATATTAAATAATGATACAAAAAATGTTGTAGTAATTATTTTATTAAGAGATAAACCAAATAAATGGTTTCAAAAAATAATAAAATAAATATTATATGAACTATTTAATGTGCTCCACTAGTTTTATAGATACATATGACCTTTTATAAATATATTAAAGCTTTTATTTCGAACATATCTTCTGTATGTATTTTATTTAAATTCAAATAAATGAATAGTGTCAAAATTGACACTATTGTTATTTTATAAAAATAACATATTATAAAATTTTTTAAAAATCACAAAAATATTTAAAAATTATAAATTTAAATTTATATTATCTAAAATTTTATAAAGTATCCAATTATGGAAAATTCACAACAAATAAGTAATTATTTGTTATAATTTAAAATTTAAAATTTTATTACCACAAATAAAATTAAATTGATTAAATAAGGATAAATCAAGTTGATAATGTTTAAAATAAATTCCTAACATGTCTAAATTTTTCTTTCTGATGATATTACATCCCTATATCATATAATATTTGGATATGAGTCATTTTGGAAGTTTTTAAGTGGGTTTGGGATTTAATATAAACTAATATTTCTTATATTTCCAAAGGTGCCCCTCTCCTCCCTTATAAAAGGGCATCTCCTCCCTCTTCTCCTCACACAATTTAGAGCCTTGAAGATAGTCCAACCCCTGACCATTTACCTTCTAAACTTCCCTAGAATCATTCTAGAGGTCCTGGTATTCTTTAAAGACCAATTTTAGTACCCTAAGAGGAGGTTTCAAAGAGGCGTGTCAAAGAAGAGATAATATCCATTACCGATTCTTTCAATTTTATTTCTTCTTCAACTTCTTCTTATTTTGTTGTTTCATTATATTTTAATAACATCAGTATCAATAATATACTGATATGTTATTATAAGTATTAAAAAACCCCATTTCACCTTCTATCCATCCAACGGAAAATGAAATCATTGCGCGTGCGTACATACAGAACACCGTCTCCACGCTGTGGTGTAATATGTTTGTCCACCAACACTTTACATGGATGGGTATAATGGTGTAAAAAATAACTATATTTGGTTATTATAACATCATAATGATTCTGATATATTATACCATACACTCCAATTCTATTCAATAATTATGGGAATGATATCATCGCTCGTGCGTACGTACAGATTACCGTCTCCACGACGCGATGAGATTCATTCTCCATGTTAACCATACATGAATGATTATAAAGTTTATATAATGAATAATAATTAAATATATGAAATAATAATTCTACTAGATTTATGTATATATATATGTATGTCATCTATTTAGTTTCATTCAATTCAATAAGGAAACGAAAACAGCGTTCATGCGTACGTACGACCTACCGTTTCCATGAATGGTGTATTTCATTCCTTTTATAGATCTATAATATATATGTATATGATGAATATATATTATATATAAATAATGTTTTACATTATGTAATTATTTAAATCAGGATATAAGTAATAATATTAAGAACAACAAGTCGAAACACATACGATAAATGAAATGATTTTACCCAAAACGCTGCTTTAACATGGAATTTACAAAATAACGGGTAATATAAAGTCATAAGTGAACAATATATGATATAATAACAATGAATATGATTATTTAATAAGTCAATGACATTATTTAAATCATTATATAGGAGGTTTGGATACGTATGAAGCATATCAGACCTAAGGTAAGGGATAATTTTGAAAATCTCATTTTTATCCGAGATTGCTTATACGTAAGTATTTACTGGGGTTATTGTTATCATCCATGTACATGTTTTCTAAAAGTGTTTTTATGTATGTTTAATTTCATTTTTACCCATTTTACTTTTACTACATGTTATGTAAGGAATCTTTCTTTTGTTTACGTTACGAGGTACTTTTTGACTTTTCTGACAAAAGTATGAGGATAATGTTTTTTTAAATTATACGGAATGAAAGGATTTTTACGGTTTTATAAAGCCTTATTTTCATGAATCTTCCTCCAAAATATTTCATGACTATTTTAAACAAAATCTTTTTCTTTTAAAATTTCATGACGTTTTGTGAAAAGAAATTGATTTTGAAGAAGAAAGGATATTTTCCTCAAGAATTAATTTCAAGTGTTTTATCAAAACCATTTTTCATCTAAGATGACATTATTTCATATGTGTATGTTTCAAGTATAATGTATCTATGATTTACATGGTTTCACTTATCTTATTATAAAATGATATCCATTTCTTTTATATGGATTATGTGATGATGGGATGATGTTTATGAAACCCATTTTATTTACTGGGTTATTATGAATGATGTATGTTTATTTTATGGCACAAGTAAGAATGATTTCATTATGAGATGGGTGGTACCTATATATCCCTCCAATGCATTGGGTAAAGATTTATATCTCATGAGATAGACATGGCTGGAACAGTAAGTTAATCCGGTTCAGTGTTACAGGACTGAAATGAGGAGTGAACTCGATTCAGAAAGGGACTTTGTCCACTAAGATGGTCTTGGTAGAAATGCCTTGGATACTATGGAAATAATAACATTTTCTGAATGGTTTCCACAATTACATGTTTTATTCCCATTATATTTTATCATGGTTGATTTTCCATTATGATATATGCCTTACGTACTTCCACGATTTATGGCTTTGCTCAAGATTTTGATGTTTAGATTCTATGTTCATGTTTTTGCATTTAAATGTTTATGGATTGTTTTATGTTCTCTATGTTTACCCTTAATGGGCATTTGAGCTCACCCCTTTTATGTTTTCCTTTCCCCAGGATATAAAAAAAGGTTGTAGGTAAGAAAAAAAAGGAAGATCTTTATGGGAGATGTTGAAGATCTTTCACCACGATTAGAAGATTATATTTCGAGTATCCAAAGACATTAAACTATTACGGTCCTTGTGTTTCTGTTTTTGTTATGTACTAAGTATTCCACAAAAGTAATGTAATGTCCATGTATTTCAAGATTCGGGTCTCTACAGTTGGTATCAGAGGGAGGTTTAGTCAACCTTTGGAAACTAAGATGCGAAAACATTAGTGAGATCCCTGGAGATATTTCTAAGGTATGTCTAGGGATGTCCCTAAGGATAAGTATACGTATAGGATATAGTCCTAGAACTATGGTAACGATATTGTAATTTAACATAAGATGTTAGATATTGAGGGTACTCCCCCTTTACTATGTTGTTTTCCCTAGCATGATTTTTTCCTCTCACAAAATTCTTTTTGTGTTTTAGTCAATGGAGGGAACCATAAGGAATTCGGTTAACATTGAATCAAATGGAAAAATTGGTGACTATGAGCAATGAAATTGCGTAATTCCTAGAGAGAAAGATATTGTGATTATGCCGAATCAGTCATTGTGATATATTATTAACAAGGTGAAATTTCGTGGTATTCCTAATTCATCAAATAAGAGGAAGATATAATTTTATGCATGTTCGCATGTTGAGGAGCATAAAGAAAGGAAGATTGATATTTCTAAAGAAGGGAAGAAGAACCCTGAGGAATACCTCAAATGGAGGGAAATATGTTATCTGTGTGGAGAAAAGGGTCATAGAGTGACATACTGTTATGGAGTTCAATGTCTTATTTGTGGAGAACATGGGCATTACCCAACTCAATGCCCTGACCTAAAAAGTTACTTCTAAATCAAGGAAGGACATATGCTAGGACAATAATTGAAGTGGATTAATTGATGTGTTTAAGTATTTGTATTCAAGAATAATGTTGTTGAGGTACTTTTATGGTGTATTAGAATATTTTTTTATTAGTCTATTGTGGTTTTCAATAATTTTTTGGTACCGATAACAATGAAAAGTGATTCAAATATTTTGGAAAGCAGATGATATGCACATAATGAAGGGATAAGGAGAAAATGAAATGTTTGACAGTATTCATGAGCTCATGATTGATATAAAGAGTAATTGATATCATGGTTTGAGTATATAGAATTTTTAGGATTTTGGTATGTGGAAAGTGTTAACTTTTAACTGCATTCATGTTTTCACTAAGGTTCAATGGGAATTCATTTTTTTTCAAGAGAATACATGATTAAGGCCTTTGAATGTTTGGAATGTGACCAACAAGACATATCTTATGATATATGGGGATCAACGATGGTATTAATATGCCTATTATATGAACTCTTTGGTAATCGTTTTCACTATAATATGATATTGGACATCAGTATTTTGGATAAGCCTAAAGATTGGAATGGATTATGTTAGACATAAGTTAGTATTGTTTAAGGATAATAATTTTTTCTATATTATTGATGGGATGTTAAAGTAATGTAGTTTTATAAAAAGGGCAACCTACAGGACGGGCGACATCCCATCGCGTCGGACAAGACTGTGGTAATCGAACCCACAAATGAAGTACGACTGGACTTTATCTCATACCAATGGCCTACAGGAAGTTCCTGGTTAGTAGAAACTAGTTTTATTTTATTAAGCAGCATGATAGATGAAGTATAATTTCATTTTTGGAATCGTATACGATTAACCACACCATAGATGGACTTATGTATATTTGATAACTTTTTCTAACCTTTTTTTTGAAACAGATAGAATGACCCATCATTCTATCACATGATTTGTTAACACTTCACGAATAACAAATTCAACTTCATTTCTTTAAGAGATGAAGTGGAAATTGTTCAAAGCATGAACAACAGTGAGATTGTACCAAAATCAAGCAATTATTTCTTCTAATTCAAAATTTTCAACTTTAGGGAAATGAAATTGAAAACCAAAAATTTTGTCCTAGTGCTCTTATATCTGATGAATTAGATGGTACCTTAGATCATCAAAAATTTATGGATTTGTGATTGATGGATTTTTCATAGCCATGTTCTCTACCACCCTCCATCAGAACTTGATGGTTAGATTTCTCTTCCATATCCATATTTTCACCTATGTTCTCCTATGAGGAAACCCAGTGATTAGTTAATTTGGGTAATCGTTATGTCTCATACTTTAGTTTTTAAAGTTAAGTTTTGGTATTTCATTTTACGATGTGGGTTTCAATTAAAGAAACTTTCAAGTAGAAAACCATGTATAACCCCGACGAATTTCGAGGGAGAAATTTATTTTAAGGGGGGTAGAATATAACAACCTGATATTTTATGATAAGTATTATTTTTAATTTATTTGATGTCATGTGTTTATTCTACAACAAGATTATCTTGTGCTATACGCAACAATTTATTAGCTTGCAGTATACGCAACACTATTCTTAGATTGTGTTACACACAATTTCAAGTTCGTTTGATAATAGTCATTATACGCAACATTGAGTGTATATATATATATATATATTCAATGTATAAATAAAATATGGTTGGATTCTGTTATATGAAACAACAAAGGAGTCTTTCACAACACACAACCCTAACTTGGCTTTCATTACACGAAATCGTGACCTTCCTCGACAGCATGTGTAGTACGCAATACTGGGTTTCACAAAACAATGATATATTGTTATAATATTATTATGGGCTAGAAGTTATTAATTTTATTAAATAAATTTTTAATTTTATAATATTATTATTCATCTTACATATTTTCTAGAACATGGTATGATAACAAAATAAATTTTTCGGGTAAAATAAGTATTTTTCAAAAAATACAGTTTTGTCGCCTTTGATGGTGCACCCACATTAAATCTAGTTTTTGAAATTTTTATAAGTTAAAATTGAAAAAATAAAATTCTTCCTTGGATTAAGGATATAAAAATTTAATTTGGATAAAGTTTTGATATTTTTCTGATAACTTTCATATTTTAATGAATAGTAAAAACAAGCTATATTTTAATTAAAAACAACATTTTTCATCGTAATAATTTATATGGTTAAATTATAATATTGAATGGTTTTAAAGTATAAATAGAATATATTTTTACCATTTAATATAATGTATATCATTATCATTGATTTTACCTTGAATTCATAGGTTAAATCAATTCAATCTTTTGCAATGTTTTAAACAAAAACCCGTTTTCTTTCGACAACAGGATGAATTTTAATATAATTTCTGCAACTTCTGTGTATTGAATTTGGAAAAATAGATTCTATATTTGGATTAATTGGGTCCAAATTATGTTAATAATCTAATTTTTTATTTTTGGGCATTAGGAATAGTAACTACGGTAAATTTTATTTACCATAGTTAAAGGTAAATCGGGTAATTAAGGGTAAATATAAGATTATAAAATTACCCTAACACCTGCCAAAATTCTATTGGATGGCTAAAAGTAGACCCATATCACCTAAGGGTCTGATTAGATTCATTTTATGGACTTTTTAAAATAAAAATAATTTAATTATTATTAAAACCAAAGAAAGTGACAACATGTCACTCTCTTAAATCTTATAAGTATATTAATTTTAATTTAGTGATAAACTACATGAAACTTCGAACGTGAATAGTCTCTAGATATCTAATAAAAGTATCTACATCATATGAAGTAATTTATAATTTTTAGGGATTAAATAATTATCAATAATTATGACACAATATTGATGGAGAAATTGTTTATCTAGTGAAAAATCAAGAATATAGTTTTTATTAAACTAATAGTGACCCCAAAAGGCACAAAAACCTGACCAAAACTTATTGGTCATGTAAATTTAAACCATAATCATCCAATGGTCGAATATTTGACCATTTGGAGACTTATAAAAGCGATTATGATGCTTATATTATTTTATTTTAAATGATGCCAAAGTTGTCACCTTCATAATTTAATAAATATAACAATTTAAATATTGTGATTTTAAGATGATAAATTCGAATAAAATTATTATTGTGAAAGATAATAGATTTATCTTCATCATAGGATTTTAGTTTTAATTTTTATGCAACAAATAAGTATATTAAATAATTATACAAAAAATGTTGTAGTAATTAATTTAATAAGAGATAAACCAAATAAATGGTTTTAAAAATAATAAAATAAATATTATATGAACTATTTAAGGTTCTACAATTATTTTCTAGATACATATGACCTTTTATGAATCTATTAAAGCTTTTAGTTCGAACACATCTTTTGTATATATTTTATTTAAATTCAAATAAATGAATAGTGTCAAAATTGACACTATTGTAATTTTATAAAAATAACATATTATAAAATAGTTTAAAAATTACAAAAATATTTAAAAATTATAAATTTAAATTTATATGGTATAAAATGTTACAAAGTATCCAATTATGGAAAATTCACAACAAATAAGTAATTATTTGTTCTAATTTAAAATTTAAAATTTTATTACCACAAATAAAATAAAATTGATTAAATAAGGATAAATCAAGTTGATAATGTTTAAAATAAATTCCTAACAAGTATAAATTTTATTGGTTGATGATATTACAACCCTATCTCATATAATATTTGGATATGAGTCATTTTGGATGTTTTTTAGTGGGTTTTGGATTTAATATATACTAATATTTCTTATATTTCCAAAGGCGCCCCTCACCTCCCTTATAAAAAGGCATCTCCTCCCTCTTCTCCTCACACAATTTGGAGCCTTGATGTTCGGCCAACCCCTGACCATTTCCCTTATAAACTTCCCTAGAAACATTCTAGAGGTCTTGTTCTTCTTCAAAGACCAAGTTTAGTACCCTAAGAGGAGGTTTCAAAGAGGCGTGTCAAAGAAGAGGTAATATTCGTTACCAATTCTTTCAATTTTATTACTTCTTCAACTTCTTATTATTTAGTTGTTTCATTATATTGTAATAACATAAGTATAAATAATATAATGATATGTTATTATAAGTATGAAACAACCTCATTTCACCTTCTATCCATCCTACAGAAAATGAAATCACCGCGCGTGCGTACGTACGGAATACCGTCTCCATGTCGTGGTGTAATCTGATTGTCCACCAACACCTTACATGGATGGGTATAATGGTGTAAAGAATAACTATATATGGTTATTATAACATCATATTGATTCTGATATATTATACCATCTAATCTAATTCTATTCAATAATTATGGGAATGATATCATCGCTCGTGCGTACGTATAGATTACCGTCTCCACGACGCAATGAGATTCATTCTCCATGTTAACCATACATGAGAGATTATAAAGTTTATATAATGAATAATAATGAAATATATGAAATAATAATGCTACTTAATTTATGTATATATATATATGTGTGTCATCTATTTAGTTTCATTCAATTCAATAAGGAAACGAAAACAGTGTTCATGCATACGTACGGCCTACCGTCTCCATGAACGGTGTATTTCATTCTTTTTATCGATCTATAATATATATGTATATGATGAATATATATTATATATAAATCATATTTTACATTATGGAATTATGTAAATCAGGATATAAGTAATAATATCAAGAATGACAAGTCGAAACACATACGATAAATGAAACGATTTTACCCAAAACATTGCTTTAACATGGAATTTACAAAAGAAAGGGTAATATAAAGTCATAAGTGAACCAAATATGATATAATAACAGTGAATATGATTCTTTAATAAGTCAATGACATTATTTAAATCATTATACATGATTTTTGGATATGTACGAAGCATATCGGACCTAAGGTAAGGGATAATTTTGCAAATCTCATTTTTATCCGAGATTGCTTATACGTAAGTATTTACTAGGGTTATTGTTATCATCAATGTACATTTTTTCTAAAAGTGTTTTTATGTATTTTTAATGTCCTTTTTACCCATTTTGACTTTTACTAGATGGTATGTAATGAATCTTTCTTTTGTTTACGTTACGAGGTACTTTTTGACTTTTCCGACAAAAGTACGAGGAGAATGTTTTTTTAACTTATACGGAATGAAAGGATTTTTACGGTTTTATAAAGCCTTATTTTCATGAAGCTTACTCCAAAAGATTTTATGACTATTTTAAACAAAAACTTTTTCTTTTAAAATTTCATGATGTTTTGTGAAAAATAATTGATTTTGAAGAAGAAAGGATATTTTCCTCAAGAATTAATTTCAAGTGTTTTATCAAAACCATTTTTCATCTAAGATGACATTATTTCATATGTGTATGTTTAAAGTATAATGTATCTATGATTTACATGGTTTCACTTATCTTATTATGAAATGATATCCATTTCTTTTATATGGATTATGTGATGATGGGATGATGTTTATGAAACCCGTTTTATTTATTGGGTTATTATGAATGATTTATGTTTATTTTGTGGCACAAGTAAGAATGATTTCATTATGAGATGGGTGGGACCTATATCTCCCTCCAATGCATTGGGTAAAGATTTATATCTCATGAGATAGACATGGCTGGAAAGGTAAGTTAATCCGGTTTAGTGTTACAGTACTAAAACGAGGAGTGAACTCGATTCAGAAAGGGAATTTGTCCACTAAGATGGTCTTGGAAGAAATTCCTTGGCTACTATGGAAATCATAACATGTGTTGAATGGTTTCCACAATTACATGTTTTATTCCCATTATATTTTATCATGGTTGATGTTCCATTATGATATATGCCTTACGTACTTCCACGATTTATGTCTTTGCTCAAGATTTTGATGTTTAGATTCTATGTTCAAGTTTTTGCATTCAAATGTTTATGGATTGTTTTATGTTCTCTATATTTACCCTTACTGGGAATTTGACCTCACCCATTTTATGTTTTCTTTTCCCCAGGATATAAAGAAAGGTTTTAGGTAAGAAAAAAAAGGATGATCTTTATGGGAGATGTTTAATATCTTTCACCATGATTAGAAGATTATATTCCAAGATTCCAAAGACACTAAAATATTAAAGTACTTGTGTGTCTGTATTTTTTATGTACTAATTATTCTGCAAAAGTAATGTAATGTCCATGTATGTCAAGATTCGGGTCTCTACAGAGACTCTATGGGGACTATCGGCACCTGAACTAGGTGACTGCAAAGAACAAGTATCCACTTCTGAGGATTGATGATCTCTTTGATCCGTTGAAGGGAGATCGATGGTTTCTGAAGATAGGCTTTAGATCGGGCCATCATCAGCTAAGGGTATGAAATGATGATGTGTAGAAGATGACCTTTAGATGTCGGCATGGCCACTATGAGTTCTTGGTTATGCCACTCGGTGTGACCAACACCCCTGTAGTATTTATGGGACTCATGAATAGAATCTTCCAGCCAAACCTTGATCACTTTGTGGTAGTATTCATCGACGACATCTTGGAAAACTCAGCGACGGAGGAGGAGGATGCCTATCATCTATAGATAGTCTTGGATAAACTCCAAGAGAACCAACTTTATGGTAAGATCTAGAAGTGCCAGTTCTAGATACAAGAGGTCCACTTTCTGGGACACGTTATCTCGGAGGCTGGAGTTACAGTGGATCCTGTGAAGATAGAGGTTGTGCTTTCTTGGGAGACACCCAGGAGTGTGACTAAGGTATGGAGTTTCTTAGGGTTAGATGTGTATTATAAGAGATTTTTTCCTGACTTTTCCATATTTTTGGCACACTTGTCAGCATTGAAAAATAATGGACAACCCTTTGTGTGGATGGAGAGATTCTAGTAGAATTTTCAGGAGCTGAGGCATATACTGACAAGTGCCACCATCTTGAGGCTACAAGAAGTGGGCGTTGGGTATGTATTCTAATGTGATGCATCAGGGACTATATGTGGATGTTTCTTGATGCAGGAGTGAGTAGTGATCACGTATAGTTCTCGAAAGCTGATAAAGCATGAGAAAAACTATGCTACCCATGACCTGGAGTTAGCAGTATTGGTCTTTGTACTGAAGATGTGGTGGCACTACTTGATGGGTGAATGATTTACAGTCTAATCTGATCAAAAGAGTCTCAAGTATATATTCTCACAGAAGGACCTGAACCTAATGAAATAGTGATGGATAGACTTCCTATAGGAATATGAGTTTGAAATATTCTATACTCCTGAGAACGGGAATGTAGTGGCAGACGCGCTCAGTAGGAGGTCTGGTTTACAGATTCTGAGTGAGGTAACAAAGCAGCTATCCGTGTTGTAGATATCCTTTGTGGATAGATATGGATCATCTTACCTCCAGTCTATGACTGTCACTCCCCCACTTCTTCTGTGAGTTCAGGAGGCACAGCTTGGGGAAATTGACTATGAGGCTCAATGTGCCCAGTTATCCTCAGGAAAAGCACCTAATGGATTTTATGAAGGTGGGGAGCATGTTATCCTCTTTAGAGGACACACCATGGTACCATTAGTGCTATGGGAGGAGGTGTTGAGGTAGTTCCATATGTCCCCTCTAGCATTACATCCTCATGTGGCAAAGATGTAATAGGACCTCCGACATCAACACTGGTGGCCAGGGATAAAGAAGCAGTGGAATAGTTTGTTTCACGATGCCTCACTTGTTAGAAAGTGAAGGTCAAACATCAGGTTCCATCAGGCTTAGCACAACCACTAGAGGTACCAGAGTGGAAGTGGGGTGATATCTCCATGGACTTTGTGATGGGGCTACCACAGACGTCTAGGGGACATGATTCTATCTGGGTGATCATTGACTGACTCACCATGTCATCCCACTTCCTACCTATCTAAGATCATGGATCAGTAGAGGACTTGGGATGCCTCTACATACATGAGATTTTACGACTTCATGGGGTGAAATCGACGATCAACTCTAACCATGATGCACATTTTACATCCTGGTTGTGGAAGGGATTACAGGAGGCGTTCAGGACCCAGTTACGTTTGAGCACCACCTTTCATCCTCAGACGGATGGTTATATGGATCAGACCATACAAACACTTTAGGACTTGATTTATTCTTGCGTCCTAGTTTTTGTTTCCACAATTGGGAGAATCACTTGCCCTTGGTGGAGTTTTCTTACAACAATAGCTATCACTCCAACATTAGTATGGAACCATTTGAGGCCTTGTACAGTTGACCATACATGTCACCTCTATGCTAGATAGACCCAGGGGAGTCAGCACTTTTGGGTCCAGAGACGGTACATGCTACCACAGAGAGGTGCAGATCATCCCGAAGAAGATCAAGACTACACAAAGTAGTAAAAGTCTTATGCTGATAGGACACGAAGACCTTTCGAGTTTGAGGAGGGAGACCATGTCTTCCTATGGGTCTCGCCTCGATGCAGTTTATGGAGATTTGTCGATGGAGACAAGCTATATCTGAGGTTTATCATACATTTTCAGCTTCATAGTAGAGTTGGAGAGGTAGCATATTTCCTGGCTCTTCCCCCATAGATGCACCAGCTGCACGACGTTTTCCACGTGTCGCAGCTAAGGAGGTACGTGCATGATCCATCCCACATCATGGACTAGGGAAAGCTGGATATTGATGATGGGGTTACATTTACAGATATTTTAGTGGATATTGAGAATCAGTAGGAGTGGGTCCTTCATGGACGATCGAGACCTCCGGGTAATGTTCGCTGGTAGTAGGGGAATCTCCAGGAGAGCACATGGGTGTAGGAGGCTCAGATTCATGCTCATACCCCCATTTGTTTCCTTAGTCTATGTTGTGGATTTCGGGGATAAAAATCCCTAAAGTGGGGAGAATGTAAAGACCCGGATTTTCTATGTAATTTTACTAATTATATGAAATTATTACGGTTCATCAAAAATTTACAGCACGTGATTCCAAGGCCCGGTATGCCCAGAATAAATATTTGAACTTTTTTAAGGTACGTTCATTAAACACACGAGCAAAATTTTTTAAATTTTGAAACGGTGCTCTGATTAAAAATCCAAGGGGACCGTTGAATCCACAACATTGGGATTCTCTAAATGAAGTCTTCACTACAACCATAGTAGGTCAGAAGAAAATTTTAGATTATGGACATTTAAAATAATAATAAAATAACTTTATTATTTTATTTTTATTTTTATTTTTCCTCTATGGAACAAGAGGTGGGGGTTGTACCAACTACGTGTCAAGAAATTAAATGGCTTGACTCCTCAATTATTTGTAACAAAACCATTGTAATTAGGAAGGTTCCTTAATTAATTGAACCCTATTAATTCCACAGTCTTTACTCACCCTTCCCCTCTCCTATTTATATGGAGCTTGGGGAGGTGTATTGGCATGAATTCACCCAGCAAAAAAGCTCTGGAAAAGTACTACGACACCAATCACTTGGAGGACAGAACAGGTTCTAGAGAGCAGTGATGAGCACCACCGAATGGAGAACACCGACTCTTCCACAAACATGACGTTCTTCAAAAATCTTGAGGTAGATATTTATCTTGTTTTTATTTCAATAGATTGTTGAATGATGTATCCTTACCCCATTGTTAAGACACTAACGCAGAGGGTGCGGTCCAAACGAACAAGGCCTAGACCCTTCGCTACTTTGTTAATCTATGTGTTCATCGTGGTACTTTTTATTTGGATTGGACAGAACCTGGAATGGAGGGTCGAGCAGCGAACAACGCATCCTAGGGAGGCCGATGGTACCTACGGACGAAAAAACGGTCCACCGGAGCTCACCCGGTGACCCCAGAAGACTGCAGGTGCGGCACCAAGGACCCACACTGGCGATTGATGGCGGTGGCCTGCCATAGAAGGGATGGTGGCGGCCCACCGCAGAAGGGATGGCGGCCTGCTGTTGTGCACCGCCGGTGGACAAGACTGTGGCGGGTGAAGACGGCGGCCTACTTGGGATGGCCTCATAAGGTGGAGGTAGAGCGGCGCGCTGTCACACGCCGCTAGATAGGGTCACGGCAAAAAGCTGTGGTGGTGGGGGAGGGACCCACCCCTGTGGGTCCCGCGGTGATTAGGCGGCGCCCCGTGGCGGTGCCTCTCCATTACCCGACTGACTTAGCCATTAGGGAGTAAAGGAGGGAGCATAACCCTCCCCCCATTCCAGCTAGCGTAAGCCCCAGAAGGTCACACCTCTAGTAGGTCGCACCACTCCATGGGATGGACCATGTGAACCCCAGCGGGCCACGCCCCTCTGCGAGCTGGGCCGCTCGCTTCGCGGGCTGGGTCGTGCAATCCCAGAGGGTTGCGTCCCTCCGTGGGCTGAGCCGCGGCAGCCCAACGGGCCACACTGCCTAGACAGGCTGAGCCCGCTGCAACCCATCCAAGCCAGGTTAGACCCGAATCAGATCTGGTTGACCTGAACTGGGTCGGTCCGACTGGGTCAGACCGAACCTGGACCGAACCAGGCTCAGTTTCACCTAAAGGACCATAACTTGAAATCCGAGCATCTGTTTGACAAACTGTCTATGACGCTGGGACCCTTGGAGTGAGAAGGTCCTTTTGGTATACTTCACATGTGTTTTGGAGAAATTTGGAGTACGGCTAGTTTGGATTGAACCCGAATCCAACCGGGCCCTTGGTACTAAAATGATTATAAGTCACAGACCGAGTGTCCGATTAATGCGCCGTCTGTCATGTTAAAACCCTTACGAAATGGAGGTCCTTTGGGATACTTCTTCATGGATTTTAATGGTGGTCGAGGTATGACTGATGTATTGAGGACCATATCCTCTTGGAATCAAGCATTCTTAGTGCAGAAATCTCATGGCTGGTTGTAACGTGAAGAAAGAACATTGATCCTATGTGGGTCATCGTCTATCGATCCTGTGTGGGTCAGCACCTAGTGGTCCTTTGTGGGTCAGAATATATCGATTTTTTGTGGGTAAACACCTAGAGATCCTATGTGGGTCAGCATCTATCGATACTATGTGGGTCAGCGCCTAGGGATCCTGTTTGAGTCATCATGTATTGATACTGTGTGGGTCAGCAGTAGAGCCTCTAAACAGAATTAGATGATCTAGATTTACGACCAATCATTTATACTTATGTACTTATGTTATATACCTGGTTTGAGATGATTTTTTAACATTATGTTACTTTTAACTTCATGGTGTTACCTTCATGGTGTTACCTTTTTGGTACTCTTACCTTCGTGGTGTTACCTTCGTGGTGTTACCTTTGTGGTACTCTCACCTTTGTGGTGTTACCTTCATGGTGTTACCTCTGTGGTATTATTTCTTCGTGGATCAGTTTTGAAAATGTCTTAAAAGTTGTATCCTTATGTTTCCTCATGAATGAGATGAGTATCATTTGATAACTTGGGTATATGTGTGGGCATATACCTAAGTAGAGTTGATGACTGCTTCATTCTTTTTGATTGAAGTCTTTATTTGTGGTATTTTCTTTTAGGGAACTCTTGGAGTCCTAAAAGAGTATCAGGGTCCCTAATGAGTATTGTTATATTCACCCCTGCACGGACTACACCCGCACCTTGCTATGTATTGTGCAGACGACGGACATCATTGATCGAGGTTGAGGGATCCAGGACTGGACAGTGCTAAGAGGTTGACCATTTGACATAACGTGACGCAGTGACTACTGATCATGAGATGTACCTACCCTCTAGGTATGATCCACGGTGGATGTTTCAGGATCTGTTTTTCCTATTTTTAGTTGTACTTATACCTTTTAATTGGGATTTTAGTACATCCCCTTTACTTTCAGTACACTTTTTTTCAACAGTAGGTTACTTCATGGTCGCTTCTTGTTGTGTTATTGGATTGTGTTTTTTTATAGGTTTAAAAGAAATTTCTTTCCATTATAGGGATATTCCTTTTCTGTTCTAGTCCCCTACCCCAAATCTATGGAAGGCAGGCTTGGGGTTGTCACGACACGGGCCCCGGGGGAAGGGTCGTGACATGCATGGTGGATATGGATGAGGCCTAGGGTTACATGATTGAGCGGATCCACTCATGTGGATTCTTTTGACCAGGTTAGAGTAGCTCGGAAGGGTCATAGATACCAGTTATGTTGTATGGATTGGTGTTTATAGTGGATCCCTATAATTTAAGTTATCTTTCTGTTATGTACTCCAACTTTTATGGTCGGCCCTATGGGTGACCATTTTTGTATGTATGACATGAATGTTATGGATTTTATAGAATTCCATTTATAGTTAAACCATGTTCCATTTCAGTTTATTTTTAGTTTCCACACACTGTTTATTTTTGAAATGGATGATATATGGTTATTTTTGTTGTTTCTACTATAATATGAGGGTATAGTCTCCCTAATGAACCACCTTTAGACCCTCGCTTCTAGTTGGAAGCCTCTTGTGTATGGGTAGGTGCGCATGAGGCCTTGTGGTGAACCAACTTAGTGTATTGGTTATGTGTAACCCGGGTCAACACATTATAGATAACATTGGTTCACCCCATGGTGAAGCACACAGCTTTAAAAATCCCTTTCTATCTAAGTCATCCACCTGCACCTTCAGCTCCTTCTGTTCAGTTGATGCAATTTGATATGCGGGTATCAAAATGGGATGTGTACCTAGAATGAGATTAATCTTAATTTCAACAACTCTATTAGGAGTAATTCATGTGAATTATACAAGTAAATTGACCTGATACAGATCCCCAACTAGGGGAAGAGTTTAGGGGGATGTCACTGGAACTATTTAAATATCCAAGCCCTCCATCTATACCATAATCATATTGAGATCAATCAAGACTAGTATATCTAAGAAATATTCTAACTAACATTATCCAATCATTAAGAAAATGTCTTCTTTTAGAAAATTGATTAACCAAAATATCCAATAATAGTTAAAGTGAGCTTGAAAATTGTTCTTCCAATCTATTTTGAGAATCCAATTGGATGTCATCATATCTAGAATCATGAACTCCCATATATACCTATACCAATAAAAAACTATAGTACAGTCTATTAATCACTAGAGATCATCCAATTTTTTTTCCAATGGTGTATCAAGGGATACTAACTCAGAGGATAACTTAGAGGACATGTCAATTACAGTAACTACTTGGGTATATATAAAATAATGGGAAGTAAGAATATTGAAAAAATTAGTATTGGAAGTGGATGCTTTCAAAAAAAATCTCAAACTATAGATAGACCTTATCCACCATCTCGTTGAGTCTGATCTATAGTAAACAAGTGACTATCCTTCGCTCATTTTATTTTTCCTTGAGGTGCAAGAATAGTCCAACTCTACTACTGAGATCCCTAATTAGACCAATGGTTCCAAGTTTATTGTTGTCCCTACCTCTCATACAATGATATAGAGAAAAAATATAAGATATTTCTTGTCATTTAACATTACTAGAACATGCTATGGGTTACTGGGCATAACCAAATATAGCGTCTGAAGATCCCATTGTTGAAGCACTGTGGGTAACCTCTAGAAGGAACTGAAGAAACCAAACTCTATTGCACATGAATGACACTTCTCTGTTTTATGTCTACGGACATAATCTTATTTCCATTAAGAAAATTACTCTTAAAAACATTAGAATGTATACTAGTATGAGTAGTGAAGGGTAGGAAACGCCATTTGTTCATCCATCCATCATAATCATATTAATAGTCAGGGATTTCCCAAGAACCTACAAGTACTAAGCTTGGTTGAAGCTCCAAAACTATTGTATATGGTTGATTCTAAGTACATTTTCAAACTTATTGGACTTATGAGCCTTATTACCCTCCAAAAACTGGAGAAAATAGGGAATCTCTATAAAACAAGTGGATTACAAAGATACTTTCATGAATCCCTAATGAATCTCCATAAACTCATATGTTTAGTTGTTTCGATCTATTTCTCTTCAAGGAGATGGAGAACCGACGCGCCCGACTGCCGATCCCATGGATGGATGATCCCCGCTCGATTGCTAAAGTTGGGTACACTAGTCTTCATTTTGAAATGCCCAACAGTTCCATATCCAACGATACATAGACCTGCTTTCCAAAGGCAGGTGTCCGCTAGGTGGTTTGGCCAACGAAGCATAAGAACTCACGTTGGTCGAGAGGATGGGATGTCGGGCTCATAGAACCCTTTTAGGGGGAATTATTGCATGTTATGGGACTCTTTTATAGATTTAAGATGTATTCATATGTTCGTGATTCTTTGGTTTATACCCAAGCATAGTATCCAAGGATTTTCCCTGGTTAGAAATGGTCAACTGAACGCAGGGATTTGGAATCATTTATGCCTAAGGTTTACTATCGCTCGTTGGATTAATGACCCTGAGGAGTCTGGACTCATTGATGCGGCACTAGGGGTGGTGCGGTGAACCGACGTGAAGATAGTCGAATTGACTGGTTTTTGGGCTTGAACCTCTTGGAGGCTTCCTATGTACCCCGTCGAGGAGACAGGGATCAAAGTCCTCGTTGTTCGCATAGGAGCATCGGAGAACCGACGTGAATGTGGACCCGAGTGTCCGATAGTGATCGGGATTGAACCTCTTGGAGGCTTCCTATGTACCCTTCCTAGGAGGCAGGGATCAAAGTCTTTGTAGTTCGTAAAGGCTTGGGGCTTACACTTTGAGGAGGCCCAGGGTGATGGATTGGGGATTACACTCTGAGGAGGCATAGAGTGATGGATTAGGGCTTACACTCTGAGGAGACCCAGAAGAGGATGTCATGGTCGATGATTACTCTAAGCCAATGTGAGTCATGCTCTATGTGAGAAACAAGAGGCCACAGGGGCCATATGATCATGTCACGAAAGGTGCGTCCGTGAGAAGTGGAGTGGGACTTATGCATAGAGGCGGCCCATAAGGTCGGGGCTTACTCCAAGATGGACACCCATGGTGTCTTCCTCATGTCTGGCGATGAGGGCATCCCAACCCTCTGATGGGTTGAGGCATATAGTGGGGTTCAACGCCTATGCGCAAGTGCACAAGCGGGATAACGCCAAGGGTGTTGGAATCAGTCCAAACAAAGGGATAAGAAAAGTGTGAATTACATGCCCGACATTCGGAACGCAATGAGGGTGGCATGGCGATGGAGGGTAACTGTTTACCATATTCGAAACACATAATCCATGTCGTGTTAACCTGAAATGGGGACAAACAGGTGACGGTCGACTGCTGACCGTGTTCGAAACATAGGACCTGACTCAAAGTGTTGTCAAAAGTCTTTCGGGGTGTTGGCCCAGGACAGTAGGTGAGCCGATGCGGCATGGGACTAGGCCGTTAGGGGGTCCCTTCGGACATGAAAGGGGATTAGGATCTGAATTAAGGACATTTAAAGCATGAGGTGGAGTGATGTAATGTTTTAACAGATTCCAATGCTCTTGAGGGAACGCCACTGTGATCATGGAATTAAGAATCTTATGCTTGGAGCATAAGGCATATCTTGTTTGGAGCAAGAGGAATCCTATCATTGAATTATAGGGCATGCTACAGTTTATAGTCATGTAGAGAGAACTGTTTCCATATAGTTTCATTTCATATGGATAAGATGAGGGCCATACAGTTTAACGTCATGTGGTCAGGATGAGGGCCGTACAGTTTAACGTCATGTGGTAAGGACGTGGGCCATACAGTTTAGCATCATGTTGTCAGGACGAATAGGTAAGAGATACCTAGAAATGGTTGGTATGGGACTTACGCAAGGGTGGCCCTTTTTGGATGAACCTAGCAAAAGGAGCTAGGAAAGGGGGTTATAGGAAATTCATGAGGAGTAGCTTGACTCATGGCATTTATAGGACGGATGTTGGAGCGGCATAAGGGTGTAATAGAAAATATTGTTCACCCAACCTGAAAAGTTAGCGGTGCGACTCTCCATTTTTCATGGGGGTCAGTGACGGTACCGAAGGGACCATCCCAAAGGACCGGGACCGCAGCCCGACACTAACCCTGAGTGGGGGAGCAGTGGTTGTTCCCCTGCGGTATGGACCAACGAGTGCATGGGGTACGTCACATGGGGGCTGGCCGTGGAAGAGGCGGGCTGCGTAGAAGCTATACGCCTAGGATGTCTTCAAAGGAAATGGATGCTAAGGGATGGCCGCATGTGGTTCGTGGTTTGGTTGTCCATGAAGGGTGTCCATGGAAGAGTTTTCTGTGAGGGAGCAGGCCGCAAAGGAGGCTATCTGCGGAGGAGGATGTTCGTCCGACATCACATCCGAGGAGGGGTTCCCACATTCATTTCGCGAACAACGATGTTCCGCGGAGGGGATGGCCATGGAAAGACTATCTGCAAAGGGAAATGGCCGCATGTGGTTCGCGGTCTGGTTTTTCTTCTACGCGGAAGAGTTCATCCGCGGATGATATGGGGTCCGCGGATAGTCGCGGAACTTTTCCAATGGGAGTGATTTCTCCAGCGTCTCCCCACGGGTTTTCCCCCGTCCGTTCCTCTCTGAGTTTTTGGTGCCCCACGGTGTCTATTTATAGAGTAGAGGAGGCAGTATCGATGGGCCCATTCCACTTTCTGCAGAATCCCATGAAGAAATCCCCACCCGCAGCTGACTCGGTCAACTGAGGATTTTTGGAACCAAGATCTGTGGAATTTCTCTATGGCTGTGCACCACTTCGCCTCTATTCTGCAAACGACAGTGGTCCACGACTTCATAGGCTCTCCGCCTCCATTTCACGAACGACATTGCGTACGGCATGGGCCGGTTGGTACGGTTCGTAGCTGGGGTGGTTCATGACGGTGGACCGGCCTGCCGCCCATCCTGCTTTGCGTCTGCAGAGGGTTCCCGCCTCCGTTTCATGGATGATGTTGGTCCGCAGAATGGCGGTCCACCGAACCAGTCACGTACTATTTCTAGGAGCCATTACATGGACCGGTTCGTTCCTTTCCCGAGTCTTGGGGTAATTGGATTTTCCCCTTGTGGAATTTTCAGGACCCTACAAATTCCCCCCATCAGAATGGGGTATGATCGGAATGGAGAGGAGGCCATTCCGATGCAGAGTAGTCCTGAAACTCGATGAGTGATTGGAAAATGCTATAAATATTTCCTGAGCCAAGGGACTCGGCGATCATAGTTCAACTTTTTCTAGGGTTTTGTAGAAAAACCCCAAAAACTTTTTGTCTTTTCTGTTAATACCCTAATTTTTCCTGAGCCCATTTGGTGTGGACCTAGCGGCTATGGACTGACTTTTACTTAGGTCTTCCTTTTCGGGTTTTCAGCCTAACAGGCTTTGCGCCTATTTTTGTGAGCAGTTTAAAGTCCTGCCGACAAGACTATCATCACTGATGTTTTAGGTCGAATAGCTTTGACCATACATGGTAGGGTGAGGTACCCAATGAGGTTTGGTTGATTAAAAGATGTCCTAATACCCTTAAGACGCACGTGGGGGGAACATGTTTAAATTTGAACGATATGCAGGCCATGTCTCAAGGCATGAGTGTTGCGTCGGCGTACAGAGGTAGGAAGAGCATTTCTAAAGGAGATCTTGCCTTTGATAGACAGGCCAGGGGCAATCAATATGCAAATCCACTGAAGGAATGGTTTTCATAGTCATACAAAGGTGTCCTTAAGTAAATGACTTTCCGTTTATGATGGTCTGGGGACTTCATCGAAGTCCGGATCATGGAAACCACCATGGGTGGCTTGGAAAATTATGAAAACCACCAGGCCTGGCTCAGAAAGGGAATGTGACATCTGAATGGGTTTTGGGAACATCTGTACTAATCATGAGTGTTGTCAGGAGACCACTTTCCTACGCATTTAGTTAGCGTAAGGGATGGTTGAAACATGGAACAGTTTAAATTCATGCAACTGGGACATCATTTAAAATGGAATGACTTCTCCTGGTTCTTAGAAATCTCATCAAATACGTTCTGCCATATTCAGGTAGGATTGTGAAAGAGTTTTGTAAACTATATATTAGAGGGTTTTCGAATCCCGGGATGGACATAGAGGCTCAAGTGCCAAGAGGCATACGAAGAGAGGCATCGCTTAAAGAAATCATGCCTTTGGTAAATGGGCCAGGGGCTATCAATATGCAGAGCCGCTAAGGGCATGGTATGCATAGTCATGCAAAGGTGTCCCTATGTCAATGATTGTATTCTCCTGATAGCCAAGCAACTTCGGGGAAGTTAAGATTCGGGACCACCAGGGGTGGTTTATGAGAGTTTGGATTTTTCTAAGTAAAGAGTACGGTTTATGAGGAGAGGGTTCCTAGATACGGGAGGAGCGTCTAGGATAAATATCCTGAGAATGGGTGAAGTCATTCCTTCTCATGCTGGTGTGAGACGGTGGCTTGTGTAGGTCTGACCCGTGCACTAAAGGACAGAGAAAAGCCTATGTTCCTTACTGAACCCATGACAGGTTTGACTATGCAGTTTTAACATCATGTGGTAAGGACGAGGAGAATTATTAAAGGATGTTGTGTAGTTTAATGTCATGCAGCGAGGACATGGGCACTTTTAAATTTCGTGCATTTTGACGTCATGCGACAAGGACAGCTTCTGTGTAGTTTAACGTCATGCGGTAAGGACAGGAAGAATTATTAAATCAGTGAAGATGCTTGTAGTTGGAGGCATTTCCCTGTATGTCTAATGCTTGGTCTTTGAATCTTTATTCCAAGCATCCAAGACGTTCTGGGCAGTTTAACGTCATGCGGTAAGGACATAGTTGCGAAGGCCGCTCTTGATCAGAATGCAATCGAGATTGAACATCTCAGCATGTCCAAGACATGGAATGGGGTTGATGGTGTAAATCGTGGTTTCAGGGCTTCTTGGATTGGGAGAAATGATATGGGGGCTCTAAGGCCGGTAAGCGTACGAGGATAGGAATAGTATCGTCTGAGGAAACCTTGGTTTTTGTAGACGGTCTAGGGGCAATCAATATGCATATCTGGTGAGGGCATGGTATGTATAGTCATGAAAAGGTGTCCATGGGTCGATAACTTTCCACTTATGATGGCCAGGAGTGGTTATGAGGATCCATGATTTTCTGGGCCACGAAGTCTATCATTGGTAAGAAAATGTCTGGACACGTTGGGCATTTTCAGCCCTAGTTGCTGTTAAAGCTTAAAGAGCTCCCTGCGCTGATTTATCTTGCGCGTGGGGGCATACCTTCACTCCATGCAGTTTAACGCCATGCGGTAAGGACAAGGTACTCCTAGTTTAGTTCTCATAGAGCTTGGACCATTGGGTGACTATTGCTGTAGTCACTCGAAGGATAACTGAGTTTCCATGCTCTGATATACTTGGAAAAAGGTGGGGGATGAAGGTCGTAAACTGTAACTTTGAGCTTTCCAGGATCAGGAGGTGTGGTGTGGGGGCTCTGAGGCTGGTAAGCATATGGAGCTAGGAAGAGTGTCGCCCGAGGAAATCTTTCCTTTGGTAGACGGGCTAGGGGCTATCAATATGCAAAGATGCTGAGGGCATGGTATGCATAGTCATGCAAAGGTGTCCCCGGGTTGATGACTTTCCACTTCCGATGGCCATGAATGATTATGAAAATCCATGATTGCTCGCATTGCAGAGTTAGAAATGTGTGGATAATGGTGTCTGAGCATACAAGAAACATCTTCACTGCAATTGTCCGTTGAGCCAAAGTAGCCTAGCCCTGACTTGATGTTTATGGATGCAGGTCGCTATGTGAACCACCGGCGGATACATAGGATAACCGGATAGGGATACCCTGGAAACACTTGGATGTGAAGAGGATACAAACTTGTAAACCAGTGCTCCGTCAATTTTGGATCGGGAGACATGATACGGGGGCTCGGAGGCCGGTAAGCATACGGATCTAGGAGAAGTATCGCCCGAGGAAATATTGCCTTTGGAATATGAGCCAAGGTCTATCAATATGCAGAGCCGCTGAGGGCATGGTATGCATATTCATGCAAAGGTGTTCCTGGGTCGATGACTTTCCACTTCCGATGGCCATGAACGGTTATGAAGATCCATAATTGTCTGGGTTGTGGAGTCTGATGTATGGAGAGGATGCACCCAAATGTGCAAGGATCATCTCCATATTGTTTCTCCCTGTGTCTTGGGTGGGTCACAATGAAGTCTGTGCAGTTTAACGTCATGTGGTGAGGACGAAGTCCATGCAGTTTAACGTCGTGCGGTGAGGACGAAGTCTGTTCAGTTTAACGTCGTGCGGTGAGGATGAAGTGTACACCCCGTTCAGGTCTAGCCCATACATGGGGGGGGGGAAGAGAGAATTTTTAAATCTTATTATCCGTGCAGTTTAACGTCGTTCGTTAAGGACAAGAAATACACCCCGTGCAGGTCTGGTCTATACACGGGGGGAAGAGGTCATTTTTAACTTCTTATCAGGGGGTGGCCGGGCCAGGATGGGGAACCCTGGCGTCGCTACGTATCCTGCAAAGGTGGGAATCAGGCCGAACGTAGTTCATTGAAAGATACACCTCGTGCAGGTCTAGTCCATACATAGGGGAGAAGGTCATTTTTTTCTTATCCGTGCAGTTTAACATCATGCGGTAAGGACGAGGGATACACCCCGTGCAGGTCTAGTCCGTACATAGGGTAGAAGTAATTTTTAACTCTTATTTGGGGGTGGCTGGGCCAGGATGGGGAACCCTGGTGTCTCTACGTATCCTGCAAGGGCAGGCATCAAGCCGTACGTAGTTCTCTGAAATAAGTACACCCCGTGCAGGGTTGGTCCATACACGGGGGAATGGGAAATTTTTAATTTTATCCCTCTTGGGAATGGCTAGGCCAGGATAGGGGATCCCAGCATAGCTACATATCCTGAAAAGTAAGGAATCAAGCCATACATAGTTCTCTAGAAGATACACCCCATGCAGGTCTGGTCTGTACACGAGGGAAGGGGCATTTTTAACTTTCGTTATCCATGAAGTTTATCATCATGCGGAGAGGATGAGGGATACACCTCGTGATGGTCTGGTCTATTCACAGGGGAAAAGGAATTTTTAACTCTTATTTTGGGGTGGTTGGGCCCGGATGGGGAACCCTGGCGTCGCTACGTATCCTGCAAGGGAATGAATCAAGCCTTACGTAGTTCTCTGAAATATGATTCACCCCGTGTAGGTCTGGTCCATGAACGGGGGGAGAGGGCACTTTTAAAACATCTATTCCGTGTAATTTAACATCGTGCGATGAGGACAAGGTACTCTTATTTTAAGTTCATAGAGTTTGGACCGTTGGGTGTTTGGCAGTTTAACGTCATGCAGCTCGGACAATCCTCTTTTTTTTCTTACCCGTGCAGTTTATCGTCATGCGAGTAGGATGACTTCCATGCAGTTTAACGTCATGTGGTTAGGTTGAAATACTCCATTTGGTTTCTATGTGAAATATTTCTTTAGGAATCTCGCGTTCGTAGGAGTGGTGGTAAATTTCCCATCCATGGAGATCAGGGCATATGCTCCATTGGAGTAGACCTTGTGTAAAACATATGGCCCCTCCCACTTAGGCTCCAGCTTTGGAGGCTTCTTCCCGGGTATCATTGGGGTCCGGAGAACCAACACCAATTCTCCTTCCAAGAAAGACCGAAGACAGACCTTTTTGTTGAAAGCTCGTGCGATCCTATTCTGGTATACTTCCAGATGGTGCAAAGTATGCAACCGCTTCTCGTCTAGATGTTCCAATTCACCTAGTCGCTTTTCCGATTTCTCATCATTTGATAATTGATCACAAATGGAAACGTAGAGTGAGGGTAATTGAAGCTCAATGGGTAGGACCGCTTCTGTTCCATATACCAATGAGTATGAAGTGGCCCGAGTAGCGGTGCAGATTGTGGTTCGATAAGCCCACAATCCATAGGGGAGTTTATCCAGCCATGACTTCTTGTATTTTTCCACCATTTTCTAGAGAATGTTGGAAAAGGTCTTGTTAAAAGCCTCTATCTATCTGTTGGCCACTTCATGGTAGTGGGATGAGTGGTTAGCCTTGATACCATACTCATGGTATAGTTTCTCCAATTCCGCAGAGAAGAAGTTGGTGCCGTTATCTGTCAGTATAGTATGAGGGACACCAAATCTTGTGATGATATTTTCCTTCACGAAGCTGACAATATTTCTTGACCCGACATACTTGAGGGGTATAGATTCTGCCCATTTGGAAAAGAAGTCGGTTGTTGTGAGGATATACTTCAGCTGTTT
This sequence comes from Viscum album, assembly GCA_963277665.1. Taxonomy (NCBI): domain Eukaryota; kingdom Viridiplantae; phylum Streptophyta; class Magnoliopsida; order Santalales; family Viscaceae; genus Viscum; species Viscum album. Next base: position 847,470,042 of record OY728119.1, on the reverse strand, counting down.
GGACATGGCAGGAGGATATGGTCCCACGATGTCTATTCCCCAGATGGAAAATGTCCAGGAGTACTTTTCCAGATGAAGTAACTCTGGGGGCTGGTGAATGAAGTTGGCATGAATCTGGAATGAGTGGAATTTTGTGGTAAAACATCCACAGTCTTGTGCCACTATGGGCCAATAGTATCCAAGCCTTCGAACCTGGTTGGAAATCTTGGACCCTGACTGGTGTGCTCTACATACTCCGGCATGCACTTCAGTCATGACGACAGCTGTTTCTTCTCCATCAATGCATCTGAGAAGGATTCTATCAAGGCCTCATTTGTAGAGGACCTCTTGCTGACCCGTGCCACCATATAGGACAAAGTTGATTTCCCTTCTCTTTATTTTCTCTCGTTCATCCCTGTCTGATGGAAGTTCTCCCCGTTGAAGGTATTTTTCAATGGGGGTCATCCAGCCAGTGGCAGGATTATATGGCTCAGGGATAGGACTGACTTTGTGGATTTTATCTATCTTAGATTGAACAAACGGAAATATCATTCGACGATGAGAAATACTGATGACTGTTTCATCCCGGCCGGGGCCATCCAGGGTTGTGTCCGCATTGGCTAATGCATCGGCCTGAGCATTATGAGACCGGGTAATATAGGTCAACGTTGGTTCTGTAGAGAATTCCGCCATTAACCCTCAATCGTGGTCAAACAAGGGAATCATCTCTTCCTTTTTGATAGCATAGTCGCCATTGACTTGCTTGATGACCATCTCCGAGTCACCATTTACCTTAAGGTGTTGTACTTATGCCTGGAGTGCGAGCTCTGGGCCTGCAATGAGGGCTTGACACTCTACCTCATTGTTCTTACATCCTTCTGACAGGAGAAAGGAATATGGAAAAAATTCCTTTTCTAGGGACACGAGTATTATCCCCAAACCCACTTTGTTGAATCTGGGACCCTCCATCCTCTTCCCAGTTGGGCTTCGGGATGCACCGTCAAAGTACATTTCCCATGCTGGGAACTCCTCTTGAACTGAGAAGATGTCTTCATCAGGTAGTTCGGTGTCCGATGCAGTGGTCCCTGTCGAAGGGTGCTCTGCCAGAAAGTCTGCTAATGCCTGGCCTTTAATGGCCTTTTGAGGCACTAATCGGATGTCGAACTATTGCAGGATGACTACCCATCGGGATAGGCGCCCTGTCAGCATCGGGCGGCTAAGGATGTACTTGAGCGAGTTATTTCACGAGACCAAATGGACTTCATGATGCTTCAAATAATGTCGCAACTTTTTGTACTGCGAAGACCAAGGCCAAACAACTCTTCTCGAAGTTCGAATATCGAGTCTCATTATCAATCATGGTTCGGCTGAGGTAATAGAGACTGTTTTCACTGCCCGCGTCATTCTTTTGTGCGAGGAAGGCTCCCAGTGATCGATCTAAGGCTGTCACGTATAGGATAAGAGGCCTTCCATTGACTGGGGGCATGATCACTGGTGGGCTTAAGAGGTACTTCTTCAGGCTGTCGAACGCATCTTGGCAGTCATCTGTCCATTGGTACGTGACTCCCTTCTTCATTAACCTGGTAAAGGGAAAATATTTTCTTGCCAAGTTGGCTATGAACCGCCTGATATCGGCCAAGTGCCCTTGTAATCCCCTCAACTCGGTGAGATTTCAAGGAGGTGGCAGGATGGGGATAGCCTTTGTCTTTTCAGGGTCGACTTCAATGCCATGGTGGCGCACAACGAAGCAAAGGAATTTCCCTAAGGTAACCCTGAAGGCGCACTTCAAGGGGTTCATCTTCAGACTATGCTGCCGGAGGTTGTTGAAGACGGTCTCAAGGTTTGATAGCTGATCTGAGCACTGTCCTGATTTAACCACAAAGTCATCTATGTAGCACTCGACGAATCTCCCAAAAAATGGTTTGAAGATACAATGCATGGCACGCTGATATGTGGCGCCAGCGTTCTTGAGACCAAAGGGAATGACCCTATAATAGAATACCCCTTGAGGGGCCCTGAAGTAAGCGGATTCTTCGTCTTCTTGAGCCATCATGATCTGATTGTACCCAGAATAGTCATCCATGAAGGATAGAGCCTCATACCCGGTCGTTTCGTCGATTAATAACTCAGTGATCGGGACCGTGAAATCATCTTTCGGGCAATGCCGATTGAGATCTCTGAAATCAATGCAGATACGGATTTTTCGTTCTTTTTCTTTATAGGGATGATGTTGTCCAACCAGATGGGGTACTGGACCTCCCGAATGAAGCCTTCTTTAATAAGCCTATCAACTTTAGCCTCTATTTTGGTAGCATGTGTGGGGTGTGTCCTTCTAGCAGCCTATTTATAGCCTTGATGGTCTTTTGGAAGACCTAAACGGTGCGTCTCCACTTCGGGATTGAGTCTCAGTATCTCCGTGTATTTCCAGGCAAAAACATCTCAGTGTTGCCTCAAGAAGGAGGTATATACCTCGTGTTCCTTAGGAGAGATGGTTTCACTAATGAGGGTGGGCCTCGTGTCTTCCTCAGTACCCAGGTTTATTTCCTTGATCTTGTCCACAGTGGTATAGATACCTTTCTCAAATGCAGGAGGTGCATCCCAAAGATCCTCTTCCACTTCCTCTAAATCCTCATCTTCTTGATCCGGCAAGGGGAGAGTTTCTGGTGCAGGTTCTTGGGAGTCCGGAGGCAGGGCATTGTGGGTGTCCTCGCTCACGTATTAGCCCCCAAATGGAGGGTCAGCGGTTGTTTCCGCATCTTTACATCTAGCTGTTATGGCTGAAGTCATGAGGAAATATGAGTGTGTGTCCAGACTTGAACCCTTACTCTCAATATGGTTGATGGGTAGTATGTAGTCTCTACCAAGCTGTCTAAGGGGGTCGTCAGGAACCATTTCCAGGCCATTTGGAGTGGGGATCCAATCGATACCATCGACCAAGGGCTTCTTCTTCTTTTTCTCATAGAAACCGGCGTCAATATAATGTTACTTGTAGAGCTCAAAGGGTGCCTTGTTAGCATGCAATGTCCCACTTTGTCCATTGACGCAATACTTGATACACTGGTGGTAAGATGAAAGAACGACCATGTGCTTATGGAGCCACGACCTTCCCAACAGGGCATTGAATGCTTTGTTCTGCCAGACCACCAGTAATTCCGAGTAGGCTACCTGGTCACCAAAATGGGTCCTTTTCTTAATCTGTCCCATTGGCTTCTGCTCGCTCTTGTCGTAACCCAGTAGAGTTGTGGCTGAGGGTACTAAATCATTATCACTATAGCCCAACTTACGGAGTATCCGTAGGGGAAGGAGGTTAACTCCAAAGTCGTTGTCGATGAATACTTTGTGGATATCAACATCATTCAGTGTGTCGGACACATATAGTGGTTTTATGTGTCCTTTCATGATGGAATCTTCATCTTGATCGGTGAAGGAAATCACTGTATTGCATTCAGCCAGGCCAGTCTCCGTCCGGTAAATCTCGGCGGCAGCTACCTCAGCTTGAAACTCCTGGGGGCTAATAAAGGCTTCGATAAGTGCCTCCCTATGGTCCGCTGACAAAATATGGGCATCCAGGATTGACAAATTAGCTGGTATTGACACCAGCTGCTTAAGGATGTCGTATTTTTGCTCCAGCGGCCGACGCTTATCCGCTAGCAGGAGAGTTTTACCAGGAGGATGGGAGATGGAGTACGTGACAAGGAGGGACCAGTCGCGGGGTCAGATTTCGATGATGTTCCAACGTTCTGGGGACTCGGCCAGACCGGCCTGTTTGTGCACACTAGGTGGCTAGACGTTTGTTCCTCCTCTGACGGGTACTATATAATAACGAGGGTAGAGTGGCTACTTGCGGAGGTGGAGGGGTATTCTTTCTCCTGTTGAGTCCGTTGCAGGGCTCTCCAACATGTTTCCGCGATATTGACGGTTTGGGATGAGGTCCAACTATAAGGTTGGTATTGTCTACGACTGCGCCTTCCTTGGTATCCCCTACCTCTGCGATTCATCCTCTCAGCCCCTTGTGTCTGGAACTCGGGTTCATAACCATACCCTTCGTCAGGGGATGATTCCATAAGATGGATGATGTTGATGGAACCAAAGATTGGTTCTTCATCCTCTAACAGGTGAACCTGGTCGGTTGTCGCCGATGGTGTCATTTGGTGGGTCGGTGCCCATGGCATCAAATTCAAGGGCATATAATCTGCCAGGGTTGGGACTAACTTCGGCCCTGTTGCAAACTGCTCCTCTCGCGTTTGTTTCTTCCTTCTTCGATTACACTCGGATGACCGGTTCGTGGAGGGTTGTGAGGCCGATGTTGTCGGATGTGTGGATTTAGGGGCTATTAGCGGCAACACCGGCTTCTGTAGCTGAGCTTGGAGTTTTCCCTGGGCTCGATTGATAATCTTCTGAATCATCCAGTTGTCAAACTTCTGCCCCTTCTTGCTGGTGACTTCCTTCCACCCCTCCCCTTTGTCGAAGTCGGTGGTGGAAATATATGTCATGTGTGCAAGGGGTGGTCCCAAATCGACCTGTCTAGAGTCTACCATCATCTATAGGAGGTACTTCAAGACGAATCACTCCTGGATATTGTGCCCCAACATTCGATGGTAGGGGCAGTAATATGACCTGTCATCGTGGATGACTTCTTCAGGTTTCCTTGGCTCCAGGAGGCGGAGAAAGTTGCAATTCATGGTGGTAATGAAGTAGCCGAGGACTTGATCATCTCGGAATGAGTATACTTTTTGTCTTTTTTCCTCAAACTAGTTCTGCTTCGGTCCTCTATAATCGTCTCGTTTAGGCGGAGGAGGCCGCTGATATGCAGGAGGCCCTTGACGATTTGGTGGAGTCCTGAGCGGTGGAGGGGGCACACGGGCTGGATTGAGTGTGACAGCGGACACTTCAACTCTAGGGTCTCTTTTCGCAAGATCATGCAAGGCTATTTGGGACTTTGAATTAGTCCTCTGTAGGGAGTCATCAATTATCTGGGCAATGGCCGAGAGATGGAGGAATCCAGTGGTGCACTCCACCGGTATGAGTAGTGTTCACAGCTCATCTCGAAGATTATCGATGTATATGGCTAGCATCTCATCCTAAGGCATTGGCCTATTCAGGGAATAGGTCATACCTTTAAATCTGGATATGAAATCTGAGACCCTCTCGTTCTCCCTCTTCTTGCATTTCATGAGGTCACTGACTGTTGTTTTAGGCAATGTCGAGCTGAAGTGGAACAGGAACTGCTGCCGATGGTCTTCCCAGCTTTTTATTGACTGGGCTGGTAGACTTGTATACCAAACAAAGGAGGATCCACTCAAGGTCCGTACAAAGCATCTGAGTTTCACCGCTTCTTGTTGTTCTGAAGTTCCCATCATAGGGTCGCAATAGGATGAGTAGTGCATCAAATGTAGTTCGGGATTTCCTGGACCATTGAAGATAGGGAATACAAGGCTCCCAAAATTGGGTGGAGGTGGTGTGTTGGTCACCCAATCTGGGTAGGGTTTCCTCTCTGGTTGTATCAGAGCGCGTCAACCTTCCATTTCTTCCAATTAAGCTGTCAGTGCCTCAATGGTGTTGGTGAGACTCTGGTTTAAATCCAGTTGGGCCCGGTCCTGGGAAGGCGTTGCTTGGGGATCCGGATTGGCTAGAACCAAGGGTGTGTATTCCATTTGTGACACCTTCGTAGGGTTCAGGTGTACTCTCTCTGGTTTCTTCCTGAGTGGAGGGAAGTCTTGGTATTTGTTTGAATCTATGTTTAGGTAGTTGGACGGGTTGGGCGCCTCATTGTATGGGAGCCCTGACCGTGGTTTGTTTACTGGGGAAAACCTTTGTCTTTGAGGTTCACTTACTAGGATTTCATGATGTGGATCCTCCTGGGATGCACTTTAAATAAGGAGGTTCCTCTGGAGTAGCTCAACGTTAAGCCGCCTCAATTCTTTCATCTCCTCTTCCTATCAAGCGAATCTCTCTTCGAGCGTGAGTGGCTCATTTTTGTCGAGAGAAGGAGGCGGGTTAAGGGTAACCAGTCCTTTATTCTTATACTTGTTGGAAGCTCGTAAGGTAAGCGGAGGAGGGTTAGCCGGAAGGGCGGCCATATTTAGGGCGTCCCTTTGATTCCGAGTGTTCACACCTGGTGGTTCGTTGTGAGTCACTGCCTGACCGGAACCATAGTCTCCCGATCCATCCGTATTTTCATCTTCCTTGGTGTCACTGGTGGGGTTAGCCTCTATGGCATTGATGAATGCATATCGCGGGGTGGAGGGGACATCATCTTCCAAATGGTATGAGGATCTCCCTCATCTCTTACTGGCCTTCCTTTTCATGTCCCGGGATGGCCTTCGGACTTCTTGAAGAAGGGTGACGCGGAGAGTTCTTTGATGCGACCTTACGGTGCACCTTCCTCTTGAAGGGGATAATGATTCAAATGATGGGATAGGCCAGGAACCTCCTCTTCTGACTGTCCTCCCTAGATGAGAGAATACTGATTCTCATGGGGGAGGTTGTTGTAGAGGGGGTAATAATGCCCCTAGCCCTGAGGGCTGGGGTTGGCTCCGTTCCTTGGACGTTGAGTCTCCTCTCGTTTTTATTGGTCTTAAGGGGGAATTTTTTGTTAAAAATGCCCCCAGCCCTATAGGCAGAGGGTTGAACCTGGATGGAGGCAGTGGCTGTTGCTATCGTGACCTACCTGATCGCACATTCCTCCATTCGGGGGTGAACTAGATTCTATGCCGAGTTCACCTGTGAATCAATCCCTTCTGGGGAGGTAGGAGAAACCATAGATTATCCTCTCTTAGGTGAGAGGCATGTTGTATGATCTCAGTGGCCTGATTTCAGAGTTCATTAATGGATTGTTCCCACCGGGCCTGACGCTTATGGGACTTACTCAAGGCCTAACTCTATTGGGTGTGTTGCCTTACCTGAACAGGGAGAACAGTCGATTGTCGTCTTGACGTGATGACGTTGCAAGACACCATGCAAAACGGGTTCTTCTGGGTAGGGAGCGGAGTGAAATGCAGAGCTCTATGTTCCCCCAATCCCATTATATGGACTCCCGTTGGAGCGTCACTGATGAGGTGGCATAGTTGGTGTAGTGTACGGAGGCAGGGTATCTCCATGTTTCCTTTACGTCTCTCGGGGTGATATCGCCACGCTGAAGGAAGGGCCTCCAGGTCAATGTGACGCAGGAGGTCTCCTATCGTCTTGACATGGTCTACATACCCGTCGTAGGGCAGAAAGCGTGATTTCAGTCGGCGGAGGGTTGTCCATATATTATGGAAGATGTCGTTCATGCATTCTTCTTACAACCCTCTAGGTAAGTCAAACTGAGAGGTGCCCATGGGCCAAAACATGACTGGTATATCATCCCTTTCCAGTCGTTTCCTCATGTGCAATATGTCGGAATACTCCTCCTCCAGTGATTCCTCTACCTAGTTAGTCCAACTGAGGCGCTCGCTGATAGTGTGGTCAGAGGCCGTGGGACTGGTAGGTGTTGAATCATCATGTGGGCGATTCCAAGGTGGTTCAAAATATGAACGCGGCCCTGGACCGTCTCCTAATCGAAGAAGGGCATCATTAGCGACTAGCCAGGAATCTGACAGGCTCAATCCATTCCTTCTGAGTGCCTCGACATACGAGGGCTTTTCTGTGCTTGATTCGGCAGGAGGAGGACCTTCCGGTTGATATGATATGTCATCGCGGGGAGAACCTCCGCAATGGAACCCATAATGGAGAGGAATACCATTATTTCTTGATGCTTCACAGCATAGAGAACTTTTGTAGTGAACACCCTGGGGAGGACCTCCAAGGCGTGTTGCAGCAAGGGGAGGACCTTCTGGCTACGTAGCATTGTTACAGGGAGGGTCTTCGCAACAACTGCCATCATGGTGCGGATGACCATCATGGCTTGAAATTCGATGTGCATCTTGGGGAGGACCTTCAGGACACACTGCGGTAAGGGGAGGACCTTCTTGTTGCTTGGGGCCATTGCGGGGAGGATCTTCGCAATGGTGGCCACGGGGGAGAGGACTACCATCACAACTGCTGAAATGGCGAGGAATACCATTACAGCTGCTGCAGGGAGAATATCTACGAGATACACCCTAAGGAGGGACTTCAGAATGTACCACAACGAGGGGAGGGCCTTCTCGTTGCTTGACGTATCTACGGGGAGGACCTCCGTTATCAGGGTGGCGAGGACTACCATCGTGATCTGGTGCCCGGTTGCATGGATTGTCGTTGCAACGTAACTCCTGGGGAGGACCTTCAGGGCAGGCCATGATAAGGGGAGGTCCTTCTTTTCATGATGAGAATTCACTAGGGGGAGGGCCTCCATAGTTGCGACTATGATAGCGAGGAATACTATCACAATCTGTGGTCCCACTACATGGAGAGTGTTTGAAGCGTATACCCTGGGGAGGACCTTCAGGGTGGACTGTAGCAAGTGGAGGACCTTCTTGCTGCTCGATCTTCTGGTCACGTGGAGGGTTTCTGTGACTCACATCAAAAGAGGATCTCTTATGATCGATCTTTATATGCCTGTGGGGGAGGCCCCCATGGGTGCTCTGGGGAGGGCCTTCAGAGCTTCTGGTAGCGACATTGTGGGGAGGACCTTCGCAACTACTACTGCCACTCCCATAATATGATAATGGGTGGTCAGGGTTCTGAGCCTGCGATGTGTGCTTAGCGGCGTTGGGAACCCTAGCTTCCAGCAGAGCGGAGTCATGAACCCGCTCTTTATTTTCCGGCTTCCTTCGGTGCGTTCGGGGCACTTTCTTATGGGCAGTGGGGACCGCCTTCTATTGACAACGGCCTTCACCTTTGGGTCCCTATATAATTGGGTCCCGTGATGTTGTCGGGATACACTGAAGAACATCTTGACTTTTATCAGGGATATATGCCTGCTCTGGAGCGTCCACCATGATAGACAGGTGTCCCTCAGTTGGAACGAGTGAAGCTGCTTGATCCGGTTGCCCTTGCATCGCGGAATATAGCCGGTGACCCTCCTGGGCCAAAGCAGGGATGCATATCTGCTCCAAGGTGGATATCTCGTATCTTAGATGAGTCACCTCAATTGGGGAGATGGGCTCACTGGCCTGAGTTCTTGCTGTTTCCGCTGATGTAATTACATTCTAGCAAGTCTGAAAGATATGATCTAAGATCGATACCTGCTCCTCCATCATTTCTAGGATATGCAGAGAGACATATTTGGATGGAATGGGTATGAAGGCCCATTTTGGTATCGGAGTAGGAATATCCCGCTCTGTTCCTCTAGTTATCAGTCGGTACTGACAATTCTCCTGTGTCGGGGCAGGTGAACGAATCTGCCCCTGTGCCGGGATACGATGGTTTATCTCTCTGTTTGCTGCCAGATCGGGATGGCGGACTTTACTTGCATCCTCATGGAGATGGCCCTACATATATTAGTTTCCCACCGTATCAATTCGGGGGCATTTTTTAGAAAGGAGACGTGCCCGTCTATTAATTGCCGCCACATCTGGGTGGAGGGATTTGCTCTCGCCACCAAGTTAGGATGGCGGGCTTCAGAAGCATCTTCTAGGAGCTGGTCCTGTAGGCACTGGGTCGCCACCACGTAAAGCTGGTGGGCTTCACGACCCTGGGAGGGAGAGGTGCCTGTCGGGTAAGTGTCGTCCTGCGTGAGCGAAAGGCTTGATGGATCTCGTCGGGGATGCGCGCCAGCTCGCATGATGCCTCCATATCTGGATAGAGGGTTCGGGAGGAGCGAACAGGTGTATGTGCCTGTTCATGGTACGTCTCCGTGTTTGGGCAGTGGAGCTCCATCCTCAGGGACCAGGGTGATGAACGGTCCCTGATTGTATGTCTACCGCCCTCGTCGGGCGGTCCGAGGGGCCGGAGCTCAGGGAGCGTGGTCCTGAATCCTCAGGAAGACATTCTCCTTGGCACGAGGATGTTGAGTCGTGGCGTGGCCATGATAACATCTTCCAGCGGGGTCCTTGGAGCGGAACCCCCGTTCGGTGAGGATGAAGTCCTCAGCGTCGACCTCATCCGCCTACCTAAGATATGGGTGGTACACATTGTCTCGCTCCGGGGATAGACTCCCGAAACAGTTGGAGACAGCAACATGGGTTGTTTGGGTCTGCCTTTGCGGCCGCTGCTGGGCAGGCGACCGACGAGTCTTGACAGATTGGAGGGCGTTCATAGCCACCTCTACCATTGGGAGAGTACCATTCACGTGGTACTCTTGGATCGGTGCGTTCGAGACCCAGTGTTGAAGACTCTATGTGGGTGACGGGGTCCTCTGCTAGTGAGGATTCCCGGTCATTTTGTAGCCTGAAGTGCACACTTTCAAGTTCCTTCGTGATGCCATTGGATCGAAGGGAGTTCTGTGTGGTACCTGTAAAACATTTTAACAAATACAAACAAAAAACCCTTCAAAGTAGCATCTCATGATCCCATGCATAATTAATGACCTTTCTTGGCCCTCCTTGAGAGTATAATGGGGAACAGAGTTTGATGGGGTTAAATCCGTCTTGATTGGTTAAAGATTCACATCGGGTTCACCGTTTTTGTTTCGATCCATTTCTCTTCGAGGAGATGGAGGACCGATGCACCCAACCGCTGATCTCATGGATGGATGAGCCCCACTCAATTGCTAAATTTGGGTACACTAGTATTCATTTCGAAACACCCAACAGTTCCATATCCAACGATACATGGACCTGCTTTCCAATGGTAGGCGTCTTCTAGGTGGTTTGGACAACGAAGCTTAAGAACTCGCATTGGTCGAGAGGATGGGAAGTCGGGCTCATCGCACCCTTTTGGGGAGAATTATTTCCTACTCCGGGACTCTCTTATAGATTTAAGATGTATTCATATGTTCACAAATCTTTGGTTTATACCCAAGCCTAGTATCCATGGATTTTTCCTGGTTGGAAATGGTCAACTGAATGCAGGGAAACAGAATCATTTATGCCTGAGGTTTACCATCCATTGTTGGATTAATGACCCCGAGGAGTCTGGACTCATTGATGCGGCACTAGGGGTGGTGCGGTGAACCGACGTGAAGATAGTCGGATCGATCGGTTGTTGGGATTGAACCTCTTGGAGGCTTCCTACGTACCTCGTCGAGGAGACAGGGATCAAAGTCCTCATAGTTCGCATAGGAGCATCGGAGAACCGACATGAATGTGGACCCGGGGGTCTGATAGTGATTGGTCTTGACCCTCTTGGAGGCTTCCTACGTACCCTGCCTAGGAGGAAGGGATCAAAGTCCTCATAGTTCGCAAAGTCTTAGGGCTTACACTCTGAGGAGGCCCAGAGTGATGGATTGGGGCTTACACTCTAAGGAGGCCCAGAGTGATGGATTGAGGCTTACACTCTAAGGAGGCCCAGAAGAGGATGTCATGGTCGATTCTTACTCTAATCCCACATGAGTCATGCTCGGTGTGAGAAACAAGAGGCAGTAGGGACCAGACGATCACGTCGCGAAAGGTGCGTCCATGAGAAGTGGAGTGGGGCTTACGCATAGAGGCGGCCCATAAGGTTGGGGCTTACTCCAAGATGGACGCCCATGGTGTCTTCCTCATGTCTGGCCATGAGGGAATCCCAACCCTCTGATGGGTTGAGGCATATAATGGGGTTCAATGGCTATGCGCAAGTGCACAAGCAGGATAACGCCAAGGGCATTGGAATCAGTCCAAACAAAGGGAGATGATAAGTGTGAATTACATGCCCAACATTCAGAACGCAATGAGGGTGGCATGGAGATGGAGGGTAACTATTGACCGTATTCAAAACACATTATCCATGTCGCGTTAGCCTGAAATGGAGGCAAACAAGTGAGGGTCGACTGCTTACCATGTTCGAAACACAGTACCTGACTCAAAGTGTTTTCAAAAGTATTCTGGGGCGTTGGACTAGGATGGTAGGTGAGCCAATGCGGCATGGTACCAGGCCATTAGGGTGTCCCTTCAGACATGAAATAGGATGAGGATCCAAATTAAGGACATGCAAAGCATGAGGTGTAGTGATGGAATGTTTGAACGGATTCCAATGCTCTTGAGGGTATGCCACTGTGATCATGGCATTAGGCATCTTATGCTTGGAGCATAAGGAATCTCTTGTTTGGAGCAAGAGGCATCCTATCATTGAATGATATGGCATGATACAGTTTATAGTCATGTATAGAGGACTGTTTCTATACAGTTTAACGTCATATGGATAGGACGAGGCCCATACAGTTTAACTTCATGTGGTCAGGACGAGGGTCGTACAGTTTAACATCATGTGGTAAGAAAGAGGGCCATACAGTTTAGCGTCATGTGGTCAAGGAAAAATAGGTAGAAGATACCTAGAAATGGTTGGTGTGGGACTTACGCAAGGGCAACCCTTTCTGGATGAACCTAGAAAAAGGATCTAGGAAAGGGGGTTATAGGAGAGTCATGAGGAGTAGCTCGACTCATGGAATTTATAGGATGGATGTTGGAGCGGCATAAGGGTGCAATAGAAAATATATTTGACCCGACCCGAAAAGTTCATGGTGCGACTCTCCATTTTTCATGGGGGTGAGTGACGGTAGTGAAGGGACCGGCCCAGAAGGACGGGACCGTAGCCCGACACTGACCCTGAGCGGGGGTACGGGGGGTGCGCCCCCACGGTATGGACCAATGAGTGCATGGGGTTCGTCACATGGGGGCTGGCCGCGGAGGAGGCGGGCCACGTAGAAGCTGGACGCCTAGGATGTCCGCAAAGGAAATGGCCACTAAGGGCTGGCCACATGTGGTTCGCGGTTTGGTTGACCGCGAAGGGTGTCTGCAGAGGAGCTGGCCACGAGGGAGCAGGCCGCGAAGGAGGCTGTCCGTAGAGGAGGTTGTCCGTCCGACTTCACGTTCGCGGAGGGGTTCCTGCCTCCATTTCACGAATGACGATGTTCTACAAAGGGGTTGGCTGCGGAGGGACTATCTGCAAAGGGAAATGGCCACATGCGGTTCACGGTCTGGTTTTTCTTCTATGCGGAAGAGTTCAGCCACGGATGATATGGGGTCCACAGATGACCGCAGAACTTTTCCACTGGGAGCGATTTCTCCAGTGCATCCCCATGGGTTTTCCCCCGTCCATTCCTCTCTGAATTTTTGGTGCCCCGTGGTGTCTATTTATAGAGTAGAAGAGGCAGTATCTATGGGCTTATGGCACTTTCTGCCGAAGCCCATGAAGAAATCCCCACCCGCGGCTGACTCGGTCAGCTGGGGATTTTTGGAACCGAGATTCGCTGAATTTCTCCGAAGCTGTGCACCACTCTGCCTCTATTCCGCGAATGATAGTGGTCCGCGGCCGCATAGGCGCTCTGCCTCCATTTCACGAACGATGTTGCGCGCGGCATGGGCCGGTTGGCGCGGTTCGCTGCTGGGGCGGTTCGTGACGGTGGACCGGCCTGGCGCTCGTCCTGCTTCGTGCCTGCAGAGGGTTCCCACATCCGTTTTGCAGACGATGTTGGTCGACGGAATGGAGGTCCGCCGAACCATCCACATACTGTAGCTGGGAGCCAGTGCGCAGACCGGTTCGATCCTTTCTCGAGTCTCGGGGTAATTGGATTTCCCCCTTTCGGAATTTTCAGGACCCTACAGTAGTCTATAATTAGCATTTGGGGGAAGAACTCTTAAAAAAATAAGTCCTTGAAAGCATCCCATATGACCCCCTAACATCATCCATCCTGACCTATAACTTCCCACCAACGATTGGTGGGACCTTACAGTATAAACGCTTCTAGACTTACCTTCATGTCTTTTGGTGACTCGGTGAGGTTGAAGATTCTCTCAATTATACATACCTAACCCTCCTCATCCTATGGTCTACTAGTGTCTTTCAAGACTAGAAGATGATATAGCTATAAATCTCTTGCATAGTCAACCATGGTTCTTAGTGGTGGATAGTAAGGTACCATTGCATCCACCACTGGGGTAGGTGTCAGAACATGATTTGGGGTAGCTTGCTCCACGGGCTATCTCACCGAACATCTGTATAGAGGAATCTTCTACATTAAAAGGTACATTGTGAGCATAATATATTAGAACTAGTCTATGGGATCACACAAGGTTTTTCCTAGGAGTCAACCCTCAACCCAAGGTATCACCCATAACACTAAATCTGGTCCCTATCCCTTCATGTTAGAACTATAAATCATATATATTTATATATACACATATACTAACAAAATAACTTGCTCGATTTTACAAATTAATTCCACAAGAATATATCATAATAGTGTGAAGACACATATATATATATATCACAAACTAAAAATATAATGCATAGATGTCACAACTACGTCATTTAATTAAAGAACATCTATGAATCACATCAATAGGTGTATATATATATGGAATTTGAACCTATGTGACTATTCATGATAAAGAAACACACCCAAAGACTCATAATGAACATATCAACAATATGTGTATCAGCCAAGGTGAATTTAATTAATGATAATAGAAAAACATAATTTCCCCAATTTATGAAAACCTAAAGATCCACTATATAGTGCTATCTTGGACCTTTATAATTCGTATAATTAAGTCCCAACCATCCTAACTTTTATATATCCTATCCCAAATCAAGGCATGGGGAGAAACAAGCTAGTTATTCCCTCTATGATAAGATTTTGCAACACCCCTACAAGAACAAATGGGTCTGAGTCAGATTGAGACATAACCAAATTCATGCCTCATCATTTTCAAGAGGATTCCAACTATAAGCTAGGGATTGAGTCCATTAGTGGGGGATAATATACCCTTAGTATCATTTACAAGGATCAATAATAAATAATAAACAACATAATAAATATCCAGAGTAAAAATACAAAAACTAATAAATGGAATACATATCATATAAATAAAGGTGTCTGTCTATGTGGAAATCCCTAACAGTGTTATAATTAGTAGGTAAATAAATGAAAAAATAGACAATAGGGGGTCTTTCAGAGTCTGTCCCAATCCATCACTTTCTTTTTTCTCCTATTCTTATATGTTAATCACAAGACCATTTTCCTTTGATGGATCCCTAATGAAATTTAATAGTGCATCAAAATTCCTAAGTAGGGTGTGAGTAGAATACTCAGTAGGACACCACTAATTCATCTTAACCTTGTGTGCTCATGTATAATAGGTGTATTCTATAATAACAATAAATTAATAAAACAAATGTTGTTAGAAAATAATAAATTGTGTGGTCTCGCACTAGAAAAGCTTTTACAAACCCCCATATATACCTACTTAGACTCTATATCCAAATGATGATGGAATAATTTAGTAGTAAAATTTTTTCCACAATACTATGTCCTCCTGGGGTCATGTGAATATGCTACCCGATATCCTCTACCCATCAAGTAGGTCACGCTACCTGACATCCTCTAGTTATGAACTAGGATACCATGAGGGCATGATTCTCATAAAATTATATTATACCTTATGTGAATCCTAAAACATAGTTTCCATGTATTATTCATACCCTACCCTATACTCAGGTCCCTCATCGAAATCATTATAACTCAAGCACACTCCCCCTCTAGGTGATAGACATGCCACAAAGGTCCACCAAATTAAAGTAATAATAGAAACCACCAAGGGTTGGTATCCTGCATATAGGGTGAATCATACAGGACAGACATAGCATATCATCCTAAGTATACAACAACACACATAACAATATATGATCATAATCAAACATAGAAACAAGCTACTCTAATTTCACTCATGGAAGAAAATATCACAATGGGTCTCACAGGATACACACAAACCCATATTAAATCACTATATAAAAGGATTTAAAATACGAAACCACATAAATTATAATATTTAAATTTGTTTAAATGAGAGACTAAGAGTTTAGGAGCATCCTAAATTAGGTTTGAACATCGATGTCTAGTTTCTATGAGGGTTTCTTTACCTGAACAACATTCACACACCTACCCAAACATGATATGCTAAGAGATATAAGATTCGATTACAATATAATATATCATGGGCTCTAGAGTTAGTCGAGGATATACAATTCCAAGGTATAAATCCCAATTTACTTAAAGGTCATTGTTGGATTAGACCATAAAATTATATAAAATTGGGAAGCTCCCTGGTACAAGGTCGGGTGCTGTGGAATAAAGATTCACCAAGGTAAAGGCCACTACGATGTATAAAAGAACACATGATATAGGGGTTTACTAAAAAGGGAATAAATATAGTGTAAAAATTTAGTTTTGGTGTGTAAACAACTTGTAGAGTACCACCATGGTGAAGGATATGTGTCACGACATGTGGAGGGTGCCAGAACTTGACTTCCATTGAATAATGGGATGGCCTACGGTGTAGAACCCAACAGAGTCGTGATCCTATATGACATAAGGTGATGTGTTGTAACATGTATTTCTATCTGAATCCCTTTAAGAGTGAATCCTTTTTAATAGGATGTTATGATTTTATTTGGGGAATATATTTAGTAACTGAAGTTTTGAATTCATTATAGTTTTTTCAACAGAGTAAATCAGGGTGGGTTCTTGATAATAAAACCCACTATAAAAATTATTCTCCTTACACATTGATGATAAATGGTATTAGACACCATCTACTTCTCTCCATTCATAATTTAGAAGGAATTCAGGTTTTGATTCCCCACGTTCCTATATTTTTCAATGTATAAAGGTAAGTAATTATTTCTTTGTAAAATAAATTAACAATATTATAGAATTTAATTTAATTAAAAAAATTTAACATTTGGTATCAATGTGAGAATATACATATTCATTTCAATAAAACAACATACTCTATGTTTTAAAAAAAATCCATATTTATTAAAGATGTATATTATGCATCTTCAAATATGTAGTCCATTTTTATTTAATTTTTTTTAAAAGTTTTTTAAAAATAATTCACAACATTCCAGATTCAATAAAATTTACATATATACATGCAGTTACTTTAATTTCAGTAATTAAATATTTGTGTTTATATATATATATATAATATTTTTATTCATGAAAATAAATATTTATCTATAATTTTTGTAAATTTAATTAAAAATTTGGGTTCATCACATCATTCCCAATTAAATAAAATTTATATATTCATTAAATCACATAAAATAATATATATTTTAAATATAATAAATTTTATCCCACATAATTTTTTATTATATTTTCATTAGATAAAATATTAAATTTAATTTTCCTAATTTTCCCATAAGTATTTTGAATATTATAAATTTAATGTTTTTTCAAATGGTTTATTGAATTATTACATTATAATTCATGAATTTATAAATTAAAATATTAATTGTTAATTATTAATCAATTAAATGAATCAATTAAATTTAAAATTTCACCTGAAGTTAATTTTATATTTTTAAACTCATGTTACCATAATTTACTATTTAAATTATGTGATTTGGAGTAATAAGCATGTATTTAATTTGTAGTTATTACATTAAGTTTTTTAATATTGAATTTGATATTCCTAAATTAATGGGTGTCAACTATAAAATTTTGAAGTAGATAATTCTTCTTCAACTAGATGGATGAAAATTTATTATGTCATTCATAAAGATGAACTACATTTAGTTAATAATAATATAACACTAGATGACATATCATTATATGAACATTTGGAGTGTAAACCTAGCTCAATATGATATTCATGAAAACTAAATTATGTTCTAGCATACAAGGTTTAGTCGAAAAGAATAATAATGTAAATGAATTTATAAAATCTATATATTTAAATTTCATCTCTTTAAATAATGTATTCGAAATCACAATAACAATGAATTTTTCATCCACGAGACTTACCACCATCTAAAGTGAATGTGAGAACATCATATTGGTGAGGTATATTATGGATCAAATTAAGAATATTTATGTTGATATATCCGTACTATTTCTAGTGAATTAAATTATCAAAAATCTTCCACATAAATATGGAGCACTTAAAATATCTTATAACACACATAATAATAAATTTTAAATTAATGAATTAATGACCATGTGTGTTCAAGGTGGAAAATGGATTATGGTAGAAATGGGAGAAACTAATTTCTTGATAATGAAATAAAAACAAAAGGATCATAACATTCAAGGAAATAAAAAGGGGAAATAGAAATTTCAACCTCAAACTAATATTAATAAGGGTCTCATTTGATTTGTTTTTCAAATGAAAATTACATGTAAAAAATTGGTTTCCAAAATTTTTAAAATGTTTTGAAAATAATTTTTTTCAATATAATTGATTATTTAGGATTCAAATATGACTGATTCAATTTATAAAACACGTTGGATTGGTTTTGGTTCTTCAATATATATTATGAATACCTTTTAGTGTATGAAAAACCTAAAGAATGTAGTGGATAGTGAGTTTGGTTTCTATTCAGAAAAAAAGATGTGATAACATGTGGAAGCCATGGGGAAATTATTTCTAGTGTAAAGAACCAGGTTTACTTTGTTTTGCAAAAGAAATTTTATATTCTCTGTTTCTCTAGAAATGTGATTTCATTTTCAAAACATGTAACATTGGGTTGTACATTTAGTTTTTTGTAAAATTAATATTTCATTCATATATGGAAATGAAATCATTGGATATAGTACATTAATGGATTTTCATTTATCCACTAATTTTTAAATTAATATTGATAATGATAACATGATTGTTCATATTAGTATTAAAATAAGTGTTATAAATGAATATTCTTCTATGATATAACATCATATATTAGTTCATATATCAAAATAGAGGATTAAATTATTAGTTTAGGATGGAGTACATAGAACTCTTAATGTCACTGATTTTTAAACCTAGGAGGATTTCACTAAGGTAAATAAAAACAATTAATCAAATAAAGGTTACAATAAAATTTCACCCATATTAATAATCATGCAAACATATATATATATATATATATCAAAAATTGATTTACATAACAATAAATTCTTAATTTAATTCATTGAGGACTATAAATGATATTTATATTTATATATCTATTTGATTCACAATAAAAATGAATCATTTGAAATCTTTATATCTTTTAAGGATGAGGTATAAAAATAAGGCGGTAAAAAATAATACCACGAGATCATATTGATGTGAAGAATATTATGGGAAATAAACTGAGGATAGAAAATTACTTGGTACATTTTCAAGGTTTCTTTAAGGAAATGGAATTGTTTCACAATACACTATACTAGATTCAATAGACCAAAATGGTGTTGCTGAAAAAATAAATTGAACATTAATATAAATTGTATGATGTATGCTTATTAACTCTAAGCTACCTAAATTTTTTTGAACTAAATAACTTAAAATGAAATCATAAATTTTGAATTGTGTTCCAATAATGGATGTTTCAAAAATAAATTTTCAATTGTTTAGTAGTTAGAAA
The DNA here is from genome assembly GCA_963277665.1 of Viscum album. Classification (NCBI taxonomy): domain Eukaryota; kingdom Viridiplantae; phylum Streptophyta; class Magnoliopsida; order Santalales; family Viscaceae; genus Viscum; species Viscum album. The sequence goes on along the minus strand of OY728119.1, from coordinate 847,450,686 downwards.
CTAAGTTTGAAACATGTGAATATTTCAGGATGTCCTTTGGAAGTATGTATTTACAATCCATAAGAATTTAGTTGGATCCTAGGACCATTAATAGCTATTTCATTAGATATTCCAAGAGTTCTGAAGGTTTCCATTTTTATTTTAGATCATTGAACTCTAGAATTATGGAATCAAGAAATGAAAAATTTCATGAAAATGACCAAATTAGTGGGAGTGATCTCATCAAAAAATTCCAATAAAGATCATTCGAAAGATAAATACTCTATATTAGTTTATAGATTTATAATTATTCATAATACACCTCATTTTAAAACATATAAAATTCTACAAATGGTTCATCATCTTCAATTATATCAAATAGTTCAATAATCAAAAACACTTTAACTTCTTGTTAAAAAAATCACACGAAAATGATGGTGAAATATTGAGAAGATCCACATGGATTAAATAGACATAAATTTATATTGACTATATAGGTTATCTATAAGAATATTACAATCTTATTGGAGTTGGAAATTATCCCAAATCATTTCCACAAGCCTTGAGTTGTAAAGAGTCAAATATGTGGTGTGATTTCATGATGGAGGATTTGAATTCCATGAAGAGTAATGATATTTGGGACCATGTTGAGTTTCCACTTAGTGTAAAACCTATGAGATGTTAGTGGTTTTTTAAAACAAGAAAAATTCATACGGGAACATTGAGAGGTAAAAGGATCGACTAGTTACTAAAGCATTCAATGAAGATTAAGGGATTGATTATAATAATATATTTTCTTCAGTATCTCAAAAGGATTCCTTACACATTATATTGGAATTAGTACCTCATTTTTACTTCGAATTACAGTTAATGGATTTTAAAAATACATTAATGAATGGTGATCAATATGGGGAGGTTTACATTATTCCTATATATTAATCAGGATCATTTAGTGTGCGATCTCAAATGGTATATCTGTGGTTTAAAACTAGCATCATAAAAGTGTTATTTTTTATTTTAGGATGTAATTACCTCATTTGATTTTGAAGAGACCATAATGGATCAATTTATATACTAAAAGTTTAGTGAGGGTAAAATATTTTTTTCTTTTTTTATATGTGTATAACATTTTACTTGCCACTAATGATAAGGGTTTTCTATATGAGGTTAAATAATTTATCTCAGAAAGATTTTCAATAAGATATATGGGTGATGGATCCTATTTCACTCTATTAAATATTCATAGGGATATTTGGAGAGGTGTTCCAAGATTGTCTCAAGAAACCTATATTAATAAGGTCTTTGAGAGATTTCATATGAAATACTATGTACCAAGTATTACCCCCATTGTTAAGGGTTATAAATTCACCTTGAATCAGAGACCTAAAAATGATTTTAAATGAAAAAATAGAATCCATCCCACATGCTTCCACTATTTGTATTCAAATGTTTTTTTAGTCCTACACAGGGCCAAAAAATTCATTTATAGAAGGAATGTTGGGATGATATTTGAGTAATCAGTGTACATAACACTTAAAGGTCATGAAGAAGTCATTGAGATACCTAAAGGGGACTAAAGAATTTATGATTATTTATAAAGACACAAATAATTTGTAAGTAATCAGATTCTCTAATAAAAAATTTATTAGTATTTTTTATTCAAGATAATCAACTTCAAGACATATATTTAATATGGATAGAAGATCTATGTCATAGATAAGTTTCAAATAGATTAAAATAGAAACATATACCATGGAATCTATGTTTATTTCATGTTTTTAGTCCACTTGTAAAAGTTTATGTCTAAGGAGTTTCATTTTGGGCCATAATTTTATGGATTATATGTCTAATACATTAATTAAATTTTTTGAAAATTAATCATTTATCATTATGGATGAGAATAAAAAATATTGACTCAATGTAAACACATCGACATTAAGTACATGTCCATAAGGGAACATGTTAATGATTAAAAAGTGTTCATTATGTATATCAACACAAAATTTATGATTGTAGAACCTTTGACTAAATGTTTTCCTCCCTTTAAAGTTAAAGATCATGTAATTTATGATGGATAAATTTCTACATTTTAAATTTGTTGAATAAATATATTCTATTAGAAATTCCATATACTTGAGTATTTTTCTCTTTAGTTTATTTGTATAAATTCATTTCTTGATAAATATTTTGGGGCTATATAATAAACCATGTATTTAACGTTTATTCATAAGGATAAATAACCATATAGTTAAGAACTATTCATATGGATATTTAATATACATGATATAGTGTGATACACTAAAGGTAATACTCATTAATTATAGGAAATACAATTATGATTCATGTATTATGTTTTTTTGTTAATGATGGAAATTGAACTCATTCAATTTTTTTGGTTTAGACCAAATTGGATGATTTAATAAATGCTCCAACAATTAATTTTGAATGTAATAAATTATGGAAAAACAAATTAAAGGACATAAAATTAATATGGAATATTATATTAAATATAATAAATTATTTTATATGAATTTAGTATATTAAATTCAACCAATAATATTTATTATTTATTTGATAGTGATCAATATCTAATCAATTAATACACTTTGTCGATGGAGTAAATTGGGGTGGGTTTTTAATGGTAGAACCCATAAAAAATATTAATCCCCATGAACTCAATGGGTATATTTAAACATACACCAACTACAATCCCCTGTAAAGAGTGTATAAGGCATTAAAGTTTTGATTCCCTAATTTCTTTAATTTTTCAATAGATTAAGGTAAGTAATTAACAAGATTCTAGAATTTAATTTTTATGAAAAATCTTATAGATCATTTTCCTAAAAGTTAAGGATAATCTGAACTTGTTCTCTTATTTTTGATCATTTGATTCACATTTATAAAACATAAAATACTTTTAAATATAAATAGACACTTATATTCATGTTTGGAACATTGTATGTCACTTTATCATGTAATTTGTTCTTATTTGAATAAAATTATTAAATTATAATTATCCTACCTTTTTGAAATAATCACTTCCCAATTGATCAGCTGTTATTATTTGATGTATGTTATTATAATTTTAAAGACACTTATATTTATAGAAAATAATGTAAAGATGAAAAAACATATAATATATATGATTTTTAATAAAAAATTACTTGATGTTAAATTATTGATGAAAAATAACTAAATAAGTTATAGAAAAACACCTCACTATGATGTTTGGAAACATTTTTCCACCATCTAGGCTACCCAATCATTCTAAAAAATAATCTATTCCAAAATATAAATGCATTTTTGTAATAGTATCCCCATATTAAAAAATTTAAAAATAATTAAATGGATAATAAATATTTTAAATGAAAATCTATTTGTTAATAAATAGACATATTGTGAGTACCATTTCAAGGATATCATTTTTATGTCAAAATATGATATGATTCATAAATCTATAATCTTAGTAACCACAATCATAGTGAATTATTTGTTTCAGAAACTATAATACCATTGAAAAATATAATAAATTCATCATGATATATGTTCAAATAGTGAAATAATATTATATATACCTTAATAGATCATTATCTACATACATCCATCTATTTTTTGTTTACACTTTTGTATCATCATATAATGTATTGTTCAATAAAATAGCATCATAATAGAAAAAAATGTTATAAAATGTTATAAATTGAACATTTTAAAAATATTTTATAATTTTTTTATAATTGTGTGTTACTAATTAAAAATAGACAACATGTGTGGAATATTTATTGGATATGAAAGCTTTAGAACAAAAACATATATCCTTAGATTAACTGTATTTATAACGTTAGGAATCCAATAATATATAAAAAATATAAAAAATAATATGTAATTAATGATAAATAATTAAATTTTTATCATATTAATGGGAATATAATATTTAATCCTTGTATAGTAGGTATTTAAATCATTCTACTTCCAGTTAACTTTTCTTTAAACACATCAGGAACTTGTCCCTCTTATCTTGCAATTTAATTTGAGTTCCTCATGTGTTCATTTGTAGATGTATGATGGGGAGATACAATTTATATGATATTATCCTCCTATGATGGGACTACATAATTATAATATAAGTCTCTATAAAACAATAATAGTAAATATAAATAAAAATAGTATATTAAAAATTAATAATAATTATTTTAATAATGCTCCTCATATATAAGTTGATGATTGAATCTCTAGAAAACTAATGTTTATTAATTTCATTTACACACTCAAGACCAATAATTCCATGATTATCTGTTATTTATAAGTATTGTTTTAATACAATGTCAAATGTATCACCATTTTTTAAATTTGAATATTTAAAAACACGTAACATAACTACATGTATTAATTGTATTGGGGAGTAAATCATATGTTCTTGAGTTTTCTTTCATGATCCAAAAATTAAGACATTGATTTCCCTTATATTGTTTCAAATTTCCCCTTTTATTATTACATATATTTGGAAATACATTTTTTTATCATAATGGATATTGAAAATACTATAAGTAAGAAATGACATGACCGTTTATGATCCTAAGGATTTATAATATATGATTAATATTCAAAAAAATACCATTTTTATGTTTTTATTTCTAAATAAAAAAATTATAAATGGGACCATGTAGCACATCTATTGGATCTTGAGATACGTAGATTTTAACACTGACATAATCTGATTGTGATTGTGTATTATAATCATCACCACCTTTAATATCATATATCATACCTCTTGCAACAAGTTAGTCCATGGGTAGTGATAGATGAAATTGTAATCAATTTCACTTAAAAATATTTTTAAAATAGTAAATTTATTAATACCCAGTAATTTGAAAAATATTATTAAATGTTTCAAAAAAATGATTGACTAGGATCACTTAGGAATTTGATAGGAATGAATACCAATTGAATCAATGTTTCAAAACAATGTGTAATATAGTTTTTATGTATTTATTATTTTTTTCGATCTCTATAATGGATACATTTTATAAATTAATTTATTATATTTATCTATTTGTTTTTTATATTTGTTTATCCTATTAGATCTAGACCTTAGAATTTAATTCATTAAATTCATTATTTGAATACTTATATTCTAGTGTTTTACCAGTGTACTTTCCCAATAAGACTCTAAAATCTACACCTATAATGATACCATATTTTTCAAGACACTATAAAACTACCATATGTAGTTTCTCTTCAACTATGATGAATGACTCATACTAGGTTTACTATTTTTTAAAAACTATGTTGTCTTTGTGCTATAATCATCATGTGTTACTCATGTTTTAATGATCCCAAATCATGTTACTCCTTAATAATTCTCTAATCATATGTAGAGATTATTAGTATCTCTATGATTTAAATAAACTTCCACTAGATCGTGCTAATACCATAAATCAAGTTTGATTATTGTAAACTATATTTAATTTTATTCTATAATGATTTCTTATATGAATGATTAAGTCTAATTTATTCTGTGAATATTACTTCTTAAGACTATCTACAAATATTTGGCTAAGTCTGAGAAACCGTGATTGTGCCACCAGTTCTAGTTTTTTGGAAAAGAAACCCAGACACTATAACCCATACACCATAACCCAAACACCCTAACCTAGACACCATGACCCAAACACCGTTACTCTAACACCATAACCGGTTTAAGATCTCATGAAGTATGTGACACGGGTTCCATTATACCATCACCAAGACACCGTTCGAATATTGGAAAAGGACCAGACATCGTGATAGTAACATCGTATATGTGCAACCAGCTCCTAATATCAATGCAACTGTGGTATCATGACTGTCTCAGCGCTTAAAGGCAAAGAAGAAGACACTGTTTGATAGTGACACCGTTTCCAAGTGACACCGTTTCTATAAAAACTATGACAACATTCTTTAATCTATTTTATCGTTTTTTCTTTAATTTATAACAGGAATATTTGAGTCATTTAAATGCACTGACATAATTAATATTTCTTCATAGACATGTCACATGACAGTATGAGGTACGAGGTGCATAATACATGCATCCTATTGACTCCAACACATGCACTCCAAAATAAAAAAAATAAAGCGTGGCACTGAACATATAGACGTATAGGAGTGTGTAGCAGACGCACAAGCATTTGAAAAGTGAACTTATACATGAAAAAAAAGAAACAATGGAAGAAAAAATTAATCTCTCTCGATTCCAATGGTTGGACTACCATAGTTAAGAGAAAAATATATCTTCGCAGCACCACCTTCAAGAATAATACGAAATAGACCGCTTGAACCATCAAGCTAGAAACCAGAGCACCAGATTTACGATACTCTGTTTTTCACAAGAGTACATGATAATTTCATCTAATTCATCCTACAATTCCATATATGCATAGAATAACACTCAGATAACTTCTAACCTTTTCTCATCATTTTTTATCTTTTGGGTACTATTTTCAGCTTTTAAGTAGTGTGTGTATCTCTGTATTAAAACACACATTGTATCCTACACTAAATTTAATGATACAAGATATCCTTACTCTCATATCTTTTACATATGTTTACTCCCACAGATAATTGTGGAAGAGGTCTTTGTGGGACCCGGTAGGTTATACCCATGAAGAAATGTGGAAGAGGTTGTGTGACCTGGATAGTCTTGTGCACTGTTTTTTACCCCAATCTAGGGTGTGTATCAAGTTTATTAATATAAACTACTTGGTGTAAAGTGATTAGTAAGTGGAGTAGATTATGTCTCGGCTTGAGACTGAACCACTTATTTTATCCTCTGTCATTGGTGGAATTCGAGCCTATACCAACACTTATTTCTCAACTATTTGAAAAAAAACGTTGGGATAAAGAACCTATACCAATGGTTCTAGTAAAACATTGGTATAGGGTATTATATGTTGGGTTTTCCCAGCGGTTTAACAAAACCATTGGGAAAGAAAAAATTTACTTACTGTTTTTATTAACTGTAGGGAAAAAATACACCCAATTTAGGGTTCCCTTCATCTTGTGTGAACCGTCCCCAACCTTTTCCTCCCAACCCCCTCCCACCCTCCCTGATCTTGATCTCCTCCCGGCCTCTGCCTCCACCTCCTGCCCCCTCTCTCTCCTTAGACGATGTTCCCCTTCCCCTCTTGACTCCCTCTCTGAAGATGATGCCCCCTCCCCTCTCGGCTCCCTGTGATGTTACCCCCTCCCCTCTTGTCTCCCTATCCTGGAAATGTCCCCCTCCCCTCTTGGTTCAATCTAATCCGACGACGTGCCCCGACCCCCTCTCCAGTCATGCGTGATACCCCCCATGGACGAACACCCTGCGGGACGTCCCCCTCTCTCGGCTCCCACTCCTCCCACCAGGGTTCTTGATCGGTACTTCCAGGTAAGAATTAGTCTTCTTTTTAAAAAATGAGGTAAAAAGGAATGCATTTTTAGTTTCATAGTTAGGTTAACCAATCATATTAATCGTTCATTTTCTTGAGTTTTGGGTAGTAACCAACTCATGGTGTGGTGAATTATTGGGTAAATTGTGAATTTTTTCAAAATAAAGTCTTCCAGAAATGTAGGGTAAGATTCACAGGTTGTATTCCATTCATTCGAACAGTGAATTCAATAAAAAGGTCATTATTTTTTAAAAACCTCATATTTTTCTCTATAGACTCCTATTAGACTTTATATTGTGTTGGATTTTTTTTGTTAATCATGATATATATGTGATGCGGTTGTATCGTCATTAAGATGTGCAATGATGTGGGTTAATTGAAGGTGAGTGATGCTATATGAGATTTTATGGTTTATTGTGAGGATTTTCGTTCCCTTTAATTAATTGGTTCATAAAACATAAGTTAGTGTTGCATATATTATGTAACTGAAATTTGTAAAGTAAAATGTTGGTCTCGGATTTCCGGGTTGGTTATTTGGCTGTTATTCTCTATAAAAAGTGGGTATATCTCTATTTATTGTGGGTGTATTTTACAATTAACCAATTTATTTATTAAACTGAAAATGAAATACACATTTCCCACAATACGGAATCACCACAGAAATCATAGATAGACACTACACACCACAAGACACCCATGGGAGACACCCCTTGACTTTTACAGATAGTTAAGGGTCCATTAACATAGGAACTGAAGTCGATGGCACTCAAGCCTTGATAAATTCCCATTACTGGTAGAAAATATACCAATACCTTTATTCTTAGTATATTATAATGAAATGGTTTACACCCTCATGACCAAGTAGGCCATCTGGTTCATGTCCTGGTGCCCAACAAGGTTCAAGAGTAGGATCAACTACTAAACATTGATTGTGGTACCTATGAGGTTCTTTACATAGTGAATATGGTTATGTGCACAATATTCAACTCAACTAATGTATAATAGGTGAATATTCAATGTCTAAGTGTACTAGTATGGTGTTTCCAACAACGTGTTATATAAAGAACATAATTAAAAATGAAGAGATTGTTAAATAGAACTATTTCCCCTTGCTTGCAAGAACATGATTTGACCCATGGGGCATTGTGGTTCTCATATATTGGGTGGTGACATTTATAGTCATAGGATACAGGTATATTTTTGTTTAGTTTTTATTTTATTTTGTTTATCGCATTGTCCACTTAGGTATTTTACTTCTTTCTACGGATGGAGGGTAGTGATTCTATCCTGACTAGTTGATGTAGATCACTTGTATACTGTAATTCCATGAGGTGTGTGTGTGAGGAAACATTAGAAGCTAGAGGAGCCTTGGGGTCTTCCTTGAGATGGAGTTATTTTTCTAAAACATTGTGTGGGAACATTTCTAGAGTATGTTGGATTCATGAAATAACCCCAAGTGTCTCCATGAGGTAGCATAAATAACCCCAAGTGTCTCCAAGTGTCTCCATACATCGTATCATCCTCGCATGGGTTGGCCACTCACCCAATCCTATCAAACCTAGCCTAGCCTATCCTCTCATTCACATAGTCTAAACTCATCTCTCTAGGATTATCCCATGCCTTGATGCACATCTCATCATCCAACTAGACAAAGAGGATCATTCACCTTATGATTGTCCTAGTCATAAAAGCACACCATGTCGAACCCATCTACATTATATTCTCAATAATCCAGTCAATAACCTCATCAAAATAATGTATTATAACCCAGCCCCACTAACCAGGTTCCATCCTAAGATAAATCACACCAAGCCTATTGGAATTATAATGCCAATCTGTCCAACAATACCCAATACCCACTCTAGAATCTCATCCTTCATCTTTTTAGTCGAAATCTTGAATCATTAAATTGAGTAGAACCTTTCATAATACATTATATATACTCATAGGGACCATCCCACTCTAAGAACCTACCAATATTCCAATCCATCCTCATAAGTATTTCCTCATCAAACGCTAGATGTACAATTGACAAACCTATCACTACAAGGCCCAATCCTCTTAGGAAAATTTTACTTGATCTAAATCCTCATCGTTAGTGACATAAATGAAATTAAAGAGCATAAATGTCAACTGAACCCTACATTCCAAGAATTATTCATGTGGAAAGGCCCCATGGAAACAGTCTAAGAACTAATACCATAAATAATAATGCCAAATACATGCATCATTTATAAATAAATATCTCAAGTGTAAACATAAAAACCAAGAATAATAAGACCTCGTCCCTTGTATCGAACAAAACCAAAATAGGTTGAAACTCGGGAAAAATTGATTATATACCACTAATAGGAAGAGTAATTGTTAATTAATAGGAATGTACTATTTGATAGTATCATTTTAAACATTTATCTATTTCCCCTTTTCTTGCAGGAACATGATTTGACCCATGGGGCGGCGTGGTTCTTATATGTTTAGCGGTGACATGTATAGTCATAGGAGATAGGTATGTTTTAGTTTAGTTTTTATTTTATTTTCTTTATCACATTGGTCACTTAGATCTTTGACTACTTTCTATGGATAGAGGGTAGTTATATTCTGTGAAGGGGGTCAGAAGGAGTTCAGATTGATTCAGTCCACCAACTTTGATCCGAGGCAAGATTATATGGTTACTAATTTTCTTTCACCTCATGTATTTAGTGATTTAGTGTTTTTGACTCCATATTATGTTTTCGGTAGGGCGTTGGATCAATTAGTGTTGGTTTGGGTGGATTTGGTTCTCCTATGCCAATCTAGGTAAGGGTTTAATACCATTGGTTGGTTTCTCACTAGTTAGGTAGTGTAATTCATGTGTTTTAAGGTTCTTAATATCCTTTGTGTAGTGCATTGATCCCTACTCGTTGGTTTTGAGTCGACAAGTCAAGGGCGACTCGCCTGCGTGTGCATAGGTAAGTACGTATATGTATGTGGGTTCCCTCGTTACGTGTATAGTCACCCATGGAAGTGATTATGCACATATGGGGATAGGTGTTCCCATGTATATATATATATAAATGCATACACATGTGAGTGGAGACTGGTATATACATATAAGCATATGTGCAAGGATCCCCTTGCACATGCTCATGGCCATGAGGGAGTGTGAATAGGGGATAGGTGTCCTTGCATGTGTGTGAAGGTGCGTATACCCCATGGAGGAGCAGTAGCTTTTATTTAGCAAGCTCTAAGAGCTGAAGTGGACGTCTTCATTCCACCTTAAGGTAGAGTCCCTCTCGTATCCTCTTTAATTTAAGAATGCTTTAAATTGAATTTATCTTCTCTCTTAATTCTACTTAATTATATTGAATTTCATGTCTTGAATAATTTTTATTTAATATAATTGTTTCGTTTTATAAATAAAGTAATGTTTTTATAATAAAACCCCTCCAATGGAGGTATGCTGTTTGAAAAAACTCATAGTGATAGTTTAGGGTGTATGATTATTTTCTATCATTTTGTTTCCCTTTAGATGTTGTGTCATTGTGTCGCTCACTACAACCTTCTGAAGATCCCTTGTTATAACATATTAAATAGTTTATTTGTTCTATCATGTCTGTTGTGACCTTATCTTATGGTGAAACATATTTCGGGTGTTTACCTGGCCTCTTGGCCACCCCTTTGGGTGTTTACCTGAGCCTATATATCTAAAAACATTGATGGTGACGTTGTTTAACACTTGTCAGGCTTATAATTCTCCCCACCATAAGCTTCATCTTAACACCATTTGGGGTGTTTGCCTGGCCTTGATGCACATCTAATTATTTACATATATGAATTCTCCCATAAGATTTGTGTTGAATCCTGAGCTATTAAAACATACTCAAATTCTATTGTTCTCAAGTTGACTGAAGTTTTACTATTAGAGTTCCAAGAAATGCATATACCATTGATAAGTAATACACCTGAATAATTAGACTCTCAATCATAGTACCTCTTTTAAAAACAACGAATATAAAATATATATCTTTATCATACCACAATCCTGAATCAAGAGTCTGTTTTTTATAACAAAAGATCATTTTATATAATGTGAAGGAAAACTAAATAGGATTTATTTGGAATCCTGGCCGGAAGATGCTGCCCCGCGGATGTCGCTGGACTGGGCTAAGATGTCAGGTCATGCCGTGGTCACACCGCGATCACGTCGCAGTCACGCCGCGGTCACGCCGTGGTCACGCCGCGGTCACGCTGCGGTCACGCCGCGATCACGCCGTAGTATTACAATGATTTGGCCCTGCTCGAGGACAACAACCTTTAGTGGTTCACAGTCCTGTAAAAATTCAATGTATGGTATCTATGTAGAGTTTTAGATATATTACCCACCCATAGTTAATGGGGAGGGAGGCGACGAACGGAATGTTTCCCAGCCTCCTCCCGCTCACTTCTCTCTTGGATGGAAGATGCTACCCTGCAGATGTCGCTGGACCGGGCCACCACAATGTGGTCACGCCGAGGTCACGCTGTGATCACGCCGCGGTCACACCACGGTCATGATGTGGTAATGCCATGATTTGTCCTAGCTCCAGGAAGACACCCCATGGCAGTTCGCAGTCCTCTCGGAATTTGATGTATGATACCTAGATAGAGTTTTAGATACATTACCAACCTATATTTAATGGGGAGGGAGGCGACAACCGGAATGTTTCCCCGCCTCTTCCCACTCTATTTTCTCCTGGACAGAAGATGCTGCCCTGTGGATGTCGCTGGACTAGGACAACACGCCACAATGATGCCACGGTCATGCCGTTGTCACGCCGCGGTAATGTCATGATTTGGACCTACTCCCAGACAACACCCCGCAGAGGTTCGCAGTCATGTCGGAATTCGATGTATGATACCTAGATGGGGTTTTAGATACATTACCCACCCATGGTTAATGGGGAGGGAGGAGATGGCCGGAGTGTTGCCCCGCCTCCTCCCGCTCCCTTCACTCCTGGCCGGAAGATACTTCCCCACGAATGTCGTTGGACCGGGCCAACACGTCGCGGTCACGCCATGTTAATGTTGTGATTTGGCCCTGATCTAAGACGAGACCGCAACAACCACCATCATCCCTACACTAGTAACAAAGAAGCAGCCTCCACCTGAAGAGACGTAGAAGAAACGCATGAACATCATACAAACATCCAACCGGAGACCCGAGAATCACAAGAAACTGCCCTGCCGTTATGAAAGCACCAAGGTCCACTCGACACAAGCGAAAACCAAGAGGAAAACGCATGCACCCACCCACACAAACCCACACACCCACCCCACAGAGAGCACACACTCCTACACTCGAAAACATACGCATGCACCCAACCACACGAACGCACGCTCCCAACCACTAACAGAAGGAGGCCACCACGGTCCACCTACGAACTATCAACCACTAAAACCACCACAATTCATCCTTCCCCAGCCACATCCAGCCCACACAATCCCCCTTCCACCTTCATTTCACCCCGCTGCCACCATTATTCCAGCCAGAAACAGCCCCTGCCACCTTCGAATCAGCATGCACCATCCCCCCACCACCAACAACCAGCCCCATTCTACCTGCATTCCAACGCACTTCAACCTACATTCAAGCCCACACCATCCCCCCAGCCACCTGCAATCTAGCCCGCACCAACCACCACACCACCCCCCACCCCCCATCCTCATACAAAACACACATGTCAGCCCTCTATCACCTGCAAAACAGCCCCTTCCCCCAGTTCCAGTCCTCACCAGCCCCTGAACGCCTACATACCATCCCACACTAGCCCCTTCCACATGCCCAACAGCCCTTGGCCACCTACAATCCAACCCAAACCAGCCCCCTACCACCTGCATTCCATCCCACAAATCACCAATGAAACTTGAAAGCATCTAAATATGAAATAAGGGAGCCCGGGATGTGCGAGAAAAACTCCATTAAAATCACAAAAAGGAAAGGTGAAAGTAGATCCCCTTGCCTGATCCCTCTTTTCCCCAAAAAGTTTCCATTTAAACTGCCATTAATATTCACCAAGAACATTGGGGTAGAGACGCATCTTTTAACCCAAGACAAGAACCTAGCCGGAAAGCCGAGTAGATCGAAAGCATCCCATAAGAAGTCCCACCTGGCCGAATAAAAATACTTGAATAAATTGATCTTGAAGGCACACCTAGGAACCCTAGAATCAAGATGTTATCCCCACAATAATTCCTAGGTAACAAGATTCTTTGGAGGGGCTATCCAGGGGTGTTTAAGGGTTGTCCAGGGGGGTCTGGAGGGCAGGGTGCATGTGGGGTGTCTAGGAGGGGCTGTCCAGGTGGGGTGTCCAAGTTCTGTATAGGGGGGGGGTCTACAGGGTAGGGGGAGGGTGCAAGTGGGGTGTCTAGGAGGGGTTTTCCAGGGGGTGTCCAAGGACTGACTAGGGGGGTCTATAGGCCAGGGTGTAGGTGGGGTGATCAGTAGGGCGCTTTCCCTTTCCAGAAGCAGGAGTCACTAAGGTAAAGGCTGAAGGTGTAGATGTAGAGGTAGGAAGTTTTTGGATCACAATAGGTTGGAGATTCCAGATAGCTTCAGCCGAATACATACCAAAAGGCTAGAATTAAGGAGGTGGAGGATCAGAAGAAGAATCAGAGGTGAAGGATGTCATGGGAATCACCTCTGGAGAAGCCACTAGAGTATTGGATACATATAATAAATGATTAATCAGATTGAAAAAGTCTTTAATAATGTTTCCTCATATCTTCATACTACAAAATAAATCTTTCTTCTCCTCCATTAATAGCTTGAGTAGAGTTGTCATCACTTTCAACTGGTCATCCTATTATTTGAAAACCCATTCTACAGAATCTGCCTCAATTAATCCCGAGGAGATGAATATGAATCACCTATAACAACATGGAGATACTCTTTTACTATAGACTAGATCGTATCAGCATCAACTAAAGATAAAGGAGGTGGAGGACTAGATGTAGATGCAATAATAGGAACATTCTCTAATCTCTTCCATAAGGAATCCTGACTAGAAATAAAGGAGGTCCTCATTTCCTCCATAACATATCAAATGGTTTCTATCTCACTGTACAACCTTCAATTTTAAATCATCAATTTCTGAATATGAAAACTCATCTTGAGATGAATATGACATACAACCATCTCAAAAAGGTGTCTAGCATCAGCTTCACTAAGCTGAGTGACAGGAGGTTTCTGATAACTCAAATTCCACTGAAATCTAAAGGAGGTATTTCTCTAAAATATTATAAATATATAATGGATACAAAATTTTAAGGAAATGGGGAAACAACTCTCTCCACACTAGGTAAAGTAGCCTCTACAGGTTATGATTTGGTAGGTACATCTATGGTAAAATCCTGAAGCTCACATGCTAGGTTAATCTGCTTAACTAAGGATCCCTTAGGATATGTCCCAACTCCAAATGAGGCAATAGGTCCACCATGCTCTGGTGGAATACTGTGGCCATCACCATCACTATCTCCATATGAGTCTGGATATGATAGTTCAGAAAATTTGGAACCAGATGAGGGATCCCCCTTACATGATACCTCATCCCCTACCAAGGTAAAACCACCCTGAGCATCTCTATGCTCTACAACATCTTCTTCAACATTTTTAGACTTTGAATATTCTAAACCAAGATGGAAAAAACCTAGTGACTTTTCCCACTCATCATGTGAAGCTACTTCCATATGAGGTGCATGATGGTACATGTTTACAGGTGCTTTGGAAGACTGTTAGAGGTCCAAGTTTACAGTTTTATGTGCAGGTTTATAGGATTAAAGTGTGTTTTAGAAGTCTGTTAGAGGTGCATGTTTACAGGTGTAGGTTTTACAGGTTTATAGGTGTAGGTTTACTGCTTGAAGTGGGTTTACAGGTCTTCCCAGCTTAGGTTTTATAAGTTTAGAGGTGCAGGTTTGTTGTTCGAAGTGGGTTTACAAGTCTTCCCAGCTTTGATGTTTGCTGGGGAGTAGAGTTAATCTTTGATGTGTTCTGCTTTGATGTGTGTTGTGCTTCTTTGATGTATGATGGGGAGTATAGTATATACCAATGGTTCACAAAAAAATTGGTATTTAATATCCTGGGAAACATATGCCAACAATTCACAGAACCGTTGGTATTAAAATGCTGGAAAACATATATCCCAACGGTTTCAATGAAACCATTGGGATAGAATATATACCAACGGTTTTTGAACAGTTGGTATGTATGATGGATGTTATGTATAACAATGGTTTTCAAACCGTTGGTACACATATATACCAATGGGTTTACTTAAACCGTTGGGGAAGATTAATTTTAGACCACATATACCAACGATTCTCTAGAAACCATTGGTATAGGGATATTGAAATGCCCCACATACCAACGGTTCTGAAACCATTGGGATAGCCTATCCCAATAGTTTCAGAGGCTATTCCAATGGTTTAAAAGCATTGGAATATGTGAAATTTATAGTAGTGTGTATTTTTTATTTTAGTTTTTTTCTCTACTTTACTGTATATTTCAGAAAACACTAGATTTTACTTTGATAGTTAGTCTTGGATAGAAGTTATAAATATTTTTCCTTATTATAATAGCTTCAAAAGTAGTATCAATAACTCATCTTGATATTACTGAGAATTAATCAATCTTCTGAGAGGTTATTTATAGAGTCAAACTTTTATAACTGTGTTACCTTTATTAACTAGGTGGAAATCATTTTTATTGGGGAATCCTTTTAAGAAAACTTTTTAAAATAAATTTAAATAGATATTCAATTCATCCCCCCCCCCATTGAGTACTCTAATCCGACCAACATTTGGTATCAGAGGGTTTTATTCTTATTAATACTCTATTTTTAAAATATGTTCAACTGTGCTATTAGTTTTACTTTAATGAACTCTAAATTTATGTTAATTTTAAATTTATATATCATTAAAAGTATTTATTTATTATGGATAATATACTGGTAGGTTCTGCAACAAATAGACCACCATTCTTTAATGGAACTAATTATTCCCAATGGAAAATTAAAATGAAAATGCATTTAGAAAGTATGGGTTTTGAAAATTGGTATTCAATTGTAGATGAGTATAATATTTCTGTTGTTGATAGAATTACTTGGGATAACCTAACTAAGATAGATTACAAGAGCAATTGAAAATCCATAAATTCCCTATATTTATCTTTATAAGATGAGGAATTTAATAGAATTTCTTCTTGTAAAACTGCCCATGAAATTTGGGATACTTTATCTGTTTCACATGAAGGAACTTCTAGTGTGAAAGAAATGAGATTTAATATGTATACAATTAAATATGATAACTTTAAAATTAAGCCTTAGGAGCCTATTTTTGACATGTATCTCAGGTTCAACGAAATTATCAACACAATGATTCCTCTTGGAAGAGAAGTCACTACCAAATAATAAAATATGGGGATTATTAGATGTCTACCTGATAGATGGAGAGGAACCTCTGTCACTATTAGAGAATCATGTGAAATCAAAAAATTATCTATAAAAGAACTCATTGGGAAACTAATGATGTATGAAGAGGAGATGAAATTAATCAAGTAAGAGGAGGATGAACCTAAAAGAAAATCTGTGGAATTAAAGACCACCACCTCTAAACACAAAGAAAAGGAGAAAGTGCAAGTTTTTATAGAAAGTTTCAGGAGTGAAAAATATTCACCTGATATTTATGAGGATATGAATCAATTATCCAAAAGTTTTAAGTAATTTTACAAAAGGAAGAAATTTTTCAAAAATCCTATCTTTAAAGGAAGATGTGATCAAAATGGAATCTGGAAGAAAGATTGTAAGAGAAATGACAATTCTGAGGAGATATTATGTTATGAATATAAGCAAAAGGGACATGTAAAGGCTGAATGTCCCAAGATAAAGTATAAAAATAAATATGAGGATAAATATATAATGTATAAAAAGGTAATGAAAGCAACTTGGAGTGCTTCTGAGGGAAGTTGAAGTGAATTAGAATCTTCACATGATGAGCAGGCAAACAAAACCAATATGAGTTTTATGACAAACAAATCTGAGGAAAATTGTTTGAAGAGGTCTTATAAAATATTATGGTAATTATAAAATGGGTGTTTAAGACACATGATAGGATACTATTCATGCTTCAAGAAATTAATAAAAATTTATTGTGGGAATTTCACCTTTGGTGACAATTCCAAAGAAAAAATCATTTTCCTTAGACAAATTGGTAACCCTAATTGAGTCTTAATTTCCAAATTTCTTTTTATTAATGAACTGAAATATAATCTGTTTAGTATTTTAGAACTATGTGATGATGTATTTCATGTTAAATTTGAAAATGATGCTTGCAATGTTTTTAATTCTACAAATGAATTAGTATTTTCTGCATTAAGAAATGAAAATGTATATTTTGTTAACTTAGATTCTTTAGTTTCTCAAAATGCTTCAAGTTTAATTATATTTCACAAAGAGTCTTGGATTTGGCATAGAATACTAAGACATTGCAATATTCACTCCTTTATAAAGATAACTAGAAAATTTTTAGTCAGGACCTACCCAAACATGAGTTTCCAAATGATAAAGTGTCTAATCCTTGTCAAAAGGGAAAGCAACACAAAATTTCCTTCAAACCTAAAAAAGAAGTGTAAACTTCTCAACCACTTGATTTGGTTCACATGGATTTGTATGGACAATCTAGAGTTTCTTGTTTAAATGGGAATCACTATGTTTTTGTTCTTGTAGATGACTTTTCTAGATATACTTGGACTTTCTTTTTGGCTCACAAAAGTGAAGCCTTATCTCATTTTACCAAATATGATAAAACTTTAGAAAACTATAGTAGACTTAGAATAAAATCTTTAAGAAGTGATCATTGTTGTGAGTTTGAAAATCAAGATTTTGAATCCTTTTACTCATAGAATGGCTATAGTCATAATTTATATGCCCCTAGAACACCTCAACAAAATGGATTTGTAGAAAGAAGAAATAGGAACTTGCAAGAAATTTCTAGAACCATGCTTAGTGAATATGTCTTACCTGTTTATTTTTGGGTTGAAGCTGTAAATAAATAATTCTATATTATTAATAGAGTTTTTATTAGAAATATTCTAAAAAGAACTCTATATGTGTTATGGAATAATAGAAAACCCAAAGTAATCCACTTCAAATTATTTGGTTTTAATGTCTATATATTTATACTATGGACAATATTGACAAGTTTTCATCCAAGATTGATGAAGTAATTTTTCAAGGATACTCAATCTCTAGTAAATCCTATAGAGTTTTTAACAAAAAAAACTAAATGTGTGGAGGAATATGTCCATGTCAAGTTTGATGAGATAGATCCACACGAGCCTAAGACCTATCTAGAGAATCTTGATGAATATATGTCAAATCTAGACATCAATTGTAAACCCTACAACCATCCTTTAAAGAAATATGTAAAAACTTCCAGTTCTGTAAATTATCTAGATTCAAGTCATAATGAACCCGAACTTGTTGAAGAACCTAAAATCACTCGTCCCTCTTTCTAGAGCTGTTAGAACCCTTAATAATCATCTGTTAGATGTTGTTGTAGGAGATTTAGATAAAGGAACTCAAACTAGATATTCTCTTAGAAATTCGGTGGAACATCAAGTTTTCTTTTCACAACTTGATCCTAAAAACATTAATGACGTTATAAATAATTAATTTTGGTTGATGGCTACGCAAGAAGAACTAAATTAGTTTTAAAGGAACAATGTTTAGAAACTTGTTGAAAAACCCAAAGACATATTTACTATAGGTACTAAGTGGGTGTTTATAAATAAGGTAGATAAAGATGGTCATATAGTTAGAAATAAGGCTAGATTGGTTGCACAAGGCTATAGTCAAGAAAAAGAATTGACTATGAGGAGACCTTTGCACTAGTAGCTAGACTTGAAGCCATCAGAATATTTCTTGCTTATGTTGCACATCTGAATTTCAAACTATATCAAATGGATGTTAAGAGTACATTCCTGAATGGGTATATATTTGAGGATGTCTTTGTTGAACAACCTCCAGGTTTCAAAAATTCCCACATTCAAAATCATGTTTTAAAATTATCAAAATCTTTGTATGGTTTAAAACAAGCTCCAAGAGCTTGGTATGATAGATTACGTACTTTTCTTATTTTAAAAGGTTTTTCAAAAGGTATAGCTGATCCTACCATTTTTATAAAACAGATTTCCAATGATGTTTTAGTATTTCAAATTTATGTAGATGATATTATTTTTTGATCTTCAAAAAAAATTTATGTATTGAGTTTTCTAAAATGATGCAAAATGAATTTGAAATGAGTTTAATGGGTGAACTAAAATTCTTTCTTGTATTTCAAATATTTCAAAATAAATATGGTATTATTTTAAAACAAATAAAATATACTAAATATATTCTAAAACATTTTGGATTGGATAGAACTAAAAGTAGTGATACTCCAATGAGTAATACTTGTAATTTGGATCTTGATGAAGATGGAAAATCTATTGATCAAACCACTTAAAGAGGTATTATTGGAAGCTTAATCTACTTAACTGCTAGCTGACATGAAATTATGTTTAATGTATGTATGTGTTCTCATTTTCAAACAAACCATAAGGAATATCATTTAAATGTTGTTAAAAGGATTTTCAAATACTGCAAGCATACACCCAATCCTGGACTATTCTATACTAGAGGACAATAATTTGAGTTAATTAGTTATTCTGATTTTGATTTTGGTGGTTGTAAGTTAGATAGAAAAAAACACCTCTAGAAAATGTCACATTTTAGGCAAGTCTCAAGTATCATGGTGTAGTAAGAAACAAAACTCTGTTTCATTATCTACTATTGAAGCTGAATACATAGTTTTTGGTAGTTATTGTGCACAAATTTGTTTGATGAAATATACATTACTAGATTATGGATATCAATTCAGGCAATTACCTACAAATTGTGACAGTAAAAGTACTATTAACATTTAAAAAAATCTTGTTTCACATTTAAGGACAAAACACATTGATGTAAGACATCACTTTTTTAGATAACATTATCAAAAAGGTGATATCACTTTGAAATTCATTGGAACTTATTATCATCTTGCTGATATATTCACTAAAACATTAAATTATGAAATGATAGGTTACATCATACATGAATTTGGACTGGAAAATCTCAAGTAGAAAATTTACTATTTCAAAATTTATGGTCTCACAGGTTATTGTCTCACAGTTTAGTGTCTCAAGATTTACAGTTTCACAAGTCACTATCTTAAGATTACTGTTTAACCTGCATAGTTCAATAGGTTATTGTCTTGAAGTTACTGTTTTACTTTTACGATCTCACAGTTACTGTCTATCAGTTACTATCTTACACTTACTGTTTTAAATTATATGGGCACACTGTTTGGAGTCACACCATAAAGGTGACACAATGAGAACTTGTTCTGGTCTCACCGTCAGAACCTGTTCCGGTCTCACTGTGACAACCTGTTCCGATCTCACTATAATAAGATTTTTACTTTTAATTTTATTTTATTAACTATATCAATGTTTTTATTATTTTATATCATGATCTTTTAAATTTTTGATGCATAAAATCCATAAATGGTAAAAAAATGCCTTTCAATAGTTTTTTCACTCAATCTCTCTTCTCTCAAAACTCAAAACATTTCTCTCTCAAACCATAATACCTCCTTAATCCCTTTATCAATCTCTCTTGAACCCTCATTGAATGCCCAGAATGAAGCACCCATCTTCATCAACTCCTAAGAATAATAGATATAAGAATAAAGTGAAAAGATCCCTGAAGGTAGTGCCCGGAGGACCAATGAACCTGAATTTTTTTGATAGAATAGTAGTTCTAGAAAAGTAAATCAATCCTAAGTGGTTGTTTTCAAGTAAGTCTCTATTTTTGAAAGTACAAGAAGAATAGGGATGGATGAACTAGTTCACAAAAGAGGCAAGGCTTATTTATCCAAAACTTCTTGCTCAGTTTTATCAGTTTGTCTAGTTATCATTTGATACAGAAGATTTTTTTGTTGTAATAATCTAGATTAATGGTCATAATGTACCTTTTCCTCAAGGTTATGAGATTCCTACCTAGGGATACCTCATGAAAGAATTATTGAGGACTACCAGAGAGGTCCTCCTCCTCCAAGTGATATTGTTGTCTTAGAAGAGGCCTCAGGAATCTTGAATAGCAATAAAAAGAAAAGAAGAACTATTACTGCTGAGTTAGATGGGGAAACTAGATTGTTGTTTAAGTTTATTCAGAATCTGATTAGTCCAAGAAAATGATATTTTTCTTCCCTAAAATATCAAGTTGTATTTTTGATACATCTTTTGAAAAATTTATATAATATTAATCTATTTAAGTATATTATACTTCACATGTATGAGTTGATTAAAACTACTTCAAAGTCTATATCTTTGTTCTATTCAAGATTTATCTCTACAATGATGTATGTTAAAGGAATGGTTGGACTGAATGAATAATTCATCAAAGACTATAATTTCTATATCTCAAAGGTTATAGTAAAAAGGATGAAATTAAGTTGGAATCCATGGAAATATCTAGGGTGGAGGATAATGAAAGGATATATTAAAAGTTTATTCCAGTTGATCATTCTTCAAGACCTAAGAATATTTATAATCCTAGTTTGGAACCAAATGAGATTGTTGAATATCATGTTGAAGTGGAAGAATAGGCAGTTGTTTCACCCCTAGAAGAAACTATCTTGGATAAGGAATACATTGGACCTGTTCCACAAAACATAGTTAAGAAGGAAGCATGTGGTACTGAAAGAATTGTTGATTTCGAAGAAGAACCTGCTTATGGAAAATAATTTGTTGTTAATGTAATCGAAAATTTTGTTCCTCAAAATCATCTAGAAGAGGAACATTATCTTGAGAAAGAAGATGTGGTTGAAGAATATTTGGAAGAACAAGATAAAACTGATCTTATCCTATCTGATGAGGAAAGAATGGAACAATCCTTCCAACTGGCTAGAAAATAAATGGGTGAGAGTATTGGAAATGAAATTTTAGAACCGGTTCAAGGAACCAAATCTCTTAGTCCTGTGAGAGATGCACTTGTTGAGGTGGAGCAGAACCCTGTTCTAGAAAGTGTTGAAGTTCCTAATCATGTTAATCAAAGCACTTTGGATACCTGGTATAAGTTCCCTAGATACTTTTATGTGGATGATGCCCAAGAATCCTCGGTTAAAGTCATAAACTGGTCTATTGTGTTTCAATTGAAACCAATTTCTACTCTAGAGGTAATATCTGCTAAGGAGCATGAGCCTATCTCAACTCCTGTTCCTGAACCATCTTAATAACCTCATGTTTTTGTGAGTCACAGTGATTTGAAAGATTTTGGAGTTACAATATTTTCTATAATTGAAAACCTCATGAACACCCCACCGGCTCCTATGACAAATCTTAATAAAATAGATGTTGCCTTTCATTTCAAGAAAATCATATGGCAGATTCAACCAAATATTATTCATGAAATACAAGAGGTTATAATTTATAACAATAAATTGAGTGATGAGGTGAAGTCTCTTTGAGATATGGTTGAAGATATGCACAAAATATTGCAATCAGGACAATATTATACTACTCATTCTGTTGAGGATTTGATTGGTCAGAAACAACAAAAAGATGTCTCTCTGATTCAACTGAACTTGACTTCATTAGCTGACAAGGTGGCTGAAAGAAACAAGAATATAGTCTAAGAGATGAGTTAGCTTGTTGTTGGTCTCAACAACCTTACTAATGAGTTCAAGGTTTGTATACAGAAAGTTTTTAATCTTCTCAAGTTCCTCACTTCAGCTGTTACATCCTCCAGTGCCTCTGGATAGTCATCTCAACCCTTTGACAGTGATCTTCTCAAAACTATAGTTAAGGAGGAACTTCAATCTATGTTCAATGGTTTTAAAAAATATTGTATATCTACATTTTTCAAGAATAGTGATGTAGTTATTGATTTAGGAAGTATTCATTTAAATTTTTCAAATGATGCTCAGGAATAAATTACTAAGAAAGTGGATTTCTACTTTAATAGGATTTTCTCTGAGTATGATATGACCAATCATTTCAAATATCTTATAGATAATTTCAAAATACCTACTTTCACTCAAGGCTTTATGAATCAAGTTTAAAATAATAAATATTCCACTTATCTATTGGACAAATTCATGGAGAAAAAAGATGATTTTGAGAAAGAAATGTTATATGGTGGTGAGATTATCACTGACTTCATTCAGTTGTTGAAGCCTTATCTTCATGTGTTGATAAGTGATATTGTGGCTCCTACAGCTGCACCCTTGTGGTCGGGTTTACCTACTTCCTTGTCCACTACTTGTGAATCTACCTCAATGTCTATATCACAGGCTCTGAGATAGATCAGACCTATTATCCTTGACCAGAACATGCATTTGTCTTACACCAAACCCACCTTAACACCCTTTGTTTTTGAAGGTATCCCTCTTCCTTCTCTAAGAGTTGTCTCCCTCCCTCCTTCAACCTCTACTTCTTATCCTGTGGTGCCTTAAGATAGTACTTCCAATGGCAAAGGGAAGACAACTATTGCTGAAGAAAAGTGAAAATTGTATCTTGATAGGTACGTTTTGTACTTTTTCCTATTGTTTGTCAAGACACATCTTTTTCCATTTAATGCAATTTGAACTGTTGTTTTCTATTATCTTATTTGATTTAATTCTTTCTTTTTCATGTACTCTTTTTTATAATACCAAAAGGGGCAAAAAAGTACACTAAGAACGTATATCTAATTCATAAGATTTGTGATCATCAAAAAGGGGGATATTGTTGGAATCCTCATGTGTTACTCATGTTTTAATGATCAAAAGTCATGTTAATCCTTCTTAATATTTTGATAATCATATGTAGAGATGGTTGGTCTCTTTATTCTTTAAATAAACATCCACTAAATTTTTTAATCCCATAAATCATGTTTGATTATTGTAAACAATATTTAATTTTGTTCTATAATGATTTCCTATATGAATGATTAAGTCTAATTCATTCTGTGAATATTACTACTTAAGACTGTCTATATATATTTGGCTAAGTCTGAGAAACCGTGAGTCTGCCACCGATTCTGGTTTTCTAGAAAAGTAACCCAAACACCATAACCCATACACCATAACCTAGACACCATGACCTATACACTGTGATCCTAACACCATGACCCTAACACTGTGACCTAGACACCATAACCCTGACACCGTAACCAGTTCCATATCTCATGAAGTCTATGACAATGATTCCATGCTACCATCACCAAGACACTGTTTGAAGTTTGGAAAAGGACAAGACATTGTGATCCTAACACCGTATATATTCTACTGGTTCCTGATATCAATGAAACTATGGCATCATGACTATCTAACTGCTCAAAGGCAAAGAAGAAGACACCATTTCATGGTGACACCATTTTCAAGTGGAACTGTTTCTAAACAGATTGTGACACCCTTCTTTAATCTATTTTGTCATTTTCAATTTAATTTATAATGATCATATATCAGTCATTTAAATGAACTAAAATTATTAGTATTTATTTGTATACATTTCACCTAACAATACGAGGTATGAGGTTCAGAATACGTGCATCTTGTTGACTCTAACACATTAAATCTAAAATAAAAAGTAAAGAATGTGACTGGGATAGAGAGATGCGTAGCAGTGTGTAGCAGGCGTGCACTCATTTGAAAAGTGAACTAATACATTCAACAATAAACAACTGAAAACATGTGAATCTCTCTCGATTACAAAGTCTGAACTACCATAGATCAAAGCAAAATAAATGTTCCCAGTACAACCTTAAATAAGAATACGATCTAGATAGCTTGCACCATCGAGCTGGAAACCAAAGAAACGAACTTGTGATACTCTGTTTTTCACAAGAGGACTCAAAATTTTCATCTACATCATTCTACAAGTCTGTAGTTGCATAGAATAACAATCAAAGAACTTCTAACCTTTTCTCATCATTTTTTCTCTATTGTGTACTGTTTTTAGCTTTAGAGCAGTGTGTGTATGTTGGTATTAAAACACACATTGTCTTCTACACTAAACTAAATGATATAATATATCATTCCTATCATATCATTTTCAACTATTTTCTCCAACGGATAAGTGTGGAAGAAGTCATTGTGGGACTTGGTAGGTTATACCCACAAAGAACAGTGGAAGAGGTCGTGTGACCTAGACAATTCTGTTCACTATTGTTTACCCCAATCCAGGTTGTGGATCATGTTTATTAATATAAACTGCTTGGTGATAGGTGATCACCAAGTGGAGTGGATTAGGTATCGACTTGAGATTTAACCACTTGTTTTATCCTCTGTGTTGTTTAATTTAGTTTTTTTTCTTTGGTTATTTGTATATTTCATAAAACAATAGATTTTACTTTGATAGTTAGTATTGGATAGAATTTATAACTGTTTTTCTTTTTTAGAATAGCTTCAAAAGCCATATCAATAACATATATTTATATTATTGAGAATTAATAAATCTTCTAAGAGGTTATTTGAACAGTTAATCTTTTATAACTGTATTAACTTAATTAATTGGTATGTATTCATTTTTATTGGGGAATCTTTTTGATAAAAAAATTAACAGAAATTTTAATAGATACACAATTAACCCCCTCTTCAGTACTCTACTCTGACCAACAATTCATTATGTTTTAATATATTAAATAAAATAAATTTTAAGTTATTTAATACTGAAAAATATTTCAAATAATTTTTTTAAATTTTTATTCGGAAATTTTTCACTTATTATTTATATGAGATTCATTAAAATAAAAAAGAAAAAATATATATGTAAGAAATAATTTTATTATTAAAAACAAAATATATCTTAATATGTATTAATTTTTTGTGTGAATCATATATCATAACACTCATATAGTACACAATTTCAGGTCTTTAATTAATAGATCTAAATTAACATCAATGTTATTACATAGATTTTTTGATCCTAAAACAGTAATAGATAACATAATTTACTTTTTATTCATAAATAACCATATTAAGAAGTTATAATTTACTAACACAATCAATAATTTTTTCTGATGATTCATTTTATATTGAAATGATTCTGGAAACTTCAAGATAATTTTGGATTGTGGCTTCTTATTTTATTCCCATATTTTGGATACTTGTGATATTTTTCCATCCAATAAACAATATCTATAGAGTGTTGATGCTTTATTTTTTATATTTTCATCTGCTTGATGTGTTAACTAATTAGAACCTTAAAACACCTATATATTTATCAAAATATTAAAATGATAAAAAAACCCATTCAAATTTTTATAGAATTGATTTAATTTTCCTGCATCAGGACACATCACACTTAAGGATTTTTTAATGATCTATAGTTCTTTAAGAATAATATGAATCCATTAAAATAGGAATGTATATTTTTATACCTAATATGGATTATAAATAACATTCATTCAACATCATATTCTCAACAAGGATGCTCATAAATTATAATTTTAACAGAGGAAGTTTCTTTTCAAAATTCCATCACTCCGTCCATTAAGTACTCTAAAATTTGATAGTCTTAGTGCTTTTGGTAGTTTTTTATATTTGGAGAAACCATCATAAAATGTTGTTTTTTCAAAATTCATTAAACCATCAATCATTTTTTAATAATATTTAAGTTTATCTTCAATCACCATGGTCATTTCCTCATTAGGATCTATAATGTTGTGTACCCATGAACAAATATCTAATGATTCATAAATAATACAAATATTCTACCAAATAAATACATTAACTTCAACTTCATGTTTAGTCTGACATTTATAACTCCTATTAATTCTAAAATAGATCAGTAATTCATGAAATAGATCTACTATAATTTTGGTTGTTCCCTATCTGTGACAATAAGCTTGGTGAAGAATAAAAATCCCAAGCTAGGTTTCAATAAAAATAAGAGACCCTTTATTAGTGATAAATTTAATGTGAACCAATAATGTAACCACTTCTCAATGCTAAAAAATGTGAACTTAGAAGGGGGTCTTTCTCAGTATTTTTTAGTTCTTAGAAAGATCCCATTTTAATGTTCTTTTAGTTAGTATTGAGAATGAATTTAGTAAATAAAAAACAACATGGCCTCGAGATGTGAGTGGGTATTAAATCCCTCTTGGTCAAGATAGGGAATGGTCACATAACCACTTGACCTAGTGGGATCATACAATATATAATATGCTTAATATATATAAATATCTCTCTTTGTGTGTATGCATATATGTATTTATTTATTTATGTACGTATCAATTTTCATATACTTTTATATAAATATATAAACATTTATGTTTAATTACTTGATTAAAATTAAATTAATACACACACACATTTAATATTTTATGAAAATTAATATTTTAAAAAACCATTTATTTTTTATTAATATATATATATATATATATACGTACATTTTTTTATATTTCCATATTTTCAAAAATTATATCTATATATTTATATTCATCTATATAAATATATTAATTTTTTTTTATTTTGAATTTCAATTTCATAAAATTAAATATTTATCATAAAAAATATATACTTTTATAATTTTACACATATATACGCACATTATGTGTGTATATATATATATATATATATATATATTACTAATATACATACATTATACTTATATATTTCTATACTCACTCTCAATATATAAAATATAAACATATTTTAAAATATATTTAAATATAGATAAAAATTATATTTTTGTATATATATATAATAAAATATATTCAAACATATAAATATAAAATTAATCAAAATATAAATATTAATCAAATTTAGGCATAAATTTATTAACGATAAATTTAAATTACATAATTGTTTAGTATAATTTGAATTATCAATTAAATTCTAAATTTACAAATAAATATATATTTTTTAAAAATATATATATTTATAATTTCAATTTAATAATAAAATGATATATAATATACATAGATATATTCAAATTTATAAGTTAAATTAAATTTTAATTCTAAATTTATATTAAATATAAATATAAACAATTTATATAATAATAATAATACTAGTTTACATATTATAATTTTTATAGTTATATATATATATATAAGCATGACCAAACCCATCAAGACCCCACTTCAGGTGGCAGTTGGCCAAGTATGCCACCTCAAGCTCATCTCCAAAAATCTAAGGGTCAGTGATAAGCTCCAAGAAACTATATCACACTAATGGGAGGCCATAACATATAAACCTAAAAAAGTCCACAAATATCAGTGATAGAATGTATAACAATGAAAATACATTTATAAATGAATCAAATGTAGTACACCTTGAATGTTGTTTTGGGAAGTTTGAGGGTCATCCCCTCTTTATTAAACTAAAAATTTACAAGGAT
This sequence comes from Viscum album, assembly GCA_963277665.1. NCBI lineage: Eukaryota > Viridiplantae > Streptophyta > Magnoliopsida > Santalales > Viscaceae > Viscum > Viscum album. The sequence goes on along the minus strand of OY728119.1, from coordinate 847,421,883 downwards.
AATAGGGCCCAGGAGACACAAGCTGCCCAAAATAAGAAAAAAACAATGAAAAATATTAGATATCTTAAAGAGTGCTCGTACTATAAAAATAGGCTCTTCTACCCCAGCCACGAGGATGTAAACCCCTCCTAAAAGTCATTATGTGATACCATGGTCCACCTACATCATCATAAGGCACATAAAGGAAGTCAGTCTTCATGAGATCAACTTTAGGTGTGCCACCACCACTTTGCTTATCCTATTTACTTCTTTCAGAGGAAAAGAAATCAAAAGAATTTTGGATCCTCCTACTTATTTATGAGGAAGAACCTTTGTATTTAATTCCATGATTTCCATTAATAGGTGCATTGTTCCTTTATATAAGAGATATCCTTATAGCGGCTTCAGCCATAGAAGAATCTATTTATATTCTAGGAAAGGCAATTTGAGTTTTCTTCTTTCTATAAGGGATAAGAGACACATACATTGGAATTGAAAAATTTGGATAACTCAAACCAACCTTAGATTTTTATTTCCCAATGAGATCAGGCCCAACCTAACACCCAATACTATTTGAGTGTCTAGTATGAGGATTATTATTCTCTCTAATAATTTCCCTAGTTTTCTTTAATGAAGATGCAATAATGAGAGTATATTTCTTGGAACCCTTCTATGTTTGAGATGATGAGGATAGGGGATTAAAAACTTTCACCTTATCACCCTTAGAGGATTTTGATTTCATGATATCTCTAGAGGAAATTGGAATTGAACTACCCTATAAAACCTCAAGATTTTGTGAAATACTTTTTTTAACTAATTTAATCTTTTTGATATTTCACATTTCATGATACAATAAAAATATTTTATTTTTTATTAAATCACAATTTTTTTCTTGTGTTATATGAAAAACCAAGTTAACTGTGATTTATAAACAACAAAAAATTTAGTTTTCTCTACATGGAATACTGAGGTTATCTTGAGTTACATGAAACAATGGATTTCTTCAATGGCTTGTGTAACACGCAAAACTGAGTTTTACCGAATAACGATATATTATCTTATATAACCTAGCCATTAAATTGTTAGATATGAAATAGCTAAACTAACTTATGAAAAGATATAGTTTGAAAAAATATAAAATTATTTCATTTGTAAAAAAGTAATTAGAAATGAATATGAAAACTGATTGAATATAAAGGAAAATATTATTATATCCACAGATACATATTACACTAAAAAATTAAATTAGTTAAAATCAATAAGTGAAATTAATGTTATTTATGTATTATATATTAAATGAAAAAATTACATTCATCTAATTTATTTGATAGGCTGAAGCTAAAAAACCCAATTTTATGCATAAAATACTATATTTCTTATTAAGGAATTTTTACCGCCTTTTCATAGAGAACATTTTTTAAAATCAAATTTTTGGAACTTTTATTTATTATATATGTAAAAATAATCAAAATAGTTGAAATAAAAACATAAAAATTAGGTTAGTTTCAATTTTTGGTATTTTTATATATGGTTTCATTTTTAATGAATAGTTAAAAAAAGATTGAATTTGAGTTCAAAACTGCGTTTTAATCTAATGTATTTATAAGTTTAAATTGTATTTTAAATTAGTTTTAAATTTTAATTACATAAAAAATTTTATCAATAAATATAAGTTAGGTCATTTTAATCAATTTTACTTTGATAATTACTATAAAAACATAGCAATGATTTGGATGTTTTTTACTTTAAAACCTCGTAGTGTTGTCCCATCAGCGGGATTAAATTGATTAAAGCGATTAAGGTAAAATTATATAATTTCTAACTAGGTAAAATTATTTCTTTACCAAAAATATTTATGAAAGTAATTAAAATTAATTAAAGCGATTAAGGTAAAATTAAACTTAACAAGGTAATAAACCTTAATCCTAAGGGAATAATAACCTTAAACCTTTTCCAAAAGACATTATATGGACATATTTTTACCTAATCTTATATTTTATTTAATTTTTTCCTTTAGGGGATTCAAATTCTACGGAAAAAACATTGGTGGAACTCCCTTTCTGAAAATTTATAAGATTGATACTCCTCCTCCACTATAAAAGGCATCCTCTCCTCTCATTGACTCAAACCTCTAAAGATACATTGTAATGAACAATAAATGACCAAATAGCTTCTAAACCTTCCTTACCTAATCCTATAATCCATCCTTTTGGAATAAATCATTCCATGTATGCCCTTTGGTGCAAACCAAAAGGATTTACCCGAATAAGAGGTAACATTCTTCATCATGTTCTTTTATGTTATTTACATTCTCCACCCAAAAAATATTATTACAAAATTAATGTATAAAATAAAATAAACTAAATATACGAGTATTTTTTATTCTATTTTTTAAACCTAAAGTTACACAAACATCCATGTAATGGGTAACTAACATACTGTTTACGCGTACAATGAACTACCACCTCACAAAATGATGATTGTTCATTTTTTATTTACCACATATAATGGTGGACATAATGATGTAAAAAATGTTTATATATGTTATATATTTTATTTATTATGTATATAATATTATTTAATCCTTTTAAAACACATATATGTATACTTTCCATTTTGTGTAAATACGACATTTTTGTTTGAGTAAGTGTGGACTACCACCCCCTCAAAGCAATGTGATGCATACACACACTACATGGAATGTATTAAATATGTGTTAAGGGAAAAAATATAGTGTATATGAAATAATAATTCTAATTTAATGATATTAGATACATATATGTGCCATTTTATTTATTTCATTCGGTATGACAACAAAACTGAAACATCGTTCATGCCTTTGTACGACCTACCATCTCCCTGAACGGTGTATGTCATTTCATACATCTATATTCTATATATTATTATAATAAAAGTATTTTGAATATTAATTATATTATATCATGTTTTAAATTATATAAATCATGATAAAATTATAAGGACCAAATATATAAGAAATTAACACACATGCGAAGAACAAAGCGGATATTACCCGAATTGAAACCTTAACATAGAATTGTTAACATGGGGTAATATAATATCATAATAGAACCATATATTATATTATATATAAGAATATTATTATTTTATATATTTATAATAAACTTCCATTTATTATATAGGATTTTGTATGAGTACAATGAGAGTCAATACACAAGGTAAGGGGATTTAATCTCTCTTTTAATTTTTATGAGATTCATGCCTTATTCACTGCTCATTTCATTTGTGTCATGTGTATACATCCCATTATTTTATTATATTAATATTAATATTAAATATATGTTTATTTACATATTATTTATATGATATTTTTCTCATGGGGTTAATATTTCAAAAGTTACGAAATCGATATGACAATTTTGTCTCAATTTTCATCTTTAAGACACATGTATTGTTATGCATCAACATTCTCTTTCGAGTTGTATATAATCTAATTCGAAATGTAATAACATGAATATCCTTAATTTAATGATATTTTGAGCTTCATTTAATTTAATTTTCTAACATGGGGAGTATGATTCAAAGTTACCATGTGGTAAGAGTTTATTGAAATAATCTCATCGTTTATTGATATTGTTTATGATTACGCGTTCATTGGTGAAATATTATTATAAATAATTCAATAAATCTCATGATATTTCTTAACCTCTTGTTATTTATGTTATATTCATGTAATGGTACCATTTTACACTCTTTGTTACATAATGTGATCAAGAATGTGTTTTTTAAGAAAGTCTAACTTTACCGATCATTTCAGTTGGAAATTTGTGTTCTTTCAAAACCATGTTTTATAGAAAGGTTATAAAAATGTTTTAAAAATAATTTCTATGTTTTAAAACTATTTTCAATCAAATGGTTTTCAAAAAATATTTCAACCATTCTTTATATGTTTTTAAAATATATTCAAAGAACTAGTTTTCAAATCATTTTCAAGATTTATTTATATATTTTCAAATTATTTTTGAAGGAAAGTATTTATAAAAAGGTTATTAATATTATTTTAAAAAAAATTAAGGGATTTGTTTTTGAATATTTTTTTAATCTAATTTTATAATTTTTAATGTAAAATGTTCTTCAAATGTTTTCATGACTTATTTATAAGTTTTGAATGTATTTTGAAAGAAATATTTTTTAGAACATTTCCAAGATTCTTTTATAAGTCTTCACGGAAAATGGTTTTCAAAACGTTTCCTTTACTAATTTACAAGTTTTCAATGTATTTTAAAATAAATGGTTTTCAAAACATTTTCAATCTTCGTTTATAAGTTCTAAAATAAATGGGTTTCAAAACTGTTTCAAAATTCTTTAACAAGTTTTCAAGGAAAATGGTTTTTAAAACATTTTCAAGTCTTCTTTCTATGTTTTCAAATTATTTTAAAATAAAATGGTTTTAAAATTTTTTTATGTATTAAATAGAATTTTTTTAGAGAATAAAAAATATTTCCCCCATGAAATATTGTTTTTAAAAGTTATTTTAAAATTATTTACCTTCTAAGATGACATATATTGGTGTTACTCATGCCTTTTGGGAGAAATTATTCAATGTTTCCACTTATATTATTTATCTGAATGGATTACGTTTTAATGAAATGATTTTGAGAATAATTTCTATTTAGTTATTTATATTCACTAAAAACCCACTTATTTTCATGGGTTATTCTTTCGGTAAAATTATTAGGAAACCCGTATATTTTTCCATAGTTTATGACATTATTACATATTTATGAAACCCATTTAATTTCATAGGTTAAAAAATTATTTTTAATTATTTTGTTTCACATATATATATGATTTCATTGTAAGATGGGTGGGACCTATATCTCCTTCTAATTCATTGGGTAAAGTTTTATATCTCATGAGATAGAATAAGATGGTCTTGGAAGTAAACATTTACTACTAAGATTTCCATGGGAGTGAATAATGAATAAAAAGATTATATGAGGAGTGAACTAATTCGACTAATATAGACATGGAAGTAAACCATGACTACCAATATAGCCTTAACAGTGATGCCTTGACTACTAAGGAAATCATGTTATTTGCTTATTTGTTTTTAAAAATTCTATGTTTTATTCATATGTTATGCTTTTATGGTTTATGTTATTTATTTCCATATGATTCATGTCTTATAAACTACCCAGGTTTATGAAATGATTCATGCTAATGATATTTGATATGTAGGGTATGATCTTATAATGTTTTGTTCACGTTATCATACCCTTATGATCATGTTCTTGCTTACATGTATCCCTTGTTTACTGTTACTGAGCATATGGTCACAATCCTTTTTATATATCCTTCCCCAAGTTATGAATATATGTATTAAGTGGGATATATCTAATAAGGGTTCTAGTAGTGAAGAACCTAGTGGAAGATAATTTATCTCACTTATGTACAAGTGTTTATGTTTCCATGTTTTCAAAGGTACAAAACTAATACTATCTTTGGTCACCCCTTTTTATAATGTTTTAAGTATTATTCAAAAGTGATATAATTTATATGTATGTCAAGACCAATTCTTTGTAGTTCGTATCAGAGAAAAGGTTTGGTTAACCTTTGTAATCTCATATGATAAAACCTTAGTGAGAACCCTGAGGACTTGTCTAGTGATAAGTCTAAGGATAAGGAAAAGTATAGAAAAATGTCCTGTAATTTTTGTAAATGATAGAGAATGTGGTTTTCTAGAAATGCATCCATGTCTGAATACTAAGAGTGGTTGTGACTCTATAAAAAATATACCTTGGAGTAAAAACTCCTATAAGATGTTTCAGGCGTAACATGGGGTAATATAGTACCTGACAATGGGTCTTGTTGTACACCTAGTTTGACATTCCCGGGGGATATGATTTAGAAATTCACAAAATCTTCACAAACCATCATAAATGATTTAAATGGAATTTTCTTAGAAATAACCTAGGATAAAACTAGGTTGTTATATATTAATTAAGGTGTCATGATTTAAATATCTAGTAAGTAATTTTTCATTATTATGTGGTTTCCTTCAATGATATGTGTTTCTCACCTTGTTATTTACAGTTTTAGTAAATGGATAGAACTAGAAGAAACATAGTTAATATTGAATGTTTCAGATTTAGAAGGTATGTGCATTTGAAAATTGACTTCTAAAAAGAAAATTTCATAATGATTATAAACAAGGTAGTATGAGTATTGGTTATACTTCTAAATATAAAGATCCCATAAATGACATGTGAAAGGTATGTGATGTTCTTCTAGTATTGTTTAAATTAAAAATAAGAATAATGGTTTGATTGAGGTTAAGGAACTTTAATAAATTATTTATATTTCAAATTATAATAAAGTGTTATTAAGTAATAAATTGTTGAAGCCAGAGTAATGGTTTATGAACAATGTTGCATGAATTAATTATTTATGTTTTGGAATTCAAAGATTATGTTATAAGAATCATGAAATATATAATTATTTTAATTATAGGTTTTCATTATGGATTTAAAATGATTTGTTGAATGGTGATGATGAATTATACATATTATATTTTGATTTAGGGAAGGTGAACGTTAATGTGATCAAGAGGTTAAGAAAACTGTGTTTATCATAGATAAATGGACGATTGAATAAGATAAGTAAAATGTATAGAACTAATTACCCTGAATCTGATAATTTATTTTTTGAAAAAGTGGTCTATGTCATCATGGAAGAAGTTTACAACTTCTTGGATTTAAGTAATATATCCAGAAACCTTTAGAATAAGGAAGAATGCATGCTTTACAAAATTATTTATGGTCATTCAGGTTATTACCATGTTTCTTGAGAATACAAAATGAAGGTATTCACATGTTATTAATGTGACAACCAAGAGATACCTTATGGTGTATGGGGGATTAATGTTAAGCTAATTTAGTGTCATTATTTCTTGATTTTTCTATTTTCATCATTCAAAATGGTTATCTCACCACATGAGGATTTATTCATATTGGATAACCTGATAAAAAACATCATGTTGATGACAACTTATGACAAATAGGGTGGAATGTCATGGATATCATGATCTGTTAGTAATTAAAAATGAAAAAATCACCATTATTTTTGGATAAAGAGGTTAAGTGGATTAAGGAACAAAAAAAGGAGAGGTTGTTCAGAAATCATGAAAGTATACATTGTCATAAAAATTATTCATCTTTATTTAAATGATCTAGAAATAAAATTTTATCCCAATTCATTAATTTTGTTGAACCAATGGCCTTTTAAATCATTATATATTTATGAATTTGAGGCCCTCAAGATTTCATTTACCATTAACTTATTTGTAATTTATGACCTTAATAAATACCTATGAATATTTAATATTTTCCTCTAAGTCCATGTTTTCACATCCCACCTATGTTCTCTTATGGGTAAACCTAGTTATATGTATCTTTTTGTAACCATAATGGTTCCAACTTTCCCTTTTTAGCAGAGGGTTTATTATTAATTTTTACAATGTAGGTTTCTATGAATGAAAATTTTAAGTATAAAACCTTTGATAAAAAAGAAACATTTATATGGTGAAATTCATTTTACAGGGTTAGAATTTAAGACCATGATATTTTATGATTTTTTTTGAATTAATCTAATATTTTTGATATTTTTCATTTCACGTAACACAAAAAAATAGTTTATGTTATACTAAATAACTATGTTTGGATTGTTCTATATGAATAACAAAGATAATCGTGAACTAAATGCTACAAAAAAAATTATCTTGCTATACACTGGACATCTAGGTTAGCATGTGTTACACACAACAATATCCTCCCTCAACAGATTTTGTAACACACAAAACAGAGTTTTACTGAATTATTATATATTATTTAATATAACATAGACATTAAATTTTTAGTTATGAAAATCGTTAACAAAATTATGAAAATCTGTTATTTTAAAATATATATAATGAATTCATTGGTTACAAATTAATTAGAAATGAATATGAAAACTGATTAAATATATAGGGAAATATTATTAACCCACAAAGATATTTTTCCATAACAAATTAAATTAATTAAAATTATTTAGTGATATTAATGTGATAAATATATTATATATTCAATAAAATATTTTTTATATTATTTCAATATATTTTATAGGTTTATGATAGAAATAAGTCGAATTTTATGCATAAAATACTATATTTCTTATTAAGGCATTTTACAGGATTTTAATGGGGAACCTATTTTAAATCCAATTTTTGTAAATTTTATTGATTATATATGTGATAATAAAATTCAACATTTAAGTAGAAACATTAAAATTCGGTTTTGGTAAAATTTTGGTATTTTTCTGTGAGGTTTCATTTTTCATAGATAGATAAAAAATACTGAATTTTAGTTCAAAAATCGCTTTTCATTTAATTTATATATCAGGTTAAATTAAATTTTAAATTTGTTTTAAAGTTTAATTATTGAATTTTTTTATCAATTAATAAAATTTAGTTCATTTAAATAAATTTCACTTAGAGATTGATTATAAATACATAGAAAACATTTGTATATTTCTAATTTAAAAACCAACAATGTCATTGTGTCAGTGGGCTTAAATTTAAATTAATTTATACCACTTATGTGATTGGAATTTGGATAAATTGATTCAATATTTGTAACCAGAATAATTTATAATTTTTAATAAGTTAAAATTATTTTTTACCAAAAAAATGTGTGAATGTAATTAAAATTAATTATAACGATTAAGGTAAAATTAATCATAATAAAGTAATAAAACTTAAACTGAAGGGCCCAAATCACCTATAAACTTTTAAAAGATACATTTTGTGGACATATTTCAACCCTAAACTCCCTTTTATCGAATTATTTCTTTTATGGGAGCCACTTTTCCTGGAAAAATCATGGGTTGAATTCCATTTCCCAAAATTTACAAGAGTGTCACTCCTCCTCCACTATAAAAGGTCTCCTCTCCTCCCACTTCGACACACCTCTCAAGACACTTTTATTTGAAAAATATATAAAACCAATAGTTAATAAACATCCCTAAACTCATCATATAATTCTCACATTGGGAATGAATAAATTCAAGGTATACCTTTGGTGTAAACCAAAACAAGTTACTCAAATAACATGTAACATTCTTCCTCAAGTTCTGTTATGTTATTTATATTATCTACACCTTAAACTATTCTTATTCCATGAATTTATAAAAAAAATATTATCCTAAATATACTAGTATTTTTTAATTATAATTTTTCAAACTACACTCACACACACTTCTATCTAATGGGTAATAAACATACTGTTTACGTGTATGGTGAACTATCACCTCACGAAACGATGATTGTTCATTCTTCCTTTACTACCTATCATAGTATACATTATGATGGAAAATACATTTACATATGAGATAAATTATATATATTATTTCTTCAATCTTCTTTAATTTAATTATAACACGTATCATTATACTTTCTACTTAGTGTAAATATAATAATTTCGTTTTAGGAATTGTGGACTACCGCCCCCTCAAAGTGATGTGATTCGTTCACACACTATATAAAATGTATTAAGAATTTGTTTAGTGAAATTATATTATATATATGAAATAATAATCCAAATATAATTATATTATATAAATATATACATATATTTCATTTTTTTGTTTTTTTTGTTTTTTTCAATATGGTAATAAAATTGAAACAACATTCATGCGTGCATATGACCTATCATCTACATAAATGGTGTATTCCATTTCATAATTATATAATATATATATTAATATAATAAAACTATTATGATATTAAATGTTATTATATCATGGTTTAAATTTGGTAAATCATGATATAATAATAAGGACCAAATATATAACAAATTAAGACACATGCGAAGAATAAAGTGGATATTACCCGAAGTGAAACCTTGACATAGAATTATTAACAAGTGAGTAATATACTGTCACAATCATACAATATATTTCATTATATATAATAATAAGGTTCTTTGAAAGATTTATAATACTCTTGTATTTATTTTATAGTAATTTTGTATGATTATGAAAGGATTCAAGACACATGGTAATAGGATTCCATCTCACTTTTTATTTTCATGAGATTCATGCCTTATTCACCACTAATTTCATTTATGTGGTATGTATACTGCAAAAAATTGTATTATATGAATACTATTATTAAATATATGTTTATTTAAATACCAATTCTATTATATTTATTTCATGGTGTTAATGTTTCCAAAGTTACCATATTGGTAAGACAGTTTTGTCTCAATTTTCCTTCTTTGAGAAACATGTATTGTTATGCACCAATATTCTTTTTTTGAGGTGTATATACTTCCATTTGAAATTTTATATCATGAATAACCTTATTTTAATGATATTTTAAGCATCATGTAATTTCATTTTCTTACATTGTGAGTATTATTCAATGTTACCAAGTGGTAAGAGTTCATTGAAACAGTCTCATCATTTATCAAAATTTTTTATGATTACCATTTCATTGATGAAAACTTCTTATCCATAACTCAATAAATCTCATGAAATTTCTATCATCTAGTTATTTATGTTATATATAAGTAATTTTAACATTTTTCCTCTACTTGGTGCATAATGGGATCAAGAAAGTTCTTTTTTAAGAAATTTTAACTTTACTTCTCTTTTCGGTTGGAAATCAATGTTCTTTCAAAACAATGTTTTTAAAAAGTTTTTCAAAACATCTTCAGAAATTATTTCTATGTATTTAATATATTTTAAAATTAATTTTATTTTATTTTTTTCATTCCTTCTTTATAAGTTTCCAATATATTTTCAAAGAAATTGTTTTCAAAACATTTTCTAGAATTCTTAATAAGTTTTCAAAATTTTTTTCAAGGAAAGTGATTTTCAAAAGAGTTTTAATAATTTTTTATGATTTTTCAAGGAAAATTATTTCCAAAATGTTTTTAATATCCTTTTATATGTTTTCAAGGAAAATTGTTTTCAAAAAATTTTCAGTCCTTATTTATATGTTTTAAAAGTATTTTAAAATAAATGGTTTTCAGAAAAATTTCAAGATTATTTCATAAGTTTTCTAGGAAAATGGTTTTCATAATAATTTTAACAATTATTTATATGTTTTCAATTTATTTTAAAATAAATTGTTTTCAAAACATTTTCAACACTCTTTTATAAGTTTTCAATGAAATGGTATTCAAATTGTTTTTAAGATCCTATAAAAATTTCAAGGAAAATGGGTTTCAAAACATTTTCAATTCTTCTTTCTATGTTTTCTATGTATTTTTAAAGAAAATTGTTTTCAAAATGTTTTATGTTTTAAAGATCAATTTTTAAAAGAAGAAATTATATTTCACTCAATAATTTTTTTTAAATATCATTCAAAGTTATTTTCCATTTAAGATGACTTCTGTTTGTATTACTCATGCCTTTCTAGGGAAATTATTCAATGTTTAAATTCATATACTTTATTTGAATGGTTTATGATTTCAAGACAATATTATGAAAAAAAATCACTTTCATGGGTTATATTCTTTTGAAACCCTCAGCTTTTCCTAGGTTATACATTTGATAAAATGATTATGAAACCTGTATCTTTTACTTTAAGTTATGATATGATTACATGTTTATGATACCCATTTAATTTCATGGGTTATCATATGATTGTTTACAATTTTTTGGCACATGTATGTAATATTTTATTATGTGATGGGTGGGACCAATATCTCCATCTAATGAATTGGGTAAATATTTATATTTCATGAGATAGATTAACATGATCTTGGTCGTAAACCTTAACTACTAAGATGGTCATGGGAGTGAACCATGACTACCAAGATGGTATGATGATTAGACTCATGATATTAAGATGGCCATGGGAGTAAAACATGACTACCAATATGTTATTGGAAGTGAACACATAATATAAAGATGGCATTGGTTGTGATACCTTTACTACTATTGAAATAATAATATATTCTTATGTTTTTTTCCAAAATTCCATGTTTTATTCCTTTGTTATGCTTTCATGTATTATGTTATTTATTTCATTATGATTCATGTCTTATGAACTACCACCATTTAGGCCAAGATTCATGTTTATGATATCTGATACAAAGAGTATGATCTATAAAGACCTAGAAATTCCATGGAATTTTTTTTAATACATGGGATTTTTAAGAGTCCGCAAAAACTGATGGTGCTTGATTCCGAGGCCCGGTGTGCCCTGAATCAATTTTTGAAGTTTTGTTAGGGTACGTTCAGTAAACGTACGAGTGGGTTTTTATAACTTTTCAACCAGTTCATATAATTGAAATCTGAGAGAAACGTTGACCTCGTAGAGCCAGTATTCACTTAAGAAGACTTTCACTTCGACGACAGTGAGTCGAGGATAAAAGTTAGTTTTTGGGTTTTCGTGTGAAGTAATAAAATAAAGTAAGCTCACTTTATTTTATTTTTAACTGCCATGTGGAGGTTGGGTGGTTAAAACCTCCTCATGGGAGTTAGAGGTGGGACCACCACACCTAAACCTCCCTTGGGAGGTTACGGGGGTGGGACCCACCCGGTCATACCCTCTAATGAGAGGTTATGATGTGGGGACCACACGAGGCTTAACCCCGCATTAATGGAGAAGGGTAAAACCTCCTCAACTCCCCATTAAATGGGGAGAAACCCATTGACCTTCTCCACCTTAATGGAGCCAACTTCCCTCTATTTTTTAATTTGTGCCACCTCTCAAGCATTAATTAGGTGGAACCACTTTATTTAAATCTCCAATTTGAATTGTTATGCCAACTCCACCCCATTAAATAAATGAGTCAACTCATTTAAATAAATCACTCAATTTGACTTTATGCCAACAAACATAAAAGAACATAATCTATTATTTAGCTATGATTTCATTTTGGGTGGAGTGGGGAGAAAGGAGGAACTAGGGGGAAAATATTGGGAGAAGGCTCCCAACGAAGAACGCTTCCAATGAAAAACACCTTCGAAATCGAAGAACAATATTCCTCAACTTTCTTCCTCAGAACCCCCTTTGACGCAGGACATCTACGACCGATCTTCCCTCCTCATAATTGTCAACGAACCGACGCATGATCTTGGATTAGAAGTGTGTGGCAGACACGACGAACAACTACAACATCGTCTTCTTCCCACGACTTCATCATCGAGCAACGATCAAAGGTAGGGGTTTACTTTTAACTAAGTATGATATTTACCTATGTTCTTCCTTTCTCTCAAAAAGAAGAATGAGGGTTGTTGTGCTTCATACTTACGAACCAATTGTTACCACCCTAAACGTGGAGGGTGCGGGCCAAACCAACATAGCCCAACCCCTCTGACAATCTTGTTTTCGTTGAACTTTCAGCGACGAAGTATCAACAAGGTAACAAAGGCGGCAATGAAAAAGGCCACACCACCCATGGACTCTGTGAACCACGCCACCCCTGCGGTGCCCCTGTACTCCTGGTCGAACCCCGCCGGCCCGAGCCGCACTGAACCGGCCAGCCCGGCCGCTCGCCCACGCGCCCCGCCAGCCTGCCCGCGGCCTCCCACCACCCGGCCCGGCCTACCCGCAGCCACCTGCGTGCCCCACCAGCCTGCCTATGGCCTCCAACGTGCCCCGCCGGCTAGCCTGAGGCCTACCCCAGTGCTACCTGCATGCCCCACTGGCCTCCCCGCGCCCTGTCTGGCGCCCCGCGCCCTGCCCGCGCACTGCCCCCGTGCCCCGCCGACCTGCCCGCGCACTGCCTGTGCCCTGCCAGCCTAACTGCGCCCTACCTGGCGCCCTATCGGGCTGCCTCTGCCCCACGCGGCCTGCCCGCGCCGGACCCGCGCCCTACCCGGAACCCTTCCGACCTTCCCGCGCCCCGCGCAGCCTCCCTGCGCCCTGCCGGCCTACCCGCACCCCGTACGGCCCCCCTGCGCCCTTCTGACCTCCCGGGCTAAGCCACTCCCCTCGTGAAGCTGGTCAAACCGGCCCCGAACTCTGGGCCGAGCCACCTCCGGGTCGAACCGCCCCCGCAGTCCTCTAGGCCGGGCCCCGTGGACCGGGCCGAACATAGCGGGCTGACCCACCCAATGGGCCTGGTCAAACCTAGCAGGTCTAACTGGGTCGATTCGGTCTAGGTTGGGCCGAGTTGGTCTGACCGGGTCAGATCAGACCTGAGCCCATTACCGACCCTTTACTTCCTTTGGCCATATCATTGGCACCAGACCTATGTTTGACGAACCATCAGTGGTGATGGTATTCTTGGAATGAGACTGTCCCTTTGAGTATGCCCCAATGGAGTTCAGGGTAATATTGAGATATGGTCAGGTTGGATTGTACATGAATCCAACCAGGCCCCTGGGACTAAAAAGCAAATAACTCACAGACCAAGAGTCTGATTGACGCGTCATCTATTGTATTGAGACCCCTATGATGAGGCAGACCTTTGAGATACTTATTCATGGGACTTGGTGTAAGTTGACGTGTCGAAACTTGTCTTGAGGAGCAGACCCTTCCGGAATCAAGCATGCTTTGTAAAAACCCTGTGGCTGGCTGTGCACTGACGACTGTTCCTGGATCATGTGTTGGTCCAACAGTTCTGAATTCTTTTCCTGGATAATGTGTTGGTCTGATTGAATAGTTGGTCCTGGATCATGTGCTGGTCCGATAGATCTGATGACTATTCCAGGATCATGTTTTAGTCTGACAGTTCTGACTTATGTTCCTGGATCATGTGCTGGTCCAACAGAATAGTTGGTCCTGGATCATGTGTTGGTCCGATAGCTCTGATGATTCAGTGGCTATATCTAATCATCTCTATCTCTCTACATAAGTTGTATTACTTTGTGATCTGAGTTAGTAACTCTTGTGTTTCCTCATGATTGAGATAAATTACTTGAGAACTTAGGTATATGTTTGGGCATATACCTATGTGGGGATATCTATTGATTTCATACTTTGTCGTTTATCCTTGTTGAATTTTGTGAGACCTTGAGGGTCTCAGGGTCCCTACTGAGTATTGTTATACTCATACCTCCATGGGGTATGCTCACACCACGTTGTGTTGGATGCAGACGACGGACAACGCTGACTGAGGCTGAGTGGAAGGACTGGACGGTATCCGGAGGTGGACTTTACAACGAGTCGGTGCATGAAGGAGACTGACAGACGTGGAGTGCTGAGGAGGTCATCTGTACCTACCCTTCATGTAGGAACCCCAGAGGAAGACCATGTGGCTGCTTTACTTTTCTTCAGTTGTACTTGCTTATCAGTTGTACTTTTACTTTCCTATTGGGTTTGTATTTCTGTCCCCCTTTACTTTTCAGCACTCTTATATACAGTTTTAATTAGTGTTTTTATTTTAGCTCATACTCTGTTGTGAGAGGTTACTCTACATAAAGGCAATTCCTTCCATTTTTTAGAGATTTACGCTTTTGGTGATAGATATCATCCCTTGGCCTATGGAAGGCGGGCTTGGGGTAGTCACGGCACGGGCCCCGGGGGACGGGTCATGAAAAATTGGTATCAAAGGAGTCGGTTCTACCGTAGAATTTAGGACTCTGATCTTTCTTTTCTATGAAGCAATAGTGTTAAGAGTACTAAGTGTGGTTTTCAATCTAGGGAGTCCAGTGTTGGTGTGGCGGCCGACGTATCCATACACCAGGACTTTGACTTATGATTTCCGACTCAGTGCACGAAAACCCTGATTGAGTGTGTGTTTCAAGAGTTTTCTTTGGATCTCTTTGAGTCAGCTCACTAGGTATAACTTATTGATCGTGGTGCACCTGTAACTTTTCAGGATGGCCCCATGCAGACAGCCAGCCAGGGTTCCGAGAATTGTACGAGATGACGGCCCACCAAGCGACGAGGCCTCGGTGCAGGGACCTATCACAGCAGAGGAACCAGCGGTACCACTACCCATTGGGAAACCGATACAACCAGTCCCAGTAGTAGAGAGTGCACGCCACTTGATCGCATTGCACGAGTTCCAATTCCAGAGGACACCTAGGTTCAGGGGTGATACAGACCCGCAGGCAGCTGAGGATTGGTTGTAGGTTGTGGTGAGAGTCTTCAGACTAGTAGGGACACCAGCCGATCTTATGGTGATCCTTGTCGTGAGTCTTATTTAGGAAGAATCAGGAAGATGGTGGATCCTGATTCTCCATGTGCATGAAGAGGCAACACTACTCTGGGTAGACTTCGAGAGCCTGTTTTGATCGGAGTTTGTCCCAGCCACCCTACATGCGGTTTGGATGTAGGAGCTAATGTATCTACAGCAGGGTAGCATGACGGTGGCACAATACTTAGCGATGTTCACCGACCTCTTGCGCTACTCCACAAATATGGTGAGGGGCCTATTCTTCAGGGCTCAGACCTTCGAGTAGGGGCTCAGGTGAGAGATCAGAGCTTCGATGATTTCCCTCAGCATCCCAACTTAGGCGGGGGTGTTAAAAAGATCCCTCCTAGTGGAGAGTTTCCATGCTGAGCAGTCACCAGTAGCGAGACCCATCACTAGTAAACATGCATTGGAGTCTTCTGCAGCTGGTAGTAGATATATGTCACAGAGGTCCAAGAAGACCAGGCCATTCGGTGGATGACCTCAGGACACAGGTTCTGTTGTGTGGGGCACATGAGACAGAGCCAGTCGTGCCAGGAGCAGGCAATGCTACTCTTGTGGCGAGCAAGGACACATGGCTCATGACTATCCGACCCATCGTACTAATGATCATAAGACAGTTTAGGGACCTCCCAGGAATAGGTAGAGGTTCGATCTAGGTAGACCTCATAGAGAAGGCGGATGTGGCAGAGGAGCTGTTCGTGCAGCTGGTGGTGGACGACGATTCGAGGTGTTACCACCACCACCACTAGGAGGTCCACACCGACCGCGAGGAGATGGTGGACAAGGGAGATCTCAACTCCAGGCAGTTGAGGCATACAACCATGGTTCTCTAGAGATGATTCAAGGTATGATCTATGTCTACACCACCTTAGTTGTAGTTCTTGTAGACACAGGTGTCAGTCACTCTTTCATTACCACTGTCCTTGTTCGGAGCTCGAAGATTCCGACAGAGTCGTTGGCTCAATCCTTATGACTAGAGACTCCTACGGGAGAAGACTAGATGATTACGCACTAGTGCCGGTAGTGTGAGATTACTCTAGGAGGAAAGAGATTCATCTGGGATATCCTCATAGTGGCGTCGAGGCCTTAAGACATAATCTTGGGTATGGAGTAGTTATCTACAGTTCATGATCAAATTGAATGCATTAGGTGCAAAGTGAAGTGTGTCTGCACGAATGGGACCAGGTTCACCTTCACCGGCGAGAAGGGAACCTTGGAAGCACAAGACGAACTTACTCAGAGGATGGTGTAGCCGATCACTCATCAGTTGGCCAGCCTTAACCTCGGAGAAGTTGATGTGGAGAGTCCAAGATACCCTGTAGTGGTGGACCAATACGCAGATGTTTTCGCTTAAGATGTTCCAGGACTACCTCCTCGCAGAGAGGTGGACTTCTACATTGACCTATACCCCGGGATGACACCTATATCTATACCAGTATATCGGATGGCTCCTGCTAATCTTCGAGAGCTAAGGGTACAGCTAGAGGACTTGCAGGGGAAGGGATTCATCTAGCCCAGTGTTTCTCCCTGGGCAGCCTCAATTCAATTCACCAAAAATGTGGATGGAAACTTGAGGCTTTGTGTTGACTACCATAGCCTGAACCAGGTGACCGTGAAGAAAAAGTACCCAATTCTAAGGATTGACAACCTCTTTGATCAGTTGAAGGGAGCACAATGGTTCTCGAAGATAGATCTCAGATCAGGCTATCACCAGCTCAGAGTTTGAGACGAGGATGTGCAGAGGACGACCTTCAGATGTCGGTACGACCACTACGAGTTATTGTTTATGCCCTTAATTGTAACCAACGCTCTAGCAGTGTTCATGGGACTCATGAACATGATCTTCCAACCATACCTCGATTGCTTTGCCGTAGTCTTCATCGATGACATTCTGATCTACTCGACTACTGAGGAGGAGCATGGCTACCATTTTTTGGTAGTACTAGACACACTCCGAGAGCACCATATTTATGGTAAGCTCTCGAAGTTCCATTTTTGCAACCGAGAGGTTCACTTTTTGGGACATGTCATCTCGGAGACTGGAGTTGTAGTGGATCCAGGGAAGATTGAGGCAGTACTTTCTTGGGATCCACCCAGAATTATGACGGAGGTATGAAGTTTTTTGGGTTTGGCTAGTTACTATCAGAGGTTCATTCCAGACTTCTCCAGAGTTGCAGCACCACTCTCATCTTTGACGAAGAAGGGGAAACCCTTCGTGTGGTTAGAGAGATTCTAGCAGGGCTTTTAGGAGATGAGGTAGAGGCTGACTAGTGCCCCCCATCTTGAGGCTTCTAGAGGAGGGCGTAGGGTATGTAGTTTACTACGATGCATCAGGTACTGGACTCTGGTGTGTCTTGATGCAAGAGCGAGCAGTGATCACATATGGTTCTCGGCATTTGAGATAGCATGAGAAAAACTACACTAACCATGACCTGGATTTATCAACAGTGATCTTTTCCCTGAAGATGTGGCGGAACTACCTGATGGGCGAGTGTTTTACCATATACTCTGATCACAAGAGTCTCAGGTATATCTTCTCTCAGAAGGACCTAAAACTGAGACAATGACGTTGGCTTGAGATCCTCCACGAATATGACTTTGAGATAGTCTATACTCCTAGGAAGGGGAATGTTGTTCCAGATGCTCTCAGTAGTAGATCTGGTTTACAGCTGCTAGGAGAGGCGATAGAGCTGTTAGCTGCCTTACAGATATCCTTTGTGGATAGGTATGGAGCAGCCTTTCTATAGTCACTTATAGTCACTCCCCCACTTCTTTAGTGAGTCAGGGAGGCACAGGGTAGAGACATTGACTGCGAGATACAACGTGCTCAGATATCCACATGGCAGTCACCTAATGGATTTTTTGAAGGTGGGGAGCATGTCATCCTCTTCAGAGGATGCACCTTGGTACCAATGGCTCTTCAGGAGGAAGTGTTGAGGGAGTTCCACACATCCCCTCTAGCGGTACATCTAGGAGTGGAAAAGATGTACCAAACCTTCGATGACAGCACTGGTGACCAGGTATGAAGAAGGTAGTAGCGGAGTTTGTTTCTCAATGCCTCACTTGTCAGCAAGTGAAGGCGGAGCACCAGGTACCAGTAGGCTTAGTACAACCTTTAGAGGTCCTATAGTGGAAGTGAGATGGGATATCCCTGGACTGCGTGATGTGTCTTCCACGTACGTCCAGGAGACATGACTCTATCTGGGTGATCGTCGACTGACTCACCAAGTTGGCCCACTTCCTACCGATCAGAGAGCAGGGTTCAGTAGAGAGATTAGGACGCCTCTATGTGCATTATATTGTGCATTTACATGGTATACCTTCGATGATTTTCTCCGATCATGATGCACAATTTTCTCCCCGGCTATGGAAGGGGTTGTAGGAGGCTTTCAGGATACAGCTTCACCTGAGCACCGCCTTCCATTTTCAGACATATGGTCAGACTGAGTTGAGCATTCAGACTCTCGAGGACATGCTCCATGCTTGTGTCCTCAACTTCGGTCATAGTTGGGAGGATCACTTAACTTTGGTGGAGTTTTCCTATAACAACAGCTATCACTCCACCATATGGATGGTATCTTTCGAGGTGTTGTACGGGTCACCTTGCAGATCACACATGTGCTGGACAGACCCTGTGGAGTCAGCACTGGTGGGACCAGAAATGGTACGAGATATCATGGAGAATGTGCAGATCATCCAAGAGAGGATGAATACTACACATAGCAGGCATAATTCGTATGCTGACAGGAGACAGAGGCCTCTAGAGTTCAAGAATGGCGACCATGTCTTTATACGGGTCTCACCTCGATGAGGCATATGGAGATTTGGCCGAGGCAGTAAGCTATCTTTGAGATTCATTGGACCTTGCCAGGTCCTTAGCAAAGTAGGAGAGGTGGCTTACCACTTAGCTCTTCCACCTCAGTTTCACCAGGTGCATGACGTCTTCCACGTATCCCAGTTGAGGAGATATGTGCATGACCCTTCCCACATCATCGACTATGATGAGCTAGACATCGATGATAGGGAGACTTTCATAGAGGTTCCAGTGGAGATTGAGGATCGACAGGAGCGACTCCTACATGGACGTTCGATACATCTGGTGTGTGTTCGCTGGAAGCACGGGAACCTCCAGGAGAGCACATGGGAGCGGGAGGCTCTGATGCGTGCTCAGTACCCCCATTTGTTCCCTTAGTTCAAGTTGTAGCTTACAGGGACATAAATCCCTGAGGTGGGGAGAATTTAAATACCCAGAAATTCCATCGAATTTTTTTTAATACATGGGATTTTTACGAGTCTGCAAAAACTGACAGCGCTTGATTCTGAGGCTCGGTGTGCCCAGAGTCAATTTCAGAAGTTTTTTTCAAGTAAGTTCAGTAAATGTACGAGTAGGTTTTTATAACTTTCGAACTATTGCTCGAAATTGAAATCTAAGAGCACCTTTGAACTCGCAGCACTGGTATTCGCTTAAGAAGACTTTCACTTCGATAGTAGTGATTTGAGGATAAAAGTTAGTTTTTGGGTTTTCCTATGAAGTAATAAAATAAAGTAAGCTCACTTTATTTTATTTTTATCCACCATGTGGAGTTTGGGTGGTTAAAACCTCCTCATGGGAGTTGGAGGAGGTACCACCACACCTTAACCTCCCTTGAGAGGTTATGGTGGTGGGGCTCACCTGGGCATAACCTCCCGTGAGAGGTTATGACATGGGGACCACATGAGGCTTAACCCCCATTAATGGAGGAGGGTAGAACCTCCTCAACTCCCCATTAAATGGGGAGAAACCCCTTGAACTTCTCCACCTTAATGGAGCTAACTTCCCTCTATTGTTTAATTTGTGCCACTCTCAAGCATTAATTAGGTGAAGCCACTTAATTTAAATCTCTAATTTGAATTGTTATGCCAACTCCACCACATTAATTAACTGATTCAACCCATTTAATTAAATCAATTGATTTTAATTTACGCCAATGAACATAAAATATCCTAATCTATTATTTGGATACAATTTAATTTTGGGTGGAGTGGAGAGAAAGGAGAAACTTGGGGGAAATATTGGGAGAAGCCTCTCAACGAAGAACACTTCCAATGAAGAACACCTTCGAAAACGAAGAACGATCTTCCTCGACTTTCTTCCTCGGAACCCCCTTCGACATGAGATTTCTATGACCAATCTTCTCTCCTCATCATCATCAATGAACCGATGCATGAGCTTGGATTGGAAGTGTGGGGAAGACGCGACGAACGATGACAACATCATCTTCTTCCCGTAACTTCATAATTGAGCAACGATCAAAGGTAGGGGATTACTTTTAACTAGGTATAATCCTTACCTATGTTCCTCCTTTCACTAAAAACTAAGAACGAGGGTTGTTGTGCTTCATACTTATGAACCAATTGTAACCACCCTAAACGTGGAGGGTGCGGACCAAAACAACATGGCCCAACCCCTCCGTCGATCTTTTTTTTGTTGAACTTTCAGCGACGAAGCAGCAATGAGGTGACGAAGGTGGCAATGACAAAGGTTGTGCTACCCACGACCTCCACGAACCGCGCCACCCCCGCGGCGCACCAGTGCTCCCGGAAGATCACCGTCGGCCCGCACCGGCCCAAGCCCTGTCGAACCAGTTAGCCCAGTCGCATGCCTGCGCGCCCTATCAACCTGCCCGCGGCCTCCCACACGCCATGTCTGGCCGGCCCGCGGCCACCGACGTGCCCCACCAGCCTGCCTGCGGCCTCCCGCGTGCCCTGCCCGGTGTGCCTGCAGCCTCTAGTGCACCTCGTCGGCCTGCCCGTGGCCTGCCCGTGCGCTTTCTGCATGCCTTGTCGGCCTGCCCAGGCCCTGCCGGCCTAACCGCGCCCTACCCGACACCCTAACGGCATGCCCAATTCCCTTACGGCCTGCCCGCACCCTGTCTGGTGCCCTGTCGGCCTTCCCGGCACCCTGCCGTCTTGCCCCGCACCCCGCACATCCTACTCGCGCCCTGCCCGACACCCTGCCGGCATGCCCGCTCCCCACGCGGCCTCCCTGTGGCCTACTGACCTCCTGGGCCGAGCTTCCAAGCTGCGCCCCTCACGGCGCTGGTCGAACGGGCCCTGACCTCTGGGCCGATCCGCCTACGTGGCGACCTCTGGGCCGAACCGGCCTCGTAGTCCGCCGGGTCTGGCCCAGCGGACCTAGCCGAACCTAGCGGGATGACCCGCCCAACGAGCCGAGTCTGACTCAGTGGGTCTTACCGGGTTGACCAAGACTGGGTCGGACCAGTTTGGGTTGGGGCGAGTCGGTCCAACCGGGTCGGATCGGACCCGGGCCCATAACCGATCCTTTATTCCTTTGGCTATATCATTGGCACGAGACGTCCATTTGACGAACCGTCAGCGGCGCTGGTATTCTTGGAATGTGACAGTCCCTTTGAGTATGCCCCACTACAGTTCGGGGTAATGTTGAGATATTGTCATGTTGAAACATACACGAATCCAACTGGGCCCCCAGGATTAAAAAGCTAATAACTCACAGACCGGGTGTCCTATTTATGTGTCGTCTGGTGTGTTGAGACCTCTATGCCGAGGTGGACCTTTGATATACTTCTTCATGGGACTTGGTGGTAGTTGACATGTTGACGCTTGGCTTGAGTAGAGGACCCTCTCGGAATCAAGCGTGCTTTGTGAAAACCCTGTGGCTGGCTGTGCACTGATGACTATTCTTGGATCATGTGTTGGTCCGACAGTTTTGACTTCTGTTCCTAGAATATGTGTTGGTCCGACAGTTCTGACTTCTATTCTTGGATCATTTGTTCGTCTAACAGAATATTTGGTCCTGGATCATGTGTTGGTCTGACAGTTCTGACTTCTGTTCTTGGATCATGTGTTGGTCTGACAGAATAGCTGGTCCTGAATCATGTGTTGGTCCAACAACTCTAATGATTTAGTGGCTGTATCTAATAATCTCTATCTCGCTACATAAGTTGTATACCTTTGTGTTCTGAGTCAGTAAATCTTGTGTTTCCTCGTGATTGAGATGGATTAATTGATAACTTAGGTATATGTATGGGCATACACCTAAGTGGGGTTATATGTTGATTTCATACTTTGTGGTTTATCCTTGTTGGATTTTGTGATACCTTGAGGGTCTTGGGGTCCCTACTGAGTATTTTTATACTCACCCTTACACGGGTTATGCCCACACCACGTTGTGTTCGATGCAGATGACAGACAGCGCTAACTGAGGCTGAGTAGCAGGACTGGACGGTACCTGGAGGTGGACCTTATGACGAGTCGGTGCATGGAGGAGATTGACAGTCATGGAGTGCTCAGGAGGCCATCTGTACCTACCCTTCATGTAGGAACCCCATAGGACAACCCTATGGCTGCATTACTTTTCTTCAATTGTACTTGCTTATCAGTTGTACTTGTACTTTCCTGTTGGGCTTGTATTTTCAGCCCCCTTTACTTTTCAGCACTCTTTTGTATATGGATGTACTTAGTGTTTTTCTTTTATCTTGTACTTTGTTGTGAGAGGTTAATCTACATAAAGGAAAATCCTTCATAGTTTTAGAGATTTATGCCTTTGGTGATAGATTCCAACCCCTGGCCTATGGAAGGAGGGCTTGGGGTAGTCACGACACAGGCCCTAGGGGACGGTTCGTGACATGATCTTATAATGTTTTGATCTTGTTCTCATACCCCTATGTTTATGTTTTTGTTGACATGTCTCCCTTATTTAACAATATTGTGAATTTGAGCTCACCACTTTTTATGTTTACCTCCACAGGTTATGAAGGTATATATTAAGTATGACGTGTCTAAGAAAAGTTATAGTCACGAAGAACCTAGTGTGAGATAATGTAGCTCGCTTATATACCAATTTTTATGTTTACATGTTTCCAAAGGCACTAAAATAATACGATCTTTGGGCATCAGTTTTTGTAATGTTTTAAGTATTATGTAAAAGAAATTTAATGTATATATACATCAAGACTAGGTCTCTATATACCCCCTTGATCAACATCATGAAAAATAGGGATACCATTATCAATTTTGTTGGCATCCTTAAGGTAAGGGATGGGTATACCACTATACTATTGAATATCCTAATCCATGAAACCATGATCTTGATTAGAAAAGAGGATATTCCTGGGATTACTTCTCATTTAGATAATAGAAATAATATTTGTCTCTACCTTACTACCTTTATCAAGAATTAACATTTTCCCCATCCAAAGTTCAAGACCCACATCTTCTTGAGTTGAAGATTTATAATTGGTTTGACCATCGTCAGATTCCTCAGCAGCATGTTTCCCTAAAGTTCCCCTAGAAAGAGAATCATTAAACATAACACCAACAAGGATAATTTTCTTCTCCATCTCCCAAGAATCTCTAATAGGCCTTTGTAATTTCATATTAGATCTAGAGAGTTCAGGTCCTACTAGCACCCTGGTATCAAAAATTCCATACTTAATATCTTTTTCCAATAGCTACTGTTATTGTTTTGTATTAATAAAAGTAAAATTATCTGAATTACATTGATCCATAGAATAAGAAGAAGAAGAAACTTCATATGAATGGTTATCCCCTGCATTATCAAGAAGATCTTTAAACTGTCCCATTTCATGTCCATGAGGGTCTTTCACAACAACCTAATCCCTTCAATTTTACAGCTTTTTCTTCTTTTGAAAAATAATCTCGTCATCCCACTTAAGGGAGTAGAAAGTGTAGATAGAATCCCTATAACAACTATCCTACTCATGCCTAATGGATTGATAGGGTGTTCAAAGTAGAGTTACCGTGTCATATTTAATTTTTTGATCAATATAATCTTAAACAGTGGAAAAGAGTACCTTATCAACTAAAGAAGAATAAAGGCCAACTTTAACAATAATTTTAGCAAAATAACCAAATTTTTCAACCTTATTAGATCAGTTCATTTTAATTAGAATACCAATTCCAGAGGAAGTGTGAAAAAAAAATTCTATTCCATAAGATTGAATTTAATCAAATTATCATGATATATACTTGGACCTTATTATGTTTAATGTTGACGTGGTCAAATTGAAAATCCCAATCTTGAATGGTAAGAAATCATGACTGGAGTGAAATATAGCCATGACCACATGTTAAGAACTTTAGAACCTCTAAAGGAAAAAAGATGTGATAAAGACCCTTCCTTATTGGGATGCATCTAAAATCTGAGAATCCTCAATTATCAGCAAGCATATACATCAAAAAAATAGTGCTCTAGGGTTTTGAGCTAGTAGAAAGAATAATATGACTAAGTATAAAAAAATTGAAATCGATCCTTGATCACCTCAATGTTCACCATTTATTAGCAATATTATGCCTTATCGTCACGTGTTCAGAAAATTAGTATTTCAGCAATGAAAAGTGTCACGTATTGACTTCCTATTCACTCTTGAACCTCAATTGACCATGAATGGCCTAAAGATCCACCTCCTTTGAATAACCATCATGATCGGATTCCACTAAAAGAGTACCTCTATCTAGAAGAAAAACAATGAGATAGTGTGGAAAATCTATGTATAGAGATAATACCTAATGTACATCGCAATCACCCATCAAAGAATCACTCTCCCAAAACATCATCACCCCAATTTAGTTTTATTATCATAGTACACCATGCATGTGAATATTAAAAATAACCTAAAATGTAATACAAACCAAATCTATAATCAAGGAAAATAAAAAACACAACACCCCATTTTTAAGATCAATCTTAAAAAATGTAACTGATCAAATCCACATCATGCCAACACCAACATGAGTACCACCAATAAAAAACACTATGATGCTCCACTATGAATCAGATGAACTAGCTCTATGTACAATGAAATCAACATCGAACTATGTATTATATGAATTGAAACAACATGTGGGTGCATGAAACTAATCCATGGGTGAGTATAAATATATAGAATAGGATGTCGCAAAACACCTAAGGGAATTATAATAGAAATCCATCTCAATAAAAACTATTAGGATGTGTGTAAAGAGAAATATGTAACAAAAATTATCTATGTATTCATTGCACACATATTGGATCCATAGGATTCATCAATAAAGTGTGACCAAATTAACCTAGAGTATCATAGACCCAAACACACAAAGTCTTAAAACATAAATGCTACCTCTCTACAGTAGTAGTGGGGGATTTTCATTTTCAAGGAGTACAAATATAAGTGAAGGGAGTACCTCGACCATGTTAAGGACTATACCCTGACACATGGGGGAGTACCACTACTAGATATATTTTTTTGTGACAACACTTTTGTGATGGGATTCAATCGTTAATGAACTATTGAAAAATAGGCATCTTAGATGTAGATATTTGCGATGGTTCATTGTAAATAATTATGAATTGCAACGGATAAAAGGCCTATTATAAATTTTTTTTTAAAGATCGATTGCACCGAATTGTTTGTATATTAAAAATACTAATATATTTAAAAAAAGTAAATACAAAAAATTTAAATAATTAAAAAAACTTAATAATAAAAAATAATCAAAATAAATTTAAAATAATTAAAAATTGTTAAATATACTTAAAAATATTTAAATTTAATTAAAAATATTTTAAATTAATTAAAAAATTTAAAATTATAAATATGGTTAAAAATAATGCAAAATAATTTAAAAAATATAAATACTTAAAATTAATTAAAAGTAATTAAAATAATTACAAAAATTTTAAAAAAATAAAAACAAAAAATTATTAAAAAATTAAAAATAATTAAAAAATTAAGAAAATCATTAAAAAAGATACATTAAGGTAATATATCATTTCATACAAAATATGTTTTTCACCCCAAATTACAAAACAATCATAAAACATCACAAATCATCCACTGATGTCAAGTGAAGGAGGACCACTCAAAGGATTAGGAGGAAGAAACTTCATACCTATGTCACGAACAAGATATCACATATACTCCATCATATACTCATTTCTCCAATACTTTTCTATCTCTCTCTCCTCCCACACTATCTTTATTTGTTATATCATCTCATCCTGAGCTCTCAACCTCTCTTTATACTATGAAACATTTGAAGACATCGATGATGACACTCCATGATCTCCCTTCGAGCTCACCTATAACATCGCAGAAGTACCACAATAACGTGTGGGTGTTAATCAGGAAGAAATACCAATCAACTGACATTTATCATCACCTTGAAATGTCACATGTATCCAGGCCCCCTTATCGAAACCCGAATCACTATTGGAATTTTCTTCACTCTCTACTTAACTCCATCGTGAATAATAAATCTCATCCTCACCCGTTTCCTTCAAAAATAATTAGAAATTAGAATAAAAATAAAATTATTATTCATGTTTTTTTTGAAAAAATTACAAACCACAATACTGTACTATTGACCACAAAATATTTATCCTATATGGATATATGTATACATTTTTTTATAAACATAAAAATCCATAATAAATGGATCAAAAGACACCTATATAATATAACAAACATTTTACATTTAAAGTATATATACATTAATAAATAATTTCACTTACCATATGTTGTCGATGTATGAAAATTGTATGACTTACAATGATATTTTTGGCCTTCTACCTCCCTCGGACCTAACTTCTATATGATTAAATCCCCCCAAAATATTCCACTTACCATAAGGATCGTAATCCATCCCATAATTGATCTGAGTTATAATTAGGCCAACAAGAGATGGAAGAATGGTCCCAAATAGTAGCATGATCTTGATCCATACCTCACTTTCTAAGGTTGTATAAAAACCCACAAAATAAATCATGTATACAAACCTCTCACTTCTCTTGGATAGGATATATCAGTCTATCAACAATAAAAGAAAATAAATTCTATAATACAATTAAAAATAATATCTTTGTAATAAAATAAATTTTAAAAAGTATATATTATTTAATAATGTACAATCTAGTGGTTGGACATCTGATGACACATGATGATTGGAACCTTGTCCCATGAAATCCATGGATTAGAAAAATAACTTCATAGAATCTCACTAGACTATCCAATAGCTAAATGAAAAAAATGTGAAAATTTAAAAAAATAACTTGAATATTATGGCTCAGATTAATATAACAAGTTAATATAAAATAAATATCTTAAAAAATTTAACATACTTCCATAAATGAGCATTAAAATTAAAATATGGGTGTCTCTTTAGAATATGGTCCATAATCATCAATTGATAAAGATTGTTCCCCCTTATAATAGGCACATCATCCCATGGATCAAATTAATAAGGCACATTTATTGGAAGTTCGAGATCAATGGGAGATTGAAATAGATATTTGGGAGAATCTTCATCCATCTAAAAATAATAATCTTATGAGTAAGAAATTGTTAATACAAATATAAAATATAAAAAACTAATATATACCATAATATAATAATCTTATAGATAATAAATTATTAATACAAATTCCAGATATAAAAAACTAATAAATATAATAATATAATAATTTCCTATAAATAATTACCAGAGAAAAAAAATCAACATATTAATATTTGTTAATATAGATTTAAAATATAAAAAACTAATGAATATCATATAGAATATAATGTTCTTATATGTTATTAAATGTTAATATGAATATAAAATATAAAAAACTAATAATTATTGGCATCTATGAAGGTAAAAAAAAGATAATCATGTCCAACCATCTATTAAAATATTACCTGTAAATAATTGTTAATACAAATATATAATATAAAAAAAAATTAAGTGAATATAATACATAAATCATCATATTCTTCATTTTTTTATTAAGGAAAGCGCATTCATCCGTGTCTTCAACATCATCAACTTCTATATGACTTTTAGTTTCATCATCCCTTATTACTTCATCAACATTATCTATATCATCATCCCTTAACTATGGGGGTTATATCTCTTCGGGTAAGATATATACATTGGAATGCTTCTTGAAAAAATTAAATATGATTCACTTCCACAAAACCATTTTTATTTTCAATAAACAAATATTCATGTCATATAATTTTTATCACACTCCACTAATCATTGAAATCATTAAAAAAATCATAGTAATTTGAATAATAATCATGATTTGTTTGATGGTCCAACATAAATGGTTCATTTGATGTAATAAGACTATTATATTTAATTTCAATGAATCCATGTCATGGATGAACTCACAACCCTTGATCAGTATCAAACCAATTAAATTTAAACATTATTACATAATTTGGTCCCAAATAACATAACTCAATTATTTCATACAACATACCATAAAAGTCAACATCAATTTCCTTGTGATGATATATTTCAAACAAAAAACACAATTCATTTATTTATTTGAGTCGCAATATATGCATGTATGGAATCAAAATCCATTAAAAACACACCAATTATATGATTTTACCAATTTTTATAGAGGGTTTTGACCACACATAATTGATTATCAATTTTATTTTCATGTTGTGTTCCCTACATAAAATAATAATTATTAATAAACGATATCATTGTAAAATTGATTTATTTTTCCATATAAATAAATATAGTTAACCAGTTTTTTAAACCAATATGATATTTTTTTGATAATGTTCTTCAAGAGAAACATATGTAATTTTTATAAATTGTTTTTCGATATGGTCATCATATAGTCTACAAAATAAATTAATTCAAATAAAGGTATCTTTTTTAAATATTTAACAAATTAATAAAAAAGTAGTAATTAATACAAAAATCATGTCATTTATTCACAATTTAGTAGAACTATGTATGAGCTATGTCGAGTTCTTTATCAAAAATCCATATTTTATGATAACTACAAAAACCAAGCTCAGGATGATTAAAAACAACCATTTTATGGTCCATAACATCCTCAACATTTCTCTCATTGTGACCCATCTAGTTGTATTTTGAATTATATTTCAATTTAAAATAATAAGAGATGAAATTTTAAATTTCCTCCTTCAAGTATGGTTTTATAACCGACCCTTCAACCAATGCATTGTTACATGATTTCTTCTTTAACTTTTTCATACATATCTTAAATAGGTAAATCCATCCAAATTGTAATAGTTCTACACATTTAGCTTCATATGGAAAATGACATATTAAATGTTCCATTTAGTCAATGATTCCTGGAAGGAATATTATCTTCAATTTACATAAAATTATAATGAAATCCATTTCCAGCATACTCAATACATCATAGTCCATTGGTTCAATAAAAATAACTCATAATAAATATGATATTTCATTAAAAACATCCCATATTTAAGAATTCAATAGATCTATAAGACCAATAGATGGTAATCTATCCATTCTGACATGGAAATCATGAATTTTTAAATGAGTAATATGCTCATTTCTGACGCAACAAGACAAATTAGAAGAATAAACTTCTATTTACCTCAATTCTTGAATCCAATGAATAAAATAATAAATGAATTTTTTTAAGTGTATATACTAATTTTGTATTCATTAAATTGTGTGCTCTTTCATCATCAAATAATTTAGGTACAAGATGTCTGTAAATCTAGGAAAGATTTAACTATGCATTTTCATTATCATTGGACTTAATGAGTGTGTCCCCTATGGTATAAAATATGTTATCCAAAAAATTCTTCCCAATATGAATTACATCTAAAATGTGATAAACTAACAAATTAGACCAATATGGAAGGTCTCAAAAAATACACCACTTTATCGAATTATGATCTCTCCCAAACACATTTATTTTTTGTTCATTTATGGTTGGTTCAAAAGTAACAGGAGGTAATACAGAGATGGTATATTTTACCTGAATACCTGAGAGTAATGTTGGATGTTAATCTCTTTCAATTTTACCTTTTTTAATATTATTTCTGTTCTTTCAAAAAGGGTGATCCACATGAACAAATCAACAATTGAATTCAAAATAACTAGTCTTTGTCCCATTATGATGAATGAACTCTTTTTCATAGCAATCTAATGTAGATATTATTTTAAACAATGTTTTATCCATTTATATAACATACTATACATCGAGAAGTCATTGATCGTCCATATTATTGCAACGTTAAGTGTAAAATTTTGATAAGCAATTATATAAAATGTAGTCACGCCATTGTTCCAATATGAAATTAACTCATCAAAAAGTATCTTTCAATAAACATCGATATTCTTAAATTTATGTCTTAGAATTAATTACACCAAATATATATATGGTACCTTCATCATCATTCAATGAGGTAATTTTTATGGAGTAATGAAAACAAGCCAACAAAAATATTGACTGACATAAGCACCAAATAGACAGAAACCATCAGTATAAAGGCACAATCATATGTTACATGGTTCTGAAGAAAAATAAGTTTTCCTCTAATCAATGTATTTCCATGAATCACTATAACTTGGATTATTTGTTATTTTACTGAGGAAAATATTTGATTTATTCCAGGTTTTCAATGAAATTGTGTTGTTAGACATAAATAAACATTGTAAATGAAGTGTAATTGGAAAACACCACAACTATTTCACATGAAATTTGGACTTTACATATTTTTACACTTTATACCTCGATTCTATGTATGCTATAAAATTAACTAAGGATTCATAATTACAATAATATAATATGTAGTATTTTGAACACACATGAATCTTATAATAACTAAGACCCAAATTATAGACCAACCTCTTAATTTCATAGAATCTTTTATGTAATTTATTTTAGTTTGGATACAATGATTTAAATAATAATAATATATGTTTGAAACAAATATTTGACATTCCAAAATCTTATTTATTATCCATAATGTCTTTAACATATTCAATGTTTCTCATATAGCATCCTATATATAAGGCCTCCTCAATAGATTTCAACAAATTGTAAAACTGACAAGTTTCTGATTCAGGATTTGGAATATCATACTGATTTTTTGTTTCTTGAATAGACGAACTAGAAGCCTCATGTACTAAATTTTGAAATGATTGATCTAAAACAAAGAATATATTTTCTACTGAATTGTGTTTACTATATTGATATCAAAAAATATAATCTTACTGAATACCAAAACACAATAGATAAATTCCAACATTTTCGAACATTTTTAATATCTTAAGATTACATTTCTGACATGGACATTTAATTTTTCATTAATAATGGAAATAAAAATTTTATGATAAAAATGATATAATTTTTTTCGACACTTTCAATGTAAGTATTATTTATATCAGATCCATTGGGATTTTTGGGATGATTGATCCAATCATTATCGGGTAATAGAAACCAATGTATACATCTCAAGTTCATATTTAACTAAGAAACAAAAATAATAATTATTATTACCGAGATTTTTGACTAATTGAAATTTATTATTATATTTTTACAAATTGAAATATTCTATATAATATGATTAGAGTGAGACACTAGGTCAACATTGGATTTTGGGGACAATAGAGGCTCAAAACAGATAGGATAAAAATATTAAATATATTATATTAGAGATAGAATATTTTTTGAAAATAATAGAATATCTCTTAAATGGTGTGTCATATGGAAAATATCATACCACCATTAGGTCCAGGATATGTGGTTTACTATATGCAAGACAAAAAATTATTCTGTATTGGGAGTTTAGTAACATCACACACGATGGTAGTCCATTTAATTTTTAATTATATTTTTTTAGAAAAAATTGATGTGTCTCTCGAACGGTGTATCCTATGAGAAATATGAGACCACCGTTATATCCGAGATGCTGGGGTTACCCTATGTGTGACATAACTTTTGTGTGCATCGATTGTTTAGTTATATTTCACATGATAGTAATTCATTTAATATTTTTATTTTTATTTATAATAAAAAATTAATGTATCTCTCACACTATGTATCATATGAAAAATTGGAGATCACCATTAGGTTTGAGATATGGGGTTTACCCTAGACATTACACAACATATATTCACATCGAATGTTTTGAAGCATCACACACAATGGTAATTCCATTTAATATTTTTATTATAATTTTTTTTTTAAATTATGTATCTTTGTGACGATGTAATGTATTAGAAATATGATAGCACTGTTAGGCCAGAGATGTTGGGTTTACCCAAGGAATGAAAAACATTTGTGTGTGTCGGGTGTTCGGTTACACGGAACATGAGAGTAATTAATTTAATATTTTTGTTATAATTTTCTGTAAAATAAATTTTATCTCCCAAACTGTGTATCGTATGAAACATTGGTGACCTCTATTAGCTCTGGGTTATGAGTTTTACCCGAGACACGACATAACATTTGTGCATGTTAGGAGTAAGGTAACATCACACACAATGGTAATTCATTTGATTTTTTATAATAATTTTTTACCAAAAATTGATAATCTCTCAAACGGTGTATCATACTAGAAATATGAGACTACTGTTAGGTTCGAGATGTTGGGGTTACCCTAGGCACAATATAACATTTGTGTGCATCGGGTGTTTTGTTACATTGAACATGACAATAATTCATTTAATATTTATATCATAATTTCATATAAAAAACTAATGTATATCTCAACCTATTTATCATATGTAAAACCAAAGACCGCTATTATGTCTGTGATATTGGGTTTATCTTAGAAACGACATATCATTTTTGTGTGTCGAGATTTTGGTAACATCACGTATGACGGCAATTCTATTTAATATTTTAATTATATTTTTTACAAAAAATTGAAGTATCTACTTAATGATGTATTGTATTGGAAATCTAAAACCACCGTTAGATCGGGGATGTTGAGTTTATCCTAGGTTTGACATATCATTTGTCTCCATCGAGCGTTTTGTAACACTGCACACGAGGGTATCATTTTTAATATTTTATTAATATTATATTTATAGTAAAAGATTTATTCAAATTATAAATAAAAATTATTTTAATTAATAAAAATTGTATATGAATTATTGTGAATTTAAAATACCTATTTTTTGTTGTATTTTTTTTCATGAGTTTTCAAAAAAATTAATATTTCTTACAAATATTTTTATAATATTTACTAGTTGATAAAATTCTTTTTTAAGTAATATTACTTATTTTTTATTTATAACTGAATTTTTGATAAATATT